>CM054200.1:55454400-60254400 GCA_028830015.1 Eucalyptus grandis x Eucalyptus urophylla | reverse complement strand
GGTTCACTTGGTGGTCTCTTCGGAGGCTATATGGGGGATATTCTTGCCAAACGCTTGCCCAACTCAGGTAGAATAATTCTGTCACAGATAAGTTCTGGTTCGGCGATTCCATTAGCTGCGGTCTTGCTCCTGGCATTGCCTGATGACCCTTCCACAGCCTTCATGCACGGTCTGGTTCTATTTATCATGGGTCTGATGATATCCTGGAATAACCCAGCTACGAACAAGTAAGTGTAACAAGCAGATTCTATTACCTCTTCTTGCAGGAAATTGCTTTCTGATACATATTTTGTCCAAATAGACCATGTTTTCAGTAGCGCTTCCCCTTGTAGTGCTGTACTTCTGCAATTCTGTGTGCCTAATCGGCAGCTTTAGTTGCTAAAATACTTGTCCAGTTGATTTCTTGCAAGTATAAAAGCAGCGCACAGTCCAATATTTGCAGAGATAGTCCCTGAGAAATCCAGAACAAGCATCTATGCACTGGATCGCTCTTTTGAGTCCGTTCTGGCATCATTCGCTCCCCCAGTGGTTGGGATTCTGGCTCAGCATGTATACGGGTATAAACCAATTCCCAAGGGATCATCCAACTCTGTAGAGATAGAAACAGATAGGGAAAATGCTGCATCGCTTGCAAAAGCCCTTTACACAGCTATCGGAATCCCAATGACGATCTGTTGCCTTATTTACTCTTTTCTCTACTGCACGTACCCGAGAGATAGAGACCGTGCAAGAATGACTGCGCTGATCGAATCAGAAATGCAGCAGATGGAGGTCGATAGCCCTCACTCAGAAGAAAATCTGGATGGCCTTGATATGTCAAAGTCGAGCAGCAGTTATGAGAGGGAGAGGAGCGTGATTGACATCAATTACGGAATGGACGAAAGTATCGACTTGGATGACGACGACGAAAAATCCTTGCTTTCGAGGCAGCTAACCTTTGCAGACGTCAAAGAATAATGCAAACCTGCAATTCCTGACCTTTCTAGGAATCATCAAATCAAACAAACTTAGAGCACTTGTCTCTGTAAAAGCTTTTCATGTTGGAGGCATTTCTTCTCCAAGACCAAGAGACAGTCAATGTAGGTGACTACTATGATAACTATTTTTTTCCACTTCATTATTGAGTCATCTCCAAGTCGATGGATTTCAAGCTGTTTATCTTTCAGATATTGAGTGCACTTAAATTGATTCCAACAGGGAGACCGGTTTATTTTGGATCGTTGTGTATGGCGTTTTTGGTATGTTCTGTCAATGTTGTTGCAATTAAATAAATTACTCTGTATTTAACCTATAGGTAATCGGTTCTGGGGTAAGTCGGTTCTCATCTTGAAATTAGAAACTTTACTAGATAGAGTCAATTCCCAGTTTATGGAACTAGCAACCAACCCTGTCCACTGGGAGACCAGCCGTGTTATTTTCTTTTCTTTATGGTTTCTACTAAAAAAAAAAAAAAAATAGACTCACAAGAAAGCAGGAACATAACTGCTTGGTCAATACTTTGTCTTTAATTTTTATTTTATTTTTTATGGTTTATGCTATGAAAAAGTAAAATAAAAATAATCTAAGCTGTTTCTATTGATTCGATCTGATCAAATCAATATAGTTCCTTCCTAGGAACTGGAAACTAGACCAATTCCGATGGGAGCGTCTCAGAACCGATTGATCTGATTTGATTTTTGGATTGAAGTATGATCAATGCACACTCTTAATTTGCCTTGCAAAGGTTGTGGCGGCGCCCAACAATGGCAATGCACGGGCAACCCCTAATTTTCCTTTCAAAAGTACCAATTTGCACCTTCTGTTTTCATGTTGAAAACCAAATTACATCTCCCATTATTACTTTCTTTGCAAATTACCTCTGCTCATCTTTTAGAATACCCAAAATTCTAAAACAAACCCTAATTAGACAATCCTAATCCAGGTACCCTAATCAAGCTTTTGCTTCTCCTACCCATTGTCGACCACCTTCGACTGCCAGTCACGTCTTCGGTGCTACAACCATCCTCCACCCCACCCCATCTCTAGTGTGATTGTTGTCTCTCCACGCGAGGCCGCCAAACCTCCTCCAGGCCATGCATAGCCCGCAACCGTAACGACCTTGACCTTAGATCAAGGTCACAGCCTCTTTGTGACCATAGACAACCTTGATCGAGGGCTATTATAATGCATTTGTTATCTCCAACATACCATTTCTCTTGTGTATAGGTAATTAGTGTGTTGAAAAATAACATATTTTCACAGGAAGAATGATTAGAAGAGTTCTCTAAAAGAATTCGTTAATAAAATCCATAAAATGTTAGGAAGTGTCGTATATCTGCCATCCATCTTATAGCGTTTGAAGAATTGAGGAATCCAAAAATGTAAAATGCTTTCGAGTTTTCGTTACTTGGGATGGTGAATCGACAGTTTGACTACATGGGAGTGTCCAGGGTCAAAAAAACAGAGGAGAGGCTAAGGGCCTCTTTGGTTACATTTTTATGTTTCCGTTTTCTGTTCTTTTGTTTTTTGAAAAAAAAAAAGAACAAAATTTAATTGTGTACGTAAGTTCTTTTTCTATTTTCCAAAATAAATTATTAGTTAGAGAATAGATTCGAAATAAAAACAAAAAGTAAAAAAATATATACTTTTTAAAGAGAAACAAGGTTATTTTATAAAAAACAAGCTCAGTGTAACCTAGTCTTTACATGATTAACACAAGATCTAGGTGAGACTTGGGTCTTAGAGTCCCCATTTTTCAGAATCTTTTTTTTTATAATAAATTTAGGAAAAAAAATTAGAAATTAGATTTTTGAGAAGTTTTTTTTTTAGATTTTAGTGTTAATTCTAGTTTAGAATAAGTTTAGTATAAAAAAATGTGAAAATCTTTTGATGAAAATTGGATTCAAAATTGACAAAGCATTTAGGGCTTTCATATATGGATTTTTTAATGTAGTTTTCTTTTAAAGATGATGCGACGTCTTGACAACTTGGTGACTTACGTCACGGGCTGATTGATTGGGATCGTGACCGTGCGACAACTCAAGCTCTTTTGGATCACCTAAGCCAAGCCTCGCTCGATCAATCGCACACTCGCTCGCACACCCGGATTGTAGAGAGAGAAAGTTTCTAGAGAGAGAAGCTCTAGAAAAAAAGAAGTTTTGTATTATTGAAATGATTTGTTGAATACAAATGAGGAGGATGGCACCCTTTCTTATATTAGAGGTTCTCTCAATACATCCGTTGATCTAGAATTCATCGCGGATGAGATCGTACCGCCATATCTACCGACAGTAATGATGGCTACCAACTACCCACATTAATGGTTAGAGACTTCTAGAATTTGTCGTAATGACGGTATCGCCCGCCCTTAGAAAGTTTTGGAAGAAGACTTGTCAAGAATCCTAGCAATTTAGCTCCGGAAACCTTTTGGCTGTGACACTTGGGCTGAGAGAAGACGTCTTCTTCCTTTAAGATTCTAGTGGAGACATCCTTTTAGATCATCTGCAATTCTATTTGAATAGAAAATTATATGGCTCTAAAGAAGTTTTTTTGCATTACCATTTGTCTTACGTTCATTGCAGTTGAATCAACCCGTGCTCCATGGATTTTCGATGTCATTTGTTTGGAGTTTGTGTAAAGAAGTGCACCAACTTTAGAATCACCTCCATCCTCAGTTGTTTTATCCTAACAATTTCACGAGGCAACGTTTGTTAGTTTTCTTGCATCTAAAAAAACTCAAAATGTCTATGCACCTATTTATTGTAATGCCTAGATATTTACTAGTCAACCTCTCATGTCATGAGTGACAAATCCGTTGCCATTTTCAACCATTCATCTTTGATTAACTGTTGCATTGGATTTTCGAAGGTCATTTTAGAATATCTTGATCAATTAAATCTCACAAAAGTCTAGTTTTATCTAAACAACAACTGTTGAGTTTCCACTGATATTTTTATAAAATGAAAAAAAAATTGGGAATAGAAACTTTTATGGACGTATCAAACGCATTTCTATTTTTATTTATTTCGATAATAGAAATTTTATATAGTTATTAAATGCGTTTTTTTGCTCAAAATTTGTCTAGGGAATAAAAATAGAAAAAAAACTATTTATGAATAGAAATTATTCTCAAAAATAGAAATATCATCATACACACCATAAATATCTCTTATTTACAATCTTTTGTTCAATTTAAACCTTTTAATGAGCAAATAGCACTCTAAAAAAATTTCCAACTTCTTAAAAAATAAGTTTTTGGAATTCTTATGAAGTAGAACACACACACACACACACACACACACACACACACACACACATATATATATATATGTATATAACTTAATTATGATAAAAAATCATGATTAGTTTGCAGAATGAAAAAGGTAAATTTTTGTTCATGAAACGTGGCTGATGACAGCATTAGAACAAAATCGAATCTAGGTTAAAATATTTATGACTCGATTAGCTGAAAATAAAATGTTTAAAATTCAATTGACCAATACGTAATATATTTAACAGAAAAAAAAAAAAAAACTATTCGTCCAACGAGATACCTAAGCGAGATTCCTATGAATTTGCCTCACTTTCTATTTTTGCCCTTGTTTATACCTCTATAGTTGTGTGTCCTGGAAAGAAGCAATGCGTTTTTGATTGGGCGAGCAAATTAGAAACAGAAGCTTCTTGTCCGAAAATGGTGGACAAGTCGTCCTCCTCAATTTCTTTCCTCGCACCAAAAGGCGAAATTCCCGCAACAACTGCTTCGACCCATCTCACGATATCTCGTCCGTACAAGCGGGACACCCTCCAGATCGTACGGTCTTCGGCCCACGCTCCGCTCGGCTGAGCCCCACGCTATGCCCTCCCGCGGCCAATCAAATCCTCCACTGACTACGGTCCCCACCAACACGCCAGTCAAGTCAAACAAAGAAATTTCTTCCCTCGAAGGCGCAGTGACGGAGAAGAAGTCTCCGATCTTCCTCCGTTCCTGGAACGGCGCGCAAGAAGGCGCGATGAAGTCGGAGACGGTGACGCTGGTGCTGGTGAATCTGGCGTCCATCATGGAGAGGGCCGACGAGTCCCTGCTCCCGGGGGTGTACAAGGAGGTGGGCGCCGCCCTGCACGCCGATCCGACGGGCCTCGGGTCGTTGACCCTGTTCCGATCCATCGTCCAGTCCGCTTGCTATCCGCTCGCCGCTTACCTCGCGTCCCGCCACAACCGTGCCCACGTCATCGCCCTCGGCGCCTTCCTCTGGGCCGCCGCCACTTTCCTCGTCGCCATTTCCTCCACTTTCCTGCAGGTCTTCTCTCTCTCTCTCTCTCTCTCTCTCTCTTCGTGGGTGGGATTTAGTTTGGCGAAGGAGTGATTGGGTTGGGTTTAGTTTGGTGGGTGAGTGGTTGGGTTGTTTTCTGTTTTCATCTTTTTGTATATCAGTTGCTTGTTCTTCAATGACAGTTGGGAGCAGACGTGGATTTGGTCTAGTTCTTTTGGTTATTGAGGTCTTTTTGGAGATCTAGTAACAGGGTATTGAAATTTGAAGTTTGGTATAGTATAATGGTTGAGCAATAGAAGCATTTTACTTCTTGTTCTGTGTTCTAGAGACCCGGCGGTTATGATGTAATTACGCAGCTTGGGGCACAGTTGTTTGCCCTTTGAATTTTATCGGCATGATGGAACTGAACCGATCTGGGCAGCCTGTGGAGTGATGCTGCTGCTCGGTCCAGGATTCTTGACCATCTGTTATTGGGAATCTCGACTTAATTGTGGCAGTGCTTTATATTGTCCGTTATTGAATGAGACTTTGTGATATTTAAGGGAATTCCGAATTTACCATTTGCTTTGAACTTGCTAAATGCAAACACTCTCCCCCCCAATGCGTATGCATGTAGAGTTTGGGACTTGAGCAAAGTTTACCTGTAACAAGCTCTGAAAAGAATCAGGAAGGAAGAGGAGATGGAAGAGCTTCCATCATTCGCTGGATTCAATTAGGTTACAAGAAGCGTGTTGTATGAACCGTGACTACACACAAGAAGTTCATATGAAGGAAATTCTTCAACAGAGATTCAAATGAGTTGGTGTAGACCTATTGTGTCAATGATATTGTTATATGTAGGAGGAAATGCCAGCGACTCAAACGCACAAAATCAAGTGGTTATCAAATCTGAAGTAAAGAAATAAATTACTATATTTCTCAACTGCTTCCAAATCTTTGCTTTCTGTGTTCAGATTGTTGCTATCTGCAAGAAGGCCTGTTGTCTAAGAACTTGTGTATGCAATCATGATGTACCTTTTTCCTTCATCTCCCTTTTGTTTTCCAGGTAGCAATTTCAAGAGGCTTGAATGGGATCGGACTTGCAATAGTAATACCTGCAGTTCAGTCTCTTGTTGCAGACTCTACAGATGATAGCAACCGTGGGATGGCGTTTGGATGGCTGCAGCTAACGGGCAACATCGGCTCCATCATCGGATCACTGTGTTCTGTTTTAATAGCCTCAACATCCTTCCTGGGAATCCCCGGTTGGAGAATTGCTTTTCACCTTGTCGCCATAGTAAGCATTATCGTCGGTATTTTGGTGTGGCTCTTTGCTAATGATCCTCGAAATTCTGATGAAAAAAATCGAGCAAAAGATCTGAATTCACATAAGTCCTTCTGGTCAGAACTCAAAGACCTGGTTAAAGAAGCGAAATCAGTGATGAAGATCCCATCTTTTCAAATTATAGTGGCTCAGGGCGTGTCCGGGTCATTCCCGTGGTCAGCTCTTTCATTTACCGCAATGTGGTTGGAACTCATTGGCTTCACTCACAATACGACAGCATTCCTCATGACAATCTTCATCATTGCTGGTTCACTTGGTGGTCTCTTCGGAGGCTACATGGGGGATATTCTTGCCAAACGCTTGCCCAACTCGGGTAGAATAATCCTGTCACAGATAAGTTCGGGTTCGGCGATTCCATTAGCTGCGGTTTTGCTCCTGGCATTGCCTGATGACCCTTCCACAGCCTTCCTGCATGGTCTGGTTCTGTTTATCATGGGTCTGATCATATCCTGGAATGCCCCAGCTACAAACAAGTAAGTGTAACAAGTAGATCCTATTACCTCTTCTTGTAGGAACTTGCTTTTTGGATGCATTGCTTGTCCAAATATGTTTTCAATGGTGCTTCTCCTTGTACCGCTGTACTCCTGCAATTCTGCATGCCAAAATAGCAGCTTTAGTTGCTAAAATACTTGTCCAATTGATTTCTTGCAAATATAAACGCAGTGCACAGTCCAATATTTGCAGAGATAGTCCCTGAGAAATCCAGAACAAGCATCTATGCACTGGATCGCTCTTTTGAGTCCGTCCTGGCATCATTCGCTCCCCCAGTGGTTGGGATTCTTGCTCAGCATGTATATGGGTATAAGCCAATTCCCAAGGGATCATCCAACTCTGTAGAGATAGAAACAGATAGGGAAAACGCTGCATCGCTTGCAAAAGCCCTTTACACAGCTATCGGAATCCCAATGGTGATCTGTTGCCTTATTTACTCTTTTCTCTACTGCACGTACCCGAGAGATAGAGACCGTGCAAGAATGACTGCGCTGATTGAATCAGAAATGCAGCAGATGGAGGTCGATAGCCCTCACTCAGAAGAAAATCTGGACGGCCTTGATAGGTTAAAGTCGAACGGCAGTTATGAGAAGGAGAGGAGTGTGATTGACATCAATTACAGAATGGACGAAAGTATCAACTTGGATGATAACGACGAAAAATCCTTGCTTTCGAGGCAGCTAACATTTGCGGACGTCGAAGAATAATGCAAACTTGCAATTCCTGACTCTTCAAGGAATCATCAAATCAACCATCTTTAAGAGCACTTTTCTTTGTAAAAGCTTTTCATATGGGAGGCATTTCTTATACAAGAAATAGTTAATGAAAGTGACTACTATGGTAACTATTTTTTCCACTTCATTATCGTGTCATCTCCTGGTCAATGGATTTCAGGCTGTTTATCTTTCAGATATCGAGTGCACCTAAATTGGCTGGAATAGGGAGACAGGTTTATTTTGGATGGTTGCGTATGGAGTTTCGGTTTGTTCTGTCGATGTTGTTGCAATTGAATAACATTGCATTATGGGCAATCGAGAACTGGACTAGATAGGGTCAATTCCCTATATGCAGAACCGGCAACCGATGGTGTTCTCTCTCTTTTTTTAATTGTTTCTACTATAAAAAAAAAAAATTGAAAAAATGAAATAGACTCATGAGGAGCTAGAAACATACCGCTTTGTCAGTACTCTATCTTCAAATTTTTTTTTTTTTCAGTTTATGCTAGAAAGGAAAAAAATTGTGTTGTTTCTATCGATCCAGTCGATTCCTTCTCAAAGATTGGGAATTAGATTGATTCTTGTGAGAACCATCCACAATTGGCAGGTTTGGTCCGGTTTGTAGGGGAGACCTGGACTAGCCCCTAAGTATATATTTGATAACGTTTCTGTTAAAAAATTATTTCAGGGAATAGAAATAGAAAAAATTATTTCTGTTCCAGGGAACAATTTTTGAACAGAAGAAGGTGTTTGGTAACTGCACAAAATTTCTACTCCAGCAATAGAAAAGAACAGAAGCACGTTTGGTGAACTTGTATAATTTTTTTGTTTCTTTTAATTTTTAAATATTTTTATTTTATTTTTCCTTTTTCCTTTTTTATTTTTTCTTCTTTTAGCTGGTCGCCAGCTTCGGCCATGGCCGACAAAGGCCGGTGGCCTCGCCCAACCACGACGAGACTCACCGGTCCTCAGTGAGGTCAAGCCTCGCCCAGCCACGATGAGGCTTGGCCTCGCCGGGCCATCGCCAAGTCGGCGTAAGTAATTTGTAACTTTCTCAATTTTAGTCATCGTCTAGCCAACATCGGATGTCTTTATGTGTTATGGTTGATGTTTACGATTAGCGCTAACATTAGGGGTGTGCATGGTCTAGGTGGGCGGTTCCCGACCTAGAACTGGGAACCGCCCGTTAAGAACCGGTTCCAAAAAATTGAAATTGGAAACTGTCCGCTAGTTGCATAGATCCACCCAGGAATTGGACCGCCGGTCTGGTCTGGTTCTCAGGTGGATCCATAGAATCGGTCCAACCTTCTTGATAAAAATGGCATAAGTCGAAAGGGATAAATGTCTGCTTGCACTATAATTGGGCAAAGTACAGCCTAAGTGTCAAAACTTGGCACGAAGGGATACTTAAGTGTCAAAACTTGGCACGAAGGAACACTTAAGTGCCACCTCCGGCGAATCTTGCCGGAAATCCCATGTGATAATTTTTTTATTATTTTTGCTCCCATAGGTGGCTCGTCGGAGAGCTGACTTAACAAACAAAGCCAAAAATGATATCGTTTTTAAGCGGATTGAAATATTAATATTTAAATTAATTTAATTAAATTATAAAAATATATTATTATTTTAATAAAATAATAATATAAAAAAAAAGTGTGTAAAGGAGGCAGTGGCTGAGGGTTGACCCCTCACCGCCGTTGCTAGGAAGGGTCGGCGACGGTGGGGAGGCGGCGAGGGCCGTGACCCTCGCCCCAGATCTCAGCAAGGGCTTGCGGCCCTTGCCGCCGATTGGCCAGAGGTCGGCGACCCTAGCCAACCCTCCTCCCTCTGTCGTCGGCCCTTCCCAGTGGCGGCGGGGAGGCGGCGGCGGCGAGGGCTCATCCATCTTCCTCCCCTCTTTTTTTTTTTTTTTGTAATAATAATAATAATAATTTATTTTTTAAATAATTGAATTTTGTATTTTTTAATGTTTTAAATAAATTTAGTTTTAAATATAATTTAATTAATTTTTATATTAAATTTTTACCACGTCAGAGATCAAATGACGTTGTTTTGCCATTTTTTAACTACATCAGCGTGCAAAACGACGTTGTTTTGCACTTATCTCATCAAAAAATCGCCACGTCAGCATTTTGGCCGGATTGACATTTAAGTGATCTATTTTGCTCCGATTTTGGTACTTAAGTGTCACTTTTCAAACTTTTGGTACTTAGTGTCCCCTTGTGCTAAGTTTTGGCACTCCAGGTGTCGGCAACTCCACTATAACTTATTGTTTGTGGGCCTTTTGCTTGCTTAAATAGTCTTATGAAAGCGTTTTACTAGAGAGGACCGAAAGGACTGTGTCGGGCGGTGTTATGTAGAGCCGAATGCTGCAAGAGGATTGTGTAGTGGCTGATTCCACCCAGTAGGAAGCTTTTGCAATGTTGGTTATGTCTTACCGTTAAAATTGACATGTTATGTTTGCTCAATCGTTGGAAGATGGAAATGCCTAAAAGTTTCTTCAATCTGTTTAATAGCTATATGATCAAAGTTAAAGATTTGTTCACGGTATGTTATGGTTGTACAGAGAGTAATGAAGACACAGCCTTGGAATTTCTTTTCTTTGCGCACATATTGCCAGTCCTCCAGCCTCTAGCTATCTCTTTATCTACCTTGCTATCCTTAGGTACTCACATGCGCTTAGATACATGTTGGCATGTGCAGATGGACTCCAGTTCTATGGATCCATTGAACAATTTCCCTATGTGGAGTAATTTCAATTTTTTTAAATATTAAATATTAATATAGTATTATAATATAACCAGTCCGATCCGGGTGGGCGGGTAGGTGGATCCGCCCATGGAACTAGGAATCAGACCAGTATCTACCGGTTCCTATAAATTGGACCCTGGAACCGGACCAGTTCCCTTAAGAACTATCGGTTCCAAACGGTTCCGGGTGGTTTCGGTCCAATTCTGGGTAGTTTGGGCGGGTCCCGGTTCTTTTGCACACCCCTAGCTAACATGGATGATTTTTGTAAATTTTTTAAAATTTTATGAACTTTTTTCTTTCCTTTCTCTTTTTTCCTTCTTTCTTTTCTCTTTTTTCCTTTATTTCCCTCTACCAATTGGTGGCCGCTAGCGAGGGTTGGGTTGGGTGAGGAGCGAGCTCACCCATATGGTGAGGGTCCTTACCAACATAAGGGCGACCATCGCTTGTGGCTAGCAATTGGCGAAAGAAATAAGGAAAAAATGAAAAAAGAAAAAGAAAATAAAATAAAAGAAGGAAAATATCAAAAACATTAAAAAAATTACAAATATCGTCAATGTCAATGATTTTCAACAATTATTAGCTAGACAAACTTAATTGGAAAATCGTTAAAAGATTTAGGACTAAATTGACAAATTAGTTTTAAAACTAAACCGATATAATTAAAAGGTTTATGACTAAATTGATAAATTGTTAAAAATTTTAGTACTAAATTAGCACAATTTAAAGTTTTAGAATTGAATTAGCCACTGTAAAATAAGTTTAGGACATTATGAATAATTTTCCTAAGAGTTAGGAATTATTAAAATGTTTCAATTGCACGATACACAAAACTTTGCAAACTTAGCAACATATGCATAGTTTATTTATGAGTTTTATCACACACATCAATTTGAAAGTACATAATGGTAATAATATTGCCCCACATACATCGGGAAAATAGGATTTCAAAGGCATAACTTATAGACTATTGATTTGCAATGACCAAATTGGTGTGACAACATTTGGTCCAAACTTCACATCAGCGAGGGACTAATGAAGAGCAATGTCACATAATCTTTGAGCTTTGTTTCAGAATGGGTGTAATTATCTCCATCACTATATAACACGTCCATCACCCGGGAGAAATTGAGCATTCGTGTGAGAATCGGCATTGGGACCACGGTTGGACGAAGAAACTCTTCATTGGTGTCCTTCCATGCATCAATGACTCCTTTCTGGAGTTCCTCCCCAGCTTCTTGCTCCGAGATGCCATGGTATTTCATGAGCAACTCCACTGCAGATACTACGTGCCCCCTCTTTTGCTCAAACTGTATGTCAAACAACATTGGTGTTTCTAGATTAAATGGTGGTCGATTAAACTGTATCATATTTCTGGAGGATAATTATGTTTTATTATACCTGGTGAGAGACAATGTCATCCATGAGCCTACAGATGGTTTGTGCAGCCTTCACAATCTTGCAATCACCGACCAACCATTCAAGAGCATGTTCAGTGACCACATCGCCCATTCCCACAAGTGATGTAGTTGCTAACATTCCATATCCAGTTGTTATTAGTTGAAGGGACATGTACTCCTCTAGTGTTGGTACGTAGTTGGTATGGAACCATTTTGGCTTCCTGAAAGTATGCTCTTGCTAGCTTCTTCATCTGATGATGGAAACATAAACAAGAATGTTGGGTTTCTAACTAAAGATTGCCTTTGATGTATGTAAAGTGTACCAATGATGCTTACGACTTCTTTTGCATAGACAAGGCGATATGATCTTTCTTTTGTGGCCAATTCATTCCCAATGTATTCATAGAGCTGGAGAAGCTCCTTATAATAAGCTTGCATATACATTGGCAATCCATCCATGGCATCAACATCCCACCTGAATTCAAGTCCTGGAAAATGACACACTTGACTCTATACAAAATTGATCAAATTTAGAAGTTTGAGAAAGAGTGCAGATTCCATACTTCTGGATTGCTTCAGTGAGGAGCGCAAGTTCTTCCAATGTGCCATAAACGTCATAGATATCATCGAGAATTGAAGTCAAGGAGATCACTTTGGTTAGTATATTTCTGGCCATGGCAAATTCAGGCTTGAAATATATTCCCGAGGTCCAAAAGAACAACTCCACAATCCTATCTCTAGCGAATGGGAACTTCCTTGGAACATCAATCTCCTTCCACCACCTATGATTAAACAAACATGAGCATAACTGAAAGTACTTTAGACCGATAACTTTGCATAGATATACTCCTTTTTTTCACTTGTAAAGGACTTTGAAAAACACTATTTAGAAGGGTAAATTGAAACTAGATGAGTTAACCTTTGGAAAACACCATGAGAATAATTGATAGCTTGGGAATTGTTATAACATTATTGATAGTTTAGTATTGTTAAAACATAGTCTAGAAGCTAAATTTAGATTATGTTATCACATGAAGTTAATGAACCTAGTAATCTCGCCAAGTTCCTTCTGGTGTTGCTCTTGCAGTAAGTTGAAATCTAGTTTAGCCAAGGTGAGCAAAACTTCATCATGTGAAGGCTCCTCTTGGTAGAGTGGAATATAACGCCTTGCCTCCAGCCTCGGCAATCCCTTGCGAAGTGGCTGCTCTAGGGCATGACTCACTTGTTTCGCGAGACTAGTGCTCACTTTGCTTTCATCGATCGATTCAAGGTGAGTTGTAGCAAAAGGAAGTGCTTCGTCCAAGATGGAATCACCATGACACCTTAAATGGCAAGCTTCATATAGGCTTAGCAATCCACGTGCATCGGTGACAAGCGATTCCCAGAAATTCCCTTCACTATCCTTGAATTTGTTAAAGATCTCTGTGCAACCAACCAACATGGAAAAAAGATGCAATCAATTAGAAATTAGGAAGGGGATATGTGTGGTTAACGTTGTAGATATTCTTGTCCGCGTTTCTCCTGAAATTCGACAAAGCAATAGAAGTATCTTAATACGTATCTTATCGGATTGGTTCATTACATTTAAGACGTACCTGAAGAAACATTGTAACCTTGTTGTCGCAGCAATCGAAAGATAAGAGCAACCATGTGAAGGTCATCTACCTTGAAATCTTCAAGATGAAGTTGAGAGTAACTTTTGTGGATTTGTTCTAATTGCTCATCTACTTCATGTTCAAAATGGTAGTCAATTCCCAAGCGTTGGATTTGATTAATCAAGTGAAGCATTTGTGAAGGCTTATCCACGACGCCAGCCAGCATCTTCCTCACCTCTCCTTTCAGTTCCTCAATTTGTTCCTCCACTCTTCCAAGGAATTTGAACTTCTACAAATTGTATGCTATTTCAAATTAAAGCAAGCATGAAATACTTATACTTTACAAAATAAACTTAGTTTTGATGGCCCCGTCTGATACCCTATTTAGGTATTTTCATGTTCTACGCTCCTTCAGATGACATGTGAAATTGGATCCATGAGAACAATGAGCATACCAAAGGAGGGAGTCAATGCCATAATCAAATGTTTCTTGCAGTCGAGGACATATAGTGGTCGATGAAGCTTTAAGACTGTTCTTTGGACTGAATAATTATCGTTGTTTTCCAAACTTCTTTATGTTTTCAGGATTTTCAACTGCATCTTTTTGTGCGGAGAAGGGAACATGTACATTTATGAGACCATTAGAAATCATATATGCGATGTGGAGGAACTCAAGGAAATTGAAGTAAGTCTACAAAATACAATTGCGAGAAAACAAAAGTAGAAGATAACAGAAGAATTACTAACCACTGAGTTGGAGGGGAAAGCATATTTAAGGAAGTAATCCCCCCATATGCTCGGATGATAGCCCGCTGATCGACGTTCAATCACATGGTCTGTTCCTTCATTTGGCGAAGAATGTGGAATTGCCGAAACCTGCGAGTTCGGTTAATTTTATAAAGAAATTTTAATATTTTCAATATCATAGACAGGCGTGGACAAGGATTTTTAGGCTCAAATTCACTCATTGATAAGGTCTATTATAGATCGTGAAAGCCTTGGCTGGGCTTTAGACCATAGGTAATTGAGGCAATTTATATGTACTTTTTTTGGAATTTCATATATTATTTTTTCTCTGTCGAACTCGGGTAACAATGCTTTCATATTCCTTACTATTTACCTGGCAAGGGACATGAAAGCAAAATATTGAAATCAAATAATGCTCTTTTATTTCCTTACCAAATAATAATAATAATAATAATAATAATAATAATAATGCTCTTTTATTTGGTACAATATTTTCCCTGCTTTTAAGTGTGGATGTTAAATTTATAACGGGAATGTTAGAATTTCCCTAAAAGTAATGTTTAATTACGCGGGGAAGCTTTGTGTTATTCTAGATGAAGTGCATAAAATGTATTTCACTTGCTATGCCATTACTATTCATGAAATGTGTTAAATTCCTACCATTGAGTAGGAGCTAGAGCCATATTTGAGGAAGTCATCCCCCAATGTGCTTGGATGAAAATCTGCTGACTGGCGATCGACCACATGGCTTTTTTCTTGAGCTGGAGGAGCAGATGGAATCTGATGAGACATTCTCTTCTTCTTTTTTTGGCTATCTCTAGTGAGATTCTGGTGTTTGACCAATAAATAAAAAGCACGAGAGGCTTTTCCGTGAGTGCCAAAGACCCTTCTCGATGGGTATTTATAGGCAAGGAACGGCTTAACAATCCTAGTAATTGCACCATTTGGTCTGTTATTTTGGGATTGTCGTTCCCCAAAATAACAATATGTGCCGAATGCTACTGGCCCAGGTTATGCACCTGAGTACAGATGCATAATCGTCGGGTTCTATTGGGCCGGTTGATGGACGAGATTTGACATGTGCACTGTGGACGATTTTGGAAAGGTACTCAAACCTGTTGGAAAATAACAAGCATGCTGTTTTTAACTTCTCCACCGTTCATTTTCCTATCTGAATTTGGTCTTCCTCGTTTTCGTTTTCTGCCGACATCTACTAACTGAGTGACATTTTTCTCTCTCTCTTTTTTTTTTTGCCTATCTCTTATGAGATCCTGATGTTTGACCAATTGACAAAGAGCACGAGAGGCTTTTTCGTGCGTGCCAAAGACCTTACTGATGGATACCAATTCCAGGAATTGCACTGTTATTTTGGGATTTTTCGTGCCGAATACCAGTGGCCCAAGTTATGCACCTGAGCACGGTTGATTTTTAGTAAATGCATTATCGTGGGGTTCTATCAAGCCGGTTGATGCACGGCGTTTAACACGTGTACCGTACAGAATTTTGGAAAGGCTTTTTAACCTGTGGACCAGAACGTTCTGTTCTGCGTATTCTCTATTATTGCACCATGATAAACTACAAGCCTGAGGGATGTGAGTGCTGTATCAATACCTTTTTGCTTTCACAGCCCCATGCGGTGCTGCAACCTCGTTAAGAATGGAGATATTTAGCGCGTTGTGTGTTTCCTGATTTGATTCTGAATTAAAATGTGAAGATCGGTCCTGTGAACGTGTGAAGCCTTGGGGTCCACGTGCGCGCCCAACCTTACCTAACTTATCCGAGGCAGTAGTACTTCATTTTATGTGGTTGTGGATTGGCCTCGTGGTTCTTAGTCAGGTCATTCACGCGTTCCTTCCTTTTTTTCTATTTCGCAGTTTGTTTTTAACTCATCACATTCGGACCATCCCGCCCCTCAAAGCACTTGAGAAAGCTGCCTTTAATTTAGTAGTTTCACGTCTTCCAATTGATTTTCACGTTGCTTTTTATATAATTTGGTCCTATTTGATAACATTTTTATTTCTCTATTTTGTTCTTTTGTTCCTCAGAACAGAAAAAGAATAAAAATCTATTTAGTAATGTCAACCAATTTTTCTATTCCTCGAAACAAATCAGTAGCTAGATAATAAATTTGAAATAAAAATAAGAAGTAGAAAAAATCTACTTCTTTGTTCTTGAAAACACCAAAAAGGAGAGAAATTATTTTAGAAAAATAAACTCAACATAACCTAATATTCGTATTTACACAATTGACACAATGTTCAGTCTCCTGACCTGATATGAGTTCCCATTTTTCGGACTAAAAAATAAAATAAAATAAAAAATAAAAAATTTAGGAAAAAATTTAGAAATTAGATGTTGAGTAGTTTTATTAGATTTTAATGTTAACTTTCCTTTGGAATTAGTTTAACATATAAAATGTGAAAATATATTGATAAAAATTGGATTCAAGATTGAATAAGTTTTTAGGGCTTTACTATTGGATTTTGAATGTCGTTTTCCTTTAGAGACCATGCTAGATCATGAAAGTTCAGTGACTCCAAGCAACTTTTACTTTTCTTTCAAAAGATCCATACACCTGTTTTATTGTAATGCTTAAAGATTTACTATCAACCTCCTCATATTATAAGTTATAAACCAACAGAACTCTCTATTACTATTTTCGACTATTCATCATTGACTAATTTTTATGTTGGATTTTCTTAGGTCATTTTATAATATCTTGATCAACTAAATCATTACAAAAGCCTATTATTATCCAAACAAGAAATGTTAAGTCTCTTTATAATTAAATAAAAAAAATTGGGATTAGAAATTTTTAGGTCCATGCCAAATGCATTTTGTTCTTTCTCTATTTTGAGAATAAAAATTTCATGCAATTAACAAACACATTTTTCTGCTTAGAAACTTGTTCAGAGAATAAAAATTTTAAAAATATTTCTAAATAGAAATTATTCTCAACAACATACATATTATTAAACATACTTAAATGCCAATCACGAGGCCAAACTTTGGAAAGTGGAAAGTTCATTTGAATGTGTGGAGAGCTATAGTTACGAAGACTACATAGACCTCGAGGCCATCATAGCCATGGAAGAAGTGGGTCCCTATCTTAAACGAGGGATTCCCCTGTTATGCTAATAATGAATTGTAGATGGCCAAGTCCCTAAGGCCCCCCTGGCCTATTAGCATCACTCTCTCTGAAGTAAAATCACAATGAACGACAATGGAGAAAG
The DNA here is from genome assembly GCA_028830015.1 of Eucalyptus grandis x Eucalyptus urophylla. Taxonomy (NCBI): domain Eukaryota; kingdom Viridiplantae; phylum Streptophyta; class Magnoliopsida; order Myrtales; family Myrtaceae; genus Eucalyptus; species Eucalyptus grandis x Eucalyptus urophylla. The sequence continues at coordinate 60,236,896 of CM054200.1, read as the reverse complement.
CTGACTTTAAGTATGCAGCCGAGAAAAAAAATGCGTTAGCACACCGGCCCATGTAGTTGTATCTAAGGTTATAGAAAAAGATGTTCGAGCAATATCTCCTCTATTTCATCCTTGACCTTTACCTTGATAGTGACCTCTGCCTCAGCCTCGACCACAATCTTGATTACTCTTTCGAATTTGCAAGGGATCTCTACTTTGCTCCTTCTCATCTTGCATGGTCAACTAAGTTTGGAGTACTTCCTCCACCCGCTCATGCTTGTTTGTTTTGAATTTTACTTCATGGGTTGGCAATGAATTCTAGAAAATCACTGTTCGTCATTGCATCCAAGTTTTTGGACTCTTTAATTACAACACTAATATGATCGTACTTCTTGTCTAAGGACCATAGAATCTTCTCAACAACTCAAATGTCTAGAACATTTTCATCATTTCTTTCAATCTGGTTAACAATCGCAAGACCTTTTGTGAAATAATCAAGAATCAATTCAAATTTATTTATTTTTATATGGGTTACTTCAAATTCGGCTCTCAAAGTTTGAAGGCGTATGTTCTTGAATTTTTGTACTCCTTGGTATGTGTTGTTAAGGGTCTCCCATGTCTCCTTAGAAGTAGTATTGTTCGACATATTCTTGAACATCGAATCATCTAAAGTTTAATAGATGATTAATAGGGCATATTAATCTTTTGCTTGAAACCTTCTCCAAGGCATTCTTCTAATTTTGACTAAAAGTAGCCTTGTCCTTTGGTTCATCATAACCTGTGTTGACAAGTTCCCATAAATCATGGGTGTCTGGTAGCGCTTTCATTCTAACAACCTGGTTACCATAATTTTTTTTGGTCAGATGAAGATATTGATGTGACATCCTAATTTTTCACTCAACAAAATAACAAGCCCCGGATGCCTAATGGCTCACGCCACATTAACAAGCTCATCGTTGGACTATGCTATTCACATTACATCAAGTCATCATCGAGCAACACCATATCAATCTCATTTAGGAATGCGTTTATGCCAGCGAACTGGCTCACACAAATTATTTATAATTGTATGAGCTAAATCGGACTTCGATCCCTCGTAAAAAATGTCTTGCTAGGTCTTTCCTACAGTTTCATAATTTTTGAAAGCCGTTTACCTAGACAACAACTATCGATTTTAAAGGTGCGCAGGACACCCTATAAGGATGTGTGACCTTCCTCACAGTTCACCTAATATCTGTACGGATAATTTATATTTGTCTAGGGGATGAAATCGATTAATGATTCATTAGATGCACGCTTGAGTTCCTGAATAGTAGTAACGTTAATGTACTTTAATTGAATTTTGAAATTACTACATCATGGTGTGAAAGGGGGGGGGGGGTGGGTTTCAATAGCAGTAGCAACACCGTTCCTCCTCTTAATCTTGCAAATTCAGCCACCTACCCTTATTTTCAGCTGATCTCAGCTCGATATTTTCCACGGTTGTAACTCTATCTTCGTGGCTCCCTTTTTCTTCGTGCTGACACCTCGAAGCTACTCGACAATGCGTCATCATCCACTGCACCCTTGGCTAGGCATGACTTGCCAGAGGACAACAGCAAGTCGGGACGTCTAGGACCTCATCAAGCACGCGACATTGTCTCTAGGATCCGAGACAATTACATATCCTCCATTCTATCCTATGTCAATTGTTTATCGTGCATCGGGAATATCTTCCTAGAAAATTCATAAACATCATTTAGATTTTCGTTTGCACAGAAGTTTCAATTACGTCACCTAGATACCTTGTTGAGTTTGAAGTATTCAAACTTGTGGTTAAATCATAGGAGCATGATCGGTCGACATTTAGCATGTGTGGAGGCTGAGCTAGTTGAAATTCTAAATTAAATCTGTGCTGGGACTAAGGGTATGTTCTTTGGTTCTAGCCTAACCCCAAAGTTTGCTAATTTTGTATTGACTTAGGTGGTGCAAATTTCATGGGGCGTTTTGCACAAAAGTTGTCCCTTATTGATTGTTCTATGACATATTGTAATTTCAATATTTTTGGATTTGGACTTTGTACGACAAAAATATAATTTGAAAAACTTTGGGATTTGAAATCTATTTTTGGACTCACTACACCGACCTCTCCTTGTTTTCCATTTCCCGTAGATCTTTCGGTCTAGAACTATAACATGCGTCCTCGTGAAAGTTGTAGAGTACATTCTAGGCTACCATATATTAAATTTCCATAATTTTTCAATCTCATTTGGTCAGTGAAATATTTGTTTTCCTACTCAATTTTGTTATGGAAATTTTAACTGCTTTGGGCTTGGCTCACAAAAATTATTTATAATTGTATGAACTGAATCGGACTTCGATCCCCCGTGAAAAATGTCTTGCTAGGTCTTTTCTACAGTTTCATAATTTTTGAAAGCCGTTTACCTAGACAACAACTATCGCTTTTAAAGGTGCGCAGGACATCCTGTAAGGATGTGTGACCTTCCTCACAGTTCACCTAATATCTGTACGGATAATTTATATTTGTCTAGGGGATGAAAGCGATTGATGATTCATTAGATGCACGCTTGAGTTCCTGAATAGTAGTGACGTTAATGTACTTTAATTGAATTTTGAAATTACTACATCATGGTGTGAAAGGGGGGGTGGGTTTCAATAGCAGCAACAACACCGTTCCTCCTCTTAATCTTGCAAATTCAGCCACCTACCCTTATTTTCAGCTGATCTCAGCTTGATACTTTCCACAGTTGTAACTCTATCTTCGTGGCTCTCTTTTTCTTCGTGCCGACACCTCGAATCTAGCTGACAACGCGTCTGCATCCACTGCACCCTCGGCTTGGCGTGACTCGCTAGAGGACAACAAGAAGTCGGGACGTCTAGGACCTCATCAAGCACGCGACATTTTCTCTAGGATCCGAGACAATTACATATCCTCCATTCTATCCTATGTCAATTGTTTATTGTGCATCGGGAATATCTTCCTAGAAAATTCATAAACATCGTTTAGATTTTCGTTTGCACAAAAGTTTCGATTACGTCACCTAGATACCTTGTTGAGTTTGAAGTATTCAAACTTGTGGTAAATCTTAGGAGCACGATTAGTTGACATTTAGCATGTGTGGAGGCCGAGTTAGTTGAAATTCTAAATTAAATCGGTGTTGGGACTAAGGGTAGGTTCTTTGGTTCTAGCCTGACCCCAAAGTTTGCTAATTCTGTATTGACTTAGGTGTTGCAAATTTCATGGGGCGTTTTGCACAAAAGTCATCCCTTATTGACTGATCTATGATATATTGTAATTTCAATATTTTTGGACTTTGTACAACAAAAGTATAATTTGAAAAACTTTGGGATTTGAAATCTATTTTTGGACTCACTACACCGACCTCTCCTTGTTTTCCATTTCCCGTAGATCTTTCGGTCTAGAACTATAACACGCGTCCTCGTGAAAGTTGTAGAGTACATTCTAGGCTACCATATATTAAATTTCCATAATTTTTCAGTCTCATTTGGTTAGTGAAATATTTGTTTTCCTACTTAATTTTGTTATGGAAATTTTAACTACTTTGGGCCCAGCTCACAAAAATTATTTATAATTGCATGAACTGAATCAGACTTCGATCCCCCGTGAAAAATGTCTTGCTAGGTCTTTTCTACAGTTTCATAATTTTTGAAAGCCGTTTACCTAGACAACAACTATCGCTTTTAAAGGTGCGCAGGACATCCTGTAAGGATGTGTGACCTTCCTCACAGTTCACCTAATATATGTATGGATAATTTATATTTGTCTAGGGGATGAAATCGATTGATGATTCATTAGATGCATGCTTGAGTTCCTAATAGTAGTGATGTTAATGTATTTTAATTGAATTATGAAATTACTACATCATGGTGTGAAAGGGGGGGGGGGGGTTTCAATAGCAGCAGCAACACCGTTCCTCCTCTTAATCTTGCAAATTCAGTCACCTACCCTTATTTTCAGCTGATCTCAGCTCGATATTTTCCACGGTTGTAACTCTATCTTCGTGGCTCCCTTTTTCTTCGTGCTGACACCTCGAAGCTACCCAACAATGCGTCTTCATCCACTGCACCCTCGGCTAGGCATGACTTGCCAGAGGACAACAACAAGTCGGGACGTCTAGGACCTCATCAAGCACGCGACGTTTTCTCTAGGATCCGAGACAATTACATATTCTCCATTCTATCCTATGTCAATTGTTTATCGTGCATCGGGAATATCTTCCTAGAAAATTCATAAACATCGTTTAGATTTTCGTTTGCACATAAGTTTCGATTACGTCACCTAGATACCTTGTTGAGTTTGAAGTATTCAAACTTGTGGTTAAATCGTAAGAGCATGATCGGTCAACATTTAGCATGTGCGGAGGCTGAGTTAGTTGAAATTCTAAATTAAATTTGTGCTGGGACTAAGGGTAGGTTCTTCGGTTCTAGGTTGACCCCAAAGTTTGCTAATTTTGTATTGACTTAGGTGTGCAAATTTCATGGGGCGTTTTGCACAAAAGTCATCCCTTATTGACTGTTCTATGACATATTGTAATTTCAATATTTTTGGACTTTGTATGACAAAAAAATAATTTGAAAAACTTTGGGATTTGAAATCTATTTTTGTACTCACTACACCGACCTCTCCTTGTTTTCCATTTCCCGTAGATCTTTCGGTCTAGAACTATAACATGCGTCCTCATGAAAGTTGTAGAGTACATTCTAGGCTACCATATATTAAATTTCCATAATTTTTCAGTCTCATTTGGTCAATGAAATATTTTTTTTCCTACTCGATTTTGTTATGGAAATTTTAACTACTTTGGGCCCGGCTCACAAAAATTATTTATAATTGTATGAGCTGAATTGAACTTCGATCGCTCGTGAAAAATGTCTTGCTAGGTCTTTTCTACAGTTTCATAATTTTTGAAAGCTGTTTACCTAGACAACAACTATCGCTTTTTAAAGGTGCGCAGGACATCCTGTACGGATGTGTGACCTTCCTCACAATTCACCTAATATCTGTACGGATAATTTATATTTGTCTAGGGGATGAAAGCGATTGATGATTCATTAGATGCACGCTTGAGTTCCTGAATAGTAGTGACGTTAATGTACTTTAATTGAATTTTGAAATTACTACATCATAGTGTGAAAGGGGGGGGGGGGGGGGTGGGTTTCAATAGCAGCAACAACACCGTTCCTCCTCTTAATCTTGCAAATTCAGCCACCTACCCTTATTTTCAGCTGATCTCAGCTTGATATTTTCCACAGTTGTAACTCTATCTTCGTGGCTCTCTTTTTCTTCGTGCCGACACCTCAAATCTAGCTGACAACGCGTCTGCATCCACTGCACCCTCGGCTTGGCGTGACTCGGCAGAGGACAACAAGAAGTCGGGACGTCTAGGACCTCATCAAGCACGCGACATTTTCTCTAGGATCCGAGACAATTACATATCCTCCATTCTATCCTATGTCAATTGTTTATTGTGCATCGGGAATATCTTCCTAGAAAATTCATAAAGATCATTTACATTTTCATTTGCACAGAAGTTTCGATTACGTCACCTAGATACCTTGTTGAGTTTGAAGTATTCAAACTTGTGGTTGAATCGTAGGAGCACGATCGGTCGACATTTAGCACATGTGGAGGGTGAGCTAGTTGAAATTTTAAATTAAATCCGTGTTGAGACTAAGGGCGGGTTCTTTGATTCTAGCTTGACCCTAAAGTTTGCTAATTTTGTACTGATTTAGGTGGTGCAAATTTCATGGGGCGTTCTTCACAAAAGTTGTCACTTATTGATTGTTCTACAACATATTGTAATTTCAATACTTTTGGACTTTATACAACAAAAATATAATCTGAAAAACTTTGGGATTTGAAATCTATTTTTGGACTCACTACACCGACCTCTCCTTGTTTTCCATTTTCCATAGATTTTTCGGTCTAGAACTATAACATGGATGACTGCGAGATGGATTTTTTTTCCAGATATATACGAAATAAAAATTCAAGGAGAAAATTCTCGTACTTATTTATCGCTTGCTTGCGGGATAACTTAAAGAATGAAACTAGAGGATACTGGGTACATCAATAATAAACTTTATGTGAAATATTGATATTTCACAAACTTTTGTAGTAAGTATCTCCACTGACATCATTACATGGCCATAACATACCAGATAACATATCCTTCTCACGCATTAGACTAAGCTTTGTGATCAATGAGACATAAAACAAAGCCACACCAGTTACACTTAAATAAACCTAAACTACTCAACCACGACGACTTATTCATCCGTTACCAGTAGAGAGATTTGCAATTCTAAGCTTAATTAAGTGTCGATTCCATCCTTTGCCATATTTTCACTTTTCCTTAGTAACTTTTTCTTTCTTTTCATGGACGTGGATCTAACAAAAATTTACTCAGTCACCTAAATTTTTCTTGCTTGTGCCAATTCGATATTTTTGTTGGCATCATCTCTAGCTTTTTCGAATGATGTATTAAAAATTTAAAAATTTGTCATCAAAATATAATAAATTTTATAAATTTTTCTAGAAAGAGGAGAAACTGATAATTGAGCTTCACAATTAATGATAACTACGTAGATTTAAGGCTATGTATTAAATTAATATCTCGTCCCCTTATACGGTATTCGATTTGGACGCATAGCTAATTTGCCAAAATGAAGAAGCACATCGGCGGAGCATTTAACGAGAGACGACGGGTGCTCGGAGCTGAAAGAATTATCCAGCCTCACAAAATCGACCCACGGCCGAATGAGAAGCATCGAATTAAATGAAGATTTATCTTGCATTAAATAGAGGCTGCACATGTTGGACGTTGAAGACAAAGGCAACCATCCTTGTGTTGACTGCTGCACCTTTCTCTCTTTTTGCTTTTCTAATTGTCTCGTCCCCGGGAGCTGAATAGCCATTTTCCACCTACTACTCATTAAATGCATGCAGATGCACCATGCCCAAGAAAATTGGACGGCGCCACTACTTTGTCAGAGACTTGTCTCGCGGGCTTCCGCTGTCCTTTGTTCATGATTGAAGAAAGAGGGAAGGCAAAGACTTTGCATATTGCATTGGGTCGGTGTATGAAGGTGGGCCGTAGGTGCCATCATTAATTGTATGCGTTCGCGCAGGATTTCAAAGTAGGTGCCACAGTAACATTCGTGGAGTCCACGTTTGTCTTATCTCCTCACCCATTCTCCTATGAACGGAGGACAGCAGAGGGCGTAGAGAATGCAGAGCAAGGAGTGAGAGCTCCGATAGATTTATGCGTGAATTGGGTCTATTGAGTTCAGTTGTTAAACAGTGCGGGTATTAGGCGTATATTAGGATTATAAAACACTCGACTGCGTAAGCGTTTGTAATCCTATAATTCTTCAATTTATAATAAATTATTTATCAACTTTTTCTATTGATGTAAGTTTCGATATTTGGATCAAATAATGTAAATTTCTCACATCCTTTTATTATTGCTCATTCTATTTCTATCAATTTCTATATCTTCTGATATAATTGCAAATTTACAATCTGTTTCCTCCATGCCACTGATTTCAACACTACGGGCGCGTTTGGTAACGATTCTGTTCCCGAGAGTAGATTCTAATTAGAACTAATTATTTTTTATTCTGTTCCCGGAAACTGATTCTAAGCATTTTAAGCCGTTTGATAACTGTCCAAAATTTCTGATTCTGGAATAGAATTGCGTTTGGTACCGTGCTAATTAATTATGTTCCAAATCAATTTCTTTTAATTTTTAAATAAATTTTTTACTTTTTTCCTTTTTTTCTTTTCTTTTTTCTTTTTTTCCTTTTTTTCTTTTCTTTTTTTCTTTTTTTCCTTTTTGTCATCTTCTTCTTCTTTCTTGTGGCCAGTTGCTGGACCGGTGACAGGCCAAACGAGGGCTGGCGACCTCACCGGAGCGTCGTCGGCCCTCGACGAGGCTAGCCCTCGTTGGCCGAGCCTCGCCGGTCTCGCCTGGCCACCGGTGGGGCTGGGCGTCGCAAGGCTTGCCCAGCCCCTGCCCAGCCTCGTCGGTGGCTGGGCAAGCCTCTGGCGAGCTCGTTGGTGGCTGGGCTTGCCTCCGATGAGCTCGCCGGACCTCGCGCTGGTCTGGCGAGCCTTCGGCGGAAGGTGGCGGGCGGTGGTGGACGGCAGTCGCGAGATGGTCGAAGGGAAGAAGGAGGGTTCTTGATTTTGATTCTCAAATTCGTTCCCAGAACAAGAATCAACTTTTTTTTGGTTCTTCATTCTATTCCCAATCTATTCCCGGGAACAAATTTGTTCTCGAGAACAAAAATTTTACCAAACACGATTCTAAGCCCAAACTAATTTCGGGAACAAAGAATCAGAATTTGGCCATGTTTGGATTGTTATCTAACAGGGCCTACACTTCCTCATGATGCAATCATCTCACTAAATAATAAGTGCAAGGTGAATCGAAGAGGCCACCCATCTGCCTGCTCTTCTGGAGAGCCAATCTCTCTCAGTTGGAAGCTACGTAATCATTACAAATGCAAGAAGGAGCTTGTCATCTATGAATGCCATCTAAGTTTCACTCGACAGCATTTGATGCTGCTGTTGGGCTTCAGCATTCTCGGGGGTCTATTGCAATTATAAGTGTCTAAGGCTAAGCAATATAAAACCCTTGCTCTTCGAATACGATTCTAAGTGGGAGAAAAAAAGACATTACCCCACTCCTCACCTTATTTCCTATGCCAATAAAAGACTGCATCTGTACTTGATCACATCGATCCGATAGCTTCCAAAATAGCACTGAAGCAAACAAGAAAAAGAAGGCACACCTCGAAGGAACAACAGGAAGAGAAGATTCCCCTCCAAAGCTTTCATGTGTTCTCTTCAAGCAAGTCGCCGGAAACCCGTAGTTGGTTGCAAAAGGTACTTTCTTAACAAATAAAAAAATAATAGTAATCGGCATGATCCATATCAGAGATCGGAGGAAACTCTTTTTAACTGGCTCTAGAGAAAAAATGTTGTCCAGTAACTATAGGCTAAAATTGCATGACAAGAACCGAATTATAAAAATAAAAAAGAAAAATTTGCCAGGGAACACAAAGGAGGGAGATCTTGTTTCACCTTCCAGCGCTGTCAGCAAGCTCGGCCCAATTATACTGTCCAAATTTTTGAATGGCGCTATCTGCAGGGGCTTTTTGTTACTTGTACACGTCCCTCGTCAGTTTATGGTGTTAACAACAGCTGTCAATTATGAACCGTAAATTAGGTCATAAATAGGGTTCTTCTGTTTTAGGATCTCTTGTGTGTATATAAATATATATATATATATATATAAATAAATGTATATGTATATGTACATGTATTTATAGTCTTGTAAAATACTGAAGAGGAATGAAGAAAAAAAGAATTTTCGTTTCTTGATTTGTTACTGGTTGACATGGTATCAGAGCCATGATCTAGGGATTATGTATTCATATTGATCAAAATCCTTTTTTTTTCTGTGCGCTGTTCTCGCCACATCGACTAGTTCTTCCTCCAACGTTATAGATCGCCATAGCCGCGCGGTGATTTCGTGCAGTTGCCGCTCCAGTTGCACCCACTATTGAGACTCATGGCGGATGACATTTCAATTGCCGAGATGGGTACTCCGGCTCCAACAGGGGGTGTTGCGAATTCTTCAGGAGCTGTGATCTCACACCAGGTTTCGGAAGGGAGTTCTACTTTGATGTCCAAGTTGACGCAAATTTCGACTCAACATTAGGCCACACCTTCTCACTCTGAAATACCCACCCCACCAATTGCAGTTAAGTTGAATGGCCATAATTATGGCCTTTGGTCCCAAGTTGTCGAGATGTATATCTCTAGAAAAGACAAATTGGGATATATCAATGGAGATTTGCCCCCACCATGGCTCATCAATTCCATGGATCCAGTATTGATTAGCAATTTTATTCGTTTCCCATAGTGAAGGCAGTATGGGATTCGATGGCTACTGCATTCTTTGATGGCACTAATGTCTCCTAGGCGTATGATCTGAAGCGACGTCTATCTCGACTAAAGCGGGCAGGTAGCCTAATTGAAAAGTATTGCAATGTCCCACGTACCTTTAGAAACAATAGTTGTTGTCTAGGTAAACGGTTTTCAAAAATTATGAAACTTTAATATGAGGTAGAAAAGACCTAGCAAGACATTTTTCGAGAAGTCCGATTCAGCTCATACCATTATAAATAATTTTTGTAAACCGGGCCCAAAGCAGTTAAAATTTCCATAACAAAATTGAGTAGGAAAACAAATATTTCACTGACCAAATGAGATTGAAAAATTATGGAAATTTAATATATGGTAGCCTAGGATGTACTTTACAACTTTCATGAGGACGCATGTTATAGTTATAGACCGAAAAATTTATGGAAAATGGAAAACTATGAGAGGTCGGTGTAGTGAGTCCAAAAATATATTTCAAGTCCCAAAAATGTTTAGAGCTGCCAGGAGAGAGGGAGAGACGCCGAAGAGAACAGGAGCATGTCCGAGAAGAAATCTAGGCCGTTTGCGTCGTCTGAAATGCTTTCGCTTTGGAAGTTTGTCAGGGTCCAGATGACGAGAGGGGGAAGGTAGAGAAGTATGGGTTGGCAGCTACCATTTCGGTTTGACCAGTAAATTTCTTTATAATTACTGTTATATAGATACAAAAGAAGAGATAATGATGTATAAATAATTCATGAACTTTGACTTAACATATAATATTATCTCTGAACTTTGAATTTATTTGTGATTAATAAATTTTAACTTGATGCGTAATGTAATCTCTAAAATTTCAATTTGTCTAATATAATATTGGACTTTTGAACTAAATGAAAATATTCAATATTGTTATTCAATTAATTCAAGTTAAATAATAATATTGTATATTTTCATATAGACTAATAATTAAATTGAACATGTACCAAAAGTCTAAGGATCGTATTGAACAAATTGAAAGTTCGAGGACGATATTGCACATTTTAATACAATTTGAGAACCGCATTGAATAAATTAAAAGTTAAAAGATTACATTATATATCGAGTCAAAATTTAAGAATCATTTACGTCATTTTCCATTGATGGAAAATGTCAAATTCTCTCTCTTCTGTTATAGCCCTTATAAGTTCGTTTTTTTTAAAATGTAAATCAAAGAAAATTGACCAATCACAGATAATGAAAAGGTAAAAATAAAATAAAATGGATTATCCACATTCTCTTAAGAAAATGCACTTGACAGAATTATTAAATTGTTCTTATAGTTCAATCAACCTTATCCTTGTCTTCTTTATTAATAGTTAGTTTACTCTTTGCCTTCTTTTATAAAAGGTAAACTACCTGTTTATTGTTATTTTTTAAAAAATAGCAAAACAGTCCGATGATGCTTTTTCTTTAGAAAATAACTTATATAGTAGCAAAAGGAAAAATTAACGTCGAGTTTATATGTGTGTGTGTGTGTGTGTGTGTGTGTGTGTGTGTGTGTGTGTATGTTTGTATGTATATATGTTTCATTGTGCTACTAAGGTCATGAATCTTATTATTGGTACGGGTGCTACGCGCGCGTAAGGAAAACCGGTTATTGTTAATACCATCATTATTTCACATTTCAAAACACGCGTGAATGTTAAATTATTTGGTTCCACTGTAAGGCTCTTGGCTTTTGGTGAATTAGAAGGGGCGAATGTTGATGAAAATGTCAAATATATAGGAGGTAAAGGGGAGGAAGGATGAAAGACGTTTATGTGAATTGTATATCAGGTTAGATCTCCACCATTCATTAAGTCAACTAGAGCCATTTTTTTAATCAAACTATTTTTCTTCGAAAATTCCTTGAAGATTAGTGCAAATGATGGGAAAATAATTAGAGTTCTATCTCGTCAAAGTATAAACAAAATTGTAACGTGATAGATATAATCCCATTAAATAATATTTTAAATTAAAATATTCCTGGTTAGAATTACTGTATAATCCCAAAAGTCTCCCAAAACTTTAATTCTAAATCTCTCTAACATAAGGACTATCAAACTCAATTGCCAAAAATTATAGGGTAAATTATCAAAAAAATAATAATAATCATAAACCTATTATACTCGTATCAATTTAGTCATAAATTTTTTAATTTTGGCTAATTTTTTTGTCGAAATATTTGGCTAATTTAGTTCATACCTTTTGACAAATTGACAATTTAATTATAAAACTTTTGACTATTTGCTAATTTAGTCTTAAACTCTTCAATTATTTGCGAATTCATACCTTTGACATAATTTTAGTCAGGAAGGTTGACGCAGCATTCTACTTAGTGTTAGTCATCTTATATGGTACGATTGATGCTACCTTTTTGAATTGTTTTCCTTTTTTCTCATTTTCTTTTCTCTTTTTCCCTCCACCAATCATCCTTGCCGGATCCAATGATGGTGACCCTCGCTAGGGCTGGCAATGGCGAGGGAGCGACGGTGGCTGTCGTTTGAGGCTGGCAATCTCTACCGGCCATTTTATGAGGCTTGATGATGGTGAATGGAGTTAAATAGAATAGAAAGAAAGAAGAAAAATTCAACAAATTTTATATTAGGTTAGATCTCTATCGTACATAAAGTCAACTAGAGCTATTTTTATTTATCAAACTATATTTCTTTCAAAAATTACATGAAGATTAGTGTGAATGTTGGGAAATTAATTATAGTCCTATCTCATCATACTATAAACAAAACTGTAACGTGATGGAGATAATCACATGCATCTCTCGTAATATCTTAAATTAAAATCTTCCTAGTTAGAATTACCATATAGTTCCGAAAGTCTCTCTAAATCTCTCAACACAACAACTATCAAAGTCAATTGTCGAAAATTATAGGGGATATTTAAAAAAAAAATTAAGTTCATTACACCTGTATCAATATAGTCCTAAATATTTCAATTTGATCAGTTTAGTTTTGTACATTTTGATGATTTGTCAATTTAATAATAAAAATTTTAACAATTTATCAATTTAGTCTTAAACTCTTTGATGATTTGCAAATTCAACTAATACAGCTAATTTTGGTTGAAAAATGTTGTCATGGTGGTCTATTCAGTGTGAATCGTCCCACACGACATGAGTAGTATTAGTGTGGACATTATTTGTAACTTTCTCAATTTTTTCCCATTCCTTTATCACCCTGTTTCCCTCCACTAGCCAACATCAAGTGGTCGGTGGAGGTCGTAGCCTCAAGCAACAGCCGCCCTCGTCAAGTCTAACAAGGATGACCATCGCCCAACGAGGGCAGTCATCGTCTGAGGGCAGTCCTCTACTTCATAGTGTTCTCATTTGCCTAAGTAATTTATTCTGAGCTAATGCACTTTTCAATTCGTCTCTGTTCAGTGCTCTGATGACCGGGTTTTATATCTACAAAATTGCGACCGGAGGCAACCATTTCGCAGCCAAGGCTGAGTGATGGCCCTGGTGATAGGCACTCATGTATGGAAATTTGAAGATCTCGACTTAAAATTACCAGGTGTAACTACTGTTGTTTTGTTTAGGTGAATGAGAGATCTTTCCTTCGGACGAATCCTGGTTTGTATCCACAGCATTAGCCTCTAGTGTTCCTAACTCAATTTTAAGGACTCATTTTAGTGCTCTATTGTACACGGAATGAATGGGCGACAAACAGGTTTGGCTTGAAGTGTGATTATGTCGGGACATTGATCCAGCAGAGAGGCCACTTTTGGCAATTGTGCATTTGGATGGAGATCTTTGTGCTCTAGCTTCGAATGTGATGTCAATGCTAGTTTAGGACTGTTGGATACCCCCATTTATTACCCGTCTGAAAAAAGAAAATAGGAGGGAGAAACGCAAATACAATTTTGCGGCACTTAGGATGTGCGGAAAACATTTTCTAAAAAAATATTTTCCTTATACAGACGCTTTGTTCTTCAGTGTGGTCATGATCTTGTTCAATGGAATTCCAGAGATTTCCATGACAATCGCCAGGCTACCTGTCTTTTACAAGCAAAGGGACCTTTTATTTTTTCCAGCGTGGGCATGTGGTCTTCCTGCGTGGGTTTTACAGATCCCAATCTCATTTGTGGAAGTTGCTGTGTGGGTTCTTGTCACCTAGTATGGTATTAAAAATGACAAGAATATTGGAAGGTAAAATTATTTTCTGGAATGCTCTATTTGTTAAGTACAAATTTGAGCATTTTATCAGCAAGTAGTTCTCATTTTTGTTGTAATGATCGGCGACTTGTGCATGTGGCACAGGTTCTTCAGGCATTACCTTGCGCTGGTACTGATTAACCAGATGGCTTCTTCATTATTCCGAATATTTGGAGCGGTGGGGAGAAATATGATCATTGCAAATACGTTTGGTTCTTTCTCGCTGCTCCTTCTCTTTGCATTGAGTGGAGTTGTTCACTCAAGAGCTAGTTATACGGATTTATCAGTGCTAACCTTCTATATCCTAATTCTAAGTCTTGAACTTAATGTATCTCCCACGAATTTAATTGCTGAGAATGTGAAGAAATGGTGGATACGGGGTTATTGGGCATCACCTCTGATGTATGGGCAGAACGCAGTCGTCGTAAATGAGTTCTTTGGGCATAGTTGGCAACAGGTAAGTGTTGGGTCGGCTCTTATGTTCATGTACCTTTTCCTTTGTCCCCTAATAGCTTATGTTATTGTCTATGTATGTTGCAGATTCCAGCAGATACAGCAGAGCCACTAGGAATCCAAGTCTTGAAGGCTCATGGTTTCTTTCCACACGCGTACTGGTACTGGATAGGAACAGGAGCATTACTCGGATTCATCTTGTTGTTCAATGTTATATTCAATTTGGCTCTCACCTACCTTAATCGTGAGGAACTTTTAACCCGATACATGTACTCTTTTCTCTGGTGATACGAGAAGTTCATATTGGCATATGCTAATCTTATTCTTCGGCCATTCTGTTGCAGCGTATGGCAAGCCCCAGACGGTTAAATTGGATGATTCAGAAACTGAATCTATTGGATCTGGGGGATCCGTCCAATTATCATCCCATGGGAACCGCTCCAGTAACAGATCACGTTTAGGTTAGAATGTTGTTTTTTGACTTTCTAGCTAGCGATGCTGAATGCTTCCATTAAGGGAGGAAAAAGTAGAATTTATTAGCTTAAGATTGACATTTGGGATTCAGTTGATTATATATATGAAGCCCTCCAATCTAATAATAAGTTTCAAATTTCTAAATTGCAGATGAAGGAGATATCAGGAGAGGAAGCAAGGATTCTTCCAGGTCCTCATCTAGACGTCCACGAACCGCCTTCGACATTAACGGGAAAAGAGGAATGGTTCTACCGTACGAGCCACATTCCATTACTTTTGAAGATATTAAGTACTCCGTTGACATGCCACCGGTATAAGCTGATGAAAACCAAATGTCCTGTTTTAGTTTCACACGTCTTAGGAATCTGATCGTAACTGTCTTGGGCTTAAATGGGCAGGAAATGAAGAACCAAGGTGTCGTAGAGGGCAAATTGGTGCTTCTAAAGAGTGTGAGTGGTGCCTTCAGGCCTGGTGTTCTTACCGCTTTAATGGGCGTTAGTGGGGCAGGTAAAACCACATTGATGGATGTGTTGGCCGGCAGAAAAACCGGAGGTTACATCGGGTGTGTTTGGAAAAGCTTGGGAAAGTCTTTAGGAAAATGCAAAGATCTTTGAACTAAAGGTGTTTTTCAAAATGCAAATTGTGTTTGGTAAATTATAATTTGAAAGCCCTTTGTGAAGTTTTTTTTAGCAAAATGGTGTTTGGGGAAATTACATTTACAAAGAACTTTTGTGATAAAAAAAACTAATCAAAAGAAAAATAAAAAAAAATTGACCGGCAAGGTAAGCGACGGCCGGTGATCAAAATTTGTCACCAGTAGCCGACATCTAACTCAGGCAGCTCCGGAGATGACTGGAGAGGGCTACTCGTGGTTGAGCGACCCCCGAAGACCACTGGCAAAGGTTGCCCGAGGTCACATGACGCCGCCACGACCTCCAGCCACCCCGGATCTAGGGCAGTGAGGTCGTGCGGCACTGCCGCAACCTCCAGCGACCCCGCCGCGACGTAGATCCAGGGCATCGGGGTCATGGGAGGACCTTGCCGGCGACCGCTCACAGGCGGTGGTGCCAAGGCGCGGTGGCGTCGGGCTCTGGCGAAGGGGGAAAACCAGCGTCACAGCAGGGCGCGGGGGTCGGCGACCAAGCAGAGGATGGTGGGCATAGGCGCGACGGAGGCAAGCTGCTGAGGCGAAGGTCCTGCAAACGACGAGTGGAAGCATCGGCTGGCGCGGCGGAGTCAGGCGCTAGGTCGTGGGCTGCTGGGTGGCGACGGCGTCGGGCGGAGGCGAGCTTAGATCTGCAGGTGTCGGGGCACTCAAGCAGCAAGATCGGGATAGCAGCAGTTGAGCGGTGAGGGCCTCAGGCGTTGGGTCGCGAGCTGCTAAGTGATGACGGCGTCAGGCGGAGGCGAGCAGCAGTCAACGATGACGCAGTCGTCGAGCGAGATCGCACGGCGAGCTTCGCGATCTGCTGCAGGTGCGGTTCGAAAGGGGCAGCGGTCCTCTCGGGTTCAGATTTGGTGGAAGCGCAGCGGCGGTGGAGCAGAGAGGGCTCGCGGGTCGTCGCGCGCAGGTGGTGCTGGCGCGGTCGAGGGCTGGCGTCGCGGTGGTCGGCGGCTCGGGTGTCGGTGCGGGTGGTGCTGGCGCAGTCAAGGGCTGCCGGCACAATGGCCGGCGCAAGCAAGGTCTTCGTGAAGAAGATGAACAGTACCCAAAGAAGACGATGAGAGGGCAAAACCGGAAAAACAAAGAATCAACGAGGATAATTTGGGAAGAAAAAAAAATTTTAGCCCCTCACCCTCAGCATTTTCAGCATGTTGAAAACCCAAGATAGCCCCCCACCTGCCTTGGGCTTTCAGCCTTCACAAGACTGATATTTTGCAAAGGGGCTTTGAAAATTCTTTGTCAAACACCTCATACTTGGCCCAGAAATCCTTGGGGCTTCAAAGTAGCATTGAGAAGCTACTCCCAAATGCAGCCATCGAGGGGACAATAATGATTTCTAGGTACCCGAAGAAGCAAGAGACATTTGCTCGAATTTTGGGGTACTGCGAGCGAAACGACATTCATTCTCCTCATGTTACTGTCTATGAGTCTTTGCTTTACTCAGCATGGCTGCGTTTACCTCCCGAAGTCGACGAGCAAACCAGAAAGGTTCACTTTTACGTCAGAAATATATATAGTTTGAAGATTGATTCTTACTCATGATCCTTGACAATCACTTCTCATATGTTGATCATTTTGGAAGGAAGACATATCTGCTGAACTTTAATTACTGAAAATATCCAGTCCATAAATGATGCTGCATTACTAATTGTCGTAGTTTGCTCTATCAGTTGATTTTTGTAACAGTCAAATTCGAATAATGGGTTAATGAGTCTTTACTTGTAAACTTGTTGTAGATGTTCATTGAGGAAGCTGGTGGAACTCAATCCCTTGAGACAAGCATTAGTGGGATTGCCTGAAGTCAGTGGTCTCTCAACTGAACAACGGAAGAGGTTAACCATCGCGGTCGAATTAGTGGCAAACCCCTCCATTATATTCATGGACGAGCCTACATCGGGATTGGATGCAAGAGCTGCTGCCATTGTTATGAGAACAGTCAGGAACACGGTGGACACTAGGAGGACTGTCGTGTGCACGATTCACCAGCCAAGCATCGACATCTTCGAAGCTTTCGATGAAGTGAGCATTGCTACTAAAATAAAAAGTTAACCACTCTTTCTTTCTGGAAGCTTTATTTTGGAACAGTAAACTAAACCATCACCTGGAATATCGCGCAGCTATTCCTGATGAAGCGAGGAGGACAGGAGATTTATGTCGGTCCACTGGGGTGGCATTCTTGCCACCTCATAAAGTACTTCGAGGTACAGAACCATAGGAGTCTTTGAATTGCCTCGTTTCCTTCCGTTCCACTTACCCGGTTGCTAAAGTATGTTACCTTATTCTCATAAAACGGCTATTGAAGGAGTGAGTCCGATCAAAGATGGTTACAATCCAGCAACCCGGATGCTGGAAGTCACCGGCCCAGCACAAGAACTAGCTTTTGGGGTCGACTTTGCTGATATCTACAGTAAATCAGATTTATACAAGTGAGTTCATTTAAAACGCTGCTACACAAAATGCATCCATTTCATTGTGCTGTTATACTTCCTCCGGCGACAAAACTCCCCAAGGATAGCACGTATCAGTTTGACCAACTTGATGGCATACGTCTTAGGAGGAACTAAGCGTACCTGCTCCTGGTTCGAAAGACCTGTATTTTCCTACCAAGTATCCACAGCCCTTCTTTACCCAAGTCATGGCTTGCTTATGGAAGCAAAACTGGTCCTACTGGCACAATCCGCCATACATGGCTGTTCGGTTTCTTTTCACCACCTTCATAGCTTTGATGTTTGGATCAATGTTCTGGGACCTCGGCTCCAGACTGTAAGTTGCCAGTTACTATAAAACTTAAGTTCCACACCCATGCCTATTCTTGATTCTCGTACCTAAAAACAATTTCGAGACTTTTGATTGCATTTGCAGGAAGGGACAACAAGATCTGTTCAATGCAATGGTCGCTGGCCATGGCCGAGGCCGAGGACCGGCTAAAGAAAAAAGAAGAAAAAAAGAAGAGAGAAAAATTATTTCTCAAAAGTGTTCCAAAAGTATTTCAAGAACAAGAAATAAGTTTTTCTTGTTCCTTGTTTCTATTCCAAATTTGTTCTCGAAAACAAAAATGTAAATAAACGCATTTATGTTCTTTTTTTTTTTCTCCGGAACAAAAGTATAGAAATTTTTGTTCCGAGATCAGAAACAAAAGTAAACAAACAGGGCCTAAGGGTGCGTTTGGTAACGTTTCTGTTTAAAAATTGTTCCAGGAAACAGAAATAGAAAAAAGTGTTTCTGTTCCAGGGAACAATTTCTGAACAAAAAAACGCGTTTGGTAACTGTATAAAATTTCTGTTTCTAGAATAAAAAAGGAACAGAAACACGTTTGGTAACTGCAAAAAATTTCTGTTTCTGGAATAAAAAAAGAACAGAAACACGTTTGGTAATGTACGAAATTTCTGTTCCAATTTTTTTAATTGTTTTTTTTAATAAAGTGTAAACTTAGTATTGAATTATCATTCTCATGAAATGCTCATCAATTTAATTTTGTTCATATTAAGTGAAAACAAATATTCTAAACTTGATCATATTTGCTTACTTGGAAGAAAATCTTTTAAGTTTGTCCCAAAATTTTCCCATTTGTTTTTTTTTAATAAAGTGTAAACTTGGTTTTGAATTCTCATTATCATAAAATGCTCATCAATTTAATTTTGTTCATGGTGAGTAAAGTCAAACATTCTGAACATGGTTATAAGTGCATACTTTTGAAGAAAATTTTATAAATAAAATTTGTACCAAATTCTTCTCACGTGCCTTTTTTTCAATGAAGTGTAAACTTGATATTGCATTATCACTCTAATGAAATGCTTCGGTGAAGACAAACATTCTGAACATGGTCATGTGCATACTTGGAACAAAATATCGTAAGTAAAATTTGTACAATAAAAGCTACCTAAAAGAAGAATACCTCATTAGATCTCTACATAGACCCTTTCATACATAACATCACAATAATGAAGTAATATAGTTCATTGTTCAACTTCATCACATTGGATTTGATAAGTGAATACTTAAAAACAAAATTACAAAAGAATATGTCTTCGTGGATTGGCACCGGCAAGGCGAAACTTTGCATGGATCCACCGAAGTTCTCAAAGCATCAGCGTCGATAATGGATCCACCAACGCCAGTATTGTTCACCTGAGAAGGAGACAACCAATTGAGATAGAGTGAGGATGTACTTTAAGTAAAGAAAAATTCTCCATAACTTAAAGAGAAAATTGAAGCATTATAGCCATAAGATACGAAGGATCTCGCATAATGTATAATCCCCAACATTCCTACCACAAAATGAAACAAAAAGAAAAGAAAAAGGGGAATGCCTAGATTTTGTCTAATGATGCAAATGAAGACCAACAAACAACAAGAGGTTTATAACACGTGAAACCTGCCTATACGTGTTCAAGAACAATCGAGAATCGGTAATGCAAACACCTAGGCTGGATTAGACACATTGTCAAACGTGTGGTAAGCATGGACTGGGGGAATAATATTAACGATTTTCAGGACTCGAACTCATCGCTAGACTCAAAGAAATCGTCAAAAAAAAAAAAAAGCATCCGAAATCAGTAACATTAGTTCACTCAAACCTGACATGCCTGTGGACTAACAGAAAGAACAAGCCTCGACTTCCGATTGGATCAAAATGTGGCTGAGCCGCAAGGGTTCATAGAGACACAGAAAATACTAATATTAGACCAAATCCAAGCAATACAGGACAAAACGCGAATTGAGAAGCTTAACACAAAGGCAGAAAAAGAAATAACAATAACTTGGACATTGATTCACATCACTTTGATATATTCAGCCACAAATCCATAGATCTACCAGATGTCATAGAGATTGAGATTAAAGAAACAATAATGTATAGAACTCTGAGACTAATAAAAGGCTATTTCGTCATGCCCGATGTTGTCAATTGACAGTCCACACACAATGAAAAGTGTTGCCAAACTAATGCTGCCAAACCTAAAAAAGTTTGTCGTTATTACATGCAAAATGAGCATGCAAGAAGTCAAATGGACATAATCACTCTGTCATTTCCAAAACCGCAAGGAAAATGCACCAACACATAAGAATTGCCATGAACCTGGTGACAACAATAGAAAACTGAAAGAACTTTAAAACAGATTACAAGGAGGCAGCAATGAGAGAGATCATCTAAAAAGGAGTGTATGCAGGAAGGTAAAAGTAGATATTAGCGCCGACAACCAATCTATTTTTGAAGGGACAAACAGGCTCGTTCTTGTCACTCATCATAGTTAGATAATGGCCATTGATAAGTATAGGCTTGAATAAATAGTTCTCAAGATTAGTATTGGGCAATCAGAAAATAATAGAAATAAAATTATTTCGAATGGGAGTGCCATCTACTTTCAATTCACAATAACCATTTTTATAGATACCTTTTGCAGTTGATCCAGGTAACTTTGAGCATGCCCAACTGCCGCTGGCCGTTCTGTAAGTTCTTTCAATCTAAAAGGACCAAAATCTCATGGTTAAAGCGTATATTGCAAGCTAAATAAGAAAATGACAACTGAAAGAGAACTGTTCCAGATATTCCCTTGGTCAAAAGCCATCATTTCCTCCGAGGATAAAACAAACCTGAAAAAAATTGGATCACCAATTGCTTTTAGCAAATTCAGACGCTCTTGAAACTCTGCCGCCGTAACATCTTCACCATCCATGTAAAGCCATTCTTGCACCTAAAACAATAGCCAAATAACTAATTAAATACCAGATTACGTTGTATTTGTCTAAGCTATTGGGGATGAGAGGGAGGGAGGGAGGGAGGGAGGGAGAGGATAACCTCATCAAGCTTTGCAATGAAAGATTGGCGTTCATCAGCAGTAGAGACCTTTTCAAGTTCCTCAGACGTCTCAATCTGTGAGCAACAGGAGGCAAAAACATTAGCAACATTAGTTAGCATAATAGACAATAGGGCAAGTAGAGGAAAGACACAAACGCAAAACCTTGGAACAATGGAGATGAAGATAATTTGGCGAGAAAGTGATAATAAAATTCATGGCTTTATATGTTTGGCGTTTATAAAAGTTGGGTTTTGCTTTTTCAGAATAATAAACAAATTAGGTTTTTAGATTTTCTTCCAAACTCACAGGTAATTAGTGGAACAAATTGAAGGTTAAAGCTGGGATCAGCTTTATCGAGTTGGATTCAGTTGCCGGCCAAAGAAGGCCTGACGAAACTTTGGACATGGAGAGAGACGGGAACAAAAATTAGATTCTGCTAACAAAAGAATGCGGCCGCGTCATAAACAAACGAGTCTCGCAATGGAGCCTCTTTGCTTTTGTCGGATTCCCTTTTTATCAACGACCCTAACCATAATTTAATTAAATTATTTTCCCCCCTCTCGCGAATATCCAGATTAATGATTAGGGCTAATTCTCCAAAAAAAAACCTCAATTTTCTGCCCGATCCCAATTCTGCTGGCTCGAGCAGAGTTGAGCGTAAGCAGCAGCAAGCGAGCAGACGCTCGCTGGGCAAGCCTACTGGTACAAATCTCGAGCGAGCAGACGAGCATCCATCGCATCTGGCGGGCAACACTGCTGCAGATCTGGGCGAGCGCTGGCTCGAGCGAGCCCTAACACTCGAGCTCCGACTAGCCATTGCCCAGATCTGCGAGGGGTGGCTCTCGCCGAAGTGAAGGCAATCGGTGAAGGAGGAGCAGTGACCATGTTTACCTGGTGAAGGAGCAGCGGCTGTCGAGACAGGCGCTGGAGAAGACGATGGAATTCTCTGCTCGCAGGAGGAGGCGCTCGTCGCAGGAGGAGACGCTCGTCGCAGGAGACGCTCGTCGCAGGTCGGAGGAGGAGAAGCTCGTCGCAGGTCGCCGGAGGAGAAGCTCTTCGCCCGTCGCTCGTCGCTTGTCGCATGTCCACATATGTTTTGAGGAAAGAAATATGTTATACTTAAATATTACATGCATATTCTTGGACAATATCCAAAAAGTCCAATGCGACAGCAACCACCAACATTCTTACGTTATTATCTACTAGAAATGGATCCTCCAAAAATTATGTTTTTGCATTAATTGATGTGCAACAACATAAGTGTTTGACATACATCAACTTATCAGTTAGAAAAATAAAAACGACTTTCTCTTAGTACAATTGACATACATCAAGCCATATGTCCTAGGAGCAATCCTTCCTATGAAAAGCAACAATCAAGTAGAAATCAACATGTTGTTTCAGCAATGGTCACTATATAATAACATCACTCAATACGATCATATCTTATGTTTGTCTCTCACTTTTTCAGTCTAAAGACTTCAAATTGCACATTGTTGTTCATATTCATCACATGATCAATCATTTCCAACAATATACTGTGCAAGGACTTGAACTGTTACCTAATGTCACTCAACTTGTTTTCCACCATTTATACTCTCTAAGTCATCAATTCCATCTCTTCGTCGTCGAATATGGAGTTGAATCCAGACGAAACAACCATAGTCATCATCTTGAAATAGTCATATGTTGATGTCAAATAACAAGGTCAATACAATAATGTCAAAAAAAGGCATACATTGATGTTAGAAAAAGTTGGATAGGAACGCAACATGCAAATTTTTTTTAGAAAGACAAGATGAGACTTGAGCATGGAACTATGCCCATAAATAAGTTCAGACCTACAGCAATAAATTGTGAAAATGGCCAAATAAGTAACTCTGAGAACCTATTTCACCGAAACACCAACCCCAACCTCTTCTCCATCTCAACAAACCAAAAACAAGAACAAGACCAAATGTTGAAGAAGCACAAGATCTTCAATTCAAAATTCATATTGCTGACGCAACATCGGCAAATGATGCAGTTCCAGTGGAGAAGCTAAGGCAATCAATGAAGAGAATTATTCTTTGTTGCCCCGGCAACTAGTTTGGAAGACACAAAATGATCAAAGGACTTATCATCATAGTTTCAATGAGCCTAACAAAGAAATTCATGAGATATGGCCAAATGATTCAGCTTCCTCCGTTCTAAAATCTTTTCTTTTTCCAGCAAACAGAACCCCCCCTCATATTGGACAAAAGTCTTCTAGAAAGCTTGTTATTGGGTAGTGACGAGTTTTTAATATGTTTAATCTTTTACTTTTTCCATTCTGTTACAAACCTAAAAAAATTGGAGCTACACCTTCATAAGAGGAAAATAGCTTCTATCGAGAATTTAAATTATAACCAATTGGCCTTCTCAGCAAAGAATGAAAACCAACACTTAGAGTGATCAACCCACTGAAGTGTTGCTTGATCTTTTATTCATACTAGACACAAAAAAAAAAAAAAAATGCCACATTACATTGCATGCATTTCAACTAAAAGGGTAACAATAATATGACGTTATTTATTTTATTTTTTTTGGAAATTCTCTATCAATGCATGAATTACTTCTATTAAAAATAATGACGGAGTTGGAAAGTTAGAGAGAGAGAGAGACTGAGTGAGGGACCATAAATAGGATTTGAAGACTAAAGGGGCAAAGCAACTGCAATTTTACTCCTGATATTAAATAATGATATAAAAGGGGCAAAGCAACTGCAATTTTACTCCTGATATTAAATAATGATATAATAGCTGTAGGACATATATAGAGCCATTCTAGGCGTGGAAATAGAAGCCTTGCATAATTAGACGAATGTACACATGCAAAGTAGTTACAAGCTACAACATTATGCTAAATGTTCTCATTAGATAGTATTTTTAAGTGTTGGTTCTCTGAAAGGTACTATAAGGATGAGTCAAAAGCAACGACCATATTTAATAAACATATAGGATCATATCGACTTGTGAAGATGATACAACCCAACTAATAACCATTAATTTGTTCCTTTGAGTTGAGTAACACAATGTTGGTGCCTTACCTTCTCAGAATTTGAGGTGAAAATTACTTTTAACAGCTTCAAAAACCTCTTCAATAGGCTTTCTAGCATTAATTTAAATGAAAGGCAATATAGGTAAGCAATTAAATGAAATAAAATCGTGCAAATACACATATGGAAGATTTCAACACATTTAGAGACTTCCACACCTTTTTGACATTTCCCTTAGAATTGCAATACTCGATAATTGGGAGGCTAGACTCCAAGAACACTTTAAACATTTTCCTTATTGTTTGTATGTTGTCATCTTTTCTTCCCTTCAAAACTAGTAACAAATAGTGGAAAAGCATCATATTTCTAAAATGACTACATGAGCTGGAAAGGTGACAAAAGTAGGATCGTGTGCTTGTATGGTAAATGTAGTGAAGAAATATTGCTTGACTTGATTTCTATACAATAAGCACCTTTCCATCTCTTCCTCAGAACAATGAAAAAACAGCACGAACTCTAGCTCAGTTTTAGTCTGCATAAATCTCATGTGTTATCCCTCTAGGAAGGAAGATCAACATGCAAAAGCTAATAAGCTCGCATTTGAAATAGGCAAAATAATACTTGGAGTGCAAAAACTTAGTATGAAGGGATACTTAAGTACTAAAATTGGAGTAAAATGGATCAGTTAAATATTAATGACGAGAAAATCATGCCAAAATGCTGATATGACGATTTTTCGACGAGGCAAGTATAAAATGACGTTATTTTGCATGCTAACGTGGCTAGACAAGTGCAAAAAAATGATGTCATTTTGTTGCTGACATTGATAGATAATTAATTAAAAATTAATAAAATTAAATTTTCAACTAAATTAAATTATTATTTAAAAAAAGAAAGATAGAGATTGTAGCCCTTGCTATTGCCTTCCCATCGTCACTGGGAAAGGCCGGCAACGGTGGGAAAAGGATCAGTTAGACCCCAATCGATCGATGGTGAGGGCCTGTGAGGATTGGAGGTCAACCCAGCACGCAACAACCCTTGGCTCAATCGAGCGAGGGCCAACAACCCTCTTTGGAACTGGGAGAGGGCCATGACCCTTGCCCTAGATTTGGGCAAGGGCTTGCAGGCCCTCGCCACCGATCGACTGGGGTCATCAGCCCTCGGTTGACCCTGGCGATGGTGGGGAGGTGGCAACAGGGACTCAGCCCTCGCCTTCCGCCTCCTCCTTCTCCTTTTCTTTAAATAAACACTTTAATTTGATTTAATTTTTTTAAAAAAGACAAAATGATGTCATTTTGGTTTTATTGCTAACTTAGTTCTTCGATGTGCCACATAGGCAAGCTATATTATTAAAAAATTATCACATAGGATTTCCGACTACTTTCGCCAAACTTGGCACTCAGGTGTGCCATTTTTTTTTTTTAAAATGACACTTAAGTATCACTTTCGTAATTTTTGGGACTTAAGGGTGCGTTTGGTGATGTTTCTGTTAAAAAATTATTTTCTGGAACTATTTCTGTTTCGGGGAATAATTTTTTAACAAAAGAACGCATTTGGTAACTATACAAAATTTTTGTTTCTAGAATAGAAAAAGAACATAAACACGTTTGATAAAATTGTGTAATTTTTTTTTGTTTCTTTTAATTTTTAAATATTTTTATTATATTTTTCCTTTTTTCTTTTTCTTTTTCTTTTTGGCCGGTTGTCGGCCCCTACCGTGGCTAGCGACCGGCTGGGCGACGTCTAGCAAGCTCGTCGGATGCCAGCTTGGCCTCGGCGAGATCGCCGCTGGCTAGGCGAGCCTCGCTAGGCCACCGGCGAGGCTCGGCCTCACGTCAACTAGGGAGGCCGAGCCTTGCCGTGGCTACACGAGGCTTGCCCTCGCCTGGGTTGGGCGAGGCCGACCTCGCCTAGATCTGGCAAGGCCAAGCCTCGTTGATGGCTAGGTGAGGTCGGCCTCTTGCAGCCACGGCGAGGCTCGGGCCGATGAGCCTGGCCGCCGTGGCTTGGCCTCTCCGGGGGCCAACAACACTCCAGCAAGGTTGCCAACCCTCGTCTGGCCGGTTGCTAGCACCGGCTATGGCCAAGGCCGGTGACCGGCAAAAGGAAGAAGAAGAAAAAGAAGAAGAAGATAAAAAAGTGTTTCTCGGAAGTGTTCCTGGGAATAAGAAACAAGTTTTTTCTACTTCTTATTTCTGTTTCAAATCTGTTCCAGGGAACAAAAGTGCAAACAAACGCGTTTTTATTCTTTTTTTGTTCCTCGGAACAAAAGAACAAAAATTTGTGTTCCGGGGAACATAAACAATTTTAAACAAACACACCCTAAGTGTCTATCCGTACTAAGTTTTGATACTTTAGGTGTTCTTTTGTCATTTAATATGTGTAGATGATACTAGATTAGTTATAAGATTATAGCAGTGTAATTCAAACAAAAACAGGTGTAGCCAAACTTACAACAGCTTCAAATGCAGCATGATGTTCCTCATTCCAAGGGTAACCATCAATGAGAAGCTTGTCATCATATACTATGCTAATCAAGCAAATATTGACATCTCGCCACAAACCAACTATAGCAAAACCGATGAATGAATCACTTGACTTAACTCAATCATCGAAACACAAAATCCAAGACGCCCCCAAGCCTCCCTAATCAAAGTCCAAACTCCAAAGTCAGATTAGCTCATAACAAAATAAAAACCTTAAAAGATTGACAACAAATTAAAGTTCACCAGAAAACAGAAATAGATTGGTCCACAGACAACAACAACCTATGAACGTGATTCCACGACCAACACAAACAAAGGAATCAAAATCAACCAGATAAGCATTGAACATCGGTGACCTAGATTATAATGAAAGCGAAGACCTTGCCGATGGCATTGTGTAGAGAGAGGAAGTCGGCGCGATAGACCTCGCACTTTAGCTTCAACTTCAAGTGCTTTGTGAAAGTGACATTCCATTTCTTAGAAGCTTCCATGGTCGTTGAATTTAGGATGATGATTTTTAGGGATTACTTTGGAGTCCAAATGAGGTCTCCGAGGTTGCCGAAACCCAGGCGCGTTGACATTGAGGTCCCGCGACCTTGGTGAGCCTCGCAGCAACAAATCTAGCCGATGATGCAACCATCAACCAAGCGATTGGTGATGACCATCTATCAGGCAACTAGAGGCAACTAGGTGAGCAATGTCACTAGCTGAGCTACATCCATGAGGTGAATAAAGAGAGGCGAGAGAATTGCGTTTTGTTAGGCCAGCGCGCAAGGGAAGAGAGGCGACGGACCTAAAGGGTTTTTATGTTAAAAGGGGTAAATGTGAATTATCATTAGCGAATGAGGTTAAGATTAAAATTTGAAAAATTCATTAATTTAAGGTCCTGTTGCATGTTGAGAATGCTAGAAAGCCAAAGTAGGGGAGAGGGAGCCTTGAGCTAAATGCCTTAGAAGGCCTTGTGAATGCTAGCATTTGAGAAATGGGCTCCCAAAAATAAATGTCAAACACATTTGCATTTGCTGAAGGGCCTTTAAAGGTCCAAAGGGTTTTGCAAAGTTATTCCCACAAGCAGCCTAATTATATCTTGTTTTTTCATCTTCCTTAAATCTTTGGTTTCTCGTTATAGGGTAACCTCACTAAAACTGGTGTAATTTCTCACTCATAGGGGCTGCATACACCTATTCGCTATTGCCGCAGTGGGGGGTTGCTAGACTGCATTCTTTATTTTAATATACTTGTGCCAACATTCCTAGCCTCACTTGTTGGTACAGTTTCTTATCGAGCTCTATACCTAGGGCTACCTTTGGTCTGGATTTTAATCAAAATAGGACTAGAAATGATATGATATAAAATTCATGAATTTTGTTGTATTCTATCTCACTGTTTGATGATTGCAATAACAAAGTTGGAAATATTCACATTAAACCATTACATTATTTGGTATAAATGACATATTATTGTAAATGAACTTAAAATTTTGCAAATTGTGATGATAAAAATCTCTCGCGACACTTTTACCTACTTTTTTTAATTGCTGTTTTTATTTTATTTTTCCTCTCTTTTTCATTAATTTCTTTTTATTTCTTTTTTCCCCTTTCATCACTCTCTAATAAAATTTTATTAAATAGTAAACAATACTAATATACCTAAAATATGTAATAAATATAAATATAAATATATTTATATGTTGAATTTATATCATAAGATAGAATTAAATTCAAATATATAAATAAAAATATTATTAATTTTATAAAAATATATTTTTTGTTATTTATATTTCCTATATTAGAATTCAAATATTATTTATATTGAAATATAATTTTAATATTTATTTTAAGAAGTTTGTTATTCAAGATAATAACTTTTCTATAATAAATATAGCAATTATATCAATCTTTATCCTACATTTTTTAAGGGATCATTTTATCTGATCTATCTCCCTTTTATATCTAACTTTATCTTGTCTTAAATAGGTGCCTAATGCAAAATTATTTTATCTTGAATTTTATCCTAATTGCTAAACGCAACCTAGGTGTTTTATGTCCAAAGGATGCATAAGACCTCAAATGAAATGGTTTAAGGACATACTCAAGTCCGAAAAAGTATTAATAGGAGATGCACTGATTATATCTTTTTTGTCTTTTTATTAATTAATTAGGAAAATACCAACAACCCTCCTTACTTTTAATTTATATTACTTTCGATCCTTTAGTTTCAACATTATCATTTTGCATCTTGTGTTTTCATGTTGGACACCAAACTGCTTCTCCCATCGTGAAACGACTATGATTTATTTATATATTGCCTAGTTTCTTTTCCAATTACCATCAATCTTCTTAAATCCCCAACCCTCCAAAACAAACCCTAATTAGACAATTCTAATCCAGATACCTAATCAAGATTTCACCGCTCCTATCTGCTGTCAACCACCTCTGACCGCCGTTCGCATCTTTGGTGCTATAGCCACCCTCCACCCTACCCTAACTCTAGCGTCATCGACATCTCCCCACCTTTAAGACGAGGCCACTAACCTCCTCCAGGCCAGGGGTAGCCCACGACCTTAGATCAAGGTCGCAGCCTCTTTGTGACCATGGACGACCTTGATTGAGGTCTACTAAAATTAAATATTTCCACAATAAGAATGGTTAAAGAATTCTCTAGAAGCATCCGTCAGTAAGATCCAAAAAATTAGGAAGTCGTGCAAAATTAGTCATCTGTCTACTTTTCCGTCCCTATTATGAGAACTTCTTCTCTGGACCCGCGTTCACTGGATCGAGGGCAACCTCTTGATTTTGTGGATCTCAATGCATTCCACCTATGGATCCTACAAGATCATTTCGGACTTTGGCAATGGTGGGTGTAAAATGAACCCTGGTCGGGGAACTCCTTTTCAATGCGTCTACAAATGATGGAAAACGCATCGCCAAACCTCTCCAAAGAATAATTTGCGGACACCATTCAATTGGTGTTTACCACTTCAACTCTGACCTGATGCTTTCTCATGTTTTCTCTTATCTTCCCCATTTTTTGAATATTTTTGTACCCATTTTTGGAAAATGTATATTCACCAGAAAATGAACTTTTGCACATCATGTATAGTAAGTAACTAACCATTACGTTGATATAAAAATTAATGTTATGCATAATGTTCAATCTTTGCATCTTTGCACTGTTCAATCTTTGCACCAGTTGAGACATTCAACTTTGTTTGCACATTCCAAAGGGCAAACTTTTACAGTTTGTTTGGTTTTACAAGTATCAAGAAAAATGAAGGGAGAAGGAAATAAAGGAAGCAGAAGGCGAATAATGGAATGGAAATTTTTATAAAGTCCATTATTGGTGTTAATAATAAGTGACACATTCATCAATGCGGAAAAATTCAATTATAAAATTAATGCGAACGTACATATCATTCATCCAATAGTGAACATGTGATGATTTTCTACAGAAGTAGTGGACTTAATAAAAGTTTGTTAATCATTTGGATGTACATCGAAGGGAAATGAAGTTAGTAAATTTACATATATTTTCGTTGTCTTATTTATATTTATTTAAAATGAGGAGCAATAATGAAAAAAGAAGGGAAATAAAAATGTGGATTCCGCGAATATACTTTTCCTTTATTTTAATCTATTTCCTTCAACTTCCATTATCCTTTCTCCAACCAAACAAGAAATGTTTTCCTTAGATTGCTCAAGATAGTTGAAAAATTAGTAAAAAGGAGGGCTATTTCAACATCCATTATAGCTAGATCCACGGTGAACCG
This sequence comes from Eucalyptus grandis x Eucalyptus urophylla, assembly GCA_028830015.1. NCBI lineage: Eukaryota > Viridiplantae > Streptophyta > Magnoliopsida > Myrtales > Myrtaceae > Eucalyptus > Eucalyptus grandis x Eucalyptus urophylla. The sequence continues at coordinate 60,206,116 of CM054200.1, read as the reverse complement.
ACCATAATTATCCTTGCTCCTAAACCATTCCATCTAGCCACGCTTCCTCCCTCTCCTTGATTGCCGGGTGTCCCTCCTCCCTAGTTTTTCCTTATTCTTCTTCGTTTTCTCGGTCGAGGAGGCACCTCGTCCGCATCATCGACTGGATGACGTGAAGTTGCTTCACAGAAAATGGATCGATCCCATCTCCTGAAACTTCCTTTCTTCTCAATTTGCGTTTTGAAATTGCAACCAGTCATTCTCAATGAAAACGCAGTGTGCAATCCAAGGATCCACGTTTCAAGATTGCACCAACTACAAAACACGCAACGGATAGCAACCGTACTCTTTCTTCTTTAAAGCCAACGCCCCACCAAGCACGACAACTGGTGAAATTGAAGGACTCCTTCCAGTGGCGAAGGTAATCCAAGTGAACTGCTTTTGATGGTGAAAAAGCTCCTTTTAAGGGCCTCAAACAACAAAAAGAAAGAAGAAAGGGCTCAGGTCAGCTAGCAGCCGCTTTTGCTGCGATTTTCAGAGGTGATAGTGTTGAAAAAGTGCGCACGATATGCCCAATATCTTTGGCACGAGGAGATTGCCGAGATGGATTTTAAGTCCGAGCCTATTAATATATTTTGGATCTACTTTCACTAAAAAAATTAGACCAATAAGTTATAAGTCAATTATAATGTATAAATTGTTTTACACAATATTAATTTTGTGATTTAGAATTTCCCTAACACAACTCACACATGCATCCTAACGATTTCTTCCTCACGTCCTCATGTGTGAGCATTTCTTTACCACAGTTTTGATACCATTAGTTGAGAACGTATAGCAAAAATCTAATACCTTTCGCCTAGAGAGATCGTCAATAGAAAACCCAAGTTTAAGTTTGTTAACACATCTAATTGAACTCACATTTACTCAAAAACTTAAATTAATGACTTATGAGTCAAGTAAGATATAATAATTGCTCTACGTTACGCCAATTTTCTAATGTGAGATTCTTTTAACATAATTCCCTCGTGCATCTTAACAGATGAAAACGACCTCAAAGATCCTAGGTGGGTTGGATCATAGAGCTCCGGCCAGTTATTTTTGCAAAGATATATGACCAAAAAATTTGCAAAGGACGGGGAGAGAGAATATAGGGACGGGGAGAGGAAATGCAGAGGGCCCATTTCTGCGTTTGCACCGTCCGGAGGCCGCGGGTCCCGTCATAACGGTTGTGGAATTAGTCCCATCTTCAAGAAAGACCTTTAAATGGCCAAAATTATAAAAACTCGAAAGGGCCTTTAATGCAAAAAATACGATAGAAAGTGTCCTCCTTTGAAAATAAAGTATGAAAAGCTATATCTCTTGAGGGAAGAGCTTAGGGGTAGAGTCAATCCCCGACATAAGTCGGACCAAGAATCGGTTAGCGTTAACCAATAGATTGGATCTAAAATTTATTGCGAATCTGTTTGGTCTCCAATTCTGTGAACCTACCGAGGTGGGTTTGGTTTTTGGTGTAGGCATCAATATCATTGGAAAACGATATTTCAATTCTATTCTAATGCAAAGTTTGGTTAACAATTTTTATGTAAACGGGAGCTCTTTAATAGAGATATTGAGCACTGGGATATTTTCTATTTTAGAGATCATGATGATACTTCTATTAGTTATATGAATCTAGAGGTTGCATGGATATCTTCTTTTAATTATGCATATGTTGAGATATTACCTTAGAATAGTTATCTAGTAAAGTCGTCAATATATTTTTTAAAATAAACATTGGAATATATAGGAATTTCTTAAATTTATCCTCTACATTATTTAAAAGCCACATTGTCATATTTCTCACAGCTGTTTTTGTGAGTTATTAAATATTGTGTAATATAAACACCTGGAAACACATGAAAGAACATGTCAATTGTAGAAAGGTGTGTGTGATGACCATTCTGTTTTTCTATTTTTTATTTTTCTGTTCCTAATTTTAGAAATTTGTTTGGTAATGAAATTTATTTTTTCTATTTTTAGAATAAGTGTTTAATCCTGAAATAGGTTTGGAACAAAAATATAAAGCAAAAATTTTCTACTTTTTTTTTTATTTCTTGGACAAAAAATAAGAAATAAAAAAATTTCTGCCTCTCTTTAGTCAGGCTGCCCGCTCGTTGTCATCTGCCGTCTGTCGGCGGCTTAGGAGGGAAACATTTTGTATCATTATTAGATGAATAAATTTTGTATCGTTATCAAACGTGCACTTTTGCTTAGAAATTTGTGCTGGAAATAAAATAAAAAAGTCCAATTCTTGCCGGAAATTAATTTGCTCCGATAGAAGGTCATCATTAAGGAACTTTCAAAAGTCAAATGTAAAATTAAAAGATGAATAATTGGATGGCTATTCCTCACCTAGTTTCACCGGATAAGCCATGTGCAATGCGGAGGATGGGCCGTGCGTCACCAAACCACACTTCTTTCGGAAAAGAACAGATGGTCAAAAGGGAAAGAGTTTCAGGATCTGAAAAGGGATTAAAAAAATTATCAAAACCTTTTCTTCAACGCCTGATGATGTCCATTTTTCTAACCTCGAGGAACAGCAGGAAAAATCTTAAACGACCCATGCCTCTTGCTCGGAGCGCGGATCGGTTGTCGCGTCGCGTCGCGATGTCGTGATGCCAATTTGCCAAAGCCGTGCGTGCGTCGACAACCCGAAGGAGACCGACGCTTTCAGCGCAGCTCGATCTCTCTCCCATCTCCATCTGTCGTAACTCTTGACGGTTCCCCTGTCTCTGTCTCTCTCTCTCGAGGTGGAACGGCGAGCGCAACCTGCTCGAATTGAGGTCACATGAAGAGGGTGGCTCGTCGGCCCGCCGAATCTTCTTCTGGGTCTTCTTGATTCCGCCGTTCTTGATTCGTCGGATTGAGCCCGAGTGAGAAAGCTCCGATTTTGCGCTCATTAATCGATCGTTTCGTCAATTGGGTCTCGAGGGTTGAGATTCGATCTCGCGGGGGAAGGGTGGTGGGGGAGCGGTGGAGCTGGAGGAGGTCGTTCGGTGATGGCGATTAGGGTTTTGGGTGTGGCTCAGCTCGGTTGTTTAGTCGGTTAGGACACTGAATTCTTGAACGAGGTAGCGCGGGTTCGCGCGTCTATCTGAAGCCATGCCTTCTCTTCAGTTGCTGCAGTTGACGGAGCATGGTCGGGGTCTTCTGGCTTCCCGAAGGTAATGCCTCGCTGTCGTTTATTGAGTAAGGGCGAGAGCAAGAGCTCGCGGACTTTGATAGTCAATTACTTGTAGTTGCTTTGGATTTTGCGGCTGTGATCGGTCAATGGTGTATGGGCCAATGCCTTGAAGATAGCCTGTTTTAGTGTCTGGTTGTTTTATGGTTTCTTTTGAAAGATGTCCTCTGTGAGTTTCACCTTCTCAATCATGTGCACTCGCGCCGTTATGCTGCCTGCTTTTGAGTTAATGGTTTCTATTCTGTTCTGCTTGGTTCTCTCTGACGACTAGTGTACTCGAAGGAATGTGGTTCTGTAGTCTGTTGAAGTTAGAAAAGCGTGTTATTGAACGACTCTTGCTATGAATAATGTGTCCGTTTATTTGTGGTTTGCAATTGGTCTCGCTAGCTTTTTAGTTGCTGCCAACTACTTTCTCATGCGCAAATGGCAGTTTCCATTTGATAGTCACCCTGTTTGTAAATTGTGTTAACTCTTCCTGCAGGAAATCCCTTCTTCTTGCCACTGGCATCTTAGTTGCTGGCGGCACTGCTGCATATGCTCATTCCCGTTTTAGCAAACAGAAGTCCAATACTTTTGGTCATTTTAATGGGATTGACATTGACCAAGAGACTGGCAGAGGTCAGGAAAGTGGAAAAAAAGCTAGTAAAAAGAAAGGTGGATTGAAGTCACTGCAGGTCCTTACAGCCATTCTTCTATCTAAGATGGGCCAGATGGGTGCAAGGGACCTTTTGGCTCTAATTGGTATAGTGGTGAGCTAATTCTTTAACCAGAGAATATTTCCTATAAATTATTTTGTTCTTTTCATCTTTACTTTCCGAGTCTTCTTCCATATGTGTCGAATGCCGTGACATAATGGATGTGTATGTTTTAATTAAAGTGGTAGGTTGTTCATCAATGCGATTGATCTTCCAGTAAAGATGAACGTTAAACCTTCAGTACTAATCCTTAACAAGTATGAAGCATTGGCTCATTATTTCAAGATTCTGGAGTTATTATCTTCTTTGGAACATTGAAGCTCTTGCATGGGTTCTGTCTGATTTATTTTCATCTATATGTGGCTTAGAAAATAACTTGTTTTGGCTTTGTTTTCATTAGGGAAAGTATGCTTTTTAATCCCCATTGCTAGCAAGGTCTAAAATCGCGCTGCATTATAACACTCTACCTTTAAATTATAGAATGGTATAGAGTATTTAAGACTTGTTTTCTAGAATTCTTTTTTTTTTCCCTAGTCGGTTGTTAATGTTATGTTGTTCTTCTTTTGGATTTCCTTCTTGCTGATTGTTTGTTTTGAGATATGACCCTAAGGCTAAGCTATCGTATCCTTTTTTATACCTTGATTGTCTCTTGACTAAACCATTTGGTAATATTACTCAAAACTGGGTTAGTTTTTACCATAGGGCAGGCACCTTCCCACCCGCAGCAGTGATAGCAATGACAGAACAACAACAAAAAACAAAAGAAGAAGGCAGATGACTGTCAATTAGAGAATTCTGTTATGATGATATGCTATGGATTTCTTTGAGTTGCAGTTGGAACATGGAATTTCTCAATTGGCTATTTTATTAGTTGCTTTCTGTGCCTGAGGGTATAGTTAACATATCCATTTGTGGCATATATGTCAAGTGTCAAACATTTAGTTTAATTGTAGTAGATATCCTCCATGGGAAGCAATAGCTCTTAGGAGAGGAAGTATAGCAAATGCGTTCTGGGGGTTACTTATAGGAAATTAAACTTGGGGACTGGTGTGTTCTTGCGGGCTTGGAATTACCAGGTAGAGATTGGATTTGCAAAGGAGTTAGAATGAAGGATTTGAGTTTTGGTCATAGTTAGTGCGGAGGTATAGCAAATGTGTCCTGGGGGTTGTGGATGTGGACCAATGAAGTCAAAGAAACTGAAAGTATTAAGCTGTAAAACACAAAAGAAGGCTGAAAATGGTTAAGATGATGCGTCTACAGGTGTTGAAATCAGTTCTTACTGCAGTAGTGGCTTGTAGCAGTAGTGACAGCTTCCCATGCTATAACATAATGCTTGCTGTGGCAGGCTGCGGATTCTATTTTATGTGGTGCTTGTAATTATTGAGAGGTTGTGGACTGGATAATTCTTTGCTAGGAAGGGTGGAAGTTAATGGCTTGGAGAGTGATATAGAAGAACAGCAATGATCCTCTATTCGGGAAATAGGCTAATAAAGCAGAAGAGAGACTTACAAAATTTTCTATATATTTTGATGTGTGTAATAAAAAGTACATCAGCCTAATTTATTGGCAAGAGAAATTGATACTGAACTTCTGAAGGAGATTATGAATGTGATGAAAAGCAAATGCAATTAAAATTGGTGTTTGCAGAAAAATTGATTGATAGAAGCCTTAAGGAGGATGTTGCATCTTCTGGTTGTATGTGACAGCCTTTGCAATGTTTTGCTGAATTATTACCGGAAGCTCCTGACTCAATAGTTTGTCGATGATTTTTTTCAGGAAAATTTCAATTGTTGTGGACTGGTATTTGTTATTAATGACCATTTAGAAAATTTAAGTATAATCAACGTGGTAGATGTTTGGCCCATTAATATAATTGGATGGGAATTTCACTTCATAGCCAGAATTGGCATTATGACCGTAGTAATTGAGAAGTATTGATGTTACAAGTGGTGTGAACGGGGCGAGGAAACTCTATGTAGGTCTTATGGTTAGGCATGGTTGGTTTTGTAAGCCATGTCAATCAGGTAAGAATGAAGATCATGCTTGTCTGTTCCTGTCCTTGCTCCTTCCATGCCCTGGCCTGTCTAATTGCTAAAAGACCTTATCGTCAGTTACTCTATGCCGTAATTTGTATAAATTTTTATATCTAAGTGTGCATGTTTTCCAGAGCTTTACATCTGCATCACCAGTAGTTAGTTACCTTCTTATGCATGGCTTTATTTGGTACTTAAATTTTAATGAATAGGAAGACTGCCAACTTGGGATGGGATGCTAACTCTATTTTCTTTTTCAGGTATTTCGGACGGCTTTGAGCAATAGATTAGCAAAAGTGCAAGGTTTTTTGTTTCGTGCTGCTTTTCTTCGGCGCGTTCCACTATTCTTCCGGCTGATTTCAGAAAATATCCTATTATGCTTTCTTCATTCCACGATACACTCTACTTCAAAGTACATAACAGGGACGCTCAGTCTGCGTTTTAGGAAGATATTGACGAAATTGATCCACACCCATTACTTCGAGGTGTGTCTTGTTGTTGGATCTTCAAGCTGAAGTTTAGGACAATTCTCCTTCTTTATTCTTTAATCTTTAATTTAGTGTGGATTATGTCAAACCAAGCATTCAGTGGCACTTGTTTGTTTTCCATGTCTCTTACTCTCTACAAACACTATGTCGTGCCTTTAATTTGCGCGGAACTTTTATTATTGTAACAAGCTGCTTAAAGCAATATGTCACAAGTTAAAAAAATGAAGTTTTGTTTTTCAAGTATCAGTATGTAGTCCTGTCACGAGGGGTCAAGTTGTAATTATTCGATTAGCTAGTGATCACACCATATATTCTGCCTGCTTTGTTCCCTGCAGTTGCTTAATTCTCTATATGGTTACAGAATATGGCATACTACAAAATTTCCCATGTTGATGGGCGCATATCTAATCCAGAGCAACGGATCGCAAGTGATGTACCAAGGTTCTGTTCAGAATTGAGCGATCTTGTGCAGGATGATTTGACAGCTGTAGCGGATGGCCTGCTTTATACCTGGCGCCTATGTTCTTATGCTAGCCCAAAATACGTTTTTTGGATTTTGGTAGTCCTCTCTCCTCATTAACGTTGATTAGCAGATGGTTTAGATTCGAAGGTCAGTTATCTCAATTCGAGCACTTGATTTTATTTTGCAGGCATATGTAATGGGGGCAGGGGCCATGATCAGAAATTTCTCTCCTGCTTTTGGGAAACTAATGTCCATAGAGCAACAACTGGAAGGAGAATATCGGCAGGTCCATTCTCGGTTGAGGACCCATGCAGAAAGTATAGCATTTTATGGCGGAGAAAAGAGAGAAGCATCTCATATTCAGCAGAAGTTTCAAAATCTGGTGAAGCACATGAGAGTTGTCCTTCATGACCATTGGTGGTTTGGAATGATCCAAGACTTCTTGTTGAAATATCTAGGCGCTACAGTTGCTGTTATCTTGATTATCGAACCTTTCTTTGCTGGTGACCTTAGACCCGATACTTCAACTCTGGGACGTGCTGAAATGTTGAGCAATTTGAGATACCATACCAGTGTCATCATATCCTTGTTTCAATCTCTTGGTACACTGTCTATAAGTTCAAGACGGCTCAATCGTCTCAGGTATTGCTTGATTAACCATCACCACTGTAGCAATTCTTTGTGCTTTTTCTTTAACCAATTCCCAAACATCTGGTTTAGTTATTCTTTTCAAGCCAATATTTTCTCGTGTTTTGGGGTCTTCATGAATTTATGTTGGGAATCTTCATATGCTTGTTACATTGTTATATATTTGGTTTTGTGTGTTCGCAGGCAGTTCTTTTCTTGCTAGGCATGACTTTTCAGTTTCTTTCTGACACTGGTTTCATCTGCTCAGTGGTTATGCAGACCGCATTCATGAATTAATGGTCATATCAAGAGAGCTAAGTGGTGCCAACGAAAAATATTCTTCTCGAGGAAATGGAAACCAAATTTTCAGTGAAGCTAATTTCATAAAATTTTCTAATGTCAAGGTACTCAAAATAACTTTACTCACTACATTACGCTTTCTTTCCCTTTTCACATATTAACATTGTCTTCCAGGTTGTTACCCCGACTCAAAATGTTTTGGTGGAGGATTTAACTTTAACGGTTGAACCAGGGTCAAATCTTTTGATTACAGGTAATGTTATTATTAACAAGGTGCCTTGGCTTTCGCACCTCAACGTCTAGTTTCCTCTGCTTGCTTGGAGTTTAGGTGACCCATGAGCAAGGGACTTACGTACCTTTATTTATTTGATTCTCCTCTTCCTCTTCTGCCTTTCTTTTTCCAGAGAGCTGGCCTCGCCTATGAAAAAGTTGTGCCTTATAGAGTAGTCCCCTTTGCATCATGAACTGTCAACATATAGTGGACTTACAAATTCAAACTATTTGATCCTTTAGGCCCTATTTGGTAAATGGCCAATTCTTAGTTAAATAGAAATTTGTTTAATTATGCCAATTAATTTTTTTATTCTTGGGAACAAATTAGGATGCGTTTGGTTGTGTTTCTGTTTAAAAATTGTTTCAGGGAACAGAAATAGAATAAAGTGTTTCTGTTCCGGGGAACAATTTTTGAACAAAACAACGCGTTTGGTAAACTTGTTCCGAGAATAAAAAATAAACAGAAACATGTTTGGTAAATTTGGATAATTTTTTTATTTCTTTTATTTTTTCTATTTTTTTCTTATTTTTCCTTTTTTTCTTTTTTTTCTTTTTCATTTTTTTTTTCTTCTTTTGGCCGGCGACCGGCCGGCGAGGGTCGGCCTCGCCTTAATCCGGCAAGGCCGAGCTCGCCCAGCGGCGGGCGAGGCGTGGCCTCGCCGGGCCACCGCCAGGCGACGCCGACTCGCCCAGCGGTGGGCGAGGCGCGGCCTCGCCGGGCCACCGCTGGGCGAGGCCGAGGCTCGCCGGCCGCTGGGCGAGGTCGGCCTCGCCGGATCTGGGCGAGCTCGAGCTCGCCCAGCCATGGCGAGGCCGACCCTCGCCTAGCTACGACGAGCCTCGGCCTCGCTGGGGGACGGCGAGCCTCGGCCTCGCCGGGGGCCGGCGAGCCTTGCCGTGGCTGGGTGAGGCCGCCGTCCCTCGTCGGCTGTTCGCCGGCCATGGCCGAGGCCGGCGACCGGCCAAAAGAAAAAAGAACAAGAAAATAAGAGAAAAAAGAAAAAAAAAAGTGTTTCTCAAAAGTGTTTCAGAAACAAGAAACACAAAATTTGTGTTTCTTGTTTCTGTTTCTTTTTTGTTCCTGGGAACAAAAGAACAAAAAAACAGAAAAAATGTTTAAAAACAAAAAAAAGAAACACAAACAAACGGGGCCTTAGTGACTGGGGAATAGATTTGGAACAGAATTAGTAAGTATAAAAAAGTTACTTTTTTGTTCCCAAGAATAATTCTAGAAATGAGCCATTTTTTTTTTTTTCCTTTCCTTTTCTAGTTTTTCTTTTCTTTTTCTTCCTTCTCTAGCCGGTCACTAGGTTCAGTGACCAGCCAAAGTTAAGGTTTGGTGACCTTGTGGGCCCTTAGCGAGGCTTGACCTTGCCCAGCCATGGTGAGGCCGACCTCACCGGGGGCTAGCGAGGCTCTCTTGAGGCCGTGAGTTTGCCGGCTCTTAGCTCTAGCTGGCCGTTGGCCATCACTGAGAGGCCTAGTGACTGGCTAGAGGAGGAAGAAGAAGAGAAGGGAAAAAGAAAAGAAAAAAGGAAAAATCTAAAAAATTTATTAAAAAATTACAAGAAATTCTAGGTTATAAAATTTTTTTAGAGTTGTATCAAATGCATTTTTGTTCTTGTTCTATTTCGGGAATAGACATTTTGTGCAGTCGCCAAACGCGTTCGAATGCTCAGAAACTCGTCTAGGGAATAGAATTAGAAAGAATTACTGAGCAGAAATTGTTTTTAGGGGTAGAATGGTTACCAAACGCACCCTTATATTAACGCGTTAACTATAACAGTAGGCTAGTCCCAGTTGGGAAAAACTTGATTGAAATTGGAAAAAAATCGTGCTTGTTTTTTGTCAAGCTAGGAGGAAACCCATGCCTGTGTAAATCTTCTACTTGTGCCTATTTTGCTGTTCCTGTACTAGGCGAAATTGAGGAAGGCACAGAAAGGATGTTTGCTTTTAGATAACTTTATGGTAGCTTGTAACGGTGTAAATACAAAGATTAACAGTAGAATTTTCATTAGCACCTCTGACATGATTTCTCCACATTCAAGTCTTTTTTTTTGTTTTGGGGGTGGGGGGACAAAAGGAATATTTGCCATAATGTAAAGATTTGCATTGCAGAATCTTCATATGTTCTTGCTTTAAGCAATCAATAGATAATGGTTGTGTCTCCAGAAGCAGATCCATTGCACAGACATAATGTTAAAAATGAAATTGCTTCTGCATTCTTTTGACCTCTGCTGTTTGGACAATCTAATGCGTGTGCTAGGGTTTTGAATTTCCAGGACAGTGATATGTGAGGTTAGCATTCTAAAATGAGATTTTCACCTTTGCTGGTCATAAGTTAATTTAAGTTTGGTCTAGATGTAGCTTTTAAGTTCCAACTCGCCATCTATTTGAGTTATTGGATTAGATTACTTGTATTACCTATGTCAAGATCTGTTGAATCAATGGTAGTGCACCTATTTTAGTGATGACTTCACTCAATTTTCTCCCAAGCAGTGCAATACCTGCATTTCTAACATAAACTACATCATTACCTCCATTATAGGACCAAATGGCAGTGGGAAAAGTTCGCTTTTTCGAGTTCTAGGAGGCCTGTGGCCACTTGTATCCGGCCATATTGCAAAACCTGGCGTTGGTTCTGACCTTAATAAGGAGATATTCTACGTGCCACAACGACCGTACACCGCTTTTGGCACACTTCGTGACCAGCTGATTTATCCTCTTACGGAAGATCCAGAAGTTAAAAAACTCACACGACCTGCAATGGTGGAGCTGCTGAAAAATGTAGATGCTTCCACTTGTCCTTCATGTGTGTTTTGCTATAAGTATAATAAATCAATATATCTAACGATGGATGGATCTGTAATGTACCCTTGACACTAGTCTCCATGGGCTTTTTCTCTTATCTTGTAGGTTGATCTGGAGTATTTGTTGGACCGTTATCCACCAGAGAAAGAGATAAATTGGGGTGATGAATTATCTTTGGGGGAGCAGCAGAGATTAGGGATGGCTAGGCTATTCTACCACAAGCCTAAGTTTGCAATTCTTGATGAGTGCACAAGTGCTGTGACAACCGATATGGAGGAACGGTTTTGTGCTAAAGTTCTGGCTATGGGAACATCATGCATAACCATTTCACATAGGCCTGCATTGGTTGCGTTTCATGATGTGGTTTTGTCCCTGGATGGTGAAGGGGGCTGGAGCGTGCACTACAAGAGGTTGGTGTGTTTAGATAATGCTGTAATTTTCTTGATTCTTTGGATCACAGGAAGCTGTTCTGTTGTACTGAACATAAAAGATGCAGGGATGATTCTCCTGTCCTCACTGAAGCTGGAAGCAATAGGATTATGTCTTCTGAGACAGAACGCCAGAATGATGCAATGGCCGTCCAGCGAGCATTTGCTACCAACGCAAAGGCATGAACATCGAAGCGTTGTTAGTTGTTTCTTAAATAATTTCTAAGCTTAGTTAAGAACTAACATCCCATGGTTGCAACTTGTCTTAGGACTCTGCATTTTCAAAAACAAAGGCACAGTCATATGTATCAGAGGTGATTGCAAGATCTCCTTCTACTGACAATCTTAGTTCATTGCCTCTTGTCCCACAACTTAAGAGCTCACCGAGGATATTGCCATTGAGAGTAGCTGCCTTATTCAAAGTATTGGTAAGTATCCTTCCCAGTGCTCATTATCTATCCTTGTTGTGCATGTTAACTGTTGCTATGAAATGTCTGTCTTGCTTTGCAAGACATGGTCTTCCTGAGGAGTATGACTGGATGAGACGGCTTAAATATGCCAGTGTTATGTTCTCATGCATAATCACATGCCCCTGAAAGGCTATCTCTTTTAATTGTGTTTTCTAGATAAGTCCCAAAAGTTTGTTTTAATGCTAGGTTGATGAAATGGTACACATTCTTTATCTAGGTTGCTACTCCCTGTATTTCTGTCACTAGACCTGCATTTTGTGGGTTTCTTTTTATGTTATCAACCAATTCATAACGTGAGTTGCTGAATTTCTTCCTGTTCTCCAGGTACCAACAGTGTTTGATAAACAAGGTGCACAACTTCTTGCGGTCGCTGTTCTTGTATTATCAAGAACATGGGTATCAGATCGTATTGCCTCGTTGAACGGTATCTTTTCTCCATGTCTCAATTGATTTATTTTTTCTAATGAGATGAGTATTTAAAAATAGCTGTTCAACAACTCTTATCAGGAACCACTGTGAAGTATGTCCTAGAGCAGGACAAGGCATCTTTCACTCGGCTTATTGGTGTTAGTGTCCTGCAAAGTGCTGCATCTTCCTTCATTGCACCTTCTTTGAGGTACTTTCATTGAGATTCGTGTCTGTCGCCGATTTCTTCTAAAAGAGTCAAATGTCATTTGTACAGTCCACACTAGCCATTTCGGCCTGATCCTATGTTCTGCAGTATATGGCTCAAACAGATATGTGAGATTGGAAGTAGGGACATTTGGTATAAATTAATTGTTTTTCATGTTAGAAAAAATGATTTATGTGAGGAAGTCAATTGCACAAACATCAGAATATGTAAGTTGCAGTATCATGAACAGGCGGCCCCATGTGTACTTCTACGGCTACTCTAACAGTATTTAGATACTTCTTTTGCATGCTAGCGGAATGCCTTTAGTTTCATTGTTTATTTAGAAATTCATCCTGTTTTGAAGCTTTGCCAATTAAGTATTATATTATGTATGAGCGTGAGCTGGCTTCATTTCAGGCATCTGACAGCAAGGCTAGCCCTTGGGTGGAGGATACGCCTGACACAGCATCTACTGAAGAATTATCTTAGAAACAATGCGTTCTACAAGGTACCATGTCATGCAAAACTGGCTGTGTGGTTCCCTGTATTCATTGTATGAATCGGTTCATTTCTTGTGTTTTAGCATTAATTTATTCAATAAATAAAGAAAAGCTCCTCTTTGATTTTATTGTGAGCATCTTCCCAATGTAGACAACTGCCTAAGACTTTGTTTGGGGAAGAGAGGAGGGAAAGAAAATGAAGGTTTTTTTTTTTTTTGGGGGGGGGGGGGGGGGGGCTTTCCCTCTGATCTCTCTCACAAACCAAACAAAGCCTAAAGGTGGCAATTTGTCTCTTAGACATTAAAATTTTGAGTTAGTTGTCCAGGATACTAACTGAAGCTTTTATTTCATGTTTCTTTTTCAGGTTTTCAACATGTCAAGCAGAAACATAGATGCTGACCAGAGGATAACTACTGATCTTGAAAAGTTAACTACTGATTTGTCAGGATTAGTCACTGGAATGGTAAAGCCATCTGTTGACATTCTCTGGTGAGTTTGTCTCTGTAATATCAATTTCACAATGATCCATAGATTTTGTCAATCTAGCCTCATTATGCAGGCATAGATCCTCTTTGGTTATTCACTGATTTCACAGGAACATTTCTTGATGCTGCATTAAATAAGGTTCACCTGGCGAATGAAGCTTTTGACGGGTCGGAGGGGTGTTGCCATATTGTATGCTTACATGTTACTAGGTTTGGGTTTCTTAAGGACTGTGACTCCTGACTTTGGCGACCTGACTAGTCAACAACAACAGCTAGAAGGAACCTTTAGGTAATAGAGTTTCGATTCCTCAGCATATTTGGCTCTAATTTACCTAATTTTAGCATTGATGTAATTTGCGGTCATGAATGAACTAGGTTCATGCATGAAAGGCTGCGCACACATGCTGAATCTGTAGCTTTCTTTGGTGGTGGTGCCCGAGAAAAAGCTGTAAGCTTATTCCCATTTCTTTTCCCATGCTATCAGTCTGAATGCTGTATGGTTGAAATTGGAAGTGTGTCACAGTGGAATCGCTTGTGTAGATGGATATACATGAATAGCTCCTTGTTGCCTGCCTGTTTTTTGCCTTCATCTTCGGTACTTTCGATTCTAGACTGATGAGTTATATGGGACCTAAATCAGTTTTCATGCAAGATTCTAGCTCTGGAAGTTCACATTATTTGCTCTTGATGATGCTTCATTGGATCTTTTTCTCTTTTTATTTTTCCCCAACTTTTCTCCTGTTCTCAGAATAGATGTTAGGGTATTGCTGCCAAGCGTACACTTGACCATCTCTTCTCTCATTTGCATTGGTCACTCAGTTCTTTTCTACCTGGGAAAAGGAAAATAGTTTAGTCTACCTAATGGGTATATAATTAACAAAGATAGAAGCCAACACCCTCAGCCTGTCATATGAGTCCATCATGTGTTCCAACATCCATTTTGCAATTGCCAGGCAACAATGGCTGCTCTTTAAATCCTTAATGCAAATGCTTGATACTTGTCAATTATCACCTGATTTTGGGCATTGAGACCCTGGCTGCTATCTTCATTGGGAGATATTATTAGAGCTTTAATATTTGGGAAGTGTTTTTGTTTAGTTAGCAATTCTCTCAATGGAGTGAACAAACTTAAGAGACTCAAATTCCTGTTTATCTATTTTCTAGGGTATGCGCATGCAACTTCTACACTATGTATGGTCAAATTTTAATGAGGTGGATAGATGATTCAAGCATCATGCGTATAAATTCATGGATGCATATATGTATGTAAATTGTTTTCCATGCATCGTATCAAGATACCCCATGTCCTCAATCATTCTACTTACATGTTGAAATATCAAGCAGATGGTTGAGTCAAGATTTCATGAGCTTCTACATCACTCTGAATTGCTGTTGAAGAAAAAATGGCTTTTTGGCATCCTGGATGATTTTATCACCAAGCAACTACCCCATAATGTTACGTGGGGTCTGAGCTTGTTGTATGCTATAGAACACAAGGGAGACAGGGCCTTGATTTCTACTCAAGGTGACTTTACTATTTAATCAAGACTCTGTTTCATTGAGAGTACTCTCTTTGTTCCTTCATAATTTGTTTGTATACGAGCAGGTGAGCTGGCACATGCTTTGCGGTTCTTAGCATCTGTAGTGTCTCAGAGCTTTTTAGCATTTGGCGATATTCTCGAGTTGCACAGAAAATTCCTTGAGCTCTCCGGTGGTATTAATCGGATTTTTGAGCTTGAAGAGCTTCTAGATGCTGCTGCTCAGTCTGGTACATCTTTCTCTGGAAATGCATTGATGACTAAATATTTTCTTTGTCCATGCTCTTTGGCACAAATGTGCTTCAGTATGATATTTAGTCTTAGTCAGCAGGTTTGGCATGAATATGCTTGACTGTGCTTCTTTTTCTCTTAGTATTTTCCCTCTACTTTCAGACTAACATACTTCTGCTCCGTGTCAATGCTACCTGAACATATTTAGTGGTGTGCGAAGTAGTGTACTCTGTGTATTTTGTACTTAGGAGTCCAAATGTTTTGCTTACTACTGATGAAGTTGATGTTCAATCAGGGGTATCTGCATCTGATGCCATATTGCCATCAAAAAGCAGCAATCTTCATTCTGAAGACAACATTTCATTCTATAAAGTGGACATCATAACCCCAGCACAGAAATTGCTTGCCAGGAAGCTTACGTGTGATATTGTACCTGGAAAGAGCTTACTTGTTACTGGTTAGAGATTTTTCTTTTGGTTTCTTTGATAGTATGCTATACTGGAAATTGTACATTTACCAAATTCGGAGTTTTTAGGTCCCAACGGTAGCGGCAAGAGTTCTGTTTTTAGAGCTCTGCGAGGTCTTTGGCCCATCGTAAGTGGAAGACTCACAAAACCATCCCAATCAAATAACGAAACTAGATCAGGTTGTGGGATTTTCTATGTTCCCCAACGGCCATATACATGCTTAGGAACTCTGAGGGATCAAATTATATATCCACTTTCACACGAGGAAGCAGAGCTCAGAATAGCACAGTTTAATGGGAGAGGTAATTTATTTGTTTATTAGATGTAATCTTTGTTATTTTCTTTGTTTTTATCATGAACTGGAAGAGAGAGCTCATTAATGAGATATGGAGGGAGATTAGAAAAGGGCTTTGTAGCTCTTCCTTCTTTTGTGTGGCTGATTAAGTGCTGTTAATGTGGATTGCAATGTGATTTCAGATCAGAGATCAGGTGACTCGACCCACCTAGACATGCACCTGAAAACTATTCTTGAGAACGTCAGATTAAATTACCTTCTGGAGAGGGAGGGAGGTAGTTGGGATGCTAACAAAAATTGGGAAGATGTCCTTTCTCTGGGAGAACAACAGAGATTGGGCATGGTGAGTGAATTTCCATTTCACATTTTGTGTCAATAATTCTGCTGCCTAATCTGCTTCTAACATTCTTACATTTTTCCCCCCTGTAGGCACGATTATTCTTCCACAAGCCCCTGTTTGGCATTCTCGACGAGTGCACTAAGTATGTCAAATGTTGAAACATTTGTTTTTTTTCTCATAACACTTACATGATGTCTCATTGTGTTTTGTCTTACTTCCCCTTTCGCCTTCTTTTGACAACAGTGCCACGAGTGTTGATGTCGAGGAACACTTGTATAGGCTTGCGGCTGATATGGGTATAACTGTTGTCACTTCCTCGCAAGTAAGTAGAACGTGTATTTCATTGCTTTTTGGCTATCTCTCTTAGGAATGATTGTTACTGATGGGGGGGGGGGGGGGGAGGAGGGGTGTTGTCAGTTTTAGTGGGACTATAATGTGATGTTAGATGTGTCCCAATGCTTCTGATAGTGAAGCTTGAGTTCCTTTTCTGCTTGTTGAAGTTACTAATGGACTCATGTCTTTTTCTTTTTTCCAGCGTCCTGCTCTTATTCCATTCCATTCGTTGGAATTGCGGCTTATCGATGGTGAGGGTAACTGGGAACTTCGTTTAATCAAGCCATGATTTATTTAAGGCGGCATGTGCTGTTCGAGGAGGTGTCCCTGCGTCCTTAAAAAGTATTAAGGACCAGGGTCTGTCCTTGGAGGACTAGCATAGTTTTGATGCATACTCGCATTAGCTCGTCGCACGTATCACGCTGGATGGGAAAGTTGCTAGTAGCCTTGGCTTGAATGGATGGAGGTGGTATACGTATCTCAAATAAGACGAGTCAAAAACCTACTATGTACAGTATTTCTTTTTTCCTTCTCTAACATTATCGTAGCCATGGTTCATTTAGCTTAGTCCCTGTCCATTCAAAATCAGTTTCCTGATTGATGTTAGATGAACTCATTATTATATTTAAATTAGCCCCAATAAATAAGCTGTAAGCTGGCAGGGGAAATCCTTAATTCCCCTATTCTATATGCCTGTGTAACTATCGAGATGATGTCTTTTTATTTATTTATTTATTTATTCCGGTCACTCGTTTCGGGATCGGCCGCGGTCAAGATTGAACGAGAAAATCCCTACTTGAGCTTTCAATGAATGTGATTATATGTAGTCTTTGCCGGATGATGATTGTCTTGCTAGAGAGAGAGTTCAATTTAAAGTTCTCTTGCTAAACCTATGTATTTCGCAGAAAGATTTTGAAAGTATTGACGTCTAATTGTATTTCCAAAATTACCAACTTTTTTGATAATCTACTAACATTTATTTGTGTAATTTTACACGCAATTATCAACGCTTTTGAAAATTCGTTAATAGTTCACGATGTAGTCAATTTTTTATTTGCGGAGATCTAGATGTCCATTGTTATTTCAAATTTGCCAGCTGCATTCACCGGGTTTAATATCCAACTTTTGAATAAATATCAACATCCTTTCCAATGAGTCACCGATTTTCACCTGTGGAGTTCAAATTACGGATTGTAATGTGAAGATATCAATCCTTAATTCACTACATACTATTCTAATTATTTTAATCACTTCAAAATTGCCATCCGTTGTAATAATTCAACAATTTTTATAGAGAAAGCTTTAGATAAGGGCTTGAAGTGTCTAGAAATGCTTGAAGTGGTTTTGCCTTTTTTCAAATAAGAACAATACTAGGCTGATGGCATCATTATTTTAAATGAATAATGGTGCCTTTTCAACCACATATGACCACTGGCTAGCAAATTTACAAAGAATCTTGAAAAAATTTTGGACAATATTTTTATTTCAAATAGACAATGAAATTAACAAAAAGGAATTATACTTGATGCTTGTGAACATTTTTTAATAGATTTGTATAACTATTTAAATGCACAACTCAATTGTTTCATAGTATACTTGTGACCTAAGAAGCATTGACATTCGTGTTGAACACTCCGACATTTTCCGACACTTGGTCAACACGTGTCAAAAAATCTGATACTTTGTCAACTCTCTCGATATTCTTTGACACATGAGTCGGGAATTCTAACATATGAGTTCAAAATTTTGACATGTGATTCCGATACGTACTTATCATGTCATGTGTTGCGTGCCTGTATTTATACTACTTAGTTTACGACAATATTTTCACATATTGTTACCACTATCTTGGTGGCTGCGATGATTTGGGTTCTCTTCCCCTCACGAAGGAGAGGAGTTTGAATCCCCTCATGGTCGTTTGAGGTCTTAAGTAGGACGCCGGGGGTTGTGGATCCTCCTACTTACATATCCCTCTAGGTTTACTTGTCGACTACCGGCTGTATGGGGTTCCTAGGTCACCAATATATATATATAGACACACACACACACACATATTATTGATATAAAGAAAGTCATGTTAGTAACCCACATGTCTATTTCATTAATTTAATGAGATAGTGGAGCATTATCAAATAAGTGAAAATTTTGTACACTACAATGAGTCTTGTTGTGGCATTTGTTGAACTAAGACACAATATATACTAATCTAGTTAAGATACGTTTTTTTTGAAATTTGGCTAGGACAATGAAAAAGTTGGGCTATACAAAATATTAAAAAGGGAAGTGGGGCAAAAAGTTCAATCAAACAAATTTAGTATACTATAAATTTTGGTTATTGCATTCATTTTATTAAATGAAAAATATATATTTTTTCACGACTGCAAGTGTGAAAAGTGTTATACATAGTGATGTTGTCAATCGAAATCCTAAATTTATTTGTCTTATAACAAAAATGTTTGAACTAGTCTTTTTTACATGGAATTTAAAATATTTCATGTTGATAATGCTTTCAATAAAGCTCTTTTCAATTCTCCTAGATTTTTCTATTTTCTATTTTATCTAGTCTATTTTTTTAATCTAAAGGATCCCACTTGATTCATAGATTTCTCAAGGAAATCGGACAAGTAAGTTGTCTGGCCGTCACCCCTGCATTATTCTTTAGATAAAGTTGTAGTCTCGCTGGCTCATCGGTTGACAAAATATTATGGTGAATTAAGGATATTTTGTCCGAAGGCAATCTTAATCTAAAATTAATATTTTTTTAAAATAGGCAAAAATACAAGCAAGAGGATAGGTGACCATCGCTCAAATCTGCTACCCTCTCTCATTTTTGCCAAGGGCTGGGCCCTCGCCTTTGGTTGACAAGGGTTGCCGGCTCTTGCCTAAGCTCTAATAACCCTACTGACCATCACTGTTGCCCCCACTGGCAATGGGGCGGCGGCCACAAATGGGTGTGCTTTTGTTTTTGTTTTATTTTATTTTATTTTATTTATGAAAAGAAAAAACCAAAAAATAAAGAAAAAAGGAAAAAATTTAAAAGACAAAATTGTACTTCACCAGCTAATGATTTTAGGCCTTTCTTTAATACTGATATGGCCATATCAGGTTTTTATTTGAAACAAATTTTACTTTGATCCCTTATTTAAAAAAAATAAGAGTATTTTGAGCTGTTATTTAGAATTTTTCCATTTTTATATGTGCAACTTACGGGCGTGTTAAACATGCTAACTCTTATCCAACTTCATTTATCAACTTTTGTTTGATTGTTTCAAAAGTACCTACTGCCCCGACAAATGGGTTAAAAGTCAACAACTATCGCTATAAATTATCAACACATTTTGAATACCGTTGACCATTCTTATAATTTACAAGAAAATTATTCAAAAAATTTTATACCTATTACACTTTTGTCAATTTTGTTAACTGAGTTTTGAACTTTTTTTATATTTTGTTATGGAGTTTATCCAGTTAATTTTGATCGAAAATTACTAACATGGACGCCCACTATCTTCTATGTCGTATTTGAATTTTTTATTATTTTTATTTTTCCATTTTTTTCCATTTTTTTCTTTACCAGCCACTGTTAGGCCTTGTCGATAATGGGCAGAGATCATCAGCCTCAAGTGGTCGCCCTTGCTAGCCTAAAGCAACGGATGCTTGGGCCTAGGCTAACAATGGGCTGGCAAGGGAGAGGGTTTCCCACGCTCGCTTAGGCTGGGGTGACCCTCGTTAGCCTAGGCCTTGGCATCCCTTGCCCAAGGGTGGTTGGTGCTTGCCCAATGGTGGCTGATGGAGGGAAAAAGGGAAAAAGAAAGAAAGAAAAAAAAAAGAGGAACTAATAAAGAAATTTGAAAAAAAATTAAAATATTATTAAAAAATGTTCATGTCAACTTTACTTGTGTGACTAAAGATAATTGATACCTACACCAGCGATTTTTATTTTTTTTATCGAAATTGATTTGATGGATTCAATTAGTAAAACGTAAAAATATTTAAAACTCAACTAACAAAATTGAAAGATTTAAAACTAACTTGATAAAAGTGCAATAGATTAAGGATTTTTTGCACAATTTTCTTTTCATTTACCAACAATTTTTTTTTTGGTGAATTTAAGTTGCCAATTCTTATATGAAATCGGCAGCTCTTATTTGAGTTAGTAACCATTAAGTATTTGATGGCTTACAAATTACCATTTACCAATTGTTTCTATGATGTACCAAAAGGGATAAAGTGCAATCTAAGATCTAAAACTTCTAACGAAAACACAATTAATATGCGATGGCTAAAAAGTGCAATCTGGTATATCCGTTAGCTCTGTCTAATTTGAGCAACGGAAACCACTATCTCGGCTTTTTAAAAATATTTTTCGAGGCCATGTGGGCACTAATTTGTTGCCACGTACATGTCACGTGAAAAAAAATCAAAATTAAAACAAGAACAAAATAAAAATAACAAAAAGGAAAAGGATAGAGACGCCTACCCCACTTAGCGCCAAACAGCATCACACGGCCTTGAAAGATATTTAAAATTATCATATTCAGTCGCTCAAATAGGATGAAGTTAACGGGGTACTTGACTGCACTCTTCTGTTAAGTTTTGAGATGTGATTGTACAAATTGAAAATTTTAGAAGGTGATGGTACTTTTATTGGAAGTTTAGGACTAAGTTACTAATTTTAATACAAAAATTACCAAATCTTGTCCAAGTCTAACTAACAAAGTTTATTTGATTGTTTCAAAAGTACCAACTGCTTCAATAATTACAAATAAAAATTTGGGAGTTTACCAATTGGTTAAAGATACCAACTCTTATAATAGATAATCAACTCTTTCAAAATTTATCAACATTTATATGAAATCACTTTCAACTTTTGTATGAAATTATTGGCTTTACTCTAATCAATTACAAGCATTTATTTGATTGTTTTGTAATTGTAAATTTTTCTTATAATCTATCACCATATGAAGCCGTTTCTGGCTCTTACATGAAATGATCATCTTTTATCTAGTAAGTTTAACATATTGGTAACTGATTCAATGAGTGGAGTGACACAACTAACAAAACGAGCCCACTCAATATTTTCTTAGAGGGAGAAATGTGGAACTTGCAAGAAGAGAAAAGGAAAAACCAATAATGAGGGAGAAAAATTTGATCCAATCATGCAAGGCAAAGGGGCAAAATGGCAAAAACACTATTTTGGGGAGTGTAAAGCCAGGACTGGAGTGGAAATAGCACAATCCTTTTTATTTGGAATGATTTGTTATCATTGAAATATCCCCACTTGGTAGGCCCACCGAAGGAAATAAAGATTACAGGAAAACTTGGGGCTTTGCCAGCGGCTTTATTGTCATTCTCTCATTTTCCATTAAGAAACACTAATAATTGGCATTTCTTACCTTGTTGAGAAATGCAGAGAGATTCGTCTCGAAAAGCTAATTTTTCGAGATCGAGTGAATTGCAGGGTCAAAGAAACTTAGACAAAATCCTCCTTTTGCTTGCCATTTTGAAGGATATTCGATTCAGTAGGGTACACAGCCTAACATGGATGCGTCTTTATTCATTTTTCTAGACGTTGGTAGTCTCTTTCGTTATAAAATAATGAAGTGAGAGAAACAGAGATTCTCAGTTTGGAGAGGAAATACTGGTATTTGCTTTTTCAAGTTTGGAGACAGCAACAATGAAGAAAACGTCGTCGGAGGTTCTCAACTGGTTCGTGGTTATCCTAATAATCCTTATATTTGACCATGGTATATCTTTACTATGATGTTTTAACGAATCTAGGATGCCTATATAATTAACTTTTCCAAGAATCTTGCGATCATTGACAGGTTGACATATACATCCATAGAAACCACATCTTTCGATATATTTTCTGCATGGAAATAGTTTACGTACCATATTGTCCGTGGGATAAGTTTATGCTAACCTATGTTCGTCCCATTGATGATAAGATTTGCGTGGACGCAACAATGTTCTTGCCTAAGCAAGTTTGGCCTTGATCCAAACTGATCAAATGACCATCGACATTGCTTTTTACATTGTCAAAGGGACATAATTGATCGCTCAGTTAACTAATAATCTCAAGTTACATGATATCATTCTGCTTTTTGACAGGGTTCCTCACCTTCAAAATCCGTCTCATCGCTACAATCAGTTGTTTAAGTGACTCTCAAGTTAACATCATTTAGTTATATGACTCCATTTCTGCATCTTGCTTTGTGTGCCTTTTGGGGATTGTTTTAATTCATGTTATTAGCAATTCGATCTAATTTGATCAGATGAAAGTTAACCATCCGAGCTTTTCATAACAGATGGTCAAATTGTGTGCTGTAGATACTATTAATCATTGTGCAATTTCTTTCTTTTGTTTTGCTTCTACAAAGACTAGGACTCATCAATTAGGTACTCCCATTCCCATCCAGGTTTGGTGGAGTGCAGCCTTCAACATTCTGAAAGGTGTTTGAAGAAAGACATTACAATAAACCAAGTCTTATTAGGCAGGAAACCTTCGGGGATTCCCATTTTCTTGGTTGAAGTTATGAACGAATACTCGTCGGCGTGCACCATCGCAAACGCCTGCTTCCACTGTGGCGAATTCAGCTCCGACAATCTGATAAGACCAAAAATCTTCAACCGGCTAGACTATGACGACTGCTTGGTGAATAACGGGACAGCCCTCACCCCCGGTCAGGTCCTCTCGTTCAAGTACTCCACCACCTGCATGTACCCCCTCTCCGTTTCAAATCTCGACATCTCTTGCTACACCTGATGAACTTTTTAATATAAGACTATCAGTTTTTAGTTGTCTCGGTGTATTAGACCTAATGAAGGCATCGGCGACATGAGAGATTTTCAGATTCCTTCTGTTCTTTGGAGGACCGATCATGTTGCCCGGATTCTTCAAAAATAAAACAATAATTTATTGCAATTAACATTGCTATGTCGCTGTCACAAAATTTGTTCTTTTGTCATGTGTTTGAGTGTGGCTTTTGTTAACAATAGATAGCACTCAGCTACCTCTTTTTTCACATCTTCGATTCCAAGTTAAGCATATTTACGGAAGAGAAAAATTTGGGATTTCTATATATTTTGATGTATTGATAAAGTGTAGATGAGTTATTGGTTGATTATAAGGTAATAAGATAAATATAATATCAATTACAATCAAACAAGGATATTACATTCAGAGAAGATATATGTATAATCACGAGAGATATGAAAAATCAAGTAAATATTCTAACATCGCTAACCATGGATATATGAGCTGAGTATTGAATCTCTGTCAAGCGGGGGAGGAGAGCCTGAATAATGGAAAGTGACTCTCCATAAACCCACATTCAGAGGGATTGCCATATCGTATAGTACAGCTCCAGATGCATTTGCAACGTCAAACATCCAGAAAGCAAAGAAGTCCGGTGGGAGCACTTTAACATCTTGCTTTTCGATGCATGGTGCAATTTCATTATAATCAGCAACTTTATGAGTTCTGAAGGCGGTCCAAAGAAAAGAGAACCCATGGCAAATCCTTTGGTTTGTTAAGTTCAAGTTTCCAGATCAAGATCCACTTGACGCGACTGTGAATTTTGGCAATGCTGGTAGTATGTAGCTAAGGAGAAAATAAGTAGGGTACCTTGATAATGGCATTCCCAAACTCATTTTTAGGATGATCCAGGGTTACA
Source organism: Eucalyptus grandis x Eucalyptus urophylla (assembly GCA_028830015.1). Lineage (NCBI taxonomy): Eukaryota > Viridiplantae > Streptophyta > Magnoliopsida > Myrtales > Myrtaceae > Eucalyptus > Eucalyptus grandis x Eucalyptus urophylla. The sequence goes on along the minus strand of CM054200.1, from coordinate 60,181,845 downwards.
GTAAGCTGAGTAACCAACTCAATTAATTGTAGTCAACCATTGGAATAGTTGGTAAATTGGAAAAATTAGATAAACGTTGATATCTATAAGTAAATCAAATTAAGTTTTTTTCGAAACTTGAAGAAATTGTGATGGGTTTACGCATTACAAAGGGATGAGAACGATTAACCAATGTTAAAAAAATGATGGCATTAAGGTTAAAAAACTAGATAGAGAATAAAGGGAGGATGTTCATGTTAAAACAGCTTCATTTGGGTAAAATTTAGAGATGATAATTGAGGGCGCATAGCCCCTCGCCTACAGCTAGCGGCCACCAGCCCTCCCTTGCCGATGCTCAAGTAAGGGTTGACGGTTTGTGGGCAAAGCAGGGCGGGGGCGCCACCTCATTCAAGCAATCCAGTGAGTGCCTGTGACACCCCACAGTGTCGAGTGAGACACAAAATCTTTCTTCATTTATTTATTTTTCTTTAAAAAAAACTCGGAAGCATAATAAAACAATCACATTATTTGGTAACAGAAATATAACAAGTTTAAATAATCTACATGTGCACTTTATTTTTAGTGTTCATCTTCAAAGTATTAATACAAACACCTAAAAAGAAATAACAACAAGTCCGCTTGTCTCCAATTCGTGAACTTAGCTGAGACAATGCTATATGATAACACCCAATTAGTCCTAAGAAGAAAGTCGGATCAACTAGCACCATTACACCCATATTAACCCAAAAATGAGCCATCTAAGCCGCTGTTCAACTAAAGTATTAATGACCTTTGGCATCATCACGTGGCCACCATTGTCATGACTATGTGGACCATCGAATCCTCTCAATGGTTTTACTATCTCGCCATTAATGTTAGCGTACCAAGCAATAGAGCGATGAGGGATTAACTCTTGTAGCTCTTCTTTACCCCAAACAGTGGAAGTACATTTGATATTCAATAATTTTACAAACAAATATCTAGGAGTTTACCAGTTGGTCAAAGATACCAACTCTTATAATAGATAATCAACTCTTTCAAAATTTATTAACATTTATATGGAATTGTTTCCAACTTTTATATAAAATTATTGACTTTATTCTAATCAAGTACATCATTTATTTGATTGTTTCATAACTGTGAAGTGTTTTTATAATCTACCAACATATGAGGCCATGGTTACACGGAATTATCAACTTTTATCTAGTATGTTTAACACATTAGTAAGCAACTCAATGAGTGGAGTGACATAGGGCTAACCGGCAAAACAAGTTCACTTAATATTTTCTTAGAAGGAGGAGGAACGTGGAACCCGCAAGAAAAGAAAAGGAAAAAACAAATAAAAAGGGAGGAAAATTTGATCAAAGCATGCATGACGAAGGGGCAAAATCGTAAAAAAGAAGAAGAAGCTATTTTTGGGAGTGTAAAGATTGGGGTGGAAATAAGACAATTTTTTTTATTTATTTTGATCGATCTATTATTATATGTTTCTAATTGGAAAATTCCCTCTTGATAGCCCCCTCAAGTGGAATAAAAGATTACAGGAAAACTTGGGGCGGAGGCAACACCGATTCTATTCCCTGAGAAAATATTGGGTGAACTTGTTTGCCGGAACTTTATTGTCATCCTCTTTTTTTCCATTAATAAACACTAAAAAATTGGCTTTCTTGTCACGTTGAGAAATGCAAAGAGATTCGTCTCGAAAAGCCAATATTTCGAGATCGAGTGAATTGAAGGGTCAAAGAAATTTAGACAAAATCCTCCTCCTTTTGCTTGCCATTTTGAAGGAGATTCGATACAGTAGATTACACGGCCTAGCACGGATGCGTCTTTATTCACTTTCCTAAACATTGGTCGTCTCTTTGGTTATAAAACAATCAAGTGAGGGTAACAGAGATTCTCAGTTGGGTGAGAAAATACTGATACTACTTTTTCAAGTTTGGAGACGACAACAATGAAGAAAACGTCACCGGAGATTCTCTGCTGGCTCGTGGTCGTCCTAATAATCCTTTTATCTGACCATGGTATATCTTTACTACGATGGCTTAAAAAATCTAGGATGTCTATACAATTATCTTTTCAAGAATCTCGCGATCATCGATGGGTTTGATATATACTTCCATAGAAACCATGCTTTTCGATGTATTTTTTGCATGGAATTAATTTTATGCACCGTATTGTCCATGTGATAAGCTTATGCTAGCCTATGTTCATTGCATCGATGGAAAAAGATTTGCTCGGACATGATAATGTTCTGTGTGCCTTTTGGTGATTCTTTTAATTCATGTTGTTAGCAATTCGATCATTTGAAGGAGTTAATTCAATCAGATGAAAGTTAATTATGCCGGATTTTCACTACAGATGGTCGAATCGCGTGCTGTGGATACTATAATTATTGTGCAATTTCTTTCTGTTGTTTTGCTTCTATAAAGACTACGACTTATCAGTCATGTACTCCCATTCCTGTCCAGGTTTGGTGGAGTGCAGCCTCCAAAATTCTGAAAGGTGTTCGGAGAGAGACATTACGATAAACCAAGCCTCAGTAGGCATGCAACCTTCGGGGATTCCGATTTTCTCAGTTGAAATTAAGAACGAATGCTCGTCGGCGTGCACCATCGCGAACGTCCACTTCCACTGCGGCGAATTCAGCTCCGACAACCTGATAAGACCAGAAATCTTCAAGCGGCTCGACTACGACGACTGCTTGGTGAATAACGGGGCAGCCCTCTCCCCCGGTCAGGTCCTCTCGTTCAAGTACTCCACCACCCGTATGTACCCCCTCTCCGTTTCAAATGTCGACATCTCTTGCTCCACCTGATGAACTTTTTTATCTAAGACTATCAGTTTTTAGTTGTCTCGGTGTATTAGACCTAATGGAGGCATCGGTGACATGAGAGATTTTCAGATTCCTTCTGTTCTTTGGAGGACCGATCATGTCGCCGGTATTCTTCCAAAATAAAGCAGCAATTTACTGCGATTACCATTGCTATGTCGCTGTCATAAATTTGTTCTTCTGTCATGTGTTTGAGTGTGGCTTTTGTTAACAATGGATAGCTTCCAGCTACCTCTTTTTTTTCATCTTCAATTCCAAGTTAAGCATATATTCGGAAGAGAAAAATGCAGGATTTCTATATATTTTGATGCATTGATAAAGTGTCTATGAGTTATTGGTTAATTATAAGGTAATAAGATAAATATAATATAATCAAGAATTTCACACTCGGAGAAGATACATGCATAATCCCGAAAGGTATGGAGAATCAAGTTAATATTCTAATATCGCCAACCATGGATATTTGAGCTAAGTATCGAATTGAAAGGATCTTTCATCTCTCAAGTGGGGAAGAGAGCCTGTAATCTAGAAAAGAATCTTAATAATGGAAAGTGACTCTCCGTAAACTCACATTCTGGGGTATTGCCATATGGTAGAGTACAGCTCCAGATGCATTTGCAAGGTCAAACATCCAGAAAGCAAAGAAATCCTGTGGGAGAACTTTTACTTCTTACTTTTCGATGCATGGCGCAATTTCATTATAATCTGCAACTTCATGAATTCTGAAGGCGGTCCAAAGAAAACAGAACCCAAGACAAATCCTTCGGTTTCTTAAATTTCAAGACTCCAGATCAAGATCCACTTGACCAGACTATGAATTTTGGCGACTGGTAGTATGTAGCTGAGTAGAAAATAAGTAGGGTACCTTGATAATGGCATTCCCAAACTCATGCTTCAAGTTTCCATAAGTACACTTTCCTTCGTATAAACCCATCACAAGCTCTTCAAGTTTCGAAAGAAACTTAATTTGATTTACTTATCAATATCAGCGTTTATCTAATTATTCCAATTTACCAACTATTCCGAGTTGGTTACTCAGCTTAATGCAATCCTCGATCGCTCTAACAATGAGTTTGGGAATGCCATTATTGGAGGCTTTGTATCTCCACTTGATCCGAGGGAGAAGCAAGTTCGCGAGGAAATAATTGCATTGCTCGAGGAAGAAAATTTAATGATTTTAACGGTAATAATGAACTTTAATCTTTCTATCAAGCAGCTACTCGACTTGGAATAACTCTTCTAGAGCGGCTCTTACAAAGAGGAGCTCTAAATAAACTAATTGAAAGAGCTAGAGGATGACCATGACATAGAAATGGAAATCAAGTCTCACAAAATAATGGGCTGACTTGGCCATATGGATTTCTAACTCCAGCAAGAGGTAGATCATTCTTCTTACGAAGAAAGAAGAATTGCTGTGAGATTCAATGGGTTTAATTGTTGCAAATTAACACTTATGGATTGGAATTCTAGCATTTCCGTGGTTCAGAATTTCCCTTTCTTTTGACCAATAGGTTAGTTCGTCCAGTTCCTTCCGCATGGTATTTTCAATCATACAGCATTCCAAATTGTAATTGCTTTAGTATTTACATTTTTTCCTCTCAGGTTATACTACGGGGGGTCATGTTGATGATGGAGTGCGGACCGGAGAAAACCTATAGTTAGCATCAGGTACATCATAGTTTTTCCCACCTTTCACGGTAGTTCGCTTGAAGAATAAAGATGGAGTAAATGTTTCCTAGAGAGACTTCATGCACGACCCATCACATCAAGAAAGTTCAAAGCACCACATAAAAGGCATATCCATGAATTCAATAGACGTTGGACAGTAAGCAGACTGTTTTGTAAAGGCATATTCAAACATTCACTCATCCTTAGACAAAAACCAGAACTCTTCTCAAAATGTATTTCCACAACATAGAGCCGAAACTAACTGGAGTGTAATCCAATAAAAAGGTTGCTACTATGAAGTTACAGACATGCACAATGAGAAGCGACGTTTTGACATGGTGTAGAAATTGAGGATGATGCTTAATGCTTCTGTGAATAGCCAGCTCCTAGTGACCTGACAGTGTCATACGGCATATTGTAGAGAATCAAACACCTCCGAAAGATTTGAGGAGAACCACAGGTCCACATACTAGATAGATTCGACATTAAATTCAATTCCATTTGCATTTATTTTTTTTAAACCCTTTGAAATCAAGGATTTCATCTCCTGGGACTCAGATTTAAGTCGAGCTCATGTTGCTCAAACGATTGATTTACCTTTTATCACTGTAAACTAAATTAAATCAGAGTTCAGGCAATGTGATAAATAAAGCAAACACAAATCAGTACTTTAACGTCCATGCACATCATTCACTAGGTTGGATGAAATTTCACCATTGTCCATAAGAGAAACCAATATTCTTAAGAAATAGAACCGAAAAATGAGAACAATCCATACTTCATCGACAAGCCTCTTAGGGCTGTTAAAAAAGCAAGGAATTTTATCAGTCGGCTCATCAAGTAATTCTCCCAAAGATAGACAAGAAGACCAACCAGAAATAAAAGCATCTAAAATGCAGCTACTCTTATGGGAACTATAAAACCATCAACCCCGGCGAACCATTACTCCATTTGATCAAGAAGAGAACATAAATATTTACCTTGAATATTTGAAATTTAAGGAACGTCACGAATTCGATCCTCCAATATGTCGCGTTAAACACTATCTCATGTTTATTCAAAAAGCCCATTTCGCGAAGAACTGTTGAGCTCAATAACTACAGTCACATGTTCATAATGCAAAATAACTGCTTCAAATACTTCGACAAAGGGATTTTAGAAAGCTCCGACCAGAGAACAGCATCAGAGGACGCGTGTGAACTCATGCACACACGAGAGAAATTTGATTGATTGAGGATGAGGAGTGCGATTAGATAGAGAAATTGCAAAGAATTCACAAGAAATAATAACTTAAAAAGGTAAAATCCTTTCTTTCTTCTGAAACTTGATCGGAGCAACAATTCGGAAATCTTATAAAAAGATAATCTACTGCTAACAATGAATGAAGGCATCGCCCAAGGCGACATACAATCAACAAAAGTGCCATCTCATCCAAACCATACTTCGACGCTAAAAAAGAAATAGATAAAATATAAACGGATCCTTCAACCGAGAGAGAGAGGCCTGGCCGAAAGGGCGGGCGTCCTGCTTGCCGTCTATACAATTGAAATTTAATTCCATTTGCATTTAAGCTTTTGACACCCTTTGAAATCAAGGATTTCATCTCTGAGATCTCACGTTGATTATAAACTTGATTTACCTTTTTAAACTAAGTTGATTAGAAACTTGATTTACCTTTTAAACTAAATTAAATCAGAGTTCAGGCTGTGATATATAAAGCAAACGCAAAGAATATTCTAATTCGAAATGCTTTAAAGTCCATTCATCAGTAAGGTGAATGAAATTTCACCATTGTCCACAAGAGAACAAACCTATATACGTACCCATGACTGAAAAACCAAAATAAAACGGACCCAGCTAGGGAAAAGGCCTCGTCAATGAACCCAAGGTTGTCCCAGCCCCACAGGATTCCATGCCAATATGTATGAAAACGCTGTTCGATATGGCAAAGCTCCCTTCTGGTGTTGGGTGCAAAGAGAACGTCTGAGGGAGGGCAGAACAAAAGCAGAGCGTTAGACAAACTTGAATATCGAAATGCAATATGATTGATTTATTGATTGAGGACGAGGAGTGTGATTCGATGGAGAAATTGCAAAGAATTCACAAGAAGTGATAACTTTTAAAAGGCAAATTCCTTTCTTTTCTTGCGAAACTTGATCGGAGCAACAATTCAGTTCGCTATGAATCTTATAAACAGATATTCTGCTACTAACAATGAATGAATGAAGGGATTGGCCAAGGTGATATTCAATCAACAAAGATGCCATCTCATCCAAAACATCCTTGGACACTAAAAAAGGAACAGATAAAATATAAAGGGGTCCTTTAACCGAGAGAGAGACAGGCCTGGGAGAAAAGGCGAGCGTCCTGCTTGCCGTCTAGCCAGGTGTAGCCGCAGCCCATGCCGTAGAAGCCGCTGCTGAGGTCGTTGCCGCTGACCGGCAGGCATTCGATGTTGAGGACTTGAATCCTCGACAGCTTAAGGGAGGAGAATTTGGCGCAAATAGCCTCCTTGCCCTGAATATTCTCGCCGTCGAAGGTCATCATCGCGTCTTCCCAGTACAGGTTCGCCAACTTCTTCTCCGCCGACTCCTCCACCGCCAACTCCGCCAACTCCTTCTCCGCCCACTCCGCCCGCAACTCCACCAACTCCTCTAATATCGAGAAGTGGTTCTTCAGGAACCCCTTTGCCTTAGGTATAAGATCTTTCGTCTTCTCTTCTTGGGATGGATCCATGGTTTCTCGATCGATGGTCGTCTTCTCTGTGCTTCGGATCTACGCGATGCAAAGACGACGCCTCAAGACTAAAGAATAAACCCTAGGGCTGATCGATGGTCGTCTTCTCCCCTTCTGGTTCTCTTCTCTGTGCTTCCGATCTACGCGATGCAAAGACGACGCCCCAAGACTAAAGAATAAACCCTAGGGCTGATCGATGGTCGTCTTCTCCCCTTCTGGTTCTCTTCTCTGTGCTTCAGATCTACGCGATGCAAAGACGACGCCCCAAGACTAAAGAATAAACCCTAGGGCTGATCGATGGTCGTCTTCTCCCCTTCTGGTTCTCTTCTCTGTGCTTCCGATCTACGCGATGCAAAGACGACACCCCAAGACTAAAGAATAAACCCTAGGGCTGATCGATGGTCGTCTTCTCTCCTTCTGGTTCTCTTCTCTGTGCTTCAGATCTACGATGCAAAGACGACACCCCAAGACTAAAGAATAAACCCTAGGGCTGATCGATGGTCGTCTTCTCCCCTTCTGGTTCTCTTCTCTGTGCTTCAGATCTACCCCATGCAAAGACGACACCCCAAGACTAAAAAATAAACCCTAGAGCTCTGAGGGCTTTCTTTTTATTTGGACTTAACCCGACCCGGAAGTTCCGGTCCGGTCCGGATAAAAATACTAAAATGCCCTCTTTTTCCTCTCTTTTTTTTTTAAAAAAAAATCTTTTTCCAGTTCAGCCCCTTGCGCCTTTTCGACTACTTCTTCATTTTTTTGTTATTTATTTTCTTGTTTTGTTTTATAAGTAGCTATGCCCCCGTAACTTGGCTGTCCAACGGATAGATCAGGCAGGATTGAAAACGGTCCTACTCCTATTGACCAATTTAATCTGTTTTAACATTTTCGTATGATATAAATTTGATGATACATACCCGACTTGATCCATACTCGACTCAACCCTGTTGTTACCTAAAGTTTTGCCCAAAAAAATCATTTCAAAAAATGGAAACTTGTTTTTCTACAAATCTTCAAGCGGCTCGACTACGACGACTGCTTGGTGAATAACGGGGCAGCCCTCTCCCCCGGTCAGGTCCTCTCGTTCAAGTACTCCACCACCCGTATGTACCCCCTCTCCGTTTCAAATGTCGACATCTCTTGCTCCACCTGATGAACTTTTTTATCTAAGACTATCAGTTTTTAGTTGTCTCGGTGTATTAGACCTAATGGAGGCATCGGTGACATGAGAGATTTTTAGATTCCTTCTGTTCTTTGGAGGACCGATCATGTCGCCGGTATTCTTCCTAAATAAAGCAGCAATTTACTGCAATTACCATTGCTATGTCGCTGTCATAAATTTGTTCTTTCGTCATGTGTTTGAGTGTGGCTTTTGTTAACAATGGATAGCTTCCAGCTACCTCTTTTTTCACATCTTCGATTCCAAGTTAAGCATATATACGGAAGAGAAAAATGCAGGATTTCTATATATTTTGATGCATTGATAAAGTGTCTATGAGTTATTGGTTAATTATAAGGTAATAAGATAAATATAATATAATCAAGAATTTCACACTCGTAGAAGATATATGCATAATCCCGAAAGATATGGAGAATCAAGTAAATATTCTAATATCCCCAATTTATGGATATATGAGCTAAGTATCGAATTGAAAGGATCTTTCATCTCTCAAGTGGGGAAGAGAGCCTGTAATCTAGAAAAGAATCTTAATAATGGAAAGCGACTCTCCGTAAACTCACATTCTGGGGTATTGCCATATAGTAGAGTACAGCTCCAGATGCATTTGCAAGGTCAAACATCCAGAAAGCAAAGAAATCCTGTGGGAGAACTTTTACTTCTTACTTTTCGATGCATGGCGCAATTTCATTATAATCTGCAACTTCATGAATTCTGAAGGCGGTCCAAAGAAAACAGAACCCAAGGCAATTCCTTCAGTTTCTTAAATTTCAAGACTCCAGATCAAGATCCACTTGACCAGACTATGAATTTTGGCGACTGGTAGTATGTAGCTGAGTAGAAAATAAGTAGGGTACCTTGATAATGGCATTCCCAAACTCATTGTTAGAGTGATCGAGGATTGCATTAAGCTGAGTAACCAACTCGGAATAGTTGGTAAATTGGAATAATTAGATAAACGCTGATATTGATAAGTAAATCAAATTAAGTTTCTTTCGAAACTTGAACAACTTGTGATGGGTTTATACGAAGGAAAATGTACTTGGTAGACTGCATAAGAGTTACAAAGGGATGAGAATGATTAACCAATGTCAAAAACAATATGATGGCATTAAGGTTAAAAAACTAGACAGAGAATAAAGGGAGGATGTTCACGTTAAAGTGACAAACGGCTTCACTTGGGTGAAATTTAGAGAAGATATTTGGTATGTTATCAAGATAGCTTGTAATTCAATACGTAAACAAGAAAATTGGTATGTGCTCTAAACACCATCAAGTCAGGAAAATATTTTGAAACTTACTGATAATTATCAGCGAAAGCAATAGAACAATAGGAAAATCTCAATACGGTAAACTATAGATTCTGAAAATTATCTAATACGTGTGCCTTTTGGTGATTGTTTTAATTCATGTTGTTAGCTATTTGACTGTTTGACGGAGTTAATTCAATCAGATGAAAGTTAACCATGCCGAATTTTCACTACAGATGATCGAATTGGGTGCTACGGATACTATCAATTATTGTCCAATTTCTCTGTTGTTTTGTTCTACAAAGACTAGGACTCATCAATCATGTAGTCCCATTCCCGTCCAGGTTTCGTGGAGTGCAGCCTCCAGCATTCTAAAAGGTGTTCGAAGAAAGACATCACGATAAATTATAAACGATGCTAAGTTCGGAGTTACTCAAGCGTCACTAGATACCTTTGCCTTCAGTCAGTATCCTTGTCCTCATTTTCTCCCCTTGCTTCCAACACCTAGCCAAATTTGGAGTAGCCAAGTCTTTGCTTGTTCCGTTGATCAACTTCGTTGAACACTCCTCAGCTACTCGTCGATGTCGATTCCACATAATTGTCGACAATTCCTCTTTGTATATGTCGATTTTTATGTTGTACAATTGTCAATTTTTTAATAACTCGAAGCACTATCGACAATTAGTCTGCCTTGATCAATTGCATTTTGTCGCTCATCAATAGTCATTGAAAGCTACACACTATGGTTATCGTAGACTGGTCAATAACTATATCGTATAGTTAATGATAATAAGGGAAAATTCCAAATAAAAGCCCGAAGTACTCTTATTTTCTCAAATAAGGGCATATAGTGGATATTATTTCAAATAGGAGCTAAAAGTGGGCATATCAATCCCAAATAAGATCTTAAAGTGGTTATAACTATTTCAAATAGGAACCTAGCCTCGTCGATCGGCAAAATATTTCGGCCGAGCAAGGATATTTTTATCAAAACACTAGTTAAATTAAAATTAATTAGATTAAAAAAAATTTAGAAGAAAGGAAAACCATGAGTGGGAGGGAGCCCCTCCTGCCTATGGTTGCCGATCCATCGGCAATGAAGGTCATGGGGTTGCCAAGACCTGGGTGAGGGCTAGCAATCCTTGCTAGAAGCAAGAGAGGGCGGCGACCCTCTCCCAAATTTGGGAAAGGTCGCTTGTCCTTGCCTAGCGCCTCTAGATCTCGCCTTAGGTCTGGAGGCGCTAGGTGAGGGTTGATGGCCTTGCCCAAGTCAGGGCGAGGGTCCCACCCTCACCTAGATCTGGGAGAGGGTCGTTGCCCTCTCTCGCTTCTAGCAAGGGTCATTGACCCTCGCCCAAGTGCCGGCGACCTCACTAGCCTTTGATGGGGCGACGGCCACAGGCAAGAGCCCCTCTTGCCCATGTTTTTCCTTTTTGTTTTTCTATGAAAAGAAAGAAAATATTAAAAATTTGAAAATCTTAAAAGATGAAATTTCCTTTTATAGCCGATGAGTTTGGGCATTTCTTTGAGATTGATATAAGTACTTTAGGCATTTATTTAAAATAAGGTCTACTTTAGGCTCTTATTTGAAAAAATGACTCTTATTTGAAATAATATCCACTTCATGCCCTTATTTAACAAAATGAAAGTATTTCAGACCTTTATTTGGAGTTTTTCCCCAATAGCAATATCAATCAAGATCAACCAAACTCACTTAACTAATTAAACTCACTATTGATCAATTTCAACAAGTTATGTTATTTTTTGTTGTAAATACAGTTGTTCCAGTAATTTACCAATATATATTTGGGACTTACCAATCCATTAAAGATACCAACTCTTATTATAGATGATCAAATCTCTTCAAAATTTATCAACATTTATATGTAATTGCTGTAGACGCATATATGGAATTATTTTATTTTAGTTAAATACCAGCATTCTATTTGATTGTTTGATAATTGCCAACTGTTCTTATAATCTACGAACATGTGAAGTTGCCACAATCTCTTACACGAAATAATCAGCTCTTACTTGATAAGTTTGACACATCGGTAATAGACTCAAATATATTTAGCGAACCATTAAAATAGTTGGTAAATTGGAAAAATTAAATAAACGATGATATGGGCGAGTGCCACAAATTAAGATCAGTAATTGTGAATCAAAATAATAACTTTAACACACTAATAACCTATGAAAATAAATGATGTTATGTGTTTGGAATATTTGGTAATTCAAAATAATCGAACAATATCGGTAATTTTCTAAGAGCGTCAATATAAAAGTTACAAACGTTCGAGGAAAATGCTGGCGGTTTTCATTTACCGACATGCCTAACATTCCTTGAAAGCTTATGCAATATGACAGGATCGATATGAGAAGACCCATCCATTCCTTTAAACCTCTCTTGCCAAAGAATACCGAGGTGAATTACCATCAACAGAAAGCGGGGCATGGAAAAGTGTTGAAAAAAGTGAGCACCCTCATGCCATTGATTGATATTAAGATAAACAATTAGATGGGAGTCTTTAATATCTTGTAAGACTATTATATTAGTAAAGCCCTAATAATAATGATTCGGATTTTTTGCCATGTTGAGGAACAGAAAGATAGTAGTCATTTGAAAAGTTTACCTTTTGTGGGAAAGACAAGAGCCTCATCTTGCTTACATGGAAGCCCCTGAACCCAGCCTAGTATGCTAGGAGAAGGGTTTCACGGGGATCCGAGATGGGCTCCCCTCCCTTTGGAGGGGTTGGCGGGGAAGCCCAATGAGGACTTTATCCTGTAATCTCAGTTAAACCCCCTGTAAATGGGGGCTAACTTGGCTTCTTGAGATGCCCAATTCAGGGTGGAGCAGTTTAAGGACTTGCTCAGGTTAGAGAGTCCACATAGTCTACCAAGGAAGGTTCTTTATCCACTTTCCTAACCATGGGTCATCTCTTTCGTTTTATATATATAGAGAGAGGTTATCATTTTGGTGTGAAAAAAATACTTGTAATCTTTTTCAAGTTTAGAGACAGCAACAATGAAGAAGACGTTATTGGAGGTTAGGTTGGCTATGGTTGTACTATAATCCTTGAGAAAATGACACTTAGAGTGCTAAAACTTGACACAAAGGAACACTTAAATACCAAAAGTTAGGAAAGTGACGCTTAAGTGTCCAAATCAGAGCAAAATGGATCAGTTAAGTGCCAATGGTGAAAAAATCCGGCCAAACATTGACGTGACGATTTTCCAGTGGGTCAAGTGCAAAATGACATCATTATACACGCTGTCATGGCTAGACAAGTGCCAATATAACATCGTTTTGTTGCCGACATAGGTAAATAATTAATATAAAAAATAATTAAATTAAATTTAAAACCAAATTAAAAGAAGAAGAAGAAGAAGAAGAAGAAGAAGAAGACGAAGAAGAGCAGTCGGCAGCTAAGAGCTTAGCCCTCGCCACTGCCGCCACCCTACCGTTTCCGGGAAGGTGGGGAGAGGGTTAGCTAGGGTCACCAAGCCCCGGCCAAGGGCTAGGGTCATCGCCTAGCTAGCAATGGCTCTTGGGCCAGCTAGGCGAGGGCCGACGACCCACACCAAATCTGGGGAAGGGTTGTGACCCTCACCCTCGATTTGGGCAAGGGCTTGCAAGCTCTCGTTGCCAATTAGTTGGGGTCGTCGACCTCTGGCCAGGGCTCGGCGAAAGCGGAGCCCTCTTTGTTGCTAGCTACCATTCATCTTCTTCCTCCCTTTTCTTTTTAAATTTGGTTTTAAATTTAATTAATTAATTTTTATATTAAAATTTGAATTGTGCCAAAATGACGTCGTTTTTATATTTCTTTGCTGAGTCAACCATTCGGTGAGCCACGTAAGTGAATAAAATTAATAAAAAAATTGTTACGTAGGATTTTTGACGTGATTCGCCGGATTTGGCACTTAAGTGTACCATTTTTCAAAAAAAAGTAATACTTAAGTGTAATTTTCTTAACTTTTGGTACTTAAATATACTCATGTGTCAAGTTTTGACATTTTGTGTGTTCTTTTACCAATAATCCTTGCTTCTAACCGTGGTTCTGTCTTTACTGCGATCCCTCCATTATTTCCTCTTTTTTTTTTTAAAAAAAATCTATGATCACTTAGCTTGAAGTTTAAAGATCGGGTTATTTTCTATTGGCTTGGTCCATAACTTTAAAGGAAAAAATTTGGACAAACTCATTTGTCAACACGTTGTAGACAAATATAAAATATGTGCGAACTTGTGATTTTTTAGGTGATGTGGTCGTACTAATTTGTGATGAGTAATTACCTTTATTTCTTTGACTGGGAGGTGATCTCAGATAAATTCATACAATAACTTTTCGATCAACGGCTTTGTTATATACATTTCCAATGCATCATCTACACGGAAATTAGTTATGCACCGCATCATCAGCATAAGAAGTTTATGCTATATTTGTTGCTTTGATGGCAAAAGATTTGCTCGGACACAACCAGATGCAAAGGACCAAATGATCAGTCATTGCTTTTACTTGTCAAACCGACATGCTTGATCACTCGATTAACTAATAATCTTGAGAAACATTCTGTGCTTTTGCATTCTGAAGTGGTTCCTAGTACCCGTTCTTGTAACAATGACCTCATCGCTATAATCTTTTAGCTAGGTGACAATTCGATTGGCTTTGATGAAGAGTTTTAGACAGACTTAAGTGGATCAGATTGAAGTTTCCCATAGCCGGGTTTTCATAACAGATGATCGAATTGTGTGCTGCCGACATTATCAATCATTGTGCGAGTTCTTTCGACTTTTTTGCTTCTACAAAGACTAGGACTCATAGATCATGTACTCCCATTGCCATCCAGGTTTGCTGAAGTGCCGCATCCAACTATTTGCAAGCTGTTCGTCCGATGACATTACGATAAACCAAGCTTCAGCCGGCAAGCAACCTTCGGCAACTCTGGTTTTCTTGGTTGAAATAAAGAACCCGTGCCCGTCCGCTTGCGATCAGTAGCGTCCACCTCAACGTCGCTTCGCCACCAAGTCGGCCCGCATACGGCCATCTCAGCACGCCTCACCTTCGCGCACGCTCTCTCTCTCTCTCCAGCTGTCTGCCCCTCGCTATGGAACCTGGCTTGGTGGATGAATTCGTTGTTGCCCCGAAGCTGTGCGAAGAAGGAGACCGCACTATACAGGCACGGCAGCAACTCCTCTTTCTGTCCCTCTCAAATCCAACCAACTCAGCCAATGCCATCTGGTCTCTCTTAGGCGTGACACGCACGGCCAGCTGGTCTTTCCTCCGGTTGCCAGCGTCCAACGGTGCCGCTCAAGGTCAAAAGCGGTGGTCAAATTGAAGACCGTTGCTACAGAGTTGAAACCGCAGCTGCTCACTCATTTTCACCCACACACGACACCGTTCCCCTCTATTCTGTAATACCGACATGTCTGCTCAATTTTAACGCTGCGACCTCGCCATCGTCGCTCTCAGCTTGGCCGGCAACTCGCATCGCCGTCTTCCTGCCTGTTGCCTCAGCTTGGACAACGGCAGTTCGGGATTTCCGAGAGCTCGCCGAACCATGACCACAGTTTATTTATGACCAAAGGCAAGTGAATTACTGCCTGAGTATGCTACTTAGGTTAATTTCCATATGTCGAGGTCGATTCCCTCGAGTTTTAATCACCTCGATCAATTTCGTGCTTAATTATGTTCATCAATGGTTTTGGTATATCATTACGTTGTTGGAATGCTGGATATTGAAGGGTGCCTTGATTTGAGCTTAATTGACACAGGCCATGGACGGATATGAGGTTACGTCGATTTTTGGGTCTATTTATTGTAGACCGAATTTTGCTAATTTTGTGTAGGTCTTTACGGTACAAATTTGATGGGACTGCCTTCATAATGGCTTGTTCTACGACATACTAAGTGCATGTTTGGTAATCATCCAAACAATGTCTGATTCTGATTTTTTGTTCCCGGGAGCAGTTTGAGAACAGAATTGCATTTGGGTAAAATTTTTGTTCCCAGGAACAAATTTGTTTCCGGTAACAGATTTGGAGTAGAATTAAGAATAAAAAAAAAAACTTGATTCCAGGAACAAAAAAAAAAAAAGAATAAAAAAAGGTGAAACTCTTCTTCCTCTCTCCCCTCCTCTGTTGCTGTCGGCCGCTATCCGCCGATCGCCAGCAACAAGTCCGGCGAGCTCGCCGGTGGCCAAGCAGGCCTCGCCTAGCCCCGGCGAGGCTCACCCAGCCTAGCCCCGGCGAGGCTCACCCAGCCTCGCCCAACCACGACGAGGTTGGCCGAGCCTCGGCAAGGCTAGGCGAGGGCTAGGCGAGCCTTGCCCAGCTGTCGGTGAGGCTTGGCTAATGAGGGCCGCCTTGCCGAGGGCCGGTGATGCTTCGGTGAGGTCGCCGGCCCTCATCTGGCCGGTCGCCGGTCACCGGCCACTTGTTGAAGGAGAAGAAGAATAGGAGAAAAAGGAAAAAAAATATAAAAATTGTTTTAAAATTAAAAGAAATTGATTTGGAACAGAACCAATGAGCACGGTACCAAACACAATTCTATTTCAGAATCAGAAATTTTGAACAATTATCAAATGGCTTAAAATGCTTAGAAATTGTTCCCGGGAACAGAATAAAAAATAATAATTTCTTATCAGAATCTGTTTTCAGGAGTAGAATCGTTACCAAACGCGTCCTAAAATTTCAGATTTTTCGGACTTTGCATGTGCAATCTATATATCAAAAACTATGTGGGTCCGAAATTGTTTTAACAAGCCATTTTCAAACCTTTGCTTGGTTTCCATTTTCTACAGGATTTTCGATAAACAATTTAGACTAATGTCCTCCATAAAAGTTTTAGATCACGTCTTAAATTATAACATTGATTTTTTCCATGATTTTTGGAGTTCATTTAGGCATCCAAAATGCGATTTCTAGAACCTGTTACAATCTGGCTTTGTGCCCTGTTTTGCGCCGAATTTCAGAAAATTATTGGAACCAGTGCAAGCTAAACTGGACTCAAATTCTTCACAAAAAAGATTCGTCGGAGTCTCATCCACGCCGTGTTAAAGTTTCCTGATTTTTTGAACGGATTTGCTTGGTGAATGGCATTAATTTCTAAGGGTAGGCGAACTAGCTTTTGGATTAATTTTGAGACTTTGGAATTTCCCCGTTTGCGCTTGCCTTTTGACGGATACTAATAATCGACTGTCCTACATCATTTTATTGTTTTCAAACGGACAAAGGATTGATGTTGTGAAATTGAGTGGGACTCTGTGTTTTAACCCGTTGGACGACATGTTTAAATTGAATTATTGAATTGTTAAATGCCGTCAGTCCTTGAGACAATGATACCCTAGGTGTTAGAAGGGATATTTGGAGAGGTAACTGAATACCTCCATATGCCTAGGGATGTAACATGGTTTCCTCAAATGTCCTCGCAATACCGGATAAGTGTGGGATGCACGGGGAGTAATGGGGTCCTCGGAGGATGGTGGTAGTTAATTTACAGTAAAGATGATTAACTGCTATTTCAAATTTATTTAAGATTTATTAGGTTACTATTTTAAGAGGAAACGTTTTCCCAATTGCTATCTTGATTTTAAGAAAGGTTCTTAGGCAAGTTGATTTATTGATTTATGTGATGTAGACTGATTAGTAATTTGCTTGCCGAGTGTTATGCTCATTTTTGGTGGATTATTGTCTTTCAGAGTAGTAGTAAATTTGCTGATCCTTTCTGCCTCTATTTCCATCAGTTATGGTGCCTTAGTGGACCTCAACTAGGACTTTTTCGAGTTCGTAGATCCAAACTTCTTTGGACATCACTTTTATTCGGTGTATAGTGATACTGACCATCGACGTAGGAGCCCCCATGAGCCTAGTACTCTTGGGATTCCTTGCTATCTACGCACGTATCGGAGGATAGCTTGTGGGACCGATCCCACATCCAGGCAGTGGTGGAGATGACGATGGCGATAGCGTGATAGATTGAGGTAGGGGCAGGACAGCGAAGCAGCATTTTTAGGATCAAGGCGACGATTTTTGGGCGTTCCAGTTCCGAAGGATAGGTAGCTAGTTATGTACAGGCAATCCCAAGGTCGGGGTAGTACCTTAGGTGTATTTTTAGTATGGTTCAAGATGACAAACCTTTTTCAAAAACTCCCAGTATACCTTACCATGTCACCTAAAGTAAATAAATAAGGAATGAAATGTGTTAGCCTGGTTTATATTTGTGCGTGTGTTCCTTCGAATGTCGATTGTCCTCGGACGTTCTTTGTCCATTTATGCTTCCGCATGTAAAGGTGAAAGCATAGGTTAACCGCACTAGGGATGACATACTGGGGGCATCACAGCTATGGTGGTATCATTGATAGTTTCTATGATTCCATGGATTATACCTATTCGTACAAATACCTCAGCGATTCCCATCAGAGCTATGACACCCCCAACACGTCATCCCTAACGCGATTAAGTTCCTAATCTGTCACTTACGGTCTTGACGCTCAAGCTCAACGTCCATTAACTCACAGCTTCTACTCTCTACTTTTAATATGAATCCAATCTTTTTACTCATATTGCAATTAAGAATGGGGAAGTTATTTGTCTTTTGCTTTACCTTAGCTTGCTAGAAAAAGGTTGCACCGACTACATGAAACTTGGCAGTACGGTTTGATTCCCAGTCTTAATTTTTCAGAATCAGTCCTCAGTGGGCGATTCGCTGTTCTAGGGAGAGACTTGCTCACCCGAACTATGCTTATCCCTAGCCTATTCAATTACTTCATTTTTTATTTTTTATATTATAAGTAGCCATGCCCTATAACTTGTTACCATTGATCCTCTTACAAATTTTCTTGGTTATCTCGGAATTCAATAGCTGCATTATCTTTCGCATGTTAAAATCGAAGAAGTTTGTTTCTCTAATGAATTTTTTTTCTATGGTAGATTGTAGAAACTTGCTTAGGAGTTTTTCATGTTAGCAGGACCTAGGGACATTGTTGAAGTCGAAGAAAGTTATTTTGCAGCTAGCAATGCCAAGGTATGAATGGATTATATAAGCACAAAATTTGCCAAAAGAATTTATTTCTAAGGTGACCCATAGTCAATATTGTGCCAGAGCCAGTATTCCTGTACCGATACTTTCTCAACCATCTAAAAGACCACCTCCTTTTTTAGGAAAAAGATTAGTTGTTTATTTGGTTGGCACAACAAAATAGGGCAGTTTTTGTACTTGTTGCCATGGCCTTTAGGTGTACTGAATAGTAAGTTGAAGAGTTGTTCTAGTTTTAGAAAGCTCTAGTTATGAAAAGTGTTGTATAGGGTATGTTTGTTAATCAGTCAAATAGTGTTTGATTCTATTCTTTTGTTTCCGGAAACAAAAAAAAAGAATATAAATTTGTTTGATAAATTTTTTATTCCCAGAAATCGATTTAGAGCAAAATCAAGAAGTAGAAAAAATTACTTATTTGTTTTTGGGAATAACTCTAGAATCAAGCCAACCTATTCATCTTTTTTCTCTTTTTCATTTTTCCTTCTCTCTTTTTTTCCCTCCCAACTAGTCACCGGCAACTGCTGCCACCACCGGCAATGGAGGAGCTCATTGGAAGCTCACCTGGCCACCGGCGCGGCCCGGCCTCGCTAGGCTAGGGCAAGGCCGACCTCGTGATGGCTAAGCGAGCCTCCAGTGAGTTCGCCAACGACCGGCTGGCCGGACCTTGCCCCACTAGTCGTCGACCATGAAGTAGGAGGAAGAGTAAGAGAAGAGGAAAAAGGAAAAAGAAAAATATAATACAAGTATAAAAAAAATGAAAAGAAACAAAAAAATTCAAAAGTGGTATCAAAAGCATTTCTATTTCACAAATAGAAATTTTAGATAGTTATCAAATGCCTTCAAATACTCAGAATTTCGTCTAGCGAATAAAATAAAATAAAAGAAGAATCATTTTTTAACAGAAATTATTCCCAAGAATAGAATGGTTACCAAAAACACTCATATTGTTTGAATTGTAACTCTGAAATTATCAATAATTTGACAAAAATCAGCTCATTGTGCCGTCTCTGTGATAAGTTGGATTATTTTGTGTTAGAGTTTGGTGGCTCATATGGCTAATTGCGTTTTTCTAGTTACATGGAGAAATGTGTAGGACTCTCTCTACAATTTACTGCGAAGTATTGACGATTTTTCCCCAAATTAGAAGCCGCAAGGCCTAGAAGCAACTCTTGAATTCAGGCTTTGTGCTCATTGCATGCGGCCCTAGAAAAAACCAAGAATATACTTCATCATTACCCAGAATGTTGTAAATTTTACCTGGTAACGTTTTTCTTCAAACTTTGAGCAATGCCATTCTCTTATTTGTGATCTTATAGCATTGTGAATCTTATGCTACTTCCAATAGTGGTTTCTTTTGGGAGATTGAAGAGGCATTCGGTGTCGCAAGCCTTACCTTCTTCTCCTATTTTATTTGATTATTACATTAGTTTTGATTTTGTGTGCCAAGCTTTGTAGTTTTCTCTTAGCAATCCATTTTACTTTGCAGGAAATAACAGGGGATTCTGCAATATCTTCTCCTGCTGAACTATTCACTTGACATGAATACCAGACGATTTATCAACTGTTGATAATAAGAAGTCAAGCTCCGATAGTTCATTTATATTCCTTTTAACTGACAGTAGTTGAATTCGCAATCGCATGGCAAAAATATCTGCCAACATCTGCAAGGTCAAATTGTTTCTGCATTACTTTTACTATTTGAGCTTCAAAAGTACCTCGGCACATCATTTCCGCACGCCTTAGGGACCAAAACTAGTCCTGAAACAACAGCTCTGGCTGCACTCCCCCTCTTAGATGGAGAACTTAATTTACAAGCATTGAAGTAGAATCTAGAAAGTCACTGAGCTGGAGAATGGACCTTGTTTGAGGAGCTTCCATGCTCAGCAGCAACCAAATAAAGGCTAGCCACAGTAGCAGCAGCTTCCCTCAACTCTTCGTCAAGCATAGCAATTCTTTTTTCCAACTTGACTTTGTTGGTAGAAAAGTTTGCCAATTTCTTCAAATCATCTGTCGCAGAAAAAGTAGCACTTTTGTCATCATCTCTGTGCGGAGTGTATCCGTTTTGGCTCTTTTGCAACTTCGCTCTTAACAAGCAGTTTAAAGTAATCAGATGGATCAGATAACAGGTTCACATCATTTTCATTGTAGGGGTGGAGACAGGCCGAGAGGACTGACTCTAGCAGGTGAAAGCTCAGTTTGAAATCCAGTATGTCTCACATCCTGGTCATGCATTGAGGATCCTAACCAATCTTAGATCCCACCCGGTTGCTGTTCTTATGGTAATTTTCACCAGAACTTCCACTTTTACCTTCCCCTCTCGAACCTGGTCCATCTTTGTTTGAACTCCAATTGTTTTCATGATCTCAAAAAGAGGGTGCTTCTTACAAGCTCTGTGTCAATATCCCCCTTGGAATTTGAAGCATTAGACGATGAGCCATCAGAAAAGCTTCTAATAACATCGCCTTCACTTTCTGCTCGAGAACCCTCTCTAATCCCATTGCTTTCATCAGGAATGCTCTCATGGAGCTTATAAGTTATTGGTTCCGGCAAACTTGTGTTTTCCTTGCTGTGCAACTCTCTCACATGTTGGAGACCTGTCAATGAAAATTAATAGTCGAAGATGGTGGATAGCTTCCAGGTATGAGGTTAGACTTTTCTTAAGAAATGCGAGAAAAAGTAGACCTTGAGCATAGTTGCTGGCTTTTCCATGTTCACGTGCTTCAGCCGCAAAATGTTTTTCCTGGCTTGAAGTTGCTACTTCTACCAGTAGTAGTGTATCTTCTCGATTGGCAACTTGTTTGCCATCCTCTGACGTTTCTGGTTCTCTCTGGGCACCAAAAACAATCCAAGAATAGCAGATGTACCTGTTAACAAACAGGACTGAAAGCTAAGAACAAAATGAAGCATTTATAAAATGTGGAAACTAATTTATTGGTGATGTAATATCCTCAGCCTAGCGGGACTCTGTTATGCTCACAATTACTTCAGGAAGCAAACTCATTTTATGCTTTAAAAGTTTTAGGATTCAATTGTATTTCTATGACAGGTTTTAAAATTTGAATGCATTTTTTGAAGATTTTAAGACTCAATCGCACTTTTGTGACAAGTTTTAGTACTTCTAGTATAGTTATCCATTTTTCCTTTTGCACATAAAGTGATCTGATGACGAAGTATAAACAGCAAGACGGTTTGGCTGGAGCAAAAGAGTGGGGATGAAAACAAAGGCGATGAGCAATGCGATGGTTGAAGTTAAGTTTTCGAAGGAAGCTCCGTTTGTCTTGCTCGGCAAAACAATGGAGCAGTAAAGATATTAACGGGCCGCTCCAATCTAATCTAATCACTTCATAATATCTCTCTCGGTTAGCCTCGCCAGCCTTTTTAACCAAATAGCTTCTTTCCTAACCTCCTTTGAATAATCGGTTAGCATTTAGTTAGGTTACTGAGGTTCCTTTTTCAGTCAAGTTATTGATTTTCTTTCGAAAAAAGTTTCAATCACATAAGGTGCTCGAAAAATTATAGATATAATAATATTGTTCCCGATTGATAGGCGAGAAGAACGCTGCATCTCACGTAAGTAAATGGCACTGCCATTTTTCGGATGAGTAAAAAATACATTAACCTAATAATTTTAAATATTTTAAATGATTGACAGTAGTCTCATAGCATATGTACATCGTTGCCTCCTTCTATTACGGGGGATTTTGGACTATGATAAATTCGGACTTTGGATTCGTTTGGTTCAGCTTTAGGAAAATGGCTTTAGAAAAATACATATACCTTTGGAGTAAAACCATTGGCCATGGTATGGTGGCTCCGCTGGATAAGAGCTCCATTGATCCTTCCTCAAATGTGAGGGGTTCGAAACCCAGTGGAAGCATTTGGTGTCTTAAGTGTGGCGCCGGGGTGGTGGGTCCTCCGCTAGCGTCACCCCAGGGTTTGCTCGCCGGCTACCGGCTGTACGGGGTTCTCTGGGTCATCCAAAAAAAAAAAAAAACCTTTGAAGTAAATGGGTTTTTCAAAATGATATACATTTGGTAAATTGTAACGTTAAATAGCATTGAAAAATAGCTTTGGCGCATATGCCATTTGGTAAAATCCACATTTATAAAAGGCTTTTGCTATTTTTTTAAAGATTAAAAATTAAATCTGATGGAGGTCATTGGACAATTGCCGTACGGCCAGATCTGGGCATCCGTAGGTCGCGCGAACCTCAAGCAAGGCAGCCTGAGGTCACGGTGGCTAGATCTAGCCATCCAGTGGCCATATCTGGCCTTAGAGGTTGGCCAGATCTCACCGTCGGACGGCCAAATCTGGTGGCCTGAAGTTGCAACCTCAAGCAACATTGCTTGGGTCGCACGAACCCAAGCAGCATTGCCTAGGGGCGCGACCTCAAGTGGTGGTCACCAGGGATACGTGACCCCCAGGCGGTGTTGACAATTGCCAGAGAAGCTCGATCTTAGGTGGCGGATCGGGGAAGACGAACAGTCATGGATGAACAAGGAAGAAAATGAACAATGACAGATGAATAGTAAACTTATATTTTCAAAATACTAAAAGTTCAAAGTAGCGAAATGCTTTGTATTTTCCCAAGGGCTTTGGGTTGCAAAAGCTGAACCAAACAAGTTTGGAAGTGGAACAACGGCCTACCTTTTGCATGTGATATGGCACTCTTCTTTTTATTTTTTTGTTAAACAAATAAAGGTTGTATTCATAGTTAAAATAAGTATCATGTTCAATTGGATCCCCGGCATGAGAAACATCCAACTCTGGGACATCCCAAGCTTCATACGGACCGCGGACCCAAACGACATCACGTTCGATTGGAGAAGAAGTGCAGCACTGCCTGAAATCATCTGCTATCTGGTTTCACACCTTCAATGAGCTGGAACACAAAGTATTGGAGAAAATTGCAGACATTTCCGGCAGAAGTCCAGCACAAGTGCCATAACTTGGCACGGGGGACACTTAAGTGCCATAACTTCAAAACGGTACACTTAAGTGCCACTTTTTTTTTTCTAGTGGGACACTTAAGTGCCACCTCCGGCGACCCTTGCCGGAAATCCTACGTGGCAATATTTATTATTATTTTTTGCTTACGTGGCTCGTCGGAGCTCCAAATCAGCATAAAAATTAAAAAGATTTTAAAAAAAGAAAATTTTAAAAAATTTAATTTTAAAAAATTTAAAAAAAAAAAGAAAATTTTAAAAAATTTATTTTTAAAAAATTTTAAAAATTTAAAAAAAAATAAGAAAATTTTAAAAATTAAAAATTTTAAAAAAAAATTAAAAAAAAAGGGGGGGAGGTCGAACGGGCAGCTGAGGGCTGAGCCCTCACCGCCGCCGCCTCCCCGCCGTCGTCGGGAAGGGCCGGCAACGGAGGGGGGAGGGTCGGCCGGGGTCGTCGGCCCCCGGCCGACCGACGGCGAGGGCTCGCCGGCCCTCGCCGGCCCCTGGCCAGGGCCCGACGACCCCGGCCGACCCTCCCCACTCCGTCGCCGGCCCTCCCCGGCGGCGGCAGGGAGGCGGCAAGGGCCCGCGACCCCTCGCCGGATTTGGGCGAGGGTCGCAGCCTGCGCCCAGATCTAGGGCGAGGGTCACGGCCCTCGCCCAGATCCGGCGAGGGCTCGCGGGCCCTCACCGCCTCCCCGCCGCTGCCGGGAAGGGCCAGCGACGGAGTGGGGAGGGTCGGCCGGGGTCGCCGGGCCCTGGCCAGGGGCCGGCTAGGCCGGCCGACCGGCGGCGAGGGCCCGTGAGCCCTCGCCCAGATCTGGGGCGAGGGTCGCGGCCCTCGCCGCGATCCGGCGAGGGCTTGCAGCCCTCGCCATCGGTCGGCCGGGGGCCGGCGACCCCGGCCGACTCTCCCCCCTCCGTCGCCGGCCCTTCCCGGCGACGGCGGGGAGGCGGCGGCGGCGAGGGCTCAGCCCTCAGCCGCCCATTCGACCTCCCCCCCTTTTTTTTAAATTTTCTTAATTTTTTAAATTTTTCTTATTTTTTTTAAATTTTTTTAATACTTTATAATTTAATTAATTTTTATATTATTATTTACACGTAGACATGAAACGGCATCGTTTTTGCGTTTTCTCCGTCACGTCAGCGTGCAAAACGACGCCGTTTTGGACTAAACTCGCCGGAAAATTGCCACGTCAGCCATTTGGCTGGATTTTCGCCGGAGTAGCACTTAAGTGTCCCATTTTACTCCGATGATGGCACTTAAGTGTCCCTCCGTGCCAAGTTATGGCATTCCAGGTGTTCTCACCTTGACATTTCCCCTTGAATTTACTGTACCGGGCCCCTTTCCTTGCTCGTTCAGGATATTCCCTCGAGCTCGATCAAGTCTTTCAGGTTGAATCTGTGGAAGGAAGACTACAGTTGCCTCGAATGGCTCAATCAGAGAGAAGCCAAGTCGATTGCGTACGTGAACTATGGGTCACTGTCATGACTAAGGAAAACCTGAAGGAGTTTGCTTGGGGCCTTGCAAATAGCAAGCGCCCATTTATGTGGGTGATCAGGCCTGGTGCTGTGGAGGGTGATTCTGCAATTCTACCTCGGAATTCCTTGAGGAAGTGAAAGAAAGAGGGTTCTTGACGACTTGGTGTCCGCAGGATCAAGTCCTAAGTCATGGATCGATCAACACCTTCCTAACGCACTGCGGGTGGAATTCTACCTTGGAAGCTATCTGCAGAGGCGTTCCTCTCATTTGTTGGCCGTTCTGCGCCAAGCAACAAACAAACCGTCGGTTCGCGTGAATGGAGTAAGGGACCAGCACGGAAGTGAACCAAGATGCGAGGCGAGAGGAAATAGGAGCCCTTGTTCGGGAAGTGATGGAAGGGGTCGGTGGGAAGAAGATGAGGGAGAATGCCAAGAAGTGGAATGAGAGAGCTGTTGAAGCTGCCGGTCAAGAAGGGTCATCGTACGATGACTTTGACAGATTCATCAAAGAGGTTGTTCATTCGAAGGAATAGATTAAAGGAAACTATCACCAGATTCCCATATATTCCCAAAATATATCGAAAGAAGTAGCATTAATTTCCAATCTGTTAGTTTGTCCAGTTCCTTCCAAATGGTATTTTGTATCTTACAGCATTAGACAATATGAATAAAGATACTTTCCCTTTTGTACATTCTACAATTGCATTCGCTGTCCTGATCTTGCATGCTTTTAAGTAGTGAAACCTCGGCAAATCAATACCTATGATCGGCCTTCCGACCGTTCATCTGGTTTCCGGGCTCATGGTAATCAAGCGGATTGACGAGGAAAGTTTTTGAGATCTCGTACATCTCTTTGGGCTTCTCTGCATTGATGGCGTGCCCCCTGAATCTTTTATGACCACCGGTCGTGCAATTTCTGTTCCACATGCCCGTTCAACGCATGTGAATCCATAATCATGCGGTTGGAGTCCATGGTCTTGCAGACGGCCGATGTATGCTGAACTGTGTTTTCGTGCCATTTATGTATGGACTCGTCCCTTGTAAACCGGTCGCTCCACGCCCACTCTCGATCCCCTTTCTAGAAGTGCTCGTATGATGAAGTGGAATGAAGTAGTCATTTTAAAAGGGCAAGTGATTTTTGTACTTTTTGGCTCATCACAGCAACCATTACTAAGATTGATCGTACTTGAAAACATTTTTAGGCACCTAACCATTGAGAAAAGTGTCAAAAAAGAGAGAGAGAGTCCTTAACCAATTATATTAATGCCAATTTAATCATTAAAATGATGCCAATTTAGTCATAAATATCTTAATGATACCAATTTAATCTTATTAGTGTCAATGTAGTCCTAAACTTATTAATGATGTCAATTTAGTCATAACTCTTTGAATCAATATCAACTTAATTTTAAACCTTTTAATTCAATGTCAATTTAATTTTTTCAACTAATTTTGGCTAGATTTTGCTAACATGTACATCGTCTGGCTGATTTACGTAACACTACCAAAAATATTTTAACAATATTTTAATAAAATATCGAAAGAAGTAGCATTATTTTCTTCTTTTTTCTTTCTTATGTGGACAACTTGATTGTACTAAGGTACCAAGTCAATCTTTGGCTTATTGCCAGGCATAGACTTCCTACCCAAGCACTCTTACTATCTTACGGTAGAATTGATGGTGGAGCATGTGCCTTTTGTAATGCCACGTCGGATTCCATTGATAACCTATTTTTTGGATGCCAGTTTTGCTTTCTTTTGGGCTGCCGGATGTAATCTGCCATGGCGCAATAAATCATGGGGGGAGAATCTCCGGTGGGCTACACCTTTCCTCACGGGTAAAGAGTTCCATAAATGCATTGCTCGCTTTTCTTTTGGTGCTCTGTCATATTATATGGAAAAAACAGGAGACAAGGCTATCACATTCAGGAATGTGAAGGATACTACAAGGAATAGGAGATTGCAGCACAACTAAGGCATTGATCTGATTATTTTCTCATCTGTGGAGATGGAACTGCTACATCGCCGTAGCTCATCTTTGGTGCCGCGGCTCGTCTAGTGCCGGCGTAGCTCTTCTCAACCCTCGAGGAATACCTCCTGCAGTACTTAGCTGATTCGTGGCCTCGATCATGGTTGGCTTGTGCTGCTGGTTAGCTCCTCCGCTCGACTGCTGGCTACTTTTGCTTGGTGTATGCGGAATTGCTGCGGTTGTTCGCGGGAACTTGCTATTTTGGTCGGTCCTTGCTGTTCTTTGGGCCTGTTGTTTAGGTTGTTTCTTGCTTCTGTCTTTGCTTGCCGCCTTGTTTGCAGCTGGCTTTGTTTTACTTTGGCTCCCTTCTACTCATTCTTACTTGATCTTTTGTATAGTTGGTTATAGCTCAATATATTCTTACCTTCACCAAAAAAATATTAAAAACATTTTTCTCACATGGCACTGCCGATCCAGTCTCTCTTGCATGCTGGCGATAGCGGGGCACACAAGAGACTTCATACACTAAGTGGTCAATCGACAAAGTTCAAATCAGAGCTCAGGTCATGTGATGTATTAAAAAGCAAACGGAAACAGTATTCTAGCTCGAAATATTCAGAGTCTACTCACATCAGTACAGTGGGAGAACCAACCATTGTTCACAAAAGAAGAAACTGCAATTGAAAATTGAAACTAAAACAGACTGAAACGTCTCGGTATCCCAGGCATGAAAACGCTCGTCGCCAAGGTTGTCCTCCGCGGTATGGACAAAACCTCGATCAATAACGCCAACGCAAAATGAACATCTGAGGGCAGAATAACAGCAGAGCGTTAGACAAACTTGAGATGTACACGGGTATCGAAATGCAATTTGATTGATTGAGGACGAGGAGTGCGATTCGATAGAGAAATTGCAAAGAATTCACAAGACATAATAACTTGAAAAGGTAAGATCCTTTCTTTCTTCTTAAACTTCATCGGAGCAACAATTCAGAAATCTTATAAACAGATAATCTGCTGCTAACAATGAATGAAGGGATCGCCCAAGGTGATATTCAATCGACAAAAATGCCATCTCATCCAAAACATACTTGGACGCTAAAAAAGAAAATAGATAAAATATAAAGGGATTCTTCAACCAAGACCGAGAGAGGCCTGATCGAAAGGGTGGGCGTCCTGCTTGCCGTCTATATAGTTGAAACTTAATTCCATTTGCATTTAAGCTTTTGACACCCTTTGAAATCAAGGATTTCATCTCTAGGGACTCAGATTTAAGTTAAGCTCACGTTGCTTAGAAACTTGATTAACCTTTCATCACTGTAAACTAAATTAAATCAGAGTTCTGGCTGTGATAATAAAAGCCAACGCAAAGAATATTCTAAACCGAAATACTTTAAAGTCCATTCATCAGTAAGGTGGATGAAGTTTCACCATTGTCCACAAGGGAAGAAACCGAAATACGTACCGCAACCAAAATAACACGAACCGTGGCCTCCTAGGGCAAGGGAAAAGGCATCGTCGATGAACCCACGTTCCTGGGCCCACAGGGTTTCATGAAAGTATGCGCGAAAATGCTGTTCGATATAGCAAAGCTCCCTTCTGGTGTTGGCTGCAAAAAGAACGTCTGAGGGCAGGGCAGAACAACAGCAGAGCGTTAGACAAACTTGAGCATCGAAATGCAATATGATTGATTGATTGATTGAGGACGAGGAGTGCGATTCGATAGAGAAATTGCAAAGAATTCACAAGAAATAATAACCTAAAAAGGTAAATTCGGAGCAACAATTCGATTCGCTATGAATCTTATAAATAGATACTCTGCTACTAATAATGAATGAAGGGATCGCCCAAGGTGATATTCAATCAACAAAAATGCCATCTCATCCAAACCACGCTTGGACGCTAAGAAAGAAATAGATAAAATATAAAAGGGATCCTTCAACCGAGAGAGAGAGAGAGACGGGCCTGGGAGAAAAAGCGGGGAACCTTGTTGCCCTCCAGCCAGAGGTAGCCGCAGACCAAGCCGTAAAAGCCGCTGCTGAGGTCGGTGCGGCTGACGGGCAGGCAGCCCATGTTGAGGGCTTGGAGCCGCAACTGCCGAAGGGAGGTGAGTTTGGCGAGCATAGCCTCCTTGCCCTGGATTTTCTCGCCCTCGATATTCATCACCGCGTCTTCCCCGTACAGGTTCACCAAATCCGCCGGGTTCCCCTCGAACGTCCTGAAGTAGTCCTCCAGGAATTGCTTGGCCTCCGCTGTCCAATCTCGATCCATCGTCAACGCCCTGAAGTGGTCCTCCAGGGATTGCTTGCCCTCCGCTGTCCAATCTCGATCCATCGTCAACGCCCTGAAGTGGTCCTCCAGGGATTGCTTGCCCTCCGCTGTCCTATCTCGATCCATCGTCGTCCTCTCTCCTTCTGGCCGATCAGATCTACGCGATGCAAACGGAACCACAATTCTAAGGGGAAAAAACCCTAGAGGTTTCGTTGGTGTGAGGCTCGGGAAGAAGAAACGAATCGCCGTAGGAAATTCGGAGAACGTCGTCGTTGGAGGGACTCGAGAGGAAATGGCAACGGCGCCGTCCTAGTGCGTGGTTCGCTAATTTGAAGCAACGAACCCCGGAACAAGGAGGCCCGATCTCAGCTGTAGGGACTCGCCGCAGCAGGCGAGAATCATGAAATCTTCACGTCTTTCCTTCTCTAGACATTCACGGCCCTCTCTCTCTCTCACTTTCTCGTGTATCTCTCAATTTTGTCCGATAGCTTTTTTCCCCCACTTTCTGTCTATATTCTTGTGCTTTTATAGTGCCCCTTTTGCACCACAGAACCAGTAAGAAAATATCGTCCCTTCTCTCTTTCCTGTTTTGTTTCTAAACACAATATAAGTGGGCACCAAAATATCACAAAATAATGCTAGATTTCCAGTTCTGTTCATGTTCACCGAGAATCAAGGGCACAATACTCAATTCTTTTTTCATGGATTGGTTAGAGAATAGGCAATTTTTTGCCCTCGCACTGACCAAATATCCGGTAAGGATATGCAAGATATATTGCTCAAGATCAAATATGCTTCCATGTATGATATTACCTCTTATAAGTTCGATATTTCATCCAAAATCTTCCAATCTACTGTGAAATATATCATATATCGCATGAACATATAAAAGATTTATCGAATATTAGAAGAATAATACGAATTCTTTTCGGAAATATCAAATCATCATTCCTCATAAGTCAATTTTCAGTCATCAGAGAATAATGTGCTTGGGCCAATTCTCTCTCTCCGTGGGCTTTGTCCAACTCATCAGATTAAAGCTCAGAACCATCAATTCAAATCCATCTGTCAACGGTCCCATGCAAAACACAATAATAAAAAATGCTCATTAAACTTATGCTATGCAATTTAATTCTAATTTTTTTTAGGGGTTAAAAATTAATCCCTAATTTTTATGCAATATATGAATGACTAAAACGCCAAAATTTAGGTGTCGATAATAAATTTTAAAATATTTTAAAATATTATTAAAAATTATTCACGTTAATGCTGCTCATGCCACTAAGGACAATCGGTGTTCATGTCAGCGATTTTCGATCAAAATTGACTAATGTTTAGAACTCAATTGATAAATTGAAACGTTTATGACTAAATTGATAAATTATAATATATTTAGGATTTTTTTGTACAATTTTCCTTATAATTTACCAACATTTTTTTTTTTTTTGGGTCCTAGTCCGTTTTAGTGGGGACTATAATGTGATGTTAGATGTGTCCCAATGCTTCTGATAGTGCAGCTTGAGTTCCTTTTCTGCTTGTTGAAGTTACTAATGGACTCATGTCTTTTTCTTTTTCCCAGCGTCCTGCTCTTATTCCATTCCATTCGTTGGAATTGCGGCTTATCGACGGTGAGGGTAACTGGGAACTGCGTCTAATCAAGCAATGATATATTTAAGGCGGCATGTGCTGTTTGAGGAGGCGTCCCTGCGTCCTTTAAAAGTATTGAGGACCAGAGTCTTGTCCTTGGAGGACTAGCATAGTTTTGATGCATACTCGCATTAGCTCGTCCGCACGTATCAAGCTGGATGGGAAAGTTGCTAGTAGCCTTGGCTTGAAATGGATGGAGGTGGTATACATATCTCAAATAAGAGGAGTCAAAAACCTACTATGTACAGTGTTTCTTTTTTCCTTCTCTAACGTTATCGTAGCCATGGTTTATTTAGCTTAGTCCCTGTCCATTCAAAATCAGTTTCCTGATTGATGTTAGATGAACTCATTATTATATTTAAATTAGCTCCAATAAATAAGCTGTAAGCTGGCAGGGGAAATCCTTAATTCCCCTATTCTATATACCTGATGTAGCTATCGAGATGATGTCTTTTTATTTATTTATTTATTTATTCCGGTCACTCCTTTCGGGATCGGCCGCGGTCAAGATCAAACGAGAAAATCCCTACTTAAGCCTTCAATGAATGTGATTATATCTTTGCCGGATGAGTGATTGTCTTGCTAGTGCTAGAGAGATAGAGTTCAATTTAAAGTTCTCTTGCTAAGCCTATGTATCTCGCAGACAGATTTCGAATGTATTGACGTCTATTTGTATTTCCAAAATTACCAACTTTTTTGATAATCCACTAACATTTATTTGTGTAATTTTACACGCATTTACCAACGCTTTTGAAAATTCGTTAATAGTTTACAATTGTTGACACCTAATTTTTCAACTAGATCAATTAATTTAAAATAGTATTAAATGTTGGGAATTAGTCACAAAAGAAAATTTTAAAAAAATATTATTTAATTAAGTTATTTAAAAAAAAAAACGAATGAAATCGGTCGAGTCGGGCCGAACACAGCCTTGGCCCGACTCACCCCTTTTCTTTTTCTTTTTTCCTACGCTGGGCCCAGCCCAGTCGACTTCCTCCTTCAGCCCAGCCCGCGAGTGAGCTGGTCGTCTCCCCCAACTGGTCTTCGCTGCAAGACCTGCAAAGAAAAAAACCAGAAGCAGAGCAGCGACAGAGGGAGCAAGGGGATCGATGGCAGGCGATTGGCGTGATCCGCGGGTCGGGCGTGCAGTCCGGCCAGCAAGCTGGCAGCTGCAGGAGCCATGCGCGATTGCTGGCCGAGCAATAAAAACCGGAGAGCAGAATCGACACAGGAGGATCGGGGGAACAAAAAAAACGCAGAAAGAGAAATACCGAGAAAAACAGAGGAAGAAACCAGAGCAGAGGACCGGCGCGAGGAAGAGAGGATCCCTCTGAACGATCGACCACTGCCATTGATCGTTGCCGAAGTCGCCCCTCGCGCCTCCAACCCCACCGGAGCTCAGTAGACCGCAACACACAGAGAGGCGAAATGGGAGTTCAAAGGGGATAGACCGAACCAGAGAGCTCGAGGGAGTAGCTCGTTGTTGCAGGAGGTTCATCCGCCCGCCGTCGTCCGCCGTAGCCCACCACCAGAAAAGGTAGGTCTCCCGAACCCCCTTTGGTCTCGTTTCTGGAAAACGCCGGACCGGAGCTCGCGGCCGACCGAGCTCCGGTCCATGTCGTTTTTGCACTTTGCCCCTGTCTTCTTTATACATTATTTTCGAAGACTCTTAAAGCGTATTAGACGCTCAGTTGAGCTGAAATCCTTCGAATTTGGTAGCGCCCAGTAGCTGTTCGACAAAATGCCTCACTGAAAGTGTCGAATCCAGCCCTCGACCGGTTCGGTTTTTGGTTTATTTTTGTGTTGCTCCGGGTTAGATTGTCGTCACGAATCGCTCCTGTCGTTTTCCTAGCTTTTCGGTAGATTCCTTCGCGCTATTTGGTTGAGATGGAGCGCGCGCCTTGCCGAGGTCTACCCAACGCCTCTCGGAACGCCGGCTGACTAGCAGCCGGCGGTGCTCGGCGTCGGTCGGACAGAACCACCGACGCCAGGTGGTGGCCCGGCGACTTCATATAGGGCAGTCAACACTCGCGGCGTTGTTGGCGTCGGACCGGCGGAGGAGTTGCAGAAGCTTCGGCGAGCTGCGGCTGGGGAAGAAGAAGGCCCGAAGAAGATGCCCTAAGGAAAAGGGCGCAGAAGAAAAAAAAATAAAAAGAAAACACAAAAAGATAAAAACTAAAAAAGAGAGATGGGTTTCGTGTTGGGCCTTTTTTAGTTCGTGGGCTGATTAGGTTGGGCCAGAAACAGAAATTAGAAAATGGGCCCTCAGGTGGGCTGAAGTAAAAATTCAAGATGGGCTTTGGGCCGAAAATTGCCTTCATTTCCTGTTCTTTTTAAAAAATTCGTGTGTTTTTTTTAGTGGGCCGAGCCCGGGTCCGGTTGGAGACCGGACTCGAATCCGCAGACCGGGCCGAACCGGGTCGGGTCAGGCCGGACCCGACCCGGTTCGCCCCTTTGTTAAAAAAAAATCGGAAATCCATTTTTAAAAAAATCAAAAAAATCAAAAATTTTAAAAAAATTTAAAAAATCGAAAATTTACTTTTTTTTGAGAGAATAAAAAAAAATTTAAAAAAATTTAAAAAAATTAAATTAAAAATTAAAAAATTTCGAAAATCCAAAAATGATGGGGTTTGATTAAGATTTTCCATGTATTGCCATTTTAGCGTAATTAAACCTTTATGTGCTCGTATATTAATTATGTTGCATGTTTAATTTTCATATCTAATTATGTTAGATGGCATGTGATTAATTTTATGGCAATTAGGACCTTGGTAATTATAGCTATTACTTTAATGATTGCGCACCCACATGATCACTTCACATGTTAGTGGATAAACATAAAATCAATTCAAATTGCCTGCCAAAAATCATTTTGTTAAAATGAACAAGATTAGGTATCGAAAGGGCACTAATTGGTTAATTAGTGTAATCAAGTCCCCGAACCTAGATTCTCTGGTTGCGTAGGAAGCGAGGCACGCTCCCATGCCTCACTTGGTTTCTAGCCGACCCCAATAAGCTAGTGGCGACTCCTTATTGCAAAATTCTTAAAAAATATCTCAATGTCACGCGGGGTATGGGCTTGGGAGGGCCCACGCCTGACCATGGGCCTTAGGCACGTCCTTAGGGCAATACCCCTAAACCTGTTCCCTCCCCCCGAGGGTAGGTCGCAACAACAATGCAATCAATTTTTTATTTGCGGAGATCAAGTTATCCATAGTTATTTCAAAATTGCCAGCTGCATTCACCGGGTTTAATATCCAACTTTTATATAAATATCAACATCCTTTCCAATGAGTCACCGATTTTCACCTGTGGAGTTCAAATCCCCGATTGTAATATGAAAATATCAATCCTTATTTCACTACATACTATTCTAATTATTTCAAAATTACCATCCGTTTTAATAATTTAACAATTTTTATAGGGGAAGCTTTAAATAAGGGTTCGAAGTATCTTTATTTTCTTAAAGAAAGGCCTAAAGTGGTTTTGCTTGTTTTATTTCAAATAAGAATAATGTTAGGTTGATGGTACTGTTATTTTCACGAATAACGATGCCTTTTTAACCACATATGACCTTTGAGGGGATTTTTGGCAACCCGATAGCAAATTTAGAAAGAATCTTGAAAAAAATTTGGACAATATTCTTATTTCAAGTAGACAATGAAATTAACAACAAGGAAATTATACTTGATGCTTGTGAACTTTTTTTTAATAGATTGTATAACTATTTAAATGTAAAACTCAATTGTTTCATAGTATACTTGCGACCTAAGAAGCACAGACATTCATGTTGAACACTCTGACATTTTCTAACACTCGATCAACACGTGTCGAAAAATCCGATACTTGGTTAACTCTCTTGATATTCTTTGACACATGAGTCGGGAATTCTAACATATGAGTTCAGAATTTCGACATGTGATTCCGATATGTACTTATTATGTCACGTGTTGCGTGTCTGTATTTATACTACTTTGCTTACGACAATATTTTCACATATTATTGATATAAAGAAAGTCATGTTAGTAACCCACATGTGTATTTCATTAATTTAATGAGATACCGGAGCATTATCAAATAAGTGAAAAAATTTTGTACACTACAATGAGTCTTGTTGTGGCATTTGTTGAACTAAGACACAATATATACTAATCTAGTTAAGATACATTAAATTGAAATTTGGCTAGGACAATGAAAAAGTTGGGCTATACAAAATATTAAAAAGGGAAGTGGGGCAAAAAGTTTAATCAAACAAATTTAGTATACTATAAATTTTGGTAATTGTATTCATTTTATTAAATGATGAATATCTTTTTTTTCACGACTGCAAGTGTGAAAAATGTTATACATAGTGATGTTGTCAATTGAAATCCTAAATTTATTTGTCTTATAACAAAAATGTTTGAACTAGTCTTTTTTTTACATGGAATTTAAAATATTTCATGTTGATAATGCTTTCAATAAAGCTCTTTTCAATTCTCCAAGATTTTTCTTTCTTTTTTTATCTAGTCTATTTTTTTAATCTAAAGAATCCCACTTGATTCATAGATTTCTCAAGGAAATCGGACAAGTAAGTTGTCTGGCCATCACCCCTGCGTTATTCTTTAGATAAAGCTGTAGTCTCGCCGGCTCATCGGTTGACAAAATATTATGGTGAATCAAGGATATTTTGTCCAAAGGCAATCTAAATCTAAAATTAATATTTTTTTTAAAAAAAGGAAAAAATACAAGCGAGAGAATAGGTGACCATCGCTCAGATCTAGGAGAGGGTTGCTACCCTCTCTCATTTTTGGCAAGGGCCGGGCCCTCGCCTTTGGTTGACAAGGGTTGCCGGCTCTCGCCTAAGCTCCAACAACCCTGCCAACCAACCATCACTGTTGCCTCCATTGGCAATGGGGCGGCAGCCACAAGTGGGTGTGTTTTTGTTTTTGTTAATTTTATTTTTTTATGAAAAGAGAAAACCAAAAAAATAAAGAAAAAATGAAAAAATTTAAAAGACAAAATTGTACTTCACCAACTAATGATTTTAGGCATTTCTTTAATATTAATATGGCCATGTTAGGTTTTTATTTGAAACAAACTTTACTTCAATCCCTTATTTAAAAAAAATAAGAGTATTTTAAGCTTTTATTTAGACTTTTTCCATTTTTTACATGTGCAACTAACTTACGGGCGTGTTAAACATGCTAACTCTTATCCAACTCCATTTATCAATTTTGTTTGATTGTTTCAAAAGTACCTACTGTCCTGACAAATGGGTTCAAAGTCGACAACTATCGCAATAAATTATCAACGCATTTTCTTTTAAAAAAAAATTATCAACGCATTTTGAATACCGTTGACCATTCTTATAATTTACAAGAAAATTATTCAAAAAATTTTAAACCTATTACACTTTTGCCAATTTTATTAACTAAGTTTTGAAATTTATTTATATTTTGTTATGGAGTTCATTCGTTTAATTTTGATCGGAAATTACTAACATGGACGCCCACCGTCCTCTGTGGCACATTTGAATTTTTTATTTTATTTTCTTCTTGTCTCCTTCTTTTCTTTTTCTTTTTTTTTTCTTTTTCCATTTTTTTCCACTTTTTTTTCTTTACCAGCCACTGTTAGGCCTTGTCGATAATGGGCAGAGGTCATCAGCCTCAAGTGGTCGCCCTTGCTAGCCTAAAGCAACGGATGCTTGGGCCTAGGCTAATAATGGGCTGGCAAGGGAGAGGGTTTCCCACGCTCGCTTAGGCTGGGGTGACCCTCGTTAGCCTAGGCCTTGGCATCCCTTGCCCAAGGGCCCAAGGGTGGCTGTTGCTTGCCCAATGGTGGCTGATGGAGGGAAAAAAGGAAAAAAGAAAGAAAAAAAGAAAAAAGAAAAGAAAAGAACTAACAAAGAAATTTTAAAAAAATTAAAATATTATTAAAAAATGTTCATGTCAACTTTACTTGTGCGACTAAAGATAATTGATACCTACGCCATCGATTTTTTTTTTTATCGAAATTGATTTGATGGATTCAATTAATAAAACGTAAAAATATTTAAAACTCAACTGACAAAATTGAAAGATTTAAAACTAACTTGATGAAAGTGCAATAGATTAAGGATTTTTTGCACAATTTTCTTTTCATTTACCAACAATTTTTTTTTTTGGTGAATTTAAGTTGCCAATTCTTATATGAAATCGGCAGCTCTTATTTGAGTAACCATTAAGTATATGGGTTACAAATTACCATTTACCAATTGTTTCTATGATGTACCAAAAGGGATAAAGTGCAATCTAAGATCTAAAACTTCTAACGAAAACACAATTAATGTGCGATGGCTAAAAGGTGCAATCTAATATATCCGTTAGCTCTGTCTAATTTGAGCAACGGAATCCACTATCGTGGCTTTTTAAAAATATTTTTCGAGGCCATGTGGGCACTAATTTGTTGCCACGTACATGTCATGTGAAAAAAAAAATCAAAATTAAAACAAGAAAAAAAATAAAAATAACAAAAAGGAAAAGGATAGAGACGCCTACCCCACTTAGCGCCAAACAGCATCACATGGCCTTGAAAGATATTTAAAATTATCATATTCAGTCGCTCAAATAGGATGAAGTTAACAGGGTACTTGACTGCACTCTTCGGTTAAGTTTTGAGATGTGAGTGTACGAATTGAAAATTTTAGAATGTGATGGTACTTTTATTGGAAGTTTTAGGACTAAGCTACTACTTTTAATACAAAAATTACCAAATCTTATCCAAGTCTGACTAACAAAGTTTATTTGATTGTTTCAAAAGTACCAACTGCTTCAATAATTACAAATAAATATTTGGGAGTTTACCAATTGGTTAAAGATACCAACTCTTATAATAGATAATCAACTCTTTCAAAATTTATCAACATTTATATGAAATCGTTTTCAACTTTTGTATGAAATTATTGGCTTTACTCTAATCAATTACAAGCATTTATTTGATTGTTTTGTAGTTATGATTTTTTCTTATAATCTACCACCATATGAAGCCGTTTCTGGCTCTTACATGAAATTATCAACTTTTATCTAGTAAGTTTGACATATTGTAAATGAGTGGAGTGACACAACTAACAAAACGAGCCCACTCAATATTTTCTCAGACGGAGAAATGTGGAACTTGCAAGAAGAGAAAAGGAAAAACCAATAACAAGGGAGAAAAATTTGATCCAATCATGCAAGGCAAAGGGGCAAAATGGCAAAAACACTATTTTGGGGAGTGTAAAGCCCAAACTAGAGTGAAAATAGCACGATCCTTTTTATTTAGAATGATTTGTTATCATTGCTTCTAGTTGAAATATTCCCACTTGGTAGGCCCACCGAAGGAAATAAAGATTACAGCAAAACTTGGGGCTTTGCCAGCAACTTTATTGGCATCCTCTCATTTTCCATTAAGAAGCACTAAAAATTGGCCTTTCTTACCATGCTGAGAAATGCAGAGAGATTCGTCTCGAAAAGCTAATCTTTCAAGATCGAGTGAATTGCAAGGTCAAAGAAGTTACAGCCTAACATGGATGCATCTTTATTCATTTTCCTAGATGCTGGTCGTCTCTTTCGTCATAAAATAATGAAGTGAGAGAAACAGAGATTCTCAGTTTGGTGAGGAAATACTGGTATTTGCTTTTTCAAGTCTGGAGACAGCAACAATGAAGAAAACGTTATTGAAGGTTCTCAGCTGGTTCGTGGTTATCCTAGTAATCCTTATATCTGACCATGGTATGTCTTTACTATGACGGCTTAACGAATCTAAGATGCCTGTATAATTAACTTTTCAAGAATCTTGCAATTATTGACAGGTTGACATATACATCCATAGAAACCACATGTTCCAATATATTTCTGCATGGAAATAGTTTTACGTACCATATTGTCCGTGGGATAAGTTTATGCTAACCTGTGTTCATCACACTGATGACGAGATTTGCGTGGACACAATAATGTTCTTGCCTAAGCAAGTTTGGCCTTGATCCAAACTGATCAAATGACCATCGTCATTGCTTTTTACATTGTCAAAGGGACATGATTGATCGCTCAGTTAACTAATAATCTCAAGTTACATCATATCATTCTGCTTTTTGACAGGGTTCCTCACCTTCAAAATCCGTCTCATCGCCACAATCAGTTGTTTAAGTGATTCTCAAGTTAACATCATTTAGTTATATGACTCCATTTCTGCATCTTGCTTTGTGTGCCTTTTGGTGATTGTTTTAATTCATGTTGTTAGCAATTCGATCTAATTTGATCAGATGAAAGTTAACCATGTGAGGTTTTCATAACAGATGGTCAAATTGTGTGCTGTAGATACTATAAATCATTGTGCAATTTCT
This sequence comes from Eucalyptus grandis x Eucalyptus urophylla, assembly GCA_028830015.1. Classification (NCBI taxonomy): domain Eukaryota; kingdom Viridiplantae; phylum Streptophyta; class Magnoliopsida; order Myrtales; family Myrtaceae; genus Eucalyptus; species Eucalyptus grandis x Eucalyptus urophylla. The sequence continues at coordinate 60,142,517 of CM054200.1, read as the reverse complement.
TTCTGTCGTTTTGCTTCTACAAAGACTAGGACTCATCAATTATGTACTCCCATTCCCTTCCTGGTTTGGTGGGTGCAGCCTTCAACATTCTGAAAGGTGTTCGAAGAAAGACATTACAATAAACCAAGTCTTATTAGTCAGGAAACCTTCGGGGATTCCCATTTTGTTGGTTGGATATGAACGAATGCTTGTCGGCGTGCACCATCGCGAACGTCTGCTTCCACTGTGGCGAATTCAGCTCCGACAATCTGATAAGACCAAAAATCTTCAAGTGGCTGGACTATGACGACGGCTTGGTGAATAACGGGACAGCCCTCACCCCCGGTCAGGTCCCCTCGTTCAAGTACTTCACCACCCGCATGTACCCTCTCTCCGTTTCAAATCTCGACATCTCTTGCTCCCCCTGATGAACTTTTAATATAAGACTATCAGCTTTTAGTTGTCTCGGTGTATTAGACCTAATGAAGGCATCGGCGACATGAGAGATTTTAAGATTCCTTCTGTTCTTTGGAAGACCGACCGTGTTGCCCGGATTCTTCAAAAATAAAGCAGCAATTTATTGCAATTACCATTGCTATGTCGCTGTCACAAAATTTGTTCTTCTGTCATGTGTTTGCGTGTGGCTTTTGTTAACAATAGATAGCACTCAGCTACCTCTTTTTTCACATCTTCGATTCCAAGTTAAGCATATTTACGGAAGAGAAAAATATGGGATTTCTATATATTTCGTTGTATTGATAAAGTGTATATGAGTTATTGGTTGATTATAAGGTAATGAGATAAATATAATATCAATTACAATCAAACAAGGATATTACATTCAGAGAAGATATATGCATAATCACGAGAGATATGGAAAATCAAGTAAATATTCTATCATCGCTAACCATGGATATATGAGCTGAGTATTGAATCTCTGTCAAGCGGGGGAGGAGAGCCTGTAATCAAGAAAAGAATCTTAATAATGGAAAGTGACTCTCCATAAACCCACATTCAGGGGGATTGCCATATCGTATAGTACAGCTCCAGATGCATTTGCAACGTCAAACATCCAGAAAGCAAAGAAGTCCGGTGGGAGCACTTTAAGATCTTGCTTTTCGATGCATGGTGCAATTTCATTATAATCAGCAACTTTATGAGTTCTGAAGGTGGTCCAAAGAAAAGAGAACCCATGGCAAATCCTTTGGTTCGTTAAGTTCAAGTTTCCAGATCATGATCCACTTGACGCGACTGTGAATTTTGGCAACGCTGGTAGTAAGTAGCTAAGTAGAAAATAAGTAGGGTACCTTGATAATGGCATTCCCAAACTCATTTTTAGGATGATCGAGGGTTACAGTAAGCTGAGTAACTAACTCAATTAACTGTAGTCAACTATTGGAATAGTTGGTAAATTGGAAAAATTAGATAAACGTCGATATCTATAAGTAAATCAAACTAAGTTCCTTTCGAAACTTGATGAATTTGTGATGGGTTTATACATTACAAAGGGATGAGAACGATTAACCAATGTTAAAAACAATGATGGCATTAAGGTTAAAAAAACTAGATAGAGAATAAAGGTAGGATGTTCATGTTAAAACAGCTTCATTTGGGTAAAATTTAAAGATGATATTTGAGGGCGCATAGCCCCTCTTCTACAGCTAGCGGCTGCCAGCCCTCCCTTGCCGATGCTCAACTAAGGGTTGACGGCTTGCGGGCAAAGCAGGGCGGGGGCGCCACCTCATTCAAGCACTCCAGTGAGTGCCTCTGACACCCCAGTGTCAAGTGAGACACAAAATCTTTCTTCAATTATTTATTTTTCTCTAAAAAAAACTCGGAAGCATAATAAAACAATCACATTATTTGGTAACAGAAGTATAACAAGTTTAAATAATCTACATGTGCACTTTCTTTTTAATGTTCATCTTCAAAGTATTAATACAAACACCCAAAAACAAATAATGATGAATCCGCTTATCTCCAATTCGTGAACTTAACTGAGACAATGCTATATGATAGCACCCAATTAGTCCTAAGAAGAAAGTCGGATCAACTAGCGCCATTATACCCATATTAACCCAAAAACGAGCCTGTACGTTATCTAAGCCGCTGTTCAACTCAAGTATTAAATTATTAATGACCTTTGGCATCATCACGTGACCACCATTGTCATGACTATGTGGACCATCGAATCCTCTCAATGGTTTTACTATCTCACCATTTATGTCAGCGTACCAAGCAATAGAGTGATGAGGGATTAACTCTTTTAGCTCTTCTTTACCCCAAACAGTGGAAGTACATTTGATATTCAATAATTTTATAAACAAATATCTAGGAGTTTACCAGTTGGTCAAAGATACCAACTCTTATAATAGATAATCAACTCTTTCAAAATTTATTAACATTTATATGGAATTGTTTTCAACTTTTATATAAAATTATTGACTTTATTCTAATCAAGTACATCATTTATTTGATTGTTTCATAACTGTGAAGTGTTTTTATAATCTACCAACATATGAGGCCATGGTTACACGGAATTATCAACTTTTTATCTAGTATGTTTAACACATTAGTAAGCAACTCAATGAGTGGAGTGACATAGGGCTAACTGGCAAAACAAGTTCACTTAATATTTTCTTAAAAGGAGGAGGAACGTGGAACCCGCAAGAAAAGGAAAGGAAAAAACAAATAAAAAGGGAGGAAAATTTGATCAAAGCATGCACGACAAAGGGGCAAAATCGTAAAAAAGAAGAAGAAGAAGCTATTTTTGGGAGTGTAAAGATTGGGGTGGAAATAAGACAATCTTTTTATTTTGATCGATCTATTATTATATGTTTCTAATTGGAAAATTCCCTCTTGATAGCCCCCTCAAGTGGAATAAAAGATTACAGGAAAACTTGGGGCGGAGGCAACACCGATTCTATTCCCTGAGAAAATATTGGGTGAACTTGTTTGCCGGAACTTTATTGTCATCCTCTTATTTTCCATTAATAAACACTAAAAAATTGGCTTTCTTGTCATGTTGAGAAATGCAAAGAGATTCGTCTCGAAAAGCCAATCTTTCGAGATCGAGTGAATTGAAGGGTCAAAGAAATTTAGACAAAATCCTCCTCCTTTTGCTTGCCATTTTGAAGGAGATTCGATACAGTAGATTACACGGCCTAGCACGGATGCGTCTTTATTCACTTTCCTAAACATTGGTCGTTGTTGACACCTAAATTTTCCCATTTTTTGTTTAGTATTTAATTGTCTACAGATTATGAATTAGCCACTAAAAAGAAAAAAAAACAAACAAAGCAAACAAAAAAAACAAAACAAAAAGAAAAGGCAAAAACAACAAAAAAAAGAAAAAAGAAAAAACATGGAAGGGGCTGAGCCCGTTTTCCCTCTTGGCCCGGCCCACATTAGCCTCTGTCCTCCTCCACCTTGTTTCGCACGCGAAACCTGCAAAAGGGGGGCAGACCTGCAAGAACCACAGGAACAAAAACACAGGAGAGAGCTCGGCAGAGAGGAAGGGAGAGAGAGACCAGACAGAGAAAGAAAAAAGGGAGCTCGAGGGTGAGAAACCAGAAAAACGAAAAAAACAGAGAGGAAGGAAGGAGCCTCAGCGGCTCCGTCCCGCGGCCGCGGGAAGCCTTCGCTGCGTCGGCCGCCGCGCGGCGGAGCCGCTCGTCCGCGAGCACAGCGCCACCACCGCCGCGCCCCGACTCGCCTGCAGCCCGCGCGTCCGTGACCCCCGCTGCAGCTGCGACGACCCGACGCTCGCGCCACCTCCACCAGGCACCCGACGCCCTCTCCGCCCGAGCGTCGCCCGTCGACCTCGCGCCACCTCCGTCCAGTGCTCGCCACTCCGCTACCTGCCGCTGCAGCACCTCTCAGCGACTCCTGCAGTAGCTCACCTCCAGCGTCCCTGCCTCTGCCCACTTGACGCCGCGCTAGCGCCCCCCGACGCTAGCAGATCTGAACCGGTCTCCGCGCCGCTGCCGCCCTGCAACCGTCTGAAGCTCCGCCCCGCTGTCGCTGTTTCCGCGCCCTCCGCCGGTCTCGGCCGCTCCAGCAGCTAGCACCAGTCCGCCCCGTCGCGCTGGAGATCCGCCAAAGGCCCAGATCTGATCACGCTCGATCAGATCTGGGAGTCTTTCCCCTCCGCCGCATCATCTGCCGCCGCGCCACCACCGCTGCGCCTCGACTCGCCTGCAGCCCGAGCTTCCGCGACCCTCTGCAAGAGCCTCCTCCTGCCGCCCTCTGGCCGCCCCTACGACGCCGTCCGAGCCGCTCCTCTGCCCGAAGCCGCGACGCCGCCGCTACCCACTGCCGCTGACGCCGCTCCTTCGATCCCGTCGCGGCACCAGCACCGCGCCGTTGCTGCCCGTGCCGCCGCCACCCGCTGCGCCGTCGCCGTCGCTGCCATCGCTGCCCGGTGTCAGTGCCGCCAAGAAGCCTTGGAGAAGGAGGCTCAAATCGGGTCAGAACCGGGTCAAGCAACCCTCCAAACCGGATAGGGTTTGGTCTTCGAGGTGGGTCAGGCTTGGGTTTGTCTCCGGGCCGGGCTTCAGATTCAGGTAAATTGGGCTGGGCTCTTGCGGGCTTAGGAAATATGTGGGTCTTTTAATTTTCTTTGGGCCTTGACTAAACTATTAAAAAAAAAAAAGAATTTTGGGCCCACTCGGGCCCGTTGCCGCCGACTAGGCCGAAATCGGGTCCGGTCTACGACCGGACCCGACCTGCATCGAACGGGCTGAACCCGGGTCTGGTCAGACCCGACCCGACCCGGTCCGGCCCCGAATTTTATTTTTAAGTTTATTTTATTATTTAAAAAGAAATTAAAAATATTTTAAAAAAAAATTCGAAAATCGAAAAAAAAAATTATTAAATATTGAAAATAGTTTTAATTTTTAAAAAAATAAAAAAAATTAATTTTGTTTAAAAATTTAAAAAAAAATTTAAAAAAAATTTAAAAAAAATCAAAAAATCAAAAATTTCGAAAATCCAAAAATGATGTGATTTGGTTAGGAATTGCTATATCTTGCTTTCTTAGTGTAATTAGACATCTATTTGCTTGCATATTGATTATGTCGTATATTTAATTTACATATTTAATTATGTTTGATTGCATGTGTTTAATCTTATTGCAATTAGGATCTTGGTAGTTTTGATTATTACTTTAATGATTGCGCGCCTACATGATCACCTCACATGTTAGTGGATAAATATGAAATCAATCCAAATTGCCTGCCAAAAATCATTTTGTTAAAATGAACAAGATTAGGTACCGAAAGGGCACTAATTGGTTAATTAGTGTAATCAAGTCCCCGAACCTAAATTCTCTGGTTGCGTAGGAAGTGAGGCACGCTCCCATGCCTCACTTGGTTTCTAGCCGACCCCAATAGGCTAGTGGCGACTCCTTTTATGCAAAATTTCTTAAGAATATCCCAACGTCACGCGGGGTATGGGCTTGGGAGAGCTCGCGCCTAATCATGGGCCTTAGGCCCGTTTTTTAGGCAATACCCCTAAACCTGCTCCCTCCCCCCGAGGGTAGGTCGCGACAGCTTGGCGACTCCGCTGGGGACTGGTTTTAAACCTTAGTGGACTTAGGCCAAAATTAATTTTGTTCAAAAAAAATTTGTTTGGCAGCGAGGATTCCAGGTACACCCCTAACATGAAAGGTGTTAAATGTTTTTGCAGAATGGGAGGTATAAGGGGAAGTGTTTGCTCACCTTTGTCTTGCAGGGAAATGTAGGAATGTATGGTTTATTTTTATGTACGGAGTGTTGTTTGCCTATAAATTGTTGTGCATGTATTCTCTGCATTGCACTACACTATGGCACACACAACCTGCCGCCGGACCTGGGCCGCATAGGACCACTTAGGATGGTGTTGAGGTGGATACCACTCCGACTACAAGCATGTAGTACGAGTCGCCCATCTCAACCCCGAAATTTCTTTCTTGATGTTAGAGGTCCCCACCCTGGTCTGCGAGCATGCGACACGGGTCGGTCCTTTAACGAAGCCAGAGTCATGGGTAACACGACCTAGCCACGAGCATGTTGGTTCAGTCCTGTGATCCTATGGCTCCATTTTGGGCCGTATAGAGTAGAAATCGAACCACATTCCATGTGCATGTCTATGTAATTTTGAAAAAAAAGCATGAGACAAAGGTCGGCACCCATTGTAAGTATCATTTCCCTTTTTATTTGCTCATTTTGTATTGCTTTTTCATCTTGAAATTTGCGGAAATCAATCGAATGCCCTCGGTGATGCAAGCTTATGTTTGAAAAATTGACAATCACTTTTGACAAGTGAGCATCTGAATGCAAGTTCTAAACATTTTGATTTGGCCCTGTTGAACACATGGTTCTGTTTAAATTTCTAGTTATGGGCTCAAAATCATTTCGAAAAAAAAGAAAGAAAAAAAAACTTTCAAGTTGTGATTATATTAGGACATAAAAATTGAAATTGCATTTTTTATCAAATTTTCTCATTCTCGCATTTTGGGACTATAATGCAAATCATTTTGTGTACAAATTCCTCAAAATAGAAATCACTCTAATTTTCTATGAGTAAAATCACAAATCAATTTTTCAAAAATCAATAACACTTTTGCATACGAAACTTTTGGAATAAAAGTGGACATTCGATTGATGGCCGTGGATTGATAATTTTAATGATGTTTTCTCTTATGATAAAATCTTGGCGAAATACTAATCCCGTAATAAGGATTGTGGGGCATGTATTGTCGCCTCGATTTTATTATAAGAAGCGACGTCATTAAAATATCATTTTCTTTTATTCACATATTGACATTGTCATCTTTTTGCAGGTTATGCGCGATGCTCTTTGACATTCTCATGGTAACCATTCAAGGACGTGAATTCTAGAGCTGAGACAAGAGTTGTTTTTTACTTTCATCTGTAAAAGAGTCTCTTGTATTTTATCAGTCTTTATTCTTGTTAAGAAACATGTTTTCCGTTTTAGGTTTTGATTTGCAAATCCAATTTATGCTCTTGTAAATTGTGCGACTCACATTTTTAATGATGGAATTCGAAAATCATCATTTAAAAAAAAATACAAAAAAAGAGAGCAAATTTAGAAGTGTTTTAAGTGAACCTATACATTTACCTTCCAAAATGAATCTCAAGAAAAATTTGTTTAATGCCCTCTCTTCATATAGTCATTTTCTTGGGCTCATCGAACTCGAGGAGCAAGCATGCGTCGAGGTTTCGTTGGCGCCAATTTTCCGTAAAAGCGGAACGAAGTCAAATTCCATTCTGAGAAGTTTTGTTATTCGCAAATGCCTTACGTGCCAAAATAACCCGTTGACCTCGTTCACTTTGCATGATGAGACAAATGAAGGGAGTTGCCAAGTATCCAAAAGGGCGAATTCAAAGGAAGAGTAAACTGTATCGATTCCAGTTATTCATTTCTAATACCGTTTCTGACATAATTTTATTTTTATTGTCAAGGAGATATCAAGAGTGCCAAGTTTTGTAACGTTCCCAACAAACGCAATGGAGCACTTTTAAGTCTTGTTCATCTTAAACAAAAAAGATTCAAATGAAAGAAAGTGGGCAATATTGTCTATTCCTCCATGAGAGATACATTGGGATGTTGATCGCTTGACTCTGAAAAGGATGTATCTCGTTCCTAAACTTGATTTCTCTTTAGCATAAAAAATGACATGTCCTTTTTCTTTGATACAGGACGGGTTCGAACATAACAAAGGATTGTCAAATGAAGAGTGGCAGAGCAACGTCTGATTTTTTAAAAATATTTCTCATCTCCCCACAAACAAAGTGGTGATATAAAATAAAAAGGGTTGCACTTAACCGTGGAATCGGCGCCTTCTACCAAGGAATCAGGAAAACATCAAACACTTAAGGGCAAATGCAAGGGAAGGGTATTGTTGAGTTGCCAAATATCCATGAAGGTGAATCCAAGAGATGTTAGCGTCAAAAGGATGAAAGCGAGTGAAGGGTAATAATGTATCGTTTCCAACATTTCAATCCCTAAGGAGCTTTGCACTAACATATTCTTTTACATTCTTTACAGGATCATCGGGTCGCCATGCTGCAGGTAAGTACCCTTCTTCTCAGTTTTTTTTTTTTAAGTAAAAAAAAAGAGAAAAAAAGAAGAAGAGAATTTCCATTACAAAAGAGAACTTTTGGGCTTTCCTAGAGAAAAAAATGAATAATAATTGAGAAAAAAAATTACAAACCTTTTGAACATCATTTCTATCTCAAAATTGTTTTCTTGTCTTGTGGATTATTCATTTTGAATCAAAATTCCCTATGGAGATTGATATACTTGAATGGTCTCGGCAGAGTGAAATGGAAATGTTAACCATGCCAAACAAGAAGCGCTTAGGATGAAGAAAGGCAAGCTCATTTCCAAACACGTCCTTTAAACACTTTTGAGAGTTGAGTGAAAAGAAACCTTCTCTTAGGACAAATGATTCATTCGCATTGAGCGCAAAGATCGAAATGATAAAGGCGTTGCCTTCATCAATCCCAAGCATTGCACTGATCTCTTGTTACCCCTTTGGGCTGGAAAAAAAAGATGATCCTTCAAAGTACCCCTATCGAGAACGACCCTACATTGGGGCAACATAGAAGGTTACGGTCGTGTTGTAAAACGAAAGGTTGAGAAAGATTCTATTACTTTCACTTACATCAATCTTCTTGTGGTAGCTTCAGAGGAATTCTCATCGGAGCTTGACTCATCCCAAGGTGAAGAAGAGCATTTCCTTCTCTACCCAAACACTAATACCCATTGCTTTAACCAATTTGGGCCTGATTATTCATTTCCGAACCTCGAGCGGTGGTCATCTTCCTTCACTGGGGCAAGGCATAAGAATTGACCAAATACAATTGACAATCACGGGAAAATGTGAAGCATCTCGAAAGTCATAAGCTACCAAAGTTCAAAGAAAAAAAAGCTCGACAAACTAGGGGGCATGAAAAAGCAATGTGCCTAGTAAAAGCAAGGCCAATGCCCGTCAAGAAAAAGAGCCAAAAGGCCACATCTTATGTGAAAGAAAAATTATCAAAATCCAAGTGCCTGCGAAAAAAATCATCGCAAAGGACAAAGGAAATTAGAGAAAAGAGCAAAGCTCTCATGCAGAAATGATTAGTGAATGAACTCTCGAGATGTACTGTGTTTCAAGAGCCAAATGCTTTCGAAAGGTCAAGTGACCCGGTCACGACGCCATGATGATCACTGACTCTTAAAGACCCTCTTGAAAATTTTAAGCCTTTCAAGCCTTTCCCGAGCCAACATTATAACCCTTTTCCGAAGCCTCTTCTGATTGGGATGATTTGAGTGAAACTGAGAATACCACAAAGAAGCTACTGCTTGAAGGAGTGAAAATAATTCTATCTTGTCTTATCTTCCAAGTTCTCGACTCGTAAACCCAATGAGGATAGCGGCAAATGTTCCTTTATTGGCCTCAAAGCAATCATTCCTTTGTGTAAGCCCTAACCAAGCCTATATTGCGGTCCTTTCAAAAGACCTTTTTTATCTATCAGATTGTGCTCATTGCGAATGTCTCTGGAAGCCTTTGACATAGGTTATGTGAGATACCCTTAGCAATTAGTTATTTCCCACACAAATAGATGGGATCAAGCAGCCGTTTTATCAAGAGTGTGTAAGAAGCCCTTTCTGACTAAGAAACTCTAGTTTGGCATGCTTAATGAGCCTTTTTCATGAGTTGTAGTCGTTCTAATAAAAACTTGACTCCTAGAGAATTTGATGATTAATGATATATCCACAAGTAAGATAACAATTTTGTGCCACATGAGGCTGATTGAAATCAAATGTTTTTCCAAAACAGTTGGACTTAGCTTGATTTGCTTGTTCAATTAATGCTACAATACCGCCAATACGTCTCTTAATGACGTCTCTAATGACATTCACTCAAGTTGAGTTTGACAGGATTCCTCAGTGAAGCCATGCAGCTTTCAAGGGATTAGCAGGTGCTTCCCTAAAAATCAAAGGTTCATGGTCAACCTTAAACCATGCCATCTCCAAAAGTTCATGGTCAACCTTAAACCATGTCATCTCCAAAGGTTCATGGTTAGCCTTAAACCATGTCATTCACACGGTTCGTGGGTCTATCCTTAAACCACAAGGTTTGTGGGTCTATCCTTAAACCACACGGTTCGTGGGTCTATCCTTAAACCACACAGTTGGTGGGTTTATCCTTAAACCACGGGGTTGGTGGCTTTCCTAAACCACACGGTTTGTGGGTCTATCCTTAAACCATACGGTTGGTGAGTCTATCCTTAAACCACACGGTTCGTGGGTCTATCCTTAAACCACACGGTTGGTGGGTTTATCCTTAAACCACGGGGTTGGTGGCTTTCCTAAACCACACGGTTTGTGGGTCTATCCTTAAACCACACGGTTGGTGAGTCTATCCTTAAACCACAAGGTTCGTGGGTCTATCCTTAAACCACACGGTTCGTGGGTCTATCCTTAAACCACGGGGTTGGTGGCTTTTCCTAAACCACACGGTTCGTGGGTCCATCCTTAAACCACAAGGTTGGTGGGTTTATCCTTAAACCACGGGGTTGGTGGCTTTTCCTAAACCACACGGTCGAAACCCGTTTTTACACGGTGAGACTATCATCCGGTCGAAACCCGTTTGTACACGGTGAGACCTTCCTCTCAGTCGAAACCCGTTTTTACACGGTGAGACTATCATCCGGTGGAAACTTGTTTGTACATGATAAGACTATTATATCCAGTCAAAAACTATCATATCAAATCAAAACCCGTTTTTATACGGTGAGACCATCACATCAAGTCAAAACCAGTTTTTACACGGCGAGACCATCACATCTAGTCGAAACCCGTTTTTACATTGTGAGACATTTTTTTACAGTCTAAACCACACGGTTCGTGGGTCTATCCTTAAACCACAAGGTTCGTGGGTCATCCTTAAACCACACGGTTCGTGGGTCATCCTTAAACCCCGATTTTAAAATGTTCATGAGTTTATTTCTAAACTGCAATTTTTCAAAAGGTTCATGGTCAACCTTAAACCATATTATCTACAAAGGTTCATTGGTTTTCCTCAAATCATGCGTTTTCAACCCGGTCAAAACCCATTGTTACATGGTGAGACCTCATTCCTCTCCTTCTTCCTATGACACGGTGAGCTTTGTAGCCCGGAGAGCTTTTGTAGCCCGGAGAGCTTTGTAGCCCGGAGTCTTATTCCTATGACGCGGTAAGCTTTGTAGCCCGGAGAGCTTTTGTAGCCCGGAGAGCTTTGTAGCCCGGAGTCTTTCTTCCTATGACACGGTGAGCTTTGTAGCCCGGAGAGCTTTTGTAGCCCGGAGAGCTTTGTAGCCCGGAGTCTTTCTTCCTATGACACGGTGAGCTTTGTAGCCCGGAGAGCTTTTGTAGCCCGGAGAGCTTTGTAGCCCGGAGTCTTTCTTCTTATGACACGGTGAGCTTTGTAGCCCGGAGAGCTTTTGTAGCCCGGAGAGCTTTGTAGCCCGGAGTTCCTTTTCTTATGACACGGTGAGCTTTGTAGCCCGGAGAGCTTTTGTAGCCTGGAGAGCTTTGTAGCCCGGAGTTCTTATTCCTACGACACGGTGAGCTTTGTAGCCCGGAGAGCTTTGTAGCCCGGAGTCCTTCTTCTTACGACACGGTGAGCTTTGTAGCCCGGAGAGCTTTTGTAGCCCGGAGAGCTTTGTAGCCCGGAGTCCTTCTTCCTATGACACGGTGAGCTTTGTAGCCCAGAGTCCTTTTTACGACACGGTGAGCTTTGTAGCCCGGAGAGCTTTTGTAGCCCGGAGAGCTTTGTAGCCCGGAGTCTTTCTTCCTCTTATTGACAAGACGCGCTTCCATAATTATGATTTCTTTCCATCGACCTAATACGTGCTTATGCACCTGGGTTTATCGTGAAAATAATTTAGGTGTCTTTTGTCTTTGAAAGGAACCTCTTCGAGCTCCCATTCAAAGAGGGGCAGCTGTTGACACCTAAATTTTCCCATTTTTTGTTTAGTATTTAATTGTCTACAGATTATGAATTAGCCACTAAAAAGAAAAAAAAACAAACAAAGCAAACAAAAAAAACAAAACAAAAAGAAAAGGCAAAAACAACAAAAAAAAGAAAAAAGAAAAAACATGGAAGGGGCTGAGCCCGTTTTCCCTCTTGGCCCGGCCCACATTAGCCTCTGTCCTCCTCCACCTTGTTTCGCACGCGAAACCTGCAAAAGGGGGGCAGACCTACAAGAACCACAGGAACAAAAACACAGGAGAGAGCTCGGCAGAGAGGAAGGGAGAGAGAGACCAGACAGAGAAAGAAAAAAGGGAGCTCGAGGGTGAGAAACCAGAAAAACGAAAAAAACAGAGAGGAAGGAAGGAGCCTCAGCGGCTCCGTCCCGCGGCCGCGGGACGCCTTCGCTGCGTCGGCCGCCGCGCGGCGGAGCCGCTCGTCCGCGAGCACACCGCCACCACCGCCGCGCCCCGACTCGCCTGCAGCCCGCGCGTCCGTGACCCCCGCTGCAGCTGCGACGACCCGACGCTCGCGCCACCTCCACCAGGCACCCGACACCCTCTCCGCCCGAGCGTCGCCCGTCGACCTCGCGCCACCTCCGTCCAGTGCTCGCCGCTCCGCTACCTGCCGCTGCAGCACCTCTCAGCGACTCCTGCAGTAGCTCACCTCCAGCGTCCCTGCCTCTGCCCACTTGACGCCGCGCTAGCGCCCCCCGACGCTAGCAGATCTGAACCGGTCGCCGCGCCGCTGCCGCCCTGCAACCGTCTGAAGCTCCGCCCCGCTGTCGCTGTTTCCGCGCCCTCCGCCGGTCTCGGCCGCTCCAGCAGCTAGCACCAGTCCGCCCCGTCGCGCTGGAGATCCGCCAAAGGCCTAGATCTGATCACGCTCGATCAGATCTGGGAGTCTTTCCCCTCCGCCGCATCATCTGCCGCCGCGCCACCACCGCTGCGCCTCGACTCGCCTGCAGCCCGAGCTTCCGCGACCCTCTGCAAGAGCCTCCTCCTGCCGCCCTCTGGCCGCCCCTACGACGCCGTCCGAGCCGCTCCTCTGCCCGAAGCCGCGACGCCGCCGCTACCCACTGCCGCTGACGCCGCTCCTTCGATCCCGTCGCGGCACCAGCACCGCGCCGTTGCTGCCCGTGCCGCCGCCACCCGCTGCGCCGTCGCCGTCGCCGCCATCGCTGCCCGGTGTCAGTGCCGCCAAGAAGCCTTGGAGAAGGAGGCTCAAATCGGGTCAGAACCGGGTCAAGCAACCCTCCAAACCGGGTAGGGTTTGGTCTTCGAGGTGGGTCAGGCTTGGGTTTGTCTCCGGGCCGGGCTTCAGATTCAGGTAAATTGGGCTGGGCTCTTGCGGGCTTAGGAAATATGTGGGTCTTTTAATTTTCTTTGGGCCTTGACTAAACTATTAAAAAAAAAAAAAGAATTTTGGGCCCACTCGGGCCCGTTGCCGCCGACTAGGCCGAAATCGGGTCCGGTCTACGACCGGACCCGACCTGCATCGAACGGGCTGAACCCGGGTCTGGTCAGACCCGACCCAACCCGGTCCGGCCCCGAATTTTATTTTTAAGTTTATTTTATTATTTAAAAAGAAATTAAAAATATTTTAAAAAAAAATTCGAAAATCGAAAAAAAAAATTATTAAATATTGAAAATAGTTTTAATTTTTAAAAAAATAAAAAAAATTAATTTTGTTTAAAAATTTAAAAAAAAATTTAAAAAAAATTTAAAAAAAATCAAAAAATCAAAAATTTCGAAAATCCAAAAATGATGTGATTTGGTTAGGAATTGCTATATCTTGCTTTCTTAGTGTAATTAGACATCTATTTGCTTGCATATTGATTATGTCGTATATTTAATTTACATATTTAATTATGTTTGATTGCATGTGTTTAATCTTATTGCAATTAGGATCTTGGTAGTTTTGATTATTACTTTAATGATTGCGCGCCTACATGATCACCTCACATGTTAGTGGATAAATATGAAATCAATCCAAATTGCCTGCCAAAAATCATTTTGTTAAAATGAACAAGATTAGGTACCGAAAGGGCACTAATTGGTTAATTAGTGTAATCAAGTCCCCGAACCTAAATTCTCTGGTTGCGTAGGAAGTGAGGCACGCTCCCATGCCTCACTTGGTTTCTAGCCGACCCCAATAGGCTAGTGGCGACTCCTTTTATGCAAAATTTCTTAAGAATATCCCAACGTCACACGGGGTATGGGCTTGGGAGAGCTCGCGCCTAATCATGGGCCTTAGGCCCGTTTTTTAGGCAATACCCCTAAACCTGCTCCCTCCCCCCGAGGGTAGGTCGCGACAGTCGTCTCTTTGGTTATAAAACAATCAAGTGAGGGTAACAGAGATTCTTAGTTGGGTGAGAAAATACTGATACTACTTTTTCAAGTTTGGAGACGACAACAATGAAGAAAACGTCACCGAAGATTCTCTGCTGGCTCGTGGTCGTCCTAATAATCCTTTTATCTGACCATGGTATATCTTTACTATGATGGCTTAAAAAATCTAGGATGTCTATACAATTATCTTTTCAAGAATCTCGCGATCGTCGATGGGTTTGATATATACGTCCATAGAAACCATGCTTTTCGATGTATTTTTTTGCATGGAATTAATTTTATGCGCCGTATTGTCCATGTGATAAGCTTATGCTAGCCTATGTTCATTGCATCGATGGAAAAAGATTTGCTCGGACATGATAATGTTCTGTGTGCCTTTTGGTGATTGTTTTAATTCATGTTGTTAGCAATTCGATCATTTGAAGGAGTTAATTCAATCAGATGAAAGTTAATTATGCCGGATTTTCACTACAGATGGGCGAATCGCGTGCTGTGGATACTATAATTATTGTGCAATTTCTTTCTGTTGTTTTGCTTCTATAAAGACTACGACTTATCAGTCATGTACTCCCATTCCTGTCCAGGTTTGGTGGAGTGCAGCCTCCAAAATTCTGAAAGGTGTTCGGAGAGAGACATTACGATAAACCAAGCCTCAGTAGGCATGCAACCTTCGGGGATTCCGATTTTCTCAGTTGAAATTAAGAACGAATGCTCGTCGGCGTGCACCATCGCGAACGTCCACTTCCACTGCGGCGAATTCAGCTCCGACAACCTGATAAGACCAGAAATCTTCAAGCGGCTCGACTACGACGACTGCTTGGTGAATAACGGGGCAGCCCTCTCCCCCGGTCAGGTCCTCTCGTTCAAGTACTCCACCACCCGTATGTACCCCCTCTCCGTTTCAAATGTCGACATCTCTTGCTCCACCTGATGAACTTTTTTATCTAAGACTATCAGTTTTTAGTTGTCTCGGTGTATTAGACCTAATGGAGGCATCGGTGACATGAGAGATTTTCAGATTCCTTCTGTTCTTTGGAGGACCGATCATGTCGCCGGGATTCTTCCAAAATAAAGCAGCAATTTACTGCAATTACCATTGCTATGTCGCTGTCATAAATTTGTTCTTTTGTCATGTGTTTGAGTGTGGCTTTTGTTAACAAAGGATAGCTTCCAGCTACCTCTTTTTTCACATCTTCGATTCCAAGTTAAGCATATATACGGAAGAGAAAAATGCAGGATGTCTATATATTTTGATGCATTGATAAAGTGTCTATGAGTTATTGGTTAATTATAAGGTAATAAGATAAATATAATATAATCAAGAATTTCACACTCATAGAAGATATATGCATAATCCCGAAAGGTATGGAGAATCAAGTAAATATTCTAATATCGCCAATTTATGGATATATGAGCTAAGTATCGAATTGAAAGGATCTTTCATCTCTCAAGTGGGGAAGAGAGCCTGTAATCTAGAAAAGAATCTTAATAATGGAAAGTGACTCTCCGTAAACTCACATTCTGGGGTATTGCCATATAGTAGAGTACAGCTCCAGATGCATTTGCAAGGTCAAACATCCAGAAAGCAAAGAAATCCTGTGGGAGAACTTTTACTTCTTACTTTTCGATGCATGGCGCAATTTCATTATAATCTGCAACTTCATGAATTCTGAAGGCGGTCCAAAGAAAACAGAACCCAAGGCAAATCCTTCAGTTTCTTAAATTTCAAGACTCCAGATCAAGATCCACTTGACCAGACTATGAATTTTGGCGACTGGTAGTATGTAGCTGAGTAGAAAATAAGTAGGGTACCTTGATAATGGCATTCCCAAACTCATTGTTAGAGTGATCGAGGATTGCATTAAGCTGAGTAACCAACTCGGAATAGTTGGTAAATTGGAATAATTAGATAAACACTGATATTGATAAGTAAATCAAATTAAGTTTCTTTCGAAACTTGAAGAACTTGTGATGGGTTTATACGAAGGAAAATGTACTTGGTAGACTGCATAAGAGTTACAAAGGGATGAGAATGATTAACCAATGTCAAAAACAATGATGGCATTAAGGTTAAAAAACTAGACAGAGAATAAAGGGAGGATGTTCATGTTAAAGTGACAAACGGCTTCACTTGGGTGAAATTTAGAGAAGATATTTGGTATGTTATCAAGATAGCTTGTAATTCAATACGTAAACAAGAAAATTGGTATGTGCTCTAAACACCATCGAGTCAGGAAAATATTTTGAAACTTACTGATAATCATCAGCGAAAGCAATAGAACAATAGGAAAATCTCAATACGGTAAACTATAGATTCTGAAAATTATCTAATACGTGTGCCTTTTGGTGATTGTTTTAATTCATGTTGTTAGCTATTTGACTGTTTGACGGAGTTAATTCAATCAGATGAAAGTTAACCATGCCGAATTTTCACTACATATGGTCGAATTGGGTGCTACGGATACTATCAATTATTGTCCAATTTCTCTGTTGTTTTGTTCTACAAAGACTAGGACATCAATCATGTAGTCCCATTCCCGTCCAGGTTTCGTGGAGTGCAGCCTCCAGCATTCTAAAAGGTGTTCGAAGAAAGACATCACGATAAATTATAAACGATGCTAAGTTCGGAGTTACTCAAGCGTCACTAGATACCTTTGCCTTCAGTCAGTATCCTTGTCCTCATTTTCTCCCCTTGCTTCCAACACCTAGCCAAATTTGGAGTAGCCAAGTCTTTGCTTGTTCCGTTGATCAACTTCGTTGAACACTCCTCAGCTACTCGTCGATGTCGATTCCACATAATTGTTGACAATTCCTCTTTGTATATGTCGATTTTTATGTTGTACAATTGTCAATTTTTTAATAACTCGAAGCACTATCGACAATTAATCTGCCTTGATCAATTGCATTTTGTCGCTCATCAATAGTCATTGAAAGCTACACACTATGGTTATCGTAGACTGGTCAATAACTATATCGTATAGTTAATGATAATAAGGGAAAATTCCAAATAAAAGCCCGAAGTACTCTTATTTTCTCAAATAAGGGCATAGAGTGGATATTATTTCAAATAGGAGCTCAAAGTGGGCATATCAATCCCAAATAAGATCTTAAAGTGGTTATAACTATTTCAAATAGGAACCTAGCCTCATCGATCGGCAAAATATTTCAGCTGAGCAAGGATATTTTTATCAAAACACTAGTTAAATTAAAATTAATTAGATTAAAAAAAAATTTAGAAGAAAGGAAAACCATGAGTGGGAGGGAGCCCCTCCCGCCTATGGTCGCCGATCCATCGGCAATGAAGGTCATGGGGTTGCCAACACCTGGGTGAGGGCTAGCAATCCTTGCTAAAAGCAAGAGAGGGCGGCGACCCTCTCCCAAATTTGGGAAAGGTTGCTTGTCCTCGCCTAGCGCCTCTAGATCTCGCCTTAGGTCTGGAGGCGCTAGGTGAGGGTCGACGGCCTTGCCCAAGTCAGGGCGAGGGTCCCACCCTAACCCAGATCTGGGAGAGGGTCGCTGCCCTCTCTAGCTTATGGCAAGAGTCACTGACCCTCACCCAAGTGCCGACGACCTCACCAGCCTTTGATGGGGCAACGGCCACAGGCAAGAGCCCCTCTTGCCCATGTTTTTCCTTTTTGTTTTTCTATGAAAAGAAAGAAAATATTAAAAATTTGAAAATCTTAAAAGATGAAATTTCCTTTTATAGCCGATGAGTTTGGGCATTTCTTTGAGATTGATATAAGTACTTCAGGCATTTATTTAAAATAAAGTCTACTTTAGGCTCTTATTTGAAAAAATGACTCTTATTTGAAAGAATATCCACTTCATGCCCTTATTTAACAAAATGAAAGTATTTCAGACCTTTATTTGGAGTTTTTCCCCAATAGCAATATCAATCAAGATCAACCAAACTCACTTAACTAATTAAACTCACTATTGATCAATTTAAACAAGTTATGTTATTTTTTGTTGTAAATACAGTTGTTCCAGTAATTTACCAATATATATTTGGGACTTACCAATCCATTAAAGATACCGACTCTTATTATAGATTATCAAATCTCTTCAAAATTTATCAACATTTATATGTAACTGCTGTAGACGCATATATGGAATTAACTTTATTTTAGTTAAATACCAGCTTTCTATTTGATTGTTTGATAATTGCCAACTGTTCTTATAATCTACGAACATGTGAAGTTGCCACAATCTCTTACACAAAATAATCAACTCTTACTTGATAAGTTTGACACATCGGTAATAGACTCAAATATATTTAGCGAACCATTAAAATAGTTGGTAAATTGGAAAAATTAAATAAACGATGATATGGGCGAGTGACTCAAATTAAGATCAGTAATTTTGAATCAAAATAATAACTTTAACACACTAATAACCTATGAAAATAAATGATGTTATGTGTTTGGAATATTTGGTAATTCAAAATAATCGAACAATATCAGTAATTTTCTAAGAGCGTCAATATAAAAGTTACAAACGTTCGAGGAAAATGCTGGCGGTTTTCATTTACCGACATGCCTAACATTCCTTGAAAGCTTATGCAATATGACAGGATCGATATGAGAAGACCCATCCATTCCTTTAAACCTCTCTTGCCAAAGAATACCGAGGTGAATTACCATCAACAGAAAGCGGGGCATGGAAAAGTGTTGAAAAAAGTGAGCACCCTCATGCCATTGATTGATATTAAGATAAACAATTAGATGGGAGTCTTTAATATCTTGTAAGACTATTATATTAGTAAAGCCCTAATAATAATGATTCGGATTTTTTGCCATGTTGAGGAACAGAAAGATAGTAGTCATTTGAAAAGTTTACCTTTTGTGGGAAAGACAAGAGCCTCATCTTGCTTACATGGAAGCCCCTGAACCCAGCCTAGTATGCTAGGAGAAAGGTTTCACGGGGATCCGAGGTGGGCTCCCCTTCCTTTGGAGGGATTGGCGGGGAAGCCCAATGGGGACTTTATCCCGTAATCCCAGTTAAACTCCCTGTAAATGGGGGCTAACTGGGCACCCTGGGATGCCCGATTTAGGGTGGAGCAGTTTAAGGACCTGCTCAGGTCAAAGAGTCCACACAGTCTACCAAGGAAGGTTCTTTATCCACTTTCCTAACCATGGGTCATCTCTTTCGTTTTATATATAGAGAGAGAGGTTATCATTTTGGCGTGAAAAAAATACTTGTAATCTTTTTCAAGTTTAGAGACAACAACAATGAAGAAGACGTTATTGGAGGTTTTTAGGTTGGCTATGGTTGTACTATAATCCTTGAGAAAATGACACTTAGAGTGCTAAAACTTGACACAAAGGAACACTTAAATACCAAAAGTTAGGAAAGTGACACTTAAGTGTCCAAATCAGAGCAAAATGGATCAGTTAAGTGCCAATGGTGAAAAAATCCGGCCAAACATTGACTTGACGATTTTGCCGGTGGGTCAAGTGCAAAATGACATCGTTATACACGCTGTCATGGCTAGACAAGCGCCAATATAACATCGTTTTGTTGCCGACATAGGTAAATAATTAATATAAAAAATAATTAAATTAAATTTAAAACCAAATTAAAAGAAGAAGAAGAAGAAGAAGAAGAAGAAGAAGAAGAAGACGAGCAGTCGGCAGCTAAGAGCTTAGCCCTCGCCATTGCCGCCGCCCTACCGTTGCCGGGAAGGTGGGGAGAGGGTTAGCTAGGGTCACCAAACCCCGTCCAAGGGCTAGGGTCATCGCCTAGCTAGCAATGGCTCTTGGGCCAGCTGGGCAAGGGCCGACGACCTACACCAAATCTGGGGAAGGGTCGTGACCCTCACCCTCGATTTGGGCAAGGGCTTGCAGGCTCTCGTCGCCAATCAATTGGGGTCGTCGACCTCTGGCCAGGGCTCGGCGAAAGCGGAGCCCTCTTTGTTGCTAGCTACCATTCATCTTCTTCCTCCCTTTTCTTTTTAAATTTGGTTTTAAATTTAATTAATTAATTTTTATATTAAAATTTGAATTGTGCCAAAATGACGTCGTTTTTATATTTCTTTGCTGAGTCAACCATTCGGTGAGCCACGTAAGCGAATAAAATTAATAAGAAAATTGTTACGTAGGATTTTCGACGTGATTCGCCGGATTTGGCACTTAAGTGTACCATTTTTCAAAAAAAAGTAATACTTAAGTGTCATTTTCTTAACTTTTGGTACTTAAATATCCTCATGTGTCAAGTTTTGACATTTTGTGTGTTCTTTTACCAATAATCCTTGCTTCTAACCATGGTGCTGTCTTTACTGCGATCCCTCCATTATTTTCTCTTTTTTTAAATCTATGATCACTTAGCTTAAAGTTTAAAGATCGGGTTATTTTCTATTGGCTTGGTCCATAACTTTAAAGGAAAAAATTTGGACAAACTCATTTGTCAACACGTTGTAGACAAATATAAAATATGTGCAAACTTGTGATTTTTTAGGTGATGTGGTCGTACTAATTTGTGATGAGTAATTACCTTTATTTCTTTGACTGGGAGGTGATCTCAGATAAATTCATACAATAACTTTTCGATCAACGGCTTTGTTATATACATTTCCAATGCATTATCTACACGGAAATTAGTTATGCACCGCATCATCAGCATAAGAAGTTTATGCTATATTTGTTGCTTTGATGGCAAAAGATTTGCTCGGACACAACCAGATGCAAAGGACCAAATGATCAGTCATTGCTTTTACTTGTCAAACCGACATGCTTGATCACTCGATTAACTAATAATCTTGAGAAACATACTGTGCTTTTGCATTCTGACGTGGTTCCTAGTACCCGTTCTTGTAACAATGACCTCATCGCTATAATCTTTTAGCTAGGTGACAATTCGATTGGCTTTGATGAAGAGTTTTAGACAGACTTAAGTGGATCAGATTGAAGTTTCCCATAGCCGGGTTTTCATAACAGATGATCGAATTGTGTGCTGCCGACATTATCAATCATTGTGCGAGTTCTTTCGACTTTTTTGCTTCTACAAAGACTAGGACTCATAGATCATGTACTCCCATTGCCATCCAGGTTTGCTGAAGTGCCGCATCCAACTATTTGCAAGCTGTTCGTCCGATGACATTACGATAAACCAAGCTTCAGCCGGCAAGCAACCTTCGGCAACTCTGGTTTTCTTGGTTGAAATAAAGAACCCGTGCCCGTCCGCTTGCGATCAGTAGCGTCCACCTCAACTGTGGCTGACATCCGGTTTTCGCCCAACGGTATCGCGAGCCTCGGACATTTAACAAGCAACGTCGCTTCGCCACCAAGTCGGCCCGCATACGGCCATCTCAGCACGCCTCACCTTCGCGCACGCTCTCTCTCTCTCTCCAGCTGTCTGCCCCTCGCTATGGAACCTGGCTTGGTGGATGAATTCGTTGTTGCCCCGAAGCTGTGCGAAGAAGGAGACCGCACTATACAGGCACGGCAGCAACTCCTCTTTCTGTCCCTCTCAAATCCAACCAACTCAGCCAATGCCATCTGGTCTCTCTTAGGCGTGACACGCACGGCCAGCTGGTCTTTCCTCCGGTTGCCAGCGTCCAACGGTGCCGCTCAAGGTCAAAAGCGGTGGTCAAATTGAAGACCGTTGCTACAGAGTTGAAACCGCAGCTGCTCACTCATTTTCACCCCCACACGACCACCGTTCCCCTCTATTCTGTAATACCGACATGTCTGCTCAATTTTAACGCTGCGACCTCGCCATCGTCGCTCTCAGCTTGCCCGGCAACTCGCATCGCCGTCTTCCTGCCTGTTGCCTCAGCTTGGACAACAGCAGTTCGGGATTTCCGAGAGCTCGCCGAACCATGACCACAGTTTATTTATGACCAAAGGCAAGTGAATTACTGCCCGAGTATGCTACGTAGGTTAATTTCCATACGTCGAGGTCGATTCCCTCGAGTTTTAATCACCTCGATCAATTTCGTGCTTAATTATGTTCATCAATGGTTTTGGTATATCATTATGTTGTTGGAATGCTGGATATTGAAGGGTGCCTTGATTTGAACTTAATTGACACGGGCCATGGACGAATCTGAGGTTACGTCGATTTTCGGGTCTATTTATTGTAGACCGAATTTTGCTAATTTTGTGTAGGTCTTTACGGTACAAATTTGATGGGACTGCCTTCATAATGCATGTTTGGTAATCATCCAAACAATGTCTGATTCTAATTTTTTGTTCCCGGGAGCAGTTTGGGAACAGAATTGCATTTGGTAAAATTTTTGTTCCCGGGAACAAATTTGTTTCTGGTAACAGATTTGGAGTAGAATTAAGAATAAAAAAAAAAAAAACTTGATTCCAGGAACAAAAAAAAAAAAGAATAAAAAAAGGTGAAACTCTTCTTCCTCTCTCCCCTCTGTTGCCGTCGGCCACTATCCGCCGGTCGCCAGCAACAAGTCCGGCAAGCTCGCCGGTGGCCAAGCAGGCCTCGCCTAGCCCCGGCGAGGCTCACCCAGCCCCGCCGATGGCCAGGCAAGCCTCGCCCAACCACGACGAGGCTGGCCGAGCCTCGGCAAGGCTAGGCGAGGGCTAGGCGAGCCTTGCCCAGCTGTCGGTGAGGCTTGGCTAATGAGGGCCGGTGATGCTTCGGTGAGGTCGCCGGCCCTCGTCTGGCCGGTCGCCGGTCACCGGCCACTTGTTGAAGGAAAAGAAGAATAGGAGAAAAAGGAAAAAAAGGAAAAAAGTATAAAAATTATTTTAAAATTAAAAGAAATTGATTTGGAACAGAATCAATGAGCACGGTACCAAACGCAATTCTATTCCAGAATAAAAAATTTTGAACAATTATCAAATGGCTTAAAATGCTTAGAAATTGTTCCTGGGAACAGAATAAAAAATAATAATTTCTAATCAGAATCTGTTCTTAGGAACAGAATTGTTACCAAACGCGTCCTAAAATTTCAGATTTTTCGGACTTTGCATGTGCAATCTATATATCAAAAACTATGTGGGTCCGAAATTGTTTTAACAAGCCATTTTCAAACCTTTGCTTGGTTTCCATTTTCTACAGGATTTTCAATAAACAATTTAGACTAATGTCCTCCATAAAAGTTTTAGATCACGTCTTAAACTATAACATTGAATTTTTCCATGATTTTTTGGAGTTCATTTAGGCATCCAAAATGCGATTTCTAGAACCTGTTACAATCTGGCTTTGTGCCCTGTTTTGCTCCGAATTTCAGAAAATTATTGGAACCAGTCCAAGCTAAACTGGACTCAAATTCTTCACAAAAAAGATTCGTCGGAGTCTCATCCACGCCGTGTTAAAGTTTCCTGATTTTTTGAACGGATTTGCTTGGTGAATGGCATTAATTTCTAAGGGTAGGCGAACTAGCTTTTGGATTAATTTTGAGACTTTGGAATTTCCCCTTTTGCGCTTGCCTTTTGACGGATACTAATAATCGACTGTCCTACATCATTTTCTTGTTTTCAAACGGACAAAGGATTGATGTTGTGAAATTGAGTGGGACTCTGTGTTTTAACCCGTTGGACGACATGTTTAAATTGAATTATTGAATTGTTAAATGCCGTCAGTCCTTGGGACAATGATGCCCTAGGTGTTAGAAGGGATATTTGGAGAGGTAACTGAATACCTCCATATGCCTAGGGATGTAACATGGTTTCCTCAAATGTCATCGCAATACCGGATAAGTGCGGGATGCACGGGGAGTAATGGGGTCCTCGGAGGATGGTGGTAGTCAATTTACAGTAAAGATGATTAACTGCTATTTCAAATTTATTTAAGATTTATTGGGTTACTATTTTAAGAGGAAACGTTTTCCCATTTGCTATCTTGATTTTAAGAAAGGTTCTTAGGCAAGTTGATATTATAATGATCTTTTGTTTTCTTCGCATGTGCTATTATTGATTTATGTGATGTAGACTGATTAGTAATTTGCTTGCCGAGTGTTATGCTCATTTTTGGTGGATTATTGTCTTTCAGAGTAGTAGTAAATTTGCTGATCCTTTCTGCCTCTATTTCCATCAGTTATGGTGCCTTAGTGGACCTCAACTAGGACTTTTTCGAGTTCGTAGATCCAAAATTTTTTGGACATCACTTTTATTCGGTGTATAGTGATACTGACCATCGACGTAGGAGCCCCCATGAGCCTAGTACTCTTGGGATTCCTTGCTATCTACGCACGCATCAGAGGATAGCTTGTGGGACCGATCCCACATCCAGGCAGTGGTGGAGATGACGATGGCGATAGCGTGATAGATTGAGGTAGGGGCAGGACAGCGAAGCAGCATTTTTAGGATCAAGGCGACGATTTTTGGGCGTTCCAGTTCCGAAGGATAGGTAGCTAGTTATGTACAGGCAATCCCAAGGTCGGGGTAGTACCTTAGGTGTATTTTTAGTATGGTTCAAGATGACAAACCTTTTTCAAAAACTCCCAGTATACCTTACCATGTCACCTAAAGTAAATAAATAAGAAATGAAATGTGTTAGTCTGGTTTATATTTGTGCGTGTGTTCCTTCGAATGTCGATTGTCCTCGGACGTTCTTTGTCCATTTATGCTTCCGCATGTAAAGGTGAAAGCATAGGTTAACCGCACTAGGGATGACATACTGGGGGCATCACAGCTATGGTGGTATCATTGATAGTTTCTATGATTCCATGGATTATACCTATTCGTACAAATACCTCAGCGATTCCCATCAGAGCTATGACACCCCCAACACGTCATCCCTAACGCGATTAAGTTCCTTATCTGTCACTTACGGTCTTGACGCTCAAGCTCAACGTCCATTAACTCACAGCTTCTACTCTCTACTTTTAATATGAATCCAATCTTTTTACTCATATTGCAATTAAGAATGGGGAAGTTATTTGTCTTTTGCTTTACCTTAGCTTGCTAGAAAAAGGTTGCACCGACTACATGAAACTTGGCAGTACGGTTCGATTCCCAGTCTTAATTTTTCAGAACCAGTCCTCAGTGGGCGATTCGCTGTTCTAGGGAGAGACTTGCTCACCCGAACTATGCTTATCCCTAGCCTATTCGACTACTTCTTCATTTTTTATTTTTTATATTATAAGTAGCCATGCCCTATAACTTGTTACCATTGATCCTCTTACAAATTTTCTTGGTTATCTCGGAATTCAATAGCTGTGTTATCTTTCGCATGTTAAAATCGAAGAAGTTTGTTTCTCTAATGAATTTTTTTCTATGGTAGATTGTAGAAACTTGCTTAGGAGTTTTTCATGTTAGCAGGACCTAGGGACATTGTTGAAGTCGAAGAAAGTTATTTTGCAGCTAGCAATGCCAAGGTATGAATGGATTATATAAGCACAAAATTTGCCAAAAGAATTTATTTCTAAGGTGACCCATAGTCAATATTGTGCCAGAGCCAGTATTCCTGTACCGATACTTTCTCAACCATCTAAAAGACCACCTCCTTTTTTAGGAAAAAGATTAGTTGTTTATTTGGTTGGCACAACAAAATAGGGCAGTTTTTGTATTTGTTGCCATGGCCTTTAGGTGTACTGATTAGTAAGTTGAAGAGTTGTTCTAGTTTTAGAAAGCTCTAGTTATGAAAAGTGTTGTATAGGGTATGTTTGTTAATCAGCCAAATAGTGTTTGATTCTATTCTTTTGTTTCCGGAAACAAAAAAAGAATATAAATTTGTTTGATAATTTTTTTATTCCCAGAAATCGATTTAGAGCAAAATCAAGAAGTAGAAAAAATTACTTATTTGTTTTTGGGAATAACTCTAGAATCAAGCCAACCTATTTTTCTTTTTTCTCTTTTTTTATTTTTCCTTCTCTCTTTTTTTCCCTCCCAACTAGTCACCGGCAACTGCTGCCACCACCGGCAATGGAGGAGCTCATTGGAAGCTCACCTGGCCACCGGCGCGGCCCGGCCTCGCTAGGCTAGGGCAAGGCCGACCTTGTGATGGCCAGGCGAGCCTCTAGTGAGTTCGCCAATGACCGGCTAGCCGGACCTTGCCCCACTAGTCGCCGACCATGAAGTAGGAGGAAGAGTAAGAGAAGAGGAAAAAGGAAAAAAGAAAAATATAATATAAGTATAAAAAAATGAAAAGAAACAAAAAAAATTCAAAAGTGGTATCAAACGCATTTCTATTTCATGAATAGAAATTTTAGATAGTTATCAAATGCCTTCAAATACTCAGAATTTCATCTAGCAAATAGAATAAAAAAAAGAAGAATCATTTTTTAGCAGAAATTATTCCCAAGAATAGAATGGTTACCAAAAACACTCATATTGTTTGAATTGTAACTCTGAAATTATCAATAATTTGACAAAAATCAGCTCATTGTGCCGTCTCTGTGATAAGTTGGATTATTTTGTGTTAGAGTTTGGTGGCTCATATGGCTAATTGCGTTTTTCTAGTTACATGGAGAAATGTGTAGGACTCTCTCTACAATTTACTGCGAAGTATTGACGATTTTTCCCCAAATTAGAAGCCGCAAGGCCTAGAAGCAACTCTTGAATTCAGGCTTTGTGCTCATTGCATGCGGCCCTAGAAAAAACCAAGAATATACTTCATCATTACCCAGAATGTTGTAAATTTTACCTGGTAACGTTCTTCTTCAAACTTTGAGCAATGCCATTCTCTTATTTGTGATCTTATAGCATTGTGAATTTTATGCTACTTCCAATAGTGGTTTCTTTTGGGAGATTGAAGAGGCATTCGGTGTCGCAAGCCTTACCTTCTTCTCCTATTTTATTTGATTATTACATTAGTTTTGATTTTGTGTGCCAAGCTTTGTAGTTTTCTCTTAGCAATCCATTTTCCTTTGCAGGAAATAACAGGGGATTCTGCAATATCTTCTCCTGCTGAACTATTCACTTGACATGAATACCAGACGATTTATCGACTGTTGATAATAAGAAGTCAAGCTCCGATAGTTCATTTATATTCCTTTTAACTGACAGTAGTTGAATTCGCAATCGCATGGCAAAAATATCTGCCAACATCTGCAAAGTCAAATTGTTTCTGCTTTACTTTTACTATTTGAGCTTCAAAAGTACCTCGGCACATCATTTCCGCATGCCTTAGGGACCAAAACTAGTCCTGAAACAACAGCTCTGGCTGCACTCCCCCTCTTAGATGGAGAACTTAATTTACAAGCATTGAAGTAGAATCTAGAAAGTCACTGAGCTGGAGAATGGACCTTGTTTGAGGAGCTTCCATGCTCAGCAACAACCAAATAAAGGCTAGCCACAGTAGCAGCAGCTTCCCTCAACTCTTCGTCAAGCATAGCAATTCTTTTTTCCAACTTGACTTTGTTGGTAGAAAAGTTTGCCAATTTCTTCAAATCATCTGTCGCAGAAAAAGTAGCACTTTTGTCATCATCTCTGTGCGGAGTGTATCCGTTTTGGCTCTTTTGCAACTTCGCTCTTAACAAGCAGTTTAAAGTAATCAGATGGATCAGATAACAGGTTCACATCATTTTCATTGTAGGGGTGGAGACAGGCCGAGAGGACTGACTCTAGCAGGTGAAAGCTCAGTTTGAAATCCAGTATGTCTCACATCCTGGTCATGCATTGAGGATCCTAACCAATCTTAGATCCCACCTGGTTGCTGTTCTTATGGTAATTTTCACCAGAACTTCCACTTTTACCTTCCCCTCTCGAACCTGGTCCATCTTTGTTTGAACTCCAATTGTTTTCATGATCTCAAAAAGAGGGTGCTTCTTACAAGCTCTGTGTCAATATCCCCCTTGGAATTTGAAGCATTAGACGATGAGCCATCAGAAAAGCTTCTAATAACATCGTCTTCACTTTCTGCTCGAGAACCCTCTCTAATCCCATTGCTTTCATCAGGAATGCTCTCATGGAGCTTATAAGCTATTGGTTCCGGCAAACTTGTGTTTTCCTTGCTGTGCAACTCTCTCACATGTTGGAGACCTGTCAATGAAAATTAATAGTCGAAGATAGTGGATAGCTTCCAGGTATGAGGTTAGACTTTTCTTAAGAAATGCGAGAAAAAGTAGACCTTGAGCATAGTTGCTGGCTTTTCCATGTTCACTTGCTTCAGCCGCAAAATGTTTTTCCTGGCTTGAAGTTGCTACTTCTACCAGTAGTAGTGTATCTTCTCGATTGGCAACTTGTTTGCCATCCTCTGACGTTTCTGGTTCTCTCTGGGCACCAAAAACAATCCAAGAATAGCAGATGTACCTGTTAACAAACAGGACTGAAAGCTAAGAACAAAATGAAGCATTTATAAAATGTGGAAACTAATTTATTGGTGATGTAATATCCTCAGCCTAGCGGGACTCTGTTATGCTCACAATTACTTCAGGAAGCAAACTCATTTTATGCTTTAAAAGTTTTAGGATTCAATTGTATTTCTATGACAGGTTTTAAAATTTGAATGCATTTTTTGAAGATTTTAAGATTCAATCACACTTTTGTGACAAGTTTTAGTACTTCTAGTATAGTTATCCATTTTTCCTTTTGCACATAAAGTGATCTGATGACGAAGACGGTTTGGCTGGAGCAAAAGAGTGGGGATGAAAACAAAGGCGATGAGCAATGCGATGGTTGAAGTTAAGTTTTCGAAGGAAGCTCCGTTTGTCTTGCTCGGCAAAACAATGGAGCAGTAAAGATATTAACGGGCCGCTCCAATCTAATCTAATCACTTCATAATATCTCTCTCGGTTAGCCTCGCCAGCCTTTTTAACCAAATACCTTCTTTCCTAACCTCCTTTGAATAATCGGTTAGCATTTAGTTAGGTTACTGAGGTTCCTTTTTCAGTCAAGTTATTGATTTTCTTTCGAAAAAAGTTTCAATCACATAAGGTGCTCGAAAAATTATAGATATAATAATATTGTTCCCGATTGATAGGCGAGAAGAACGCTGCATCTCACGTAAGTAAATGGCACTGCCATTTTTCGGATGAGTAAAAAATACATTAACCTAATAATTTTAAATATTTTAAATGATTGACAGTAGTCTCATAGCATATGTACATCGTTGCCTCCTTCTATTACGGGGGATTTTGGACTATGATAAATTCGGACTTTGGATTCGTTTGGTTCAGCTTTAGGAAAATGGTTTTAGAAAAATACATATACCTTTGGAGTAAAACCATTGGCCATGGTATGGTGGCTCCGCTAGATAAGAGCTCCATTGATCCTTCCTCAAATGTGAGGGGTTCAAAACCCAGTGGAAGTATTTGGTGTCTTAAGTGTGGCGCCGGGGTGGTGGGTCCTCCGCTAGCGTCACCCCAGGGTTTGCTCGCCGGCTACGGGCTGTACGGGGTTCTCTGGGTCATCCAAAAAAAAAAAAAAACCTTTGAAGTAAATGGGTTTTTCAAAATGATATACATTTGGTAAATTGTAACGTTAAATAGCATTGAAAAATAGCTTTGGCGCATATGCCATTTGGTAAAATCCACATTTATAAAAGGCTTTTGCTATTTTTAAAAGATTAAAAATTAAATCTGATGGAGGTCGGTCATTGGACAATTGCTGTACAGCCAGATCTAGGCATCCGTAGGTCGTGCGAACCTCAAGCAAGGCAGCCTGAGGTCACGGTGGCTAGATCTAGCCATCCAGTGGCCATATCTAGCCTTGGAGGTTGGCCAGATCTCACCGTCGGACGGCCAAATCTGGTGGCCTGAAGTTGCAACCTCAAGCAACATTGCTTGGGTCGCACGAACCCAAGCGGCATTGCCTAGGGGCGCGACCTCAGGTGGTGGTCACCAGGGATACGTGACCCCCAGGCGGTGTTGACAATTGCCATAGAAGCTCGATCTTAGGTGGCGGATCGGGGAAGACGAACAGTCATGGATGAACAAGGAAGAAAATGAACAATGACAGATGAATAGTAAACTTATATTTTCAAAATACTAAAAGCTCAAAGTAGCGAAATGCTTTGTATTTTGCCAAGGGCTTTGGGTAAAGCTGAACCAAACAAGTTTGGAAGTGGAACAACGGCCTACCTTTTGCATGTGATATGGCACTCTTCTTTTTATTTTTTTGTTAAACAAATAAAGGTTGTATTCATAGTTAAAATAAGTATCATGTTCGATTGGATCCCCGGCATGAGAAACATCCAACTCTGGGACATCCCAAGCTTCATACGGACCGCGGACCCAAACGACATCACGTTCGATTGGAGAAGAAGTGCAGCACTGCCTGAAATCATCTGCTATCTGGTTTCACACCTTCAATGAGCTGGAACACAAAGTACTGGAGAAAATTGCAGACATTTCCCCTTGAATTTACTGTACCGGGCCCCTTTCCTTGCTCGTTCAGGATATTCCCTCGAGCTCGATCAAGTCTTTCAGGTTGAATCTGTGGAAGGAAGACTACAGTTGCCTCGAATGGCTCAATCAGAGAGAAGCCAAGTCGATTGCGTACGTGAACTATGGGTCACTGTCATGACTAAGGAAAACCTGAAGGAGTTTGCCTGGGGCCTTGCAAATAGCAAGCGCCCATTTATGTGGGTGATCAGGCCTGGTGCTGTGGAGGGTGATTCTGCAATTCTACCTCGGAATTTCTTGAGGAAGTGAAAGAAAGAGGGTTCTTGACGACTTGGTGTCCGCAGGATCAAGTCCTAAGTCATGGATCGATCAACACCTTCCTAACGCACTGCGGGTGGAATTCTACCTTGGAAGCTATCTGCAGAGGCGTTCCTCTCATTTGTTGGCCGTTCTGCGCCAAGCAACAAACAAACCGTCGGTTCGCGTGAATGGAGTAAGGGACCAGCACGGAAGTGAACCAAGATGCGAGGCGAGAGGAAATAGGAGCCCTTGTTCGGGAAGTGATGGAAGGGGTCGGTGGGAAGAAGATGAGGGAGAATGCCAAGAAGTGGAATGAGAGAGCTGTTGAAGCTGCCGGTCAAGAAGGGTCATCGTACGATGACTTTGACAGATTCATCAAAGAGGTTGTTCATTCGAAGGAATAGATAAAGGAAACTATCACCAGATTCCCATATATTCCCAAAATATATCGAAAGAAGTAGCATTAATT
Source organism: Eucalyptus grandis x Eucalyptus urophylla (assembly GCA_028830015.1). Classification (NCBI taxonomy): domain Eukaryota; kingdom Viridiplantae; phylum Streptophyta; class Magnoliopsida; order Myrtales; family Myrtaceae; genus Eucalyptus; species Eucalyptus grandis x Eucalyptus urophylla. Next base: position 60,111,219 of record CM054200.1, on the reverse strand, counting down.
CCAATCTGTTAGTTTGTCCAGTTCCTTCCAAATGGTATTTTGTATCTTACAGCATTAGACAATATGAATAAAGATACTTTCCCTTTTGTACATTCTACAATTGCATTCGCTGTCCTGATCTTGCATGCTTTTAAGTAGTGAAACCTCGGCAAATCAATACCTATGATCGGCCTTCCGACCGTTCATCTGGTTTCCGGGCTCATGGTAATCAAGCGGATTGACGAGGAAAGTTTTTGAGATCTCGTACATCTCTTTGGGCTTCTCTGCATTGATGGCGTGCCCCCTGAATCTTTTATGACCACCGGTCGTGCAATTTCTGTTCCACATGCCCGTTCAACGCATGTGAATCCATAATCATGCGGTTGGAGTCCATGGTCTTGCAGACGGCCGATGTATGCTGAACTGTGTTTTCGTGCCATTTATGTATGGACTCGTCCCTTGTAAACCGGTCGCTCCACGCCCACTCTCGATCCCCTTTCTAGAAGTGCTCGTATGATGAAGTGGAATGAAGTAGTCATTTTAAAAGGGCAAGTGATTTTTGTACTTTTTGGCTCATCACAGCAGCCATTACTAAGATTGATCGTACTTGAAAACATTTTTAGGCACCTAACCATTGATAAAAGTGTCAAAAAAGAGAGAGAGTCCTTAACCAATTATATTAATGCCAATTTAATCATTAAAATGATGCCAATTTAGTCATAAATATCTTAATGATACCAATTTAATCTTATTAGTGTCAATTTAGTCCTAAACTTATTAATGATGTCAATTTAGTCATAACTCTTTGAATCAATATCAACTTAATTTTAAACCTTTTAATTCAATGTCAATTTAATTTTTTCAACTAATTTTGGCTAGATTTTGTTAACATGTACATCGGCTGGCCGATTTACGTAACACTACCAATAATATTTTAATAATATTTTAATAAAATATTGAAAGAAGTAGCATTATTTTTTTCTTTTTTCTTTCTTATGTGGACAACTCGATTGTACTAAGGTACCAAGTCAATCTTTGGCTTATTGCCAGGAATAGACTTCCTACCCAAGCACTCTTACTATCTTACGGTAGAATTGATGGTGGAGCATGTGCCTTTTGTAATGCCACGTCGGATTCCATTGATAACCTATTTTTTGGATGCCTCATCACTGCTAGTTTTGCTTTCTTTTGGGCTGCCAGATGTAATCTGCCATGGCGCAATAAATCATGGGGGGAGAATCTCCGGTGGGCTACACCTTTCCTCATGGGTAAAGAGTTCCATAAATGCATTGCTCGCTTTTCTTTTGGTGCTCTGTCATATTATATGAAAAAAACAGGAGACAAGGCTATCACATTCAGGAATGTGAAGGATACTACAAGGAATAGGAGATTGCAGCACAACTAAGGCATTGATCTGATTATTTTCTCATCTGTGGAGACGGAACTGCTACATTGCCGTAGCTGATCTTTGGTGCCGTGGCTCGTCTAGTGCCGGCGTAGCTCTTCTCAACCCTCGAGGAATACCTCCTGCAGTACTTAGCTGATTCATGGCCTCGATCATGGTTGGCTTGTGCTGCTGGTTAGCTCCTCCGCTCGACTGCTGGCTACTTTTGCTTGGTGTATGCGGAATTGCTACGGTTGTTCGCGGGACCTTGCTATTTTGGTCGGTCCTTGCTGTTCTTTGGGCCTGTTGTTTAGGTTGTTTCTTGCTTCTGTCTTTGCTTGCCGCCTTGTTTGCAGCTGGCTTTGTTTTACTTTGGCTCCCTTCTACTCATTCTTACTTGATCTTTTGTATAGTTGGTTATAGCTCAATATATTCTTACTGTCACGCCCCGGACCCCGAGCGCGTACCCATCCCTATCTGGTCGATAAAAAATTGCGACTTTCCAGGACGAGTCGCCGACCCTTTTCATTTTATTGCACATGCGGAAGCGAAAAGAAATCCCCTGACAGTAATCATCTCGGGATAGAAAAGCAAGATAATAGATTCACAAACAAACATGCTTTTATATATACACTGAGTCATGAACACAGGTCTATGGCCAAAGACTACAAAAGACTGGCCCTCCAAAAAGAAGCGGTCCTAACTGACCTATGCTTCCGATCACCTCCTCTCAGCTCCAGGTCCTCCACTCAACGACCCTGAAAATGTTGTCCCACAACGGGGTGAGATATCATCTCAGCGAGTCTAAGCTCTAAACCCCAATTAGGAGGGAAATACGCCAAGAAGCGTCCTAAGCACGCAATCACACAATCAAGGAGACTTACCTCGTCTCAGACCCACCCTGCAGGTCAGTACAATTTATCTCAAAGACAACATGAGAGCATGAGCAACAAATAAGCTCCAATAATTGAAACGCCACACTCAATTAATCATGCGTTCCTAGTTTTGATCTCGGCATATAGCACGGCCTACTCTCAGTTCGGCGGTCTTCTGGCATTGCCAGGCTTCGTCTCACCCCATTGAGCACGGCACGTCTCTTTATCAGACGGCTTTCTCGAAGGAGCATAGGGTCCAGAATCAACTGCGACCGGCTTCCCGTTGTCCAGGGGGTATCCCACATTGGGATAACGTCCAGCTCAACAGCCCGGGACGATTTCTCATAACCATCACACGATCACTCAAATATGGCCTAGGACACTGTGCATTGCACTTAAATGCTTCAATTAAAATGGTGAGCCTGGCCTTTTTCTTCGTATTAGAAATTCACATGAAATTACTCGTGTGTGGGTACACGGTCAACTTGATCCAGAAAAATTGATATTCCTCCTTTTTGAAATCCCACTATTTCATATAGTACTAAAAACCATTTTCGGTATCAAAACCCGACACCTGAGATTTTCTGAATAAATATTGGAAATTCACAATTTTGGAATTAAATACCAAAAATCCAATCAGCACTCAATTTGCATAACTTAGCACTCAATTGCAGAAATTAACCACACCATTGCAATCAGCACGAAATTCCGGTCACTGGCCATCCCGGCCTAATTTCCGGAAAAATAATTATTTATTTATTAATTTCGAAATTTAATTAATTAATTCAATTTAATTTCTAAAAGTACTAACCTAGGCCAAAATTATTAAATTAAATACCAATACGGACTCGGAAAATTCCCGAACCCTTCTAGATAAATAGCACAATTTATTTAGGCCTTAGCTAAACCATGCTAACCACCTAACATGCTCAATTAAATAATTCAATTTCTAATTTAATCTAACTAACCACCTAATTCCTAATAAAATAAATCTAACACCCCTTAAACGTTATTAACCTACTAAGTAGAGTTTAGAGTATAAACTCACCGGTGTATCGCGAAAAACCGGTTCACCGCGACAACGACTCGACGGCGGCCGAAATCGAAATTTTCGGCGGCGTCGACGAACTTGGGCCGGGCCTTAAGCTTGGCCCAACAAATCTCAGCCCAATTGAGATTTGTTCTTGCACTGGAATGGGCTGGACCTGCTGAATTTCTGGACTGAACTAACTTGGTCTTCAAATTGGTGGGCTGGACTTCAATTGGTTGCTGGAAACTGGGCCTCAAAAAGGCTGGGCTTCAATTCTAATTGATGATGGGCTGAGCTCACAAGGAAATTGCTGGACTTCAAGATGTCAAACTGCAGGCTGCTTGATGGACCAAAATGCTGATCATTTGGGCTGCGAAGTGGGCTGTTATTGGGCTGCCGAAATTAATCAATTGCTGGGCTGAAGTCATTGGCCTCATGGGCTGGGCTGTGAGCTAGAGTGCAAGCCAGACCAGGCGAGAGAAACGGCAAAGAAGCAGCTTCGGCGTCCTGCTTCGTGGAGATGGGCAAGCTGAAGGAGTCCGCGCGGCTGAAGACTGAGCGGACGCGAGAGATGTGCTGGCCGCTGCTTCAATTGGAGGACTCACACGGTCAAAGGCAGCACAGGAGGCTACACGGTGGAACCGTGTGTGCTGGAGTTCTGGCCGAGAGAAGCAAGGTGGCGCGTGGTATCCGTTGGTGAATTTGCTGGCTTCGGGAGACTCTGCTGATGGCGACAAGAAGTAGTGGAGATGGGATGCTGCTTCGGCCAAAGATAGCTCCGTTGGTTGACTACCGAAGACGCCTGGACGAGGATGGCAGCGAGAGAGGGAGATGTGGGCTTCGTTGGCTTGCGGGGTCAACCAAATTACACCAGTTGAAGACTTCTGGGGGAATTGACCGTGGAAGACAAAGTGTAGTGGAGCAGGGGCGTGGGGTCTTCAAAACAACAAATTGAGAGAAAGACCATCGTAGCTCATCCACCGAAAATGAAAGAAAAAGGGCTGGTGGAAAGAGAGCTCGTGCGAAGAAAAGAAATGGAAAGGAAGAGAAGCAGCTCACGGCAGCTTGGGAAGAGGATGAGGAAGAGGTGGGGGCCCTTTGGCATGATATTTTACCAAATATCTCTCACAAACCATTCTTAGCCATGTATAATTTGCTTGGCTCACAATGGACTTCTCATGCACTCTTCTAGAAGACAAAATTGGTCCAAATGTTGTGGCTAGGTGGGGGTACACGAATTTGGGGGAGATGGCTTAAATTGCACAACCATTCTCTCTTGATTCCATCTCAATTTGATTCTCACAATTTCAATTGATCATTCATTGATCGTCTCTGCATTTTTCCTCACTCAAGAACCCACCAAAAATCCAAATTGATACCAATGTTGCACACCCTCATCTTAAGATTCGATTTTAACTAAGTGCGAACTAAATTTCAATTCCAATCTCTCCAAATTGAGGTCCAATTTTGATGTAGAAAAATCCCAAGAAATTTTCTATAAATCTCCGACACACACAGGCTCAACCCGAAAGTCAAATTTCCCATTAATTTAGCCAATCTGAACTTTTGCCAAATTTCCGCGACGTCCGAACCCAATTTCCGTAAAATTTCCCGAATCTCCGAAAATCTTCTGAGACTGAGTTGATGCTCCTAAAATTTATTGTGACATGGCCAAAACTTCAATTTCTGAAATCGGACTCGAATTGGCGGTTAATTTTCATTCGGCGCATTTTTAGCGTGACCTAGACTATCAGGTAGTTTTCAGAACTTTTTAAGGCAAATGACCCGTGGTCGATTTTCTTCGAGCCACTATGAACCCACTCGACTCAATGGCGACTCTTGATTGTCGTGAAAATCTCGAGGATTCAATTACGGACACAGGGTACCAAAACAATAAGAAAATCAGTCTAGTGTTGGCCGACGAGAATTTTCTAATTCAGTGGTGTCACCCACGATTAGTCACATATCTCTATCGATCCAGTCTATCTCTGATTTCAAATCGATTTTTTTTTAACCATGCCGTAGTGACCTCTAAAGATGGACACGGTCAAGAAGCCGATTCCTGATCGAGTTCTCAAGTCTATTGCCGTAAAATTCCTTAATAATTTCCCCAGATAGTCTAGTTATCTCGAGAGTGATCGGCTCTGAGAATAACCCTATAGACGCGTCAATGAAATGCCCGATTTATTCAGTAGAAGACACATGGTGAGCGTGGTGGGAGGGTTCATATGCATGTAGAGCTGTGGGGAGAGCTTCAGTGCTCTGAGCTCCTGCACTTCCTTCTGCAGCCTCTTGTTTTGCACGCCCGCCCGCACCATCTTCAATCTCTCTCTCTCTCCTTTTTTTTTGGCTTTTTTTTAATCATTATTCATAATTTTGTTTTGGACAAAAATGGTTTATTCTAACCACCAAAAAAAGGGTTGAAAATTTGGAATGTCACACTTACCTTTACAAAAAAAAAAAAAAAACATTTTTCTCACATGGCACTGCCGATCCAGTCTCTCTTGCATGCTGGCGATAGCGTGGCATACAAGAAACTTCATACATGAAGTCATCAATCAATAAAATTCAAATCAGAGCTCAGGTCATGTGATGTATAAAGCAAACAGAAACAGTATTCTAGTTCGAAATATTTTTAGTCTACTCACATCAGTAAGGTGGGAGAACCAACCATTGTACACAAAAGAAGAAACTGCAATTGAAAATTGAAACTAAAACAGACTGAAACGTCTCGGTATCCCAGGCATGAAAACGCTCGTCGCCAAGGTTGTCCTCCGCGGTATGGACAAAACCTCGATCAATAACGCCAACGCAAAATGAACATCTGAGGGCAGAATAACAGCAGAGCGTTAGACAAACTTGAGATGTACACGGGTATCGAAATGCAATTTGATTGATTGAGGACGAGGAGTGCGATTCGATAGAGAAATTGCAAAGAATTCACAAGAAATAATAACTTGAAAAGGTAAAATCCTTTCTTTCTTCTTAAACTTCATCGGAGCAACAATTCAGAAATCTTATAAACAGATAATCTGCTGCTAACAATGAATGAAGGGATCGCCCAAGGTGATATTCAATCGACAAAAATGCCATCTCATCCAAAACATACTTGGACGCTAAAAAAGAAATAGATAAAATATAAAGGGATCCTTCAACCAAGACCCAGAGAGGCCTGATCGAAAGGGTGGGCGTCCTGCTTGCCGTCTATTTAGTTGAAACTTAATTCCATTTGCATTTAAGCTTTTGACACCCTTTGAAATCAAGGATTTCATCTCTGGGGACTCAGATTTAAGTTAAGCTCACGTTGCTTAGAAACTTGATTAACCTTTCATCACCGTAAACTAAATTAAATCAGAGTTCTGGCTGTGATAATAAAAGACAACGCAAAGAATATTCTAAACCGAAATACTTTAAAGTCCATTCATCAGTAAGGTGGATGAAGTTTCACCATTGTCTACAAGGGAAGAAACCGAAATACGTACCGCAACCAAAATAACACGAACCGTGGCCTCCTAGGGCAAGGGAAAAGGCATCGTCAATGAACCCACGTTCCTGGGCCCACAGGGTTCCATGAAAGTATGCGCGAAAATGCTGTTCGATATAGCAAAGCTCCCTTCTGGTGTTGGCTGCAAAAAGAACGTCTGAGGGCAGGGCAGAACAACAGCAGACCGTTAGACAAACTTGAGCATCGAAATGCAATATGATTGATTGATTGATTGATTGATTGAGGACGAGGAGTGCGATTCGATAGAGAAATTGCAAAGTATTCACAAGAAATAATAACCTAAAAAGGTAAATTCGGAGCAACAATTCGGTTCGCTATGAATCTTATAAACAGATACTCTGCTACTAATAATGAATGAAGGGATCGCCCAAGGTGATATTCAATCAACAAAAATGCCATCTCATCCAAACCACACTTGGACGCTAAGAAAGAAATAGATAAAATATAAAAGGGATCCTTCAACCGAGAGAGAGAGAGAGAGAGAGAGAGAGAGAGAGAGAGAGAGACGGGCCTGGGAGAAAAAGCGGGGAACCTTGTTGCCCTCCAGCCAGAGGTAGCCGCAGACCAAGCCGTAAAAGCCGCTGCTGAGGTCGGTGCGGCTGACGGGCAGGCAGCCCATGTTGAGGGCTTGGAGCCGCAACTGCCGAAGGGAGGTGAGTTTGGCGAGCATAGCCTCCTTGCCCTGGATTTTCTCGCCCTCGATATTCATCACCGCGTCTTCCCCGTACAGGTTCACCAAATCCGCCGGGTTCCCCTCGAACGTCCTGAAGTAGTCCTCCAGGAATTGCTTGCCCTCCGCTGTCCAATCTCGATCCATCGTCAACGTCCTGAAGTGGTCCTCCAGGGATTGCTTGCCCTCCGCTGTCCAATCTCGATCCATCGTCAACGCCCTGAAGTGGTCCTCCAGGGATGGCTTGCCCTCCGCTGTCCTATCTCGATCCATCGTCGTCCTCTCTCCTTCTGGCCGATCAGATCTACGCGATGCAAACGGAACCACAATTCTAAGGGGAAAAAACCCCAGAGGTTTCGTTGGTGTGAGGCTCGGGAAGAAGAAACGAATCGCCGTAGGAAATTCGGAGAACGTCGTCGTTGGAGGGACTCGAGAGGAAATGGCAACGGCGCCGTCCTAGTGCGTGGTTCGCTAATTTGAAGCAACGAACCCCGGAACAAGGAGGCCCGATCTCAGCTGTAGGGACTCACCGCAGCAGGCGAGAATCATGAAATCTTCACGTCTTTCCTTCTCTAGACATTCACGGCCCTCTCTCTCTCTCTCTCACTTTCTCGTGTATCTCTCAATTTTGTCCGATAGCTTTTCCCCCCACTTTCTGTCTATATTCTTGTGCTTTTATAGTGCCCCTTTTGCACCACAGAACCAGTAAGAAAATATCGTCCCTTCTCTCTTTCCTGTTTTGTTTCTAAACACAATATAAGTGGGCACCAAAATATCACAAAATAATGCTAGATTTCCAGTTCTGTTCATGTTCACCGAGAATCAAGGGCACAATACTCAATTCTTTTTTGGTTAGAGAATAGGCAATTTTTTGCCCTCGCACTGACCAAATATCCGGTAAGGATATGCAAGATATATTGCTCAAGATCAAATATGCTTCCATGTATGATATTACCTCTTATAAGTTCGATATTTCATCAAAAATCTTCCAATCTACTGTGAAATATATCATATATCGCATGAACATATAAAAGATTTATCGAATATTAGAAGAATAATACGAATTCTTTTCGGAAATATCAAATCATCATTCCTCATAAGTCAATTTTCAGTCATCAGAGAATAATGGGCTTGGGCCAATTCTCTCTCTCCGTGGGCTTTGTCCAACTCATCAGATTAAAACTCAGAACCATCAATTCAAATCGATCCGTCAACGGTCCCATGCAAACACAATAATAAAAAATGCTCATTAAACACAATAATTTTTTATGCAATATATGAATGACTAAAACGCCAAAATTTAGGTGTCGATAATAAATTTTAAAATATTTTAAAATATTATTAAAAATTATTCACGTTAATGCTGCTCATGCCACTAAGGACAATCGGTGTTCATGTCAGCGATTTTCGATCAAAATTGACTAATGTTTAGAACTCAATTGATAAATTGAAACGTTTATGACTAAATTGATAAAGTATAATAGATTTAGGATTTTTTTTGTACAATTTTCCTTATAATTTACCAACAAATTTTTTTTGTGCATTTAAGTTGCCAATTCTTATATGAAATCACTAGCTCTTATTTGAGTTAACAACCATTAATTATTCGATGGCTTATGAATTATCATTTACCAATCGTTTCTATGATATACCAAAAGGGGTAAAGTGCAATCAAAGATCTGACAAAAATACAATTAAACCCGAAAACTTTCGTATGTAAAGGCCAAAAAGTGAAGTCTAGTATATCCATTAGTTTTGTCTTATTTGAGTAATGGAAACCACTGTCGTGGCTTTTTTAAAATATTTTTTGAGACCATGTGGGCACTAATTTGGTGCCACGTAGATGTCACAAGACAAAAAAATCAAAATTGAAAAAATAGAGAAAAACCAGCATCACATGGCCGTGACAGATATTTAAAAATATCATATTCATTCACTCAAATAGGACGAAGTTAATAAGGTACTTGATTGCACTTTTCGGTAAAGTTTTAAGATGTGATTGTACAAATTGAAAATTTTCAAATGTGATGGTACTTTTATTAAAAGTTTTAAGACTTTGATTGCACTCATCCCTTTTACCAAAATTTATTTTGCAACTTACCAACTTGCTAAGATACTAATTTTAATACAAAAATTACCGAATCTTATCCAAGTCTACTGACCAAAGTTTATTTCCTTGTTTCAAAAGTACCAACTACTTCAATAATTTTACAAACATTTATTTGGGAGTTTACCAATTGGTTAAAGATACCAACTCTTATAACCGATAATCAACTCTTTCAAAATTTGTCAACATTTATATGAAATCATTTTCAACTTTTGTATGAAATTATTGCCTTAATTTTAATCAATTACAAGCATTATTTGATCATTTTGTGATTGTGAATTGTTCTTATAATCTACCAACATATGAAGCCATTTTTTACTGTTACACGAAAAAACCAACTTTGTTGGATATTTCAATAATATTTTGAAATATTTACAATAATAGCTTTGATAAAAGTTATGACCGCATTGAAGACCGTCATTATTTTTAACGGTCACATAACGGTTTCTTAACGGTCATATAACGGTTTTTCAATCGTTTTGTAACATTTAATTTATTTCTCAAATAAATCATTCATTATTTTACAACGGCTCTTTTAACAACTCTTTTAACAGCTCTATTTTGTCTGAATATAAAATCTCATAAGGCAATCTTAAAAATATATACACTGAATGAAACAAAGAATATTCTTTCTTTTGAAATCTTTCTTTTCCTTTTCTTTGTTGGGTTATACACAACGTTGTTTTTGTTCCTTCTAATATTCAGTGCAGAATATAGAAGACAGCCTATTGTATCTTGGGAGGATAGCCGTCAGAAGCCTATCGCATCGAGTTTCGTACTCCGAGGGGTAGAATTATCCTTAAGAACAGTGCTTACGCTTGCACGCCTCAGACAAATTTATTTATTCTCATCATCTTTTTTCCTACAATCTTAAAGATAAGTCCCATGGAGCATCAAGTTGATACTGCCGCTGATGCCTCAATCTCCACCAGTCCAGTTGCACTACCACCACTACCACATATGTCCTATGCCAAATCATTCCCCGACATATCGAAGATCGAAGTTTTTAATAGCAACAATTTCAAAAGGTGGCAAGAAAAGGTTTTCTCTATCCTAGATGTGCACGGCGTGGCTTTCGCACTTACGGAGGTCGAACCAACTAATAACAAGCTTCGAGATCAATGGATACATGCTAATAAGGTATGTAGGCACACAATTATTAGTACTCTTTCTAATGAATTGTTTGATGTCTACTGTAAGGAAGCGAAACAGATATGGGACTCCATGACTGTAAAGTACACTGCCGAAGATGTGGGCAGACAAAAATTTGTAATCAGAAATTATTATTGATGGGAAATGTCCGATGATAAGGAGATCAAGACGCAAATCAATGAATATCACAAGCTAGTGGAGGACTTGAAGGCATAAAACATCAATTTGCAAGAAGAATTTATTGCGGGCTTGCTGATTGAATTGCCTGAGTCTTAGAATAATTACAAGTAACAACTCAAGCACAAGGACAAGCAATTGTCACTAGCCGATCTGATCGTGCATATTATCATTAAGGATACAACTCACAAGGAAAAAAGTTGCCAAAGCTAAGGAAATTGCTACCAAGGCAAATTTGGTGCAAGGCAAATTTCAACATCGCCAAAATAGGTATTATAACAAAAAACCTTATTACAAACCCAAGGTTGCTCACCCCACCTTCAAAAAGAAAGGCTCTTGCTTTTTTTTTGTGAAAAACCAGGTCATCATGCAGCACACTGCAAAAATAGAATAATGGGAAATGACAATCCTGCTAAACCAAAAGTCAATTTGGTTAAAGCAGATGACTCTAATGATATAATTGTTGCAGTTATTTCCCAGGCCAACATTGTGACCAGTGTGAAAGAGTGGGTGGTAGACTCAGGTGCTACCAAGCATAGTTGTGCAAACAAAAATGCATTTTCCTCCTATACGCCAGTAGGAGAAGGAGAAGAAATTATTTATCTTGGTGATTCAAGAACAACTCAAGTTCTTAGGAAAAGAAACGTTCTTCTCAAACTCACATCTGGCAAGATTTTGGCCTTGAATAATGTATTACATGTCCCTAATATAAGGGCAAATCTGGTCTCAGTAGCGCTTTTAGGAAAGGTTGTGGTGAAAGTGTCATTCAAATCTGATAAGATTGTAATGACAAAAAATAATGTCTTTGTGGGAAAGGGTTATTGTAATCAATGACTTTTTGTTCTTAACGTTTTCAATGTTATCAATGAAAATGCTACTACTTTCGCTTACTTGGCTGAATTTGTTGATTTATGGCATGGTAGATTAGGTCATGTTAGTATTTCTTATATTAAGAAAATGCAAAAACAAGGTTTAATTTCTGGAATTAAAAACCCATGTTTTAATAAATGTATAATATGTGCCAAAACAAAATTGACAAAAAAGCCTTATATTTCTGTAAATAGAGAATCTGATTTGTTGAGTTTAATTCATACTAATCTAGGAGATTTAAAACAAACTATGACTAGAGAAGGCAAAAAATATTACGTGACCTTCATTGATGATTATTCTAGATTTACTAAAGTTTATTTGCTTAGGCATAAAGATGAAGCTTTTGATATGTTCCTTTTGTGTAAAGCTGAGGTAGAAAACCAATTGAATAAAAGGATAAAAAGAATTAGTTCGGATAGAGGTAGATGTCGCGACCTCTTTTTTCTGGCGCCCGCAATCGGATACGAGCGCCTAAGGAGGCTAATGGCTCGGCTGAATTTATTAAGCCCGGACTCTCCCAAGTCCGCCAATTCACGACTTAATAGTTTGAGTTTTTAACCTGTAAATTAATTTTAAAACAGAGTCGCCACTAATCAGTTTGGGGTGGGTCGATTAGAAACCCTAAGCGAAGTATCGGGAGAAATACTCGCTCCTGCGCAACCAGAGAAATTAGGATCGGGGACTTGATTACACTAGTTAATCACTAATGCCCTTTCGGTACCTAATCTTGTTTAAACCCTAAGGCTTTTTGGATTTTTGAGGGATTTTTCCATACATTTTTTGGAGAAAAAACATTTTTTGAGTCTTTTTCTCATTTTTGGACATAAAAGGGATTTTTTGATTTTTTTTCTTTGGAAAAATACAAGTCCTTTTTTGGCTTTTTCTGAAATTTTTTGGCTTTTTCATGAATTTTTGGCTTTATTGGACTTTTGGCATTTTTTGGAAAATATGAAATATTTTTGATTTTTTTGATTTTTCGGAAAATAAAATATTTTTTAATATTTTTTTAATATTTTTAGAAAATAAATTATTTTTTGATTTTTCTCGATTTTTTAGAAAATAAAACATTTTTCGACATTTTTTAAATATTTTTTTCGATTTTTTGGAAATTAAAACATTTTTTAATATTTTTTTTGAAAATAAAACACTTTTTGATTTTTTTTGAAAATAAAATATTTATTATTTTATATTAAAATAATAAAATAAAACCGACCCGGGTCGGATCCGCGGGTTGGGTCCGACCCGGGTCGGCGACCCAAATGCGGACGGGACCGCAATGCGGGCCCGACTCGGATTTTTCATCTTTCTTTCTTTTCTTTTTTTTTTTTTTAAAACGACGCCGTGGCCCAAAAGCCCGCTTTCGAAAAGAACCGGGCCGACCCATTGACCCGGTTCGGCGAAACCCTACCCGATTCGCCGAACCGGATTTCCGCCACCCAAAAATCACGGAAACCCTACCCGACTCGCCGACCCGGATCCGACTCCACGACCCGGCTTCCAACCTCCCTTGGCCTCGCGAAACCCTACCCGACTTGCCGACCCGGCTCCGATTCGGCGACCCGGAAAATCGCAAACCCTAGGGTTTGCAAATCCGCGGCGCCGAGGGAGGAAAAAAAACCGAGGCATTACGGCGGCGACGGCGGTGGCGACGGTGACAAACCGCCTACGGGGACGGCGAGGACGAGCAACAACACGGTGGCGCTGGTGTGGTTGGTGGCGACATGGTCCGAGAGGGGGAATGCGACGGCGATAATGCGATCGACGGCGGTGACAGTTGCTGTTACCTGTCCATGACGGCAAACTTGAACGGCGAACGGTGGCGACGGCGGCGGCTACGACGGTGGCAACTCAGTCTCCCGATCCGGCGCGGGGGGGGGGGGGGGGGAAACACAACAACAAACCCTTCGAGGCAACGGCGTCGGGACTTGAACGGCGTTCGGCGGCAACAACAGCAGCGAAAAAAACCAGATCTGCTGCGTAGATCTCGGCCGGATTTGCCTCGGCCTTGATTTCTCCTCACTCAGGTCAGATCCGAGCCTCCACCGGCCGGATCTGACCTCCTCGAAGTCGCTCGCCGCCTGCCTTCCCCGAAGTCTCTCGGTGGAAGGTGGGCTGAGCTCGCGACTCGAGCTCTCTCCTGCGCTTGCCCTTCAACCCTTCCCGATGTCTCTCAGTGAAGGATCTCCGAGCTCGCCACACCCTCCGACGATGCTTGCGGCCACCTATTTATAGGCGAAGGAACTCCGGTCGACGGAGGGGCTCGGTCACCGGCCTCCGGCTTGCCCACCGGTTCCGCTCGGCCGAACCGGTGTCCCATCGAGCTTTCCAGCGGAGCTCGCTCAGCATTGATGGCGCCTGCGATCTTATCCCCTCCGGCCGACGTCGCCCTACACTCCTCGGCCGTAGGCCGTCCTTGGCGCGCGTCGCCGGCCATCGCACGTGAGATGCAAGCGACTGAGGAAGAAGAAGACAGGAGGAAGAAGAAGAGAGAAGAGGGGCCGGGCCAAGGGTGAAGGAAAATGGGCCACATGGGCCACGCGGAGGGGGAAGAGAAAGGGAAAAGAAAAAAGGGTTGGGCTTTTGTTGTTTTTTTTTTTGTTTGTTTATTAATTATCTTATTTATCCGAAATAAAAAAATAAAATAAAATTAATCTAAGTAAAATTGAGGTGTCAACAGCTGCCCCTCTTTGAAGGTGAGCTCGCAGAGGTTGCATTCAAAGACAGACTGATGCCTCAATTTTATCCATACATGCATAGCAGATTATATTTTATTTGGGATCTATTATTCTATGTAGGAAAAGAGCAATATAACTTTACATATACTAAGACAGATAAGAAGATACCTGTAGTTACTTACCGGGAGTGAGTGAGATAGGGTGTGAACCCCGAGTTTTGGCAAGTATCAAGGCGTCATCTTACCTGGTGATATGAGGAGGTTGCTTTTCCAGGGCTCGAATCATTCTTCGGCTACCTGTTAAAACAATCAATGATTTGTCTAGGACCCGAACCTTTCTTCGGTCGCCTTGATGGGAGACTGCTCTTCCAGGACCCGAACCATTCTTCGGTCGCCTGTTGGAGTAATCAGTGGTTTGTCTCGGACCCGAACCATTCTTCGGTCGCCGTGACGAGAAGTTGCTTCTCCAGGACCCGAACCATTCTTTGGTCGCCTGTTAAAACAATCCATGATTTGTCTAGGACCCGAACCTTTCTTCGGTCGCCTTGACGGGAGATGCACCGACCTTTCTCAGGGCATCTCATTTGTGGGTGCCTGATTTGTATCAAGGACACCAGTTGGTACCCGACCTTTCTCGGGGGATGCACCGACCTTTCTCAGGGCATCTGTTTGTAGGGCGTCTGACTTCTGTCAAAGACACCAGTTGGAACCCGACCTTTCTCGGGAGGATGCGCCGACCTTTCTCAGGGCATCGATTTGTGGGGCGTCTGACTTCTGTCGAAGACACCAGTTGGAACCCGACCTTTCTCGGGAGGATGCGCCGACCTTTTTCAGGGCATCGATTTGTGGGGCGTCTGACTTCTGTCGAAGACACCAGTTGGAACCCGACCTTTCTCGGGAGGATGCGCCGACCTTTCTCAGGGCATCGATTCTGCGGGGTGTCTGACTTCTGTCGAAGACACCAGTTGGAACCCGACCTTTCTCGGGAGGATGCGCCGACCTTTCTCAGGGCATCGATTTGTGGGGCGTCTGACTTCTTGGTAAAGGGGAATATTGAGGACGTACCTGGGATATTCGTGAAGGTCTCTCATCTCCTGGTAACATAAATTTGAGTGTAGCACAAGGCTTACCTGGATGGCCGCAGGCACTTAAAAGGGGTGGAAAACCTGGATGGCCACAGGTGTACAAAGTACTGGAATACTTGGATGAACACAAGTATGTAATGATACAACCTGGGACTACTCAGTTGGTCCAAGTGTAAGAAAGCATACCTGGGTAGGCGCAGGCACACAAAGCAGTGGAATGCTTGAACAGCTGCTATCATTTGGGGACAACTCGGGCAAGTTGAGTGTCATGAAAAGGAAGTACCTAGACAATAGTGGGTACTTGACGATATGGGGATACCTAGACAGCAGTAGGTATTCCAAGAGATACTTGGTCAGTCACAAGTATCAATACTCTGGGGACAACTCGAACAGGTCGAGTGTCAAGAAGAGAGTACCTAGACAATAGTGGGTACTTGACGATATGGGGATACCTAGACAGCAGTAGGTATTCCAAGAGATACTTGGTCAGTCACAAGTATCAATACTCTGGGGACAACTCGAACAGGTCGAGTGTCAAGAAGAGAGTACCTAGACAGTGGTAGGTACCTTAAGACAAATGGGGATAGAGATATGCTTACCTAGCAATACCTCTAATCTCTGAGAGTATGTCTGCTATTCGCACAGTATGCACACATGATTGTATGTGTTGTAAATTCATGAGTTCAAATGAGATTCATGCATGATATTTTTGTCAGTTTTGTATCATCTGATTTCCACCGGGGAAGATTTTGAAAGACAACTTTCATTTAGAATGTAGATGTCTTGAGCATGCCAGATGAGGGATTTTCAGTCTGAAAGGACTTTCCGCTCACTCTCATGGAAAAGGCTATCCTGACCATTGATGCAGGATTTATAAGGACCACACTATCTCACTGTCATCATGTCAGCAGGGGTCCGAGTATTCTCGCAAACAGTACGACTTTACCAATGTGAGAGGTCTTTGTTGAAACTGTGATGAAGTCTTGGTCAACGGCTCATCAGAGGGGACCATCAAGGTCGAAGCCGATGGACGAAAATGTTGCACGATCATCTCCGGGTTTACAAGTCAAGAACCCTGCGAAAAGAGATAGAGTAATCTTGCTCGTACTTCTTCGAGCGATGCTTATGCACATATGAAATCCTACGTTAATTGAAGTGCCCCTAGTCTGAAGAGACTTTTTACAATGGGATGCAATGTAGGCTTGACTCATGTGTAAAAAGGTAAGAGCTAGTGATCGCCTTGGCATTTGTCACCAGTCTTCCTTGTCAGATGGAGGTTCTATGGACCACAACAGCAACTTCTTCCTGGCTGTATTTTTGACTGGGGGGCATTGGCCTTGCTTTTACCAGGCACACTGCTTTTTTCATGCCCCTATTTTTATTCCAGTTTTTCTTTTATGGGCATTGACCTTGCTTTTACCAGGTACACTGCTTTTTTATGCCCATGTTTTTTCATTCTTGTTGCCTAAGAGCTGATCTTGACAAGTTCAAGCAAACGCCTTTGTTAGACTATTGAGTCTTCATCTTTTGTCGGCGCTTTTGATTATGCCGCTCAAACGGCAGTAGCTTCTGCTTTGCCTCCATGTGAGGGTGAAATTACATACTCAATTGAGTTGTACAATGAATATAAGTGCGTAAAGAAAGAATTGCTCTTCATGACTCTAGGGCACTTAAATTAATGTGAGTGTTCATATGCAATAAAGACACTCGAAGATTGATGCAAGTGCAAGCAAGATAATTTCTATCCCCTTTCTTGCCTTGTGATGCTGACTTGTTTTCGACTTGCCCCAGTGTGGGGTGGTTCTTTGACGGGGATATGAGAGAAGCTTCACCAGTGTATAGGGCTTAATGGGGTGAGCAATGAAATGCCTCTCACCGTTTTGGTTATCGTACCATTCGCGAGAGAACTCTTTACCCTGTAGTCATGGAATCTTCTGCACTCATCTCACAAGTGTATAGATGGGGGGAACTGTGTGTAGGATATGGCTTGCCTTTCATCATTCTGACGTGCCTCACCCAGCATGCTCAATTAATCTTGTATTCTTCACTTAGCTGTCTATTCTAATAATTCTCAGTGGAATCAGTGATTTAGACAGACAAAATCATCATGTAGAATTCATGCAACATTTTGAATATGATGGAGTTTGAACTCTTCAAAACAAGTGAATGGTTTTGACTCAAAAAAGACCCTATTGACAACTTTGGGAGATAACATAATGGTGTTTCCAAGTATGTTAAATTTTGAACATCAAAAGGGTTATTTGCAAATGAGTGTCGATAGTTATTCCTATTGATTTAGGGATATGACACATGAAGGATCAGCTAGGGTTGGGGATCTGATCGGGCCTCTCTGCTTTTGCCCCTGCAGAAGAGAAGATGTACAAGTAGATCAATTAGTTTGGCCAAAATTAAATGTGAGTTGAGGCCTGAAGATTTTCTATCATTTGCTTTGGCAACACTTGAGACGCCATTTTGCTCGGGAGAGTTTGTCATGCCTCTCATTGATTCGTTATCTTTGTTTTTGGCAGTCAGTTAATCCTGCAACAAACAAGAGGGAATGTGTTAGTCATGAACTCTTTCAAGAGTCAAATAACTGGAATCGATACAACTTTACCCTTCACTGGTTTGCAGATGATTGGGTGAACCTGAAGTGAGAGGGGGACATGAAGTCCTATGTCCCTTGCTTCATTAGGTCAATTATTCTCTGAATTAGCTCCTGGATGACATGTCTTTTTACACGAAGCCAGGTGAATTTGATGTGGGTCATTTCCACGTACTAGCTTGGCCAATATTGATTTGCCTAACCATTGAGTTTGGTCCTTGAGTTGTGATGCTCCCTATCAATAGGGGGAATATGTCAAAAGTGAATCCAAAGAAGGGGGAGTATTGGAAACGATACCAAATTACTCTTCTCCAAAGTTTGTATTTGCTGACTCTTGATGATGTTTGAATGTCGATGACAGCCTTTTCGTCTTGGCATAGTTTGACATTTCTTTCGATTGGCCTTCCTCACTTGTGACCATGTATGCATGATTGCTGGTTGTTGATTCATCTTCAACGCATTCCTTCTGTGGAATTTTTCCTTCTGCCTTTGATCAGGCAAAGTCATGTACCTCAAGCTTCTATGGAATAATCAAAACCTCCAATTCTCTAATGGCAATTACTTCTTGCAAGAGCATGTGTCTGGAACAAGAAGTGAGGCTTCCAGATTCTAAGATTGTTGACTGGGACAGAAGGTTTCTTTTAACCAGACTGGTTCATGAATGACGCATCCTTTACACTGAGCTGGGCAAAATTGACAGGGATTACTCTTATGCGTTCGCCTGGGTAATGTTGATTTGTTCAAGTTATGCCATCAAGTTTGCTTCTTGATTTATGACACTTCCTTAAAGACTGGTCATCACCATTCATTTTTCTCCATTGAGTCAAACACACATTTTTCATGATGGTGTAAATACATCACTCATATATAAAGGTGCATAAGCATTTTCATTCTGATAGAGAGGTGCTTGGCAATGCCAGACAATAAACATCTTTCAAGGGTAGTACTTTTTTACAGCATCAGAATTAACTGGTTTGGAGAATTCCCGCCCATCCATTTCAGTCAGAATCAAGGCTCCTCCAGGGAGTATCTTCTTTATTACATAAGGACCCCTGTAATTTGGGGCGAACTTGCCTCCGAGCTCTGGAAAGATTGGCAGCGTCTTTCTCAAGACTAGCTCATTTACCTCGAAGTGCTTGGGTCGTACCTTTTGATTGAATGATCGAGCTACCCTTTGCTGGTAACACTGACCATGACAGAGGGCTTTCAGTCGTTTTTCGTCGACCATATTCAGTTGTTCGAGCCTTTGTTGCGTCCATTCTTCCTTGGACAATCCTGCCTGGGATAAAATTCGCAGGGACGGGATTTCTACTTCCACAGGCAAAACCGCCTCCATGCCGTAAACCAGGGAAAAAGGCGTTGCCCCAGTGGAGGTTCGAATCGAAGTTCGATATGCTGTTAGTGCGAAGGGTAACCTCTCATGCCAGTCGCGGTAGTTTTCAGCTGTCTTGGATAGGATTTTCTTGATGTTCTTGTTGGCGGCTTCCACGGCTCCATTCATTTGTGGACGATAAGGGGACGAGTTCAGATGCTGGATTTTGAACTCAGAAAACAATTGATCAATCAACTTGTTGTTCAAGTTCGACCCATTGTCGGTGATGATAGCTTCCGGTACGCCATAACGGGCGATTATGTCACGTCTGATGAATTTCATAACGTTTCGTGCAGTTACGCTTGCATAGGATGCGGCATCGATCCATTTTGAGAAGTAGTCGATTGCGACCAAAATGAACCAGTGCCCATTTGATGCCTTTGGATTGATCGGGCCAATCACATCAATGCCCCACATTGAAAATGGCCACGGCTCAGATAACTGATGCAATTCAGTTGGAGGGACATTTATCTTGTCCCCGTGGATCTGACAACGATGACAGCTTCGCACATAGTGAGCACAATCGCTCTCTAAGGGGAACCAGTAATAACCCAATCTCATTATTTTCTTGGCCAACATACGTCCATTCATGTGAGGACCACATACTCCCCCATGTATTTCTTGCATTATTTGCGTGGCTTCGTTTGCATCCACACACCTTAGCAGGACTGAGTTATATGATCTTTTGTACAAATTTTCACCGCTGACGAAGAACCTCGAAGCCATTTTCATAAGGTATTTTCGATCAGAGGGAGTGCTTTCTTTAGGGAAGTCCTGCTTTTGGATGTATTTTATGATGTCGTAATACCAGGGTTTCCCATCGGGTTCTTCAGTTATAGTCATGCAGTGGGCTTGTCTTGTCAAGACTTCAATTTTCAAAGGCTCTACTTCTAACCCCTTCGCTACTTGTAACATGGATGATAGTGTTGCTAGTGCATCAGCAAGCTGGTTACGGATTCTAGGTAGGTATTCAAATGAGATGTCCTGGAATTCTTCTACCAATTCTTCCAAGTAGTCGTGATAAGGTACTAGTTTGGCGTCTCTTGTCTCCCACTCGCCCACAGTCTGGAGGATAATTAAGGCGGAGTCACCGAACACTTTTAGTTTTGACACTTCCATTCCAATAGCCGCTTGTAGGCCGAGGATGCATGCTTCATATTCGGCTATATTGTTGGTGCATGGAAACATCAGTTTTGCAGCCACGGGATAATGTTGCCCATTCGGGGATATCAAGACCGCCCCAGTGCCTGAACCTGACAAATTTACAGCTCCATCAAAAAACATAGTCCACGTGTCCTCTTCTACTGCTGAGATTCGGTCATCTGGGGAATGATCATCGCCTACTTCTTTAGGGCAATCTGCTAACATATCAGCAATCACCCGACCTTTAACTGATTTTTGCGACATCACCTGGATGTCGAATTCTGAGATTAGGATTTGCCATTTGGCCAATTTTCCCACCAAGGCCGGGCAACCAAGCAAATACTTGATTGGGTCACTCTCAGTTACAAGGAATGTCTGGTAATGCAAGGTATACTGCCGGAGTCTGTGCAACACCCATACCAATGCGGCACAGGTCTTTTCTGACTTGGAGTAGTTTTGTTCTGATGTGGTGAATTTTTTACTCAAATAGTAAATGGCTCGTTCCTTCCCATCATGGGGTCCTTTCTGTGCCAACATTGCACCTAGGGATTCACTGTTGATGGTAAGGTAGAGGGTCAAAGGGTGTCCTGGAGTCGGGGGTACTAAAACCGGGGGTTTCATCAGGTACCGCTTTAAATTTTCAAACGCCAGTCGGCAGTCATCATCCCATTCGATTTGTGCATCTTTCTTAAGAAGTTTAAAGAAAGGTTTTGCAGTTTCAGAAAGCTGGGAAATGAATCGCGCAATGTAATTTAATCTTCCCAGGAGGCTCCGGACTTCTTTCACAGTCGAGGGAGGAGGCATCTCAAATATCGCTTTAGTTTTTGACGGGTCCACTTCTATCCCTTTACAACTCACAATGAATCCAAGTAATTTGCCAAAGGTTGCCCCGAACACACATTTTGCTGGGTTCAAGCGCAACTTGAACTGGCGAAGTCGATCGAATAATTTTTCCAAGGTCTTCACATGGTATTCTCCATGTCTGGTTTTGGCGATCATGTCATCGACATATACTTCAATTTCTTTATGCATCATGTCATGGAAAAGGGTGACCATGGCACGTTGGTAAGTTGCTCCAGCGTTTTTCAGGCCAAAAGGCATGACCTTATAGTGAAAAGTTCCCCATGGAGTAATGAATGCCGTCTTTTCCTTATCTTCCTCCTTCATTTTTATTTGGTTGTATCCTGAGAACCCATCCATGAAAGAGAAAAGTTTGAATCCAGCAGTACTATCCACAAGAACGTCTATGTGAGGTAGTGGGAAATCATCCTTTGGGCTTGCTTTGTTCAAATCACGGTAGTCGACACAAATCCGGATTCGACCATCTTTCTTCTTCACTGGTACAATGTTTGCCACCCAACTAGGATATTGCGAGACTTCAAGGAAGCCTACTGCCAGGAGCTTCATTACTTCTTCTTCAATCTTTTTTGACAATTCAGGCTTAGCTCTTCTTAGCCGCTGCTTCTTAGGGGCCACATCAGGGTTGGTTGGCAAGCTATGCTCCACGATCATTGGATCAAGGCCTGGCATATCGGCATAAGACCATGCGAATACATCTTGATATCTCTTTAGGAGGGCAATTAAGCTTGCAGCTTCTTCTTCAGGAAGGTTCGCGCCAATCTTTATCTCCCTTGGATCTTCTGTGCTGCCTAAATTGACAATGATGGTGTCTTCAATAGTAGGGGGCCTTGCTTCTTCGTGGCGCTTCCAATTCCATTGAATTTCGTCGGAATCATCAAAATCATCATCTGAGTCATCAAAATTGCTATCATGGCTACTTACGGTGCTGGTTTGGACCGTTCCCATACCCTCGCCTGCTGCTATATTATTCCTGTGTCATAGAGTAGATAGGCTAAGGGAACAAATAAGGTTAGTAGTATGCATGCTTCTTTCTTTTGAAAAGGTGATAAATTGCTTTTAAAGATTAAAGACAAGGAAACATGAGGAGACCCGGGCCTCAGATTTTTTCTTTCATTTGAAGGCTGGCTATCATCAACGGGCCGGTTTGGTGTGTCTCCTCATGCCCTCAAAATGTTTTCAACTTTATTTATTAGTAGACGGATTTACAGGGTGGTTTCAAAAAATAGTTCCTTGAGTGGAACTGTTGTTGAAAACAAAGCAAGCTAGACTTTAAGAAATATGTACAGGCTCCCACGTAGGGGAGTATGCAGAGGAGTTAAAAAGGATTCTACTCGAGCGGGCCTGCACCCATTTCCCCTGACGGTCCCTCGTTGATAGCGCCCACGAAGAAGTCTTCATACCAGTTGCCAGTCACGTCTCCTTGTGCTCCCGGCTTTGTGGATTTCAGATCATCCACGCCTCCCCATCCATCAGGGACGATGTTATGGTGATGATCATAGAAACTTTGGGGAATTGAATAATTGACATAGTAGTCAAATTTACCACTTGGTTGGCCCAAAGTGTCTATGATTGCTTCTCCTTTATGCGCCTCCTTAGCATGCTCAGGGAACATGGTACGGGTGCTGGGTACCACGAGGAGGTGATCATTGCCAAAACACAGCCATGGAGAGCGGAAGGTGAATACCCCAGCATCCAAAAGATCTTGGACCTTGTCTCTCAGGATGGTGCAATCATCTAGCGAGTGTTCTAATTCCCCTGAATGGTAATCGCATTGCTTGGATGGATCATAATCAATGAAGTACTCGGGGGTAGGATGGTTCAATTCTCTGCCGATTATCCCTTGCTCTAGGAGGATGGGGAAAATAATGGCCATTGATTTAGGAAGAGGCGAATATGGTCGTGTGCTTCTTGGGGATAAGGGTAGCCGTGCCCCTCGCCAGGTCGTGTCAGTAGGGTCCTCTTCATTTATCACCAACTCCTCATTGTGACGAGAACGGAATGCACGGGTAGCTTGAGCGAAGTTTTCTGTCAAATGGTGTACAGTCTCGCGTAATTCTTTGACTTGGTGTCGAAGCTGGATGAACGAGAAGTTATCGCATGTCTCTTCTAATTGTTCTTCCTCAATGGCACCTATGAAAATATCCTCGAGCATGGTGGTCATGTCATCTGGCCCCTCCTTTTTTATAAGTGAGGGCCAAGTTGTGTCTTCCTGGGTTATGGGTAATTTCACACTTTCGGGGTTGAACCATTTTGGAGTATCCACTTCCTCTTCCTCATGCATCATCTTGGCTGGGCCTGGGAAAGTTTCCTCGAGACGGGGATATACAAGGCCGACTTTTTTCTTTACTTTTCTATCTGGGGAATATCCCAAACCGACAGTATAGGGTCTTCTCCGAGCTTCAATAAGCTGACGAATGCCCTGGCCTCTCCTACCAAGCCCTTGTCCTGGAAGGAAACCGTGTCCTACCATGATTTTTCCTACCATGATTGCAGCACTTGATATTTCGGGGACGAGGGGCAAAGTCCCTCGAGTTTCGTGTATAGTAGACACGAGCTCGAACGATTGATAGCTAGCTTCGCTCTTGTCACTAGGTTCAACATAAGGAATGGCCGTCTCATGGTAGATGCGGTGATCTTCTTCTCCCCGGACCGTGACCAGTTTTCCTCCAACCACGAACTTCACACTTTGGTGGAGGCTTGAAGGTACTGCTCCTGCGACGTGTATCCATGGGCGCCCTAAGAGGAAATTGAATGCAGTGGGGATATCCATCACCTGGAACAAAATTTTGAATACGGTTGGACCAATTTGAATGTCGAGCTCGATCTCTCCCACTGTTTCCTTCTTTGTTCCATCGAATGCTCGAACAGAAGTCTTGGGTACCTGGATCCATGATCTCTCTATTTTAAGGCGACAGAGTGTCGCTAATGGACATATGTTAAGAGCAGATCCGTTGTCAATCAGCACTCGAGCGACGTGAGATGCGTTGCATTTGACTGATATGTAAAGGCCCTTGGTGTGTCCTCTACCCTCCTCGGGAATCTCTTCATCAGAAAATGCCATTTGATCCTTTAGAAGGATGGTACTGACAAATTCCTCGAGTTTGTCATGCTCAATAGTTTCAGGGACATGTACTTCACTTAATACTTTCATGAGGGATTTCTGGTGCTTGACAGATGTCTGAAGCAATTCCAGTAGAGAGATCTGCGCCGGTGATTTTCGTAACTGTTCCACCACATTATATTCGCTGGCCTTAACTACGGCCAAAAACTCCTTGGCTTCTTCGTCAGTGACGGGCTTAGCAGACTGAGTATTTGCTTGAGCATAGGTTCGCCCAGATCTTGTGACCAAACCAACATCAAGGTCATAAGACCATGGTACCGCATTGTTGTATTTGTATTTGTAAGGTTGGGGAATTTCAATGACTATAGCCGTTTCTGCTGTTGATGCTTGAACAATGGCTCCTTTCCTTTCAAAGACGCTCTCGGGTAAGGTGGAATCATTCTTCTCCTTTTCCGCATTTAGCGCCGCAAATTCTTCCTCCCAATTGATGAGGACTTGGGATATGGTAGAAACTATGTTGGCGTGGCCGGCGTGCACAATTATTCCGGCCTCTATCATTCTTAATACCCTTTCCTCCATTATTGCGAAAGGCGGTATTTCATTGCCCGGATAATACCCGGTTTCTACTAGCCCTCGATAGATGTCGACCATATGTGCATTGACATTTCTGATTTGACCGGCTTCAGAACTGAATATCATGTTTACTTTGTCAGCATGATCAGGGAGCGGATTGCTTTGGACATTCGGCTTCGCGGTTTGGAATGAGAAGGCCTTAGTATCCAGCAGGTTTTGGATTCGATGCTTAAGGACGAAACACTCATCAGTTGAATGGCCTACTTCTCCCATGTGATAATCACATTTTTTGGACGGGTCATAGCTGGAGAAGTTTTCAGCATTGGGTCGTCTTGGCTCAGTTGAAAGGAGGCTCTTGTTTCGGAGGATTGCCAAAACCTGGGAGGGAGATCCAGGAAGCGGAGTGAATTGTCTTCGGTTGTTGTAGCGTTGGGGTGGACGGCTATTAGTCTGTTGCTGGCCTGTGCTTGTCTGAACAGTTGGGGGGTGACCGGTGTTTGCAGTGTAGGTGGCATTGACATCGATCAAGGATTCTTTATCTTTTTTCATGTTGAGCCTTCTGCTGACAGGAGCAGGCTCAGTGAACCAGCCATCCCTTAAACCTGTCTCAATCTGCTCTCCCACTGGAATGAGTTGATTGAATGATTCAGCGATCGTAGTCACCATCCGATTGCGGTATTCGAAAGGGAGGGTTTTGATGAACATTTTTCTCAATTCAAAGTCAGTTGGCTCAGGACTGATCTGGGCGGCGAGATTCCTCCATCTAATGGCATATTCTTTGAAGGATTCTTGCTTTTTCTTTTCCGTGCGGTCAAGATCCTTGCGAGAAGGGGTAATGTCCATTATGAATTTGTACTGTTTGAGGAATGCTTCACTTGCTTCACTCCATGTCTCGATGAGGTTTATGTTCTTTTTTATGTACCATCTCAGGGCGGGACCTATCAGGCTTGACTGGAACAACTGGATCATTAAAGGTTCATTATTAACGTACTGGGTCATTCGGACCAAGTACATCTGCAAGTGAGCTCTTGGGCAGGTCGTGCCATCGTACTTCTCGAACTCAGGCATTTTGAATTTTTCCGGCATTTTGACCTTAGAGTAGATGGAGAGGTCTGTTGGAGTAGGATCTTGAAGGCCCTGCAATTGCTTTAGCCTCTCTTCAAGCTTCTCAAGGCGTTTGTCATGTTCAGTCTTAGACAAACTATTGGGCTTTGCTTTCTCGACTACGATTTGGTGCGTATCCTCCTCCAATTCGGGCATGTTATCATCGGTATCTCTTCCTTGATCACCTCGGGTAGACGATTGCGGTAACAATACTTCGATTGAGGCTGGGGCGGGAGCCAATTTGCCTTGGATGGAATCTATCTGCTTTGAGAGTTGCTGAAGCACATTGAAGACTTGCTTCATTTCACTTTCCATAATCTCGACACGGCTTGGTACATTTTCTTCGGCCATTCTATCTTTTGGATTTGGCGAATACGACTATGATGTGATTTCCTGCATAAATAAAATGGAGAGAACGTAAGCCAGGAAACGTATGGAACACTGGCCCATGGCAAGGGTCACGTCATTTTTATTTATTAGCAGGAGATTTAAACAATGCCAAAAGGGCTTTTTACACAAGTCAAAACGACCCTAGATATTAACATTAGGAATATTCACATCAAAAGTCCCGCTGCCCATTTTATATGCGATGGGAAGCTCCAGTCTTGTGAAGCCGCTTGCTTCTTCGTACTAACTTCGATACGTGTCTCTTGCTGGTCTCCAAGCTCTTTTCAAGAGATTCGATTCGCCCTTGCAGGGTAAGTTTATCAACTACATCAGGGATTACTGGTTGCAACTCCTTGGGAATTATATGGTTGAGGATGTAGAATGTTGATGCATGATGAACTTTTTCTTGTTCCTTTAACCTTCTGGGCACGACGATCTTTTCAGTGTGACATCTACTCCATGCGTTCTGAATTATGCGGATCTCCTCCAAGTAGTTGTAGTCCGTACGGGTGAAAAAGATTCGGAACAATCCTGATTTGAGTGGTGGCGGGACTTCTTGAAGGACCCTGTACTGACGAGCCACCCTATATGGATAATATGAGGTAGCTCCGGAGAGGCCCAGCAACGGGATGGGGTTGTAATAATTAAGCGCAAAGCGCGCCTCTCCTGCAATGAACCATTTAGCTCGCCATAGGAATGTCTCAGGGACCGGGTTTTTTAGCAAGTTAATCCATCGAGAATACTCTTCATTGGGAGAATATTTTTCCAAGATTTGAAACTTTTGCAATGGGTGTTTAAACTCGTCGATTTCAAATATTTGCATGAGGTGCCCAAATCCTTTGATATGGGAAAAGAACCACATTTGTAAAATTTCTGGAGCGGCCCTCATGATTTTTTCTTTTTGGTCCTT
The DNA here is from genome assembly GCA_028830015.1 of Eucalyptus grandis x Eucalyptus urophylla. NCBI lineage: Eukaryota > Viridiplantae > Streptophyta > Magnoliopsida > Myrtales > Myrtaceae > Eucalyptus > Eucalyptus grandis x Eucalyptus urophylla. The sequence goes on along the minus strand of CM054200.1, from coordinate 60,083,698 downwards.
GAAACAATTAAGGGATAAAAACGTTTCGGCTAAAACCATATTCACATATCCTGCTCCAAAAATGACTTGATTTATCACCCATGTGATTGAAGGATCTATAGCATTCTTTCGATGGGGAAAGATAATAAAACCAAAGAATGCTAAGAGGAAGATCTTGGCTTTTTGGGTCATTGACTGTTTTTCAAAGCATTCAGTTAAAGATGATAGCGGAAAAGCATTATTGTTGGCTTGAACAATTTCTCTTACCGAATGATTTTTTAGAAACCGTGATAGACTAACCACAGGGTCAATGCCGATTGGCTTGACAAGCTCACTTCCCAGGGGCATTCCTATGGCGAGACTGTACTCTTCTAAAGTCGGAGTCAGTTCAAATTTGCCGAACATGAAGGTGGATGTTTCAGGGCACCAGAAATGTGGTAGTGCTTGCATGACCCCAGAGTGGATATTGATTTGGAGCAATGGGAGGAGATGACCGATTCTTGATTTGACGCACTCTTGGCCGAGTTGATCTAACTGCTTCCACCATCTGAGAAGCTCTCTCTTTGGGGTAGGAATGAACTGGATATCAAATCTTCCCATCGCATATAAGGAAGGGAAATACACAACCTGACCCTATTTTGCCATGAGCCAGAAAAGACTAAGTAAAAGTAAAGAAATCACTTCGCTTTTAAATAAAATGGCAAGCACAAAGACATACAGATGGGATGTGCGGCTCGATTTCTAACTCAGGAGGATTGGTGAGATTAAAAGGATATCCGCCCGTCGCAGTCTCGCGTTAGCAGCATACCCTCCTAATCTCGGCTAAGAAATTCGGGGAAAAGAAAGGCAACCTCTACATCGCAGTCTCGCGTTCGAGGTCGTATCTTTCTTAACACCATCCTAGAAATCCTATGGCGGCCCAGGTCCGGCGGCCGGGTTGTGTGTGCCATGTGTAGTGTTTAAAACAGTAAAGCATGCACAACAGTTTAAAATCACAAGATAATTTGTTTTAAGCAAGATTAAAAATCTAAGCCACTGACCTGCATATAAAAAAAAAACCTAAGTCAGTAAAGATATTAAACAAGACATAAAGGCCTAAGCCCTCAAAGTCCCCAGCGGAGTCGCCAAGCTGTCGCGACCTCTTTTTTCTGGCGCCCGCAATCGGATACGAGCGCCTAAGGAGGCTAATGGCTCGGCTAAATTTATTAAGCCCGGACTCTCCCAAGTCCGCCAATTCACGACTTAATAGTTTGGGTTTTTAACCTGTAAATTAATTTTAAAACAGAGTCGCCACTAATCGGTTTGGGGTGGGTCGATTAGAAACCCTAAGCGAAGTATCGGGAGAAATACTCGCTCCTGCGCAACCAGAGAAATTAGGATCGGGGACTTGATTACACTAGTTAATCACTAATGCCCTTTCGGTACCTAATCTTGTTTAAACCCTAAGGCTTTTTGGATTTTTGAGGGATTTTTCCATACATTTTTTGGAGGAAAAACATTTTTTGAGTCCTTTTCTCATTTTTGGACATAAAAGGGATTTTTTGATTTTTTTTTTCTTTGGAAAAATACAAGTCCTTTTTTGGCTTTTTCTGAAATTTTTTGGCTTTTTCATGAATTTTTGACTTTTTTGGACTTTTGGCATTTTTTGGAAAATATGAAATATTTTTGATTTTTTTGATTTTTCGGAAAATAAAATATTTTTTAATATTTTTTTAATATTTTTAGAAAATAAATTATTTTTTGATTTTTCTCGATTTTAGAAAATAAAACATTTTTCGACATTTTTTTAATATTTTTTTCGATTTTTTGGAAATTAAAACATTTTTTAATATTTTTTTTGAAAATAAAACACTTTTTGATTTTTTTTGAAAATAAAATATTATTATTTTATATTAAAATAATAAAATAAAACCGACCCGGGTCGGATCCGCGGGTTGGGTCCGACCCGGGTCGGCGACCCAAATGCGGACGGGACCGCAACGCGGGCCCGACTCGGATTTTTCATCTTTCTTTCTTTTCTTTTTTTTTTTTTTTAAAACGACGCCGTGGCCCAAAAGCCCGCTTTCGAAAAGAACCGGGCCGACCCATTGACCCGGTTCGGCGAAACCCTACCCGATTCGCCGAACCGGATTTCCGCCGCCCAAAAATCACGGAAACCCTACCCGACTCGCCGACCCGGATCCGACTCCACGACCCGGCTTCCAACCTCCCTTGGCCTCGCGAAACCCTACCCGACTTGCCGACCCGGCTCCGATTCGGCGACCCGGAAAATCGCAAACCCTAGGGTTTGCAAATCCGCGGCGCCGAGGGAGGAAAAAAAACCGAGGCATTACGGCGGCGACGGCGGTGGCGACGGTGACAAACCGCCTACGGGGACGGCGAGGACGAGCAACAACACGGTGGCGCTGGTGTGGTTGGTGGCGACGTGGTCCGAGAGGGGGAATGCGACGGCGATAACGCGATCGACGGCGGTGACAGTTGCTGTTACCTGTCCGTGACGGCAAACTTGAACGGCGAACGGTGGCGACGGCGGCGGCTACGACGGTGGCAACTCAGTCTCCCGATCCAGCGCGGCTTTGGCGGATCGATCACGGCAATGGCTCTGCGGGGGGGGGGGGGGGGAAACACAACAACAAACCCTTCGAGGCAACGGCGTCGGGACTTGAACGGCGTTCGGCGGCAACAACAGCAGCGAAAAAAATCAGATCTGCTACGTAGATCTCGGCCGGACCTTCCTCGGCCTTGATTTCTCCTCACTCAGGCCAGATCCGAGCCTCCACCGGCCGGATCTGACCTCCTCGAAGTCGCTCGCCGCCTGCCTTCCCCGAAGTCTCTCGGTGGAAGGTGGGCTGAGCTCGCGACTCGAGCTCTCTCCTGCGCTTGCCCTTCAACCCTTCCCGATGTCTCTTAGTGAAGGATCTCCGAGCTCGCCACACCCTCCGACGATGCTTGCGGCCACCTATTTATAGGCGAAGGAACTCCGGTCGACGGAGGGGCTCGGTCGCCGGCCTCCGGCTTGCCCACCGGTTCCGCTCGGCCGAACCGGTGTCCCATCGAGCTTTCCAGCGGAGCTCCCTCAGCATTGATGGCGCCTGCGATCTTATCCCCTCCGGCCAACGTCGCCCTACACTCCTCAGCCGTAGGCCGTCCTTGGCGCGCGTCGCCGGCCATCACACGTGAGATGCAAGCGACTGAGGAAGAAGAAGACAGGAGGAAGAAGAAGAGAGAAAAGGGGCCGGGCCAAGGGTGAAGGAAAATGGGCCACATGGGCCACGCGGAGGGGGAAGAGAAAGGGAAAAGAAAAAAGGGTTGGGCTTTTGTTGTTTTTTTTTTTTTTGGTTTGTTTATTAATTATCTTATTTATCCGAAATAAAAAAATAAAATAAAATTAATCTAAGTAAAATTGAGGTGTCAACAGTAGATAATATGTATTGCTTAACGAATTTTGTGAAAATGAAATAATAATTCATGAAACTAGGCCTCCTTATTCCCTGAATATAATGGCATAGCTGAAAGGAAAAATAAGACTTTGAAAGAGATGATAAATTCTATGCTTGTTAGTTCTAATGCTCCAAATAATTTATGGGGTGAAGCTATTTTATCTATATGTTACATCCAAAATAGAATACCTCATAAGAAAACAGGTGTTGCGACCTCCCCGAAGCGGGTTGAACCACCTAAGGGTTCGGCTAATGGATTGCTAAGCCTAGACTTAGCTCGAGCTCTCCCAAGTCCATACCAATTCGCAACTTAGGGTTTAAGTTCTTAATATTCAAATGATTTTTATCATGGAGTCGCCAATAATCTATTTTTGGTGGGTCGATTAGAAACCCAAGTAAAGTAATGGGAGAATTACTTCACTCCTACGAATCAGAGATTAAATGAGTTTAGGGACTTGGTTACACTAGACTTGTCTAATGCCCTTACAGTACATTTTCTTTTTTTTTAAAATGTTTTGCAGGCAGCTTGAATTGATTTTAATTTACTTCCCTAACATATGAAGTGATCATGCGGGTGCGCAAACCACCAATTTAATATCCAAATAAAGCAGTGAATAAATGGCAGGACTTACCTTATAGCAACGAAAGCATCTGCAACATTAGATCATATTTTATATCAACAACCCTAGATATGATTTCTAATTAACACGCAATTTCTCTTTTTTTTTCACTTATTTAATGAAAATCATGCAATATGCAATGCATGCTACTAATCTAACATGGAATAATATGACATGATAATGTGGCCTAAACTATATGATGCAAATGCGATGTTTTTGTGTTTTCTTAATAAGCATGCAATCTATCCTAGAAAATAAAACTAATTTATTCTAAGACATTTTTTGTATTTTTCATGAAATTCGGAATTAGAAAAATTGACCAATAATTAAATGTGCAATCTAAATTAACCAAATGACCTAATTCTAATGATGAGCAATTTCTAATTAAATGAACCTAGTAATAATCACTAAATGACGTGCATTTCATGAACATAATTCTACATGACATGCGCATGATTGATTTTATTTTTGTATTTTTTGTATTTTTTTATATAAATTCATAATTAAGATTGCTAAAATATAAAGAATCTAACTAAAGTGAGATATTATCTATTTTAAGTTAGGATTAGACTAATCTAAGTCCTATCTTAACTTAGAAAATTATCTCATCATGCAATTTATTTCAAAAGATATTATCTAACCTAGATACTAGGGGTGAGCAGCGGTCTAGGGTTAACCCTGGACCGATCCTGGACCGGCCCAATCCTGCCGGTCCTGGTCCGGTTCCCAAGGGGACCGGGTCGGTCCTTGGTCCTGAAATTCTAGGACCAACACTGTGCGGGTTGGTCCTTGGTCCTGAGAGTTTTGGGTTGGTCCAACCCTGGACCAACCCTGTATATTATTATATTATATTATATTATATTATTTATAATTCTTTTATATATTCAAACTTAAGTAAAATTTATGTTATTATTATATTATTTATAATTCTTTTATATATTCAAATCTAAGTAAAATGTCTATTCAAAGAAAAAAAAAACCCAAGTAAAATGATGTTAAAGCTGTTGACTCTTCAGGCTCACAGTCACGAACATACGGCATCCAATTCCAAAAGGCATGAAGTTTACGCCGTAAAGGTCTTCACGGCCTCTTCCTCCACAGTCCAGAGTACGTTCTTCACTGTGAGGACCAAGGACTCCTCACAGTCACGGACTCGCGACATCCAAAATGGCGCGAAGTTTACGCCGTAAATCTCCTCACAGCTTCCTTCCCCAAAGTACGTTATCTTCCATTCTGTCTTCTTTGTTCTTCAATTTGCCAAAATCAAAAGTAGCAACATCCCGCTCGCCGCATTGTGGACCCTATCTTGTCCCATATCTCGATGAGCGTTAGCAGGTACAAAAGTTTTATTATTGTGTCATCTTAAATTTGCTGAATATGTATTTGTATTTATAGTTTAATTGCACAATACCGCATTGTGGATGGATGTGTAATTTGAATTTGTAGGTTTGCTTTTTTAGGGAGTATAAAAAACAAGACGAAAAAATTATCGATCGGTCTCGGGTTGACCCTGGAACCGGACCGAACCCATTGGGTCGGTCCGGTCCTTGGTCCCAGGCTTAATAGGGTCGGTCCTCGGTCCTAAAAATTGAGGACCGACACTGTACGGGTTGGTCCTAGGGTTAGGGGGTGGCCCGGACCAACCCGGACCATGCTCACCCCTACTAGATACTATATAAACATGCATTTTAAAAAAAACAAACTATTTTATCATGCAATTTTGTCTAGAAAAATCAATTCTAATCTACATGATATGGAAATGTAATTTTTTTTTGTATTTTTGAAATAAATAAAGCAATTAAAAAACAAAATCCTCCATGGTTGTTTCGCTAATAAAATCAATAAATTGATCTTAAGGCTTAAAGACCAAGATATCAATTTTATTCCCACATGATTAATTATTTCATCTAAAGCCTTATAGATGAAATAAATAAAAAAATCATTGTGCGGTTGCGAATTAGGTGATACGTCGGGGATTTTCAAACATGCATTAAGAACTAATTCAAACAAAGGGACAAAATATTAAAAATAACATAATGAAATAATTCTACCTAATAAAATATAATAAACCTACCTAATTTGAATTTTTTTCCAAATTTGCCTTAACGAGCGGTACTTTGTAGACCACGATGGAGGCTCGGCGCGGATAAGGAAGGTGGCTGTGGTGGTGGGTTGCGGCCGGTGGTGGTGGGTTGCGGCCGGTGGTGGTTCGCCGTCAACCGGAGCTCCGGCGAGTGGCAACAAACACGGACCAGCAGCGGCAAAGCAGCAACCACCGCTGGTGCAGGAGAAGCAGAGGGCGTGCGACTCGCTAGCGTCGGGGTCGGGCTGTGGCGGTTGCAACGCAACAGCAGCTTCTGGTCAAGCTCGTCGCGGGCTGTTTGGGGGCAGCTTAGGCGCAGCAACTCATGAGGGAGAGCTGGTGGACTCGGCGGAGCAACGAGCAGGCTGGTGTCGACTCAGCGAGCTCAGGACAGCGGGGGCGTCGTGGCTGGTGGTGCTTGGCGGACTGAGAGGCAGCGGCGCGGGCAGCAGCAGCGACAGTGTTCAGGCGGGCTGCTGCAACGGTTGCTGCGGTGGTGGCGACGAGCAGAGGCGGCTGCTGGTTGCAGGTGTCCGGGATGGTGCTGCTGGTGCTCAGGCGAAGAGCAACGCCGGCGCGGGCTGCTGGGCGTCGGCTAGGTGCAGCAGCAAGGGCCGAGGCGGTGGCGTCGGGCAGAGGTGCTGCCGGTGTCGCGGACGGGCAGAGGCGCGGGAGCAGGGGCGCGGCAATAGCAGGGACGGTGGTGCTGCGACGAAGGAACTGGGGCGCGGTGACGGGTGCTCGCGGCGTCGAGCGGTGGTGCAGGCGCGGGCTGCGAGCGTCGGGGTCGGCTCAGATCTGGGCGACGGCAGCAATGGTGGCGGAGGGGGCGTCGGTAGCAGCGGAACGCGGTGGTGCTAGCTTGGAGGTGCTGCTGGCGTGGTGGGCAGCGGTGGAGCTCGGGCTGAGGGCTGCAACAGTGACGACGTTCGGAGCTCCGGCGAAGGGCGGTGGCTGATGAGGTCGCGAGCAGCGACGGGTCTCGGGCCGGCGCGGTGATGCGGGCTGCAGTGGACACCGGGGCGGAGGTGCAGGCGTCGCTCGAAGCCTCCCCTTGAAGAAGACAACCCCTCCTTTTTTAATTTTTTCTCTCACATTCTTTCTCTCTCTGTTGCCACCCCTCCTTTTTTAATTTTTTCTCTCACATTCTTTCTCTTTCTGTTGCCCTCTCTGACTTCACCTTCTTTTTGGTTTTTCTCTGACAGACTCTCTATTCATCTCTTCTCTCTACTCGTCTGTCCCCCACGAAAGAGAAAGCCCTCAAATCAATTTTTTCGTTCAGCCCCCCTCCTTCCTCTGCGTCTCTCCCTCACGTGTATATCTCTCTGTGGGCCTTTTTCATAAATTTTTTCTCTTATGTTCTCCGGCCCCCCCAGTGAATTTTTCGTTCACCTCCCCTCCTAAGCCGAGGATCCTTGCTTATTTATAGGCAACAACCGACTTTAGCGTGAACAGGTGAACAGGAGGCAGCCGCAACTTTTCCTTGCTTGTTCAAGTTTGGTTCTTTTTTTTTTTCAAATATGGTGGCCACCGATCTGCTCTCTAGGAAGGAAAGTATTATAAAATGGCAGCCCATCTTTTTGCATGCGTATGTAGAATTTTGACGTCCCCCACTCATGCGTGCATGTGCATGCATTAATGAGGGGAGGAAAATGCACGTTCATGGATTCTTCTTTCTTCTGCATGCTTGGGGTTTCTTATACGGCTACTTGTCCCTCCCTTCTATAGGATAGCCACAACTTTTGACTTTTCTTGTTTGTTATTTGCTTCCTCCTTCAGCAAATTTCTCGTTGCTTCTCCTGACAACCCACACTTGAGAGAGAGCATATTAAATAATATTATATCATGGGCTCATTTTGCTTCTTTGAGGATTCCTCTAGCATCCACCCGTCCGCCGAATTTGTGCGTGCATGCGCATACATTAATGTGGGAGAGACAATGGACGTGCAAGAACTTCCTTCCTCCTTCTTTTTTTTTTTTTTTTTTTTCGCTCTTTTGCGTGCTCAGACCAGCAAAGAGAGACCGTCTTTTTGTGCATGTAATCAACCACGAGCCGCTGCGTCTTGTTGCCTTTTAGTATCGATGCAAATGCGAGTACATGAAATGCAATTTTACTATTATTATTTTTTCTTAGGGGTTAAAGATTAATCCCTAAATTTTTATGCAATTAATTACTAAATTATTAGTCAAAATTTAGGTGTCAACAATAGGTAAAACACCCTATGAATTTTGGAAATGTTATCATTATAATTTAAAATATTTGAAAGTGTGGGGGTGTCTTGCTAAGGTTATGCTTCCTAATTTTAAGAAAATGAAAATAGGCTCTAAATCATCTAATTGCATGTTTATTGGTTATACTAAACATAGTGCTATATATAGATTTCTTGTATTAAAAAGTGACGTGCTTGATAATAATACTATAGTTAAGACAAAAAATGCAAAAAAAAAAATTAGCATATTTTTCCATTAAGTGTTGATAATATTTCTCCAGCACCTCTTCATAAAAACATTTTCGAAAATTCAAATGATGAATTGAGAAGGAGCAAAAGAATAAGGAAAGAAACTTCTTTTGGGAATGATTTTTATACTTATCTTATTGATAATGATCATTTGACTTATTCTGAAGCAATATCTTCCTTAGAAAATATTTTTTGGAAATAAGCTATAAAAATCGAGATTAATTCTATCTTACAAAATCAAACTTGGAAATTAGTTGATTTACCACCCGATGCAAAACCGATCGGTTGTAAATGGATTTTTAAAAGAAAATACAATCCTGATGTTTCTATTGATCAATATAAAACAAGATTAGTTGTAAAAGGTTTTACTAAAAAACAAAATGTTGATTATTTTGACCCTTTTGCTCCAATTACAAAAATTTCATCAATTCGTGTTTTAATTGCTTTGGCTTCTATTTACAAACTTATTGTTCACCAAATGGATGTTAAAATAGCTTTTTTAAATGGTGATTTGGAAGAGGAAATTTACATGGTGCAACCTAAGGGCTGTATTTTTCCTGGCCAAGAAAATAAAGTTTGTAAACTTGTTAAATCATTATACGGCTTAAAGCAAGCACCAAAACAATAGTATGAGAAATTTGATGATGTTCTAGTTAATAATGGTTTTTTCTCTATTGGAGTAGATAAATATGTATACACAAAAACTGTTGATGGTGAATCTATAAGTATTAGCTTATATGTTGATGACATGCTTATTTTTGGTACGTGTATTGATATAGTGAATGAAACAAAATGTTTTTTTACTTCTAAATTCGATATGAAGGACATTGGGGAAGCTAATATTATTTTGGGTGTTAGAATCATAAAAAGTGATAGTGGCCTAATGCTTACTCAAGCGCATTATGTGGAGAGGCTACTTAAAAAAATGATCACTTTGATGTCAAACCTGTGAATACTCCTTATGATTCTAATATCCAATTAGTGAAAAATAAAGGAGATGGTGTGGCTCAGTCTAAGTATGCTCAAATTATTGGGAGTTTGATGCATTTGATGAATTTTACTCGACCTAATATAGCTTATAATGTATGTAGACTGAGTAGATATACACAAAATCCCAATGATGATCATTGGATTGCTTTGAGCAGATTAATGAAATATTTGAGAGGAACCATGAATTATGGTATTTTATATGGTGGATTTCCCGCTGTATTAGAAGGGTACAGTCATGCTAATTGGATTTTGGATTCAAATGAAACAAAATCCACTAGTGCATATGTGTTCACCCTTGGTGGAGGTGCTGCAACTTGGAAGTCAGCCAAACAAACAATAATTACTAAATCCACCAGGGAGTCAGAGTTTGTGGCTCTAGAATTAGCTGACAATGAGGCTGAGTGGTTAAGGAACCTCTTAGCGGATATTCATTTGGGAATGAAAATGACACCTTCTGTGTCTATGTACTGTGATTGCCAAGCAACAATAGCCATTACAAATAATAGAACTTTCAATGGTAAAAATAGACACATCCGATTGAGACATGATGTAGTAAAGCAGCTGCTTACAGATGGAATTATATCCATCGATTTTGTAAAGTCAGAAGTGAATTTGGCCGATCCTTTTACTAAACTTGTGGGAAGAAAATTAATTTATGATACATCGAGGGGAATGAGACTTAAGCCAATTGAGGAAAAGCAACAGTGATGGTAACCCAACCTATGTGATTAGTGATCCCATGAATTAGGTTCATATGAGTAATAACAAGTCTTTTGTTATTCTAGTGATGCACTATTAAAAATTATTGTCCATCCTAAGATGAGAATGGTGCAAAACTGCAAGGAAAAAAGAGGTTGAGCTAAGCTCTTAATGAAATTTCATAGCCATTATTGGTGGTGTATTAAGCTGCATAATACACTTGATGGAATCACCTATATAAGTGTGGAGTGGGACCGCTTCTATGAGAATTTTTGGCGAAAATCTCTAAAACACTTATGGATAAACCAAGCACGTGCATGGCCTATTAGCGCAAAACCGCATTGAACAACAAAGTTTGTGGGAGTGCAATGTGATTAATGAAAATTATAATTCACAAAAGAAATTTTTGGTTCATAGAAGTTTCAAACTTCACTAATAATTTTTTTTTTTTTTGGTAACCCAGGGAACTCCCGTAAGCCGGCAGCCCAGCGAGGTAAACCCTGGAGCAGGTAGAGTCACCACCACCCTTGCCTGCCGGGTAAGTCGTGGGTTCCTTTCCAATAAGACAGACGACGCAGGGAGTCGAACACTGGACCTCTCGCGAAAGGAACGAGTGCTCAACCAACTACGCTGCCACCACAGGTGGTCAAACTTCACTAATAATTTCGTGAATTATGTTTCATTTTTTCTAGGGCTGGTTCATATCCTAACAAGCACCAGTTCCAATGCATTACACTCCAATAACCCAGCATCATATTAATTTTTTATTTTCAAAATCTTTTGAAATATGTGGGGGATTGTTGGATATTTAATTAATATTTTGAAATATTTACAATAATAGCTTTGATAAAAGTTATGACCACATTGAAGACCGTCATTATTTTTAACGGTCACATAACGGTTTCTTAACGATCATATAATGGCTTTTCAATCGTTTTGTAACATTTAATTTATTTTTTCTTCATTATTTTACAACGGCTCTTTTAACAGCTCTTTTAATGGCTCTATTTTGTCTGAATATAAAATCTCATAAGACAATCTTAAAAATATATACATTGAATGAAACAGAGAATATTCTTTCTTTTGAAATCTTTCTTTTCCTTTTCTTTGCTGGGTTATACACAACGTTGTTTATGTTCTTTCTAATATTTAGTGCGGAATATAGAAGAAGGTCTATTGTATCTTGAGAGGATAGCCGTCAGAAGCCTATTGCACTGAGTTTTGTACTCCGAGGGGCAGAATTATCCTTAAGGACAGTGCTTACGCTTAAACGCCTCAGACAAATTTATTTATTCTCATCAGCTTTTTTCCTACACTTAACACATCGGTAATTGAATCAATGAGTGGAGTGATGCAAGGTTCACTAACAAGACAAACCCACTCAATATTTTCTTGGAAGGAGGAATATGGAACTCGCAAGAAGAGAAATGGAAAAACCAAATAACGAGGGAGGAAAATTTGATTGAAGCATTCAAGACAAAGGGGCAAAATGGTAAAAAGACACTATTTTTGGGAGTGTAAAGCCCAAATTGGGGTGGAAATAGCACGATGTTTTTTATTTTGATTGATTTGTTATTATTGCTTCTAGTTGAAAAATTCCCACTTGGTAGGCCCACCGAGTGAAATAAAGATTACAGGAAAACTTAGGGCTTTGCCAGCAACTTTATTTTCATCCTCTAATTTTCCATTAATAAACACTAAAAATTGGCCTTTCTCACCATGTTGAGAAATGCAGAGAGATTTGTCTCGAAAAGCTACCTTTCGAGATCGAGAGAATTGCAGGGTCAAAGAAATTTAGGCAAAATCACATATTCCAATATATTTTTCTGCATGGAACTAGTTTATGCACTTTATCATCCATGTAATAAGTTTATACTAACCTATGTTCGTCGCATTGATGGCAAAAGATTTGCTCGGACATGGTAATGTTCTTGCCTGAGCAAGTTTGGCCTTGATCCAAATTGATCAATTGACCATCATCATTGCTTTTTACATTGTCAAACGGACATGATTGATCGCTTAGTTAACTAATAATCTTAAGTTACATGATGTCATTCTGCTTTTTGGCAGGGTTCCTTACCTTCAAACAACCTTCTCATCGCTATAATCAGTTGGTTAAGTGATTTTAGCTCAAGTTAACATCATTTAGTTATAGTACTCCATTTCTCCATCTTTCTTTGTGTGCCTTTTGGTGATTGTTTTAATTCATGTTGTTATTAATTCGATCGATTAACCATGCCAGGTTTTCACTACAGATGGTCGAATTGCGTGCTGTGGATACTATCAATTATTGTGCAATTTCTTTATGTTGTTTTGCTTCTACAAAGACTAGGACTCATCAATCAAGTACTCCCCATTCCCGTCCAGGTTTGATGGAGTGCAGCCTCCAACATTTTGAAAAGTTTTCGAAGAAAGACATTACGATATTTTAAGTTTCAGTAGGCGCGGAACCTTCGGGGATTCCGATTTTCTTGGTTGAAATTAAGAACGAATGCCTGTCCGCGTGCCCAATCACCAAAGTCCACTTCCACTGCGGCGAATTCAGCTCCGACAATCTTCAAGAGGCTCAACCATAACGACTGCTTGGCGAATAATGGGGCGGCCCTCACCCCCGGTCAAGCCCTCTCTTTCAAGTACTCCACCACTCGCATGTAGCCCCTCTCTGATTCAAACCTCGACATCTCCTGCGCCCCTCGATGAACTTTTAGTCTAAGACTATCAATTTTCAGTTGTCTGGATGTATTAGACCTATAGAAGTATCCGCGTCATAAGAGATTTTCAGATTCCTTCTGTTCTTTGGAGGACCGATCTTCAAAAACAAAGCCGCAATTTTATTGCAATTACCATTGCTAAGTCTCTGTCACAACTTTGTTCTTTTGTCATGTGCCTGAGTGTGGATTTTGTTAACAATGGATAGCATTCAGCTACCTCTTTTCTCACATCTTGGACAGCGAAGAGCAAAATATGGAATTTCTATATATATTTCGATGTGCAGATATAGTGAATATGAGTTTTTGGCTAACTTCAAGGTAATATGATATATCTAATACCAATTATAATCAATCAAGGATATCACATTCAGACAAATTATTTGCATAAACATGAGAGATATAGAGAATCAAATAAATATCCTAATATCACTAACAGTGAATATCCGAGTTAAGTATCGAATCAAAAGGATCTTTCATCTGTCATCATTTATCAGTATAGGAAAAAGTGGGGAAGAGAGCCTGTAATCAAGAAAAAAATTCTTAATCATGGCTAGTGACTCTCCATAAACTCCCATTCAAGGGTACTGCCATATAGTAGAGTGCAGCTCCAGATACATCTGCAATATTTCGATGCATGGTGCAATTTCAATATAATCTGCAACTTCATGACTTCTGAAGGCGGTCCAAAGAAAAGAGAACCCAAGGCAAATCCTTTGGTTTGTTAAGTTCAAAGATTCCCGATCAAGATCCACTTGGCGCGACTATGAATTTCGGCAATGCTGGTAGTATGTTTCTGTGGAGAAAAAAAGTAGTGTTACTTGATAAATGGCACTCCCAAACTCAATGTTAGAGTGATCAAGGGTTGCATTAAGCTGAGTAACCAACTCAATTCATTGTAGTCAACAATTGGAATAGTTGGCAAATTGGAAATCGTAGATAACTGTTGATATCAGTTGGTGAATCAAATTAAGGCTCCGTTTATTTCACAGAAAATACTTTCCTGCAAAACGTTTTTCGGATTTTTTGGTATTCATTTTGCAAAAAATTAACTAGCCAAGAAAAACGTGGAAAAAATACCTTCAAAAGTGAGAAAAATGTTTTCCATTTTTGAAAAGTGAAAAACATTTTCCACAACTTCTTCCACCTCACTTTCTTTTACCAAACTAATCTCCAATTTATTTTTATATTATCTTTTTTCTCTTTTTTTTCTAAAAATCTAATTTTTAATTCTTTTCTTTTCTTTTCTTTCTTTCATTTTCTTCTTCTTCCTTTGCCTTGGTCAATCGACGACCACAGTAGCAGCCAGCGATTGGCCATGAGCAAGGTGGAGCCTCGCCACAGGTTGACGAGGCTCAAGCTCCCCAAATTCCAACAAGATCGAGCCTCGTCGGCCTATGGCAAGGCTCCACCTCGCTTGATCAAGCGAGGTTGAGCTCGCCCGACACTAGCAAGCTCGAGCCTCGCCAGATCTGACCACCTGGGTGGGGCTCAAGCCTCACTAGAGGTAGCCAAATGTCAATGAGGCTTTGCCTACATTTGATGAAGTCAAGTCTTGCCCAGCTCACTAGACGTCGACAAGGCTTTGGCGACCTCTAGCGAGGCTCGAGCTCGCCGGCGTTGGGTGAGGCTAGAGCTCGCCGGCCTCCCCTAATTAGGCGAGGCTCTAGCTCGCCTGTGGCCAGTCATCAGCCACTACCGTGGCCAGTTACCGACCAATAAAGAAGAAGAAGAAAAGGGAAGGGAAGGGGAAAAAAAGGAAAAAAAAAAAGAAGAATAAGAATAAAAAAAAATTAATAATTGATTTTTATAAAAATATATAATAATAAATTTATTAAAATGGATGCATGAACGAAAATATTTTCTTTATCGAACAACAAAAAATATTTTATAATTCATTTTTAGATTTCAGCCGAACAGCAGAAAATATGATTATTTTCTTAGAAAATGGCTTCATGGAAAACATTTTCCAGAAATACAATATTTTCCGCAAAATGAATGAATCATTTCTTTTGAAACTTGAAGAACTTGTGATGGGTTTATACAAAGGAAAGTGTACTTGGAAGACTACATAAGAGTTACAAAGGGATGAGAACAATTAACCAATGTTAAAAACAATGATATCTTGTAATCCAACAAATAAACAAGAAAACCATATCCACTCTAAACACCATTAAATCAGGAAAATATTTTTAACCTACTTAAAATTATTAGCAAAAGATATCAAACATTACAAAAATCTCAATGGTAAAATTTAGATTTTGAAATCAGTCTCTATCAACAATTTCTACAGCGATACATTATTTATTCTTGTTCTACACAATCAAGTATATGTCAACATAAATGAATCTAATTTTAATGCATCACACTTCGGCTGCCTATGGACACGAAAAATCATCCTTCAAACTTTTTACATGTCACAAATTAGTGCCCCACCTAAGATTCATACATGCCATTCAAAACTCCGAATTAATTAACAATTAACTTTATGTCCTAAATATTATTATCAAACATAAAAAATTTCAGATGTCATAGGGCCACTGTCCTACCCAGTGGTGGCTGACAAAGGGAAAAAGGGGAAAAGAAAGAAAAAAAGAAAAGAAGAGAAAAAAGAAGAAGAAAAGAACTAATAAACAAATTTGGAAAAAAAAATAAAATATTATTAAAAATTGTTCATGTTAACGTTATTCATCCCACTAAGGACAATTGACACCCACGTCAGCTATTTTTGATCAAAATTGATTGGATGGATTCAATTAGTAAAACGTAAAAATATTTAGAACTCAACTGACAAAATTGAAAAGTTTAGGACTAAACTTGATAAAAGTGCAATAGATTTAGGATTTTTTGCACAATTTTCTTTTCATTTACCAACATTTTTTTTTTTTGTGAATTTAAGTTGCCAATTCTTATATGAAATCGGTAGCTCTTAGTAACCATTAAGTATTTGATGGTTTGTGAATTACCATTTACCAATTGTTTTCATGATGTATCAAAAGGGATAAAGTGCAATCAAAGATCTAAGTGCAATCCAGTATATCCGTTAGCTCTGTCTAATTTGAGCAATGGAAACCACTGTCGTAGCTTTTCTAAAAAAAAATTCTAGGCCGTGTAGCCACTAATTTGTTGCCACATACATGTCACATGAAAAAAAAATCAAAATTAAAAATAGAAAAAAAAAAAAATAACAGAAAGGAAAAGGAGAGAGACAAATACCCCACTTAGCGCCAAAAAGCATCACACGGCCGTGAAAGATTTTTAAAAATATCATATTAAATCGCTCAAATAGGATGAAGTTAACAAGGTACTTGATTGCACTCTTCGGTTAAGTTTTGAGATATGATTGTACAAATTGAAAGTTTTAGAATGTGATGGTACTTTTATTGGAAGTTTTAGGACTTTGGTTGCACTTATCACTTTTGCCAAAATTTATTTTGCAACTTACGAACTTGCTAAGCTACTAATTTTAATACAAAAATTACCAAATCTTATCCAAGTCTACCTAACAAAGTTTATTCGATTGTTTCAAAAGTACCAACTGCTTCAATAATTTTACAAACATATATTTGGGAGTTTACCAATTGGTTAAAGATACCAACTCTTATAATAGATAATCAACTCTTTCAAAATTTATCAACATTTATATGAAATCGTTTTCAACTTTTGTATGAAATTATTGGCTTTACTCTAATCAATTACAAGCATTTATTTGATTGTTTTGTAATTGTGAGTTGTTCTTATAATCTACCAACATATGAAGCCGTTTCTAACTCTTACATGAAATTATCAACTTTTATCTAGTAAGTTTAACACATTGGTAACTAACTCAATTAGTGGAGACACAATTAACAAAACGAGCCCACCCAATATATTCTCAGAGGGAGGACTGTGAAACTTGCAAGAAAAGAAAAGGAAAAACCAAATAACAAGGGAGAGATTTTCAGATTCCTTCTGTTCTTTGGAAGACTGATCATGTTGCCCGGATTCTTCAAAAATAAAACAATAATTTTTGCAATTACCATTGCTATGTCGCTGTCACAAAATTCGTTCTTTTGTCATGTGTTTGAGTGTGGCTTTTGTTAACAATAGATAGCACTCAGCTACCTCTTTTTTCACATCTTTGATTCCAAGTTAAACATATATACGGAAGAGAAAAATACGGTGTTTCTATATATTTCATTGTATTGATAAAGTGTATATGAGTTATTGGTTGATTATAAGGTAATAAGATAAATATAATATCAATTATAATCAATCAATGATATCACATTCGGAGAAGATATATGCATAATCACGAGAGATATGGAAAATCAAATAAATATTCAAACATCGCTAACTATGGATATATGAACTGAGTATCAAATCTCTGTCAAGCGGGGGAAGAGAGCCTGTAATCAAGAAAAGAATCTTAATAATGGAAAGTGGCTCTCCATAAACTCACATTCAGAGGGATTGCCATATCCTATAGTACAGCTCCAGATGCATTTGCAACGTCAAACATCCAGAAAGCAAAGAAGTCCGGTGGGAGCACTTTAACATCTTGCTTTTCGATGCATGGTGCAATTTCATTATAATCAGCAACTTTATGAGTTCTGAAGGCGGTCCAAAGAAAAGAGAACCCATGGCAAATCCTTTGGTTTGCTAAGTTCAAGTTTCCAGATCAAGATCCACTTGATGCGACTGTGAATTTTGGCAACGCTGGTAGTAAGTAGCTAAGTAGAAAATAAGTAGGGTACCTTGATAATGGCATTCCCAAACTCATTTTTAGAATGATCGAGGGCTGCTTTAAGCTGAGTAACCAACTCAATTAATTGTCGTTAACTATTGGAATAGTTGGTAAATTGGAAAAATTAGATAAACGTGATATCTATAAGTAAATCAAACTAAGTTTTTTTCGAAACTTGAAGAAATTGTGATGGGTTTATACATTACAAAGGGATGAGAACGATTAACCAATGTTAAAAACAATGATGGCATTAAGGTTAAAAAACTAGATAGAGAATAAAGGGAGGATGTTCATGTTAAAACAGCTTCATTTGGGTAAAATTTAGAGATGATGTTTGAGGGCGCATAGCCCCTCGCCTACAGCTAGCGGCTGCCAGTCCTCCCTTGCCGATGCTCAAGTAAGGGTTGATGGCTTGTGGGCAAAGCAGGGCGGGGGCGCCACCTCGTTCAAGCAATCCAGTGAGTGCCTGTGACACCCCACAGTGTCAAGCGAGACACAAAATCTTTCTTCAATTATTTATTTTTCTTTTTAAAAAAAAACTCGGAAGCATAATAAAACAATCACATTATTTGGTAACAGAAATATAACAAGTTTAAATAATCTACATGTGCACTTTCTTTTTAACGTTCATCTTCAAAGTATTAATTCAAACACCCAAAAACAATAACGATGAGTCCGCTTATCTCCAATTCATGACCTTAGCTGAGACAATGCTATATGATAGCACCCAATTAGTCCTAAGAAGAAAGTCGGATCAACTAGCGCCATTACACCCATATTAACCCAAAAACGAGCCTGTATGTTATCTAAGCCGCTGTTCAACTCAAGTATTAATGACCTTTGTCATCATCACGTGACCACCATTGTCATGACTATGTGGACCATCGAATCCTCTCGATGGTTTTACTATCTCGCCATTAATGTCAGCGTACCAAGCAATAGAGCGATGAGGGATTAACTCTTGTAGCTCTTCTTTACCCCCAAACAGTGGAAGTACATTTGATATTCAATAATTTTACAAACAAATATCTAGGAGTTTACCAGTTGGTCAAAGATATCAACTCTTATAATAGATAATCAACTCTTTCAAAATTTATTAACATTTATATGGAATTGTTTTCAACTTTTATACAAAATTATTGACTTTATTCTAATCAAGTACATCATTTATTTGATTGTTTCGTAATTGTGAAGTGTTTTTATAATCTACCAACATATGAGGCCATGGTTACACGGAATTATCAACTTTTATCTAGTATGTTTAACACATTAGTAAGCAACTCAATGAGTGGAGTGACATAGGGCTAAATGGCAAAACAAGTTCACTTAATATTTTCTTAGAAGGAGGAGGAACGTGGAACCCGCAAGAAAAGAAAAGGAAAAAACAAATAAAAAGGGAGGAAAATTTGATCAAAGCATGCACGACAAAGGGGCAAAATGGTAAAAAAGAAGAAGAAGCTATTTTTGGGAGTGTAAAGATTGGGGTGGAAATAAGACAATCTTTTTATTTTGATTGATCTATTATTATATGTTTCTAATTGGAAAATTCCCTCTTGATAGCCCCCTCAAGTGGAATAAAAGATTACAGGAAAACTTGGGGTGGAGGCAACACCGTTTCTACTCCCTAGAAAATATTGGGTGGACTTGTTTTGCCTGCAACTTTATTGTCATCCTCTTATTTTCCATTAATAAACACTAAAAAATTGGCTTTCTCGTCATGTTGAGAAATGCAAAGAGAATCGTCTCGAAAAGCTGAATTGAAGGGTCAAAGAAATTTAGACAAAATCCTCCTCCTTTTGCTTGCCATTTTGAAGGAGATTCGATACAGTAGATTACACGGCCTAGCACGGATGCATCTTTATTCACTTTCCTAAACATTGATCGTCTCTTTGGTTATAAAACAATCAAGTGAGGGAAACGGAGATTCTAAGTTTGGTGAGAAAATACTGATACTGCTTTTTTAAGTTTAGAGACGACAACAATGAAGAAAACGTCACCGGAGATTCTCTGCTGGCTCGTGGTTGTCCTAATAATCCTTGTATCTGACCATGGTATATCTTTACTATGATGGCTTAAAAATTCTATGATGTCTATACAATTATCTTTTCAAGAATCTCACGATGATCGATGGGTTTGATATATATGTCCATAGAATTCATGCTTTCCGATGTATTTTCTGCATGGAATTAGTTTTATGCGATGTATTGTCCGTGTGATAAGCTTATGCTAGCCTATGTTCATCGCATTGATGGAAAAAGATTTGCTCGGACATGATAATGTTCTGTGTGCCTTTTGGTGATTTTTTTAATTCATGTTGTTAGCAATTCGATCATTTGAAGGAGTTAATTCAATCAAATGAAAGTTAATTATGCCGGTTCACTACAGATGGTCGAATCGCGTGCTGTGGATACTATTAATTATTGTGCAATTTCTTTCTGTTGTTTTGCTTCTATAAAGACCACGACTTATCAGTCATGTACTGCAATTCCCGTCCAGGTTTGGTGGAGTGCAGCCTCCAACAATCTCAAAGGTGTTCGGAGAGAGACATTACGATCAACCAAGCCTCAGTAGGCATGCAACCTTCAGGGATTCCGATTTTCTCAGTTGAAATTAATAACGAATGCTCGTCGGCGTGCACCATCTCGAACGTCCACTTCCACTGCGGCGAATTCAGCTCCGACAACCTGATAAGACCAGAAATCTTCAAGCGGCTCAACTACGACGACTGCTTGGTGAATAACGGGGCAGCCCTCTCCCCCGGTCAGGTCATCTCGTTCAAGTACTCCACCACCCGTATGTACCCCCTCTCCGTTTCAAATCTCGACATCTCTTGCTCCACCTGATGAACTTTTTAATCTAAAACTATCAGTTTTTAGTTGTCTCGGTGTATTAGACCTAATGGAGGCATCGGTGACATGAGAGATTTTCAGATTCCTTCTGTTCTTTGGAGGACCGATCATGTCGCCGGTATTCTTCCAAAATAAAGCAGCAATTTACTGCAATTACCATTGCTATGTCGCTGTCATAAATTTGTTCTTCTGTCATGTGTTTGAGTGTGGCTTTTGTTAACAATGGATAGCTTCCAGCTACCTCTTTTTTCACATCTTCGATTCCAAGTTAAGCATATATACGGAAGAGAAAAATGCAGGATTTCTATATATTTTGATGCATTGATAAAGTGTCTATGAGTTATTGGTTAATTATAAGGTAATAAGATAAATATAATATAATCAAGAATTTCACACTCGGAGAAGATATATGCATAATCCCGAAAGGTATGGAGAATCAAGTAAATATTCTAATATCGCCAACCATGGATATATGAGCTAAGTATCGAATTGAAAGGATCTTTCATCTCTCAAGTGGGGAAGAGAGCCTGTAATCTAGAAAAGAATCTTAATAATGGAAAGTGACTCTCCGTAAACTCACATTTTGGGGTATTGCCATATAGTATAGTACAGCTCCAGATGCATTTGCAAGGTCAAACATCCAGAAAGCAAAGAAATCCTGTGGGAGAACTTTTACTTCTCACTTTTCGATGCATGGCGCAATTTCATTATAATCTGCAACTTCATGAATTCTGAAGGCGGTCCAAAGAAAACAGAACCCAAGGCAAATGCTTCGGTTTCTTAAATTTCAAGACTCCAGATCAAGATCCACTTGACCAGACTATGAATTTTGCCGACTGGTAGTATGTAGCTGAGTAGAAAATAAGTAGAATACCTTGATAATGGCATTCCCAAACTCATGCTTCAAGTTTCCATAATTACACTTTCCTTCGTATAAACCCATCACAAGCTCTTCAAGTTTCGAAAGAAACTTAATTTGATTTACTTATCAATATCAGCGTTTATCTAATTATTCCAATTTACCAACTATTCCGAGTTGGTTACTTAGCTTAATGCAATCCTCGATCGCTCTAACAATGAGTTTGGGAACGCCATTATTGGAGGCTGTTGTATCTCCACTTGATCCGCGGGAGAAGCAAGTTCGCGAGGAAATAATTGCATTGCTCGAGGAAGAAAATTTAATGATTTTAACGGTAATAATGAACTTTAATCTTTCTATCAAGCAGCTACTCGACTTGGAATAACTCTTCTAGAGCGGCTCTTACAAAGAGGAGCTCTAAATAAACTAATTGAAAGAGCTAGAGGATGACCATGACATAGAAATGGAAATCAAGTCTCACAAAATAATGGGCTGACTTGGCCATATGGATTTCTAACTCCAGCAAGAGGTAGATCATTCTTCTTACGAAGAAAGAAGAATTGCTGTGAGATTCAATGGGTTTAATCGTTGCAAATTAACACTTATGGATTGGAATTCTAGCATTTCCGTGGTTCAGAATTTCCCTTTCTTTTGACCAATAGGTTAGTTCGTCCAGTTCCTTCCGCATGGTATTTTCAATCATACAGCATTCCAAATTGTAATTGCTTTAGTATTTACATTTTTTCCTCTCAGGTTATACTATGGGGGGTCATGTTGATGATGGAGTGCGGACCGGAGAAAACCTATAGTTAGCATCCGGTACATCATAGTTTTTCCCACCTTTCACGGTAGTTCGCTTGAAGAATAAAGATGGAGTAAATGTTTCCTAGAGAGACTTCATGCACGACCCATCACATCAAGAAAGTTCAAGGCACCACATAAAAGGCATATCCATGAATTCAATAGACGTTGGACAGTAAGCAGACTGTTTTGTAAAAGCATATTCAAACATTCACTCATCCTTAGACAAAAACCAGAACTCTTCTCAAAATGCATTTCCACAACATAGAGCCGAAACTAACTGGAGTGTAATCCAATAAAAAGGTTGCTACTATGAAGTTACAGACATGCACAATGAGAAGCGACGTTTTGACATGGTGTAGAAATTGAGGATGATGCTTAATGCTTCTGTGAATAGCCAGCTCCTAGTGACCTGACAGAGTCATACGGCATATTGTAGAGAATCAAACACCTCCAAAAGATTTGAGGAGAACCACAGGTCCACATACTAGATAGATTCGACATTAAATTCAATTCCATTTGCATTTATTTTTTTTAAACCCTTTGAAATCAAGGATTTCATCTCCTGGGACTCAGATTTAAGTCGAGCTCATGTTGCTCAGACGATTGATTTACCTTTTATCCCTGTAAACTAAATTAAATCAGAGTTCAGGCTATGTGATAAATAAAGCAAACACAAATCAGTACTTTAACGTCCATGCACATCATTCACAAGGTTGGATGAAATTTCACCATTGTCCATAAGAGAAACCAATATTCTTAAGAAATAGAACCGAAAAATGAGAACAATCCATACTTCATCGACAAGCCTCTTAGGGCTGTTAATAAAGCAAGGAATTTTATCAGTCGGCTCATCAATTAATTCTCCCAAAGATAGACAAGAAGACCAACCAGAAATAAAAGCATCTAAAATGCAGCTACTCTTATGGGAACTATAAAACCATCAACCACTGCGAACCATTACTCCATTTGATCAAGAAGAGAACATAAATATGTACCTTGAATATCTGAAATTTAAGGAACGTCACGAATTCAATCCTCCAATATGTCGCGTTAAACACTATCTCATGTTTATTCAAAAAGCCCATTTCGCGAAGAACTGTTGAGCTCAATAACTACAGTCACATGTTCATAATGCAAAATAACTGCTTCAAATACTTCGACAAAGGGATTTTAGAAAGCTCCGACCAGAGAACAGCATCAGAGGACGCGTGTGAACTCATGCACACACGAGAGAAATTTGATTGATTGAGGATGAGGAGTGCGATTAGATAGAGAAATTGCAAAGAATTCACGAGAAATAATAACTTAAAAAGGTAAAATCCTTTCTTTCTTCTGAAACTTGATCGGAGCAACAATTCGGAAATCTTATAAAAAGATAGTCTGCTGCTAACAATGAATGAAGGCATCGCCGAAGGCGACATACAATCAACAAAAGTGCCATCTCATCCAAACCATACTTGGACGCTAAAAAAGAAATAGATAAAATACAAACGGATCCTTCAACCGAGAGAGAGAGAGGCCTGGCCGAAAGGGCGGGCGTCCTGCTTGCCGTCTATATAATTGAAATTTAATTCCATTTGCATTTAAGCTTTTGACACCCTTTGAAATCAAGGATTTCATCTCTGGGGACTCAGATTTAAGTTAAGCTCACGTTGCTTAGAAACTTGATTAACCTTTCATCACCGTAAACTAAATTAAATCAGAGTTCTGGCTGTGATAATAAAAGCCAACGCAAAGAATATTCTAATTCGAAATGCTTTAAAGTCCATTCATCAGTAAGGTGAATGAAATTTCACCATTGTCCACAAGAGAACAAACCTATACACGTACCCATGACTGAAAAACCAAAATAAAACGGACCCAGCTAGGGAAAAGGCCTCGTCAATGAACCCAAGGTGGTCCCAGCCCCACAGGATTCCATGCCAATATGTATGAAAACGCTGTTCGATATGGCAAAGCTCCCTTCTGGTGTTGGGTGCAAAGAGAACGTCTGAGGGAGGGCAGAACAAAAGCAGAGCGTTAGACAAACTTGAATATCGAAATGCAATATGATTGATTTATTGATTGAGGACGAGGAGTGCGATTCGATGGAGAAATTGCAAAGAATTCACAAGAAGTGATAACTTTAAAAAGGCAAATTCCTTTCTTTTCTTGCGAAACTTGATCGGAGCAACAATTCAGTTCGCTATGAATCTTATAAACAGATATTCTGCTACTAACAATGAATGAATGAATGAATGAATGAAGGGATTGGCCAAGGTGATATTCAATCAACAAAGATGCCATCTCATCCAAAACATCCTTGGACACTAAAAAAGGAACAGATAAATATAAAGGGGTCCTTTAACCGAGAGAGAGACAGGCCTGGGAGAAAAGGCGAGCGTCCTGCTTGCCGTCTAGCCAGATGTAGCCGCAGCCCATGCCGTAGAAGCCGCTGCTGAGGTCGGTGCCGCTGACCGGCAGGCATTCGATGTTGAGGACTTGAATCCTCGACAGCTTAAGGGAGGAGAATTTGGCGCAAATAGCCTCCTTGCCCTGAATATTCTCGCCGTCGAAGGTCATCATCGCGTCTTCCCAGTACAGGTTCGCCAACTTCTTCTCCGCCGACTCCTCCACCGCCAACTCCGCCAACTCCTTCTCCGCCCACTCCGCCCGCAACTCCACCAACTCCTCTAATATCGAGAAGTGGTTCTTCAGGAACCCCTTTGCCTTGGGTATAAGATCTTTCGTCTTCTCTCCTTGGGATGGATCCATGGTTTCTCGATCGATGGTCGTCTTCTCCCCTTCTGGTTCTCTTCTCTGTGCTTCGGATCTACGCGATGCAAACACGACACCCCAAGACTAAAGAATAAACCCTAGGGCTGATCGATGGTCGTCTTCTCCCCTTCTGGTTCTTTTCTCTGTGCTTCAGATCTACGCGATGCAAAGACGACACCCCAAGACTAAAGAATAAACCCTAGGGCTGATCGATGGTCGTCTTCTCCCCTTCTGGTTCTCTTCTCTGTGCTTCAGATCTACGGGATGCAAAGACGACGCCCCAAGACTAAAGAATAAACCCTAGGGCTGATCGATGGTCGTCTTCTCCCCTTCTGGTTCTCTTCTCTGTGCTTCCGATCTACGCGATGCAAAGACGACACCCCAAGACTAAAGAATAAACCCTAGGGCTGATCGATGGTCGTCTTCTCCCCTTCTGGTTCTCTTCTCTGTGCTTCAGATCTACGCGATGCAAAGACGACACCCCAAGACTAAAGAATAAACCCTAGGGCTGATCGATGGTCGTCTTCTCCCCTTCTGGTTCTCTTCTCTGTGCTTCAGATCTACCCCATGCAAAGACGACACCCCAAGACTAAAAAATAAACCCTAGGGCTCTGAGGGCTTTCTTTTTACTTGGACTTAACCCGACCCGGAAGTTCCGGTCCGGTCCGGATAAAAATACTAAAATGCCCTCTTTTTCCTCTCTTTCTTTTTTTTTTTAATCTTTTTCCAGTTCAGCCCCTTGCGCCTTTTCGACTACTTCTTCATTTTTTTGTTATTTATTTTCGTTTTTTATTTTATAAGTAGCTATGCCCCCGTAACTTGGCTGTCCAACGGATAGATCGAGCAGGATTGAAAACAGTCCTACTCCTATTGACCAATTTAATCTGTTTTAACATTTTTGTATGATATAAATTTGATGATACATACCCGACCCGATCCATACTCGACTCAACCATGTTGATACCTAAATTTTTGCCCAAAAAAATCATTTCAAAAAATGGAAACTTGTTTTTCTACAAAAATATTTCATGTCAAATTATTGCATATAGATTATCTAGTTGTTTAGTATAGTTTTTTTTTAATGGAAGATGTTTTTCCTTTTTAAAAAAAATATTTAAAAAATTAATTTAAAATTTAAAATTTTAAAAATTAATTAATTAAAAATATATATTTTTTTAAAAAGAGCAAGTTGGGGCCAATGATCTAAATGTGACTAGCAAAGCCCAAAAGGTCAGATTGGAATTCAAATGGCAAGTTAAGGCCAAAATGCAATTTCTAAAAGTTGAGGGACCAATTCACAAATTTCGCAAAATTTCACCCAAGCCCTTAAATCATCATCTTGGCCCTAAATTAAGTTGAAATTGAACTTGGGCCAGGTCAAATCAATCAAATTGGGCCAAAATGACCAAACTTACATTGAATTGGGCATTTTCGGGTAAGAGAATGGCCAACTTTGAGGGACTCTCTTGCAAAATTGGGTAGGGACAATTGCAAAAAATGGTCAAGATCATAAACTACTATAAAAGATCTTGCTAATTGATTAAAAATTACAGCCAAATTGATGGATTAAAGCATTCAAATCAACAGCCAAAAGTCAGTCCACGAGTTGGTCTCAATTCGGAATTGCTGAGTAAGCAACTTGGTGGCCCCACCATATCCTCCTCAGCTGCCCAACCAGCCCGATATTTGCACGTGATGGAAGACCATATATAGTAGTGCAAGTGGACGAAAAATGGCTAGGGATAAGCTGCTGAAAGCACCGGAAAATCATAGCAAAATCCACACACTCAACAGATGTAGAAGTTGAAAAAATTGGCCAAGTCAGAGAGTGGGTGGACTAGCTCAGTTGGCAGGCTTGGTAGAGGGGCAAAAAGCCGACCAAGAGATTGATGAATTCAGTAGATAAGATCTATGAAGCGTGCTATTTTGGGGAATAAGAGGTAGAAGACAAGAGGCACGAGGGAGAACTCACGGTCGTCCTCCAAAAACACCTCCAGAAGCAACTCAAAAGAGAACCGAGAAAATTCCAGATCAACCTTCAGAGAGAAAAGTGAAATTTTCACAAACTTGCAGCCAAAATTAGCCAAAACCTTCAACTAGAGAGTAAAACTTCACTCAAAGATCTTTCAATCCATAGGTCGCATGTCCAAAATGGAGTTTGGTAAGGTCTCCTAAATCCCCCTGAAAATCACCCCCTGGCGGGTTAAGAGAGTCCTAAAAATTTTCTAAGTGTTGAGCCCGGTTTGTCACGAGCAAGGAAAAACGAGTCTTTTTGCGAAAAGGGAGAGACAAATGAGGAAATCCATGAGCTACAAGACAAACTAGAATATTTATAGGTTGGGTTAGTTCTAATTTGGCCAACAAAAGAGGTTCTGAAGCCTAATTTCAGAGGTCAATCAAAACCTTTGTCGTTACCCTTTTCTTCTGCAGATCTCACTTTCAGTTTGAATGAGCCATTTTCCACGTGCCCCCCGGAGGATAATTTCTCTTTTCCTCAACCAAGACTCACTTGAAAACGAAATTAGGAAGCAAGGTAAGCATCCTAGATGTTTTTCTATTTGAGTTCAAACATGTTTTGATCACGAAAATCAAGAGGAAAACTAGTCCAGAGAACTGAATTTCAAGACTGAAAATTTTCTAAATGTTTAAAACCTCTTCAATACCCCTACATGCTTCACTTGTTACTCCCCTTTGCATGCGTTTTTTTTTTTTTTTGTGACTTTGATGAATGTTATATGGGAGTATGAATAATGCATAGGACAACCCAGTTTAGTTTTTAAATTTCCTTGTGAACCATGAAACTGCCTATAACATGAGCCAAAAACCAAGCCAACCCACATTGAGACATGTTGGGCCAGAGTAGATCATGCATGTATACTTCTTGGGACGTTCGTTTCGATGCGTCCAGTTGATCGTTTTCGGTGATGTTTGTTGCATTTGAAAGGATAACTTGCATCGGGTTTTCCTTTTCCGCGTTTATTTTCAAGTCATTTTAATTTCTTGGATGTTTACTTACCATATCACTTTTCATTAATTTGAGTGTGAATTTACCTTCTAAATTATGTTAGGATTAGTCTAGAATTATAAAAAAAAAAAAAAAACTACAAAAACATTTGCATAGACACTTAGTGGTTTTATAAGTATTATAATTAGTAATCAAGATTGTATAATCATTTAGATAAACAACCTTTCGAGTTAGTGGTACCGCAAGGGCGCTAATAGAAACATTGACGTAATTAAGTCCCCGTTCCTAAGAATCTCTGGTTGCGTAGGAATTGAGACAACACTCCCATGTCTCGATTGGTTTCTAGCCGACCCCAATAGACTAGTGGCGACTTCTAGAATTACATAGGTTGTTAAGAACTAAAAAAAATAAAATCCAACGTTGCGCGAGGTATGGGCTTGGGAGAGCCCACGCCTAATTTAGGGCCATTGGTCCGCCTCTTTAGGCAAATGCCTCTAAACCTTTCTTCATTTTCCCCGGATGGAAAAAGAGAGGTCGTGACAGCTTGGCAACTCCGCTGGGGATTTGGTTACAAACCTTAGAGGACTTAGGCCATAATAACTTGGTTGGTCGTTTACTAACATGGAATTCATTTGATAGCGCGTGTCAAAGCCACGTGGAAAACAAGGTTAGTCCATTAACAATGTGTTAATTGTTTTTGTAGGTTTGGAGTAATAAGGGGTGGAGTGTGTGTTGACCCATTTCTTTTGCAAGAAGGTGTAGGAATGTATGTCTATATGGATGGAAATTGAAGTGTTGTTTGTATATCAATTGTTGTGCATGCCTTTATACTTACCTTAGCACTACACATTTACACACACAACCCGCGATCTAAAACCCCGATCGCATCAAGAAGCCCATAGGAGGTGCCAAAAGATGGAACCCGTGTGGGGAATGACCCATGGCTATCCATTTTTTGGTCCCGCTCATTTTGATTAATGATAAAGAGAACTGTCTGACGTAAATGCGGAGTGGGGAAAACTCTTTTGATCTAATTGAAATGGGAACCTTTAGCCTTTAGAATCATACCTCTTAGTGAGCCTCATGAGTCGACATGCAATGTGTCTTTGTGTTTGCCGCATTTTTTTTCTCTCTATCGAAGGTACCCTGGTATTTTATTCCCCGATTTAAATAATGCTTTTTGTACATATAATGTTTTATCATAAAGATTAGCTTATTTTGTGACATATGGTGATTGATCAAAATGCCTATTTAGGTTTAGATACCATGGGTTTCCCTGAGCTTCGTATTATCCCAATCCCCAATCCCAAAGAAGGCGTTGTTAGACATGTGGGATGCACTTGATGTGAGCGAGAAGACTTTTGTAGAGAAGAAACTTGGCTATCTTAATTTTTGTCTTATATCGAGTCCCACGTGCCATTAGTGAAGGCCATGGCTCATTTTTGGAACCCCAAGACTTCAACGTTCGTGTTTGGTCATCATGAATTGACCCCAACTTTAGAGGAGTTAGAAATCATTGTTGGCAATGTCCCTGCATTCGGTCTTGTCGACCCTCCTTTAGGAGTAGATCCTATCCCACTATCAAGTCAATTCCTAGGAGTTCCTCCTCTTGAAATTAAAGAACTTCTTAATAGGAATTCAAAAGGCCTCCCTTTGTCTTTCATCGAACAAAGATTCCGTAGTTTTCTCCCAAGCCCCAATCCTCAAAATGCTAAAATTTTCCTTCTAGCATTCTTTGGATTCGTTCTTTTCCCGTTCACCCAAAAGACAATGGATCCTAGCGTTGCTCATATTGTCTATAGAGTCCTTCACCTTAAGGGATTTACACACATGCTTCTTGCCGAAATGTTCCTCTCTCTCAACCGTTTCAAAGAGGACAAGGGTTCGATCCTTAGAGCACCTATAGGCATCCTTCAAGTTTGGATTCTCTCTCACTTAAAAGTATTTGGAGGGAATTTGGCTATTACCAACATCGATAAAGATACAAACCCTCTCACCAAACTTAAGGATATAGAAAAATTCCTCCATGCTTGGACATTCCGTGGTTGGGTAGAACTTTTTGAAAATATCACCCCAAACCAAATCTTATGGCAAGCCCCTTGGATTCACTTCCCTAAAGCACGACTTATGAGCGGTCACGATGACCTGATTCCACTCTTAGGTTTGACAGGATTCACATCTTATTACCCTTTAAGAGTAGTTCTCCTTCAAAGTTAGGGTTGTTTCGTTTTGACTTTCGTGATAAGGCTGTCAAGGGGAACCAAATCGAAGACATGAAGAAAGAAGTCGAAAACATCATCAACATCCTACATCATTGCCCACCAAGGGATATTGAGTGGGTTATTGAGTTGGAAGGAGAAATGAGAGAGCACCACGCATCAAGAGGATATATTGATCGCTGTATTGAACTCGAAGTTGCCGTCGTCATTCCAAAGTTTCCTACGAAGCCAACTCCGAAGGAAATCCAAATGGAGCGGATTATAAGGGAAAGGGATGAAGCTTTGGCTAAGGTGGAGCGTTTGACCGAAGCAAATAAACGCATCCACAAGTTGCTTTGAGGGGAAAATTGAACGATTAGTCATATTCCATTAGAGTTGTGTTTTTAGAAAAGTTGTATAAGGTTTTCCTTATGTGAAATTTTAGTAGCAATGTACTTTAGCGGATGTATAGGGATTTTCCTTCACAATTTTTGATGTAATTAGTGACGTCTTTCCCTCCCTTTTAATACTTTGATTCTAATGGAATATGAGATGGGCATTTTGATCAACCATCATGTGTTACCCATTTCATTGTATAATTTCCTATGACAAAATATTGATAAGAAGCCACTTATGTGAGATTCGGCTTATGCAAGGGGTTTGTTATTTCTATTTAGTTATAAGAAAATATAAAATTGAAGGGTTTTAAGTTTTTTTTTTATCTTATTTTTCATCTTTTGTATGTTGATTTGTTTGTTCTTTTGTTTTATTTGTACTAAACAAGGTACCGACAACACGGCTTTAAGACGATCGCCCATCAAGACCGGTTCTGTTGTGACATCCCAAATTTTCAACCATGTCTTCTACTGAATAAATCGGGCATTTCATTGACGCGTCTATAGGGTTATTCTCAGAGCCAATCACTCTCGAGATAACTAGACTAGCTGGGGAAATTATTAAGGAATTTTAAGGCAATAGACTTGAGAACTCGATCAGGAATCGGCTTCTTAACCGTGTCCATCTTTAGAGGTCACTACGGCACAGTTAAAAATCGATTTGAAATCAGAGATAGACTGGATCGATAGAGATATGTGACTAATCGTGGGTGACACCACTGAATTAGAAAATTCTCGTCGGCCAACACTAGACTGATTTTCTTATTGTTTTGGTACCCTGTGTCCGTAATTGAATCCTCGAGATTTTCACGACAATCAAGAGTCGCCATTGAGTCGAGTGGGTTTATAGTGGCTCGAAGAAAATCGACCACGGGTCATTTGCCTTAAAAAGTTCTGAAAACTACCCGATAGTCTAGGTCACACTAAAAACGCGCCGAATGAAAATTAACCGCCAATTCGAGTTCGATTTCAGAAATTGAAGTTTTGGCCATGTCACAATGAATTTTAGGAGTATCGACTCAGTCTCAGAAGATTTTCGAAGATTCGGGAAATTTTACGGAAATTGGGTTCGGACGTCGCGGAAATTTGGCAGAAGTTCAGATTGGCTAAATTAATGGGAAATTTGACTTTCGGGTTGAGCCTGTGTGTGTCGGAGATTTATAGAAAATTTCTTGGGATTTTTCTATATCAAAATTGGACCTCAAATTGGAGAGATTGGAATTGAAATTTAGTTCGCCCTTAGTTAAAATCGAATCTTAAGATGGGGGTGTGCAACATTGGTATCAATTTGGATTTTTGGTGGATTCTTGAATGAGGAAAAATGCAGAGACGATCAATGAATGATCAATTGAATTTGTGAGAATCAAAGTGAGATGGAATCAAGAGAGAATGGTAGTGCAATTTAAGCCATCTCACCCAAATTCGTGTACCCCCACCTAGCCACAACATTTGGACCATTTTGGCTTCTAGAAGAGGGGATCATGTTGGATCATTGAAGACCAAGTAAATTATACATGGCCTATAATGATCTTTGGAAGATATTTGCAAAATATCAAGCTTAAGGGGGGCCCTCACCTCTCATCACAATCCTCTCTCTCCCTCTGCCGCTTTTCTTGAGCGAGTCCCTCACGCCATTTACTCATCTCTCTCTCCCCTCTCTTTACTTCAACTTCACCGAAACTGCAGCATCAAAAACCCCACAGAATCAACCCTCCATTTCCCTTTAGCTGCCGCACGTCCATCCCCTTGCCGCGATATCCCAAGCGAAGCCAGCAAAGTCCACGTCTTCTCTCCACCGAAACTGAATCATCCAGCGCCCTCCTTTCCGCGTCTTCACGCCAGCTCGTGTCTCCTTCGTGCGCAACTCCATCAACCGAAGAAGGCCGTCTCCACGCGTCCACGGCTGCTCCCTCCGTCTCCGCCAACTTCGTCCGCGCAATCCACCGAGTGCCTCACGCTGCCAACGCACCGGTCAAGACAGCTCACGGCAGAAGCTGCTCCAACGTTGAAGCTGGCCTTCACGTGTCCTCAGCTGGAGCTCCTTCGGTCAACACTTCTCTCCGTGAAGCATTGCTGACCAAAGAGCTTGCAGCGACGTCCACGTAACCTTCAGCCGCACCCATCGTCACTCGTGGATCAGCTCGCCAGCAAGCCGCGGAAAAACACGGAACAAACCGTGAATTCACGAGTCTTGGGCTCAGCAGTCTTCGGCCCAAATCTGCAGACCAGCGAAGCCAGAAGCCTCGGCCCATTTTGCAGTCTTCAAGCCCAATTGAAAATTCACAGCAGCAGGCCCATCCAGTTCAACCTTATTCAATTGAATTGAAGCCCAATTTTCCAGCACTTGAAGCCCAAGTGAATTTCGCAAGCCCAATTCAGCAAGGCCCAGTTTTCAGCAATTGTAGTCTTCAAGCCCAGTTTTTTTGAAGCCCAATCGCAGCTAGACCCAAGTCCAAGAGCAAGCCCATTCCAGTGCAAGGACAAATCTCATTTGGGCTGAGATTTGTTGGGCCAAGCCTTAGGCCCGGCCCAAGTTCGTCGACGCCGCCGAAAATTTCGATTTCGGCCGCCGTTGAGTCGTTGTCGCGGTGAACCGGTTTTTCGCGATACACCGGTGAGTTTATACTCTAAACTCTGCTTAGTAGGTTAATGACGTTTAAGGGGTGTTTAGATTTATTTTATTAGGAATTAGGTGGTTAGTTAGATTAAATTAGAAATGTAATTATTTAATTGAGCATGTTAGGTGGTTAGAATGGTTTAGTTAAGGCCTAAATAAATTGTACTATTTATCTAGAAGGGTTCGGGAATTTCTCCGAGTCCGTATTGGTTATTAATTTAATGATTATGGCTTAGGTTAGTATTTTTAGAATTTAAATTGATTTATTTAATTAATTTCAGTAATTATTTAATTATTAATTATTTTTCCGGAAATTAGACCGGGATAGCCGGTGACCGGAATTTCGTGCCGATTGCAATGGTGTGGTTAATTTCTGCAATTGAGTGTTAAATTATGCAAATTGAGTGCCGATTGAATTTTGGTATTTAATTCCAAAAATTTTGAATTTCCAATATTTATTCAGAAAATCCCAGGTGTCGGGTTTTGATACCGAAAATGGTTTTTAGTACTATATGAAATAGTGGGATTTCAAAAAGGAGGAATATCAATTTTTCTAGATCAAGTTGACCGTGTACCCACACACGAGTAATTTCATGTGAATTTCTAATACGAAGAAAAAGGCCAGGCTCACCATTTTAATTGAAGCATTTGAGTGCAATGCACGGTGTCCTGGGCCATATTTGAGTGATCGTGTGATGGTTATGAGAAATCGTCCCGGGCTATTGAGCTGGACGTTATCCCTATGTGGGATACCCCATGGACAACGGGAAGCCGGTCGCAGTTGATTCTGAACCCTATGCTCCTTCGGGAAAGCCGTCTAATAAAGAGACGTGCCGTGCTCAATGGGGTGAGACGAAGCCTGGCAATGCCAGAAGACCGCCGAACTGAGAGTAGGCCGTGCTATATGCCGAGATCAAAATTAGGAATGCATGATTAATTGAGTGTGGCGTTTCAATTATTGGAGCTTATTTGTTGCTCATGCTCTCATGTTGTCTTTGAGATAAATTGTACTGACTTGCAGGGTGGGTCTGAGACGAGGTAAGTCTCCTTGATTGTGTGATTGCGTGCTTAGGACGCTTCTTGACGTATTTCCCTCCTAATTGGGGTTTAGAGCTTAGACTCGCTGAGATGATATCTCACCCCATTGTGGGACAACATTTTCAGGGTCGTTGAGTGGAGGACCTGGAGCTAAGAGGAGGTGATCGGAAGCATGGGTCAGTTAGGACCGCTTCTTTTTGGAGGGTCAGTCTTTTGTAGTCTTTGGCCATAGACCTGTGTTCATGACTCAGTATATATATATATAAGCATGTTTGTGTATGAATCTATTATACTGCTTTTCTATCCCAAGATGATTACTGTCAGGGGATTTCTTTTCGCTTCCGCATGTGCAATAAAATGAAAAGGGTCGGCGACTCATCCTGGGAAGTCGCAAATTATTATCGACCAGATAGGGATGGGCACGTGCTCGGGGTCCGGGGCGTGACATCTGTAGCTGCAAAGATGAACACAGAAGAACAAAATGCCCATTTTAACGCCTTGGATAATAGAATCACCGACTTGGCAACCCAATTTGCCCAATTTGTGAATGAGATTCGAGCTAGTCTAGTGGCTGCAACCCCCAATAGAGACATGCTCGTGCCTACTCCCGAAGCTAGCAATGCCAACGTTAGGGAGAACGTTGCTGAAGAGATTCCCCATCAAACACCCGTAGTGGTAGAACTTGACCCCATCTCGGAGGCCATCTCAGCTCGAATGGAGGAGGAGAACAAAAAAAGATTTGCTAAGCTTGAGGAGAAGCTTAAAGCCATACAGGGATATGAAAGTAACATGATCGAGGATCTGTCTCGATACGCCAAAATGGACTTTCCTGAGAAGTTTAAAGTTCCCGATTTCGCTAAGTATGATGGTACCGGCGATCCAAAAGTCCATCTGAAGTACTATTTGAACAAGATGGGGCGCTATGCGTAGAACACCCCCATTACTGATTCAAACTTTTCAGGAGAGTCTATCTGGCCCGGCCTTGCAATGGTACATTCTACTGGAACCAGAAAAGATGGAAAAATGGGAGGAATTGGCGGAGGCATTTGTGCCGCAATATAAATACAATACCAAGATTGCCTCGACGTGCAAAGTGTTAACGCGCATGGAAAAAATGAGAAATGAGTCATTCAGGTCATTCGCACAAAGGTGGTGCACCTTGGCTGCTCAGGTTCAACCACCACTAGACGATGTTGAAATGGTGAAGCTGTTCCTTAACACCCTTCCTCCAGACTTTTACAACAAAATGATTGGCTTTGACTATGGAAACTTTACTCGTTTGGTTGCCATCGGAGAGAGAATTGAAGAAGCCATGCATGAAGGTCGGATAACCGAAGGCACAAACAGGAAATTTACTAATAAGGAGAAAGAAGTAGAAGTAGCTTACGTGCAAGTCCTAGCCGAATCAAAACCATTTTCGAATCCTCAAAATCCTTCTGCATTAAGAGGGAGGTACCATAATTATGAGCCTAGGAAGTGGACGCCAAGGCAATTCACACCTTTGCCTAGGCCCTTGTCCAAAATGTTGCCCAAGTTACTGTAGAAAGGGTTGGTAGCTAAGGAGATTCCTCGTGACAACCCTCATAAATTCCCAGGGTTCGACCTTACAAAGTCTTACGAGTACCATATAGGTGAGAAAGGCCATGATGTGGATAATTGCCGAGTGCTCCAGAATAAGGTCTAGAGCCTATTGGATAAAGATATCTTGTCATTTAAGGAGACGCAACCCAACGTCAAGCAGAATCCTTTACCCGTTCATGTTGGGGATGTCAATATGATTGCGGAAGGAAAGGATAGGAATGTGCAAATGGTTGGGGTTGATGTCCACAAACTATATGAAGATTTGATTTTAACTGGCTACTACAAAATGAGCGATGAAGATGTCCCAACTGAGAAGAAATTAGAGCGTGTCACCAAGATGATCAACATGGGCATAATCCGAAATGGAGGAGGAGGCCAAGCAAATGAGACGATGACAGCTGTAATTGATTTCTCTCCCAAGAATTCTTGTTGTGAATTTGGGATGGTTGTGGAGAGGTCAATTGAGGAGGTAAGTGTTGTTGAAATACCTAATGATGTCAACAATGAGGAAGAAGCCTTAAATGCTGAATCCGAGCTAAAGGCTAAAAGAGTTGGCAGAGATCGTGAATTTTTTAAGATGGCACTAGAAAAGGGCAAAGTGATAGATACACTAGGCCAACCAAGTGGGAAGTATGACTATCTCGTCAAATACTCACCTCCTTCAAGTTTTTTCATGGATCCTAAAGAAACCATCCTTGATGGGTGGAGAGGCATAGATGACTTAGCTGAGCTCAAAGAAGAAACCATCGCCATGATGACACCAGTAATCATTGATTTATCTGTTGAAGAAGAGCAACGAGACTCTAATGAGTGTGAGTTTAAACATGTGGTTATTGATTTGGCGACCGAGGAGTTCGTGAACTTAGAGCTAAGAGAGGCTGAGCCTAAACGGATGGTAATTGAGTTGCCGCCATACGATCAAGATGAGACCCCAAAAAGCCCTGTCGCTAGTTTCGATCCTAAGGCAGTTCCGTGGGATTATGGGACAAATGAAGTCGATGCTGTTACCCGATCAAGTTGTTGTTATGCACCCGCAGAAGTTATGGAAAAGAAAGCTGTCACTGATGAGGAAGCGAAGCAATTTTTGGCGATGATCAAATCTAGTGAGTTTGACGTGGTAGAGCAGCTAAGGAAGATGCCCGCTCAGATTTCGCTCTTGGAGTTGTTCAAGACCTCTAAGAAACACAAAAATGCACTATTGAAGGTTCTAAATGAGATACACGTACCGGAGACCATTGGGGATAAACAGCTGGAGGAGTTCATTGGGTCCATTCTCTTGAAGGACCAAATCTCGTTCTCGGACGAAGATCTTCCGGAGGAGGGACGTGATCATAAAAAGGCCTTACTCATATTGGCCAAGTGTTGTGATATGATGGTAGCCCGGGTCTTAATTGATAATGGGTCCGCTCTGAATATTTGTCCATTAGCCACCATTCGTCATCTCGGGGTTGGTAAAGAGCAAATTAAACCATCCAAGTATACCGTCCGAGCTTTTGACGGTGTAAAGAAGGAGACAATATGGGAAGTTGAGCTCAACCTTTTGATCGGCCCTACCTCATTCCTAACAAAATTCCAAGTGTTGGATATCCCCAGTGCTTTTAATTTCCTATTGGGTCGACCCTGGATCCATGCTGCTGAAGCTATACCTTCCTCTCTACATCATATGGTTAAGTTCATTTCGGAGGGGAAAATTATAACCGTTCATGCAGAAACTGATTTTAAGATCTTTCAAGAGACATCCATCTCGTATGTGGAGCCTGAGGAGAAGGAGAAATCTAGCTACCATACCTTTGAACTAGTCTCAATGGTCCATGTACTTGTTGGGACCACTGTTAAGAGTCCTGAAATGTCTGGTCTGTCTATCATGTCAAGTAGAGTGCTACTGGAGCACGGTCATATTCCCGGACTGGGATTGAGATTGTATGCACAAGGTATTGCCAAGCCCATTGAAGCCCCTAGGAATCACAAAAGAGTAGGCTTAGGCTACCAAAAAGATCTGAAGAGTCAATTGAATTATGAAGAGTTTGCTGGTCAAGGCATACATGGCAGAGGTAGAGGCCGAGGTTACCATGGAGGACATATGGGCCGAGGCGATCGTGGAGGCCGAATTATGCGTGAGGGGATACATGGGCCAAAGTAACTGTTGGGGCCGAGGTGTGTGTGGAGGTTATATGGGACAAATCGAATATGGAAGGGACACTAATGCAATACAAAATCAGCAAGGCTTGCTCCTTCCATCACTAAAGGATCTTTATCCACCATTGGAGAAGACCTTTATCAAGTCACCTGAGCTGCTACAAGAAGAGGAGGGAACAATCTTGGGCATAGCAGACCTATTTGGTGCCAACTATGTGTGTGCCACCTTTGATGATGACAAGGTGGAGCCTTCTGCGAGCTTTTTCCAGCTTTCGGAGTAGGGATGCTACTTACCTATCCTGTTTAGTTTTATGTCATTTCCTTTATGTACTCCCTTACATGTGGAGAGTTGTTTAGCTACTTTTGTTATTTTCGTTTGTAATCAAGGTATTGGATTGTGAGCTGTGGTCCAAGATCTGAACCTTGTAAAATGGCCTTATCATGTTAATACTAATGCATCCATGTTTTATTAAGGGCATGAGGAAGTATTCCCACCAGTCCTATGATGATGCTTTGAGGCTTGGACTTCCTCATGACTCCTAGTTTTCAAAGTTTTGGGAAAAGATGTCTGAGGACATAAGGACAATCTCCTGATTCTTATTTTTTCAAATAGTTATTCAAAAGAATTTTTGAATGTGCATCATGCATGGCATTTGTTAAGTGATTTTACTAACCCCCTCATTTGCATCTCAGGCATGTCATTCAACATAATCATGATACCTATGTATGTGACTTGGAATTGCCTAATGAAAGTCTCTTCGAATCCGACGAGGATAATGATATCTAGAAAGACATCGAAAGAGATTGGATTCGTCATGAAGAATCTAAACCCTTGACGGCCGAACAAACAATTACTGTAAATCTTGGCGACACTAGAAAATGTTAAGGAAACCAAGATTGGGGCAGGCCTTTCAGAGATCGAGGCAAAAAGAATGGTTCGGTTCTTAAAGGAATATCAAGATAAATTCGCATGGTCCTATGCGGATATGCCGGGACTAGACCCAGAAATCGTGGAGCACAATCTGCCAACTGACCCAAATATGTCACCAAAAAAGCAAAAACTTCGAAGAACGAAACCTGAACTTTCTAAGAAGATTGAGGAAGAAGTTATGAAGCTATTGAAAGTAGAATTCATCGAAGTATCCCATTATGTTGATTGGATTGCTAACATCGTTCCGGTCATGAAGAATGATGGACAGGTTAGAGTTTGCATAGACTATTGAGATTTAAACCGAGCAAGCCCGAAAGATGATTTCCCGTTACCGCATATTGATGTTTTGGTTGATAGCACCGCGGGATTTGAACTATTCTCCTTCATGGATGGGTTCTCTGGATACAACCAGATTAGGATGAAAGAGGAGGATAAGAGTAAAACATCATTCATTACACCATGGGGGACCTTTTGTTACAGGGTGAT
This sequence comes from Eucalyptus grandis x Eucalyptus urophylla, assembly GCA_028830015.1. Classification (NCBI taxonomy): domain Eukaryota; kingdom Viridiplantae; phylum Streptophyta; class Magnoliopsida; order Myrtales; family Myrtaceae; genus Eucalyptus; species Eucalyptus grandis x Eucalyptus urophylla. The sequence continues at coordinate 60,044,378 of CM054200.1, read as the reverse complement.
GCCGTTTGGCCTAAAGAATGCGGGAGCCACATATCAAAGAGCAATAGTCACCTTATTCCATGACATGATGCATGAGAAAATAGAGGTATATGTCGATGATATGATTGCCAAATCAAAGCATGGAGAAGACCATATTAGGGTTCTAAAGAAGTTATTTGATCGACTCAGAAAATTTAAGCTAAAACTTAATCCCGCCAAATGCATATTTAGGGCAAAGTCTGGGAAGCTATTAGGTTTTATGGTTAGTAGCCGAGGCATCGAAATCGATCCGTTGAAAGTTAAAGCCATTTGCAACCTCAAAGCTCCATTTATTGTCAAGGAAGTTCAAAGTCTCCTGGGTAGATTGAACTATATCGCAATATTCATTTCTCAATTGTCGGAGACAGCCAAACCATTCTTCAAACTCCTGAGGAAGAATACTAAGATTGAATGGGACGCCGAATGCCAGAAAGCCTTTGAAGAGATAAAGCAATACCTTCTTCAGCCACCAATGTTGGTACCACCAGTCCCAAGAATACCGCTGGTCCTCTACTTAACCATCCATAAGGAGTCACTAGGGGCCATGCTTGCCCAAAAGAGGCCAAGTGATCAGAAAGAATGCGCGATATATTATCTCAACAAGAAATTCACTGTTTCTGAGATGAATTACTTAGAAGTGGAAAAAACATGTGTAGCATTGATTTGGGTACTGCACCGGCTATGCTAGTACACTCTCCACCATCAGATTTTGCTTGTGTCAGAGAATGACCCAATCAAGTATCTGTTAGAAAAGCCAGCTTTAGTTGGAAAGATGGCTAAATGACAAGTCCTAATTTTCGAATTTGATATACAAAGCGTAGCACAGAAATCAATCAAAGGGAGGGCCATAGCTGATATGTTGGCTAAAAATCCTAGAGAAGCAGAATTTTTCGACACAACAGACTTCTTGGACAAACGTATTTTGGTAGTAGCAAATGATAAATGGACCATGTACTTCGACGAGGCTGTAAATTTATCTGGCTCCGGGACCGAGGCAATTTTGATCTCTCCAACTGGCCAACATCATCCCGTAGCTGCAAAATTGATGTTCCCCTGCACTAATAATATCTCAGAATACGAAGCGTGCATCATCGGCTTGCAATTAGCCATTGACATGAATGTCAAGAATTTACAGGTATATGGCGATTCTGCAATTATTATTATGCAAACATAAGGTTGCTAGCAGACATGCGATCCTAAGCTGATCCCATATCATGAATTCCTTGAAAAATTAATGAAGGAATTCAAGGAAATATCCTTTGAATATTTGCCAAGGTCTCAAAATCAATTTGCTGACGCATTGGCCACATTGTCATCAATGTTGCATGTGACGGAGGGATTGGATATTGAGCCATTAAAGATTGAGATTCTCAAACACCCAGCTTACTGTATGTCAATTGAAGGCGAGCTAGACGGAAAGCCATGGTACCACGACATCTTGAATTACCTCTAGCTGGGAGAATTTCCTCAAGGATGTGAGGTAGCTAACAAGAAATATATCAAGAAGTTAGCGTCGAAATTCTTTGTTTCTAGCGGTGTGCTCTACAAAAGATCATTTGATTCAGTCCTGTTGAAATGTGTTGATGCTAGAGAAGCCAACCAGTTAATGAAAGAAATACACAAAGGAGAGTGTGGACCACACGTGAATGGTCACCTTTTAGCAAAAAAGATCATGAGGCTCGGATATTTCTAGTTAAGCATGGAAACCGATTGTATCAAACATGTCCGCTACTGTCATCGGTGTTAGATTTATGGAGACAACGTCAATGCCCCACCTAACGAACTACACTTGATGTCTCAGCCGTGGCCATTTTCCATGTGGGGAATCAATATAATTGGGCCAATTAACCCCAAAGCTTCTAATGGGCATCACTTAATTTTAGTAGCTATTGATTATTTCACAAAATGGATTGAAGCGAGTTCATATGTCAATGTCACCACAAAAAACGTAGCAAAATTCATTCGTCGTGACATCATTGCCTGTTATGGTGTACCAGAAGCCATTGTTACTAATAACAGCTCGAATTTGAATAACAAGATTGTGGACGAATTGCTTCATGAATTCCAAATTCGCCATTTGAACTCTTCACCTTATCGCCCGCAAATGAATGGAGCAGTGGAGGCAGCTAACAAAAACATAAAGAAGATCCTATCTAAGACGACGGACAATTATCGTGATTGGCATGAACAATTGTCATATGTGTTGTTGGCATATCAAACCTCAATACGTACTTCGACGGGGGCAACGCCTTACTCACTTGTATATGGTAAGGAGGCAGTCTCACCAGTAGAAGTGGAAGTTCCCTCATTGAAGATTCTCTCGCAGATTAAACTCTCAGAAGCTGAGTGGATGTAGCAGAGATACGAATAGCTGAATATGATTGATGAGAAGAGACTTAGTGCACTATGCCATGGTCAATGCTACCAGAAGCGAGTTGCGAAATCCTTTAATCGCAAAGTTCGACCGAGACATTTCCAAGTGGATGAACTTGTGTTGAGGAAGGTATTGCCTATCATACCGGACCCACGCGGAAAATTCACTCCAAATTATGAAGGCCCTTTTGTCATTAAGAAGATACTACCCGGTGGGGCTTTAATTCTGGTAGAAATGGACGACCGTGAGCTGCCAAAGCCTGTAAATGCTGATGCAGTCAAGAAGTACTTTCCATGAATGAAATTAGTGCTATAGAGCCTTTTCTTGTACAACCCGAGTCACTTAGCACTTGCATCATGCATTTCATGCATACATTCTATACATGCATATGCATTCATGTTATGTATATCTAGTTGCTTTGATGGAAATATCGTAAAACGAAGAAAATTAAAATGACAAAACAAAATGGCAATGGTCCACATTCGAGATATTCCTAGGAGTTCTCGAATACAAAATCAGGAGAAGAGTAACCTGGTATCATTTCCGATATACCCTCTCTAACCTCTTTTTTTGACATAGTCTCCCTATTTGGCAGGAATGTCAATATTCGAAGAATAAAGCCAAGAAATTGATTTAAGCATAATACATATCGACCAAGCAAGTATGTGGAGGTAACACGTGCCAAATTCACCTAACTTGGTTTAAAAGATGTGTTATTCTAGAAACGGTTCAATTAAATAAAAAAGAAGCGCCTCATGGACACTACCAGCACTTCGGCCTAGTGGTATGGGGAATGAAGTGGTTTGAGAACAGCCAGGGTTCGATCCCTGGAAACGGCAATGAGTTTGCCATAAAATGTAATAAATAAATAAATAAATAAAAATTTGCATATTTTATTTTTGCAAAAAAAAAAAAAAGGAAAATACTTGGGCTAATGAGACCAAAGGCCTGAGATTCTCTTCAAGCCTTAAAACAATACGTTCATTCTGCTGTTTGCCGCCAAATGGTGAAACTGACCAAGGGTAATGTTGTATTGTCTCCAGTTTTATAATTCCTGAGGATTCATGTACTAACACATTCCCTTTTGTTCTTTGTAGGGTCGCCTAACTACTAAGGCACAGGTAAGTACCCTTCTTCTCAAAATCAAATGGAAAACAAATGGAGAATTTCCATCGCAAAAAAAAAAAAAAAAAAAAATCTAGTGTTTTTTTAGAAATAAGCAAAAAAAAATGGAAATTGAAGAAAAAAGTTTTCCACAAAGTTTGCAAAAAAATTTATTACCTTTAAATTGTCCATCCACTTGACGGATCAGTCATTTTGAATCATAATTCCTAATGGAGATTAATCCATCCAGATGATCTCAGCAAAAATGAAAGGCGATGTTACTCATGCCAAGCGAGAAACACTTAGGATGAGGAAAGGCAACCCATTTCCAAACATGTCCTTTAAGCACTCTGGGATTTGAGCGAAAAAGAAAACCCGTGTTGTTTAAGGTCAATGAATTCATTCGCAAGCAGTACATAGATCAAGATGATAAGAGGCATTTCTTTCCTCTATCATACACACCACGGGTGACAATAGTTAGCCCATTTGAGCCTTTTAATATGAAGAATTTTCTACAAAATACCCCTGTCAAGAACCACCCCACAATGGGGCAATTATGGAGGTTTGGGTTGACATTATTTGGAGAGGAAAGATGAGAAAGACTTCTTTGCTCTCACTTACATAAATCTTTTGTTGTAACTTCAGATGAATTCTTATGGAAACTTGAAGCATCCCGAGGTGAAGAAGAGCATTCATTTCTCCACCCAACCATAGATACCCTTTGCTTAAACCAAGTTGAGCCTAATCATTCATTTCCAAAACCTGAGTGGTGATTATCTCCCTACATTAGGGGCAGGGCATATGATTTACCAATGCAATTGATGTCTACATGAGAATATGAAAAGCATCTCAAAAGTCCTAAAAGCTGAAAAAGTCCAAAAGAGCGAAAGTCAAATGAAAATTAAGGGGCATGAAAAAGTAGTGTGCCTGGTAAAAGCAAGGCCAATGCTCGGGAAAAAGAAATACTTGCACTAAAGAGAAAATCATTGTAAATGCAAAATTCATTATGCTAAGATGATTAGTCAAAGGACTTTCGAGACAATTTGAATTTTAAAAGTCAAGTGCTTAAAAAAATGGATGATATGGTAATGATGCCATGATAATCACTAACTCTCAACTATCCCTCTTCGAAAAAGTGCTGAGCCTTTTGAGCCTATCACCGAACCAACATTACAACCTATTCCCGAAGTCTCTTCAGATTGGGATAATTCGAGTGGAAATTAGGACTTTCTAAAGAAGACACCACTTGAAGAAGTGAGAGCAAGGTTGTTCTATCTCATCTTAAGGTTTCTTGACTTGTAAACCCGACGAAGATGTCCATCGGTGATTAATTCATTTCATAGCCAGTGATGCTTATCCATTGCTAAAACCATGACCAAACCTACACTATGGTCCATCTAAAAGACATTTTAGATTGGTCAATGTGTACTTAATGCGAATGATTCAAAGCCTTGCACACTGGAAGAGTGAGGTTGAGTGATCAGTTTATTTCCCACATGAATAGATGGGATCAAATAGCCATTTTCTTGAGAATATGCAAGAAGCCCTTTCTGACTAGGGGTCCTTGCTTGGCATAATTAACAGACCTTTCTCATAAATCAAGGTCATTTCAACAAGGATTTTTCTCCCAAGAGAGTTTGACGATTGATATCATCCAAGCGTGATGACAATTTTGCGAGTTTGTCAAGTAGTCGGAATTAATTTGATTTGTTTATGCAATCATTGCCTTCTCATTACCGATACACTTTTGATATTGTTTCTAATGACATATGTTGGAATTGACCTCATCTAGTATGCTACTTGTTATAATGAATTCTATTTGATGTGTAGTATCCATTTCAGAATATTCTCGAATGACAAGTTTCTCCAAAAAAAAAAAACATGCACTTTCAAGAGGTTTTGGTTATCCATAAACCACGCAATTCCAAAGGGTTCATGGGTCAGCCTTAAACCATGCATTTTCAAGAGGTTCTTGGTCATCCTTAAACCTTGCAATTTATAAGATTAGTGGGACTGCCTTAAACCACATGGTTAGTGAGTCCGCCTCAAACCACACGGTTAGTGGGACCGCCTCAAACCACACGGTTAGTGGGTCCGCCTCAAACCACATGGTTAGTGGGATTGCCTTAAACCACAAGGTATGTGCGACTGCCTTAAACTATATCCTTAAACCACACTTTTCAAAATTTTCACAGGTACATCCCTCAACCATGCTCTTTACATTTAGCTCACTTGCATTTTCATTTTGTTATTGTCAAAAAAAAAAATAACCAATAACCAAAAAAATTTAAAAAAACAAAAACAAAAAAAAAAAATTAGGTGTCGCATTATCTTTGAAAGAAATCTCTTTAAGCTTCCTTCCAAAGAGGGGCAGCTGTTGACATCTAAATTTTTGCTCGAAAAAATCATTTCAAAAAATGGAAACTTGTTTTTCTACAAAAATATTTCATGCCAAATTATTGCATATAGATTATCTAGTTATTTAGTATATTTTTTTTTAATGGAAGATTTTTTCCTTTTAAAAAAATTATTAAAAAATTAATTAAAATTAAAAAATTAAAAAAATTAATTAATTAAGAATACATTTTTTTTTAAAAGAGCAAGTTAGGGCCAATGATCTAAATGTGACTAGCCAAGCCCAGAAGGTCAAATTGAAATTCAAATGGCAAGTTGGGGCCAAAATGCAATTTCTAAAAGTTGAGGGACCAATTCGCAAATTTCGCAAAATTTCACCCGAGCCCTTAAATCATCATCTTGGCCCTAAATTAAGTTGAAATTGAACTTGGGCCAGGTCAAATCAATCAAATTGGGCCAAAAGGACCAAACTTACATTGAATTGGGCATTTTCGAGTAAGAAAATGGCCAACTTTGAGGGACTCTCTTACAAAATTGGGTAGAGACAATTGCGAAAAATGGTCAAGATCATAAACTAATATACATGAGCTTACTAATTGATTAAAAATCGCAGCCAAAAGTCATTCCACGAGTTGGTCTCAATTCGGAGTTGCTGAGTAAGCAACTTGGTGGCCCCACCATATCCTCCTCAGCTGCCCAACCAGCCCGATATTTGCACGTGATGGAAGACCATATATAGTAGTGCAAGTGGACAAAAATGGCCAGGGATAAGCTGCTGAAAGCACCGGAAAATCGCAGCAAAATCCGCACACTCAACAGCTGCAGAAGTTGAAAAAATTGGCTAAGTCAGAGAGTGGGTGGACTAGCTCAGTTGGCAGGCTTGGTAGAGGGACAAAAAGCCGACCAAGAGATTGATGAATTCAGTGGATAAGATCTATGAAGCGTTCTCTTTTGGGGAATAAGAGGTAGAAGACAAGAGGCACGAGGGAGAACTCACTCCTTCAAAAGCACCTCCAGAAGCAACTCAAAAGAGAGAACCCAGAAAATTCTAGATCAACCTTCAGAGAGAAAAGTGAAATTTTCACAAACTTGCAGCCAAAATTAGCCAAAACCTTAAACTAGAGATTGAAACTTCACTCAAAGATCTTTCCATCCATAGGTCGCACGTCCAAAATGGAGTTCAGGAAGGTCTCCTAAATCCCCCCAAAAATCACCCTCCTATCAGGTCAAGAGAGTCCTAAAATTGTGTTGAGCCCGGTTGGTCACGAGCAAGGAAAAGCGAGTCTTTTTGTGAAAAGGGAGAGACAAATGAGGAAATCCATGAGCTACAAGCCAAACTAGAATATTTATAGGTTGGGTTAGTTCTAATTTGCCAACAAAAGAGGTTCAGAAGCCTAATTTCGGAGGTCAACCAAAACCTTCGTTGTCACCCTTTTCTTCTGCAGATCTTACTTTCAGTTTGAAGGAGCCATTTTCCACGTGCCCCCCGGAGGATAATTTATCATTTCCTCGACCAAGACTCACTTGAAAACGAAACTAGGAAGCAAGGTAAGCATCCTAGATGTATTTTTATTTGAGTTCAAACATGTTTTGATCACGAAAATCAAGAGGAAAACCAGTCCGGAGAACTGATTTTCAAGGCTGAAATTTTTCGAAGTGTTTAAAACCTCTTCAATACCCCTGCATGCTTGACTTGTTACTCCCCTTCGCATGCGTTTTTTGTTGTTGTTGTGACTTTGATGAATGTTATATGGGAGTATGAATAATGCATAGGACAACCCGGTTTAGTTTTTAAATCTCCTTGTGAACCATGAAACCGCCTATAACATGAGCCAAAAACCAAGCCAACCCACATTGAGACATGTTGGGCCAGAGTAGATCATGCATGTATACTTCTTGGGACGTTCATTTTGATGCGTCCAGTTGATCGTTTTCGGTGATGTTTATTTCATTTGAAATGATATGTTACCTATTTTCATCCAGATGGAGTAATGTTTCGTATAGATGTTGCATGTGATGGTTGCCGGGGCTTCAAATCTGGGTATATGACATGGCTGTTTGACCTGGGTTCAACACCAGATTTGCGAAACGGCTCCAACCCGCATATTGGAGGCCGTTTTCAATTGGTTATTGCATGTTGTAGGCTGTGATTTCTTGTTAAACCTGTTCTTTGCATGTAATAGAATGTCCTTGATACTTCGCTTTCACATGAGATTGCCTATGGTCGAGATTGAAGGCCGCGAACAAAGCCCGAGGAAGCCGCTTTGGGGCAATTTGATGCAAGCTAAGTATTTGATAAAATATTGGAACCAAGCTTCGATTTTGAAAGCATTGATTTGAGCTCGATTATTGTGATGTTCATGTGCTGTGATGTTTAATGTTAGCATATATCGGTTTAGAGAATTATTATTTTAAAAAAAATTAAAAAATTAAAAAAAAAAATTCCAAACAAAATTTCCAAAAAAAATCCATAAATTTTCAAAAAAAAAATATAAAAGTGATAGATGGTATCAAATTAAGGTAAAAATGACATCCATGAAATTTTCCCAATTTTAAAAGGTCATTTTCCTAATTTAATGTTATTTTGGTATTTTATAATCATTTTTGTAAATGATCTATTTTCGGTAGATTAAAATTATTTAGAGTAGTTTCATGCATTTAAAGTAATATCATGCATATTTAAATTCCCATTTTGCTCACGGGGGTCCTATCCCGGGGCATGATAACAAGGCCATGTAATATTATTTGCCCAACTTGTATTGGGTTTTTCCTTTTCCGCAATTATTTTCAAGTCATTTTAATTTCTTTGATATTTACTTACCATATCACTTTTCATTAATTTGAGTGTGAATTTACCTTCTAAATTATGTTAGGATTAGTCTAGAATAAAAAAAAAAAAACTACAAAAACATTTGCATGGACACTTAGTAGTTTTATAAGGATTGTAATTGGTAATCAAGATTGTCTGGCTATTTAGATAAACAACCTTTCGAGTTAGTGGTACCGCAAGGGCGCTAATAGAAACATTGGCGTAATTAAGTCCCCCGTTCCTAAGAATCTCTGGTTTCGTAGGAATCGAGACAACACTCCAACGTCTCGATTGGTTTCTAGCCGACCCCAATAGGCTAGTGGCGACTTTTAGAATTACATAGGTTGTTAAGAACTAAAAAAACAAAATCCAACGTCGCGCGAGATATGGGCTTGGGAGAGCCCGCGCCTAATTTAGGGCCGTTGATCCGCCTCTTTAGGCAAATACCCCTAAACCCATTTTATTTGGACTTTTCTTTTTTAAATCCATCTGTGATCTATATATCTATTTTAAGATGAGTCATATATGACCCACTTTCATCAATGTGAGTTAAAATATAGGTCTCTCACCCATTTCGACAGCCCTACCTATAATCCGTTACCATCAATCATCTTACAAATTTTCTTAGTTGTCTCGGAATATAGTAGCTGTGTTATCTTTTGTATGCTAGAATTGAAAAAGTTCATTTCTTTTATGACAATGGAATTGCTTCATTTTTTTCTCAACCATCTAAACGACTATTTCTTTCTTTCGGAAAAATATTTAGCTGTTTATGTTGTTCCTATTACCATGGCTTTTCAAATACTGATTAATAAGTTGAAGTTAGCTCCATCGCGCCTGTTTTGTAAGATTTGTTCTAGTTTTGGAAGGCCTTTTGGTGATACTGAGAGTCGAGTTCTTTTGACTTTATTTTCCTAATTTTCAAACGAACGAAGAACATCAACAACGCCAACTTTCTTGCGTTTCCCGAAAGGCAAAGTGGAATCCCCCCTTCCTTCAAGTTATATAACTTCGTGGGGTCAATGCACGACACGCGTCCTCTCCACCTATATAAAACACCCCCTCTTCTTCCAAAAAACCATCTCATAAATTTACAAGGTCGTCCTCGTAGAAATCGTCCTAAAGTTCAGCCCTTTGTAGCTAAATATTAGAACATCACGAGACATCACGGATAAGCGCAAGCGGTACGAGCGCGTGTTCAGCCACTTCGACGGGGACAAGGACGGCAAGATATGCCCCACGGAGCTGCGGCAACACGCGGCCACCGTTGGCGTCGGCAGGGACATCTCGCTGGCGTAGGTGGATGTGACGTGAAGGAGGCGTTCCGGATGTACGAGGTGGACGGCGGTTGGGGGTGCATCACGCCCAAGAGCCCTGAACAGGATGCTGAGCTGGCTCGGCCAGTCCCAGATCCTCGACGGATGCAAGGCGATGATTGCCAGGCTCGATCTCAACGTTGGCGGCGATTTCGGGTCTCGTGTGCTCGCCCTTTTGATTTTTCCTCTGCTTTTGGCATATCATTATTTCAAAAAGATGGATAACATCTGATTAGGCTTTGAGGCAGGCGAATCCCAGCTAGTTTCGAAGTCTCATGATCATTGTTGGCGCATTACCCCTCTTGGAAAAAGGGGGCGAGGGAGACCAAAGCAAAACGTTTCGGTGGGACTTATGAGCATTTCAACTTCCGCAGCAGCAAAACCAAAACCTTTTCTCTTTTCTCTGGACGAGCTCTAGAAACTCTTCTGTGAAATAAAGCCTTGAAGAAAGGTGTCGCCTTTGGACCACTTAGAACGCATTTGGTAACGTTTCCGTTCAAAAATTATTCCCCGAAACAGAAATAGTTTCTTTTTTCTATTTTTGTTTCCTAGAACAATTTTTTAACAGAAGATGGTGTTTGGTAACATGGTGTTTGGTAACAGTACAAAATTTTTGTTCATGAAATAGAAAAAGAACAGAAATACATTTAATAAATTTATATTATTTTTTTTCTTTTTTTTATTTTTTCTTCCTTTTGGCCGGTCGCCGGCCTCGGCCTTGGCCAGCAGCGATGGCCTGATGGCTGGGCGAGCTTTACCTCTCGATGGCCGGTCGTCGGCCATGGCCGACGCCAGCGACCGGCCAAAAAAAGAAGAAGAAAAGAAAAAGAAAGAAAAAATGGGAGAGAGAAATTGTTTCTCAGAAGTATTCTCGGGAACAAGAAATAAGTTTTTATTGTTTCTTATTTCTGTTCCAAATTTGTTCTTTGGAACATAAACAAATCCCGGAAACAAAAACGTAAACAAACACGTTTTTGTTCTTTTTTTGTTCCGGGAAACAAAAGAACATAAATTGTGTTCATGACAACAAAAAAAGAACACAAACAAACAGGCCATTAAGGTATGCCCACTATAATCATGCATTGGGTTCTTTTTCTATTTCTGTATCATTGGGAATGTCAAAGAAAATATGGAAAACATCTGTTTGCTAAACTTTTGATGGATCCGAGCAGATATTGAGGGACTTTTTAGAAGGATTTTATGAAACTATAAAGTGCAGACCAGCCGCCTCGGTCTCCCCCATCCCTCTCTCTGTCTCTTCCATATTATGACAAAGTTTAACATGCATATATAACTAGCGATCTATATGTAACGAAAAGAGAACCTGCCTAAGCTGCTTGCTGCGTGCTGAAGATAGCGCCTGGATTGCATGGGAATACATATTCCTCGCGTCAGAAACCTTGAACCTGGAAAATTCTCCCTTAAGAGTATGTAAAAAACTCTCTCCAAAAATTGGCACTACTTGAATGCTGTACAAGTATATTCTCCCATCTTCAAAGGAGCACATCGCTGCTACCTCTGCTCTGATAAGCTTTGAGGAGACGAAGTAACAGTTCTTCGTTATCTGGGTTAAAGTCAGCTGCTTTCTCCAGTATACCAATCTTCTTTTCTAGAGTTTGCAAGCGAGCACCTTTCTGTGGCTGCCTACTTACTGCAAATTCTAGCCAACTTTGTCATCCTATTAAACTCCCGAGTTTTGCGAAGCACCTCATCTTCCCAACATTCGTAGAGCATAAAGGTTTCAACCCTGAACCACCATCCTTACATACATTTGGTTAAACTTTTCTGGTGGTCTTTCATCCTCCAAAGCCCAACTGTTTTGAATGAGCTTTCAAGTGAAAGTCAATATTGGGAAAACTGAAAGCCTAATGCTACTAAGAACTAGTGCTTTCAGCTTGGTCAAATGCTAAAATTATTTTTTTTTTCCAAAATTATGCCTACCAATTCTTCAAATTTTCAATTTTGTCCCTTGTTACGTATTTTGTTTTATTTTTTTTTTTAAGAAAAGGGACAAAGCCCCTTGCTGGACCGGCAAAGGACTATAGCCACTGATGATCTAGATCTAGCGCCAATAGTCGTCGATTGAGGTCGCCCAAGGTGGCGAGGGTCACGCGACCTAGGTAGCGTGCAACCCAGGCGACCACCACCTGGGTCTCACGGCCTTAAGCAGCCCTCACCTAGGTCTCACGAGGGTCACGCGACAACACCTACGCTAGATCTGGCTCACCAGCAGTCATAGCCCTTCGCCAATCCGGCAAAGGGTCTTGTCCCTTTTTAAAAAAAAATCCAAAGCCCATTGCAAAAGTGTTTTCCCAAATGCAACTTGAACTCAAAGTCCATTTGTAAAGAGTTTTTAACAAACACAATTTGCATTGTCCCAAATAGTTTTGGCTTTCAGCATTTATATTACACTCAAAATTCATTTGCCAAGCTAAACCAAACGTACGTTTACTGTCCCCTTGAAGTTTTGGGCTCGTGGATTTCCTCGGTGCCAAAATAAGACGCCAAGGCTGAATACTCTGGATACCAGTATCTTCCAGCAGATATTAGTTTACCGTCCAGGGCATCTACATCTACATCACGAACCCTTCTGCTGATACAACATTCTAAACTCAATGCCGACTCAACCGTCTCGACAGTGGGTGCTATAACATAATGATGTTAATTATTCCTAACTGCAGCAAATTTATTATTATTATTATTTTTCATATATTGAAAAGGCATGAAACTATAAGAGCTATGTCAAATTTTAAAGCAAAATTAACAAACACGACACGTAAGTGAAACATATGTGAGATACATAGGTAAAAGTCAACAAGTATAAATTTTTATGGTGCATAAAAGCCAGGGGGGGCAAGTGCCCCACTGATAACATTGAGGTGCCGTCCCTGTTTCTAAGACCAAACCACAAACGAAATTATGCACCATACTTTTCAATGGAACAATAGCAAGCAACAAAGTTGAACGGACAAATAAATTGTGATTAAGACCTAAAAGTATTTTTAACTGATTAAAGGAAAGTGGAGTACCATCTGCATCGCTTTCAATAAGAAAGTATATCCCCCCAAACAAGTATCACGAGTTTTAGGTTTGGCAACTTTGACTGATACTCCTTCAGCAACTATTGTTGGAGGGTGGTTGATTGGAAATGGACATTGCGGCTATTCAAATGAGATGCATATATAGAATATTTTGTTGAGGAAAACCAGGTCCAGTCAAAGCTAAAATGGAATAAACTTACGAAGTGGAGCTAGGTATCTCATTCAAGACATATTTTCCCGCAAGATACTAGAATAAAGCATCAATCAGATAACTGTAGAAACAATTCTGATTGGCAATTCATCTAAGATATGTTGAGTATTGATAAAGATTATCTAGCCCATATCCTATTCCAGTGGCACTTGTGTAATTTAATAAATGCAGACCAGTTTTCAAATCTGGTTTACATCTGACTGCCTACGTCCCAACAAAAGATTTTGTATTATTCAAATACAGCGATGCTCCATGCCAAAAGAAAGAAAATGCACTTAAGCAAGAAAGGTCGGAAGAAAATTAAAGCCTTCGTTTTCCCAAAGAAAATCGTATGTAATTAATGACCATACTCATATTTCACAGGACTGAGGGATTGGAAAACAAAAGAAGAAGAAAAGAAGAAAAGCAGTCCCGGGTCAGGATGAAAAGTGATATCTGAAAGCCCTCAGCACTCAGTGACATTATATATGTGCTTAATAATCCATACTAGGGGTGTGCAAAATATCGGGATCCGCTCGGACCGCCTGGAACCGGATCGGAACCGCCCGGAACCGGCAGTTCTTGAGGGAACCGGTCCGGTTCCCGGTTCCATGGGCGGATCCACCCGCCCGCCCACCCGAACCGGACCGGTTCCCTTTTAATATTTAAAAAAAAAAATACTAAAACAAACGTAGGTCTCACGCTCTCTTCCACTTCTCTTCGGTTTCTGCGGCTGCCTCTCTCTCTCTCTCTGTCTCTTCCACTTCTCTTCGGTTTCTGCAACTGCCTCTCTCTCTCTCTATCTCTTCCTCGGTTCCTCTCGCTATTTCGATTCCTCCTCGGTGACCTATGCGTCCGCCTCACCGCACGAGCCGCGAAGCCGCTGTAGCCCAGTCGCCCGCCACCCTCCTGCTGGCGCTACTCCGATTTCATACCCGCGCGCCCGCCAACCCACGACAGCTCCGCACCTCCGCCATCGTCGTCCTGCCATATCCGCCTTCCCCCCGACGTGCAGCACCGCAACCGCCGCTCATTTCTTCACGCCGGTGGCCGCGACTCTAGCAACCCACGAGACCCATCTGCGACCAACACTCGGCGTCCCCTGCTTCAGCCGCGCTGATCTCGCTCGACGACTACAGATCTAAGTTCATCTCAGCCCTAACGCCGTCGTTGTTCAGCCTCCCTGCCAGATCCGCCTTCCCCCTGACGTGCAGCACCGCAACCGCCGCTCGTTTCTTCACACCGGTGGCCACGACTCCAGCAACCCACGAGACCCATCCGCAACCAACGCTCGGCGTCCCCTGCTTCAACCGCACTGATCTCGCTCGACGACTACAAATCTGAGCTCATCTCAGCCCTGACGCCGTCGCCGTTCAGCCTCCCAGCGACCTGCGATCCAGTTCAGCGACCCGTGACCTAGCTCCACCGCTGCCTCTCGCCCAAGCGACCCTTCTGCAGATCCCGAAGAACCAGCGTCACCAATTGGTTCCATGGATCCACCCGGGAACCGGATCGGACCGGCGGTCCGGTTCCCGGGTGGATCCATGCAACAAACGGATGGATCTCGTTCCAATTTTTCGGAACCGGTACTTAGCGGGCGGTTCCCGGTTCTAGGTCGGGAACCGCCCGCCCGGACCATGCACACCCCTAATCCAGACGTAGTGAAGCCTCATTTCCCTCCCAAAAACGTATTACACCACTCTACAAAACTCAACCAGTTCCCTAAAAGCCATGCGAATAACCTTTAAAATCAATCCAGAAAGCACATAAAAGAAAGAAGGAGAGGGAGGAAAGAAACTTTAATAATAATTAACAGAACAAAAATTGACTTTGAAAAAGAAGAAAATCCCTTAAAAGGCAGAATCTGCTCCACCAATCCCACAGAACACTGCAATTTTGTACCTTGAATCAACACCTAAAACCTTCCACCTTTCAAAACACTAGCCACCAAACAGCTAGCTACGTAAACCAAAGAACTAGAGGTGGATTTGTCTTACCAATAACAGATAACGCTAGGAAAACTATAGACCATGAGAAATATGTGAACACATACATGAGACAGATCAGGATTAGTGGAACTATTTTGAAGGGAATGCCCAGTAGGTTTGTCAAATTAAATCCATAAAGAAAATGAAAAATCATCAGTTATAATGTCTAACTAGATTGCCAAGTGACAAGCAGAAAGTACCCTGGGAGATGTTCAATATAATTTTACCTCAAGCCAGCTACTATGCACGAAATGTTTCTTGGCCACAACTGCATCAAGCAAAATATCCTCGACTTGCACAAGTTGATCGACAAGGACATGTGTGCATTCTCCACAATTCTCAGTCACCAGACCAACTCGAGAAAATAGTTAGCCATGAGGCTATAACTCTATATGAAATACCGTTGTAACCAATTAAACATCTCATTATAGTCAAAAACCCTTCTATTTTAAATCAACGTAGTATAAGGCAAAAAACCATCTATATAAGCAATTTATAAAGTCCGAACCATATGTGGAATGAAAGAAAGGTCCCTCTTATGGATAGATCAAATCTACGTAAAGAGAAGCGGAGCCGGTAAATTATCTATTAGGCAGAGGCACCTAAGAAGCCTGTACATGGATATAAACTGAAAAGGGCCACTTTCTCGCCTAAGAATCTGAATATATGAAAAGTGCAGCCACAGAATCAGAAGGCAGTGGGACTCTCAAATCTTCAAAACTCAAACAATATTTTTATGAGTTCCCCTATGAATTCACCAGCCAGTTAGGTACTTCAGTAACTGCTGGAGCTTCAGTGCTATTTGTTCAGTGCAGATGTGCACCAACAGAAACACAGCACACTGACAGAAAGGGACCACCCAAGAATGCTAGGTTCACACTATTTCTCAAGCCGATAATATGAAGCTATCCCGAGTACAAACACATCCAAGAAAATCATAACAGAAAAGAAAAGATAGAAAGACCTAGCATTTCGACTTCTGCAAGTTACCAAGTTGATGAAATGGCATCTCACTATTCACGACTTAATTGCTGCATTACATTCCCTGGCAGCTAAAATTATGCATGGATTCTGCCCACAAACAAAAGCAATAGACTACAACTCTCAATGCACAGCAGATACTTTTTATCACACCTCAACCTTTTGCCACTTCAAAAGAAGATAATAAAAGCATCCAAAAGAAATTATAACATTCATTTATTCAGAAAGCAAATCCATATCACGCACAAGCCTAACCTACATCATAAGGCAAGCCAACTAGCTTATGGGATTTAATAAGAAAAAGAAAACTGACCAATTGTGGATACTTTTCTTCGAGACTATGAAATGACGAGGGAGAATCCATGCGGATGACATAAAATACAAGCGGGACAAAACTAAATCTGCCAGATTTCAAAAGACATAATCAGGTAAATGTTCATGAAACTTTCAATGCCAACGCCAATCTTGACCTTTCAAACACTAATCCTTAATCTTAATGTAAAAGATTATGCAAAATAGAAGGCTACTCATTAGAAATGTTAGTGGACCAAATTTTCTTACAGGCAAACAAGAATGAAGTTACCTGTAGGTTGCATTACCAGTTCCAAAAGAAACCAAATCGCCATCTTTTAAACTGGCTTCCTTGTTAGGGAAACTCATGAACCTTTTCTTGGGATCCAAGATATTTGTTGATAAATGTACCATATTTCAAGCAACCTCTAATCAGGACATTGGCAGAAGAGGTGGAAGACTCGATTGGCAAGGGACCCGCGTTAGTCATTGCAGCGACAGTTATCTCTGCATGAATCATCGATACTCCCTTCTCTTTGTAGAAAATTATGTCACAACCTGTAATTACAGCAAGGGGTAAAAATCATGACCCCGTAACTCAGAGACAGCCAACAAACATCGAAGATAGGATTTCCAGTGCCAAAGTTCAGACAGCGATGCTTATATACACGCAAGGTTGTGACTGTTACGCAGCTAAGCTGAAAGTAAGTTCTTGTTTCTCGACAAACAGAATGGTACCCCTTGAGAAGCCGGCGCGTGTATGCAGATCGCACCCAAGATGAATCGAAACCAAACCAACATACCCAGAGGCTTCTATAATTCATCTTATCTGCTCATATCTCCAGCGAAACTAGCAATTCCATCACCTTTCAATGGGCCCTATTCCCCATTGAGATGGGAAACGCTTCTATAATTGTTCCCTCACCCTCCGGCTCCAAGCTTCTTGTGGTGAAGAATTCTGAGACTGATTCTCCAACTCAATTTGAAATCTGGGGTTCGTCTCAGTTGGAGAAGGAATTCTGTGCTCCCCAATCTGTCCACGGTTCTGTGTTTACTGATGATTGGTAATAAACCATATCAGTCTCAAGCTCCAATGAATCTGTTGTATAATGTCAGTAGAAAATTGAAATGATCTCAGAATGAATAGGTTCAAGGGGATATCATGGAGCCATGATGAATCTCTCATTGCTTATGTTGCCGAAGAGCCAGCTGCTTCCAAGCCCAACTTCAACAGTTCTGGCTATACAAAGGATAACTCAAATGTAAAAGGTCGTTGCAGCTGGAAAGGTCAAGGTGACTTTGAAGAGGAGTGGGGGGAAACATACGCAGGAAAAAGGAAGCCAACTCTCTTTGTTGTCAATACTAAGAGGTCCCATTACGCAGTTTTAAAATACTCTGCTCACTGGCAGAAGTTTGAAATTGCAACTTTAAGATCTGAATTAGCTGGTTGTGTGCAGTGGAGAGGTACAAGCTGTTCGAGGAATCACGAGCTCTCTAAGTGCCGGCCAGGTCATATGGGCACCATCAGTTAAAGACACGAATGAATATACGGTTTTTGTTGGGTGGTCATCAAATCTTAGGAAGTTTGGCATCAAGTATTGCAACAACAGGCCTTGTGCAATATATGCGGTTGAAAACCCATTCCATCAATCAGAAGCTGACAAAGTTGGTGTCAAGTGGGAACATCCTCAATTGGTTTCCTGCTCTTGCAAAAAAATTTCTTTATGTGACTATTATTGATATGACTTTTAAATGTGATTTTAAGAATTCTAAAACATCATCCAATTTTGTAGAGCTGATGCTGGTGTAGATTCTCCTTTGTGTAATTTAACTCAAAGCATCAGCAGTGCTTTCTTTCCCCGTTTCAGGTATGCTCCTCTTGGCTCTTAGGATATGGTCTTCATGTGTTATTCGTTTGGGTTTATCATGTAATATTTTTTTACAAAGAATGCCCACAATATTCACTTAATGGTCTCCGTCTGACTCCAGTGATGCTTACCTTCCCTGCAGATCACACCATTACCTGGTGCCTGGCCACAAAAACCTGGATCTGCTACTTTTCCTTTCTTTGGGGTTCAGGTCTCTAAACTCTTTCATTCCCTTTGACTTTTGAACAACTTAAGAGCCTTTCATAAGGTGTCTCTCCGACTAATTTCCACATTTGTTTTGTGCAGCCTGTCATAGTGGATAAAAAGGTTTGAAATTGAAGGCGAGTGTAGTGGATACATGTGCTTAAAAGTTCCTGGCCTGGGGCATTTCGTACAGTCTATGCTGATCATGAGCGATACGAAACAACATACTTCAAACCATTCCCAGGATACTATTTTATTGGTGATGGCTGCAACAGGTTAGTTGATACAACTGTTAAATTATTGCTTGAGATACTTGCTTCTCAAGATCTTCTCTTTTGGTACCTTCATTCAAACATTTTTTATGTGCTCATACGATGTGGCTTTGTTTTTGTTGAGAAACTTCCAAAGACCAATTATTTTCCTTCTTAAAGCATCCAGTGCCTTGAATTGTGGACTAGTTATCTGATGATGCTTCACTTGCCTCTGCAGTGGACACCGGATTGGAACAGCAGAAGTCGAATCTGCTCGTCTCACATCCCAAATGTGCGGAAGCTACAGTTGTTGGTGTTGAGCATGAGGTACTTTTTTTTTTTTGAAGAAGAAGAAGAAGAGCATAAGGTACTTTAGAGAGGAGTAAATTGATGATAAAATTTTCATTGCACTTGCTTTAAATGCTAACAAATCAACAAATCATGTTTTTGTCTCTAGGTGAAAGGACAAGCCATTTATGCCTTGGTCACTCTGGTGGAAGGTGAACCTTATAGCAAAGAACTGAGAAAAGGCCTCATACTCACCGTTAGGAAACAGGTTTGCATCCCATTAACAGTCATTTCTTTATTTGTAAACTAATTTCTCTTGCTTTCTTAAACTCCCCAAAGTGACTTATATTTGTCCTCTGACAACATGCAAGTTCTTGACAGAGTAACCTCTTAATGTGATGATAATTGTGATTGATCTGATTTTCTTTCCACATGCTAGTCCCACTAAAAACAGATATTGTTGAGCCGCTTGTTTGCTTACTCCTCTGAATCTGTCCTTGGGCTTTGCAAACAGTGCTTAATCCCTTTCGTAATTACCATGGGGCACTATGCTTAAGATCTCACTTATACTTCTCATTTGATTATTAGATGCCTCTAATTTCTTATTGATTCCCTGGTGACATCTAATGATTTTGATCTTAGCTATCTGAAAGTTATTTGCATATTCTGATTAACAATGAACATATTCATCACATGGAGCTCTATCTCCCTTTACTTACATGAGATGTGTAACGAGAATGATCAAACAGTGGGACACATGCTAAATGGGCTCTTTTGGCTGATGGATGACGATGAACTCACCGCATCTAACACTTCGCCGACATTTTTTCTTTTTGGTTTCTCCCTTTCTTCCGAGCTAAAGACAACTATGTTATCAGTAGGACCTGTAATCCTCACATAACATTTACTACAGTAGCAAATATAGGGCCCTGTTGATGATGTGTAACGAGAATGATCAAACCAATATCGATATTCCTCTGCTTGAGGCTTGTCTGAGTAGGTTTACGTAAGGCATTATCTAGGCTACAATTTGAAAATCGATAATCTCCTGAGATATTTGGAGAATCTCTGTCTCAATTATGTGACTTTTTCGATTTAACCACATTGCTGATAGATGTGGATATACTTATCCTTCAATTCTTCTGGTTCTTGCAGGCAAGATGGAGGATACAAGTAAAGTTCAAACGCTGCTCTTTATCGCTACTTTACCAGACTGGGTGAAGGGTCTATGTAACTCAATTTGGCAAAATTGTTTTGTTGTTCTGAATTTGTATCTTGGTTGTCAATGTTTTCTTGTAGTTGTTCAATAGATTTGTATATGATTCAAAAAAATCGTGCTATTTGCGGTTAGAGGAAAAACAATTGTGCTGTCATTAGTTGTTAGACTGGTGTTGTATGTCCATGCCAAGGCATATGCCTTAACTTGTTTTTCGAGGTTGGGACACCTGGAGTGCCATAACTTGGCACGGAGAGACACTTAAGTGCCATAACTTTAAAATAGTACACTTAAGTGCCAATATCGGAGTAAAATGGAACACTTAAGTACCACTCCCACGAAAATCCGGCCAAATGGCTAACGTGGTAATTTTCCGGCGAATTTGGTCCAAAACGGCGTCGTTTTGCATGCTGACGTGGCGGAGAAAATGCAAAAACGATGTTGTTTCACGTCTGACGTGTAAATAATAATATAAAAATTAATTAAATTTAATTTAAACTTAATTTTATTTAAAATATTCAAAAAATTAAAAAAAATTAAGAAAAAAAAAGGGGGGGAGGAGATCGAACGGCAGGCTAAGGCCTGAGCCCTCGCCACCGCTGCCTCCCCGCCGTCGCCAGGAAGGGCCGGCGACGGAGGGGGGAGGGTCGGCCGGGGTCGCCGGCCCCCGGCCGACTGACGGCGAGGGCCGCGACCCTCACCCCAAATCTGGGCGAGGGCTCGCAGGCCCTCGCCGCCGGCCAACCCTCCCCACTCCATCGCCGCCGCCGGGAAAGGCCGACGACGGAGTGGGGAGGGTCGGCCGGCCTCGTCGGGCCCTGGCCGGGGGCCGGCAACCCCGGCCGATCCTCCCCCCTCCGTTGCTACCCTTCCCAGCGACGGCGGGGAGGCGGCAGCAGCAAGGGCTCAGCCCTCAATCGCCCGTTCGATCTCCCCTTTTTTTTATTTTTTTATTTTTTTATTTTTTTATTTTTTTATTTTTTTAAATTTTTTTACATTTTTTGAATATTTTAAATAAAATTAAGTTTAAATTTAATTTAATTAATTTTTATATTATTATTTACACGTCATACGCAAAACGGCGTCGTTTTTGCATTTTCTCCGCCACGTCAGCGTACAAAACGACGCCGTTTTGGACCAAACTCGCCGGAAAATTGTCACGTCAGCCATTTGGCCGGATTTTCGCCGGAGTGGCACTTAAGTGTCCCATTTAATTTCGAAACTGGCACTCAAGTATACCATTTTGAAGTTATGGCACTTAAGTGTCCTTCGATACCAAGTTATGGCATTTGGGCTGTTCTTCTGCTCTTCTTTTTCGTTGCTTAAGCAAAGCTCTTGTTGATGATGTGCAATTGAATGCTCTCTTGATTAATCATATTCATCATTTGCTCAAGAGATTGTTTTTCACTTGCAGGAGTTCACAATTGAATATTGCTTTTGGGATTATTTCAATCAGGCGTAAAATGATAGGGAACTCACAGCCTGAGGACAACTTTGACAGTGTCATGTCACCATAACATAAATGAGTGTCATATGGGCAACTTCCTGCTTTGAAATTTTCAACCCAACTTCAATATCTAACTGGGCTGATGATGATTTGCAATAGAGTTTATCCTTCTCTCAGGTCCACCGGTGAACGAACTAAAATCCAATTAAGTAGAGAACATTTTTCCACACCTAAAATGCATTGATTGTCATTGTTGGGTGAGCTAGATTACACCATATTTCACCCAAAATTTTGAGACCCACAAATACTATAAAACTCAAAACGCCAGAGGAAGGCTAATGATGAAAAACCACCCTTTATCCTCAAAATGCTCTCCAAAAAAGTGTATTGGGAAGGCTGGATAAAGGATTCGTTTGTGATGAAGTCGCCAGTTTATATTGAGCCAAATGAACAAAGGACGCATTGCCCGAACTTGGTTTCCAGAAAATCAGTAGTCGGTGACATTTTTAATTCATGAACCTTCAATCAACAGAGCTAAAGTTAGGCTTAATCTGCTAGTAATTAATACCAATAACTCTCGACGATGAAAAGCATCTTACTGTGTAATACCAATTAAGTTGTTGAGAACCATTCCTCAGTAGGCTTGCTTTCCCAGTCATAGAGCCACACCGTATAGTGGAGGAGATATTGAACTGAAACAGCAAAAAAAAAAAATTGACGACGGCTTTTAAGAAGAATGACTTCTACCCCTTTAGAAACATAATTAAGTCCCCATCACAAGAATCTTGAGTGTTCTACAGGTTCTCAAAATCAGGCAAGTGCAGCTGTATACAAGCAGGACATGCACACACCTAACCACATTCGCACACGAGCATGCATGCCCTATATATAGCAACAAATCAAAGCAAAGGTGTTCACGCCCCCCATATAGCAACAAATAAAAGCTAGGTTTACACCGATGGCCATTATCTCTCCATAAACACATGTAGAGCATTTCACTTACTCAGTCGTTTGTCTAACAGCAAGAGTAGCATATGTGAAATAGCCACCTGCGAATCACATAATCTAGACAACAATCTCTAGGAACAGGTACAACCATCTCTAGGAACAGTAACAATGAAGCAGATCACTAATAAAGGTGCCATTCAATTCTCAGGCAACAAAGAATTCTCAAAAAAAATGGTTCTGGCTTGTTGGCTACAGGTCTAAGTGCATCTTCAAAAGCAACAAGAGCATCTATATTTTGATCTTCATAGTTGATAAAGCTAAAAGGTATATAGAAAAATGTAATGTGAAGCTGCAATCGACGCCCAGAGCCTGAAGTTACTTCCAGCCCCAATAGTAAGTTGCTCGAACTCAACAAATAATAGAAGACCTGTCAATAACACTTCAAGTTTTCGGCTTCTTTGGTACTCCCAAGTTACTAGGCTCAGGCTTCCGCTTTATCCCCAAGAAATGCTCAACCTAGAATACAGCCGAACATCAGAACTTATGAAGTATGAACTAAGGGCAGGTGCCTTAAAAGTCAGGACAAAAAGATTCCCTGGTAAAAGAAAACAAAAGGAGAAGAGAGAAGCCCTAAAACCATTTTGACAAACACAGCTTGATAAAAATATCACTAAAATCGTGATGCCTAAGACCTTGCTTTTCTTCTAAAAGTCTAGTAACCTTAGTCTAAAATGCATCTGGAAGCAGAAGTACAAAAATGATCTGATGGTGGCAAATACTCAGAAATTATTCCAAGTGGTGTTAAAAAGATAGCCTGGCGGTGCCGCATACATAGACAGAAGGCAAATTCTAAAATAAGTCACTTACAAACAATCTTTCGGTATGCATACAGTGAAAGAACAAGAAACGTTGCTCATTGACCATCCAATCAATATCAGGATTCTAAACTAAACAGCCAACTTAAACTAGTTTTGACCCAGTAAGCAGCAATGCTACCCAAATCAGCAAAAGGCAGTAATCTGAAAAATCTGGAGAACAAAATAAGGGTTCCACAGTTCAGAAAGAAAATATGATCGCAAATTGTCCAGGCCAACACAGAATTAATCGAACGTATACCTTCATCAACCTCGAGGCCTGAAACAATCTTTCAGTATCTGTCAAGACAACCCTGCTTTCCTGTGATTCTCCAATCGCGACACTCTGATTTTCTGCATTGTGTAAGTATTTTCTTCTCCGATGCAGGGTCATCACTGAATCTAAAAATGACAGTGCTAATAATAAGTTGAGTGTATGCATACACCAATAGGGATAAGAATATTTGGCTTACTTGTCATCATAGATTCCAGTTTTCTTCTTTGTAAGCTTCATCCCTCTGTTTCTGCTCACCAATTTCCACATTCTCAAGCATCTCAAATTCTAAAGTCAAACCACGAATTACAGCTGAAAAAAGATCTTTAGCGACAAATTAATGAAGTTCCACATTATTGGTTGATATAGCTAGAAGAATCACAGTAGCACAAAAAGAAGAAACTTCACAGTAGCACAAAAAGAAGAAACTTTGGTCACAGAAAACTTCTAAACACATCTGTAATACAGGAAGAGCCAGACCTTTGTGATTCATAAGGAAACTGTAAATGGATTAGAAGAGTGAAAAGAATCAAATATGAATATACCAATTCACACAAAGAACAGGGAATAACAAAAATCTGCTCATCATTTATACCTAACCATAGAGCTTTGTGAGTAGATGTCCAACTCCTGCAAAGAAGACGTGTCAGTGCGGTTGGCATGCCCCAATTGTTCTAATGAAGGAAGCCCTGTATTTAATGCCAGGGAAGCTATCGCAGAGAGGAGTGCACATATTTCACGAGTTAAATCTCCAAGTAACTTCTCCTCCATAACCTCAACTTTCAAATCTGAACTAGCAACCATGCCAGTAGTATCCAGCGCCCTTGATCCGAGGAAACAGTTCGAAAACTCATGTTCCTAGCAGCCAATCATCTTTAAAAAACTTGAAATGCAACTGCAGCCAAACAGTCTTCACGCACTTTTGGTTTTTATATATCAAATAACACCAATGAACTAATGTACAGATGACTCTGCCACAAACTAGAAGATTTATTTAGCTATAGGTTTTTTAGTCGAATTATCAGCTGTAGGTTTGAATGCCTGAAAAGATCAGCCGGAATTTGTCTTTTACAAAACCATAGTTTTGCCCGAAGCGTGCTGATTATGCTTTTGTAGTAAGAAAGTCATATGGTTTCAGCAATTTTGTTCTGACTTCTTACTACAAGCACCCAAGCAATAAGCAAAGCACAATCTGTCCAAATAGTATAAGCAAATCATTGCAAGTAATGGTTTCGGGCAAGAAAGCATTCATTAGCATACACAGCAATAAGCAAATTCTCATTCGGCTCATCAATCAATTCTCCCAAAGATAGACAGAAGAAATTTATCAGTCGGCCCATCAATCAATTCCACCTAAGATAGACAAGAAATAAATTAGTGAATTAGGCAGCATTCAAATTAATTCGCAAATTGCATTTCCTCACAAGTGTGAACCATATCTACAAATAAAAATACAAATAAAACCTTCACAAATTGCATTTACTTCTACATATAAAAAAAAACAAATAGAACCCACTGCTGACTCGTTAAGCAAGGATTACTTTTTGTCAATGTCCAAACTCTTGACTAGGGTGCAGAACCTACGCTGCTCCTGACTTCCTCTTCATCCACTAATAAATCCATCGGTACTGCTGCTGAGCCTAGTGCTAAGCCTGCTGTTGAGGGGCCAGCGGCAGGTCCTGGGGCAGGGAGAGGGAGCGCAGGTCCTGGGGCAGGGAGAGGGGGCGCGCTCAAAGAGTAGATTGTTGCAAGAATAATCAGATCTTCTCTGGCAACGGACGGACATCCGATGGGTCAAGGTTTGATTTCGGTCACCGAGAGGGTTAATTTCCTCAACCAGGTGAGAATGTTTAGTCAGGTATGATTGTCAGTTATTTCTTGAATCATTTCATGATTAAGAGGTTCTATAGAAACGACGGAGTGTGAACCTCTTAATCATGAAATCATTCAAGAAATAACTGACAATCATACCTGACTAAACATTCTCACCTGGTTGAGGAAATTAACCCTCCCGGTGACCGAGATCAAACCTTGACCCATCGGATGTCCGTCCGGCGCCAGAGAAGATCTGATTATTCTTGCAACAATCTACTCTTTGGGCGCGCCCCCTCTCCCTGCCCCAGGACCTGCGCTCCCTCTCCCTGCCCCAGGACCTGCTGCTGGCCCCTCAACAGCAGGCTCCTCAGTAGGCTCAGCAGCAGTACCGATGGATATATCAGTGGATGAAGAGGAAGTCAGGAGCAGCGTAGGTTCTGCACCCTGAGTCAAGAGTTTGGACATTGACAAAAAGTAATCCTTGCTTAACGAGTCAGCAGTGTGTCCACTTCATGCTGGCTTGCGGGCAATCTTGCGAAAAGATCAGTAATAGCACGTATACCTGAAAGACTACATGAAGCAGGTATACCTAAATCCGATAAAACCGAACTGAAATGGAAGCAGGTATACCTAAATCCGATAAAACCGAACTGAAATGGAAGCCACAGCATTTTCTCCATAATTATGGAGAACGACGTGGCGGTATCTGTCGAATGATCGGAAATACCACCCACAGTAAAGGGTCGCCCGCAGTCGATTTCTTTCCATCCTTCGCGGCAAGAGCGAGAAATGGGGAAGGGTTTGAGAGAGGCGGAGGGGTTTGCGGAGGGTTTGGGAATCCGAGAGAGGCGGAGGGTGAGAAAACCTCCGATCGACCTCTATTTGTACCACGAAATTACCAACTTTTTTTTTTTTAATAATCTACTAACATTTATTTGTGTTATATTAATAGGTGGGGATGGGGTGGGGACGCGTAAATTTTAGAAGCAAGTTTCGACTCCCACATCCTGCAAGAGACAGAGCAAAAACTTGAGAATAAGTGTAGAGTAGGAATAGAGTAAGATTGATAAAAAAAAAAAAATACGCATTTTTTACCAACGTTTTTGAAAATCCGTTCATATTTTACAATGTTATCAATTTTTCATTTGCGGGGATTAAGTTACCCATTCTTACATTAAAACTACTAGCTGCATTCGCCGGGTTAAATATAGTTTTAAATAAGGTTTGTTTCGCAAAATATATCACGTGTTTTTAAAATAATTTTCAGGAAGTTTTTTTTTTTTCAAAAAATGATCATATTTTTCGATATTCGGTTAAAATCTAAAATTTAAGTGAAAAATAATTTTCACTATTCATTATCTAATTTACTTTTTGGCAAAAATTCCCTACAAACTAAATTTTAATATTTTTAATAGACAAAAAGATAAATTTAATTTTTATATGTTTTTAAAAATGAACTTTTAATTATTTTATTTTAAAAAAATTGAATTTTTATTTCCTTTTTTCCTTTCTTTTTCTTTTTTCCTTTTCCTTTTCCTTGTCCTTCCTCCTCCTTCCTCTGCCGTTGCGTGCCTCGACGATGGCCAATTGCCTATGGCCAACCAGACACGGATCGATCGAGCCTCAAGCTCCCTAGCCTCAGTTGAGCTTGGGCGAGCTAGATCGACCAAGTTGTGAGCTCGCTGATTTGATCTAGGCGAGCCCGAGCTTGCCGAGGCCAGTTAGCTTGCGACTTGCCAGATTCAACGAGCTTAAGCCTTGCCCTTGTCAAATTTGGTCTTTGGCGAGGCTAAAGTTGGCCTATGGCCGACAATTGGCCAAGGAAGAAGGAAAAGAAAATGAAAGAAAAAGAAAAAAATTAGAACTTAATTTTAAAAAAAAATAAAGAAAAAAAGAAAAATGTATTCGGTGAAAGAATGTGAGATGGAAGGAGTTATTGAAAATATTTTCCATTTTTTGGAAATGAAAAATATTTTCCCACTTTTGATGGTGTTTTTTCCAATAACATAAAATGTTTTTCTTAATTAGTTCATTTTCCGTAAAACGAACGCTAGAAAATTTGGAAAACGTTCTCTCGACCCGAAAATTATTTTCTGTGAAACGAATGAGAAGTCTTATCAACATCTTTTTCAATAAGTCACCAATATTCAACTGTGGAGTTTAAATTATCGATTATAATATGAAATTATCAACTCTTATTTCACTACATACTATTCTAATTATTCAATCGTTTAAAAAATACCATCTGTTTTAATAATTTAATAATTTTTATAGGAAAAATTCAAAATAAGAGCTTGAATGGCTCTTATTTTCTCAAATAATGACCTAAACTAAACTTATTTTTCAAATAAATGAATGAAGTGGTCAGATCAATCTCAAAGAATGACTTAAAGTAATTATGACTATTTCAAATAAGGGTCTAGGCTTGTTGGCGTGTGGATTGGCGAAATATTCCGGCTAATCAAGAATACTTTGGTCCAAACTTCTTTTGTTCTTTTTCCTTTTATTAGGACAGTGGGACAAGTGTGGGTGGACTTTAGGCTCGTTTGGTTCAGCTTCTCGAAGGGGCTTTGGGGACTAAAGCCCCTTGGAGAAAATATTTTATATTTGAGTCACTTGTGAAAGCTCATTGGGCATATATTAACATTCCTAATGCTGAAAGCCCAATGCAGCTCATGAGGTGCTTTGAGCATTCGACATTCTCCCAATGCAAGTTCCACTATTCACGCGTCACTACTATTCATCTTCTTCCCCACGACTTCGAGTTCCCCGCTAGCCCCGCCACTACCTTTACCGTCGACGCCTTCCTCTTCTACGACAAATACATCCCCTTCGACGAGCGCAAGCAGCACCGCGTTGACTCTCTGCTTCTGCACTCCAACTCCTTCGGCTCACGCGAACCAGGCCTCAGACCGCCAAATCTGGCGGTCCAGAGGCTAGATATGGCCATCCGAATTTGGCCTTGACCCCCTCCCCCTCAACCAACCCGACAGCCCTCCCGCCTCACCGTTTTGGGACTCTATCGGCCCTGCCGCCACCTTCGCCTCCGCCTCCACCATTGACGCCTTCCTCTTCTGCGGCAGATCCATCCCCTTCGACGAGCGCGAGCAGCACCGCATCAACTCCTTGCTTCCGCACTCCAACTCCTTCGGCTTGCGCAAATTAGGCCTCAAGCCGCCAAATCTAGCCTCTATGACCGTAGACGACAACGTGCGTCGCTTGCAGTCGCAACCTCAGGCGGCCAGATTTAACTTGCAAATTTAAAAAAAAAAAAGAAAAAAAAAAGCAAAAGCTCATAACATATGTGAGTTTTGTAAAACGGTATTTGTGCTAAGTAACCTTTAAATGCTACAATTTACCAAACGGTATAACATTTCGAAAAATCCCTTTACTTCAAAGATATTTGCATTCTCCCAATTAGGGGCGTGCAACTGGACCGGATATACCCGGTTCCCAGACCGGCCCACATGGAAAACAGGGTCAGGAACCGGTTCCCGTTGAAACCGGTCCGAGAACCGATTTCCAAAATTCATACTCGGTTTAAACCGGTCCGAGTACAGGTTCCGAATGATTACCCTTCCTGGACCGGTTTTGGAACCGATTTTGTAAGTAAAGGTCCAAAACTTTTTTTTTCTCCCAATTTATATTCTTACTCCCACAATCACACGAACGACGTTTTTTCTCTTAGCTCTCTTAAACACACACGATACTCCTCCTTTGTCGTTCCTCTTCCTCACTTGCTTCCCTCCCTCACCGGCTCCCTCGCACCGTCTGACGGATGGACAATGTTCGTTGCTACCAAATTATTGTGTATCACATGGATTGGCTCACCTAATTTCTCTTTTGTAGGAGGAGTTATGCTTGCATAAATGAGTAGCTTCATGTAACAAATATGGGAATAAGACTATTATCAGACCCATGTTTATTGCTAATTATTTGCCTTATGATTTTATTTATCATAATTAGCCCTGTAAATCCTTAATTTTTTGTTTAATCAAAAATCTAATGTATTTATTTATTACAATTGCTTAATGTTTTAACACAAATTAGGAGGATTACGTTATTTTCTCATGTATTAATATAAAATTTAAAGTCGTATAAGATATTGAGAGATTGCAAAACAAGTTCAGTGGAAATAAGATTGACCCTGGAACTGGATCGGAAAAATAGGATGGATTGGATGTAGGTTCCAACACAAACAGGATCGGGTGCAGGGTCTAAGTCTAAACCCTACCCACCCTGGACCCGACCACCCCTTTTCCCAATGGCATTTTCCCAAAGTCGAATCAAATAGGCCCTTTGATTGCTGTAAATATGGATATGAATGCATGTTTCCACGTACACACCTACTTTTGCTTGCATAGTCAACATATTTTTATGTATCATTTAATTAATTCTAATGGTATAAATTATGACTCCTCTCTTGGTGCTTTTCCGTTTGGAGGCATCATTTTCATGCCCATATGCCCCCCTCAAAAGAAGAAACTTTCACTTGTATTTTTCTGAATTAATTATTTTTCTATTTGACTTTGGATCACGCTCTCCCTTTCTTCGCATCCCAAAGAAGACATTTTATCATGTTCGTATTTTATAATGTGAGAGATTCGATATGACTAGAGTCTCATGTAGGAGAATTGATATGCTAATAAATAATTAATATATCTTAATTGATCAATAACTCATTGACTTAAATTTTTTTTTATAAAAATGGTCTAACTAAATATATTGACGGGCTTGAATTTAAATTCACAGGACAATGGTGACAAATGGAGCTAATATGGCAATTACTTGGCTTAAGATTAAAAAACGATGTCGCATCCCAAATGTTATTTTGTCACGGAACTAATGTGGCAATTGCTTGACTTCAAATGAAAAAGAAAAAAAAAATCACACTCATGCCAAATGTTATCTCAACGATTAATGACCCTAAAGCCTGGACAACCACTAGTGGTGAGTAATTGGAGGAGGTGACGACACTGGCAACTTCAAAACCAACCCCTAGGTCGTGATTGTCAATGTGCCGTCCAAGCACTGTAGTGACGAATGACGATCAGTGAGGACTATAAATTCTTTTGTTCAGTAAACCAAACACTTGAAAGTCCAGTTCTCAAAAAATAAAGTCCGGAGTAATAAATTATTTTAAGTCAAACGAACACCAACTTTTGGGCCCGTTTCCTTGCATTTTCATCGCCAGCGTGCTCTCCAAAGTAGCCCTTAAGCCTGGTGCTGGGTCGGGCCGACCCGACGTGGGGCCCATAAATCAATCCGGCCCGGTTAGAGCGGGCCTGTCTCGGGGTCATGCTTTGTCACTTTGTTTATCCAAGAAGAGGTAGGAGAAGAGGAGCTTCGTGGCCTTTTACCGAACGCCTTGCGTGCGTCCCAATCCACTCGCACCCTCCTTGAAGAAAACGCATTGACAATGAAGTCCGAACCGATCAGCTCAAGCCCGGGTTCGCAACATTAAAGCTTAGAAGTGTCCGAGGGAAAAGATCGTTCTGTTTTTCCTTTGAAGGTCAGTAGGAGTCAAGAGGAGAGAGAGAGAGAGAGAGAGAGCTGAAGTAGGAGGAGGAGGAGGAGGAGGAGGAGGAGGAGGAGAGGAGTCAAGAAGGAATCGTCCCACTTTCGCTTTTGAAGTTTCTTGGGCGTTCTTGCTTTTTACGGGAAGTGGGTGTATCTCGTGGCGGCTGGTGGTGGTGGTATTCTTGGATAATTTATGCTGCGTTGGTATTCTTGGTCACGCTTTGTTACTTTGTTTATCCAAGAAGAGGTAGGAATTCCAGTTTTCTTGGTTGAAATAAAGAACCTATGCCCGTCCATTGCTCAGTCTGTAGCGTCCACCTCAACTGTAACTCATTTAGCTTCAACATTCCCATAGACCTGGAAATATTCGAGCGGTTTGGCAATGCTGAGGCCGACTACTTAGCGAAGGGAGGCGGAGCTCTCCCCTCTGGTGGTATCATCTTTTTCGAGTACTCTGCCTCCTCCATGTAAATCTTCGCCTTCAAGCATATTGGGATCTTTTGCAAGTAATATAAGGCTATCAATTTTCAGCTGTCTGGACGTGGTAGAGAAGGTATTAGTGTCAGGAGAGTTTTTCAGATTCCTTTACATCTTTCGAGGATCATTTTGCTGGGATTCTTGAGAAATAAAGAGCAATATATAGCAATAATCGATAATACCATGTTTCTGTTATGACTCTGCTCTTTTATTATAAGCTTGAGTGTAGCTTTCAAGGGATAGTATTAAGCTATCTGTCACATCTTGCGTCATTTCTCAGAAGACAACCCCTCACATAAGTGACGATGACAATTATGTTTTACGACTTCAAAGTTGAGAATAAGCAAGCAAGTTGATTAAGATTGATAAACATAACCTCCTCGACAATCACTTCTCAGTCCTGTTTTTACCAGTTATTAGTTGGATTCCACGCCATAAATGTGCGAAACCATCAGCTTACCATGACCATACTGATGCTAAATGCACCTTTCCATGGGTATCCTAAAACCATAGCAAACCAGCAAAAAGTTCCCCAAACATAAATCACGAGCGCACACGAAACCTTAAACAAGACGCTCTCAACTCAACTCCAACCATAACAATACATCTCGCAGCCAGTTAAATCTACCTGCCGTTGAACACTGAGACACAAGTCTCACTCAAGCATCCTCATGTCCAACCAAAGCGAGAAGCATCTTCTTGTAGTCCCCAGATGTGTCATTTGCAATAGCCCGATCTAGAGGAACACTGTTCCTTTTGTGGTACTGTTCTTTGATCCGCTGCATGTCAACTTCCGCACGAGTGGTGACTACTCTGGTAAGAGCCCATTCATCTGTTCCCAGCTTGTTGATGGCCAGACGCAGTACCTTCTCAAAGTACTTCTCTGGATAAGTCAAGCACTTAATTGCTGATCTCAGCAGTTTCAGAAATTCATCATTTGGATCAGCCTTCAGATCCTGCATTACAGAGGTTTCCACACGATTACAGCACCAAAGCAATCTCCCAGAGTAAGCTGTGTCTTAAAATGAACATAAAAATCTCCACTAAGAAATTGAAAGAAATTCAACAGCTGACACCTGACATACAGAATAGGAACATATATAAATGAAAAATATCTAGCGAGACCATTAGAGTGGTCGTAAACACTTATATATCAGGAGAAATCAACTAGGCAACTTGCGGATCAAAGTGACATCAGCCCAAGTTAGTCTTTATGTAGGGCGGTTTCGGCTTCTCTTTTATAATAAAAATTATCTGAGGACGACTCATTACTATTAAAACATCAAGCTTGTTACATTAGAGCCTAAAGAATATGGATTTTCAAGTTTGGTCTCATGATAATGATGGATACTGATCTAGGTATCAGATGAAAAGGATCTTTCATCTGTCCTCATATATCAGTACAGGAAAATGTGGGGGGAAGGTGCCTGTATCTAGTAAAATCTTAATTGTGGCATTTCACTCTCCAAAAGGTCACTTTCAACAATCTCATTATAGCAGAGTAGATCTCTAGATACATTTGCAATGCCAAACATCCAGAGAAGTAAAGGATTATTTTCTCCATAGCTTTTAGACGCATGTGCAATTGCATTATAAACTGCAACTTCACAAATTCTGAAGGTAATCCAAAGAACAGAGAGTCCATGGCGAATCCTTTGCTTAGTTAAGTTCAAGGTCCAGATCAAGATCCACTTGACACCATTATAAATTTGGCAATACTATAGTATGTAGCTATGGAGAAAATAAGTAGGATACCTTGTTGATGGCATTCCCAAACTCATTGTTGTAGTAATTGAGGGTTGCATTAAGCTGAGCTTTACTTCTTGTAGTAACAATTCTGATGAGCTCATCATGATTGTAAGCCTTCTCGTGAATCTTCTCATGAAGTATCTTAGCCTCTGATCTCGCCAATGTCATGTTCACCTCAGGCCCCTCATACCGAAAGGTACTTGCCAGAGGAACAAGCAGCTGCAGTGTATGCGTGAGCAATAAGCATGCTTTGTTGAGCTCCAAACAACAAAGTCAAGCTCTAGGAAACTATGAGGTCATGCACAGCCAAACGGAATAGCATAGAAAAGCACGAGACTTTCACATTTCTGTGATTCTTACGAGTTGCCATTAGAAGCATACCTAACAAACTTGAAAGATATTTTAGTATTTCTCTTCATAAATCAGTTTGAGACAGTAGAGGCAACATATATTTTCACACGCAGTGCAACTACAGAAAATTGACTTCATATCTATTTGATCGACAGGATGATCCTGCAATGAGATTAAAAGCTAGTAGTACCTTGCGGAAATCCCCAGTAGTGTGATATGCGATGTCTTCTTCAAGAGATTTCTTATAACGAGCATGATAGGCCTGCCTCACCATGAATAACTCCATTGAAGACCTCGTGCAAGCAATTTCCATGAGAACCCAGTTGCTCGAAGTCAATCTCTTGGTAGCTTCACTGGACAAGAACGCATCACGCTCCGCAGGATCCAGGGTCCACAGAAGCACAGATCTCTGATAAACGTTTGATGGAAATAAGAGACGGGAAACAAAGAGGACAACAGCTGAGCAAGAACCGGCTTTTGGAGAGATCCTTCACACTGCAGAATGGAAAACTGACCTCAAAGTCACTAGAGAGTTCCTTGTCAAGCGCTTTGAGAAGATCTTCCCCATATGTCTCGGCATATGTTTGTCGGATTACTTTCCGCTGCGCTGCGTTTCTATGAGGCAGTATGGATATGATCAGATCTTCATTCGTCCCCCATCCTGCGGACACAAATTTTCCAACAGCTAAACAATTTGCTCGCCCACCACAAACAAACAACCATCAGAACGTACAAAAATGCGCTGCGGATACATACGCTAGAAGAGCAGCCCGCGTGATTGACAAAAACCCAAAAGAAAAATGGCGATTGCGACACAAATGGTCTCAGAACTTTTATCAATTATTCAACATCATCCTTGAACTTTTTTCCACTGAACTCGTCCTACAAAATGCGCATAATCAATAATCACTACCAAACTCCATGTGTAGAAGTGCTTAACACCAGTCAAATGAACTCGGAAGAGGCTCTTGCCTCTTCTTTTTGTTTTATCTTTTTGGTTAGCTCATCCAGTAGCAGAAGCAAAGAGGGGACATGTAAGACAAGACTGATCAGATCAACGCGGACAAAGGAACGTCTAGCGCTAAAAACTATTCTTGATCAGAAGGAACTAACAATCCATGACACAGATCAGAAAGAGACTCCGCAGCAGGACACGGGATCATAGATCCATCGAAACAAACACAGAGAAGGACATGCATTGTGCTAAGATTAAAAAGAAAAAAAATAAGGACACCCAGATGAGCATCCGATCTCCCGAAACCGACGACGATCGAAGCACGAAACGACAGCTCGAAGAGGATCCACGTAGTCGAATGTTCAGAGCAACACGAAAGTAGATGGAAAGAGAAAAGTTTAGCGATGACGATGACGATGATGATGATGAATGCAGGAGACCTGCGAAAGCTTTTTGGAGCTGCTCGGCATCCTCAGCCGGAGACGGAACCGACGGTGGCACCGCGATAGTCGCCATTCTCTCTGTGCGGAAGCAAGTTGGTGATATCGCGAGGAGCCGAAGACGATGCTGTGCCGGGCTTTTACAAAGACAGACAGAGAAATATTAAGGGAAATCAAGATTATTACCGGATTAACCCTTTAGATTTAATCTAATTCTACCTCAAAAAAGAATCTCAAACTTTATGTCATGTCTCAATTCTAACCTGAGCCTTTCTTTTTTTTTTGTCTAAAAACAAGTCTGCAACTTTAAATCCAACCCTGGATCTTTTTTGATCTAAAGAAATTATTAATTTTGAGCATAATCCTAAAGTTATCTCGAACTTTTCTTTTGAAAAAGCAATCATCTACGTATAATTTAATCTCAAATTTACTTTTGTTAACCGACCGTCCAAAATCACCATGAGGCTTTTGGCGTGATATTTCCACATCGGTAACAAATCAACATTAATAAGGTAACGTGGAAATTATCTCCAAAACAAAATTATTCTTTGAGAGAGACGTTAAATAGTTATTTTTGGACAAAAGACTAACAATGACATATTTGAAATTAAAGTTAAAGTTTAGAGTAGTAGATTTGGAATCGAACTTAAAATTGAGTTTTTTTTATAAATAAAGTTCGGGGTAAATTTGGATTGAACTTAAAGTCGGGATTTTTTAGAAAAATAATTAATGAGAATTATTGAACCTAAAAGAGGAGATGCTCGGTATGATATGAATAAGTTAAAGTTATTGCCAAATTCAGCTTTAGGATATGATTTTATTTTCTTCTTTTTTTTCTTTTATTAGGACAGTGGGACAGGTGGGGGCGGATTTTGATTGCTATAAATGCGGATCTGAAAGCGTGTTCCCACGTACACACCTACTTTTGGTTTGAATTGTTCGACTTCCTTTTATTAATTATTTAATTAGTTGCCAATTGTCAAAAAGTAAATGACTACTCTCCTGTTGCTTTTCCATCTGGAGGCATCATGCCCATCTGCCCGGCCTCAAAAGAAGAAACTTTCATTTGTATTTTTCTGAATGAATTATTTTTCTATTCTGACTTTGGATCACACGCTCTCCCTTTCCTCACGTCCGGA
This sequence comes from Eucalyptus grandis x Eucalyptus urophylla, assembly GCA_028830015.1. Lineage (NCBI taxonomy): Eukaryota > Viridiplantae > Streptophyta > Magnoliopsida > Myrtales > Myrtaceae > Eucalyptus > Eucalyptus grandis x Eucalyptus urophylla. The sequence continues at coordinate 60,008,115 of CM054200.1, read as the reverse complement.
AGAAGATATTTTATCGCCTTCACATTTTGTGGTGGGAGAGATCGGGCATGGCTAGGGTCCCTCGCACCGACAATAACAAATCGAGCGTCCCACGCAGGAAAATCGGTCCGACTGAATATGTTAAAGGGTTCGGACTTAAGACTTACGGGATGTTGATGGCAAATAGAGCTGAAGTAGTGATCACTTGGCTTAATATTGAAAAAGACGACGTCCCATCTCAATTATGATCTCAACATAAAGTTGATATGACGATCACTTAACTTAAAATGAAAAAATCTACGTCGCATTGTAAATATTATCCCGTTGATTTGATGATGGTGCTGGAGAGTATGATGGCTAAAGCATGGATGACAAACGGTAGTCAAGTAGTTGAAGGATGGACCATATCGGCAACTTTAAGACTTAGCCGTAGGTCACGATTTCCAGCGGCATCTATGTGCCCCTCAAGGGCTGTAGTGATGATCGGTGAGTAACGATGAGGGCTTAAGTGTTTTCTATGATGGAGATGACTATTCTCAATGCAATTTAACTCAAAAAATTAATGGGCTCGAACATTCTACTTAACTAAATTCTCTCTCTCTCTTTCTTTTTCCGAGAATTTTTCATTCGACAAACTCCGTTTGTATCATAACCAAATGAAGCCCAGATTCATGTATTTTCTCTTTCTTTCTACTATCGTTTTTTATGAGAATCACATAGAGAAATTACCACTTAATGAAGTCAATTTTTTGGTTGGCCTGAATGTGCTTGTTTCCCATGTCTAATCATGTGTGTTCTGTCCCTTGAATAGAAACACAGCAAACACAAACAGCTGGATTATTTCCCAACAAGAACATGAACAAAGAGCCCTAAAATTTGCACCAAGTCAGCATACTTCCCAGTCAAAACAGCGCAGTTTTTATTTCACTTGAGTCACTTAACTTTGTTTGCCACTATGTGTCCACATCATAAAGGTAAATATATCAGGACTTTGGTGCTTTTTCCTCTTTAACATATAAGGAAAAGATTTAATTAAAGCATGTGAAATTTTGTAAGTGATTATATAATCATTTATATAAGATTTTTGAAATAATGTTAAGCACCTTCGGTATATAACACTCGCGAATGTGCATATGCGCAACAAATAAATTAGGAACGAGAAATAAAATATTAATAAATACAGACAACACACAAAAAAAAAAAAAAATGAATCAATAGACGTGGAAAGAGATAAATGTATTGAGATTTTTTTTTATTTTTTTTTTAAGATGGTGCTGGTTGGATGGGAAAAAAATTCAAATTTGAATGCTGAAATATGTGAGAGATTAAATTAAATTACGAATTGATTGTTCATGAATAGAATATTTATGAGACAAGTATTTTTTTTTGGGGGGGGGGGGGGGGGTTGGAACAATTGGAACAATACGGGTGAACATCATTTTCATTAGAGAATTCATTTTTCTTATTTTAAGTATGCATATTTTGTTCGACCTTAAATGGTTTTCTATAGAAATTATTTTCAATAAACCAAACACATGAAAGTCAAAGAAACTAAAGGTCTGTTTAGTAACATTTTTGTTCCTAGAAATTACACAAAATTTATATTCTCGAAATAGAAAAAGAATATAAATGCGTTTAGTACAATCCATAAATTTTTCTTATAACGTAGCATTTCTTTTAATTTTTTAATAATTTTTTAAAAATTGTTTTTCCCTTTTTCTTTTCTTCACTGTGCGCCGGTTGTTGATGCTGTCCTTTGTTTGCCGTCCACCGGCCACGGCCGCCTGATGGCCGAGGGGAGGCGGTAGTAGGGGGGACAAGCGGCAAGGAAGAAGACGGGAAAGAAAAGAAAAGAAAAAGTGACTTATTTCTATAAATTCAAGAAGTTACTTTTTTCTATTTCTTATTTCTATTTCAAATCTATTCCTCAATCGTTTTTTTATTCGAGGGAATAGAAAAATTAATTGATGTTACTAAATGAATTTCTATCCTTTCTATTTTGGAGAGCCAAAAAAAAAATAAAAGGTTTCTAAATGGAGCCTAATTCGTGGAAATATTTTTAACTCAAACGAAGGCAACGTTTGGGCCCTTTTCCTTGCATTTCCATCGCTAGGGTGCTCTCCAAAATAGAACTTAAGCCTGCTGTTGGGCTGAGCCGGCCCAACCAAGTGGCCCATAAATCCATCTGGTCCGGTTAGAGGGGGCCCGTCTTGGGTCACACTTTGTTACTTTGGGCCTGCATGTTTTTGTTCCCGGAACACAAAAAGAACAAAAAAAAACTTACTTCTTATTCCAGAAACAATTTTGAAGAAATGTTTCTTCTTCTCTTCTTCTTTTTTTCTTCTTTTTTCTTTCGTCGGTCGCTAGCCATGGCCGGAGCCTTGCCGGCCCCTAGCAAGCCTCACCGTGGCTGGGCAAGGCTGCCAGCCCCGTCGGCCGGTCGCCGGAGGCCGGCGACCGGCCGAAAAAATAAAAAATAAAAAAAGAAAGGAAAAAATGAAAAATGAAATAAAAATATTAAAAAATTAAAAGAAACAAAAAAAAGAATAAAATTTACCAAACGTGTTTCTGTTCATTTTTTATTTCCGGAACAAGTTTACTAAACGCGTTTTTTTATTCAAAAATTATTCCCCGGAACAGAAACACTTTTTTTTTTATTTCTGTTCCCGGGAACAGAAAAAGAACAGAAATAAAAACATGCGCGCCCTTTGTTTATCCAAGAAAAAAATAGGAATTCCGGTTTTCTTGGTTGAAATAAAGAACCTGTGCCCGTCCATTGCTCTGTAGTGTCCACCTTAACCGTGACTCATTTAGCTCTGACATTCCCAGACCTGGAAATAGTCGAGCGGTTTGGCAATGCTGAGGACGACTGCTTGGCAAACGGAGGCAAAGCTCTCCCTCTGGTGGTATCTCTTTCGAGTACTCCGCCTCCTCCTTGTACCCCTTCGGCTTCAAGCATATTGGGATAATCTAAGGCTATCAATTTTCAGTTGTCTGGGTGTGGTTGACCAATGGAGGTATCAGGAGAGATTTGCAGATTCCTTTACATCTTTAGAGGATCATTTTGCTGGGATTCTTGAGAAATAAAGAGCAATATATAGCAATCATCAATAATACCATGTTGCTGTTACAACTTTGTTCTTTTTATCATATGCTTGTGTTACGGATCATTGGGGCACCTAAGCCAGCTCGGATTGATCGCTCGCTCTCCCATTACAACCGTTAATCGAGTTTTCATCGAGCAGACAAGATTGTACCACTCAATCTACCAACTATGGACACTAATGATAGGAGAGTTCTAGACTTCGACTCAATTATCATATCGCCCGCCCTTGGAATGTTTTGGAAGCTCTCTTGCGGGAAATCATGGTGATCTCGGAGGTCCTCCTTGAAGATGCACGGTCCTTTAGCCATGGAAATCTCTTGACCGTGACACTTGAGTGTGGCTTTCAAGGGATAGGATTAAGCTATCTCTATCACATCTCTCGTCATTTCTCTGAAGACAACCCCTCACATAAGTAGCGAAGACAATTATGTTTTACGACTTCAAAGTTGAGAAGAAGCAAGCAAGTTGATTAAGATTGATAAACATAACCTCCTCGACAATCACTTCTCAGTCCCGTTTTTCCCAGTTATTAGTTGGATTCCACACCATAAATGTGCAAAACCACCAGCTTATCATGACCATACTGATGCTAAATGCACCTTTCCATGGCTATCTTAAAACCATAGCAAACCAGCAAAAAGTTCCCCAAACATAAATCACGAGCGCACACGAAACCTTAAACAAGACGCTCTCAACTCAACTCCAACCATAACAATACATCTCGCAGCCAGTTAAATCTACCTCGCACGGAACACTGAGACACAAGTCTCACTCAAGCATCCTCATGTCCAACCAAAGTGAGAAGCATCTTCTTGTAGTCCCCAGATGTGTCATTTGCAATAGCCCGATCTAGAGGAACACTGTTCCTTTTGTGGTACTGTTCTTTGATCCGCTGCATGTCAACTTCCGCACGAGTGGTGACTACTCTAGTAAGAGCCCATTCATCTGTTCCCAGCTTGTTGATGGCCAGACGCAGTACCTTCTCAAAGTACTTCTCTGGATAAGTCAAGCACTTAATTGCTGATCTCAGCAGTTTCAGAAATTCATCATTTGGATCAGCCTTCAGATCCTGCATACAGAGGTTTCCAGATGATTACAGCACCAAAGCAATCTCCCAGAGTAAGCTGTGTCTTAAAATGAACTTAAAAATCTCTACTAAGAAATTGAAAGAAATTCAACAGCTAACAACTGACATACAGAATAGGAACATATATAAATGAAAAATATCTAGCGATACCATTAGAGTGGTCATAAACACATATATCAGGAGAAATCAACTAGGCAACTTGCAGATCAAAGTGACATCAGCCCAAGTTAGTCTTTATGTAGGGAGGTTTCAGCTTCTCTTTTATAATAAAAACTATCTGAGGACGATTCACTACTATCAAAACATCAATCTTGTTACATTAGAGACCAAAGAATATGGATTTTCAAGTTTTGTCTTATGATAATGATGGATACGGATCTAGGTATCAGATGAAAAAGATCTTTCATCTGTCCTCATTTATCAGTACAGGAAAATGTGGGGGGAAGCTGCCGGTATCAAGAGAAAATCTTAATCGTGGCATTCCACTCTCCAAAAGGTCACATTCAAGAATCTCATTGTAGCAGAGTAGATCTCTAGATACATTTGCAATGCCAAACATCCAGAGAAGTAAAGGATTATTGTGGGAGCACTTCAATATCTTGCTTTTAGACGCATGTGCAATTGCATTATAAACTGCAACTTCACAAATTCTGAAGGTAATCCAAAGAGCAGAGAGTCCAAGGTGAATCCTTTGCTTAGTTAAGTTCAAGTTCCAGATCAAGATCCACTTGACACCATTATAAATTTGGCAATACTGTAGTATGTAGGTATGGAGAAAATAAGTAGGATACCTTGTTGATGGCATTCCCAAACTCATTGTTGTAGTAATTGAGGGTTGCATTAAGCTGAGCTTTACTTCTTGTAGTAACAATTCTGATGAGCTCATCATGATTGTAAGCCTTCTTGTGAATCTTCTCATGAAGTATCTTAGCCTCTGATCTTGCCAATGTCATGTTCACCTCAGGCCCCTCATACCGAAAGGTACTTGCCAGAGGAACAAGCAGCTGCAGTGTATGCGTGAGCAATAAGCATGCTTTGTTGAGCTCCAAACAACAAAGTCAAGCTCTAGGAAACTATGAGGTCATACACAGCCAAACAGAATAGCATAGAAAAGCACAAGACTTTCACATTTCTGTGATTCTTACAAGTTGCCATTAGAAGCATACCTAACAAACTTGAAAGATATTTTAGTATTTCTCTTCATAAATCTCCAAGCTTCTGGCCTTGTGTATTCAAGGCATCAGTTTGAGAAACATATACTTTCACACGCAGTGCAACTACAGAAAATTGACTTCATATCTATTTGATCGACAGGATGATCCTGCAATGAGATTAAAAGCTAGGAGTACCTTGTGGAAATCCCCAGTAGTGTGATATGCGATGTCTTCTTCAAGAGATTTCTTATAACGAGCATGATAGGCCTGCCTCACCATGAATAACTCCATTGAAGACCTCGTGCAAGCAATTTCCATGAGAACCCAGTTGCTCGAAGTCAATCTCTTGGTAGCTTCATTGGACAAGAATGCATCACGCTCCGCAGGATCCAGGGTCCACAGAAGCACAGATCTCTGATAAATGTTTGATGGAAATAAGAGGCAGGGGAAACACAGAGGACAACAGCTGAGCAAGAACTGGCTTTTGGAGAGATCCTTCACACTGCAGAATAAAAAAACTGACCTCAAAGTCACTAGAGAGTTCTTTGTCAAGCGCTTTGAGAAGATCTTCCCCATATGTCTCGGCATACGTTTGTCGGATCACTTTCCGCTGCGCTGCATTTCTGTGAGCCAGTATGGATATGATCAGATCTTCATTCGTTCCCCATCCTGTAGACACAATTTTTCCAACAGCTAAAAAATTTGCGAACTTTTTCCACTGAACTCGTGATATAAAAGCACATAACAACTACCAAACTCCATGCGTAGAAGTGCTAGAACCACTCAAATGAACTCAAGAAGAAGTGGCTCTTGCCTCTTCTCTTTGTGTTTTTTATTAGCTCATCCAGTAGCAGAAGCAAAGATGGGACATGTAAGACAAGACTGATCAGATCAACGCGGACAAAGGAACGTCTAGCGCTAAAAACTATTCTTGATCAGAAGGAACTCACAGTCCATGACACAGATCAGAAAGAGACTCCGCAGCAGAACACGGGATCATAGTTCCATCAAAACAAAGAAAGAGAAGGACATGCATTGCGCTAAGATTAAAAATAAAAGATAAAAAAATAAGGACACCCAGATGAGCATCCGATCTCCCGAAACCGACGAAGATCGAAGCACGGAACGACGGCTCGAAGAGGATCCACGTAGTCGAATGTTCAGAGCAACACGAAAGTAGATGGAAAGAGAAAAGTTTAGCGATGACGACGACGACGATGATGATGATGATGAATGCAGGAGACCTGCGAAAGCTTTTTGGAGCTGCTCGGCATCCTCAGCCGGAGACGGAACCGACGGTGGCACCGCGATAGTCGCCATTCTCTCTCTCTCTCTCTCTCTGCGGAAGCAAGCTGGTGATATCGCGAGGAGCCGAAGAAGATGATGTGCCGGGCTTTATAAAGACAGACAGAGAAATATTAAGAAAAATCAGATTATTACCGGATTAACCTCGAACTTTAAATTTAATCCAATTCCACCCCGAATTTAAAAAAAAAAAATCAAATTTTAAACCATGTCTCTATTTTATCTCGAATTTCTTTGTCTACAAATAAACTCTCGACTTTAGGTTTTATCTTAAATTTACTTCGAACTTTCTTGGTTTATAAAACATACCCAACATTTAATATAGTTCCAAGTCTGCCTCTGTTAACTACCCGTCTAAAAACCTGTTATGAACTATTTGCTGTTTGATATGACATTTCTATGCTGGTAACAAATCCACATTAGTAATGTATGAAAATTGGAAAAATTAGGGATGATGAACAGCTATTTTTGAAAAAAGCGTTAATGGGGGTAGATATAGGGTTAGAGTTAAAGTTTGAGATGAATTTAGAATTTGAGGGATTTTATTAAGAAAAAAAATTTCATGACAGATTTAAGGTAAACTTAAACTTAGAAATTTTATTTTTGATAAAGAAAATTTTAAGGCAAAATTAAAATTAGATCTAAAATTGAGGATTTTTCGGGGAATAGGGATCATTGATACGCAAAAATTATTAAGCCTGAAAAGGCAGCTTTAGGATATGATTTTCTTTTGCTGTAAATGCGGATCTGAATGCAAGTTCCCACGTACACGCCTACTTTTGCTTGCATCGTCAACATCTTTTTATTTATTATTTCATTAGTTCAAATGGTCAAATTATGACTTCTCTCTTGGTGCTTTTCCATTTGGAGTCATCATTTCCATGCCCATCTGCCCCCCCCAAAAGAAGAAACTTTCACTTGTATTTTTCTGAATTAATTATCTTTCTATTCGACTTTGGATCACGCTCTCCCTTTCCTCGCATCCCAAAGAAGACATTTTATCATGTTCGTATTTTGTAATGCGAGGGATTCAATATGACTAGAGTCCCACGTGAGAGATTTGGTATGCTAATAAATAATTAATATATCTTAATTGATCAATAACTCATTGACTTAAATTTTTTTTTATGAAAATGGTCCAATTAAATATGTTAAATGGCTTGGATTTAGATTCACAGGAAATTGGTCACAAATGGAGCTAATATGGCAATTACTTGGCTTAAGATTAAAAACCGATGTCCCATCCCAAATGTAATTTTGTCACGGAACTAATGTGGCGATCGCTTGACTTAAAATTAAAAAAAAAAAAAAATCACACACATCCCAAATGTTATCGCAACTATTAATGACGCCTAAAGAATGGACAACCACTAGTGTTGAGTAGTTGGAGGACGTGACGACACTGGCAACTACTTCAAAACCAACCCCTAGGTCGTCATTGTCAATGTGCCCTCCTAGGACTGTAGTGGCAATCAGTGAGGACTATAAATTCTCAAAAAATAAAGTCCGGAGTAATAAATTCTTCTAACTCAAATGAACACCAACTTTTGGGCCCTTTTCCTTGCATTTCTAGCGCCAGGATGCTTTCCCAAAATAGCCCTAAAGCCTGGTGCTGGGTCGGGCCGACCCGACGTGGGGCCCATAAATCAGTCCGGCCCGGTTAGAGCGGGGCCCCGTCTCGGGTTACTTTGTTCATCCAAGAAGAGGTAGGAGAGGAGGAGGGAGCTTCGTGGCCTTTCACCGAACGCCTTGCGTACGTCCCAATCCACTCGCACCCTCCTTGAAGAAAACGCATTTGACAATGAAGTCCGAACCGATCAGCTCAAACCCGCGTTCGCAACATTGAAGCTTAGAAGTGTCCGAGGGAAAAGATCGTTTTTTTTTTCCTTTGAAGGTCAGCAGAAGTCAAGAGGAGAGAGAGAGAGAGAGAGAGAGAGAGAGAGCTGGAGTGGGAGGAGGAGGAGGAGGAGAGAAGAAGTCAAGAAGGAATCGTCCCACTTTCGCTTTTGAAGTTTCCTGGGCGCTCTTGCTTTTTCATGAAGTGGGTATCTCTCGTGGCGGCTCGTGGTGGTGGTATTCTTGGATAATTTATGCTGCGGGGGTTATTCTTTCTGTCTTGGGAAATGGGGAGGCAACGATCGCTCAAGAGCAAAGCTGCCCACTTCGTCTCCGATCTCACCACCGTTCTTCTCAACCCCATCTCCGACAAACCCTCCTCCAAGCCCTCCCCTCCGTCTCAGTCTCCCGTGAGCCTCCCTCTCCCGGGCTGCTTTCTTGATGCTTTTCTTGTCGTGGGCACTTCTTGTTTTTGAGTTTCTTTTTTTTTGGCTCTCCATTGTTGGATTGACCTGCTCTTCGGAGCCGGTCAAACGTCTGTTGCTGGGGTTTCTTGTACAGTGTTTTGTTTGGTCCCTAGAGGTTGAAGTTTTTCTCTTGCGTGATTCGTGGGTCGGTGGACTAGAATTTTCTCGATGGTCGGTCCGCGGTTGAATTCCGCTGTTTCCTTGGGACTCAAAATCGATTGCATCCGAATTACCGCTCTTGTTACTGATGATGGGTCGTGCAATTGGAAGTCAAAAGCTTAGCTAGGAACTGCTGGCTGAAAACACTGCGTCTGTGGAGTTTCTGTACTGTATTCGCTTGTTTGGTGTCTGTGTGTTATTAAAGACCGTAATCAAAATTGGGGAAGTTATTTTGGGATGTTATGTTGTCAGCTCATTTGTTAAATTGCCCTTGCAACTCGCTCCCTGTTTAATAGGATAATGCATGTTACGCAAAAGAAAGCCCAATAGATGGTTCTGAAGATTCTGTAGATAGGCAAGATCATATTTTTCTTTTTTCTGTCAACTTAAATGTACCTGCTGATGCAGTGCTCCTTGGGTTTTGTTGTGTGTAACCAAGATTGTGATACATTTCTGCCGGTTTATACAGTGTCGCTCAAACTAGATAACAACTACACACTTCTTTGTTGAGACACCTGAAAAGCTCAATTGTAGAGGTTTTCTACGGTAGTATTGCATGCCAATGAATTTCCTTGGCCAGAAATTGCAGACTCTCTGATATTTACATGCTCAAGATAATGTATGAAGGGATTTTAGACCCTAGTTAAGATATAATTTGGCATTACTCTACATCTGCATTAAACAGCAGTTTTCCTTTACTTCTGGTGTTTATGGTGGTTTTAGCTGTTTGAAGATTACATAACAGCAGCTGCTCATAGTTGCCTACTTTTATAGGACGATGCAAGTGACTCTACAAAGAGCCAACTAGATTCAATCAGAGAAGAGGGTTCAGAAGATTTAGTCAATGGTCCCGATACATCGTCTTTCACAGCATTTCTTTACTCTCTCTTGACATCATCTGAGCCTGGAGACGATCCCAATGTTGAAGGGAAAAATGATAATGAGCAAGTGAACACTGAAGTGGTTGCTGCATCAAAAGAAGCATCTGACGTGCCTAGGAAGGAAAGTGTTGGCAAGAAAAGCTTGTTCTCTAAAGGGAAGCAGTCATTGGGTAGAGCTTTTAACCAAGCAGCAAAGATTGCTGGGTACCGGAATCAAGAACAGAAAGGCGATAGTGACATGAAATATAGCAATGTAGATGAAGTTATGCTTCCTGGAGTTGAGATGAGGCATTTGCAGAATGAGACAGAGCCTGTGGATCTGACTGATGTTCCAGATTTGTCAGAACCTTCATTGCTGCTTTCGGAGAAAACACGTAGTGTACTTTATACATCACTTCCTGCACTCGTTCAGGGGAGAAAATGGATGTTGCTGTACAGGTACGGTCATATTTGCTACAGTTTTGCATCTTTTCTGTAACCGGTATCTCACTTCATCTTATTAAAGAAGCGCTCTTAAATTTGTGTCTCATACTTTGCAGTACATGGAGGCATGGCATATCACTTTCCACTTTGTATAGGAGAAGCATGCTTTGGCCTGGTCTCAGCTTGCTGGTAAAATGTTTCTACTTTCTGTTTAGAAATGAGTTTATACCATTCATGTCCTTGCCTGAAGAACACAAGTACTAGAGTTAGGGATATACTTCAGCATAACAAAGAACGTATTTTGCTTGGTGACACACATGGAAATTAGATGTCATCACTGTGGTTAGGGATGGTGATTTTTTTGCTTGGCTTTTATGAAGCACCTTATAAGTACTTTTTAATGGCTTTGACAGTTTTTAAGACCCTGATTTTATGTCAACAAAAATAAGCTCATCATTCAAGACACTTTCTTAGTCATTATGGAGGTTGGACATATTGTCAAACTCCTTAAATGGCCAATCCACAATAGTTCATTGCATCAAAATTAGTGCACCAAAAGTTAAAGCATGAACTGCTACTGACAATTCTCTCTACTTATAGTTTCTCAGATACAAGTACTTCCAATGTCCCAAACAGCTTTTTTGTCAATTAACCTAAGAATATTAGTTCTTATGCATGTGAGCTCTATTAGGTTTGTTTGAGATGATAAGTGCTCTTTCTCTTCACTTTATTATTTTGAACTGCAATTTTGATAATAACTATATAATTGCTCTCTTTGATGCTTTATACCCTCTCTTTTTATGTTTATTGAAAGAACTCTTATGGACCTGCAAATGCTCATCCAGGTAATTGGGGACCGTAAAGGTGCGGTATTTGGCAGCTTAGTGGAGGCACCACTTAGACCAAACAATAAGAGAAAATATCAGGTGGGCACTCATGAATTTCCTTGTTTGAAATTTTCTTCAACATAGATAATTATTCACCCTGGATTTTCAACAGGGAACAAATAGCACTTTTGTTTTCACAGACACACCTGGTCATCCAGTTATATACCGCCCTACAGGTAATGATTTCCCCTGTTCCTTTCCATTTAAAAATCTATTTTGTGAAGCTCTTGATGGCTCTAATTTGCTTGCATCAAAATTATTCATTTACCATTGATGAGTTTTTAAGCCATATTAGCTTGTGCTTGACTATGGTCGCGTGCCTTAATGCTATAACTCTAGATTTAGCAACAGAAACTGATTGACTATGAATAACAAACAATATGTTGTATTCATTGTCGTTACATCAATGCATGAACCATGAACTAGAGGCTTATGATCGAACTTGGGGATCAAATTGAATTGTCACATGTCCTTCAAATAATAACTTAGGGATTTGTTTGTTTAGAATTAAGTAGAAAGTACTTTCTGGTTTTTCCACCAAAATATAAAATATGATCCAAATTTCTGAAATCAGAAAAAATTACATAAGAATTTATGTGTCAACATTTGTATCTTGTGAAAGTTTTGGATGTTTAGTACTTAAAAAGAAAGGCAAAGTCTGTATGCTGCACGATTTGGACTAAGCAAAAAGTATAAGTATATCTAGACACGCCCTAGCTCTAATACACAGTATAGCTTGCCCAAAAATTAGTTGTCAATTTCAAGAATTAGAAAAAGATATCAATTCATGAAATGTGGTTCTCTCTCTCTCTCTCTCTCTATAGATATATATATATAAATTGATGTTTATAATGAAGTAGCAATAGTTGTGCATGTCTCCTTAGATAGAGGTGGTGGTGAACGGGATTGTTAACCATTTCATGTTTCCTGCCTTCAAGCTCTGGTGTAGTTTGCCCTACCATGTTTTGTTCCTCTCCTATGTATTTCCTGGCGACATTGGTTAGAAACACACAGTTGCCAAGGTGCATGCATCCTGACAACTGCATATAAACAGGGGCCAATCGGTATTACACTCTGTGCTCATCTGACTTTTTAGCGATTGGTGGGGGCGGCCACTTTGCAATCTATTTGGATGGCGATCTGTGAGACTTTCTTGCTCCTTATCATTTTCTTTACCCCTCTCTGTACTCTCCAAGTTTTCTTTTATTTTATGTCTTGTTGCATTCCTTTAGAAGAGAACTAAACACGATATAGAAGTTGTTGACATGTAAGATTACCCAGTTATCAATAGCTAATCATTGTTCATTTTTGTTTAGGTTGAATGGATCGAGCTCAGTCTCAGAAACATATGGGAATCCTTGCCTTGCAGGTTCTCAAGACTTTGAAGTAAAGGAAGTTGAGGTAGGGAAGCTCTCTATGACATGCGTGCTAGTGTGATTTGAAAATGGTATAATGCAAATTTTAAATAATGCTAAACATACCAAGATTTGTCAACGTAATTTTCATAATTAGTCATACTATACCTAGCATTGTTCACAAAATTTAGCTTATTTGGCCTCCTTATGTTCAGTCTCTCCTACGTTTTGCAGCTGTGGGGCTTCGTATATGCTTCCAAGTATGAAGAGACGCTTGCTCTTAGCCGAACGGAGTCCCCTGGCATTTGCCGATGGTAACCTTTTGAATCATGAGCTGAGCTTTCCGATAACTAGTCACCTGAAGCACGGCGGTTGGGGTGCACGGATATACATCCGATTGTGTATATTTTCGCAAACGCTGGATGAGGAAACACTTGCCTAGACCCGGTGCACCATCGAAAGCAATCACAATGACCAATCGCCCTAGGTCCCGTGTGGGTCTTTCTTCTTGTAAGGGTTGCGATGATCACAAATCCGGTCCATTTTGAGTGAATGTTGTTTTGCACGTGCTAACCCTTGTTTCTATCTGTTGTATAGTCCTCTACATGTTTTGCATCCTACCTTGTATATAGCAGGAGTGCGCGCCAAAACTCAGAGTCAGGCATCACATTTTTCTCTGGTCTTATATATGTAAATATATGGTTCCTCCTCTCTTCCTTTTTTATTTTTTTATTTTCTGGATGCTTTTATCAGTCAAGCTTGCACCTCGATGCCCTCCTTTTAGAAAACACTGAAGACATCATGATATAACTTTTTCTTTTTTATTTCTAAGGAAATTATTGTAAAAGATAGGAACACAGGCATCCTCAATGCATGCTTCAGAGAACTCTTTTGTAAGAGGACTGTGATTATAATCTAAGCAGCTTGGAATGTTCAAAGATAATATGGGAGCTCATTTCGTTTTCCCTTTTGACATCCACGAATCTTTTCATTATCTAAAAACCGATGTGGATTATGATGAACACAAGGTCTAAAGTGCAATTGGTGCAAGCTAGCATCACCTCAAGAAGCCTTATTGTTGAAAGGATTTAGGCCCTTTTGTGTCCTCCTCGAAACACTTTGAATCTGAAAGTATCCGTCGATTATTGGTAAGGCGGTTGCTTAATGGTTAAGCTGCTTGTCTTTTTCTTCAGCTAATTGTGAGTTTGAAGGAAAATGGTATTACTCTGCGAACAAGATAGCGGGTTATTTCGGACGTCACATGAGGCTATGGTATCGAGAATGCTCCATCTCGAAGATTTTAATGTGGGCCTTGGCCATATTAAAAGGTCATGGTTCAAATTGATATTCCCTATCAATAGCAAAATTTCTATAATGACATTCATTGTCTTCATTCTTTTATGACTTTATGTGTGGTTTCAAAAATTGGAATTCTCCATAGATATTAGTTGAACTTGTACAGTAGGAACGTTCTTGATTTCGAGCTTTTCCACGATTTTGCCAAAAGATTGAGAACTACCAAAAAGAACCATCAGAATTAAAATGAGTAATACTAATACCAATAGAAAGCTTTTACCCCAAAATTATTCTGGAAAAGGAAGTATGTGGCTTTTTTTTTTTTTTTCTTAGAAAAATTAAATCTTTTTACTAGAAATATTTTGCAAGCCTTGCAACACGACGATCACTTGTACCATCCAATCGAATTATCATATACTTCGATTGGTCTGTATACGTTAATTTGTGCAAAAAGGAGCAAGGACAGGAGATGACTTGTCCTACGGTTCAAGGTTTCTAGATTCCTTTACTGGGAAGTGTTACCAACGACGAATTCTCGTATTGGCGCTGTTGCTTTCTCCGGTGCTTCCCCTGCTTGGAACCCAGATAGATACTTCTCCGGCGCAGGCAGGGGTAGCCGACCCAAGTGAAAAGGAGGCTCCTTTCATCGAATGGCGACCTCCCCGAAATCGTCGACGCGGCCCTCGAAGAATTCGAGCGCCAGCGGCGCAAGAATTTGGCTCTACTCGCTCCTGCTCACCCTCCAGTACGGCTTGCAGCCTTTGATCTCCAGGCGGTTCATCAGGTCGGCCGCTTCCGAATTTCAAGTACTACTTCGCTTGCGGTTTCGATCCACGGTCGAACTTTGCTGGTTTCGCTTCCGGGGGGTATGTGGTGGTTGTGCGGGAGCTTTTCGGCGTTATTGGTTGATCTGGGGGTGATGGGTTGTGAGCTGTTTCTTGGGAAGTTTGATTCTTGAAAGATGGTTGGGGGGGGGGGGGGTTTGCTTTTGTTCTTGATTTCTGCTCTGTTGGTGTGAAATGTTGGATTCTTCTGGTGTTGATGCACGTTGGGATTCTTGGGTAGATGGATTGCTGCAGTAATGTCACAGTTTCCTCATTTAGTTTATAGGTAATGACCACTGGAGAATCATATTATAAGCTGTAATTAGTATGTGAAGAGCCATAGCAGGGTGAGTAAATCAGAGGCGAGGTATTTGCTCTGCGAAATTGCCTATTAAAATAGGCCTCTTTGAAGCATAAAAACTCGATCAAGAGGCCATAAAGCCAAATTTTCTTTTGTGGAGGGCGAGCCTTAAAGTTAATGTTTATTAGTGTTGCTTTTGAAGATGGGAGGGGTGCTTCTTTCTCTATGCAGGCTCTACAGTTAAACCATTGGGGATAGTTGTTATGGTTCCTTTTTTCTCTTAAACTTTTTTAAAGCTTCTGAGGGAACTGGACATTGGAGCCCTGGCCATCTTGGATTGTTTATTGTGAATGATTGGTCCTACTTAAGAGAAGTGATTATGCATGAACATGTAATGGCTGTGACTTTGTTGATGTGATTGACTATAATGATGTCATAATGACATAATACAGATTGCGGGGAGGTCAAATTCTTCACGCATCATATTCCTTATTGAGTCGAGATATTATTGTGGGCCTTCTCAAAACTTGCAGAGGACCAAAAATCATTGTCCCTTGTTATATGTTATGATACAATGACACTCATCAGAGAGTGTTTCCAACTTTGATCCTAAAATCTGTCTATTTGCAATATATTGTTATATGTTATGATACAATGACACTCATCAGAGAGTGTTTCCAACTATGGAGATTGTATTGCAATATATTGTTCCTTCTTGGTGAACTCCTTTGTTGGTACATGTAAAGTGGAGTCTCTCATCTTGGCGTCATTTCTCCAGTCATGGATTTCATCTTTATCTTTTTTTGCAGGCGTGAAGTCATTGTGACTACCTCTGTTTTGACATGCGAGGTAGCAAAAGTAAGCACTTTTCTTTTCTCATTCTTTGTGTACTTACCCATTTCATATTATAATCACTATCTATTCCATTTATTTTACATCACTTCGAAAGGAAAATGAAATTCTTCTGTTCGTTTTTCAGGTTGTCTTTGCCATCTTTTTTATGGCAAAAGAAGGAACTTTGAAGAAACTATCCCACCAGTGGACTTTGGTTGATTCTCTGATAGCATCAGGACTTCCTGCTGCTATTTACGCACTGCAGAATAGCTTACTTCAGATTTCCTACAAAAATCTCGATTCGCTAACATTCTCAATGCTGAACCAGACCAAAATCTTTTTTACTGCTTTCTTTATGTATATCATCTTAAGGTTTGTTGCTTAACCTCTCTTTATCTTTCGTTTTTGGATAAATTTCTTGTGTATGATTGTACTATCTTCCTGGTGCTCCTAATTTTTGCTGAAGAACAAATCCGTCTCTCTCTGTGTCTGTCTCTTTCTCTCTCTATACACATCTGGACATGCACATATAATAAAAGTGATGGAGAAAGTAATGTTACAAAAGAACTTGCTCAAAAATTTAGAATTCCTGAATTATTATGACCACTCTTCTAAAGCAATATTTGGTGCCACATGTGTAGGCAAAAGCAATCAATCCAGCAGATAGGAGCCCTCTTGTTATTGATAATCGCAGCCATTCTTTTAAGCATTGGTGAAGGTTCTAACAAAGGATCTAGTGGTGGAAATCCTGACCAGACTCTCTTTTATGGGATTATTCCTGTTCTAGTGGCTTCTGTGCTATCAGGTCTGGCTTCTTCTCTGTGTCAATGGGCTTCTCAGGTAATAGGAAACAAATTCACTAACTTGTCATGAGTTGCGTTGAAGATCTTGCACAATGACTATTACTTTTGTGCTGCACATTTCCCT
The DNA here is from genome assembly GCA_028830015.1 of Eucalyptus grandis x Eucalyptus urophylla. Lineage (NCBI taxonomy): Eukaryota > Viridiplantae > Streptophyta > Magnoliopsida > Myrtales > Myrtaceae > Eucalyptus > Eucalyptus grandis x Eucalyptus urophylla. Next base: position 59,991,294 of record CM054200.1, on the reverse strand, counting down.
TTTTGCAGATCAAGAAACACTCATCGTACTTAATGACAGTAGAAATGTCTGTTGTGGGATGCCTGTGTCTGCTTGCTAGTACTTTTAAGTCTCCAGATGGAGAAGCCATCAGGAAACATGGATTTTTTTACGGTTGGACTCCACTGACTGTGGTAAGTGTCTAAAAGGTTTTTTTTTTTTTCTTGGGTTCCTTTCTCAGCATAAGATCCGGGTTGTCTCCTTGGTTATAAGCCTATTACATTTATTTAGTTTTAACTGGTAAACAGTTATTGCTCAAAGAGCATACAGGTAGGATTCTGGTCGAGGTAGCTTTCTTCTAGCTGCTTAAATTAAAAAACATGATATACAAATTAAATTGGAGAGAGAGACAGCAGTACTCTCACTGATTTCATAGTGTAGTTGAAACTACTGTTTTTGGAGTAAAAGCATCTCAAATCATTGGTTAGGAAGAATTTTTGGGATAAAAATGGGAATGAAATCGTACATGCTGTAAGTGGAACTACCTGAGAAAATAAGCTTAAGCTCTTTCATTACAACATAGCTGGGCATTAAAAAATCCATTACAATTTGATGTGGGCTTGTGAAATGGGCTTCATTCGTTGGTGAAAGGTTATGATTAAGTAACTATGGTAAAAGTAATTTTCATGGAGTAACTAAGTGCATTGGTAATTTAGGGATGAATCCCATAGGAAATTCTTCATGTTCAGAATGGAACAGCCTATGTAAGATCTTGATACTGTCATGTGCTCCATTGGAATAATCGTTCCTTAAAATTGTTGGGTCCAGCATCAATGATCTTAGAGATTTAGCTGGTGAAATGGGGTTTTCAGCCTGTTTATGCATCAATGTTCTGTTACACTTAATTGATATTCAGCTTGAGTTTGTTCAGGGTGTGACTGCATGCTGTTCTGTGGCAACTGCCATGTGAAATTCCATGGTTTGAATTGGAACGAACGAAAATACCACTTAGTACATACATGAGTAGCTTTGAATAGGTTCTATCTATTAAATTTGCCTTCTGAACCACCTGTTTAACCTATTAATTCACCTTTCTCAGCAGCAATGACCAATGAGAATTCTATACCCTTTTGTTTTGTTACATCCAGATCCCAGTCATTTCTAATGCATTTGGTGGAATCCTCGTTGGCCTCATTACAAGCTATGCTGGTGGTGTTCGTAAGGTAAGTTTGGCTTCAGCTGCACTACGGTGGCAACTCCATGTGCTTTGTCCTGCAACGTGTCCTGTATCTTGGGTTATTGACTGGCTGAACAAAGAAATAGTCAAGTAATTACTTTCTGGGTGAAAGCATTATGAAACTGCCATATGTCGGATCAAAAGACTAATTTACGTGATTGAGTAAAAGTGGGAAAAATAAATATCTGATAGTAATTTTTAGATCTTTAATATTCATGTTAAGAAATGGACGTCCATCTTTATCCTGTATGATGCTCCCCTTGGTGCCTCAATAAATTTCAGCCATTAATTTATGAAAATAAGACTTTTGATCGAAGGTCGAGAGTTATTGAGACATCAAGGGAAGCACGATACTGGTGGAGGATCTTCTCCCTGTTAAAGTTATAATGCAAAATTTTGGGGAAGCATTTAGTTTGGCCAGCTTTGGCAGTCATTGGAAGATTTTCCTTGAAAACGAGCCATGGAAGATGGCTAAGTTTTTTTCGTATTGCATTACTTTTCATATAACGATCTTTCATTGTGTTGTTGATGGTATAACTATTACTTACATTGGTTAGTTCTCTCTTAAATTGTTGCAGGGATTTGTTATTGTTTCCGCGCTACTAGTCACAGCCTTGCTGCAGTTCATTTTTGAAGGGAAACCGCCTTCATGGTATTGTCTTGTTGCTCTTCCACTTGTCGTCAGTAGCATCTCAATATACCAGAAATATCCTTACCGAGTCAAAAAGAAGGAAGCGTAGATCACAGTGTTCCGAGCTCGAGGGGAATATTTGATTCGCCCCTAATTGTATTTGATCAATCATATCTTCCAGCTGGTAATTGTAGCTTGGGGAAGTTTTAGGTTTTAGTTGCTACAAAATCGATCTCTCTGATGTTTCCATTGTCCCTGCTTCAATTTTTTCATTTCTAGATATTTTCTTCCATTTAATGCTTGTGGATCAAGAGCTTATCATTCAAGAAAGTCGTTTTTGCTATCATGTCAAAATTACTGACCTTCTTAAGTTGCCGATTTTCGCTTAATGCCATGCTGGAATGCTTTCGGAGAGTTGTCAATTTGGTTGAGTAGTTACCAAACGCATTTCTTGTCTGAAAGGCTCATTCTCCTAGAATGAGAGAAATTTACTGTGGTGTGCGAAACTGCGAACTTACAATCCGTGATTACTTTTATTATGTACTACGGTAGAGTGTGAGGACTTATTTTTCCATGGTAATAAGTCATCACGGATGTATTTTGTAAAGGGTTTATCATTATTCCTTTTGATTAGCGTGCACTGATGTATTTTAAGCTCGTCAAGTTATTATAACACGCATGATCCCGGCTCTAAATTACTAGTTCTCTTTTTGCTTCCAATGTATAAGTGAATTCCCCTTTCATTTCCAATATATAACTTATTACTACTAAATGAAGTTTATCGAGATGTGCTGAGAACTTATTATCCATTATATTTTTACCACTTTTACATTGAATGGCAATGTTCCTATAAATTACCATTTGCCTTGGCATTTTTAGGGTTAGCGACCCTTCCAAGTTTGAAGCGGACCTGCTACGACTTAAGCAAAATTATTGCCATGCATTGTGAACTTATCATGGTCAATAACATTCATTATGCTCAGTCTTAGAATAAGATGGAGTTATCTCTCAGGATGTTACCCTGCTCCTTAAGTGTGTTATCATTTTGTAATTGTACTTATCGTGCTACTCTTTGCAAACAAGGGAGTAATTGCAAACAAATGTGTTGGTATGTGTCGAGCCTGTTTGGTAAAAATAATTTTTGTTTCTTGGAGTAACTATTTTTGTTCTTTTGTTCCAAGGAACGAAAAAATAATAGAAATGTGTTTGGTAAAATGTTTGTTTCTGGAAACAAAAAAATCTATTTTTTTTGTTCCCAGAAATAGATTTGGAACAAAAATAATGAATAAAAAAAATAGCTTCTTGTTCCTTACAACAATTTTTTTCTTTTCTCTTCTTTTCTTTCCTTTCCTTTTTATTTCTTTTGGCCAGTCGCCGGCTTCGGCCATAGCCTACAACTTCATCGAAGTGCCACCGAGCCATGGCGAGGCTCGTTGGCCCAGGCTGAGCCTCGTCAACTGACGTGAGGCTTAGCCTCACTAGGGCAGGGCGAGGTTGACCTTGCTTAGATCTGGTAAGGTTGGCCAAGGTCAAGCCTAGTGATGGCCACGAGCCTATGGTGAGCTCGCCGACCCTCTCCCTAGCCTAGTGAGGCTCTGGAGCTTGCCTAGTCGATCACCGGCCACTGCCATGGCTGGGGACCGGCCCCCAAGGAGGAAGAAGGAGAAAGAGAAAAAAGAAAAAAATAATTAAAATATTTAAAAAGTAAAAGAAACAACAAAATTATACCATTCTATTAAACATATTTCTATCTCGGGAATAAAAATTTTATGCAGTTACCAAACGCGTTCTTGTACTAAGAAATTATTTATTTTTTCTTTTATAACCCAGGAACCACCGCACAAGCAGCACCTAACAGCATAAATTTGGGGCAAACTGAGCCACCACCACAAACCTAGCTGCGAATGAGTCGCGCAAATGCGATACCTCTGGGATTTGAACTGGAGAGAGCCCGAAGTTAACTGCGCCACCGCGGGTGGCGGTTATATTTAGAAATTGTTTCTGGAAATAAAAGAAATAAATCAATTTTGATAAAGAATTGTTACCGGGAACAGAATCGTTACCAAACGCGTTCTTAGTGTTTCACATCTGTCATGTGAGCGGAGTAAACACCACGTCTACGAATTCTTAAAACCGATCATTTGGAAATTAGTGCGGTGAGCTCCATAATCCGTTATGCGTCGCTTAAGGAGACGGCCTTGCTTCATTCTCACCATCAAATTAGTTTCACAATAAGTAACAAAATCCATGTATTTACATTACTTTATGATGGCTCAAACCATAATGGATTTCCTGAAAGATAAAAACATGCTACGATTTTCTGATTAAATATTTTTCAAGGTGTTAAAGACTAAACAGTTCAAAATTAAATACTTTTAGATACATAGTTCAGTCATCGCTTCAGGAAAGAATAATAAAAACAAGAAAGGAAAAAGTTACTGAAAACCTTAAATTATATTTAATGTGATATATTTATCTCTTTTTTCTTTTTCTTTTTGTGATATTAAAAACTTTAAATTTTTGGTGACTTAAAAAAAATAAAAAACTTATGGGGGCTTTGTAAAGTCGACGAAGTGAAAACATTAAACCCTGCTAAAAACCATAACCTTAACTTCTCCGAGATAAAGCTCGGAACAGGCTAAGGTTCTTTCGAGCTTCACTGCTTCCCCCTCTAGCCATGGCCATCCTCGCTCTCCCCTTGGTCATCTCCTTCCTCAAGCCCCACGCGGCGAGGCTCTCTCTCTTCGGCCCCCGCGCGCCGGCCTCCTCCTTCCGCCTCCGCCGCCGGCCGCCGCTCGGCCCCAGCCATTTCTCCCGCACCTCCGCCTCCGCCGTCAGCGAGACCTCCGCCACCCCGCACCGCTGCTCCGACGAGCCGCAGAAGCCGGCGGCGCCGACTTTCCAGCAGGCAATCCAGCGTCTCCAGGTGGGTTTGTAGAATTCGTCATTTTTAACTGGGTTCCCCTCTCCCCCAATGTAGGCAGCTTCGATAGGATTCGAGGGTCAGTTCTTGATTGATGTTTTCGAGAATCTTGAGTGGACTTGGTTCTCCGTGTGCTCGAAAGATCGATGCTTTTTTTCGTTTGCTTCCTGAAAATGGCTGTTCTTGCCACGTTTGGGATTTCGCCAGACAATGTGATGCGCTAATTATTAAGCTCTTCTTGCGATATTGACGTTGAAAAAGTACAGGAGTATTGGGCTTCAGTTGGATGTGCGATAATGCAGTGCAGCAACACAGAGGTAACGTGCAGTACTGACTTATTCGCGTTTCTCTCTGACTTCATGGATTTTGGTGACGTTTTATTTATTTGTCAGCGTAGATCAGAGATCATACTAGTGTTTACACTTTCGTTGATTATCATCTTTTGTTCACGAAATTGAGGTAGCAATAGCTAGAGAAGTCACGCGATCGTGGGGTTTCTTTCTTTTTTCATTTTTTTTTAAATGTACTGCGTGGGGAGTCACATGTCCACTTTGAGTATAGGTGGGAAATTCTGCTGTGAGATTTTGAAGGTCTCTTGTCCACTTAATTATGGCCAAGAAAGAGTTTCTGGTCTAACTTAGACATGGTTCAAACATCCATTTATTTTTGCTTCGTCATGCTTTTGTCCATGCATACAAGTTAGGAGCTGTATGTACCGTTGTGAATTGATGACATGTCTCATTCTTCCTTCATCTGCATTAACCAGGTAGGAGCAGGAACTATGAATCCCCTGACATATTTACGTGTTCTTGGTCCAGAACCATGGAATGTCGCGTAAGTACTCTTTTTTTAAGAAGATAGTTTCAAAAGAACTTGTGTGCTTTTCCTATATTTATATCCTTGAGTGGCAATTATTTGCATTGCAAGTCTGAAATATTTTTTGGGAAATTTCAGAGCTATATTGGTTGTAGAACAAGATTAGTATTGCATGAGAGATATTGCATTTTCTATCACGGTTCATCACATGAGATTAAAATTGCTCCTGTAAGTTAAGAGATTAGTTTTTATTTTAGACTCTCATATTATTTAGAGTTATCCTTAGATAATCGTTGCAATGTGGGAGAAATGCTAGTTTCATGATGTGAAAGCTTGTCACAGACAAACAAGTCTTGTTTGAGTGTGGGCCAAATTTGCAGATATCTGCATAATTTTTAGAGAGTGAGACAAGTCCTTTCGCAGTTATAGTAGTTACCCATTGATGAAGGAAAATGTTGTTGCATTTGATAGGGTTATTTTCAGGAAGTCCTAGGTTTTCTGACATTTCAATTGTACACAAGATAATCATGTCAATATTTTCTATTAAAGTAAAAAATGGTGGCTTGTCTTTCAATCTCATTTTTCCAGATGTTGACGTAAAAAGCTGATGATTTGATGTTTCTCATATTAGGTATGTGGAGCCCAGTGTCCGGCCTGATGATAGTCGTTATGGAGAAAATCCTAACAGGCTTCAGCGACACACTCAGTTTCAGGTTAACTAAATTGGGCTTGTTGATCATTATGGGATGGTATGGTCCTGGATGCTGTCTGTTTGCACTTTTAATTGTTTTGGATGTCTTTTATACTTACTGGTCTCAGGTAATACTAAAGCCTGATCCCGGAAATTCACAAGATCTATTTATACGTAGCCTGGCAGCACTAGGTAGTGACTGCAACTTCATTAGCACGCCTAAAATAGATGCTTGTTGATTTCATTACATTCTTATGCCTTGTCTGTGAATGAGTGCTAGCTTACTTCACATGTTAATTATTAACCTTCATTTTTTGGCACCCAAGCTTTCGGGTTTATTACAAGATAAAATGGTAGCAACTATTTTGTCTTGCAGTTTTTTCCTTTTATCGGTGGGTGTATAATCCAATGTGATTTTCCATTATGAGTTTTCTGCAATACTAATCTAGAAGTATGTTGGCTTTTGGAGGGTATAACTTTGAAGTTAGCTCATTTAACAGCAATAGTGGTCCATCTTTTGTATTGATTGGAGGTTCATACAGATTTTTTTTCTTTTATCTAACATGCACGGAGTTAAGTTCAAATGTTACTCAGATTTTCAATCTAAATTTGATCATCTGATCATGGATCAGCTGTAGTTTAGATTCTCTTAATGGGCTCATGGACTTCTTACTTTATAAGCAAGTAAAAAGCACCTTTTCTTTTTCTCAGTGGAAAATCGGCATGGATGTTTATTTCAATGTGAGGATTTTCATGAGTTCCTCCTTTAGTGTAAACAAGTTTTTTACACAACCACCATTCTGTGAGTTATATGTGTACTTTAGAAATTGTTGCATAACCAAATTCTGTCACATGACACTTTTCCAATAGTGAGTGGTGTAAACTTCATTTTACCTGTGAAGGAATTGAAGTAAAAATTTCTTAGTTAATGCCCTTCTGTTTTAGAAATGAAACATTAAAAGTAATCACATCTAAGTAATTTAATTTTGTGAGTTGTCTTTTGAGTGCAATAGCATAATAGTTATTCTCGATGATGTTTGTCCTTTCCTGCACATTATATTCAGCATTAGATTCTTCTCTAATTGACAGGTATTGATGTTAATGCACACGATATACGGTTCGTGGAAGACAACTGGGAAAGTCCGGTAAGTTTTTTCTGTGACAATCAAGTCCATATGGTACACGCCTACTTTGCATTCTTCAACTTGTTATGTTGATGGGATCCACAAAAATGTAACTGGATTATTTCCAGTTCTTTGATGTTGCGCACTGGGGACTAACCTTGATGTGGTTTACTCACAGGTTCTGGGTGCTTGGGGGTTGGGCTGGGAAGTCTGGATGGATGGGATGGAAATAACACAATTCACCTATTTCCAGCAGGTTTTCTTCTGTAGAATTTGATCAGGTTTATCGCATGCATGCAGCGTGGTTTTCATGTGCATGATATACTCTTCTAAGAATCCTTCTCTTTTCTAGTTCAGGCCACTAAAGTGGTGATTTTGTTAAGTCTCAGGTTTTGTGCTAATGTTGTCAGTTCTTCTATTCTTATCCTTCAGGCTGGCAGTCTTCAGTTGATGCCAATATCTGTTGAAATCACGTATGGTCTTGAGCGTATCCTTATGTTGCTTCAGGTCTGGTAATTCTTGTATATCCTTCGTTTGGATACTTCTGTCAGTTTGCCTAAACTTAACTGTGGATTTCTTCTAGGGAGTTGATCATTTCAAAAAAATTAAATACGCGGATGGAATCACATATGGGGAGCTGTTCTTGGAGAATGAGTAAGCTAACACTTGCCTTATTTATCTCATGTTAACATTCTCTCGGTCTCTCTCTCTCTCTTTTAAAAGAAGTAATGTTAATGCTGTGCTACTATTTAATTATCGTAAGAGCTCCTTTTGACGCCTGTGAGCTCGTTGTTCTTGTCTTTGGAACCCTCATAAGTTTGTCTCCTAATTGTGATAAATATCTTGTTTAAATATTCATCAATTGGGTTCAACGAGATTCTTGTCTCTGGAATCATCATAAGTTCATCTGATGATTGGGGTACATGTCTTGTTTAATTATTCATCAAGTAGGTTCAATAAGCAATCAATATTCTACCATCATCATCAATATTTCATTACATGACAAATTTACTGTTATATCCCTCTGTCAAAGTTACATATACATATGTATGTGTGTGTGTGTGTGTGTCCCGGGGGGGGGGGGCGGTTATACGTGAAGCCATTTTGTATAGGGGCGGTACCCCCTTGGTAAGTTCTTAAAGAAATCTTATGTATCATTCGAAAATAATTCTAAATATGGTCTAACGAAATATAATGTATATAATCAAACTCTAGAGATTTTTGGTCCTCTTTAAGCATAGAGAAGCTTCTAAGCAGGGCGGTGCTCTAACCAATTGAACTACAATCCCCAGGATATCTTCTTTTCATAAAGCAAATCGACTTCGGTTTTTATTTATCACTTTCTGTTAGGGTTGTGTACCTACTCAACCAAAGGGAGGCTTTAGTTTTGGGCAAACAGAACCAAAAGAAATGGAAAAAATAAAATAAAATAAAATAAAAAAACTAAGGGAGGCAGGAATTTGTGGACTGTTTTATCTTTTATTTAAAAGGGCTAAATTGTAGCGGTTGCAGCATATAAGTGCAAGGAACTGGCTAAGAGTCCTGATCAGATTCTGTGAACAAGGATTTACCCTAGGAATGGCACAGACCGAGATCTAAGAGGTTTTTCGATTCCTTTGCCATCCTCCCCTCTTTATTTTACTTGTCATGGGGGCAAAAGAATTCTTTACTTGTATCTGTTGGGGAAATGCCATATACTGAAATTTTTTGGCCTTGGAAGGGCTGCTATAGAAAGTTTATGTTCACGTTTCATTTGACAAATGGCATGCAGATGCACTGGAGAATTTTTCCTTTGCTTGGATATCATAACTTTTCATTAGTGGTATGGTAAGAGACCAGCATGGCATACCAAGTCAGATCCAGTCTTCTGTTAACATGCTAGGTCAATCTTTGATTGCAACGATCATTTATTAGTTGGGCGACAAATGAGAAATTCAATTGTTGTGAGGAGAGCTTCAATCTATTTTGTGTACTTGATGTGGAACAGAGATTGGGAATTATTTTGGTACCAGCCTCCAACTTCTCTTCAAGGCTGGCCTTGGCTTAGGAGGATGAAAGAAATAGTGATACTAACAACTAAAGCCCAATGCTGGCACCTTTATTATCTTGATATTCAGCTAAATATGCAGTAGATTCCCAAACTCTGGATTTTTTTTTTTTTTGGCCCTCTCCTCTTTTCAAGGTCTTTAAAAGACAGGCTCTGGCCTCTCATGATACTGCGGACTATTGCTCTGGCCTATGTACTTTGCTCCTAATTCATTTAGAAAGTGGCTAGTGAACTCAGAAGTTTAATTGCGAAATTATACTAACAATACTCACACCAATATTTTTTTCTTAGTTTCACAATCGTTGAGTTCCTCTTGTTGATCAGTTTATACTCTTCTATATTTTCACTCGCATTTGATCAGTTAAGTATATTTACTGCCAACCTATCAGAAAAGCTTGATGAGCTTCAGTGGCAAAAAGATTTGAAAAGAGATTGTGATGAATGTAAAAGTTGAGCTCATGTTGCAAAAGGATACAAAAAGGATAAAATGATACATGTTAATGTAAACATGTTGAGATCACTTTCCTTCTATAGTTATGACTTGTGGTGACTGTCTCCCTTTTACTCATCAATTTGCTGTTGCATAATCACCCTGCTTTGATTTGCTTTACTTTCAAGCTGCAGACGATGACTGTTATATTTTGTCATTGTATTTCAGGAAAGAAATGAGCTCTTATTATCTTGAGCATGCAAGTGTTAATCATCTCCAAAAGCACTTTGACTTTTTTGAGGAAGAAGCTCGTTCCTTGCTTGGATTAGGCCTGGCAATCCCTGCGTATGTTTCGTTTTTTGAGATTTTTACAAAACTTCAGGTGTCTCTTTGTTCTAGTGATCACTTGCTCTGCAACATGCTAGGTATGATCAGCTTTTGAAGACATCTCATGCTTTTAACATTTTAGACTCAAGGGGCTTTGTTGGGGTGACAGAACGTGCTAGATATTTTGGTCGCATGAGGAGGTATGGTCTCTGCTAACCCCTTGAAAAAAGTTTTTATACTGCTGCATAAGATGCCACTCTAGCGAGCTCGGGGTTTTCTTGTTGAATACAGCATGATGTCAAAATTGTCGAATTGAGGATTTTCTTTTCCAAATCTGCTTTGGAGGATCTCAATATTTATTGTGTATAAAAAAAGTTCTGTGATAACTGTTCTGATTTACCCTTTCGGAGCCAGCAGAAGGTAAGAATAATTTTTGGGTGTTTCAATTTTTTAACTGGTGCCACAAAGGTTCATGCCATTACCTAAGTGTTGTTTTATGTGAACAAGTAATTTTGCTTAGCATTTGAGTTGTGCATCGAAAACTCCTAGAATGACTCCATTTCATGGCCGGTTTGCTCTTATCCTTGTCCCCTCCTCCGATTCTGCACCACACACTAAACACTATAAAGGGAGTTGTAATGTGTATCTCAAACTATTAGTTTTCACACTTTGTCCCATTAAGTATGAGAAGAGTTACAAATTTTTCCCCAAACTTGTAATTTTGCCACCCACAACCTAAAGTGTGGGGATTGCAACATTTGTTCCAAGAGGATAAAAAGGCAGTCATTGTGCTCCTTGAATAGATGATTAGCAAATTACTGTTTGGACTACCAAATTTCTGTTTGGACAAGTTTTCCTGGTGAAAGAAGTGATAAGATGAGACACCTGATGAAGAAGTTCCAATTATGTAGAAGAGCCCTAATCTCTTTTTTCATCCCATTTTCATGTCTCTATTGGTCTATATTATTCGAGTGCTTAGAGTGTGAGACATAGTGTGCGTAGGTAACTAAAATCATGGCAAAGTTACTATAATAACAAGTCCTGATTAGCTGAGAGGAGGTAAATGGCCAAATCTTGGGTTTCATTTGTATTGGGAGAATGGACTCCTTTGGGAGCCACTAGGTCATTATCTTGCATAGCAAGCAAAAGGTGAAGATGAGCTTACAAAATACTTGTGTTTCCTAAGTTGGGGTAGAAAAAGCTCTTAGTCATTCTTTTTAAGGAGAAGAAAGCCAGTCCATGTGATGTATGGAATGCGAACTTGCCACTTTGAAGACTTTGGCAGTTGAACTGCCCTTACAGCTTTGGGGTAAGCAAGTCAATGAGATGGTCTTCATCTTACATAAATATCACGAGTTTGAGATCCTTTCCTTTCAGAATTTGGAGGAGATAAATCGACTCAATTTATTCAGCAAATATTATGTAGGTTGAACTCAATATATTCCCCTAATATTATGTTGGTGGATGATAAAAAGAAATGGCTAGTTTAAGAGTAATCCCTGGCCACTCATATTAATTCTTGTTTCTGATCAGTTTAGCTCGACAATGTGCACAATTATGGTTGAAGACCAGGGAGTCGCTAGGGCATCCACTTGGTGTTGTTGGTGAAACTGTTCATCTAGCTTGTCCCCAGGAGGTTGTTGATGCAGCTTCAAACAAGGTAAATACACAAATCAATCTGGATTACTTTTTCCAATTTGTATGCTGTTAGGCAGTTTCTACAAAATGTTGGATGTGCGACATTACCGTTTCTTTGCATATTCTCTCGGAAAGACAGCTATTTTCTTTTTCTTTTTTTTTAATTAATGCCCTTGATTTTTTAGACATAAATCTTCTCAAAGTTGAATTAGAGCTGATTGAGGCAGAGTTTGGGATACTGCATTTGGATTTTAACCATTCTTCTGACATGTTTTAGTTGATTATAAACTTTTATGAAACTATTTACCGTTTTCCATCGTGACCATATCATCACTCTCCTAAACCAATAAATAAGATGTTGTGGCAAATCAAAGTCTAACTTGTTGGCCAAAAATCAAGGTCTTACTCAATTTTGGGGAGGTATACCTTTACATAGTGCAATTGTTCTTTTTAAAGTATTGTGATTGGTTTCCAGTTTCGGTGGTTGTTTTGACCTTATGTCTACATAAGAATCTCATTATTGACTATATATTTTCAGCTAAAATGATTGGTCATTATTATTTCCCTTTTTTCCATTGTATTGTTCACAGGTTCAAGATGTACCAAGGTTTTTATTACTTGAAATTGGAACTGAAGAGTTGCCACCTCAGGATGTAGTTAATGCAAGCCAACAAGTATTCTCTTCTCTTCCTGAACAATCTCTCTTCCAACTCTGCTGAGTACTCCATGTGTTCTTCAATGACCATGCTTCTCTGTTACAGCTTAAAGATCTAGTGATAGAGTTGCTGCAAACCAAGAGATTAAACCATGGTCCAGTTCAAGCATTTGGCACTCCTCGCAGACTAGTGGTACTGCTTCAATTTGCTCGCTTTTGTTAATATCGTCCTTTGCATACTCTCAGTGACTTTTTTTATGCTTCATAGAGGGGTAATGCGCGTCACATCTATTTCAGCTCTCATTATGAGGAGCTTTTCGTCTTGTAACTTGTTACAGCAGCATCAGCCTATTTGGTATTCTCAGAATATAGTCACCTTTCCTACCTATGAAAAGGGAGAAGTATAGTAACTTAGAATGATTGAGATGTCAGCAAGGATGGTTAAAATTGGATGAGTGGTGAATAAAAGGAAAACCTTGGAAGCATGCTAGACCATCAGCGAAATATGCCCTACCTGGATTTTTCGTTCCTTCTTTTGCATATCAAGTGAAGGATGCATTTCCCATTAATGATGAGTTCACTTGCAGTCAGAGATGTAAGGAACTTATGTTGCACTTTTGGAATAAAAAGCTTAGTTTGTTTAAGGAAGAATGACCAAATTCCTTTCACTCAAGACACAAAACTTTTCTTGCTATGAGTGTGTATAATTGAGATAACTATTCATAAACATCATGTTCGAGGCTTTTCATTATTATATGTTTTCATTTGCTTGATTTTAAGTCTTAGCATATGCTTAATTTCCAGATCTGTGTGGAGAGTCTTGACGCCAAGCAAACAGACAATGAGGTTGAAGTGCGAGGACCTCCTGCTTCAAAAGCCTTTGATGATCAAGGAAAACCCACTAAGGTTAATTTCTCTTCAATTTGATGTTTGTGTTCATTATTGCATTTTACCAGAGGATATGTATTTGCAATGTTCATTTATTAATACTTGACATAATGGATCTTGTGTCATTTAACTTGTTGAAGGTTTGTGGAATCCCTTATGACTTGAATGCATTACAAGGGGTTGACATTTTATGTCATTTTGTTAAGATATAAAAGAGGATGGCCTACTTAGTTAACTTTAATATTAGAAGCTAGAAGTTTGCATTGAACTCTTTTTTCACCCATTTATGTGTGATGACTCTTCCACCCACCCTTACAGGGTTTGCATGCTTAAGGTTCGTCATCAAATCAACTTTCTCTTGAAGGGGACTGTTAAAATCTTCTTACCTTTTCTCTACCAAATTAAGGTTTTAGAGAAGACGGTTTACACTCAACTTCAAGACGTATTAAAGCCTGGATATAATTATAGTATCTCGAATTTTTAGGGGTCCCCCCCCTTCTTTTTGATTGGTTTTTATTTTTATTTTTTGAGAGGGGGGGGGGGGGAGGAGGTGGTATATGAGATCCTTTTCTTCTTTTGAATCGAGTGATAATCTTATTTTGGTGTATCACTGGAAACTGATTTACTCCTCAATGTTATCTTTATCAGGCTGCCGAAGGTTTTTGCCGTAGATACTCTGTTGGCCTGGATTCATTATATACAAAACCTGATGGTAAGAGAAGTTGAATATATTCCAGGTTAATTCTTCTTCTCTACACATAACCTTTTGCTTAGCTCTAGATTTCCACTAATGCAAGTTCTCTTCAAGGCAGTTGGTACTTCATATGAATGTTTCAGAAATTAAAGAAATGGAAAAAGAAAACTTGAACTAGAATATGGGCACTTTATTGTAGAATTTATCTAACATTCCCTATCAACCACTAATTTTGTTTTATTGTCTTCGATGACACTAAGCTGGCTAGCCCGGAGGGAGAGTGATAAGAAGGATGTGAAGTTTTCGTTAATGAGTTTTCTTAGGGCACTAATAAACGATAATTATTGAACTTTAATATCTAAATAAGCAGTCTTTAGTTTAGTCAATATGTTTTCTCTGAAAGCAGTTATGCTTGCTGCATGATACCTGTCAGGTGTTTGAATGTTCTTACTGCGTCATGTATGGATGGATTTTTCATCAGGATGTGGCCATTAATAAGCTTTAAAATAGGCATTGAAGAGAACATACTTCGATTTGTTTATTAAGTAATATACTTGTTTATGTATGTGTAAATATTGCTTTCATCTTTCTTCAGGGAAAACAGATTATGTGTATGTTCTTGTGAAGGAGCCTGCTCAACTTGCTGTCCAGGTCTTCTTGCTGCTTATTTATTTGTTCAGTCATTCTTTTAAAACTGGTAATAATTAGTCTCACTTTTCTGAAGGAATATACTGAGGATAGAGATTGTTTAACGAAATTGAGGATACACATTGCTTTCGCTGCTATATTATGTTCTATTGTCTATTTCAGGATCATGGGCCTGGCTCAGGCCTGAATTCTTTATTTGAAATTAATTTTTTTTTAAAAATAATTAATTCATACCCTGGCCCTCCATGGAAAACCTGGCCGGTCCTGGCACAGCCTGGTGGCCAGCCCTGCTGACAACTATTTTACAAAGTATTTGCCTGTCATGAAAGTGTTTTATACACTATTTAAAAGGAAAGTTGCGAGTGGATGGGCATTCTAACTTCCAATTTCATTTTTTAATTGGTTGGTGATGTGTTAAAACTAGTCAAAATAGAATTTATTCAAGTCTGATAGTTTAGCAAAGCAAATGGCTGCCTGCTTTGTATGCCACAAATTGTTCACTAAAGCATGGAGTACAAACTACAAACTATTGAGTTCTTCTTCACAATAGCATGTTCTAAGAAAGTTGTGATAAAAAATTCGCATGTTCTCACCACCAATTTAAGAAAAGTCACAAGATGGCCAATTTCATAGAATTTTTCTTAGTAGTGCCTGTACTGCACTTGTTGAGGAACGAAACAAGGAAAGATGCCAAATATTTAGGGCGCCAACTCTTTTGTGATGTACAGTCAGTGCTTTGAATGTTGGATCCATCTTTATTAAGTATGCTTACAAGTCTCGTTAATGTAATCTAGGTATCATTTGAGAGAAGTCAACTTTCTGGCATCCTAAACTATTTATTATGGTTTTTAGCAAAGGATAGCATCATATGTCTTTGCAGGAAAAATGTAACATATCCATCTTATGCTCAGGATCACCATATACAGTGATTATTGTATGTGGGTCCTATGTTAGGGCAATGATCTTTTGTCTGGGTAAGTAAGATTCTGATATTTAATTTCTCTCATATGTTAAGGTTTTGTCTGAAGATTTGCCCAGTACAATTGCTAAAATATCATTTCCAAAGTCAATGCGTTGGAACTCTCAGGTATACGCATCTTATTTTCTCACTCACTTTGTCATCCTCTGCTGAAAATTCAATGCTGTCTTGCACTCTTTCTGTTCTATTTTGATTATTGTGGGAAATAGTTTTCTTGCTTAATGAACCTTATAATGGCAACTACTAAAACATGTTGGTCTTATGGTATGTCTGTAATGCCTTGGATTCTTTTTGTATGCCTTGTGTGCCTTTTGCTGCTCCATATTTCTATGGTTTAATGTTGTTTAACACTGCATTTATTTCTTGAAACCATTTTAATCTTCATTAAGTCACTGCAAATGGAAGTGTCTTGGTGTGGTCAATGTTTAACTAGTTCTACTAGCTTCCTTATAGGATACACTTGCAAAGAGAAACAGAGATTGATGGTTCTAACAAGTGGTAGGGATTGGCCCCAGGCAGATAACACACCTCAAAAAGTGATCGTCATGGTTTAGTCCAATATATCTAATGATAGTATTTCCAAAATGTTTTTAATATCGCTCTACTAAATGTCTTTCTTTGAGATGCTTCCTATATTTTCATGGACAACTGAAACTTGGGCAAACTTCTAGTTATACGTTATTCATGCTTTTAGTATTGGGACAAAAAATAGGTTCATCTTATCAATCATATATGGATGGATCTTAAATAGACTCATCTCCTCAATCATCTAGGGATGGCTCTTTGTCGATTATGATGGTAAGATGCTAAAATTATCAAGAATTTGTTGTGCTTAGAGCATTTATTAAAAAGAGAAGCATGGTGATTAAACTAGGAATATTATCAAGAATTTGATGGCTCTTAAATAGGCTCATTTCCTCAATCATATAGAGCTTTGAGGTGTTTTTTTAAAAACTCTTGAGCTTTTATCGACTGTAGGCTAAACAATAAACCCATCCTCTAAGTGGGTGATCATTAATTTTTCTTCCTCACTGGAGACATAGTATTCTTATCATAAATAGGACTAGAAAATATTATTTCAAAAGGGGCCGTGTCAACAATAGTAAATACATATGGACAATTCCTCAGTATCTTTCTCATTTACAGCAAATATTGGCTGTGTGGAGGTAATAAAAATTATGCCTTCTGGAGAGATATACTATTTCACCAATCAAGTCACTGGTATATAATCTACAAAGTGGTGACAAATCTTGTAATGTGTGTATCTTTCAGTATATCAGGTAATTTTTTGTTTATGTTGAATCCATTAACCAAAATGTGTTCTACATAATTTCACATCTTTTATTTTGTAATCAACATATGAAATTTGGAGGAGCTATTTGTTGTCGATTGGGTCGCATTTGCTTTTACATGTTCTAGATTAGATCACATCTCAATGAGTAGCATGCACATTCTTTAATTATAGAAGACAATAAATCTCAGTCTGATATGTCTTAACAATCCAGACATGAAGTGATTTAAGCATTTCACCCTTGGCTTGGCTTTATTTTATGGAATAAATTTCTACCTACATTCTCCTGATGCTCTTCATCATCTACCAAGATAGATGGTCAGGATGTTCATTTCTAGCCTTCGTTATTTAATAATGACATATTTTATTGTCCAGGTGATGTTTAGCAGACCTATCCGGTGGATTTTAGCCCTCCATGGAGATGCAATAGTGCCATTTACATTTGCTGGACTTTTGAGGTTGTTATGAAGTGTTGCTACCTGCATCTTTCTCCTCTCTGTCTTTTCTCAATCATTATTTTCTTTTATTTTTATTTTTTCGGTCAGGGTCCTTTCTAAATAATTGAGTAAGCTTAATTTGATATGTCTTTCTGTCGTGGTCTTAATTTTCTGTGGTTTGCTGAAATTTGTAAAAAGCTGCTTTTGCAAGTTATGAATGTTTTGCCTCTTGCACAAGTGATAAATGCTCAAATGATAGGTAGTAATTGCTGTACGTTGCTCATTGAAAACACTTCTTTGCATTTATCTATGTGCTTTAGCATATTTAAGTGGGTAGTCTTTTGAGTTCTGAAAACCCATCTTATTGAGGACGAGGATGTTAAAATTAAACAATCGCTCCATTTATTTATTTCAGAAACTGATAAGAGGACTTGCTAGTCCAAATTTCTAAGCCGATCAAGCATCATATTTTTCCATTCTTGCGCATTGGATTAGTTCTATGATTAATTGACATTCTCTTAAAAGTAGCTAGTATACTAATGGAATACACTGAATAAGATTCTCTCTCTCTCTCTCTCTCTCTCTC
Source organism: Eucalyptus grandis x Eucalyptus urophylla (assembly GCA_028830015.1). Taxonomy (NCBI): domain Eukaryota; kingdom Viridiplantae; phylum Streptophyta; class Magnoliopsida; order Myrtales; family Myrtaceae; genus Eucalyptus; species Eucalyptus grandis x Eucalyptus urophylla. Next base: position 59,973,294 of record CM054200.1, on the reverse strand, counting down.
AAGATTTCTTGTTTTCCTTTTTGTTTAAAAGTTGTGTAAGCCATAACTCAAAAATATCTTTTTATCCAGAAACACAAGTGTATTGCCTTGGTTTCCTTATTTTATGGGATCTGCTCTGACCTATGTGCCAAGTGGCATGTGATAGATTAATTACTTGTATTATGCTTATTTGGACCCCCAGAATGTTAAATAACTTGCTTTTCCTTTCTACTATTCCATTGGAAGTGCGTTCAATTGGGTGGAGATAGATATTAGTTTTTGGGGAAATCTCCTTATTCATCAATTGAACTTTAGGCCATGGTACCTGCTTATGCATTGTCCTCACATTGGCCAATGCATGTCCATGTTTGCCCTTTTTTTTTTCAAGTTTATTTGGACATTGAGCACTGACAGAACTTGTATGCATGTCCCATGCTCTTGCAGTGGAAATTTATCTTATGGTCTTCGTAATACTCCATCAGCCACCTTCCCAGTAAGTATCCAAATTTTCTCATGGTTGTAATATTTTCAAGGGCATGGATATACTTTATGTCTTTTGTTACTTTGAAAAGCTCTATGAGAACTCATTTATCGGTACTCTGTCATCTAGCCTTTTCCTCAATCTATTGTGCAACTCCAGTATGCCTTGCCCTTTTAATTCTATTCCTTTCTTGGTTAAATTTTTGCACTTTTCAGTCTCCGGTACTCTCCTTTAAAACTAGTCATTCTGGTTCATTCTTCTGGTGTTCTTTTCTCTCCGTCTAATGCAGCATGGCATAGTCCATTTTATAATATCTAGCATGACATAGCTTTACACAAAGGAAATTAATATTAACGAAATTAATGAAGATAAGAATAAACACAATGCCATATATGGCTGTTAAAAGAACCTAGCTGTATGTGTGTTTGGAGGAGGATGATAGCGATCAAAGAGCATGGCCTTCTTTTGGATGTTGAAGATGAAAGAGTGCAGTTTTGTAGTGGACTGCAATGAATCTTGAAAGGAAATACTATTCAAATATGAATTCTATGAATGTCACAGAGGAAGATGAAGTTGGATATTGCAATAAGCAATATTCGAAAGTATCAGAAATGTGTTTGTTTCTCTTAAAAAAAAACAAACAGAATTATTGACAAAGAAAAGAAAAGGCTATAAAATCAGAATATACAAAACATGTGAAAAAGATAGCATCATTGCATTGGCACGCAAGCTATTTGTGTTAAATAAGAGATCAGTTCTCATATTATTAGGATAACTTCACCAAGTATGTTGGCCAGTATGTGTTTAATGATACACGGGCTCCAGAACAAATTATGTTATTAGATAATTACTAGTCAACAAGGTCACATGCAAAAAAGATAATTCTAAGCTCATTCCAGGAGATGAGCATTAACATTTTTTTTCTGATTTTACACGAGTGGAAGTAAAATAATGTTGTGATTTCCCTTTGTACTCTTCTTGGTATGAGTTTTCTCTTTGCATTTTTGCTACTACTGTAGGTGGAAAGTGCAGAATCCTATGCAGCTTTAATGGGAAAAGCTGGAATTGAAATTGATATTGAGGTATGATATAATGAAATGATTTGCAGTTCTTCTTCTTCTTTTTTTAAGTTGGTAATCCTTTTTGGAAAAGTATTATTTTGTTGAAAACCTGCCATAGATAGTAAGGTTGATGAATACTGATCTTTCAGATTTTTTTGTATGCAGGCACGGAGAAATCAGATATTCAGGCAATCGGCTGCACTTGCAGAAAGTGCCAAAGGTCAGATTGTTGTCAATGACGGATTACTTAATGAGGTAACAATCCTTAAGTAATACATTTGAATATGGTTGTCAAGTTTGCTGCTAAGTACCAGTTCAACTTGTATCAGGTTGTCAATCTTGTTGAGGCACCTGTTCCGATTCTTGGGGAATTTAATGAATCCTTCTTAGAGCTTCCCAAAGACCTTTTAACAATGGTAAGTCTCATTATCTCGGGAAGTGCAAACAAGTATTTGAGTTGGCTTCATTTTCTAGTTTTTTGGGAATGTTACCTTGCGAAAATGCAAACTAGTGTTTGGATTGGCTTGCAAACTAGTCTTTGACTATGGTCATATATTTGGTTTTCTGCTTTCTCTTTCCCATTCTTTTAGTTTAAGCCATCTAGCAATAGTGAAATAAGAAGCAGCCAGATTAGAGCCAGACTAACACTATATGACTTAATCTAGGATTCAAGCATGGAACTTCGATGACCAGTAGAATGTGCACATTTAACACCTGCAATGATGGAAGTTATTTAATAGAATGGTGCCTGTAAAACCAACTGATATTCCATCATGCCATGGGAAGTTTGTGGTTAAAATGTCTACTGTATACAAGTAACTTACTTTGTAGCTGTTCTTTTCGTGTTTTGTTGAGGTTGTTTATGCTCCAATGTGCAGGTTATGCAGAAGCACCAAAAATATTTTTCCATAGCCGATCACAGTGGGAGGCTGTTGCCATATTTTATTGCTGTGAGAAGTTCTTTGAAATATAGCAATTTATTTCGGTTGTAATATACATTAATATTGTTTATATGATAGTCCGGCCTGGAAATTTCCTTTTAGGTGGCAAATGGGACAATTGACAGGACAGTAGTCAAGAAAGGAAATGAAGCCGTTCTCAGGTTCACATCTATCTCCCTTTGAACACCTGATGATGCTTCTAGAAGAGAATGAATCGATCTAATTTTGAAGGTCTTCAATTCTGTTTGGCATACTATAACTTTGCAAAATGACTAGCATGAAAATACTGCGCTTATGGCAGGTCCTTAATTCTTGTGAAGTACTGTCAAATTTATTCATTTAATCATTCTGATTGCAAGTGAATAAAGTATTTTGCACAAATTTGTTCTTTGAACTTCCATTTAGTAGTTTTGACCAGTTTTTGTCTATTTTGCAGAGCTCGCTACGAAGACGCCAAGTTCTTTTATGAGATGGATACACGTAAAAGATTTTCAGAATTTCAAAGTCAATTAAAAGGGATACTTTTTCATGTGAGTACTTAAACCGTGTGCATGATCTAAGGAAAGAGCAGTCTATATATGTAAGACCTGTGTCACAAAACTGATTAGAGAACCCGCAACAAGTAGAAAGAGAGAAAGAAGGAAGAGAGAAGGAGGAGAAAGAGAACATAAAAGAAAGAAAGAGAGGGCTGTAGTTTTCTGTAATAACAGAAACTCTACACCCATTGTATTTATATTGAATATAAATTGTATATAACAATAATATTCTTATGTAAGTAAAAAAGGAAATAAAACTCTGATAATAAAGGAAACTTCATAAAGTAACTTAACACTCCCCCTCAAGCTGGAGCATATAGGTCACCATGCCCAGCTTGGAACAACCAACAATAAAAGCAGGACAAAATAATGCTTTGGTAAACATATCAGCAAACTGATCTCTAGAGGCAACATAAGAAGTTGCAACCAACTTCTACTTCACAGCATTCGCTTAACTTCTATATGCTTAGTTTGCTCTTGAAAAAGAGGATTCCGAGCAATATAAATAGCTGTTTGATTATCACACATCATAGCAATAGGTTGATTAATAGAAAATCCAAGCTCCTGGAGAAGAGATTTCAACCACAACAATTCGGCCATAGTATGTGCCATAGCACGATATTCAGCCTCTTAATTTGTTTCTTCCTATAGATAGTAGAGCCCAATCAGCAATCGTAGTAGTAGCAGTAGCAGCAATAGTAGCAGTGAAGAAAAGAATCTGTTTTCTTATTTCTCATAGAGTGATTACAATGAGTATAAATACATGAACAAGGAACCTAAATTAGGTAAGAAACCTATTTAGATAAAGATCCTAAGTTGCCTCTAATATCTATCAATATCTAATTTACAGCTAACAAAATAAAAAACAAATCACATAATATCACGTAATATAATCACGTAATATAATCAGGGAGAAATTCTAGAAGATTTCCTAATACATTCCAACACTCCCCCTCAAGCTGGCTTGAAGATGTCTTCCATAGACGGCTTGTTCACTAGACGAATGAATTGCCTTCTATGTAATCCCTTGGTCAGAATGTCAGCAGCCTGATCATCACTTGAAATATACGGCATACAAATTAGTCCGCTATCAAGTTTTTCCATAGACAGCTTGTTCACTAGACGAATGAATTGCCTTCTATGTAATCCCTTGGTTAGAATGTCAGCAGCCTGATCATCACTTGAAATATACGACATACAAATTAGTCCGCTATCAAGTTTTTCTTTGATGAAGTGTTTATCAACTTTCACATGCTTTGTCCGTTCATGTAACACGGGATTATGAGCAATTGCGATTGCTGCCTTATTGTCGCAATATACTTTCATTGGTATGGAACTTGGAATTTGTAGTTCATCTAAGATACCTTTAATCCACATAACTTCGCATACACAATGTGCTACTGATCGAAATTCAGCTTCAGCACTACTTCTTGCCACCACACTCTGCTTTTTACTCTTCCAAGTGACTAAATTACCACCAACAAACGTGCAGTAGCCTGAAGTAGATCTCCTATCCATATTGCTTCCAGCCCAATCTGCATCAGTGAACACCTCAATTTCCAGATGTCCATGTTTTTCAAACATTAGACCCTTACCAGGACTTCCCTTCAAGTAGCGTAAAATTCTATATACCGCTTCAAAATGCCTTGGCCCTGGTGAGTGCATGAACTGACTCACCATACTTACAGCAAACGATATATCAAGTCGAGTATGAGATAAGTAAATAAGTTGACCAACAAGCCTTTGATACCTTTCTCGGTCTATTACTTCTTCAGCCTTGGCAAGTTCAAGCTTCATATTTGGTTCAACAGAGGTCTCTGCCGTTTTACATCCTAATAGACCTGTCTCTTTGAGCAGATCAAGAACATATTTGCGTTGGTTTATAAAAATGCCTTTTTTGGATCTCGCAAATTCTATTCCAAGAAAATATTTCAAGACACCCAAATCCTTAACTTCAAATTCCTCAGCCAACTTTCCTCGCAAGCTTTCCAACTCAACTTTGTCATCACCAGTTAATATTATATCATCAACATAGACGATTAGAATTGCACGCTTACCTTCCTTCGAGTGTTTATAGAATAGAGTGTGATCTCCTTGACTTTGGTGATAGCCAAAACCTTTTAACCACCTTCCCGAATTGTTCAAACTACGCTCTTGGAGATTGTTTTGAGTCCATACAGCGACTTTTTTAATCTGCAAACTTTGCCTTCAGTTTCTGTAAAACCTGGTGGTAAACTCATAAACACTTCTTCCTCCAAGTCACCATTCAAGAATACATTCTTCACGTCTAACTGATGTAAGGGCCAATCAAATGCAGCAGCCAAAGATAGTAAAATTCGAACATAATTTATCTTGGCAATTGGGGCAAAAGTCTCCTGATAGTCTACTCCATAAGTCTAAGTGAACCCCTTTGCCACCAACCTTGCTTTATATCGTTCAACACTCCCATCGGGTTTACATTTTACAGTAAATACCCATTTACAGCCAACAATCTTTTTTTCTTCTGGTGCATCAACCAACTCCCATGTGCCATTCTTCTTAAGTGCAAGCATTTCATCCTCAACAGCCATCTTCCACTTTGGATCCTTCAAAGCTTCATGGATATTTCTAGGAATAGATATGTGAGACAAATTTGACACAAATGCTCTATGATGATGAGATAACTTTTGGAATGACACATGTTTTGATATAGGATGCTTAGTACATGATCTAACTCCTTTTCTAAGAGCTATAGGCATATCAAGATTAGAAGCATTAGTATCAGAATTTAAGATAGGAATGGAGGGAAAAAGAGTACTACTGGGATCACCTGATGACGAAGGCAAGAGATCATCTCTCGGGGCTGCAGACGGATGAGGCTCCAGGACAAAGTTCCGATCTGCAATATTTTGAAGAGTTTTCCTTCTAGTATAAACCTGAAGCTCAGGCTTGTTGATCACATTGTGATCTTGAACTTTTTCTCTCCCTATCCTTGACACATCAAGATTTGGCAGAGGTGTTTTCGTAGTTCAAACAAAGGAGTAGGAAGGACAGGAGAGTTAATCTCTTCACTAACTTCGCCATTCTCCCCCTGAAGAGATTTGTTAGAAAAAAACGGTTGTGACTCGATAAATGTTACATCCATAGTGATATGAGTTTTACCAGTATGTGGATTGTAACACTTGTAACCTCTTTGATTAGGTGCATACCCTATAAACACACTTTTCAGCCCGAGGATCTAATTTAGTAAGAAACCTATTTAGATAAAGATCCTAAGTTGCCTCTAATATCTATCAATATCTAATTTATAGCTAACAGAATAAAAAACAAATCATATAATATCACGTAATATAATCACGTAATATAATAAGGGAGAAATTCTAGAATATTTCCTAATACATTCCAACAAGCAGCAACAGTAGTAGTAGCAACAACGGTAGTAATAGTAGTAGCAGTAGCAACGGTAGTAGTAGTAGCAGCAGCAATAGTAGCAGCAACTACCTAGCAGCAGCGATAGTAGTAGCAGCAGCAATAGTAGTAGCAACGGTAGTAGTGGTAACAGCGGTAACAGCGGTAGTAGTAGCAGCAGCAATAGCAGCAGCAGCAACGATAGTAGCAGCAGCAGTCGCAATAGCAGTAGCAACAACAGTAGTAGTAGCAGCAGCAGCCGCAATAGCAGCAATAGGAGCAGCAATGGTAGCAGCAATGGTAGCAGTGGTAGCAGCAGCAGTAGCAGCAACAACAACGGTAATAGTAGTAGCAGTAATCGCAATAGCAGTAGTAGGCGCAGCAATAGTAGTAGGAGCAACGGTAGTAGTAGGGGCAGCAGAAGTAATAGCCGCAGCAGCAGCAGCAATAGCCGCAATAGCAGCAGCAGCAATAGCAGGAGCAGCAATAGGAGCAGTAGTAGGAGTCATAGTAGTATCACTCATGACGATAATCTCAATATAAATATATCTACCACAGAAATCTCGATTCAAATAATTATATGCTTAACGGAAACCCAGCAAGACCAGTCAACCATAATCAATAAAGTACTCCGATTCTTGAATCTGCTGATTAGTAAGTGTTGTAATCTATGTTCACAAACCGAACCTGACAAATCTGATATCTTCCAATCTCATATGTATCAAGACTTGAAGAGAAAACAGATAAAAATTACAGCTTTAGATGACTGTGCACCAACCCTAGGGGACTCTCAAACCAGCAATAGGATCAAGTAATCAGGTAGTTAGACCTGCACTGATACCATGTCACAAAACTGATTAGAGAACCCGCAACAAGTAGAAAGAGAGAAAGAAGGAAGAGAGAAGGAGGAGAAAGAGAACGTAAAAGAAAGAAAGAGAGGGCTGTAGTTTTCTGTAATAACAGAAACCCTACACCCATTGTATTTATATTGAATATAAGTTGTATATAACAATAATATTCTTATGTAAGTAAAAAAGGAAATAAAACTCTGATAATAAAGGAAAGTTAATAAAGTAACTTAACAACCTGTTTTATGATATATGGGATCTGGCTTCTCAATCTCACATAGCGACCAGTTGTAGATGACCTACAGCTAGTGGGTATAATTGCACCATCTCAGAGTAATATTTCAATATGCACCCGGGTGTGTGGTTTTACGACTAAATAGTTCTTCAAGCACTAATTCTCCTTCTTATATGCCAAATATTAGCTTTTAGAAATCATTAGCATGCCATAATGTTGGGTATGCATAAACCGAGGTCTCATTAGAATCAGTTTAGGATCAAGTACTTGAATTGGCATAACTCAGGACTCTCCTCTTCAAATAGTTAAGCGTATTTCTGAAGCTAAATTCATCCTAAAAGGATCTGAGTCTAGTGAATTATAAGTTGAGGGAGTGAACAATTAATCCACTTTTTTTTCCTTCTTTGATGTGTGTGTGTGTGTGTGTGTGTGTGTGTGTCTCTCTCTCTCTCTCTCTCTCTCTCTCTCTAGTGTGTTTTACAGATCTTAGATGAGATACGACACTATAGAGGTCTTAAAAGAAATGATGAGGAAAATTGGGCGATAATTGGTATTTCTCAGACATGCAGCAACAACAGCATGTACATGAAATTTTAAAAGTCAGGGAACTTTATCTCCAGTAATAGTTGTTCTTAGCAAGATCTATGGTCATCAGCTATGATTTTTGGCTCAGCCTCATTTCCTGGTCAAAAACTTCTAGGCACAGAACTACATGTTCTACTTTCTAAATGGATAAGATGAAATCATCATAAGTTCAAAAGAAAACCCTACATGCTTGATCTGAGCTTTGGTTTAGTTATCCTATTTTTCACAAGAAAAGATTGTGTTTTTTCCTTTTTCTTCAGTAATTTTTGTGTTAGACTTAACTCTTCAATGCAGTATAGACTACTTTTGGCAAACTGATTTTTTAATGGTTTGACCAGTACCTGGAATTATTCATGAGGTTGTCTTTTTTTTTGCTGGTATGTATGATTAAATAGGAGAGGCTTGGAACAATGTTGGATAAGATCTCGCGTTTGCAGAGCACAGTAACCAAACTAAGTTTGGCTATGGGTGTTAATGAAGATAAGCTACAAATTGTCCAAGAAGCTGCATCACTTGCTATGTCTGATCTTGCTACCTCAGTTGTCACAGAATTTACTTCCCTTGCTGGAATAATGGGCCGTCATTATGCTCTTCGAGATGGCTATCCTGAGCAGGTTAACTTCATTTACAGTTTCTGCAAGGACTTCTCTTTGCCAGAAGGATTTTTCTTCTTTGTTTCTTTGTTTGAGGTCTGATGGAACCGGTCTTGATTTTTGTTGTGTGTTATCTATTTGTGGTGTTTGCTTATGGTGGCGCAGTTTAGTGCCAGGTATGTTCGCCATGGCAATACGTGTGCTTCATCCTGATGTTTATGGCTTTGGCAGATTGCAGAGGCCTTGTTTGAGATTACACTTCCTAGATTTTCTGGAGATATCCTTCCCCAGACTGATGTGGGGATAGTTTTGTCAATTGCTGACAGGTGAAAAATCTATTGAGTTTATATAAGTAGCCCGCTCAAGAGCACTCATAATTTCACCTGATGATCCATGTCATGGGAGATTATGCCGTCATTTGTTGATAAAGAGCACATAGGTTCATGTCTTTTGTATTTCATTTCCAATTTGCTCATATCCTCAAGAATAATACAGTAGAAGGGTTCCTAGTATAAATTATTACATTGTAGACTGGATGGTTTTGGTATCATCATACTACATTGGTTATGAATTCATCATTTTAACACAAATAGAACAGCTATCTGCATAGTCTGCTGAAAATTGCTTCCTGAACTTAATTGGATAATTTTCCAATGATATCATTGTGCAGACTAGATAGCCTTGTCGGCCTATTTTCAGCTGGCTGTCAGCCTAGCTCAACCAATGATCCTTTTGGGTTGAGGAGAATTTCTTATGGACTTGTGAGTTACCTGTGTCCTTTCTTGCTGCTTCTACAATGGTGATGCACTTAAAAGGTCAATTTATTATTTGAATACGTTGCTGTATTGTTAGGTCCAAGTGCTGGTGGAGAAGGACAAGAATCTCGATCTGAAACATGCATTAGGAATTGCAGCTGATGTCCAACCCATTGAAGTTGAGGAGAGGACATTAATTGATGTAAGATCCTTGACAATAGACTGTGCGTTAAGATTGAATGGCTGTGCATTTTCCCATTACCGTGTTGATATGCTACAACAGCATCCAGTCCCTAAACATGGCAACCTCCAGGCAGGCTGCGTGGCCGACTTCATGTGCCCTGCACCATGAATTTACGTGATCCAAAGTGGATTAAAAAAAATATGGGAAAAGGACACTACAAATGCTATAACTTTCGTACAATGCTCACTTAAGTCAGCAAAATTTTTTGACGGATCATTTAAGTGCCACTCCAGTAAATAAATGACTGATTAAGTGCCAACTCCGATTTGGGATGCCGAAAATCTGAGATGGCATTAGTTTATTATAAATTGGCTACGTGGCCTCATCAGAGAATTTCATTCAGCAAAAAAAGACGTCATTTGTCAGCCCTTGTTTTTTTTCCATAAATTGACAAATTGGGGCTAAATTAGGGCAAAGAAGCAAACCTTAACCCTATCCATTGAAGTTACTTGTAAAATTACAATGTTTATCTGCAAGAGAGTGAGTAAAAGCCCCAACAAAACAAATTTGAGGTCGTTGGAGAATTGGCTGCTTGGGGTTTCTTTCAAGGTGATTCTTGAAGCAAAGCAAGTGAAGAGGCATTATTTAAAGCTTCTCATGATTTTTGATGAATGAGGTCGTTGGGCACGTATCTCATCCATAGGTTATGTCATGGTCTGTAAGATCTCCTCGAGGTTCTGCAAGGATTGTGGACTCAACCAATGTGTCTAGTGGGCTTTGTCTTCATCTTCACTGCAAAGCCTTGTCTTCAATCTTCCTCATGGTCTCATCCTCATTGTAAGGCCTCCTCTTCCTCCTCCAAACTAGAAGAATAGGTCCCATCTTCACCCACGCTTCAGATTTTGTCATCTCGAGCTGTGGCGAATGAGAATTGTAGCATTATGAAGGCATACCACAAGCAAAAATAGAGCTCTCTGTCTCCATCATGAAAACAGAGCTTTGCTCCTTCAGCTCCATAGAGAGTTTTCCCCCATAGAAAGCACTTTGCCAAGTTGGATGAAATATTTGTCATGTTGGACTTCAATTTCTTTTTTAAAAGCCGTGTAGGACTTCTGGCCAGATGTCACCGGAGCACATAAGTGATGGTTTTTTTTTTCTTTCCCGATTTGGCACTTGAGTGATCCGGCAAATAGGTTTGTCACTAAAACGAGCGCCATACAAAAGTTATGGCACTGCTAATATCCTTTTCCCAAAAAATAAAGAAGTCATTTCGAAACATTGCCTATCATAGGAACTAGTAATTCAGTAAAGTGACCTCCTGATTAAGTTCAGTCTTGCATTAATACAATTCATAGTGTTACTTCAAGTATTGATAATTTTATTTTCCTTTAGGTGCATCAATTTGTCACTCGGAGATTGGAGCAATTTTTGGTATGTGTACTCTCTGGATGGGACTTCTTACTTAAATTAATATTTTAGTGAGGTGTTTCAGGTCAATTTCTGATTGTTTTGCGAAATTCAGTCATAATAAGCAGTGGTTTACTTGATTTCATTCTCTATTTGATATCAAAAAGGCGTTGTCCTTTATTCCAGCATTTGGGTATGTACATCTCCCTTGCTGCAACGCCACTCTAAAGATAGAGCTCCATTAGAAAAGTGAATGGAAAAGAATATAAATCTGAGTTATTATAATATTCATATGGATATATATTGGTGATATCTAAACTAGTCTGAGTAAATGAAAGTAAATGGTTAATCTAATATACCAATAACATGGTATTCTAGTATCGCATTATACCATCCAACTTATGCCTCCAAAAGATACAAGAATGGAAACCATAATCAAAATTTAACCTCATGTTTCAGCTCCCTTTGTTGCTACTACTGATTATTTTTCTGGAACCGGTACTTAGATTGTTTCTCTCATCATTATTATAGTTTTCTGGCAAGAGATACGATGTGCAGCCAGCTTTTGACTTAATACTGGGTATATCATATTTCAGGTTGATAAGGGTATTAGTCCTGAAATAGTTCGGTCTGTCCTTCTGGAACGGGCAAACGTGCCTTGCCTCGCAGCAAAGTCTGCATTCAAAGTAAGTGTCATGTTGCCAGTTTTGGCCAGAAACTTGGACCTCATCTTTAATTCATGCTTCAGTCAGAAGACAACAGCTGTTTAAAAGGTTTTAACTAGCTTTAGAGTTGAAAAGATGTTTCTGATAGATCAACATGAGTCCAGAGAGGATGTAGATATCTGTAGCTGATAAGACAGTGCAGTGCTCTCATTACTGAAGTTGGAAAAAGAGAGGGATGTCCTTTGAGAGAAAGCAATTGGATGATGTTTGCATGCAGAGCCTATATGAAATTATTTATTTTTCCTATTGACCTATGTAAACTCTCTTCAAAGTTATCTTACACTAGTGATATTAAATTCTTAAAAATAGTTTCCTAGTCAATACTTAAGGAGACAAAAATTCATTCATCTGCTTTGCCTCTTTATCCATGGATGCTCATCAACTTCTACTTGTATGTAAACATTTCTCACAGATGGAAGCTCTATCAAAAGGAGAACTTTTCCCAAAGGTTGTTGAGGCGTATTCTCGCCCCACAAGAATAACCCGTGGAAAGGATGTTGGCGCCATGGAGGTAATTCTGACTAGAAGAGGACATTGTATATTCAATTGAAATATCAGAACAATTTTAATGTTTATGTAGCATATGCTAGAAGATAAATATTAAGAAATCTTAGGCATAATGTAAGCTTTAGAATTTTTGGAAATTAACTAGGAAAGAGGTGCTATTAGTCCCATATTGTTGTCAAAGGTGCACTTTCTGTAGATTTTTTCATTCCCCCATAAAAATGATAAATGAGCCTATGAGTTCTTGAAAGTGTATATTGATTGACGTTAGCGAACCAGAACTGGCTTACCCTTCATAATGTCCACATCCCACAATACCAGTGAATGTCCTTATTTATTCCCTTTGTCGCACCACGATCATTGTTATCGTGAGCTAGGTAACTATTCTTCCAACCTTAACTTTTGAAACAGTAAGCGATAGTTCTCTTGTCAAAACAGTGTAAGATGATAGTCAGTTATCTACCCAACTACGAGAGGTCAATCTTATGTTCTCTTTGAAGTCAATTTAGTCGTTTCTGAACTCCTGGATGGTGTTGTATAATAATGCTATTGGAAACACCTTTTTCTGCTATTATCTATTTAGGTGGATGAAGCTGCATTTGGCACAAGTGAAGAGAGGGCTTTGTGGGATTCCTTCTTGTCAGTGAAAAACCAAATAAATCCTGGTATCGATCTACTTATTATATAGAAGTCTGCTGTTCTTTCTGATCCATTTGTAACTGTTTTGAGCCGTTGTGCCCCATCATCTAATATGTTCTGTAGTCCCACTTTAATTTTGTCTTTAATTACTGCTAATGAAAAAAGTTGAGCTTGATTCCGCTCTGATTTAAGTTTTTTGCCTTCCTGAAGCCATCGAGGTTGATACTTTTGTTGAAGTATCTGCAAAGCTTGTGCAGCCGTTGGAGGACTTCTTCAATAACGTTTTTGTTATGGTGGTATGTTTTTCCTCAATTCACAGTACACTTATGTAATCTGGCTTCAAGGTGATGTAAGAACTTCCGAAATGTTTGTATAGCTTCATTGACCATCTCTTAGGTTGGTTAGCATGTTGCCCTTGGTGTGTGTAGCTGGATGAAAGGTAGATGCTTTATACTCATGAGTTATGAATGAATACGTAAGCACCAAATGACACAAGACCCTCGGATTTGAGACATCAGCATCGACTTTGACCTTCTGACTTTATTGGATGGAGTGTTCTCTAGCTTGACTTGGAGAATCCTCAGGATATTACTTCACAGTGACACTTCGATTGTATGTCTATATATGTGCGCAACTGATTATTTACACTGGTCATGGCTTTTTGCTTTCTTTGTGCAGGAGGATGACAGAATCCGAAACAACAGGCTTAGGCTGCTTAAAGAAATCTCTGACCTTCCAAGAGGCATTGCCGATCTGTCAGCTTTGCCGGGATTTTAAGCTGACATTGAGCCAATTTTGTTTAGTTCTGAGAGGATTTTTTTTTTTTTTTTTGGGGGGGGGGGGGTGTTAAAATGAAAGCAAACCACAGTGTGTACATACGGTAGAGTAGGCTTCATTAAAGGAGAAAGCCTAGGATGTAGAAGAACTCGTGAAGCCTAGGAAGTTGTTGTGTATTGTGGTCACTCCAAGCATGTAAAAGAAGATTTTGGACAATTCATTGAGAATGCTTATTATAGGATTGCATGTTATGGACAAGATCGAGAAAGAAATTAATGATGTTATAAACTGCGTGAGCTGTGTGAAGCAATACATACAAAGTTCCTTCTGCATTGTTTAACGATTCCTCCATTTTATTGGTGTTGGATGAGATGAGCAGATAAAGGGGCTGATACTTGTCTTACTCAACATGGTTGCGGACGATCAGAACTTTAGTTATGTCAAAGACCAGTACATGGTTCTCTTGAGCATTCAAACGTGTGCATAGGAGTCTCATTGTGTTTTCCGTGGTTTATGATAATCAGTTTAGCTTCATACTTAAAAGAGTGGCCCACAAAGATCCAAAACAAAGTGGACGGGGCATCGAAGCGTTGAGATCAACAACACCTGAGCACAATAGGGTTTCGGATAAGTCTTTTATGAATGCAAGGATTCATCATGAGAGGTCGCATAATACGAGCTGTTTAATTTATTTGGAATTTTCTTAAGTGCATATCTACAATTTTGGGTCTAAAATTTGCCAGTAACTTCCCCGAGTAAGCCTCGTAACTTTAATTCCAGCCCCCTCTGAATGAAGAACACATAACCCTCATGCTCATCGATCTGCAAATTCCATCATTTTGGTAAAGCAACTAGTTGAATTAATTGTTAGGTACATCTGCACGCTAAATGCAGTCATAATACAATTTTTGCCGGTTCAGTTTACCAGTTAATTTGCATATTCTACAGATGGGTAGAGAGAAGCAGCTAATTGAATTAATTGCTAGATTACATCTGTACACTAAATGCAGTCATTATACAGTCTTTGCCGGTTCAGTCTACCAGTTAATTTGTAAACCCTACTGACGGGAAGAGAGATCGTGGGGTCAGGGTCCCAAATGCATGTAAGTGTCGTCGTCCAATAGTTGTTCAAGATCAGTCAGATCATCATCAATATCTGTTGCTTCTCCATTATGGTCGGGTGTCATTTCGTATTCAACCTGTAATCATGGACCAGAATGATAACTATCGTGAGATCACATTGAAGAAGGAAAGGAATTGCAAGGAATAGTTTACTGTTTCTTTATAACTGCATCATAGATAAATTTTCTAGTCATTTCGCCTTCAAAAGGAAGCATTCAAAAGCCCTCATGCCCGTCACAATTTCAAAATAAAACTTACGAAAGCACATAATGTGGAGAATGCGAGCATGTGGTACAACAGACAAAAAAGGATGGACGATTTCTTATAAGATTGCCTCAATCATATCCCCCAGTGCATTATGCATGAGAGGTTATTTCTTCTTCTTTGAATATATGTACAAGAGTGTGCATGCTGTGTCAAGGCGGTGTGAAGGCACAATCGTGGTGTGCAGACACTAACACGAGCACGAGCACGCCCCCAAGAAAAAGAGAGGGAGGGGGACGTTTTGCCAGTTAGTGCAATCCTTCGAGTACTGAACATATTTTTAGCAACATTGGAATTACCTGGGCTTCTTGTATCTCAGAAACAACGTTTAGCAATCTCCTATATTGATCCCTGGCCTCAGGGTATTGCACCATGGACTTCACCCTAGCAAGAGCTTTTTCCAACCTTTCTTCAGTCTGCTTTCGTCCTTCTTTCAAAAAATCATACTCATCCTCATCTGAGGATGCATCTTGCATGCTGGAGGTGTCAGTAAGTTCTTCTCGTTTAAAACCTCGTAGGCCACTTCCCTTTCTTCTCCAACGCAAAATAACTTTCTCTACAATTCCCACGGACCAAAGAATATTTTTGCGATTTTTCCGCACCTGGTGACCTCTGAAATGGGCCTTTAATCAAAAGATGAAAAGTCATCATTTCAAAGGTTAAGAAACTTCTGAAGAAAACTGAAATAATATGCCATGAAAAAACAAAAATATTAATACTTTTCTTTTGAAAACAAAGAGGACTTCAGAAACTTTAAAGGAAAAAGGTTTAGAGATTTCAAAAAAACGTGATGAGCAAAAAGGGAGGTATGCAATGTACCTGAATCTTGACAATTCGCTGCCGGGTGATTAAAAATTCTTTCCGACCTTTCCATCCACGAAATTTGTTCTGTATCCGAACTGCTGCAGCATGCAAAGGTTCATCAACTTGTCCTGGTTTGTATACCTTCGATGCAACCAGTGTAAGAGCATGTTCATCTGAAATTCCATGATTATCATCACCAAACTCTCTCAATTGCTTTCTTTGGAAAGACTGCACTCTAAAAACTTGGTGAATACGTGCAGCAGCTTGAGTGGCATTACAAACAGCAGCCAATGAATCTTTAAGTGAAACGCCACTTGGCAAGTCTCCTTCTCTGATTGGAGTGGGACTTCTCTCTGAAATTGTTTGTACTGCTTTTCCTCCAGAACCATGAGAGGCATCACCTCCAGCAGTGTCCAGATTAAGCAACGAAAGGTGAGCACTCAAAGCAGATTCAGCAAGATAGCCTGCAATTCCTTTGTGTCCATTGGCAGAAGCTAAATCTGCAGGTGTTCTGCCCGTTGTATACTTGGGAGTTGGATCAGTTAATGCTCCAGGTGCTGCACCAAGAGAGATGAGGGAAGCAACCGTCCGCTCTCTGATATCATTAACACCACAATGATCAAATGGTATATATTTCAAGAAAAAATGTAGGCATCGTAAAACATTCTACCAGATCATTACAAGATACAGAGACATTCAAGTACTTATAACAGGATATAACTTTTCAAATGATTAAGTTCTTCATGAATAGAACTTTAGGTGCTCCCTATGCAGCTTAAAACAATCAATAACGTGGTGAACCACTGGTAGTCGACCAATTCCATCCCTAGTAATTAAAATCAGAATCTATTGAATGTTCACAACTGAGGGGGACAACATCTCAGTCCACACTTGGTTATTGGCAACTTAGAAGAAAAATTGAAGATCTTAGGGCCCATTTAGCGAAAGAAGCATCTAGTATTCCATCTCCCTAAAACAAGAAAATCAGTGAGGAAAATCATATGGTGTAACCTTGCCCAGGCAACTTTGCTTTCCCTGGGATTTTTTTGAGTACGCAAAACTACCAAAAAAGAGTAACTCTTCTAACCAACCGAAATCAGACAAAAAATAAAATAAAATTTCATGGTAAATTTGAGTGGTAAATTTCATGGTAAATTTTGATTCAAAAATAAATTACATCGTGAAGAAAATGGAAAATACAAAAAAGTGAAAGCGATGTATTGACAACATTTCCCCGGACATAGGAAAGTAGAAATAGGATAGTCTATAGAACCAGAGGTAACCTAAAATATGTTGCTATAAGCTCTAGAGGTGAAAACAGCATTTCCGATAACCAGGTACAAATTCCAAAAGCGCATACCTGCCAAAAGATGCTGCCCAGTGAAGTGCAGTCCATCCATTTGCATCCCGAAAATTTACACTTACACCGGCAATAATTGTTGGTTGCAGGGCCCAATCATAGCCAAGAGCAGATGCAAAATGTAGCACACCTTGACCGTCCTCATCCAATACACTGGCACCTTTTCCGCCCTCAGCTGCCTTTTCTATGAGCCATTCACATAACTTCTCCTTGAGTAGCTTTTGGAAGAACTGCTCTCTTACTCCCTCTGTAGAAAACTCATCTGAAGTACTTTCCATCACATGATCCCAATGAGCATCATCATCATCTTTCAGCAATGAGCAGATCTTACTTCTCAACTGCGAGTTTTCCCCAATATTGCTGTTGCTGAGACGTGGAGTGTTTGAGCACAGCAACTTTGTAAAACGCATGTAAAGAGTCTCATTTATACTGCCATCTTTAGTATCTGCAGAAATCACATCTTGAGAGTTGTTCACACGGAATTCAAACTCACGAAGTTCACTACATGCCACCCTATTGGAACATGTAACGTAAAAGGGAACCCTCCCAGCCTTGTGCACTGGAGCATGGCAACGCAGAACACCATCTGCCATAACCTCTGCTGGAACTTCTACTTCACCAAACATGCAAGACCATTTGCATAGTTCTGCATCTTGTTGACTTCTCAAGAACCTTCCAGTGATCAGCACCTGTACCGCATAGCAAAACAAAGAGGAAGTGGCATCACTTGAGTGTGAAACAAAGCAAGTATCGCCCCATTCAATACTTCTGATAAGTACTAAAGCTATGACGATGCTAGCAGTGGACAATGTGGAAATTTATCAGAGTACCTTGATTTCTAAATCAGCGTATGTCCAACTTGGTGAAAAATCTATGATGCTAAATAGCTGTTCCTGGGAAAGAGAGGGAGTGAGCATAAAGTTATTATCATGCTCCTGAGAGTCACTCGAATCGATACCATCATCATTGACAATTGCACTCCAGTAGGCTCCAGTACTAGACTGACCAAGTAACGCATTCACATCCCCTAGTTGTTTACTCATCCACCGGTTGAAGCTGTCCATCTTCTTCAAACCTTCTTCTGCTAGGATATTGGCAAATGGCTGTTTTCCCATAGAAGGGCAGCCTGCTTTCACTTCTAATGCAACATTGCCATCTAAGAATGAGTTTGAATGATGTCCATTTTCTGTACTTACACTCTCTGCAATTTTATTGGTCAGATGTACCTGACAAGGCACCAAAATACACTAGCAAATCAGCAGCATTACTTTCTCCATGTGACTAAAAGCAAGATTACAGGCTATGTCTGCATGCAACTTCAAATCCCCAGGCCACTTAAGACAAGGTTCAAATCGACTTCACAATCTTGTTAAAATGCTCAATTAATGCAAATATTAAGCAAACTCTAAGCTCTGCTACATAATTTAAAATAAAAAATAAAAAATCCATTGGTAGAATATAAGAACCATTCAAGAGCAGATAAAGATGATCCAGGTACCATTAATCTAACAAGGATATTCCCCTATCTCATGAATAAGGTTATATACCTCATAATAGCAAGACAACTAAAGCTTTAAAAAGGAATTTGCTACCTAATTTAAGTATTTCACCATTCATTTTCTTCTGTAGATATCATCTGACCAACAAAATTGGAGCATGTGGATTGCATAGATATTAACACTATGCTCAGAGCACAAATTTTTCTAAAAAAAGAAAAATCAAATCCACATAGCTATCTTCAAGTACCTGTAATTCTTCTTGGTCCTGTGATTGGATCCCAATCTCCTGCTTTGTACTGATACCATCCGTGAAAAGCTGCTCTACTGTATCATGAGCATGTTTAGGCATGATATCAGGGGTAACAGGTTGTGCAGAAGAACCTAACACCTGAATAAGAGTGGATTGGCCACCAGAAGTACAACTTTCTAATAGCGGCTCCCAAGATGAAAAATCAAGATTCTTCTGAGGCTCTAATGCTAAACCAGCAACATTACACTCTCTAGTAATATCAGCTCGAGAAAGAGAGAGAAAGTCCATCCCAGGTTTAAGAGACAGGTTTTGTTGATAATCATCTGCTGGAAGTTGAGAATACTAACATAAGATTGGTGACGATAAGTTATAAGATAACAAATGAAAAGATAAGAAGCTCAAGAAGCCTAGAAGCAATTGCGTATGAATGCTCTCCAAATCAAGGGGGGAAAATTACACAAAGAAGAAGAATGCACTGATTACTTGAATCTGAAGCCGGATAATAAGGATCAGAGTGTCCAGTGTCAATATTTTGCATTCCAGCCTCTTGAAAGTCAACAATAGAGTGATTTCCGGAATTTGCCTGGTTACTATATGCTGTTCGCAGTATAAAAACAATCAAGAAGAGATAGTTAACTTAAAAAATGAACAACCACTCTACAAAGCCCTTCCAACCACATAACACTCTAGGAATGATTCTGGGACAGTTATTAAGCAAATGAAACGGGAGATGCCTATAACACATAAAAGAACCTGATTCAGCATCCTCATACTCCGATGCCTGAGGACTAGAGCTATCCGTTGTTTGAGAAGGAACTTGATAGTTATTTTGGTGAGAAATAGAAGACAGAGAACTATTTGTCTCATGGTTAACTTCAGTTTCATGGGACAAGGAAATTGTCTCTTCAGTATCTTTGATTCGATGGATGTTCATCCTGTTGCCCTGAGAAAAACATGCCCATAACAGTGTGAGCAGCATATAGCAAGAGAAAAGATATTAGATACAATTGCATTTACAGTGTAGGAACTCATTCATTGATTCTAATGATTCAGAAGCTCAATTAGTCTAGACTCTTGTAGCAACAAGAGAAGTGATTATTGAAAGATACATTGCTTGTACAGGGTTAAAGCAACCAAATTAGCAATTCTGCTGTAATAGGATATTATGGTACTAACTTGTAGAAATTAACATTACGCTAGAGAATGGTGCCATCACTAATTTGGTGTTCCACTAAACCACAAATAAAAATAATTTCTTTTATAATGAAAGCAATGTTAATTGGAACAAGAGTTAAGCTTGTTGGGAGCATTCAAAGGACAGGATCTACCCAGTAGAATATGAATAGCATACAAGTCTACAGAGATTTATGCAATATGGGAGATATACATGCATTACTCTACTAGAAGAAGGAAAGTTGACGTGGCAAGCTTTTACACAAACCTCTTAAAAAGTTGTAAACAATTTCTTGGTTTTAAGGTGGCAAGATCCAAGCAGGGTATACAATTGTCTCGATGAAGTATGTACTGGATCTATCGGCCAGGACCAGCATGTTAGGGTTTACACCACCAAATAGAATTTCCTATTAATTCCAATGTGAATGTTGGTAGCTGATGACAGGGACTTTTCTGAGCGTTCAAACAGATACATAAGGGTAGTTGGGAAGCTGAACTATCTTGTTGCACTAGACCCAACACTGCCTTTGCAATCTGCAGTAATTCATTCCAAGTCATCTCCTTGAGCTCCTCAACAATTCTGATATCCAACTACAACCGATATCACTTTATCTATAAAAATTTTCAGGGAAGGAGGTCTTTTGCCTGATAACTGGAAGGATCTACTCAGAGAGGAAATTTACTACCTACTATTCCACATCTGTTGGAGGCAGTCTTCTCTCGTGGAGAAAAGGAAACAGTTCAAAGTCTTGCCTATGCCCAGGCTACATGCAATGTGACTTAATGTGCACTTGACATATTCTTATGGAGCTTGAACTCAAGGAGCTTGTGCCCATGAGGTAGCGGAGTGACAAGGAGCCCACTTTTCATATTGCACCTAATTTTGTATCCAACGAGTGTCCTAAGCCTACTATGGTCGACTGTTTTTTGAGCAAGAAAAGCTTCAGCAAGGACTTATTACCAAAGCTATGTTTAAAAAGTGGACAACTTGCTGACATATTATCCTAAAACCATTCGACGACTTGCTGACTCGTTTGCAAAACCCTTACATGCATACCATTCTGATCGCCTCTTCACGATCCTTTCTATAGGTAGTACTACCATGAGTGGAGAGGGAAAAGGTTTTCAAAAAGCCATTCTCAGTGACGACAGGGGATTCAATGGATTCATTTGTAACATGCTGGGCCCCCAATAGGTCGAGGATTTATTCAATCACATAGTTTGGATCCTAGAAAATGGCTCCCTTGGGGCTTTCTATTTGATTGTCAGTAATAAAAGCAATCATCCCCCTATTGTCTTAAAATAAGAAGAGCACCTGGCTCTACCCATTCACAAAAACTCCCTTCTATGTCCAAACATCACATGCCAATAGATGTGGTCACTATTATTGGGACTCAAGATAGTGTGCCACAAGGTTTGAGGGTGCGTTTGATTCAACTTTTCCAAAAGCCTTTTAGCCTCCAAAGCCCCATGGGGAAATTTTGAGGTGTTTGGCAAGTTTGTTCAAAGGGCTTTCAGTCAAATGCTGATCTCGAGAAAGTTAAAAGCCCAATGCTAATACGAACCAACTTTGGGCTTTTAGCATTTGACCAAATATCGAAACTACTTTTGTTTCTTTTTCAAAATTACTATCATAAATTTTTTAGTTTTTCGATTTTACCTCATTATTCCAAAACTATCCTTACCTTCCCTAGAGTCAACAAAGAGTTTAATATTTTTTAATTAAAAAGAAAAAAGAAATCCAAGAGCCATTTATTAAAAAAAAATTTTTTTGCCAAATACTCTTTACACCAAAATAGTTTTGCAAAAATTTTTTTTACCAAATGCAATTTGCATTTCTCCAAAGCCTTTTAGGCCAAAAATATTTGCATATCCCCAAGACCCATTTCCAAAGCTGAACCAAACACAGCCTAAGAGTAAAGCTCACTCTGATTAAGTGTGAAAATTCAGAAAACCCTATACAGGTTAAACCAAGTGTTCTAGAATGATTGTCATGTGTAATTATTAAGTCCCTCGGAAGTCCACCAATCCTTTGTCATATCATGCATAAAAATAGAGGGTGTCCACCTATTTTGGCTAGAATGCATTACTTACCCCTCTCTCTCTAGTATAGAACATTATTAAATAAAAAATTGCACTTTTCTCTCACATAGTATCAGACCTAAGGCTTAACCCTAAACGCCCGAACAATCGCCATCGCCATCGCCACCATCGGCCACTCACCAGAACAATCACCGTCATGGTTGGTCTCCATCGTGTCCCTTTGCTCACACACAACTCTTCCTCACATGAGTTCTCTCTCCGTGACTCATGCCTCACGCAATTCGCGCAGCTTGTCCAACTCGCGAGACACCTCGTGCGGCTCGCGAAGCACACTCTTGTGGCTCGCCTAGCCCCGCGCTTGCACGACTCCCTAGTCACTGGGATGCTAGGTCACCTCCAGTGTTGATGTTTGGGTCATGTTTGGGTCATGTTTGGCTCACTGATTTTCAGTTATTGAGATGCTGGGTCACCAATTTTTGGGTCGATGGTTTCTGTCTAGCTGTTTCTTGGTGTTTGCCGATTGTTAATTTCTGGGCTGCTGTTTCTTGGTGATATATTATTAATTTCGTTGAGTCACTGATTTTTTTGGGCTAAGTTATCTAAAGAAAGCTATTGCGAGAATTTTCTTGTTCTTGGAGAACGGGTGATACTTTGAGGGATAAAAGAGAGAATGATCCTGATAAAAAAACATGCTGTAACGAAAGATTATTTTCTCATCTAATAAAATAATTGATAAGAAGCTTGACAGCAGTTCTAACTTCCAACAATGAAAGGAAATTGTGAAATTTACTTTAACAGGCAAGAATCAACATACACTTAACTGAGTCTAAACCCAGAGACAATGAAAATTGGGACTGCACGTATTCTTAGTCAAATATTAAACTCTATGAAGAGTAATGTAGTTGCTTTAGTAACACATATTGACACAGTTAGATTACTATGGGAGTACTTAGATGTGTTATATTCTGGTTAAAATAACCTATCGAGAATTTATAAGTTATCGCGGGACTTTAATCGATCTAAAAGGAAGGGCCGCTCTATCACACAGTATTTTGCTGATTTTAAGAGAATGTAGGAGTTAAATGGAGATGAATGCTGTTCTCCCTATTTTAGCTAATGTTTAGCAAATGCAACTTCAAAGACAACAATTGGCTATGATGGGATTTTTAGAAGGTCTAGGCCTTCAATATGAAACTGAGACCTAGGTCTCAAATTCTTGGAGAAGGGACTATTGCATCACTCATTGATACATTTGCACGAGTTTTTCGAGTATCTTATGGGTCTTCTCGAGGTACATTTATGATAAATAGTTCAGCTCGTGTCCCAATCTAAAATTGGCAATGAAATTAGGAGTAATGGAGGAAGTCATGGAGGATATGATGGACATGGTGGCCGAGGGGGAGGCAAGGCACAGGAGTAAGGAGAGGCCAAGGTCAGCAAAATGATAATGAACAATCTTATGTGTTTACTTACCTCAAGGGCCACATGAACATGTCATTATTATGGCAAACTTGGTCATATTCAAAAAAAATTTCTTTAAATTACATGGAAGACCAGGGCAACAGGGCAACACCAACAGTTTGCAAATACTACTTCCAATGCTGACCCTTCTCCACAATCTTCTAAAGGCAAGGTAGTTAATATGTCTTGAGGAATTGGCCTGGTATAACCAGTTTTCAAATTTCACAGCATGTTTCTTCCACTGCTACTTTGGTTCAAATAAGTAATGTTACCGCATGTCTTTCAACTACTTCTCTTCCTTGGGTCATTGATTCAAGGGCTTTTGAGGCCTTTAAGATATATTTTCCTCTTACTCCATTTTCATCCACAATTACCTTAGCCGAAGGATCATCTACACATGTTAAGGGAGTTGGCACTATTCACCCAACTCCTTCATTGCCATTGTCTTCAGTGTTTTATCTTCCACAATTTCCATTTAACATCATTCAATGAGTAAATTAACCAAAAACTTTCATTGTTCAGTGACATTCTACCTTAATTCTTGTATTTTTCAGGATCTAGCTACGAAAAGGATGATTGGTAGAGGACATGAGACAAGGGGTAGGGGGTTGTATGTGCTGGAAGTTGCTTCATCAATTGCTTACCCTAGTGTTACATCACTACATCAGATTCATTGTTGTCTTGGTCATCCTTCTTTGCATAGTCTTCAGAAGTTAAATTCTAATTTTCATTCTCTTTCTAGTCTAGAATGTGAGTCATGCCAACTTGGCAAATTAAATCGTATTAGCTATCCACCTTGAGTCATTAAAGTAGCAACATCTTTTTTGTTAGTTCATTCAGATATTTGGAGTCCTTGTCATGTGGTTTCCAATTTGGGTTTTTGATATTTTGTTACTTTTGTTGATGACTACTCAAGAGTGACTTTGTTATATGAAAAGTATCAAAATAATTTTTTCTATATTTCATGCATTTATGTCTAAAATTCATACTCAATTTGGTGTGCATGTTAAAGTTTTGCATTATGATAATGCTAAGTAGTACTTTTCTACACCATTCTTTGATTTTATGACTCAACACGATATGAACCATGAATCTTCTTGTCTTGATACACCTCAACAGAATGGCGTTACTGAATGGTGTTATTGAAAGAAATAATCGATATTTGTTGGAAGTTACTAGATCGATGTTATTTGAGATAAAGGTCCCTAAAATCTTTAGGTTTGATGCTGTTCTAATTGCCTGCTATCTTAATAATCACATGTCCTCTTCTATTTTGCGAGGTGGCATTCCATTTTCTACTTTGTTTCCAAATGAGCCACTATTTATCTTACCACCTCGAATTTTTGGTTGCATTTGTTTTGTTTATGATCATTGAATCAAAACTAGATCCAAAGGCTATCAAGTGTGTGTTTATGGATTATTCTTGTACTCAAAAGGGGTGTTGTTGTTATTCTCCATCATTGAGAAAATACTTTATAATTGTTGATGTCTCGTTCTTTTTTTTTTTTTTTGGTCGAAGATGTCTCATTCTTTAAATCCACTATTTATCATGATGTTTCAATTACTGTGCCTAAATTTGATGAAGACTTATATGTGACCACCATTCGATCTACTACTTCAACTGTTTCACCAGTATCTCCACAGTATCTCCACAAGAACCGCCTCCTCTCTAGATTTATACTCGACGTCCTTGAGTAGCTACTACTCTCCCCCTTTTCCTCCTTTCACTACTACGTGTCAAATCCGCCATTAGACTCTTCCTCCACATCTAATCTTGATCTTCCTATTGCTCATCAAAAGGTAAAATGCATGTACTCAACATTCTATTGCAAATTTTATCTCTTACTTTCATGTGTCTCATTTTTGGTCATTTTTATCTACTGTTGAATAACATCCTGTCCCTAAGACTGTAGTTGAAGCATTACGAAGTTCTGACTAGAGGACAACAATAGAAGAAGAATTAAAGACTCTTGAAATGAATCAAACTTAAGACTTGGTACCTCTTTTTTTAGGCAAAATTGCTATTGGTTATCGATAAGTGTGTACTGAGAATGTCAATCATGATGGTTCTCTTGCTCATTTAAAAACGAGACTTGTTACCAAAAGGTATGCCTAGGTGTATAGAATTGATTATTTGGATACTTTTTCTCCCAATGCCAAACCTACTTTCGTTCGAATTTTGATCTTTTGCTGCCGCAAATAATTAGCCCTTATTTTAACTTGAAGTTAAGAATGCTTTCTTGCATGGTACACTTAATGAGGAAGTTTAGATAGAGCAACCTCCGGGGTTTGTTGCTCAGGGTAAGCCTGGGGATTAGTTTGCAAATTAAAAAAATCTTTATATGGTTTGAAGCAATCTCCACAGGCATGGTTTGGGAGATTTTCTGACGCCACACTTTCTTTTGAAATGTTGAGATGTGAAAATGATCACTCTTTCTTTCATAAATATCCAGGGGAAGGCAAACTATTCTTGATTGTATATGTTAATGATATTATCATCACAGGAGATGACTTGGTTGGTACAGCTAAGCTAAAGATCTATCTTCAGTACCAGTTTCAGACTAAAGACTTAGGAAAATTGAAGTATTTCCTAAGAATTAAAGTTGCACGGTCAAATAAATATATTATTTTGTCACAACGAAAATGTCTTGGATTTGCTTATAGAGATAGGTATGTTGGGATCAAAGCCTCTTGATTCACCTATGGAACAATGGGCTAAACTGACCGTTGAGGATGGGGAGATCTTTGATAATCCCGAGAGATATAAAAGACCAGTTGGGAAGCTAAATTATGTTACAGTTACTCATCCAGACAGTCTTTCCTGTCAATGTGGTAAGCCGGTTTCTGTCTTCCTCCCGAACGTCTCATTGGGACACAGTTATTTGTACATTGCAATGCTTGAAGAAGACTCCAAGGAAAGGGATTGTTTATTAGAACCATGGTCAACAAAGTTAAAGGATTTTCGGATGCTGATTGGGTAGGGTCTCCAAATGATAGGAAGTCAACCACAAGCTATTGTACCCTAGTTGGAGGGAATCTGGTATCATGGAAGAATAAGAAACAGATTGTTGTTACATGCTCTAGTGCCGAGTCAGAATATAGAGCCATGGCATAAGTGACGTGTGAATTATTATGAATTCAACCGTTATTGATTGAGTCAGGTTTCAAAACTTCAACACCTATGACCCTGTGGTGCGATAATAAAGCTGCAATGCATTCCAATCCCGTGTTTCATGAGAGAACGAAACATTGTTACTTTATTTGAGAGAAATTACAGAGTGAATCGATTCTTCCAAGTCATATTCGAATTGGTGAACTGGTAGATATTTTTACTAAACCTCCAGGTAATGAGAGAATAGATTATACTTGTAACAAGCTAAGCATGATTAATATCTATGCTCCAGCTTAAGGGGGAGTGTTAGAGTTTTAAGGTAAAATAGTCTTTAGGAGCTTTAGGGTTTATTTTATGTGTGTGTGTGTGTATATAACATTATTGAATAAAAAATTGCACTTTTCTCTCACATTATTCATATCTACCCAGGCGGGGAAATGGTTGGCCAGGTTGAACTGCAAACCATTCACTCACGTTGACCAGCAGTTAACTAGTTAGCACAGTCAAGCCACAAGCCAGTGGCTTGACCAGTTTTAAATTCAGTTTAACTTCTTAAACACTGTTGATTGCAGCCAGATAACACCATGCCAGCAGCAGCAATTAGATTGAAAAGAGAGGATAGCACAGAGAAAAGGGGGAAATAAAAGGTAATAAGCACCTTTACTTCAAGGTAGTGTACCAGAACAATGTGCGAGAGCTCCCTGTAACAGTCAGCAAAAGAGATGAAACAAGAGAAAACCAGAGTCAGACATTTTGCTTTCCGCTGGGTGAGTTCCAATAATAATCTCCTATTGAAAATTTAAAGTGAAATTTTTCTTTGCAGTCAACTGTGTGCCTTATCCATCCATGTATCCATAGACGCATAAACATATTTTACAGAACCACACAGCCATAATGCCGCCAAACCACCCCCCCCCCCCCCCCAAAAAAAAAAAAACCCATAAAAAACCCATAAAAAACCCAAACAAAATAAATAAGTAAAAAAGGCACGCCACACAGAAGATAAAAATTTATAATGCATAGCCTTTTTATCCCAATAACCTTATTCTTTGAAGATAATATGCTAAGACCTTACGGAAAACTCACTCTTCAAGCATCCAATAGGTGCGCCGCTGAAAATTTTCATTATGTTCACCATGTGCATAATAGCAATGCAACACATCAATGCTTCCCGCCTGAAATAATAATACTTCATCTATTATTAAATACAGCATGAAAAGGCCTTCAGGATAAAGCTACAAAGGCAGACATCCTTACCTTGAGTCTCTCATGAGCTTCCTTCACTGTCTTCCCATCTCTTTTCTTCCTCCAATTATGCCCATCTTTTCTGAAGTATCTGAGTACCTTCCGATCAAAAAGAAATAAAGAACCACCTGCACAAAAAATGAATTATCACGTGAGGCATGCATTGAGAGAGTCTACCTTAATAAGCCCATCTGATCTGATTTACTCATTTCCAAGGACATTACAAGGCACAGGTGTCCAAAGATTTTCATTTCACACAAAAAAGAAAAGATTAGTACTTCACAATGTTGGCATTGGTCAAAAACGATATCAAGTGCAGATGAAAGGAGAGAGAAACTCAGCAAGAGCAATCAGTAAATCAGCACTTTAAAACACAAAACCACAGAAAAAGAAAACAAGAAATGCCATTTCATATTCTATTCAGACAGAAGCAGCTAAAGGCGCTGATTATATATGAGGAAAAAACAGGAAACATGGTGAAGCAAGACTGAGGATCAACTATGGTAAATACAAAGCAAGCAGTAATCATCTCTGACCGGATTTTTAAGATGAGAAAATAGTTCAGACAATGGCCAAAAATGAAAAGTAGATACTGCCAGCATTCAATGCAATGTGAGTAGTTGCTTCCACCTCCCCCAGTGACATCTCAATCTAACCACAAAGGCATTAAGCCTCGAGGGGATAATGAGAAGCCAAAAGGTGTAAATCATAGTGCCGATAATATTAAATAAAACTAACACTGTAAAAGTACGGCATTGTGAACTTGTTAGCTATGTATTAATATTATAGGAAATGTAAAAATTCACTAACATGGTATCGAGAAGGTACCACAGCATGCAAAATCATTCAAAGCATCTATCAGAAAAAAGATTATGACACACAAAATTATGTGTCTATCAAGCAAATCTGTTACTTATCATCCGTTCATCTGGAGTATGCAGGCATGTAATTTGCAAAGTAGGAAAAATAGAAAAGGAATTCAAAATGAAGCAGTAGGATGTAGAGATCTTGCTCCTCAAAAAGAATCAGCTTCCGCATAGAATTGGTTATGTTAACTTCAATTATTACTTCCAATAGAAAGTATACTCACTCGAAATACAAGATGTGGAAGAAATAAAAAGGTTACACGGTGAATCAGAAAGTGATAAACCTAACCATAAAATTACCCAATTCATAGGGAAAACCAACATACTTGGAGGCATATTTGCAGGCTCTGGTGCAATTTGAAACTTTTTGTAGTTTTGGAGAATTTCACAAATTTCAGCTGGGCGTAACCACCGATGTTGCGCATCCAAAAGTATTTGCTGGATATCTGCATTCAAATCATATCCCAATCTGTAAAATTATATCAAATTGCTGCAAAATTTCATTCATCTTTGGCAATCAAGTATAATAATGAAATATATCTATTTACTGGTAAAATAAATTGCGATGCCAGCGATTAAATTGAAATGGGTGCTGTAAATGTAAATACCCGACCAGGGATGGTCAATTCTTTTTTCTCTCTTTTTTTTTTTTTTTTTTTTTTTTGGAGCTGCAGTTAGACAGGTCAACTAATGTCGACAGTAAGCATCCAAATAACAATCAAGAGAACAAAACTCCTCATAAACCTCTTCAGTGTGAGGCCATGCGAGCCCATCATATTAGACAAACGAGATGGCAAAACACATCCCCAAAATGATGGCAGTTCCCAGAACAATTCTCTTAAGGAAGAGAAGTAGTTGCAGACTGCTTGACAGGCACCCTTTGGAAGTCCCAGATAAAAGTGGGGCTGGTTCCTTTTTTGCGTCCACCTCTTTTCAATGGGGGCATGGTATATCCTTAAAAGTGCAGTTTGATTTCGAGCTCTATCTTGGCCAGTATAATGCTCAAGGGAGTGTAGTCGGGCAACAAAAGCATATGCCGATTGTTAAGATGCCCCAGGATGAGGAAGTGCATGGCAAGGGAATTCTTGTGGTGAGGGAAACAATGGATGACTCTTGATTCACACCTAAAGTAGTGTATATTTGCCGCTCAAAATCATTGTGTGGGTGCAATTTCATTTTCAGGGAGAGTGTTAAGCACCCGGAAAGGAACATGCAAGGAACTTCCTTCGAAACGAATGAAATCTGCGAAAACACCTAGCAAGAGGACGGGCTACGTTCACAGAACAACTAGTCAAGCTGTAGCATTAGAAAGTTAAAAAAAAAAAATTCAGACGATGCACGAGGGCCAAGCTCAGATTTTTAGCCAACAGTTTCACGTGTCTAGTCAACCCACATTGCCTATCAGCATCGCCCAGCAAACAAACTAAAAGTGACCCGCCACGAAGAGCCGAATCCGACAGCAAGTGGTTTCCAAGAATGATTCTTGGCACACTTTTTTCCCCCATTATATATACCATTTCCAAGAATCAAGCATCCCGAGCGAATCGAAGTAAAAAACCCAGAACCCAAAAGACGAGGATTCGTCAAGACAACGGAGCACCTAAGAAGAAGCTAAATTCGTCTCCAAAAGCCGCGCTTTCTTTATTTAACCCGCAACGAACTTCCCAATTCAAGCCGCCGTCTCACTTCGGCCAAGAAGGAAAGGAAAACTCGCACTCTCGACACACTCCATCAAGAAAGCCAAGAGCCCACGACCGAAGAAAAAAGAACCCGGGGGAAGAAGAGCGGGGCCTACCCAGCGGGTTGCCGAGCACGTATCGCCTCGCGTCCGCCATCGATCTGACCGAGCTCGGAAGCAGGACACAGAAAGTATAGAGAGAGAGAGAGAGAGAGAGAGAGAGAGAGGGAAAGGAAAGTAGAGAGAGAAAGTGTGGCGATCGAAGAGAAAGACCGGATTTTGCTGCAGTGTGAAGGAGGAAAGAAGATATTTTTGGGCTTCTTCTTCGATGGCAAGAGGGGCGAGAACGCCGCCGTTTCGGGCCTGGTCGCCGCTGCGGGACAAAGGAGAACGCCGGTCAATCTTGACGTGGACAGCGGGTACGGCCGCCCACCTCCTCCTCGCCTGCCTTTTTTGCTTCTTTTTTTTAACTTTTTTTTTTCTTGATTCTTTTGTTTTTTTTTTAATTCTTTTTGTAATTGTTTTATAACGAGCAGAAGTGGTGGGATTTTATTAATTAATGAATGCATATGAGGTCCACGTTCTTTTTAGCACCTGGTAAATCCGAATTATATTATAGAGAAAATTCGGACCCAATTCAGTCCCAAATTAACTATATCATTCTTAGCACCCGGGTTATTAATGTACGCACATTTCTCGATGCTCTAAATTATGATTTACAATAACGAGGGTTCAAAAAAATAAAAGTAAAAGCGATTGCATAATAACGTTACGTTATGTTTACGATTCTAACTTATGATTGGTACGTTGTCATTGAAAAATGTAATAGGAACACGAGCCGTTGGAAATATGTTACTTAGGCGATTTTTGTTTGTTTCTGGTGATTGAAAATAAATTGAATGTGATGGAAAAGGACGAGCTAAGCATTCTGTGGAATTATTAAAGAATTGCAAACGGGGAAAAGAACTTTTAACATTTTCGAGACAGGGGTTTGCAATTTAAAAATCATTTTCTCGAATTAAAAGAAAATTAATAATCGATGAAGACGCGCTGCAAACCGATGTAAAAAGCTTACTCCTTATGACATGCCGCACAATACCTTTTTACCCCAATAATCATTAATCATATGAACTTTACATATAGAATTTAATTTTGTGTAATACCATTAGTAACCCCTCAAAATACTTAGATAATTTCTCCATGTGGCTTTTAACTTTTGATAAAGAGAAGTACGTAACCATATACGGTAACTTTTTTTTCAGGATAGTTAATATATTTTTGGCATATTGGAATAGCATGTACTTAGCGATTAGATATTTTTATATGTGAAAAATAACTTGCTATTAGAAAAAGAAGAAAAAAGAAAGGAAACTTGAAACCTATTTGTCACGCCCCGAACCTCCACGGTCACGCGACAATCCACACTCATTGAACCTTTACTTATCTTTTGGTCATTCGATTGTGACATCTCAAGAGGCGTTGTTGACCCAATTCGCTATGATATTAAAACGCATAAGCGGAAACATAAACAAATCTCCAACTATCGATCAACAGAGATAATTAAAAACATAATCCTATATATATATATATAAGTGTCATGAGTCAAAATCTCATACACCACAAATTCAAAGGTTAAATAACCAACTTCATCATATTCAGTACGCCTAACCGTTTCACCATAACCTCCTACAAAAAAGGCTTGGCGTATACCCATGCCTATAATACTACGAGGATGGTCTAAAAAGTACTAGCAATCCCACTACTACCTGAGCCCTAATGGTCTTCGGGATCCATGCCTCCAACTTGACAATTAGCGCAGGGTCAATCTTGTGGTCGAACACCTCCCTATCGGGAACATCCCCATCCTTGGCATCCCAGCTGATGCCTCCTGCAAAGCCTCCGACACCCGACAGACCCTCGAAGCCATGGATGGAATAGTAGCTCTCGATGCCCACCCAAAAGTACTAGGCCACGCATGGGTGTGGCACAAGGTTAGGCAGACCATCATTGACCCAAATGGTCATGACGTAATGCATACAATGCGCATCGGCCCTCCCACTACAGGGTACTCCATCACCTCATGATTGTGCTCAATGGGGAGGCCAAAACGAATTTGTCGTCCTTAGCCATTCTTAGGGTCTATAAACATTTCAACAAACAAATATGAAATAAACGCAATAAGTGAACTTCCTAGATTTCGCATAGGGTGAACTTCCTAGACTTTGCGTAGGGAAGTCGTTCACCTCGAAAGCGCCCTAAACAAGCAATTATTTATCAATTGCAAAACATGGCAACACTCTTCTTGCTTTACTCTTACTGTTCTCATAATAACAAATCTACTATTCAAGACCATCAATATAGATGCATAGGCAACTCCATAACATATATTCCATGCTCTCGAGTCAAACATACGAATGCGTATTATGGTTCAAATCATGCGCTCATGCCATGCAATAATCCAGACCTAAATATATATGAATCTCATGCACTTTCCATAAAAATTTGTCCAGATTATTAGAACCACTTAGGACCTAAGGCTAACTCGAAAGTTCGCAATCATCTAACGTAACTAAGCATTGTTTCGCCTTATTGAGCACGGCATCCCATTGATTTGGGGGCATTCCTGTAAGGAATTTCGTTTTGAAATCCATCCGCAAACGGCATTCCGTTGACTTAGGGACATCCGAAGTAAATCAAGTATCGTCCCACATAAAACACATTAGGACAGGTTCACACCCCACGTAAAACACAGGGTCTTAGGTGATCAATGAGCATACCATTACACATTCCATTTCTTATCTTTCTTATTTAACCCAAGTGATACTTCATTTGTTATATGTCATCATGTCATACACGTGCGTTACATTGTATCACAAATATATGCACCATTACTTCATAAACTCATGGCATATAGACTACTTATCAAAGTAGAATAAAATCATCATAATCCATACAAAACATAACCCGAATGTCACATCTAACCAATAATCCTTATAGCACATAACCCAAATATCACATCTAACAAATCATCCTTATAGCACATAACCTAAATATCACATCTAACCAATAATCCTTATAGCACATAACACAAATAATGCATCTAGCACATAATCCCTATAGCACACAACCCAAATATCACATCTAACCAATGAGTCTTATCTCACATATCCCATATATCACATCTAACCAATAATCCTTATAGCACATAATAACATTTCATCATATTATGGCATAATAAAACCTCATATCAATTTCACTCATCATAACCCGTCAACTTGTCACCCTAAAAAAGATAACCTATCGTTTTGAAACTCAATAACCTATCTAAGTCGATCAATAACTCATCACGTCAACAAATCATCTTATAACTACTCATAAGTCCTAAACTACTCCCTAAATGCAATGATGATCCTAATCAAGGGCTAGGAAGTCACTCACAAATGACTTGGGCTTCGAAACGCGTCAGGGGGACAACACGGCCAGACGGCACCTGGACAACAGCTGGTTGAGGCTCCGATGGAGGTTTGGCGGCGGTCCGGCATTGGTTTGGCATCGGCACGGCCTTCGGGCTTTACAAGAGACTAAATTAGAGAAAAAATAAGTGAGAGGGAGCTTCAACAAGGGCTAAGCAACACCAAACAACCCCTTAAGGAGGCTAGTCGGTTGGCTTTGAAGGTAGTTTAGCGCAAACGACGGTTTGGCGTCAAGGATTCAACGGACAGTCGTCGATGAGGTAGAATGAGAGGAAATATGAAGAAATAAGCTTGAATGAAGATGAGAATGCCTATTGGGGGGGAGGAGGGGGTGATCCGGCTACTCCAAGAGAGAGAAAGGTGAGTTTTTGATTCAAAATAAAAGTGAGAGTGAGGGAGAGAGTGAGTGGCTGGCGTTAAGGGAGGAGAGGGAGGAGAGAGAGAAGTCTTGTCCCAATTAATGTCCATCACTTCTCTTAGCTTATGTCAATCAAGGTGGCTTAAATTAGAAGCAAGATCCTACTATTAATGGGAGATGGATTGCACTCAAGTGGCTTGATTAGATTAGACTAGGTTAGGATTCAAACTTCTTCAAGTTGCCACCCCCCTACATGCACGGCTGCCCCTTGCCTTGCCCATTTCCTTATTTGCCCTTTTGCCCTTAATCCAATGGAAGAACATTTCAGTCACTTTACCAAGATCTCATAGTATTTATGCATTATTCACATCATTTTATGCATTTAATGCCAAGATCTTGTCATTAGAGGACTTGATGGGCTTGAAGGGCCCATAGGCCTCCCTTGGGCGTGTGGGCCTTGGGCCGCCCACTTGGGCTCGGGCCCATTGGGTTCTTGACCATGGCTCGTTTCCACTTTTCTGCACTTGTATATTCTTACCAATGAAAAATCAAATTTTTGCCTCTAAATGGCTTTTCTCGATGTTATCGCGGTATATCAATCCTCAAGACATTCTTGTCCGACGACCGCTTGTCGAAACAATTCAATTCTGAAAAATCGGGTCGGAACAAGGATGTCACATTATTTGTAGGATTTGAACATGAGTAGCTTAGTTTTCCTAGGTAAAGCTTAGTTTGTCTATTTTCGATCACCGGTACTATCTCAATATGCACAATAGGGTTTAATGTAGGAAAATTCCAAATTTCATGCGACCGCTAAATGCATTCGTTAGATAAATTCTTATTTCTTGTGTGATTAGTGATTACTAGTTTTTTGGGCTAATACTACAAACAACTTCAAACTGATACACTTATGATAAATTTACCCAAAACTAAGTACACTTTTGAAAATTTAGTATTTGTTAGTTTCCGTTAAATTTTACTATTAAATTGCTGAATTTGATGATATGCGACAGTTAATTTATGTATTAATTTGGGATTTCACTCTCCATTTATCACAATTATACTAGTTTTGTGATTTTTTGCGATATTAATCCAATTTAATAGATGATATATTTGTCATAAATGTACTAATTTGTAGTTTTTTTTGTAGTAATTTGGGATAAATTTGTTATTATCAGTTTGGGGTTTTTCATGATAAAAAATTAGTTTAGTGTAAATTTGTCACAATTTTGTTAGTTTGGAATTTTTTATGATATTAAGCCTAGTTTTTTTTTTTTTGTTCAAAGATTAGTAACTACTAGTTAGATTGAAGCAAATATAATGTTTCTTGGATGCTTATTTATTGCAAATTGACGGTGATTTTTTTTTTGGGAAATTCATAAAGCATAGCATTCATTTTTCCCCTTTTATTATTATAAATTATTTTAAGCATGGATATTTTCTTTAATTCCATTGACTAACTATCTTCGGAAAACCCAATGCACGAAAGTTTGGATAACTGAATCACCAAAAATTCTTTTACTCAAGTAGACACACCATGAAATAAAAACCAGCTAATTCCTCTAGATTGGGGCGCGAAATCGGATCTAATTAAGCTCGGATTGCGATTACTACAATCGCAATTCATCAAAAAGGGGGTAATGATACGAATAATTTATGCGTCAAAAGTCTGTTGACAATAATAAACTAGGTTAAGTTCATGAATCAGGTCAATTACGTTTAAAATTCAAGAATCGGATTGCCTGTCGAATCAAAGTTTAGGAGCAACGTATCGGACCTCAAAAATAGAAAAGAAGAACAGCAAAGGATCTCGTGAGTCTCTTGCTTTTTGTCAGCCTGTCTCCTCCAAAGCTTCACGTGCAGCTCATCCGCCAATATTCCGACAAACATTCGTACGCTGACGGACCCCACCCAAAAGAATTCACTCTTATATTTCCTCGACCTGCCCTTGATAATTCTTCCAAAATCTCCCTTTATTTTATTTTTCCTATTTTTGTCTTTCCCTTTCATTCTGTCATTCATTTAAGTACTTATTCATTTATTTATTCATTTGAGTACTCGATTTTCAAGTACCATGGCCGATTTTTTAACTACCGAAATTCCCTCTGTTCAAAAAAAAAAAAACTGAAATTCCCTTTGTTTTGTTTTGTTTTTTTTTTTTTTGACAACGAAATTTATACGCACAAAGGTGCTAGGATCGGAGAGTCATAAGACATTGCCTAGGTAAAGGGCAAGGGTCTTGATGAGGGTGGTCGCGGTTGTGGTCGAGGCAAGGCGGCCCATGACCTTGTCCACCGACTTGCTTTTCGGCTATCCCGCATCTTTGTTTGCTATTTTTATTTTTCAGTGCGTTGGCATTGCCATGCTAGCAAATTGGCAAGATTAGATAAGGTTAGGCTTGATTAGACAAAAATTATTGCAAGACAGTTGCAGACTAAAATTATATTTAAGATGAAAAATCATAAAATACTTCAAATTATATTTGCTGCAACACATTTATCTTAAACTTATTTCTATGATACAAAAAACTCTAAATTTATTCCAAGTGATACGTTAGCCCTCCTTTAAATAGCATTATCAATGTTTTCTGATGACAAGTAGCGTAGATGTGGTGCCACGTGAACACCATAAAGAAAAGAGGTCATAAAGAAAAAAAAATTCAAACTAGAGGTGAGAGATTGCAATTGGTCTCGACCCCATAGGCCATTAGCAAGGTCAAGACCTTACACAAACTGCAAAGTTACTATTTATTTTCTTACTTTGTTAGCATTTTTGCTCAACTAAGTCATGACTTGCTCTTAGATATGAAATTTCTGATATACATAAGCGTAGTAGAAAGGATGAGACAAAGAGAAGGGATGAGTCTCTTAAAGACAGATAATCTAGCTGCCGTAACCTTTAGAGCCAAATCTGGCTATTGCAACCATGAGCTTCAAGGTCGAATCTAGTTTCTAAGCTTGTGGCAGCCATGGCCGCTCAAGCTCGAAGCTTGGCCTAAGGGTCTACAATAGGGAGGAAAAGGCTTAAGAGTTGAGGAGAGTCTTGAGCATTTGGAGGTGACAAGATTCAAAATATTAATTGACAATATTAGTACATGACAATTTCTGAGCTCAGCCCATGCTTGAATTATTGCTCAAGTAGATGATGAAGGAGAAGCGTTTGTAATGTTGCTAAGGTTGCTACTTGGATCAGATCTAAGCAAAATCGGCCGCCCTGCTCGAGCTCAACAACATCTAGGCCGAGCTCCACTTGCCGGCGTGGCCAACAACCCTCATCGGCAAAGTTGGAACAAGGTGGTGATCCGACCATCTACAATCTCTCTTTCCTTTCATTTTTTGTTTTTTTTTTTAATTATTTTTAAATGTGGCATCATATCAACACCGTTTGTTCTTGAAAAACATTAATAATGTTGTGTCGAATATTTAATAGTGACTTTTAATGAAACTGTAATAGTGGGTAAATATATCGCTCGGTATAAATTTGAGATTTTTTGTATTATAAAATGAAAATCCAGGATAAATACGTCACGCTGGAATAAGATGCTTTTCGGGTTTTTGGCAACATTTTCCATACATATATATATTCAATCGACCGTTATAGATGGGAAAAGCCAAAAAGAAAAGGAAGGATAAATCTGATGAAAATGAAAGGGGCAGTTTGGTCAAGAAAAAAGTCGCCGTCACGAGCGTCGCGGTCAGGTGGTTTTCCGGCAAGTCGCGCCACCACTTCGGTCGTTCCCTCTCTCTCTCTCTCTCTCTCTCTCTACACGGAGCGCATTCGCTTCTCTCCTCGGTCGTCTCCGCGGTAATGGCGGTCGATTCTCGCGAGCACGTAAGGTTCGCCCTCCTTCGCTCTCGTCCCCGTGCGTTTTCCGCAGCTACATCGTCTCTAGTTCACGGCATTGCGTTCGATTCGCCTGAAATTTCCTGCTCGTTCTGCCTGATGGTTGGGGGGGTTGTGAAAGATGATGGGGAGTTGAGGGCCTGTGCTCTGTCCTTGTTTTTGGGGAAAATTTGAAGTCTTTGATGTTTGTGTGTAGGGAGGAGAGTTTGAGGGGTTGCATGCTTGACTGAGCTTGAAAATTCTGGGGAAGATGCAAAATGAGGTCTTGATCTCTGATGTGTTCCCACTACATATGTCTAGCTGCTGTAGTGAGTGCCGGTTATTTTGTCCGTGCGCAAGCGTTGCTGCATCCTGATAGGAGAGTTCTTTCGACAGGACAGAACGTGCTTCCCGGTGATTGCGGATGTGAGCCGCGATCTTCCCGTCGGTTGTCGGTGCTTCTGTGCGCTTGATTCGATTATTGAGGAAGACAACCAACACTGTCAGCTGGGTAATTAACTTCAGACACACCATGTAGGATATTAAACGATGTTACGGTGATAAATTCTCATTAAGCTTCTTCAGGCTTCGATTCAGGTTTATACCCAGTCTTCCTTGATGAGGATTCACTTCCAATGAAATTAAACTGCCCCTTTCACCATTCGCAAGCGATGGTAAGTAATGATGAGGTTCTATTTTTCTTGAGATCACATGAATGTGCACTCTCATTCTCTTTAGTCATTATCTCTTTGGACATTAACTTTAGCCTTTCTAGATTAGCTTTGTCATTTGGCATCATGTCTATTTGAGCTTGCTCTGTGATCCGACAATGAGACTGGAAAAACCTGTTGGTGCAGGACAATGATGTCTATAGCATCTCCCTGTTGCCTGAAGAAGACGATATGAGTGCACAATGTGGATCAAAGCTAGCAGTCCTTAGCTTACTAGAAGTTCAAGATCCATGTGAAAAACAGATATGCTTTGATGGCCATGCAAATTGTGAAGAATGCTTCGACTTTCAAAAGGAAAGCTTAGAAGCTTATTCACAGTGTGTTATAGATATAGATATCGAGAAGGAAACTGGGGAAGAATCTAAACTCCGAGACGAATCTCATGGGAACAAAAACAGTGATAGTTTACTTGCTGTAAGTGCAGCTCTTACCATATTTTACTTACAGATGAGCTAGGCACTACATAAGAAACAAGTTCAAAATCTTTTGTAACTTTTTTTGTCTGTGATTAGATCCTTTGTTTTGTATGACATTTGATATTGAGCTCTTTTTTGGGGAATGTTTTATAAACTCTTCATCTCAAAGCTGGGTGTGAAAATCATTTCTTAGGGTACCTCCTCTGTAGCATGGTATGACAACTTCTTGATAGTAATTATGCCATTAATTGTTGCTCATATCAGATTTTGGTTACTAACAGAATGCTCCAAGGGTCTTGCAGAGACAAGTGAGCTTGAAGACGAGCGAAAAGTTAGCTCAACTACTAATGGATCACAATGCAATGTTGCTGAATCTCCCTAATAAAGGTATGAGCTTGAAGACAATGTGACACTATCTTTGTTCTAGTGTTTTCTAGTAATCTTTTAATTGGATGTTTTGATGCTAATTATAGCTACTAATTTAGTAGGTCTTTAGTGTGGTTGTTCCTTTTAGCCTTTTGACTTTCTCTTTCACTAGAATCTGAAATGAGACTTTTTATTTATTGTTGAGCGCCTTAAATCTTGAAAACATTTAGGACACTTCTGGATCCGACTTCTTTTTTACTTTTAGATAAATCTTAATCTTGCGGCCAAACACCGACTTTTTTCACCATTTAAACTGTCAAATGGACTTACTGCTCTAACTCGGGACTAATCTAAACCTTGACTCTTTGTGCATCTCTCTGACTTCTTGTACACACAAATTATGGCATTGTGGTTGAAGATGTTACCAAACAATCTTGCTCAAGTAGTCATCAGATCTCTTAACAAATTCAAATTTAAAAGAATTTTACTTGGCAAAGAATTTGCAAAGTACAAAATAAATGAGCTCTTTGTAAGTATGAATTCAGAACTCATCCATTAAACTAACAGATAGGTGCTCACTTCATACGAATCTGGTGGAGCAACATTCTGCCTGTCTATTTTTCACATGATAATTTGCTCTTCCAACAGACTCAACTTGCATTTGGAGTTGTATATTTCATCAATGTGAAACAAATTCTCTTCGACCAGTTTGAGCTTTTTGAAAAGGAAAAAAAAAAAAAAAAACCATTTGAGCTTCTCTAAATGCCTGCATTTAATTGTTTCTCTCTTCTAATGCATTTTGCCTTGCTGGTGTTAAAGTCTGTATCATATTTTGCACAGTGAAATTGCTAAGCTTGGAAGTTTGTCCTATGCTGTTTTTTTTATGTTACAGAAAAGCCAGTGACAGAGAGGTTTCATGATTCCTCAAACAACAGATGGAGGAGATACAAGCGTGCTGCCTCATTTGATTCCAGGAAAATTGTCATCCTCTTCTCCATCTTGTAAGCTTTAATTTCATTGCAGCTGAAGACAGCCTCAATTAATTGTTCAAGTTTCTGCCGTCATTTCTGCTTGCAGAACCTATCCCAAGCTCTTTATTCTTCATAGTAAGAGCACGCTCCATGTCCAGCATTCAGGACACTTGGTTATGCATACTTAGATGATAAAAGATAGTGAGGAAATGTTTGAATTCCAGAGATAACATGTCTTAAGGAATGTCACCGCATATTAAGGGCACATTTTTTATTTAGTTGCTTAACTAGTTTCCTAAAAGAGCCATTAAACAAAAACTATATAGTTTTTACCTGTAATGGGATAGCAATTCTATAATGTTCCCATTATCTGCTAAATTTGCCATGTACTAAATGATCTGTTAAAATGCCAAGTCATAGGAGGAGCCATCAATATGCTACCTGTCTTGACCATAATACTTATACTGCACCAGATTTCTCAGCATACGTAGAATTATTTCTCCTCAAAATGGGTTAGCAAACCTCAATTGATTGACTAAAGTTGTTTGAGCATCAATGGAGGACCAAGACAAACAGTACATGAACAATGCAGAATATCATTATGTAAAAGATAGATAAAAGGGATATATCTACTCTTGCCCATTTAGTAGATCTGTCTATATGACCATAGTAATCTGCTGTTGTTGCGGTTACAGGTCAAGCTTTGGGACATTGGTACTCATTTATCTAACCCTCAGAGTTAGGCAGAATGGTACTGGGTTCGAGCACAGCTCATGACAGTTTGATGCTACTCTGTTATATTTAGAATTGGCTGTTGTAAATCTTTCTTTCCTGTTTCTTTCTAGTGAGTATTACTAAGCTTGTATGTACATAGGCGAATCTGCTCAACTGCTTTGGACTTGGATTGCTTGGTAATGCATACTTACTGTGATTAAATGTCGGCAAAAGCTAATTCTTATTATGCCTATGGTTTTTTTAGAAATAAATTCATAAGGATCATTCAACCTTGCATCATAGTTTATGTTCATTTCAAAAGAAAAAAGGCACACTTTTAAAAGTCATTAATTGGTACTGTTTTGTCATTGTCCTTTCTATATGCGCGTCATTCTCCACTGGCCTGTGGAAACTACTCTGGCCATTGACCTGCAGTGCAATCACAGTCCACTCGGACATGGAAATGTACAATACCACTTTGGCATGTTGACAGTGTGGGCAAGTCTTCTTTTGCTCTTCCAAAATTCCATTTTTCCCTTACCTTTTCGCTAAACAGCATTTCCCCCCTCCAAAATAGCCATGTTAGGAAGTCCCTCAAAACTCTTAAGCTAAACCTGATCATGGGTCTGGCAACTTGCTTGCTCACCCAGGCTAATTATTGTTGAAGCACGCTTTAGATAAGCTCAGACAAGCGCATCCTTCCTTGAGTTTGGGTCCGCCCAACCTCAATCACTTAAAAGAATCATTCGATATTTTTAATATTGTGGGTGGCTTAGAAAATGACTTTTAAGCTCAATTTCCAATCTGCCCACCCGAGCCCCCTCATTGATCAGGCGTTGTAGCAACTGAGGCCTTAGCCATCAAAGTAGACAGTAAGATTTTTGTGAAAGAACAAGAGATTCATGTAAAAGAAACGAAGTAACAAGAGAGGAAAAACATTGCATTTTCAAGTTTTCCGGTAGACAGAAGAGAGGATTTTCTGAGACTACAAATGGAGAATTTTATGATTCGGTTGTAATCCACAGAACAAAAATGAGAATGCACTCCATCTGACTAAGCTCCCTTTTACAAGCATAAGCAAAGCAAGTTCGCCGTTTCCTATTCAATTTCACCTGCTGTCCAGATCGTTTTCATCATGGACCAAGTAAGGTGGGGAGACATGAACACAATGACATTAAAAATTGAATGAAAAAGGAAGAAAAAAAAAAAAAAAACCTGTGAACTGCCTTCTAGTAATAACAAAAGTGCACTTAGCAAGGGCAACCTCCTCCTTGATTCTCGTTCTGGGAAGAATTTACGGTGGGCTTCAGATTTACATCAACCATGTCTTCCTGCTTTGTAGAGTTAAGTGTCTCCATCCCCGGCAAGGCGGCAGCGATCTTTCGGAATAGAGGCTGCAGTTTCCAAAACGAGCACATTTAAGAAAACGAACAGAGACACACTGCTGTCCTGTCATCACATAAACTGAGGATAACAGAGGTGCGCGATTGCACCATATAAAAAAGCATGCAGGTTCAAGAAAAAGGTTGACAGTTGAAACTCCTGCATTCCAAGATCAATATAATCCATAGAAATAAAAGGAGATCCTCCACAAATCATTCTTTGAGAAGTTCATCAGCTGAATTAATAACAAACAAAAAAAAAAAATTAATCACGAATGCAATCTTGTTACCTTAATATTAAATCCTGCTTTTGCACTCGTTTCAATGAACATAACTCCAAACTCACGGGCTTTGGCATCTCCGTCCTCTATCGAGACTTGCCTGTGAGATTTCCATCACAGATCATTAGATATAGTATATTATTACTATTGTAAATATGCCGCCGAAAGCTTCATTGTTTTGTGAACTCTAGTCGTTGCTCCTCATGCAGACAATAAAATCCTTTAGAAAATTAATCAGATAGGATCATCTCAATTTGCTGCAGAATACAATTCAAACCAAGAAAAGATCCATACTCGAATTTGACCATGGGTCTAAATCTCATCAAAAAATTCAAACGTAAACCATTATAGAGTCTTCTGAAGCGAACTACATTCCATATTCTTTTAAACTGGAAGGGACATTCTTTGCCAATTGTCATGTTCATGATAACTTGGTCAGCATATCAACTTGGGCATGACAAGTTTCAAGCTTCTAGCAGAAAGAGAAAGTTCTATCGTCATCTTAGTTGGAAAAAGGCATAAAAAAATTGTAGGAACATAAACAATCACATTAGGAAAATGTTGGAAACACATAGCACTAATCTAGACAGAGATCCAAGCAGAACTAACTAGCATCTCTAATGATGCCTTCCACTAATTTTAAGATTAAA
The DNA here is from genome assembly GCA_028830015.1 of Eucalyptus grandis x Eucalyptus urophylla. Taxonomy (NCBI): domain Eukaryota; kingdom Viridiplantae; phylum Streptophyta; class Magnoliopsida; order Myrtales; family Myrtaceae; genus Eucalyptus; species Eucalyptus grandis x Eucalyptus urophylla. Next base: position 59,929,616 of record CM054200.1, on the reverse strand, counting down.
CAGAGACAAGAATATGATAAATACAAGTTTGAAGAAATTCAAAGTTATTAGGTATCCTACCTCTTATCAACAAGATCAGTTTTGTTCCCAACAAGGACGATGATTACATCACTCCCTCTTTCAGTCCGAACTTCCTCAATCCACTTGGAAGTGTTCAGAAAGGATTGCCTATCTGGAACATGAGACTACAGTGAGGTCCTTACCAAACATTCAGATGACAAGATAAGTTACTAGTCTGAGCAAATAATTGTCAGAAAGATTTCCTCGGTTCAAATCAATGGAAAAACCATCCCAAAACATGAAATAAACAGATACACACAAAATCCAGCCTAAGTAGTATTTGTCTCCTGGACACAGTCGATACTCCAAATTCTAGTTTCCTTCGCAATTCTAAGATGAAATATGAATGTTTGATAAGAGCTTGACAAGATAACGAAGTGTTCAAAAAATTTCACCCTAGACTGATACTGGCTACTTCATAGATTGACAGGATAAACAAGGAAGTGATAAAAAATTTCTTCCTACCGATACTTACTGGCTACGTCATACACGATAACTGCAACTGATGAATCTCTAATGTAACTCGGGATGAGACTACGGAATCTCTCCTGTCCAGCAGTATCCCTGGGTACAACAAAGCCAAGAATGTGATACACGAAAATGTCTAGAAATCGAGCAAATGTCACATTCATTTAATGTATAATAAAAGATCAAACATCCCATCTATATACTCAACAGTAAACTTTGTAAACCATATTGTTTAGAAATAAAAGATTCGCAGAAATGGAGAGACTAATAGAAAACAATCACACAAAAAAACGATCCTTAATTGTTACTGTGAAATCATGAGCTCTGAAGAGACTGATTGATATGGACTTAGTCGAGAAAAAAGATGTATCCAATTGCAACATTTTCTTGGCCTGCAACACCAGCATGGTATGGCATCTTCACTTTTTCTATTACCTCCGTTATCCCTTTAAGATTGAGCTGATTTCGGTATTAGTAAAATACTACGCTTCTTTTGCTCATCAGGATTAATATTGCCCGGTATTACCAATTTCAATTCAGACAAACTTGCACGTTAGGGATATGAAATAGCAGGACTCAGGAGGCTGGTACTCTACCAAAGCTGCAATCGCACTGTCCGATCCTCAAGGTACATCGTCTTCGACAAAAAATCGATCCCGATGGTGGCCTGCAGTTCAGACAGCTTAACAAGTGAGCTCAATCATGTCACGGAACGGTAATCCGATCTCAAAAGAATCCCACTAGATAAAGTTCCCATTTTCCTTTTTCACATTCGGATGCGAAGTTCACGACATCTGAAATGCGATGATCAAAATACGCAAACACTAAACACCAAAGCAAGTACCCCTTTCTCCTGATAACCGGCCCAGTTCGTATATATGGAAAAAGCTTTTGTCTTTGTCCTCTACGATCTAATAAGTAAAAGAGAAAACTCAAAGTTCGGAATCGTGCTCAATGTAGTTGAACCTTGAGCTCTTTTCTAATCCTTATTCGAGGCTTCACTTCACGGAAAGCCCTCGCATGCTCATGAAATCGGCATCCTTCGATGCAAGTTCATCCCTTTAGAGCCTCAAAACCCTCGGTCGCAGAATTTCATCCTCTCGATGCACCAACAGGCCTCGAGAGATCCGGAAACGTTCGGCAGGAACGAACTCTCGACACAGACAATCGCGCACCGTTTTCGAAAGCGTCGCGCGCGATCGGCGCCGCGCGCGATCCGCGAGACGCCCGAACGCTCGCGCGGATCCCGACGCATGCACGTACGTGGGGAGCGACGAGGCAGAAGGATCGAGGGGAGGACGGACCTGGTAAGTGGTGTCGAACTTGTCGTACATGAAGCGGGTGATGATGCTGGTCTTGCCGACGGATTGGTCCCCGAGGAAGACGAGCTTGTACTTGGCCAGAGGGGACACGTTCGCCATCTTCTCCTTCCTTCCTTCGTCGCCGTCGTCGTCTTCCTTCCTTCTCGTCGGGGATCGGATCGGGGGCTGGCGTTTCGATTCCCGGCCGCGGTTTCAGATCTGAATCTGAGGAGCAAGAAAATCACGCACGCGAGGGAGCGAGGGACGGAGAAATGTATGCGGTCGTTATTCGTGGCTTCCTTGTAAGTTCGTGAAAAAGAGGAGAAACCGCCATGCACGACGAAGCCGGCCATATCATCATCATCGTCATCATTCGTCATCACCTTCCCGCATGGTCATTGGTCAACACCTTTGAATTCATTCCACGTTTCTTTTTTATTTATTTATTTATTATTCACTTCTTTTCTGGGACCATTATGCCCCTGTCTTCTCTTCCACTTTGACGATTATATCCCTCCGTCGTTGGCCCCGGTGTGCCTGAGAGAAAGTGTTTTATGCGTCGATTACGCGACTGACGATAGTGAGTTTGATTTATTCGCGTGATATGCATTCTAATAGACTTTTTTTTTTTATTTGGATTTCGAAACCCTATCCTCGTCAATTTCCGACTTCTGCACGTGTCAATGAAAAATAATGTGATGGTTCTTTTCATTAACGATTGTGCCTGAGCGGCCTAAGGAGGCTGAACCAAGCCGAGAAAGGAAAATGCTTGCTCACATCGATCCAATTCGAGTGTCGAAGCCGCAAGACCAACGATAGGATTTTCCTTCCATATGTTAGTACTTTCCAAATGGTACAATAAACAGACTAGTAAAACGCATTCAAATTTTTACTTCGAGTTAAAAAGAAAAATTGGATAAGAAACCTACACATTGGTTTTGCCCATGTCGATCTTTAGAGAGAATTGAACAATTATATTTTAATGTCAGATAAAGATTAAATAGTATGCACTACCACTGGCGGACCAAGGAACAAAGATCTCTCTCAAAACGAAGATCACTACAAAAGGTTGCGAGTTAGAATAAAAGCCATGTAATCAACCTCCAGAGCATTCCGCCAATTTAAAAATAGAAAAGAAAAAGGAACCTTCGGAGCAAAAACAAGTATTGCTAGTGAGATTTATCTCTATCGAAGGTGTTGTCGGAATTTGCTTGAGTTTTTGGGCTAACAAGGTGTGTTTTCACATCATCAGATGATCATCTCTTTATCTTAACTCCTGTTAATAATTGTTCAATTTGTTTTAAGAATCCATTCACCAGTCCGCATTCCTTTCTTGATATCCAATCTAACCACTCAAGCAAAGACTATATGACTTTCATCATAATGTACATGGCGTGTCCAATTCACTGGCTACAAACTAAAATGCAAAATGAAGCACTCATACAATCCATCATGTTTCACAACCATTTCAGCTGCCGATGAGTATAAACTAGGCACCAATTTTCACTCGCGTCTTTTTTGTGTCGATACAAAGTCAACAGCTATTGCCTCTGAAGGCAGCGTTGCATGCGCTTTCCCATGGGCAACGGAAGAACTGTTCTGAGACAATCTGCTGCCTGTAGAAAGCTTCCAGTGCAGCATTCAGGCTACTTCAGTTGGTCTACAACGTTTTCTTATCAGATTTGCTCTCTCACATAGCCACACATTTGGGATATTTACCACATTGCCTGCATAAAAAGTTCAATGGCTTGAAAATCGAAGATTGAAAAAAGGGCACGATAATATTAGAGTATGCTATGCTACTATCAATGGGTAGATGTAACACAGAAATAGCATGCAACATCCAATAATCAAGTAAGAACAATATAGAACTACATATGCATTTGACACACTAGCTCTATCCTTCAATAAATGTCAAACTTTCTTCTGCCAGATGCACCTTAAATTATAATAAAAAAATACGTAGGTCAGGCAACTGCCTGAATGGCATAATATCAGTATTGGGTACCGCAAGAAAACAGGAACTAGATGTTAGCATCTTTGAGGGTAACGAATCCTCAACATCACTCATACTTAGCACTCATAGTACTTTAACTAACATATACAGCAGCAACAATAAAATAATAGCAATGACAGCAGCAAGAACAATAAGACAAAATGCAACTTTTGCTTTCTCTCCCTTCCCCCCCCCCCCCCCCCCCCCAAAAAAAAAAAAAAAAACGAGAAATTACCTTTTATCATACGTCTTTCGTTATGATACTTTAACACCAGAAAAGGCTCAAACTATCATCCAACCCCCAACTATTTTTCCACAGATTGCCTGCCGTTTGTGCTCGAAGATGATGAAATACCTTTTTCAATACACTGCAAATGGGAATTGAAATGAGCAGAGAGAAAATTTTAGGCCCTCAGAATAATCTTATTTTGATACAAAAGTTACCAATAATAGCAATCCGCAGGTTCCCGAGCTCAACAATATTGTAGAAGCACAAGTCCGAATATTTATAGTGTCATTCAAAGGCTGCAGATATAATCTACTAAATGTGACTTTTTTGAGAGTCAACCGCTTTCTTAAGAAGGGGACATCACCAGCTATATCATAACAGGTATTAAGATAAGATTTCATTCCAAGTCTGCAAAAGAAATATATCGTTGTAACCTCTTTAAATGCACTCATCCTCTTCAAAAGGGAGAATTGCAAAATGAACAAAATGTCAACCAACCAAATCACTAACTCCAAACTTGCCTACTTTGTGCATCATGCATGTGAACATGCTTCCAAGTGTGTAATTTGTCTGACCTCACTGTTCAACATGAGAAGGCAATTGTGAAGAAACTACCTCAAGAAGATGATTGTGAAGATGATCTAATGTTTGCGGGAAAGTTGTTGCAGTTATATTAACGACCTTCAAACCCTGTGGCAGAACAAAATGAACTAAGGTACAGAAAAATGCAAGAAAAAATATAGAATAGCGGTTTCTCCATCACTGTATCATAATGCGAACAAGGCATGGAAAAATGCCACTGAGTCTATAAAAAATATCTTTTAACTTGCTGTCCAAAGGAATCCATTGATCATGTATTGCCATATAGTGAGGCTCAATCAATAGACATGAATTTTTAAATAGTCCAAGTTTGCATGTGCACTTCCTCTATGTGACCTTTTTAACCAAGAACACCAAGAACCATACCATCAAAAGAATTGACTCCTTGGTCTATTTAAGTTTCGCACTAATGGATTAGCTTCAAAGGTAAAAGAGTTTTATGCTTACTAGAGCCATGATGATAGGTCAAAACACATATAGGGTAGGAATAAAGCGTAGAAAGCACCTAGTTTCACTAAGAGTAACTCATGAATCTGCAAACCTGTGTTGTAAACGAGCTGAGATAATCTTGAATAGTTTTTAAGTTGGCTATCAGCCTATCCTTGTCCTACAAAGGACAGAAAAAACTGTCAAATAGACAAAACATGAAGGTGCAAACATCCAGTAACCAGTAAAAAATGAGGAACAGAACATTAGCATAAAGTTACAAAACAACATGCTCGTGATCTGAGTCCATAACAACAGAAACTGAAGAATAATAGACATCGGCATGCCCAAACCAGAGTGAAAGCCGATACTGCATCAACTAGATAGTTGGATTGACTAAGGACTAGCAAATTAACACTGTCTTTGTAGACTATGGAAAAGGAAAGCGTGTCATCACGGCAACAAGACATATAAACATGAGATATTAGCAGGCCAAGAACATGGCAACAAAGCTTGACAAACCATTCAATCCATTGATACTTGTCAAGTTAATCTTTTTTCCTTTTCTCACCTTCAAGGTCGTCTAAATTTTTTTACTTGCCTCCACGACAATTGAATGGTAGGTACAGACACTAGTTTGACATTCAAGAGAAAAAAGAGGAGGGGATAAACATGTCCAAGGACTACAATTACCATTACTCATTTTTTTTTTAATGCCTACTAGCAAGATTACATCTTCAAAGCAAGCCCAGATGTGTACTTCCATGTACTACCATTACTCATCAACTAGATGCATATTCATATTATACTTTTGTACTAGGAAATATTCAAGAAGTAATTAGTCATACCTCAATAAGACATTTACCACTAAATGTCCGTGTTGAGATCCATTCCTCCAGTAATGCCTGCAGACAAACGAACCAGTATGACATATGCGGAAACTAGACGTTAAATAACATATCTAAAGCACAAGTACTGTTAACTTCTCCAACCAATAACCGATTTGGTATTGCCATCTTAGTAATTCTTATACCAGAAGCTTGGGAGGACTAATGACCTGTAAATAAGTAAATCCTTTTCTGTATGATTACTTTTAAGAGGTACCAAGACAACAAACTATGCTCTTATCAAAAACAGTGTTACCAGTTCCAGAAATAAAAGTTAGATAGATCAATGAGGGTGTGACATTTGGTGTCTAAAAAGCGTTTTGCGCTGGTAACAAGCTGTGACTTTTACAGGCCAAAGCAACACATCAAGGAACAAACATCTACTGAACTGTATTCTGGCAACTGCTTGTAATATTGAATAAAAAGAGAATGAAACAGGCTGTTGAACCTTATGATCAAATTCTTGCATCTTTAAAACTATAGGAACAATTATTGGTTCAGCACCAGACTTTTCTTTCCTAGTCACCATAGTTTTATTTTCCTCTGCATCCTTGACATTTTGACCTGGAAATGCAAAATTCAGAAGGCAAATAAGAAAACTTTAACAGGAATAGCGGCATCTTTTAATCTAATACATTTAGGCATACTGCCATCAACATGAATGAATGTCTCAATTATCTATGGAATCACTCTTTATCTAGTTGCACAAATTTAGAACAAGAGAATATGGAACCAAAGGCTACAGAGGACTTCTTTGCACGAGCCCATGAAAGACGACTTAATTTTAAATCCACAGAAAGGATAGGGAAAATGAAAGAAAAGATGAAATGAAACATGGATCTTACGTTCAGTGACTTTTCCAGCTAGGCGCATAGATTCCAGAGAAACTGACACTTTAGGCAACTGGTCCACATGAACTTCTTCTAAGTTCGCTTGCCCAAGAGAGCTATTGCTATTCTCATCATGACTACCACAGATAGACGGAGGATTATTTTCCATTTGAGTAGCAGTATAACCATCTGATGTAACAGGTAAGGGTTTTGCCTCTTTGCTTTTTGCTGGATCATCAGCGGGCAATTTGTTCTCGTCATCCATTAAATAAATGCTTGGGTCCAGATGTATTCCCTGATAGCAAACATTAAGCACCACTTATAGAATTTTAAATCGCACAAAATATAGTGTAAGCTAAAATTGGCACTCGAGAGAAAAGTATTATATAGAAAAAAGAAAAAAGGATTGGGGTATCACAACTTTCCATTACAAGTGGAGCGTCAAGGTATACCAAAAGTTGGATTGTATTTCACCGATAAAACTTTAAGCTTGGTTTTGAGGCGAAAGTTCCACGATTCTATCATTTTATTTTCAAAGCTCACCATCCTATCAAATTTTGCAATGAGTATTCAGAGAGTGGTCCATTTCTGTTCCGTGTTTCATGACAAAGAACCGCAATAATTTGCTTGCGGTTTTGCATTCAAATTAGAAGCTTCAATTCTTGACATGCTCGATATCTTATCTATAGCACTTCTCCTACAGTCTCATAAGCAGCGGTATCACACCAAAAGATTATGTGACAATAAAAATTCCTTAAAGGAACGTTAATATGTCCATACCTCGATAATGATCGGCTTACCATCTTTCATTGCCTTCTTTAAATCGCCAGCAAGGCCTAGAGAATAGATTAATAGCACAGGAATTATGATCAATTACTAAAAAGGCACTGAAAGTAAACTTTGAGCAGAAAATATCTAATGACATGCTTCATGTAGAGTACAGTATGATAATCTGTTGGTAACGGGGAACAAAATTATAGAACTGAAGAAAAGGCCAAGAAAGGGATAAGAGAGATTACCTTTACGAACAATTCTGCATTCTCTACAAAATTCTGTAATCAGCTCCTCGGATGAACTATAGTCTCGTGCCCAAACAGGAATGGATGCTAGTGGTGCACTAAGAGTAAATTGTGCATGAGACTCTAGATCATTGTGATAAATTTTCATAACCGAAAGCATGTTAAACAGAAACAAAAGTATAGTGGTAGAAGAAAGCATACTCTGTCGAGGTCCTCAGAAGCTCATATACCATATCCGTCTGTGTGTATGGAATTTAGAAATAGAAAGAAAACTATGAGACAAATCGCCTTCATGGAAAAACTCCACGAAATTGAGGGGGGGAGTTATTACCTGTAAGACATTCGGTAAATTCAATCTCTGAGCAAGCTGTGTTGCAATGGTAGATTTACCAACGCAGGCTGTCCCACACACTAGGATAACCAAAGGCACTCTTTGATGGTGAAATCTGGAAAGAGAATTAATCCCAGGTTTAGAGTAAACTCCATGACACCTCCTGACATTTTTCTTTGACCAGTTTACTCTTATTCTACAATTCCGTGGAAGACCATCCTCTTAAATAAGCTTGCTTTCACTTTGAGAAAATATGTAACCAGAAACAACTCACAGAAACAAGAAGTAGGATACTTTTAACCTTCACAGTTCATTATTGTCAATTATCGGATGCTAACACACACATAGAACTAAAAAGGAGAAAGAAAGAGATAGGAACAAGAAAAATAATCATGCTGCCATTTACTTATATTTGACAAACCCTAAGGAACAATGGCATTGCAAAGTAAGTCTCAGAACAACAAGCACTGCACATTTTGAAAACCATATAGATTTTCTAGCCATGAATTCACTCTTCAATTGTCAAGTGCAAGTCACCACATTTCCTCCATTCAACTTTACAAAAATACTTCAAGAAAATGGCCACTCTTTCTTTATTGTTCATATCATCTCAAGAACAAAAAGACCAAGCCAATTGTAATCTTGCTACGTGTTTTGGAAAGAAAAAGGTTTGGGAGGAGGTGACATAGATTCTAGCGGAGCTTAATTACCTAGTCATCATTTTGTAACGATTTATATAGTCCTCTCCATAACCCCGCCGCTCCATGAGCTGCATTATAAAAAGCAAAATGGAAGGAAACTAAGTAGAGTTCGAAAGTGATAGCAATCAAATTAAAACTTACAATACCTTCAAATGAATTATAACAAAACAACGAGACATAAGGCTCCTCAACATATGATTAGTGAACAGACCCAAAAAAAGAAACACATGACTAGCAAACAGGTTCTACATGGTATCAGCTCTGGTGGATCCATTAACATCTCTCTTTCATCGAGACAGCATATTTTGTGTACTTCTCATCTGCAAATTAGCAATCTATAGCACATGTTTGATCTGAATGTCAAATTTTCATTTAGATGTTTTCTTGAAAAAAAACCTAACCAAGGAAAGCGGAGGAAAGGGATAAATTACCTTGAAGAGGTTAGCTTCCAAATCAGACTGAGAGCTGCAAGACAGAACTCAAAATAAGAAGCAGCACAGTTATGTTGTCGTGCAGGAGCAACCCTACTCAGAAAGAGAGAGAGAGACCTACACATCCAGAAGGCTGTTGTCTATGAGCAGTTTTTTCAGTTCAAGGGCGATTTTGATGGCAACGTGATTCGGAATCTGACCCAAATGCCATAAAGATCATTCATCATCTCCAAGCTTCAATAAATTTCACTACTTCATCTAAAACATAGAAAATACAAGAATCGACCAACACAAATGTGGATCAAACATTGCAAAATGTTCTAAACACAAGGTGCCGACTGCTAACCAGACGAGCCATAATTAGAAGCATTCTTCATAAAATTGGCTCATCATCACATTTTTATTAGCACGAACCGCATTGGGAATCAATTCATCAGCATGCCGAAAAGCCTCTCAAGCATCATAACCAGAGCCCATACCAAAGGATTACAGTATCCAGTGGCTGATGTAGCCTAGGAAAGCTCACATCCAAAAACACTGAGATGCGGAACTAGCAGTACGTGGAAGTTCGTCGGAAAGTGAAGAAGAACCTTAGTGACGGTCAACATTCTGCTGAGGAGAAACCTCGAGAGAACGTAGTAATGATCGCAATTATCCCCCAACCACACCTTCACCTGCAAGAAAAACATCAACGCGAGCAGAGTGATATCCAGATTCCCTCTTTCGAACCAGAAAACTCGCACGCGATCGCGTCTTCGTCGGGGGAAAGAAGAACGAACCTTGACGAAGTCGTACTTGGAGGAAGCGTTCCGAGAGGTGAACCTGGCGGCGGGGAGGGTGGAATCGCCGCCGCCGCCGCCGCCGGATCTCGGGGCGTCTCCGTCGAGCTCCTCGCCGCTCCCGCTGTGGCTGCTGCTCCGATTCGGCGATCTCCACGCGGAAGGCGACAGCTTCACCTTCCCCTTGTCCTTCTTCATCTCGCCGGCGGCCGGCGCCGCCGCCGCGAGGTGGCGGTGATCGAGGACGGACTCCGGCTCGGACATTGCTATCGTCTCTGTCGATCGATCAACGTGTGCTTGCCGTAAGCACAAGCGAGATGGAAGTGAAAAGAAACGCTTTTTACGATCTTCCAGAATTGCCCCCCCGTGGGGACAAAGAAGTAAAACGAAAGTTACGTAAAATTGGGGTTAATTATAGAATTTTCCTAAACTTAGAAGACTATTTCAATTTAGTCCCTGTGCTTTCGATTTCGAATTAATAAAAGGTGGGTCCATCGACATGGGTGATTTGTTTGAACGAATATGCACGATTAGCCATCGGATTCATTTATAGGTGTGATTAAACCATGGCGGTCTTTTCGCACATCTTTGCCTACACTTTTCTCGAATGTCAGAATTTTCTACATTAATAGAAGTCGTGCATTAAATTTAATTGTCCTATTTAAATTTAATTGGAAGCGTTTGTGCCAAAATTGAAATGGTTGGTAACACAACATCGAGGAGATCAAAGACGCTGAATGAGTTCTATGATACCTTTGAAATGTTTGGCTTAAGTTTAACATTTAATTGTTTTTTCTTCTAATTTTATCCTCATTAATATTTTTGTTTTCCTCCTTTTGCCCTCTCTTTGCCATTCCTAGTCCACACTTCGGAACTGGAATACACAGAGGAGGTGAAAGACTCCAGCCGACGATTGAACAACACCAGCAGAGATCTCATGTGATGCCAGGCTCCAGATGTGGCCTAACCCACTTTGTTGAGGTCTTTGTTACAATTTTTTGTTTCAAAACTAATTCGCTGACAATTGCGCAACACTCGTGTTCAATTTCGAGCCCTAATCGACACCGTCGAGAGAGGCCTAGGTTAATTTCTAGGCTTGTTGTCCTTGTCAACGACGGACGGTGATGCGAAATAGTGTTGAGATTGAAGCAAAGAAGAGAGGAAGAAAGGCGATAGACATAGAGATGGAGATCGATTTACCGTAAGGTCAAAACTTAGAGCCAAGGAAAGAGAGGGCGATGGCATACTCGGCCAACAGAGCTGTCCACAATGGGATCGTCCACAGCCTATTGGAATGGCACTGTATTTTTCTCTTCGAGCTCGGGCGAAAGCTAAAAAACTCAGAAGATTGGCACGAGGGCTTTTTAATCAAATACCATTTTGAGTCTCCAATTTAGAGTTATTGTATTCTTTAAATTAGAGCTGCTTAACTCGAAATTAGATCCACATAAATGCTAAACGCAGTGCAATCGCGACAGTGTATTTAGGACATAAATGCTCTATTTTCTGACAAGAGATACGCAGTCTTGCCGAATGAATCACCCCAAAGGAGAGTTCAAAAACGACATGCCAAGCTTGGGTCAAGAGACACCGCCCTTAAAGGAAAATTCACGAAGAAGTTGGGGGAAAATCGACATGAATTAACAAACTTGTGGGGTTAATATGCGAATTTCGGAATTAACCCCGAAATTTAATCAAACGCGTCCTCCTCCTCCTCGACAAGTTCGAGCTTCTCCCTCTTTGCTCGCGCTAAGCAGCCAACCGGCAACGACATCCCGCCACCGCCACCGCCACCGCCGCCGTCACCGCCACCGCCGCCGCCGCCGCCGCCGCCGCAACCTCAAGGTCTCCATCTCTCTCTCTAGCGCGGATTCTCGTTTTCGGTTCGTTTTCAGTACGCAAAGAGGCTCAACTCGGGTGATGCCTCTAACCCGTTTGATGAAATTCCTCAACCAGGTCGCCGGAGGATCTTCCCGCGTCGCCCGGACGGTTGAATACGCTGCTCCGACGAGGATTCCGCCGTCGGAGAGAGGAAGGGCTACGGCCGGAGGAGAGCGCGAAATGCTGGCCAGAAGGGTAGTATCCGTCGCCAAGGACACGCCGAGATCGCTGTACTCTAGGTTCGGCGGCGGGTCTTTTATTCGGCCCATTTGATTTATTTTTCGTTCATTCGTTCGGAGTTCTGCTGCGTAAATTGGCGGTTTGTGTTGTTTCGACGCGTTCGGTTGATTTAGGAAGGCGACTGGATTGTTTCGGTTGAATTGGCTGACTTGAATACTTGGTGCTTGTGTTTTTGCAGTTCCGCGCAGCCTTCAAATGAGGGCAAAAGCGGTTACGCTCGGAAGGCCGTGTCGTTCGTGCTGATTACTGTGACCGGCGGTGTCGCTTTGAGCGCTCTTGACGATTTTGCTATCTACAATGCCTGTAGCAGGTAGTTTCTCATTGTTTCTTTATGATTTCTCGGGTTAAACTTCTTTATGGTAACAGGTAATGGGGAGCTGCCAGAGAATGGGGAAATTTGATCGTTTGAGTTAACATTAGTACATGGTTGTAGTGTAGTAGGTAGTGAAGGTTGAGCCCAAAAGATATTGATTGGGTTGGAGAACTCGGCTTCCTTTCATATGCTTGACTTTATAGAATCTCATGGCTAATGTGGCTCTATTTGAGGACTATATTGCCTACTATACTTTTACATACCCAAAAGAGAATAAATTGGGAGCTTGTGCTCAAAAGATATTCCCGGGTGGAGTGCAAATTAGTCCAGGCTTAATGCCTTCCAATTATTTGGCATTTTCACTCATGATCTCAACTCAAATCATTTGTTGCCATGGCTGGCATGAATAGTTGATATACATAATACCGAGCATTCAATCCTTTAGGCATATATGTCCTGTATAGCTTTAATGAAGAAATTTGATTGCAATATCTTTGAGTTGTAAGTGCACAGAGCAACCAAATATACGTTCCTGATTTACATGACCAGGTTTTATGATTGCTGACATATATATTAACTGATACAACCTACGATATAGCCTTTTGAGTAAAGCTGATGAAGCAGAATTAGAAAAAGCAGATCAATGTAAGAGCTATCTTGAAACCAATTGCTTTCTGGGAAAGAATCTTGAACTCCAAAAATTTTGGCAAGTCCAAGGAAGGTATTATACAAAATAATAAATAAATACTCATAGTAACCTTGCTCTTCACTTCAAGGCTGTGCCATCTGGTTGCAAGTGAAGAGAGGTTTCCCATGTCCTTTTTTTTTCCTTTGTAGGTCCTAAAATTGGTAACACGCACAATTCAATCCAAAAACAATGCAATTAGGTAGTCAAGTTCTTGAACTCCCTAAAATTAATCCAGTCATGTCTTACATTATCTCCATTAGTAAATTGTGACCAGGAATTCTGTGTAGTACGGACACTTATCCCTCAACATCCAGCTTGGCTAAAAGATCAACTTGCTGTAACTGCAAACTACACGTATGAGTAATTTCATCAAGAGTCTTTTATATGGTCATCAAACTTCACTTGGAAGCCAAAAATTGAGTCTCTGAGAATACTTGCAAGAAATGCAATTCCTAAACAGAGATCCTGTTCACAAGATTGGCAGTAGGAATTTTGTTCTTCAAAATTCAAAAGTGTCCTTTAAATCTTGAAAAAATAAAAAATGGGTCTTTGTACTTTGCTCATGCTTAACCTGCTAGTCACGAGGATCATGTTTTTCCCTCCCTTTTTTTTTGTTTTTTTCATTTACAAGCTTATTGTCCCACAAGTTACTCTAGTTCTTTTTAGAGTGATCCTCTATGCTGCTAGGCAGTAATAATATTTTGTTAGTATGCCTTTCCTTATCTTTCGTTAAATTTGCTGGTTCGTTTCTTGCTAAACTTATTGGTAAACGAGTGTAAATGACCGTTAATCATCACTTTGTTTGTTCAGTTCTCATCATCATGATTTTTCTAATGCTTCCTTGGTCTTTTCCTTAATTCATTTAGTAAAGCTGTGGATAAAGCAAGTAAGAACAAGGCTATCATAGATGCCATTGGGGAACCGATTAAGAAGGGCCCCTGGTACAATGCATCTCTAGCAGTTGCTCACCAGAGGCACTCTGTTTCTTGCACATTTCCTGTATCTGGTCCGCAAGGCAGCGGAATCTTCCAGTTGAAGGCAGTCAGAAATGGAGGTGTGTATATTCTATTGAACTGATGAACTCTCATCGTCTCTGTCGTGGTGTTGTTGGGTTATTTCTGATGAGAAAAGAGGCGTCATTACTTTTCCTGATATGTGATTGCTAGATTACTCTTTTTACTGTCCTTCCTAATTGAGGGCCTTTTCAGTTTTTAGAATTGTATGTGGTTTAGGCACATCATAATAAGTGAAAGTGTATAAAGCTGGTTCTGTAATAGCAGCTGTGATTCCAAATTACTTCGTTTATGAAAGTTTGAGTTGAATGAGTGTGTGTTGCAGTGTTGTTCTTCTTGCATTTTGCTATATCTTATCTGTAAGCTGTATACCGAAATTGATTGCCATAACTGGAAAATTACAGATGACACATGGTTGTCCTTTCTGCGTCCTCGGGATTGGGAAATTTTAATCATGGAGGCGCTCCTCCATGTTCCTGAAAATGAAGAGAAGCAGCGAACTTTTCGCATAAGTCTGTCGGATGATCTTCCTGCTCCGGATTGTAATGCATGCACGAGCTGCTCAACCCCAGGGCAGAAGCAAGTAGAAATGCAAAAGTCATCTGTTAGCGGTTGAGATTGTCGGTTTTGTATGCATCACTTCATAACTTTTCGGGAGGCTTTTGTTTTGCAAATTGCATCGGATTGATTTGTGTTACATAATATTTTTTTTTGGCTGACTCTAATATTTGATGCAATAAACTTGGCTGAAAGCCATCACACTGTTACTGAGAGTTCCTCTGCAAGTCAATATAGGCTCATTTACTTTCTTCTTTGGTTTGTTCAATTGGTGTACATGAGGCAAGTCAAATCCCTACTGACATATTCGTAAGGAATACTGAGCAACTAGAATAAGCCTAATTGAAACTCACAAATTATAAAGTTTCGAGTGATTTAGCTCTTTCGTAACATTGAAGAATTCCAGCACATGCAACCACTGATCCCATCTCTTGAGCCTGTGAACTGCCACTGTGTCTGGCACAAGATCATGAGAGCACCTTCCGTTGGTTCCTGGATAGTCATACATTGCTGGTTTGCCTGTGAACCTGTTCCTTGCCTTGTTCCCCGTGTTCAGCCACCTTCCGACCAACTTGTCCTCCGGTCCAAATGTATCATTCTTAGGAATTTCCGAGCTAGCAATCCATTCAACAAGATCCCAGGATAACACAAACCCCATCCCGGACATGTACCCCTCGTGCGGATTCATGCTCGCGCAAGGAAGCACGAACCCGTAGTACAAATCCTGTCTTGGCAGTGGCTGAAGCGAGGACACCAGCCGTGGCAGCCGAATGTAGACGTCGTCATCGGCTTTCATGATGTAGTCAAAGCGCCCCGGAAGGATGTCTGGGAGCGAGGAGAAGTACGTGTAGGTCTTACCGGAGTTCATGTTCTCGGTGCAATTGAGGATGATTATGTCGTTGAACCTCAGGATTTCGAGCGCCAACAAAATCTTCTGCTCACGATTGGTCACGCTGCAGAACACAAACTTGACTTCTACTTCGGCTACAGGAAGAAATTGGATGCCGTACACTAGCCGAAGAAAATGGCGGCGGTCGTAATTGTTCGGCCTCGTCAGGACCCCGATGAGGAGGCTGAACTGAGTGCCCCTTGGAGCCGGCGCTTTGTCGAACTTAAAGCTGTTCTCGGGCGAAGCCATAAAGGGGAACTTGATTGGGGCATTGAGCAGAACGAAGAAGATTACGAAGATGGCGAGGACGACGGAAGAGTTCAACAGAACGAGGAAGATGCTCCTTTGCTTCATTAGATCCTAGCCGATCAATTGCGTGCAACAATCAAAGAAACGAGTACTACAAGAACAAGTTCAGAAGAGGTGTTATTGATGTGATGGTATATATAATAATAAATACCTTCACGTTGAGCTCATTTCTGCTCAAGTTACTATGCTTGCTTCTGCATGTGAATGAAGAGCCTGCAGTTACTGCTTGCTCACTGGATATCGTTCCTAAGTTGTATGCTCGGCGTGATACTCCAGCAGTAGGGCCTTCTATCAAACCCAAAGGAGCAGTCAGAGTTTTCATGAGAAGTTGCTAGAGATCTAGGAGCCGATATGATACTTATGCTCTATTTGTTTTGTGGAAAATATATTTTTTTTCAAAATATGATTAGATATCATGCTTAAATAAAAAATTCAATATTTGCATATGAGAGCCCGGGCACGGATTTAAAGCCCGGCACCAGGTTTATTGGGGACCATCAAGGCCAAACCTCGGTCCACAAAGGTTAGGCTTGGGACACCAACGCCTCTAAGATGTTGACATCCAAGCTTGGGTACATAGAGGTCGAGCCTAAAACCCTTGTGCTCGTGCCTAGATCCCTAACGCCCAGGCTTGGGGTCATTGAGGTTGAACCAAAAACGCTGGTGTTCGTGGTTTGTATCCCCAGTGCCCAAGCCCAAGTCCATTGAGGCTGGGCTCAAGTCTACGGAGGTTGGGCTTGAGATACTTGTGCACATGCCTTGTGTCTATAGAGACCGAGCCAGGGTTCCTAGTGCTTGGGCCTTGGCCCATGGAAGCCGCGCCCCAATCCATAGAGGCTAGGCTCGGGACACCAATGCCCATGTCCTAGTCTGAGTCCATCAATATAGAGCCCAAGAACCTAGTACTTGTGCTTGGGTCCCCTATGCCCGAGCTCAAGATCTTGATGCCCATGTCTAGATCTCCTGCATTTGAGCCCGGGTCCATTGAGGTCAAGGCCTAGGACTCTAGTACTCGCACTCGGTATTGGGTCCCTAGCATTAAGGCTCAACTTCTTAGTGCCTACGACTTCATGCATAAGATCAAGTCTATCAAGGTCTGCTTAGGTCCCTTGTACTCGGGCTTGTGTCCATCCAGGCTAAACTTGGGACCTTAGTACTCATGCCTAGCTCCATGGAAGTCAACTCAGGTCCCTTGTGCTCACGCTTGTGTCATCCAGGCTAAACTTGGGACCTTAGTACCTCACCTAGCTCCATCGAGGCTAAGCCTAGGTCTATCAAGGTTGGGCTCGACACCCTAGGGCCTTGGCTAGGTCTCGGCATACACACTTGGGTCCATCAACGTCGGGCTTGAGAGCCTACACCTTGGTCCTCCTATC
This sequence comes from Eucalyptus grandis x Eucalyptus urophylla, assembly GCA_028830015.1. Taxonomy (NCBI): domain Eukaryota; kingdom Viridiplantae; phylum Streptophyta; class Magnoliopsida; order Myrtales; family Myrtaceae; genus Eucalyptus; species Eucalyptus grandis x Eucalyptus urophylla. Next base: position 59,912,291 of record CM054200.1, on the reverse strand, counting down.
TTAAGCTTAGGACCTCGAGCCCATGATTGGTTCCCCAGTGCCTTAGCTTGGGTCCATTAAGGTCGGGCTTGGGGTCTTGATACTAGTGCCCAGGTTTTGGTTGCCCAGACGCAAGTCAGCTCGAATAGTGCGTATCTAATTAGAAAAATCACTTTCCTACCAAAAGAATGAAAACATTTTTTAGAGCAACGTTTGGTTTTAGTCAAACGACAAAAAAATATTGTCCTTTTTTTAGGAAAATGATCATAAGAAAAATATTTTTCTAGAAATGTCATATTTTTCTCGAAACAAATAGAACCTAATACTATTAACATTTATGGATACAATTCTCTTTTTATGGCCCTAGAAAATGTTATACTATATTAAAGTCGAAATGCTTTTATGTTTATCGAGTGGAGTTTCACTTTACTTAACAACTGTCGCTGGACGAGCCAGATAATCAAACGAAAATAAGGGCCGATTCATCGATTTGTCGTCCCCTATCTTCTGCTGTTATTGAGTATAGTTTTGTAAAATTAAGGATAAAAGTGAAATTATCACGTGTATTTTCCAAAATTTATCTCTTCTTGGCTTCCACATCTCATTAATGTCTAAATTTCGAAAAATTAATCGAAATTTATATACGACGAAATGCTTTTTTTTTTATCCGTTTAATTTCACTCTACTCCCCCGATAGACGCTTCGCTTCATATATGGGATTGCCACGCGGCACTTCACACCATAAAAGACCAAATTAAATCTCGACAAAACTACCTTATAAAACCTCCCCTAAAGAAAGAACAAAGAAATTTGTTTACGTGTTATTTTTCTGGCAGATCGATGCATGTCCGAAAAGAAGCAAAAGAAAAAGAAAAAAAACAAAAGGCAGAAAACCTATACATACATACATATGCATATATTTTTCTCAGAAATTCTTTATATATTCATTTTAAGGATAAATATATTAAAAGCCCTAAAACTCACCACAAAATATAATTTATTATTAAAACTCTAAAAAAGTGTAATAAAGTCTTAAAAACGTAATGAAATCTTTAAAAAATATAATCAAGTTTTAAAACTTGTGATTAAATTAAGTCCTTTTAATAATAATATTTTTTGAAAAATTTTAATATTCAATTATATTTTGGTGATAAATTTTAGATTTTTTAAATGCACTTATCCCATTTTTCTTTTATTATTTTATCTTTCTGTCCAATTTACGGAGGAGGGCCCCGGAGGAAACCTACGTTTCTTTGCCAACAATCCACCCCTCCGAAGAAACGAAATTAAAAACTCACCCCGTCCTTTCCCCCTTCCTCTCCCTTACTTTCACTTCCGAGCTCTGTCGTTCGCTGCAATTCTCCCGATCTCAGGCAACCAGTCGGAGAGCCCTCGCCGGTCGCCGAGCTTCGCAAGCTGTACTCTCTCTCTCTCTCTCTTCCATTTATGTTGGGTGTGGCGACCTTGTGGGGATGCAGGATCGAGGGTTTAGTCCGGTACCCTCGCTCGCTCGATTTCGATCTCGAAGTCTGTAGTGGAGGGGAGGGGGGGGGGGTGGGGCGGGGAGGTTTCCGAGCGTGGGTTTTGTTCAGGCTAGTGCGATGATAGCGGGGGATGATGTTGGGGGCTGACCGAGACGCAGCTTGCTGCTATTGCTCGGGGGGAGGGGATGTGGATTTAGCTGTCTGTAGGTTCGGCGTGGAAGGTTCTTGGTCTTTCGCGGGGACTCGTTTTGTGGCGACGCCCGTGATCGGAAGTTTTTTGGGTTCTGGGTCGTTGAGGTAGGAACCTGTGGACTTTCTTGTCTGAAGATTTTTGAGTCTGTGGAGTATGCTTGACTCTTTGGTGATTCTTGGTTTAGGCCTGGACGGTGGTGGGTTCGTAAGTTTCGTGACTATGCTTGAATTGTGGGGAAAAAGGGATGTAGATTAGTGGTCTGTAGGTTCGACGTGGAAGGCTCGTGGCCTTTTTTGTTGTGGGGGGGGGGGGGGGGGGGAGGACTCGTTTTGCGGCAACACCCGTGATCAGAAGTTTTTGGGTTCTGGGTCATCGAGTTCGGAGCCTTTGGACTTTCTTTTGTGAAGATTTTTGAGTCTGTGGAGTATGCTTGGCTCTTTGCTGATTCTTGGTTTAGGCCCAGATGGTGGTGGGTTCATCAGTTTTGTGTCTGAATTGCCCATTTTGCAATAGGGACTCGCTTATTTCATTCCGATCTTCTTCCGATGGTTGGGGCTTGTAGCACAGGATAATCAATGTCTGTTGAAGCCAAAGCATACATGGCGATTTTTTTGACAAGCTTGAGCGCTCTTTTGAAGCAAATTTTGAATTTTGACCATGTATTTCTACCCTCGGTTGCTTTTAGCATTGTTGTTTGGATGGAATAGTTGGCAAGACTCGAGGTAGAGTGGGCATAAGGGCGTGTTGGGATATTTACTGTTGGTATTTTTCCTTTTATTGGCTCTGAGTCTCTTTCTGTGGCTGAAAATGCTTGATAAATCTTTGTCCTTAATCTGTGGTGTTGTTGAGATACATCTGCTTTTGAACAAAGCCTGCTTGTGGTGTAATATTGCTTGAGTTTGATGAGACATTGGTTGGTTAGTTCTCCTCTCGTGACTTAGGTTGAGCTTGGTTTAGTTTGTTTAGCATGTTCCCATTGTACATTTGATCATCGATTCTCTATATCATCCTTGCAGTATCATATTTCTTTCATTTAACTTGAAATTCTGACCTAGTGGTGACTTAGACAATAAAAAGTTCCAAAAAGTTATACTGGGGATTGCTGCATGGTTATCTTCCTGATACAAGTTTGTTTGAAGGCTTGATATTTTCTTTAGAAACATCATGGGAGACGAGCATATCTCTGTTACGCGTGTCTTTTGTTTCACACACTTGATTGAATACGTGACAAACTCTAATTGCCTGAAGATAGCATTTTTCTCTAATTGTTCTTGCTATGAAGGAATACATACTTAGAGTTGGAATTACTTTATCAGTTATGTTATGCGCCTTTGATCTGAAAATGTAGGATTCTACCCATGACACTTTCAAATTGCTTATTCTTCCATGCACTTTGATGTGATAACCATAAGCCTTAGGCTTGGTTGCTCTGTTCTTTTGAACGTTTTGAATTGCTCAATTCAATCTTGATCCTACTTGGAAAGGGGTGGACATGTTATAGCAATGATTAGCTGATTAGATAAAATTAGGAAGCATGTGCATGTGCGCTGCTGCAATAACTTTATAATATTGTCATTTGGGATGTACTTTGCTGTCCCAATTATATTGACTGGATTAGTCCCTCAGCCTGTTACCATTTGGGGACAAGCCATTAGAGTTTGAATTTGCAATGAAATAACGGATACTCTAAGTCCATATTAGGGACTTTGTCTTCACGGAAAAGAACAATATGAGTTTTTTATATGTACATTTCCAGTAAGTTGGACAGGATAAATGGCTTTTAGATTAGTCCAGAGCTGACCCTCTTTTGAGTTATCTTTGTCTAGGGCTGAGACCATAGTGTAGTTATTGCACTCAACGACTGGTAGTGTGACAATTGGTAGTTTTCTTTTGGATAGACATTTGGTGGAGTCTTCTTGGAGGTTCAACATGCCCTTTTCACTAATGTTCATATGCCACTGTTTCAAGAGAGAAATACAATTGAAGTTAAAGAATATTTTTGTCCATACTGCCCAAAAAGAATTTTTTCATCGCTTTCAATTTCAGTTTCATAATCGTTTTCTCTAATTTGCTTTTTTCCCTGTATTTTACACAGTTACCAAAAATGTCTAGGAGATATGACAGCCGCACGACAATCTTCTCCCCTGAAGGTCGCCTCTACCAAGTCGAGTATGCAATGGAGGCCATTGGCAATGCTGGGAGTGCAATAGGGATACTAGCTAAGGATGGGGTCGTCTTGGTTGGTGAAAAGAAGGTTACTTCAAAGCTTCTGCAAACCTCAACTTCAACGGAGAAGATGTACAAGATCGACGATCATGTTGCATGCGCCGTTGCTGGAATTATGTCTGATGCCAACATTTTGATCAACACTGCTAGAGTCCAAGCTCAACGGTACACATATGCGTACCAGGAGCCGATGCCCGTGGAACAGCTAGTTCAATCACTCTGTGATACTAAGCAAGGGTATACTCAATTTGGTGGGCTTCGTCCATTTGGTGTTTCATTTCTGTTTGCAGGATGGGACAAGAACTATGGTTTCCAGCTTTACATGAGTGATCCTAGCGGAAACTATGGTGGCTGGAAAGCTGCGGCTATCGGTGCCAATAACCAAGCGGCACAATCGATTCTGAAACAAGATTACAAGGATGAGATCAACCGAGAGGAGGCAATCCAGCTTGCCCTGAAGGTGCTGAGCAAAACTATGGACAGCACTAGCCTTACTTCCGATAAGCTTGAGCTGGCCGAAGTGTTCCTAATGCCTTCTGGGAATGTGAAGTACCAAGTCTGTTCGGCTGACTCTCTGAACAAGCTCTTGGCAAAATTCGGGGTGGCACAGCCTTCTACCGAGGCGTAAAAGCTCTTTTAAGGACTACTCCGGGTTTTATTTATACTTTGGGGCTGTTTCAGGTGGTTCTTGTACCTCTGTTGAATTTAGGTCTGCGACGACTGTTGCGTGATATTGACCTTACGGCTCCCTCAATTGGCACTCTCTCAACTGTTGATCCAGTTTACATTATTGTTGCATTTTGTCATGGTTTTCCCCATTTTCTCTTCCCTTTTTCTATTGTGGTGTGTTCGTTCGTGCTTGCTTTGCTTCCATCTGACTTGAACCTGTGCCATTTCAATTTTTATGAGTGCTATTACATGAATGCGCGATGTAATTCTTTGTTTTCATGGTCAAAACATGCACAATGTAATTCTCTGCGGGTTGCTTATTTTCCTTTTCTTTTTTTTGGTTACTTTTTTTTTGTGAAAAATTGCAATATTGTTCAAACTTTGTGGAAGTCACGAAACTTTAAAATACAAATTAGTTGATCAATATATCTATGTTCATAAAATTTTTGGGTATGTTTCATTAATACACGTAAATTTACCTAATCCGCAAAACTTGAGAAGACATGTGCTAACTGTAAAGATGAATCTGGACGGATCTTTCTGAAAAAATATTCATTGAAAATGTGGTTTGTGTATTGCCAAAAAAAAAAAAAAAATTCAATAATCGGCTCATCTCGCTATGGTCGCCCCCTCTTTTATCAATCGCTAAATTAATATAGGGTGAAGGTGTTTGGAAAGATTTTCTTTAGCCATCCACGTTCGATGTTTATGAAAATATTGTAGCATAATATTTTATTGGTGTTATCTCTAAGCGTGTCACCTCAAATTGTAGATTAAATAAATTGTTGATGTTATCTCTAAGTTTGTCGCGTCAAATTGAAGATTATTGAAATGGGACTCTCCTCTTATCGGTGTTATCTCTAAGTGTGGCACCTCAAACTGCTGATTATTGAAATTGGACTCTCCTCTTATTGGTGTTATCCGTAAGTGTGTCAACTCAAATTGTAGATTATTAAAATTGGACTCTCCTCGTTATGTGAAATAATCTTGGTCCTTTCTCAACTAAAGTAGCAAGAGATATGTGGACTAATTTATTATCCCCCATCCTCTCGCTTCGTTATTTTATTATCTAATTATAAGTTGCTGTGTTAAAAAAATTATCTTTTATTTTAGCGAATAATTTGAAGTTTCTCCAGATATTAATTAGACGATAAAAAGATTCTATTGATAATATGCACTTCAAAGATACTATAATACTTACAAAATATTTTATACTATGTTCGTATATGTCTACTTTTACACTAGTTAATTGTTGTTTGTACTTTGATAATTAAAATTTTTTGGTCGACAATGTGATAATTAGTCTTATATGTGCCTTCTATGACTAATCATACGCTAACCAAAAAAACTGAATTATTGCTAACATATATCATGCTCCATTTTAATTTTATTTTTCTATAACAAGTTGTGCAATACGCCACTAAAAATCTAAATTTTCTACTACAAGAGTCCCTTATTTATTTGATTTCAACCACCGGGATAAGAACAAAAAACCGAAAGAGAGAATTATGTAATTTTATTAGGAAAAGAGTATATTGGGCTTTATTAGATAAGTATGTCATTATCATATATCATCGGATCATTATTATCTCGTATCTTATTGATCAACATTATCTCATCTTCATTGGATCATCATTATCTCTTATTTATAGCCCCTAATCGACCAAGGAAGCTCGTCACAACGCTTTGAAGTTGAAGGTATCAACTTTTTTCTATTTCTTTCCAAAGATTTTCAAGCTTCGACTGGAATTCAGTGAACTGTATGCTTCCAACTTTGTCTTCCTTTCTGTTCGTTGAATCTGAATCATGTCCAGTAGCTGCGCATCGCGCACTTAAATTCTCTCTCCTTTTCATGATCAATTTACAGTGATGCACATGGGGGTTTCTCGTTGCTTCCCGTGGCGTTCGCGCACATCCAATGGCAAGAAGCGGGACGGTTTCGGAACCTTACCGGATAATGTCGTAGTGGATGTGCTCGGCAGGCTGGAAGTCGACCAGCTCAAATGCGCAATAAGAGTATGCAGAAGGTGGCATGCTTTGATAGCGACAGCTCACTTCGCCCGACTGCATCTTCAAAGAGCTTCTTCGGTAACTGTCGTGTACCCCTTGTGCTTCGAGGACCCTGTATATTACAATGTCGGTCTGTTCTTTATCGACTGGGGCTCTATGGAGAAGAAACCGATTGCAGGAGCAAAGTCACCGCCGGCTTTGCGAGACATAACTGTCGACAGATCTTGTCATCTTCTAGGTTGTTGTGACGGACTGTTTATCTTAATCAAGACTCGCACCGCATCTATGTATGAGATTCACAACCCTGTCACGTGGGAGCGAGTCCCGGTGCCGCATAAGGGCTCGATCTGCGGATTCTTTCTCCATCCGCTTTCGAACAAATACCGGTTGCTTTCTTACAGAGAAACTCCCAATGGCTTCTGGTATCAGGTGGATGGTCTAGGGCCAGCGGCGTGCATAGACGTCGGAATGTTTCGTTATCGTCCTAGAGAACAAGAAGCCCCGTCTGGCGTAAGGGGTCGTCTTCACTGGATGGTGGTTGGGAAGGAAGGCGTGTCGCCTCCGTGTTCGCATTCCATCATGGTCTTTAGCGCTAGAGAGAATGCATTTTGTTTTATGCCTCATCCGGGAGATTCATGTCTACCGAGCAAGGGACATTCGAACATGCACTTGGTGGAAATGCAGGGCCGCGTATACGTGTACGCGATTCAAGTTAAATTCATGAGCATCTGGGTTCTGGAGGACCATGCAAGCTGGCAGTGGGTAAAGAAATGCGATATCAATCTACAATGGAACTTAAATCGGCATCCGGTTCATGATGAGAACGTAACAAGCTACGAAAACTACAAGAATATGCAGCTTATAGACATCCGAGATGGGGAGTTGCTTCTGTTCTGGCCTGGCCGGGGACTCTTTCAGCATAATCTGCAGTCGCAAACCATCAAAAGAGTTCCGTGGCCATTTATGGACGGGTTCGGCTATGACACGTACAGAATGAAGACCAGGGTGGTCGTCGCCGAATACAAAAGAAGCCTCTTGTCCTTGCAATATCTTCTGTCAGATTTTTTTTTTTCGGTCGAAAATATCTTCTGTCAGATTAGTTTGACCTTAAAGGTAGTAATGGTTAGTCCTGAGCAGGACTTTAAAAGGCTCCACCCATCAGGCAGGGTGCCCCTCCAGGGGGGAAGTGAGTCCCTGTATGGGGTTTATATCTTAGGGAGTTCCCCGGAAAAACTCCCAAGGAACAAGCCCGGGGAGGGCAATGAAGACAACCCAGGGGAAACGAAGCCCCTGGGGGTGGGCCGAGCCTCCCCCCCGAGCCCAAGTTGGACCCGAGCAGGTCCTTAAACTGCTTCCCCCTGAATAGACCATCCCGGGGGGACTCCTCCTCACAAGCCATTTACAGGCAAGTGAGGGGAGAGTAGTATGGGATAAGGGTCCTATTGGGAAACCCGGCCAAGCCCTCTACGGGTTAGGGTCCCACCTCTGATCCCCGTGAAGCCTTCCCTGATAACCAATCCGGGCGTGGTTCAGGGAAATGACGAGGCCTAAGCAGTGGCACGCTGCTCGGGGTGGCCGGCCGCTTCTGTCAGATTTTTTTTTTTCGGTCGAAAATATCTTCTATCAGATTAGTTTGACCTTAAAGGTAGTAATGGTTACGATGATAGTGTTGTTTTGTTTAGGAGCAGAAAGCTAGATTGTTGATGCTCTGTGATTGAATTCTTTTTAATCTTCATTCCCAGGACCAGAATAGTTTTTACTCCTCTGTTTGGGTTTAGGAATGATATTGCTATTTTAAATTTTTGATACTTGATAAATCTTTGTGGATCCTATGCTTTGACTTTATTAATCGCAAGTTGTTCGGAACCTTTAGGCTAAGTTTGCTTGTCGTGATTTCTAGATAAGATTTGAAATCAAGGTTTTTGTTATGTCCTATCTACTTTTTGATAAATTTCAGCAATAAATTTGGATATATTCATATCTTATTATGTAAATTGTTTCGTAAAAGTTCACAAACGGAGAGGGAAAAAAACTCTAGTGACACTCTTGCGTACTTTATTTTTATTTAATTTTTTCCTCTCTTATTTTAATTATTTTCTTTTTTTTATTCCTTCTTCCCTCCGTCATTCTCTAATAAAATTTTATTATAATATTTAATTGTAATAATATACCAAAATACCTAAATATGTAATAACTATACATATATTTATATTTATATTTAAGATAAATTTAAATTTGAATACATAAATAAAAAATAAGATTAAATTAAAAAACTAAATTTTTAGTCTTGGTTATTTTGAATTTCTTATAATAGAAGTCAAAAATAATTTATATTGAAATATAATTTTAATCTTATTAATTTAAAAAATTTGTTATTGGAGAAAAATAACTTTCATGTTATGCATATTAGAAATTCTATTCACGTTTATCTCACCTCTTCCATGGAATAATTTTATGTGGGCTATATCTCTCTTATACTCAACTTTATTCAATTTTGAGCAAGCACTAAGCCCATAATATGATAAATGTTATTTTGTCATGAATTTTGTCTTGATTGCCAAATGCAGAGCATTCGCGTGTTGATGCTTAAGGAATTAACCTTGGAAACTTAATTAATATAAGTTATTTACAAAAATTTGAAAGAAAAAAAAAAGTACCAGAAAAGTCATCAATTCTCACAAACTCAAAGTGATCATTTGGGTTGAATAGTTGTTCCTCAACAAGTGATTAGTTGGGTTGATTAATTGATTACCTTAATGGCCACGATATTAAGTAAAGCTGTCTGGAAAGCATCTTTATTAAGTTCTCGAAAATAATATATATTGAACTATATTTTATGAAAGAGGGCTCTAAAGACTTGTATTGACACTTTGTCCTCGTCTCGATCACGTTTGGTATGTTAAAGAGTAGATTTCCTTATTTCTTTTTCGGCCAAGTATCCTTAAAAAAACCTTCAACTTTAACTTTTGTCCACATAGGAAGCCCGCTTGGATCTAGGCTGGTTCCCCTACCCCCGTAAGGGGGGTGTGGACGGGAAAACCAATGGGGCCGATACATTTTTATCGACACCCCGGACTCAGACCTCTACCCAAACTTTCCTGGTGGTCAGAGCCTTTTAAGGACCTGCTCAGGTCCGTAACTTTAACTTTTGTCCCATTCTACTTTTTATCTAATAAAAAACTCTAATTTTAGGTCCAATCCTAATTTTACCTTAAATGTTTTTTTTTCATGTCCCAATTCTACCTTGAACTTTTTTTTGTGCTATGAAAAGCTCTCAACTTTAGGTTTTATCCCAATTTTATTGTTTAGTCTCAATTTTACCCTAACATTTTTACAATCTCATAAAAAAACAATGAATTTTACTTAAGTCATAAATCTACCACTATTAACCATCCATTCAAAAGTTTCTCATTGGCAACCGATAGATGAGAAATTCCTAAGCACGAGCTGTACAAGCCTCTCAAGCACAAGCTTTCTGATTCAAAGAGATGGAATGTTCCCAAGCACAAGAGATCGAAGACCAAGTACAAAATTGCTAACAAAAGATTAATGGAGGTATATTTGGGACTCAAGTAAAAGTTGATGACTTTTTACGAGACAAAAAAAAATTAAAGTAAATTTGAAGCTGGACCTAAAATTGGGATTTTTTTATGAGATAATTTTTTATTTTAGAATAGAATTGATATTGGATCTAAAGTTGAGGGTTTATTATGAGATAAAAAATAGTTTAAGATAAAATTGTGACTAGACCTAAAGTTGGGGTTTTATTGTGAGACAAAAAAGGGATTAAGATAGAATTGAGACTGCACATATGTTTGGGATTTTTTATAGGACAAAAAAAGATTTTCGATAGAATTAAGATTAGACATAAAGTTAGAGGTTTTTTATAAGATAAAAGATAAAACTGGGACAAGAGATAAAGTTAGACGCTTTTTAGGATATTAGGCCTTTCTTTTCCTTTATTTTTTATTTTTATTTTTAACCTTTTCCCATGTTCGTAAAGGTTCATAGGCTGCATAGTTAAAAAGCTTAGATTCTGATTCAATCTTTTTGAAAGCTTAGTAAAATCAACACAGAAGAGCACCGAGGATGTGCACGCTTCTATTTCCTGAAAGGAACAGCCAGTTCAATCACTAAATTAATAGTGGATGAGGGTGTTTGCAAAGGCTTTTTCTTTCACTATTCACTTTTAATAACAAAATCAGCCGACATGACTAAAAAACGCACGCGACATCAACAATTGACGTGGCACTTTGAAAACACAGAATATTTTCCTGTGGACAAGGGTGTTTGCACAGACTTTTTCTTTCACTATCCACGTTCAATCTATAAGAATATATATTATAAAAAAATAAAAAAAATCTTTCATTGGTATTATTTCTAAGTTTGTCACCTCAAATTGTAAATTGCTAGACTCCTCATTTTATGAAAATCTTGGTGTTTTCTCCACGAAAGTAACGTGACATACGTGGACCCATTTTTTGTCCCTCATCCTTTCGCTTCATTATTTTATTATCTAACTATAACTCATTTATATGTGAGTTTTTTTTTTAGAATGTAATTTAAATTTTTTCCCATTTTGGTTAGGCGATAAAAGTTTCTATTGTTAATAACATTTCATAGATAGTATAATATTTAAGATATAAAATATTTTATCATGTGTCCCTACATTTTTTCCATTATATTAATTAATTATTTGTGTTTTGATATTTTTGTTTTTTTGCCCGACAATGTGATAATTTAGTTTTATACGTAAGTAATGATGCGTTAAAAGATTATTGTATCTATGCTAAATTTACTGTGCTACGTTTTAATTAAAGTATTCTATGATAAAAGTATGCACAGGAGAATATTCAATTACCAAAATAAGAAATAAATGGAAGAGGAAATTATGTGCTGTATATTTTGATATCTCTTAATGAAGATTACGTGAATATACTTATTGACTTTATTAGATATCTATCGAAGGTAACAGAATTTCAATCATAATCGATCGAGATATGTACATCAAACGAGTATATGCATGATCGTAAGATACAGGAAGAATGGAAATAACCTAATTGTCAATCGCTCTCGCTGTCCCCACCGAACGGTGATTTCCGTCCGACTATGAGGTATCAACTTTTTTTTGTTTCTTTCTGAAAATTTTCAACCTTTGATTGAATTCAGTAATCGGATGCTTCAAATTCGTTTCCTTCTTGTTCGTTCAATCTGGATCAGGCTCGATAGCTGTGCATCGCGTGCTAACTCTCTCTGTTTCATAATAATCAGAATGGAGCACCTTCGATGTCACTACGCTGAGTAATTTGCCAAACCTTAAGAAAAGGCATTACGGAGTACAGGTGACTTGTGTCAGCGGTTGGTTTTGCAATTGGATCAGACACATATTTGTTCATCTACTGACAGTGATGCATATGGAGATTTCTCGTTGCTTCCCGTGGCTTTCGCGCCATCGTCGGAAGCAGGACGGCTTCAAAACCTTACCGGATGATGTCGTCATGGATGTGCTCAGCAGACTGGAAGTCGACCAGCTCGGCCACGCAAAAAGAGTATGCAGAAGTTGGCGTGCTTTGATCGGGACGGCTCACTTCACCAGAGTGCATCTTCAAAGAGCTTCTTCGGTACCTGTCATCTCCCCTATGTTCTTCGACCGCAAGGTTGGTGACCGGGGCTTTTTGTTCTTCCCCAACTGGAGCTCTCAGGTGAAGAAACCTATTAGAGGAGCAAAGTCACCAGGTTTTCGATACATAACGACCATGTGCATTTGTGATCTTCTAGGTTGTTGTGACGGACTGCTTATCTTCTCGGCGATTCTCCCCTTTTCTATATATGAGATTCAAAACCCCGTCACGCAGGAGGAAATCGTCTGGGAGCAAGATGGCTCGATCTGCGGTTTCTTTCTCCAGTCGCTTCCGAACAAATATCGGCTGCTTTCTTACAGAGAAACTCCCAATGGCTTCTTGTATCACACGGGCGGTCTATGGCCAGCCGCGTGGAAAAATGTCGGGATGTTTCCTTATCGTCCTAGAGAACAAGAAACCCCGTCTGGAGTAGAGGGTCGTCTTCACTGGATGGTGGTTGGGAAGGAAGGCATGTCGACCCCATGTTCGCATTCCATCATGGTCTTTAGCACTAGAGAGAGCAAATTTTGTTTTATGCCTCATCCAGGAGATTCATGTCCGTCAAGCGATGGCCATTCGAATATGCACTTGGTGGAAATGAAGGGCCGCGTATATGTGTATGCGATTCGTGATAAACTCATGCTCATATGGGTTTTGGAGGACTACGCGAGTTGGCATTGGGTAAAGAAGTGCGATATCGATCTAGAAAGGGACTTCAATCAGCATCCGGCTTCTGAGTCCGTAACGAGCTATTCGGACTATAAGGGCATGCAGCTTATAGATAGCCAAGATGGCGAGCTGCTTCTGTTCTGGCCTCACAGGGGATTCTTTCGGTATAATCTGCGGTCAAGGACGATCACACAAGTCATGTTGGGCCTATCTAGGTACGGAATGATGAGCAGGGTGGTCGTCGCCGAGTTTAAAAGCAGCCTCGTGTCCTTGAAAGATCTGCAGTGAAGTTAAGTTTGATTTTCTAGGGTTTAGGGTTTAGGGAGAAGTTTCATTGTTGATTCTGGTTTAAGATGGTTGGGAGACTTAACAGATTTCTCTGTGATCGACCTCTTTAGTCTTCATTCACAGCACTCCGTTTGGACTTTGGAATGGATTTCTATTATTTGGACTTTTATCTCTTTTGATAATCTCTGCCATGCTTTAACTTAATACAAATCGCTTGTCACTTGAAACCTTCCAAATCATTCCGATATTGACATTTAAGGTATTACACAACCTTTTAGGAACTTAATCAGTGTTAGGCTCTGTGTGTTTTGCATGAAAAATAAATTATTTGAAAAAATATTTTTCCTAAAAATGATCGATTAAATCACCTGAAATAATTAATCAATGAAATATATTTTCATAATCAATAACATTTATGATTAAATATTTTCATGAACAATAAAAATATTATTTGTTCAGTTATATTTGTAAATAATATAAGCTATCATTTTCAGGAAAATATTTTATAAATTGTTCATTTTTCGCGAAACAAATGAAGCATTAATTTTCAAATTTTGAAAGAAAAGTTGGGAGAAATCATTATGGAGAAGTGCCAGAAAAATCGTCATTTCTCACAAAGTGATCATTTGGGCTTACTTAATTTTCCTCCAAAAGTGATTAGTTGGGTTGATTAAATGTTCATATGCATGGTCACAATATAAAATGAAGCTGTGTCAAGAGTAAAATATTTTTATTGAGTTTTTAAAGAAATATAATGAACTGAATATATTAGTATAATAGGTGGAACGTCTTTTTTGTAATTTCATGTAACAAAGTAAGTTTGAGCCCTTGTTATGCCAAAAAAATTAGACCTTCATATTATATGAAAGAGGGTCTTAAAGATTTATTGTATTGATGCTAGGCCACCTATGGGAAAAGTGTCAAAAGAAAATATTAAATTTATTGCATTGGTGACAATTTAATCCTAAATTTTTTAATAATTCCAATTTGGTCTTAAACTTTTTGATATAATGCTAATTTATGCATTTTGACTAATTTTGGTACGGTATTGCTGGCGTGGACACCGACCAATCTATATGGCACTGCTGGCCTTAACGTGGATAACTTTTAATATTGTTTTAGTATTGATTTATTTTTAAATTATTTTTAGATTTTCTTTCTTTCATTTTTTCCCCATCTTCTTCCTTTTGCTAGTGACTAGGTATTGGCCATGGTTGGATTGGCATCGCCAAGGCGAGGGCAAGCCCCAATGAGGGCTTCCCTTGCTAGATTTGGTGAGGCTGGCCCTTGCAAGGGCGAAGGCAATGCTCAGCGAGGTTGCCCTGGCTTGGGTGAGGCTTGCCGTCACCCAATTTGGCCTAGGCAAGTCAAACCTCGTCGGGGCTCACTCTTGTCCTGCTAGGCCTCACATGTTCCTGATGATTGTGAGCCTTGCCCAAGCGATGCCAATTCAGCCAGTGGCTAGTCACCCGCAAAAGGAAGAAGATGGAAAAAAAGAAGAAATAATAAAATTAAAACATTATTAAAAATTGTTTACATTAGCATTGACAATGCCATGTAAGTTAGTCGGCATTCATGTTAATAATATCTCACCAAAATTAGCTCAAATGACTAAATTGACACTATATTAAAAGGCTTAAGACTGAATTGTCATCGATGCAATATATTTAGGACTTTTTTTGATATCTTATAATAAAGATTACATGAGTGTACTTATTAGATGATTATTACGATGACTATTGAAGGCAATACAATATCAATCATAATTGATTGGGATATACATCATAAAAAAAAAGATATATGCATGATCCTAAGAAATAAGGGAAATGGAAATATCTCTCTCGCTCTGATCTTTATTTCCATTTTCCTCCCGCCCCCCGGGGGTTCTCCCTCGCTGTCCTTTACTGAGCGGTGATTTTGGTCCGACTCTGCCTTGCTACCTTGCTGCTGCGAAGTAAAGGTATCAACTTTTTGCTGTTTCTTTTTAGAATTACTAAAACTTCGACTGAATTCCGTGAATTGCATGCTTCGACTTGGTTTCCTTTTTGTTCGTTGAATCTGAATCATATCCAATAGCTGTGCATGGTGTGCTTAAATTCTCTCCGTTGCATTATAGAAGGAACACCTTCAATGTCACAACGCTGAATAATTTGCAAAGCCTAAAACATTACAGAATACAGATGACAACGTTAATGGTTGTTTTCACAATTGGAGCAAACGCATCTTTGTTCTTTTACTCACATATGGGGGTTTCTTGCTGCTTCCCGTGGCTTTTGCCCCATCACTGGGGCAAGTCAATCGAGGTATCCGATGGTGAGAAGCAGGATGGCTTAGGAACCTTACCGGATGATTTGGTAATGGATGTGCTCAGCAGACTGGAAGTTGACCAACTTGATAACGCAAAAAGAGTATGCAGAAGATGGCATGCTTTGATCGCGACAGCTCACTTCACCCGAGTGCATCTCCAAAGAGCTTCTTCGGTAACTGTCATGTGCTCCATGCTTTCCGAGCGCCGGTTCCATGAGCCCTTTTTGTTCTATTGGGACTGGGACTTTCTGGAGGAGAAACCAATTAGATGAGCAATGTTACGGGTTTTTGACGCATAACGACCGTGTTCAGGTGTTGTGATTTGTTTGGTTGTTGTGACGGACTGCTGATCTTTTTTACGACTTTTTCGTTGTTAGAAAATTTTGGATGTGTATGTGTGCAGAAGCATGGTTTTGGTATTGATGATAGTTTTTGGTTAGCGACGTGCAAGTGTATGGTATAGTTTATAATGGATGGATAAGGACAAGATAGGATAATTCAAGGATAAAGATCAATTTTTATAGGAAAAGGATAGTTTCACTAATTTATGAAAATAATTTTACAATAGTTGAAGGAAGTATTGGTAGAGGAGTTTTATCATATCCATGTTATGAAGTATACTCTCATGCTCCTCTCACTCTCTTACATTTGTTGTTTTGCTACGCTCCCCCCTCTTTCCTATTTATAGGGACTAAATACAACATTCTAGATTTACGTGGAATGTTGTCCACTTAGGCTTCTTTAGCTTGTTCTAGAATTTCTTCTTCATCTTGGCTTGCTTGCATTCCTACGTGAATCTTCTAGATTCATTTAGCAATCTCCATTCTCAACACCCCTCTACATATGATATTCGCAACCCCGTCACACAGGAGCGAATTGGGATGCAGCAAGAGGGTTCAATCTGCAGTTTCTTTCTCCATTCCCTTCCGAACAAATACCGGCTGCTTTCTTACAAAAAAACTTTGGCTTCTTGTATCACATGGGCGGTCTAGGGCCAGCGGCGTGGAAAGATGTCAGGATGTTTCCTTATTGTCCTAGAGAACAAGAAGTCCCGTTTGGCGTAGAGGGTCGTCTTCACTAGATGGTGGTTGCTGTTGGGAAGGAAGGCATGTCGCCCCCATGTTCGCATTCCATCATGGTCTTTAGCACTAGAGAGAGCAAATTTTGTTTTATGCCTCATCCAGGAGATTCATGTCTGTCGAGCGATGGCCATTTGAATATGCACTTGGCGGAAATGAAGGGCTGTGTCTATGTGTATTTGATTGGCGATGAACTCCTGCGCATATGAGTTTTGGAGGACTATGCAAGTCGGCATTGGATAAAGAAGTGCGACATCGATCTAGAAAGGGACTCCAATCGGCATCTGGCTTCCGAGTCCGTAACAAGCTATTCAAACTATAAGGACATGCAGCTTATGGATAGCCAAGATGGCGAGCTACTTCTGTTCTGGCCTCGTAGGGGATTCTTTCGGTATGATCTGCAGCAAGTCTTGTCAGACCTAGGAACAGAATGATGAGCAGGGTGGTTGTCGAGTTCAAAAGCAGCCTCGTGTCCTTGAAAGATCTTCAGTGAAGTTAAGTTTGATTTTCCTTTAGGGATTAGGGTTTAGGAAGGAGTTTGATTGTTGATTCTGGTTCAGGATGGTTTGGAGACTCAACAGGTTTCTCCGTGATCGACCTGTCTAGTCTTCATTCCCAGCACTCCGTTTGGACTTTCGGAATGGATTTCTATTATTTAATGACTTTTGTCTTCATTCCATGCTTTTAACTTTTTGAATCGAGTGACTTGAAACCTTCCAAAGCATTCCAATGTTGACATTTAAGGCATTATACAACCATTTAGAGACTTAATTAGCACTGGGCTCCATTTGTTTTGTGCGAAAAATGAACAATTTTAAAAATATTTTCTTAAAAATGACTGCTTGAAATAATTAGTTAATAAAATTTACTTTTGTTATGGATTATATTTTATATTTAAATATTTTTGTGAATCATGAAAATATTTTATGTTTAGTTACATTTCTAAATGATATAAATAATCATTTTTTTTTTGAAGATATTTTTAAAATTACTTATTTTTTGTGAAACAAGCAGAGCTTTAATTTATTCAAAATTTAAAAGAAAAGTGGGGAGAAATCATCATGGAAAAGTACCATAAAAGTCATTATTTGATCATTTGGGTTTGGTTATTTTTCCTCCAAAAAGTGATTAGTTGGGCTGAGATTAATTGTTCATATTCACGGCCACAATATAGAATGAAGCTGTGTCAACAATAAAATATCTTTTATTGAGTTTTCTAAGAAATGTAATGAATATATTAGTATGATAGGTGGAATATCTTTTTTGAAATTTCATGTAACAAAGTTTGAATCCTCGTTATGCCTCAAGTTTATATAGATGCTTGACAAGCGTTCCGGCAAGCTAAGTAATTTGTTAGTAACATTCTTATGACGAAAATAAATTCGACAGCAAGAGGAGGGCCGGCTTTGAAGGCCTGCCGGACGATGTCATGATCGAGATCGCATGCTCGGGAGACTACAGGCCGACCAACTCGTCTGAACACGAAATCTGCGCAGGAGGCGGCGCTCATTCATTTCCACAGCTCATTCCGCTCAAATGCATCTGCAAAGAACCACCGTGCCAGTCATCTTGTACATCTTGTGTTATAGTTCCGATCATCCGGCCGGTGACATGCTCGGTCTGTCTTTCCCATGACTGGGACCTCAAGAAGAAGATGAAACTGGTTCGAGCAGCGGAGAGGGAACCGCGGTTGTGATTCTTAAGAGCAATGTGTACATGACCTTCGCTTCTTGGTTGTTGCAATGGGCTGCTCATCTTCCTCGACGGCACTGTGCCATATCCATGCCGTTATCATATCTGCAACCCTGTTGTCACTCAGGAGAGAATCACCTTGATTCAAGTAGGTTTCATCTGCAGTTTCGTTTCGTTCTGCATTTGCCTGCAAATGAGTTCCGGCTGCAATTCTGTGAAGAAACGGGCAACGGCCTCTGTTATCACGCAGGTGGCTCATGCTCAGCAATGAGTGGTTAACAATTCTGGAAGTACATCAACTCTGGATCAACACTGAATAAACACTAGAAATATTGGCGGCTATATTTTTCCACAAAACCGAGTACTATCGTTCATATAGAAAATTTACTATACCTTAGCATTGTCAATGACATAAAAATACTAGCACAGAAACACAAAACCAAGAACACACTGGGCAGGAAAACTTCGACACAAAAACTGGTATTGGCCAATTCTTCCGTCTGTACATTGCAAACACAATGGAACAAGAAATAATGGAAGCACCACTAAGAATTGAAAACAGGATGCTATCAGAATAAGGGTAGAGAACACTTCTGTCTCATCTTCCACCAGACAGCTCAATTGCATCTTGATGATACACGGAATCTTCTCCCCAGTCGAATCTTCTCTGTATCCTCTCATATTCTTGCCTTCGAGTAACTTCGACATGCTGCCACTCCTCCCACCTCTCAGCCAGCCCTTCGCCCTCCAGCATCCGAACAACATCCGACATCGCTGGACGGTCCTCTGGCGATGCTTGGGTACAAAGAAGAGCCACTTGCATCATCATCTCCACCTCTTGCATGTTGTAGTTTTTACTTAAGTTACGGTCTACGATAGCATCAAGCCGTTTCTCCCTCTCCAGCTTCTTGACCTTCATGCACACATGTAAAGTGAAGCGGTCAAGCATAAAGAAGTACTTCACAAAGCATGAACATCTACTCAATTTTAGAACAAGCCTCCAACAGGAACAAGTCACCCGATTTACAGTCTAAAAGCACCCACAACGGCTTCAAAATCAACAGTGGAGATACTCTGCATTGAACCACCAATGCTTCAAAATATTTTGAAGCCGTTGTGGGTGATTTCGGATTTTGAACCTCTGCATTGAACCACCAATGCAGAGGTTCATAAACTGCAAAGCTTAAACAGCTTAAATGCGGATTCAAGATTTTAAAAGCTTAGCAAAATCAACAGTAGAGAGCAACAAGGATATGCACGCTTCTAATTTTTGAAAGGACTGCAATGTCCTCTTTCTCGAATTGGCAGAGGTCAGAAAATGACGATAAGAGTTAATGCAAAGGGAAATCCCAGTTTCTTTAATAAAGCAGCCACTTTAGTGAACATGGAAACGAGACGAAAATAAGACGCTCTAGCTACATGGCACATTCCTGGAATATTGATTTCCCACAGCACAAAATGTTGTTGAGCATGGATGCACGGGCATCAAAGCCAGTATCATCATTCCTATGTGTTCAACACAGTTCTGGAACTTGTGTAAATAATGATAAACAAGCCAGCAGTAGTACTTCGACTCTCACAAATAGAATTTGTTTAATCTATTCAGCTTCACTTAGAATGTCATAGATAGTACAAACCAATCATTCTTTGTTAGCCAAAATCTTCCATTCTGAGCATCCTACAATAACAAATGGATAAAAATAGAAAGGGAGGAGGAAATAAATTCCATAAAGAAACAATGAGAAGAATAAAATGTCTTACATGGTCAAGCAGTAGCACATCATCTTCTTCCTCTAGACGTGAGAAGTCAATTGCACGTTGACCTGTTACCAGCTCTAAAAGCATAATTCCATAACCAAAAACATCAGTCCTCTCTGAGGACTTCCCAGTTGACAAATATTCCGGCGCAATATGGCCCATTGTCCCACGAACTTGAGTTGTAACATTAGTCTGTCTCACATCAACTAATTTTGCAAGGCCGAAATCACCCACAACAGCTTCAAAATCCTCATCAAGCAAAACATTAGCAGCTTTTACGTCCCGATGAATAATCTTAGGATTGCAGTGTTCGTGAAGATACTCCAGACCACGTGCAGCACCCAATGCTACCCGTTTTCTTCTGGGCCAATTCAAAACAGCCTCCCCAGGTTTGATCTCTGCAGCAGCCAGATCAGATTAGTGCCTAGATGGTAACAAATGAAAAAAACATGAAAAAATATTAAGTATTGAGCAACAATAAATGTCTAAATATGTCGTCCCTGAGATGTAATTAATTTTCTTGATTGTCATCCATGAGTATTAACTATGTAATAAAGTATAAAGAAGTATGAGCCAGGAATCTAGTCTTGATAAGACTTTCAACACTTTAACTAGTCTGACAAACTTTTGTTACCAAAGTAGAGTGCAGGAGTATATCCAACAGGAAAAGACTGGACAAAAAAATGGTCAAACTAGGCTTGAAGTTCACTGTAAAGTCTGATTTAATGCTTTTGTCCAATAAGGAGATCACCAAACTGATTTTTCATCGTAGTATGATTTCAGAAATGAATTACCAATATAGCCTCTTATTTTGCTTGGAAGCAACGCGAAAACGCATTTTCCTTGAAGAGTTATTCAACAACAGTTTGTGGACTTGCACCAAGCATTCTCACCTCGAAGCCGATACGCAACACTTAAGTTTTGCATGAAGGGATACACCAGCAAGCGCTCTGTAGGTGTTGTGCAAAATCCAATTAACCTCAAAAGATTCCTATGAACTGCAACACTTATCATTTCGACTTCACGTTGAAAAGCTGCATCTCCACCAGGGCTCTCAAAATCAGTTAATCGCTTCACAGCAATTTTCATATTATCAGCAAGCACTCCTTTGTAGACTTTCCCAAAACCACCCTGACCCAGGACATTTTTCTCACTGAAGCTGTCTGTTGCAAGCTGCAATTCCCTCCATGAAAATCGTTTTAACTGGCCAAATGCAATTCGCCGGTCTACTTCACCTGCCAGTAGGACGTAATAGTTAGTACTGGAAAAAGGAACATTAGAACAGGATATAAAAAGTAGCTCTGATAAATCCAGTTTAGGGCTTTCTTTCCTACAATCAATCAAATTCAAACTCTGTACACCAACTAAATTCTTCTGACTTCAACGTAAAACATCCTCTTAGATGCTAACAATACCATTAGTCATGTCATTGACAGAAAGAGCAACACATACCTGCAACATCTACAAATACTTCACGTTTATAGCCTTTGTGTCGACCCTTATATAGAAAGAGCACCAGAATGACAAGGAGGAGAATAAAAAGCCCTCCAACTATACCAACTATAATTCCAACTTTCGGCTTATGCGAAGCACCTGTCAGAAATATGAACTTTACATCATCAAGGCATATGTGCCTTATATGACACTGCCTGGTTACAGTAAAATAATTGAGAGCATTCACTACTGCAAACTACCTGAATCACTGCCATCAGAGGCACATGAACGCAGCTGATTAATGCCACAATTTAATTTGTTTGCAGAAAAGCTGCAATTAACAAACAACAAGAAAATCAATGCTTGTTGATGGTCTAGCCCATTTGATAAGTAGAATATGCATGTGCCTCTATGCGGGCGCACACGAGCACATGCGAGAGAGAGAGAGAGAGATTCTCAAAAGAAGGGAACGACCAAGGGTAGAGGCTTAATTAGTTAAAATGATTGATCAATAAGTGTTACTGTTGCCTTACTTGTATTTCGGAACTTGGAATAAGTGAGCAGGAATTTGACCTTCAAGGTTGTTAAAGGCAAGCTGGCTGCATAAGAGCTTAAATAGTGCCCTTAGAATTTGCTGAGTAATTGAATAAAACTAGGAACTAGCTCATAGGAATCAAATTGAATTTAAAAAAATAAAATAAAACAGATGATCAAGTATGATGCAACCATACTGACTCATCTTGAAGTAAAGAAGGAATGGCTACTTACAGATTGATCAAGTTATGAAGAGTAGAAAGTGACTCAGGAATGGTTCCACTGAGGTTATTTTGACTTAATGACCTGCTAGCACGGTCACAAAATCTTATCCATTAGGGCTGCAATTTCCATATAGATTGTTCCAGATATAAAAGCACTGGAGATACTGATGCTTACAAAAATTGAAGCTTTAGTAGATTCCCAACGGAAGGTGGTATTTGACCAGTCAAACGATTGTTCTCCAGATCCAAGTTGGTCAAACTTGTCAAATTTCCAATTTCTGGAGGTATCTCACCAGTTATGCCATTCCCTTGCAAGTTACTGCATCAAAACAATGGCAATATTCAGAAAGGACGACAAAGGCAAGCACAATGGAAACAATTTAGATTGATTAGAATAACCTTAGCATGAAAGGGAGCACAATGCTATCACTAGGCGCAATGTAATCTTTTAAATCGGAAATCAAAGTAAATTTTCCATCAGGGATTAATTAATTGAGTTTTTCAAGTTCACACAAGGTCTCACAAAGATAAAAAGGAGAAAGCCCATTAACAATGCTAATGAACTCTATGACTTTGCCAATACTTCGACATGTGAACGACTCTGGCCCACACTTACAGTGTAGTGAGCGTCTTCAGCGCTCCAATTTTGGGAGATAATGTACCTGAAAAGTTCATTGATGACAATGTTCTGCATACAAATAAGTCAATCTGAAATTAGAGCCTCCACATGCTGTCAACCTGAAGGAAAAGCCCAAAGTAACGATAGCTTACACAGAAACGACATTGTTATTTGGATCACAGATGACATTAGACCAAGTGCAAGGATTAACTTGATTTGGATTCCAGTCTGTGAGCTGACTGCTTGACGCATTTAATGAATTTCTCAATGAGAAAAGTGCATCTCCTGTAAAACCAGAAGAATTGATATTCAGCATCTAATCAAGCTAGCGGCAGTGGCTCAAAAACTAAGATCACCACCAAAAACATTCAGAACATAGAAACAATCATAACTATATTAAAAATGCAGATCAAGAGAGTCTTTATGGTTATACATATCATGTCACTGAATAAGCCGAATGTCCTCATTTTTGTACATTATTAAGTTTTTAACAGAGGATGTACAAAACAGGGTGCTAATTAATATGGCGCACTCAGCATGTTTTTGTAGCAGATGCTTCTGATGTTCACTTTGTGGCAGATGCTTCTGTCTTTCAAAAGCTATAATAACTCTAGTTGAGCATTAGGCAAAGTTTTGAATATACAGGTAGGGAAAACCTGAAGAAGTCAAAACCAGGTTTCTGAAAGATTTAGGGACATAACTAATTCCCTTTTGATTGTTTCAGCCGAGATCTACTCTCAGAAAGGATCCAAGGAGACAATAAACTTCTAGTTAAATCATTTTAAGACGGGAACCATCTCTCACTTTCGTTCTGACCAACTAGCAATTTTGTTTTCTTCCTCAAAGAAATAGTACTCAGCAAAAGACATAAATATGTTCGAGCTTACCCAGCAAGTATGCATAGAGACTTATAGACTTACAATCTAAATGGGCCTTTGGCTCCTGTCCAGTGCTCAGCATATAAACTCACTAGTCAACATAAATGCTAAGGCATGGAGAAGCCATTGGACGTTTCTAACAGATATCAGACCTTATGGTACATGTTGTCCTTGATGAGAACCAAAGTAACTCCCACCAATAATTAGAAAACCGTATTGGATTGAAAATCACTTAGGACTGTAGTTCCAGCTCAATCAATTCAGATGAAATCCCAGTGGGTAAAAAAAGCGATAAACATATTAATTGTATGCAGAAGACACTACAGAAGAATTGCCCAAAAATGCAAAAGGCAGATCAGTTACTTCTGCCAAGTCACAGGTTGGAGCTCCAGACTCCACAGTATTTCAAGTTTCAATCATAGATTGCTTTAAAGAATTAAAACAAGATCATTGTGTTAACAAAGAAAGCTATAGCCAGGTGGCATGGACACGTGCTTCCTTGCCTTGTGCTGGGTTCCACAGTATATAAAAAAAATAGAGAGCCTCAATTGAACAGGTTTGACCATGTCAAATCTGGTGTTGACAGCCTCCAAATTAAGGGCATGAGCCAGACTGGACCTAAAACTCTTTCCAGGTTCGACTGGTCAAACCGACCAGTCCAGTGTGAACAGTCAGGGCTCACAAGAATACGCAATAACATTTAAGATGTTTAAAAAAATTGGGAAATGCATCAGGTCAAGTCTCAAATGAATTCATGTACCTTGATAATCGGATAAGACAAAAGACTGCAGGCAAGCCAAAGCCAAAAGAACGAGAGAGAGTTCCATCTTTATAATATCAACTGAAGCACTCACAGCAGTGGCAAACCCAGGTGAATATTAAAGGATATCCGCATGCCATCCCTGTGTAAACAACCCAGATTTTAGTAAATGTCAAAGACAACCAAAAAAATGCATACTGACAGGCAACTGCACAATTTAGAATCTGCTATATGAGGGTAGAGATCTGTAGTAGATTGCCGATGCATCTCAACCAGAGTTATTCTGTTTATCATGTTGCTGATGATTTTTTCTGGTCAATTGTTGCTTGACCACTAGCAAAATCTACTTAGTATTTCCACTTAAATTTTGTCCTTAATGATGTAACTTTGCTCATGAAAAATACTTTATTGCACTTAATGCATCAGTCTGGCCTAAATCCTAGGGACAGATGAACTTTGCACCAGAAACAGATCATGCCTGCGATAGATGACCCATGACTACTGAAATAAAATGTGCAAAGAAATCATTTGGCACCTTACACCACTAACCAGTAAAATTTTCAGCTCGGAATTTCACTAATTTGTTACTGCAACCATAGGGCTCCACTGTTTAATGAAAGAAATTGACACCAAATAATCTCGATGCCAATTCATCTCAATGGAGGATTATGCCCATTGGTTTCGGCAATTAATTGTCAAATTCTTCAGGGTGGCTCAACTCTGCCGAAAGTCACTAGCAATAAGAACTCGGGGCACCTTCTTAAATTGTGAAAGTGTGAGGACAAATAAACCTTGGGAGTAAAGTGATGTGCAATGCAATTTCATGGGCAAAGGGTGTTATCTGAAAAAGGAGTTTATGATGCAAAATGAAGGGTATGGCCAGATATGGACAAGCGACACTACTCATAACCCTTACCTATGAAGCTTATCCTCTACAAGAAGAAGATAATTTGTCATGAAACTTATCCTCTACAAAGGAATCCTGTAGAACTTCTTAAAATAGCAACTTTGGCATCATCAGGCTAAACAAAACTTCTGCGACTGAAGCCCGTCAGGAGATTATGGGTCCTTTTGAGTCCTCTCACTCATTAATTGCAAGAAATTGTACTCACACACAACACAAAATTAGCATCTTCAAGTCCTATATTTCAGTCAATTCACCAGCAAATATATATGCCTCAATATTTAGTATTCACCTCATTCAAAAACCAAAAGGATTAGGGGAAAGAAAGAGTTTAGTAGGAACATGGATCAGTCAAAGATGACTGAACTGTATCCAAAGAATCACGGGGAAAAGAAATTGAGAAACAGTCAAACTTAGAGCCAAGTAAAGTAAATGCAATTGCCAATACTCCAGAGGTCCAGCATCAACAGTTGTCTTTGGTACTGAACTTTCATATTCCAGTGCTAATAGGAAAGCACACTCTAGACCTTATTCACTCCAATCAGGCTCACTCATGAAAGATTAAGAAAGTGCTGAGCAATAACCAAAATGTTTCTAGAAAAAGGTCACACCACCAAGAGAACTCTGAAAGAAGGGCAAACTTTTTTTACCATCAGCTCCGACCTGATGAATTCTTAATTCTTGTTAATTATGAACAAGAAGTTACTCATCCCGAGCTAAGTAAACCAAAAAACTAAGCAGACTCTAAGATCGTTGCAGGTAATTATTGCAAGTACACACCACAAAACCCAAGGCTCCCCCACCCCCAACCACCACCCCGGCGGCGCTCTTGTTGCTCAGACTATACAGGCTAAACAAGGAAAAACAACGACCCATTAAACCGTTGAGAAAGAACATCAAAATGCAAGATTGACAACAACAATGGAGGATCTCGGGCAGCACTAAACGAAGTTCTGCAACTCGCGGAGAAAATCCACCCCCCTCCTGCCCCCGAATTCTTTCACAAAACAATTCAATCAGAAAGAGGAACAGAACAAAGAAGACACCAATTACAGAACAACAAAGACAACAAACCTAAGAAACAGTAACCCACAGGACCAGCAACAGGGGACGAGAATCCAGAATCCAAAGGACCCAGAAGCCAAAAAGGTAAACCCACCGGCTGAATTCTCTCTCTTTATCTCTTTTCGAACCTGGAATAATGGTTTATTCCAAAAGGGCAAAGGGAACTGAGTTGGACAGGCCACTGAATCCGAGAGGGGGTCGGGCTTAAAGGAGAGAGAGAGAGAGAGAGAGAGAGAGAACAAAATCTGTAAGAAGGTTCTGTCCTTTTGCCTTTTCCTTACAGCGTCTCCATTGAATCTGAGGATGCAGAAGAGGAGAAAAAAGATTTGGCCTTTGAAGGGAAGTCTGCAATTATTACCGCTGTCCGCCTTCAATGATCCGACAGCAACGTCAAGCGGTAATCGCGAGTGGTCGACTTTTGGTGCGTGGGCAAGTCCGCTCTGCCCCAGTCACTACGCTTCGTTCTGAACGAACTTTGAAAAGATGATTAAAGAAAAGATTTTTAAATGATTTTAGTGCCACCAAAAATTGACCCAGGAAAGAAAAGGTATTTTTTAACTAATCCCTCGAGCACTAGCTCATAGACCACCTAAAAAGGAATTTGACTATTTGATCCATATCTTGACCTAAGAAGTCTAATGGGAGTAATACTGGAATAAATGCATTCGAAATCTTAAAATTTATCAAAAATATGCAATTGAGTTCTAAAATTTTTAAAAAGTGTAATTAAAATTTTAAATTATCGTGAAAGTATAATTGAATTCTAAAACTTTCAAAACGTGTAATTAAATCTTAAAACTTATTACGAAAGTGCAATCGTGTACTAAAACTTTTAAAAAGTGCCATCAATAAAAAAAATGACTTGATTTGACTAATTTGATAAGTTTTAAAACTTAATTGTATTTTTTGAAAATTTTAAAATTTAATTGCACTTTCGTAACAAGTTTTAGGATTTAATTATACTTTTTGACTCAATTACAATTTGTTGATAAGTTTTAGTACTTTCAATGCAATTATATAAAAAAAAAATACGGCAACAAATTTCCAAACCAATACGCACATGTCATATTTACCTCAAATTATATTTTGTATCATAAAAATTCTCAAATAAATACATTCATGCTACATCTACCTAAACTAAGTTTCATGTCATATGCATGCCACATTTAACCAAACTGGGACACTTGTGCCATATTTATATATAAAAAAAAGTCCAAATTTAACACGGGTTGGGGTAATTGTGGCACAAATATATTAGTTTGGTGGATACACCAATTTAAGAGTTTTTATGAAGGTAAATGTGGCACGAGTATACTAGTTTGAGAGTTTTTTTTTTTTTTTTGGTAGTATTAGCCCAATAATAATCCACACCATCAAATAACATATTATTTGCCGTTTGAGTAAATAGAAGAACCACATTAAACATTTACCAACAGTTTAAGGATTATATTGAACCAATAAAAAATTCAAGGACTATTCATATGATTTTGTTTTTCAAAGTTTATGAGAAAGTTTCAAATAACGGCATGTGATAACTCTATAATAATAGAGTTATTTTATCGATTTTAAATAACAAATATGGTATTTTATAATGCAATATTCCTTAGAAAATATTTGGATTTCTTTCTATTTACCAAAATCTTTCTTATTTATGTAGAATAATGAGATATGATGAAAATAAGGAAAAAAGGCCAAAAAGAAAGAAAGAAAATTGTGTGATTTAGGATTTCAAATAAGAAAGCATTGGAAGATGGATACCAAATCAATGATTCTATAATTTATTTCTTGATTTTTTGTGGAAAAAAAATAATTGTCGTGTATGAGGATTCTTGAATGTATCCTACAAATAAGATAACATCGAGAGCCTAGGGGACATCTAGGTTTTTATTTTTAGATCATTTTCTCATTATTCTGGAGGCTTTTTCAAGTATTTTGAAGAGAAGACAAAAGTGGTAATAGAATTATTGTTCTATGATTCAAGATGCTAAGTTTAATTTATATTATTGTTTCTTCTTCTACTATGTTATATATATGAAGTATATATTATTATGTTTGATGCTTTTAAGTGACTAGCCACCATTTGAATGATCTGATGTGCATGTTTGAGATTAAAAAGTAAAAATATGCAATTACTTCTTATAATATATAACCATTTAAACATGAATAAAGATATACCACGTTATTTGTGTAATTTTCGATAATAAGATGACCTAAAAAACTCATTATAAGTCGAGAATATTCATACATTTTAATGTACTTATGTTTATTTAAATTTATATCGAGATATAGTGGATTAATAAACTAAGTAGGTTTGCTATACCTTGAAATGAGATACTAAATAGATTAAGAAATTCTATTATCACATATTTGATATCGTTCTTGTATGCGTAATAATCTGAAATTCATATCTAGTGGTTATGATGAATCAGATGCTTTAATATTTGTTTGATTGATTTACTGTATTTAGTTTCCCAATTTTTCTTTTAAATTTTATGGTTTTAATTTATTTTCAATTCTATTTTGATTTATTAGATACATTTTAGAATTAATCTATTTTTAATATTTAATTGGTTTGTTATTTGTTAATCTCTGTAATATGATATTTTTTTCTTATCATTACTTGTTCAATACGTTCATTTGCACTTAGAATTTTACAGATACAAAATAATTCTAAATTTAATCTAGCATTCGTTTTATTTATTTATTTATTTTTTCGTTCAAGGTGTACATTGGTTTATGACACATAACCAACAAGGGAAATTTGCTGAGTTTGATCCATAAATCGAATATGCATTTAAAAGGCGATTAAGAGAACATAGAAATTATGCTAATAAAATGGTAGATGGTGAGAATGAAAATTCATGTAAACTTTTGAGAAATTATACTGCACCAATAGTTTAGGGCACCACATCAAGATCTATAGTTCAAGCAACCAACTTTGACAAGTTATCACTCATTCAAATGCTTCAACAATCAGAGCAATTTAGTGGGCTATCAAGCAATGATCAAAACACTCAGATTGATGTTTTTCTTGAAATCCGTGACACCATTAAATATATGGAGTTAGAGATGATGCTATTAGATTAAGATTATTTCCTTTCTCTCTTAGTAATAAAGGTAAGGATTGGCTCTCTTCTCTTCTTGCAGAATCAATCACAACATAGAATGATATGGCTGAAAATTTTCTTGATAAGTTCTTTCTATCTACAAAGTCTACAAAAATGCATATTGATATTGTTAATTTTATGCAGATGAATTATGAATCATTATATGAAGCATGTGAAAGATTCAAGGAATTTCTTAAGAGATGCCCACATGACGGATTACCCATATGGATGCAGGTATGAATTTTTTATAATGGCTCTAGTACAAATATTCGTTCTATGATTGATGCAGCTATTGGAGAAATTCTAAATAATAAAATACCAGAAAAAGCCTACAACTTATTAGATGAAATGACATCCAATAGTTATCAATGGCTTATTAAGAGGCTACCAATGTGAAAAGCTAGCGGAGTTTATGAAGTGGATGCTTTTGCTGCAATTACTGCACAATTTGAAGCATTCAACAAAACCTAAATAACATGAAAGTTTCAATCATGAAAATTCAGAATTTGACATGTGATGTTTGTGATGGGAGACATGTTAGCATACAATATCAGGTAGGTATCCCTTTTTCATAACCTAATGCAAATGCTAACTTTGTTGAGAATTTTAATAGGTCACAAAATAATTCATACTCCAACACATACAATTCGAGATTGTGTAATCATCCAATTTTTTCATGGAATAATTAGAATGTGACGAGGC
Organism: Eucalyptus grandis x Eucalyptus urophylla; assembly: GCA_028830015.1. Lineage (NCBI taxonomy): Eukaryota > Viridiplantae > Streptophyta > Magnoliopsida > Myrtales > Myrtaceae > Eucalyptus > Eucalyptus grandis x Eucalyptus urophylla. Next base: position 59,882,089 of record CM054200.1, on the reverse strand, counting down.
CACCACCGTGATTCAAACTATTAGAAGGGATGAAGTCAAATCTGGAAGATAAGATACAGTCATAAAACTTATTAACACCACTCAGGATTAATATAAGATTTAAAAGGCAAGAGGCTACAATAAAAAATCTAGAGATGCAAGTGGGTTAGTTAACAAATATGATGTTAGGGAACAACAGGGTTCTTTGCCTAGCAACATAGAGAAAAATCCAATTGAAATAATAAAGTTATAACCCTGAAAAGTGGTTAACAAATGGGAGAAGAAGATGCATAACAAGAGATTTTCAGAAATACAGAAGAAAAGATCAATAAACAATCAAATGAGGCAAGCAAGAGCAAACTTTTTCTAAATAATCCCAAGTCATATGTGCCATTAATTCCATTCCCTCAACGACTCCAGTAGCACAAAATAAATAAGTAATTTTCTAATTTTCTTGATATATTTTTAAGCATGTTCACATTTCTTTTGCAGATCTCTTAGTGTAGATGTCTAGTTATGAATATTTTTGAAGAAAATTTTAGCAAATAAAAAGAAGTTAGAGGATTATGAAATTGTGAAGTTGAATGAGAAGTGTTTAGCCATTCTATAAAACAAATTACCTCCGAAGTTAAAAGATTTAGAGAGTTTTACTATTCCTTGCACTATTAGGGAATGTAATGCATCGTGTGATTTAGTGCAATTATTAATTTGATACTTTTTTCAGTTTTCAAGAAATTAGGATTGAGTGAGGTAAAAGCAATCACATTGGATGATTGATCAATTAAATATTAAAGATATATTATGGAAGATGTATTAATAAAAGTTGACAAATTTATCTTTTATGCAGATTTCATGGTTCTTAATATGGAGGAAGATTTTAAGGTACTACTTATCTTAGATTGACATTTTCTAGTAACAGGAAAGAGCTCTTATTTATATATAGGAAGTTGGTTAGTAGAGTTTAAGATGATCTTGTTTCGTTTAATGTTTTTAAAGTAATGAAATATATATTTTACAATAATTCTTGTTTTAGAGTTGAAACGGTTGTCAAGTTGGTAAATGAGATTTTTCAAGAAAATACTTTTAAAGACCTATTTGAAGTATGTTTGGTTTGATAGGATAAAGAAATTGAGAAAGAGCATATAAATGAGTATGCAAATATCATAGAGGCAATTTCACCATATTCAAGGCAAAAGACAATTAAGTTTGAGAAGTTGGGACAACACATAACAAAATCTAAGCCATCAATTGAAGAGCCTCAAATTCTTGAACTCAAACTTTTACCTTATTTTTTGAAATATGCTTATTTATATGGAGTTTCTTCTTTGTTAGTAGTTATATCTTCTTCTTTAACATATTTGATGGAGGAGAAATTGTTCAGAGTATTAAGAAAGCATAAGAACGCAATTGGATGGAAAATGGTTGATATCAAAGAAATTAGCCCTTCATTTTGCATACACAGAATTTTGATGGAAGAATAATACAAGCTTACCATCCAATCTCATAGGCATTTGAAGCCTTACTTTGAAGATTAGTTTTCTTTCTTGAAGGATCACGTTCTAGGAAGTTAATCATCAAGGCTATCTATGGACACATCCTACAATAAGGAGAGTTTTATTGTTCCTTTTCGCCCCATTTAGGGCAATGCTTCATTCAAGTTTGGGGGGAGACACAATTTTTACTAAATTTAATTAATTATCTATTTATTTATCATGATTACATTCCTTGTGAATTTTTGTGATTCTTGGGAAAATTTAAATTTTGTTCGAACTTGCAATTGATGTGTGAGTTAATTTTGATTCTAATTATGTTGATCCACTTGCTGAACACTAAAAATCCTTAATTTTTGAATTGTGTGTAAATTTAGAGAACATTAATGTGAAATATGTGATTTTTTTAGGTCTTACCAAAATTTTAGAATTTGTTTGATTTTCTCTTGAGGCGAAATCCTATACTACATCTAACTAAGAAAATAATTTAGGTAATTTTTGGATCAATTGACCCTTTCAAACCAATCTTGTCTATTTATTCCTAGTCATCTCATTAAGCTTTAATTACTATCCAATTATTCATTGACACTCATATATGTTTAGCTTAACTTTTATCAAATTATATCATTGTCCCACACCCCCACGAACATGTTGATTTTTATTTTTTTTGGGATAAAAGTTTATTTGAGCCTAATAGCAATTTGGGAGGAAGGGTGAAGCATGAAAAAAAAATTGATTGCTATGGTTGTTTGAGGTGTATCATCGAAAAAAAAAATTGCTTTTATGGTTCCTATCCAATTTTTAATTGAGCGAACCTTTTGGATACTTAATGAGTTGAAAATTTTCAAGTTATATTAAGAGGGACTTTGGGAGGAACTCCGCCAAAAAGTTTCTCAAAAAAAAAAAAAGAGCAATGAAAAAAAAGAAAAAAAAAAGAATGTTGATATGTGGTGGCACAAAGATTATCTTGAAATAGTGAAATTGGGGATTATGCCATCGGCTCAAATTAGATCATAGAAATTAACTTGTTGATGGGTGATTTGTGCTTAAAATTACTGTTATCTTGCCCTTAGCCTAACTTTACATTACAAATCGAGAAAAATCTCATTGATTTTTAGGTGGTAATTAGCTTGCAATAGTGGAGAGAAGAATGAAAAACAAACTTGTGAGAATTTGTCATAATTACAGAGAACTTTTGAGAGGTTGTACACCAATGTGAATTTATCTAGATTACATAGAATTTGAAAAGATGAGAACTCACACACACACTTGAATCACATCATTAAATTGGTCTTAACTTATAAATCAATTTCAATGTTTGGATGGAATTTGTGTTTTTCTTTGAATTGTAAATTTGAACAATAGTGGAAATATGTCACAGAGGAGGTTGTTGGCTTGAGTATGCATTATATCTAGTTTTTGCTCAAGGATTAGCAAAATGTTAAGTTTAGGAGTTTGATAACTATATAATAATAGAGCTATTTTACCTATTTTATGTAACAATTATGGCACTTTATAGGGAAATATTCATTAGAAAATATTTGAATTTCCTTCTATTGATCAAAATCTTCCTTATTTATGCAAAATAATGAGACATTGAGCAAAAAAAGAAGAAAAAAGAGCAAAAAGAAGGAAAAGAGTATTATGTGATTCATGAATTCAAATTTAAAAAAAAAATGTTGGAAGATGGATACCAAATCAAAGATTCTGCGATTTATTCCTTGATTTTATGCAGGGAAAAAATGCAATTGCCTTATATTAGGATTCTTGAATCTGTCCTATGAATTGGATAATATCAAGAGCTTGGGGGATAGCTAGGTTTTTATTTGTAGATTATTTTTCATTGTTTTAGAGTTTTTTCAAGTATTTTGAAGAGAAGACAAAAAGTGATAACATAATTCTTACTTTTTGATTCAAGATGCTAGGTTTAATTTATATTTTCATTTTTCTTCTATCATGTTCTAATTTTCTTTTTTTTATTAGAGTTACGATGTAACCTAACCATGATAATATGAATTCTATGACTTTTATGCTTTGCAAGTAATTTCATTTATGTGAGTTATATATTATTGCGCTTGATACTTTTAAGTGACTAGTCACCACTTGAATGATTTGATATGTAGGTTTGAAACTGAAAAGTCATACTATACAATAGCTTCTTATAATATATGATCATGAATTAAATATAAATATAGATATACCGTGTTATTTGTATAGCATTCAGTGATAAAGTGATTTAAAAGACTCATTATAAGTCGGAATATTAATAAATTTTAATGTAACTTATGTTTATTTAAATTTATATGGAGATATAGTAGATTAATAAACTGAGCATGTTTGCTATACATAGAGATAAGATAATAAATAGATTATGAAAATTCACAATCAAATGTTTGATATTGTTATTATACGCATAACAATTTGAAATTTATATCTAGTGATTCTAGTGAAACCATAGTGAATCGGATTCTCTAACTTATTTATTTGATTGATTTACTGCATTTACTTTCCAATTTTTTCTTTTTTTTAACTTTAATTTATTCTCAATTACATTTTGATCTGTTAGATAAATTTTAGAATTAATTTATTTTTAATATTTAATAGTTTGTTATTCATCAATCTCTCTAAGACTATACTATTTTCTCATTATTATATTACTTGTTCAATGCGTTCACTTGCGTTTAGAATTTTATGAACAACCTAAAATGGACATTGAAGTAATCAAATCATCTCAAATAAAGAATTTTAGCATCCAACCATTAGAGAAGTGGTATTTTAGTAAAAAAAATTCTAAGTATATTTTTTGATTTTTTTTCCTCTTCCCTCCCTTGGCATTGCCCACCTCATCGATGGTCAATGGTGATCATCGGTCTCAAGCAAGGGTTGCCTCGCCTAGGGCTAGGCGGGCAAGGGCAACCTCGTCTTCGCCAGTCCAAGCAAGGGTGACCCTTGGCCAACATTGGCAAGAGCCCCCCTCACCTAAGTCTAGCGACCTCCACCATGGTTGGCAGAGGGAAGGGGGCAAAATTTTTTTTTTTAAAGGAAAAATGAAAAAGAAAAATTTTGCAAAATAAAAAGACAAAATTACCCTTCAACTAGCAATGATAGGCCATTCTTGAGATGATATAACCACTTCAAGCATTTATTTGATACAAGTTCCATTTTAGGTCCTTATTTGAAAAAACAAAAGTGCTCCGAGTGCGTTTGATTCAATATTTTGAAAGCTCATAATAGTTTAGCCTAAAAATTTTTAGGCAAATGCAAATGTCATTTATTATACTATGCTTTGAAAATCAATTTTGAAAGGAATATTGTTTGATAGGAAACACATTTAGAAAGCCCTTTGAGTGATTAAAATTAGTTTTTTTAAATTTTTATTTGTTTAAAATTGAAAAAAAAATAATGTATGTATCTTTTTAAATAGAAATTTTGACAATAATATTAAAAAATGAAATATATATAATTAAAAAAAGAAGAAGATCAAACCCTTTGCTGGTTTGGTGAAAAGCTATAGCGCCGACAAGTTAGATTTGGCGTCGGTGGTTGTCAGTTGAGGTTGTCCGAGATTAAGTGACCTCCTGCGAGGGTGGCGCGACCCTAGCGAGGGCTGCCCGACCTAGGTGGTGTGCAACCCAAGCAATCATCGCTTGGTTGCTTGAGGTCGTGCGACCTCAGGCAACCTTGATTGATAGCCTCCAATGCTAAATTTGGCTCATAGGTGGCCATAGCTCTTCGCCAGACCGGCAAATAGTTTGGTCCTTTTTTTTAATAAAAAATAAAATAAATAGGGACAAAATTGGAAATTTAAAGAATTAGCCATAATACTTTTGAAAAAAAAAAAGAGTTTAAGCATTTGTCCAAATATTGAAAACTCAATACTAGTTTCTTTTAGCCTTCAACATACTGATTTTTACTCAAAAAGCTTTTTTAAAATAGTTGTCAAACGGTCTAATATTTTTCTAATGGGAAATTTTTTGGGAATGTTAAACCAAACACACATTCATAATCTTATTCGAAATAAAGTTTTCTTTTAACTCTTTACTTGAGAATATGACAGCAATTCATGCCCCCCATTCGGAATTTTTCCGAAAGTTTATTTATTTATTTTTTTGAGCAAAATTTCCCAAAGGTGATTGACCTTGCACGTAATATTACATTTACGCCGGAGGTATAACCACTTTGGCAAGCAACGATCGTCGGCACCCTCAGCGACGGAGTTGCCCACTCTTTGAAGAAGATGTCCGGTTAAGCTCCGGGGAACGGGCTTGAATCCCGTCGACGACCGACCCCCCCGGCCGACGGCGGCCGGCGTTCGACCGCGGCGGCGATAAGCCCGGACTCCTCGGCGTGAACGGCCGTTCCCATGCTGCTCCCTCTGCGGACCGCTCGTCTCTCCCGGCGCTCCTTCTCGTCTTCCCCGCTCTCGAGATCCGATTACGTTCGCGCTCGCCTCGACTCCATCCTCTCGAGCCGCGCCCCCTCGCCGTCGTCCCTCCTCCAGTCCCACGGCCTCGTCGTGACGGCCGGGCACTCCGGGAACGCGTTCGTCGCGGCGAAGCTCGTCTCTCTGTACGCGTCTCTCGGCCGACCCACGTGCTCGACCCGGGTGTTCGATCGTGTTGAGGCGAAGGACGTCTTTCTTTGGAACTCCATCGTCAAAACCCACTTCTCGAATGGCGCCTGTTCTCGGGCCATCGAGTTTTACTCCCGGATGCGCGCGGCGAATGAGCTGCCCGACCAGTTTACGATCCCCATGGTTGTCGCCGCCTGCGCAGACATTGGGTCGCTGAATTACGGGATGTGGGTCCACGCTTTGGCGTGTAAATGTGGTCTCTTTGCGGGAAGCTCGGCGGTCGGATCTTCTTTCGTGTACATGTATTCGAAGTGTGGCCAAATGATGGATGCCTCTTTGGTGTTTGATGAAATTCGCGTGCGAGATGTGGTGGCTTGGACCGCACTTTTGATTGGATACGTGCAGAATGGGGAAAATGAGAAGGCATTGTGGAGTTTGCGCGAGATGCTGAGGTTAGGTGGGTTGGAGGAGAGACCCAATTTTAGAACCATGGAGGGTGGATTTCAAGCTTCTGGGAATATGGGTGCAGTATCAGAAGGTCGTTGTCTTCATGGTTTAGCAGTAAAAAGTGGACTTTTGTGTTGTGAAGTAGTTAAGTGTTCAGCTTTGTCTATGTACTCGAGATGTGATTTCCCTGAAGATGCTCATTCATCTTTTTGTGAGATTGTCGATAAGGATGTTCTCTCATGGACATCGGTAATCAGTGTCTATGCAAGGTTCGGATGTATGGCAGAGTGCTTGTCTTTGTTTCTTCAAATGCAATCCAGTGGAACATATCCAGATAAAATTGTTACCAGCTGCGTACTTTTGGCTTTCGCTAATACCATAAGTGTCTCAGAAGGGAGGACGTTTCATGGCTTGCTTATACGGAGACATTCTCTGTTAGTTCAGGATCAGATGGTCCACAATGCGTTATTGTCCATGAATTGCAAGTTCGGGCTCTTAAATGTTGCTGAAAAGCTTTTTGCCACTAGAGCGCATGAACTTGCAAAAGAGCCGTGGAACATTATGGTTTCAGGATGTGGGAAGTTGGGAATGGAAGAGAATTGTATACTGTACTTTAAGAATATGCAACATCTAGGCATTGAATGTGATTTAGATTCTTTGGTCTCTGTCATTTCTTCGTGTTCAAAATTAGGAGCAACCAATCTGGGCAAGTCAGTTCATTGTTATGCCATCAGAAGATCAATTGATGGGAATGCCTCATTTGCCAATTCACTCATAGGTTTCTATGGTAGGTTGGGTAATTTGGCAGTTGTACAAAGAATCTTTTCAAGGATGAAGAGAGATACTGTCTCATGGAACGCTGTAATATCATCTTATGTTCATAATAAGCATTATGAAGGTGCCATTGCTCTTTTTGATAGAATGGTATCAGAGGATATGAAGCCTAACTCTGCAACATTAGTCAGCGTGCTTGCAGCCAGTGCTAATCTGGCTTCGTCAGAGAAAGGAGAAAGGATCCACCAGTATCTGGAGGAAGAAATGATTGAAACGAACCTTCCTCTTACAACTGCATTAGTTCATATGTACGCAAAATGTGGAAAACTTGACAAAGCTCGTGAATTATTCGACTTAATGAACGAGAGGGACATTATTTCTTGGAATGTTATGATTTCTGGTTATGGAATGCATGGACATGCAAAATCTGCTGTTGAGATTTTCCAGCTGATGGAGAACTCAAAGGTTAGACCAAACGCACTCACTTTTCTTGGACTTCTGTCAGCCTGTGCACATGCAGGTCTTGTTGAAGAAGGGAAGCGTCTCTTTTCTAGAATGCAACATTATTCCATTGAACCCAACGTAAAGCACTATACTTGCATGGTAGATCTTCTCAGCAAGTCTGGTGATCTGCAAGGAGCTGAAGAGTTGGTTCTTTCGATGCCTGTGCGACCTGATGGCGGTGTATGGGGGGCTCTATTAAGTGCTTGTGCCATCCATGAAAAACTGGAGGTCGGAATGAGAGTTGCAAACCGTGCAATTCAATCTGAACCAGATAATGATGGATATTACGTGTTGCTTTCTAATATGTGTAGTTCTATGGGGAGATGGGAAGAGGCGGAGATGGTCAGGAAAATGATGAAAGGTGGGGGCGTGCAGAAGCAAGCAGCCTGGAGTGCAACATAATTGACTAGATCTTCTTGCAAGTATCTTTCTCTTTCAGATGAAACAAGCCATGACCGCTTGCAAGTATATTACTTGCACAATTACAGGAGAGCTACGTCAGTGTACGTTTTGAGCATGGGGGAGCCAGATCCCTCTTTATCAGACATCACTGGTCCAGGGGCTGATGAGATCATCAAAGTCGATTGAGTTGGGATCTGAAGTTTGCTTTGCATTTGGCTTACGGTGAGAATTGCTGTCGCTTTGTGCTGGCAACTTTATCAACTGACAAATAGTTTCATCTTAAGAAAGAATTCAAGATTGTTTTATTTTCTTTTTCCCTTTGGCATAAAAATGATAGCTCATCTTGCTTTCACTTACTATGGTGGGGAGAATGGTGATGGCGGTGGTTTAGGAGTGATCTTTGGTTTTGGGAGTATGATGCTGGAAGGTTAAAGGTAATTTCTGCAATTTTATGCATGTTGATGCATGTGCACAATTGACATGGCTGCTGGGTTCATAGCACAAGTGGAATTTTAAATAGAAATAAGACCCTGCTGAAGACTGAATAATTTGCTTATAAATAGACTTTATCGTACTCCACCAGGATCATAGTTATTAGAATACTCAACTTAGCACATAAGAATACCGCCGAATCAACCATTTACTGAGCTAAATGAAGCAAAATTAGTTTGGCATGATAGCAATTTCTTTGTAATCTTATTCGTTATAATATCCAGTATGTTTTGCATCGACTGATGCTTATTTTCTAGCTCAGAGAATCAAGGAATTTGGAAGTGATGAAATGGATGCCATGCTGCAATTGTTGTCATTGGCAGCTGAAGCTGATTTCTAACCTGACCATGGTGCTTCCTTTGTCTGTCAGTGAGTGAACTTGCCAATCTCAAGCCAGCCACCATCATGTTGCGATCTTCCCCGCAGTTTTACCTGTGTGTTTTCTTTCAATGGACATCCATTTCGTACTATTTTTGTGTCGTTAGAATTTCGCTCTTGATAGTTGTTCTTTGGCTGTGGCTTAATCATATCTATTCCATTGGATTGCAGGGTGCTCTCCCCAAGCAATTACAATTATCTTGAATCAAGCAGATGTAATCTGACGAGAAGCAAACAACTGGCTATGGAGAATGCGAGCAGCAGGAGAACTTAATGTGCCAGAGTCATCGGCCAGTTGAGGTTTGTCGATGCTGTTTTGCTGGGTGAGGAGGCGACAATACATCCCTGTTATGTTCCATCAACTATTTGTATTTTTTTTTACTGTAGATGCTGATCAAGTTATTCAGTTGACTGTATTATCTCCACATTTATAAGTTCCCGGCGATGCTAAGACTCCTCCATATCTTCAGATGGCTTGGCCCGAGCTCAACACGGCGAAGTCGTTGCACAGAATGCTCGAAGCTTGGTCGGCTGAAGATGAGATTGTCTGTGCACTCTCCATTCAGGGTGAGTGTTTTGGTTGGTGGCCCTTTGAACTTTTGCATCTGGGAAATGTCAAAACGCTGAGTCTCTCCATAACAAACTAATTTAGTCGTTGCCTAGAACTATTCTTGTGGTATTATTTTTAATTTTTAGAGAAGAAGAGGGATCTATTGACATGTGGAATGGGACATATGACATCGACTTTATTTTTATTTTTTTGCTCCTATTTATTGCAAATTTGTGTTTTCTCTGCTAGGCGGCTTATTTGTTCCCATCCATACCTGCGCCTGTTGAACATAATGGCCATGGAGCAGATTTTAATTCAAGACTGGGTTGATGTCGATATCCCACTCTTCAAAATTCAAAATTCTCGGTTACCAAAAAAAAAAAAAATTACAGAAATCAATTGAATAAAATCAATGAGAAGCCACTCTTCCAATTGAACACGGATGAGGTACAAGTTCAGTACATTTTTGAATAATTTTGAGGCAAAAATCCAATTGAACACGGATGAGGTACAAGTTCAGTACATTTTTGAATAATTTTAAGGCAAAAATCCAATTGAACACGGATGAGGTACAAGTTCAGTACATTTTTGAATAATTTTAAGGCAAAAATCGAAGAAAGTTTGATAAATTCGGTGCCGTCACCACCTCCGAGCACGACCCAGCACGGGCCCGATTGTGTCGGGCCAAGGGCATGCCGTGCCTGACGGGCTGGACTGGCCGGGCGGCCATCCTCACCTCACAGGGGGCAACATGAGGATTCAATCACAGTTCACCGGTCTCATCCTATTGAGTCGCGACCAGAAGAGGCTCCCAGGTTCAGCCATCTTTGCCTCTATCTCTCTCTCACCGCGACTACTATCGGACATCCCGTCGCCGCCACCGGTTTCCGTTTATCCGATGTCGTGTCCATGGTGACGGGAGCAGCAGTCTCATCCAGTCAAGGAACGGGGTTGCTCACTGCCCACCCCGAACACGAAATTTGTGGAAAATAAGCAGGTCCTCCCCCGGCCAATTTTGACCATTAACATTTGAAATTGAGGGAACAGTTGAACGACCACTCACCAGAAAAAACGGTGGAATACCGACGAAGCTCCACTTAGACATAATGGTTTCTCGAGAAAGCTGGTGCGGTGATGGCGACAAGCAGGACCATGATGAAGATGTTTTGGAAATCAAACCTTGAATTTGTACAGAGTCGCTTCTAGAAAGATTGTCCCTTTCTAATGCATAACGATATCGTCGTGGATAACGGAAAATGATGGGGTTAGGGTCGAATCACCTAATTTTTCTAGCATGCCCCCACGATTGGACTGATGGTAATTTCGGTGATCTTGATTTAAAATATTAATATCGTGGACTTTTTTGTTGCACTTTTGAAAACAACGACTTTCGTTCTCATATAATTGAGGATTAATAACATAAAAAAGTATACTGATGTATTTATAATAAATTTATCTCAAATTAATATTTTAAGCAAAAAAAATCCTAAATGTGATACACCTGTAATAAATTTACTTTTACTTAGTTTTCATTAAATTATATTATTTAAATTATTGAGTTAGATGGTACATAGTAGTTAATGGAATTCTTCATGGTATTAATCCAATTTAATGAATGTCTGATAGATGGTAAATTCATTATGAATAAAATTAGTTTATGGTAAATTTATTATATATGTACCTATTGAGGTTTTTGATGTTCACAAAATTTGCTTGGGATAGTGTTGTTGGTGTATCGATTTAAGATTTTTCACGATATCAATTTACAATTAAAAATACCCACTCTGCGATAAATTCGCGTCCTGCCTCCTTATTCGGGAGGGGAGGGGTTCGAAATTCCATGCCCTATTGTGTGACTAAAGTGGAGTGCTGTGGGAGGTAGGCCTTCGCGCTATATCTCCCTCTGGTTTATGCCGCCAGCTGCTGACTGTACAGTGGTTCTAGGATAAAAAAAGAAAAAAGAAAAAACTTACAATTAAAAATCAAATTTGGTTCACACCTCTCGAAAAATGACAAATCCTTTGGGCCCTGTCATCCAATCAATGTACTCTCTTTATCAATTCCTCCTTTTTTCCACTTGCGAGTGGAGGTCAAGCTGGCACGTGAATATTAAAAATCGCATTCTCTTTAAATCCAGCGCCACAGAAAAAAGAAGAAGATTAAATTAACTTTTAGTTGATTAATTAGCCTCATTACCGACGAAAAAGAAGACTCCATTCCGTTCCTCTCGTTGAACACGCCGGGCGACTTTTGTCTGCATCCCCTGTTTCTCCTCCCGCGTTCGAACGGCGCGACAAGGACCATCGTCCGCTCTGCAGCCGCATAGCGACGCAGGCCACGAGGTTGGAGGACCATAGCCGTGTTCCCCGCTTCACGAGGCAGCTCTTTGATCGCCATACCCACCATTGAGCTCTGCTTCTAGAGAGGCAGAGGCAGGGGCAGAGGCAGAGGCAGAGCAGAGGCAGAGCAAAGAAGGTTCGAGCGTTTGAGCATCGTTCCGATGGCCAGGTGCTGCAGCTTCACGGCGACGAGGGACCAGTGCCTCCGCTTCTCCTTCTCGCGGTCGGGCCTCAAGTCCACCGTCACCGACCTCGGCGGCGGCACGGTGATGCACTGCTGGGTCCCCAGGAGGCCCAAGCCGGCGAGGCCCGACCTCGTCCTCCTCCACGGCATCGGGGCCAACGCAATGTGGCAGTGGAACGACTTCGTCTCCCCGCTCGCCGCACGCTTCAACGTGTACGTCCCCGACCTCCTCTTCTTCGGGGACTCCTACACGACGAGGCCCGAGCGGAGCGAGGAGTTCCAGGCCCAGTGCGTGGTGGCGCTGATGGAGGCGATCGGCGTGAAGAGGATGAATGTGGTGGGGATGAGCTACGGAGGGTTCGTGGCGTACAGCGTGGCGGTTCAGTTCGGGGAGAGGGTGGACAAGTTGGTGCTGATCTGCGCGGGGGTGTGCTTGGAGGACAAGGACATGGAGGAGGGGATGTTTCGGGTTCGGAGCGTGGACGAGGCGGTGAGCGTGCTGCTGCCGCAGCAGCCGGAGAAGGTCCGGGACTTGGTGCGCATTTCGTTCCACCGGCCGCCCAAGCGGATGCCCAATTGCTTCCTCCAGGACTTCATCGATGTGAGTAAAATGTTTGTCCTGGATAATGTCATGTTCGTGGGTCGGACTGGGTTTATGAATTGCAACTTTTGCTTGAACGCGCTGAAAGTCAGTTCTTTGCGAATCTGTGCTAGATCGTCGAGATCTGCTTTGATAATTATGTCGAAAAGTGACATTCCCGTAGCGTCATCATCTTGCTATGGTTGGGGCATTGACGTTGCTAGTGGATTGTAGTTACCTCAAGAATTGGCAGTGTTTTGGACATGTGGTGCTGGGGAAGTGCAGGTGATATGGATGGATGACAGTAATCCAGTTGGTACTGAGAAGGCATCATAGTTTCATGGGCTAAATCCACATATATATATGGTTGACGGTGGTTCTGATCTGCTTGTCATTATGGTTTGCGGGAGATTAGGAGGGTTTAGAGTCACTTTCGTGGAGTTCTGGACGCTGCTGATACATATTTGTTTGAACTGAAACCAAACCTTCTCTAATTGATCCAACAGGTTAGTGGATACTCTGTTTAAACCTCGATGTTTTTCGCAGGTGATGTGCACAGAGTATCTTCAAGAGAGGATAGAATTGATTGTTGCTCTACACAAGGACAGAAAACTTTCTAACCTACCGAAGCTAGCTAAGGTTCATGCTTCTCATCTGTCAAGATGTCCTTGATTTCTCTTCCTTTATACATCTCTTCATCCTGCTAAATCATAGTTGGCTCTGATGCAGTCGCCGCTGATCATTTGGGGGGAGCACGATGTTGTATTTCCGATGGAGTTGGCTGAAAGATTGAAACGGTTAGCCTTTTATACAGTCTTAATGTGCCGTCACACTGGAGGCCCTTTTTGCACGAGGAAGGGAGCGATTAAGATGCTACTCTAGATTATCATATAGTTTTTACCTGCAATGAGGTTGCGCATGTTAATTGAAAGGACTCGGACAGTTGAAGCAGCCGCTCTCAATTTGCTCTTTTGGAAACTTATAGAGACAACCTGTGCATTTGGTTCGAGTACAGAGCTCCCTTCATTTTGAAAAATTCACATTGACCACTGATTCTCGTTGTGGGACTCAGAATCTCACGAACTTGGGGAATGTAGAAAACATTCTCTATGACTTTATCGCATTCTGATCTGTGTTGCCTATATCTATATGTCATCAAACTACTGGATTGTGTCCGTCTGATTTTACTTTCTGTTTTGTTGCATTTGAACAGGCATGTGGATGGAAATGCACAGCTGGTGGTCATCAAGGATGCAGGGCACGCCATCAATGCAGAGAAGCCCAAAGAGATGTACAGGATCTTAAAAACTTTCCTCGTCGATCCCCCCACTTCACACGAGCCCAGAAACCAGCTGAATGGGCAGAAGGCGGACTGAATGTATTAACTTGCTGAGGTTTCGATCATATAATTCTCATGGAACGTATGGCATTCATAGGACAGCACTGGAATTTTTGAATTACTACTGTAATGCATGCAAGATGAGGACAGCAAAATGCAATTATAGAATGTACAGAAAGTATATCTTTATCCATGTTTTCAATGCTGTATGATTGAAAATACCAGCAGCATTGAAAACACCATGCAGAAGGAACAGGACGAACTAACAGATTGGACAAAAGAAAAGGGAAATCCTAGACCACGGAAATGCTAGAATTCTTTCTTCTTAAGAAGATTGATCTACCTCTTGCGAGGGCTAGATATTCATATGGCCAAGCCGGCCCATTATTTTGCGAGACTGGATTGCCATTTCTTTGTCATGATCATGTTAGGCTTGGCTTAGGCACTAAAAAGACACCGGCAAATTCTCTTGTGAAAGTAGCTAGTAGGTATCTCCCATAGGGAGCAGGGAGAGGTGAGTAGGTGATTATAAAAAAATCTTGACAATTTAAAGTGGAATAGAACGAGTCAAAATTAAAGAGGTCAGATTTTGGAACATAGTTAAAAATCTATTATACAGTAGAACAAACTTTAGAAGCACCTTGCGAGTGTATAATGGACTCTAGCAATAAATAATGAGAGTTTAAGGATAAGAGAGAAATTGCATATAAGATTTATAGTAATTTAGATTATAGTAATCCTCTATTCACTTTTCGATACTGATAGCCTACTGATTGGATTTCATTAGATAATAAATGCAATGTTATAGTCAAGTTGTGCGGTTTATACCCAAGTACTTCTACCCAAAGCTGGTGTTGCTTATACCCAAACTGATAGGACTTACTATCTTACACCAAAGCACATGCTTATAACATTGTTAACACCTCTCAAATGATTACAAAATTTAAGCTTATGAAAGATAAGTGTATATGGTCTAAGTATAATCAAATTTTGAAATTATATATTTTACGCTTCATCTTTTACATGCTTGTTGGTACCTTGGTCTTCTTATATATTTCTCCACTTGCAAACTAGCTGTTGAATAGTCTATAGATGATCGTTTTCCAATTTATCTGTTGGACAGATCTATGTCAAGAAGATTGGGGGGCCGTTGAGTGATAGAAGCTAAATCTTCACTTGATTCTAATCATTTATACAATTAGAGTCTTGGTTTTCAAAAGTAGAGCTTCTTCATATACGAGAACTTGTCTCGAAATTGATTTTCCAATCACATAAAATTGAGTCCATTAAGTCTTTTTTGGTGTGAAATCTAAATCAGATCATTAGTCATTATATGTTATGGACTTATGTCACGTTCTGTCAAGTTGTCTCATTCTAAACTTGTTTCGTTCTAAACTAGTTACGTTTTGAACTTGCTTCATTTTGAAATTGTCACGTATGGAACTAGTGGTACGTTTTGCACTTGTGTCTTGTTCTGTATTTGTGTCTTGTTTTGAACTTGTTTAGCCGTAGAGTCTAGACTTTGTTATAATACAATCTGAATAAGTTCAACTTTAACATGTAGTCTATCTTCCTAGTTCTTCAAAGTATAATCTTTGATAATATACTTTATACATTCTATTAGTTGCATGTTGACTTGTGCATCTTTTATCTAGTTACTCAATCATTAAACAAGTCAGTAGCATTTAATTTATTTTTCCATTTTCAAAAGATTAAGATATGTCTCTAACATCTTGGACGGCCCACTTATTTACAAGCAATCCCTTTTCTTTTCCTGAGAAAAAAATTATGATTATCAAACTCTCAGTCTAGCCAAAATTCCCATTTTGTAGCCAATTTCGAAGAGGATATACAATTCTATTTACATGCAAAAAAATGTTTCCAAGTACGACAAAGGAAATTATTGAATCTTAGTAATGGCTGCTGGGACGAGCCAAAAGGTACAAAAATCACTTGCCCTTTTCAAATGACTCCTTCATCCACTTCGCTGCGTTCGGAAAAACTTTTGGAAAAAGCCTTTGAAAGAATATAAAAAACTTTAAGTTAAAAGAATTTTTCAAAATGCAAATTGTATTTGGTAAATTGTAATTTAAAAGTCTATTATGAAGTATTTTTGAGTAAAATTGTGTTTGGAAAAATTATACTCATATAAAGCACTTCAGCTATTGAAAATATTTATCCCTAATAGACTAGGTGGCCGGCGGTGATCTAGATCTGTCACCGGTGGATAGTTGGTGGCCGTCATTTGCCCTTGGGGACCACCGATGAAGGTCACCTTGGGTTGGGTGGCCCCCGGCGAGGGTTGCGCGACTTGTGCAACCCCTCACGGAGGTCGCTTGACCTTGGCGAGGGCCACCTGGGTCTCTAGGTAGCCCTCGCTAGCGACCCTCGTGGAGGTCGCTCAACTCCGACAAAGGCCGGCTAGGTTGCATGACTTGTGCAACCCCTCGCCGAGGTTGCTTGACATTGGCAAAAGCCAACTATGTCACGCTCGCTTGACCCTAGCGAGGGCTAGTTGGGTCATGCAAATGTAGGCCCTCGCTGTCGTGACCCTCATGAAGTTTGGTTGACCTCGATAAGGGCCAGTTGGGTCGCCCGACACTAGGCAGCCCCTCATTGGGGTTGCATGACTGCTGAGGGTCGTCCATTGTCTGGATTGGTGACCTCAGTTGGCCTTGTGAGGGTTGTGCGACCTAGACAGCACTTGCCTAGGTTGTGCGACCCCCCAGCGATGATCACATGGCTTGTCGACGACGGCCGCTTGGGTCACCGGTGATGTCGTTGGCCTCTCTTTACTTCCCCCTGCCGAACCCTCGTAGCCACAGCAACCACGCTAGCTGGCGCAAGGAGATGAAAATGAACAGTTGCAAACAAGGGCAAAATCGGAAAATCAAAAAATTAGTGAGAATAAAACCGGGACCTACCTTTGACAAAAGTTGAAAGCCCAACGCAGCTTCAGCCCAACGTAACCTAGGACTTGCCTTGGGCTTTCAGCCTTTCAAAGGCAAACTTTGCCTTAAGGTGGGTTTCAAAAATGAAACCAAACACCCAATATTTGGCTTAAAGATCTTTGGAGGCCTAAAGTCCCTTTCCAAAGCCTTTGCCAAACGCAATACGTGCGCTTCTAGAAAGGTGATTTGAGAGTGGGCTTGGAGCGACCAGTTTACAGGGGACGAGTCCATTCATAAACGGCACGAAAACACAGGTCAGCATACATCGGTCGTCCTCAAGACCATAAACTCCAATCAGATGATAATGATTTCCATACACTGAAAAGGCATGTGGAGCGGAAATTGCACGACCGGTGGTCATAAAGGATGCAGGGGCACGCCATCAATGCAGAGAAGCCTAAAGAGATGTACAAGATCTTAAAAACCTCCATCATCGATCCGCTTGCTCCAAATGAGCCCGGAAACCGGATGAATGGTCGGAAGGTGGACCGAAGGTATGATTTGCCGAGGTTTCGATCACGTGATGCTTGTGGAATGGATCGCATTTTGCAGATGGCACTGGAATGTTTTAATTTGGCACGGTAAAAGCATGCAAGATTAGGACAGCAAATGCGATTATAGAATATACAAGTCCACTTGCTCCCCATGACCCCAGAAAACATGAATGGTCGGAAGGCGGACCAAAGGTATGATTTACCGAGGTTTCAATCACGTGATACTCATGGAATGCGTCACATTTTGCAGATATCACCGGAATTTTTTAATTCGGCACGGTAAAAGCATGCAAGATTAGGACATCAAATGCGATTATAGAATGTACAAAAGGTAAAGTATCTTTATTCATATTATCTAATGCTGTAAGATTCCGAATACCATTTCAAAGGAACTGAACAAACCAACAGAATGGAAATTAGTGCTTCTTTCGATATATTCTCGGAAGATATGTGAATATCGTAATGGTTCCTCTAATCTAATACTTCAGATGGACAACCTCCTTAATGAATCTGTTGAAGTCATTGTACGATGACCCTCCACGACCAGCGGCTTCCAAAGCTCTCTCCTTCCACTTCTTAGCATTCTCCCTCATCTTCTTCCCGCCGGCCCCTTCCATCACTTCCTGAACAAGAGCTTCTATTTCCTCACGCCTCACATCCTGGTTCACTTCCATGCCGATCCCCCATTCCGTACATGCGTACCGACAGTTTGTCTGTTGCTCGGCAAAGAACGGCCAGCAAATGAGAGGCACGCCTCCGCAGATAGCTTCCAATGTAGAATTCCACCCGCAGTGGGTTAGAAAAGCACCAACCGATCCATGACGCAGGACGTGATCCTGCGGACACCAGGTCGTCAAGAACCCTCTGTCTTTCACTTCCTCAAGGAACTCCTGAGGCAAAATTGCAGAATCACCCCCCACAACATCAGGCCTGATCACCCACAAAAATGGGTGCTTGCTATTTGCAAGCCCCCAAGCAAACTCCTTCAGGTGTTCCTCAGTCATGACAATCATACTCCCATAGTTCACATACACAACCGACTCGGCTTCTCTCTGATCGAGCCATTCGAGGCAGCTGTAGTCTTCCTTCCACAGATTCGACCTGAAAGACTTGACTGAGCTCGAGGGGATATCCTGGACGAGCAAGGAAAGGGGCCCTGTACAGTAAATTCGTGGGGACATGTCTGCAATTTTCTCCAGTACTTCGTGTTCAAGCTCATTGAAGGTGTGGAACAAGATAGCAGATGATTTCAGGCAGTGCTGCGCTTCTTCTCCTACGAAGTCAAACAAGATGTCGTTCAGGTCCGTGGTCCGTATGAAGCTTGGAATGTCCCGCAGTCGGATGTTTCTCATGCCAGGGATCCAGTCAACAGGACCATCCAACGTCCCGTCGTTCAGGAAGTCTTCATCTGTTACATGTAATATGCAGTGAGGATCCAATCCAGAACTTTAACAAGA
This sequence comes from Eucalyptus grandis x Eucalyptus urophylla, assembly GCA_028830015.1. Lineage (NCBI taxonomy): Eukaryota > Viridiplantae > Streptophyta > Magnoliopsida > Myrtales > Myrtaceae > Eucalyptus > Eucalyptus grandis x Eucalyptus urophylla. The sequence goes on along the minus strand of CM054200.1, from coordinate 59,863,156 downwards.
GAAACAGATGAACGGAAATAACTCATGTGGAGAGAGATAACTAAATAAACAAATAAAGATCTGGTGCATTTATCCGAGAGAAGCAAAGACGAATACATAAACAAAGGCCAGTACCTTTGAATGGAACGATCCCTCTCTTAACAAGCTCTTTGTACTGCAAATAACCCATGAACCCACAACCTGAAGCACTCCAGAACTGAACCTCTGGGACTCCAAGCTCTCTCGCAGCTTTACTGGCGAAGCTCATCATCCCATCTGATATCACACAACTCACGGGCGGAAGAACTTCGTCACTTTTGATCCTGGCAAGCAATTTCTTGAAAGGGCCCAAGCAGTTCTTCCGGAGTGAGTCGCAGAGGGCCGGGGCATCTTGTGTCGCATCGCGGTCTGATGGCGGGAGGCCGTCTGGGATCGTCTCAAAGCGGAAGTTTTCAAGGCCTCGGAGCAAGTCGAGTCCCTTAGACCGGAGGAGGCGGCGGTGGTTGAACTCAGTGTTGACGAACGTGACGAAGACGCCGCGCGCGAGGAGGAGCTTGGCAAGCTGCATCATGGGGTTGATGTGGCCTTGGGCCGGGAAGGGCACGCACACGGCGTGCGCATGTGCACGGGAGTTTCTTGATTCTTGGGATAACGAACCCATCAGCCACGTCTCTTCCTCTCCGTAGAGCAAAAGATCAAGAAAGTGTGTCCCAGGTGATGGAACTTGCAACTGATATAAGTCTGCCAAATCTGTTCAATTTCGGTCGGTCTTTATAGATTTATATTAGACACGTGGGAGATGCGCGCCTTAATAGGGTGATTGTATATTTCATTTGTTTACACTAATTATAGAGCGCATACGACTATTCTGGTCTTTTAGATGTGACTTTACCTTAATAGTGTCATTGTGAGGTAAGGTGACGCCTACCTTCAACACGTTACTGGACCTTTGACTGGTCATTCGTTATGATTCGTGCCTTAGATCAATTTCTTAGCTGATGAAAGAATAGCTTGATCGACAACGACAATTTCATCGTGCATGTATGGGGATAAACATTACAATATTACATGTTTTCCTCATGGTTTTTAGAGATTTTGCACAATTATTGCCGGACTATTTTAAAAGTTGAAAATGATTTAATATTAAAATATTTTAATATTTGTGCCTACTGAGTGAAATATATATGGAGAAAGCAAAATAATGGATCTAAAAAGATTTAAACTTACGATCTCATTTTTTTGATACTATGAAGTTTTTGTGAGACCATTGATAATAATTTTAAAAATTTAAAACGTTAGATGAATGCGTTGTTTAATATTAGATATTATAAAATGTATATTTTATTAGGTAAGTAAATGTCGGATCTATGAAATCTCATTTGTAAAGATACTCTCAAAGCTTGAGCAGAAAATTGGAAGATGAAATTATTTGTGCTCAATAAAGTGAGAATCATACCCTCTTATAGTATTTTCTACCAACACAAGTCATTTCTCAATCTAGTGAAAAAGATTTATCATCCCATTGATTTCTAACTATTGAACTTACTGATATCTTTGACTCATCGGAAACTTTTGGCACTTTTAATGTACTTTCCCCTCTCTTCATCTTCTTGCTAAATTGTAGTTGACTGTTGATGCAGTGGCTGCTGATCATTTGGGGGGAGCATGAAGAAGTATTTCTGATGGAGTTGGCTGAAAGATTAAAACGATCAGCCTATCATACTATCTTACCGTGCCGTCACACTGGAGACCCTTTTTGCACGAGGCACGTTGCGATTTAGATCGTAGAGTCCAGATTATCTCATTTTGTTTGCCCGTAATGACGTTCCGCAAGTTACTCGGAAGGACTCTGGACAGTTTAAGCAGTTGTTTACCCTATCAAACTCCCTCAACCAAGCTGAAAAAGTCTGCCACTCTCATTTTCCTCTTTCGAAACTTATAGAGACCCCCTGTGAATTTGGCTCGAGTACGCGCAGCTCCCTACATTTTAAAGTTCCGCATTGTCCGCTGCCTGTTTACGTGGAACTCGGAATTTCACGAACTTAGGAATGAAGATGACTTTCTTTGCATTTTGATTCAACTTCAAGCCATTCCAATCGGTGTTGCCTTGTGTTTTTTGATCAAAGAACAGGAATGCGTCCGTCTGATTTACCCTTTTCCTTTTGTTGTATTGAACAGTGGTGTGAATGGAAATGCGCAACTAATGGTAATAAAGGATGCAGGGCACGCGATCAATGTAGAGAAGGACCAAAGAGATGTATAAGATCTTGAAAACTTTCCTCATGGATACGCTCACTCCAAATGGGTGAGGAAACCAGATGAACGATCGAAAGGCGGACGGAAGGTCTTAAATTATTGAGGTTTTAATCACATGATACTCATGGAACGTGTCGCATTTGGGGATAGCACTGGGGTTTTTGAATTACTACTGTAATGCATGCTCGATTAAGACAGCAAATACAATTATAGAATGTAAAGAAAGTAAAATGTCTTTATTCATATTATTTAATGCTGCATATACTAACAGACTTGAAACTAGAAGAGGGAAATCTTGAACCATGGTGTTTTTAGTTCTTCTCCTTTCGATAGATTTTTAGAATACGTGAAAATCTGGTAATGGATTTTTTTTTGATCTAATCATTCAAATGGACAACCTCCTTAATAAATCTATTGAAGTCGTTGTACGATGGCCCTCTGCGACTGGCGGCTTCCACAGCTCTCTCCTTCCACTTCTTAGCATTCTCCCTCATCTTCTTCCCGCTGACCCCTTCCATCACTTCCCGAACAAAAGCTTCTATTTCCTCACGCCTCACATCCTGGTTTATTTCCATGCCAATCCCCCGTTCAGTACATGCGTACCGACAGTTTGTTTGTTGCTCAGCAAAGAACGGCCAGCAAATGAGAGGAACACCTCCGCAGATACCTTCCAAGGTAGAATTCCACCCGCAGTGCGTTAGGAAAGTGCCGACTTATCCATGACTCAGGACTTGATCCTGCGGACACCAACTCGTCAAGAACCCTCTGTCTTTCACTTCCTCCAGGAACTCCGGTGGGAGGATTGCAGAATCACCCTTCACAACATCAGGCCTGATCACCCACAAAAATGGGTGCTTGCTATTTGCAAGCCCCCAAGCAAATTCCTTCAGGTGTTCCTCAGTCATGACAGTGATACTCCCATAGTTCACATACACAACTGACTCGGCTTCTCTCTGATCGAGCCATTCGAGGCAGCTGTAGTCTTCCTTCCACAGATTCAACCTGAAAGACTTGACTGAACTCGAGGGAATATCCTGGAGAAGCAAGGAAAGGGGCCCGGCACAGTAAATTTGAGGGGAAATGTCTGATATTTTCTCCAGTACTTCGTGTTCGAGCTCATTGAAGGTGTTGAAAAAGATAGCAGATGATTTCAGGCAGTGCTGCGCTTCTTCTCCTGAGAAGTCGAACATGATGTCGTTCAGGTCTGTGGTCCGCATGAAGTTCGGGATGTCCTGGAGTCGGATGTTTCTCATGCTGGGGATCCTGTCGATGGGATCATCGAGCGTCCCATTGCTCAGGAAGTCTTCATCTGTAGTGAGGATCGAATCCAGAACTTTAACAAGAGAAACAGATGAATGGAAATAACTCATGAATGGGGAGATAACTAAACAAACAAGTAGTTATCTAGTGAATTTATCCGAGAGAAGCTGAAATGAATAAATAAACAAAGGAATTACCTTCGAATGGAACAATCCCTCTTTTAACAAGCTCTCTGTACTGCAAATAACCCATGAACCCACAAGCCGAGGCAGTCCAGAACTGAACCTCTTGGACTCCAAGCTCCCTCGCAGCTTCACTGGCGAAGCCCGTCGCCCCATCTGATATCACACAAGTCACAGGCGGAAAAACCTCGTCACTCTTGATCCTGGCAAGCAATTTCTTGAAGGGGCCCAAACAGTTCTTCCGGGTCGAGTCGCAGAGGGCCGGGGGATCCTGCATTGCATTGCGGTCCGACGGCGGGAGGCCATCCGGGATTGTCTCGAAGCGGAAGTTTTCGAGGTCTTGGAGCAAATCAGGTCCCTTAGACCGGAGGAGGCGGCGGTGATTGAACTCGGTGTTGACGAACGTGACGAAGACGCCGCGAGCATGAAGGAGCTTGGCGAGCTGCATCATGGGGTTCATGTGGGCTTGGGCCGGGAAGGGGACGCACACGGCGTGTGCATGTGTATGGGATTTTCTTGATTCTTGGGATGACGAACCCATCACCCAGGTCTCTCCCCAGGGCAAAAGATCCAGAAAGCGTACGCCGGGTGATGGAACTTGCAACTGATTTAAGTCTGCCAAATCTGCTCAAGTTCGGTCGGTCTTTCCAGATTTATATTAGATGCGCAAAAGAAGAGTTCATGGAATCACCGTTAGACACGGGGAGATGTGTATATTTATAGGGTGATTGTATATTTCATTTTTGGGTCAATATCATGAAATATCTTAAATTGGTATGTCTACGATAAATTTACCATCCGTTTTCGTTAAATTTTACGGTTAAACTGCTGAGTCAAACGACATGTGGTAGATGACAGGTGTACCGCTTTGAAGTTTTACTTTGTGTTTATCATAGATGTACTAACTTGTAAATTTTCGTGATATTAATCCAATTTAATGGAAATTAACGGAGCGTAAATTTATTACAAATATACAATTTAGAGATTTTTAGTAGTTAAAAACTAATTTGGGTGAGTTGATTACCTCTCGAACAAGTGAATTGTACTATCGATTTGATACATGCCTAACATCAATTCCTTAGGAGTTAATATCATGAAAAATCCTCAATTAGTATATTTATGATATATTTATTTTAAATTAATTTTTGATCACCAAAAACCTCAAAATAGATATTAAATTTTATCGTTAAATTATAGTTGACGGGTGTGCCAATTTGGGATTGTAACCCCTCGGCGTTTGTCATGGGTTATTAATCCCATTTAACAGAAACTAATAGAAAGTAAATTTATTATAAATGTACTGGTTTTGGGTTTTTAGCGATCAAATATTTGCTTGGGATAAATTTACACATGTGTACTAGTTTGAAGTTTTTCATGCTATTAACCCATTTTTTACTTGATTAAAAAATAGGTGGATTGACAATGACAATTTCATAATGCATATATATAGGGATAAACACGATAGTATTAATTGCTCTCCACTATTTTGTGAGATCTTGCATGATTATCGCCAACTGTTTTAAATTTTGAAGTTGGTGTAATATTTAAATATTTTAATACTTGTGACTACAACATGGAATATACATCAAGAAGGTGAATAAGGGATCTGAAAAAAATTCAAACTCAAGGCATCCTTTTTTGATACCATGTAAGCTTTCGTGAGATCATTACCAATTGTTTTAAAATTTTAAGCCATTAGATAAATGCGTTGTTTAATACTTAAATATTATAAATAGGTGTATTTATTGAGGTAAGTAACTGTCGGATCTACAAAATCTCATTTGTATCGTAAAGATGCGCTTGAAGCTTGAGCAAGTAGTTGAAAGTCGAAATCATTTGTGCTCAATAAAGTGAGAATCAAACCCTATTATAGTATACACAAGTCATTTCTCAATCCAGTGATTTTTGCTTTAAATTTTTGTTCAGTAGTCAAGTATGATAAACATCTTTTCTATCGGTCTTTAAAAAATGTAGAAGATAATATCTAAACGCATTCTATTAATTAAGTGATACTAATCACTTGTTACAAAATTATTATTTACATTTAGATGTCACAATTCCTACGATCGAATATGTCCAAAATAATTATTTCTATTGTAAATCATCATATGTGTTGTAGTCAGCGTGATAATTGCTATATCCTAAGGGCAAATTTCTGGGGTTCACCAAAAAGAAAAGGAGAGAGATGAACGCTTTGAGATATTGAATTTCAGTTGCAATTTTATAGATATCTCAACAGAATTACTCATGCAAACAGACAAGATGCTGCACGGCACTGAATTTCCTTTTCTGGCTTTTTTTATTTTTTTAAATGCACCGAGTCCGATGGAGTAACATTTGGTAAGATTAGTCAAAACGGCAAAAAGTTACGTCTGTACGTGAATTAATAATTCTGTTCGAAATTGATCCGCATCATCATCATAGGTACGATGACCTGCCGTGGTTGTCCCGGTTCGTGAAATTGACCAGCATCCAGCATCATAGCGGGATGTTGGCACGTGGTCCGTGAAGAGGCTGTCTGATACAAAGTAAGAACAGATTCAATGGCTCTTCGATCATAATATTTTCAACATGAATGGAGGCTCTATCATAATAAAGCGAATCAGACAATTCAAAGTATCATTTGCCTTTGTTGTACTTTGTATTTTGTAGGTTTATTCCTGTTAAAAAAACGGCAACTTTAGGTCGGATCCTAATTTTAATCCAATTCCTTTTTTTTTTTTATCTCATGAAAATATACTAACGTTAAGTCGTGTCTTAATTTTGGGCCAAATCATTTTTTTTTTGTCTCATTCAAAAGCATAGGCCCAAAAACTTTTCTAATGTCTAAAAAAAAAAATCAGTTCTCAGCTTGTACCTAAATCTGGCACACAACAAGTTTCTGTGTCTAACGATGCCGTTAAAGATTCAACATGTTGTTCCGTGAGTATTTGGCTGAAACTTGATGGCAGTTAGATTTGGGTATTGAATGGAAATTAGTGTTTTTTTATTAGAAGAAAAAGGTTTTGGTTGGAATTGGGACACAGAGCAAATTGGTGCCTTTTTATGGGGCAAATATTTTTTTGGCCAAAATTGAGATTCCAATTAAAGTTCATGCTTTTTAAGTGAATTGAGCCGTATTTTGTATTTATGAGATTTTTTAGATTCTACTGAAAATTAAATTACAACGACCACTTTTTTTCTAGGTAATTTATTAGTAACTTATTAATATTTTTATGAAGCTGCTGACTTTTTCGTTAATTTGTAAAACGCCAACTTTTATTTGTATAATTTATCATTATTTCGATGTTACTAGCTCTCTAATGAAATTATCAAACTAAATTAGTGAGACTTACAACTTATGTTATATTAAATTACCAACTAATTTTGGATTACCAATTGCTGTTTAAGTTACTTATCAAACTCTAATTGTTTGGTTTGCTATACTAATTATTTTTATGTAGTTACCAACTTTTATTTTAGTGGTTAGCAAATCATTATTTACTAATCTTTTTTGGTGATTACCAATCTAAATTAATGTAACTCGCCAACTTTTCTCTCGTTAGATTACTACCTAATATTGGGTCTACTCTCATTGAGTTACTTATCAACATTTATTTGATTTTTTTATTTGCTAACTTTTCTTATCGCTGACAAATTTTTAGTTGCACTTTTTAGGTGCACCTTAATTTATTGACTCTTTCTAGAAAATTACTAGAATTGTTTATGTTAAACTATGTTTCAAGCTTGGGCCTATCAAACAAAATCTGACTGATGAGCATTGTGTGACTCGACCACGTGTGGGTTGATAAATCGGCGCATAAGAATCGTTGGCTGAAGATTTCAACAAGCGTGAAGCGTGACTTTGCCGCCTTCTTTAAGTCCAATTCATCCCTTGTGATTGGGATTCATTGGCATGCTGAATCTATTGCCGCAGAAAGACTTCTTTTGTTCATACAGAAGAAGAAGGCGCTCTCATGTTTCTTATATATATATACTCGTGGGGTCAGCGGGTTGATAATGAAGGAAATTTGTGGGCTACTTTTTGTCCATTTTCTTGACTCTCTTCGAGAGAAGCCACTCCCTCGTGCTGACAAAATATTGGGTGGTCCTGGACCACCAGGTTAGTGTGATCTCCAACCACTAAGGAAGCGACACATGGAGGTGTGGGACCGGCTCACCAGCAAACGACTTTATGCACAAAAATAATTTTATTTTTCCTTCACTAGCCTGCACACACCTAGGTTGCACCGACACGGACATGCGACACGCGACACGACACGACACGACACGCCGATACGTTATTTTTCAAAAGTAGAAAATTTCGACACGTTCCGACACATTATATATTAAATAAATATTTTAATATATAAATGCATAAATAACTAAATAATAATAATAAAAAGAGCATAGAATTAATCTATACCAATAACATTAATCATACATTTGTTAATATCATTCATTGTTTTAATTTGACAAATTCAACTACATTTCATTGTAATAATCCATAAAACTTGGAGGAAAAAACAAGTAATCCACGTTTCATTATTAAATTTAAAATTTAACAATAAGAAAAAAAATCAACATTCCATCATCAAATATAACAAAAATTCATTTATCCACATTATCTACTTCTTCTGAAAAAAAAAAAAAAACTCTCCAGCTCATTAAGTGAAAATTTGCAATTTCAAGCACCCAACATCTTCAAATGAGTATTAGAAATTTGTTTTAGCTTTTATTATTATTTATTATTATTTTTTATATATTTATATTTAAACCCCAAAAGTTTTGGAAATTTGTAAAAATAACCCGTGCGTGTCGAAATCACGTGTCGAAGGCAGTTGACCACGTGTCGGAGCGTGTGACAGCCTGAATTTTCATAACTTGTTTTCGATTAAATAAATCGGGCCTTTCATCGAAACGCTAATAGTGCTATTCTCTGAGCTGATCACTCACGAGATAACTGGACTATCTGGGGAAACAAGTAGGGAATCTAAATGCAATTGCACTTGAGAATTCGACCAAGAATCGACTGCTCAACCGTGTTGATCTGCAAGGGTCATTACGACACCGTCAGAGATCGATCAGAAATCAGAGATAGGTCGATTCGACTGAGATAAGTGATCAAATTGTGGGTGATTCCACTTGATTGAAAAATTCTCATCGATCGGCACTAAATTGATTTTCTGTCGTTTTGGTACCCGGTGCTTGTAATTGAAACCTCGAGATTTTCACGACAATTGAGAGTCGTTAATGTGTCGGAGATGTACATTGTGACTCGAGATAAATCGATCACGGGTCAATTGCACTAAAAATTCCTAAAAGCTACCTGATAGACTAGGTCACGCTAAAAGCGCGCCGGATTGAAAATAACCGCAAATTTGAACCCGATTTCAGAAATTGAAAGTTCTGAGGTGTCACAAGCTATTTTAGGAACGTCGACTCACTCTCCGAAGAATTTTCAGAGATTCCGGGATTTTTGCGGAAAATCGATACGGACGTTGCGGAAAATCAGCGGAAATTCAAATGGGCTAAATCAATAGTTATTAGAACTTCCGAGCCGAGCTTTTGAGTGTCAGAGACTTACAGAAAACTATATGAGTTTTCTTCATCGACATTGGACATCAAATTTGAGGAATTTGTCGAAGAGATTGAAGCTATGTGAGTAAAATTCGGAGTTAAGGAGGAGGGCTGGATTTTAGCCTCAAAAATTGAGTTTAATTGGTGGATTTTAGACTAGAAAGTATTGAGGAAATATAAGATAAGGTTGAGGCAAAAAGGGGTGGGACCAAGCATTAATTGTTGGAGATATTTTGCTTGGATTTTTGCTCATCTTCCTTCGCACGTCATCTTCACCGATTCTTTCCCCTTCGCTGTCTCCTTTTAAAACGGATTGAAGCCGACTCCCCTTCCTAAAGACCGAACCGCCTCTGCCTTCTTTCATCTTGGTCTTCCTCGTTGCACCTTCGCCGAATTAACACCAATTCTCAGCCACCAATCCACTTACGAGCTGCCTCTGCTGTTCTTCCATTCGTTCATTCGAAGATTTAAGCTGCTGCATCTCCACCAAGGTCCACGAAGCAACTCCCTTCGTCCGCATCTTCACCAGCCCACGCGTCTTCAGTTTCTTCGATCAAAACCCCCAGCGAAGGACCATCGCCGTTGACTCCAAAGCCACCGAAGACCAGCAAGTTCCAGGCCCATAGCTTAAGCCACGATCGTTCCTCTCCGCCTCGTGTCTTCATCTCCTCCAAGTGAAGCAGCACCGTCTTTGAAACCCGGTTTGTGTGAGTCCAGCGAAGCTGCGTGTCTGCGGCATCTTCTCCGAGGACCAAGCAGCTCATCTTCTTGCAATTGTGACCACCGAAATAGCTCCTCTCCTTCGTTCGTTCCAGCATAGCCGCGTCCGAAGTTCCTCGCCAAAGAAGACTGAACAATCTTCCACTGAACCGAAGCCTCACGAAGCAGCTGCTCCTTCGCCGTTGATCTTCACCGAGTCAGGCCCAGCATCACCGTAGCTCAGCCCACATCAACGGCCCATCAAGTTGCCATCTTTCTGCAGCCCATCTTCACGCAACGCCAGCCCATTTGAAGTCCATCAGCAGCCCAACAGAACAGTCTAATTAATTGGGTCTTCAGCCCAATTCAGCAAGGCCCAATTCCAGCAAGTTCAATTGGTTTTAGCAGCCCATTTTGGGCCCAAGAAGAAGGCCCAAGCCCGCGACCAGCAGCCTGCAGAAGCCCAAGACCTAAACTCAGCCTTGCTGAGTTGTGTTAGGCCCGTTTTAGGCCCGGTCCGAGAGTCCGCCGACGCCGCCGAAAATTAAGGTTTCGGCCGCCGTCGCGTCGTTGTCGCGGTGAACCGGTTTTCGCGATACACCGGTGAGTTTATACTCTAAACTCTGCTTAGTAGGTTAATAACGTTTAAGGGGTGTTAGATTTATTTTATTAGGAATTAGGTGGTTAGTTAGATTAAATTAGAAATTAAATTATTTAATTGAGCATGTTAGGTGGTTAGAATGGTTAGCTAAGGCCTAAATAAATTGTACTGTTTATCTAGAAGGGTTCGGGAATTTTCCGGGTCCGTATTGGTTATTAATTTAATGATTCTAGCCTAGGTTAGTATTTTTAGAATTTAAATTGATTTATTTAATTAATTTCAGTAATTATTTAATTATTAATTATTTTTCCGGAAATTAGGCCGGGATAGCCGGTGACCGGAATTTCGTGCTGATTGCAATGGTGTGGTTAATTTCTGCAATTGAATGTTAAATTATGCAAATTTAGTGCTGATTTGATTTTTGGTATTTAATTCCAAAAATTGTGAATTTTCAATATTTATTCAGAAAATCCCAGGTGTTGGGTTTTGACACCGAAAATGGTTTTTAGTACTATATAAAATAGTGGGATTTTCAAAAAAAAAGGATGAATATCAATTTTTCTGGATCAAGTTGACCGTGTACCCACACACGAGTAATTTCATGTGAATTTCTAATACAAAGAAAAAGGCCAGGCTTACCATTTTAATTGAAGCATTTGAGCGCAATGCACGGTACCCTGGGCCATATTTGAGTGATCGTGTGATGGTTATGAGAAATCGTCCCGGGCTGTTGAGCTGGACGTTATCCCTAATTGGGATACCCCCTGGACAACGGGAAGCTGGTCGCAGTTGATTCTGGACCCTATGCTCCTTCGGGAATGCCGTCGACGTAGTGACGAAGCCGTGCTCCATGGGGGGAGACGATGCCTGGCAATGCCAGAAGACCGCCGAACTGAGAGTAGGCCGTGCTATATGCCGAGATCAAAACTAGGAACGCATGATTAATTGAGTGTAGCGTTTCAGTTATTGGAGCTTATTTGTTGCTCATGCCTTCATGTTGTCTGTGAAATAAATTGTATTGACCTGCAGGGTGGATCTGAGACGAGGTAAGTCTCATTGATTGTGTGATTGCGTGCTTAGGACGCTTCTTGGCGTATTTCCCTCCTAATTGGGGTTTAGAGCTTAGACTCGCTGAGATGATATCTCACCCCGTTGTGGGACAACATTTTCAGGGTCGTCGAGTGGAGGACCTGGAGCTGAGAGGAGGTGATCGGAAGCGTAGGTCAGATAGGACCGCTTCTTTTTGGAAGGCCAGTCTTTTGTAGTCTTTTGGCCATAGACCTATGTACATGACTCAGTGTATATATAAAAGCATGTTTGTTTGTGAATCTATTGTCCTGCCTTTCTATCCCGAGATGATTACTGTCAGGGGATTTCTTTTCTCTTCCGCATGTGCAATAAAATGAAAAAGGGTCGGCGACTCGTCCTGGGAAGTCGCAAATTATTATCGACCAGAGAGGGATGGGCACGCGCTCGAGGCTCGGGGCGTGACAGAGCGTGTCGGACACGTGTCGGAGTGTCGGACACGACACGAAGGGTGTCGGAGAGTGTCCGTGCAACCTTGGCACACACTAGCTCCCTACGCTCTCTCTCTCCTGCTCTGCACACATTTATTTCTTTGTCTCGTATTCTCTTTCCTCTTCGTGCTTTCCTTGCCCGAAGAAGAAGGACAAAGAGCAAACCTCTTTCCTCTCTACCGAACGCTCTCAAAAACTGAATGTCTTTCTTCACTCTTAGATTTGACTATTTCGTGCTCATTGCTGCATTGGTGTTGGTCGAACGGCCGTTCCCCTGCCGTCGCCGACAAAGCAGCTATCCCTCGCGTGCTCGAAAGGGAGTGAGGCAGAGGCAGAGAGGCCGGTGACTGCCCTCAACAGAGCTTCGAAATCTCAAAGTTCTTCGGGAGCAAGTATGAGCTTGATATAATTCCTAACAAAGAGAACCCGAATGAAAACAATACAGAATCACCATAAGTGAGCAGTTTCTCCAACCCATTTACAGTTTTTGGAGGTTCAAATATTTGAAGATGAAATCCCCGAGAGCTTCAAAAGGAGATGGGACTTTCAAAAAGCATTCTGCCTCCAGATAAGTTCAGAACGAATGCGCTGCGAAAAGTTTCTCATTCTTCCCCTCCCCCCTCTTCTTCTGTCAAAATAGATGCGAAAGCATAATTCTGTTTTTCGTTTTCTATGGTTGGAGAAACTGCTGCAAAAGAGAGATAGAGTATCGATACAAACGAAACAATCTGTGGATCTAGTTCCGTCTGGTCCACAAGATACCAATACACCATTTCACTTGCAAACACACAAGTCAGAGCTTTTCGATTCCCCATTATCAAACACAACCATCTAATAAAATCTCGCCTAGCAGCTTACATAGAAACATGCGCTAACAATAATAGAGTTAGCACAATTTAAAAACCAAGAGAAAAAGAAAAAAAAGAAAAGGGCTATGTCAAATGTTGCCAAACCATTTTCTATACACAAACAAATCATCGTCTAAAATCCCGTCACCTGAAGTCCTCACCAGCAGCTTCACGCTCTTCGACTTCTTCACCGGTTTCTTCTTCACCTTCGCGGCGGCAACCTTCTTCACAACTTTCTTCCTGGGCATCGCCTTTGCAGAAGTCTTCACTGCTTTTGCCGCGGGCTTCAACTGGCGGTGGCAATCGGCGATGGACAGCGAAGTGAGATAGAAGCCAAACGAGTTGCCTTCCCAATACTCCCAACTTTTCTTTTCTAAAAGAAATGCCTCTTCTTCAATGCCCTTTCCCAGGCTCGTCCCCAAGCTCGTACTTGCTGTTGAATTGTGCGGAGAGTTCTTACGAGGGTTAGCTTGTAATTACACCCTTTAGTGATTCCCGCGTGGGAAGAGTTTTTCATCAAACTACGGGAATGTGCCCGTCTGATTTACCCTTTCCCTTTTGCTATATTGAACAGTCGTGTGAATAAAAATGCACAGCTAGTGGCATAAAGCATGCAGGGCACGCCATCAATGTCGAGAAGCCCCCAAGGAGATGTACCAAGATCTTCAAAACATTCGCCGTTGATCTGCTCGCTCCACATGGGCAAGGAAACCAGATGAACCGTTGGAAGGCGGACTGAAGATCTTGAATTATCGACTTTTCGATCATATAAACTCGTGGAATGTGTCGCATTTGGGCATACTACTGGGATTTTTGAAATACTACTGTAACGCATGCAAGATTAAGACAGCAAATGCAATAATAGAAAGTAAAGAAAGTAAAATATCTTTATTCATATTATTTAACGCTGAATGACTTAAAATACAATGTCGAAGGAACTGGTGCAAACTAACATACTGGAAACAAGTAGTGAAATCTTGAACCCTGGTGTTTTCATTTCTTCTTCTTTTGACAGATTTTCGGCGTACGGTGGAATCTGGTAATGGTTCCCTTTGATCTAATCATTCAAACGGAAAACCTCCTTAATAAATCTATTGAAGTCGTTGTACGATGGCCCTTGGCGACCGGTGGCTTCCACAGCTCCCTCCTTCCACTTCTTAGCATTCTCCCTCATCTTCTTCCCGCGGACCCCTTCCATCACTTCCCCAACGAGAGCTTCTATTTCCTCACGCCTCACATCTTGGTTCACTTCCATGCCATTCCCCCATTCGGTACATGCGTACCGACAGTTCGTCTGTTGCTCAGCAAAGAACGGCCAGCAAATGAGAGGAACGCCTCCACAGATACCTTCCAAAGTAGAATTCCACCCGCAATGCGTTAGGAAAGCACCGACGGATCTGTGACTCAGGACTTGATCCTGCGGACACCAACTCGTCAAGAACCCTCTGTCTTTCACTTCCTCCAGGAACTCCGGTGGTAGGATTGCAGAATCACCCTGCACAACGTCAGGCCTGATGACCCACAAAAATGGGTGCTTGCTATTTGCAAGCCCCCAAGCAAACTCCTTCAGGTGTTCCTCAGTCATGACAGTGATACTTCCATAGTTCACATACACAACTGACTCGGCTTCTCTCTGATCGAGCCATTCGAGGCAGCTGTAGTCTTCCTTCCACAGACTCGACCTGAAAGACTTGACTGGGCTCGAGGGAATATCCTGGAGGAGCAAGGAAAGGGGCCCGGCACAGTAAATTCGAGGGGAAATGTCTGCTATTTTCTCCAGTACTTCGTGTTCGAGCTCATTGAAGGTGTTGAACAAGATAGCAGATGATTTCAGGCAGTGTTGCACTTCTTCTTGTAAGTAGTTGAACAAGATGTCGTTCAGGTTTGTGGTCCGCATGAAGCTCGGGATATCCCGGAGTCGGATGTTTCTCATGCCGGGGATCCAGTCAACGGGATCATCAAGCGTCCCATTGCTCAGGAAGTCTTCATCTGTTCCATATAATATGCAGTGAGGATCGAATCCAGAACTTTAACAAGAGAAACAGATGAATGGAAATAACTCATGAATGGGGAGATAACTAAATAAACAAGTAAAGATCTAGTGAATTTATTCGAAAGAAGCAAAGATGAATAAATAAACAGAGGAAGTACCTTTGAATGGAACGATCCCTCTCTTAACAAGCTCTCTGTACTGCAAATAACCCATGAACCCACAAGCTGAGGCAGTCCAGAACTGAACCTCTGGGACTCCAAGCTCTTTCGCAGCTTCACTGGCGAAGCCCATCGCCCCATCTGAAATCACACAAGTCACAGGCGGAACAACCTCGTCACTCTTGATCCTGGCAAGCAATTTTTTGAAAGGGCCCAAGCAGTTCTTCTGGATCGAGTCGCAGAGGGCCGGGACATCCTGTGTTGCATTGCTGTCCGATGGCAGGAGGCCATCTGGTATCGTCTCGAAGCAGAAGTTTTCGAGGTCTTGAAGTGATTCAGCTCCCCTAGACCGGAGGAGGCGGCGGTGGTTGAACTCGGTGTTGACGAACGTGACAAAGATGCCGCGAGCGTGGAGGAGCTTGGCGAGCTGCATCATGGGGTTGATATGGCCTTGGGCCGGGAAGGGGACGCACACGGCATGTGCAAGTGCACGGGAGTTTCTCGATTCTAGGGGCGACGGATCCATCACCTGTATCTCTCTAGAGCAAGATCAAGAAGTGTATACTGAGTGATGGAAGTTGAAATTGATCTGAAGTCTGCCAAATCTTATTCAATTTCGGCTGGTCTTTTCAGATCTATACTAGATGCGGGAACGAGAGGTTATGCAAGTAGCGATAGACGAGGGAGACGCCCGTGTGTGAAATTTCAGCAACAAGCACATATGTTTATATAACACAACTTCCGGTGATTGGTGTATTTCATTATTTTACACCAATTATAAAATGCCTAGGGATATTCTGGTGTCCTGTAATTCAGCCAATTCTAGATTCCTGGAAGAAGACGGCAAGGTGTTCAGGTGATTTGATTGCCTCGAACACGTCCACCATGCCTTGGAAAGGTCATTCAATTTTTTTTTTTCTTTTGGTAAAAGGTAATAAATATATTGAGGAAATGCTAAATGTACAGAAGATTTCGGCACCAAAACTTACACTCCAAATGAAGGATCATAAGGAGTGGAAGGAAGCCGAGATGTAAAAGCCAATAAAACGCAGCACACACACTACAACACAAACACCAAAAGACAAGTGTCACGGCCAAGAGGTTCCGGTAGCTAAAGGGCCATCCCTTGATGCGGAGGACCTCTGCGTTCGCTCGGATTCCCAACAAGTTTTCTTTCGGAACTTTCCAAGGGCGGGCAATACGGTAATTGAGCCGCCAAGTTCTAGAAGTCTGTATCTATTTATGTTGGTAGCTAGTAGTTGTCATTAATGTCGGTAGTTGAGGCGGTGTGATCTCATCCACCGAATGAATTCTAGATTAACGGATGTAATCAGAGGCCCTCGAGTATAAGAAGGGTGCCCTCCTCTCATTTTTATCATCCAATCCTTTCAGCAATATAAAGCTTCTTTCTCTCCTGAGCTTTTCTCTCTAGAAACTTTCTCTCTCTACGATCGTGCTTCGACAATCCAAATCAATCCTAAAGTACCCGAGTCGCCGTGCGGTCACTATCCCAATCGATCGGCCCGTGACACAAGCATGGCATGTATAACCGGCTACCAAACAAGCCTCGAACGAGGAGGAAGGACACGCGCAGTTCCAATGCAGCAGACGCCAGCCAAACTATGGATCCTTAAGAAAATAATCGGGTCAAAGGCCCAACTTCTCTGCAACCTTCTGTTTTTAAAATTATCTTCAACGTTCCTGAAAGTGATAGCCTTATCTCTAACCACTTTGAAAAGATGGTTCTTTATGGCTGGGATAGTAAGAGGTTGATCTTTGAAGAGGATGCTATTTCTAGTTTTCCAAATGATATGACAAAGAGCACTGAAGGAAAAACGAGCAATGCACTTATAGAAATCTTTATACATAAAAAAAAGTAGCGGCCCAATGGAGGTTTTCCCTCCAAATCCTGTTGCGCCAAGGCAAATTGCATCTGGAAGCTAAAAAAAAGCGGCGCCAGTCGTGACACAGTAACCAAAAAATAATTGATCAATAGAGTCAGGCATACTCTTGCAAAACGAATAGGAAGCACTCCCAATTCTACCATAAGATAAAAAGAGAGCTGAGTGGGAAGTCTGCGCTTGGCCATAAGCCAAAGATTAAGCTGATAACGTGGTGCTATGGTGTTGCTCCACACGTCATTCAATTTTTGATACACGACCAACATCAGTTTCCTAGCTGATGAGACAATGACTGGATCAAAAATGATAAAATTTTTGGCATTTATTAGTTATATTTTATAGGTGTGCTCGAAACTTCAGCATGGACTCGACCATCGAAATTGCTTGCACTCGATGATGAAGTGAGAATCAAGCTTCGTGATGATGTTTTCTAGTCTATACATGCCCGTTTTGATGTAATTACTTTTTACAATCGATCTCTTGAAAACGTGAAATCAAAGTGGGTGATAAAGTCGCTATGACTGCATATGTCCAAAACGTCTCCTCCAATTACCTGTGCAAGCTGACAAATACGGCCTGACAATTTACCTAGTTGCGTCCGCTGGACCAGGTCCATAATGTGACCAGGTCCATACAATAACTATTCAGCACTCCTGCGATTATCAACAAACTACGCTTCGTTTTCTGGCTGCTCTTGAAGCGCATCGAGCTCGTCGAACGATGTTGGACAGTGTGATTCGAAATCCATCCTCGGGGAACTCCAGCGCCGAGACAAGTCAAAAGGACAAAGGGTCGCGTCTTTTTGCTTATCTAGGAAGACGTCGAGAGAGAGGTTGAGGAAAGATGTAAACTATTTGAAGCAGTCTAATGCAAATTGAGCATGACGACTATGATCGGGCGCTACTATTGTTGTTACATAGTTTGTAAATCATGGACGTTTGTAGCCAATTTACAGACTTTTGTCTGTATAATTTACTTGTGTTTTGAATACACCCTCCTATAAAAAAATTTACTAATCTAAATTAGAGCGACTTACCAAATTTTTTCACATTAAATTAATCAGTAGTTTGGGCCATCAATTTAACTTATTTACCGAATTTGGTTTCTGTTTTCTTGACTTAGCAATTTTTTATAAAGTTACCAACTTTTATTCACCTTGATTAACAATTTCTTATTTACTAACTCTTTTTAGCGTTTACAATCTAATTTAGCGTGACTTGCCAAATTTTCTTATGGTACATTACTAGCTAATACTTGGTCAAGTCTAGTTGAGTTACTCGCAGATATTTTGTTTTACCGTTTACAAACTATTATTTACATTTCTCAACAGCACCTTGATCTACCAACTCTTTTAAAAAATTATTAACTTCATTTTCTTTTGATCAACAATTTTTTTATATCTTCTACAACTTTTATTTACTTTATTAACTACGTCTTATATTTATTGACAAATTGCTAACTTCAAGTTAAGTGATTTATCTACATTTCTTTGATTAAGCTATAAACTAGTTTGAGATTACTCTCATTTGAGTAAGTCAGCAAAGTTTTTTTCGTTTATTTAATTTACCAACTTTTCTATTGTGTTACTTAAATGGAAAAAAGCTTCTAAGTCATTGAAATAGAGATTTATAATATCGTATAATAGTTGATAAATTTAAAGCGTCTATAAGAAAAGTAAATAAAAGTTGGCAAAAGATAAGAGAATTACTAGAGAAGAGAAGTTGGTCATTCAAGGCGCAATTTTTTGGCATTTTTTTTTAAACTATTCAACATCTAATAAATCTAACAACACAAAAATTCCAAGAGTCCAATACAAAATTCACAAATCAACTTGATTCATATCTTGCATTGCTCAAACCGAAACAAGGGGATGAGATGACATGAAACACAACAGCTATACACATGAAGAACTACACTTCGATAAAGCTCTTAAACTTTCAATTTGTTCAATTTAGTCCATTAACTTTTCAATATAAAATCAACTTGGTTCTTTGGTTCTATTAACAAGTTTTCATAATTACAACATTACCTAGATTTTACAAATATCTTTTCATTTAAGTTGTATTCAAGAATCAACCATTTCGGTCTTTATAGATATGATGACAGTTCAAAGCAAGTAAATTTGACTTATGCTCTTTATAATAGTAAAGTATAAACACCCTTAGAGCTGTCTCAGATTGATATTTTTTCTATTTTATGCCAATGTATCTCATGAGGATATCTTTCGACCAATAATAATAATAATAATAATAATAATAATAATAATAATAATAATAATAATAATAATAATAATAATAATAATAATAATAATAATAATAATAATAATAATAATAATAATAATAATAATAATAATAATAATAATAATAATAATAATAATAATAATAATAATAATAATAATAATAATAATAATAATAATAATAATAATAATAATAATAATAATAATAATAATAATAATAATAATAATAATAATAATAATATCACGAGGATATCTAGAAATGATATTAATTCATTTATAGATATCCATACATATACTAATCAAAATCAAAATCTTGTTCCTTATTCTTTAGACAACATGGAACACACAAGAGTGAAAATTATATTAATGTAAAAATTTAGGAAAAATATCTATAAAGGTACGGGTGGTTATAGATAAATTAACATCGGTCCTAGATAATTTTAAGAAAACACTTAGGCTAGAAAGAGTAGATATATTAATCCAATATGACTCTTAATTAGTTTCTACTTAATTTTAACCGCCAATTCACTCTGTTGATTTATGAAAATGATTGAAATAAAAAGGTATTCTAAATTTTCAGTGAAATTGCCATTACGAATAATTGTGAATAGTATCGAATAACTAATTTGACTTTATTATAGAAAGTTGATGGAGTAGATTGAACAAATTGAATGCTTAAAAACTACATCAAACATTTAGAATTAGTTCAAGAATGATATTTGATAAATTAAAAGTTTAAGGATGATATTACAAATGAGGCCAAAATTTAGAGATGGTTAATGTCAATTTCCTTGCTTGAAATTATTAATTAAAAAGAAATGGGACCTCAACGTGGACCTTCGTCTTGAATTATTATCTAGTCCATGGCCTTCTGTTCAACAGATGTAGAAAAATATTAAGTTCGCAAATAAATAAAGAAAAGAAAATGCTCACGTGTCTTTATTCCACGTTTCAGTAGATATTACACTTAGCATAAGCTTTCTCAAGTTTTATCAATCACATCTTCGCACACAATTTCTAAGAATGGGAAAAGACCGCAATGCATTTACTAATCATAACTTCATTATGATAATGCCCAAAGTGATCCGCAAGATTGTTAATAAAAAAAAAAAAAAACACGTGTCTGGCCTAAACAAGATTTCTAGATGCAACGACATTTAATTCTTCACGGGTTTTTCTTGTATTTATAAAAATGAATCTATATGCAATGCATCGGATGAAATTTTAATCTAAGTTATGTCTATGTAAATTCTAAGTTAAACTAGAGACATGTGAATAGAATTTAAATGCAATTTATACGCAAACTAATCCTAATGACAAGCAAAAGAACTATAAACTAACTACCTTGACATGTAATTTGATTTATATAAGCCTAAAGTAGCATGCATTAATGAACTAAAAATGAAATCTGAGTGACATGTATGCTATGTTAATTAAATTTTACTGAATATGACCTATATGCAATTCTCATGACATGAAATAGAATTAATCGTGACTTAACCCTATATTCAATTATGTGAGATTGTTATTTTTGTGTTTTCTTTTTATAGATATTAAAATTATATGTAATGCATGAGATGCAATTATGGCATGACCTAAAGCATATGACTACTAAGTGTCATGTAATATGTGACATGGAATTTACGAAATTAATTAATTCTAGATGAGATATACATGCAATACTTTTTTGGATTTTCTTTGGAAATTAAATAGGAAAATGCCTAAATCTTGATGATTACCTAAATCGAATTAGGAAATAATTCATATTAAATCCTAATCAAAAGTAGGCAATTTACTAATTACTACATCATTCGTAATGCAAATAAGATATGTAATTTCTGAATTAGGAAACTAAACGCAATGCAATATAAACTAAACGTAAGTAATTTTTTTGATATATTTTATATAATGCATGTTCCTATCGAATCACATATGAAATGTAACACCCTACATGATTGACGATATATTAAATATTTACCACAACCAAAAAAGGAAATAAATTTAATCGAGGATTCAATCTTTGAACCAGTTTACTTAATGGTTTGATATGTGCACGGGTGAGGCTAATTCATCAATTTTTAATTGGCAGGTGGGAACCACGGCAGCTTTTGCACGCGCAAAGCCCTTCTCTCCATTATTCATCGTCCTCGACAAATCCACCTACTTTTTACAAGTCTCTTCACTGCTCATGAGTGGCCCGCATGGTCACTGGAAGCTTTGCCCCCGGAGAAGGTCCTGGGTGAAGCCGTCGGCGGTGGTCGCCCCCCTCTCCGGTTGATGGCGGAGCTTCACCATCACCAAATTATCACTGGAAATGCTCCTGCTTCGCTTTCATTTCCTCGTTGTATTCATCATCTTCATTGACAACTTACCCAAAATTCATCACCAATATCCTTCTTCTCCACCAAGACTCTGAAAAAGAATGAGCATGTGTTAAAAAAAAAAAAAACGAAGAGGCTGTGATGATTCGCACGTACGCAGGCACTGAAGACTGGATGTATCTTGGCAAGGTGGCCAGAACCGGTCGCAGCCATGGCGGGATTCCTTTTAATTGTCTTATCTAAGGCGAATTCGAGCCTCACTATCTTCCTACACCATTTCTCCTAATTTCCTTTTTCTTTTCTTCCTTTTTCCTAGATGTGATTATCTTATTTAAGGACGAGTTCCTGTGTTTTGCCTTGCCAAAAGAAGTTGGGTTTGTTGTGGGGATGGACAGTGGAGAGTGACTATGGACGAAACGATGGATTATCGGGAAAGATGAGCAGTGAAGAGAGGAAGATAGGCTTCATCAGGGCAAGTTGCAGCCCAATTGTCAAATAAAAATTGATGAGCGGACCTTATTGTACAAGTGTCAAACAATAAATAGCCTGATCAATAATATTAAGTAGAGGGATAGTTCTACCTAATATTTTCTTGGAAGATACATTGGGTATGCTTGACAGTTCATTTGAATGAATGGCTACTCCACTTTTTGGACGTTACATGTTCGAAAGCCCCACTTATTAGGAGATTTCAAATCATCCTTTCTCTCTCCCCCTTCGTTACTCTCTCTCCCTCCCCTCTCTTGTTAGCTCTTTTAGTCTCATCTCCATCACAAGAGTATTGGGAAATGAGAAGTGAAGAGTGAAGAAGAAGAAGCCGCTACCACACAAGGAAAAGCAAGTGAAAAAATCAATGAAGACGAAAGAACATATCATTTTTATCAATGAAATGGAAATAGAAAATCGGGTTAAAGTATGAATGCGAGATCACTTAAGATATTGATTCAAACATGAGACTCATTAACTCTTATAGGTGAAATGGGAATAGAAATTCAAGTGTTAAGATATCAATTTGAACGTCGGGTTCATCAGCTCACATTAGTGAAATGAAGACGAAAAATTGAGTTAAGATTTCAAAATCGTTATGTCACATCAATTAAATGAAGATAGAAAATTGGGTCAAGATTTTGATTCGAATGCAAGGCTTGAAATTGAGCTAAGATAGGAGGGGACTTTGAAATCTCCTGTTCGGTGAGGCCTATCAAACGGATGACAACCAGAGAGTGGAGCGACCGCACATGGATGTAGAGTGCCGGACCCATCAAATAGTTTCTCCTTTTTACTGTGAAGCTTCACTTGTCCTCTCAGCATGTCATCCAATCCGTCCAAGACAGTTGATTGGCTCTGCTGCAGATTTATAAGGATAAGCAATGTAAGGAACAAGACAAAGAAGGCAATAATAAGACAGGGTGAGGTGTGCAGAGTCCATTCAGCACAAAAAAAGAACTCCCTTTTAGTAATATTTTGAGCGCAAGGTGTAGTAGTCCTCTGGTCTTTTATGCTTTCTTTCATCAGCCAAACAGAAGGGAGTCTCCCACTGTTCGAACAAAAGGGAGGGCTGAGCACCAAGTTCGTGCTGTAAATACCATGGAAATTGAATATAATTATAGAATTAGAGAACACTCAAGTATATAAGCAATTATAATTATGTGATTCTCCAATTCAGTAATAGATTATTGAAGGTTGGCTCAACCTAGAAGTAGTAGGTGCAAGAGTTTTCCTAATGTGGACTACATTAATTGATACTGTAATTTACTGTTTTTACAACTATTGTAAAACATGGTTGGTTTAAGATGAGATAGAAGGTTTCTTAATTAGTCTAATATGGGGCTGACTAGTGTAGGCCGAGTTGAGCCTAGCTCATAATGAGGGGGCCTGGCTGGAAACTCTATAAATAGTGCTCAAGTCTCTCATCTAACTTTAATTCTCACATGTATCCTCACCTAAGGGGCGTTTACCTAACGCTACACGTGAGGGGGCCGCCTTATTGAGCCAGTGATACGGAGGGTAATAGAGGAGAAAGACTTGATGCGTGGATCCCCTTGATGAGTGGATAATCCCCTTTCTGCTTCTGCTTTATGTTCGATGGATCCCAAAATAGATGCGTTAATTTTTCTACTCAATTATGCATGTTTTTGTTTTAGTTATGGAGATCTTGGGGTTACGCAATTTGCGTCCAACATGTGGTATCAGAGCAACCATAACCCTAGAACTCGAACGCATAAGATTTGTGCCATAATTTGTGATTTTCGTGATTTTTTGTTCAATAAAAATAAAATTAAATCACAAATTTAGACTAGGCTCAATGAGACGAGCAAGACGGTCAGAGGCGCGTCGCCGGGGGAGGCCTCACGCGCTCCCATGTGTGTCCACGCGCCGCCAGGGCGTCGGAGACGTGCCCACGCGCCGCCAGGGCGTCGGAGACGTGCCCACGCGCGGTCACGTGCCCTCACGTGCTCCCATGCATGAGGCGCGGCTCGCGCGTGTGCTCCACGCGCTGCGCACTCAGGCGACGCGTGGGGGCGCATGGAGCCTCTGTTTGGCGCGTGGCTGGCGGCGTTGGATTCGTGTGGCTGTCCTCTATCTTGTGGTGAATTTATTTTATATGTTTAATAATTTTATGGATGTGAAAATACATACAAAATCCTAAATACGTGTATTTTAAATATATTTTTGTGTATTTTTCTTGTATTTATGTGATTTTGAAAATACAGGTGATGGGTTACTAATATGTTATTACATAAACATTATGAATGTGTGATTCATTAATAAAATCAAACTTTATTATAAATTGAAACTGGCTTAATGAGATACAATAAGTATGGGATAATATTTGAGCTATGTATTGAGCTGATGAGAAACAGTAAAGGTTATGAAACTTTCGTTGCTCAAGCATATTCCTTGACACGCTAGTAATCTTTGAATGATGGACGTCTTAAGAACTTATGACCAAATTGATTCTACTGATTAACACATCTGCTGAATGTTGGTGATGCATGTCAGTTAAGTTATTGCATATTGTATATAAACTCATCTGGTTGCTAGTTAATGTCTATCAAGTTGAATATTTTTATGATTAAGAAGTATGACGGCATTTACACAGAGCAATTGTATCTATTGTTATAGTTTAGATATTTGGTTATGTGTTTTGACTCAATTTATAGGCCACTGGTTGATGCAATGATAATTTGTTACTTAAAATTGGCTAATAAATCAGCTATTGGCCTTGGAGTCATGTTTTGCCTTATGAAACTCATGAGCAATAGTTGATAAGCTATTAAGCTTGTCAATCTAGAGTACCCTGTATTGCTATTTATGTTAACTTGTGAGGGATCCTTTGGATCGGCATTCTTTTAATGTTGTTCAAGTAATCGATAATCGGGGTGTATAAGAGATCTTTCTTTTCTGTTATGAGAAGTTTCTTGTGTTGCTGTAATTAGTGATTTCATTGGAATCTATCTTTCAAGTTCGCTAAATATAGATACATATATATATGTATAGATACATATAAATATATGTATATGATTAATTTTTATTAATGGATAAAGCAATGTACTTAGCATGATATGTGATTTTAGTGATAACCTGCCCCTATCATTAAAGTTAAGTTTATATCCTTGGTATGAGAGAGTTTCAAGGATTCAATTGAGCACGCGTGATTGGGTTTGAGAAATTTCGGTCTTGTATGCTGATTGGGATGTCTTTTAGTCTAATGCGTAGTCATACTCCCAAATGAGATGATTGTGTATTAGTTCATGAAGGGATATATGATAATGTGGTAGAGGATTAACTGATCCCAATGGTTCATCTATTCAAATGTGATGAATTCACGAAGATTAGAATATATTCTTATAACCGCTATCATGTGGAGAGTGTATAACTGCATGTCATGTACTCTACCCAAATGTGATTATATGATTATATGTGTAACTCTCTAGATGTGTACTTGTACGTTAAGTTATATGGTACTCACATGATGCTAATTATATACATTGCTTATTTTTCAGTCACATTTTCTATAATTAATAACTCCACTATTATTGAGGTTTTAACTGCTTCAAATTTTAAGTTGTGGACAAATGATTTGTTGCTTGAGAAAAGAGCATTAAAATTTTGCTTAATGTCCATGAAACGTTTCATTCTGGAACATTTGAAAAGTGGCTTGTCTACTGATTGCACTGCTAAAAGATGATGAAAGCTTTAATGGCTTGAAGTTATGTTTTATCTAATACCGAAATTAGGACACATCTGCAAAAATTGTGTTTAAGTTCTAATGGCATATATATCTCGTATATGGTTGAAAATGTTGTTTCCAAAAGTTTTCTATTTAAGGAATAATCTCACACATGTCTAAAAGAAGAGTATAAAAGTTGATAATGTTGATATTATGTCTACTCTTAACGGTTATCTAAAGACTTCTATAGATTATCGTGGAAGTAAAATTACCGAGATAAAGAATAAAACAATTACAATTAGTCTTAAAAAGTTGTTAGGCTTAATAGTGGCCGTGAGTATATTGGCGAGTATGACAATGCGAAATAGTTTAAGGTCATTTGTCAAATATTTGATAGATTCTGAGGTGGTAACTTAATTACCATGCCTGAAAATCCTGATAAAAAGATTTGGCTGATGTGGCACTCCTCGACGGCCCCCGATCCATTAGGGTCACCACAGGTACTTGTCACTTATCCTACTACATATCAGTTCTTGAAGCTTTTTAATTAAAGTGAAACCATAGCTCATAGGGATTGATCAATAAAATTCTTTTCCCCCTTTTCTCCTTTTTTTTTAAAGGTTCCAGTGCAGCTCATCAACGGAAGCATAAACGAGTCTCACCATTCCTCACTCCAATAACAATAATACAATGCACACCAACTACGCACCAAAAGAAAAGACAAAGCCGAGTCACTTTTATTTACATTTTCACGATGGACATCTCGGGTCAGTATAGCAAAAAGGCCAAGATTTTTAACTATACTTGGCCATAACCCAAAAGAGGACTCGACCTTATATCAAACATGTACACCCCTCTATCAACAAGCGTCGGCTATCCCCAAAAATTGTCAGCTCCCACTAGTCATACGTGCCATCACACCCAACTCGGTGCATCGGGCAGCAGCGGCGGTAGCATCCCTAGCATCACCCCATTGCGTTGAACGTGAACGGACAAAAACTCTTGGATAATAGGGCCATCAGCAGAACCCACGTCGTACATCACCAATACACGGACTCGGACATACTCCAGACCAAGTATACTAATACAGGAATGCTCTGTGCACTCCATCTCAACCTCAGTAGGTATGCCATAGAAGGTACCACGCACAACTAGTGAAAGAGGCATATTTCTAATCTGAAATGTTAATCCCTAAAAGGGGTGAGTACAACCACTCAGCAGTAAAAATCCACCAAACTACACAATGCATCAAACAGAACAATCAAGGTATCATGAATAAAACACATATCATTCATGCATTCAAGCATACCTCACCTTGCAGCCATGCATATATCACCATACGATATACATATATCACCATGCATTTATACCTATATCATCAAGTAGCCATGCATATATCATCATGCAACGTGCACATACCACCATGCACTCCAGGCTTGCATTCCCATGCGGTTCATCCCATGCCATAAGCACACACCCATGCACATGATTCAATTCTCGATCTTTATCTTTCAATTAGATCACATCATTTTTTTTTTCCAGGGACCAATGTTTGCATCCCTCAATTTATCGCTCGCATCCAACCTGGCATCGCGAGGAGTCTCTGGCACACACCTCCGGGCATCCGGCACACACACTCCGGGCATCTCGTACCTTAACTAGCATTACGAGGAATCCCCCCAGCACACACCTCCAGGGCTTCTAGCACACACCTCCGGGCATCTTGAAACTCCCGAGGACATCTGGCACACACAATCTGGGCATCCGGCACACACACTTCGAGCATCTCGAAACTCCCGAGGCATCGTTGGCTCACACCTCAATTTATATTCACACATTTATCTCAATTTCAACATGGCATTTGATGCAACAATATCAAAGGTCTCAACCAGCTTTTGATGTCATATAACATGCCATATGTCACTACATATGCAGCATAATCAACCACTCAAGACATTATATCACATGGAGCAATTTCATTTATTTTTGAAAGTGCAGCAAATTTCCGGATAAAAACATATTGCACTCCTTTGGTCATAATTCTTGAAAAATTAGTAAACAGCCTTAATAAATTCTGAAATATTCGACATGTTATGTACAAGATCTAGAGGAAAATGTTCCGTGAAGGACACCATATCAAAAGAACATCATACAATTCGGTACAGTCCACGCATCACAGTCTTTATAATTTCGGAATATTGCCATACATAGTTTTGTTCACAAATTTGATAAAAATCCTAAATCAGCTCCAAAAATTCTGAAACTTTTATATGTTATAGAAGAAATCCAGAAGTAAATATTTCATGAAGAACTCGAAACCAGATTTGTGATAGATTAAAAACTATAATAACCATAACCATCCATAACCCTCGGCACCGAATTCCAGTTCTAACCGTTTTGAATAAAGATTGTTTCAACAACCTAAACTCATCCATTTTCTCTAAATTTTTAGTATGTTACTCCTTAACATGTCATCTTCAACTTTCATTCAGAACACGAGATCGAATTTCAACCGGAGAATTTTATAAAATTCACAGAATCATACTAGGTCAGCATTACGATTTCCAGATCTGACTTCTTCAAAGAAAAATAGTTTCACCGGTCTATAATTGTTCATTTCTTCTGAAATTTTGATATGTTACTCTCCAAGAAGTTCTCTACAGCTTTCATCAAGAAGTTAAAATGAAATTTCAACTAAAAAGTTGCATGCAGCTCACGAATTCATCAAAGGTCGGACTGCCTTTCTAGAAAACAGAATGCAAGGCTACCATATTTTTCCCTAGAGCTTCGAATTTCTTCACTTCTACCACAACCAAGGTTTATCATCCCTTACAACACATATCACAGCAAGCAAAGGGTAGGTTTATGGACTCTACTTGCCTCTAATCCGAGCACAACACAGCAAGCCAAGAGGGCGGGGCAAGGCGGGACTCGGCGGCTCGACGGCAGCGAACGGCCTCCCTCTTTCCCTTCTTCTCTCGCTCGCTCGCTCTCTCCCTTTCTCTCTTCCTCTCTTTCTCTCGGACGGTCACTCTCTCTCTCTTTCTCTTTCTCTCGTGTGACGCCCCCCTCCCCCCCCCCCCCCCTTTGCTCAATCCGCCCCTTCTTCTTTTCTTTCCCCTCATGATTAGCATGTACTCATCACAAAAATTACAAGGGGACACTTGGATAATCCTTGCCACTTGGTAATTTCCATGCAAGAGGATGGGCCTCTCATGGGCCACCCCTCCATCTGTCGACAACCCTATGGGTTTCATGGGCTGGTCAGACGGCAGCCCTTTCCTTTGGGCTTCACGGACTAGGCCAAAAGTGTCGAATGGTGGGGCTATGGGCTGGTTTGGTCCTTAATTATCCAGCCCACCATCATTCTTAATAATCCCACTTTAATTTCTTACTTATATAAATACCTAATTACACTTACTCACTTGGCCATAAAGCTTGCAATATATAAAAAAAAAAAAATCAAATCCATAAGGTGCATAGCCAAGAACAAAATTCTTATTATCAAATTATCCTATAGTACCAACTTTGATAACCCAAGAACATAAGATATCTTTCCATTAAAGTGTTCGGCCTTAATCTATTACAATTTTTCGGTCTAAAGGCCACAACATACTTCAACAACACAACCATTCACTTTTCCATAGGTCGTAATGCCTTAAAAAATTTCATGAAATTTTGGGATGCCACAATTCTCTCCTCCTTAGAGAATTTCGTCCTCGAAATTAGACATCACTTATGCCTTTTGAAACAAGTAATGGTACTTTTCCTTCATCGATTTCTCACTCTCCCATGTGGCTTCCTCCACATCGTGATGTCGCCATAATATCTTTACCAACGGGATTTTCTTGGTCCAAAGAATTTGCTCCTTTCGATCCAGTACTTGCATAGGCTCTTCGATGTATCTCACTTTCTCATCCACTTTGATGGCTTTATGATTGAGTATGTGATCAGGATCCGGTTGGTACTTTATCAACATCGACACATGAAACACATCATGTAAATTTCCCAATTTAGGAGGCGGCGCCAAACAATAAGCTACATCTCCTATTCTTTCAAGTATCTTAAAAGGTCCAACAAATCTAGGGCTGAACTTACCCTTCATTCCAAATCGAGATATTCCATTCAAAGGGGATACTTTAAGGAATACATGATCTCCCACATTAAACTCTAAAGGCCTTCTACGCCTATCAACATAGTCTCTTTGTCGATTCTGGGTATAGTCTCTTTGTCAATTCTGGGCCGTCTTAAGTCTTTTCCTGATTATCTTAACCGCTTCTGTAGTAACTTGCACTAGCTCGGGTCTTGTCAATTTTCCTTCACCTACTTCATTCCAACAGATAGGGGTTTTATACCTTCTTCCATATAATGCTTCATATGGAGCCATGCCTATACTTTTATGAAAACTATTTTATAGGCGAACTCTATTAGGTGCAAATTTTCATTCCAATTTCCTCTAAAGTCAATAACACAGGCTCTTAGCATATTTTCTAGAGTCTGGATCACTCTTTCTATTTGTCCATTTGTTTGAGGATGAAAAACAGTACTAAATTGAAGCTTTGTCCCTAAGGCATTTTGGAGACTTCGCCAAAAATTTGAAGTAAACCTAGAGTCTCGATCAGAGGTGATTGTTACAGGAATACCATGTAAGCGTATTACCTGGCTTACATACATCTCAACAAGTTTATTCATTGAATAGTTTATGCGGACAGCTAGGAAATGGACAAATTTAGTCAAGCGATCCACTATCACCCAAATCAAATCGTGACCATTTGATGTCCTTGGCAGTCATTGCACAAAGTCCATTGTTACATGCTCCCATTTCCACTATGGTATGTCTAACGGTCTCAATAGTCCTATAGGTTTGCGATGTTCCGCCTTCACTTGTTGGCACGTTAAACATTGAGAAACAGGTTTAGCCGTATCTACTTTCATGCCATTCCACCAAAATTGCTAATGTAAATTCCTGTATATCTTTGTACTACCTGGATGAATACTATAATTACTCCTATGTGCCTCTGACAGAATTTCCTTTTTCACTTCTTCATTGTCGGGAACACAAAGTCATCATTGGCATCTCACCACTCCATCTTCAGAGACTTAAAATTCTAGTCTTTTTCCTAAAGACACAGCGTCTCGTATTTTCAAAATTTCCGGGTCAGATTTTTGTAAAATCTTAACTTTCTGAATGATTTCAGGCTCAATCCTTAATGCAGTAAGCATACCAGTAAGGTGGTCCATTTCCAACTTGAAGTCTGAATCCACAATAGACTTTAACAGATTGCACTATGTTATTCTTAGACTAGCCATGTCCATAGCCGACTTTCGACTAAGGGCATCTGCCACCTTATTTGCCTTTCCTAAATGGTATCGTATCTCACAGTCATAATCTTTCAATAACTCCATCCACCTTCTTTGTCTCATGTTCAATTCTTTTTGCGAAAACAAATACGTCAAGCTCTTATGATCTGTACAAATTTCAAACTTCTCTCCATACAGATAGTGTCTCCATATTTTCAAAGCAAACACTATAGCTACCAACTCCAAATCATGCATTGGGTAATTCAGTTCATGAGGTTTCAATTGTCTAGATGCATAGGCTATGACCTTGCCATATTGCATCAAAACACATCCCAGTCCTTTGTGAGATGCATCACTATATACTGTAAAACCATCAGACCCAGATGGTATAGTCAGGATTGGAGCCGTGGTCAATTTTCTTTTAAGTTCCTGAAAGCTCCTCTCACATTCTCAACTCCATTCAAACTTTACATTCTTTCGCGTTAATTTCGTTAAGGGGCTTGACTGTCGTGAAAACCCTTCAATAAATCTTCTATAATAACCAGCCAATCCTAAGAAACTCTGTATTTCAGTGGGTGTTGTCGGTTTTGGCCAATTTATTACCATCTCAATTTTCGCCGGGTCCACTGCAATTCCTCCTTCTGACACCACATGTCCCAAAAATATTATCCGGTCCAGCCAAAATTCACACTTGCTGAATTTAGCATACAATTCATGATCTCTCAGAGTTTGCAAAACTATCCTCAAGTGTTGCTCGTGCTCCTCAGGTCCTCTAGAATATACCAAGATATCATCAATGAAGACAATCACAAACTAATCCAAATAAGGCTTAAATACCCTATTCATCAGATCCATGAATGCGGCCGGTGCATTCGTCAATCCAAAAGGCATAACTAAGAACTCATAATGTCCATAACGAGTCCTAAATGCAGTCTTAGGAATGTCTTCTTTCTTAATCCTTAGCTGATGGTATCCCAATCTCAGGTCAATCTTAGAAAAGACCGAACTTCCTTGTAGTTGGTCGAATAGATCATCAATTCTAAAGGATATTTATTCTTCATAGCCACTTGATTCAGCTGTCTATAATCAATACATAAATGCATTGACCCGTCTTTCTTTTTCACAAACAAGATTGGTGCACCCCAAGGAGAAGCACTTGGCCTAATGAATCCTTTATCAAGCAACTCTTGTAGTTGCACCTTCAATTCCTTCAGTTCCACTAAGGCCATCCTATACGGGGCTTTCGATATTGGTCCTGTTCCAGGCATTAGTTCAATTTCAAATTCAATTTCTCATTCCGGTGGTAAACCAGGTAACTCCTCAGGAAATACATTTGGAAATTCACTGACTACTCGAATTTCATCGAGCTTAGGTTCTTCCCTAGTAAAATTCTTAGCCACTGCTAGGTACCCTTGACATCCTTTGTCAAGTAATGCATGAGCCTCTATTGCTGAAATAAGTGCTATAGATAGGTTGGTCTGACCTCCAAAAAATTCACAACTAGACTGGTCCGGTAAAACAAATTGGATCATTTTCCTATAACAATCCATTTTGGCCTGATACTCACGAAGCCAATCCATTCCTATGATAATATCAAAATCATACATAGCCATTACGACTTGGTCTATTTCCATATCCATTCCTCCTATTGTTATCTTACATTTTGCACACATCATCATAGATAATACCATATTCTTTAAAGGCGTGGAAACATAAAGAAGCGTCTCAAGAGGCGTAGCTTCTATTTCACTCAATTGCATATATCTTTCAGATATAAATGAATGCGTAGCACCCGTGTCAAACAATGCATATGCCTTCTTGCCATTTATGAAAATCGTACATGATATAACATTTTTGGAAGCTTCCGCTTCCTCTTGGGTGATCGCATACACCCTTCCTTGTGCTGGTGGCCTCTGAGGATTCCTTGGTAGGTTTGGTCTAACAGCTTGTCGCACTGAGCCAACACTCATTTACGACCTCTCTTGTGGGTAGTCTCTCTTAAGGTGACCTACTCGTCCACAATCATAACATCTCAGCAGTCCATTGCAAGGTCTTGGGCCATGCCGCCCATCACACCTTCGACAAACATTAGGCTGATAGGGTGCTTTCCCTATATTTAGGCCATCCCTAGCTCTTCCAAAATTTCCAAAATTGCTCTTTTTCTTAGCCTCCCAAGTTTGACCTTGACCAGGATAGGGTCTTTTACCTCTCCTGATATCACTAAAGCTTAGCTATCTCTTAAACTCTGATCGCTCTCTCATCAGCTTCTGCTCCACTAACTATGCCCTTTCATAAATCTCATGATAATCCCTTATATTCATATGCACCAGTTGTTTCCTAATATCAGTCCTCAACCCTTTCAGAAATCACTTAGCTTTTTCCTCACGATCCTCAATCAATCTGGGAGCATACCTAGACAATTCAGAAAATTTTGCCTCATACTGATCCATTGTTAGCTCCCTTTGTTCCAACTGAACAAATTCAGTGATCTTCTTATCCTTAGCACAGTTAGAGAAATGCTTCATATTAAAAGCTTTAACAAACTCATCCCAGTTCACACCAGTACCTGGTGGAAAGATCGTATCCCTCGAAGCTCTCCACCAAAACTTTGCATTTCCCTTCAACTGGTACTTTGCCAAAACTATTTTCTCAACATCATTGCAGTCCAACAACTGGAAAATCTGTTCTATCCCATCAATCCAATGTTCCGCCTCCTCAGGACTTTCCACTCCACTAAACTTTGGTGGCTTCAACTTTAGAAATTGCTCCACCAGTCCTTGAGGGCGACGTTCCACTTCGGGTTGTTGCTGCGCTTGCCTCTCCATCAGATTTCCAATATTGGCCAATACTTGCAAGATATCTTCCATTCGGAGTTCAGCCCTTGCAGCAGAGGCTTCAGCCCTCGATGGATGAGCACTTCCAGCTCGCACCATGACTTTCCTGCAGTTTCCAAGCATTTGCCTTAGGAATAATCTGAGACTCACTGTCTCCATTTAAAAGCAACTACTACTATATAAGTAACATAAACATGTTACTGGCACCTAAAGACAACTCATAATAAACTACTAGGGATCTACGAGTGAATACCAATTACCCATTATTCAAAGTTAACCAATTATTCCATTTAATACCCTATGGTGTGCATTGCCATCATATTCCTCAATTTCCAAATGAGGCTCCTTATCACTCCACCTATAACCATTTGCTCTGATACCAATCGTTGTGGCACCCCTCGACGGCCCCCGATCCGTTAGGGTCACCACAGGTACTTGTCACTTATCCTATTACATGCCAGTCCTTGAAGCTTTTTAATTAAAGTGAAACCATAGTTCATAGGGGTTGATCAATAAAATTCTTTTCCCCTTTTTCTCCTTTTTTTTTTTTTTTTTGTAAAGGTCCCAGCGTAGCTCATCAACGGAAGCATAAACGAGTCTCACCATCCCTCACTCTAATAACAATAATGCAATGCACACCAACTACGCACCAAAAGAAAAGTCAAAGCTGAGTCACTTTTATTTACATTTTCATGATGGACATCTCGGGTTGGTACAACAAAAAGGCCAAGATTATTAACTATACTTGGCTATAACCCAAAAGAGAACTCGACCCTATATCAAACATGTACACCCCTCCATCAACAAGCGTCGGCTATCCCCAAAAAACATTAGCTTCCACCAGTCATATGTGCCATCACACCCAACCCAGTGCATCGGGCGGCGGTGGCGGTAGCATCCCTAGCATCACCCCATTGTGTCGACGTGAACAAACAAAAACTCTTGGATAATAGGGCCATCAGTAGAACCCACATTATACATCACCAATACACGGACTCGAACATACTCTAGACTAGGTATACTAATACAGGAATGCTCTGTGCACTCCACCTCAACGTCAGTAGGTATGCCATAGAAGGTACCATGCACAACTGGTGAAAGAGGCATCTTTCTAATCTGAAATGTTAATCCCCAAAAGAGGTGAGTATAACCACTCAACAGTAAAGATCCACCAAACTACACAATGTATCAAACAGAACAATCAAGGTATCATGAATAAAACACATATCATTCATGCATTCAAGCATACCTCACCTTGCAGCCATGCATATATCACCATACGATGTACATATATCACCATGCACTTGTACCTATATCATCAAGTAGCCATGCATATATCATCATGAAATGTGTACATACCACCATGCACTCCAGGCTTGCATTCCCGTGCGGTTCATCCCATGCCATAAGCACACACCCATGCACATGATTCAATTCTCGATATTTATCTTTCAATTAGATCACATCATTTTTTTTTCTAGGGACCAATGTTTGCATCCCTCAATTTATCGCTCGCATCCAACTTGGCATAGCGAGGAGCCTCCGGCACACACCTCCGGGCATCTAGCACACACACTCCGGGCATCTCGTACCCCAATTAGCATTACGAGGAATCCTCCCGGCACACACCTCTAGGGCTTTCAGTACACACCTCCGAGCATCTCGAAACTCCCGAGGACATCCGGCACACACACTCCGGGCATCCGATACACACACTTCGGGCATCTTGAAACTCCTGAGACATCGTAGGCTCACACCTTCGATAGTCTTGTTATTATCTCAATTTATATTCACACATTTATATCAATTTCAACATGGCATTTAATGCAACAATATCAAAGGTCTCAACCAGCTTTTGATGTCATATAACATGCCATATGTCACTACATATGTAGCATAATCAACCACTCAAGACATTATATCACATGGAGCAATTTCATTTATTTTTGAAAGTGCAGCAAATTTCCGGATAAAAACATATTGCACTCCTTTGGTCATAATTCTTGAAAAATTAGTAAACAGCCTTAATAAATTCTGAAATATTCGACATGTTATGTACAAGATCTAGAGGAAAATATTCTGTGAAGGACACCATATCAAAAGAACATCATACAATTCGGTACAGTCCACGCATCACAGTCTTTATAATTTCGGAATATTGCCATACATAGTTTCGTTCACAAATTTGATAAAAATCCTAAATCAGCTCCAAAAATTCTGAAACTTTTATATGTTATAGAAGAAATCCAGAAGTAAATATTTCATGAAGAACTCGAAACCAGATTTGTGATAGATTAAAAAATATAATAACCATAACTGTCCATAACCCTCAGCACGGAATTCCAGTTCTAACCGTTTTGAATAAAGATTGTTTCACCAACCTAAACTAATCCATTTTCTCTAAATTTTTAGTATGTTACTCCTTAACATGTTATCTTCAACTTTCATTCAGAACACGAGATCTAATTTCAACCGGAGAATTTTAAAATTCACAGAATCATACTAGGTCAGCATTACCATTTCTAGATCTGACTTCTTCAAAGAAAAATAGTTTCACCAGTCAATACTTGTTCATTTCTTCTGAAATTTTTATATGTTACTCTACAAGAAGTTCTCTACAACTTTCATCAAGAAGTCAAAATGAAATTCCAACTAAAAAGTCGCATGCAGCTCACAAATTCATCAAAGGTCGGACTGCCTTTCTAGAAAACAGAATGCAAGGCTACCATATTTTTCCCTAGAGCTTCGAATTTCTTCACTTCTACCACAACCAAGGTTTATCATCTCTTACAACACATATCACAGCAAGCAAATGGTAGGTTTATGGACTCTACTTGCCTCTAATCCGAGCACAACACAGCAAGCCAAGACGGCGGGGGTAAGGCGGGACTCGGCGGCTCGACGGCAGCGAACGGCCTCCCTCTTCCCCTTCTTCTCTCGCTCGCTCGCTCTCTCCCTTTCTCCCTTCCTCTCTTTCTCTCGGACGGTCACTCTCTCTCTTTTTCTCTTTCTCTCGTGCGACGCCCCCCTTGCTCAATCCGCCCCTTCTTCTTTTCTTCCCCCTCATGATTAGCATGTAATCATCACAAAACATACAAGGGGACACTTGGATAATCCTTGCCACTTGGTAATTGCCATGCAAGAGGATGGGCCTCTCATGGGCCACCCCTCCTTCTATCAACAACCCTATGGGCTTCATGGGCCGGTCGGACGGTAGCCCTTTCCTTTGGGTTTCGCCGGCCAAGCCAAAAGTGCCGAATGGTGGGGCTATGGGCTGGTTTGGTCCTTAATTATCCAGCCCACCATCATTCCTAATAATCCCACTTTAATTTCCTACTTATATAAATACCTAATTACACTTATTCACTTGGCCATAAAGCTTGCAACATAAAAAAAATAAAATCAAATCCATAAGGTGCATAGCCAAGAACAAAAGGAGCATCGTGAAAAGGTAAATATGAAAAATGCCTTTTAAAAATAACTGCCTTTTTTAAAAATTAGATAACTGTTATTTCAAAAATAACTTCTTTTTCGAAAAGGAAGGATTGCACTAATCACGAAAAATTGGGAAAATTACACCAATTAAATTTGGATAGATGATCATATCTTTTCAAGATTTGAACCGAGAGATAAGTTTCTAAAATAGAAATAACTTACAGTTGTAGATCTTGATTGTCTGAGTCTGAGTGCTTTTAGACTTTCAGTCCTAAGTCTGAACTTCTTCAGATTTTAAGATATTCAGTCTGGAACGAATAACTTCAAATTGATTTTTCTCCAAAGGCTTTGTAAATATATCCGCCGGTTGATTCTTTGAGTCAATAAACTGAATCGAAACTTCTCCATTTTGAACATGATCTCTAATGAAGTGATGTCGAATCTCTATATGTTTTGCTCTTGAGTGAAGAATCGGATTCTTGGTGAGATTGATTGCGCTGGTGTTGTCACATTTAATTTTAGTGCATGAATCTTCAATTCCAAAGTCTCTTAGCTATTGTTTTATCCACAGAATTTTTGAACAACAACTTCAAGAGCTACATACTCTGCTTCTGCCGTAGAAAGAGCTATTGTACTCTGCTTCCTTGAAAACCAAGATACTGTCCTGCTTCCAAGTAGTTGACAGGTGCCCGAGGTGCTCTTTTTATCAACTTTGCAACCAGCTAAGTCTGCATCTGAGTATCCAAGAAGAGTGAAGTCTCTTTCTTTAGGATACTAGAGACCCAAGTTTGAAGTTGAGGCAATATATTTGATAATATGCTTTGCAGCACTTAAATGAGATTCTTTAGGGTCTGATTGAAATCTGACACAAATACAAATACTAAACAAAATGTCAGGTCTAGAAGCAGTTAGATAAATAAGTGAACCAATGATACTCCTGTATAGCTTCTGGTCAACTTTCTTTCCCTCTTCATCCTTGTCCATCTTCAAAGAACTTGACATTAGTATATCAGTCTTTTTGCAATTTTCTAGTCCAAACTTTTTGACAAGTTCTTTAGCATTTTTTTTTTTTTGATGAATAAAGATTGCTTCCTTCAGTTGTTTCACTTGAAGCCTGAGAAAGAAGGTTAGTTCACCCATCATGCTCATTTCAAACTCATCCTGCATAGACTTAGAAAATTTATTGCACAGATTTTCATTAAAAGATCCAAAAATGATATCGTCAACATAAATTTGAACAAGTAAAAACTTTTGCTTTCTCTTTTGATAAACAATGTAGTATCTATTTTACCTTTGACAAAGCCATTTTGAATTAAAAACTTACTTAGTCTGTCGTACCAAGATCGATGTGCTTGCTTTAAACCATATATAGCATTTTTCAGTCTGAATACAGAGTTTGGTTTTCTTGGATCTTCAAAACTGGGAGGTTGTTCCACATAGACTTCCTCTTGGATAAATCCATTTAGGAAAACATTTTTGTCGTCCATTTGGAATAACCTGAAATTCTTATGACAAGCAAAAGCAAGTAATAATCTAATTGCTTCTAACCTTGCTACTAGTGCGTAAGTCTCATCATAGTCTATCAATTCTTCTTGCGTATATCCCTTGGCCATAAGTCTTGCTTTGTTTCTTACGACTTTACCTTTTTCGTTCATCTTGTTCTTGAAAACCCATTTAGCTCCAATGATAGACTTACCTTTCGGTTTAGGAGTCAATTCCCAGACATCATTAATGCTGAATTGCCTGAGTTCTTCTTGCATAGCTTCAATCCAGCTTTCATTAGTTAAAGCTTTTTTTATGCTCTTGGGTTCTATTTCAAAAATAAGAGCCACAACACTAGATTCTTCGCGCCTTTTGGATCTTGTGCAAATTCCTTCATTAATATCACCAATAATGAGATCTTTGGGATGACTAGACTTATGCTTCCAGTTGTTGGTTGATTTGTCAGACTGTTGATCTTTTTCCTCATTTGAATCTTCGTTGATCATTTTTTGCTCGTCTTCTGAAGGTTGAGCTGCTTCTGGAGATTTAGATTTTATAGAGTCTGGAGCAAGTTTGGATTCTTCAAGATGAGTATGAATCGATTGATTTTGCATAAAGTCTTGAAATTTGACATCTATCGATTCCTCCACAGATTGAGTATTCTTGTTGTAAACTCTGTAAGCTTTGCTTGTGATAGAATATCCAAGGAAAATACCTTCATCTGATTTTTCTTCAAACTTACCAACTCGATTATTTGCATTTTTCAATATAAAACATTTACATCCAAACACATGAAAATATGAAACGATGGGCTTCTTTCCTTTGAATAACTCGTAAGGAATTTTCTCCAGAATAGGCCTTAGAAAGACTCTATTAATAATATAACATGCTGTATAAACTGCTTCAACCCAAAAACGTGAAGAGATGTTACTTTCAATTAAAAGAGTTCTAGCCATTTCTTGAAGCGACCTATTCTTTTTTTCAATGACTCCATTTTGCTCTAGAGTGTATGGAGAAGAGAACATATGCTGAAAACTGGATTCATCATAGAATTTTGTAAAATCTTGATTTTCAAATTCACCTTCATGGT
Organism: Eucalyptus grandis x Eucalyptus urophylla; assembly: GCA_028830015.1. Taxonomy (NCBI): domain Eukaryota; kingdom Viridiplantae; phylum Streptophyta; class Magnoliopsida; order Myrtales; family Myrtaceae; genus Eucalyptus; species Eucalyptus grandis x Eucalyptus urophylla. Next base: position 59,823,330 of record CM054200.1, on the reverse strand, counting down.
TTGTCCGTATACTTGAAATAACATACCCTTTCTCATTTTGGACCTTTTTAGCAAACATTGTAAAATAAGAGAAGGTTTCAGACTTACTTGCCAAGAAATATACTCAAGTGAATCGTGAATAATCATTCACAATCACTAAACAGTATTTTTTACCTCAAATGCTCTGAGTTCTAGTTGGTCCAAAGTGATCCATATGCAAGAGCTGTAGTACACGATTAGTGGAAACTTGATTTATTGGTTTGAATGAGTTTCTAACTTGTTTTCCCAACACGCATGGTGTGCAAAGATCAGTCTTTTGATATGACAGATTGGGTAGACCATGAACAAGCTTCTTTGCTGAAATTTTGGCTATTTGCTTCATGTTGATGTGCCCAAGTTTTTGTGCCATAAGTTTGCTTCTTCTTGAATTGAGATTAGATATTAGGTTTCATCTGGTTTGACATCCAAGAGGTAGATATTTCCATGTCTTCAACTCGTGAAAGACTGAGAGGAGTCTTTACTGGTTCCTGAACATATTCTCTCTTGAAAATTGATTTTGAAACCGGTGTCGCATAGCTGACTGATACTTAGCAAATTGTAGTTGAGTTCTTCCACTAAGGACACATTACAGATCGTGAGGCTTCCAATCTTTACATTTCCGTATCCCACAATTCTTCCTTTGCTGTTTCCTCCAAATGAAACTTTTCCACCATTAACTTGAACAAGCTTTATGAAGAAATTTGAATCTCCTGTCATATGCCTTGAGCATTCACTATCCAGGTACCATTTAACTTTTTTCTTGATAGTGACCTGCATTTAGAAAAGAGACTCAAGCTTTCTTTGGTACCCATATTTTCTTGGGTCCATTGGTGTTAGTGTAATATACGGTCTTTACCCATACCTTCTTAACAGGTTTCCAAACCATAGGATATTTTTTTTTCTCAAAATGATCTGAGCTCTTGCACTTAGAATATTTAAGAGCACTACGACCTATTGGTTTTACAAAAACTTTTTGGAAATGATTTTTGTAAGCATCTTTTGTAGGTCTTTGCTTAATTCTTTTCTTTACTTTAGGAAAATCAATTAGAGGAATAGTTTTAGCAGTCATTCCTAAACCTGATTTGTTGAAATAAGGTCTTTGTGCTGAAAGAATTTTCTCAAGTTTCTTAGATCCTATAGAAAATATTTTAGAAATACTTGAGATATCATTTTTCAATAATGCATTTTCTTTTGAAAGGATTGTCTTCATTTTCTTTCAAAGTACTAACACTTTTGTCTAAACTTTTGACATTTTCTTTCCAAACATTTTCCTGTTGCTTTAGTGTAGAATTTTCTCTTTTAAGTTCAGAAATCCTTTTAAGAGAAGTTTTGAGACTAAGACACAATTCATCAATGTATCTAGAGACTTTAGTAGGGATTTTCAAGTTACTTACCTCGATTTCATTGTCTGAATTTGAGTCTGTCTCGGAGTCTGAATTTGAGTCTGATTGTGCCATGAGACAGATATTAGCATAATCATCATCACTTTCTTTACATTCTGTATCACTCCAAGTTTCTACTTTGAGGGCATTTCGATATTTCTCAGCTTTTCCTTTCTTTTTCCTCAGAAGGGGACATTTGGGTCTGATGTGTCCCTTTTTCTTACATTCAAAACATACTACATCTCTATTGGATTCATCATTCTCAACAACTTAGTCTGTTGCTTTGAAAATTTTGTATCTTTGGATCGAATCTTCTCCCATTTCTGTTTAGCTTTCTGAATCTTCTTATCATGAGAGCAAGCTCTTCATCATCCATATCGTCTTCAGAATCTGTGACATTAGAATCATCATTAGATTTTAATGCAATGGATTTCTTACCTTTAGGATCTTCATCTTCATTGATTCGCTCCACTTCATAAGACTGAAGGTCCCAATCAATTCATTGACAGAAAGTGGCATAATTCTTTGTGTCTCCCTTATTGAGGTCTTTATGTGATTCCAATCTTTGGAGAGTCCACGCAGTAGCTTGTTTACTTTCATGGGATCAGAAATTGGTTGACCTTGATTTTCAAGACCATTCACGATTTCTGTAAAACGACTAAACATGTCAGTGATAGATTCTCCTGATTTCATTTTGAATGCTTCATATTGATCGAGCAGAATGTTGATTCTGGTTTCTTTCACTCGATCAGTTCCTTTATAGGTGATGTGTAATCTATCCTAGACTTCTTTAGCTGTATCATAAGAAGATATTATGTTATATTCAGTAGGTGATAATGCACAATATAAAGAATAAATTGCTTTTGCATCAAGAGCTTGTCTCTTGGTTATCTCTTCTTGATTCATTTCGCTAGACTCAACGGCTTCTTTTCTTCTTTCTGAGATAGGTGCAGCTTTAGGAATGATTCTTTTGTCTACCATATCCCATTCCAGAGGATCCTTTGATCTTAGAAATGCCTTCGTCTTGTTTTTCCATATGTTGTATTCATTTCCGTCAAAATAAGGCGGTTTGGTATTGCTTTGCCCTTCAACCAGTCCTGGAGCCAACATACTAGCCATGGATCTTTAACTCTGAAGTAAAACACTTCAACTTAAGTGAGTACACAGGCTCTGATACCAATTGCGAAAGCTAGTATGAGCACCTAGAGGGGGGGTGAATAGGTGTAAAAATAAATTTCCCGAGTGAAGTATGCAACTCAAATCAACAATAGATTATAAAAGGGAGATTCGTCTCTTGTAAAAAAAAACGAGTTACGATCAAAGTAAAAGAGCGTAGGGAAGAGAATATGAACACAGAGTTTATAGTGGTTTGGCTTAATCCAAGCCTACGTCCACTCTTCCGCACTGACAGCCTACCGGCTGGATTTCATTATGAACAAAAGAGTTGTTACAGTAAATCTCTTCCTTGATTCCATAGTGTAGAGACTCTACTACACTTTCAAGGTCTCTCAAAGATATAGACTCTCTTTTGCGTACAATATTTCGCTCAACAGTTTAATTGACTAAGAACAAGGAGCCTCAGACTTTGAAATTCTTCTATTGCGCACCCACTTGAATAACTGTAACTTCTTCCTTATATACTCCTTTATACCATCACACCCGTTAGCACTTACCAAAGGAATTCTTCCAATCTACCCATTGGACAAAATCAATTAGGAAGATCTTCAAGCTATTTAAGGAACATGATGATAGCCCATCAATCCTGCTCGCCCATACAATCAGGATCTAGGTTTTCATAAGTAGAATCTTCCAAGTATACTTCGCCAATCAACGGATCCAAAATCCCTAAATCAATCTTGATTTGAATAATGGATTTTGATATGCTATATCCAGCCAATAGATCTTCTCCAGTTGATAAAGTCAAATTCTTAACGAAACATCAAGTTTTGGATAAGCCTTCTTCAACGGTCTAGAAACTGTCAATGAGGATAGACTTTGAGTCTTGAGTCTGGTAGTCCGGAGTCTTCAGACTTTGATGGAAGAGTCTGCAAGTCTTCAGACTAAACTGATGGAAATGTTTTGTCAATTTCAAAACACTCAAGGAAGTTTTCTCCAACATATTGATCTTGAATTTGTGGGCTCAGACTCAGACATTGCCAGCCTCTAATGATTCGAATCAAGAAAGTATTGAGGCCCCTCTAGGATAGGAACACCATTTTGCTCGCACCAGCTAGCAACAAGTCCTTTCACACAGTAATTATGAGTCAAACAAAGATGAGACAGCTTCTGTTGAGTTTTAGAACAGGTGTTGCGCCCATCACTAAACCATTTCTTAGTACATATCCTTTCATATGCCTATCCAGAAGAAATAGTAACTAGATCATACACAAGCTACAAGAATATCGGACACTTGAACTCTTCTTGTGGAAGTGGCATCTGGCCTGATTTCTTGATACTCGGCCTAAAGTTAAAAAAAAAAAGAAACTTAGCTTTGATAGGTATCTTTCAAATGCTTGCCCATTAAGAGTGAGCTGATCCAAATTGAGTCGATTTAGTACCTAATCCAAGGACCAGTCCACACTATATTGATCCTTAATTTTTGGGATCGAGGATTGATCCTATTGAGTTTGGAATTGAGGATCGGACACACTTGATCTAGTTCCAAGGTCAACTTCGGACCAATCGATTAATTTTTTTTTTCATTTTTTGTATTCCGTAAAAGGACAAACATACTCTTTAAATTATATATCCATCCACAATGCAACATTGGACAATCAAACTATAAATATCGATATAGATTAAACATAAATCAAAGATAAGATAAACAAAAATACCATTTGCGATTGTTGAGCCACGTCCGTGAGGTGGGCCAAGAAAGGAAGCCATAAGCGTAGAAACAATGTCCAGCATTTCTGCAAACAACAACAAATTCCTAGTAGCTATCAATAAAAGCAATACAAACATAGAACATGGAGTCGAGGTGTGAGAAACTCCAGTACTGTACCCACCGACAAGCCCAAAAGGGAAATTATAGCATTCACTAACGATTAAATACCCTATTGAGATAGCTAGTATAAGCACCTAGAGAGGGGGTGAATAGGTGTAAAAAATATTTTCTCAAGATAAGAGAGCAATACTAAGCAGACAATAGAAATGAAGTTCTCTTTTCGTTAACAAAGCGAATTATGATCAAAGTAAAGCAGAGAGTAGGGAAGAGAAAATGAACACAAATTATAGTGGTTTGGCTTATTCCAAGCCTACATCCACTCTTCCGCACTAACAGCCCACCGGCTGGATTTCACTATGAACAAAAGAGTTGTTACAGCAAGGATCTCCCTTGATTCCACAGTGTAGATACTCTACCACACTTCCTCAAGGTTTCTCACGAATATGGACTCTCTTTTGCATACAAGATTTCGCTTAGAAAATGAATTGACTAAGAACAAAGAGCTTCAGACTTTGGAATTCTTCTATCGCGCACACATTCGAACAACTAGAACGTCTTCCTTGTATACTCCTTTATGCCATCATACCCGTTGGCACTTTCCAAAGGAATTATTCCAATCTTCCCGTTGGACAGAATCAATTAGGAAGATCATTCGAGCTATTTAAGAAACATGTCGATAGCCCATCAATCCTGCTCGCCCATACAATCAGGATCTCGGTTTCCATAAGTAGAACCTTCCAAGCATACTTCGCCAATCATCAGATCCTCAATCTTTGAATCAATAAAGGATTCCGTTATGTCATATCTAGCCAAGAGATTTTCTCCGGTCGATAAGGTCAAATCCTTAACGAAACATCCAGTCCTGGATAGCTCTCCTTCGATGGATTAGAAACTGTCAATGAGAATAGACTTTGAGTCTTGAGTCTGGCAGTCCGGAGGTCTTCAGACTTTAAATAGTAGAGTCTGCAAATCTTCAGACTAGACTGATGGAAACGTTTTGTCAGCTTCAAAATACTCCAGGAAGATTTCTCCAACAATCTCCCCCTTTTTGATGGTGACAAAACTTTCCTACAGATTTGGATAACTTTGACCTGCAAAACATTACTCAAGCAAATATGGATAGCTCATAAAGATAAATGGCTTATTGATAATACTAGAATCTGCAACCACAGAAAATAGGTTAGTCTTGCATATGAGTAAAGCCATCCATAAGATATCAATAGTACTTAATATAAGCAGTCAATCCAAAATCCCAAATCCAGTCCACAACCAGACACAAAAGTCAAGTCAAACATCAAAACAAATCAAAATTTCAAGTTCAAGTTCAAAAAAGTTCAAGGTTCAAAGTAAAAAAGTTCAAGGTTCAAAGTTCAAATCACATATCTCCCCCTTTTTGTCATCATAAAAAAGGTTGAGATGGAATCGAGAATGCTTGGGAACATGAACAAGCTGGAAATCTCCCATTGACTGGACAATGCCTTCTAGCTTTGTCAACTCTTCCTTCAGTTGAGCCACCTCTTCACCCTTAGCATTTGCTTGAATTTGAAGAGCAAGGGCTTAGATCTGATCATTCAAAGAAACTGAAGAAGCTTGACTTGCATTTTGCAAATTCTGTACTTCGCATCCCAGAGCATATATCTGACCCCGCATTTCTAAGAGAACATCAAGAATTCTGCGAAAATCTGCTGAATTATCAGTCTGCGTACTGGCTTCTGCATGATCAGATGGAGTAAAGGCAGACGATGGCAAATCAGCATAGTCACGCAGATTGGGCGATGAAACATCATGTCCCTCCTCGGGAAATTGAGAGGCATAGATGTCCTCTGGATCTGCTGGAGAGCGGCTAACTCCTTCACTGGTAGCAGGATATGAGGACATTCCTCTTTTCTCACGATCTCCCCCTGTTTTCATGCCTTCAGGTGGAGAAGAGTGTTCCTCATGCTCTCCTTCCTCTTGATCTCCTTTTTCCTTTTCTTCTTCTTCTTCTTCAATTCTTTCCTCCTCTGCATCTTTTTCTTCAGCTTCTCTCTCCTCTGTTTCTTTCTCTTTTGCTTCCAAATCTTCTCTTTCTCCAGTCCTCTGTTCTGTGTCTTTCTCTTGTTGTTCCGTTGATTCTGGAACATAACGACTCAGGTTCTTCAATGTCATTGCAGTAATGGTGATGTCTTCCTCATCTTCTTCATCCTCAACAATGAGAGCTCTTCTTTTCTTGGATGGAGCAACCATGGGCTCCTTCCCTTTTCTTTTTGCTGCCGAAGAGATTTGATGAGATTTGATAGGGGTTTTCTCCTTGAATTTCTCCAACGCCTTGTTGAGTTCTTTTAGACGCATTTTAGACACCATTTTCAGTCCCACTACAAGTTCGAACACAGAGAATCCGGGGAGGCTGAACATTCAAATGTCTGAATAACTTTGTCACAAGAGCTGGATAAGGAAGTTGACCCTTGTCCTTCACCACTGCTCTATACATGTGGAATATAATAGTATGAGGAAGAGAGAACTTTTTCCCAGCATTGATGGCATACATCAGCTTTGCCTCTGAGTTTGAAACATCAGTCTTTGAAGTAGATTTTGGTCTAAGGAAATTGATCACAATCTTGTGAAGCAGAATGTTGAACGCACTCATCCTCGAGTAGGAAATCTTTCCCTCTGTCCTTCTATCCTTAACAAGTTCTAACGTAGCACGAGCAATAGAGACATTGATAGGTTGATATCTCCCTCTCTCAACCCCAATCACATCAGCCAACATATCTATATCCACCACATAGTCTTGATATCGGACACTAAAAGAGAATCTTTTCGCATCTAAGAAACTGAGATTCGAATAGAAGTATGCAATGAGTTCAGCATAGGCTTCTATAGATTCAGAACAGAACTGTTCAAATTGAAGAAGACTGAATTTTTCCCTCAAATTAACGTTCACAATGTCAAGGAAATCAAAATCCACACTTCTAGGGTTTATGACCCCACGCTTCAACAACTTAGAGTATAGATGCTTGTGTTCCTCCGATCGAAACAAGTCTGTCCTTTTGCTCCGAATTTTTGCCGCAACAACCATTCTTGGTTGAAACTGATTGTACAACTTGTCATCATCATTCCCATCTGGCTGCTTCAGCCCTCCAACATGTGGATCGATTGGAATATTTGCCATTGCCTCTTCTGCCGACCTAGCAGGGGCAATTCCCAACCATTCCATTGTGCGTAAAAAGAATGTTTCATTTTTGTACCCTTTGTCTTTCAGAAATTTGTCAATGTAGTTCAAAGGAGTTCCACCCCTTTTCAAAGCATGATAAAGCTTGTAGGTAAAAGAGGGCTTAAAAGTTCTTACGGGTTCTGCATCTTCGATTATTTCTTCCTCTTCTCGACGAGCAACATCCTGTGGTCTAGATGGAGAAGATGGACGCTGCTGAGAATGTTGTGGGCTCTGTTGCTGACTAGGAGACTCTTCTTCCTCGGTGAGATCAAAGTGCGTAGGCCCCTCACGCATTTGCTGCGGTCCCCTGTTCGCGATCCTCGAAGACTTCATTTGAGACGACATCTTTCACAGTTTTTGAAAGATTCCAAACTTGACTTTCCCAAGAAAGATGACAACTTTTCGAAGATTAAACAAGAGAAGAAGACAGAAGTGGAAGATCGATGCTTTTTAGGGTTTTTGGAGTTAAACGAAGAGGAACCGACAGTATATAAGTCAGTCGAAGAGAGGCATACAAAACGTCGTAATGGAAAGTAAAAAGATGCTCTTTTAAAAAATAACTGCCTTTTTAAAAAAATTAGATAACTGCCATTTAAAAATTAACTCCATTTTCGAAAAAGAAAGATTGCACTAATCACGGAAATTGAAAGTAGCAAAAATCAATTATGGATAGATGATTGTACCTTTTCAAGATTTAATCTGAGAGAGAATAAAATAACTTACAATCAAAGATCTTGATTGTCTGAGTTTGAGAGTCTCTAGACTTTTACTTCTTCAATCCTCAATATGTTGAGTCTGGAACGAATGATTTCAAATTGATTTTTCTCTAAAGGCTTTGTAAATATATCCGCTAGTTGGTTCTTTGAGTCAACAAACTGAATCGAAATTTGTCCATTCTGAACATGATCTCTAATGAAGTGATGTCGAATCTCTATATGCTTTGCTCTTGAGTGAAGAATTGGATTCTTGGTGAGATTGATTGCGCTGGTGATGTCACAGTTAATCTCCGTGCATGAATCTTCAATTCCGAAGTCTCTTAGCTGTTGTTTTATCCACAGAATTTGTGAACAACAACTTCCAAGAGCTACATACTCTGCTTCTGCTGTAGAAAGAGCCACTGTAATTTGCTTCCTGGAAAACCAAAACATTGTCCTGCTTCCAAGTAGTTGACAGGTACCCGAGGTGCTCTTTCTATCAACTCTGCATTCGGCTAGATCTGCGTTTGAGTATCCAAGAAGAGTAAAGTCTCCCCTTTTTGGATACCAAAGACCAAGGCTTGAAGTTGATGCAATGTATTTGATAATACGCTTTGTAGCACTTAGATGAGATTCTTTAGGGTCTGATTGAAATCTAGTACAAATGTAAACACTAAACAAAATGTCAGGTCTAGAAGCAGTAAGATAAAGAAGTGAACCAATGATACTCCTATATAGCTTTTGGTCAACTTTCTTTCCTCCTTCATCTTTGTCTATCTTCAAAGAACTTGACATTGGTATATCAGTCTTTTTGCAATTTTCCAGTCCAAACTTTTTGACAAGATCATTAGCATATTTTTCTTGATGAATAAAGATTCCTTCCTTCAATTGTTTCACTTGAAGTCCAAGAAAGAAGGTTAGTTCACCCATCATGCTCATTTCAAATTCATCTTGCATAGACTTAGAGAATTTCTTGCACAGACTTTGATTAGAGGATCCAAAAACAATATCATTAACATATATTTGAACAAGCAGAAAACTTTTGCTTTCTCTTTTGATAAATAGAGTAGTGTCTACTTTACCTTTGACAAAGCCGTTTTGAATTAAAAATTTACTCAGCCTGTCGTACCAAGCTCGAGGTGCTTGCTTTAAACCATATAAAGCATTTTTCAGTTTGAATACTGAGTCTGGTTTCCTTGGGTCTTCAAACTCAGGTGGTTGTTCCATATAGACTTCCTCATGGATAAATCCATTCAGGAAAGCACTTTTGACGTCCATTTGGAATAACTTGAAATTCTTATAACAAGCAAAAGCAAGTAATAATCTAATTGCTTCTAATCTTGCTACTGGTGCGTAAGTCTCATCATAGTCTATCCCTTCTTCTTGCGTATATCCCTTGGCCACGAGTCTCGCTTTGTTTCTTACGACCTTTCATTTCTCGTCCATCTTGTTCCTGAAAACCTATTTAGCTCCAATAATAGATTTACCTTTCGGTTTAGGAGTAAATTCCCAGACATCATTAATACTGAATTGCCTGAGTTCTTCTTACATAGCTTCAATCCAGCTTTCATCAAATAAAGCTTCTTCTATGCATTTGGGTTCTATTTCAGAAATAAGAGCCACAGCACTAGACTCTTCGCGCCTTTTGGATCTTGTGCGAATTCCTTCATTAATGTCGCTTATAATGAGATCTTTGGGATGACTGGACTTATGCTTCCAGTTACTGGTTGATTTGTCAGGTTGATGATCACTTTCTTCATTTGAATCTTCAACAATCATTTGATGCTGGTCTTTCGAAGTCTGAGCTGCTTTTTGAGATTTAGACTTTGTAGAGTCTAGAGCAGGTTCAGATTCTTCAAGATGAGTATGAATAGATTCATTTTGCATAGAATCTTGGAATTTGACATTCATTGATTCCTCCACAGATTGAGTCTTCTTGTTGTAGACTCTGTAGGCTTTGCTTGAGGTAGAATATCCAAGGAAGATGCCTTCGTCTGACTTTTCTTCAAACTTGCCAACTCGATCATTTGCATTTTTCAATATAAAGCATTTACATCCAAACACATGAAAATATGAAACAATAGGCTTATTTTCTTTGAATAACTCATAGGTTTTTTTTTTTTTTTTCCAGAATAGGTCTTAGAAAAACTCTATTAATAATATAACATGTTGTAGAAACTACTTCAGCCCAAAAACGTGAAGAGATGTTACTTTCAATTAAAAGAGTTCTAGCCATTTCTTGAAGCGACCTATTCTTTCTTTCCACAACTCTGTTTTGCTCTGGAGTATATGGAGAGGAGAACATATGCTGAAAACCAGATTCATCACAGAATTTTGTAAAATCTTGATTTTCAAATTCACCTCCATGGTCTATTCTTATACTTGAAATAACATACCTTTTTTTTCATTTTGAATCTTTTTAGCAAACTTTTCAAAGTAAGAAAATGTTTCAGAATTACTTGTCAGGAAATATACCCGAGTAAATCGTGAGTAGTCATCCACAATTACTAGGCAATATTTCTTACCTCCAATGCTCTGAGTTCTGGTTGGTTCAAAAAGATCCATATGCAAAAGCTACAGTACACGATTAGTGGAAACTTGATTTATTGGTTTAAAGGAATTTCTTACCTGCTTTCCCAATACACATGGTGTACATAGATCAGACTTTTGGTATGACAGATTGGGTAGACCACGAACTAGCTTCTTTGCTGAAATTTTGGCTATTTGCTTCATATTGATGTGCCCAAGTTTTCTGTACCATAAGTTCGCTTCGTCTTGAATTGAGATTAGACATTGCGATTCATCTGGTTTCACGTCCCAGAGGTAGATATTTCCATGTCTTCGACCCATGAATGACTGAGTAGAATTTTTACTGGTTCCTGAACATATTCATTCTTGAAAGTTGATTTTGAAACCGGTATCGCACAGCTGACTAATATTGAGCAGATTGTAGTTGAGTCCTTCCACTAAGGAAACATTGCTGATTGTGAGGTTTCCAATCTTTACAGTTCCGAATCCCACAATTCTTCCTTTGTTGTTTCCTCCAAATGAGACTTTTCCACCATTTACTTGAATGAGCTTTATGAAGTAATTTGAATCTCTTGTCATATGTCTTGAGCATCCACTATCCAGATACCATTTTACCTTCTTCTTGATAGTGACATGCATTTAAAAAAAAAAGACTCAAACTTTCTTTGGTACCCATATTTTCTTGGGTCCATTGGTGTTAGTATGATATGCGGTTTTTGCCCATACTTTCTTAACAAGTTTCCAAACCATAGGACATTCTTTCTCAAAATGATCTGAACTATTGCACTTTGAACATCTGAGAGCATTGCGACCTACTGGTTTTACAAAGACCTTTTTAAAATGATTTTTGTAAGCATCTCTTGTGTGTCTTTACTTAATTCTTTCATTCACTTTAGGAAAAATCAATTAAAGGAATGGTTTCCACAGTCATTCCCAAACCAGATTTATTGAAATAAGGTCTTTGTGTTGAAAGAATTTTCTCAAGTTTCTTAGATCTTATTGAAAATCTTTTGGAAATATTTGATATGTCATTTTTAAAAAATACATTTTCTTTCGAAAGGTTGTCTTCTCTTTCTTTAAGAGTAGAAACATTCATGTTTAAACATTTCACATTTTCTTTCAAAACATTTTCCTGTTGTTTCAGTGCAGAATTTTCCTTTTTAAGTTCGGAAATCCTTTTAAGAGAAGTCTTAAGACTAAAACACAACTCATCAATGTATTTAGAAACTTTAATAGGGATTTTAGAGTTACTCACCTCAAATTCACTGTCTGAATCTGAGTCTGTCTCAGAGTTTGAATCTGAATCCGATTGTGCCATCAGACATATATTGGCATAATCATCATCACTTTCTTCACATTCTGTATCACTCTAGGTTTATGCTTTAAGAGCCTTTCGATACTTTTAAGCTTTTCCTTTCTTCTTCCTCAGAAGAGGACAGTTGGGTTTGATGTGTCCCTTTTTCTTACATTCAAAGCAGACTACATCTCTATTTGATTCATCATCCTCAACAGACTTAGTCTGTTGCTTTTGAAAACTTTGTTTCTTTGGATTGAATCTTCTTCCTTTTTTGTTCAGCTTTTTGAATCTTCTTAACATGAGAGCAAGCTCCTCATCATCCATATCGTCTTCAGAATATGTAATATCAGAATCATCATTGGATTTTAATGCAATTGATTTCTTACCTTTAGGATCTCCGTCTTCATTGATTTGTTCCACTTCATAAGACTGAAGAGTCCCGACCAACTCATCGACATATAGTGGCATAATTTTTTGTGTCTCCCTTATTGAGGTTTTTATGTGATTCCAATCTTTGGAGAGTCCACGCAGTAGCTTGTTTACTTTCATGGGATTAGAAATTGGTTGACCTTGATTTTCAAGACCATTCACGATTTCTGTAAAACGACTAAACATATCAGTTATAGATTCTCCTGATTTCATTTTGAAGGCTTCGTATTGACCGACGAGAATGTTGATTCTGGTTTCTTTCACTCGATCGGTTCCTTCATAGGTAATATGTAATCTATCCCAAACTTCTTTCATTGTAACACAAGAAGATATTCTGTTATATTCAGTAGGTGACAAAGCACAATATAAAGAATAAATTGCTTTTGCATCAAGAGCTTGTCTCTTGGTTATCTCTTCCTGAGTCATTTCACTAGACTCAACAGCTTCTTTTCCTCTCTCTGAGATAGATGCAGCTTTAGGAATGATTCCTTTGTCTACAACGTCCCATTCCAGAGGATCCTTTGATCTTAGGAACGCCTTCATCTTGTTTTTCCATATGTTGTATTCATTTCCATCAAAGTAAGGCGGTCTGGTATTGCTTTGCTCTTCTACCAGCCCTGGAGCTAACATACTAGCCATGGATCTTTAACTCTGAAGTAAAACACTTCAAACAAAGTGAGTACACAGGCTCTGATACCAATTGAGATAGCTAGTATAAGCATCTAGAGGGGGGTGAATAGGTGTAAACAATATTTTCTCAAGATAAGAGAGCAATACTAAGTAGACAATAGAAGGGAAGTTCTCTTTTCGTTAACAAAGCGAATTATGATCAAAGTAAAGCAGAGAGTAGGGAAGAGAAAATGAACACAGAAATTATAGTGGTTCGGCTTATTCCAAGCCTATGTCCACTCTTCCGCACTGACAGCCCACCGGCTGGATTTCACTATGAACAAAAGAGTTGTTACAGCAAGGATCTCCCTTGATTCTACAGTGTAGATACTCTACCACACTTCCTCAAGGTTTCTCACGAATATGGACTCTCTTTTGCATACAAGATTTCGCTCAGAAAATGAATTGACTAAGAACAAAGAGCTTCAGACTTTGGAATTCTTCTATCGCGCACACACTCGAACAACTGGAACATCTTCCTTATATACTCCTTTATGCCATCATACCCGTTGGCACTTTCCAAAGGAATTCTTCCAATCTTCCCGTTGGACAAAATCAATTAGGAAGATCATTCGAGCTATTTAAGGAACATGTCGATAGCCCATCAATCCTGCTCGCCCATACAATCAGGATCTCGGTTTCCATAAGTAGAACATTCCAAGTATACTTCACCAATCATCGAATCCTCAATCTTTGAATCAATAAAGGATTTCGTTATGTCAAATCCTTAACGAAACATCCAGTCCTGGATAGCCCTTCTTCGACGAATTAGAAACTGTCAATGAGAATAGACTTTGAGTCTTGAGTCTGGCAGTCCGGAGGTCTTCAGACTTTAAATAGTAGAGTCTACAAATCTTCAGACTAGACTGATGGAAACGTTTTGTCAGCTTCAAAATACTCCAGGAAGATTTCTCCAATACCTATTGCCTTTGCCACATAAATAATTGTCAAAAGATATGCAGAACAGTATTGAGACCCTGTTGAACTGCGTGGTGTAGCTCTATATCACTTGTAAAGTTGCGAAAATGTGATTATAATAAGCACTCTCTTAATATTATAAAACCACTTAATTACACTAGTTTTGCTAAACACATGATGGACTCACCCTCACGCCACTCACTAAACACACTACATACGCCACTATCACTTACTTCCCACACATGCTCAGCACACTCTACACAGCATATTTGAAGACCTACTCGCTACACAAGACCCCTATTCTTCTATTTGAGGCGTGAACTCAAGTGGATGAAGCTAGGCTATTTATAGCCTTCATCTACCAATTCTCTTAGCAAATTATCTTTGAGACAACGGAGATTTTTGCTTCTATCTTTCATGTTGGACAATTTATAGCCACAAGCTCTACCTACCACAAATAGCCTAGAGTCTTGTAGCCTTCACTAGAAAATTCTAGGGAGAGAGAGAGGCTCGAACTTGTCAGGATGAAGAATAATCTAGAGAGAGAGAGAGAGAGAGAGAGAGAGAGAGAGAGAGAGAGAGAGAGAGAGAGAGGTGGTGATTGATCCAACACTCCCCCTCACCAACTACTCTCTCTTAATTCAGTTATAGTAGTCGTCCCAATATTGCTTTCAAACTCAACCAAATAGTTGCTCCAATCAAGTTTTAGAAAAAAAAGGAAGGAATTCACCTTTTTCAGTTATTATTTCTTGTGCATTCTTTGCACTTTCTCTATCGAATTGCAATCCTCGTCCTTGATCGATTGATTGTATTGCATTTCGATACTCGTGTACATCTCAATTTTGTCTGACACTCTGCTGTTATTCTACCCTCATTCTACAATTTTGCGCCTAACACCAAAAGGAAGCTTTGATATATTGAGCAGCTTTTTCGAATTTTTTTGGACCCGAATCCTGTGGGATCGCCTTGGCTTCATCGATGATGTTGGAAGATATGATTCTTGAGATCAAAATAGATTGTAAATTGATATGATTGTTTATATCTTAGGACTAGAAAGATTACAGTATATTTAAGGAATGTACACTTTCTTTTATTATCATTCCTTTTGTATTTTATATACAGCATTGTACACAGATTACAATCAATGAAATTGAGGCACAAGTTTCCTCTCCAAAATTCTTCCCTTCATTCTTTTATCCAGTCTTGTGACATGGTATCAGAGCCTGCCTTGAAGTTCTGATTCTACAGTCGCTTCCGCTTCTTTCTTTTCGATTGCCGCTCGTGGAACTCCATCTGCAAAATAGAGTTTCCATAGGAATCAATTTTTTGAAGAGGGAAGGAACTCATCATCATGCCTAAAGCACAAGATCTAACCTTGACCTCAGACAACCAACCTACAGGAGAAGCGAAGCTAGAAATGCAAGGCACAGGACTCGTTTGCTATTACTTCCGCTACTCAACAACAAATCAGTTAGGCACAGACTTAACACGTGCAATGGCAACAATTCCTGCCTCAATTCAATCTGGGGCAACCCTTTGTGGGCCATCCATACCAATGGATACCATATCCATGGTTCCATACATCATAGCCGGGAAGCTACCAAAGCAACGTTGGGACTGATGGAGGCCCGCCAACAGTCGAAGGGGCAAACCCTACAATCATCCCAGAGCAGACATGCGAATTAGTTGGAGCGGGGATGGGAACGAATCCCTACCCGACTTTCCTCAATGCGGGTCATGCGAGTTAAGAGAATTAGGGAACCGGGCCGAATGGTTCGGGCATGATAGGAAATCCCTACCCGAATCTTGGACACGGATTTTTCCCATACCAGATTTTTGGCGGTCAACTGGAGCCCAGTGACCCACTCCACACGACAAACGCTGACAGACCGAAATTAAAACTCATTAGCAGAGAGTTAACCGGTGTCGACAACTACTCGAGTTGGGCGTGCAAGTTTCAGCGTGCGCTAGTAACGAAAGATAAAAGAGGGTTTTCTTGATGGAATAGTCCTGATTCCGTGCGACGAGAGGATGACACGACTTTGGAAGAAATGCAATCAACTCGTCAGGACGTGGATAGGGAATTGCATCTCATTTGAAGTCGCGGTTGGGCTCCCCCCGACGGAGGATTCAAAACAAATGTGGGAGAATATTAAAGAAATGTTTAGAAAGCTCGATCAAGTAAAAGTCTTTTCGTTAACACAACAGATTTCAGAATTAAAATAGGGGAATATGACCATAGCAACAATCTACAATAAACTCTCGACTCTGTGGAACGAGCTTGAAGTAGCCGAGGAGAGATTCGACTGGCCCGACCCAATATTACAGCAATACAAAGCCATGCAAGAAAGGGAAAAGGCGACGAGGTTTCTGCTTATCCTCAACGAGACTTACCTCTAGTTCGCTCCCAGATCTTAACGATGGAACCCATGCCAAGCCTCGGCCGAATCTACCAACTTGCCATCCAAGAGGAGAATCAGCAAAGAACGGCGGATCTTAGGGTTTCCGGGGGAGATGGAATTGCTCTGGTTGCAAGGGGGCAGATTCGGCCTCTGCCGAAGAACTGAGGAAATAGAGGACAACGAGGAGCAGAATTAGGGTTTCTTGATGAAAACCCTAGGAGCCTGGAGTTTATAGGCCGATCGGATGGTCCTCGCTTGCCCCTACCAGTGAGCGGATCTGACGGCCCACGAGGATACGACTTCCATGGGCCGAATGGGCCACGTAGAAATAACTTGCATGGGCTGGACGTTTCGTGTGGAAATTTCGCCAATGGAGTGGACAGCTCATATGGGCCAGCTTTGGCCCAAATCTTGCAGCCCACAAACAGGCTCGTCTCGGCTGCGAGAAATATTGCCTCTAAAGGAAAAGGTAAATTGTACTGTGAATATTGTAAATGTCCGCATCATACAATAGAAAATTGCTGGAGGCTATATTGGAAACCTGGAGAAAAGGAAAAGGGAAAAATTTCAACAATTTTTCAGGTGTCGGGGCAACCAACGGACAAGACAATTACCCATGATCAATATCAGGAGTTGATGGAAGCCTTAAGGAAATTGGATACTTCTGCTAAGACTGGAGGTTTCACAAGTACATCTCATTGTTTGATGAATTCAATTTCGAAGAATGCATGGATTATTGATTCAGGTGCTAGTGACCACATTGTCTGTGATAAGGATTCTCTTTCCAACATTAAAAAATTATCTTTTCCCATATCAGTGCAACTCCCAAATGGAAATACTACACAAGTTGAAATGATTGGCACTGTGAATCTTAGTCCCCTCATTATGCTTCAAAATGTGTTCTATGTCCCTAGTTTCCATTTCAATCTCGTGTCAGTATCTCGAGCTTGTGAAGAAAATTCCTGTCAAATCTTATTCAATTCTGATGAATGTTTGTTTCAAGCCCTTTTGATTGGGAAACTAATGGGCTTGGGTAGAGTGTTCTAGGGGCTATATTTCTGGATGGATATTTCGAAGAGTCTCAAATTACTTTCTATTGAATCCAATAAATCTTTGCGTAATTCTGCTATCAATGATAAGAATTTTCTCAATCATCAAAGACTGTGTCATATTGCTTTATTTCCTTATCCTCAATGTCCCATTTGTCCATTAGCAAAACAAACACGTGCCCCTTTCCATAATAATACTTCTCGAGTCGATGGAATTTTTTCATTGGTTCATGCTGATGTTTGGGGACCCTATCATACTTTGAATCATGATGGGTCTCGGTTTTTTCTCACCATCGTAGATGATTTCTCACGAGCTACATGGATATTCCTAATGCAATAAAAAAATCAAGTCCTTTCTCACATAAGGACTTTCCTTGCTCTATCAAAAAACCAATTTGGGAAATCCATTCAACGCATTTGCACTGATAATGGTAGAGAATTTTTTAATGGTAAATGTGCTTCCTTTCTTACATTGAATGGGATTTTGCATGAGAGCTCTTGAACATACACACCACAGCATAATGGAGCTGTTGAAAGAAAGCACCGACACCTCCTGGAGGTACCACGTGCCCTTAAGTTTCAGGCATCTAATCTTGAAAGCGTTTGGGGAGATTGTGTGGTTACAATAGCATATTTGATAAATCGCATGCCATCATGCATTCTTAAAGGAAAAACTCCTTTCGAGATATTGTATGGAAGGAAGCTGGATCTGAGTCATCTCAGAGTTTTTGGGTGTCTATGCTACGTGACTACAGTAGGGCACAGGGATAAAATGGGACCTTGTGCACGTCAATGCATATTCATGGGGTACCCAAATCTAAAACGAGGATATAGGGTTTATGAGCCATCCACAGGAGAATTTCTTATAAGCAGGGACGTGGTTTTTCATGAAGATGTTTTCCCTTTCCAAGATATGAATCATTCATCTCAAGATGAGAGGACAACTAGTAAGTAGTTTCTATCAAAAGACAATCTCTCTACAGGGGGATCTTATATTATTGTTCCTCCTCCAAGGCATCGGGAATTATTTGCTACACCAGCGCCAATATCCACTGAGGATACTTAGGAACAATCACTAGAAGAACCGACAACAAAAAGGGATTCTCCAATGGCAGCTCCTCCAGAACCAAATCACACTGATGGGTCTATCTTAACTCAACATGAAGAACCTCGGTGATCTGGTTGAGTTAGTCGTCCACCGATTTTGACAAAGGATTATGTATGTGCCTCATCTGGATCATCAGGTACTTGTTACCCTATTTCTTCTTACATTTCATTCGATAGGCTATCATCAGAACACTTATGTTGCACGAGCAATATTTCTGAGGAGCAAGAGCCCTCTAGTTATAATGAAGCAATGCATGACCCGCGTTGGCAAAAGGCTATGGAGACAAAACTACAAGCCCTTATGGACAATCATACTTGGGATGTCGTACCATTACCTACTCATCGCAAACCAATTTAGTGCAAGTGGGTATATAAAATTAAATATAGAGCAGATGGTTCTGTAGAAAGGTACAAGACCCAGTTAGTTGCTAAAGGCTTTACACAAAGAGAAGGTTTTGACTACCACGAAACCTTTTCTCCAGTAGCCAAAGACGTTACAGTTCGTTCTTTTCTGTCGGTTGTTGCTTTTCGTGACTGGTCACTGCATCAAATGGATGTCCATAATGCCTTCTTGGATGGTGATCTAGACGAAGAAATCTACATGGATCTTCCACCAGGATTACGGAGACAGGGGGAGTCTAAGGTATGTTGTCTCCGTAAATCTCTTTATGGATTGAAACAGGCCTCTCGACAATGGTATGCCAAGTTCACGAATGCTTTTACAGCTGCTGGTTTCGAACAATCCAAATACGACTATGCATTATTCACCTGGATGAAAGGTATGTCGTCTATCTACCTAATGATTTATGTTGACGACATACTGATAATGGGAAATGATGATTTTGCTGTGAAGAAACTAAAAGAATATCTACATTCCACCTTTCACATCAAAGATTTAGGGTCACCTAGATATTTTCTTGAAATTGAGATAGCTCGTTCAAATTAGGGAATTTCACTCAGCCAACGAAAGTTCGTAATGAAGATTATATCAGAAGCAGGACTATCAGGTTGCAAACCAGCTATTGTTCCCATCGAGTAGAATGCCAAACTAACTTCTGTTGATTATGATTCTGGCATATCTTCTTCTGATGATCCATTGTTGAAGGATTCGTCTGGATATCAGAGACTCGTAAGAAAGCTTATATACCTTATTATGACTAGGCCAGATATCTGCTATGTAGTACAGACTCTCAGTCAGTTCATGCACACCCCAAAACAATCTCACTTAAATGCAGCCTTGAAAATTGTGAGGTATTTGAAGACATGTCCAGGCTTAGGGATACTTCTTTCCTGAAAATGCAACATGGAAATGATGGCCTATTGCGATGCAGACTATGCTACACGTCCCATGAGCAGGAGATCTATTACTGGTTTTTGTATCAAATTTTGGGAATCATTACTTTCATGGAAGATGAAGAAACAGTCTACTGTGTCCTTATCTTTAGCTGAAGCCAAATATCGATCTATGGCCAAAACTGTTTGTGAAATAGTTTGGTTAAGGGGTTTGCTTCTGGATCTCAGGGCACAAGTTAAGGGACCGACTACACTCTTCTGTGACAATGATTCAGCACTCAAGCTTGCAGCAAATCCTATAGTTCATGAAAGGAAAAAACACATAGAGGTCGATTATCACTTTACTCGAGAGAAGATTCAAGAAGGAGTCATCAAGACAAGAGGGATCAGAACCACGGAGCAACCCGCGGACATTTTCACTAAACCTCTTTGTCAAAGACAACATACATATCTTCTAAGCAAGCTGGGCGTCTTGGACATATACAAGCCACTAGCTTAAGGGGGAGTGTTGGAAGATATGATTCTCAAGATCGAAATAGATTGTAAATTGATATGATTGTTTATATCTTAGGACTAGAAAGATTACAGTATATTTAGGAAATGTACACTTTCTTTAATTATCATTCCTTTTGTATTTTATATCTAGTACACATATTACAATCAATGAAATTGAGGCACAAATTTCCTCTCCAAAATTCTTCCCTTCATTCTTCTATCCAGTCTTGTGACAGACGAGCCCTTTTATCTAGGAGGCTGGGAGTTTCGGTCTGCTTTATTTGCGGTACCGTTACTTGAGTATTTCAGTTTCTTCTCTTGTGGACCATGCTGAACTGATGTAAGTGAACTTTAAAGTATGTCGACTTCGAATTCTGTCTGTGTTTACCCTATATATCACATAGCCTGAACTCTGATTTAATCTAGTTTACAGTGATAAAAGGTAAATCAATCGTCTAAGTAACGTGAGCTCGACTTAAATCTGAGTCCCAAGAGATGAAATCCTCGATTTCAAAGGGTTTAAAAAAGAAACCAAATGCAAATGGAATTAAATCTCATGTCGAATCTATCTAGTACATGGAACTGTGGTTCTCCTCAAATCTTTTGGAGGTGTTTGATTCTCTACAATATGCCATATGATTTCGTCAGGTCACCGGGAGACAGAATTACAGGAAGTTTAGCTGCTAAAAGCTATTCACACAAGCATTGAGCATCATCTTCTATTTCTACACCATGTCAAAAGTTGCTTCTCATTGGGCATGTCTGTAACTTCATAGTAGCAACCTTTTTATTGGATTACAATCTTCAGTTAATCTCGGCTCTATATTGTGGAAATTCATTTTGAGAAGAGTTCTGGTTTTTGTCTAATGGCGAGTGAATGTTTGAACACGCCTTTCCAAAACAATTCTGCTTACTATCCAACGTTTATTGAATTCATGGACATGCCTTCCATATAGTGCTTTGAACTTTATTGATGTGACGGCTCGTGTATGAAGTCTCTCTTTCATGTGTGCATGAGTTCATGTGTGTCCTCTAATATTGTTCTCTGGTTGGATCTTTTTGAAATCCTTTGTCGAAGTACTTGAAGAAGTTACTTTGCCCTATGAACACGTGACTGTAAGTATTGAGCTCAACAGTTCTTCGCGAAACAGACTTTTTGAATAAACATGAGATAGTGTTTAACACGATATATTGGAGTGTCGGGTATCAAATTCATGACATTCCTTAAATTTTAGATATTCGAGATGTCTATGTATGTTCTCTTCTTGGTCAAATGGAGTAATGGTTAGTACTTAGTAGAGTTTATGGTTTTATAGTTCCCATAAGCGTAGCTGGATTTTACATGCTTTTATCTCTGATAAGTATTCTTGTCTATCTCTAGTAGGATTGATTGATGAGATGACTGATGAGTTTACCTCAGTAAAAAAGATCATAGGCAATGATGCGTTATGCTTACGTGATGGACCATGTATTTATTCGCTTTCAAGTTTTTCTAAATAGAAGTTACTTCCTTTCCTTTTCGTTGAAATCATGCAGATTATTAAACTTCAAAAGATCATGCAAAGATTTTACACGATTGCAAAGACTGAAAGTCTCATAGATAAATTCTAAAGATTGAGGAGATGCCAAATGAAAGTCAAAATATTGATGGAGAGAAAAAATTGAAAATAACAGACAATACACATAAATACTCAAAACAAACGATTGGCGCTCATGGGAGCATCTCAACCGTTGAATCATATGACATGTACTATCAAAGATTAAGCATATGGTAACGAAAGTGATGATGGATCAGGCGTCCCTGACCAGCTCATGTTGGAATAGGCTCAATCGATCCGAAAAGGCAAAACGGACAGATTTGGACGAGCAATTCCATTTTCATGCTTGACCATTCTACCTTAGCCCTTACTTCGGCCAGTCCAAACTCGATCAGTTTTATGTCGTTCGTTTGATTTCGATCATTGAAAGCTCGGATAGCGATTTTCAAACATCACAACCATTAGCACAGTAGAACTCGCGTCTATCTATCTTTTGCTTACTGCTTTTCTGAGACGAACTTTGCATGTTTACTTTGATGCAAAAATCGATCTCTTTGAGTGCCGACTCATTTAAGCATCCGAGATTATAATACGTTCCCTAGATTAACTTGGCAAACACATTCACAAACGATCTTTTATAATGGTTAGGTGATAATATTTGATCAGTTTTATCTTTCTTAAGCCAAGAGGATCTCAGAAAGCCCAATATAGAAGCAAAATGATTTGATAAGATGAGCAGAAATCCAAGCTTTCTCGGATAATTATTGGGAAAGAAAGAGGGAGTGTATTCTCGGGTGACGATCCTTACTAGAAGTTAAAGATCCCAATATTTAGAGCTGTTGGAAATTGTGATCCATTTTCTTAAAACTTTCTAGAAACTTCAAGAATGATATTAGCTAGAAAAGTCAAGAAAAATCCTTAAAAAAGAAAATCTAGCTTAGGTGGCAAAGAAAAGTGTAGAAGCACAAATGTAGAAGTCTCTAGAAGAAGAGTGGCTAAACTACAATCTAGAAATTCCTCGATGAAGCCTAAATGGACAGCATTCTACAAAAATCTAGAATGTTGTACTTAGTCGGTGGAAATGCCTATAAAAAGGCCGTAACCCATTGATGTAATAGAGTGAGGATAATATACTCCATATCATGAAGCTCCTCCACCAACACTTCCTACAATTATTTTCATAAACTAGTGAAACTATCATTGTCCCATAAAAATTTGTGTTTATCCCTTGAACTATCCTATTTTCTCACTTGTCCATTCTCTACAAACTATATCATTGTTGACACCTAAATTTCGCCATTTTATTTGGGACTTAATCGTGTACAAAATTAGAAATTAGTCACTAAAAAAAACAAATAAAAAAAGAAAAGAAAACAAAAGAAAAAAGAGAAAAAAGACAACAAAAGAAAAACAGAAAAGAGGATGTGAAAGGGGCCGGGTCAGGTCGAATTTGGCTTGGGCCCAACCCGGCCCTCCGTTTTTCCTCTCTCTCGCGTGCGCCTGACCCATTTCTCTTTTGGCCCGGCTTGTGCTTGTCTCTTCTTTTCCTTTAGCCGTCAAGACTTCGAAACCCTAGCGCAGAGAGGAAGGAGAGAGGAGACCGAAAAGCAGGAGGAAAACCCTAGGGGAGAAGAACGAATAGGAACATGAGGGAGAAAAATAGAGAAGGAACGGAGGGGAGGAGGGCAACAGCGGTGCTGCCAATCACCGTCCGAGCCGCCGCCCTCCTGCCCTCGCCGTCCAAGCTGCCACCCTCCGAGCACGAAGCCGTTCTAGCCGCCCCATGTCTATGACCATCCAGCACTGACCTGTTTTTGCTCTGCCTTGCCTTCGACTTGCAGATCTTGCGTTCGTCGAGCCCCTTGCCGCACCGCCAAGACTCTTGCAAAAGCCTGAAGCCCCGCCTCTCGTCGAGACCCCCTGCTGTTGGGTCCTCCTCTGCTCCAACACCCAGTAGATCCGCTCTGAGTCCCCTCCGAGTGAAGCTATCTTCTGCTCCCTGCCTGCTGCTCCGCCCACGCCGCTCTGACCAACGACCTGACGCCGCTGTTCAACTTCCTCACTACACCCTCCTGCTCGAGCACCAGATCCGTGAGCACCGCACCACCACCACCGCGCCCCGACTCACCTGCAACCCGCGCGTCCGCGACACCCCCTGCCCGGGTGTCGCTCGTCGACCTCGCGCTGCCTCGGCTCAACGTTCGCCGTTCTATTGCGTCTCCACGAGCAACCTCACCACTGCCAGTCTCTACCGCTCCCACAGCTAGCCTCGATGCCAGCAGGCACGACCCAGTGCCGGCGCCCGCCGCTGCCTCTACCCGAAGCTGTGTCACCGGTCTGCCTCCAACACGCACCCGAAGCCGCCTCATCTTCGTCTCTACTCCGCCGCGTCGCCGCCACCGTCAAGCCCATCGCCGTCGTCATCAACGCCGTCAAGAAACCCTAGGGTTTCGGCCAAAAATCGGGTCGGACGTGGGTCGTGAACTGGGTAGGATTTTTGAGCTATTTGGGCCGATTTTGGGTTTGGGCTGTTTTGCTTGTGGGCTTATGGACTTGTAGGCTTGTTGTGGGCTTCCTTTTTTTAAATTAAAAGAGATTGGACCAGATTGGGCCTGCTAGTTGTGCCCAATCCGAACCAAAGAAGAGCCCGACCAAGGTTGGTTGGGCCTTGTCCTTTGGACGAGCCGAACCTGGCCGGGTCGGACTTGGGTCTGGTCAGACCGGACTCGACCTGGTCCAGCCCAAAAAAATATATTTTTTATTTAAAAAAATTAATTTTAATTTTTTAAAAAAAGTAAAATTAAAAAATTTAAAAAATAATTTTAAAAAAATTTCGAAATTCCATAAAATGTATTTTTTGATTAGAAATGGCCATGTATTGCTTTTTATAGTGTAGTTAGGCCTTTATTTGCTCGTATATTTATTATATAGCATGCTTAATTTGCATATTTAATTACGTTTGTGGATGTTCGATTACACGTGCTCAATTTGACTGCAATTAGGATTTTGGTAGTTATGATTGTTGGTTTAATGATTGCGCACTCGTATGATCACTTTATATGTTAGTGGATAAGTAAAATCAATCCAAACTGCCTGACAAAAATCATTTTGTTAAAATGAACAAGATTAGGTACCGAAAGGGCACTAATTGGTCAATTAGTGTAATCAAGTCCCCGACCCTAGACTCTCTGGTTGCGTAGGAAGTGAGGTACACTCCCATATCTCACTTAGTTTCTAGCTGACCCCAATATGCTAGTGGCGACTCATTTTTGTGAAATTCCTAGAAAATATCCCAATGTCACGTGGGGTATGGGCTTGGGAGAGCCCATGCCTAATCATGAGGTTTAGGCCCATCCTTTAGGTAATACATCTAAACCTATTCCCCCCCCCTAGGGTAGGTCGCGACAGCTTGGCGACTCCGCTTGGGACTTGGTTTTAGACCTTAGAGGACTTAGGCCAAAATTAATCTTGTTCAAAAAAATATTTTTGTTTGGCAGCGAGGATTCCAAGTACATCCATAACATTAAATGTGTTAAATGTTTTTGCAGAATGTGATGTATAAGGGTAAGTGTTTGTTCACCTTTGTCTTGCAGTGAGGCGTAAGAATGTATGGTTTATTTTTTATGTATGAAGTGCTAATTGCTTATAAATTGTCATTCTTGCGTTTCCTGCATTGCACTACACCATAGCACACACAACTTGCCACCGGACTTGGGCCGCATATGATCACTTAGGATGGTGTTGAGGTGGATACCACTCTGACTACAATCGCGTAGTATGAGTCGCCCACCTCTACCTTGAAATTTCTTTCTTCACGTTGAAGGTACCCACCCCAGTCTACAAGCATGTGACATGGGTCGGTTTTTTTACGAAGCCAAAGTCATGGGTAACCCGACCCAGCCACGACCTTGTTAGTTCAGTCCGGTGATCCTATGGCTTCATTTTGAGCCGTATAGAGTATAAATCAAACCACATTCCATGTGTATGTCTATGTAATTGAAAAAAAAAAAAAAAGACAAAGGTTGGCACTCATTGTAAGTATCATTTTCCTTTATATTTGCCCACTTTGTATTGCATTTTCATCTTGAAATTCGCGGAAATCAATCGAATGCCCTCGGTGATGTAGGCTTATGATTGAAAAAAATTGGCAATCACTTTTGATAAGTGAACATTGAAGGCCCCGTTGAACACGTGGTTTTGTTTATCGTTCCTCAGTTGAACCTAATTAAGTATGGAGATAACCCGTTTCATCTCCTCTTCTTATAGGGCGATAAAAAAGGGTTGCACCTTGACCGTAGAAGCATCACCTTCCACCAAGGAATCAGGAAAACGTCAAACATTTAAAGGCGAATGCAAGGGAAGGGTATTGTCAAGTTACCAAATATCCACGAAGGTGAATCCAAGAGGTGTTAACGCCCAAAGGATAAAAGCGAGTGAAGGGTAACAATGTATCATTTCCAACATTTCAATCCCTAAAGATTTTTACACTAACATATTCTTTCATATTCTTTACAGGGTTACTGGGTTGCCATGCCATAGGTAAGTACCTTTCTTCTCTCTTTTTTTCTTTAAAGTAAAAAAAAAAATGGAGAATTTCCATTACAAAAAGAACCTTTTGTGCTTTCCTAGAGATAAGCACAAAAATGAATAATTGAAAAAAAAAAACTTTCTACAAGCTTTTTGAACATCATTTTTATCTCAAAATTGTTTTCTCGTTTTGGGGATTATTCATTTTGAATCAAAATTCCCTATGAAGATTAATTTACTCAGACGATCTCGGCAGAGTGAAATGGAGACGTTAACCATGCCAAACAAGAAGTGCTTAGGATGAAGAAAGGCAAGCCCATTTCCAAACACATCCTTCAAACACTTTTGAGAGTTGAGTGAAAGACAACCTTCTCTTAGGACAGAGGATTCATTCGCATTGAGCGCAAATATCGAAATGATAAAGGCATTTCCTTCATCAATCCTAAAGCACTGAGCTGACATCTTGCTACCCTTTGGGCCAAATAAATGTGACCATTTGAGGTACCCCTGTCGAGAACGACCCTGCATTAGGGCAGCATAAGGGGTTACGATCATGTTGTAGAGCGAAAGATTGAGAAAGATTTTATTACTTTCACTTGCATTAATCTTCTGGTGATAGCTTCAGAGGAATTCTCATTAGAGCTTGACTCATCCCAAAGTGAAGAAGAGCATTTCATTTTCTACCCAAACACTGATACCCATTGCTTTAACCAATTTGGGCCTGATTATTCATTCCTGAACCCCGAACGGTGATTATCTCCCTTCACTAGGGCAAGGCATAAGAATTGACCAAATATGATTGACAGTCACAAGAAAATGTGAAAAGCATCTCAAAAGTCATAAGAGCTACAAAAATTCAAAAAGCAAAAAGTTTGACAAACTATGGGGCATGAAAAAGTAGTATGCCTGGTAAAACTAAGGCCAATGCCCGTCAAGAAAAAGAGGCAAAAGGTTACATCTTATGTGAAAGAAAAATGATCAAAATCCAAGTGCCTACGAAAAAAAAAATCATCATCGCAAAGGGAAAAGGAAATTAGAGAAAGGAGCAAAGCTCCCATGTAGAAATGATTAGTCAAAGGACTTTCGAGATGTGCAGTGTTTCAAAAGCCAATTGCCTTCGAAAGATCAAGTGACCTGGTCGCGATGCCATGATGATCACCGACTCTTAAAAATCCTCTTAAAAATCTTAAACCTTTCGAGCCTCTCCCAAGCCAACATTACAACCCTCTTTTGAAGTCTCTTCTGATTGGGGCGGTTTGAGTGAAAATAAGAATACCACAAAGAAGTTATTGCTTGAAGGAGTGGAAGTAATTCTATCTTGTCTTATCTTCTAAATTCTCGACTTGTAAACCCGATGAATATAGCGATAAATGTTCATTTATTGGTCTCAAAGTAATAATTCCTTTGTGTAAGCCCTAACCGAGCCTATATTGTGGTCCTTTCAAAAGACCTTTTTTTATCGATCAGATTGTGCTCATAGCGAATGTTTCTGAAAGCCTTTGACATGGGTTATGTGAGATACTCTCAGTAATCAGTTACTCCCCACGTAAATGGATGGGATCAAGCAGCCATTTTATCAAGAGTGTGTGAGAAACCCTTTCTAACTA
Source organism: Eucalyptus grandis x Eucalyptus urophylla (assembly GCA_028830015.1). Taxonomy (NCBI): domain Eukaryota; kingdom Viridiplantae; phylum Streptophyta; class Magnoliopsida; order Myrtales; family Myrtaceae; genus Eucalyptus; species Eucalyptus grandis x Eucalyptus urophylla. Next base: position 59,795,235 of record CM054200.1, on the reverse strand, counting down.
AGAAGCTCTAGTTTGGCATTATTAATGAGCCTTCTTCACAAGTAGTAGTCGTTTTGATAAAAACTTGACTCTTGGAGAATCTGATGATTAATGATACATCCTCAAGCAAGATGACAATTTTGCGCCACATGATGCTGATTGACATTGAATATTTTTGTAAAGCAGTTGGACTTAACTTGATTAGCTTGTTCAATTAATGCTGTAATATTGCCAATGTGTCTCTTGATGACGCCTTTAATGAAATTTGCTCAAGTTGAGTTTGACAGAATTTCTCAGCGAAGCCATGCAGTTTTCAAGGAGTTAGCGAGTGCTTCCCTAAAAACCAAGGGTTCATGGTTAGCCTTAAACCATGCCATTTCCAAGATTGGTGGATTTATCCCGAAACCACAAGGTTGGTGGCTTTTCCTACACCACACGGTTCGTGGGTCTATCCTTAAACCACACTTTTAAAATCTTTATGAGTCTATCTTTAAACTGCGATTTTCAAAAGGTTCATGGTCAACCTTAAACTATGTCATTTACAAAGGTTCATTGGTTTTTCTTAAATCATGCATTTTCCATTCGGTTGAAACCCGTTCGTACACGGTGACATTATCATACTTGGTCGAAACCCGTTCGTACACGGTGAGACCTTCATCCCAATTTAAACCCGTTTGTACACAGTGAGACTATCATACTCGGTCGAAACCCATTGTTACACGGTCAGACCTCATTTAACCCCATTCTTATGACCCGGTGGGCTTTCCGTAACTTGGAGTCCTTCAACCCCCTTCTTATGACCCGGTGGGCTTTCCGTAGCCCGGAGTCCTTCAACCCCCTTCTTATGACCCGGTGGGCTTTCCGTAGCCCGGATCCTTCAACCCCCTTCTTATGACCCGGTGGGCTTTCTGTAGCCTGGAGTCTTTTAACCCCCTTCTTATGACCTGGTGGGCTTTCCGTAGCTCGGAGTCCTTCAACCCCATTCTTATGACCAGGGTGGGCTTTCCGTAACCTGGAGTCCTTCAACCACCTTATTATGACCCGGTGGGCTTTCCGTAGCCCGGAGTCCAACCCCATTCTTATGATCCGGTGGGCTTTTCGTAACCCAGAGTCCTTTAACCCCATTCTTATGGCCCGGTAGGCTTTCCGTAGCCCGTAGTCCTTCAACCCCATTCTTATGGCCCGGTGGGCTTTCCGTAGCCCAGAGTCCTTCAACCATCTTCTTATGGCCTGGTGGGCTTTTCGTAGCCCAGAGTCCTTCAACCCCCTTCTTATGGTTCGATGGGCTTTCCGTAGCTCGGAGTCCTTCAACCCCATTCTTATGACCAGATGGGTTTTCCGTAGCCTAGAGTCCTTCAACCCCATTCTTATAACCCGGTGGGCTTTTCATAACCCGGAGTCCTTTAACCCCATTCTTATGACCCGGTGGGCTTTACGTAGCTCGGAGTCCCTCTACCTCGTCTTATGACCCGGTGGGCTTCTGTAGCCCGGAGTCTTTCTTCATCTTATTAATAAGACGCGCTTTCATAGTTATGAGTTTTTTCCGTTGAACTAACGCGTGCCTATACGCCCAAGGTCTCTCTATCACCCAAATAATTTAAGTATTTTATGTGTTTGAATGCAACCTCTTTGAGCTCCCACTCAAAGAGGGGCAGCTGTTGACACCTAAATTTCGCCATTTTATTTAGGACTTAATCGTGTACAAAATTAGAAATTAGTCACTAAAAAAACAAATAAAAAAAAGAAAACAAAACAAAAGAAAAAAGAGAAAAAAGAAAACAAAAGAAAAACACAAAAGAGGACGTGAGAGGGGCCGGGTCAGGTCGAATTTGGCTTGGGCCCAACCCGGCCCTCCGTTTTTCCTCTCTCTCGCGTGCGCCCGGCCCATTTCTCTTTTGGCCCGGCTCGTGCTTGTCTCTTCTTTTCCTTCAGCCGTCAAGACTTCGAAACCCTAGCACAAAGAGGAAGGAGAGAGGAAACCGAAAAGCAGGAGGAAAACCCTAGGGGAGAAGAGCGAATAGGAATGTGAGGGAGAAAAACAGAGAAGGAACGGAGGGGAGGAGGGCAACGGCAGCGCTACCTGTCGCCGTCCAAGCCGCCCCCCTTCGAGCCCGAAGCCATTCGAGCTGCCCAGCACTAACCCGCTTCTACTCTGCCTCGCCTTCGACTTGCAGATCTCGTGTTCGCCGAGCCCCTCGCCGCGCTACCGAGACTCCTGCAAGCCCGAAGTCCCGCCTCTCGTCGAGACCCCCTACTGTTAAGTCCTCCTCTGCTCCGACGCACAGCAGATCCGCTTCGAGTCCCCTCCGAGCGAAGCTGCCTTTTGCTCCCTGCCCGCTGCTTTGCCCGCGCCGCTCCAACCAACGACCTAACGCCGCTGCTCAACTTCCTCACTGCACCCTCCTGCTCGAGCACCAGATTCGCGAGCATCGCGCCACCACCACCGCGCCCCGACTCGCCTGCAGCCCGCGCGTTCGCGACGCCCCCCTCTGCCCGAGTGCTGCTTGTCGACCTTACATTGCCTCGGCTCAGTGTTCGCCGTTCTGCTGCGTCTCCATGAGCAACCTCACCATCGCCGGTCTCTACCGCTCCTGCAGCTAGCCCCAACGGTAGCAGGCATGACCCAGCGCCGGCGCCCGCCGCTGCCTCTAGCCAAAGCTGCGTCGCCGATCCGCCTCCAACACGCACCCGAAGCCGCCTCGTCTTCGTCTTTGCTCCGCCGCTATCAAGCCCGTCACTGTCATCGTCAACGTCGCCAAGAAACCCTAGGTTTTAGCCAAAAATCGGGTTGGACGCGGGTCACGAACTGGGTAGGGTTTTTGAGCTATTTGGGCCGATTTTGGGTTTGGGCTGTTTTGCTTGTGGGCTTATGGACTTGTAGGCTTGTTGTGGGCTTTTTTTTTTTTTTTTAAATTAAAAGAGATTGGACTAGATTGGGCCCGCTGGTTGGGCTCAATCCGAACCAAAGAAAGGCCCGACCAAAGCTAGTCAGGCCTTGTCCTTCGGACGGGCCGGTTCGGCCCACCCCCATCCGGGTCAAACCTAGCCGGGTCGGACCCGGGTCCGGTCAAACCGGACTCGACCCGGTCCGGCCCAAAAAAATATATTTTTTATTTTAAACAAATTAATTTTAAAAAATTTAAAAAAAGTAAAGATTTTAAAATTTTAAAAAAATTAATTAAAAAAATCGAAATTCCAAAAAATGTATATTTTGATTAGAAATGGCCATGTATTGCTTTTTATAGTGTAGTTAGGCCTTTATTTGCTCGTATATTTATTGGCAAAAGAATACTTCAAGTGCCATAATTTTGCTCAAAGGGACACTTAAGTGTCATAACTTACGAAATGTATACTTACTTGTCACATTCGAAGAAAAATTGATCATTTAAGTGCCACTCCGGCCAAAGTCCGGCCAAAAAGCTGACGTGGCATTTTTCCGGTGAATTTCCGGCGAAGTGAGCCCAAAACGATACCGTTTTGCACGCTGACCTCAGCCACCCCCCCTTTTTAATTATTATTTTTTAATATTTTAACTAATTTTAATTTTAATTTTTTTAATATTTTAACTAATTTTAATTTTAAAATTATTAATTTTAATATTTTAACTAAATTTAATTTTAAAATTATTATTTTTAAATTAAATTTATTTAATTTTTATATTATTTTTTTTATCACGTCAGCCAAAAACAACACCGTTTTTGCATTATTTGGCCACATCAGCGTGCAAAACGGCGTCGTTTTGGGCTCGGTTCACTAGAAAAATGCCACGTCGGCATTTTGATCGGACTTTGGCTGTATTGGCACTCAAGTGATCAATTTTACTCCGATTTTGGCACTTAAGTATTCCTTTGTACAAAGTTATGACACTTGAGAGGTCCGCATGTCTATATTTATTATATAGCATGCTTAATTTGCATATTTAATTGTGTTTGTGGATGTTCGATTGCACGTGCTCAATTTGACTGCAATTAGGATTTGGGTAGTTATGATTGTTGATTTAATGATTGCACACTCGTATGATCACTTTATAAGTTAGTGGATAAGTAAAATCAATCCAAACTACCTAACAAAAATCATTTTGTTAAAATGAACAAGATTAGGTACCGAAAGGGCACTAATTGGTTAATTAATGTAATCAAGTCCCCGACCTTAGACTCTCTGGTTGCGTAGGAAGTGAGGTACACTCTCATATCTCACTTGGTTTCTAGCCGACCCCAATAGGCTAGTGGCAACTCTTTTTTGCAAAATTCCTAGAAAATATCCTAATGTCACGCGGGGTATGGGCTTAGGAGAGCCCACGCCTAATCATGGTCTTAAGCCCATCCTTTAGGTAGTACCCTCCCTCCCCCAAGGGTAGGTCGCGACAATCATACACTTGCACACGTCACTAACCAAAAACTATAACTAATACCAAAACCATGCTTCCGCACGCACACATCCAAAACATCGTTTTAGGGCAATCATACATAAAAGAGAATGCTATTGGCGTTGTGAAGACATTTGTAAGCATAAGTACCATGTCCTATGGGTTTGCCTTCGGTTTAGCAGTTTCAAAGGAGTTCGGACGACAGTTACAGATGTATTTAGTGGCCAAGAAAGGTAGTTTCTGTGACCTAGCTTTGTCGAGACAAGGGACAGGAGAGAATTCGTGATGCTAATTTCATCAGCGACCATGAGTTCATTGGACACCTACGGACTAGCCGCTCATGCACCCATAGCATCCAATTTAGACCAAAATAAAGAAATCAGATAACTCAGCTAATCGCCATAGCCATCACTCAAACAGACAAGGTCAGAGAACAGAGACCTTCGTAACAGCCGACAAGTTGAGTCAGTCAGCACTCAGACTTGAAATTCACCTAACGCATGGTGCATGGATGCGGTTTTCCATTATCCAAATCAAGATACTGGAGTGGACATGCCACACAATAATGCCATCTCAAGTGAAATGTTTTCCCACGTCTAAGTAATATCAACTAAAGAGGATAACATACAAAGATTTATTGACCAACTTTCTGGAAAATGTGAACCAGTTAGTGTTCCCATGGTACATGAAATGAAGATACAAAACTCCGGTCCAGATAATTGAGAGAGAGAATAAGTTTCCTTGGCAGTGAATAAACTCACTGTGCAGCTTAGCAAGAAATAGAAATGCAAAAGACCCAGAAGCCAGATCCGCATATCAATCCAAATTTTGGGTAGTTCCTCTTGTTATTCCGACATTAACCGCCATCAAAGGGATTTACCTACGGAGAAAAAAGGACCAAAGCAAGTGCCAATAAGAAATCAGTAGTAACTTCACGATCACAGCAAAAATAAACGACCATGTACCTACAAGTAAGACCATAAGAATAAATGTCCACATAGCAGATTCAAATTACCCCTTGAGCTCAGCAATATGTCATATTTAAGCCCCTCTGCCTCACCATTTGCCAAATGCTAGCAATGAATATTGAAATATAAGCAATGAGCATTCCCTATCTGAATATTTGAACTGGCAACTATACTAAAGCAACATTTAGTCCTTCAGCACCCCCCATTTCTCATCTTGCTGGTTTAAATTTACAGCTACTTAACCCATCCACCATCATCTCACCAGCCACTCTTGGATCTAACAGAGTCTAGTTAATGAAAGAAAGAAAACGGAAAAAAGAGAGCACGTGAGTTCTGTTGACACCTAAATTTCGTTTTTAATTAATTAGGTTTTTTTTACATTTATTTGTCTTTTTCAAATAGTAAATAATAATAAACAAAACAAAACAAAACAAAAGCAAAAGCCCGGCCCATCTTTTTTCTCCTTTTCTTCTCCCTCCGTGTGGCCCCTACGGCCCATTTTCCTTCACCCCCGGCCCGGCCCCTTTCTCTCTTCTTCTTCCTCCTTCCCTTTCCTTCGCCGATGCAACTCACGCGCGCGAGGGAGGCCGACGCTCGAAGGACGGCCTACGGCCGAGGAGTGTAGGGCGACGTCGGTCGGAGGGGATAAGATCGCAGACGCCATTAATGTTGAGCGAGCTTCGCTGGAAAGCTCAATGGGACACCGGTTCAGCCAAGCGGAACCGGTGGGCAAGCCGGAGGCCGGCGACCGAGCTCCTCCGTCGACCGGATTTCCTTTGCCTATAAATAGGTGGCCGCAAGCATCGTCGGAGGGCGTGGCGAGCTCGGAAATCCTTCACTGAGAGACATCGGGAAGGGTTGAAGGGCGAGCGCAGGAGAGAGCTCGAGTCGCGAGCTCAGCCCACCTTCCACCGAGAGACTTCGGGGAAGGCAGGCGGTAAGCGACTTCGAGAAGGTCAGATCCGGCCAGTGGAGGCTCGGATCTCGCCTGAGTGAGAAGAAATCAAGGCCGAGGAAGGTCCGGCCGAGATCTACGCAGCAAATCTGGTTCTTTTTTAGCTGCTGTTGTTGCCGCCGAACGCCGTTCGCCTCGACCAAGTCCCGACGCCGTTGCCTCAAAGGGTTTGTCGTCGTGTTTCCCCTCCCCCGCGGAGCCATTGTCATGATCGATCCTCTGAAGTCGCGCCAGATCGGGAAGCTGAGTTGCCGCCGTCGTTGCCTAGTCTTGTCGTCACCGTTGTTGTTCACCGCGACCTCCACCATCGCGAACCGCCCCCCTGCCGTCGCCGTTCCTGTTCGAGAAAAGGTAAAAAAGGGCATCACCGGACGCAACTAGGACATTGTTTTTTTTTAGCAGAGCAACTAGGACATTTGAGCAGCTGTATTTTGTCCGTTTGCATGAGTAATTGCACGGAGATGTTTTGGGTGTATTCGACTACAGTAATTGTGAGATGTGAGTGTGAATAATAATTTCGTAGCAAGTGACTTTTATCACCTAATCGATAGGATGCGTCTAAATTACGATCTTTCACATTTTTTAAGAGATCGACGGAAAATATCTTGCGTTGGGTGTTTACACTTAGAGTGGGTTTTAAGTACCATTTCAGCTTAGGTGAGCATTGATCAGCTTAGGTGAGCAATATAGATCTATAACAGCTTCGAGGAGCATTAATACCATTATAGATCTCTAGCAGCTTGGGTGAGCAATGGCAAGCAATAATGCTTTAGCAGTTTCGGTGAGCACTTTAGATATCAGCTTCGACGAGCACATGTCATCTAGCAGCTTCGGTGAGCATTATTTGGTCTAGCAGCTTTGGTGAGCAAATTTTAGACATCAGCTCTGGGGAGCAATGATATATGAGTATATCTATTTCAGCTTAGGCGAGCAATATTCGAATCGATAGAATTTATGGATGACATTGATGACATGGAGTCGAATGAATCGAGTGATTGATGGTGGAATTGAATTGAATTATTTAATTGAGTATTTGAATTGTACTGACCTACATGGTGGAACTACTTAGCAATTTTTTTTTTATAAAGTTACCAACTTTTATTCCCTTGTTTAATAACTTCTTATTTACTAACTCTTTTTTAGCGGTTACAATCTAATTTAGCGTGACTTGCCAAATTTTCTTATATTACATTACTTGCTAGTATTGGGTTAGTTCTCAATGAGTTACTCAGTTATTTTGTTTTACCATTTACAAACTTTCATTTACATTTCTCAACAGCACTTTGATTTACAAACTCTTTAAAATTATTATTAAGTTCATTTTCTTTTGATAAAAAAATTCATATCTTTGACAACTTTTATTTACTTTATTAACTACGCCTTAAATTTATTGATACCTATAAATTACTAACTTTAAGTTAAGTGATTTATCAACTTTTCTTTAATTAAGCTGTAAACTAGTTTGGGATTACTCTCATTTGAGTTAGTCATCAAAGTTTATTTGGTTTATTTAATTTACTAACTTTTCTATTGTGTTGCTTAAATGGAAAAAAGCTTTAAGTCACTGAAACAAAGGTTGATAATAAAATGTAATAGTTGATAAGTTTAAAGTGTCGATAAGAAAAGTAAATAAAAGTTGGTAATAGATAAGAGAATTATTGGAGAAGCAAAGTTGGTCATTTCAGGCGTAGTTTTTGACATTTTTTTTACTACTCAACATCTAATAAATCTAACAACACAAAAATTCCAAGAGTCCAATACAAAATTCACAAGTCAACTCAATTCACATCTTTCACTGCTTAAAACGAAACAGGGGGTGAGATGAAAAACTATACATATGAAGAACCGCACTTCGATAGAGCTCTTAAATTATCAAATTTGTTCTCTTAACTTTTCATAACAAAGTCAACTTGGTCCTTCGGTTCTATTAACAAGTTTTCATAATTGCAACATTACCTCGATTTTAGATTTATCTTTTCATTTCAATTGTTTTTAGGAATTAACCTTTTTGTTCTTTATAATATAGCGATAGTTCAACGTAAGTAAATTTTAACTTATGCTCTTTATCAAAACATACAAGAGTGAACCTTACCAAAAAAAAAAAAAAACATACAAGAGTGAAAATTATATTAATGTCAATATTTAGGAACAAGATCTATAAAAGTATGGGTGGTTATAGATAAAATAATATTGGTCCTGGATATTTTTAAGAAAACACTTAGACTAGAAAGAGTAGAGATACTAATCCAATACGACTCTAAATTAGTTTCTACTTGATTTTAAGTGCAAATTTACTTTGTTAATTCATGAAAACAATTGAAATAAAAAGGTATTCTAAATTTTCGGAGAAATTGCCATTATGAAAAATTATGAATTGTATCGGATAACTTATATGACTTTTTTCATGAAAAGTTGATGAACTAGATTGAACAAACCAAACGTTTAAAAACTAAATTGAATATTTATAAATAGCTCAAGAATCATATTTGATAAATTAAAAGTTTAAGGATGATATTACACCAATATCAATATTAAAACCGAAAAAAGGTTTTTTCTTGATTAAGATAGGAATCAGTCTTTTTTGCCACAACGTGTATAACGGGAATCGAACAAAATTCTTCCACTACCCTATTTCTATCTAGCTATAGTCCACTCATTAAGGTCGACCCCTGTCTATTTACAGAGCATCGATTTTCCCTGAAAATAAGATTCAATTAGGTCAAAATGTAAAGATTACTCGTATGATACGAGCACTTCTAGAAAGGGGATCGAGAGTGGGCGTGGAGCGACTGGTTTACAAGGGACGAGTCCAGACATATATGGTACGAAAACACAGTTCAGCATACATCGGCCGTCCGCAATACCATGAAGTCCAACCTTATGATTATTTTTTACATGCATTGAACGGGCATGTGGACGGGCATTGCACGACCGGCGGGCATAGAGGATGCAGGGGCACGCCATCAATGCAGAGAAGCCCAAAGGAGATGTACAAGATCTCAAAAACTTTCCTCTGTCGATCCACTCGCTTCCCATGAGCACAGAAAGCAGATGAACAGTCAGGCAGGCGGACTGATTTGCTGAGGTTTCACTACTGTAAAAGCATGCAAGATTAGGACAGCGAATGTGACTGTAGAATGTACAAAAGGTATAAGTATCTTTATCCGTATTATCTAATGCCGAAAGATTCAAAATTCCATTTGGAAGGAATTGGGCAAACTAACAGATTGGAAATTAATGCTACTTCTTTCGATACGTTTTTGGAAGATGTGGGAATATGATAATAATTCCCTTGAATCTACTCCTTCAAATGGAGACCTCCTTAATGAATTTGTCAAAGTCATTGAAAGATGGCCCTCCACGACCGGCGGCTTCCACAGCTCTCTCCTTCCACTTCTTGGCATTCTCCCTCATCTTCTTCCCGCCAACCCCTTCCATCACTTCCCGAACAAGAGCTTCTATTTCCTCACGCCTCACGTCCTGGTTCACTTCCATGCCAATCCCCCATTCCGTACATGAGTACCGACAGTTTGTCTGTTGCTTGGCAAAGAACGGCCAGCAAATGAGAGGAACGCCTCCACAGGTAGCTTCCAAGGTAGAATTTCACCCACAGTGTGTTAGGAAAGCGCCTATTGATCCATGACTCAGGACTCGATCCTGCGGACACCAGGTTGTCAAGAACCCTCTGTCTTTCACTTTCTCAAGGAACTCCTCAGGTAGAATTGCAGAATCACCCTCCACAACATCAGGCCTGATGACCCACATAAATGGGGTTTAAAAAGTTTCGAACTCAAAATCCCCAGCTCTAATACCATAACATGAAATAAAAAGCAAGAGAATTTGTAGAACTTTCTTTGTTTTCATCGAACTGAATTTGTGTGTTGTCTTTACATGTGTTCATACTACCATGTGTAAACAATAAATGGAAATAATACAAAGGTATGAAATAGAATGAATCACTAATTGATTCAGATAATCAATAACCGCTCACCCTCAATGCAAACGGACAAAATGCGGCACGACACTGCATTCCTTCTCTGGCTATTTTTTATTTTTTTTCCCAAAACGCATCCGGTTGGTTCGTGGAATAATATCTGGTAAGATTAGTCAAAACGACAACAAAGTTATGTCTCTGTTCGTGGTTTAATAATGCTGTTCAAAATTGACCCGCATCATCATCGTAGGTAAGACGACCTGCCGCAGTTGTCTCGTTCGTGAAATTGACCAGTATCATTGTAGGACCTTGGCACGTGGTCCGTGAAGAGGCCATTTGATAGAAAGTAATAACAGGTTCAATGGCTTTTTGATCATGATATTTGTAACAGGAATGGCGGCTCCATAAGAATAAAGCGAATCAGACAATTCAAAGTATCAATGGCCTTTGTTGTACTTTGTATTTTGTAGGCTAAATTCTCTTAAAAAACAGCTTTCTAACTCTGATTCAATTCTTTGTTCTTTTTTCTTTTTTTTGTCTCATTCAATAGCACTGGCTTAAAAACCTTTCTGGTGTCTAAAGGAAAAACATAGATTTTTAGTCAGTATCAAAATCTAGCTCACATCAAATTTTGGTCTAATGATGCTGTTAAAGGTTCAGTGGGTTGTTTACGTGTGTATTTGGCTGGAACTTGACAGCGGTCAAATTTGGGTGTTGAACGAAATTATTGCTTTCATATTTGACAAAAAAAAGTTTGACCAAAGTTGGGACACGAGTACATTGGTGTTCTTTTATGAGGCAAAAAAAGTTTGGGCCAAAATTGGAGTTCTAATTAAAGTTGTGCTTTTTAAGGGAATAGAGCCATCTTTTTTATTTATGAGATCTCCGAGATTCTACTAAAAATAAAATTACAAAGATCGCTTTTTTTTTCAAGTAACTTATTAGTAACTTACTATATTTTTTATGAAATTCTCGGCTTTATCGTTAATTTGTAAAACGGCAACTTTTATTCGTTTAGTTTTCTATTTTTTTTTCAAATTTACTAATTCTCAAATGAAATTATCAAACTAAATTAGTGTGACTTATGACTTCTGTTATATTAAATTACCAATTAGTTTTGAATTACTAATTTTTCGTTTGAATTATTTATCAAACTTTAGCTGTTTAGTTTAATTTACTATTTTTTATACAGTTGTCATCTTTTATTTATTGTGGTTAGCAATTCCTTATTTGCTAGCCTTTTTTTAGCAATCACCAATCTAAATTAGTGTAACCCACTAACTTTTCTCTCATTACTTTGCTATCTAATATCGGGTCAACTCTCATTGAGTTTTTTTTTTTTTTTTTAATTTGGTAACTTTTTCTTATTGTTGACCGATAATTTAGCTGCATTGTTTAGCCAAACCTTAATTTACCGACTCTTTTTCCAGAAATTACCAAATTATTTTTGTTAAACCACATCTTGAGTTTGAGTCCGTCAAATGAAAGCAACGTGTGAACTCTATCACGCATGAGTCAAAAATTGGTTCATGAGAATGGTTGGCCGAGATTTCAACGAAGCGTGAAGAAGAACTAACTACGCGTGACTTTGTTGCCTTCTCCAAGTCCAATTTATCCCTTCTGATTGGATTCATTGGTACGCTGAATCTATTACCGCAGAAAGACTTCTTTTGTTCATACAGAAGAAGAAGTGCACTCACATGTCATACATATTATTTACTTAGTGGGGTCAGTGGGTTGAATAATTCATGAAATGTGGAGTCTTCTTTTTGTCCCTTTTTGTTCACTCTCTTCAAGTGGAGCCGCACAGAAGGGAAAGAATAGGTGAAGCTCCCATGTTACCTTCTGTGGTTTTCAACCCATTGAAGAAGACTTCCTGTGCTGCAATAGATGAAAAGAGATCTCGCTTGAGTTTGGTTAGGTTTTAGAAATTGACTTTGGGAAAATGTACATGTTGAAAGCCTAAAGCCTTATGAGGAAATGCAAATTTTGTTTGATAAAGACTCCTTAAGTACTGTTTGACAAAAAAAAAATACAAAGGATTTTGATAGTAGTTTTTTTTTTCATTAAAAAAAAAAAATCAAATGGCTTAGGCCATCGGTGAGCTAGATCTAGTGGCAGTGGTCATTGGCCAAGGTCGCATGAGGTCTAGGGTTGCTGACAAGCCCAAGTGCCGCTGCTTGTGTCGTGCAACACCCATCGACCATTGGTGACGCATGACCCATGCGATGCTTGGGTTTGCCAACAACCAGCCACAATTTGTCCTTAATGAGGATAAAAGGGAATATGAGAAAGCTAGCAAGGGCAAGATGGGAAGAAGAAATGTAATAAACATCTCTAGAGATAGTATGCCTTGGGTTTTTACCCTTCCTATGTTTAGCTTTCATCTCAAAGCTTTTGAGAATGGTTGCCAAACAATCCAAATTTTCCCTAAGAGAGTCTCAAAATCCTAAATCAAACACATCCTTCTCTTGGTTATAAAGGAGTTCTTTCACCGTTAAAGTAGTCAAGGAGAGTGTGTTGGTATTTTACGGAACATGTATAAGTAAAATTAATATAAATGCAGCAGAAATAAAAATAAAATTCTACTATACATGTATCTCCAAAGGTATTGTTTGTGCGTTTTAATAAAAAAAACCAGCATATCAAAGGGGATAAATGGATTATCTCTTAAAGCTCGCTTCAAACGAATTGATTCAAATGTTTTTCAATTCGAGTCTCATAAATGTCGGACATTTAGTTTAGACACACTATTATGATTGTTCTATAAATTTCGTAAAGACAGTTCTCCACACCCTTAAAATTTCAGTCGCAGCACGAATGAGAGAAAGACATTTTTCTATTCTATCTTCTTCATCATCAGCAACTGTGGCGATCAGCAACAGTTGCCGATCGCGTAGTGCACGATCGGTAGTTGCGGATCGTGCCCGTTGGGCACATCTCCCAGGATCAACAACGGTTGCTGATCATCGTGTGTGCATGTGCACACGATCAGCAACCGTTGCTGACAGTGTGCTGCACTTGGTCAGCATGGTCAGCAACAGTTGCCTACTGCTGACCATGTGCGTGCACTTTTCTTATTCTTATTATTATTATTTTTTTAACACATTGAAGGCACGACCTTCATTTTGGCACATTTATATATGTCCACTTTTGGGCGTGTGTGTGTATCATATACACGTGCATGTCGCGACATCTTTTTTTCGGCGCCCGCAATCGAGTACGAGCGCCTAAGGAGGCTAATGGCTCGGCTAAATTTTAATTAATGCTCGGACTCTCCCAAGTCCACCAATTCACGACTTTAATAGTATGAGTTTTTAACCTGTAAATCAATTTTTAAATTGGAGTCGCCACTAATCAATTTGGGGTAGGTTGATTAGAAACCCAAGTGAAGTATCGGGAGAAATACTCACTCCTGCGCAACCAGAGAAATTATGATCGGGGACTTGATTACACTAGTTAATCACTAATGCCCTTTCAGTACCTAATCTTGTTTAAACCCTGAGGTTTTTTGGATGTTCGAGGGATTTTCCATGCATTTTTTGGAGGAAAAACATTTTTTGAGTCATTTTCTAATTTTTTGGACACAAAAGGGATTTTTTGGGGTTTTTTGATTTTTTTTTGGAAAAATACAAGTCTTTTTGGCTTTTTCTGAATTTTTTGGCTTTTTCATGAATTTTTGGCTTTTTTGGATTTTTGGCATTTTTTGGAAAATATGAAATATTTTTTATTTTTTGATTTTTCGGAAAATAAAATATTTTTTAAAATATTTTTTAATATTTTTGGAAAATAATTTTTTTTTGATTTTTCTCGATTTTTTTAGAAAATAAAACATTTAGCATTTTTTTAAATATTTTCCGATTTTCTAGAAATTAAAACATTTTTTTTATATTTTTTCGAAAATAAATTATTTTTGATTTTTTTTGAAATAATATTTATTATTTATTATTAAAAATATTATAAAAACTGACCCGGGTCGGATCCGCGGGTTGGGTCCGACCCGGGCCAGCCCCAAAATGCAGACGAGCCCGCTACGCGGGCCCGACTTTTTTTTTTTAAAAAACGACGCCGTGGCCGAGCGTAGATGCCCGGCCCGGCCCGACGACCCGGATTTGATCCGACCTCGCGACCCGACTCCCTGGCGAACCCTACTCGGGTCCGACCCGACTTCGCGACCCGGCTTCCCGTCGCCCCGGAATCTCGCGAAACCCTACCCGGTTCCGAGACCCGGATCCGATTCGACGACCCGAAAATCGCAAACCCTAGGGTTTGTGAATCCGCGGCGCCAAAGGGGGGGAACCGAGGTGCTTGGCGGCGACGGCGACTACGGCGGCGACGACTACAGCGACGGCGACTACGGCGGCGACGACTACGGCGGCGACGACGACGACGAGAGCTAGGTCAACGGAAAACGACTACGATGAACAATAATGCCCTTTTTTACCTTTTCTCGAACGGGAACGGCGACGGCAGGGGGCGGTTCGCGATGGTGGAGGTCGCGGTGAACAACGATGGTGACAGCAAGACTAGGCAACAACGGCGGCAACTCAGCTTCCCGATCTGGCGCGGCTTCGGCGGATCGATCATGACAACAAACCCTTTGAGGCAACGGCGTCGGGACTTGGTCGAGGTGAACGGCGTTCGGCGGCAACAACAGCAGCTAAAAAAGAACCAGATTTGCTGCCTAGATCTCGGCCGGACCTTCCTCGGCCTTGATTTCTTCTCACTCAGGCCAGATCCGAGCCTCCACCGGCCGGATCTGACCTTCTCGAAGTCTCTCGCCGACTACCTTCCCCGAAGTCTCTCGGTGGAAGGTGGGCTGAGCTCGCGACTCGAGCTCTCTCCTGTGCTCACCCTTCAACCCTTCCCGATGTCTCTCAGTGAAGGATTTCCGATCTCGCCACACCCTCCGACGATGCTTGCGGCCACCTATTTATAGGCGAAGGAAATCCGGTCGGCGGAGGGGCTCGGTCACCGGCCTCCGGCTTGCCCACCGGTTCCGCTTGGCTGAACTGGTGTCCCATCGAGCTTTCCAGCGAAGCTCGCTCAACATTAATGGCGTCTGCGATCTTATCCCCTCCGGTCGACGTCGCCCTACACTCCTCGGCCGTAGGCCGTCCTTCGCGCGTCGGCCTCCCTCGCGCGCGTGAGTTGCAGCGGCGAAGGAAAGGGAAGGAGGAAGAAGAAGAGAGAAAGGGGCCGGACCGGGGGTGAAGGAAAATGGGCCGTAGGGGCCACGCGGAGGGAGAAGAAAAGGAGAAAAAAGATGGGCTGGGCTTTTGCTTTTCTTTTGTTTTGTTTTGTTTATTATTATTTGCTATCCGAAAAAGACAAATAAATGTAAAAAGAACCTAATTAATTAAAAACGAAATTTAGGTGTCAACAGCTGCCCCTCTTTGAAGGTGAGTTCGCAGAGGTTGCATTCAAAGACAAACTGATGCCTAAATTTTTCATGCACGCGTAGTAGATTATATTTTATTTGGGACTTATTATTCTATGCGGAAAAAGAGCAATATAACTTTACATATACTAAGACAGATAAGAAGATACCTGTAGTTACTTACCGGGAGTGAGTGAGATAGGGTGTGAACCCCGAGTTTTGGCAAGTATCAATGAGTCATCTTACCTGGTGATATGAAGAGGTTGCTTCTCCAGGACCCGAACCATTCTTCGGTCGCCTGTTAAAATAATCCATGATTTGTCTAGGACCCGAACCTTTCTTCGGCCTCCTTGATGGGAGACTGCTCTTCTAGGACCCGAACCATTCTTCGGTCGCCTGTTGGAGTAATCGATGGTTTGTCTCAGACCCGAACCATTCTTCGGTCGCCGTGACGGGAAGTTGCTTCTCCAGGACCCAAACCATTCTTCAATCGCCTATTAAAATAATCCATGATTTGTCTAGGACCCGAACCTTTCTTCGGTCTCATTGACGGAAGATTGCTCCTTTAGGACCCGAACCATTCTTTGGTCGCCGTGACGGGAAGTTGCTTCTCCAGGACCCGAACCATTCTTCAGTCACCTGTTAAAATAATCCATGATTTGTCTAGGACCCGAACCTTTCTTCGGTCTCCTTGACGAGAGATGCACCGACCTTTCTCAGGGCATCTCATTTGTGGGTGCCTGATTTGTATCAAGGACACCAGTTGGTACCCGACCTTTCTCGGGAGATGAGCCGACCTTTCTCAAAGCATCTATTTTGCTGGGGTGTCTGACTTCTGTCAAAGACACTGGTTGGAACCCGACCTTTCTCGGGAGGATGCACCGACCTCTCTCAGGGCATCGATTTGTGGGGCGTCTGACTTTTGTCGAAGACACCAGTTGGAACCCGACCTTTCTCGGGAGGATGCACCGACCTTTCTCAGGGCATCGATTTGTGGGGCGTCTGACTTCTGTCTAAGACACCAGTTGGAACCCGACCTTTCTCGGGAGGATGCGCCGACCTTTCTCAGGGCATCTGTTTTGTGGGGCGTCTGACTTCTGTCGAAGACACCAGTTGGAACCCGACCTTTCTCGGGAGGATGCACCGACCTTTCTCAGGGCATTGATTTGTGGGGCGTCTGACTTCTGTCGAAGACACCAGTTGGAACCCGACCTTTCTCGGGAGGATGCGCCGACCTTTCTCAGGGCATCTGTTTTGTGGGGCGTCTGACTTCTGTCGAAAACACCAGTTGGAACCCGACCTTTCTCGGGAGGATGCGCCGACCTTTCTCAAGGCATCAATTCTGGGGCGATACCTGGACATTCACAAGCATATCAAAGAGTACCTGGATATTCACAAGTACTAACATGAATGATGTTTGGGCCTTCGCATGCGTCGAAATGGGTATTTGGCTGACCATAGGCATTGAAGGGGTATTTGGATGATCACAATTATGAATTCTTAGGGGATACTTGGACACTCACAAGTATCGAAGGGGTACCTGGACGATCACAGGTACAAACTCTTGGTGTATGGAATATTGAGGACATACCTGAGATATTCGTGTGGAAATATCGAGGATGTACCTTGGATATTTATGAAGGTCTCTCACCTCCTGGTAATTGGGAATATCGAGGATGTACCTTGGATATTCATGAAGGTCTCTCACCTCCTGGTAGTTGGGAATATCGAGGGCGTACTCACCTCCTGGTAATTAGAAATATCGAGGGCATACCTGAGATATTCATGAAGGTCTCTCACCTCCTGGTATGGGGAATATCGAGGGTGTGCCCCGAATATTCGTGAAGATCTCCCACCTCTTGGTAACATAAACTTAAGTGTAGCACGAGTCTTACCTGGATGGCCGTAGGCACTTAAAAGGGGTGGAACACCTGGATAGCCACAGGTGTACAAAGTACTGGAATACTTGGATGAACGCAAGTATTTAATGATACAACCTGGGACCACTCAGTTGGTCCAAGTGTAAGGAAGCATACCTAGGTAGGCGCTGGCACACAAAGCAGTGGAATGCTTGAACAACTGCTATATTTGGGGACAACTTGGGCAAGTTAAGTGTCATGAAAAGGAAGTACCTAGACAATGGTGGGTACTTGACGATATGGGGATACCTAGACAGTAGTAGGTATTCCAAGAGATACTTGGTCAGTCACAAGTATCAATACTCTGGGGACAACTCGAACAGGTCGAGTGTCAGGAAAAGGGAGTATCCGGACGGTGGCCGGTACTCAAAGACAATAGGGATACCTAGACAGCAGTAGGTATTCAATGATAAAGGGATACTTGGTCAGTCATAAGTATTAATACTCTTGGGACAACTCGAATAGGTCGAGTGTCAGGAAAAGGGAGTATCCGGACGGTGGCCGGTACTAAAAGACAATGGGATGCTAAGACAGCAGTAAGCATCGAAACTCAAAGGACAACTTGAATATGTTGAGTGTCAAGAAGATAGTACCTAGACAGTGGTAGGTACCTTAAGACAAATGTGGATAGGGATATGCTTACCTGGCAATATCTCTGCTCTCTGAGAGTATGTCTGCTATTTGCACAATATGCACACATGATTGTATATGCTATAAATTCATGAGTTCAAATGAGATTCATGCATGATAATTTTGTCAGTTCTACATCTTTTGATTTACACTGGGGAAGATTTTGAAAGACAACCTTCATTTAGAATGTAGATGTCTTGAGCATGCCAGATGAGGGACTTTCAATCTGAAAGGACTTTTCGCTCAATCTCATGGAAAATGCTATCCTGACCATTGATGCAGGATTCATAAGGACCACACTATCTCACTGTCATCATGTTAGCAGGGGTCTGAGTATTCTCGCAAACGGTACGACTAGACCAATGTGAGAGGTCTTTGTTGAAACTGTGATGAAGACTTGGTTAATAGCTCATCAAATGGGACTGTCGAGGTCAAGGCTCATGAACAAAGTGCCGCACGATCATCTCCAGGTTTGCAAGTCAAGAATCCTGCGAAAAGAGATAGAATAGTCTTGCTCGTACTTCTTCGAGCGATGTTTATAGACATATGAAATCCTACATTAATTGAAGTGCCCCTAGTCTGAAGAGACTTTTACAATGGGAACGGAGATTTGGCTCACATGTAAGAGGGTGAGAGTTCGTGACTGTTTTGGCATTTGTCACTAGTCTTTCTTGTCAGATGGAGGTTCTATGGACCACAACAGCAACTTTTTCCTGGCTGTATTTTTAACTGGGGGGCATTGGCCTTGCTTTTACCAGGCACACTGCTTTTTTCATGCCCCTATTTTTATTCCAGTTCTTCTTTTATGGGCATTGACCTTGCTCTTACCAGGTACATTGCTTTTTTCATGCCCCTATTTTTATTCCAGTTCTTCTTTTATGGGCATTGACCTTGCTCTTACCAGGTACATTGCTTTTTTATGCCCATGTTTTTTCATTTTTGTCGTTAGAGGAACCGGCCTAGGCAAGTTCAATCGAAGCACCATTATTAGACTCTTGAGTCTTCATCTTCAGTAGGCGCTCTGGGCTATGGCAGTAACTTCTGTTTTGCCTCCATGTGAGGGTGAATTTACAGACTCAATTGAGTTGTACAATAGATACAAGTGCGTAAAGAAAGAATTGCTCTTCATGACTCTAGGGCACTTAAATTAATGTGAGTGTTCATATGCAATAAAGACACCCAAAGATTGATGCAAGTGCAAGCAAGAAAATTTCTATCCCTCTTCTCACCTTGTGATGTTGTTTTGTCTCCAATTTGCCCCAGTGTGGGGGTGGTTCTTGACGATGATATGAGAGAAGCTTCACCAGTGTATGGGGCTCAATGGGGTGAGCGATGGAATGCCTCTCACTATTTTGGTTATCGTACCATTCGTGAGAGAACTCTTTACCCTGCAGCCGTGGAATCTTCTGCACTCATCTCACAAGTGTATAGATGGGGGGACTGTGTGTAGGATATGGCTTGCCTTTCATCATTTTGACGCGCCTCATCCAGCATGCTCGATTAATCTTGTATTCTTCATTTAGCTGTCTATTCTAATAATTCTCAATGGAATCTGTGATTTAGACAGACAAAATCATCATGCAAAAAATCCATTTGTAAAAGGCATGCAGTATTTTAAATATGATGGAGTTTGGACTCTTCAAAACAAGTGAATGGTTTTGGCTCAAAAAGACCTTCTTGGTAGCTTTAAAGGTCAACTGAATAGTATTATTAAGCTTTGAACATCAAAAGGGTTATTCACAAAGGGGTGTCGATGGTTGTCCCTATTGATTAGGGATATGACACATGAATGATCAGCCGGGGTTGGGAATCTGATCGGGCATCTTTGTTTCTTTTTCCTTGCTTGGATCACTTGGTTTGCCCTGTTTAACCATTTGATCTGGCTCTTGAATTCCAATGCCTCCTGTCAATATGAGTTTAGAGAGTGAGTGTTAGAAATGATGCCAAATTACCTTTCCCCCAGAGTTTATTTGTGCTGGTTCTTAGGAAAGTTGCTAACGGCCTCTTTTACATTTCAATGCTTTCCTTTTGTGGAATTTTTCCTTCTGCCTTTGATCAGGCAAAGTCATGTACCTCAAGCTTCTATAGAATTTGAGATGGACAATCAAAACTTCTAGTTTTCTAATAGCAATTACTTCTTGCAAGAGCATGTGTCAGGAACAAGAAGTGAGGCTTCCAGATTCTAAGATTGTTGACTGGGACAAAAGGTTTCTTTTAACCAGACTGGTTCCTGAATGACGCATCCTTTACATCGAGCTGGGCAAAATTGACAGGGATTACTCTTATGCGTTTGCCTGGGTAATGTTGATTTGTTCAAGTTATGCCATCGAGTTTGCTT
Source organism: Eucalyptus grandis x Eucalyptus urophylla (assembly GCA_028830015.1). Taxonomy (NCBI): domain Eukaryota; kingdom Viridiplantae; phylum Streptophyta; class Magnoliopsida; order Myrtales; family Myrtaceae; genus Eucalyptus; species Eucalyptus grandis x Eucalyptus urophylla. The sequence continues at coordinate 59,774,766 of CM054200.1, read as the reverse complement.
CTTGATTTATGACACTTCCTTAAAGACTGGTCATCACCATTCATTTTTCTCCATTGAGTCAAACACATATTTTTCATGATGGTGTAAATACATCACTCATATATAAATGTGCATAAGCATTTTCATTCTGATAGAGAAGTGCTTGGCAATGCCAGACAATAAACATCTTTCAAGGGTAGTACTTTTTTACAGCATCGGAATTAACTGGTTTGGAGAATTCCCGCCCGTCCATTTCAGTCAGAATCAAGGCTCCTCCAGGGAGTATCTTCTTTATTACATAAGGACCCTTGTAATTTGGGGCGAACTTGCCTCTGGGCTCTGGAAAGATTGGCAGCGTCTTTCTCAAGACTAGCTCATTTACCTCAAAATGCTTGGGTCGCACCTTTTGATTGAACGATCGAGCTACCCTTTGCTGGTAACACTGACCATGCCAGAGGGCTTTCAGTCGTTTTTCGTCAATCATATTCAGTTGCTCAAGCCTTTGTTGTGTCAATCCTCCTTGGACAATCCTGCTTGTGATCAAATTCGCAAGGAAGGGATTTCTACTTCTACAGGCAAAACCGCCTCCATGCCGTAAACCAAGGAAAAAGGCGTTGCCCCAGTGGAAGTTCGAATCAAAGTTCGATACGCTGTTAGTGCGAAGGGTAGCCTCTCATGCCAGTCGCGGTAGTTTTCAGCTGTCTTGGATAGGATTCTCTTGATGTTCTTGTTGGCGGCTTCCACGGCTCCATTCATTTGTGGACGATAAGGGGACGAGTTCAGATGTTGGATTTTGAACTCAGAAAACAATTGATCAATCAACTTGTTGTTCAGGTTAGACCCGTTGTCGGTGATGATGGCTTCCGGTACGCCATAACGGGCGATTATGTCACGTCTGATGAATTTCATAACGTTTCGTGCAGTTACGCTTGCATAGGATGCGGCCTCGATCCATTTTGAGAAGTAGTCGATTGCGACCAAAATGAACCGGTGCCCATTTGATGCCTTTGGATTGATTGGGCCAATCACATCAATGCCCCCACATTGAAAATGGCCACGGCTCAGATAACTGATGCAATTCAGTTGGAGGGATATTTATCTTGTCCCCATGGATCTGACAATGATGACAGCTTCGCACATGGTGAGCACAATCGCTCTCTAAGGGGAACCAGTAATAACCCAATCTCATTATTTTCTTGGCCAACATACGTCCATTCATGTGAGGGCCACATACTCCCCCATGTATTTCTTGCATTATTTGTGTGGCTTCATTTGCATCCACACACCTTAGCATGACTGAGTTATATGATCTTTTGTACAAATTTTCACCGCTAACGAAAAACCTCGAAGCCATTTTCATAAGGTATTTTCGATAAGAGGGAGTGCTTTCTTTAGGGAAAACCTGCTTCTGGATGTATTTCATGATGTCGTAATACCAGGGTTTCCCGTCGGGTTCTTCAGTTATAGTCATGCAGTGGGCCTGTCTTGTCAGGACTTCAATCTTCAAAGGCTCTACTTCTAACCCCTTCGTTACTTGTAACATAGATGATAGTGTTGCTAGTGCATCATCAAACTGGTTATGAATTCTAGGTAGGTATTCAAACGAGATGTCCTAGAATTCTCCTACCAATTCTTCCAAATAGTCGTGATAAGGCACTAGTTTGGCGTCTCTTGTCTTCCACTTGCCCACAGTCTGGAGAATAATTAAGGTGGAGTCACCGAACACTTTTAGTTTTAACACTTCCATTCCAATAGCTGCTTGTAGGCCGAGGATGCATGCTTCATATTCGGCTATATTGTTGGTGCATGGAAACATCAGTTTTGCAGCCACAGGATAATGTTGCCCATTTGGGGATATCAAGACCGCCCAGTGCCTGAACCTGACAAATTTACAGCTCCGTCAAAGAACATGGTCCATGTGTCCTCTTCTACTGTTGAAATTTGGTCATCTGGGGAATGATCATCGCGTACTTCTTTAGGGCAATCTGCTAACATATCAGCAATCACTCGACCTTTAACTGATTTTTGCGACATCACCTGGATGTCGAATTCTGAGATTAGGATTTGCCATTTGGCCAATTTTCCCACCAAGGCTGGGCAACCGAGCAAATACTTGATTGGGTCACTCTCAGTTACAAGGAATGTCTGGTAATGCAAGGTATACTGCCGAAGTCTGTGTAACACCCATACCAATGCAGCACAGGTCTTTTCTGATTTGGAGTAGTTTTGTTCTGATGTGGTGAATTTTTTACTCAAATAGTAAATGGCTCGTTCCTTCCCATCATGGGGTCCTTTCTGTGCCAACATTGCACCTAGGGATTCACTATTGATGGTAAGGTAGAGGGTCAAAGGGTGTCCTGGAGTCGGGGGTACTAAAACCGAGGGTTTCATCAGGTACCGCTTTAAATTTTCAAACGCCAGTCGGTAGTCATCATCCCATTCGATTTGTGCATCTTTCTTGAGAAGTTTAAAGAAAGGTTTTGCAGTTTCAGAAAGCTGGGAAATGAATCGTGCAATGTAATTTAATCTTCCCAAGAGGGTCCGGACTTCTTTCACAGTCGAGGGAGGAGGCATCTCAAATATCGCTTTAGTTTTTGACGGGTCTACTTCTATCCCTTTACAGCTCACAATGAATCCAAGTAATTTGCCAGAGGTTGCCCTGAACACACATTTTGCTGGGTTCAAACGCAACTTGAACTGGCAAAGTCGATCGAATAATTTTTCCAGGGTCTTCACATGGTCTTCTCCATGTCTGGTTTTGGCGATCATGTCATCGACATATACATCAATTTCTTTATGCATCATGTCATGGAAAAGGGTGACCATGGCACGTTGGTAAGTTGCTCCAGCGTTTTTCAGGCGAAAAGGCATGACCTTATAGTGAAAAGTTCCCCATGGAGTAATGAATGCCGTCTTTTCCTTGTCTTCCTCCTTCATTTTTATTTGGTTGTATCCTGAGAACCCATCCATGAAAGAGAAAAGTTTGAATCCAGCAGTACTATCCACAAGAATGTCTATGTGAGGTAGTGGGAAATCATCCTTTGGGCTTGCTTTGTTCAAATCACGGTAGTCGACACAAATCCGGATTCAACCATCTTTCTTCTTCACTGGTACAATGTTTGCCACCCAACTAGGATATTGCGAGACTTCGAGGAAGCCTACTGCCAAGAGCTTCATTATTTCTTCTTCAATCTTTTTTGACAATTCAGGCTTAGCTCTTCTTAGCCGCTGCTTCTTAGGGGCCACATCAGGGTTGGTTGGCAAGCTATGCTCCACGATCATTGGATCAAGGCCTGGCATATCGGCATAAGACCATGCGAATACATCTTGATATCTCTTTAGGAGGGCAATTAAACTTGCAGCTTCTCCTTCAGGAAGGTTCGCGCCAATCTTTATCTCCCTTGGATCTTCTGTGCTGCCTAAATTGACAATGATGGTGTCTTCAGTAGTAGGGGGCCTTGCTTCTTCGTGGCGCTTCCAATTCCATTGAATTTCGTCGGAATCATCAAAATCATCATCTGAGTCATCAGAATTGCTATCATGGCTACTTACGGTGCTGGTTTGGACCGTTTCCATACCCTCGCCTGCCGTTATATTATTCATGTGTCATAGAGTAGATAGGCTAAGGGAATAAATAAGGTTAGTAGCATGCATGCTTCTTTCTTTTGAAAAGGTGATAAATTGTTTTTAAAGATTAAAGACAAGGAAACATGAGGAGACCCGGGCCTTAGATTTCTTCTTTCATTTGACGGCCGGCTATCATCAACGGGCCGGTTTGGTGTGTCTCCTCATGCCCTCAAAATGCTTTCAACTTTATTTATTAGTAGACGGATTTACAGGGTGATTTCAAAAAATAGTTCCTTGAGCGGAACTGATGTTGAAAACAAGCCAGACATTAAAAAAATATGTACAAGTTCCCACGTAGGGGAGTATGCAGAGGGATTAAAAGGATTCTACTCGAGCGGGTCTGCACCCATTTCCCCTGACGGTCCTTCGTTAATAGCGCCCACGAAGAAGTCTTCATACCAGTTGCCAGCCACGTCTCCTTGTGCTCCCGACTTTGTGGATTTCAGATCATCCACGTCTCCCCATCCATCAGGGATGATGTTGTGATGATGATCATAGAAACTTTGGGGAATTGAATAATTGACATAGTAGTCAAATTTACCACTTGGTTGGCCCAAAGTGTCTATGATTGCCTCTCCTTTATGCGCCTCCTTAGCATGCTCAGGGAACATGGTACGGCTGCTAGGTACCACGAGGAGGTGATCATTGCCGAAACACAGCCATGGAGAGCGGAATGTGAATACCCCAGCATCCAAAAGATCTTGAACCTTGTCTCTCAGGATGGTGCAGTCATCTAGCGAGTATCCTAATTCCCCTGAATGGTAATCACATTGCTTGGATGGATCATAATCAAGGAAGTACTCGGGGGTAGGATGGTTCAGTTTGTCGCGACCTCTTTTTTCCAGCGCCCGTGATCGGGTACGAGCGCCTAAGGAGGCTAATGGCTTGGCTGAAATTAATTATGCCCGGACTCTCCCAAGTCCACCAATTCACGACTTTAATAGTCTGAGTTTTTAACCTGTAAATCAATTTTTAAATTGGAGTCGCCACTAATTGATTTGGGGTGGGTTGATTAGAAACCCAAGTGAAGTATCGGGAGAAATACTCACTCCTGCGCAACCAGAGAAATTAGGATCGGGGACTTGATTACACTAGTTAATCACTAATGCCCTTTCGGTACCTAATCTTGTTTAAACCCTAAGGCTTTTTAGATTTTTGAGGGATTTTCCATGCATTTTTTGGAGGAAAAACATTTTTGAGTCTTTTTCTCATTTTTGGACATAAAAGGGATTTTTTGGATTTTTTTTTTGGAAAAATACAAGTCTTTTAGGCTTTTATGAATTTTTTTTGGCTTTTTCATGAATTTTTGGCCTTTTTTGGATTTTTGGCATATTTTTGATTTTTTGATTTTTTTATTTTTTGGAAAATAAAATATTTATTTAATATTTTTCAAAATATTTTTGGAAAATAAATTATTTTTTATTTTTCTCGATTTTTTAGAAAATAAAACATTTTTCGACATTTTTTAATATTTTTCGATTTTCTGGAAATTAAAACATTTTTTAATATTTTTAAATATTTTTTTGAAAATAAAACATTTTTTGATTTTTGATTTTTTTGAAATAAAATATTTATTATTTATTTATTTATTTAAAATATTATTTTATATTAAACTAATAGAACAAAATAAAACCGACCCGGGCCGGATCCGCGGGTTGGGTCCGACCCGGGCCGGATCCGCGAACGAGGACGGGCCCGCGTTGCGGGCCCAACTCAGGCTTTTTTCTCCATTTCTCTTTTAATTGCGGCCCACAAATAAGGGACACCCACCCACAGGCCCACACGAGACAAGCCCGCACACAATCGGCCCAAGATGGCCGAAGCCCTACCCGGATGAGACCCACGGCCGACCCGCTTTCGGCCAAAACCCTACCCGGTGGAAGCTTTCGTTCAACCCGGTGCTAACCCGCTTTCGGGGTTCTCTTTCTCCTTACCTCTTGACAGCGCCGATGAAGGATGGCCAGGACGTTGCAGAACGGTGACACGGTGACGGAGGTGACGCAGCAGGCGACGGCACGGTGGTGGTGCGAGGTGCGACGGCGACCCAACACGGCAGGGGGTCTCGGCGAGTTGTCGAGGACGGCGTCGGGGGGTTGCAGTTGGACGTCTGGGAACGGCAGTAGCGGTGTCAAGGGAAAGGCAGCGACGAGGTGTCGAACCAGAGGGCTTCACGGCGACAGCACGGCGGGATCTGGGGTAGCAGCGGCTTCGGGGCACGGCTTGATTGGGATTCGCTCGCTAGGTCGTGGTGACGCAGCGGGAGTCCGGCACGGCAACCGCGAGCCTTCCCCCTTCCAGATCCGACGTCCAGACGGCGTCTCCTTCTCTCGGAGTTCCAGATCTGACCTCCTTCTCCGCTGTCTCTCTCTCTCTCGACCAGATCTCTCCCCCTCCGGCCAGATCCGAGCCTCCACCGGCCGGATCTGACATCCTCGGACTCGCTCGCCGGCGGCCTCCCCCGAAGTCTCTCAGTAGGAGGTTGACCTAGCTCACGACCCGATTTCTCTCTCGCTCACCTTCCTTTCGCTCGCTCTTCAACCTCCTCCGAAGTCTCTTAGGAGGAAGCTTCCAAGCTCGCGATTTTCTGGCGTGTCCCTTCGACAACGGAAACGGGGGCCTATTTATAGGCGAGGGAGCAGCCGATCGACGGAGCTTCGGCCGCCGGTCCCCGTGCGCCAAGCGGCCTCCGCCGGCCGAACCGGCGTCCCATCCGACGCCAGCTGCCCCTCCCACGTTCTTATCCGACGCCAGCCGCCCCCCTGCTCCACGTGCGCTACTATTCCTCCACTTTGCTTCGGCGTCGCGCGCGTCCTTCTCTCCGGGGCGTGCTGCTTATATGGTTTGGGGAAGAAGACAGGGGAGGAAGAAGACAAGGAGAAGGGGCCGGGCTTAGCCACGCGGCTGGGCCTCGCGGGCCTGCACGAAGGGAAAGAGAGGAAAAGAGGGGAGGGGCTGGGCCTTCGAGCCCAGCCCCAATGGGCTGCTTTTTTTGCTTTTCTTTTGTTTTCTTTTGTTGTTGTTTTTTTTTTTATCTACTTATCCGAAAAGAAAAAATAAAAAACTTAATTAATAAAACTAATTAAAATTGAGGTGTCAACAGCTGCCCCTCTTTGAAGGTGAGCTTGCAGAGGTTGCATTCAAAGACAGACTGATGCCTCAATTTTATCCATACATGCGTAGCAGATTATATTTTATTTGGGATCTATTATTCTATGCAGGAAATAAGCAATATAATATACTAAGACAGATAAGAAGATACATGTAGTTACTTACCGGGAGTGAGTGAGATAGGGTGTGAACCCCGAGTTTTGGCAAGTATCAAGGCGTCATCTTACCTGGTGATATGAGGAGGTTGCTTTTCTAGGGCTCGAACCATTCTTCGGTCACCTGTTAAAACAATCAATGATTTGCCTAGGACCCGAACCTTTCTTCGGTCGCCTTGACGGGAGACTGCTCTTCCAGGACCCGAACCATTCTTCGGTCGCCTGTTGGAGTAATCGGTGGTTTGTCTCAGACCCGAACCATTCTTCGATCACCGTGACGGGAAGTTGCTTCTCCAGGACTCGAACCATTCTTCGGTCGCCTGTTAAAACAATCCATGATTTGTCTAGGACCCGAACCTTTCTTCGGTCGCCTTGACGGGAGATTGCTCCTTCAGGACCCGAACCATTCTTGGGTCGCCTGTTGGAGTAATCAGTGGTTTGTCTCGGACCTGAACCATTCTTCGATCGCCGTGACGGGAGATGCACCGACCTTTCTCAGGGCATCTCATTTGTGGGTGCCTGATTTGTATCGAGGACACCAGTTGGTACCCGACCTTTCTCGGGAGATGCGCCGACCTTTCTCAGAGCATCTGTTTTGTTGGGGTGTCTGACTTCTGTCGAAGACACTAGTTGGAACCCGACCTTTCTCAGGATGATGCGCCGACCTTTCTCTGGGCATTGATTTGTGGGGTGTCTGACTTCTGTCGAAGACACCAGTTGGAACCCAACCTTTCTCGGGATGATGCGTCAACCTTTCTCTGGGCATCGATTTGTGGGGTGTCTGACTTCTGTCGAAGACACTAGTTGGAACCCGACCTTTCTCGGGAGGATGCGCCGACCTTTCTCAGGGCATCGATTTTGGAAGATACGTGGACATTCACAGGCATATCAATGAGTACCTGGATATTCACAAGTACTAACCTAAAGGATATTTGGGCCTTTGCCGGCATCAAGAAGGGGCTTTTGGCTGACCATAGGCACTGAAGGGGTACTTGGATGATCACAAGTATGAATTCTTGGGGGATACCTAGATGATCACAAGCATCGGAGGGGTACCTGGACGATCACAGGTACAAACTCTTGGTGTATGGAATATTGATGACGTACCTGAGATATTCGTGTGGAAATATCGAGGATGGGTCTTGCATATATGTGAAGGTCTCTCACCTGCTGGTATTTGGAATATCGAGGATGGGTCTTGGATATTCATGAAGGTTTTTCACCTCCTAGTAATTGGGAATATCGAGGATGTACCTTGGATATTCATGAAGGTCTCTCACCTCCTGGTAATGGGAATATCGAGGGCGTGCCCCGCATATTCGTGAAGGTCTCTCACCTCCTGGTAATTGGGAATATCGAGGGCATACCTTGGATATTCGTGAAGGTCTCTCACCTCTTGGTAATTGGGAATATCGAGGGCGTACCTCGCATATTCATGAAGGTCTCTCACCTCCTGGTAAAGGGGAATATCGAGGACGTACCTGAGATATTCGTGAAGGTCTCTCACCTCCTGGTAAGGGGGAATATTGAGGACGTGCCTCGCATATTCATGAAGGTCTCTCACCTCCTGGTATTGTAAACTTGAATGTGGTATGAGGCTTACTTGGATTGCCGCAGGCACTCAAAAGGGGTGAAATACCTGGGTAGCCGCAGGTGTACAAAGTACTGGAATACTTGGATGAACACAAGTATTTAATGATATGATCTAGGACCACTCAGGCTGATCCAAGTGCTAGAAAGCATACCTGGATGGCGGTGCCAAGCAAAGCAATGGAATGCTTGAAAAGCTGCTATATTATTTGGGGACAACTCAAGCGAGTTGAGTGTCATGAAAATGGAGTACCTGAATGGCGGTGGGTACTTGACGATATGGGGATACCTAGACAGCAGTAGGTATTTCAAGAGATACTTGGTCAGTCACAAGTATCAATACTCTGGGGACAACTCGAACAGGTCGAGTGTCAGAAAAAAGGGAGTATCCGAATGGTAGCCGGTACTCAAAGACAATGGGGATACCTAGACAGCAGTAAGCACCCAAACTCAAATGACAACCCAAATAGGTTGAGTGTCAATAAGAGAGTACCTGGATAGTGATAGGTACCTTAAGACAAATGAGGATAGTAATATGCTTACCTGGCAATATCTCTGATCTCTAAGAGTGCGTCTGTTATTTGCACAGTATGCACACATGATTGTATATGCTGTAAATTCATGAGTTCAAATGAGATTCATGCATGATAATTTTGTCAGTTCTGCATCTTTTGATTTCCACTGGGGAAGATTTTGAAAGACAACCTTCATTTATAATGTAGATGTCTTGAGCATGCCAGATGAGGGACTTTCAGTCTGAAAGGACTTTCCGCTCACTCTCATGGAAAAGGCTATCCTGACCATTGATGCAGGATTCATAAGGACCACACTATCTCACTGTCATCATGTCAACAGGGGTCTGAGTATTCTCGCAAGTGGTACGACTTTACCAATGTGAGAGGTCTTTGTTGAAATTGTGATGAAGACTTGGTCAACGGCTCATCAAATGGGACCGTCGAGGTTAAGGCTTATGAACAAAGTGCCGCATGATCATCTCCGGGTTTGCAAGTCAAGAATCCTGCGAAAAGAGATAGAGTAATCTTGTTCGTACTTCTTCGAGCGATGCTTATAGACATATGAAATCCTACGTTAATTGAAGTGCCCCTAGTTTGAAGAGGCTTTTACAACGGGATGCAACGTAGGCTTGATTCATGTGTAAAAAGGTAGAGCTGGTGATTGCCTTGGCATTTGTCACCAGTCTTTCTTCTCACTGTCAAATGGAGGTTCTATGGACCACAACATCAACTTTTCTTGGCTGCGTTTTTTACTGGGGGCATTGGCCCTGCTTTTACCAGGCACACTGATTTTTTCATGCCCCTATTTTTATTCCAGTTCTTCTTTTATGGGCATTGACCTTGCTCTTACTAGGTACACTGCTTTTTTATGCCCATGTTTTTTCATTCTTGTCATTAGAGGAACTGGCCTAGGCAAGTTCAATTGAAGCACCGTTATTAGACTCTTGAGTCTTCATCTTCAGTAGGCGCTCTGGGCTATGCTGCTTAAACCGCAGTAACTTCTGTTTTGCCTCCATGTGAGGGTGAATTTACAGACTCAATTGAGTTGTACAATAGATACAAGTGCGTAAAGAAAGAATTGCTCTTCGTTATTCTAGGGCACTTAAATTAACGTGAGTGTTCATATGCAATAAAGACACCCGAAGATTGATGCAAGTGCGAGCAAGAAAATTTCTATCTCTCTTCTCACCTTGTGATGCTGTTTCGCCTCCGATCTACCCCAGTGTAGGGGTGGCTCTTGACAGGGATAGGGCAGAAATTTCATCAGTGTATGGGGCTCAATGGGGTGAGCAATGAAATGCCTCTCACTGTTTTGGTTATCGTACCATTCGCGAGAGAACTCTTTACCCTGCAGCTATGGAATCTTCTGCACTCATCTCACAAGTGTATAGATGGGGGACTGTGTATAGGATATGGCTTGCCTTTCATCATTCTGACGCGCCTCATCCAGCATGCTCAATTAATCTTGTATTCTTCACTTAGCTGTCTATTCTAATAATCCTCAGTGGAATCAGTGACTTAGACAGACGAAATCATCATGCAGAATTCATCTGGAAATGACATGCAACATTTTAAATATGATGGAGTTTGAACTTTTCAAAACAAGTGAATGGTTTTGACTAAAAAAAAAGACCATATTGACAACTTTAGGAGTTAACATAATGGTGTTTCCAAATATGTTAAATTTTGAACATCAAAAGAGTTAGTCGCAAATGGGTGTCGATAGTTGTCCCTATTGGTTAGGGATATGACACATGAAGGATCAGCCGGGGTTGGGGATCTGATAGGGCATCTCTGCTTTTGCCCCTGTAGAAGAGTAGATCAATCAGTCTGGCCAAAATCAAATGTGAGTTGAGGCCTGAAGATTTTCTGTCATTTGCTTTGGCGATTACTCAAGACGCCATTTTGCTTGGGAGAGTTTGTTATCTTTGTTTTTGACAGTCAGTTAATCCTACAACAAACAAAACATGCTTCTCATTGATTCGTTATCCTTGCTTTTAACAATCAGGTGATCCTGCAACAAACAAGAGGGAATGTGTTAGTCATGAACTCTTTCAAGAGTCGAATAACTGGAAGCGATACAACTTTACCCTTCACTAGTTTGCAGATGATTGGGTGAACCTAAAGTGAGAGGGGGACACGAAGTCCTATGTCCCTTGCTTCATTAGGTCAATTATTCTCTGAATTGGCTCCTGGATGACATGTCTTTTTACACGAAGCCAAGTGAATTTGATGAGGGTCATTTCCATGTACTAGCTTGGCCAATATTGTTTTGTCTAACCATCAAATTTGGCTCTTGAATCCTGGTGCTTCCTGCCAATAGGGGGAATATGTCAAAAGTGAATTCAAAGAGGGGGGAGTATTGGAAACGATACCAAATTACTCTTCCCCAAAGTTTGTATTTGCTGACTCCTGATGATGTTTGAATGTCGATGACAGCCTTTTCGTCTTGGCATAGTTTGACATTTCTTTCGATTGGCCTTCCTCACTTGTGACCATGTATGCATGATTGCTGGTTGTTGATTCATCTTCAACGCCTTCCTTCTGTGGAATTTCTCCTTCTGTCTTTAACTATAGCATCATTGGGCAAAGGTCATGTACCTCAAGCTTCTATGGAATCTGAGATGGACAATCAAAACCTCTAATTCTCTTATGGCAATTACTTCTTGCGAGAGCATGCGTCTGAATAGGAAGTCAGGTTTCTAGGTCCTCATTTTGAATACGGGCTAGAGACCGCTTCAACTGTCTGGAATTCTTCCCTGTTGACAGTAGCCAATTCAAAGAGAGAGAAAAGATCCCCTCCTTGTGCTTCTGGGCTTGTCGAAGCTAGAAGTCCCGTTGATGGACTCACGACATCCCGCCTCGAGTTATCATGCTATGCATGCTTCAAGTTTGATAATATGCATGTGCCTATTACATCCCATCCTTCGTCTCCTGTAGATGGAAGAGAGAGGATGTCATTTTCGACATTATGTTCAGGGAATAGGACTTACCATTTTGAAACGTGATGATCCTTTCTGTTTGCCCCTGCTTTCTTGGGAGGGTGTCATTGAATTCGGTGAGTTCACATAATGTGCTTGCTTCAAATGCCCCCTGTCACACTAAGTCAAAGGGGACGGGAATGATCTTCTGAGACATGAAGTGAGTGAGTCAGAAAGACAAACATGATTAAATTTATCATCTTTTTTGAAAGATTTTGGTGATGAAGTGTTTTTTTTGTTTTCAAAATATGTATTCGGGGGAGAAAAAGCATGAGGAAGCCCAACTCTCAATATTCTCTTTGGATGATATTTTGTTTTCATGGTTGGATAACATCACTGGGCTGGTTTGGGATACCGCCTCATGCTCTCAAAATATTTTCAACTTTATTTAATAGGTGGATTTACATTTTGGAAAAGTGTTTTCAAAAGTTAGTTCCTCAAGCGGAACTGATGTTGAAAATAAAAACAAGCCAAACTTAAGAAAAAGTACAAGTTCCCACGGAGGGGAATACAAAAGGAAATTAAAAAGGGTTCTACTCGAGCGGGCCTGCACCCATTTCCCCTTACGGTCCTTCATTGATGGTGTCCATGAAAATGTCTCCAAACATGGTGGTCATGTCATCTAGCCCTTCTTTCTCTGTTGCTAAGGGTGGCACTTCATTACCTGAATAATACCCGGCCTTCACCAGTCCTTGATAGATGTCAGCGGTATGTGCTTCGACGTTTCTACTCTGACTATCTTCAAAATTGAATACCGCGTTTACTTTGTCGGTGTGATCAGGGAGCGGATTTGTCTTGGAATGAGAAAGCTTTAGTGTCTAACAGGTTCTAGATTCGACTCTTGAGGGCGAAGCACTCATCGGTTGAATGCCCCACTTCTTCCATGTGATAGTCGCATATCTTTGACGGGTCATAGTTGGAAAAACTTTCAGCGTTGGGTCGTTTTGGCTCAATTGAAAGGAGGTTCTTTTTCCGGAGGACTGCCAGTACCTGTGACGGAGATCCAGGAAGAGGAGTAAATTGTCTCTTGTTGTTGTAACGCTGAGATGGCTGACGGCTGGTGGTCTGTTGCTGTCCTGCACTTGTCTGAATTGTTGGAGAATGATTGTAGGTCGCATTGACATCTACCAGGGGTTCTTTATCTTTCTTCATGCTGAACCTGCCCGTGGATGCAGGTTCAGTGAACCAACCATCTCTCAACCCTATCTCGATTTGCTCCCCTACTGGAATGAGTTGATTAAATGATTCAGCGATCGTAGTTACCATTCGATTGCGGTACTCGTAAGGGAGGGTTTTGATAAACATCTTTCTCAGCTCGAAATCTGTTAGTTCAGGACTGATTTGGGCGGCCAGATTCCTCCATCGGATAGTATATTCTTTGAACGATTCATGCTTTTTCTTTTCAGTACGCTCGAGATCCTCACGAGAAGGGGTAATGTCCATTATGAACTTATATTGCTTGAGAAATGCTTCACTCACTTCGCTCCATGTTTCGAGGAGATTCATGTTCTTGGTAATGTACCATCTTAGGGCAGGGCCTATTAGACTTGATTGGAACAACTGGATCATTAATGGTGCATTATTAACGTATTGGGTCATTCGAACCAAGTACATTTGCAAATGAGCCCTAGGGCAAGTTGTGCCATTGTACTTCTCAAATTCCGGCATTTTGAATTTTTCCGGCATTTTGACATTGGAATAAATGGAGAGATCCGTCAAAGTAGGATCTTGGAGGCCTTGCAGTTGTTTCAGCTTCTCCTCAAGCTTTTCGAGGCGTTTGTCATGCTCAATTTTAGACAAACTGTCTGGCCTAGCTTTCTCAATCATGGTTGGGTGCGGATCATCCTCCAATTCGGGCATGTTATCGTCGATATCTCCACCATGATCACCCCTGGTAGATGATGGTGGCAACAATACCTCGACTGAGGTTGGGGCAGGTGTAAGTTTGCCCTGGATGGAGTCTATCTGCTTTGAAAGTTGTTGAAGCACATTGAAGACTTGCTTCATTTCACTTTCCATGACCGCAATGCGGCTTGGTACGTTTTCTTCGGCCATTCTTGCTCTTGCTTTAGAACGAGTCTGGATCGGCGAACGTTGACGTTCCGTGATTACCTAGTCATGAGTAAACAAGCGTGTGTGAATACAAAGCGTAAATAGGGAGTCAGTCCATGATGATAACCTAATCCTACTATTTTTGTTTATTCATGAAAAGGTAGAGGATTTCCTAAACATGGATTGAAAAAGGGCACGTGGCATGTTAACATGAGCTAAAAAGATATTTAATTTGAAAGGCGAAGAAAGCATGAGTTGCAACAAATTTTGAAAAAGGTTTCTATCCCTTTTTTTTTTAGGCAAATGAAAATTCTTGCGGAAAAGAATCTTGTAACATGCTTGAGAATAAAAACATCAACTGAAAGTAATTTTTTTTTGCAAAAGTTTTTTTTTTTTTTAACTTTATAACAATTACTTTCAAATTTAAATGACCGTGGTATTAAATCCTAGACTAATCATGGACCACTCAATATATACAGGAAGGTAAGTAAATTACACGAAATAAAAACTTACTTCACATGAGAAAATTGATGGCAATCACATAGACATGCGCATAATATGTGCGGCTCGATTTCTAACTGAGAAGGTTTGTTGAGATTAAAAGGATATCCGCCCGTCGCAGTCTCGCGTTAGCAGAATACCCTTCTAATCTCGGCTAAGAAATTTGGGAAAAAGAAAGGCAACCTCTACATCGTAGTCTCGCGTTCGAGGTCGTATCTTTCTTAACACCATCCTAGAAATCCTATGGCGGCCCAGGTCCGGAGGCCGGGTTGTGTGTGCCATGTGTAGTGCTAAAATAGTAAAGCATACACAACAATTTATAATCAAAAGATAATCTATTTTAGGCAAAATTAAAATAAATTTCTAAGCTTTTGACCTGCATGAAGAAAAAAACCTAAGTCAGTAAAGAATTTAAACAAGACAAAAATGGCCTAAGTCCTCAAAGTCCCCAGCGGAGTCGCCAAGCTGTCGCGACCTCTTTTTTCCGGCGCCCGTGATCGGGTACGAGCGCCTAAGGAGGCTAATGGCTTGGCTGAAATTAATTATGCCCGGACTCTCCCAAGTCCACCAATTCACGACTTTAATAGTCTAAGTTTTTAACCTGTAAATCAATTTTTAAATTGGAGTCGCTACTAATCGATTTGGGGTGGGTTGATTAGAAACCCAAGTGAAGTATCGGGAGAAATACTCACTCCTGCGCAACCAGAGAAATTAGGATCGGGGACTTGATTACACTAGTTAATCACTAATGCCCTTTCGGTACCTAATCTTGTTTAAACCCTAAGGCTTTTTAGATTTTTGAGGGATTTTCCATGCATTTCTTGGAGGAAAAACATTTTTGAGTCTTTTTCTCATTTTTGGACATAAAAGGGATTTTTTGGATTTTTTTTTTTGGAAAAATACAAGTCTTTTAGGCTTTTCTGAATTTTTATTTTTTGGCTTTTTCATGAATTTTTGGCCTTTTTTGGATTTTTGGCATATTTTTGATTTTTTGATTTTTTGATTTTTTGGAAAATAAAATATTTATTTAATATTTTTCAAAATATTTTTGGAAAATAAATTATTTTTTATTTTTCTCGATTTTTTAGAAAATAAAACATTTTTCGACATTTTTTAATATTTTTCGATTTTCTGGAAATTAAAACATTTTTTAATATTTTTAAATATTTTTTTGAAAATAAAACATTTTTTGATTTTTGATTTTTTTGAAATAAAATATTTATTATTTATTTATTTATTTAAAATATTATTTTATATTAAACTAATAGAACAAAATAAAACCGACCCGGGCCGGATTCGCGGGTTGGGGCTGACCCGGGCTGGATCCGCGAATGAGGACGAGCCCGCACACATTTCTCTTTTAATCGCGACCCACAAATAAGGGACACCCACCCACAGGCCCACACGAGACAAGCCCGCACACAATCGGCCCAAGATGGCCGAAGCCCTACCCGGCTGAGACCCACACCCGACCTGCTTTCGGCCAAAACCCTACCCGGTGGAAGCTTTCGTTCAACCCGGTGCTAACCCGCTTTCGGGGTTCTCTTTCTCCTTACCTCTTGACGGCGCCGATGAAGGATGGCCAGGACGTCGCAGAACGGTGACACGGTGACAGAGGTGACGCAACAGGCGACGGCACGGTGGTGGTGCGAGGTGCGACGGCGACCCAACACGGCAGGGGGTCTCGGTGAGTTGTCGAGGACGGCGTCGGGGGGTTGCAGTAGGACGTCTGGGAACGGCAGTAACGGTGTCGAGGGAAAGGCAGCGGCGAGGTGTCGAACCAGAGGGCTTCACGGCGACAGCACGGCGGGATCTGGGGTAGCAGCAGCTTCGGGGCACGGCTTGACCGGGATTCGCTCGCTAGGTCGTGGTGACGCAGCGGGAGTCCGGCACGGCAACCGCGAGCCTTCCCCCTTCCAGATCCGACGTCCAGACGGCGTCTCCTTCTCTCGGAGTTCCAGATCTGACCTCCTTCTCCGCTGTCTCCCTCTCTCTCGACCAGATCTCTCCCCCTCCGGCCAGATCCGAGCCTCCATCGGCCGGATCTGACCTCCTCGGACTCGCTCACCGGCAGCCTCCCCCGAAGTCTCTCAGTGGGAGGTCGGCCTAGCTCGCGACCCGATTTCTCTCTCGCTCGCCTTCCTCTCGCTCGCTCTTCAACCTCCTCCGAAGTCTCTCAGGAGGAAGCTTCCAAGCTCGCGATTTTCTGGCGTGTCCCTTCGACAACGGAAACAGGGGCCTATTTATAGGCGAGGGAGCAGCCGATCGACGGAGCTTCAGCCACCAGTCCCCGTGCGCCAAGCGGCCTCCGCCTGCCGAATCGGCGTTCCATCCGACGCCAGCTGCCCCTCCCACATTCTTATCCGACGCCAGCCGCCCCCCTGCTCCACGTGCGCTACTATTCCTCCACTTTGCTCCGGCATCGCGCGCGTCCTTCTCTCCGGGGCGTGCTGCTTATCTGGTTTGGGGAAGAAGACAGGGGAGGAAGAAGACAAGGAGAAGGGGCCGGGCTTAGCCACGCGGCTGGGCCTCGCGGGCCTGTGCGAAGGGAAAGAGAGGAAAAGAGGGGAGGGGCTGGGCCTTCGAGCCCAGCCCCAATGGGCTGCTGTTTTTGCTTTTCTTTTGTTTTCTTTTGTTGTTGTTTTTTTTTTTATCTACTTATCCGAAAAGACAAAATTAAAAACTTAATTAATAAAACTAATTAAAATTGAGGTGTCAACACAGTTCTCTGCCGATTACCCCTTGCTCGAGGAGGATGGGGAAAATAATGGACATTGATTTAGGAAGGGGCGAATATGGCCGAGTGCTTCTTGGGGATAAGGGTAGCCGTGCCCCTCGCTCGGTCGTGTCAGTAGGGTCCTCTTCATTTACCACCAGCTCCTCATTGTGACGAGAACGGAATGCACGGGTAGCTTGAGCGAAGTTTTCTGTCAAATGGTGTACAGTCTCGCGTAATTCTTCGACTTGGTGTCGAAGCTGGATGAACGAGAAGTTATCGCATGTCTCTTCTAATTGCTCTTCCTCAATGGCACCTATGAAAATATCCTCGAGCATGGTGGTCATGTCATCTGGCCCCTCCTTTTTTATAAGTGAGGGCCAAGTTGTGTCTTCCTGGATTATGGACAATTTCACACTTTCGGGGTTGAACCATTTTGGAGTATCCACTTCCTCTTCCTCATGCATCATCTTGGCTGTCCTACCATGATTTTTCCTACCATGATTGCAGCACTTGATATCTCAGGGAGGAGGGGCAAAGTCCCTCGAGTTTCGTGTATAGTAGACACGAGCTCGAACGATCGATAGCTAGCTTCGCTCTTGTCACTAGGTTCAACATAAGGAATGGCCGTCTCGTGGTAGATGCGGTGATCTTCTTCTCCTCGGACCGTGATTAGTTTTCCTCCGACCACGAACTTCACACTTTGGTGGAGGCTTGAAGGTACTACTCCTGCGACGTGTATCCATGGGCGCCCTAAGAGGAAATTGAATGCAGTGGGGATATCCATCACCTGGAACAAAATTTTGAATACGGTTGGGCCAATTTGAATGTCGAGCTCGATCTCTCCCACTGTTTCCTTCTTTGTTCCATCGAATGCTCGAACAGAAGTCTTGGGTACCTGGATCCATGATCTCTCTATTTTAAGGTGACAGAGTGTCGCTAATGGACATATGTTAAGAGCAGATCCATTGTCAATCAGCACTCAAGCGATGTGAGATGCGTTGCACTTGACTGATATGTAAAGGCCCTTGGTGTGTCCTCTACCCTCCTCGGGAATCTCTTCATCAGAAAATGCCATTTGATCCTTTAGAAGGATGGTACTGACAAATTCCTCGAGTTTGTCATGCTCAATAGTTTCAGGAACATGTACTTCACTTAATACTTTCATGAGGGATTTCTGGTGCTTGACAGATGTCTGAAGCAATTCCAGTAGAGAGATCTGTGCCGGTGATTTTTGTAACTGTTCCACCACATTATATTCGCTGGCCTTAACTACGGCCAAAAACTCCTTGGCTTCTTCGTCAGTGACGGGCTTAGCAGACTGAGTATTTGCTTGAGCATAGGTTTGCCCAGATCTCGTGACCAAACCAACATCAAGGTCATAAGACCATGGTACCGCATTGTTGTATTTGTATTTGTAAGGTTGGGGAATCTCAATGACTATAGCTATTTCTGCTGTTGATGCTTGAACAATGGCTCCCTTCCTTTCAAAGACGCTCTCGGGTAAGGTGGAATCATTCTTCTCCTTTTCCGCATTTAGCGCCGCAAATTCTTCCTCCCAATTGATGAGGACTTGCGATATGGTAGAAACTATGTTGGCGTGGCCGGCGTACACAATTATTCCGGCCTCTATCATTCTTAATACCATTTCCTCCATTATTGCGAAAGGCAGTATTTCATTGCCCGGATAATACCCGATTTCTACTAGCCCTCGATAGATGTCGACCATATGTGCATTGACATTTCTGATTTGACCGGCTTCAGAACTGAATATCATGTTTACTTTGTCAGCATGATCAGGGAGCGGATTGCTTTGGACATTCGGCTTCGCGGTTTGGAATGAGAAGGCCTTAGTATCCAGCAGGTTCTGGATTCGATGCTTAAGGACGAAACACTCATCAGTTGAATGGCCTACTTCTCCCATGTGATAGTCACATTTTTTGGACGGGTCATAGCTAGAGAAGCTTTCAACGTTAGGTCGTCTTGGTTCAGTTGAAAGGAGGCTCTTGTTTTGAAGGATTGCCAAAACCTAGGAGGGAGATCCAAGAAGCGGAGTGAATTGTCTTCGGTTGTTGTAGCGCTGGGGTGGACGGCTATTAGTCTGTTGTTGGCCAGTGCTCGACTGAACAGTTGGGGGGTGACCGGTGTTTGCAATGTAGGTGGCATTGACATCGATCAAGGATTCTTTATCTTTTTTCATCTTGAGCCTTCTGCTGACAGGTGCAGGCTTAGTGAACCAGCCATCCCTTAAACCTGTCTCAATCTGCTCTCCCACTGGAATGAGTTGATTGAATGATTCAGCGATCGTAGTCACCATCCGATTGCGGTATTCGAAAGGGAGGGTTTTGATGAACATTTTTCTCAATTCAAAGTCAGTTGGCTCAGGACTGATCTGGGCGGCGAGATTCCTCCATCTAATAGCATATTCTTTGAAGGATTCCTGCTTTTTCTTTTCCGTGCGATCGAGATCCTCACGAGAAGGGGTAATGTCCATTATGAATTTGTACTGCTTGAGGAATGCTTCACTTGCTTCACTCCATGTCTCAATGAGGTTTATGTTCTTTTTGATGTACCACCTCAAGGCGGGACCTACCAGGCTTGACTAGAACAACTGGATCATTAAAGGTTCGTTATTAACGTACTGGGTCATCCGAACCAAATACATCTGCAAGTGAGCTCTTGGGCAGGTCGTGCCATCGTATTTCTCGAACTCAGGCATTTTGAATTTTTCCGGCATTTTGACCTTAGAGTAGATGGAGAGGTCTGTTGGAGTAGGATCTTGAAGGCCCTGTAATTGTTTTAGCCTATCTTCAAGCTTCTCAAGTCGTTTGTCATGTTCAGTCTTAGACAAACTGTTGGGCTTTGCTTTCTCGACTACGATTTGGTGCGTATCCTCCTCCAATTCGGCATGTTATCATCGGTATCTCTTCCTTGATCACCTCTAGTAGACGATTGCGGTAACAATACTTCGATTGAGGCTGGGGCGGGAGCCAATTTGCCTTGGATGGAATCTATCTGCTTTGAGAGTTGTTGAAGAACATTGAAGACTTGCTTCATTTCACTTTCCATAATATCGACACGGCTTGGTACTTTTTCTTCGGCCATTCTATCTTTTGGATTTGGCGAATACGACTATGATGTGATTACCTTCATAAAAAAAAAAGGAGAGAACGTAAGCTAGGAAACGTATGGAACACTGGCCCATGGCAAGGGTCACGTCATTTTTATTTATTAACAGGAGATTTATACAATGCCAAAAGGGCTTTTTACACAAGTCAAAACGACCCTAGATATTAACATTAGGAATATTCACATCAAAAGTCCCGCTGCCCATTTTATATGCGATGGGAAGCTCCAATCTTGTGAAGCCGCTTGCTTCTTCGTACTAGCTTCAATACGTGTCTCCTGCTTGTCTCCAAGCTCTTTTCAAGAGATTCGATTCGTCCATGCAAGGTAAGTTTATCAACTACATCGGGGATTACTGGTCGCAGCTCCTTGGGAATTATATGGTTGAGGATGTAGAATGTGGATGCATGATGAGCTTTTTCTTGTCCCTTCAACCTTTTGGGTATGACAATCTTTTCGGTGTGACATCTACTCCATGCGTTTTGAATTATGCGGATCTCCTCCAAGTAGTTGTAGTCTGTACGGGTGAAAAAGATTCGGAACAATCTCGATTTGAGCGGTGGCGGGATTTCTTGGAGGACTCTATACTGACGAGCCACCCTATATGGATAATATGAGGTAGCTCCGGAGAGGCCTAGCAATGGGATGGGGTCGTAATAATTAAGCGCAAAGCGCGCCTCTCCTGCCATGAACCACTTAGCTCGCCATAGGAATGTCTCGGGGACAGGGTTTCTTAATAAGTTAATCCATCGAGAATATTCCTCGTTGGGAGAGTATTTTTCCAAGCTTTGAAACTTTTGCAATGGGTGTTTGAATTCATTGATTTCAAATATTTGCATGAGGTGCCCGAATCCTTTGATATGGGAAAAGAACCACATTTGTAAAATTTCTGGGGCGGCCCTCATGACTTTTTCTTTTTTTTCTTTAAAACAATTAAGGGATAAAAACGTTTCGGCGAAAACCATGTTCACATATCCTGCTCCAAAAATGACTTGATTTACCACCCATGTGATTGAAGGATTTATAGCATTCTTTCGATGGGGAAAGATAATAAAACCAAAGAATGCTAAAAGGAAGATCTTGGCTTTTTGGGTCATTGATTGTTTTTCAAAGCATTCAGTTAAAGATGATAGCGGAAAAGCATTGTTGTTGGCTTGAACAATTTCTCTTACCGAATGATTTTTTAGAAACCGCGATAGACTAACCATAGGGTCAATGCTGATTGGTGGCATGGCAAGCTCGCTTCCCAGGGGCATTCCTATGGCGAGACTATACTCTTCTAGAGTCGAAGTCAGTTCAAATTTGCCGAACATGAAGGTGGATGCTTCAGGGCACCAGAAATGTGGTAATGCTTGCATGACCCTAGAATGGATATTGATTTGGAGCAATGGGAGGAGATGACCGATTCTTGTTTTGACGCACTCTTGGCCGAGTTGATCTAACTGTTTCCACCATCTGAGAAGCTCTCCCTTTGGGGTAGGAATGAACTGGATATCAAATCTTCCCATTGCATATAAGAAAGGGAAATACACAACCTGACCCTATTTTGCCATGAGCCAGAATAAACTAAGTAAAGGTAAAGAAATCACTTTGCTTTTAAATAAAATGGCAAGCACAAAGACATACAGATGGGATGTGCGGCTCGATTTCTAACTCAGAAGGATTGGTGAGATTAAAAGGATATCCGCCCGTCGCAGTCTCGTGTTAGCAGCATACCTTCTTAACCTCGGCTAAGAAATTCGGGGAAAAGAAAGGCAACCTCTACATCGCAGTCTCGCGTTCGAGGTCGTATCTTTCTTAACACCATCCTAGAAATCCTATGGCGGCCCAGGTCTGGCGGCCGGGTTGTGTGTGTCATGTGTAGTGTTTAAAACAGTAAAGCATGCACAACAGTTTATGATCACAAAACATTTTATTTTAACAAAATAAAAAACTTTAAGCTACTACCCTGCACAAAAGAAAAAAACAAGTCAGTAAAGGGTTTAAACAAGATAAAATGGCCTAAGTCCTCAAATGTCCCCAGCGGAGTCGCCAAGCTGTCGCGACCTCTTTTTTTCGGCGCCCACAATCGAGTACGAGCGCCTAAGGAGGCTAATGGCTCGGCTAAATTTTAATTAATGCCCGGACTCTCCCAAGTCCACCAATTCACGACTTTAATAGTATGAGTTTTTAACCTGTAAATCAATTTTTAAATTGGAGTCGCCACTAATCAATTTGGGGTAGGTTAATTAGAAACCCAAGTGAAGTATCGAGAGAAATACTCACTCCTGCGCAACCAGAGAAATTAGGATCGGGGACTTGATTACACTAGTTAATCACTAATGCCCTTTCGGTACCTAATCTTGTTTAAACCCTGAGGTTTTTTGGATGTTCGAGTGATTTTCCATGCATTTTTTGGAGGAAAAACATTTTTTGAGTCATTTTCTAATTTTTTGGACACAAAAGGGATTTTTTGGGGTTTTTTGATATTTTTTTGGAAAAATACAAGTCTTTTTGGCTTTTTCTGAAGTTTTTGGCTTTTTCATGAATTTTTGGCTTTTTTTGGATTTTTGGCATTTTTTGGAAAATATGAAATATTTTTTATTTTTTGATTTTTCGGAAAATAAAATATTTTTTTAAATATTTTTTAATATTTTTGGAAAATAAATTATTTTTTGATTTTTCTCGATTTTTTTAGAAAATAAAACATTTAGCATTTTTTTTAAATATTTTCCGATTTTCTGGAAATTAAAACATTTTTTTATATTTTTTCGAAAATAAATTATTTTTGATTTTTTTTGAAATAATATTTATTATTTATTATTAAAAATATTATAAAAACTGACCCGGGTCGGATCCGCGGGTTGGGTCCAACCCAAGCCAGCCCCAAAATGCAGACGAGCCCGCTACGCGGGCCCGACTTTTTTTTTTTAAAAAACGACGCCATGGCCGGGCGTAGACGCCCGGCCTAGCCCGACGACCCGGATCTGATCCGACCTCGCGACCCGACTCCCTTGCGAACCCTACCCGGGTCCGACTCGACTTCGCGACCCGACTTCCCGCCGCCCCGGAATCTCGCGAAACCCTACCCGGTTCCGAGACCCGGATCCGATTCGACGACCCGGAAATCGCAAACCCTAGGGTTTGCGAATCCGCGGCGCCGAAGGGGGGGAACCGAGGTGCTTAGCAGCGACGGCGACGACAGCTAGGTCAACGGAAAACGGCTACGATGAACAATAATGCCCTTTTTTACCTTTTCTCGAACGGGAACGGCGACGGCAGGGGGGCGGTTCACGATGGTGGAGGTCGCGGTGAACAACGACGGTGACGGCAAGACTAGGCAACAACGGCGGCAACTCAGCTTCCCGATCTGGCGCGGCTTCGGCAGATCGATCACGACAACAAACCCTTTGAGGCAACGGTGTCGGGACTTGGTCGAGGTGAACAGCGTTCGGCGGCAACAACAGCAGCTAAAAAAGAACCAGATTTGCTGTGTAGATCTCGGCCGGACCTTCCTCGGCCTTGATTTCTTCTCACTCAGGCCAGATGCGAGCCTCCACCGGCCGGATCTGACCTTCTCGAAGTCGCTCGCTGCCTGCCTTCCCCGAAGTCTCTCGGTTGAAGGTGGGCTGAGCTCGCGACTCGAGCTCTCTCCTGCGCTCGCCCTTCAACCCTTCCCGATGTCTCTCAGTGAAGGATTTCCGATCTCGCCACACCCTCCGACGATGCTTGCGGCCACCTATTTATAGGCGAAGGAAATCCGGTCGATGGAGGGGCTCGGTCGCCGGCCTCCGGCTTGCCCACCGGTTCCGCTTGGCTGAACCGGTGTCCCATCGAGCTTTCCAACGAAGCTCGCTCAACATTAATGGCGTCTGCGATCTTATCCCCTCCGGCCGACGTCGCCCTACACTCCTCGGCCGTAGGCCGTCCTTCGCACGTCGGCCTTCCTCGCGCGCGTGAGTTGCAGCGGCGAAGGAAAGGGGAGGAAGAAGAAGAGAGAAAGGGGCCGGGCCGGGGGTGAAGGAAAATGGGCCATAGGGGCCACGCGGAGGGAGAAGAAAAGGAGAAAAAAGATGACCTGGGCTTTTGCTTTTCTTTTGTTTTGTTTTGTTTATTATTATTTACTATCCGAAAAAGACAAATAAATGTAAAAAGAACCTAATTAATTAAAAACGAAATTTAGGTGTCAACAGCTGCACTCATGATCAAAATAAAAACTAGATTAAATCATTTAATTTCAACCCAACTATTTGATTATTATGATTGCAAACATATTTGCAATATTATCTCTCTCGTTCGACATCATTTTAATTTGGTTATGATGTGTAATATTTCTAAATTCATCACTGAGCTAGTGATACAATTTGCACTAACACATTAATAATCCGAGAAAATTGATTATCTTAGTCAACCTTCAAGTCCAACAAGCCATAATTGACATATAATAAAATGTCATCACTATCCAAACAGTGTGAATGTTTCAAGAATATAATAAACTTGTTAGCTTTTGTTATACTGTAATCCAATTCTTCTATCTTACTATGTCTCGATCGAATAAAGAACATGGAATATTTGTCAAGTTACCAATTCGATTGTACGCACAAACTTAATTGACATGCATTTTATACAAGGCATACATTATTAATTCTCAATTACAATCCCGGCCGAGGATTTTAATATAGTGTCATAATCAGATTGCATAAGACATCATAATTATACCCTACATGTAACAAGGAGACAGATCCATATTACACATATGAGTAACTTCATATATGAACGAATTATGACCATCAGGTACAAAGATGGATCAATGAACTAACAATATACACACACCTATGAACCATAACCATTCAACACACAAGTTAACAACGTGCCTTAGGTCTAAGGATTATTTACACTAAACTAGAGCATGAATGATTAGATATTGACCACACTAAAGGTTTCTATGTCGCTAATCGTTCTACGCGTGTCATGTTCAGTGAATTTGTCTGATACATGCACATGTGTACTAACTCGGGCATCACAACAATCGTTCTACGCATGTCATGTTCAGTGAACTTGTTTGAAATAGGCACATTTGTACTAACTAGGGCATCACAACAATCGTTCTACGCATGTCATGTTCAGTGAACTTGTCTGAAATAGGCACATGTGTACTAACTCGGGCATCACAAATGACTTGTGACTCGTCATTCCTTTAAATATCCTATATTTTATGGTGAAGCTAAAAGTACATCGGTCTTAACAGGATCATTAATATCCACTTAATAATCCATCGATCGAGAACAATTTAAAGATTCAATTTAACTGTGAACCCATCACACATATTCTTAACGTCTCAAGAATAGGTTTAGTCGCAACTGATCTTATGAAATCATTTATATATATAAATAATTGGACATGTGAATGAATACATTTTTGCCATTAATTAAATAATAAGATTGATAGTACAATTCAAATCCCTAACATGTAAGTTGTAGTTATATCATTTAACTATTACATTGTAACTTTAGGGTATATATCCAACAAAGTGAACTCTCAGGATTACACTGAGGAGAACTGTGCAAAGAGTTCTTCTCGTGAGGGTCAGCTTTATGTAATTACGCCCTACAATAATTAAACCGGTTGAATTCTCATGATTAAGAATTTGTATAATTCCTTGAGAGGACTTCCAATGAGGAATTGTGAGGGACTAAACATTGAAGGAATTATTGAGTGTTATTAGCAACTAGAAAAGGTTTTGATATTTGAACCGAAACATATAAATTTGATATCTAATTTATTTCTTTCCCCACATCTATTTTTATCGATTTGCTTGTCCCTTATTTTTCAAAAAAAAAAAAAAAGCCAAAAATGATCCTATTCTTATATTTTATAAAGCGATTTATCAATTTTTTATTATATTATTAACTAGTTTGGGGCTACCGACTCTCGATTAAGCTAGTTACAAGAAAATATTTGTTCTTATTAATTTATAACTTTTGTATTGTGTTATTTAGTTGGCAAAAAGTTTGTGGGTCCATGAAATAAAAGTATTTCATGTGATGGTTGGTAATTTAAAGCGTAATTTTTTACGCTTTTTTGCTATTTCATATCTAATTAATCGAACAACACAAAGATTCCGGGAGAAGTACCGCCCAAGTGCCAAAACTTGGCACACGGGGACACTTAAACGCCAAAAATTTGGAAAGTGACACTTAAGTGCCACATTCGGCGAGCCCCGCTAGAAATCCTATGTGGAAATTTTTTTATTGTTGTTGCTCGCCTACATGGTTCGACGGAGAGCTAACTAGCTCTAACTCACTCAAAATGACGCCGTTTCCATAATTGGCCAAAATAAAAGCTTGAATCTGCCAAAACGACGTCATCTCCCAAATTGCCCCAAATCTAAAACCCTAAATCTGCCAAAATCCCTATTGAAGTGCTTGAATCCTAGTCCCGAATCCTAATTTTGATTTGTCCAAAATTACATCATCGGATATTGGAAATGAAGAGCAGGACTCTTAGTAGCGCCTCAAATTCCTTTCACCAAAGCGAAGGAGAAGGCTGGAGTTTATGTTTTTGTGGGTTACCGAGCCCAAGAAGAACATCGTGGACTCGAACGAATCATTGGAGAAAATTTTAAGGATGTGCTCGATATAAAGAAGGATTGAAGTGCAATTACTTCAAATAGGTCGATGCGAAATTCTCTCACCGAGCCATAGCGATGAAATTGGATCTACTTGATGAACGGCATCAATCTCCATCTATGCTCGTGGATGACTTGGACGGTGTTGACTAAATGCAAACTCAAGTGTCTTCGGCTAAACTTTTCAAGAATGAAGTTTCAAGGATGAAAATTGAATAGAAGTGTTACCAATCGTTTATTATGGTGTTGTTTTGTTGTCTATCCTGCTTTATAATGAAATGTAATCCAATTCCTTTTTTTTTCTTTATCTCATGAGAATATACCAACGTTAATTTGTGTCTTAATTTTGGGCCAAACCATTTTTTTGTCTCATTCAAAAGCATAGGCCCAAAAACTATTCCGGTGTCTCCAGAAAAGGAAAATCAGTTCTTAGCCCGTACCTAAATTTGGCGGACAACAAGTTTCGGTCTAATGATGCCGTTAAAGATTCAACACGTTGTTCCGTGGGTACTGGGCTGAAACTTGATGGTGGTTAGATTTGGGTAGTAAATGGAAATTAGTGTTTTTTTTTTTTTTAAGAAGAAAAAGGTTTTGGTCAGAATTGGGACACAGAGCAAATTGGTGCTTTTTTATGGGGCAAAATTTTTTTTGCCCAAAATTGAGATTCCAAATAAAGTTCATGCTTCGAAGTGAATTGAGTCGTATTTTGTATTTATGAGATCTATGAGATTCTACTGAAAATTAAATTACAACGACCACTTTTTTTCCAGGTAATTTATTAGTAACTTATTAATATTTTTATGAAGCTGCGGACTTTTTCGTTAATTTGTAAAACACCAACTTTTATTTGTATAATTTATCATTGTTTCGAAGTTACTAGCTCTCTAATGAAATTATCAAACTAAATTAGTGTGACTTACAACTTATGTTATATTAAATTACCAACTAATTTTGGATTACAATTGCCGTTAAAGTTACTTATCAAACTCTAATTGTTTGGTTTGCAATACTAATTATTTTTATGAAGTTACCAACTTTTATTTTAGTGGTTAGCAATTAATTATTTACTAACCTTTTTTGGTGATTACCAATCTAAATTAATGTAACTCGCCGACTTTTCTCTCGTTAGATTACTACCTAATATTGGGTCTACTCTCATTGAGTTACTTATCAACATTTATTTGATTTTTTTTATTTGCTAACATTTCTTATCGCTGACAAATTTTTAGTTGCATTTTTTAGGTGCACTTGATTTATCAACTCTTTCTAAAAAAATTACCAGAATTATTTATGTTAAACTATGTTTCGAGCTTGTGCCTGTCAAATGAAATCCGACCAATGAGCATTGTGTGAACTGGACCACACGTAGGTTGATAAATTGGCGCGCAAAAATCGTTGGCTGAAGATTGCAACAAACGTGATAAAAGAATTTACCACGCGTGACTTTGCCGCCTTCTTTAAGTCCAATTCATCCCTTGTGATTGGGATTCATTGGCATGCTGAATCTATTGCCGCAGAAAGACTTCTTTTGTTCATACAGAAGAAGAAGGCGCTCTTATGTTATATATATATTTACTCGTTGGGTCAGCGGGTTGATAATGAAGGAAACTTGTAGGCTACCTTTTGTCCCATTTCTTGACTCTCTTCGAGAGCAGCCACTCCCTCGTGCCGCAATAGATGACGGGAGACTTCTCTTGGTTATATACAGAGGAATTAAGCACCAAGAGGAGAATAGAATTGTGCGGAAAGTTCTTCTTACGAGGGTTAGGTTGTAATTACACCCTGTAGTGATTCCGACGTGGGAAGAGTTTTTCATCAAACTATGGGAATGTGCCCGTCTGATTTACCCTTTCCCTTTTGCTGTATTGAACAGTTGCGTGAATAGAAATGCACAGCTAGTGGCAATAAAGGATGCAGGGCACGCCATCAATGTCGAGAAGCCCCAAGGGGATGTACCAAGATCTTCAAAACATTCGCTGTTGATCTGCTCGCTCCACATGGGCGAGGAAACAAGATGAACCGTTGGAAGGCGGACTGAAGATCTTGAATTGTCGACTTTTCGATCATATAAACTCGTGGAATGTGTCGCATTTGGGCATACTACTGAGATTTTTGAAATACTACTGTAACGCATGCAAGATTAAGACAGCAAATGCAATAATAGAAAGTAAAGAAAGTAAAATATCTTTATTCATATTATTTAACGCTGAATGACTTAAAATACCATGTCGAAGGAACTGGTGCAAACTAACATACTGGAAACAAGTAGAGTGAAATCTTGAACCTGGAGTTTTTATTTCTTCTTCTTTTGACAGATTTTCGGCGTACGGTGGAATCTGGTAATGGTTCCCTTTGATCTAATCATTCAAACGGAAAACCTCCTTAATAAATCTATTGAAGTCGTTGTACGATGGCCCTTGGCGACCGGTGGCTTCCACAGCTCCCTCCTTCCACTTCTTAGCATTCTCCCTCATCTTCTTCCCGCGGACCCCTTCCATCACTTCCCGAACAAGAGCTTCTATTTCCTCACGCCTCACATCCTGGTTCACTTCCATGCCATTCCCCCATTCGGTACATGCGTACCGACAGTTCGTCTGTTGCTCAGCAAAGAACGGCCAGCAAATGAGAGGAACGCCTCCACAGATACCTTCCAAAGTAGAATTCCACCCGCAATGCGTTAGGAAAGCACCGACGGATCTGTGACTCAGGACTTGATCCTGCGGACACCAACTCGTCAAGAACCCTCTGTCTTTCACTTCCTCCAGGAACTCCGGTGGTAGGATTGCAGAATCACCCTGCACAACGTCAGGCCTGATGACCCACAAAAATGGGTGCTTGCTATTTGCAAGCCCCCAAGCAAACTCCTTCAGGTGTTCCTCAGTCATGACAGTGATACTTCCATAGTTCACATACACAACTGACTCGGCTTCTCTCTGATCGAGCCATTCGAGGCAGCTGTAGTCTTCCTTCCACAGACTTGACCTGAAAGACTTGACTGAGCTGGAGGGAATATCCTGGAGAAGAAAGAAAAGGGGGCCAGCACAGTAAATTCGAGGGGAAATGTCTGCTATTTTCTCCAGTACTTCGTGTTCGAACTCATTGAAGGTGTTGAACAAGATAGCAGATGATTTCAGGCAGTGCTGCGCTTCTTCTCCTAAGAAGTCGAACATGATGTCGTTCAGGTCTGTGGTCCGCATGAAGCTCGGGATGTCCCGCAGTCGGATGTTTCTCATGCCAGGGATCCAGTCGACGGGATCATCAAGCATCCCATTGCTCAGGAAGTCCTCATCTGTTGCATATAATATGCAGTGAGGATCAAATCCAGAACTTTAACAAGAGAAGCAGATGAATGGAAATAACTCATGAATGGGGAGATAACTAAATAAACAAGTAAAGATCTAGTGAATCTACTCGAGAGAAGCAAAGATGAATAAATAAACAGAAGAAGTACCTTTGAATGGAACGATCCCTCTCTTAACAAGCTCTCTGTACTGCAAATAACCCATGAACCCACAAGCTGAGGCAGTCCAGAACTGAACCTCTGGGACTCCAAGCTCTTTCGCAGCTTCACTGGCGAAGCCCATCGCCCCATCTGAAATCACACAAGTCACAGGCGGAACAACCTCGTCACTCTTGATCCTGGCAAGCAATTTTTTGAAAGGGCCCAAGCAGTTCTTCCGGGTCGAGTCACAGAGGGCGGGGACATCCTGTGTTGCATCGCGGTCCGACGGCGGGAGGCCATCTGGTATTGTCTCGAAGCAGAAGTTTTCGAGGTCTTGAAGCGAGTCAGCTCCCCTAGACCGGAGGAGGCGGCGGTGGTTGAACTCGGTGTTGACGAACGTGACAAAGATGCCGCGAGCGTGGAGGAGCTTGGCGAGCTGCATCATGGGGTTGACATGGCCTTGGGCCGGGAAGGGGACGCACACGGCATGTGCAAGTGCACGGGAGTTTCTCGATTCTAGGGGCGACGAACCCATTAGCTGTATCTCTCTAGAGCAAGATCAAGAAGTGTATACTGAGTGATGGAAGTTGAAATTGATCTGAAGTCTGCCAAATCTTATTCAATTTCGGCTGGTCTTTTCAGATCTATACTAGATGCGGGAACGGGAGGTTATGCAAGTAGCGATAGACGAGGGAGACGCCCATGTGTGAAATTTCAGCAACAAGCACATATGTTCATATAACACAACTTCCGGTGATTGGTGTATTTCATTTTTCCACACTAATTACAGAATGCCTACGGATATTTTGATGTCCCGTATTCGGCTCATTGGATTCCAGAAAAATGGGTGCTTGCTATTTGCAAGGCCCCAAGCAAACTCCTTCAGATGTTCCTCAGTCATGACAGTGATACTTCCATAGTTCACATACACAACCGACTCGGCTTCTCTCTGATCAAGCCATTCGAGGGAGCTGTAGTCTTCCTTCCACAGACTGGACCTGAAAGACTTGACTGAGGTCGAGGGAATATCCTGGAGGAGCAAGGAAAGGGGCCCGGTACAGTAAATTCGAGGGGAAATATCTGCTATTTTCTCCAGTACTTCATGTTCGAGCTCATTGAAGGTGTTGAACAAGATAGCAGATGATTTCAGGCAGTGTTGCACTTCTTCTTGTAAGTAGTTGAACAAGATGTCGTTCAGGTTTGTGGTCCGCATGAAGCTCGGGATATCCCGGAGTCGGATGTTCCTCATGCCGGGGATCCAGTCAACGGGATCATCAAGCGTCCCATTGCTCAGGAAGTCTTCATCTGTTCCGTGTAATATGCAGTGAGGATCGAATCCAGAACTTTAACAAGAGAAACAGATGAATGGAAATAACTCATGAATGGGGAGATAACTAAATAAACAAGTAAAGATCTAGTGAATTTATTTGCAAGAAGCAAAGATGAATAAATAAACAGAGGAAGTACCTTTGAATGGAACGATCCCTCTCTTAACAAGCTCTCTGTACTGCAAATAACCCATGAACCCACAAGCCGAGGCAGTCCAGAACTGAACCTCTGGGACTCCAAGTTCTCTCGCAGCTTCACTGGCGAAGAACATCGCCGCATCTGAAATCACACAAGTCACAGGCGGAACAATCTCGTCACTCTTGATCCTGGCAAGCAATTTCTTGAAAGGGCCCGAGCAGTTCTTCTGGATTGAGTCGCAGAGGGCCGGGACATCCTGTGTTGCATTGCTGTCCGACGGCGGGAGGCCATCTGGCATCGTCTCGAAGCAGAAGTTTCTGAGTTCTTCGAGCGAGTCAGCTCCCCTAGACCGGAGGAGGCGGCGGTGGTTGAACTCGGTGTTGACGAATGTGACGAAGATGCCGCGGGCGTGGAGGAGCTTGGAGAGCTGCATCATGGGGTTGACATGGCCTTGGGCCGGGAAGGGGACGCACGCGGCGTGTGCAAGTGCTCGGGAGTTTCTTGATTCTAGGGTTGACGAACCCATCACGTGTATCTCTCTAGAGCAAGATCAAGAAGTGTATACTGAGTGATGGAAGTTGAAATTGATCTGAAGTCTGCCAAATCTTATTCAATTTCGGCTGGTCTTTTCAGATCTATACTAGATGCGGGAACGAGAGGTTATGCAAGTAGTGATAGACAAGGGAGATGCACGTGTGAAATTTCAGCAACCAACACAAATGTTTTTTTTTTTTTTTTTTTTTGGTGAAAGGTAATTACATTAAGCTGAAACCAATAATTACATCAAAAACCGCACCAAAACAAACACTCATAATGAACAGAGGCATAATGAGTGGAAGGGTGCCCAGAGAACAAAGAAGGGAAGTCAACAAGGCACAATACGTGGTTAAGTCGCACAACTACAGCCACAACCAAAAAGGACAAAAAACAAAAGAAGGCGACCAGCCGGCCAAACAAACGCAACCACAGCCAAAACCAAACAAAACGTCATCGCCCAAATGGAAAGAACGAGACAACTGACAAGAATCAAGGCCAGCACCGAAACAAACAGCAGCGGCCATTCTGCACCACCACTCCAACCAGCACAAATGTTTATATAACACAACTTCCGGTTATTGGTGTATTTCATTTTTCCACACTAATAACAGAATGCCTACGGATATTTTGATGTCCCGTATTCGGCCCATCCTAGATTCCTGGAAGTAGACGGCAATGTGTTCAGGTGACTTGATTGCCTCGAACGCGTCCCCCGTGCCTTGGAAAGGTCATTCAATTTTGAAATATGAGATAATAACTGGATCGAAAAAAATGAATTTTTAGCAGTCATTGTTTTCTTATGGTTTTTTTTCTTCAGATTGTTAGGATTCACTGCATGATTATAAAGAAAATAGTAAGTAAAAGCAGAAAATTTGAGATGCAAAGTTTATCTTAATTTATTCTTAAACTAGGGCCATGTCCAGTTGAAAATTCCATCATAATTAGTATCTTGCACTTGTACTATCTTGTCGATGATAGAAATTATGAACCAAACCCCAATACAAGTAAGGAAACATTGCATCTGTGAAGCATCTCAATCATATTCTAGAGGTATGCTCAAAAGTCGAGCATGGAGTTGAATGTTGAAATTGCGTGCACTTGATGAAGTGAGAATCAAGTTTCGTGATGGTGTTTCCTAGTCCACGCATGTGTCACTCTTTAACCCATGCATGCCCGTGATTTTGATGTAATTACTTTGTCCAAATAGTTAAGCATGAGAATATATTTTCTGTCGATCTCCTAAAAATGTAAAGGATCGTAATTTAAACACATCCCATCAATTAGGTGATAAGAGTCACTTGCTACGAAATTATTGTTCCCACTCGTATCTCACAATTGCTATGAACGGATATATCCAAAACATCATGTGTCAATCTTTAATCCACCCTTGTGATTTTTGATGTAATTACTTTGTCCATCGGTTAAGCACGAGAAGATATTTTCTGTCGATCTCCTAAAAGTATGAAAGATTGTAATTTAAATGCATCCTATCGATTAGGTGATGAGTCGATTAGGTGATGAGTCACTTGTTACGGAAATATTATTCACACTCAGATCTTACAATTATTATAATTGGATATCCCAAAAAATCTCTGTGCAATTACTCATGCAAACGGACAAAGTACAGCTGCTCAAATGTCCTAGTTGCTCTGATAAAAAAAAAAAAATTTCCTAGTTGCGTCCGGTAAAAGCAGGTCCATACATTAGGTGATAAGAGTCACTTGCTACGAAATTATTGTTCAGACTCGTATCTCACAATCACTATGAATGGATATATCGAAAACATCACGTGTCACTCTTTTATCCACCCATGCTCGTGATTTTTGATGTAAGTACTTTGCCCATTAGTTAAGCACGAGAAGATATTTTCCGTCAATCTCTTAAAAAATGTGAGAGATCGTAATTTAGACGCATCCTATCGATTAGGTGATAAAAGTCACTTGCTACGAAATTATTATTCACACTCACATCTCACAATTACTGTAATCGGATACACCCAAAACATCTCCGTGCATTTACTCATGCAAACGGACAAAATACAGCTGCTCAAATGTCCTAGTTGCTCTGCTAAAAAAAACAATGTCCTAGTTGCGTCCGGTAAAAGTAGGTCCATACATTAGGTGATAAGAGTCACTTGCTAGGAAATTGTTATTCACACTCGTATCTCACAATCTCTATGAATGGATATATCCGAAACATCATGTGTCACTCTTTTATCCACCCATGCTCGTGATTTTTAATGTAATTACTTTGCCCATTAGTTAAGTACGAGAAGATATTTTCCGTCCATCTCTTAAAAAATGTGAAAGATCGTAATTTAGACGCATCCTATCGATTAGGTGATAAAAGTCACTTGCTACGAAATTATTATTCACACTCACATCTCACAATTACTGTAATCAGATACACCCAAAACATCTCCGTGCATTTACTCATGCAAACGGACAAAATACAGCTGCTCAAATGTCCCAGTTGCGTCCAGTAAAAGCAGGTCCATACATTAACAATCCAGCGACTCTATGGAATCCAATGAGCTACACTTCGTTTTCTGGCTGTTCTTAAAACGCATCGAGCTCGTCGAACGACGTTTGGCGATGTGGTTCGAAATCCATCCCCGGAGAACTCGATCGTAGAGACAAGTCAAAAGGGCAAAGGGTCGCGTCTTTACGTGGCTTTCGGCATGGATCATGTCGTACTACGACCGTTGGGATGCGTCAAGGAGGAGATGCAATCAAGGGCGAGGGATTTGGGTTAGAAGGCGAAGGAAAAGATCTAGGAAGATGTCGAGGGAGAGAAAGGACGAGGAAAGATGTAAACTCTTCGAAGCGGTCTAACCTGAATTGAGCGTGATGACTATGACCGGTAAATGCTATTGTTGTTACCTTGTTTGTAAATCATCGATATTTGTACCAGTTTACAAACTTTTATTTGTATAATTTACTCACGTTTTGAATTTATGTTATTTTAAAAAAATTACTTTTTTTAAATTAGAGCGACTTACCAAATCTTGTCATATTAAATTAACCAATAGTTTTGGCTACCAGTTTGGCTTACTTATCGAATTTTGGTTTCTGTTTTCTTAACTTAGCAATTTTTTTTTTTTATAAAGTTACCAACTTTTATTCCCTTGTTTAATAACTTCTTATTTACTAACTCTTTTTTAGCGGTTACAATATAATTTAGCGTGACTTGCCAAATTTTCTTATATTACATTACTTGCTAGTATTGGGTTAGTTCTCAATGAGTTACTCAGTTATTTTGTTTTACCATTTACAAACTTTCATTTACATTTCTCAACAGCACTTTGATTTACCAACTCTTTAAAATTATTATTAAGTTCATTTTCTTTTGATAAAAAAATTCATATCTTTAACAACTTTTATTTACTTTATTAACTACGCCTTAAATTTATTGATACCTATAAATTACTAACTTTAAGTTAAGTGATTTATCAACTTTTCTTTAATTAAGCTGTAAACTAGTTTGGGATTACTCTCATTTGAGTTAGTCATCAAAGTTTATTTGGTTTATTTAATTTACTAACTTTTCTATTGTGTTGCTTAAATGGAAAAAAGCTTTAAGTCACTGAAACAAAGGTTGATAATAAAATGTAATAGTTGATAAGTTTAAAGTGTTGGTAAGAAAAGTAAATAAAAGTTGGTAATAGATAAGAGAATTATTGGAGAAGCAAAGTTGGTCATTTCAGGCGTAGTTTTTGACATTTTTTTTACTACTCAACATCTAATAAATCTAACAACACAAAAATTCCAAGAGTCCAATACAAAATTCACAAGTCAACTCAATTCATATCTTTCATTGCTTAAAACGAAATAGGGGGTGAGATGAAAAAACTATACATATGAAGAACCACAGTTCGATAGAGCTCTTAAATTATCAAATTTGTTCTCTTAACTTTTCATAACAAAGTCAACTTGGTCCTTCGGTTCTATTAACAAGTTTTCATAATTGCAACATTACCTAGATTTTAGATTTATCTTTTCATTTCAATTGTTTTTAGGAATTAACCTTTTTGTTCTTTATAATATAGCGATAGTTCAACGTAAGTAAATTTTAACTTATGCTCTTTATCAAAACGTACAAGAGTGAACCTTACCAAAAAAAAAAACATACAAGAGTGAAAATTATATTAATGTCAATATTTAGGAACAAGATCTATAAAAGTATGGGTGGTTATAGATAAATTAATATTGGTCCTGGATATTTTTAAGAAAACACTTAGACTAGAAAGAGTAGAGATACTAATCCAATACGACTCTAAATTAGTTTCTACTTGATTTTAAGTGCAAATTTACTTTGTTAATTCATGAAAACAATTGAAATAAAAAGGTATTCTAAATTTTCAGAGAAATTGCCATTATGAAAAATTATGAATTGTATCAGATAACTTATATGACTTTTTTTTTTTTTAATGAAAAGTTGATGAACTAGATTGAACAAACCGAACGTTTAAGAACTAAATTGAATATTTATAAATAGTTCAAGAATCATATTTGATAAATTAAAAGTTTAAGGATGATATTACACCAATATCAATATTAAAAACGAAAAAATGTTTTTTCTTGATTAAGATAGGAATCAGTCTTTTTCGCCACATTGCGTATAACGGGAATCGAACAAAATTCTTCCACTACCCTATTTCTATCTAGCTATAGTCCACTTGTTAAGGTCGACCCTTGTCTATTTATAGAGCATCTATTTTCCCTGAAAATAAGATTCAATTAGGTCAAAATGTAAAGATTACTCGTATGATACGAGCACTTCCAGAAAGGGGATCGAGAGTGGGCGTGGAGAGACTGGTTTGCGAGGGACGAGTCCAGACATATATGGCACGAAAACACAGTTCAGCATACATCGGCCGTCCGCAATACCATGAACTCCAACCTTATGATTATGATTCACATGCATTGAACGGGCATGTGGACGGGCATTGCACGACCGGCGGGCATAGAGGATGCAGGGGCACGCCATCAATGCAGAGAAGCCCAAAGGAGATGTACAAGATCTCAAAAACTTTCCTCTGTCGATCCACTCGCTTCCCATGAGCACAGAAACCAGATGAACAGTCAGGAAGGCGGACTGATTTGCTGAGGTTTCACTACTGTAAAAGCATGCAAGATTAGGACAGCAAATGTGACTGTAGAATGTACAAAAGGTATAAGTACATCCGTATTATCTAATGCTGAAAGATTCAAAATTCCATTTGAAAGGAACTGGGCAAACTAACAGATAGGAAATTAATGCTACTTCTTTCGATATGTTTTTGGAAGATGTGGGAATATGATAATAGTTCCCCTGAATCTACTCCTTCAAATGGAGAACCTTCTTAATGAATTTGTCAAAGTCATTGAAAGATGGCCCTCCACGACGCGCGGCTTCCACAGCTCTCTCCTTCCACTTCTTGGCATTCTCCCTCATCTTCTTCCCGCCAACCCCTTCCATCACTTCCCGAACAAGAGCTTCTATTTCCTCACGCCTCACGTCCTGGTTCACTTCCATGCCGATCCCCCATTCCGTACATGAGTACCGACAGTTTGTCTGTTGCTCCGAGAAGAACGGCCAGCAAATGAGAGGAACGCCTCCACAGATAGCTTCCAAGGTAGAATTCCACCCACAGTGTGTTAGGAAAGCGCCTATCGATCCATGACTCAGGACTCGATCCTGCGGACACCAGGTCGTCAAGAACCCTCTGTCTTTCACTTCCTCAAGGAACTCCTCAGGTAGACTTGCAGAATCACCCTCCACAACATCAGGCCTGATGACCCACATAAATGGGCGCTTGCTATTTGCAAGCCCCCAAGCAAACTCCTTCAGGTGTTCCTTAGTCATGACTGTGACACACCCATAGTTCACGTACACCGACTCAGCTTCTCTCTGATCGAGCCATTCGAGGCAGCTGTAGTCTTCCTTCCACAGATTTAACCTGAAAGACTTGATTGAGCTTGAGGGAATGTCCTGGACGAGCAAGGAAAGGGGTCCGGTACAGTAAATTTGAGGGGAAATGTCTACAATTTTCTCCAGTACTTTGTGTTCGAGCTCGTTGAAGGTGTTAAACAAGATAGCAGATGATTTCAGGCAGTGCTGCACTTCTTCTTCTAAGAAGTCGAACATGATGTCGTTCGGCTCCGTGGTCCGTATGAAGCTCGGGATGTCCCGGAGTCGGATGTTTCTCATGCCGGGGATCCAGTTGACAGGATCATCTAGCATCCCGTTGTTCAGGAAGTCTTCATCTGTTACTTTTAATATGCAGTGAGGATCCAATCCACAACTTTAACAAGAGAAACAGATGAATGGAAATAACTCATGAAGGAGAGATAACTAAATAAACAATAAAGATTTGGTGAATTTATTCGAGATGAACAAAAATGAATAAATAAACAAAGGAAGTACCTTTGAATGGAACGATCCCTCTCTTGACAAGCTCTCTGTACTGCAAATAACCCATGAACCCACAAGCCGAGGCAGTCCAGAACTGAACCTCTGGGACTCCAAGCTCTCTCGTAGCTTTGCTGGCGAAGCTCATCACCCCATCTGATATCACACAAGTCACAGGCGGAACAACCTTGTCGCTCTTGATCCTGGCAAGCAACTCCTTGAAAGGGCCCAAGCAGTTCTTCCGGATCGAGTTGCAGAGGGCTGGGGGATCCTGCGTTGCGTCACGGTCCAACGGCGGGAGGCCGTCCGGGATCGTCTCGAAGCGGAAGTTCTCAAGGCTCCAAAGCGAGTCGGGTCCCTTAGACCGGAGGAGGCGACGGTGGTTGAACTCAGTGTTGACGAACGTTACGAAGGCGCCTCGCGTGTGGAGGAGCTTGGCCAGCTGCATCATAGGGTTGATGTGGCCTTGGGCAGGGAAGGGGACGCACACGGCGTGTGCATGTCCATGGGATTTTCTTGATTCTTGGGGTGACGAATCCATCACCCGCCTCTCTCCCCAATGCAAAAGATCAAGAAAGTCTGTATACCGGGCGATGCAACTTGCAACTGATCTAAGTCTGCCAGATCCGTTGATTTCTACTAGGTGCGCAGAAGAAAACTTCAAGCAATCACCGTTGGACACGAGGGAGATGCGTATGGATATAGGGTGATTGTATATTTCAATTTTTTACGCTAATCATTAAGGGCATGCGAATTTTCTGGTCTTTTAGATGTGACTGACCGCAAATTCTTGGAAGAAGACAATGTGGTGAGGTGATTTTCTTTACCTCCAAAACGTGAATTGTAGCTTTGACTGGTCATTCGATGGGATGCGTGCCCAGCACGATTTCCTAGCTGACGAAAGAAGAGCTGGTTCGACAACGACAACTTCAGAGTGCATACGTGGGGATGAACATTACGGTTTTAATTCTTTTCCTATGGTTTTGTGAGAGATGCCAAGTATTTTCAAAAGAGGAAGCTGATTTAATATATCTAATATTTTAATATCTTTTGTGACTACATGGAATACACTTCGAAAATACAAATGAGGGATTTGGAAAAAATTCAAACTCGTGACCTCATTTTTTTAATATTATGTAAACTTTCGTGAGAACAATTAAATGGAGGTATTGAATATTATAATGAGATGCACTCTAAGCTCGAGCAAGGAGTCAAGAGTTGAAATTATTAATTTTTTTTTGGTAAAAGGTAAGAAATATATTAAGGAAATGCCAAATGTACAAAAGATTTCGACACCAGGAACTTGCACTCCAAATGTAGGAACAAAAGAAGTGGAAGGGTGACGAGATACAAAAGCCGCAAAGACGGCACAAAACTACAACAACAAGGCCAAACTAAGCACGGTTAGGTCGACCAGCTACCAAACAGAGACAAAAGCAAGGAGGAGGCCACCGTCAGATCGAGGACCTACGGGTCCCCAGTGAAAATAATCGGGTCTAGGCTCCAACTTCTCTGCACCCTTCTGTTTCTGAAATTGTCTTCGACGTTCCTGAAGGTGATAGCCTTGTCTTAGACCACTTTGAAGAGGTGGTTCTTCATGGCCGGAACTGAGAGAGGCTGGTCTCTAAAGATGATGTTATTCCAGTTTTTCCAAATGATATGAGCCAAAGGAAAAACGGGCTATGCACTTATAGAAATCTTTTCCCATCAAATAGGTAGTTGCCCATCGGAATTTCTCCCCCCAAGTTTTGTTACGCCAGGGTAAATTGCATCTGGAAGCCCAAAAGAAAGCAACGCTAGCCGTGACACATCAGTCAAAAAATAGGTGGTCAAGAGAGTCAGGCATATTCTTGCAAAATGCACAGGCAGCACTTCCAATTATACCATAGGACAGAAGGAAATCCTGTGTCACGCCTCGGACCCCGAGCGCGTGCCCATCCCTATCTGGTCGATAATAATTTGCGACTTCCCAGGACGAGTTGCCGACCCTTTCCATTTTATTGCACATGCGGAAGCGAAAAGAAATCCCTTGACAGTAATCATCTCAGGATAGAAAAGCAAGATAATAGATTCACAAACAAACATGCTTTTATATATACACTGAGTCATGTACACAGGTCTATGGCCAAAAGACTACAAAAGACTGGCCTTCCAAAAAGAAGCGGTCCTAACTGACCTACGCTTCCGATCACCTCCTCTTAGCTCCAGGTCCTCCACTTGACGACCCTGAAAATGTTGTTCCACAACGGGGTGAGATATCATTTCAGCGAGTCTAAGCTCTAAACCCCAATTAGGAGGGAAATACGCCCAGAAGCATCCTAAGCACGCAATCACACAATCAAGGAGACTTACCTCGTCTCAGACCCACCCTGCAGTTCAGTACAATTTATCTCAAAGACAACATGAGAGCATGAGCAACAAATAAGCTCCAATAATTGAAACGCCACACTCAATTAATCATGCGTTCCTAGATTTGATCTCGGCATATAGCACGGCCTACTCTCAGTTCGGCGGTCTTCTGGCATTGCCAAGCTTCATCTCACCCCATTGAGCACGGCACGTCTCTTTATCAGACGGTTTTCCCGAATGAGCATAGGGTCCAGAATCAACTGCGACCGGCTTCCCGTTGTCCAGGGGGTATCCCAAATAGAGATAACGTCCAGCTCAACAGCCCGGGACGATTTCTCATAACCATCACACGATCACTCAAATATGGCCTAGGACACCGTGCATTGCACTCAAATGCTTCAATTAAAATGGTGAGCCTGGCCTTTTTCTTTGTATTAGAAATTCACATGAAATTACTCGTGTGTGGGTACACGATCAACTTGATCCAGAAAAATTGATATTCATCCTTTTTGAAAATCCCACTATTTCATATAGTACTAAAAACCATTTTCGGTGTCAAAACCCGACACCTGGGATTTTCTGAATAAATATTGGAAATTCACAATTTTTGGAATTAAATACCAAAAATCCAATCAGCACTCAATTTGCATAATGTAACACTCAATTGCAGAAATTAACCACACCATTGCAATCAGCACGAAATTCCAGTCACCGCCTATCCCGGCCTAAATTCCGAAAAAATAATTAATAATTAATTAATTTCGAAAATTAATTAATTAATTCAATTTAATTTCTAAAAATATTAACCTTGGCCAAAATTATTAAATTAAATACCAATACGGACCCGGAAAATTTCCGAACCCTTCTAGATAAATAGTACAATTTATTTAGGCCTTAGCTAAACCATGCTAACCACCTAACATGCTCAATTAAATAATTCAATTTCTAATTTAATCTAACTAACCACCTAATTCCTAATAAAATAAATCTAACACCCATTAAACGTCATTAACCTACTAAGCAGAGTTTAGGTCTTGGGCTTCTGTAGGCTACTGGTCGCGGGCTTGGGCCTTCTTCTTGGGCCCAAAATGGCTGAACTTCAAATGGGCTAGAACTAACTGAACTTGGGCCTAAGCTTGCAATGGAATTGGGCCTAAACTTGAATCACTTGGGCTTTGCTGGGTTGAACAAAATGGGCTTCTCTGGTTTCTTGGACGGGCCCAACTGCTGGACCGATCTTGGGAGTGGGCTGCTGGCTTTGCTGGCGTCGAGCTGAAGGTGACGCTGGCAAAGACACAAACGAAAGATGGAGCAGGGAAGCAGATGGCGACAAGAAGACTTGAAGATCGGTGGACTTGGACGCGCGGAGAGGGACGCTTGCTTGTTGACCGAACCGAATGAAGACTTCTGCGTGGCAGCTTCGGTCGTGCGGTGTCGCTTGAAGACTTCAGCTGAAGATTTACCGAAGAAGACACGAGCGTGGAGCTGAAGACACGAGGGGCAAGATGGAAGAGCTTCGGTGGTCAAATCGAGGGCTTTGCTAGCCGAACTGCTCGGTGGGATTTGGTGGAGATGCTGGCCAAGACGGTGGGATCGTGGGCAAGGAAGTTGGGTCAACTAACTTGAAGAAAATCGCTGCAATTGACTAGTTTGGGGACAGTCACGAGAGAGAGAAGATCGGTGGGTTGTGGCTTCGATCTTTGTGGGGAGCAGCTCAGTGGACTTTGCTGAGCGAAGGAAAAAGAAATGAAAGCAGAAGCTGAAGTTCTTGTGGAGGAGGGGTCGGCCGAATCGTGATTGAGAAGCCAAAGGAAGTCTGCCAAAGTCAAGATAAACATCAAATTTCATCATTTCATGGTC
Organism: Eucalyptus grandis x Eucalyptus urophylla; assembly: GCA_028830015.1. Lineage (NCBI taxonomy): Eukaryota > Viridiplantae > Streptophyta > Magnoliopsida > Myrtales > Myrtaceae > Eucalyptus > Eucalyptus grandis x Eucalyptus urophylla. The sequence goes on along the minus strand of CM054200.1, from coordinate 59,731,761 downwards.
CCACCAGCCTTCAAGATTATCCTCATGTCCCCCATTTCTTTCTTGTTTAATCTTCACCAATAAACAAAATTTTTGAAGCCCAAAATTGCTGCCCTTTTTCCAACTCCGAATTTCCCCTTTTGGTCTTAAATTTTATCACTCAATTTCCCAAATTGAGGTCCAATTTCGATGGAGAAAAATCTCGAACAATTTTCTATAAATCCTCAACACTCAAAGGTTCAGCTTAGAAGTCCCAATATCCATCAATTTAGCCCATCTGAATTTTCGCTGATTTTCCGCAACGTCCGTATCGATTTTCAGCAAAAATCCCGGAATCTCTGAAAATTCTTCGGAGAATGAGTCGGCGTTCCTCAAATAGCTCGTGACACCATAGAACTTTCAATTTTTGAAATCGGGTTCAAATTCACGGTTATTTTCAATCCGGCGCGCTTTTAGCGTGACCTAGTCTATCGGGTAGCTTTTAGGAATTTTTTTAGTGCAATTGACCTGTGATCGATTTATCTCGAGTCACAATGTACATCTTTGATAGATTAACGACTCTCGATTGTCGTGAAAATCTCAAGATTTCAAATACGAATACAAGGTACCCAAAACGATAGAAAATCAATTTAGTGCCAATCGATGAGAATTTTGCAATCATGTGGAATCACCCACATTTTAATCACTCATCTCAATCGAATCGACCTATCTCTGATCTCTGATCGATTTTTAAGTGTGCCGTAATGATTCTTGCAAATTAGCACGGTCAAGCAGTCGATTCCTGGTCGAATTCTCAAGCCTTTTGCGTTAAAATTCCTTAATAATTTTCCCAGATAGTCTAGTTATCTCATGAGTGATTGGCTCAAAGAATAACACTATAGACGTGTCGACGAAAGGCCCGATTTATTCAATTGAAACCAGATTTGAAAAATCAGGATGTCACAACTCTTCCTCTCTTATAAAAATTTCGTCCTCGAAATTTAAACCATTACAAGACTTGATCAAAAAGATGGGGGTACAATTCTCTCATTGACTCCTCAGTCTCCCATGTTGCTCCTTCTGTACCGTGGTGTTGCCAGACCACTTTGACCAACGGAATGGTCTTTGTACACAGAACTTGCTCCTTGCGATCAACAATCTGAATTGGGCTTTCCACATATGAAACACGGTCATCCACGTCCAATTCCTCAAAATTGAGCACGTGGGTCGGGTCAGGCTCGTACTTCCTTAACATCGACACGTGAAAAACATCATGCACTTGCGCCAATCTTGGCGGCAATGCAAGACGATACGCTAGGTTCCCGATTCTTTCAAGAATCTCAAACGGACCTACGTACCTCGGACTCAGCTTTCCTTTCTTACCAAAGCGCGAAGTTCCTCTCATTGGTGAAACTTTCAAAAAAAACGTGATCACTAACTTGGAACTCTAAAGACCTTCGACGCTTATCTGCATAACTTTTCTGCCTGCTCTACGCTGTCTTTAATCTGCCTCTGATCACTGCCACGGCATCTACTGATTGCTGAATCAACTCTGGGCCTGTTATCTTCCTTTCCCTAACTTCATCCCAACACACTGGTGTTCTGCACGCTCGGCCATACAACGCTTCAAATGGAGCCATCTGGATGCTCTGTCGATAACTGTTGTTGTAGGCAAACTCTACCAAGTGAAGCTGATCTTCCCAACTTCCTTTGAAGTCTATTACGCAAGCTCTCAACATGTCCTCGAGAGTTTGAATAGTCCTCTCAGACTGGCCATCCGTCTGTGGATGATAGGCCGTACTGTATTGTAGCTTCGTACCTAAAGCACTCTGCAAGCTCTTCCAAAAAGCAGCAATAAACCTCGGGTCTCTATCTGAAGTTATCGTAACCGGCACTCCATGCATACGAACCACCTGACGCACATACAAGTCTGCGTGTCTATCCAGACTCAGGTCCTTTCGTACTGCAATGAAGTGAGCCGACTTTGTCAGCCTGTCGACCACTACCCAAATTGAATCATTTCCTCTTTGACTCCTTGGTAGTCCAGTCATGAAGTCCATCGTGATATGTTCTCATTTCCATTCTGGGATCGCGAGAGGTTGTAGAAATCTTCCCGGCTTGCAATGCTGGGCTTTTACTTGCTGACATGTCAAACACTTGGCCACATGCTTGGCGATGTCCGTTTTCATACCTAACCACCAATAGTGTTGACGCAGATTCTGATTCATTTTTGTACTGCCAGGATGAATGCTATAACTGCTACGATGAGCCTCTGATAAAATCTCCTCTCTGAGCTCTACATCGTTGGGTACACACAATCGTCCTTGGAACCTCAGTGTTCTATCCTCAGCAATCTGAAAGTTAGCATTCTTCTTTTTTATATTCTCTTGCAGAATCTTCTGAATCTCTAGATCTGCCCACTGAAGCGTCTTGATTCTGATCTGAACTTCCGGCTCAATTCTGAGGGTGGCCATAAGGTTCGCAAGGTGGCCTACCTCAAATTTGAAACCCGAATCTCGAACTTTCTCGATCAATTTCCATTCCTTGAGTACCATCTGCGCAATTGAAGATTTCCGACTTAGAGCGTCAGCGACCTTATTTGCTTTTCCAGGGTGATACAGAATATTACAGTCATAGTCCTTCAGGAGTTCTATCCAGCGACGCTGTCTCGTATTCAACTCTTTCTGAGAGAACAAATACTTGAGACTCTGATGATCAGTGAAGATCTGGAACCTTTCTCCACACAAATAATGTCTCCAAATCTTCAATGCAAATATGATTGCTGCGAGTTCTAAGTCATGTGTCGGGTAATTCAGCTCATGAGATCTCAACTGACGGGATGCGTATGCAACAACTCTACCATGTTGCATCAACACGCAACCTAATCCTCTGAAAGACGCATCACTATAGATCTCGAATCCTCCAGGACCAAATGGAATCATCAGTACCGGTGCGGTAGTTAGCTTTTCCTTCAGCTCTTGAAAACTACGCTCGCACTTGTCTATCCATATGAACTTCTCGTTTTTCTTCGTGAGCTTTGTCAGAGGTGAGGCTAACGATGAGACACCTTCCACAAACCGTCTGTAATACCTTGCCAAACCCAGAAAACTTCTGATTTCTATCACTGTTGTCGGTCTTGGCCAATTGATCACTGCTTCTATCTTGCTTGGGTCCATGGAGATTCCTTCTCCTGAAATCACGTGACCCAAGAAAGCAACACGAGTCAACCAAAACTCGCACTTGCTGAATTTAGCATATAACTCATGAGTCCTCAGAGTTTGCAATACCAATCTCAAATGTCCTTCATGCTCCTCTGGACTTCTAGACTACACCAGAATGTCATCAATGAACACGATAACGAACTGATCCAAGTATTCCTTAAAAACTCGGTTCATCAAATCCATGAAAGCAGCTGGAGCATTCGTCAATCCAAATGGCATGACCGTGAATTCATAATGGCCGTACCGAGTACGAAATGTTGACTTTGGAATGTCTTCTTTTCTGATTCTCAACTGATGATATCCCGTCCTCAGGTCGATTTTCGAAAATATCAACGCTCCTTGCAGTTGATCAAACAAGTCATCAATCCTCGGAAGTGGATACTTGTTCTTGATTGTCACTTGATTGAGTTGTCGATAGTCAATGCACAAGCGCAATGAACCATCTTTCTTTTTCACGAACATAACTGGTGCTCCCCAAGGTGATGCACTAGGACGTATGAATCCCTTATCCAATAATTCCTACATCTGCACCTTCAGTTCTTTCAATTCCGATAAAGCCATCCGGTAAGAAGCCTTAGGGATTGGCTCTGTCCCGGGGGCTAACTCAATCACAAACTCTATTTCTCTTTCTGGCGGTAGACCTGGCAATTCTTTCGGGAATACATCTGGAAATTCTTGAACCACTGTGATGTCTTCGATTTTCAGCTCCTCAACTGTCGTGTCCACGACAGTCGCCAGATAACCTTGACAACCCTCATCTAACAACCGGGTTGCCTCTAGTGACGAGATTAGGGAAATCGAGGGTCCTCCTCGACTCCCAATAAACTCGAAACTTTCACCCTTTAACGGGTTAAACTGGATCGTCTTGCGATAACAGTCTAGCTTAGCTCGTTGTTTGGTGAGCTAGTCCATGCCAATTATCAGGTCAAAGTCATACATGGCTAGTACTATCAAGTCTACCTTTCCTTCTCACTCACCAATCGCTAACGTGTAACCAAGACAACCCACTGTAGCTAACACATTATCCTTTAATGGTGTCGATATACTAATCACTGATTCCAACAACTCAGGAATTAATCCTACCAACTTAACATACCGTTAAGCTATAAATGAATGAGTTGCACCAGGGTCAAATGAAGCATAAGCAGCATGGTTGTTCAGTGAAACAGTACCTGTAATCACATTAGGCGCATCCTCCGCCTGTCCTCTTGTGATCACATAAGTTCTTCCTTAAGCTGGAGGCCTGAGTAGTCCACCCTGCTGTACAATCGGTGGCGGTAGTCCCCGGTTCTGATTCATCTGTGGCGGTGGCGGCAACTGCGGTGGTACCATCAGTCTTCTCGGACAATTTCTAGCCATGTGACCCTGTTGGTCACACTCAAAACAAGCACCCGGCCTAGAGGGGCACGGGGTTGACCCATGTCGTCTTCCGCAGAAGCGACATGCACTATTCTGTCTCCATGCTGATTTTCCTATTCCACCCTTCCTATTGAGCGAGACAGGGTATTTTCCTGCAGTCATCGGTCTTTTCCCAAACCGATTTCTATCCTGGTTCAAATTAAACCGCGATCTAGATGCAGTAGTTCGTTCATTCAGATTTTTCTCAATCAGCTGAGCTCGTCCATACAGCTCATTGTAGTTCTTTATATCAAATGGCACCAGTGGATCTTTCAGTTCTGGTCGGAGGCCATCTATAAACCTCATTGCCTTCTCCTCGGGATCCTGGATCAACCTAGGAGCATACTGTGAAAGTTCGGCAAACTTTGCTTCGTAATGGTCCACAGTCATTGGACCTTGACGGAGGTGCAAAAATTCTGCCATCTTTAATTGCTTGGCACAGCTAGAGAAGTACTTGTTATTGAATGCTCTAACGAAGATGTTCCACATTGGGACTACGCCTTCTGGGAATACTTCTCTCCTGATGGCTTTCCACCAAGTACTTGCAACTCCCTGCATCTGATACACCGCAAGGGTAACCTTCTCTTCTTCAGAGCACTTCAGTAGCTCAGACGCTTTTTCCAGTTCTTCGATCCAACGGGTCGCAGCCTCGGGATCTCTTGTCCCGGTGAACTTTGATGGTTGCAACTTCAGGAAATGCTCAACGAGCTTATGAATCGGTCTGTCTGCAACTACATTCCCTTCTAGAACTTCAGCTTGCACGGCAGCGGCTGCGGCAGCTTGGTTTTGGGCCTGCTACCCCATTAGATTACCAACAGTCTAGAACACCTGCATGATCCCTTCAAATCTGGGATCACCAGGGGCTGCTACCCCGGCATCAACCGGCGGGACTGGCGGCGGTGCTACACCACTCGTGCTGGCCTCAGCTTGCGCTCTACCTCGGCCACCTCGGGCACTACCTCTTGTTGGCGTTCTAGCCCGAGTCACTGAGGATAAGGTCCTCTACCTAGGAGTTCTCGGCTCCTGATCACTCATACTGTAGAAGATCTACAACACCTGTTTCCAATTCCATACCGAATTAGAAACTGAGTGATTTCACAATCAATTTACCAAACAGCTATCAGTCACATGCTTCAGCATAATATAAAAGCCATTCCTACTAACTATCCCAAGAACCCATCGCACCTTATCACTCCAAATACAAACTTCACTCTGATACCATAAAAAGGGGATGTTACGCCCCGGACCCCGAGCGCGTGCCCATCCCTATCTGGTCGATAATAATTTGCGACTTCCCAGGACGAGTCGCCGACCCTTTCCATTTTATTGCACATGCGGAAGTGAAAAGAAATCCCTTGACAGTAATCATCTCGGGATAGAAAAGCAAGATAATAGATTCACAAACAAACATGCTTTTATATATACACTGAGTCATGTACACAGGTCTATGGCCAAAAGACTACAAAAGACTGGCCTTCCAAAAAGAAGCGGTCCTAACTAACCTACGCTTCCGATCACCTCCTCTCAGCTCCAGGTCCTCCACTCGACGACCTTGAAAATGTTGTCCCACAACGAGGTGAGATATCATCTCAGCGAGTCTAAGCTCTAAACCCCAATTAGGAGGGAAATACGCCCAGAAGCGTCCTAAGCACGCAATCACACAATTAAGGAGACTTACCTCGTCTCAGACCCACCCTGCAGTTTAGTACAATTTATCTCAAAGACAACATGAGAGCATGAGCAACAAATAAGCTCCAATAATTGGAACACCACACTCAATTAATCATGCGTTCCTAGATTTGATCTCGGCATATAGCACGGCCTACTCTCAGTTCGGCGGTCTTCTGGCATTGCCAGGCTTCGTCTCACCCCATTGAGCACGGCACGTCTCTTTATCAGACGGCTTTCTCGAAGGAGCATAGGGTCCAGAATCAACTGCAACCGGCTTCCCGTTGTCCAAGGGGTATCCCAAATAGGGATAACGTCCAGCTCAACAGCCCGGGACAATTTCTCATAGCGAGGATTGGAGATCGAAGGCCGGCGATGTGGGATTGCGAGGATCAAGTTCTTACTCGGGGATCAGAGACGAGTTCTTTCTGTTTTCTCTCCCTCGATTCTCTCCCTTGGAAGTTCGGTCGGCAAATTTCTCTCTCTCGCTCAGAGGTGCAGGGAGCTCAGATCTGAAGCTGATCGGTGGTGACAGCAGTTCCCGATCTGTGGCTTGATTCGGCTCTCCACCGGATTCGACGCCCAACCCCTGTTCGCTCGGCTCTCAGTCCTTTGGTGTAGAGGCTCACCGGTGATCTCCCTCTTTAGGGTGGTCGGATCGGCGACAGTTGCGACGACGACAACGCTTAACTGAGTTTCTCTCTGGATCGAGCTCACTAGAGCGGTGAGCTCTCTTTCCCTTTCTATCCCTCTCGATCAATTATGGTTTCGATTTCCGTTCTCTCTCTCAATCCGTTTGGGTCTTGGATTCTGACCTTCCCCTCTCTTGTTCGTTTTCTCTCGTAATCGCTCTCTCAGTTGGATCTGACGCCCTCGTTGCGAATCGCGCCCTTCCGGAGCTCGAGATACAGTGGTTCAGGTCCGCGTCGAGTTGGAAGCCTCGACTCAACTCTTTGTCTCTGGCTCGATCAGGTGAGGAAGAACAAGTTTATCGAGATTTTCCTGATAAATGTCGTTTGTTCAGGTGCTGTCTTTATTGTCTTCATTGTTGATTGATGGATTTAGAGAATCCGTTTAAGCTCTGGTTCGGATTTGGTATTGAGTTGAGTAGATATTTGATTGAGCCGTGTTCTGTGCTGTGTAATCAAGACAAACGATTGCTGTATCGTACAGGGATGGAAATTGGTGTTGGAATCGTTGCTTGTATGCTTAGATTTTCTCCATTATATCTCATTTTCCCCTGTCCGTATCACTCTGATGTGTCATCACTGTGTTTGTGGTGTGGCCAACGATCGAGTGAGAGCTTGCCTCTTCAAATAGAAGTTTACTGACAGGGGTTGACAAGGCTACAATCATTGACTATGGACTCTATGCATTTAGTTGTTTTCATTACTTGTGTTTCTTCTTTTATGTCCGCCATTCACATCTTTGTTATTGAGTTGTTTCAAGGCCCTGTGTACATGAAGGTGAGACTATACAACATCCGAGGTTTAGAATTCTTACAAACAATCTTTTCATGTTGAGTTGGGGAAGTAAGAAAATGAGTTTTACTCAGAAAATGAGTTTTACTCTTAGTTTGTCTATGAGTAGTATTAAAAAGGGCATTAGCCTTTAGTGAAGTTGTTTACTACTTAGGAGTGATGGTAGTATTCTTGACTGTTATGCTGCTGTGATTTGTTGTTAACATGTGCGCTTTTAATGGGTCAAATGCGAGTCACGTGCATTCAATGTTTGCTGTTCATTGCAAATGCAAATTTGATTTTCCATGACACATGCCATTTATGAATATTAGTATGCTATAATTGCTGCTTATGATTGAAGCATGTGGAAAAGATATTATGTCAAGGATAAGTCAAATTTTACTGAAAATCGATCCATGTATGCTGACCATGTTTTGATATCCCATGACTGGGTGTGCATTTGATTCTAACTTGAGACTAGTTTGGTTATGGATTGATGTCATTTTGATCAAGTAGAATCATTCATGCTTGTGAGAAAATATGGCTTCAATTTCATGGCAATTTGTCATTAAACAATCACAATTTGCAGTCTCGTATACTCTGTTACCATTTCGATTGCATGCTGGAAGTTGTGGATTAAGTTTAGATTAGATTAATTCTGTCTTAGCTTGGTTCTGTTTTGCTGTTTTGCTGCTTTGTTCTATATGGGTTATGTTGTTGTGAGTCCTTTTGTCTACCTCCTCATGTGGTACAAGAATGTGCACTTTGTAATGTGTTCTTTTGATGAAGTTCTGCTAATTTCAATCTGTAGACATTGTGATTGTGTCAACATGCGGGCATGTCTGGATAGATTTTGCTTCTTTCTTGATATTTCGTAATAGATGCCGAGAGTTCTTGGATTTGGTTAGCATTTACTAGATTCAACAATTGTTAAAAACAGAGCTACAGTTTGTAAATGATTAAGTGTTCTGTTTTCGTGCCTTTAATGACCTATGCTATTTGCCATTTTCACATGATTTTTTGTGATTAGATTCTAAAGTTGATGCCTAAATGAAAGTTGTTCATTAGGTTCCAATCTATATCAAAATAAAAATTTCATGATAATTGAAGATCATTTACTCAAGTTGAATATGTCTAGAATATCCCTAACCTTGTTTGAAATTTTGTTATTCTGATTGGTTCTCTGTTTCGGATGACCTTTTGTGCAAATGACCTGATACGAGCTGGTTGCTGTGGTTTTCTGTGTTTGATGCCTTCATGAGAGCTGAAGATGGTTCGTCTAGCTTTCCAACGAGCTATAATACACCTTGATCCGATATCATTAGCCACATGAAATCTTCTTTAAAAGTCTACTCCAGAATCTGGAAAATTGTTCTGGTCTATGCGATTGTTTCTGTTACTGATCTGACCTCTTTGTTAAATGTCTTCGTTTGAGCTAGAAAATGATTTCAATTGTGTTCATGACCTTCTAAGGATTCATAGGAGACTTCTCAAGCTTTCTAATGACGTATTATGTGCATGATTTGGTTGTCATTTACCTAGTCAAATGACCGTTACCGCATCAATGTTTGATTCTGGAAATTTGTAGATCCTCAGTACTTAGTTTTTGCTATGACAAATTTGAGGTTATAAACTTCGAAATCTTGAGTTGACGTGTTTTGGACAATTGATTTGCATTTAAATTTATGTACTATGCTGGAAATTTGATTTGAAATCTACTAGCTGCTGTGATTGTTGAGCATGTTTCTGTTAGGCTTATTTTGAGCTCTTAAATGTCGTTGTCTTGTGAAGTGATGAGCTAGAAGTTCGACGTGCACATATTAAGCTTTCATCTGAGATTCACGTATTAGAAATCCTGAGATGATTCTTTCATGAAATTGTTCCTCATATGCTGATTACCCGTCATAGAAATTCTAGGATAAGATAGCTATTGATTGTGCTTTTATCAAGCCTACATCGAATACCCAGTTTCTGTGATGGATGATTTGGTTGATGGATGCACATGCATTCTTAAAACTTTCTTTTAGAATATCATGCATACTAACTTTGATGATGTATAACATGCTATCTTCTTGGCTATGAATGTTGTGTATATTCATAATATGCTGTCACCAAGTTATAACTGATGTTTGTGACTTGAATTTGCTGGATTCATGTTCATGTATGATGCCTATGTTCACTCATTATAATAACGATTTTTATGCGTTATCTTAGTCATATAAGATGAGGCAAGGAATCCATGTGTCATAGATTAGGTTTAGATTAGGATCCTGAACATGGATAAAGCGTGAAGATGGTGGAGGTCGATGTCCATTCCGACCATTGTCATGTACTATTTGTTTTCCCAACATATGTCTCGGGTTCCATGCATTGTATAAAACTCGACGAGTTGCGGATTTCTTTTCTTTCCCGATTGTTTTCTTTTTATATTCTTTAGGATTTCATGATTAGGTTTACTGTTTTTCCTTGAGTGTTTACTTTATGTCTTGCAACTTCATTGTCATTGTTTGTTTTCCTTTTATTTTTTAGGAATAAAATAGAATGAAAGTAATCCACCACGCATGATCATTTAGTATAGAATTGACGATCCTGAAAATATAAAAAAAAATGCATGAACATGTTAGGAAAAACACAACATACTGTTTAGGTACCGAAAGGGCGCTAATAGCAATATTAGCGTAACCCAAATCCCCGAACCTAGATATCTGGTTGCATAGAAATCGAGGGAACACTCCCGACCCTCGATTGGGTTTCTAGCCGACCCCCAAAAAATGAGGCTAGTGGCGACTCCTGTCTATTTTTAGGTTGTTTTAAACAACTAGATCGCATAAATAAACCTACTGTCACGCGGGGTACGAGCTTGGGAGAGCTCGCGATCTTGAGATCAAGTACCCCTAAACCCAACCTTTCCCCTCCTTGGACATTTCGAAGGGGCGGCGAGATCGGGTCGCGACACCTCAGTTGTTATATCATGCGGATCTTACATGAAATGCAAAAAAAAAATCATAGGCAATGATGCATTATGCTTACGTGATGGATCATGTATATGTAAGTTACTTCCTTTCATTTCTGTTGAAATCATGCAGATTATTAAACATTAAATGATCATGCAAAGATTTTACACGATTGCAAAGACTGAACGTCTCATAGATAAATTCTAAAGATTGAGGAGATGCCAAATGAAAGTCAAAATATTGATGGAGAGAAAAATTGAAAATGACAGAGAATACACATAAATACTCAAAACAAACGATTGGCACTCATGGGAACATCTCAACCGTGAATCATATGACATGTACTATCAATGATTAAGCATATGGTAACGAGAGTGATGATGGATCAGGCATCCCTAACCAGCTCATGTTGGAATAGGCTCAATCGATCTGAAAAGGCAAAACGGACAGATTTGGACGAGCAATTCCATTTTCATGCTTGACCCCTCTACCTTAGCCCTTACTTCGGCCAGTCCAGACTCGATCAGTTTTGTGTCGTTCGTTTGATAATTTTTTCGATCATTGAAAGCTCGGATAGTGATTTTCAAACATCACAACCATTAGCACAGTAGAACTTGCGTCTATCTATCTTTTGCTTACTGCTTTTCTGAGACGAACTTCGCATGTTTACTTTGATGCAAAAATCGGTCTCTTTGAGTGCCAACTCATTAAGCATATGAGATTATAATACGTTACCTAAATTAACCTAGCAAACACATTCACAAACAGTCTTTTATGATGGTTAGGTGATAATATTTGATCAGTTTTATCTTTCTTAAGCCAAGAGAATCTCAGAAAGCCCAGTATAGAAGCAAAATGATTTGATAAGATGAGCAGAAATCCAAGCTTTCTCGGATAATTATTGAGAAAGAAAGAGGAAGTATATTCTCGGGTGATGATCCTCACTTGAGGAAACTGTTCGAGCGCATTCGGAAATTCAAGCTACGCCTCAACCCCACAAAATGCGTTTTTGGAGTGAAATTTGGGAAGCTGTTAGTGTTTATGGTCAGTAGCAAGGGCATAGAGATTGATCCATCAAAAGTTAAGGCTATCTGTGATTTACGACCCCCAACTACCATTAGGGAAGTTTGCAGTCTGATGGGACGACTCAATTATGTGGTGAGGTTCATCTGTCAGTTGTCTGAAACAATGAAGCCATTCTTCAAGCTCCTAAAAAAGAATGTAAAGATTGAGTGGGATGTCGAGTGCCAAGGCGCCTTCGAGAAAATAAAACACTATCACACTCACGCACCAGTCCTAGTACCCCCTCTCCCTAAAATTCCCTTGATTTTGTATTTCACCATACATGACGAATCATTGGGAGCCATGTTAGCACATAAAAGACCAAACGATGGGAGAGAATGCGTGATATACTACTTGAGCAAGAAATTCACTGTTTCCGAGATGAACTACACATAAGTTGAGAGGACTTGCATGGCCTTAATTTGGGTCTTGCACAGGCTGCGGCAATACACACTCCATCACTGAATCCTATTGGTGAGCGAAAATGATCCCATCAAGTACCTCCTGGAGAAGCCGGTGTTAGTTGGCAAGTTGACCAAGTGACAAATCTAAATTTCAGAGTTTGATGTTCAGAGCCTAGGGTAGAAGTCCATTAAAGGTCGCACCATAGTAGACATGTTGGTAGAAGGTTCCGAGAGGTCTAGAGCATCTCATGAGGATAGTGATGCAGAGGAGCGAATTTTACTTGTATCAAGTGACAAATGGATGATGTATTTCAATGGTGTAGTGAGCTTAGCTGGGTCGGGTACCGGGGCAGTTCTTATCTTCCTAGATAAACAGCACCTACCCTGTTGCCGCTAAATTGACATTCCCTTGCATGAATAACATCGCTAAGTATGAAGCATGCATTCTTAGCCTCTAAGCCGCCATCAATATGAAGATCCGAAAGCTGTAAGTTTATGGTGATTCGGCCCTTATCATCCTACAGATCGAAGGCGAATGGTGAACACAAGATTCTAAATGAATTTCCTATCATGAGTTCCTAGGGGAGTTGATGAAGGAATTCCAAGAAATATCATTTGAATACTTACCAAGGTCTCAAAATCAGTTCGTTGATGCCCTAGCTACCTTGTCTTCAATGTTGCAAGTAATTGGAGGCTTGGACATTGAACCATTGAGAATTAAAATCCTTAGACGCCTAGCTTATTGCGTGACAATTGAAGAGGAATTGGACAAACAGTCGTGGTATCATGATATCTTGAAGTATATGCAGAAGGGTGAATTCCCCGAAGGAAGTGAAGCAACATACATAAAGCATTTGATAAAGCTAGCATCAAAATTCTTCACCAGTGGAGATGTCCTCTACAAAAGGTCCTTCGACTCAACATTTCTAAGGTGTGTTGACGCTAAAGAAGCCGACCGTTTGATGAAGGAGATACATGAAGGGGAGTGTGGCCCCCATATGAATGGCCACTTCTTGGTGAGAAAGATCATGTGACTTGATTATTATTGGCTGACCATGGTGGCCGACTGCATTCAGTACGTACGACGGTGTCATTAGTGCTAGATTTATGGAGACAGGATAAATGCCCCTCCAAATGAACTTCACCAAATGTCTCAACCCTGGCCCTTTTCAATGTGGGGAATTGATGTGATCGGGCCCATTAACCCCAAAGCTTCAAATGGGTATCGATTTATCCTGGTGGCAATAGAATATTTTACCAAGTGGATTGAGGCCAATTTGTATATTCATGTTATTGCCAAGAACGTGGCAAAGTTCATTCGTCGTGACATTGTCGCTTGTTATAGGGTGCCAGAGGCAATCATTACCGACAATGGCACTAATTTGAACAACAAGGCCGTGGATGGTTTGTTTAGTGAGTTTCGAATTAAGCATTTGAACTTGTCACCATACTGTCCTCAGATGAATGGAGCAGTGGAGGCGGCGAACAAGAACATAAAGAAAATCCTATCAAAGACTGACGAAAATTATCGTGATTGGCACGATAGGCTCCCTTATGCACTAATGGCATACCGAACTTCTATCTGCACCTCCACAGGGATAACTCCTTTTTCACTTGTGTACGGGATGGAGGTAGTCTTACCCGTTGAAGTTGAAGTCCCTTCTCTAAGGGTCTTTTCCCAATCTATGCTCGATGAGACTGAGTGGATGCAACAAAGGCATGAGCAGTTAAACATGATCGATGAGAAGAGATTGCGAGCTGTATGTCATGGCCAATTCTATCAGAGACGAGTAGCAAAAGCCTTCAATTGAAGGGTGCGTCCTAGACACTTTGAAGTCAATGACTTGGTGCTCAGAAAAGTGCTTCCTACCAGACCCTCGTGGCAAATTCACCTTGAACTACGAAGAGCCGTATGTCGTTGAGAAGATTCTGCTTGGTGATGCTATGATTTTAGTTGAAATGGATGGCAGTGAACTACCTAGACCTATAAACACAAATGCAGTCAAGAAATATTTTCCATGATTGAAATCAAGGCTGAGGAGCCATTTCATGCGCAATCTGGGTCACATGGCATCATGCATAGCATCATAGACATCATGCATATATCACATACACGCATATCTATTTGTGTTTCAAACACCTTACTGTTTGATGAGGAAATGGCGGAGGGAAAAGTTGATTCAAAGACCCATCAAGTCTCTGCACAAATGGTTGAATATCTCTTTTTTAAATGAAAAGTAAAAAAAAAATGCAAATAAAAGCTGCACGGCATCATTCGCATAACCTATCTCCGGTGTCACTATTCGTGCTTCATGTCGGTGACCCTCGAGGAAAGGGGTTTGCAAAAATGTTTTTATTCGGGCAAAAGTTGAAACGTTAACCATGCCAAACAAGAGGTGCTTAGGATGAAGAAAGGCAAGCCATTTCCAAATACGTCATTCAAACACTTTTGAGAGTTGAGTGAAAAGCGACATTCTCTTAAGACGAAAGATTCATTCGCATTGAGCACAAAAATCGAAATGACAAAGGCATTTCATTCATCAACCCTGGGCGTTGCACTAATCTCTTGCTAATCTTTTGGGCCGAATAAAGATGATCATTCAAAGTACCCCTACTGATAAGAATCGTACACTGGGGTAGCATAGGAGGTTATGGTCGAGATAGCGAAAGATTGAGAAAGATTCTATTACTTTCACTTGCATTGATCTTCCGGTGAGAGTTTTAGAGGAATTTTTGTTAGAGCCTGACTCATCCCAAGGTGAAGAAGAGCATTTCTTTCTCTACCCAAATACTAATATCCATTGCTTTAACCATTGGGTCTGATTGTTCATTTCTAAACCCCAAGCGGTGATCATCTCCCTTCACTGGGGCAAGACATAAAGATTGACCACATGCGATTGACCTTTACAAGAAAACATGAAAAGCATCTCAAAAGTCATAAGTGTTCCAAAAGTTCGAAAAAAGGCTCAGCAAGTTAGGGGGCAAGAAAAAGTAGTGTGCCTGGTAAAAGTAAGGCCAATGCCCATTTTTTTTATAAAAAAAAAAGGCAAAAGCAAAAATGTTGCATTTTATGTGAAAGAAAAATTGTCAAAGTCAAAATGCTTGCAAAAAAAATCATCACAAAGGCAAAGGAAATCAAAGAAAAGAGCAAAGCTCTCGTGCAGAAATGAATAGCCAAGGGATTTTCAAGATGTGCTATGTTCAAAATCCGAATGATTCCGAAAGATCAAGCGACCTGGTCATGATGCCATGATGATCACCGACTCTTAAAAACCTTATTGAAAATTTTAAGCCTTTCGAGCCTCTCCCGAGCCAACATTACAACCCTCTTCCAAAGTCTCTTCTGATTGGGATGGTTTTAGTGAAAATGAGAATGCCACAAAGCAGCCGTTGCTTGAAGGAGTGGAAGTAATTCTATCTTGTCTTATCTTCCAAGTTCTTGACTTGTAAATCCAATGAAGATAGCGACAAATGTTCATTTACTGGCCTCAAAGCAATACTCCATTCGTGTAAGTCCTTGACCAAACCTATGTTGTGGTCCTTTCAAAAGACCTTTTTGATCGATCAGGTTGTGCTCATCATGAATGTTTCTGAAGGCCTTTTATTAAGAGTGTGTGAGAAACCCTTTCTAACTAAGAAACTCTACTTTGGCATGCTTAATGAGCATTTTTCATGAGTCGTAGTCGTTCTGATAAAAACTTGACTCCTGAGGAATTTGATGATTAATGATATACCTACGAGCAAGATGACAGTTTTGTGCCACATGATGCCGATTAACATCGAACGTTTTTCTAAAGTAGTCAGACTTAGCTTGATTAGCTTGTTCAATTAATATTGCAGTACTACCCATATGTCTCTTGATAATGTCTTTAACGATATTTGCTCAATTTAAGTTTGACAGAGTTCTTCAGTGAAGCCATGCAGTTTTTAATGGGTTAGCAGGTGCTTCCCTAAAAACCAAAGGTTCATAGTCAGCCTTAAACCATGTTATCCAAAGGTTCATGGTCAGCCTTAAACCATGTCATCTCCAAAGGTTCATGGTCAGTTTTAAACCATGTCATTTACAAAGGTTCATAGGCTTTCCTTAAGTCGTTTATTTTCAGCCCGATGGAAACATGTTCGTACACGGTGAGACCTATCTCCCAGTCAAAACTCGTTGTTACACGGTGAGACCTCTTTCCTCCCTTCTTATGACCCGGAGAGCTTTGTATCCCAGAGTCTTCTTCTTTTCTTATGACCTAGAGAGCTTTGTATCTCGGAGTCTTCTTCTCTTCTTATGACCCGGAGAGCTTTGTATCTCGGAGTCTTCTTCTCTTCTTATGACCCGGAGAGCTTTGTATCCCAGAGTCTTCCTCTCTTCTTATGACTCGGAGAGCTTTGTATCTCGGAGTCTTCCTCTCTTCTTATGATTCATAGAGCTTTGTATCCCAGAGTCTTATTCTCTTCTTATGACTCGGAGAGCTTTGTATCTCGGAGTCTTCCTCTCTTCTTATGATTCAGAGAGCTTTGTATCCCAGAGTCTTCTTCTCTTCTTATGACCCGGAGAGTTTTGTATTCCGGAGTCTTATTCTCTTCTTATGACCCGGAGAGCTTTGTATCCCGCAGTCTTATTCCCTTCTTATGACTCAGAAAGCTTTGTATCTCGAAGTCTTCCTCCCTTCTTATAACCTGGAGAGCTTTGTATCATGGAGTCTTATTCCCTTCTTATGACCCGGAGAGCTTTGTATCCCAGAGTCTTTCTCTCTTCTCATGACTCGGAGAGCTTTGTATCCTAGAGTCTTCCTTCCTTCTTATGACCCGGAGAGATTTATATCCCGGAGTCTTCCTCTCTTCTCATGACCCGAAGAGCTTTGTATCCCGGAGTCTTCCCTCATTCTTATGACCTGGTGGGCTTCTGTAACCTGGAATCCTTTTTTCCCTTATTGACGAGACGTGCTTCCATAGCTTTGAGTTCTCTCCGTTGACCTGATGCATGCTTATGCACCTAAGGCCTCTCTATTGTTGGAATAATTTAAGTGTCTTTTGTCTTTAATTGCAACCTCTTCGAGGCTACATTCAAAGAGGGGCAACTGACACATATTCTATATTAAAAAAAACAAAAACAAAAAAAAAACAAAATTATTGTAAAAAAAGAAAAGAAAAGCAGAGGAATCCACATGGGCTTGGGGCCCTCCCCTTCTTCTCCTTTTTCTTTGTTCTTTCTTTCTTTTCACCCTACAGGGCCCATCCCCCTTCTTCCTTTCGGCCCAGACCGCGCCTTTGTCTTCTCCCCCCAGTCGTCGTTTGCACGAGGAAGGAGCGAAGCGGAAAGTAGGGGATAGGGAGATCTCATGATGGCAGGCGCGGCGTGATCCTCAGGTCAAAGCCGGCTAGTAGAGGCCACGGTTGGTCGGCTGAGAGCACGCATGAGAGGAATGGTCGAAAAGGCAAAAAGAAAAACAGAGAAAAAGGGGGGAAAACCAGGGAACGGGAACAGAGAAAAAAAAACGAGAAAGAGAGAGAAAACAACGCGAAGAGAGAGTGAAAAAGAGAGGAGGAGAGGAGCAAGAGAGACCCCGGAGCCATCGATTGCTACCGTCAACCACCACCGGAGTTGCCGACCGTCTCCAACTCTGCCAAAGTCTAGGAGGAAGAATAGAGAGCGAGGAAAGAGGGAGGAGAGCAAACGAAGAGTGAAAGAGAGAAGAAACGAGAGGAAATAGGAGAATCGGTCGCCGTCATTATCGCTGACACGATTCCAAGTCACCATCGCCACAGCAGACGTGTTCTCGAGCCGCCATTCCTGTCGGACTCAAGTTGGTATTTCATCGAACACCTAGTGCGCATTTTCGAATTCAAGCTCGTCGAAGCTCGCCCGAAACGGAGCTCGTCTCGTCTATTTCAGGCGAGCTCCGGCCTTCATAGGTTCCCCTTTGGTCCCCCTTTATTACTGGTTGTTTGTGGGTCACCTCCACTGCTGCCTCGAGTCCCAATTAGGTCGGAATCCCTCCTGGTTCACCCATGCCCTCCATATGTTTTCCATAATGCCCGAGTGGGCTCTCCCTCCGCGAAGCCCCTCCGTCTAGAACCCTAAGGCCTCTGGTTGCCAGAGGGACGTCGTCACGGCCAAGGAGTGAAGCCGAAAGCAGGGGCAAAGCGGAAAGCAGGGGACAAGGGGATTTCGCGATGGCAGGCATGGCGTGATCCTCAAGTCAGAGCCGGCTGGCAGAGGCCGCGGTTGGTCGACCGAGAGCACGCGTGCGAGGAATGGTTGAAAAGACAAAAAGAAAAACGGAGAAAAAAGGGGGAAAGCCAGGGAACAGGAATGGAGGAAAAAAAAAACGAAAAAGAGAGAGAAAACAAGGCAAAGAGAGAGCGAAAAAGAGAGGAGGAGAGAAGCAAGAGAGACCTCGAAGCCGTCGATTGCTGCCGTCGACCACTGTCGGAGTTGCCGACCGTCTCCAACTCTATTGAAGTCCAGGAGGAAGAACAGAGAGCGAGGAGAGAGGGAGGAGAGCAAACAAAAAGTGAAAGAGAGAAGAAACAAGAGGAAATAGGAGAATCGGTCGCCGTCACCGCCGCTGCCACGATTCCAGGTCACCACTGTCGCAGCAGACGCGTTCCCAAGCCGCCATTCCCACCAGACTCAGGTTGGTATTTCATCGAACACCTGGTGTGCATTTTCGAATTCAAGCTCGCTGGAGCTCGCCCGAAACGAAGCTCGTCTCATCCGTTTCGAGCGAGCTCCGGCCTCCGTAGGTTCCCTTTTGGTCCCCATTTATTGCTGGTTGTTTGCGGGTCACCACTGCCGCCGCCTCGGGTCCCATTTAGGTCGGAATCCCTCTTGGTTCGCCCATGCCCTCCACTTGTTTGCCATAATGCCTGAGCAGGCTCTCTCTCCATGAAGCCCCTCCGTCCGAAACCCTAAGGCCCTTGGTTGCCAGAGGGACGTCATCACGGCCAATGAGGTCGTGCCGTTCCCCCCCCCCCCCTTGCCTGGTCACCGCGGTGTTGTTGCCGGCGTAGGCCTCGCCGGCACCCCTGGTCGTGATTGCTCCGATTGAGCAATCACGACCAAAGGGGATGCTAGCCGAGTGGGCCAGATCACAAATCTAGCCCACTTGACTCCTATTTTCGCTTGGGCCCAGCTCTCGGGCCCAAGTCGGGGCGAGGTTAGGCCCGACCAAGGATGGTCGGGCTTAACCCGGTCGAGCCGGGTCCAGTCAGGCCAGATCCGGTCGAATCGGACCCGGTCAAACCCGATCTGACCCAGTCCAATCCAAAAAAAAATTATTTTATTATTTAAAAAAAACAATTTCGAAAGTTCAAAAAAAATTAAAATTAAAAAAATTAAAATTAAAATATTTCGAAAGTAAAAAAAAAAAAAAGTGTAGGTTTTGATTATATAGCATGTTTAATCTGTATATTTAATTATGTTTGTGGATGTTTAATTGCACGTGTTTAATTTTACTGCAATTAGGATTTTGGTAACTATGATTGTTACTTTAATGATTACGCACTTGTATAATCACCTCATATGTTAGTCGATAAGTATAAAATCAATCCAAACTGCCTGACAAAAACCCTTTTTTAAATGAACAAGATTAGGTACCGAAAGGGCACTAATTAGCCAATTAGTGTAATCAAGTCCCTAATCCTAGATTCTCTAGTTACGTAGGAAGTGTGGCATATTCTCGTATCTCACTTGGTTTCTAGCCGATCTCAATAGGCTAGTGGCGACTCATTTTGTGCGAAATTCTTAAAAAATATCCCAATGTCATGCGGGGTATGGGCTTGAGAGAGCCCACGCCTAATCATGAGCCTTAGGCCCGTCCTTTAGGCAATATCCTTAAACCTATTTCCTCCCCCGAGGGTAGGTCGTGACAGTAAGCATGAAGTACCATGTCCTATGGGTTTGCCTTTGGTTTAGCAGTTTCAAAGGAGTTAGGACTGACGGTTACAGATGTATTTAGTGGCCAAGAAAGGTAGTTTCTATGACCTAGCTTTGTCGAGACAAGGGACAGGAGAGAATTCGTGATGCTAATTTCATCAGCGACCATGAGTTCATTGGACACCTACGGACTAGCCGCTCATGCACCCATAGCATCCAATTCAGACCAAAAGAAAGAAATCAGATAACTCAACTAATCGCCACAGCCATCACTCAAACAGACAAGGTCAGAGAACAGAGACCTTCGTAGCAGCCGACAAGTTGAGTCAGTCAGCACTCAGACTTGAAATTCACCTAACGCATGGTGCATGGATGCGGTTTTCCATTATCCAAATCAAGATACTGGAGTGGACATGCCGCAGAATAATACCATCTCAAGTGAAATGCTTTCCCACGTCTAAGTAATATCAACTAAAGAGGATAACATACAAAGATTTATTGACCAACTTTCTGGAAAATGTGAGCCAGTTAGTGTTCCCATAGTACATGAAATGAAGATACAAAACTCCGGTCCAGATAATTGAGAGAGAGAATAAGTTTCCTTGGCAGTGAATAAACTCACTGTGCAGCTTAGCAAGAAATAGAAATGCAAAAGACCCAGAAGCCAGATCTGCATATCAATCCAAATTTT
Organism: Eucalyptus grandis x Eucalyptus urophylla; assembly: GCA_028830015.1. Taxonomy (NCBI): domain Eukaryota; kingdom Viridiplantae; phylum Streptophyta; class Magnoliopsida; order Myrtales; family Myrtaceae; genus Eucalyptus; species Eucalyptus grandis x Eucalyptus urophylla. The sequence continues at coordinate 59,711,075 of CM054200.1, read as the reverse complement.
GGGTAGTTCCTCTTGTTATTCCGACATTAACCGCCATCAAAGGGATTTAACTACGGAGAAAAAAGGACCAAAGCAAGTGCCAATAAGAAATCAGTAGTAACTTCACGATCACAGCAAAAATAAACGACCACGTACCTACAAGTAAGACCATAAGAATAAATGTCCACATAGCAGATTCAAATTGCCCCTTGAGCTCAGCAATATGTCATATTTAAGCCCCTCTGCCTCACCATTTGCCAAATGCTAGCAATGAATATTGAAATATAAGCAATGAGCATTCCCTATCTGAATATTTGAACTGGCAACTATACTAAAGCAACATTTAGTCCTTCAGCACCCCCCATTTCTCATCTTGCTGGTTTAAATTTACAGCTACTTGACCCATCCACCATCATCTCACCAGCCACTCTTGAACCTAACAGAGTCTAGTTAATGAAAGAAAGAAAACGGAAAAAAGAGAGCACGTGAGTTCGTAAACATGTTAGCCATAATTGCTTTCCATTTATTTATGGGGTAGCACAAGAAATAAATTGAGAAGAGATTGGAGTAGAAACCTGCGCATGGATCTAAGCAGCAGCCTCCAGCAACTCTCTCCCGGCACGTTCCTAATCCTTCTCTCGAGTGCTGGCCTAAAATGCCGAATGAGACCCTGGACAGGCCAAGCTACCGCATCACCTAAAAAGCACATATTGTATGCCCTTCAATCTGCTTGGTCACCTCCTGCAGCATATCAATCTCCTCCAACTTTGCATTCCCAACTTTTAATCTTTCCATAATCATCCAGAGCCATCCTGTGCCTTCCCTGCAGGGTGTGCGCTGCCCACAGCTCTCATGCCTATAGAAATAAGAAAGCCTCCCGATTGCATCAACAAAATGGGTGGATTTATTCATAACTACAACAGCTGCTGTTCCTAGACCAGGCTGGACAGCCTTAGGAGCATCATAGTCCATCAGCACATCATTGCGTTCATTGGGAGAAGCGGTACAAATGAACCACCAGGTATTACTGCAAGTAACTGCCCCCATCCACCACTAATGCCGCTGCCGGGTCTTTCGATCAGCTCCTTCAATGGTATACTCATTTCCTTCTCGACTGTGCAAGGCTTGTTTACATGATCCGACACACAAAACAATTTTGTCACTGTATCGTTTTTCCTTCCAAAGCTGGCAAACCAATCTGGACCTCTTCTGGGGATCGTAGGAAAAAGAGCCACAGTTTCGACATTGGTAACAGTGGTAGGACAGCCATATAAGCCGGCATTAGCTGGGAAAGGTGGCTTTGACCTTGGCTTTCCTTGTTTCCCTTCAAGACTTTCCTATAGTGCATTCTCTTCACCTCAAAAACAAGCTTCAGCACCATAACGGATGTGGACGTCAAAATCGTGGCCGGATCCACATGCACTCCGTCCCAAAAGTCCAGCTTCATAAGCCTCTTTACTGGCCTGTCCAAGAGTTTTACGTTCACTTACGTATCCACCCCTTATATAAATATAGGCAGCAGTTGCCCTCATTCTCACACCAGCAATTAAGCATCCTTCGAGAAGCTTGTGAGGATCGTGACGCATAATTTCCCTATATTCACATGTTCCCGGTTCACTTTCATTAGCGTTGACCACAAGATAGGAAGGACGGCCATCTGATACATTTGGCATGAAAGACCACTTCAGGCCAGATGAAAAACCAGCACCACCATGCAACCAATATTTTGTCAAAGTGAAGGGATAGTCCCACCTACCATTCCCTCGGAAAATAGAGCTGGGTAGGCTGACATTTCATGTTAGCGAACGACTGCTCCACTACTCTTTGAGTGCCACGTATCCGATGGGCCCCACTTGTCAGGAGATTTCAAACCCATCTTTCTCTCTCCACCCTCCGCTACTCTCTCTCCGTTACCTCTTTTGGTCTCTCTCTCTCTCTCTCTCTCAAGAGTATTGGGAAATGAGAAGTGAAGAGCTAAGAAGAAGAAACCGCTATCACACAAAGAAAAGCAAGCAAAGAAATCAACAATAGAACAACCGATTGTTTTCATCAATTCATATCAGTGAAATAGAGACAGAAAATCAAGTTCAGATGTCAAATGCGAGACTCATTAAGATATTGTTTTAGATGTGAAGCTCATTAGCTCACATAATGAAATGAAGATGAAAAATCGTATTAAGATATTGATTCAAACGTTACGTCTATCAATTCACCTTAGTGAAATGGAGATAAAAAATTTGGTCAAGATTTTGATTCGAATGTAAGGCTTGTAATAGAGCTAAGATAAAAGGGACTTTGAAATCTCTTGTCAAGTGAGACACGGCCACCGAAGAAGAGTGGACCAGCCGTTCGCAGATTTAAAGTTTCGGGCCTACCAAATATATTCTCCATTTTATTGTGAAGCTTCACTTGTTCACTCAGCATGTCATCCCATCTAATCCAGGACAGTTGATTGGCTCTGCAACATATTTATGAGCATGAACAATGTAAGGAACAAGTCGTAGAAGTCACCAAGACGATAACTGATATGCCCTTGTGCAGAGTCCATTCAGCACAAAAGAACTGTTATAAATTGCAATGATGGGGGTGGGGCTCACATTCATCAATGATTAGTGGAACTCTGACCTTTCGTAAGTGCTATAAAAGGAAAATGAGCTCACTTTTGAGGTATAGAGGAGAGACTCCCTTCAGTATTATTTTGGGCGCAAGGCATTGTACTCCCTTTGGTCTTTTATGCTTTCTTTCATCAGCCAAACACAAGGGACTCTCTGGCAGAACGAAAGGGAGTCCCGAGAAATGCCGTGGATATTGGGTCTAATCATAGAATTGAAAAATCCATTGTTACTGATCAAAAACAGTAAACAAGAAATAGAAAACCAGAAGCTATATTTTTCAGATGAGGAAGAGAAGCATAGAGAAACAGAACACAAACTTGTATACGTGTGTTCTAAAAAAAACTGTCGAGTACCACAACTAAATACAAAGCAAAAATTGCTCACGTACGTGCAACACATAACTGCACACAAACGTGCTATTAACTTCCTAGAAAATAGCAAAAACACTAAATACATAACTAAATGAACTTGGCTGTTTTTTAATATAAAAAAACAGAGGAAAATAGAGGAAAAAAAAAAACAAGACAAAAAACAGCAACACTGAGACATTATAATCCAACAAACTCCTCCTTGGATTAGTTGCTGCTGCATATTCCAATTTTCTTTCTTAATACTTCAAATCTTCCAGCTTGAAGTGGTTTTGTGAACATGTCTACAAGTTGATCTTCAAATTTGCAATAAACCAGCTTAACTTCACCATTTTGTTGCACCTCACGTAGAAAGAAGAACTTAACCTTGAAATGCTTAGTTTTGCCATGAAAAACTGGATTCTGAGATATTGCTAGAGCAGCTTGATTATCCACATTGATTTCAATATAGCCACTGGAATTCAGCCATAAATCTTTCATTATCTTCTTCAGCCACAAAGCTTGATTTGCAGTTGCAGTAGCTGCTATAAACTCAGCCTCTACAGTAGACTAAGCTACAATATCTTGCTTTTTAGAACACCGAGAGAACAAGCAGAACCAAAACTGAAACAATATCCAGACGTACTCTTCATGTCATCTACTGAACCAGCCCAGTCACTATCAGAAAATCCTTGCAAACTAAACTTCTGACCTTTCTTAAACTTCACACCAAATAACAATGTTCATTTGAGATATCTCAATACCCTTTTTGCTGCAATCAAATGTAACTGACTAGGACTACTCATAAACCTGGATAAAACACTCACAGCAAATAGAATATCTGGTCTGGTTGTTGTAAGATACATGAGACACCCAATCAAACTTCTATACATAGAAGCATCTACTGCATCTGTTCCATCATTCTTCTGCAGCTTCTCTTTAGCAGCCATAGGAGTGCTAACACTTCGACAATCTTCCATCTGAAACTTCTTTAGAATTTCCTTCATGTATTTTTTCTGACAGATGAAGATCTCATATGAAGCCTGTTTGACTTCCAAACCCAAAAAATAAGACATCTTTCCCAAGTCTGACATCTCAAAAAACTGCAAATAGATCTTGCTTCACCTTTTCTATCAATTCCATATCATTCCCCGTCACTAATAGATCATCTACATAAAGTGACAGAATTACAACACTGTGATTCACCTTCTTGACATAAAGAGTGAACTCACTTAAACTTTTTACAAAGCCAAAATCCTGCAAATATCGATCTATCTTCCCATACCAAGCTCTTGGAGCCTACTTCAGTCCATATAGAGCTTTCTTTAACTTGTACACCCTCTCTTCTTGCCATTTGATACTAAAGCCTTCAAGTTGTTCAACAAAAATCTCCTCCTTAAGCTCTCTATTCAGAAATGCAGACTTGACATCTAACTGAAATATATGCCACCCCTTCTCTGCTACAATAGCTAACAGTAACCTTATTGTATCAAGTCATGCAACAAGAGCAAATGTTTCAAAATAGTCTACTCCCCATATTTGTGCATAGCCTTTCACCACCAGTCTAACTTTGTGTTTATTGACAGAACCATCAGGATTAAGTTTTGTTCTAAACACCCACTTAACCCCAATCACATTATTATCAGATGGTCTGTCAACAAGCTCCCATGTGTGGTTTTTTTGGATCATTGCAATCTCCTCCTGCATTGCTGCAATCCACCTCTGATCCTCCTTAGCTTCCACAAAGTTAGATGGTTCGAGCATTGCCACATTGCTTCTTTCATAGATTTCAGCAAGTGACCTTGTGCCTCTTACTGGTAAATCATCCACACTGTCTTCCAATCCATCTATAAATTCATCAACCTCTACATCTGTTGCAGGTTTTTTTCGAACTGCTGTTGTTCTGCACTTGTTGACATCTCAATTTTAATTAGTTTTATTTTATTAATTAAGTTATTAATTTTGTCTTTTTAGATAAATAGATAATAAAAAGATAAAACAACAAAAAACAAATAAAAACAGAAAAAAAAAACAATAGAAAAACAAAAGCCAGCCCAGCCCCCTCTTTTTCTTTTCCACGCAGGCCCAAGGCCCAGCCATTTTCCCCAAAGCCCGGCCCCCTTCTTTTCTTCTTCTTCCTTCTTCCCTCTTCTTCCCCTTACGCCTCCACAACTCACGCGCACAGAAGACGACAACGTGCGCGAAGGACGGCCTATGGCCAAGGGGAGTAGGCCGACGTCGGCCGGAGAAGATAAGATCTTGAGCGCCATCAATGCCGAGCACGCTTCGCTGGATGAGCTCGGATGGGACGCCGGTTCAGCCGAGGAGAATTGCTCAGTGCGCGAAGGGGACCTGCGGTCGAAGCTCCGTCGACTGGATTCCCTCGCCTATAAAAGGGCACCACTTTCGTCGAAGAACGGCACGAGCGAGCTCCGAGATCTTCCCACCAAGAGACTTTGGGGGAGGAATCGAAGAGCGAGCGAGAGAGAACTCAGGTCGCGAGCTCGGCTGACCTCCCACTGAGAGACTTCGGGGGAGGTCGCCGGCGAGCGAGTCCGAGGAGGTTAGATCCAGCCGATGGAGGCTCGGATTTGGCCAGAGTGAGAGAGAACCAAGGCTAAGGGGGCTGCTGGAGAGAAGAGGAGCCAGAAAAAGCTGTCGTGAGCCGAGCACCAGCCACAAACCGCGAGATCCCGACGCCAGTTGCTGCTGCTGTCTCCCCCACAAGCCGCTTCTCCTCCGAAGCTCGAAGAACTAGTGCGGAATCGAAGTTTCCCCAGTCGTGCTAGTCCGTCATCGTCGCCACCATTCATCACCGCGCAGCGCCTCCTCTGCAGACAGGTATCAACCACCGTCGGTCGCGTCGTCGCCGTCGCCTCCCCCAGGGGGAAATCCCTCCATCTCCGTCAACCTAGCCGCCGCCACCGCTTCATCGTTGTCGTTCGACCCTCGGTGAAACCCTAGTCCTAATCGAGAAGACTCGTTACGCCGCCGTCGTTGCTACCATCGCCGCCGTCGCCACCGCAGCGCCTCACCCTTCCCCTCTCCGGCGCCGTGAATCGAGAACCTTAGGGTTCTCGACTTTCCGGGTCGTGAACTCGGGTCATCGGAGCGGACCCGGGCCACGAGTCAGGTAGGGATTCCGCGATTTCGGGGGGGCGGCGGGAGCCGGGTCACGAGGTCGGGTCGGATCCGAGTAGGGTTTCCGAAGGAGCCAGGTCGTGGAGCAAGTAGTCGGAGCCGGGTCGTCGGGCCAGGCCGAGCCGGGTGTCCCCGAACACCCGACCACGACGCCGTTTCAAATAAATAAGTAAATAAATAAGAAAGGAAAAAATCTGAGTCGGGCCCGCATCCGCGTTTTGGGTCGTCGACCCGGGTCGGCTTTTTATTATTTTATGTAATATTTTAATAATAAAAAAGAAAAATAAAAAACAATTTCTTTTCAAAAAATATATATTTAAAAATATTTTAATTTCCAGAAAACCGAAAAATGTTTTAAAATGTTAAAAAATGTTTTATTTTCCCAAAAAAAATACCAAAAATATCCAAAAAAATATTTTATTTTCCAAAAAATAAAAAAAATAAAAAATATTCCAAAAAATGCCAAAAATCCAAAAAAAAAAAGCCAAAAATTCATGAAAAAAAAATCAGAAAAATCCAAAAAGACTTGTATTTTTTCAAAAATACCAAAAAAAATCCAAAAAAATCCCTTTTGTGTCTAAAAAATTAGAAATAGACTCAAAAAATGTTTTTCCTCCCAAAAATGCATGGAAAATCCCTCGAACATCCAAAAAAACCTCAGGGTTTAAACAAGATTAGATACCGAAAGGGCATTAGTGATTAACTAGTGTAATCAAGTCCCCGATCCTAATTTCTCTGGTTGCGCAGGAGCAAGTATTTCTCCCGATACTGCACTTAGGTTTCTAATCGACCCATCCCAAACCGATTAATGACGACTCCGTTTTAAAATTAATTTATAGGTTAACAATTTAGATTATTAAAGTCATGAATTGGTGGACTTGGGAGAGTCTAGGCATAACTAATTTCAGCCGAGCCATTAGCCTCCTTAGGTGTTCATACCCGATTGCAGGCGCCGAAAAAAAAAAGGTCGCGACAACACTCTTTCCTTCCATCCAATTCCACTCATCTTCCTCTAGAAAAACAACATCTCTGCTTACAGTCACCTTCTTTATCATAGGGTGAAAAATTCTACAAGCCTTTGATTGGAGACTGTACCCAATGAAAATTCCAAGCTCTGCTTTCTTATCCAGCTTGTCCCTCTTGACCTCAGGAACATGAGTGTAACACAAACACCCAAAAACCTTCAAATTTTTCATAGAAGGTTTAACACCATACCAGACTTCAAAAGGTGTTGACCTCTCTAAGGCCTTTGTGGGTAATCTGTTCAACAAGAACACTGCAATATTAGCTGCTTCAGCCCAGAACTTCTTAGGTAAATTCTTCTCCTGCATCATACATCTAGCCATCTCCATAATGCTTCTATTTTTCCTCTCACTAACCCCATTCTATTGAGGTGAATAGGGAGCAGTGAACTGTTGCACAATTCCTGCTTGCTCACAATTCAACTTAAACTTGTGAGCAGTATACTCAGAACCATTATCAGACCTGAGCATTTTAATTTTCTTCCCACTCTGATTCTCAACTAAGGTTTTAAACTTCACAAACACATCAGCAACTTCAGACTTGGTTCGCAAAAAATAAATCCAACTCATCCTAGTCATATCATCAGTGAAGGTAATGAAATACGTGCTACCGTTGAGAGAAGACTCAGCCATAGGTCCACATAGATCTGTGTGGACTAATTGCAGCTTCTCACATGCTCTACAGCCTCCTCCTTTGAAAGGAAATCTGGCTTGCTTGCCAATAAGACAAGTTTTGCACTGTGGAAATTCCTCCTCCAAACTTGGCAAGTCATCTGCCAAGCTATTTCTCTACATAAACGACATGCTCTTCCTGTGAACATGCCCAAGTCTTTTATGCCATATCTCTGCATTTTTTTCTTTGCACTTTAAAGCCATTTGTTGCATCTCTTGTGCCTTGAACATGAAACTCTTGTCCTCCATTGAAATTCTTAGCACTTCTTTACTATCTGCATTATTAATAAGACATTCCTTCCCTTCGAACTTCACTTTATAGCCCTTCTCAACTAATTGACCAACACTTAACAGATTATGGTCAATATTTGGCACAAAGAGAACATCACTGATCAGCTTCACCTCCTGATTTCCTTCAATAGCCACTGTACCCTTCCCTTGCACTTCGATATACTGTCCGTTGCCAATTCTGACTCTGGACCTGACTGACCTGTCTAGACTCCTAAACAGCTTCGAATTGCCAGTCATATGATTGGTACAACCACTATCCACCAGCCATGCATCATTCCCAACAAAAAATTCAGAAAAAGAAGCTACAACAAATGCTCTTCCTCAGTTTCATTCACTGCTACCTGTGCTTCTCCTGCTTGCTGGTAATTTTTTTCTTTGCAGATGGCTTCCATGTGACCCAACTTGTGACATCGTTTGCATCTAGTATCAGGCTTTCTCCAACATCTAAAAAACTGATGATTAGTTCCACCACAGTATTGATAAGGCTTTTTGTTCATCTTCCATTTACTAGACCCACCAGAGTTTCCTTCTTTTGCTACAAACTTGGAGTCACCGGCATTTTCTCTGGACTGAATCCATTTCTTCCATTTTCCTCCATCATTTGACTTCACTCTAGCTTGCAGCACACCCTCTTCAAACTCTTCTCTTCTCATCAATCTTCTGTGCTCCTGTGCCTGCAGAGCATTTAACAATTATGCAAGCTTTATATCAGCTTAGTCTCTTGTAATTTCCAGAGATGCTATGGTGGCTTCGAACTTCTCTGGAAGAGACACCAGGATCTTCTGAACAAGCCTTTCATACTTCAAGTCAGTCCCTAAAACTCTGATTTTTTCAGCTATCCCAACCAACCTATCAGAGTACTCCTTCACTGACTCTGAATCTTTCATCTGCTGTCTCTCAAACTCCCTCAAGAGATTCAGCACCTTCATGCCTCTTATCTTCTCATCTCCCTCGTTTTTATCCTTCAAGAAATCCCATATTGCCTTTGCAGAATCACATCTCATGATCCTTGTGAAGATAGTGGGTGAAACAACAGTGTACAGGCATGACTTTGCCTTGGCCTTCCTTGTGATTCTCTCTTCATGGTACTTTATCCGATTTAAGGTCGGATTGTCTGGAAGTGGAGCAACCTCATAATCATCCTCCACAGCTTCCCACAGATCATGACCCTCCAAAAATGCTGTCATCTTAACAGCCCATGCTTGATAATTCTCTCCAGTAAATATTGGAGAAGCCATCGCAGAGAAACCACTCGACCCTGTCTCCATCACCCTTTAACTTCTTTACACTTCAATACTTGCTTCACTTCACAGTCCCTCAAGATCATTCATGCTCTGAAACCATTGTTGTTACCGATCAAAAATAGTAAACAAGAAACAGAAAACCAGAAGCTATATTTTTCAGATGAGGAAGAGAAGCACAAAGAAACAGAACACAAACTTGCATACGTCTGTTCTAAAAAAAAAACTGTCGAGTACCACAACTAAATACAAGGCAAAAACTGCTCACGTACGTGCAACACATAACTGCACACAAACGTGCTATTAACTTCCTAGAAAATAGCAAAAACACTAAATACATAACTAAATGAACTTGGCTGTTTTTTTATTAAAAAACAGAGGAAAACAGAGAAAAAAAAAAAAGACAGAAAACAGCAGCACTGAGACATTATAATCCAACAAAATCCCCAAGTGTTTGAGCGATTATGATTATGTGGTTTTCCGATTCATTAGTATATTGTTGATGGTTGTTCTCCCTGTAGTTATAGGTTTCAACATTCGAATCGAACAATATAAATCTTTCGTGCCCTTTATTGTTTACCGTTTTATTTCTTCTTTGAATTTCTCTCGATCTCGATTTAATGACAAAGTTTCGATCGGCTCGCACAATGTTATTTTTACAACATGCCAAGTTGCTAATTAAAAAGTTAAACAAAAGGTTAGTGAAAGCATGCTATTTTAACAACACGTCAATTTGCTAATTAAAAAGTTAAACATAAGGTTAGTAAAAGCATGGTTCCTAATGGGAAAGATGGAGCATAGATCAAGCATAGACCGTGGAAGAGCTAATCTCTAACTTCGTAGTCATGAAGAGATATTCTATCAAGTTCGGCTTTACAGTCGTAGTAGTTGACGACTTTGCATTAAGTGAAAGTGACTGGGCAAAAGTTCGAGTTCTTGCCTGGATTGGTTGCTCCTATTAGGTTTAGGACAGCATCTAATGCTTTATGATCTTAAAATACCATGTCGAAGGATCTGGGTAAACTAACAGATTGGAAATAAGAAAAGGGAAATATGGAACCACGGTGTTATGCTTCTTTCGATATATTTTCGGAAGATATGGAAATATGGTGACGGTTTCCTTTAATCTAATCCTTCGAATGGATAACCTCCTTAATGAATCCGTCAAAGTCATTGTACGATGACCCTCCACAACCAGTGGCCTCCGCAGCTCTCTCCTTCCACTTCTTAGCATTCTCCTTCATCTTCTTACCGCCGACCCCTTCCATCACTTCCCGAACAAGAGTTTCTATTTCCTCACGTCTCACATCCTGGTTCACTTCCATGCCAATCCCCCATTCAGTACATGCGTACCGACAGTTTGTCTGTTGCTCCGCGAAGAATGGCCAGCAAATGAGAGGAACACCTCCGCAGATACCTTCCAAGGTAGAATTCCACCCACAGTGCGTTAGGAAAGCGCCGACTGATCCGTGATTCAGGACTTGATCCTGTGGACACCAACTCGTCAAGAACCCTCTGTCTTTCACTTCCTCCAGGAACTCCGGTGGTAGGATTGCAGAATCACCCTTCACAACATCAGGCCTAATCACCCAGAAAAATGGGTGCTTGCTATTTGCAAGGCCCCAAGCAAACTCCTTCAGATGTTCCTCAGTCATGACAGTGATACTTCCATAGTTCACATACACAACCGACTCGGCTTCTCTCTGATCAAGCCATTCGAGGGAGCTGTAGTCTTCCTTCCACAGACTGGACCTGAAAGACTTGACTGAGGTCGAGGGAATATCCTGGAGGAGCAAGGAAAGGGGCCCGGTACAGTAAATTCGAGGGGAAATATCTGCTATTTTCTCCAGTACTTCATGTTCGAGCTCATTGAAGGTGTTGAACAAGATAGCAGATGATTTCAGGCAGTGTTGCACTTCTTCTTGTAAGTAGTTGAACAAGATGTCGTTCAGGTTTGTGGTCCGCATGAAGCTCGGGATATCCCGGAGTCGGATGTTCCTCATGCCGGGGATCCAGTCAACGGGATCATCAAGCGTCCCATTGCTCAGGAAGTCTTCATCTGTTCCGTGTAATATGCAGTGAGGATCGAATCCAGAACTTTAACAAGAGAAACAGATGAATGGAAATAACTCATGAATGGGGAGATAACTAAATAAACAAGTAAAGATCTAGTGAATTTATTTGCAAGAAGCAAAGATGAATAAATAAACAGAGGAAGTACCTTTGAATGGAACGATCCCTCTCTTAACAAGCTCTCTGTACTGCAAATAACCCATGAACCCACAAGCCGAGGCAGTCCAGAACTGAACCTCTGGGACTCCAAGCTCTCTCGCAGCTTCACTGGCGAAGAACATCGCCGCATCTGAAATCACACAAGTCACAGGCGGAACAATCTCGTCACTCTTGATCCTGGCAAGCAATTTCTTGAAAGGGCCCGAGCAGTTCTTCTGGATTGAGTCGCAGAGGGCCGGGACATCCTGTGTTGCATTGCTGTCCGACGGCGGGAGGCCATCTGGCATCGTCTCGAAGCAGAAGTTTCTGAGTTCTTCGAGCGAGTCAGCTCCCCTAGACCGGAGGAGGCGGCGGTGGTTGAACTCGGTGTTGACGAATGTGACGAAGATGCCGCGGGCGTGGAGGAGCTTGGAGAGCTGCATCATGGGGTTGACATGGCCTTGGGCCGGGAAGGGGACGCACACGGCGTGTGCAAGTGCTCGGGAGTTTCTTGATTCTAGGGTTGACGAACTCATCACGTGTATCTCTCTAGAGCAAGATCAAGAAGTGTATACTGAGTGATGGAAGTTGAAATTGATCTGAAGTCTGCCAAATCTTATTCAATTTCGGCTGGTCTTTTCAGATCTATACTAGATGCGGGAACGAGAGGTTATGCAAGTAGTGATAGACAAGGGAGATGCACGTGTGAAATTTCAGCAACCAACACAAATGTTTTTTTTTTTTTTTTGGTGAAAGGTAATTACATTAAGCTGAAACCAATAATTACATCAAAAACCGCACCAAAACAAACACTCATAATGAACAGAGGCATAATGAGTGGAAGGGTGCCCAGAGAACAAAGAAGGGAAGTCAACAAGGCACAATACGTGGTTAAGTCGCACAACTACAGCCACAACCAAAAAGGACAAAAAACAAAAGAAGGCGACCAGCCGGCCAAACAAACGCAACCACAGCCAAAACCAAACAAAACGTCATCGCCCAAATGGAAAGAATGAGACAACTGACAAGAATCAAGGCCAGCACCGAAACAAACAGCAGCGGCCATTCTGCACCACCACTCCAACCAGCACAAATGTTTATATAACACAACTTCCGGTTATTGGTGTATTTCATTTTTCCACACTAATAACAGAATGCCTACGGATATTTTGATGTCCCGTATTCGGCCCATCCTAGATTCCTGGAAGTAGACGGCAATGTGTTCAGGTGACTTGATTGCCTCGAACGCGTCCCCCGTGCCTTGGAAAGGTCATTCAATTTTGAAATATGAGATAATAACTGGATCGAAAAAAATGAATTTTTAGCAGTCATTGTTTTCTTATGGTTTTTTTCTTCAGGTTGTTAGGATTCACTGCATGATTATAAAGAAAATAGTAAGTAAAAGCAGAAAATTTGAGATGCAAAGTTTATCTTAATTTATTCTTAAACTAGGGCCATGTCCAGTTGAAAATTCCATCATAATTAGTATCTTGCACCTGTACTATCTTGTCGATGATAGAAATTATGAACCAAACCCCAATACAAGTAAGGAAATGTTGCATTTGTGAAGCATCTCAATCATATTCTAGAGGTATGCTCAAAAGTCGAGCATGGAGTTGAATGTTGAAATTGCGTGCACTTGATGAAGTGAGAATCAAGTTTCGTGATGGTGTTTCCTAGTCCACGCATGTGTCACTCTTTAACCCATGCATGCCCGTGATTTTGATGTAATTACTTTGTCCAAATAGTTAAGCATGAGAATATATTTTCCGTCGATCTCCTAAAAATGTAAAGGATCGTAATTTAAACACATCCCATCAATTAGGTGATAAGAGTCACTTGCTACGAAATTATTGTTCACACTCGTATCTCACAATTGCTATGAACGGATATATCCAAAACATCATGTGTCAATCTTTAATCCACCCTTGTGATTTTTGATGTAATTACTTTGTCCATCGGTTAAGCACGAGAAGATATTTTCTGTCGATCTCCTAAAAGTATGAAAGATTGTAATTTAAATGCATCCTATCGATTAGGTGATGAGTCGATTAGGTGATGAGTCACTTGTTACGGAAATATTATTCACACTCAGATCTTACAATTATTATAATTGGATATCCCAAAAAATCTCTGTGCAATTACTCATGCAAACGGACAAAGTACAGCTGCTCAAATGTCCTAGTTGCTCTGATAAAAAAAAAAAAAATTTCCTAGTTGCGTCCGGTAAAAGCAGGTCCATACATTAGGTGATAAGAGTCACTTGCTATGAAATTATTGTTCAGACTCGTATCTCACAATCACTATGAATGGATATATCGAAAACATCACGTGTCACTCTTTTATCCACCCATGCTCATGATTTTTGATGTAAGTACTTTGCCCATTAGTTAAGCACGAGAAGATATTTTCCGTCAATCTCTTAAAAAATGTGAAAGATCGTAATTTAGACGCATCCTATCGATTAGGTGATAAAAGTCACTTGCTACGAAATTATTATTCACACTCACATCTCACAATTACTGTAATCGGATACACCCAAAACATCTCCGTGCATTTACTCATGCAAACGGACAAAATACAGCTGCTCAAATGTCCTAGTTGCTCTGCTAAAAAAAACAATGTCCTAGTTGCGTCCGGTAAAAGTAGGTCCATACATTAGGTGATAAGAGTCACTTGCTAGGAAATTGTTATTCACACTCGTATCTCACAATCTCTATGAATGGATATATCCGAAACATCATGTGTCACTCTTTTATCCACCCATGCTCGTGATTTTTAATGTAATTACTTTGCCCATTAGTTAAGCACGAGAAGATATTTTCCGTCCATCTCTTAAAAAATGTGAAAGATCGTAATTTAGACGCATCCTATCGATTAGGTGATAAAAGTCACTTGCTACGAAATTATTATTCACACTCACATCTCACAATTACTGTAATCAGATACACCCAAAACATCTCCGTGCATTTACTCATGCAAACGGACAAAATACAGCTGCTCAAATGTCCCAGTTGCGTCCAGTAAAAGCAGGTCCATACATTAACAATCCAGCGACTCTATGGAATCCAATGAGCTACACTTCGTTTTCTGGCTGTTCTTAAAACGCATCGAGCTCGTCGAACGACGTTTGGCGATGTGGTTCGAAATCCATCCCCGGAGAACTCGATCGTAGAGACAAGTCAAAAGGGCAAAGGGTCGCGTCTTTACGTGGCTTTCGGCATGGATCATGTCGTACTACGACCGTTGGGATGCGTCAAGGAGGAGATGCAATCAAGGGCGAGGGATTTGGGTTAGAAGGCGAAGGAAAAGATCTAGGAAGATGTCGAGGGAGAGAAAGGACGAGGAAAGATGTAAACTCTTCGAAGCGGTCTAACCTGAATTGAGCGTGATGACTATGACCGGTAAATGCTATTGTTGTTACCTTGTTTGTAAATCATCGATATTTGTACCAGTTTACAAACTTTTATTTGTATAATTTACTCACGTTTTGAATTTATGTTATTTTAAAAAAATTACTTTTTTTAAATTAGAGCGACTTACCAAATCTTGTCATATTAAATTAACCAATAGTTTTGGCTACCAATTTGGCTTACTTATCGAATTTTGGTTTCTGTTTTCTTAACTTAGCAATTTTTTTTTTTTTATAAAGTTACCAACTTTTATTCCCTTGTTTAATAACTTCTTATTTACTAACTCTTTTTTAGCGGTTACAATATAATTTAGCGTGACTTGCCAAATTTTCTTATATTACATTACTTGCTAGTATTGGGTTAGTTCTCAATGAGTTACTCAGTTATTTTGTTTTACCATTTACAAACTTTCATTTACATTTCTCAACAGCACTTTGATTTACCAACTCTTTAAAATTATTATTAAGTTCATTTTCTTTTGATAAAAAAATTCATATCTTTAACAACTTTTATTTACTTTATTAACTACGCCTTAAATTTATTGATACCTATAAATTACTAACTTTAAGTTAAGTGATTTATCAACTTTTCTTTAATTAAGCTGTAAACTAGTTTGGGATTACTCTCATTTGAGTTAGTCATCAAAGTTTATTTGGTTTATTTAATTTACTAACTTTTCTATTGTGTTGCTTAAATGGAAAAAAGCTTTAAGTCACTGAAACAAAGGATGATAATAAAATGTAATAGTTGATAAGTTTAAAGTGTTGGTAAGAAAAGTAAATAAAAGTTGGTAATAGATAAGAGAATTATTGGAGAAGCAAAGTTGGTCATTTCAGGCGTAGTTTTTGACATTTTTTTTACTATTCAACATCTAATAAATCTAACAACACAAAAATTCCAAGAGTCCAATACAAAATTCACAAGTCCACTCAATTCACATCTTTCACTGCTTAAAACGAAACAGGGGGTGAGATGAAAAACTATACATATGAAGAACCACACTTCGATAGAGCTCTTAAATTATCAAATTTGTTCTCTTAACTTTTCATAACGAAGTCAACTTGGTCCTTCGGTTCTATTAACAAGTTTTCATAATTGCAACATTACCTAGATTTTAGATTTATCTTTTCATTTCAATTGTTTTTAGGAATTAACCTTTTTGTTCTTTATAATATAGCGATAGTTCAACGTAAGTAAATTTTAACTTATGCTCTTTATCAAAACATACAAGAGTGAACCTTACCAAAAAAAAAACATACAAGAGTGAAAATTATATTAATGTCAATATTTAGGAACAAGATCTATAAAAGTATGGGTGGTTATAGATAAAATAATATTGGTCCTCGATATTTTTAAGAAAACACTTAGACTAGAAAGAGTAGAGATACTAATCCAATACGACTCTAAATTAGCTTCTACTTGATTTTAAGTGCAAATTTACTTTGTTAATTCATGAAAACAATTGAAATAAAAAGGTATTCTAAATTTTCGGAGAAATTGCCATTATGAAAAATTATGAATTGTATCGGATAACTTATATGACTTTTTTTTTAATGAAAAATTATTGTTCACACTCGTATCTCACAATTGCTATGAACGGATATATCCAAAACATCATGTGTCACTCTTTAATCCACCCTTGTGATTTTTGATGCAATTACTTTGTCCATTAGTTAAGTACGAGAAGATATTTTCTGTCGATTTCCTAAAAATGTGAAAGATCGTAATTTAAACGCATCATACCGATTATGTGATAAGTCACTTGTTATGGAATTATTATTTACACTCAGATCTTACAATTACTATAATTGGATATACCTAAAACATCTCTGTGCAATTACTCATGCAAACGGACAAAATACAGCTGCTCAAATGTCCTAGTTGCTCTGCTAAAAAAAACAATGTCCTAGTTACGTCTGGTAAAAGTAGGTCCATACATTAGGTGATAAGAGTCACTTGCTAGGAAATTATTATTCACACTCGTATCTCACAATCTCTGTGAATGGATATATCGAAAACATCATGTGTCACGGCAACCAAAAAAGAAAAAAAGAGAACATCATGTGTCACTCTTTAATCCATCCATGCTCGTGATTTTTGATGTAATTACTTTGCCCATTAGTTAAGCACGAGAAGATATTTTCCATCGATCTCTTAAAAATGTGAAAGATCGTAATCTAGATGCATCCTATCGATTAGATGATAAAAGTCACTTGCTATGAAATTATTATTCACACTCACGTCTCACAATTACTGTAATCAGATACACCCAAAACATCTCCGTGGATTTACTCATGCAAACGGACAAAATACAGCTGCTCAAATGTCCCAGTTGCGTCCGGTAAAAGCAGGTCCACACATTAACAATCCAGCGACTCTATGGAATCCGATGAGCTACACTTCGTTTTCTGGCTGTTCTTAAAACGCATCGAGCTCGTCGAACGACGTTTGGCGATGTGGTTCGAAATCCATCCCCGGAGAACTCGATCGTAGAGACAAGTCAAAAGGGCAAAGGGTCGCGTCTTTACGTGGCTTTCGGCATGGATCATGTCGTACTACGACCGGTGGGATGCATATTTTATGGTGAAGCTAAAAGTACATTGGTCTTAACAGGATCATTAATATCCATTCAATAATCCATCGATCGATAACGGTTTAAAGATTCAATTTAACTGTGAACCCATCACACATATTCTTAACGTCTCAAGAATAGGTCCAGTCACAACTGATCTTATGAAATGATTTATATATATAAATAATTGGACATATGAATGAATACATTTTTGCCATTAATTAAATAATAAGATTGATAGTACAATTCAAGTCCCTAACATGTAAGTTGTAGTTATATCATGTAACTATTACATGGTAACTTTAGGGTATATATCCAACAAAGTGAACTCTCAAGACTACACTGAGGAGAACTGTGCAAAGAGTTCTTCTTGTGAGGGTCAGCTTTATGTAATTACACCCTACAATATTTAAACTAGTTGAATTCTTGTGATTAAGAATTTGTATAATTCCTTGAGAGGACTTCCAATGAGGAATTGTGAGGGACTAAACATTGAAGGAGTTATTGAGTGTTATTAGTAACTAGAAAAGATGTTGATATTTGAACCAAACCATATAAATTTGATATCTAATTTATTTATTTCCTCACATCTATTTTCATCGATTTGCTTGTCCCTTATTTTTCAAAAAAAATTTAGCCAAAAAAGATCCTATTCTTATATTTTATAAAGCGATTTATCAATTTTTTATTATAATATTAACTAGTTTGGGGTTACCGACTCTCGATTAAGCTAGTTACAAAAAAATATTTGTTCTTATTAATTTATAACTTTTGTATTGTGTTATTTAGTTGGCAAAAAGTTTGTGGGTCCATGAAATAAAAGTATTTCATGTAATGGTTGTTAATTTAAAGCGTAATTTTTTACGCTTTTTTGCTATTTCATATCTAGTTAATCGAACAACACAAAGATTCCGGGAGAAGTACCGCCCAAGTGCCAAAACTTGGCACACGGGGACACTTAAACACCAAAAGTTTGGAAAGTGACACTTAAGTGTCACATTCGGCGAGCCCCGCTAGAAATCCTATGTGAAATTTTTTTATTATTTTTGCTCACCTACATGGTTCGCTGGAGAGCTGACTAGCTCTAACTCACTCAAAATGACGCCGTTTCCATAATTGGCCAAAATAAAAGCCTAAATCTACCAAAACGACGTCATCTCCTAAATTGCCCCAAATCTAAAACCCTAAATCGGCCAAAATCCCTATTGAAGTGCTTGAATCCTAGTACCGAATCCTAATTTTGATTTGTCCAAAATTCCATCATTGGATATTGGAAATGAAGAGCAGGACTCTCAGTAGCGCCTCAAATTCCTTTCACCAAAATGAAGGAGATGTCACGCCCCGATCCTCGGGCATGCACACATCCTTCTCTTGATCAATTTTAATATGCGATATCCCAAGACTATATATCGCCGACCCTTTCTTTTATTAAGCATATGCGGAAGTAATTATAAATCCTCAGACAATAAAACGATGGGATAGAAAAGCATAGTCATATTTTTCATATTGAAATTTATAACCAAACTTTTATACAAAACACAAACCAATTCATAACTATTCACTTCAAAAGGAATTCTCAAAAGAAGATAGACTCTCAATCCATCCAGGCCGTACTTAAGGCCCCTCTCGGGATTATCTTATTCTTCCAAAAATCCTTCTCCTCAAGTTTCAACTCTGAGTTCTCCTTCTCTGACTCCTGCTCATCAGTTCCTCATCGGGGTCCTGAAATGTTTTCCCCAAACTGGGATGAGACTACGTCTCAGCGAGTTCTACCCCACTAAGCCCGATTAGTAAACCATTATACTATAGGCTGCCTATACATGCACAGGGCAGAAGACGTACCTTGGCATCAGTCTCAACCTGCAATTCAAGGTTATATACAGCTACTTCATATATCTCCATGCACAATCAGTCAAATCACAATTCAATCGACTTAGTCGATTACATGTCAGTCGAACCATTTCTAGGTCGATTCGATTATTCTATCTCAATCCCCAATTACGAATTACAATCCTCAGATCACATCTTAAGCAAAGGTGGAAGACACAGTCCACCACTCGACAACATTCAATATTTAATGGCTTTACGGTCCCACTCGACCACTTTCGATACTCAATGACTTTACGGTCCCACTCGACCACTTTCAATATTCAATGGATTTATGGTCCCACTCGACCACTTTCGATATCGACAATCAATACCCAATGATTTCTCAATGAAATAATTAACAACGACCATTTAGGAGTATATCCTAAAAATTCATAATTAAATCAATTCCATACAAATTACAAATCAATTAAATAAACGGACCACGCCACAACGATCAGCACGAGATTTCAGTCGTCGGCCATCTCAATCTTAATTTCCGAAAAATAATTAATTGATTAATTAATTTCGAAAATTAATTAATAAATATTAAAATTTCAATTTAACTCAAAATAAAGCCCAATTAAATAAATGGACTTCACCACGGTCATCAGCATAATTTTCCGGTCACTAGCCATCTCAATTGAATTTTCGGAAATTAATTAATTAATTAATTAATTTCAAAAATTAAATAATTAATATTAAAAATTCAATTTAGCTCAAAATAAAGCCCGATTAAATAAACGAACTTCACCACGGTCATCAGCATAAAATTTCGGTTCCAGACCATCTCAGTTGAATTTTCGGAAAATAAATAATTATTTAATTTAATTCCGAAAATTAATATTTAAATACTAAAAAATTCCACTTAGGCCCGAAAAGCCTAATTGGAGCCCACTAAGGGTCGGGAATAATCCCGAGGCACTTCCAATAATTAGTAGACCACGTCTACTTGTTAATTGCGCAATCAATTTATCTAAATCGCATCACAATTGACTAATAATTGCTAATTTATTCTACTCTCTAACAACCTAAATATAATTAATTAAAACTAAACCAACCTTAAGCCTAATTAGCCAACTAATCCGGGATTGGTGAGCTTACTCACCAAATCGTGCATGGGGCGACGCGAGGAACAAAACTTCCCAAAGCACGGCTCGGGTTCAGGGCCTGGAAACGGCCCAAAAGCGGGCCTAAAGCCGCTGGAAACCCATTTCGTGGGTTGCTGGTTGGCTGCGAAACAGGGGAAAACAGAGATGGTTAGGGGCGGAGAAGGCTTCGGGAGAGCGGGCGGTGCTCCGGGGAGGGCCGGTGGAGGTCCGGCGGCTTCAAACGGCGGCCGGAGGTGGCCAGACGGGGTGGAACGAAGGCTGAGCAGAGGCTGAACCGTGCGGGGGAGCACGCCTGGGCGCGAGGGACGGCCGACGGAACGCGCGGCGTCGCGCGAGCGGGCGTCGCGGGCGTGCGGTGCGGCAGCGGGACGGGTGGTGACGGCGAGCCGCTGTCTCCGATTTCTGCTTCTGGTTCGCTTGCACAAAGAAGAAAGAAGAAGAGAGAGTGCGAGAGAGGGAGAGAGAAAAGAAGATGAGGATTGACCGGTCAAAAGTAAAAAGGAGAAAGAGAGAAGTCGGTTGGGGGGAAATCGCACGAAGGGGGAGGGAAAGGGGGGAGGAGAGAGAGAGAAAAGAAAGAAAAAGAAAGAAAAGAAGAGAGAGGTAGAGAGAGAAATAAAATATTACCTTTATACTTATTTTATTTCATTTCTTTTTCCCTTTCTATTTTCTTTTGGTCTTCACTTTTCTTCCGATAATTTTTTTATTGAAATTTCGGACTTGTCAACAATTTGACGGACAATGAGACAGGATCCTAAAAATAAGAATTATGACGCGCTTAAAATTCGATTTCCGAAATCGAGTTCAATTTCGTGGTTAAAAATCGATTAAACGTGATTTTAGCCCAATCCAACAAATTAGGTAGCTTTTAGGGATTTTACAGCTGATACATCCCTTAACGGCTTTACCTAATAGGTTAGTTAACTTATGAGTGATCAGCTCAGAGAAAAAGGGCCATAGACACGTCAACGAAATGTCCATTTCACTTTATCGAAACATGATCGAATTTCAGGATGTCACGGGAGAAGGCTGGAGTTTATGTTTTTGTAGGTTACAGAGCCAAGAAGAACATCGTGGACTTGAACGAATCATAGGAGAAAATTTTAAGGATGTGCTCGGTATAAAGAAGGATTGAAGTGCAATTATTTTAAATGGGTCGATGCGAAATTCTCTCACCGAGCCATAGAGATGATATTGGATCTACTTGATGAACGGCATCAATCTCCATCTATGCTCATGGATGACTTGGACGATGTTGACTAAATGCAAACTCAAGTGTCTTCGGCTAAAATTTTCAAGAATGAAGTTTCAAAGATGAAAATTGAATGGAAGCGTTACCAATCGTTTATTATGGTGTTGTTTTGTTGTCTATCCTACTTTATAATGAAATGTAATCCAATTCCTTTTCTTTTTTTTTTTTTTATCTCATGAGAATATACCAACGTTAATTTGTGTCTTAATTTTGGGCCAAACCATTTTTTTGTCTCATTCAAAAGCACAGGCCCAAAAACTATTCCGGTGTCTCCAGAAAAGGAAAATCAGTTCTCAGCCTCTACCTAAATTTGGCACACAACAAGTTTCGGTTTAATGATGCCGTTAAAGATTCAACATGTTGTTCCGTGGGTACTGGGCTGAAACTTGATGGTGGTTAGATTTGGGTAGTAAATGGAAATTAGTGTTTCTTTTTTTTTAAGAAGAAAAAGGTTTTGGTCAGAATTGGGACTCGGAGCAAATTGGTGCTTTTTTATGGGGCAAAATTTTTTTTGCCCAAAATTGAGATTCCAAATAAAGTTCATGCTTCGAAGTGAATTGAGCCGTATTTTGTATTTATGAGATCTATGAGATTCTACTGAAAATTAAATTACAACAACCACTTTTTTTCAGGTAATTTATTAGTAACTTATTAATATTTTACCACCCGCGAGGGTGGCTCTGCTGGGAGGCTCCAGGACTTCCACGCTGGAGGCCGGAGTTCGAAGCCCCTGTAACGCAAGTTGCAAGGAGGCAGGTGGAGACACTTGGCGACTTACCCGGGGTGCGTGGGTGGTGGTTTCCTACGTGCCTCCCCAGGGGTTTACTCCCAGCTGTCGGTTGTGCAGGGTTCCCTTGGGTCACAAAAAAAAAACTTATTAATATTTTTATGAAACTGCTGACTTTTTCGTTAATTTGTAAAACACCAACTTTTATTCGTATAATTTATCATTGTTTCGAAGTTACTAGCTCTAATGAATTATGAAACTAAATTAGTGTGACTTACAACTTAAGTTATATTAAATTACTGACTAATTTTGGATTACAATTGCCATTAAAGTTACTTATCAAACTCTAATTGTTTGGTTTGCATTCCAATTATTTTTATGAAGTTACCAACTTTTATTTTAGTGGTTAGCAATTCATTATTTACTAACCTTTTTTGGTGATTACCAATCTAAATTAATATAACTCGCCGACTTTTCTTTCGTTAGATTACTACCTAATATTGGGTCTACTCTCGTTGAGTTACTTATCAACATTTATTTGATTTTTTTTATTTGCTAACTTTTCTTATCGCTGACAAATTTTTAGTTGCATTTTTTAGGTGCACTTGGATTTATCAACTCTTTCTAAAAAATTACCAGAATTATTTATGTTAAACTATGTTTCGAGCTTGTGCCTGTCAAACAAAATCCAACCAATGAGCATTGTGTGAACTCAACCACGCGTAGGTTGATAAATTGGCGTGCAAAAATCGTTGGCTGAAGATTGCAACAAGCGTGATAAAAGAATTTACCACACGCGACTTTGCCGTCTTCTTTAAGTCCAATTCATCCCTTGTGATTGGGATTCATTGGCATGCTGAATCTATTGCCGCAGAAAGACTTCTTTTGTTCATACAGAAGAAGAAGGCTCTCTCATGTTTTATGTTGTGATAAGGCGAGTGATTGAACAAAATATAGACGGAAGAAGAAAAATATAAATCGGACACCGGATTTATGTGGACACCGGATTTATGTGGTTTAGTCGTAAAGACCTACGTCCACGGGGAGAGCAGTAGTGAATTTCACTATAGATCAAGCAATACAAGGAGATTACACACTTAAGTCACTCAAACACTCTCTCGGTGTTTCCCAAACCCCAATTTAATCAAACACAAGTCACGGCACAAAATTATCACACAAGCTCAAAATAAACGCTAAAAAAAGAACTCATTTTCTTGATTGCGCTTCAGCTTGAAGACATGCGGCTCCTCCTTTTCTCTCGTACGGGTGCAGCAGCAGCACCCCGAAAAGGAAGACCTCTTTTGCGGCTTCGTAGGGTTTATATCCCCAGAGACTTCGGCCTGTACGTGCAGCTGCCGCAGAGAAAGAAAACCTATATATATAAGTATGTCCAAGGTCAAAATTTGACCTTGGGCCCACCAATTTCAATCTTCATGGAGGAACTTCACGCCAAAAGGGAAACCTATTTTATTATAATACATGTGCCCAGATTTCTTTTTTCAAAGGAATTCGGAACAGCAGGGGTTCCTTCTTTTTTATTTTATTCTTTTGTAATTCATTCGCGAGTCCACCAAATTTTGCATTTTAGCAAACGGTCAAATTCGAGTCATATTTAACATTTTATATATATTTTTACTCGTGGGGTCAGCGGGTTGAATAATGAAGGAAAGTTGTGGACTTCTTTCTGTCCATTTTCTTAACTCTCTTCGAGAGCAGCCACTCTCGTGCCGCAATAGATGATAGGAGACTTCTTTTGGTTATATACAGAGCAATTGAGCACCAAGAGGAGAATAGAATTGTGCGGAGAGCTCTTCTTATGAAGGTTAGCTTGTAATTACGCCTTGTAGTGATTCCGAATCGCGGGGATAGTTTTTCATCGAACTACGGGAATGTGCCCGTCTGATTTACCCTTTCCCTTTCGCTGTATTGAACAGTTGTGTGAATAGAAATGCACAGCTAGTGGCAATAAAGGATGCCGGGGTAAATCAATTATATTTAATAACCAAATATAGTCCTTAACAACTGTCATGATCAACTAGGGTGAACTCCCCTAATGTCAATATTTATTAATGTTTGCTAGTTTATAAATTAATTAAAATAAATTGATTAATGTAAATTTTTAAGTTATATTGACATTAATCAATTTTTGGTTTTTTTTAAATAAATTAAAATGTTTTTAATTTGAATAGAGTCCTTATTGCCACTAGCTGTGCATTTCTATTCACACAACTGTTCAATACAGCAAAAGGGGAAGGGTAAATCAGACGTACCAAGATCTTCAAAACATTCGCCGTTGATCTGCTCGCTCCACATGGGCGAGGAAACCAGATGAACGGTTGGAAGGCGGACTGAAGATCTTGAATTGTCGAGGTTTCAATCATATAATACTCATGGAATGTGTCGCCTTTGGGCATAGCACTGGGATTTTTGAATTACTACTGTAACGCATGCAAGATTAAGACAGTAAATGGAATTATAGAAAGCAAAGAAAGTAAAATATCTGTATTCTTATTATTTAACGCTGAATGACTTAAAATACCATGTCGAAGGAACTGGTGCAAACTAACATACTGGAAACAAGTAGAGTGAAATCTTGAACCTGGTGTTTTTATTTCTTCTTCTTTTGACAGATTTTCAGGTGTACGGTAGAATCTGGTAATGGTTCCCTTTGATCTAATCATTCAAACGGAAAACCTCCTTAATAAATCTATTGAAGTCGTTGTACGATGGCCCTTGGCGACCGGTGGCTTCCACAGCTCCCTCCTTCCACTTCTTAGCATTCTCCCTCATCTTCTTCCCGCGGACCCCTTCCATCACTTCCCCAACGAGAGCTTCTATTTCCTCACGCCTCACATCCTGGTTCACTTCCATGCCATTCCCCCATTCGGTACATGCGTACCGACAGTTCGTCTGTTGCTCAGCAAAGAACGGCCAGCAAATGAGAGGAACGCCTCCACAGATACCTTCCAAAGTAGAATTCCACCCGCAATGCGTTAGGAAAGCACCGACGGATCTGTGACTCAGGACTTGATCCTGCGGACACCAACTCGTCAAGAACCCTCTGTCTTTCACTTCCTCCAGGAACTTCGGTGGTAGGATTGCAGAATCACCCTGCACAACGTCAGGCCTGATGACCCACAAAAATGGGTGCTTGCTATTTGCAAGCCCCCAAGCAAACTCCTTCAGGTGTTCCTCAGTCATGACAGTGATACTTCCATAGTTCACATACACAACTGACTCGGCTTCTCTCTGATCGAGCCATTTGAGGCAGCTGTAGTCTTCCTTCCACAGACTCGACCTGAAAGACTTGACTGAGCTGGAGGGAATATCCTGGAGGAGAAAGAAAAGGGGGCCAGCACAGTAAATTCGAGGGGAAATGTCTGCTATTTTCTCCAGTACTTCGTGTTCGAGCTCATTGAAGGTGTTGAACAAGATAGCAGATGATTTCAGGCAGTGCTGCGCTTCTTCTCCTAAGAAGTCGAACATGATGTCGTTCAGGTCTGTGGTCCGCATGAAGCTCGGGATGTCCCGCAGTCGGATGTTTCTCATGCCAGGGATCCAGTCGACGGGATCATCAAGCATCCCATTGCTCAAGAATTCCTCATCTGTTGCATATAATATGCAGTGAGGATCAAATCCAGAACTTTAACAAGAGAAACAGATGAATGGAAATAACTCATGAATGGGGAGATAACTAAATAAACAAGTAAAGATCTAGTTAATCTACTCGAGAGAAGCAAAGATGAATAAATAAACAGAAGAAGTACCTTTGAATGGAACGATCCCTCTCTTAACAAGCTCTCTGTACTGCAAATAACCCATGAACCCACAAGCTGAGGCAGTCCAGAACTGAACCTCTGGGACTCAAAGCTCTTTCGCAGCTTCACTGGCGAAGCCCATCGCCCCATCTGAAATCACACAAGTCACAGGCGGAACAACCTCGTCACTCTTGATCCTGGCAAGCAATTTTTTGAAAGGGCCCAAGCAGTTCTTCCGGGTCGAGTCACAGAGGGCGGGGACATCCTGTGTTGCATCGCGGTCCGACGGCGGGAGGCCATCTGGTATTGTCTCGAAGCAGAAGTTTTCGAGGTCTTGAAGCGAGTCAGCTCCCCTAGACCGGAGGAGGCGGCGGTGGTTGAACTCGGTGTTGACGAACGTGACAAAGATGCCGCGAGCGTGGAGGAGCTTGGCGAGCTGCATCATGGGGTTGACATGGCCTTGGGCCGGGAAGGGGACGCACACGGCATGTGCAAGTGCACGGGAGTTTCTCGATTCTAGGGGCGACGAACCCATTAGCTGTATCTCTCTAGAGCAAGATCAAGAAGTGTATCCGGAGTGATGGAAGTTGAAATTGATCTGAAGTCTGCCAAATCTTATTCAATTTCGGCTGGTCTTTTCAGATCTATACTAGATGCGGGAACGGGAGGTTATGCAAGTAGCGATAGACGAGGGAGACGCCCATGTGTGAAATTTCAGCAACAAGCACATATGTTCATATAACACAACTTCCGGTGATTGGTGTATTTCATTTTTCCACACTAATTACAGAATGCCTAGGGATATTTTGATGTCCCGTATTCGGCCCATCCTAGATTCCTGGAAGTGGACGGCAATGTGTTCAGGTGACTTGATTGCCTCGAACGCGTCCCCCGTGCCTTGGAAAGGTCATTCAATTTTGAAATATGAGACAATAACTGGATCGAAAAAGACAAATTTTTAGCAGTCACTGTTTTCCTATGGTTTCTTTCTTCAGGTTGTTAGGATTCACTGCATGATTATAAAGAAAATAATAAGTAAAAGCAGAAAATTCGAGACGCAAAGTTTATCTAAATTTATTCTTAAACTAGGGCCACGTCCAGTTGAAAATTCCATCATAATTAGCATCTCGCACCTGTGCTATCTTGTCGATGATATAAATTATGAACCAAACCCCAATACAAGTAAGGAAACGTTGCATCTGTGAAGCATCTCAATCATATTCTAGAGGTATGCTCAAAAGTCGAGCATGGAGTACTACGGGTCCTTAAGAAAATAATCGGGTCAAAGGCCCAACTTCTTTGCAACCTTCTGTTTCTAAAATTATCTTCAACGTTCCTGAAGGTGATAGCCTTATCTCTGACCACTTTGAAAAGATGGTTCTTCATGGCTGGGATAGTAAGAGGTTGATTTTTGAAGAGGATGCTATTTCTAGTTTTCTAAATGATATGGCAAAGAGCGCCGAAGGAAAAAGGGGCAATGCACTTATAGAAATCTTTACACATAAAAAAGGTAGCGGCCCAATGGAGGTTTTCTCTCCAAATCCTGTTGCGCTAAGGCAAATTGCATTTGGAAGCCCAAAAGAAAGTGACGCCAGTCGTGACAAAGCAACCAAAAAATAAGTGATCAATAGAGTTAGGCATATTCTTGCAAAACGCACAGGAAGCACTCCCAATTCTACCATAAGACAGAAGGAGAGCCTGAGTGGGAAGTCTGCACTTGGCCATAAGCCAAAGATTAAGTTGATAACGTCTGCGCTTGGCCATAAGCCAAAGATTAAGCTGATAACGTGGCGCTATGGCGTTGCTCCACACGTCATTCAATTTTTGATACACGACCAACATCAGTTTCCTAGCTGATGAGATAATGACTGGATCGAAAATGATAAAAATTTTGGCATTTATTAGTTATATTTTATAGGTGTGCTCGAAACTCCAGCATGACTCGACCATCGAAATTGCTTGCACTCGATGATGAAGTGAGAATCAAGCTTCGTGATGATGTTTTCTAGTCTATACATGCCCCTTTTGATGTAATTACTTTTTACGGTAAGAAGATATTTTCAGTCGATCTCTTGAAAACGTGAAATCAAAGTGGGTGATAAAGTCGCTATGACTACATATGTCCAAAACGTCTCCGTCCAATTACCTGTGCAAGCGGACAAATACGGCCTGACAATTCACCTAGTTGCGTCCACTGGACCAGGTCCATAATGTGACCAGGTCCACACACTAACTATTCAGCACTCCTGCGATTATCAACAAACTACGCTTCGTTTTCTGGCTGCTCTCGAAGCGCATCGAGCTCGTCGAACGATGTTGAACAGTGTGATTCGAAATCCATCCTCGGGGAACTCCAGCGCCGAGACAAGTCAAAAGGACAACGGGTCGCGTCTTTTTGCTTATCTAGGAAGACGTCGAGAGAGAGGATGAGGAAAGATGTAAACTATTTGAAGCAGTCTAATGCAAATTGAGCATGACGACTATGATCGGGCGCTACTATTGTTGTTGCATAGTTTGTAAATCATGGACGTTTGTAGCCAATTTACAGACTTTTGTCCGTATAATTTCTCGTGTTTTGAATACACACTCTTATAAAAAAATTTACTAATCTAAATTAGAGCGACTTACCAAATTTTTTCACATTAAATTAATCAATAGTTTGGGCCATCAATTTAACTTAGTTACCGAATTTGGTTTCTGGTTTCTTAACTTAGCAATTTTTATAAAGTTACCAACTTTTATTCACCTTGATTAACAATTTCTTATTTACTAACTCTTTTTAGCGATTACAATCTAATTTAGCGTGACTTGCCAAATTTTCTTATGGTTCATTACTAGCTAATACTTGGTCAACTCTAGTTGAGTTACTCG
The DNA here is from genome assembly GCA_028830015.1 of Eucalyptus grandis x Eucalyptus urophylla. Taxonomy (NCBI): domain Eukaryota; kingdom Viridiplantae; phylum Streptophyta; class Magnoliopsida; order Myrtales; family Myrtaceae; genus Eucalyptus; species Eucalyptus grandis x Eucalyptus urophylla. The sequence continues at coordinate 59,681,985 of CM054200.1, read as the reverse complement.
CAGATATTTTGTTTTACCCTTTGCAAACTATTATTTACATTTCTCAACAGCACCTTGATCTACCAACTCTTTTAAAAAATTATTAACTTCATTTTCTTTTGATCAATAATTTTTTATATCTTTTACAACTTTTATTTACTTTATTAACTACGTCTTAAATTTATTGACACCGATATGAAATTGCTAACTTCAAGTTAAGTGATTTATCTACATTTCTTTGATTAAGCTATAAACTAGTTTGAGATTACTCTCATTTGAGTAAGTCAGCAAAGTTTTTTTCGTTTATTCAATTTACCAACTTTTCTATTGTGTTACTTAAATGGAAAAAAGCTTCTAAGTCATTGAAATAAAGATTTATAATATCACATAATAGTTGATAAATTTAAAGCGTCTATACGAAAAGTAAATAAAAGTTGGCAAAAGATAAGAGAATTTAGAGAAGAGAAGTTGGTCGTTCAAGGCGCAATTTTTTGGCTTTTTTTTTTTTATAACTATTCAACATCTAATAAATCTAACAACACAAAAATTCGAGGAGTCCAATACAAAATTCACAAATCAACTTGATTCATATCTTGCATTGCTCAAACCGAAACAAGGGGATGAGATGAAATGAAACACAACAGCTATACACATGAAGAACCACACTTCGATAAAGCTCTTAAACTTTCAATTTGTTCAATTTAGTCCATTAACTTTTCAATATAAAATCAACTCGGTTCTTCGGTTCTATTAACAAGTTTTCATAATTACAACATTACCTAGATTTTACAGATATCTTTTCATTTCAGTTGTATTCAAGAACCAACCATTTCGGTCTTTATAGATATGATGACAGTTCAAAGCAAGTAAATTTTACTTATGCTCTTTATAATAGTAAAATATAAACACCCTTAGAGTTGTCTCAGATTGATATTTTTTCTATTTTATGTCCATGTCTCATGAGGATATCTTTTTGACCAAAATATATATATATATATATATATATATATATATATATATATCATGAGGATATCTAGAATTGATATTAATTCATTTATAGATATCCATACATATACTAATCAAAATCAAAATCTTGTTCCTTATTCTTTAGACAACATGAAACACACAAGAGTGAAAATTATATTAGTGTGAAAATTTAGGAAAAAGATCTATAAAGGTACGGGTGGTTATAGATAAATTAACATCGGTCCTAGATAATTTTAAGAAAACACTTAGACTAGAAAGAGTAGATATATTAATCCAATACGACTCTTAATTAGTTTCTACTTAATTTTAACCGCCAATTCACTTTGTTGATTCATGAAAATGATTGAAATAAAAAGGTATTCTAAATTTTCAGTGAAATTGCCATTATGAATAATTGTGAATAGTATCGAATAAGTTATTTGACTTTATTATAGAAAGTTGATGGAGTAGATTGAACAAATCGAATGTTTAAAAACTACATTGAACATTTAGAATTAGTTCAAGAATGATATTTGATAAATTAAAAGTTTAAGGATGATATTACACATGAGGCCAAGACTTAGAGATGGTTAATGTCAATTTCCTTGCTTGAAATTATTAATTAAAAAGAAATGGGACCTCAACGTGGACCTTCGTCTTGAATTATTATCTACTCCATGGCCTTCTGTTCAACAGATGTATGTACGAATGGAAGGAAACGAGCCAACTAGTGGAAAAATATTAAGTTTGCAAATAAATAAAGAAAAGAAAATACTCACGTGTCTTTATTCCACGTGTCAGTAGATATTACACTTAGCATAAGCTTTCTCAAGTTTTATCAATCGCATCTTCGCACACAATTTAAACATACAATTTATCTTACCTTATAGAGGCACTACTAATTAGTTAAGGTCGATTAGAAATTCAAGTACAGTGTAAAAATACATTTTACTTCTAAGAACTAGAAATTCAATGGATATGGATATTTGGTTACTCTAGATAAATCTAACGTCTTTTTGACACATTTTCTTTTCATTTCAAAAATATTTTGCGAGCACTCTTGGCTAATTTTAATCTTAATTCATTAGCATGTGAGAAGTGATCTTGCGCAATCAAAATTTAACACTTAATAAATCAATGCAGTAAATAAATTTCTAAGAATGGGAAAAGACCGCAATGCATTTACTAAATCATAACTTCATTATGATAATGCCCAAAGTGATCTGCAAGATTGTTAATAAAAAAAAAAAAACATGTGTCTGGCCTAAACAAGATTTCTAGATGCAATGACATTTAATTCTTCATGGGTTTTTCTTGCATTTATAAAAATGAATCTATATGCAATACATCGGATGAAATTTTAATCTAAGTTATGTCTATGTAAATTCTAAGTTAAACTAGAGACATGTGAATAGAATTTAAATGCAATTTATACGCAAACTAATCCTAATGACAAGCAAAAGAACTATAAACTAACTACCTTGACATGTAATTTGATTTATATAAGCCTAAATTAGCATGCATTAATGAACTAAAAATGAAATGTAAGTGACATGTATGCTATGTTAATTAAATTTTACTGAATATGACCTATATGCAATTCTCATGACATGAAATAGAATTAATCATGACTTAACCCAATATTCAATTATGTGAGATTGTTATTTTTGCGTTTTCTTTTTATAGATATTAAAATTATATGCAATGCATGAGATGCAATTATGGCATGACCCTAAAGCATATGACTACTAAGTGTCATGTAATATGTGACATGGAATTTACGAAACTAATTAATTCTAGATGAGATATACATGCAATACTTTTTTGGATTTTCTTTGGAAATTAAATAGGAAATTGCCTAAATCTAGATGATTACCTAAATCGAATTAGGAAATAATTCATATAAAATCCTACTCAAAATTAGGTAATTTCCTAATTACTACATCATTCGGAATGCAAGTAAGATATGCAATTTCTGAATTAGGAAACTAAACGCGATGCAATATAAACTAAACGTATGTAATCTTTTTTTTTAATATATTTTATATAATGCATGTTCCTATCAAATCACATATGAAATGTAACACCCTACATGATTTGTTGGAGAAATCTTCCCGGAATATTTTGAAGCTAACAAAATGTTTCCATCAGTCTAGTTTGTAGTCTAGTCTAAAGATTTGCAGACTCTTCTATTCAAATTCTGAAGACCTCCGAACTGCCAGACTCAAGACTCAAAGTCTATTCTCATTGACAGTTTCTAGACCGTCGAAGAAGGGTTATCCGGAATTGGGTGTTTCATTAAAGATTTGACCTTATTGACTGGAGAAGATCTCTTGGCTGAATATGACATAACGGAATCCTTTAACTAATCATGATTGTTTCAGAGATTAAGGATCCGATGATTGGCGAAGTATACTTGGAAGGTTCTACTTATGGAAACCGAGATCCTGATTGTATGGGCAAGCAGGGTTGATGGGCTATCGACATGTTCCTTTAATAGCTTGAATAATCTTTCTAATTGATTCCGTCCAACGGGTAGATTGGAAGAATTCCTTTGGAAAGTGCCAACGGGTATGATGGCATAAAGGAGTATAAAAGGAAGACGTTCCAGTTGTTTGAGTGTGTGCGCGATAGAAGAATTCCAAAGTCTGAAGCTCTTTGTTCTTAGTCAATTCATTTACTGAGCGAAATCGTGTACGCAAAAGAGAGTCTATATTCTGAGAAACCTTGAGGAAGTGTGGTAGAGTTCTACACTGTGGAATCAAGGGAGAGACTTGCTCTAATAACTCTTTTGTTCATAGTGAAATCCAGCCGGTGGGCTGTCAGTGCGGAAGAGTGGACGTAGGCTTGGAATAAGCCGAACCACTATAAACCTTGTGTTTATTTTTCTCTTCCTTACTCTTTACTTTACTTTGATCATAATTCGTTTTGTTAACTAAAGGATAACTTCCTTTCTATTGTTTGCTTAGTATTGCTCTCTTATCTCGAGAAATTATTTTTACACTTATTCACCCCTCTATGTGCTTATACTAGCTATCTCAATTGGTATCAGAGCTTGTGTATTCACTATGTGCTTATACTAGCTATCTTGAAGTGCTTATACTATCAGAGCTAGTATGTTAGCTCCAGGGCTGGTAGAAGGGCAAAGCAATACCAGACCGCCTTACTTTGATGGAAATGAGTACAACATATGGAAAAACAAGATGAAGGCGTTCCTAAGATCAAAGGATCCTCTAGAATGGGACGTTATAGAAAAAGGAATCATTCCTAAAACTGCATCTGTCTCAAAGAGAGGAAAAGAAGCTGTTGAATCTAGTGACATGACTCAGGAAGAAATAATCAAGAGACAAGCTCTTGATGCAAAAGCAATTTATTCTTTATATTGTGCTTTGTCACCTACTGAATATAACAGAATATCTTCTTGTGTTATAGCAAAAGAAGTCTAGGATAGATTACACATTACCTATGAAGGAACTGATCGAGTGAAAGAGACTAGAATCAACATTTTCCTTGGTCAATACAAAGCCTTCAAAATGAAATCAAGAGAATCTATAACTGACATGTTTAGTCGTTTTATAGAAATCGTGAATGGTCTTGAAAATCAAGGTCAACCAATTTCTGATCCCATGAAGGTAAACAAGCTACTGCGTGGACTCTTCAAGGATTGGAATCACATAAAGACCTCAATAAGAGAGACATAAAGAATCATGCCACTATCTGTTGATGAGTTGGTTGTGACTCTTCAGTCTTATGAAGTGGAACGAATCAATGAAGACGAAGATCCTAAAGGTAAGAAATCCATAGCATTAAAATCCAATGATGATTATGATGTTACAGACTCTGAAGACGATATGGACGATGGGGAGCTTGCTCTCATGATAAGAAGATTCAGAAAGATGAACATAAAATGAAGAAGATTCAATCCAAAGAAACAGAGTTTTCAAAAGCAACAGACTAAGTCTGTTGAGGATGATGAATCAAACAAAGATGTAGTATGCTTTGAATGTAAGAAAAATGGACACATCAGACCCAACTGTCTTCTTTTGAGGAAGAAGAAAGGAAAAGCTGAAAAGTATCGAAAGGCTCTCAAAGCAGAAACTTGGAGTGATACAGAGTGTGAAGAAAGTGATGATGATTAGGCCAATATATGTTTGATGGCACAATCGGATTCAGATTCAGACTCCGAGACAGAATTAGATTCAGACAGTGAATTTGAGGTAAGTAACTTTAAAATCCCTATTAAAGTTTCTAAATACATTGATGAGTTGTGTTTTAGTCTTAAGACTTCTCTTAAAAGAATTTCCGAACTAAAAAAGGAAAATTTTGCACTAAAACAACAAGAAAATGTTTTGAAAGAAAAGGTCAAAGTTTTAGACAAAAATGTTTCTACCTTGAAAGAAAATGAAGGCAATCTTTCAAAAGAAAATGCATTCTTGAAAAATGATATCTCAAATATTTCTAAAAGATTTTCTATAGGATATGAGAAACTAGAAAAAATTATTTCTGTTCAAAGACCTTATTTCAATAAATCGGGTTTGGGAATGACTGCGGAAACCATTCCTTTAATTGATTTTCCTAAAGTGAAGGAAATAATTAAGCAAAGACCCACAAGAGATGCTTACAAAAATCATTTTAAAAAGATCTTTGTAAAACCAGTAGGTCGCAATGCTCTTAGATATTCAAAGTGCAATAGTGTAGATCATTTTGAAAAAGAATGTCCTATGGTTTGGAAACCTGTTAAGAAAGTATGGGCAAAAACCGCATATCATACTAACACCAATGGACCCAAGAAAATATGGGTACCAAAGAAAGTTTGAGTTTCTTTTTTAAATGCAGGTCACTATCAAGAAAAAGGTAAAATGGTATCTGGATAGTGGATGCTCAAGACATATGACAGGAGATTCAAATTGCTTCATAAAGCTCATGCAAGTAAATGGTGGAAAAGTCTCATTTGGAGAAAACAGCAAATGAAGAATTGTGGGATTTGGAACTGTAAAGATTGGAAACCTCACAATAAGCAATGTTTCCTTAGTGGAAGGACTCAACTACAATCTGCTCAGTATCAGTCAGCTGTGTGATAACGGTTTCAAAATCAACTTTCAAGAGGGAATATGTTCAGGAACCAGTAAAGATTCTACTCAGTCATTCATGGGTCGAAGACATGGAAATATCTACCTCTTGGATGTGAAACCAGATGAATGACAATGTTTAATCTCAATACAAGACGAAGCAAACTTATGGCACAGAAAGCTTGGGCACATCAACATGAAGCAGATAGCCAAAATTTCAACAAAGAAGCTTATTCGTGGTTTACCCAATCTATCATACCAAAAGTCTGATCTATGTACACCATGCATATTGGGAAAGTAGGTAAGAAATTCCTTTAAACCAATAAATCAAGTTTCCACTAATCGTGTACTGCAGCTTCTGCATATGGATCTCTTTGGACCAACCAGGACTCAAAGCATTGAAGGTAAGAAATATTGCCTAGTAATTGTGGATGACTACTCACGATTTACTTGGGTATATTTCCTAGCAAGTAAGTCTGAGACCTTCTCTTACTTTGAAAAGTTTGCTAAAAAGGTTCAAAATGAAAAAAAAATGGTATGTTATTTCAAGTATAAGAACAGACCATGGAGGTGAATTTGAAAATCAAGATTTTACAAAATTCTGTGATGAATATGGTTTTCAGCATTTGTTCTCCTCTCCATATACTCCAGAACAAAACGGAGTTGTGGAAAGAAAGAATAGGTCGCTTCAAGAAATGGCTAGAACTCTTTTAATTGAAAGTAACACCTCTTCACGTTTTTGGGCTGAAGCAGTTTCTACAGCATGTTATATTATTAATAAAGCTTTTCTAAGAACAATTCTGGAAAAAAACCCCCTATGAGTTATTTAAAGAAAAGAAGCCTATTGTTTCATATTTTCATGTGTTTGGATGTAAATGCTTTATATTGAAAAATGCAAATGATCGAGTTGGCAAGTTTGAAGAAAAATCAGACGAAGGCATCTTCCTTGGATATTTTACCTCAAGCAAAGCCTACAGAGTCTACAACAAGAAATCTCAATCTATAGAGGAATCAATGAATGTCAAATTCCAAGATTCTATGCAAAACGAATCTATTCAGACTCATCTTGAAGAATTTGAACCTGCTCCAGACTCTACAAAGTCTAAATCTCAGGAAGCAGCTCAGACTTCGAAAGATCAGCATCAAATGATTGTTGAAGATTCAAATGAAGAAAGTGATCATCAATCTGACAAATCAACCAGTAACTGGAAGCATAAGTCTAGTCATCCCAAAGAACTCATTATTGGTGACATTAATGAAGGAATTCGCACAAGATCCAAAAGGCGTGAAGAGTCTAGTGTTGTGGCTCTTATTTCTGAAATAGAACCCAAAAGCATAGAAGAAGCTTTATCTGATGAAAGCTGGATTGAAGCTATGCAAGAAGAACTCAGGCAATTCAGCATTAATGATGTTTGGGAGTTGACTCCTAAACCGAAAGGTAAATTTATTATTGGAACTAAATGGGTTTTCAGGAACAAGATGAACGAGAAAAGAAAGGTCGTAAGAAATAAAGCAAGACTCTTGGCCAAAGGATATATGCAAGAAGAAGGGATAGACTATGACGAGACTTACACACCAGTGGCAAGGTTAGAAGCAATTCGATTATTACTTGCTTTTGTTTGTTATAAGAATTTCAGGTTATTCCAAATGGACGTCAAAAGTGCTTTCCTGAATGGATTTATCCATGAGGAAGTCTATGTGGAACAACTACCTGGGTTTGAAGACTCAAGGAAACCAGACTCAGTATTCAGACTGAAAAATGCCTTATATGGTTTAAAGCAAGCACCTCGAGCTTGGTACGACAGGCTGAGTAAGTTTTTAATTCAAAACAGCTTTGTAAAAGGTAAAGTAGACACTACTCTGTTTATCAAAAGAGAAAACAAAAGTTTTCTACTTATTCAAATATATACTGATGACATTATTTTTGGATCCTCTAATGAAAGCTTGTGCAAGAAATTCTCTAAGTCTATGCAGGATGAATTTGAAATGAGCATGATGGGTGAACTAACCTTCTTTCTTGGACTTCAAGTGAAACAATTGAAGGAAGGGACTTTTATTCATCAAGAAAAATATGCTAATGATCTTGTCAAAAAGTTTGGACTGGAAAATTGCAAAAAGACTGAGATACCAATGTCAAGCTCTTTGAAGATAGACAAAGATGAAGGAGGAAAGAAAGTTGACCAGAAACTATATAGGAGTATCATTGGTTCACTTCTTTATCTTACTGCTTCTAGGCCTGACATTTTGTTTAGTGGTTGCATTTGTGCCAGATTTCAAGCAGATCCAAAAGAATCTCATCTAAGTGCTGCAAAGCGTATTATCAAATACATTGCATCAACTTCGAGCATTGGTCTTTGGTATCCTAAAAAGGGAGACTTTACCCTTCTCGGATATTCAGACGCAGACCTAGCCGGATGTAGAGTTGATAGAAAGAGCACATCGGGTACCTGTCAACTACTTGGAAGCAGGACAGTATCTTGGTTTTCAAGGAAGCAAAGTACAATAGCTCTTTCTACAGCATAAGCAGAGTGTGTATCTCTTGGAAGTTGTTGTTCACAAATTCTGTGGATAAAACAACAGCTAAGAGACTTTGGAATTGAGGATTCATGCACGGAGATTAACTGTGACAACACCAGCGCAATCAATCTCACCAAGAATCTAATTCTTCACTCAAGAGCAAAGCATATAGAGATTCGACATCACTTCATTAGAGATCATGTTCAAAATGGAGAAGTTTCGATTCAGTTTGTTGATTCAAAGAACCAACTGGCAGATATATTTACAAAGCCTTTGGAGAAAAATCAATTTGAAATCATCCGTTCAAGACTCAACATCTTGAAGTTTGAAGAAGTTAAAGTCTAGAGACTCCTAGACTCAGACGATCAAGGTTTTCTTTCGTAAGTCATTTTACTTTCCTATATCTCGAATCTCATCTCGAAAAGGTACGATAATCAACCGTGTTTGATTATTGCTATCTTTAATTGACATGATTATTGCAACGTTTCCTTTTCGAAAAAGGAGTTATTTTTGAAATGACAATTATCTAGTTTTTTTAAAAAGGGCAGTTATTTTTAAAAAGGCATCTTTTTACTTCCTTTATGACGTTCCATATGCCTCTCTTCGACTGTTTTATACACTGTGTTTCTTCTTCGCTCTACTATCAAAAACCCTAAGAGAGTACCGATCTTCCATTTCTGTCTTCTTCTGTTGTTTAATCTTCGAAAAGTTGTCATCTTTCTTGGGAAAACAAGCTTGGAATCTCTCAAAGACTGTGAAAAATGTCTTCCCAAAGAAAGTCTTCAAGGATTGCAAACAGGGGACCATGACAAATGCGTGAGGGGCCTACGCACTTTGATCTCATCGAGGAAGAAGAGTTTCCTAGTCAGCAGCAGAGCCCACAACATTCTCAGCAGCGTCAATCTTCTCAATCTAGACAACAGGAGGTTGCTCGACAAGAAGAGGAAGAAATAATTGAAGATGCAGATCCTGTAAGAGTCTTTAAGCCCTCTTTTACCTACAAGCTTTATCGCGCTTTAAAAAGGGGTGGAACTCCTTTGAACTACATTAACGAATTTCTGAAAGACAAAGGGTACAAAAATGAAACTTTCTTTTTACGCACAATGGAACAGTTGGGAATTGCCCCTGCTGGATTGGCAGAAGAAGCAATGGCAAATATTCCAATCGATCCTCGTGTTGGAAGGCTGAATCAGATAGATGGGAATGATGATGATAAGTTGTACAGTCAGTTTCAACCGAGAATGGGTGTTGCGGCAAAAATTCTGGGAAAAAGGACAGACTTGTTTTGATCGGAGGAACAAAAGCATCTATACTCTAAGTTGTTGAAGCGTGGGGTGATAAACCCTAGGAGTGTGGACTTTGATTTCCTTGATGCTGTGAATGTTAAATTGAGGGAAAAATTCAGTCTTCTTCAACTTGAACAGTTATGTTCTGACTCTACAGAAGCCTATGCTGAACTCACTACTTATTTCTATTCAAATCTTAGTTTCTTGGATGTGAATAGATTCTCTTTTAGTGTCCGAGATTAGGACTATGTGGTGGATGTAGATATGTTGGCTGATGTGATTGGGGTTGAGAGAGGGAGATATCAACCTATCAATGTCTCTATTGCTCGTACTCGTTGGAACTTGTTAATGATAGAAGGACAGAGGGAAATGTTTCCTACTCAAGGATGAGTGCATTCAACATTCTGCTTCACAAGATTGTGATTAATTGCCTCAGACCAAAATCTACTTCAAAGACTGATGTTTCAAACTCAGAGGCAAAGCTGATGTATGCCATCAATGCAGGGAAAAATTTCTCTCTTCCACATACTATTATGTTCCACATGTACAGGGCAGTGGTGAAGGACAAGGGTCAACTTCCTTATCCAGCTTTTGTGACAAAGTTATTCAGACATTTGAATGTTCAGCCTCCACGAATTCTCCGTGTTCGATCGTGCGATCAAATGGTGGTGGGACTGAAAATGGTCTCTAAAATGCGTCTGAAGGAACTCAACAAGGCGTTGGAGAAATTCAAGGAGAAAACCCCTATTAAGTCTCATCAAGTCTCTTCGACTGCAAAGAGAAAAGGAAAGGAGCCCATGGTAGTTCCATCCAAGAAAAGAAGAGCTCTCATCGTTGAGGATGAAGATGATGAGGAAGACATCACTATTTATGCTATGGCATTGAAGAACTTGAGTCGTTTTGTTCCAGAATCAATGGAGAGACAAGATAAGGACACAAATGAGACAGAATAGAGGACTGGAGAAAGAGAAAATTTGGAAGCAGAGGAGAGAGAAGCAGAAGAAGGAGATGAAGAGGAGGAAAGAATTGAAGAAGAAGAGGAGAGAGGAGATCAAGCGGAAACAGAGCATGAGGAACACTCTTCTCCACATGAAGGCATGGAAACAGGGGGAGACCGTGAGAAAAGAGGAATGTCCTCATATCCTGCTACCAGTGAAGGAGTCAGTCGCTCTCCAGCAGATCCAGAGGACATCTATGCCTCTCAATTTCCTGAAGAGGGACATGATGTTTCATCGCCCAATCTGCATGACCATGCTGATTTGCCATCGTCTACCTTTACTCCATCTGATCGTGCAGAAGCCAGTACGCAGACCGATAATTCAGCAGACTTTCGCAGAATTTTTGATGTTCTCTTGGAAATGTGAGGTCAGATATATGGTATGAGATGCGAAGTTCAGAATTTGCAGAATGCAGGTCAAGCTTCTTTAGTTTCTTTAAATGATCAGATCCAAGCCATTTCTCTTCAGATTCAGGCAAATGCTAAGGGTGAAGATGTGGCACAACTGAATGAGGACTTGAAAAAGCTGGAAGGCATTGTCCAGTCAATGAGAGATTTCCAGCTTGTTCGTGTTCCCAAGCATTCTTGAATTCATTTTCTTTCCATCTCAACCTTTTTTATGATGACAAAAAGGGGGAGAGATGCAAGATTTGAAACTTTGAAAACTTTGAAACTTAAACTTGTTGAACTTTGGTTTGTTTATTGTTTGACTTGACTTTTGTGTCTGGATGTGGACTGAATTTGGGATTTGGATTTGACTGCTTGTATTGACTGTTTATATTAAGTATTATTGATATCTTATGAATGGCTTTACTCACATGAAAGTCTAACTTATTTTCTGTGGTTGCAGATTCTAGTGTTATCATTAAGCCATTTATCTTTATAAGATATTCATATTTGCTTGAATAATATTTTGCAGGTCAAAGTTATTCAAATCTGCAGGAAAGTTTTGTCACCATTAAAAAGGGGGAGATTGTTGGAGAAATCTTCCTGGAATATTTTGAAGCTGACAAAACGTTTCCATCAGTTTAGTCTGAAGATTTGTAGACTCTTCTATTCAAAGTTTGAAGACCTCCGGACTGCCAGACTCAAGACTCAAAGTCTATTCTCATTGACAGTTTCTAGACCGTCGAAGAAGGGTTATCCAGAACTGGATGTTTCATTAAGGATTTGACCTTATCGACTGGAGAAGATCTCTTGGCTGGATATGACATAACGGAATCCTTTAACTGATCATGATTGTTTCGAAGATTAAGGATCCGATGATTGGCGAAGTATACTTGGAAGGTTCTACTTATGGAAACCGAGATCCTGATTGTATGGGTGAGCATGATTGATGGGCTATCGACATATTTCTTTAATAGCTCGAATGATCTTCCTAATTGATTCCGTCCAACGGGTAGATTGGAGGAATTCCTTTGGAAAGTGCCAACGGGTATGATGGCATAAATGAGTATAAAAGGAAGACGTTCCAATTGTTCGAGTGTGTGCGCGATAGAATAATTCCAAAGTCTGAAGCTCTTTGTTCTTAGTCAATTCATTTACTGAGCGAAATCGCGTACGCAAAAGAGAGTCTATATTCTGAGAAACCTTGAAGAAGTGTGGTAGAGTTTCTACATTGTGGAATCAAGGGAGAGATTTGCTGTAATAACTCTTTTGTTCATAGTGAAATCCAGCTGGTGGGCTGTCAGTACGGAAGAGTGGACGTAGGCTTGGAATAAGTCGAACCACTATAAACCTTGTGTTCATTTTTCTCTTCCCTACTCTTTACTTTACTTTGATCATAATTTGTTTTGTTAACCAAAGGATAACTTCCTTTCTATTGTCTACTTAGTATTGCTCTCTTATCTCGAGAAATTATTTTTACACCTATTCACCCCCTCTAGGTGCTTATACTAGCTATTTCATGATTGACAATATATATTAAATATTTACCACAACCAAAAAAGGAAATAAATTTAATCGAGGATGCAATCTTTGAACCAGTTTACTTAGGGCACGCATGGTTGCACTTTTATTTTTTGTTCATGAACAGATTTTTTATTTTTTTGTTCCCGGGAACAAAATTGGAATAGAAACAAGAAACAAAAAAAAAACTTGTTTCTTGTTTCTAGAACAATTTTTAAGAACAAAATTTCTCTCTCATTTCTTTTCTTCTCTTTTTCTTTTCTTCTTCTTTTTTCTTTAGCCGATCGCCGGCCACGGCCATGGCTGGCGACCAGCCGTCAAGGACCGGCGAACTTGCCGGAGCGTCGCCGGCCCCTAGCGAGGCTTGGCCTCGCCTAAATCCTGCGAGGCCAAGCTCGCCCAGCCACTGGTGAGGCTTAGCCTTGTCGGGCCACCACTAGGCAATCGGTGGTTGGGCGAGCTCGGCCTCGCTGGGGGCTGGCGAGCCTCGCCTTGGCTGGGTGAGGCCGCCGGCGCTCGTCGGCCGGTCGCCAGCCATGGCCGAGGCCGGCGACCGGCTAAAAGAAGAAAAAAAGAAAAATGAAAGTAAAAAAGGAAAAATAAAATTAAAAAATTAAAAGAAACAAAAATAAATAAATTTACCAAACATATTTTTATTCTTTTTTTATTCCTGGAACAAGTTAACCAAACACATTTTTCTGATAAAAAATTGTTCTTCGGAACAAAAATAGTTTTTTTTTTTTTATATTTCTATTCCCTGAAACATTTTTTGAATAGAAATACAAATAATCGCACCCTTAATCGTTTGACATGTGCACAGGTAAGGCTAACTCATCAATTTTTTATTTGGCAGGTGGGACCCACGGCAGCTTTTGCACGCGCAAAGCCCTTCTCTCCATTGTTTATCGTCCTCAACAAATCCACCAATTTTTCGCAAGTCTCTCTTCACTGCTCATGAGTGACCCGCATGGTCACTGCAGGCTTCACCCCCGGAGAGGGTCCTGGGTGACCAGCCGTCGGCGGTGGTCGCCCCCCTCTCCGGTTGATGGTGGAGCTTCACCATCACCAAATTATCACTAGAAATGCTCCTGCTTGGCTTTCATTTCCTCGTTGTATTCATCATCTTCATTGACAACTTACCCAAAAATTCATCACCAATATCCTTCTTCTCCACCAAGACTCTGAAAAAGAACGAGAACGTGTTAAAAAAAAAAAGAAGAAGAAGAGGCTGTGATGATTCGCACGTACGCAGGCACTGAAGACTGGATGTATCTTGGCAAGGTGGCCAGAACCGGTCACAGCCATGGCGGGATTCCTTTTAATTGTCTGATCTAAGGCGAATTCGAGCCTCACTATCTTCCAACACCATTTCCCCGAATTTTCTTTTTCTTTTCTTCCTTTTTCCTAGATGTGATTATCTTATTTAAGGACAAGTTCCTGTGTTTTACCTTGCCAAAAGAAGTTGGGTTTGTTGTAGGGATGGACACTGGAGAGAGACTATGGACGAAACGATGGATTTATCGGGAAAGATGAGCAGTGAAGGGAGGAAGATAGGCTTCATCAGGGCAAGTTGCAGCCCACTTGTCAAATAAAAATTGATGAGCGGACCTTATTGTACAAGCGTTAAATAATAAATAGCCTGATCAATAATATTAAGTGGAGGGATAGTTCTACCTAATATTTTCTTGGAAAATACATTGGGTGTGCCCGACAGTTCATTTGAATGAATGGCTACTCCACTCTTTGGACGTCACATGTTCGATAGGCCCCACCTATTAGGAGATTTCAAACCATCCTTTCTCTCTCCCCCTTCGTTACTCTCTCTCCCTCCCCTCTCTTGTTAGTTCTTTTAGTCTCATCTCCGTCACAAGAGTACTGGGAAATGAGAAGTGAAGAGTGAAGAAGAAGAAGCCGCTACTACACAAGGAAAAGCAAGCGAAAAAATCAATGAAGAAGAAACAACATATTGTTTTTATCAATGAAATGGAAATAGAAAATCAGGTTAAAGTATGAATGCGAGACCACTTAAGATATTGATTCAAACACGAGACTCATCAGCTCAGATAAGTGAAATGGGGATGGAAAATCAAGTGTTAAGATGTCAATTCGAACATCAGGTTCATCAGCTCACATTAATGAAATGAAGGCGATAAATCGAGTTAAGATTTCAAAATCGTTAGGTTACATCAATGAAAAGAAGATAGAAAATTGGGTCAAGATTTTGATTAGAATGCAAGGCTTGAAATTGAGCTAAGATAGGAGGGGACTTTGAAATCTCCTGTTCGGTGAGGCCTATCAAACGCATGACAACCAAAGAGTGGAGCGACCGCACAAGGATGTAGAGAGCCGGACCCATCAAATATTTTCTCCTTTTTACTGTGAAGCTTCACTTGTCCTCTCAGCATGTCATCCAGTCTGTCCAAGACAGTTGATTGGCTCTGCAGCAGATTTATAAGCATAAGCAATGTAAGGAACAAGACAAAGAAGGCAAAAATAGGACCGGGTAAGGTGTGCAGAGTCCATTCAGCACAAAAAAGAACCCTCATAATTGCAATGAAGGAAGTGGGGGTACAGAGGAGAGACTCCCTTTTAGTATTATTTTGAGGGCAAGGTGTAGTAGTCCTCTGGTCTTTTATGCTTTCTTTCATCGGCCAAACAGAAGGGAGTCTCCCACTGTTCGAACAAAAGGGAGTGCTGAGCACCAAGTTCGTGCTGTAAATACGATGGAAATTGAATATAATTACAGAATTGGAGAACACTCGAGTATATAAGCAATTATAATTATGTGATTCTTCAATTCAGTAATAGATTATTGAAGGTTGGCTCAGCCTAGAAGTCATAGGTTCTAACACTCGAAACAGAACTAAGCAAATCTCTCATCCCTTATCGTTTCTCATTTATTTCTCCGTCGAATTTCTCTAGCTCTCAATTTAATTGCAAAGTTTTGATCGGCTTCCGCAACCATAGTTTCATGACAGTCATGCTCTCTAATGGGAAAGATTGAGCGGAGATTAAGCATAGACCACAAAAGATATAATCTCTTAACTTTATAGTCATAAAGAGAGATTGCTATCGAGTTTGGTAAGTGAAGTGACCAAACAAACTAACAGATTGGAAATGTGGAACCACGGTGCTCTTAATGCTTCTTCTTCGTGTATATTTTCAGAAGATATGGAAATATGGCAATAGTTCCCTTTAATCTAATCCTTCAAATGGACATCATTCTTAATGAATCTGTTGAAGTCATTGTACGATGGCCCTCCACGATGGACGGCTTCCGCAGCTCTCTTTTTCCACTTCTTAGCATTCTCTCTCATCTTCTTCTCGCCGACCCCTTCCATCACTTCCAGGACTAGAGCTTCTATTTCATCGCGCCTCACATACTGGTTCACTTCCGTGCCAATCCCCCATTCTGTACACGCATACCGACAGTTTGTCTCTTGCTCGGCGAAGAACGGCCAGCAAATGAGAGGAACGCCTCCGTGGATAGCTTCTGACTGAATACCCTATTGCTTTAGCCACATAAATAATTGTCGAAATGCCCAAAAGACTGTTGAGACCCCTCAAAACAGCAATAGACTAAAAGTCAAAATTGTCATTGTTGGACGTGCGGACCCCTCAAGTGCCTTAACTTTGCCCTCAAGTGCCATAACTTACGAAAGGTACACTTAAGTGCCAAAATCGGAGTAAAAGGGATCACTTGAGTGCCAATCCGGCCAAAATCCGGCTAAAACGCCAACGTGGCGTTTTTCCGGCGAAGCGCGTGCAAAACGGCGCCGTTTTGCACGTTGACGTGGCCAAAACGGCGTCGTTTCGACTGACGTGGAACAAAATAAATAAATAAATAATTAAATTAAATTTAAATTAAATTTAGTTAAAATATTTTAAAAAATAATATTTAAAAATTTAAAAAACTTTAAAAAAAATTTAAAAAAATTATAAAAATTATAAAAAAAAAAAGGAACAGGGGGAGGCGGCTGAGGGATCAGCCCTCAGCCGCCGCCGCCGCCGCCCCGCCGCCGCCGGGAAGAGCCGGCGACGGCGGGGGGAGGGTCGGCCGGGGTCGCCGGGCCCTGGCCAGGGGCCGGCGACCCCGGCCGACCGGCGGCGAGGGCTCGCGAGCCCTCGCCGCTGGATCTAGGCGAGGGCCGCGAGCCCTCGCCCAGCCCTCGCCGCTGGATCTGGGCGAGGGCTCGCGAGCCCTCGCCGCTGGATCTGGGCGAGGGCCGCGAGCCCTCGCCGCTAGATCTGGGGGGGTGCGCGGCCCTCGCCCAGATCCGGTGAGGGTCGGCGGCCCTCGCCCGGCCGGGCCAAGGCCGCCTCCCGCTGGGGCGACCCCCGGCGGGCGGCGGCCCTTGGCCCGGCCGGGCGAGGGCCGCCGACCCTCGCCGGATCTGGGCGAGGGCTGCGACCCTCACCGCCGGTCGGCCGGGGTCGCCGGCCCCTGGCCAGGGCCCGGCGACCCCGGCCGACCCTCCCCCGGCCGTCGCCGGCCCTTCCCGGTGGCGGCAGGGCGACGGCGGCGGCGGCTGAGGGCTGATCCCTCAGCCGCCTCCCCCCATTCCCTTTTTTTTTTTTTTAATTTTTTTAAAGTTTTTTAAATTATTATTTTTAAAATATTTTAAATATAATTTAATTTTAAAATTATTATTTTTAAATATTTTAACTAAATTTAATTTTAAAATTAATTTAATTAATTTTTTAATTTTCTTTTTGCCACGTCAACCCAAAACGACGCCGTTTTAGCCACGTCAGCGTGCAAAACGGCGTCGTTTTGGGCGCGCTTCGCCGGAAAAACGCCACGTTGGCGTTTTGGCCGGACTTTGGCCGGAGTGGCACTTAAGTGATCCGTTTTTTTTCGAATTTGGCACTTAAGTGTACCTTTCGTAAGTTATGGCACTTAAGTGTCCCTTTGGCCAAAGTTATGGCACTTGAAGCGTTCTTTTGCCGTCATTGTTGACAGCAAGGTTGAACGGAGCCATTGCTCCAGCGTCCTGAGCCCTTACAGTCCTCTCACGGACAGCCAACTCCAGAAACTGTAGTGAGGGCTTCAACAAAGCTATGGGCCCCCATGAAAATTCTAGCCTCCTCGGCATCCTCTAGCAAAAGCCTGATTTGTTCTACCACTTTGCATTTTCTACACAATTCCTCTCCTCCATTTAGTACTTCAAGAAAATGGTCATGTTATTGAGAAATATTAACCTCAGGCACTTGTTCTGATGCAGAAAATTTTCCTTTCTCATCCTCTTCCTCCTCAGTGGTGCCACCCTCCGCCAAAGGGACCACTTTGACCCCCTTTGAATTGCACGGAGAGACAATGTTCATTGATCTTGAATTTGTGGGTTTAGACTCAGACATTGCCAACCTCCAATGATTCAAATCAAGAAAGTATTTGAGATAGCTAGTATAAGCACCTAGAGGGGGTGAATAGGTGTAAAAATAATTCTTCGTGATATAAGAACAATACTAAGCAGACAATAGAAATGAAGTTCTTCTTTGGTTAACAAGACGAATTATGATCAAAGTAAAGCAGAGAGTAGGGAAGAGAAAATTGAACACAAGGTTTATAGTGGTTTCGCTTATTCCAAGCCTACGTCCACTCTTCTGCACTGACAGCCCACCGGCTGGATTCCACTATGAACAAAAGAGATGTTACAGCAAGTCTTTCCTTTGATTCCACAGTGTAAATAGTCTACCACACTTCCTCAAGGTTTCTCAGAATATAAACTCTCTTTTGCGTACAAGATTTTGCTCAACAAATGAATTGACTAAGAACAAAGAGCTTCAGACTTTGGAATTCTTCTATCGCGCACTCTCGAACAACTGGAACGTCTTCCTTTTATACTCCTTTATACCATCATACCTGTTGGCACTTACCAAAGGAATTCCTCCAATCTACCCGTTGGACGGAATCAATTAGGAAGATCATTCGAGTTATTAAAGGAACATATCGATAGCCCATCAATCCTGCTTGCCCATACAATCAGGATCTTGGTTTCCATAAGTAGAACCTTCCAAGTATACTTCGCCAATCATCGGATCCTTAATCTCTGAATCAATCATGATCAAATAAAGGATTCCGTTATGACATATCCAGCCAAGAGATCTTCTCCAGTCGATAAGGTCAAATCCTTAATGAAACACCCAGTTCTGGATAACCCTTCTTCGACAGATTAGAAACTGTTAATGAGAATAGACTTTGAGTCTTGAGTCTGGCAGTCCGGAGGTCTTCAGACTTTGAATAGAAGAGTCTGCAAATCTTCAGACTAGACTGATGGAAACATTTTGTCAGGTTCAAAATACTCCAGGAAGATTTCTCCAACAATCTCCCCCTCTTTAATGGTGACAAAACTTTCTTGCGGATTTGAATAACTTTGACCTGCAAAATATTACTCAAGCAAATATGGATATCTTATAAAGATAAATGGCTTAATGATAATACTAGAATCTGCAACCACAGAAAATAGGTTAGTCTTTCATGTGAGTGAAGCCATTCATAAGATATCAATAGTACTTAATATAAGTAGTCAATAAGCAGTCAAATCCAAATCCCAAATTCAGTCCACATCCAGACATCCAGACATTCAAGTCAAGTCATAATCAAAACAAACCAAAGTTCAACAAAATTTAAGTTCAAAGTTTCAAATCTTGCATCTCTCCCCCTTTTTGTCATCATAAAAAGGTTGAGATGGAAAGAGAATTGATTCAAGAATACTTGGGAACACGAACAAGCTGGAAATCTCCCATTGAATGGACAATGCCTTCCAGCTTTTTCAAGTCCTCATTTAGTTGTGCCACATCTTCACCCTTAGCATTTGCCTTAATCTGAAGAGAAAGGGCTTGGATCTGATCATTCAGAGAAACTGAAGAAGCTTGACCTGCATTCTGCAAATTCTGAACTTCACATCCCAGAGCATATATCTGACCCCACATTTCCAAGAGAACATCAAGAATTCTGTGAAAGTCTGCTGAATTTGCAGTCTGCGTACTGGCTTCTGCATGATCATATGGAGTAAAGGCAGACGATGGCAAATCAGCATGGTCACGCAGATTGGGCGATGAAACATCATGTCATTCTTCAGGAAATTGAGAGGCATAGATGTCCTCTGGATCTGCTGGAGAGCGACTGACTCCCTCACTGGTAGCAGGATATGAGGACATTCCTCTTTTCTCATGATCTCCCCCTGTTTCCATGCCTTCAGGTGGAGAAGAGTGTTCCTCATTCTCTGTTTCCGCTTGATCTCCTCTCTCTTCTTCTTCTTCAATTCTTTCCTCCTCTTCATCTCTTTCTTCTGCTTCTCTCTCCTCTGTTTGTCTTTCCTCTGCTTCTTTCTCCTCTGCTTCCAAATTTTCTCTTTCTCCAGTCCTCTATTCTGTCTCATCTGTGTCCTTATCTTGTCTCTCCATTGATTCTGGAACAGAACGACTCAAGTTCTTCAATGCCATAGCAGAAATGGTGATGTCTTCCTCATCATCTTCATCCTCAACGATGAGAGCTCTTCTTTTCTTGGATGAAGCAACCATGGGCTCCTTTCCTTTTCTCTTTGCAGCCGAAGAAACTTGATGAGACTTAACAGGGGTTTTCTCCTTGAATTTCTCCAACGCCTTGTTGAGTTCCTTCAGACGCATTTTAGAGACCATTTTCAGTCCCACCACCATTTGATCACACGATCGAACACAAAGAATTCGTGGAGGCTGAACATTCAAATGTTTGAATAACTTTGTCACAAGAGCTGGATAAGGAAGTTGACCCTTGTCCTTCATCACTGCCCTGTACATGTGGAACATGATAGTATGTGGAAGAGAGAACTTTTTCCCTGCATTGATGGCATACATCAGCTTTGCCTCTGAGTTTGAAACATTAGTCTTTGAAGTATATTTTGGTCTGAGGCAATTAATCACAATCTTGTGAAGCAGAATGTTGAATGCACTCATCCTTGAGTAGAAAACCTTTCCCTCGGTCCTTCTATCCTTAACAAGTTCCAACGTAGTACGAGCAATAGAGACATTGATAGGTTGATATCTCCCTCTCTCAACCCCAATCACATCAGCCAACATATCTACATCCACCACATAGTCCTGATCTCGGACACTAAAAGAGAATCTATTCGCATCCAGGAAACTAAGATTCAAATAGAAATAAGTAGTGAGTTCAGCATAGGCTTCTGTAGAGTTAGAATAGAACTGTTCAAGTTGAAGAAGACTGAATTTTTCCCTCAATTTAACATTCACAGCATCAAGGAAATCAAAGTCTACACTTCTATGGTTTATTACCGCACGCTTCAACTACTTAGAGTATAGATGCTTTTGTTCCTCCGATCGAAACAAGTCTGTCCTTTTTCCCCGAAATTTTTGCCGCAACACCCATTCTTGGTTGAAACTGACTGTACAACTTGTCATCATCATTCCCATCTATCCGATTCAGCCCTTCAACACGAGGATCGATTGGAATATTTGCCATTGCTTCTTCTGCCGATCCAGCAGGGGCAATTCCTAACCATTCCATAGTGCGTAAAGAGAAGGTTTCATTTTTGTACCCTTTGTCTTTTAGAAATTCGTCAATGTAGTTCAAAGGAGTTCCACCCCTTTTTAAAGCATGATAAAGCTTGTAGGTAAAAGAGGGCTTATAGACTCTTACAAGTTCTGCATCTTCAATTATTTCTTCTTTTTCTTGTCGAGCAACCTCCTATTGTCTAGATGGAGAAGATGGACGCTGCTGAGAATGTTGTGGGCTCTGCTGCTGACTAGGAAACTCTTCTTCCTCGATGAGATCGAAGTGCGTAGGCCCCTCACGCATTTGCTGTGGTCCCCTGTTCGCGATCCTCGAAGACTTTCTTTGGGAAGACATTTTTCACAGTCTTTAAGAGATTCCAAGCTTGTTTTCCCAAGAAAGATGACAACTTTTCGAAGATTAAACAAGAGAAGAAGACAGAAATGGAAGATCGATACTCTCTTAGGGTTTTTGTGAAAGAAACGAAGAGAAATTGACAGTATATATAACAGTCGAAGAGAGGCATACGGAACGTCATAAAAGAAAGTAAAAAGATGCCTTTTTAAAAAATAACTGCCATTTTTCGAAAAATTAGATAATTTTTATTTCAAAAATAACTTCATTTTCGAAAAGGAAACGCTGCAATAATCACGTCAATTAAAGATAGCAATAATCAAACACGGTTGATGATCGTACCTTTTCGAGATGAGAATCGAGACATAAGAAAATAATTTACGAAAGAAAACCTTGATCGTCTGAGTCTAGGAGTCTCTAGACTTTAACTTCTTCAAACTTCAAGATATTGAGTCTGGAACAGATGATTTCACATTGATTTTTCTCCAAAGGCTTTGTAAATATATCCACCAATTGGTTCTTTGAGTCAACAAACTGAATCGAAACTTCTCCATTTTGAACATGATCTCTAATGAAGTGATGTCGAATCTCTATATGATTTGCTCTTGAGTGAAGGATTGGATTCTTGGTGAGATTGATTGCGCTGATGTTGTCACAGTTAATCTTCGTGCATGAATCTTCAATTCCAAAGTCTCTTAGCTGTTGTTTTATCCACAGAATTTGTGAACAACAACTTCCAAGAGCTACATATTCCGCTTCTGCTGTAGAAAGAGCTACTGTACTTTGCTTCCTTGAAAACCAAGATACTATCCTGCTTCCAAGTAGTTGACAGGTACCCGAGGTGCTCTTTCTATCAACTCTGCATCCGGCTAGGTCTGCGTCTGAATATCCGAGAAGAGTAAATTCTTTCTTTTTAGGATATCAAAGACCAATGCTCGAAGTTGATGTCATGTATTTGATAATACGCTTTGCGGCACTCAGATGAGATTCTTTTGGTTCTGCTTGAAATCTAGCACAAATGCAAACACTAAACAGAATGTCAGGTCTAGAAGCAGTAAGATAAAGAAGTGAAGCAATGATACTCCTGTATAGCTTCTGGTCAACTTTCTTTCCTCCTTCATCTTTGTCTATCTTCAAAGAGCTTGACATTGGTATATCAGTCTTTTTGCAATTTTCCAGTCCAAACTTTTTGACAAGATCATTGGCATATTTTTCTTGATGAATAAAAGTTCATTCCTTCAGTTGTTTCACTTGAAGTCCAAGAAAGAAGGTTAGTTCACCCATCATACTCATTTCAAATTCATCATGCATAGACTTAGAGAATTTCTTGCACGGGCTTTCATTAGAGGATCCAAAAATAATATCATCAACATATATTTGAATAAGCAGAAAACTTTTGTTTTCTCTTTTGATAAACAGAGTAGTGTCTACTTTACCTTTGACAAAGCCGTTTTGAATTAAAAACTTACTCAGCCTGTCGTACCAAGCTCGAGGTGCTTGCTTTAAACCATATAAGGCCTTTTTCAGTCTGAATACTGAGTCTGGTTTCCTTGGGTCTTCAAACCCAGATGGTTGTTCCACATAGACTTCCTCATGGATAAATCCATTCAGGAAAGCACTTTTGACGTCAATTTGGAATAACCTGAAATTCTTATAACAAGCAAAAGCAAGTAATAATCGAATTGCTTCTAACCTTGCTACTGGTGCGTAAGTCTCATCATAGTCTATCCCTTCTTCTTGCGTATATCCCTTGGCCACGAGTCTTGCTTTGTTTCTTACGACCTTTCCTTTCTCGTTCATCTTGTTCCTGAAAACCCATTTAGTTCCAATAATAGATTTACCTTTCGGTTTAGGAGTCAACTCCCAGACATCATTAATGCTGAATTGCCTGAGTTCTTCTTGCATAACTTCAATCCAGCTTTCATCAGATAAAGCTTCTTCTATGCTTTTGGGTTCTATTTCAGAAATAAGAGCCACAGCACTAGACTCTTCGCGCCTTTTGGATCTTGTGCGAATTCCTTCATTAATGTCGCCAATAATGAGATCTTTGGGATAACTGGACTTATGCTTCCAGTTACTGGTCGATTTGTCAGATTGATGATCACTTTCTTCATTTGAATCTTCAACAATCATTTGATGCTGGTCTTTCAAAGTCTGAGCTGCTTCCTGAGATTTAGACTTTGTAGAGTTTGGAGCAGGTTCAGATTCTTCAAGATGAGTCTGAATAGATTCGTTTTGCATAGAATCTTGGAATTTGACATTCATTGATTCCTCCACAAATTGAGTCTTCTTGTTGTAGACTCTATACGCTTTGCTTGTGGTTGAATATCCAAGGAAGATGCCTTCGTCTGATTTTTCTTCAAACTTGCCAACTCGATCATTTGCATTTTTCAATATAAAGCATTTACATCCAAACACATGAAAATATGAAACAATAGGCTTCTTTTCTTTGAATAACTCATAGGGGGTTTTTTCCAGAATTGGTCTTAGAAAAACTCTATTAATAATATAACATGCTGTAAAAACTGCTTCAGCCCAAAAACGTGAAGAGATATTACTTTCAATTAAAAGAGTTCTAGCCATTTCTTGAAGCAACCTATTCTTTCTTTCCACAACTCCGTTTTGTTCTTGAGTATATGGAGAGGAGAACAAATGCTGAAAACCAAATTCATCACAAAACTTTGTAAAATCTTGATTTTCAAATTCACCTCAATGGTCTGTTCTTATACTTGAAATAACATACCATTTTTCATTTTGAACCTTTTTAGCAAATTTTTCAAAGTAAGAGAAGGTTTCAGACTTACTTGCCAGGAAATATACCCAGGTAAATCGTGAGTAGTCATCCACAATTACTAGGCAATATTTCTTACCTCCAATACTCTGAGTTCTGGTTAGTGGAAACTTGATTTATTGGTTTAAAGGAATTTCTTACCTGCTTTCCCAATATGCATGGTGTACATAAATCAGACTTTTGGTATGATAGATTGGGTAAACCACGAACAAGCCTTTTTGCTGAAATTTTGGCTATCTGCTTCATATTGATGTGCCCAAGTTTTCTGTGCCATAAGTTCACTTCGTCTTGAATTGAGTTTAAACATTGCGATTCATCTGGTTTCACATCCAGGAAGTAGATATTTCCATGTCTTCGACCCATGAATGACTGAGTAGAATCTTTACTGGTTCCTGAACATATTCCCTCTTGAAAGTTGATTTTGAAACCGGTATTACACAGCTGACTGATACTTAGCAAATTGTAGTTGAGTCCTTCCACTAAGGAAACATTGCTTATTGTGAGGTTTCCAATCTTTACAGTTCCAAATCCCACAATTCTTCATTTGCTCTTTCCTCCAAATGAGACTTTTCCACCATTTACTTGAACGAGCTTTATGAAGCAATTTGAATCTCCTGTCATATGTCTTGAGCATCCACTATCCAGATACCATTTTACCTTTTTCTTGATAGTGACTTGCATTTTAAAAAGAAACTCAAACTTTCTTTGGTACCCATATTTTCTTGGGTCCATTGGTGTTAGTATGACATGCGGTTTTTGCCCATACTTTCTTAACAGGTTTCCAAACCATAGGACATTCTTTTTCTGGTTTCTTTCACTCGATCAGTTCCTTCATAAGTGATGTGTAATCTATCCCAGACTTCTTTAGCTGTAGAACAAGAAGATATTCTGTTATTTCAGTAGGTGACAATGCATAATATAAAGAATAAATTGCTTTTGTATCAAGAGCTTGTCTCTTGATTATCTCTTCATGAGTCATTT
The DNA here is from genome assembly GCA_028830015.1 of Eucalyptus grandis x Eucalyptus urophylla. Lineage (NCBI taxonomy): Eukaryota > Viridiplantae > Streptophyta > Magnoliopsida > Myrtales > Myrtaceae > Eucalyptus > Eucalyptus grandis x Eucalyptus urophylla. The sequence continues at coordinate 59,656,646 of CM054200.1, read as the reverse complement.
CACTAGACTCAACAGTATCTTTTCCTCTCTCTGAGATAGGTGCAGCTTTCATCTTGTTTTTCCATATGTTGTAAGCATTTCCATCAAAGTAAGGCGGTCTGGTATTGTTTTGCCCTTCTACCAGCCCTGGAGCTAACATACTAGCCATGGATCTTTAACTCTGAAGTAAAACACTTCAAACAAAGTGAGTACACAGGCTCTGATACCAATTGAGATAGCTAGTATAAGCACCTAGAGGGGGTGAATAGGTGTAAAAATAATTCTTCGTGATATAAGAACAATACTAAGCAAACAATAGAAAGGAAGTTCTTCTTTGGTTAACAAGACGAATTATGATCAAAGTAAAGCAGAGAGTAGGGAAGAGAAAATTGAACACAAGGTTTATAGTGGTTCGGCTTATTCCAAGCCTACGTCCACTTTTCTGCACTGACAGCCCACCGGCTGGATTCCACTATGAACAAAAGAGATGTTACAGCAAGTCCTTCCCTTGATTCCACAGTGTAGATAGTCTACCACACTTCAAGGTTTCTCAGAATATAAACTCTCTTTTGCGTACAAGATTTCGCTCAACAAATGAATTGACTAAAAATAAAGAGCTTCAGACTTTGGAATTCTTCTATCGCGCACTCTCGAACAACTAGAACGTCTTCCTTTTATACTCCTTTATGCTATCATACCCGTTGGCACTTACCAAAGGAATTCCTCCAATCTACCCGTTGGACGGAATCAATTAGGAAAATCATTCGAGCTACTAAAGGAACATGTCGATAGCCCATCAATCCTGCTCGTACATACAATCAGGATCTTGGTTTCCATAAGTAGAACCTTCCAAGTATACTTCGCCAATCATCGGATCCTTAATCTCTGAATCAATCATGATCAAATAAAGGATTCCGTTATGACATATCCAGCCAAGAGATCTTCTCCAGTCGATAAGGTCAAATCCTTAATGAAACACCCAGTTCTGGATAATCCTTCTTCGACGGATTAGAAACTGTCAATGAGAATAGACTTTGAGTCTTGAGTCTGGCAGTCCGGAGGTCTTCAGACTTTGAATATAAGAGTCTGTAAATCTTCAGACTAGACTGATGGAAACGTTTTGTCAGGTTCAAAATACTCCAGGAAGATTTCTCCAACAATATTGAGGCCCCTCTAGGATAGGAACACCATTTTGCTCGCACCAGCTAGCAACAAGTCCTTTCACACAGTAATTAGGTGTCAAACAAAGATGAGACAGCTTCTATTGAGTTTTAGAACAAGTGTTGTGCTAATCACTAAACCATTTTTCAGTACAGATCCTTTCATATGCCTATCCAGAAGAAATAGTGACTGGCTGCAAGGATATCGGACACCTCAACTTTTCTGGTGGAAGTGGCATTTGGCCTGATTTCCTGATACTCGGCCTAAAGTTAAAAAAAAAAAAAAAAGAAACTCGGCTTTGATAGGTATCTTTCAAATGCTTGCCCATTAAGAGTGAGCTGATCCAAATTGAGTCGATTTAGTACCTAATCCAAGGACCAATTCGCACTATATTGATCCTTAATTTTTGGGATCGAGGATCGATCCTATTGAGTTTGGGATTGAGGATCAGACACACTTGATCTAGTTCCAAGGTCAACTCCGGACCAACCAATTATTATTATTATTATTATTTGTATTTCTTAAAAGGACAAACATACTCTTTAAATTATATATCCATCCACAATGCAACATTGGACAATCAAACTATAAATATCAATATAGATTAAACATAAATCAAAGATAAGATAAACAAAAATACCATTTGCGATTGTTGAGCCACGTCCGTGAGGTGGGCCAAGAAAGGAAGCCATAAGCGTAGAAACAATATCCATCATTTCTGCAAACAACGACAAATTCCCAGTAGCTATCAATAAAAGCAATACAAACATAGAACATGGAGCCGAGATGTGAGAAACTCCAGCACTGTACCCACCGACAAGCCCAAAAGGGAAATTATAGCATTCACTAACGACTGAATACCTTATTGCCTTTGCCACATAAATAATTGTCAAAAGATATGCAGAACAGTATTGAGACCCTGTTGAGCTGCGTGGTGTAGCTCTATATCACTTGTAAAGTGGCGAAAATGTGGTTATAATAAACACTCTCTTAATATTATAAAACCGCTTAATTACACCAGTTTTGCTAAACACACGATGGACTCACCCTCACGCCACTCACTAAACACGCTACATACGCCGCTATCACTTACTTCCCACACATGCTCAGCACACTCTACACAGCACATTTGAAGACCTACTCACTACACAAGACCCCTATTCTTCTATTTGAGGCGAGAACTCAAGTGGATGAAGTTAGGCTATTTATAGCCTTCATCTACCAACTCTCTTAGCAAATTATCTCTGAGACAACGGAGATTTTTGCTTCTATCTTTCATGTTGGACAATTTACAGCCACAGGCTCTACCTGCCACAAACAGCCTAGAGTCTTGTAGCCTTCACTAGAAAATTTTAGGGAGAGAGAGAGGGTTGAACTTGTCAGGATGAAGAATAATCTAGAGAGAGAGGCGGTGATTGATCCAACACTCCCCCTCATCAACTACTCTCTCTTAATTCAGATATAGTAGTCGTCCCAATATTGCTTTCAAACTCAACCGAATAGTTGCTCCGATCAAGTTTCAGAAAAAAAGGAAGGAATTCACCTTTTTCAGTTATTATTTCTTGTGAATTCTTTGCAATTTCTCTTTCGAATTGCAATCCTCGTCCTCGATCGGTCGATCGATCGTATTGTATTTCGATACCCGTGTACATCTCAATTTTGTCTGACGCTCTGCTGTTATTCTGCCCTCAGTCTACAATTTTGCGCCCAACACCAAAAGGAAGCTTTGATATATTGAGCAGCTTTTTCGAATTTTTTGGACCCGAATCCTGTGGGATCGCCTTGGCTTCATCGACGAGCCCTTTTATCTAGGAGGCTGGGAGTTTCGGTCTGCTTTATTTGCGGTACCGTTACTTAAGTATTTCGGTTTCTTCTCTTGTGGACCATGGTGAACTGATGTAAATGGACTTTAAAGTATGTCGACTTCGAATTCTGTCTGTGTTTGCCCTACATATCACATAGCCTGAACTCTGATTTAATCTAGTTTACAGTGATAAAAGGTAAATCAATCGTCTAAGTAACATGAGCTTGACTTAAATCTGAGTCCCAAGAGATGAAATCCTCGATTTCAAAGGGTTTAAAAAAGAAACCAAATGCAAATGGAATTAAATCTCATGTCGAATCTATCTAGTACGTGGAACTGTGGTTCTCCTCAAATCTTTTGGAGGTGTTTGATTCTTTACAATATGCCATATGATTTCGTTAGGTCACCAGGAGACAGAATTACAGGAAGTTTAGCTGCTAAAAGCTATTCACACAAGCATTGAGCATCATCTTCTATTTCTACACCATGTCAAACGTTGCTTCTCATTGGGCCTGTCTGTAACTTCATAGTAGCAACCTTTTTATTGGATTACACTCTTCAGTTAATCTCGGCTCTATATTGTGGAAATTCATTTTGAGAAGAGTTCTGGTTTTTGTCTAATGGCGAGTGAATGTTTGAACATGCCTTTCCAAAACAATTCTGCTTACTATCCAACGTTTATTGAATTCATGGACATGCTTTCCATATAGTGCTTTGAACTTTATTGATGTGACGACTCGTGTATGAAGTCTCTCTTTCATGTGTGCATGAGTTCATGTGTGTCCTCTAATATTGTTCTCTGGTTGGATCTTTTTGAAATCCTTTGTCGAAGTACTTGAAGAAGTTACTTTGCCCTATGAACACGTGACTGTAAGTATTGAGCTCAACAGTTCTTCGTGAAACAGACTTTTTGAATAAACATGAGATAGTGTTTAACACAATATATTGGAGTGTCGGGTATCAAATTCATGACATTCCTTAAATTTTAGATATTCGAGATGTCTATGTATGTTCTCTTCTTAGTCAAATGGAGTAATGGTAAGTACTTAGTAGAGTTTATGGTTTTATAGTTCCCATAAGCGTAGCTGGATTTTACATGCTTTTATCTCTGATAAGTATTCTTGTCTATCTCTAGGAGGATTGATTGATGAGATGACTGATGACTTTACCTCAGTTGTTATATCATGCGGATCTCACATGAAATGAAAAAAAAAATCATAGGCAATGATGCATTATGCTTACGTGATGGATCATGTATTTATTCGCTTTCAAGTTTTTTCTAAATAGAAGTTACTTCCTTTCCTTTTTGTTGAAATCATGCAGATTATTAAACTTTAAAAGATCATGCAAAGATTTTACAGGATTGCAAAGACTGAAAGTCTCATAGATAAATTCTAAAGATTGAGGAGATGCCAAATGAAAGTCAAAATATCGATGGAGAGAAAAAATTGAAAATAACAGACAATACACATAAATACTCAAAACAAACGATTGGCGCTCATGGGAACATCTCAACCGTTGAATCACATGACATGTACTATCAACGATTAAGCATATGGTAACGAAAGTGATGATGGATCAGGCGTCCCTGACCAGCTCATGTTGGAATAGGCTCAATCGATCCGAAAAGGCAAAACGGACAGATTTGGACGAGCAATTCCATTTTCATGCTTGACCCTTCTACCTTAGCCCTTACTTCGGCCAGTCCAGACTCGATCAGTTTTATGTCGTTCGTTTGATAATTTTTTCGATCATTGAAAGCTTGGATAGAGATTTTCAAACATCACAACCATTAGCACAGTAGAACTCGCGTCTATCTATCTTTTGCTTACAGCTTTTCTGAGATGAACTTCACATGTTTACTTTGATGCAAAAATCGATCTCTTTGAGTGCTGACTCATTTAAGCATCTGAGATTATAATATGTTACCTAGATTAACCTAGCAAACACATTCACAAACAAAATATTTGATCAGTTTTATCTTTCTTAAGCCAAGAGGATCTCAGAAAGCCCAATATAGAAGCAAAATGATTTGATAAGATGAGCAGAAATCCAAGCTTTCTCGGATAATTATTGAGAAAGAAAGAGAAAGTGTATTCTTGGGTGACGATCCTCACTTGAGGAAACTGTTCGAGCACCTTCGGAAATTTAAGCTATGCCTCAACCCCGCAAAATGTGTTTTTGGAGTGAAATATGGGAAGCTGTTAGTGTTTATGGTCAGTAGCAAGGGCATAGAGATTGATCCGTCAAAAGTTAAGGTTATCTGTGATTTACGACCCCCAACTAACATTAGAGAAGTTTGCAGCCTGATGGGACGACTCAATTATGTGACGAGGTTCATTTGTCAGTTGTCTGAAACAGCGAAGCCATTCTTCAAGCTCCTGAAAAAGAATGCAAAGATTGAGTGGGATGTCGAGTGCCAGGGCGCCTTCGAGAAAATAAAATACTATCTCACTCACGCACCAGTCCTAGTTTCCCCTCTCCCTAAAATTCCCTTGATTTTGTATTTCACCATACATGACGAATCATTGGGAGCCATGTTAGCACAGAAAAGACCAAACGATGGGAGAGAATGCGTAATATAATACTTGAGCAAGAAATTCACTGTTTCCGAGATGAACTACACAGAAGTTGAGAGGACTTGCATGGCCTTAATTTGGGTGTTGCACAAGCTGCAACAATACACACTCCATCACTGAATCCTATTGGTGAGCGAAAATGATCCCATCAAGTACCTCATGGAGAAGCCGGCGTTAGTTGGCAAGTTGGCCAAGTGGCAAATCTCAATTTCAGAGTTTGACGTTCAAAGCTTGGGGCAAAAGTCCATTAAAGGTCGCACCATAGCAGACATGTTGGCAGAAGGTTCCGAGAGGTCTAAAGCATTTGATGAGGATAATGATGCAGAGGAGCGAATTTTACTTGTATCAAGTGACAAATGGATGATGTACTTTGATGGTGTAGTGAACTTAGCTGGGTCGGGTACCGGGGCAGTTCTTATCTTCCTAGACGAACAACACTACCCTGTTGCCGTTAAATTGACGTTCCCTTGCATGAATAACATCGCTGAGTATAAAGCATGCATTCTCGGCCTCCAAGCCGCCATCGATATGAAGATCCGAAAGTTGCAAGTTTATGGTGATTTGGCCCTTATCATCTTACAGACCGAAGGCGAATGGCGAACACGAGATTCTAAATTAATTCCGTATCATGAGTTCCTAGGGGAGTTGACGAAGGAATTCCAAGAAATATCATTTGAATACTTACCAAGGTCTCAAAATCAGTTCGCCGATGCCCTAGCTACATTGTCTTCAATGTTGCAAGTAATTGGAGGCTTGGACATTGAACCATTGAGAATTGAAATCCTTAGACGCCCGGCTTATTGCATGACAATTGAAGAGGAATTGGATGGACAGTCATGGTATCATGATATCTTGAAGTATCTATAGAAGGGTGAATTCCTCGAAGGAAGTGAAGCAACAGACAGAAAGCATTTGATAAAGCTAGCATCAAAATTCTTCGCCAGTGGAGATGTCCTCTACAAAAGGTCCTTCGACTCAACATTTCTAAGGTGTGTTGACACTAAAGAAAACGACCATTTGATAAAGGAGATATATGAAGGGGAGTGTGGCCCCCATATGAATGGCCACTTCTTGGTGAGAAAGATCATGCGACTCGACTATTATTGGCTGACCATGGTGGCCGACTGCATTTAGCACGTACGACGGTGTCATCAGTGCTAGATTTATGGAGATAGGATAAATGCCCCTCCAAATGAACTTCACCAAATGTCTCAACCCTAGTTCTTTTCAATGTGGGGAATTGACGTGATCGGGCCCATTAACCCCAAAGCTTCAAATGGGCATCAATTTATCCTTGTGGCAATAGACTATTTTACCAAGTGAATCGAGGTCAATTTGTATATTAATGTTATTGCCAAGAATGCGGCAAAGTTCATTCGTCGCGACATTGTCGCTTGTTACAGGGTGCCGGAGGCGATCATTACCAACAATGGCACTAATTTGAACAACAAGGTCGTGGATGGTTTGTTTAGTGAGTTTTGAATTAAGCATTTGAACTTGTCACCGTACCGTCCTCAGATGAATGAGCAGTGGAGGCGGCAAACAAGAACATAAAGAAAATCCTATCAAAGATTGCCGAAAATTATCATGATTGGCACGATAGGCTCCTTTACCCGCTAATGGCACACCGAACTTCTATTTGCACCTCCACAGGGATAACTCCTTTTTCACTTGTGTACAGGATGGAGGCAGTCTTAACCGTTGAAGTTGAAGTCCCTTCTCTAAGGGTCCTTTCCCAATCTACGCTTGATGAGACTAAGTGGATGCAACAGAGGTATGAGCAGTTAAACATGATCGATGAGAAGAGATTGCAAGTTGTATGTCATGGCCAATTCTATCAGAGACGAGTTCAATCGAAGGGTGCGTCCTAGATACTTTGAAGTCAACGACCTAGTGCTGAGAAAAGTGCTTCCTACCAGACCCTCGTGGCAAATTCACCCCGAACTACGAAGAGCCGTATGTTGTTAAGAAGATTATGCTTGGTGGTGCTATGATTTTAGTTGAAATGGATGGTAGTGAACTGCCTAGACCTGTAAACACAGATGCAGTCAATAAATATTTTCCATGATTGAAATCAAGGCTAAGGAGCCATTTCATGCACAATCTAGGTCACATGGCATCATGCATAGCATCATAGACATCATGCATATATCACATACACGCATATCTATTTGTGTTTCAAGCACCTTACTGTTCGATGAGGAAATGGCGGAGGGAAAAGTTGATTCAAAGACCCATCAAGTCTCCACACAAATGGTTGAATATCTCTTTTTTAAATGAGAGGTAAAAAAAATGCGAAAAAAAGCTGCATGGCATCATTCGCATAACCTATCTCCGGTGTCACTATTCGTGCTTCATGTCAGTGACCCTCGAGGAAAGGGTTTGCAAAAATGTTTTTATTCGGGCAAAAGTTGAAACGTTAACCATGCCAAACAAGAGGTGCTTAGGATGAAGAAAGGCAAGCCATTTCCAAATACGTCGTTCAAACACTTTTGAGAGTTGAGTGAAAAGCGATATTCTCTTAAGACGAAAGATTCATTCGCATTTAGCAACAAAGATCGAAATGACAAAGGCATTTCATTCATCAACCCCAGGCATTGCACTAATCTCTTGCTAACCTTTTGGGCCGAATAAAGATGATCATTCAAAGTACCCCTGCCGAGAAGAACCGTACACTGGGGTAGCATATGAGGTTATGGTCGAGATAGCGAAAGATTGAGAAAAATTCTATTACTTTCACTTGCATTGATCTTCCGGTGAGAGTTTAGAGGAATTTTTATTAGAGCCTGACTCATCCCAAGGTGAAGAAGAGCATTTCCTTCTCTTCCCAAACACTAATATCCATTGCTTTAACCAATTTGGGCCTGATTGCTCATTTCTAAACCCCGAGCGGTGATCATCTCCCTTCACTGGGGCAAGACATAAAGATTGACCACGTGCGATTGACATTTACGAGAAAACATGAAAAGCATCTCAAAAGTCATAAGTGTTCCAAAAGTTCGAAAAAAGGCTCAGCAAGTTAGGGGGCATGAAAAAGCAGTGTGCCTGGTAAAAGTAAGGCCAATGCTCATTTTTTTTTTTTAAACAAAAGTAAAAATGCTGCATTTTATGTGAAAGAAAAATTGTCAAAGTCAAAATGCTTGCGAAAAAAATCATCGCAAAGGCAAAGGAAATTAAAGAAAAGAGCAAAGCTCTCGTGCAGAAATGATTAGCCAAGGGTTTTTCAAGATGTGCTATGTTCAAAAGCCGAATGATTCTGAAAGATCGAGTGACCCGGTCATGATGCCATGATGATCACCGACTCTTAAAAACCCTATTGAAAATTTTAAGCCTTTCGAGCCTCTCCCGAGCCAACATTACAACCCTCTTCCGAAGTCTCTTCTGATTGGGATGGTTTGAGTGAAAATGAGAATGCCACAAAGAAGCCGTTGCTTGAAGGAGTGGAAGTAATTCTATCTTGTCTTATCTTCCAAGTTCTCGACTTGTAAATCCAATGAAGATAGCGACAAATGTTCATTTACTGGCCTCAAAGCAATACTCCATTTGTGTAAGTCCTTAAGCAAACCTATATTGTGGTCCTTTCAAAAGACCTTTTTGATCAATCAGGTTGTGCTCATCATGAATGTTTCTGAAGACCTTTTATCAAGAGTGTGTGAGAAACCTTTTCTGACTAAGAAACTCTACTTTGGCATGCTTAATGAGCATTTTTCACGAGTCGTAGCCGTTTTGATAAAAACTTGACTCTTGGGGAATTTGATGATTAATGATATACCCGCGAGCAAGATGATAGTTTTGTGCCACATGATGCCGATTAACATCGAACGTTTTTCTAAAATAGTCGGACTTAGCTTGATTAGCTTGTTCAATTAATATTGCAGTACTACCCATACGTCTCTTGATAACATCTCTAATGACATTTGCTCAAGTTAAGTTTGACAGGGTTCTTCAGTGAAGCCATGCAGTTTTCAATGGGTTAGTGGGTGCTTCCCTAAAAACCAAAGGTTCATAGTCAGCCTTAAACCATGTTATCTGCAAAGGTTTATGGTCAGCCTTAAACCATGTCATCTCTAAAGGTTCATGGTCAGCTTTAAACCATGTCATTTACAAAGGTTCATGGGCTTTCCTCAAGCCATTTATTTTCAGCCCAGTGGAAACCCGTTCGTACACAGTGAGACCTATCTCCCAGTCGAAACTCGTTGTTACACGGTGAGACCTCCTTCCTCCCTTCTTATGACCCGGAGAACTTTGTATCCCGGAGTCTTCTTCTCTTCTTATGACCCAGAGAGCTTTGTATCCCGGAGTCTTATTCTCTTCTTATGACCCTGAGAGCTTTGTATCCCGGAGTCTTCCTCTCTTCTTATGACTCGGAGAGCTTTGTATCCCAGAGTCTTCTTCTCTTCTTATGACCAGGAGAGTTTTGTATTCCGGAGTCTTATTCTCTTCTTATGACCCGGAGAGCTTTGTATCCCGAAGTCTTATTCCCTTCTTATGACTTGGAAAGCTTTATATCTCGGAGTCTTCCTCCCTTCTTATGACCCGGAGAGCTTTGTATCATGGAGTCTTATTCCCTTCTTATGACCCGGAAAGCTTTGTATCCCGGAGTCTTCCTTCCTTCTTATGACCCAGAGAGATTTATATCCTGGAGTCTTCCTCTCTTCTCATGACCCGAAGAGCTTTGTATCCCGGAGTCTTCCCTCATTCTTATGACCCGGTGGGCTTCTGTAGCCTAGAATCCTTCTTTCCCTTATTGACGAGACGTGCTTCCATAGTTTTGAGTTCTCTCCGTCGACCTGATGCATGCTTATGCACCTAGGGCCTCTCTACTGTTGGAATAATTTAGGTGTCTTTTGTCTTTGATTGCAACCTCTTCGAGGCTACATTCAAAGAGGCGCAGCTGTTGACACATATTCTATATTTAAAAAAAAAAACAAAAGCAAAAAAAAAAACAAAAAATATTGTAAAAAAAGAAAATAAAATAAGAGGAATCCGCATGGGCTTGGGCCCCTCCCCTTCTTCTCCTTTTTCTTTTTTCTTTCTTTCTTTTCACCCTACGGGGCCCAGCCCCCTTCTTCCTTTCGGCCCAACCCACGCCTTTGTCTTCTCCCCCCAGCCGTCGTTTGCATGAGGAAGGAGCAAAGCGGAAAGTAGGGGACATGGAGATCTCACGATGGCAGGCGCGGCATGATCCTCAGGTCAAAGCCGGCTGGCAGAGGCTACGGTTGGTCGGCCGAGAGCACGCATGCGAGGAACGGTCGAAAAGGCGAAAAGAAAAACGGAGAAAAAGGGGGGGGGGAAACCAGGGAACGGGAACAGAGAAAAAAAAACGAGAAAGAGAGAGAAAACAGCACGAAGAGAGAGCGAAAAAGAGAGGAGGAGAGGAGCAAGAGAGACCCCGGAGCCATCGATTGCTGCCGTCGACCACCGCTAGAGTTGCCAACCGTCTCCAACTCTGCCAAAGTCCAGGAGGAAGAACAGAGAGCGAGGAGAGAGGGAGGAGAGCAAATAGAGAGTGAAAGAGAGAAGAAACAAGAGGAAATAGGAGAATCAGTCGCCGTCATCACCACTGACACGATTCCAGGTCACCACCGTCGCAGCAGACGCATTCTTGAGCCGCCATTCCCGTCGAACTCAAGTTAATATTTCATCGAACACCTGGTGCGCATTTTCGAATTTAAGCTCGCTGAAGCTCGCTCGAAACGGAGCTCGTCTCATCTGTTTCGGGCGAGCTCCGGCCTCCGTAGGTTCCCTTTTGGTCTCCGTTTATTACTGGTTGTTTGCGGGTCACCGCCGACGCCACCTCGAGTCCCGGTTAGGTCGGAATCCCTCCTAGTTCGCCCATGCCCTCCACATGTTTGCCATAATGCCCGAGCGGGCTCTCCCTCTGCGAAGCCCCCTAGTTGCCGGAGGGACGTCGTCACGGCCAAGGAGTGAAGTCGAAAGTAGGGGCGAAGCGAAAAGCAGGGGACGGGGGGATCTCACGATGGCAGGCACGGCGTGATCCTCAAGTCAGAGTCGGCTGGCAGAGGCCGCGGTTGGTCGGCCGAGAGCACGTGTGCGAGGAATGGTCGAAAAGGCGAAAAGAAAAACGGATAAAAATGGGGGAAAACTAGGGAACGGGAACGGAGAAAAAAAAAACCGAAAAAGAGAGAGAGAACATGGCAAAGAGAGAGTGAAAGAGAGAGGAGGAGAGGAGCAAGAGAGACCCCGGAGCCATCGATCGCTGCCGTCGACCACCATCGGAGTTGCCGACCGTCTCCAACTCCGTTGAAGTCCAGGAGGAAGAACAAAGAGCGAGGAGAGAGGGAGGAGAGCAAACAGAGAGTGAAAGAGAGAAGAAACAAGAGGAAATAGGAGAATCGGTCGCCGTCACTACCGCTGACACAATTCCAGGTCACCACCGTCGTAACAGACGCGTTCTCGAGCGGCCATTCCCACCTGACTCAGGTTGATATTTCATCGAACATCTGGTGTGCATTTTCGAATTCAAGCTCGTCGAAGCTCGCCCGAAACGAAGCTTGTCTCATCCGTTTCGGGCGAGCTTCAGCCTCCATAGGTTCCCCTTTGGTCCCCGTTTATTTCTATTGTTTGCGGGTCACCACTGCCGCCACCTCGGGTCCCGTTTAGGTCGGAATCCCTCCTGGTTCGCCCATGCCCTCCACCTGTTTGCCATAATGCCCGAGCAGGCTCTCCCTCCGCGAAGCCCCTCCGTCCGGAACCCTAAGGCCCCTGGTTGCCAGAGGGACGTCGTCACGGCCAATGAGGTCGCGCCGTTCCCCACCCCCCCTCCTCGCCTGGTCACCGTGGCGTCGTTGCCAGCGTAGGCCTCGTCGGCACCCCTGGTCGCGATTGAGCAGTCACGACCAAAGGGGATGCTAGCCGAGTGGGCCAGATCACAAATCTGGCCCACTTGACTCCTATTTTCGCTTGAGCCCAGCTCTTGGGCCCAAGTCGGGGCAAGGTTAGGCCCGACCAGGGATGGTCGGGCCTAACCCGGTCGAGCTAGGTCCGGTCAGGCTAGATTCGGTCGAACCGAACCCGGTCAAACCCAATCTGACCCAGTCCGATCCCAAAAAAAAATTATTTTATTATTTAAAAAAAACAATTTCGAAAATTAAAAAAAAATATTAAAATTTTTGAAAAAAAATTAAAAAAAATTAAAATTAAAAATATTTCGAAAATAAAAAATGTGTAGGTTTTGATTAGAAATGACCATGTATTGTGTTTATAGTATATTTAGGCCTTTAATTGCTCATATATTGATTATATAGCATGTTTAATCCGTATATTTAATTATGTATGTGGATGTTTAATTGCACGTGTTTAATTTTACTGCAATTAGGATTTTGGTAACTATGATTGTTACTTTAATGATTGTGCACCTGCATGATCACCTCATATGTTAGTCGATAAGTATAAAATCAATCCAAACAGCCTGACAAAAATCCTTTTTTAAATTAACAAGATTAGGTACCGAAATGGCACTAATTAGCCAATTAGTGTAATCAAGTCCTTAACCCTAGATTCTCTAGTTGCATAGGAAGTGTGGCATATTCTCGTGCCTCACTTGGTTTCTAGCCGACCTCAATAGGCTAGTGGCGACTCATTTTGTGCGAAATTCTTAAAAAAATATCCCAATGTCATGCGGGGTATGGGCTTGGGAGAGCCCACGCCTAATCATGAGCCTTAGGCCCATCCTTTAGGCAATATCCTTAAACCTATTCCCTCCCCCGAGGGTAGGTCGCAACAGTAAGCATGAAGTACCATGTCCTATGGGTTTGCCTTTGGTTTAGCAGTTTCAAAGGAGTTCGGACTGACTGTTACAGATGTATTTAGTGGCCAAGAAAGGTAGTTTCTGTGACCTAACTTTGTCGAGACAAGGGACAGGAGAGAATTCGTGATGCTAATTTCATCAGCGACCATGAGTTCATTGGACACCTACGGACTAGCCGCTCATGCACCCATAGCATCCAATTCAGACCAAAAGAAAGAAATCAGATAACTCAGGTAATCGCCACAGCCATCACTCAAACAGACAAGGTCAGAGAACAGAGACCTTCGTAGCAGCCGACAAGTTGAGTCAGTCAGCACTCAGACTTGAAATTCACCTAACGCATGGTGCATGGATGCGGTTTTAAGATACTGGAGTGGACATGCCGCAGAATAATACCATCTCAAGTGAAATGTTTTCCCACGTCTAAGTAATATCAACTAAAGAGGATAACATACAAAGATTTATTAACCAACTTTCTGGAAAATGTGAGCCAGTTAGTGTTCCCATAGTACATGAAATGAAGATACAAAACTCCGGTCCAGATAATTGAGAGAGAGAATAAGTTTCCTTGGCAGTGAATAAACTCACTGTGCAGCTTAGCAAGAAATAGAAATGCAAAAGACCCAGAAGCCAGATCTGCATATCAATCCAAATTTTGGGTAGTTCCTCTTGTTATTCCGACATTAACCGCCATCAAAGGGATTTACCTACGGAGAAAAAAGGACCAAAGCAAGTGCCAATAAGAAATCAGTAGTAACTTCACGATCACAGCAAAAATAAACGACCATGTACCTACAAGTAAGACCATAAGAATAAATGTCCACATAGCAGATTCAAATTGCCCCTTGAGCTCAGCAATATGTCATATTTAAGCCTCTCTGCCTCACCATTTGCCAAATGCTAGCAATGAATATTGAAATATAAGCAATGAGCATTCCCTATCTGAATATTTGAACTGGCAACTATACTAAAGCAACATTTAGTCCTTCAGCACCCCCCATATCTCATCTTGCTGGTTTAAATTTACAGCTACTTGACTCATCCACCATCATCTCACCAGCCACTCTTGAACCTAACAGAGTCTAGTTAATGAAAGAAAGAAAACGGAAAAAAGAGAGAGCACGTGAGTTCGTAAACATGTGAGCCATAATTGCTTTCCATTTATTTATGGGGTAGCACAAGAAATAAATTGAGAAGAGATTGGAGTAGAAACCTGAGCATAGATCTAAGCAGCAGCCTCCAGCAACTCTCTCCCGGCACGTTCCTAATCCTTCTCTCGAGTGCTGGCCTAAAATGCCGAATGAGACCCTGGACAGGCCAAGCTACCGCATCACCTAAAAAGCACATGTTGTATGCCCTTCAATCTGCTTGGTCACCTCCTGCAGCATATCAATCTCCTCCAACTTTGCATTCCCAACTTTTAATCTTTCCATAATCATCCAGAGCCATCCTGTGCCTTCCCTGCAGGGTGTGCGCTGCCCACAGCTCTCATGCCTATAGAAATAAGAAAGCCTCCCGATTGCATCAACAATATGGGTGGATTTATTCATAACTACAACAGCTGCTGTTCCTAGACCAGGCTGGACAGCCTTAGGAGCATCATAGTCCATCAGCACATCATTGCGTTCATTGGGAGAAGCGGTACAAATGAACCACCAGGTATTACTGCAAGTAACTGCCCCATCCACCACTAATGCTGCTGCCGGGTCTTTCGATCAGCTCCTTCAATGGTATACTCATTTCCTTCTCGACTGTGCAAGGCTTGTTTACATGATCCGACACACAAAACAATTTTGTCACTGTATCGTTTTTCCTTCCAAAGCTGGCAAACCAATCTGGACCTCTTCTGGGGATCGTAGGAGAAAGAGCCACAGTTTCGACATTGGTAACAGTGGTAGGACAGCCATATAAGCCGGCCACCGAAGAAGAGTGGACCAGCCGTTCGCAGATTTAAAGTTTCGGGCCTACCAAATATATTCTCCATTTTATCGTGAAGCTTCACTTGTTCACTCAGCATGTCATCCCATCTAATCCAGGACAGTTGATTGGCTCTGCAACATATTTATGAGCATGAACAATGTAAGGAACAAGTCGTAGAAGTCACCAAGACGATAACTGATATGCCCTTGTGCAGAGTCCATTCAGCACAAAAGAAGAACTCTTATAAATTGCAATGATGGGGGTGGGGCTCACATTCATCAATGATTAGTGGAACTCTGACCTTTCGTAAGTGCTATAAAAGGAAAATGAGCTCACTTTTGAGGTATAGAGGAGAGACTCCCTTCAGTATTATTTTGGGCGCAAGGCATTGTACTCCCTTTGGTCTTTTATGCTTTCTTTCGTCAGCCAAACACAAGGGACTCTCTGGCAGAACGAAAGGGAGTCCCGAGAAATGCCGTGGATATTGGGTCTAATCATAGAATTGAAAAATCCCCAAGTGTTTGAGCGATTATGATTATGTGGTTTTCTGATTCATTAGTATATTGTTGATGGTTGTTCTCCCTATAGTTATAGGTTTTGACATTCGAATCGAACAATATAAATCTTTCGTGCCCTTTATTGTTTATCGTTTTATTTTTCCTTTTAATTTCTCTCGATCTCGATTTAATGACAAAGTTTCGATCGGCTTGCAAAATGTTATTTTTACAACATGCCAAGTTGCTAATTAAAAAGTTAAACGGAAGGTTAGTGAAAGCATGCTATGTTTACAACACGTCAATTTGCTAATTAAAAAGTTAAACATAAGGTTAGTAAAAGCATGGTTTCTAATGGGAAAGATTGAGCATAGATCAAGCATAGACCGCGGAAGAGCTAATCTCTAACTTCGTAGTCATGAAGAGATATTGCTATCAAGTTCGGCTTTACAGTCGTAGTAGTTGACGACTTTGCATTAAGTGAAAGTGACTGGGCAAAAGTTCGAGTTCTTGCCAGGATTGGTTGCTCCTATTAGGTTTAGCACAGCATCTAATGCTTTATGATCTTAAAATACCATGTCGAAGGATCTGGGTAAACTAACAGATTGGAAATAAGAAAAGGGAAATATGGAACCACGGTGTTATGCTTCTTTCGATATATTTTCGGAAGATATGGAAATATGGTGACGGTTTCCTTTAATCTAGTCCTTCGAATGGATAACCTCCTTAATGAATCGGTCAAAGTCATTGTACGATGACCCTCCACAACCAGTGGCCTCCGCAGCTCTCTCCTTCCACTTCTTAGCATTCTCCTTCATCTGCTTACCGCCGACCCCTTCCATCACTTCCCGAACAAGAGTTTCTACTTCCTCACGTCTCACATCCTGGTTCACTTCCATGCCAATCCCCCATTCAGTACATGCGTACCGACAGTTTGTCTGTTGCTCCGTGAAGAATGGCCAGCAAATGAGAGGAACACCTCCGCAGATACCTTCCAAGGTAGAATTCCACCCGCAGTGCGTTAGGAAAGCGCCGACTGATCCGTGATTCAGGACTTGATCCTGCGGACACCAACTCGTCAAGAACCCTCTGTCTTTCACTTCCTCCAGGAACTCCGGTGGTAGGATTGCAGAATCACCCTTCACAACATCAGGCCTAATCACCCAGAAAAATGGGTGCTAGCTATTTGCAAGGCCCCAAGCAAACTCCTTCAGATGTTCCTCAGTCATGACAGTGATACTTCCATAGTTCACATACACAACCGACTCGGCTTCTCTCTGATCAAGCCATTCGAGGGAGCTGTAGTCTTCCTTCCACAGACTGGACCTGAAAGACTTGACTGAGCTGGAGGGAATATCCTGGAGGAGCAAGGAAAGGGGCCCGGTACAGTAAATTCGAGGGGAAATATCTGCTATTTTCTCCAGTACTTCATGTTCGAGCTCATTGAAGGTGTTGAACAAGATAGCAGATGATTTCAGGCAGTGTTGCACTTCTTCTTGTAAGAAGTTGAACAAGATGTCGTTCAGGTTTGTGGTCCGCATGAAGCTCGGGATATCCCAGAGTCGGATGTTCCTCATGCCGGGGATCCAGTCAACGGGATCATCAAGCGTCCCATTGCTCAGGAAGTCTTCATCTGTTCCATATAATATGCAGTGAGGATCGAATCCAGAACTTTAACAAGAGAAACAGATGAATGGAAATAACTCATGAATGGGGAGATAACTAAATAAACAAGTAAAGATCTAGTGAATTTATTCGAAAGAAGCAAAGATGAATAAATAAACAGAGGAAGTACCTTTGAATGGAACGATCCCTCTCTTAACAAGCTCTCTGTACTGCAAATAACCCATGAACCCACAAGCCGAGGCAGTCCAGAACTGAACCTCTGGGACTCCAAGCTCTCTCGCAGCTTCACTGGCGAAGAACATCGCCGCATCTGAAATCACACAAGTCACAGGCGGAACAATCTCGTCACTCTTGATCCTGGCAAGCAATTTCTTGAAAGGGCCCAAGCTGTTCTTCTGGATCGAGTCGCAGAGGGCCGGGACATCCTGTGTTGCATTGCTGTCCGATGGCGGGAGGCCATCTGGCATCGTCTCGAAGCAGAAGTTTTTGAGGTCTTCGAGCGAGTCAGCTCCACTAGACCGAAGGAGGCGGCGGTGGTTGAACTCGGTGTTGACGAATGTGACGAAGGTGCCGCGGGCGTGGAGGAGCTTGGCGAGCTGCATCATGGGGTTGACATGGCCTTGGGCCGGGAAGGGGACGCATACGGCGTGTGCAAGTGCACGGGAGTTTCTTGATTCTAGGGGTGACGAACCCATCACGTGTATCTCTCTAGAGCAAGATCAAGAAGTGTATACTGAGTGATGGAAGTTGAAATTGATCTGAAGTCTGCCAAATCTTATTCAATTTCGGCTGGTCTTTTCAGATCTATACTAGATGCGGGAACGAGAGGTTATGCAAGTAGCGATAGACAAGGGAGATGCACGTGTGAAATTTCAGCAACCAGCACAAATGTTTTTTTTTTTTGGTGAAAGGTAATTATATTAAGTTGAAACCAATAATTACATCAAAAACGGTACAAAAACAAACACTCATAATGAACAGAGGCATAATGACTGGAAGGATGCCGAGAGAACAAAGAAGGGAAGTCAACAAGGCACAATACATGATTAAGTCGCACAACTACAGCCACAACCAAAAAGGACAAAAAACAAAAGAAAGCGACCAGCCGACCAAACAAAGGCAACCGTAGCCAAAACCAAACAAAACGTTATCGCCCAAATGGAAAGAACGAGACAACTGGCAGGAATCAAGGCCAGCACCGAAACAAACAGCAGCGGCCATTCTGCACCACCACTCCAACCAGCACAAATGTTTATATAATACAACTTCCGGTTATTGGTGTATTTCATTTTTCCACACTAATAACAGAATGCCTACGGATATTTTGATGTCCCGTATTCGGCCCATCCTAGATTCCTGGAAGTAGACGGCAATGTGTTCAGGTGACTTGATTGCCTCGAACGCGTCCCCCGTGCCTTGGAAAGGTCATTCAATTTTGAAATATGAGATAATAACTGGATCAAAAAAAATGAATTTTTAGCATGGTTTCTTTCTTCAGGTTGTTAGGATTCACTGCATGATTATAAAGAAAATAGTAAGTAAAAGCAGAAAATTCGAGATGCAAAGTTTATCTTAATTTATTCTTAAACTAGGGCCACGTTCAGTTGAAAATTCCATCATAATTAGCATCTTGCACCTGTGCTTTCTTGTCGATGATAGAAATTATGAACCAAACCCCAGTACAAGTAAGGAAAGGTTAGATCTATGAAGCATCTCAATCATATTCTAGAGGTGTGCTCAAAAGTCGAGCATGGAGTTGAACGTTGAAATTGCGTGCACTTGATGAGGTGAGAATCAAGTCTCGTGATGGTGTTTCCTAGTCCACACATGTGTCACTCTTTAACCCATGCATGCCCGTGATTTTTGATGTAATTACTTTGTCCAAATAGTTAAGCACGATAATATATTTTCCATCAATCTCCAAAAAATTTAAAAGGATTGTAATTTAAACACATCCTAACAATCCAGCGACTCTATGGAATCCAATGAGCTACACTTCGTTTTCTGGCTGTTCTTAAAACGCATCGAGCTCGTCGAACGACGTTTGGCGATGTGGTTCGAAATCCATCCCCGGAGAACTCGATCGTAGAGACAAGTCAAAAGGGCAAAGGGTCGTGTCTTTACGTGGCTTTCGGCATGGATCATGTCGTACTACGACCGTTGGGATGCGTCAAGGAGGAGATGCAATCAAGGGCGAGGGATTTGGGTTAGAAGGGGAAGGAAAAGATCTAGGAAGATGTCGAGGGAGAGAAAGGACGAGGAAAGATGTAGACTATTCGAAGCGGTCTAACCTGAATTGAGCGTGATGACTATGACCGGCAAATGCTATTGTTGTTACGTAGTTTGTAAGGGTGCGCATGACAAAATTTCTATTTCTTGATTTCTCTGTTTCTCTGTTCCCCGGAACAGGTTTGGAACAGAAATCCGTTTGGTAACACAATTTGATTTCTCTATTTCTGAAACAGATTTCTATTCTAGAAATAGAGAAATTGAAGAAATCGGAAGCTGAAATTTTTAACTTCTCAGTTTCTGAAATAGAAATCAGAAGCTGAAATCAAACCATATAAAAGGACCTTATGCTTTCTTGCTAACTTAATTCACTCATAACCACAACTTCACAAATTATTGCTAATTTTCTTTTTCTTATTTTGCTCATGTTTTTTTTTTCAATTTTTTTTGACAACTTCCAAAAGGCAATCGAATGGGTCTCCAATTTTCAAAAACGACCAAAGTTCTTAAATGCTTACTTAAAAACAATGGGGATCTTTCCTCCTAGAAAGAGCACGCGCATGACCAATTGAAGAAAAAGTTCTTACGTAATAAATGAATAAAAAACGTGCCTAGAAATTTAACCTTGTTTCTTTATGGATTCAAAATTCTTGCAAAATCAAAATAATTAGATTGTTACACAATCTTGAATTTTAATTTGAAGGCAAGATATTCAAGAGAATCTCTCTCTTTGCTATGCAAGGGCCATTGAAGGTTCATTGAGCAACAATAAAGAAATTAGGGATGGGCAACTGGACTGATTCAATTCGAGAATCAAAATAAACCGACCTTCCCCCGATTGGTTCCTAACCATAAACGCTACTTCAAGGTAGAATTCTCATATATTCCTTGACACCATCAATTTTGTTTTGTTGATAATCTTGTATAATACTAGTCTTTGATAAAATGACAGTACTTGTCTGAACCTATGCAAGATGAGCTTGCAAACAATACATTGATCAAGGAGGGAAACCAAATAAGTACGCTTAGGAAAACCATTGTCAATAAAATGACAAGGGATAATAATATGCCAGAAATTCCATGAAATTGTATTTTTAAATTTTGTAATGTATTAGTATTATTTCGACTATTATTTTGTATTTGAGGATTTCCAATGTTGTTTTAGTATTATTTCGACTATTATTTTGTATTTGAGGATTTCCTATGTTGTTATCTAATCAATTTCTATTATTAGAAATAAAAAATTTATTCTGTTATCAAACATATTTCTGTTTCAGAAATAGAAATTTTGAGTTGTTATCAAACGGGTTTCTTTGTTAAAAACTTGTCCGGGGAGTAGAAATTGAGAAATTGATTTCTGGCCAAAAATCAATTTCTATTTCAGAAATTTTGTCATGCACAGCCTAAATCATCGATATTTGTACCAGTTTACAAACTTTTATTTGTATAATTTACTCACGTTTTGAATTTATGTTATTTAAAAAAAATTACTTTTTTTAAATTAGAGCGACTTACCAAATCTTGTCATATTAAATTAACCAATAGTTTTGGCTACCAATTTGGCTTACTTATCGAATTTTGGTTTCTGTTTTCTTAACTTAGCAATTTTTTTTTTTATAAAGTTACCAACTTTTATTCCCTTGATTAATAATTTCTTATTTACTAACTCTTTTTTAGCGGTTAAAATCTAATTTAGCGTGACTTGCCAAATTTTCTTATATTACATTACTTGCTAGTATTGGGTTAGTTCTCAATGAGTTACTCAGTTATTTTGTTTTACCATTTACAAACTTTCATTTACATTTCTCAAAAGCACTTTGATTTACCAACTCTTTAAAAAAATTATTAAGTTCATTTTCTTTTGATAAACAAATTCATATCTTTTACAACTTTTGTTTACTTTATTAACTACGCCTTAAATTTATTGATACCTATAAATTACTAACTTTAAGTTAAGTGATTTATCAACTTTTCTTTAATTAAGCTGTAAACTAGTTTGGGATTACTCTCATTTGAGTTAGTCATCAAAGTTTATTTGGTTTATTTAATTTACTAACTTTTCTATTGTGTTACTTAAATGGAAAAAGCTTTAAGTCACTGAAACAAAGGTTGCTAGTAAAATGTAATAGTTGATAAGTCTAAAGTGTCGATAAGAAAAGTAAATAAAATATGGTAATAGATAAGAGAATTATTGGAGAAGAAAAGTTCGTCATTTAAGGCGTGGTTTTTGACATTTTTTTTACTACTCAACATCTAATAAATCTAACAACACAAAAATTCCAAGAGTCCAATACAAAATTCACAAGTCAACTCAATTCACATCTTTCACTACTTAAAATGAAACAGGGGGTGAGATGAAAAACTATACATATGAAGAACCACACTTCGATAGAGCTCTTAAATTATCAAATTTGTTCTCTTAACTTTTCATAACAAAGTCAACTTGGTCCTTCGGTTCTATTAACAAGTTTTCATAATTGCAACATTACCTAGATTTTAGAGTTATCTTTTCATTTCAATTGTTTTTAGGAATTAACCTTTTTGTTCTTTATAATATAGCGATAGTTCAACGTAAGTAAATTTTAACTTATGCTCTTTATCAAAACATACAAGAGTGAACCTTACCAAAAAAAAAAAAAACATACAAGAGTGAAAATTATATTAATGTCAATATTTAGGAACAAGATCTATAAAAGTATGGGTGGTTATAGATAAATTAATATTGGTCCTCGATATTTTTAAGAAAACACTTAGACTAGAAAGAGTAGAGATACTAATCCAATACGACTCTAAATTAGTTTCTACTTGATTTTAAGTGCAAATTTACTTTGTTAATTCATGAAAACAATTGAAATAAAAAGGTATTCTAAATTTTCGGAGAAATTGCCATTATGAAAAATTATGAATTGTATCGGATAACTTATATGACTTTTTTCATGAAAAGTTGATGAACTAGATTGAACAAACCGAACGTTTAAAAACTAAATTGAATATTTATAAATAGCTCAAGAATCATATTTGATAAATTAAAAGTTTAAGGATGATATTACACCAATATCAATATTAAAACCGAAAAAAAGTTTTTTCTTGATTAAGATAGGAATCAGTCTTTTTCGCCACAACGTGTATAACGGGAATCGAACAAAATTCTTCCACTACCCTATTTCTATCTAGCTATAGTCCACTCATTAAGGTCGACCCCTGTCTATTTACAGAGCATCGATTTTCCCTGAAAATTAGATTCAATTAGGTCAAAATGTAAAGATTACTCGTATGATACGAGCACTTCTAGAAAGGGGATCGAGAGTGGGCGTGGAGCGACTGGTTTACAAGGGACGAGTCCAGACATATATGGCACGAAAACACAGTTCAGCATAGATCGGCCGTCCGCAATACCAGGAAGTCCAACCTTATGATTATTTTTTACATGCATTGAACGGGCATGTGGACGGGCATTGCACGACCGGCGGGATAGAGGATGCAGGGGCACGCCATCAATGCAGAGAAGCCCAAAGGAGATGTACAAGATCTCAAAAACTTTCCTCTGTCGATCCACTCGCTTCCCATGAGCACAGAAACCAGATGAACAGTCAGGCAGGCGGACTGTTTTGCTGAGGTTTCACTACTGTAAAAGCATGCAAGATTAGGACAGCGAATGTGACTGTAGAATGTACAAAAGGTATAAGTATCTTTATCCGTATTATCTAATGCTGAAAGATTCAAAATTCCATTTGGAAGGAACTGGGCAAACTAACAGATTGGAAATTAAGGCTACTTCTTTCGATATGTTTTTGGAAGATGTGGGAATATGATAATAATTCCCTTGAATCTACTCCTTCAAATGGAGAACCTCCTTAATGAATTTGTCAAAGTCATTGAAAGATGGCCCTCCACGACCGGCGGCTTCCACAGCTCTCTCCTTCCACTTCTTGGCATTCTCCCTCATCTTCTTCCCGCCAACCCCTTCCATCACTTCCCGAACAAGAGCTTCTATTTCCTCACGCCTCACGTCCTGGTTCACTTCCATGCCAATCCCCCATTCCGTACATGAGTACCGACAGTTTGTCTGTTGCTCGGCAAAGAACGGCCAGCAAATGAGAGGAACGCCTCCACAGGTAGCTTCCAAGGTAGAATTCCACCCACAGTGTGTTAGGAAAGCGCCTATCGATCCATGACTCAGGACTCGATCCTGCGGACACCAGGTTGTCAAGAACCCTCTGTCTTTCACTTTCTCAAGGAACTCCTCAGGTGGAATTGCAGAATCACCCTCCACAACATCAGGCCTGATGACCCACATAAATGGGGTTTAAAAAGTTTCGAACTCAAAATCCCCAGCTCTAATACCATAACAAGAAATAAAAAGCAAGAGACTTTGTAGAACTTTCTTTGTTTTCATCGAACTGAATTTGTGTGTTGTCTTTACATGTGTTCATATTACCATGTGTAAACAATAAATGGAAATAATACAAATGTATGAAATAGAATGAATCACTAATTGATTCAGATAATCAATAACCGCTCATCCTCAATGCAAACGGACAAAATGCGGCACGACACTGCATTCCTTCTCTGGCTATTTTTTATTTTTTTTTCCCAAAACGCATCCGGTTGGTTCGTGGAATAATATCTGGTAAGATTAGTCAAAACGACAACAAAGTTATGTCTCTGTTCGTGGTTTAATAATGCTGTTCAAAATTGACCCGCATCATCATCGTGGGTAAGACGACCTGCCGCAGTTGTCTCGTTCGTGAAATTGACCAGTATCATTGTAGGACCTTGGCACGTGGTCCGTGAAGAGGCCATTTGATACAAAGTAATAACAGGTTCAATGGCTTTTTGATCATGATATTTGTAACAGGAATGGCGGCTCCATAAGAATAAAGCGAATCAGACAATTCAAAGTATCAATGGCCTTTGTTGTACTTTGTATTTTGTAGGCTAAATTCTCTTAAAAAACAGCTTTCTAACTCTAATTCAATTCTTTTTTCTTTTTTCTTTTTTCTCATGAGAGTATATTAATGTTAACTCGTGTCCCAATTTTGGGCCAAACTTTTTCTTTGTCTCATTCAATAGCACTGGCTTAAAAACCTTTCTGGTGTCCAAAGGAAAAACATAGATTTTTAGTCAGTATCAAAATCTAGCTCACATCAAATTTTGGTCTAATGATGCTGTTAAAGGTTCAGTGGGTTGTTTAGGTGTGTATTTGGCTGGAACTTGACAGCGGTCAAATTTGGGTGTTGAACGAAATTATTGCTTTCATATTTGACAAAAAAAAGTTTGACCAGAGTTGGGACACGAGTACATTGGTGTTCTTTTATGAGGCAAAAAAAGTTTGGGCCAAAATTGGAGTTCTAATTAAAGTTGTGCTTTTTAAGGGAATAGAGCCATATTTTTTATTTATGAGATCTCCGAGATTCTACTAAAAATAAAATTACAAATATTGCTTTTTTTTTCAAGTAACTTATTAGTAACTTACTATATTTTTTATGAAATTCTTGGCTTTTTCGTTAATTTGTAAAACGGCAACTTTTATTCGTATAGTTTACTATTTTTTCAAATTTACTAATTCTCAAATTAAATTATGAAACTAAATTAGTGTGCCTTATGACTTCTGTTATATTAAATTACCAATTAGTTTTGAATTACTAATTTTTCGTTTGAATTATTTATCAAACTTTAGCTGTTTAGTTTAATTTACTATTTTTTATGCAGTTGTCATCTTTTATTTATTGTGGTTAGCAATTCCTTATTTACTAACCTTTTTTTAGCAATCACCAATCTAAATTAGTGTAACCCACTAACTTTTCTCTCATTACATTGCTATCTAATATCGGGTCAACTCTCATTGAGTTTTTTTTTTTTTTTAATTTGGTAACTTTTCTTATTGTTGACAGATAATTTAGCTGCATTGTTTAGCCACACCTTAATTTACCGACTCTTTTTCCAGAAATTACCAAATTATTTTTGTTAAACCACATCTTGAGTTTGAGTCCGTCAAATGAAAGCAACGTGTGAACTCTATCACGCATGAATCAAAAATTGGTTCATGAGAATGGTTGGCCGAGATTTCAACGAAGCGTGAAGAAGAACTAACTACGCGTGACTTTGTTGCCTTCTCCAAGTCCAATTTATCCCTTCTGATTGGATTCATTGGTACGCTGAATCTATTACCGCAGAAAGACTTCTTTTTTTTTTTTTTTTTTTTTGGTAAAGCAGAAAGACTTCTTTTATTCATACAGAAGAAGGAGGGCACTCACATGTCATACATATTATTTACTTGTGGGGTCAGTGGGTTGAATATTTCATGAAATGTGGGGTCTTCTTTTTGTCCCTTTTTGTTCACTCTCTTCAAGCGTAGCCGCACAGAAGGGAAAGAATAGGTGAAGCTCCCATGTTACCTTCTGTTGTTTTCAACCCATTGAAGAAGACTTCCTTGTGCTGCAATAGATGATAAGAGATCTGGGTTGAGTGTAGTTCGGTTTTAAAAAATTGACTTTGGGAAAATGTACATGTTGAAAGCCTAAAGCCTTATGAGGAAATAAATTTCGTTTGATAAAAACTCCTCAAATATAGTTTTTCTATTTTTTCATTAAAAAAAAAATCAAATCCTTTGCTAGAGCCAACAAAGGGCTTAGGCCACCGGCGAGTCAGATTTAGTGGCAGTTTCATTGGCCGAGGTTGTGTGATGTCTGAGGTTGCCAACAAGCCCAAGCACCGCTACTTGTGTTGCACAACACCCATTGACCACCGGTGACGCATGACCCATGCAATGCTTGGGCTTGCCAACAACCAGCCACAATTTGTCCTTAACGAGGGTAAAAGGGAATATGAGAAAGTTAGCGAGGGCAGGATAGAAAGAAGAAATGTAATAAACATCTCCGGAGATAGTATGCCTTAGGCTTTTAGCCTTCCTATGGTTAGCTTTCACCCCCAAAGCTTTTTGAGAATGATTGCCAAACACTCTAAATTTTCTCAAAGAGACTCTCAAAATGCTAAATCAAACATACCATTCTCTTGGTTATAAAGGAGTTCTCTCGACGTTAAAGTAGTCGAGGAGAGTGTGCTGGTGTTTTACGGAACATGCATAGGTAAAATTAACATAAATGCAGCCGAAATAAATATAAAATTCTACTATATATGTATCTCTAAAGATGTTGTTCATGCATTTTAGTAAAATTTCAATTCGAACCCCACAAATGTTCTTCAATTTTAGTTTCTAAAAGCTCGCTTTAAATGAATTAATTCAAATGTTCTTCAATTCAAGCCCCACAAATGTCGGACATTTAGTTTAGATATAGCATATGTGCTAGTAATCTCGTAGAGACAGTTCTCCGCACTCTTAAAATTTCAGTCACGGCACGAACGAGAAAAATTGTCTTTTCTATCTTTATCATCATCAGCAACTGTTGCTGATCGCCCTTTTATGTGACAATCAGCAACAGTTGCTGATCGCGTAGTGCACGATCGGCAGTTGCGGATCGTGCCCGTTGGGCACATCGCCCAGGATCAGCAACGGTTGCTGATCATCGTGTGTGCACGTGCACACGATCAGCAACCGTTGCTGACCGTTTGCTGCACTTGGTCAGCATGGTCAGCAACAGTTGCTGACTGCTGACCACGTGCGTGCACTTTTCTTATTCTTTTTTTTTTTAACACATTAAAGGCACGACCTTCATTTAGGTACATTTTTTTTTGAACGACATTTAGGTACATTAATATATTTTCACTTTTGGGCGTGCGTGCGCATCTTATACATAGCGCTCATGACCAAAATAAAAATTAGATTAAAATCTCATTTAATTTAATTTCAACAGACTATTCGATTACTATAATTGCAAACATATTTACAATATTATTCATCTCGTTCAACCTCATTTTGATTTGGTTATGATGTCTCCAAATTTATCACTAAGCTAGTAATAAGACTTGTACTAACATATTAATAATCCAAAAGAATTGATTGTCCCCATCAACCTTCAGGTCCAACAAGCCATGATTGACATGTAACAATATTAATCACTATCTAGACAGTGTGGATGCTTCAAAAACATAATGAACTTATCAATTTTTGCTATAGCATAATCCAATCCCTCTATCTTACTATGTCTCGATCAAACATAGATAATAGAATATTTGTCAAGTTATCAATTCGATCATATGTACAAACCTAATTGACATGCATTTTACACGAGACATAAATAATTCATTCTTAGTTACAATTCTGGCCAAAGATTTCAATATAGTGTCATAATTAGATCGCATATGACATCATTATTGTACCCTACATGCAACAAGGAGACAGATTCTATATTATTCATATGAGTAACTTCATATATGAACAAATTATGACCCTGAGGTACAAAGAATGATCAATGAACCAACAATATACCCACCTGTGAACCATAACCATTCAACACACAAGTTAATATGATGTCTTAGGTCTAAGGATTATTTACACAAGATTAGAGCATGAATGATTAGATATTGACCACACTAAAAGTTTCCCCGTCGCTAATCGTTCCACGCGTGTCACGTTCAATGAACTTATTTGATACAAGCAAATGTGTACTAACTTGGGCAGCACAATACCCAATGACTTGTGACTCATCATTCATTTAAGTATCCAATACTTCACGGTGAAGCTAAGTGCACACTAGTCTTAACAAAATCATTAATATCCACTCGATGATCTATTGATCGAGAAAGATTTAAAGATTCAGTCTAACTGTGAATCCATTACACATATTCTTAACGTCTCAAGAATAGGATCGGTCATAACTGATATTATGAAATCATTCATATATATAAATAATTGGATAGATGAATGAATATATTTTTGCCATTAATTAAATAATAAGATTGATAGTACAACTCAAATCCCTGACATGTAAGTTATAGTTACATCATGTAACTATTACATGGTAACTTTAGGAATACATCCAACAAAATGAACTCTGGAGACTACACTGAGGAGAATTGTGCAAAGAGTTCTTCTCGTGAGGGTTAGCTTTATGTAATTCCACCCTATAATGATTTAACTAGTTAAATTCTCGTGATTAAGAATTTGTATAATTCCTTGAGAGGACTTCCAATGAGGAAATGTGAGGGGCTAAACATTGAAGGAGTTATTGAGTGTTATTATCAGCTAGAAAATGTTTCGATATTCGAACCAAACCAAATAAATTCGGTATCTAATTTATTTCTTTCCTTCCATCTATTTTTATCGACTTGCTCATCCCTTATTTTTCACCAAAAAAAAAATAGCCAAAAAAAGAACCTGTTCTTATATTTTATAAAGTAATTTATCAATTTTTTGTTATATTATTAACTAGTTAGGGGTTACCGACTCTCGTTTAAGCTAGTTAAAAAAAAAATATTTGCTCTTATTAATTTATTAACTTTTGTATTGGGTTACTTAGTTGGCAAAAAGTTTGTGGGTCCCTGAAATAAAAGTATTTCATGTAATGGTTGGTAAATCTAAAGTGTCAATTTATAAATTAAATAGAAGTTGGTAAATGATAAGAAAAATTATTACTGAAGAGAAGTTGGTAATTTAAAGCGTGACTTGTTACGCTTTTTTTGCTATTTAACATCTAATTAATCGAACAACACAAAGATTCCGACAGTCCGATGCACTTGGTTTAACTGATAAGTTTAGACAATGCCACCGTCCGCCCAAGCGGATGCCCTTTTCCTTCCTCCAGGACTTCATCAATGTGACTACAGTGCTTCTCCGAGATAGTGTCTGAATTTTAAGCTTTGGTTGAACGTGCTCAAAGTCGGTTCTTTTCAAGTCCGTGCAAGTTCATCGATATCTGCTTCTATAACCATAGAAGTGGATGTCCTCGTGGCGTCGTGTCTTGTTATGGTTGAGGCATTGACGTTGTCAATGGGTTGTAGCTTACCTCAATAATTGGCAGTTCTTTTGGATAATAATGATGGGAATCTTGAGGACTTTATTGAGCGAGTGGTATGGCGGAATCTCGTTGGTTTTCTGCATTTGGACAAGTGGTTGAGCGGAAAGTGCAGGTGAAATGGATGGATGATCTTGAAAACCAAAGAGATGTACAAGATCTTGAAAACTTTCCCCGTTGATCCACTCGCTCCACATGGGCGAGGAAACTAGATGAACGGTCAAAAGGCGGACTGAAGATCTTGAATTGTCGAGGTTTCAATCATATAATACTCGTGGAATGTGTCGCATTTGTGCATAGCACTGGGATTTTTCAATAACCACTGTGACGCATGCAAGATTAAGGCAGCAAATACAATCATAGAATGCCAAAAAAAGTAAAAATATCTTTATTTATATTATTTTACCCTTCATGATTTAAAATAACTTGTCCAAGGAACCAATTCAAACTGACAAACTGGAAACTAGAGGGAAATATTGAACCATGGTGTTTTTAATTCTTCTTCTTTTGATAGATTTTTCGGAACACGTCGGAATCTGGTGATGGTTCCCTTTGATCTAATCATTCAAATGAACAACCTCCTTAATAAATCTATTGAAGTCGTTGCACGATGGACCTCTGCGCCCGGCAGATTTCACGGCTCTCTCCTTCCACTTCTTAGCATTCTCCCTCATCTTCTTCCCGCCGGCCCCTTCCATCACTTCCCGAACAAGAGCTTCTATTTCCTCACGCCTCACATCCTGGTTCACTTCCATGCCAATCCCCCATTCGGTACACGCGTACCGACAGTTTGTTTGTTGCTCGGCAAAGAACGGCCAACAAATGAGAGGAACGCCTCCGCAGATACCTTCCAGGGTAGAATTCTACCCGCAGTGTGTTAGGAAAGCGCCAACTGATTGGTGACTCAGGACTTGATCCTGTGGACACCAACTCGTCAAGAACCCTCTGTCTTTCACTTCCTCCAGGAACTCCGGTGGTAGGATTGCAGAATCACCCTTC
The DNA here is from genome assembly GCA_028830015.1 of Eucalyptus grandis x Eucalyptus urophylla. Lineage (NCBI taxonomy): Eukaryota > Viridiplantae > Streptophyta > Magnoliopsida > Myrtales > Myrtaceae > Eucalyptus > Eucalyptus grandis x Eucalyptus urophylla. The sequence continues at coordinate 59,626,170 of CM054200.1, read as the reverse complement.
ACAACATCAGGCCTGATCACCCAGAAAAATGGTTGCTTGCTATTTGCAAGCCCCCAAGCAAACTCCTTCAGGTGTTCCTCAGTCATGACAGTGACACTCCCATAGTTCACATACACAACCGACTCGGCTTCTCTCTGATCGAGCCATTCGAGGCAGCTGTAGTCTTCCTTCCACAGACTCGACCTGAAAGACTTGACTGAGCTCGAGGGAATATCCGGGAGGAGCAATGAAAGGGGCCCAGCACAGTAAATACGAGGGGAAATGCCTGCTATTTTCTCCAGTACTTCGTGCTCGAGCTCATGGAAGGTGTTGAACAAGATAGCAGATGATTTCAGGCAGTTCTGCGCTTCTTCGCCTACGAAGTTGAACATGATGTCGTTTAGGTCAGTGATCCGCATGAAGCTTGGGATGTCCCGGAGCCGGATGTTTCTCATGCCGGGGATCCAGTCAACTGGATCATCGAGCGTCCCGTTGTTCAGGAAGTCTTCATCTGTTCCATATAGTATGTAGTGAGGATCCAAGCCAGAACTTTAACAAGAGAAAGAGATGAATGGAAATAACTCATGAATGGGGAGATAACTAAATAAAAAAATAAAAATAAAAATGAAGATCTAGTGAATTTATATGAGAGAAGCAAATGAATATATAGAAAAAGTAATTACCTTTGAATGGAACGATCCCTCTCTTAACAAGCGCTCTGTACTGCAAATAACCCATGAACCCACAAGCCGAGGCAGTCCAGAACTGAACGTCTGGGACTCCAAGCTCTCTCGCCGCTTCCCTGGCGAAGCCCGTTATCCCATCTGATATAACACAAGTCACGGGGGGAACAACCTCGTCACTCTTGATCCTGGCAAGCAATTTCTTGAAAGGGCCCAAACAGTTCTTCTGGGTCGAGTCGCAGAGGGCCGGGACGTCCTGTGTCGCATCGCGGTCTGACGGCGGGAGGCCGTCTGGGATCGTCTCAAAGCGGAAGTTTTCAAGGTCTCGGAGCGAGTCGGATCCCTTAGACCTGAGGAGGCGGCGGTGGTTGAACTCGGTGTTGACGAACGTGACGAAGACACCGTGGGCATGCAGGAGCTTGGCGAGCTGCATCATGGGGTTGACGTGGCCTTGGGCCGGGAACGGGACGCAGACAGCGTGTGCAATTCTTGATTCTAGGGGTGACGAACCCATCGCCGCTCTCTCTCTAGAGCAAGATCAAGAAGTGTATACTCAGTGATGGAACTTGAAATTGATCTGAAGTCTGCCAAATCTTATTGAATTTCGGTCGGTCTTTCAGATCTATACTAGATGGGGGAGCGAGACGTTATGCAAGTAGCGTTAGACGAGGGAGACCGCCATGTGTGAAATTTCAGCAACAAGCACATATGTTTATATAACACAACTTCCGGTGATTGGTGTATTTCATTATTTTACACCAATTATAAAATGCCTAGGATATTCTGGTGTCCTGTAATTCAGCCAATTCTAGATTCCTGGAGGAAGACGGCAAGCTGTTCAGGTGACTTGATTGCCTCGAACACGTCCACCGTGCCTTGGAAAGGTCATTCAATTTTTGATACAAGACCAACATCAGTTTCGTAGCTGATGAGACAACGCCTAGATCGAAAATGATAAAAAAAAAATTGGCATACATTATTTATATTTTATAGGTGTGCTCTAAACTCCGTTTTGAATTTGAATTCATGTAACAATTTGTTAAATCAAAAGCTAGCTCACGTTGAAGTTAAAGTTGGTGGGCCCTGATCAAATTTTTGACCTTGGGCAGACATATAAAAAGCAAAAAAATGTGTTCTTTCTTCAAGTAAGGAGCTGCAAGACTTTAGAGCGCTGCATGTGTGAAGAAAAAAAGAGAGAAGAAAAAAAGAAAGAGCCCTGTGAAGCGATAGAAGCCACATGCCAAGAAGCCGCCGTGCGCACCAAGGATGAAGATGCTGAGTTTCTTCTTGGACGTACATGAAGGGCTTGAGCGTCATAAAGTTTTGTACTGTGAGTTTATATTATTTATTTATAAACACTTTTGATTTATAATTAATTTTAGATATGAGAAATATTTGAACGTGTGAACAATTGTAAACTCTAATTTTTCAATTATAGTGAATTATTTATCGTCGGCTCTCCTTGTGGAGGTATATATTGATAGTCAAATCGAACTACGTAAATTACTTGTGTTATTATTATTTATTTATATTTTAATGATTTCGCGTTGATGTAAATTGTGAGATTTTATCGTTTTCATATTATTTACAATAGGCTCAATGATTGAGATTGCTTGCACTTTGATGGTGTTTCCTAGTCTACGCACGCCCGTTTTGACGTAAGTACTTCGTCCAGCAAGAAGATATTTTCAGACGATCTCTTGAAAAGGAGGAAGATCGAAATTATCATTCACAGTCAAACTCAAAATCGCTATGATTGCATATGTCCAAAACATCTCCGTCCAATTACCTGTGCAAGCGGACAAATACGGCCTGACAATTCTCCCGGTTGCGTCCGCTGTGACCAGGTCCATAATGCCAGGTCCACACATTAACTATTCATCACTCCTGCGATTTTCAATCAACTACGCTTCGTTTTCTGGCCGTTCTTGAAGCGCATCGAGCTCGTCGAACGATGTTGGACAATGTGATTCGAAATCCGTCCTCGGGGTACTTCAGCGCAGAGACAAGTCAAAAGGACAAAGGGTCGCGTCTTTTCGCTTATCTAGGAAGACTTCTACGGAAAGAGAGGATGAGGAAAGATGTAAACAATCTGAAGCAGCCTAATGCAAATTGAGCATGACGACTATGATCGGGCGCTACTGTTGTTGTTTGCACAGTTTGTAAATCATGGACGTTTGTAGCCAATTTACAGACTTTTGTCTGTATAATTTACTCATGTTTTGAATACACGCTCTTATATAAAAAAAAAATTTAATAATCTAAATTAGAGCAACTTACCAAATTTTTTCACATTAAATTAATCAGTATTTTGGGCCATCAATTTAACTTATTTACCGAATTTGGTTTCTGTTTTCTTAACTTAGCAATTTTTTATAAAGTTACCAACTTTTATTCACCTTGATTAACAATTTCTTATTTACTAACTCTTTTTAGCGATTACAATCTAATTTAGCGTGACTTGCCAAATTTTCTTATGGTACATTACTAGCTAATACTTGGTCAACTCTAGTTGAGTTACTCGCAGATATTTTGTTTTACCCTTTGCAAACTATTATTTACATTTTTCAACAGCACCTTGATCTATTAACTCTTTTAAAGAATATTAACTTCATTTTCTTTTGATAAACAATTTTTCGGATCTTTTACAAATTTATTTACTTTATTAACTACGTCTTAAATTTATTGACACCGATATGAAATTGCTAACTTCAAAATTAGTAGTTTATCTACTTTTCTTTGATTAAGCTATAAACTAGTTTGAGATTACTCTCATTTGAGTAAGTCAGCAAAGTTTATTTCGTTTATTTAATTTACTAACTTTTCTATCGTGTTACTCAAATGGAAAAAAGCTTCTAAGTCATTGAAACAAAGATTTATAATATCATATAATAGTTGATAAATTTAAAGCGTCTATAAGAAAAGTAAATAAAAGTTGGCAAAAGATAAGAGAATTATTAGAGAAGAGAAGTTGGTCATTCAAGGCGTAATTTTTGGCATTTTTTTTTCTATTCAACATCTAATAAATCTAACAACACAAAAATTCCAAGAGTCCAATACAAAATTCACAAATCAACATGATTCATATCTTGCGTTGCTCAAACCGAAACAATGGGATGAGATGAAATGAAACACAACAGCTATACACATGAAGAACCACACTTCGATAAATCTCTTAAACTTTCAATTAGTTCAATTTGGTCCATTAACTTTTCATTACAAAATCAACTCAGTTCTTCGGTCATATTAAGAAGTTTTCATAATTACAACATTACCTAGATTTTAGAGATATCTTTTCATTTCAGTTGTATTCAAGAATCAACCATTTCGGTCTTTATAAATATGACAACAGTTCAAAGCAAGTAAATTTTGCTTATGCTCTTTATAATAGTAAAGTATAAACTCCCTTAGAGCTGTCTTAGATTGATATTTTTGCTATATTATGTCCATGTATCTCATGAGGATATATTTCGACCAAAAAAAAAAAATATATATATATATATATATATATATATATATATATATCATGAGGATATTTAGAAATGATATTAATTCATTTATAGATACCCATACATATAATAATCAAAATCAAAATCTTGTTCCTTATTCTTTAGACAACATGAAACACACAAGAGTGAAAATTATATTAATGTAAAAATTTAGGAACAAGATCTATAAAGGTACGGTGGTTATAGATAAATTAACATCGGTCCTAGATAATTTTAAGAAAACGCTTAGATTAGAAAGAGTAGATATATTAATCCAATACAACTCTATATTAGTTTCTACTTAATTTTAAGCGCCAATTCACTTTGTTGATTCATGAAAATGATTGATATAAAAAGGTATTCTAAATTTTCAGTGAAATTGCCATTATGAATAATTGTGAATAGTATCAAATAACTTATATGACTTTCTTATAGAAAGTTGATGGAGTAGATTGAATGTTTAAAAACTACATTGAACATTTAGAATTAGTTCAAGGATGATATTTGATAAATTAAAAGTTTAAGGATGATATTACACATGAGGCCAAAACTTAGAGATTGTTAATGTCAATTTCCTTGCTTGAAATTATTAATTAAAAAGAAATGGGACCTCAACGTGGACCTTCATCTTGAATTATTATCTACTTCATGGCCTTCTGTTCAACAGATGTATGTACAAATGGAAGGAAACGAGCCAACTATTAGAAAAAAAATTAAGCTTGCAAATAAATAAAGAAAAGAAGAAGTTCACGTGTCTTTATTCCACGTGTCAGTAGATAACTTTTTGTCTAAAATAATGCCATAAGAATGTTGTGACCTTCCCAAAGGTAGACCATTAAGGAAAAACTGAGAGATTACTAAGTTTACACTTAGCATAAGCTTTCTCAAGCTTTATCAATCGCAACTTCGCACACAATTTAAACATACAATTTATCTTACCTTTTAGAGGCACTACTAATCAGTTAAGGTTGATTAGAAATTCAAGTATAGTGTAAGAATACATTTTACTTTCAAGAACTAGAAATTCAATGATACGGATATTTGGTTACGCTAGATAAATCTAATGTTCTTTTGACACATTTTCTTTTCATTTCAAGAATATTTTGTGAGCACTCTTGGCTAATTTTAATCTTAATTCATTACCATGTGAGAATTGATCTTGTGCAATCAAAATTTAACACTTAATAAATCAATGCAGTAAATAAATTTCTAAGAATGGGAAAAGACCGCAATGCATTAAGTAAATCATAACTTCATTATGATAATGCCCAAAGTGATCCGCAAGATTGTCAAAAAAAAAACATGTGTCTGGCCTACACAAGATTTCTAGATGCAATGACATTTAATTCTTCATGGGTTTTCTTGTATTTATAAAAATGAATCTATATGCAATGCATCGGATGTAATTTTAATCTAAGTTATGTCTATGTAAATTCTAATTTAAACTAGAGACATGTGAATAGAATTTAAATGCAATTTATACGCAAACTAATCCTAATGACAAGCAAAAGAACTATAAACTACCTTGACATGTAATTTGATTTATACAACCCTAAATTAGCATGCATTAATGAACTAAAATGAAATCTAAGTGACATGTATGCTATGTTAATTAAATTTTACTGAATATGACCTATATGCAATTCTCATGACTTGAAATAGAATTAATCATGACTTAACCCAATATTCAATTATGTGAGATTGTCATTTTTGTGTTTTCTTTTTATAGATATTAAAGTTATATGCAATGCATGAGATGCAATTATGGCATGACCCTAAAGCATATGACTACTAAGTGTCATGTAATATGTGACATGGAATTTACGAAATTAATTAATTCTAGATGAGATATACATGCAATACTTTTTTGGATTTTCTTTGGAAATTAAATAGGAAATTGCCTAAATCTTGATGATTACCTAAATCGAATTAGGAAATAATTCATATTAAATCCTAATCTAAATTAGGTAATTTCCTAATTACTACATCATTCGTAATGCACGTAAGATATGTAATTTCTGAATTAGGAAACTAAACGCAATGCAATATAAACGAAACGTATGTAATCTTTTTGATATATTTTATATAATGCATTTTCCTATCGAATCACATATGAAATGTAACACCCTACATGATTGACGATATATTAAATATTTGCCACAACCAAAAAAGGAAATAAATTTAATCGAGGATGCAATCTTTGAACCAGTTTACTTAATCGTTTGATATATGCACGGGTAAGGCTAATTCATCAATTTTTAATTGGCAGGTGGGAACCACGGCAGCTTTTGCACGCACAAAGCCCTTCTCTCCATCGTTCATCGTCCTCAACAAATCCACCTACTTTTTACACGTCTCTTCACTGCTCACGAGTGGCCCGCATGGTCACTGGAGGCTTTGCCCCCGGAGAAGGTCCTGGGTGAAGCCGTCGGCAGTGGTCGCCCCCCTCTCCGGTTGATGGCGGAGCTTCACCATCACCAAATTATCACTGGAAATGCTCCTGCTTCGCTTTCATTTCCTCGTCGTATTCATCATCTTCATCGACAACTTACCCAAAAATTCATCACCAAAATCCTTCTTCTCCACCAAGACTCTGAAAAAGAACGAGAATGTATTAAAAAAAAAAAAAAAAAAAGAGGCTGTGATGATTCGCACGTACGCAGGCACTGAAGACTGGATGTATCTTGGCAAGGTGGCCAGAACCGGTCACAGCCATGGCGGGATTCCTTTTAATTGTCTGATCTAAGGCGAATTCCAGCGTCACTATCTTCCAACACCATTTCCCCTAATTTTCTTTTTCTTTTTCTTCCTTTTTCCTAGATGTGATTATCTTATTTAAGGACAAGTTCCTGTGTTTTACCGTGCCAAAAGAAGTTGGGTTTGTTGTGGGGATGGACAGTGGAGAGAGACTATGGACGAAACGATGGATTTATCGGGAAAGATGAGCAGTGAAGAGAGGAAGTAGGCTTCATCAGGCAAGTCAGCCCACTTGTCAAATAAAAATTGATGAGCGGACCTTATTGTACAAGTGTTAAACAATAAATAGACTGATCAATAATATTAAGTGGAGGGATAGTTCTACCTAATATTCTCTTGGGCTACATTTGGTCGTTTGGATTTTTAATCAGGATATGACCGGATAGAATAGGATATAAAATTTTAAGATTTTTCTATATCCTATATATTGTTTGGTGAATCGTAATATTAAAGTCGGATATATTCACATTATATCATATACATTTTTTTTAAATATAAATGACATATCATTATAAGTGAACTTAAAAGTTCATAAACGGAGATTGTGAAAATCTCTTGCGACACTAATCCTTATTTTATTTTATTTTATTTTTCCTCCTTTTAAAATTATTTTCTTTATTATTTCTTTTTTCCCCTTTTATTATTTTGTAATAAAATTTTATCAAATAGTAAACTGTACTAACATATCTAAAATACAAAAAATACCTAAAATATATATAATAAATATAAATATATAATTTATAGATTGAATGTTTATTATAAGATAGAATTAAAGTTGAATATATAAATTAAAATAAGATTAAATTAACAAATAATTTTTAATTTTTAATTTCTTAAATTATAATTCTATTTATATTGAAATATAATTTTTATTTTTGTTAATTTAATAGGTTTTTTATTCAAGAAAAATAACTTTCTTATTATGAATATTAGAAATCCTTACAAAAAAAAAATATTAGAAATCATATCCACATTTATCCCACATCTCCCCATGGGATAATTTTATCCGGCCTACATCTCATTATATTCGACTTTATCCTATCTTGAGTAAGTAACAAATGCAAGATAGGATAAATCATATCATATCCTGAATTTTATCCTTACTGCCAAACGCAGCCTTGAAAGATACATTGGGTAGGCCTGACAGTTCATTTCAACGAATGGCTACTCCACTCTTTGAATGTCACATGTTCGATGGGCCCCACTTATAAGGAGATTTCAAACCCTCCTCTCTCTATCCCCCCTTTGTTACTCTCTCTCCCTCCCCTCTCTTGTTAGCTCTTTTAGTCTCATCTCTATCACTAGAGTATTCAGAAATAAGAAGTGAAGAGTGAAGAAGAAGAAGCCGCTACCACACAAGAAAAAGCAAGCAAAAAAATCAAAGACGAAACAACATATCGTTTTTATCAATGAAATGGAAATAAAAAATCGGGTTAAGGTATCAATGTGAGACCAGTTAAGATATTGATTCAAACATGAGATTCATCAGCTCAGATAAGTGAAATGGGGATGGAAAGTCAAGTATTAAGATGTCAATTCGAACGCCAGGCTCGTCGGCTCACATTGGTGAAATGAAAACGAAAAATCAAGTTAAGATTTCAAAATCGTCAAGTCACATCAATGAAATGAATATAGAATATTGGGTCAAGATTTTGATTCGAATGCAAGGCTTGAAATTGAGCTAAGATAGGAGGGGACCTTGAAATTTCCTATTCAGTGAGGCCTATCATACGCATGACAACCAAAGAGCGGAGCGACCGCACAATAATGTAGAGTGCCGGACCCATAAAATATTTTCTCCTTTTTACTGTGAAGCTTCACTTGTCCTCTCAGCATGTCATCCAATCTGTCCAAGACAGTTGATTTTTTGAGCGCAAGATGTAGTAGTCCATTCAGCATAAGCAATGTAAGGAACAAGACAAAGAAGGCAACAATAGGATAGGGTAAGGTGTGCAGAGTCCATTCAGCACAAAAAAGAACTCTCATAATTGGAATGAAGGAAGTGGGGGTACAGAGGAGAGACTCCCTTTTAGTATTATTTTGAGCGCAAGGTGTAATAGTCCCTCTGGTCTTTTCTGCTTTCTTTCATCAGCCAAACAGAAGGGAGTCTCTCTCTGTTCGAACAAAAGGGAGTGCTGAGCACCAAGTTCATGCTGTAAATACCATGGAAATTGGATATAATTATAGAATTGAAGAACACTCGAACATATAAGCAATTATGATTATGTGATTCTCCAATTCAATAGTAGATTATTGACGGCTGGCTCAACTAAGGGGTCATAGGTTCTAACACTCAAAACCGAACCAAGTAAATCTCTCATCCTTTATTATTTCTCATTTATTTCTCCACCGAATTTTTTAGCTCTTGGTTTAATTGCAAAGTTTTGATCGGCTTCTGCAACGATAGTTTCATGACATGCCGTGCTCTCTAATGGGAAAGATTGAGTGGAGATCAAGCATAGACAGCAGAAGAAAAATCTCTTAACTTTATAGTCATAAAAAGATATCGCAATCGAGTTCAGTAAGTGAAGTGACCAGACAAACTAACAGATTGGAAATGTGGAACCACGGTGCTCTTAATGCTTCTTCTTCTGGTATATTTTCGGAAGATATGGAAATATGGCGATAGTTCCCTTTAATCTAATCCTTCAAATGGATATCCTTCTTAATGAATCAGTTGGAAGTCATTGTACGATGGCCCTCCACGATGGGCGGCTTCCGCAGCTCTCTTTTTCCACTTCTTAGCATTCTCCCTCATCTTCTTCTCGCCGACCCCTTCCATCACTTCCCGGACTAGAGCTTCTATTTCATCGCGCCTCACAGCCTGGTTCACTTCCGTGCCAATCCCCCATTCTGTACACGCATACCGACAGTTTGTCTGTTGCTCGGCGAAGAACGGCCAGCAAATGAGAGGAACGCCTCCGTGGATAGCTTCTGACCTAGGTTGCACGGACACTCTCCGGGACCTCTCGTGTCGTGTCCGACACTCCGACACGTGTCCGACACGCTCCGACACGCGGTCAACGAGTGTCGGAAAATCCGACACGCGGTCAACTTACTCCGACACGCTTCGACACGCGAGTCGAAAATTTCGACACGTGACCCCGACACGCATGGGGTTATTTTTACAAATTTCCAATACTTTTGGGTCTAAATATAAATATATAAAAAAATTAAAAAAAAAAAAAAGAAGCTAAAACGAATTTACTTCTGGACTCTTCTCAGTCGCACGCAAAGGCACCTCTCACTCTCGACGCTCTCCTTCTCTTCTTTTGCCGTGACCGTGAGTCTCTCGCCGGTGTTGCTTCGCCGGCCGCGCAACCCACCCCACCAGTCGCCGACTCGCCGTAGCCCCCACGACTCAGCCCCACCCGTCGCCACAGCCGCGTCCGACCCCACCTTCGTCTCTCGCAAGCATCGGGCCATCGCCCCGACTGAGCGACCAGCGCCTCTACCTCTCACAGGTGTTGCCCCGTTGTTTCTCTTAATGTGGATTACTTATTTTTTCCTTCAAGTTTTATGGATTATTACAATGAAATGTAGTTGAATTTGTCAAATTAAAACAATGAATGATATTAACAAATATAGGATTAGCGTTTTTAGTATAGATTAATTCTAGGTTCTTTTTATTATTATTATTATTATTTACTTATTTATGCATTTATATATTAAAATATTTATTTAATATATAACGTGTCGGAACGTGTCGGAAATCTCTACTTTTTGAGAAATGGCGTGTCGGCGTGTCGTGTCGTGTCGTGTCGCGTGTCGCGTGTCCGTGTCGGTGCAACCTAGCTTCTGACAGAATACCCTATTGCTTTTGCCACATAAATAATTGTCGAAATGCCCAAAAGACTATTGAGACCCCTCAAAACAGCAATAGACTAAAAGTCAAAATTGTCATTGTTGACAGCAAGGTTGAACGGAGCCATTGCTCCAGCGGCCTGAGCCCTTACAGTCCTCTCACGGACAGCCAACTCCAGAAACTGTAGTAAGGGCTTCAACAAAGCTATGGGCCCCCATGAAAATTCTAGCCTCCTCGGCATCCTCTAGCAAAAGCCTGATTTGTTCTACCACTTTGCACTTTCTAGACAATTCCTCTCCTCCATTTAGCACTTCAAGAAACTGGTCGTGTTATTGAGAAATATCGACCTCAGGCACTTGTTCCGATGCAGAAAAATTTCCTTTCTCATTTTCTTCCTCTTCAGTGGTGCCACCCTCCGCCAAAGGAACCACTTTGACCCCCTTTGACTTGCAGGGAGCGACACTGTTCAATGATCTTGAATTTGTGGGCTCAGACTCAGACATTGCCAGCCTCCAATGATTCAAATCAAGAAAGTATTGAGGCCCCTCTAGGACAGGAGCACCATTTTGCTCGCACCAGGTAGCAACAAGTCCTTTCACACAGTAATTAGGAGTCAAACAAAGATGAGACAGCTTCTGTTGAGTTTTAGAACAGGTGTTGTGCCCATCAATAAACCATTTCTCAGTACAGATCCTTTCATATGCCTATCCAGAAGAAATAGTAACTGGATCATACATAAGCTGCAAGGATATCAGACACCTCAACTCTTCTGGTGGAAGTGGCATCTGGCTTGATTTCTTGATACTCGGCCTAAAGTCAAAAATAAGAAACTCAGCTTTGATGGGTATCTTTCATATGCTTGCCCATTAAGAGTGAACATGATCCAAATTGAGCCGATTTAGTACCTAATCCAAGGACCGGTCCGCACTATATTGATCCTTAATTTTTGGGATCGATAATTGATCCTATTGAGCTTGGAATCGAGGATCGGACACACCCGATCTAGTTCCAAGGTCAACTCCGGACCAACCGATTATTTTTTTCTTTTCAATTTTTGTATTCCTTAAAATGACAAACATACTCTTTAAATTATATATCCATCAACAATGTAATATTAGATAATCAAACTATAAATATCAGTATAGATTAAACATAAATCAAAGATAAGATAAACAAAAATACCATTTGCTATCGTTGAGCCACGTCCGTGAGGTGGGCCAAGAAAGGAAGCCATAAGCGTAGAAACAATATCCATCATTTCTGCAAACAACGACAAATTCCCGGTAGCTATCAATAAAAGCAATACAAACATAGAACATGGAGCCGAGATGTGAGAAACTCTAGTACTGTACCCACGGACAAGCCCAAAAGGGAATTTATAGCATCCACTAACGACTGAATACGGGTTTCAGGGAAGGATAGCTGGTTCTCTTTGGCTGTTGTTTGGCCCTCTCTTTTCGCCGCTTGGTTTGTTTCCTTTTACCTTGGCCTCCTTCCACTCGCTCTGACTTCTGTCTTTGTGAGTGTAGGTTTTTGGGTCCAAGTTCTCGATGTATAGCTCTATATAGCTTTATGGTTTCTAGTCAATATATTTCTTACCTTTACAAAAAAAAACAAAAAAACAAAAAAAAAGAATACCCTATTGCCTTTGCCAAATAAATAATTGTCAAAAAATATGCAGAACAGTATTGAGACCCTGTTGAGCTGCGTGGTGTAGTTCTATATCACTTGTAAAGTTGCGAAAATGTGATTATGATAATCACTCTCTTAATACTATAAAACCACTTAATTACACCAGTTTTGCTAAACACACGATGGACTCTCACCTCACGCCACTCACTAAACACACTACATATGCCGCTATCACTTACTTCCCACACATGTTCAGTAGGGGTGAGCATGGTCCGGGTTGGGTCGCTCCACCCCCTAATCCTAGGACCAACCCACACAGTGCTGGTCCTCAATTTTTGGGATCGATGACCAACCTTATTGAGTTTGGGATTGAGGACCGGATTGACCCAATGGGTTTGGTCCGGTTTTATAGTCAACCCGGGATCAATCGATAATTTTTTATTTCATTTTTTGTACTCCTTAAAAAAACGATTGAGAACTGGACTAATCCAATTGGTTAGCTTCGGTTTCAAGGTCAACCTAGAACCAACCAATAATTTTTTTATTTCATTTTTTGTACTCATTGAAAGGGCAACTGGAGATCGTACCAACCCAATGGGTTCGATGATGAGTGAGGTCAGTTAAAAAAAAGCAAGTGATGAGGGTCAAGTGGGGTGAGCGTCGAACAGAATGAGCATCGAATGTCGAGCGGGGAGCAACAAGCCAAGCGAGCATTGTGCGGCGAGTAGCACGAGTGACCCAAAGCAAGCGAGGCAAGTGTCGAGTGGCGAGTGGAGAAATTGTTTTTTTCGATTTTAGAAAATTGATGATTAAGAGGACAAATGAGACAAAAGAGAACGAATATTAAAGGAGGATGCCATAAGGTGCCCTTTTGGACATTGTGAGGACTTCTCACAAAAATATTTTCCTCCTTGGTAAATTATGACTATTGACGTCGTAAAAGATATTAACAACCTAAGTTATAAAAGAATAATGTAAAATTACTTGAAATCATCACTAAATAGCTGTTTAATGTTGTTAATGATGCCATTTATTTTAAGGTTTTCTCTATATAAAATAATTGTATATATAAATATATAGTCAGGGTTAGTCCGGATTGGACCGACCCAAAACTCTTACGAATGAGGATCGACCCGCACAGTATTGGTCTAGGAATTCCAGGACCAATGACCGACCTAGTCTTCCTGAAAACAGGACCAGGACCGACAAGATTGGGGTGGTCCAGGATCGGTTCAAGGTTGACCCTGGACCGATGCACACCTCTAATGCTCAACACACTCCACACAGCACATTTGAAGACCTACTCACTACACAAGACCCCTATTCTTCTATTTGAGGCATGAACTCAAGTGGATGAAGCTAGGCTATTTATAGCCTTCATCTACCAACTCTCTTAGCAAATTATCCCTTAGACAAGGGAGATTTTTGCTTCTATCTTTCATGTTGGACAATTTACAGCCACAGGCTGTACCTGCCACAAACAGCCTAGAGTCTTGTAGCCTTCGCTAGAAAATTCTAGGGAGAGAGAGGGTCAAACTTGTCAGGATGAAGAATAATCTAGAGAGAGAGGCGGTGATTGATCCAACACTCCCCTGACCAACTACTCTCTCTTAATTCAGATATAGCAGATATAGCAGTCGTGCCAATATTGCTTTCAAACTCAACCGAATAGTTGCTCCAATCGAGTTCCAGAAAAAAGGAAGGAATTCACCTTTTAAGTTATTATTTTTTGTGAATTATTTGCAATTTCTCTATTGAATCGCAATCCTCGTCCTCAATCGATCGATCGATCGTATTGCATTTCGATACCGTGTACATCTCAATTTTGTCTGACGCTCTGCCCTTATTCTGCCCTCAGTCTACAATTTTGCGCCCAACACCAAAAGGAAGCTTTGATATATTGAGCAGCTTTTTCGAATTTTTTGGACCCGAATCCTGTGGGACCGCCTTGGCTTCGTCGACGAGCCCTTTTATCCAGGAGGCTGGGAGTTTACCGTTCCTTAAGTATTTCGGTTTCTTCTCTTGTGGACCATGGTGAACTGATGTAAATGGACTTTAAAGTACGTCGACTTCGAATTCTGTCTGTGTTTGCCCTATATATCACATAGCCTGAACTCTGATTTAATCTAGTTTACAGTGATAAAAGGTAAATAAATCGTCTAAGCAACGTGAGCTCGACTTAAATCTGAGTCCCAAGAGATGAAATCCTCGATTTCAAAGTGTTTAAAAAAGAAACCAAATGCAAATGGAATTAAATCTCATGTCGAATCTATCTAGTACGTGGAACTGTGGTTCTCCTCAAATCTTTTGGAGGTGTTTGATTCTCTACAATATGCCATATGATTTCGTCAGGTCACCGGGAGACAGAATTACAGGAAGTTTAGCTGCTAAAAGCTATTCACACAAGCATTGAGCATCATCTTCTATTTCTAGACCATGTCAAACGTTGCTTCTCATTGGGCATGTCTGTAACTTCATAGTAGCAACCTTTTTATCGGATTACACTCTTCAGTTAATCTCGGCTCTATATTGTGGAAATTCATTTTGAGGAGAGTTCTGGTTTTTGTCTAATGGCGAGTGAATGTTTGAACATGCCTTTCCAAAACAATTCTGCTTACTATCCAACATTTATTGAATTCATGGACGTGCCTTCTATATAGTGCTTTGAACTTTATTGATGTGACGGCTCGTGTATGAAATCTCTCTTTCGTGTGTGCATGAGTTCATGTGTGTCCTCTAATATTGTTCTCTGGTTGGATCTTTTTGAAATCCTTTGTTGAAGTACTTGAAGAAGTTACTTTGCCCTATGAACACGTGACTGTAGGTATTGAGCTCGACAGTTCTTCACGAAACATACTTTTTGAATAAACATGAGATAGTGTTTAACACGATATATTGGAGTGTCGGGTATCAAATTCATGACATTCCTAAATTTTAGATATTCGAGATGTCTATGTATGTTCTCTCCTTGGTCAAATGGAGTAATGGTTAGTAGAGTTTACGGTTTTATAGTTCCCATAAGTGTAGCTGCATTTTACATGCTTTTATCTCTGATAAGTATTCTCGTCTATCTCTAGGAGGATTGATTGATGAGACGACTGATGAGTTTACCTCAGTTGTTATATCATGCGGATCTTACATGAAATGAAAAAAAAAAAAAATCATAGGCAATGATGCATTATGCTTACGTGATGGATCATGCATATATTCGCTTTCAAGTTTTTCTAAATAGAAGTTGCTTCCTATCCTTTCCGTTGAAATCATGCAGATTATTAAACTTTAAATGATCATGCAAAGATTTTACACGATTGCAAAGACTGAAAGTCTCATAGATAAATTCTAAAGATTGAGGAGATGCCAAATGAAGTCAAAATATTGATGAAGAGAAAAAATTGAAAATAACAGACAATACACATAAATACTCAAAACAAACGTTTGGCGCTCATGGGAGCATCTCAACCGTTGAATCACATGACATGTACTATCAACGATTAAGCATATGGTAACGAAAGTGATGATGGATCAGGCGTCCCCGACCAGCTCATGTTGGATTAGGCTCAATCGATCCGAAAAGGCAAAACGGACAGATTTGGACGAGCAATTCCATTTTCATGCTTGACCCTTCTACCTTAGCCCTTACCTCGGCCAGTCCAGACTCGATCAGTTTTATGTGGTTCGTTTGATAATCTTTTCGATCATTGAAAGCTCAGATAGGGATTTTCAAACATCACAACCACTAGCACAGTAGAACTCGCGTCTATCTATCTTTTGCTTACTGCTTTTCTGAGACGAACTTCACATGTTTACTTTGATGCAAAAATTGATCTCTGAGTGCCGACTCATTTAAGCATCTGAGATTATAATACGTTACCTAGATTAACCTAGCAAACACATTCGCAAACGATTTTTCATGATGGTTAGGTGATAATATTTGATCAGTTTTATCTTTCTTAAGCCAAGAGGATCTCAGAAAGCCCAATATAGAAGCAAAATGATTTGATAAGATGAGCAGAAATCCAAGCTTTCTCGGATAATCATTGAGAAAGAAAGAGGAAGTGTATTCTCGGGTGACGATCCTCACTAGAAGTTAAGATCCCGATATTTAAAGCAAAAATCGTTTCAGGGCAATCATACATAAAAGAGAATGCTATTGGCGTTGTGAACACATTTGTAAGCATGAAGTACCATGTCCTATGGGTTTGCCTTCGGTTTAGCAGTTTCAAAGGAGTTCGGACGACAGTTACAGATGTATTTAGTGGCCAAGAAAGGTAGTTTCTGTGACCTAGCTTTGTCGAGACAAGGGACAGGAGAGAATTCGTGATGCTAATTTCATCAGCGACCATGAGTTCATTGGACACCTATGGACTAGCCGCTCATGCACCCATAGCATCCAATTCAGACCAAAAGAAAGAAATCAGATAACTCAGCTAATCGCCACAGCCATCACTCAAACAGACAAGGTCAGAGAACAGAGACCTTCGTAGCAGCCGACAAGTTGAGTCAGTCAGCACTCAGACTTGAAATTCACCTAACGCATGGTGCATGGATGCAGTTTTCCATTATCCAAATCAAGATACTAGAGTGGACATGCCGCAGAATAATACCATCTCAAGTGAAATGTTTTCCCACGTCTAAGTAATATCAACTAAAGAGGATAACATACAAAGATTTATTGACCAACTTTCTGGAAAATGTGAGCCAGTTAGTGTTCCCATAGTACATGAAATGAAGATACAAAACTGCGGTCCATATAATTGAGAGAGAGAATAAGGCTGTGCATGACAAAATTTCTGAAACAGAAATTGATTTCTAGTCAAAAATTAATTTCTTAATTTCTATTCCCCGGACAAGTTTCTGAGCAAGGAAACCCGTTTGATAACGACTCAAAATTTCTATTTCTGAAACAGAAATCCGTTTGATAACAGAACAAAATTTCTATTTCTAGGAATAGAAATTGATTAGATAACAACATAGGAAATCCTCAAATACAAAATAATAGTCAAAATAATACTAAAACAACGTAGGAAATCCTAAAATACAAAATAATAGTCGAAATAATACTAATACATTACAAAAGTTGAAAATACAATTTCATGAAATTTCCGGCATATTATTATCCCTTGCCATTTTATTAGCAATTGTTTTCCTAAGCGTATTTATGTGGTTTCCCTCCTCGGTCACTGTATGGTTTGCGAGCTCATCCTGCGTAGGTTCAGACAAATACTGCGGAAGCATGAATATGGGTGCCATCAATGGCGCCTATACAGCCTTGTCATTTTATCAAAAACTAATATTATACAAGATTATCAACAAAATAAAATTAATGGTGTAAAGGAATATATGAGAATTCTACTTTAAAGTAATGTCTATGGTTAGGAATCAATCGGGGGAAGGTCGGTTTATTTTTATTCTCAAATTGAATCAGTCCAGTTGCTCATCCCTAATTTCTTTATTGTTGCTCAATGAAGCTTTAATGGCCCTTGCATAGCAAAAAGAGAGATTCTCTTGAATCTCTTGCCTTCGAATTAAAATTCAAGATTGTGTAACAATCTAATTATTTTGATTTTGCAAGAATTTTGAATCCATAAAAAAAAATAAGGTTAAATCTCTATGCACGTTTTTTTATTCATCTATTACGTAAGAACTTTTTCTTCAACAGGCCATGCGCGTGCCTTTTCTAGGAGGAAATAGCCCCATTCTTTTTAAGTAAGCATTTAAGACCTTTGGTCATTTTTTTAAAATTGGGGACCTATTCAATTGCCTTTCATCCTAAAGAGGAAGTTATAAAAAAAATTGAAAAAAAAAACACGAGCAAAATAAGAAAAAAAAAATTAGCAATAATTTGTGAAGTTGTGGTTATGAGTAAATTAAGTTAACAAGAAAGCGCAAGGTTCTTTTATATGGTTTGATTTTAGTTTCTGATTTCTATTTCAGAAACTGAGAAGTTAAAAATTTCAGCTTCTAATTTCTTCAATTTCTCTATTTCTGGAATAAAAATCTGTTTCAGAAATAGAGAAATCAAATTGCGTTACCAAACGGATTTCTGTTCCAAACTTGTTCCGGGGAACAGAAAAGTGGAGAAATCGAGAAACGGAAATTTTATCATATGCGCCCTAAGTTTCCTTGGCAGTGAATAAATTCACTGTGCAGCTTAGCAAGAAATATAAATGCAAAAGACCCAAAAGCCAGATCCGCATATCAATCCAAATTTTGGGTAGTTCTTCTTGTTATTCCGACATTAACCACCATCAAAGGGATTTACCTATGGAGAAAAAGGACCAAAACAAGTGCCGATAAGAAATCAGTAGTAACTTCACGATCACAGCAAAAATATACAACCATGAACCTACAAGTAAGACCATAAGAATAATTGTCCAAATAGCAGATTTAAATTGCCCCTTGAGCTCAGCAATATGTCATATTTAAGCCCCTCTGCCTCACCATTTGCCAAATGCTGGCAATGAATATTGAAATTTAAGCAATGAGTATCCCCTATCTGAATATTTGAACTGGCAACTATACTAAAGCAACATTTAGTCCTTCAGTACCCCACATTTCTCATCTTGCTGGTTTAAATTTACAGTTACTTGACCCATCCATCATCATCTCACAAGCCACTCTTGAATCTAACAGAGTCTAGTTAAGGAAAGAAAGAAAACGGAAAAAAGAGAGAGCACGTGAGTTCGTAAACATGTGAGCCATAATTGCTTTCCATTTATTTATGGGGTAGCACAAGAAATAAATTGAGAGGAGATTGGAGTAGAAACCTGAGCATAGATGGGGCAGCAGCCTCCAGCAACTCCCTCCCGGCACGTTCGTAATCCTTCTCTCCAGTGCTGGCCTAAAATGCCGAATGAGACCCTGGACAGGCCAAGCTGCCGCATCACCTAAAAAGCACATATTGTATGCCCTTCAATCCGTTTGGTCACCTCCTGCAGCATATCACTCTCCTCCAACTTTGCATTCCCAACTTTTAACTTTTCCATAATCATCCAGAGCCATCCTGTGCCTTCCCTGCAGGTGTGTGCTGCCCAAAGCTCTCATGCTTACAGAAATAATAAAGCCTCCCGATTGCATCAAACAACATGGGTGGATTTATTCATAACTACAACAGCTGCTGTTCCTAGACCAGACTGGACAGCCTTAGGAGCATCATAGCCCATCAGCACATCATCGTGTTCATTGGGAGAAGCGGTACAAATGAACCACCAGGTATTACTGCAAGTAACTGCCCCATCCACCCCTAACGCCGCTGCTGGGTCTTTCGATCAGCTCCTTCAATGGTATACTCATTTACTCCTCGACTGTGCAAGGCTTTTTTACATGATCCGACACACAAAACAATTTTGTCACCGAATCGTTTTTCCTTCCAAAGCTGGCAACCAATCTGGACCACGTCTGGGGATCGTAGGAGAAAGAGCCACAGTTTCAACATTGGTAACAGTGGTAGGACAGCCATATAAGCCGGCATTAGCTGGGAAAGGTGGCTTGGACCTTCGCTTTCCTTGTTTCCCTTCAAGACTTTCCAATAGTGCATTCTCTTCACCACAAATACAAGCTTCAGCACCATAACGGATGTGGACGTCAAAATCGTGGCCGGATCCACATGCACTCCGTCCCAAAAGTCCAGCTTCATAAGCCTTTTTTCTGGCCTGTCCAAGAGTTTTACGTTCTCTTACGTATTCACCCCTTATATAAATATAGGCAGCAGTTGCCCTCATTCCCACACCAGCAATTAAGCATCCTTCGAGAAGCTTGCGAGGATCGTGACGCATAATTTCCCTATATTCACATGTTCCCGGTTCACTTTCATTAGCGTTGACCACAAGATAGGAAGGAAGGACGGTCATCTGATACTTTTGGCATGAAAGACCACTTCAGGCCAGACGAAAAACCAGCAGCACCATGCAACCAATATTTTCTCAAAGTGAAGGGATAGTCCCACCTTACCATTCCCTCGGAAAATATACTGGGCAGGCTGACATTTCATGTTAGCGAACGACTGCTCCACTACTCTTTGAGTGCCACGTATCCGATGGGCCCCACTTGTCAGGAGATTTCAAACCCATCTTTTTCTCTCCACCCTCCGTTAATCTCTCTCCGTTGTCTCTTTTGGTCTCTCTCTCTCAAGAGTATCGGGAAATGAGAAGTGAAGAGCGAAGAAGAAGAAACCGCTATCACACAAGGAAAAGCAAGCAAAGAAATCAACAATAAAACAACCAATGTATTCATCAATTCATGTCAGTGAAACAGAGACAGAAAATCAAGTTCAAATGTCAAACGCGAGGTCCAATAAGATGTCAATTCAAATGTAAGGCTCATTAGCTCACATAATTAAATAAAAAAGAAAAATCGGATTAAAATGTTGATTCAAACGTTAGGCCCATTAGTTCACGTTAGTGAAATGGAGATAAAAATGTAAGGCTTCAAATAGAGCTAAGATATAAGGAAACTTTGAAATATCCTGTCAAGTGAGACACGGCCACCAAAGAGTGGACTGGCCGTCCGCTGATTTAGAGTTTCGGGCCTACCAAATATATTCTCCGTTTTCTGACCAATATATATATATTCTCCGTTTTATCGTGAAGCTTCACTTGTCCACTCAGCATGCCATCCCATCTAATCCATGACAGTTGATTGGCTCAGCCAAAAGAGTATGATGGAGGTGGGGCTCACATTCATCAATGATTGGTGGAGCTCTGACCTTTCGTAAGTACTATAAAAGGAAAATAAGCTCACTTTTGGGTACAGAGGAGAGACTCCCTTCAGTATTATTTTGAGCGCAAGGCATTGTAGTCCCTTCGGTCTTTTATGCTCTCTTTCATCAGCCAAACAGAAGGGACTCTCTCTGGCAGAACGAAAGGGAGTCCTGAGAAATACCGTGGATATTGGGTCTAATCATAGAATTGAAAAATCTCCAAGCGTGAGCGATTATGATTATGTGGTTCTCCGATTTATTAGTAGATTGTTGGTGATTGTTCTCTCCATAGATATAGGTTTCAACATTCCAATCGAACAATATAAATCTTTTGTGCCCTTTATTGTTTCTCATTTTATTTCTCCTTTGAATTTCTCTCGCTCTCAATTTAATTACAAAGTTTCGATCGGCTTCCGCAATGTTATTATTACAACATGTCAAGTCGCTAATTAAAAAATTAAACACAAGGTTAGTGAAAGCATGCTATTTTTACAATACGTTGAGTTGCTAATTAAAAAGTTAAACACAAGGTTAGTGAAAGCATGCCTTCTAATGGGAAAGTTTGAGGTAGATCAAGCATAGACTGCGGAAGAACTAATCTCTAACTTTATAGTCATGAAGAAATATTGCTATCAAATTCAGCTTTACAGTTGCAGTAGTTGACGACTTTGCATTAAGTGAAAGTGACTGGGCAAAAGTTCGAGTTCTTGCCCGGATTGGTTGCTCCGATTAGGTTTAGGACAGAGTCTAATGCTCTATGATTTAAAAATAGCATGAGGAAGGATCTGGGCAAACTAACAGATTGGAAATAAGAAAAGGGAAATATGGAGCCACGGTGTTATGCTTCTTTCGATATATTTTCGGAAGATATGGAAATATGGTGATGGTTCCCTTTAATCTAATCCTTCGAAAGGATAACCTCCTTAATGAATCCGTCAAAGTCATTGTACGATGACCCTCCACAACCAGTGGCTTCCGCAGCTCTCTCCTTCCACTTCTTAGCATTCTCCCTCATCTTCTTACCACCGACCCCTTCCGTCACTTCCCGAACAAGAGCTTCTATTTCCTCACGCCTCACATCCTGCTTTACTTCCATGCCAATCCCCCATTCAGTACATGCGTACCGACAGTTTGTCTGTTGCTCGGCAAAGAATGGCCAGCAAATGAGAGGAACACCTCCGCAGATACCTTCCAAGGTAGAATTCCACCCGCAATGCGTTAGGAAAGCGCCGACTGATCCGTGATTCAGGACTTGATCCTGCGGACACCAACTCGTCAAGAACCCTCTGTCTTTCACTTCCTCCAGGAACTCCGGTGGTAGGATTGCAGAATCACCCTTCACAACATCAGGCCTGATCACCCAGAAAAATGGGTGCTTGCTATTTGCAAGGCCCCAAGCAAACTCCTTCAGGTGTTCCTCAGTCATGACAGTGATACTTCCATAGTTCACATACACAACCGACTCGGCTTCTCTCTGATCAAGCCATTCGAGGCAGCTGTAGTCTTCCTTCCACAGACTGGACCTGAAAGACTTGACTGAGCTCGAGGGAATATCCTGGATGAGCAATGAAAGGGGCCCGGTACAGTAAATTCGAGGGGAAATGTCTGCTATTTTCTCCAGTACTTCGTGCTCGAGCTCATGGAAGGTGTTGAACAAGATAGCGGATGACTTCAGGCAGTGCTGGGCTTCTTCTCCTTCAAAGTTGAACATGATGTCGTTCAGGTCTGTGGTCCGCATGAAGCTTGGGATGTCCCGGAGTCGGATGTTTCTCATACCAGGGATCCAGTCTACAGGATCATCGAGCGTCCCGTTGTTCAGGAAGTCTTCATCTGTTCCATATAATATGTAGCGAGGAGCCAATCCAAAACTTTAACAAGAGAAAGAGATGAATGGAAATGACTCATGAATGGGGAGATAACTAAATAAACAAATAAAGATCTAGTGAATTTACCCGAGAGAAGCAAATGAATATATAGAAAAAGTAAGTACCGTTGAATGGAACGATCCCTCTCTTAACAAGCTCTCTGTACTGCAAATAACCCATGAACCCACAAGCCGAGGCAGTCCAGAACCGAACCTCTTGGACTCCAAGCTCTCTCGCAGCTTCACTGGCGAAGCCCGTTATCCCATCTGATATCACACAAGTCACAGGCGGAACAACCTCGTCACTCTTGATCCTGGCAAGCAATTTCTTGAAAGGGCCCAAGCAGTTCTTCTGGGTCGAGTCGCAGAGGGCTGGGACATCCTGCGTCGCGTTGCGGTCTGACGGCGGGAGGCCGTCTGGGATCATCTCAAAGCGTAAGTTTTCTAGGTCTCGGAGCGAATCGGATCCCTTAGACTGGAGGAGGCGGCGGTGGTTGAACTGGGTGTTGACAAACGTGATGAAGACGCCGTGAGCGTGGAGGAGCTTTGCGAGCTGCATCATGGGGTTGATGTGGCCTTGGGCCGGGAAGGGGACGCACACGGCGTGTGCAAGTGCACGGGAGTTTCTTGATTCTAGGGGTGACGAACCCATCACCTGTATCTCTCTCTAGAGCAAGATCAAGAAGTGTATACTGAGTGATGGAACTTGAAATTGATCTGAAGTCTGCCAAATCTTATTCAATTTCGGTCGGTCATTTCAGATCTTTACTAGATGCGGGAACGAGAGGTCATGCAAGTCGGGTTAGTGGGGGAGACGCACATGTGTGAAATTTCAGCATCCTGCACGTATGTTTATATAAGATAACTTCCCGTGATTGGTGCATTTCACTTTTTTACATCAATTGCATAATCCTAGGGATATTCTGGTGTCCTGTATTCAGCTTATCCTAGTGTCACGGTTCATGAATCCTCCCATACCTGTAACACTTATGAGTGGTGCTTGGGTTATCCAGTAAAGAGTGAGGAAGTAGAGGGGACGAACACAACTGGTTTATGGGAGTAACGTTAAGACGGTTGGTGTTAGGAATTCTAGAATATAAAGATTATATTACCAAGGAGCTTTGAAGGTGGATTTGGCTTCCGATGTACAAACTGGTTGGGAGCTTATGCCTCTCTCCTGATGAAGCCAAGGTAGGCCAAAACCAATTGTTGAACTTAAAGAGGACTGTTGTCTCGCTCGACAGACTAGACGCTCGAGCGTAACTGGGCGTGGCACGATCTCGTATAAAAGAGCTATTCGATGTATTGTTCATTGGAACAATTATAGAAGGAAGGTTAGCCTGGCGAATTCCTCTCGCTAGGCGTCGCACGGGTTGATCCGAGGCCAAGGAAACTACCGACCTGTGACACTAGATTCTTGGAAGAAGACGGGCAAGGTGGTCAAGTGACTCGATTGCCTCAAACATTTCCCGTTAAACCTTGTAAAGGTCATTCAATTTTTTATACATGACCAATATCAGTTTCCTAGCTGATGAGAGAATAACCGAATAGCATTCATTGTATCCGGTGGTTTCTTGCTTCAAGTTGTTAGGATTCACCATGTATTCACAAAGAAAATAAGAAAAAATGAAAGAGAAAATTTAAGACATAAAGTTTTATCCCAGTTCATCATAAAATTAGAGCTACATCTAGTTGAAAATTCCACCATAATTAGTATTATGTACCCATGCCACCCTATCGATGGGGAGTACAAATCACATCCCAAATATTAAAAAACATTGGATCTATGAAGTATCTCAATCATATTCTAGAGGTGTGCTCAAAACTTGGGCATGGAGTGGAAAATCGAAATTGCATGCACTTGATGAAGTGAGAATCAAGCTTCATGACGGGGTTTCTAGTATACACACGCGTCACTCTTTAATCCACCCATGCCCGTGATATTTCATGTAATTATTTTGTCCAGTAGTTAAGCACGAGAAGATATTTTTCATTAATCTCTTGAAAATGTGAAAGATTGTAGCTTAAACGTGTCCGATAATAAGAGTCACTTGCTATGAAATTATCATTCATGCTCAAATCTCACAATCACTATGATTGGATGTATCCGAAACATCTCCATGCAATTTCTCGTGCAAACGGACAAAATACTGCTGGGCAATGGTCCTAGTTGCGTCCGACACAACCAGGTCCATACATTAAGAATCCAGCAGTTCTACGGAGTCCAATGAACTTCACTTGGTTCTCTGGCTGTACTTAAAACGCATCGAGCTGGTCGAATGATGTTTGGCGATGTTGTTCGAAATCCGTCCTCGGAGAACTTGATCATAGAGACAAGTCAACAGGGCAAACAGTCACGTCTTTACGTAGCTTTCATGATCACGTTGTACCGGGACCGTTCGGATGCATCGAGGAGGAGATGCGATCAGGGGCGAGGGATTTGAGTTAGAAGGGGAAGGAAAATATCTAGGAAGACGTCGAGGGAGAGAGAGAGGATGAGGAAAGATGTAAACTATTCGAAGCGGTCTAATCCGAATTGACCGCGATGACTATGACCGGCTGCTGCTGTTGTTGTTATGTGGTTTGTAAATCATGGAAGTTTGTACCAATTTGCAAACTTTTATTTGTATAATTCACTTGCGTTTTGAATTTACACTCTTATAAAAAAATTTACCAATTTAAATTAGAACAGCTTACCAAATTTTATCATATTAAATTAACCAGTAGTTTTGGGCTACCAATATGACTTGCATACCGAATTTTGATTTTTTGTTTTTTCAACTTAGCAGTTTTTGTTTTCTTTTATATCAACTTACCAATTTCTATTCAACTGGGCCAACAATTTCTTATTTAGCGATTGCAATCTAATTTAGCGTGAATCACCAAATTTTCTTATGTTGCTTGCTAGCATTGGGTCAACTCCCATTGAGTTACTCACGGATTTTCTGATTTACCATTTACAAACTTTTATTTACATTTCTCAATAGCACGTTGATGTACCAACTCTTTAAAAAAATTATTAAATTTATTTTCTTTTGATAAACAACTTTTGGTATCTTTTACAAATTTTTTTTTTTTACTTTATTAACTATGTCTTAAATTTATTGACACCAATATGAAATTACTAACTTCAAGTTAAAGTGATTTATCAACTTTTCTTTGATTAAGCTATAATCTAATTTGGGATTACTCTCATTTCAGTTATTCATTAAAATATATTTGGTTTTTTTAATTTACTAACTTTTTATTGTGTCACTTAAATGAAAAAAAAGCTTCTAAGTCACCGAAACAAAGATTGATTATATCATACAATAGTTAATAAAATAAGAAAAGTAAATAAAAATTGGTAAAAAAAAAAAAAAAAAGAGAATTACTAGAGAAGAGAAGTTGGTCGTGTAAGGCATAACTTTTTTTTTTTTTTTACTATTCAGCATCTAGTAAACCTAACAACACAAAAATTCCAAGAGTCCAATACAAAATTCACAAATCAACTTCAGTCATATCTTACGACCAAAAAAAAAAAAAAAACTTAATTCATATCTTGCATTGCTCAGATCAAAACAAGGCATGAGATGAAACAAAACACCAAACCTACACATATGAAGAGCCACACTTCGATAGAGCTCTTAAACTTTCAATTTGTTTAATCTAATCCCTAATTTTCATAACAAATTCAACTAAGTCCTTTGGTTATATTAACAAGTTTTCATAATTGGAACATGACCTAGATTTAAGAGTTACCTGTTTCATTTCCATTGTTTTCAGGAATCAACCTTTCTAGTCTTTATAAATATTATAACAGTTCAACGTAAGTAAATTTTAACTTATGCTCTTTATAATAGTAAAAGAATAAACTTCCTTAGAGCTGTCTCAATTGATAATTTTGCTATTATGTATATGTATCTCATGAGGATATCTTTTGACCAAAATAAAAAATATCATGAGGATATCTAGAAATGATATTAATTTATTTTTAGATATCCATATGTATATTAATCTAAACTAAATCTTGTTCTTTATTTTTTAGACAACACAAAACACACAAGAGTAGAAATTATATTAATGTAAAAATTTAGGAGCAAGATCTATAAAAGTACGGGTGAATATAGATAAATTAATATCAGTCCTAGATATATTTAATAAAACACTTAGACTAGAAAGAGTAGATATAGTAATCCAATACGACTTTAAATTAGTTTCTACTTGATTTTAGGTGCAAATATACTTTGTTGATTCATGAAAATGATTGAAATAAAAAGGTATTCTAAATTTTCATTAAATGGCCATTATGAAAAATTGTGAATAATATCAAATAATTTATTTGATTTTGTTATGGAAATTTAATAGACTAGATTGAACAACTTGAACGTTTAAGGACTATATTAAATATCTAAAATAGTTCAAGGATCGCATTTAATATATTAAAAGTTTAAGGATGATATTACACAACAAAAACTTAGAGATTATTAATGTCAATTTCCTTGCTTGAAATTATTTTTTCTTTTAAAAAAGAAATGGGACCTCGACGTGGACCTTCATCTTGAACTTCTTTTAAACAGCCGCAGGTACGAACGGGAGCAAATGAGCCAACTAGTAGAAAAATATTAAGTTTCCAAATAATAAATAAATAAATAAAAGTCCACATGTCTTTATTCGTTGTGTCAATAGATATCTTCTTTTCTAAAATAATGGCACAAGAATTTCGTGACCTTCTTAGAGATGGACCGTCAAGGGAAAATCGTCAAATTACTAAACATACACTTAGCACAGACTCTCTCAAACTCTATCAACCGCAACTTCGCACTCAATTAAACATGCAATTTATCTAACCTTTTAGAGCCACTACTAATCAATTATTATCAAATAAACATCTAAGTGCATGAATATATTTTATTTTTAAGAACTAGAAATTCAATGGATTTAGAGACTTGATTATATTAGATCATAGCCACGGCAGAATTCCTCTAATTATATGATCTAAAGTGAATTTGAGCCACACTATCTTCCAACACTATTTATCCTAAGTTTCTTTTTCTTTTTCTTTTACTCTTCCTTCCTTTTTGCTAAATGTGACTATCTTATTTATTGACAAGTTTCTGTGTTTTATTGTGACAAAAAAAAAAAATTGCATTTGTTGTGGAAGATGTTGCTAGGAGAGAGACTTTGGGTGAAACAGTGGATTTGTTTGGCAAGATGAATATCGGAGAGAAGAAAAGGAAGAGAGGCCTCATCCATGCAAATAGTAGTGAGTCCCACTCACCAAATAAAAATTGATGACTCGGTCTTACCGTACACGTATCAAACGATAAATAGACTGATCTATAATCTTACATGGAGAGATAGTTCTACACAATATCCTCTAGAAGAATATATTGGGTAGGCCCAACACTCCATCTGAGCGAATAATCACTCTATTCTTTAGGCGTCATGCCACTTGTCAAGAGATTTCAAACTCTCCTTTGTATTTTCTTCTCCATTAATCTCTCTCTCTCTCTCTCTCTCTCTCTCTCTCTCTCTCTCTCTCTCTCTCTAGTGTATTAGGAAATGAGAAGTGAAGCGTGAAGAAGAAGAAGCTACTATCACACAAGGAAAAGCAAGCAAAGAAATTGATGAAGATATAACAATAGATCATTTAGTGAAATAGAAATGGAAAATCGGGTTAAGATGTCAAACATGAGGTTCATTAATATGTCAATTCAAATGCAAGGTTCATTAGCTCACATCAATGAAATGGAGACAAAAAATTGAGTGTTAAGATGTTGATTCGGATGTGAGGTGCATTAGTTCACATTAGTGAAATGGAGATAGAAAATCAAGTTAATATTTCGAAACATTAGTTCAGATTAGTAAAATGGAGACAGAAAATGAAGTTAAGATTTTGAATGCAAAGGCTTGTAATTGAGCTGAGATAGGGAGGACTTTGGAGTCCCCCCGTCAAGTGAGGCCCATCAAACATGTGGCAACCAAAGAGTACAGCGACCGTTTGAGGATGTGGAGTGCGGGACCTATCCAATTTTTGTTGTGAAGCTTCACTTGTCCTCTCAATATGTCATCCCATCTATCCAAGACAGTTGATTGGCTTTGCAATAGATTTATAAGCATGAGCAATGTAAGGAGCAAGGATAGGATGTGCAGAGTCCATTCAGCACAAAAGAAGAACTCTTGTAAATTGCAATGAAGGAAATGGGGGTATAGACGAGAGACTCACTTTGTGTATTATTTTGAGCACAATGTGTAGTAGTCCCTTTGGTGTTTTATGCTTTCTTTCATCAGCCAAACAGACTCCGAACAAAGGGGAGTGCTGAGCACAAAGTTCATGCTGTATAAACCGTGGAAATTGGTTATAATTATAGAATTGAAGACACTCAAACAAGTGAACGATTATGATTATGTAATTCTCCAATTCAGTAGTACATTATTGACGGTTGGCTCTCCCTGAGGGTTGTAGGTTTCAACACTTGAGACCAAACCAAGTAAATCTCTCATATCCTTTATTGTTTCTCATTTTATTTCTTTGTTGAATTTCTCTCCCTCTCAATTTAATTGCAAAGTTTTGATCGCCTTCCACAACGATATTTTTATGACACTTCGTGCTCTCTAATGGGAAAGATTGAATAGAGATCAAGCATAGACCGTAGAAGCAATAATCTCTTTAACTTTATTGTCATAAAGAGATATTGCTATTGAGTTCAGTAAGGGAAAGTGGCTGGGCAAGCTAACAGATTGGAAACAAGAAAAAGGGAAATATGGAACCGCGGTGTTCTGAATACTTCTTTCGATATATTCTTGGAAGATATGAGAATATGGTGATAGTTCCCTTTAATCTAATCCTTCGAATGTACAACCTCCTTAATGAATCTGTTGAAGTCGTTATACGATGACCCTCCACCACTGGCGGCTTCCACAGCTCTCTCCTTCCACTTCTGAGCATTCTCCCTCATCTTCTTCCCGCCGACTCCTTCCATCATTTCATGGAC
This sequence comes from Eucalyptus grandis x Eucalyptus urophylla, assembly GCA_028830015.1. Taxonomy (NCBI): domain Eukaryota; kingdom Viridiplantae; phylum Streptophyta; class Magnoliopsida; order Myrtales; family Myrtaceae; genus Eucalyptus; species Eucalyptus grandis x Eucalyptus urophylla. The sequence goes on along the minus strand of CM054200.1, from coordinate 59,596,287 downwards.
AAGAGCTTCTATTTCCCTGCGCCTCACGACCTGATTCACTTCCGTGCCAATCCCCAATTCCGTACACGCATACTGACAGTTTATCTGTTGCTCGGCGAAGAATGGCCTGCAAATGAGAGGAACGCCTCCGCAGATAGCTTCCGACTGAATACCCTGTTGCTTTTGCCCCATAAATAATTGTCAAAATGGCCAAAAGAGTATTGAGAGCCCTCAAAATTGCGATACACTTAAAGCTAAATGTTGAAATTCAAGCGGCTTACCTGATTCCGATGCGCAAACAGCAAATAACCCCGGAACGAACGTTGAATTGCGAATAAATCATGAACAACACTACCTCACGTTAGTCTGGATGCAATCACAAGGAAAACACCCGATTTCCACCGCGTAAATGCCGATTGTTCTTGCAAAACTGAAATGGAATGCCTTATTCTTCCTTGATGGAAATGGAGAGAAATTTGGTGCGTATGTTTGCCAACCTCTCCAACGGTTGTGTTCAGGAGGCTTTTTTACGTCTCCATGACACCCCTACAAATGGTGTCCTTCCATCGTACCGTATCAAGTCCAAATGGTGCGGTCCAATCGCACCCCATCATGGACGTACCAACTACACTAAAACTATCATTGTTGACGGCAAGGTTGAACGAAGCCATTGCTCCAACGTCCTGAGCCCTCACATTCCTCTCATGGACAGCCAACTCCAGAAACTGTAGTAGGGGCTTCAACAAAGCCATTGGCCCCCATGAAAATTCTATCCTCCTCGTCATCCTTTAACAAAAGCCTGTTTGTTCTATCACTTTGCACTTTCTGCACAATTCCTAGCCTCCAGTGAGCACTTCAAGAAAATGGTCATGTTTTTGAGAAATATTGACCTCAGGCACCTGTTCCGATGCAGAAAAATTCCCTTTCTCATCCTCTTCCTCCTCAGTGGTACCACCCTCCGCCAAAGGAACCACTTTGACCCCCTTTGACTTGTAGGAAGCGATACTGTTCATTGATCTTGAATTTGTGGGCTCAGACTCAGACAATGCCAGCCTGGAGGCCCCTCTGGGACAGGAACACCATTTTGTTCGCACCAGCTAGCAACAAGTCCCTTCACACAGTAATTAGGAGTCAAACAAAGATGAGACAGCTTCAGTTGAGTTTTAGGACAGGTGTTGTGTTCATCACTAAACCATTTCTAGATCCTTTCATATGTCTGTCCGGAAGAAATAATAACTGGATCATGCATAAGCTGCAAGGATATCGGACACCTCAACTCTCCTGGTGGAAGTGGCATCTGGCCTGATTTCCTGATTCTCGGCCTGAAGTTAAAAGAACTGAACCGACTGGTTGGTGAACAAGGAGTTGATCCCTGCAAATCATTGTCGTCAGAGAATTCACTCCTGAATAACTTCAGCTACTTTCGTATTAAATGAAAGAGATAAGCCACAATTGATTTTTTTCACTTAGCTTCCTCTGCACTAGCTCTTTCAATGAGTTTCTTTAGAGCTCTTCTCTCCGTAAGAGCCGCTCTAGAAGAGGTTATTCCAAGTTGAGTAGCTGCTTGATGGAAAGACTCAAGTTCATTATTATCATTAGAATCATTAAATTTCTTCCTTGCTGGAGCAATGCAATTGTTTCCTCGCCAACTTGCTTCTTTTGCGGATCAAATGAAAATACAACAGCCTCCAGTTCAGCAACAATCTCCAACATCTGCAAAAATAGAATATAGTGTCTGGTTCAGCCTATTTCCGTTTAAGCAAGAGGGACTCATGGACCATTCAAATTACTTAAAATGGAAATAGAAAAATACAACATGCAAAATAATAAAATTCAATAAAATTGACCACATAGAAGGGCGACGAATTTGTAGAAACATATAAGTAATTGCCACAAAGAATGTTCCATTAAATCAATAGAGTAAAAGAGCAGGTCTCTCAGTGCCCCTCATCTGAAGCTTTGCTTACTAAGTAGATAAACAGCCAGTCATCAACGTATAAATCATCCTAGTTCCTCTCAATTTAGGAGAAAGATCTCCATAAAAATCAGCTTGATTTACAAAAAGAAGGAACTTGCCCCTATATCGATAGTAGTCTAAACGACTAAAAATTGCCTCACAACTAATACACTGCGAGACTATGTCTTCAACTCTTCTGAGGCTATCTGCAAGAGCAAACTGAGCCTTTTCAAACTAAAGAAGAACAGAATCCCCTGTTATTGCCTGCAATGGAAAATGGGTTGCTGAGAGAAAACTACAAAGCTTGGCACACGAAATCAAAACTAATGTAATGATCAAATAAAATAGGAGAAGAAGATAAGACTCATTACACAGAATGCCTCTTCAATCTCCCAAAAGAAACCTCCGTTGGAAGCCGCATAAAATTCACAATGCCATAAGATCACAAATAAGAGAATGGCATCGCCCAAAGTTTCAAGAAGAAAGTTACCAGGTAAAGTTTACCACGTCCTGAGAAATGCTGAAGCATATTTTTGGTTTTTTTTTCCGGGGCCAAATGCAACGAGCACAAAGCCTGAATTTGAGAGTTTCTTCTAGGCTTTGCAGCTTCTAATTCAAGTAAAATTGCCAATACTTTGCAATAAATTGAAGAGAGAATCCTAAACATTTCTCCATGTAACCGGAAAAAAGCAATTTGTCAAATGAGCCACCAAACTCTAATTGTAGACAAAATAATTTAACTTATCATAGTTCAACGTTAAAAGAGGGCACTGTGAGCTGTTTTTTGTCAAATTATTGACAATTTCAGAGTTACAGCTCAGATAGTAAACAACCCTCTTCATAACTAGGGCCTTCTAAAACTAGAACAAATCTTCGACCATAGTATAAAATTTACAAAACAGGCATGATAAAGCTCTTTTCAACTTACTAAATAGTATCACCAAAAAGCCATGTAACAAGTATAAAAGCTACCCTTTTTTGTTGTGCCAAGAAAGTAAACAACTAATTTTTTTTCTGAAAGAAAGAAATAGTCTTTCAGATGGCTGAGAAAGTATTGGTACAGGAATACTGGCTTTGTCATAATATTGACTAGAGGCCTTAGCTTCTAGTACAAAGATCACCTTAGAAATCAATTTTTTAGGCAAATTTTGCGCTTATATAATCCATTCATACCTTGGCATTGCTAGCTGCAAAATGACTTGCTTCAAGTTTACCATTGAAGGAGCTGATCGAAAGACCTTGTAGTGGGATCAGGCATGGATGGGACAGCTTACTTGCACTAATACCCAGTGGTTTGTCTGTACTGCTTCTTCCAGTGAACATATGTGATGATGTGCTGATGGACGATGTTGCTCTGAAGGCTGTCCAGTCTGATCTAGGAATAGCAGCTGTTACAGTGATGGCTAAATCCACCAATGCTGTCGATGCAAGCGCAAGGCTTTCTTATTTCTATAAGCATGAGAGCTGTGGGCAGTGCACACCCTGCAGGGAAGGCAAAGGATGGCTCTGGATGATAATGGAAAGGTTGGGAATGCAAAGTTGGAGGAGATTGATATGCTGCAGTAGGTGAAGCAGACTGAAGGGCATACAATATGTGCTTTAGGTGATGTGGCAGCTTGGCCTGTCCAGGGTCTCATTCGGCATTTTAGGCCAGCACTCGAGAGAAGGATTAGGGACCATGCCGGGAGAGAGCCGCTGAAGGCTGCCGCTTAGATTTATGCTCAGGTTTCTACTCTAATCTATTCTCAATTTATTTCTTGTGCTATCCCATAAATAAGTGGAAAGCAATTATGGCTCACGTGTTTACAAACTCATGTGCTCTCTCTTCTTTCCTTTTTCTTTCTGTCATTAACTAGACTCTGTTAGATTACAGAGAGGCTGGTGAGATGATGATGGATGGGTCAAGTAACTGTAAATTTAAACCAGCAAGATGAGAAATGCGGGGTGCTGAAGGTCTAAATGTTGCTTTAGTATAGTTGCCAGTTCGAATATTCAAATAGGGAATACTCATTGCTTATATTTCAATATTCTTTGCTAGCATTTGGCAAATGGTGAGGCATTGCTGAGCTCAAGGGACAATTTGAGTCTGCTATGTGGACATTTATTCTTATTGTCTTACTTGAAGGTACATGGTTTTACATTTTTACTAAAATTTGTGAAGTTACTACTGATTTCTTATTGGTACTTGTTTTAGTCCTTTTTTCTCCATAGGTAATTCCCTTTGATGGCAGTTAACGTCGGACTTTGCGTTGATGGGCGGATCTGGCTTCTGGGTCTTTTGCATTTCTATTTCTTGCTAGGCTGCAGAGTGAAAAAACTCTCTCTCTCAATTATCTGAACCAGAGTTGCATATTTTCATTTCATGTATTATGGGAACACTAACTAGCTCACATTTTCCAGAAAGTTGGTCAATAAATCTTTATATGTTATCCTCTTTAGTTGATTTTGCTTGCTTGCAAGTAGATGCGGGAAAACATTTCCCTTGAGATGGTATTATTGTGCGGCATGTCCACTGCAGTGTCTTGATTTTGAGAATGGAAAACCACATCTACGCACCGTGCATTTGGTGACATGTGGTGAATTTCAAGTCCGAGTGCTGACCGACTCAACTTGTCGGCTGCTACAAAGGTCTCTGTTCTCTGACCTTGTCTGTTGAGTGATGACTGAGGTGAGTAGCTGTGTCATCTGATTTCTTTCTTTTGGTCTGAATTGGAGGCTGCGGGTGCATGAGCGGCTAGTCCGTAGGTGTCGGATGAACTCATGGTCGCGGATGAAGTTAGCATCTTGAATTCTCTCCTGTCCCTTGTCTCGGCAAAGCTAGGTTTCAGGAATACCTTTTTTGGGCACTAAATACATGATAACTGTCGTCCAAACTCCTTTGAAACTGCTAAAACGAAGGCATACCCATAGGACATGGTTCTTCATGCTTCCAAATGTGTTCCCAACGCCAGTAGTGTTCTCTTTTATTTATGACTGGCTTGGACTTGATGAAGTGGAATAGGTTGCCCTGAAACGATGTTTGCTCTAAATATTGAGATCTTAACTTCTGGCGAGGATCGTCAACCTAGAATACCCTTCCCTCTTTCCTTCAATGGTTATCCGAGAAAGCTTGGATTTCTGTTCGTCTTATCAAATCATTTTGCTTCTATATTGGGCTTTCTGAGATCCTCTTAACTTGAAGAAAGGTAAAACTGATCAAATTTTATCACCTAACAATCATAGAAAATTTGCAAATGTGTCTGCAAGGTTAATCTAGGCAATGTGTTGTAATCTCAAGTGCTTAAATGAGTCAGCACTCAAAGAGATCAATCTTTGCATCAAAGTAAATATGTTGAGTTTGTCTCAGAAAAGCAGTAAGCAAAATATAGATAGACGCGAGTTCTTTTGTACTAGTGGTTGCGACGCTTGAAAATCTCTATTTGAGCTCTTAATGATCGAAAAAAATCATCAAACAAACTACATAAAATTGATCGTGTCTAGACTTGCCGAAGCAGTAGTTAATGTAGAAGGGTCATTGTTAACACCTAAATTTTAGTGACCCATTTAATCAGTCATTAACTACACAGAAAATTATGGATTAATTTATTAACCCCTAATAAAAATAGTTTTCATTAAATTGCACCCCATATAGACATTAGAAGCATTTATATTACTAGTGTTAATTTAAAAATATATATTTTTATAACTATTTTTATTTTATTTTATTTTTAAAAATATTATTTTTTTTAAGAGAGAAAAAAAAAACAAAAAACAAGAAAGAAGAAAGCGAGACCGGGCCGGGGGCAGGCCGGCCCGGCCTTTTTTCTCTTCCCTTCTTGTTCCTCTTTCCCATATGGACCCGGCCCATTTTCTTTCCCTTCCGCCCGGCCCGGCTCGTTCCTTCCCATTCCCCTCTTCCCTTTTGTCCTTCACGATTTGCAGCAGGAGCACGGACAAAGGACGAGGGACAAAAGGCAGAGCGTCGACCGGGAGTTGGTGGTCGGGGCCAGGCCGGCCAGGAGCAGCTGGCATGTCAGAGGCCTTGTGCGCCGCTGCTTAAAAGCGAGAGAAGGCGGGGTTCGTTTGCTGGGTTCGGAGAGAGAGAGAGAGAGAGAGGAGAACCGAGTGAGGGAGAGAGAGCCGCGAGTGAGAATCGCGAGCGAGAACGGGAGGGCTTCATCCGATACCTCGGCCGCGCGCGAGCTCCGCCCGCGACTCTTTTTGGTCGACGCCATCGAGCCGAACCGGGAAGCCTATGTCCGTGCCCTGTTTCTTGCCCTGTTTTGGGCACGACGGCCAGAGGTCGCAGGCTCGCAGCCAACCCTCCCTCCCTCTCTCCGAATCCTAAATCCCCCCCCCCCCCGGGCTAAGACAATGGCAGGAATCCAATTGTGGTCGGTCATATTCCGTGAGCGATATTACGCTTTATTCAACCAATCCGCCGCAATGTTCTCTGATATTAAAATAGGAGCCACAGTCACTTGGTTTCAGAGCGGCATTGTTTGCAATAGCTAGTCTTTATGCAGAGTGCTACCAAGTCAGCACGAATCAATAGGGTTGCAAGCCTATTTTATGCCAGGGCCACATTTCCATAGTCAAGATAGGTTTTTTTCTTTAACGAACCAACGTACATGTTTATTTTGATATGATCATAAATCATTTAATGAATGATTTCAGGTGTGAGAGGTCTCAAATGATTTCAGGAGTAAGACGTCTCAGACTTCCATAGTAAGAGCAATTCTCGATGCATATTTAAATCACTCATAGTCTTCATGTAGAGTTGCCACCGATGCTTGATGGAAAAACACTCCACTGAAAATTAGTTTTGCAACTTGCGGACAAGGTGATTAATTGTAGCCTAAAACTTTCATCAATATCAAGAAAGCACGATCTGTTCAAATAATATACGCAAATCATTGCAAGTAATGGTGTCAACATTTTACTCTGACTTCTCATTACAAAATCAGATACCAAGAAAGTATACATTATTAATGAAGATAGCATACACAGCAATAATTGACGATTTACCTGACTGAACATTAATAGCGCTTCATGGAGGTAGGTTTTATACATTACTAATGAAAATAGCATACACAGCAATAATTGACGATTTACCTAACCGAACATTAACGGCACTTCGTGGAGGAAGTAAACCCTATTGCTCTCAATTGATCTCCTTGCATTCTTATCAGCAAAAGTGAGAGAGCGCGCCATACACGCGGGTAGAAGACACACACGGGTAGAAGTCAACGAAAGCAACACAGAGAGGTAGTTTGGGGTTCAGTTTTTTTTTCTTTTTTTGGGTTTTTTCTATTTGGGTTTGTACAATTTGAGTTTCTAGTTTCTACGTAAGGGGGTTTGTTTCCGTGGGGCGGAGGGTTTATGCATAGAGAAGTGGTTTTTTTCTATTTTGGGGGTGGGTTTTTTTGTTTGGGAGCACATCTATTTTTTGGAAGAAGCGGTACAGACAAACCACCGAGTATTAGTGCAAGTAAGCTGTCCCATCCATGCCCGAGCCCGTTGCAAGGTGTTTCGATCAGCTCCTTCAATGGTAAACTTGAAGCAAGTTATTTTGCAGCTAGCAATGTCAAGGTATGAATGGATTATATAAGCACAAAATTTGCCTAAACAATTGATTTCTAAGGTGATCTTTGTACTAGAAGCTAACGCCTCTAGTTAATATCATGACAAAGCCAGTATTCCTGTACCAATACTTTCTCAGCCATCTGAAAGACTATTTCTTTCTTTCAGAAAAAAATTAATTGTTTACTTTCTTGGCACAACAAAATAGGGTAGCTTTTATACTTGTTATCATAGCTTTTTGGTGATACTATATAGTAAGTTGAAAAGAGCTCTATCATGTCTGTTTTGTAAATTTTACATTATGGTTGAAAATTTGTTCAAGTTTTAAAAGGCCCTAGTTACGAAGAGTGTTTTTTTTTATTTGAGTTGTAATTAAAATTGTCAACAATTTGACAAACAAAACAGCTCATAGTGCCTTCTTTTAGCGTTGAACTATGATAAGTTGAGTTACCTTCTCAAAAGAAATCTAGTTCTCGAGTGATTGGTGTTGGAATTTTGTTTGTTAAAACAAAATGAGTGTTTTTTACTTTGTTCCACATAGAAAAGATGGGAGCAGGTGGGTAGTTTAAAAATATGGAATTTCCTTTTGTAGTTAAAGGAGTGATTAGGTGGGGCTAGACCCCACCATACCCGGATGCGGGTGCGCAATTATTTAGTGCACTTAACATTAATCCCTTGCTATTTATTTATTTTTTTATTTTTTATTTTTTAGTTCAAAGGTTACCTTTTAATTTGAGAATTTCGGAAATGAAATATAAATGAAAATTCAAAATTCTATTTAAAATAAAATTATTCCGAATTTTGTTTATGTCTTTTCAAGACAACCTTTGGAAAATTACTTATTCGGTTTTTAACTTTCCCGAAGGATTGCAATTGTTCATTTTTCGACTTCTTCCAAAGAGTCGCATTTGTTTATCCGAACAATTTTCTAAAGACGTGTTTGTTAGCAATTTTCACGAAGAGTTGCAAGACTGTTTCATATATATACTTGTCATTTTTCGGAAAGAAGAGTGTGATCATTTTCGAGTCTTCTTTATGAAAAACAGCAGCCAATTTTTCGATTATTTCTTAGAGAGACCCTAGAGAAATACTAGAATTACTATTTAGTATTTTCATCCGAGACTTTATTGTATCCTAGAGGATTTTTGCCGGTGACCATTAGCAACGTTATGTGTCAAATAAATCCTTAAAGAAAGTGATATCACGCCTCAAAATCCAAGTTGTTTTACTCGATCCGATTTCATTGTTCAACCCATTTCGAAGCCATATTTTCCCAACAACTGGCAACTTAGGCTCTTTTTGGATCGTTTGGATCGTGGGGGTGCTAAGCCGAAGCTCTGGAAAAAAGAAAGAAGCCTTTGATTACTAAATGATTGGATGAATACAAATAAGGGAGAGGGCACCCTTCTTATATTTGAAGCTCTCAGATTACAACCATTGATCAAGATTTCATCCGACGGACGAGATCATACCACCCAACCTACCAACCACCAACACTAATTGCAAGAGAGTTCTAGATCTCGGCGCAATTACCGTATCACCCGCCCTTGGAACACTCCGGAAGCTCTCTTGCAAGAGAGTTATAGATTTGGCCAATTACTGTATCACCCGCCATTGGAACACTCTGGAAGCTCTCTTGCGGGAAACACGGTGATCTCGAGAAGTCCTCCTCAAAAGTACACGGTCATTTAGCCACAAAAACCTATTGATCATGACACGTGCTTCTCTCTTTCCTCCAAGAAAAAGCATGATGTGATTAGGGAGCACGTGCCAAGTGGGATCAAGTCTGATCAACAATACATTAGTGTATTGACTCGGCAGAACATCACTATGAGAAAACCTACTCTCATATCTAGACAGGATCTATGAAGTAGAGTTCACAGCCAGCCTAAATAATAGCCGGAAAGGATACCAGTACTGTGTAAGTTGTATTAGCAATTGACCATTCAATACATGGCGGAGTAAACTCAAGCATAACAAAGAATAGTTTTATAATAAATAACAATCACCACAAAATGCTTCTACCTCAGATGAAAATGAAATATAATTTTCCCTATATCTTTTTGTCTTGAAATAACTTGAAGGCATTATAAGGAGCCACAGCAAGAAGAATCACCAGTGTGCAATAGCACAAATTATAGGGCGTCATTATTGATGGATACAGAGAAGCAAAATCCAATGTCGCAATAAGCTTTTCATAGAAACCTGCCTTGGCTTCCAGAACCTGAAAAATCACGGACCATCAAGAAATACGAGTTATTTTTAAATTGTCAAGGCTGCAAGCGATGTAAAGTTGGTTTTCCTAAATATGCTCAGTGAGAACGACATAACTATTGGCTAGTGAGAAAAGGGAGCTATCGGCAGTGGTACTAAAACTATCTGGCAGTTTTCGGACAAAGAAGTTTATAAGGCCCTGTTTGGTAACCATCCAAACAGGGCCAAATTCTGATTCTTTTGTTCCCGAAATCAGTTTCGGCCTAGAATCGCGTTTGGTAAAATTTTTATTCCCGGGAACAGATTGGGAATAGAATCAAGAACAAAAAAAAAAAGCTGATTCTTGTTCTAGGAACAAATTTGAGAATCAAAATCAAGAAATTTTCTTCTTCCCTTCGGCCATCTCACGACCGCCGTGGAGCCCGCCACCGTCCGCCGCCGCCGTCCACCGCCGCCGGCCGCTGCCGCCAACCGCCGTCCGGCGAGCTCGCCGGAGGCTCACTAGACCAGGGCGAGGTCCGGCGAGCTCGCCGGAGGCAAGCCCAACCATCGGCGAGGCTCGGCCTCCCCAGATCTGGCGAGGCCGAGCCTCGCCAGTGGCCAGGCGGGGCTCGCCAGGGCTGGGCGAGGCCTCGCCGGGGCTAGGCAGGGGCTGGGCAAGCCTCGCGATGCCCAGCCCCACTGGTGGCCAGGCGACCGGCGAGGCTCGCCCAGCCCCGCCGATGGCCTGGCAAGCCTCGCCCAACCCCGACGAGGTCGGCCTGGCCACCAGCGGGGCTAGGCCTCGCCCAGCTGCCGGCGAGGCTCGGCCGACGAGGACCGGCCTCGCCGAGGGCTGGCGACGCTCCGGTGAGGTCGCCGGCCCTCGTCTGGCCGGTCGCCGGTCCGACGACCGGCCAAAAGAAGAAGAAGATAAGAAAAAGAAAAGAAAAAAAATGAAAATAAAAATGAAAATAAAAAAAGGAAAAAAGTAAAAAAAAAATTATTTAAAAATTAAAAGAAATAGATTTGGAATAGAATTAATGAACATGGTACCAAACGCAATTCTATTCTAGAATAAAAAAATTTGGACAATTACTAAACGGCCTAAAATGCTTAGAATCAGTTTCCGGGAACAGAATAAAAAAGAATCAGTTCTGATCATAATCTACTCCCGGGAACAGAATCGTTACTAAACGCGCCCTAAGACCAACTCAATGTAGCACCCTCATATGTTCCTTGCTTAGATCTTGCCCGTTTCATATTTGGGATAACAAGATTCTTCTGTTTTGCCTTCCTAAGAAGTTGGGAAAGCACCTGCAACAATGAATGGTAGGATTTTCCGAAATCAGCAACAATATTTAAAAATGAAATGATCATCAAATTAAAACCCAAGAATACACGACCTTAATGCTCTGCCCCCGGAAAAGAAGAAAAGATATGGGAAAACCGGTGACCCTTGCCATCTCCACATGATTGTAAACTAACATCAGTTTGTCCAGCAACAGCTATGGGAGATAAGCATCCTGCAATCAAAAGAAATGTTATCCAGCAATGCATTAGTTGCAAGAAATGTCTCCTAAAGCAAAGCTATAGTCAAAATGTAAATGGAGATACATGGATGTTTTCGACGGTACCTACACTGTGACAGACCTCATCTAATTCTCGAGGATTGAATGCAACACTCGAGGAAAAACAAGGTAGACAAAGCCATACACTAACCTCAGGACGATCTATCAAACGCTCTAAAGCAATTTAACTGATTCAAATATTACGTAATCCAGTCAAGCAATTTCTTAACAAGACCATGCATCAACAGGACACTTCTAACACTTACCAAAAAAAAAAAAAACAGGACACTTCTAACGTGCATCCTGAAAGCACTCTGTATTTCCACATAATTCCTGCTGGAACATAAACCAACAAACCATGATTTGACAAGCAGCTGTTATAGGCTGTGGCCAACGTTAATAAACAAAAAACTATATCAAAATGGAAATCCAAATAGAAAAATGCACTAGATCACACTAGATAGGATAAAAAAATGGCAACAGCATTTGATTTGCCTGTGGCTCGGAAGCGTCAAGCTCCACCCTCCTGCAGATTACTAACTAATTGTGGAATTATATCAAAACCGTACACACTACCCAGCCAATATATAGGAACACGTATGAGCAAGGGTAATATATACTGGAAGTAGAAGAAAACTTCCAAAGAACGTCTGTACCTTCAAACAATATACAGCAAGCCACCTCCTCGTTTCCGCATTGCCATTTTGAAGATCCAATATAATTTAATGGTGAACATCCTCTTTCTGAATGAAAAGAAGTGCCATGAACTCATATAAGATAGTTTGGCTACCTCCAAGAAAGTGATGAAGGGAAAATATGTTCAATTACAAAAATCACAGTTGATATTTATGCTCTTAATTAACTTATGAAAAGCCAGATCCCTAGAAGAACAATTCTTCAAATCCTACTAGTGGAAGCATCATATTGCGAATGAGATGGTACGACCATTGATGCATTGACCGGCAAATATTTTCTTCGACCATGCGTGTCACCAAAGCATGCAGATGAAAAGCATTGTCAATGGGACTTGAGCTATGATAAGCTAATAAATATTGTGCTTCTTAGCTCACCATATAATAAGCTGATAATTGAAACAATTGAATCGACTAAATCTTGTGACCACTCCTTATAACAGTGAAGAGTTCAGTCAAACATAACAAAAAAATCTTTCCAATCGTCAAAATACACATTAAATTAACTTCTAAACATGTGTAGCCCTCAATAATAATCTTCAAAGATGTAAGGCTGGTAATGCCGAGGCCCTCAAGAAAAAGCAAGTCTCAAAAGTAAAACTGTAGAAGAAGAGATCAGTCGCGGAGAAAATAATCCAGCTCCTTAGACTAACAATGCTTTTATTATTGGCAAGCATTAAACATCTTATGTCATCACATTTCGTCATCAGCTCATCAAACTATGAGAACAATGATACAAAGTTTTCCCTCATCATGAAGATGGTAGGTGAACCTTAAGCTGGAACATAAGGGAACTCATATGTGAACTTGTAAAGCTGACATTACAATTCACCCTTCCAATTATCTTTACAATATGTTATCCTATAACATCTTTCCAGTTTGCACACCATGCTCTGATGCCCAAACAAAAAAGAAGTCCCTCAAACTAACCGTTAAAAAGTGATCCATTTTTGAAAGCTTTAGACTTTCTTTTTTTTTGGGTGCTGGAGGAACTGGTTTGCAGCCGATAGCCACGCCGTAAACTCCCATGTGACACTTAAGCAGAAGATCCACCACCCCTGAGTTACACTTAATACACTTAGTGTCTCCCCTGAATTTTGAATCTTTCACCTCTTGACTGAGGATCAGCATGGCCTTATCCAGCAGAGCCACCGTAGCCGGTGGTAAAGCTTTAGACTATTCATGCTTAATGGAGAAAGAAAAAAGTTGGCGGCAACAAGTAAGTACACATGCATGCAAGAAAATGTAAGAAAATTCTCAAATGTTGAACTTTCTGGTAGCAAGACCACCTGGGCAGCAAAAAGCAAAAGAAAAGTCAAGAATAGTAGCGGCTGAAGGAGAACAAACTAGAAAAGTCTCATGCATGGAAAATTTGTGCATGGCAAATCTTGAATGAAAGTCAACAATGGCTGCTTGACCATGAAGAAAGAATGATCTAGAGTACGTGGGCAGCCGAGAGAATAGAAAAATGAAGAATAATTGAGAAGCCACCAGAAGATGCGGAAGAAGTGGCAACAAGCAGAAGACAAGAAGCCAGCTAATTTTATATTAATTTTGTACTCAATGTCGGTGAAGGATGGCAGTGATTCACGCCTATAAATAGGAGTTGAGGTGTGTGTTTTATGTAGCATAAAAAACCAGCAATACTCCTTCCTTTGTAATACAAATTTTCATAATAAAAGTTTTTTTTTTACTCATACTCCCTTGCCATTATAGTCCACTAATATCCACTCATACTTCACACATACACACTTGCGCGCGCGCACATGCTTCCGCAAACACCAACACTAACGAAGACATTTCAATTACCAGTTACTGCAGAAACAGTACAGAAACTTTTCCTCCTAGCCACAGAAACTACCTTGCATCTCGATCACGCATATGCCAAATGAAAAAAACAGTCACCACAGAAGCAAATGCTGACCTAAACTTCAGCAAGAGATTGAAGCTCACCTGTTCAGAAAGGAAGTGTGCTGAAACAGAGTTCATTGAATAAGAACTCAGTTTATAATCTCGTTGCATAGCCTATCACAAAAGAGAAAACTTTGGGTTATCCATATATATCCTTGGAAAAGAGCGAGGTACTCAGGTAAAACCTCTGGAAACCGTACGTAGAACAAGTCAAATTGAACCCTCCCTTCAATGGTGACTTCTTTACTTTTCCTTGTTCCGTACTGCCTGCGATACAAAGAGGCATTGATGAGCCACACTGGCTAGCGACATCAACTCCTGCAGAACTGTCACAAATCCTGCAAATTTATATTGATAGGCCCAACGAGTTAACTAAGAGGATATCGACCATAATTTCATCATGATTATATTCTTCAGGAGTATACGAAAAAAGATGAATAATGTGATCATTCTGCTGTTTAATGCCGAATTGGCAAAGCGCTAGAGAGATTAAATCGCCTATAACGCACGATGAAAGTCAAAAGATATCGTGACAGCAGTGCTCCACGAGAACGAAGGAAGCAGCGATAGAACCCCTCGAACAGCAATGCTTTACACGCTTAAGCACATCACATCTCACCCGTGCCAGAAATCAACTAGGGTTACTCAGCCAATAGTCAATCCTTGCAAAAAAGAGGGAGCCTCGAGAAGGAAAGACTCCAACTTTGACATCAGACACGATCATTCCTCGCAAAAAGAGGAAGGCTCGAGAATGAAAGTCTCCAACTTTGACATCAGACATGATCAGATATTCAGAAAAAGAAGCAATGGTCCATCTGGGTTCTTGCATACGATGCTAAATACCAAGCAAAATGAAAGATAAAGAAAGAGAGAACACCATAAAATAAGATACAGAAAGACTCCATCGTCGGCCACATACCCAAAGAGAGATAGAGAGAGAGAGCGAGAGCAAAATCTGTCGTATGCATATATGTATAATCGGAAGAATAGTTCACAAAATATATAGTTACTTAGAGCTGTGATCACATAACATGTGACTGATTATTGAGAATAAATTCATCATATAAGTATGTGTGTGTATATATATAATGGAAGATAGAGGAATATGGTAATAGTTCCCTTTAATCTACTCCCTCAAATGGACAACCTCTTTGATGAATCTGTTGAAGTCATTGTACGATGACCCTCCAAGACTGGCGGCTTCCGCAGCTCTCTCCTTCCACTTCTTAGCCTTCTCCCTCATCTTCTTCCCCCTAACCCCTTCCATCACTTCCCGAACAAGAGCCTCTATTTCCTCACGCCTCACATCCTGGTTCACTTCCAAGCCAATCCCCCATTCAGTACATGCGTAACGACAGTTTGTCTGTTGCTCGGCAAAGAATGGCCAGCAAATGAGAGGAACGCCTCCACAGATACCTTCCAAGGTAGAATTCCACCCGCAGTGCGTGAGGAAAGCGCCGACTGATCTGTGACTCAGGACTCGATCCTGCGGACACCAACTCGTCAAGAACCCTCTGTCTTTCACTTCCTCAAGGAATTCCTGAGGTAGAAGTGCAGAATCACCCTCCACAACATCAGGCCTGATCACCCACAAAAATGGGTTCTTGCTATTTGCAAGGCCCCAAGCAAACTCCTTCAGGTGTTGATCAGTCATGACAGTGACACTCCCATAGTTCACATACACAACCGACTCGGCTTCTCTCTGATCAAGCCATTCGAGGCAGCTGTAGTCTTCCTTCCACAGACTGGACCCGAAAGACTTGACTGAGCTCGAGGGAATATCCTGGATGAGCAATGAAAGGGGCCCGGTACAGTAAATTCGAGGGGAAATGTCTGCTATTTTCTCTAGTACTTCATGCTCGAACTCATTGAAGGTGTTGAACAAGATAGCGGATGATTTCAGGCAATGCTGCGCTTCTTCTCCTATGAAGTCGAACAGGATGTCATTTGGGTCCGTGGTCCGTATGAAGCTTGGGATGTCACGGAGTCGGATGTTTCTCATGCCAGGGATCCACTCGACAGGATCATCGAGCCTCCCGTTGTTCAGGAAGTCTTCATCTGTTACATAAAATATGTAGGAAGGACCCAATAAAGAAGTTTAAATAAGAGCAACAGATGAATGGAAATAACTCATGAAGGGAGAGATAACTAAATAAACAAATAAAGATCTAGTGAATCTATACGAGAGGAGCAAAATTGAATAAGTAAACAAGGGGAGTACCTTTGAATGGAACGATCCCTCTCTTAACAAGCTCTCTATACTGCAAATAACCCATGAAGCCACAGGCCGAGGTAGTCCAGAATTGAACCTCTGGGACTCCAAGCTCTCTCGCAGCTTTACTGGCGAAGCTCGTCACCCCATCCGATATCACACAAGTCACAGGCGGAACAACCTCGTCGCTATTGATCCTGGCAAGCAATTCCTTGAAAGGGCCCAAGCAGTTCTTCCGAGTCGAGTCACAAAGGGCCGGGGGGTCCTGTGTTGCATCGCGGTCCGACGGTGGGAGGCCATCTGGGATCGTCTCGAAGCGGAAGTTTCCAAGGTCTCGGAGGGAGTCGAGTCCCTTAGACCGGAGGAGGCGGCGGTGGTTGAACTCGGTGTTGACGAACGTGACGAAGACACCGCGCGCATGGAGGAGCTTGGCGAGCTGCATCATGGGGTTGACATGGCCCTGGGCCGGGAAGGGGACGCACACGGCGTGTACATGTGCATGGGACGAACCCATCATCGGTATCTCTCTAGAGCAAGATCAAGAAGTGTATACGGAGTGATGGAACTTGAAATTGATCTGAAGTCTGCCAAATCTTATTCGGTCGTCTTTTCAGATCTATACTAGATGCGGGAACGAAAGGTCATGCAAGTCGCGTCAGACGGGGGAGATGCGCATGTGTGAAATTTCAGCATCCAGCACATATGTTTATATAACACAACTTCCAGTGATTGGTGTATTTCACTTTCTTCCACCAATTGCAGAATACCTAGGGATATTCTGGGGTCTTGTATTCCGCCTATCCTAGATTCACGTCCGCGGAACCTTGGAAAGGTCATTCAATTTTTGATACATGACCAATATGAGTTTCCTAGCTGATGAGAGAATAACTGGATAGCATTCATTGTTTCCTATGGTTTCTTGCCTCAGGTTGTTGGGATTCACTACACAATCACAAAAAAGGGAAAGAGTAAAAACGATTGAGAAAATTTGAGATGTAAAGTTTTATCCGAGTTCATCATAAAGCTAGTGCTACGTTCAGTTGAAAATTCTACCATAATTAGTATCATGCATCCATGCCATTCTTTTGATAGGGAATATGAATCACACCTCAATACAGGTTAGAAAACATTGGATCTATGAAGTATCTCAATCATATTCTAGAAGTGTGCTCGAAACTCGGACATGGAGTTGAACGTCGAAATTGCATGCACTTGATGAAGTGAGAATCAAGTTTCGTGATGGCGTTTTCTAGTCTACACACATGTCACTCTTTGATCCACCCATGCCATGATTTTTCATGAAATTACTTTGTTAAGAAGTTAAGCACGAGAAGATATTTTCCGTTAATCTCTTGAAAATATGAAAGATCATAGTTCAAATGCATCCAATCGGTTTGGTGATAAGAGTCACTTGCTACAAAATTATTATTTACACTTAGATCTCACAATCACTATGATTGGATGTATCCAAAACATCTCCATGCTATTTCTCGTGCAAACAGACAAAATACTGCCGGGCGATGGTCCTAGTTGCGTCGGATACAACCAGGTCCATACATTAAGAATCTAGCAGTTTTATGGAATCTAATGAACTTCGCTACGTTTTCTGGCTGTACCTAGAACGCATCGAGCTGATCGAATGATGTTTCTCGATGTGGTTCGAAATCCGTCCTCGGACAACTTGATCATGGAGACAAGTCAAAAGGGCAAACGGTCACGTCTTTACGTAGCTTTCTTTACGTAGCTTTCATTAGAAGGGGAAGGAAAGATCTAGGAAGATGTCGAGGAGAGAGAGAGAGAGGATGTGAAAAGATGTAAACCATTCATTCGAAGTGGTCTAATCCGAATTGAGCGCGATGACTATGATCGGCTGCTACTATTGTCGTTATGTAGTTTGTAAATCATGGACGTTTGTACCAATTTACAAACTTTTATTTGTATAATTCACTTGCGTTTTGAATTTACACTCTTATAAAAAAAATTACCAATCTAAATTAGATCGACTTACCAAATTTTGTCATATTAAATTAACCAGTAATTTTGGGCTACCAATTTGACTTACTTACCGAATTTTGGTTTCTGTTTTCTCAACTTAGCAATTTTTTTTTTATCAAGTTACCAATTTTTATTCAACTTGGTTAACAATTTCTTATTTACCAACTCTTTTTAGCGATTACAATCTAATTTAGCGTGAATCTCCAAATTTTCTCATGTTACATTGCTTGCTAGTATTGGGTCAACTCCCATTGAGTTACTCATGGATATTTCGATTTACCATTTACGAACTTTTATTTACATTTCTCAACAACATCTTGATTTACCAACTCTTTAAAAAATTATTAACTTCATTTTCTTTTGATAAACAACTTTTGGTATCTTATACAACTTTTATTTACTTTATTAACTATGTCTTAAATTTATTGACACCTATATGAAATTACTAACTTCAAGTTAAGTGATTTATCAACTTTTCTTCGGTTAAGCTATAAACTTATTTGGGATTACTCTCATTTCAGTTATTCATCAAAGTATATTTGGTTTATTTAATTTACTGACTTTTTTGTTGTGTCACTTAAATGGAAAAAAAAAAAAAAACCTTCTAAGTCACCGAAACAAAGATTAATTATATCATACAATAGTTAATAAATCTAAAGCGCCGATAAGAAAAGTAAATAAAAGTTTTTGAAAAATAAGAGAGTTGCTAGAGAAGAGAAGTCGGTTGTTTAAGGCGTAATTTTTTATAGTTTTTTTTAACTATACTGCATCTAATAAATCTAACAACACAAAAATTCCTAGAGTCCAATACAAAATTCACAAATCAACTCAATTCATATCTTGCATTGCTCAAATCGAAACAAGGGGTGAGATGAAACAAAACGCAAAAGCTATACATATGAAGTATCACACTTTGATAGAGCTCTTAAACTTTCAATTTGTTCAATCTAATCCCTTAACTTTTCATAACAAATTCAACTCAGTCCTTCGGTTATATTAACAAGTTTTCATAATTGCAACCTTACCCAGATTTTAGAGTTACCTGTTTCATTTCCATTATTTTCAGGAATCAACCTTTCTAATCTTTATAAATATTACAATAGATTAACGTAAGTAAATTTTAACTTATGCTCTGTATAATAGTAAAAGAATAAACTTCCTTTGAGGTGTCTCACATTGACAAGTTTGCTATATTATGTATGTATCTCATGAGGATATCTTTCGACCAAAATAAAAAATATCATGAGAGAAACGATATTAATTTATTTATAGATATCCGTACATATATTAATCTAAATCAAAACATCGTTCCTTATTTTTTAGACAACATGAAACACACAAGAGTGGAAATTATATTAATGTAAAAATTTAGGAACAAGATCTATAAAAGTACAGGTGCATATAGATAAATTAATATCAATCCTAGGTATATTTAATAAAACACTTAGACTAGAAAGAGTAGATATAGTAAATCCAATACGACTTTAAATTAGTTTAAATCAAGCTCAAATATACCTGCTGATTAATGAAAATGATTGAACTAAAAGGGATTCTAAATTTCTATTAAATTGCCATTGTGAATAATTGTGAATAATATCAAATAATTTATTTAATTTTGTTATGGAAAGTTTATAGACTAGATTGAACAAATTGAACGTTTAAGAACTACATTAAACATCTAGGAATAATTTAAGGAGCACATTTAACATATTAAAAGTTTAAGGAGGATATTACAGGTACGCATGGCAACGCTTCTATTCCGGGAAACAGTTTCTTTTAATAAATAGTTGTTTTTATTTCTACTCCGGGGAACAATTTCAGAGTAAAATAACATGTTTGGTAACGATACAAAATTTCTATTTTTAAAATAGAAAAAAGAATATAAATGCGTTTAATACGATTTATAAATTTTGTATATATTCGTTTTTTCTTCTTGCTCACGGATCGCCAACCGTCGCCGACCGCGGCACAATCGCCGCCTGTGGCCGATGGTCGATGGGCTATGGGTGGTGGTTGTGCGGCAGTCATGCGACGGTCGGGCAACTGTCGAGCGGTGGTCAAGTGGTTGTCGTGTGGCGGTCGAGCGGCGATCATGTGACGATCAAGCGGCTATTATCAACCGGTAGGCGGCTGGCGGTCGGGCGATCGCTGGCCAACGGGGGTGGCCAGTGGGCTGTGGGTAGCGACAATGATTGTCATCGGTAGTCAGAGGCTATGGCGACGACGGTTAGGTAGCGGCGACGATGACAATCACCTGCTGTCAGGCAACAGTGACCGGCGATCAGCCGACAACAGTTGGGCGGCGGAGGCAACGACGATCTCCAGTGGTCAAGCGACAATGGCCAACGACCAGCAGTTGGCCGATGATGGCCGCGGGCCGTCGGAGGTGGTCAGTGGTTGGCAGGGGGACCAGCGGTGGCTATAGCAAGAAAGAAGAACAAAAGAAAAATATAAAAGAAAAAATAGACTTATTTCCAAAAATAAAAATACTTATTTCTAGAAATTGTTCTCGAGAACAAGGAACTACTTTTTTTTTTTCTTATTTCTGTTTCAAATCTATTCTCCGGCTACTTTTCTATTCTGGGGAATAGAAAAATAAGTTAGCATTACCAAACGGATTTCTATTATTTTTTTGTTCGGGAAAAGTGCTAAAAAAAAGTCCTAAACATTTTTACTTAGTGCCGATTCAGTCATTTCCGATCAATTTTGGCCTGATTTTGTTGACTGGACACTGGTCGGCTAAAGTGGCCTAATCGAAGCTGACATAGATAACTTTTAATAATATTTTAATATTTTAGAATTTTTTGTTCTTTTTCTTTATTCTTTATTCTTTTTTTCTTCTCTCCTCCTTCCTCCGGCCGCTGGCCGGACCATGGCGACCAACTAGAATCACCAGCCACCTCACCAGTGGCCACAAGGGCGGCCTCACATTGAGCGGCGAGGTTCGCCCTCGCCAAATTTGGCAAGGGTCGAGCCTCGCCCATGACCAGCAAGGCTCGACCTCGCCGGCGCCGCCCAGGCCGTGATTCGGCGAGGTCGAGCATCTCCAACCCGGCGAGAGGCTGCCTCACACCGAATCTAGTGAGGGTCGAGCCTCGCCCATGGCCGACAAAGCTCAACCTTGCTGAATCGCGGCCACTGGCCAAAGGCAACGGCCGGCAAGGCTCACCGGCCACCTCACCAGTGGCCACGAGGGCGGCCTCGCGCTAGGCGGCGAGGCTCACCCTTGCCGGATCTAGTGAGGGTCGAGCCTCGTCGTCGCCACCCAAGCTACAATTCGGCGAGGTCAAGCCTCGCCGACCATGGGCAAGGCTCAACCTTGCCGGCGCCACCTAGGCCACGATTAGGCAAGGTGTCAAGCCTCGCCAACTCGGTGCAAGGCGAGCCTCTCCAACTCGGCAGGAGGCCGCCTCACACCAAATCTAGCGAGGGTCAAGCCTCGCCCATGGCTAACGAGGCTCAACCTCGCTGAATCGCGGCTTGGGCGACACCAACAAGGGCGAGCCTTGTCAGCCGTTGCCTCTAGCTGGTCCTTGTAGTCCAGCTAGCTGCCGAAGGAAGGAGGAGAGAAGAAAAAAAATAAAAAATAAAAAGAATAAAAAATTCTAAAATATTAAAATATTATTAAAAATTATTCACATCAACCAGCTGGCATCCAGTCAGCAAAATCCGGCCAAAATTGGCTAGAAATGACTTATTTAGCACTAAATAAATAGGTTTATGACTAAATTGGCACAAAAATAAAGGTTTATGACTAAATTGACACAAATACAAAATGTTTATGACTTTTTTGGCGTTTTTCCCTTTTTTGTTCGGTGAAACAAAAAAACAGAAATTTAGAGAAACAGAAACATTGCCATGCTTGAAATTTCCTTGCTTGAAATTATTAAAAAGAAAAAGGAAAAAAGAAATACGACCTCGACGTTGACCTTCATCTTGAATTATTATCTACTCCGCGACTTTCTTTTCAAGGGCCGTAGGTAAGAACGGAAGCAAACGAGCCAACTAGTAGAAAAATATTAAGTTTCCAAATAAATAAAAGAAAAGGTCCACCTGTCTCTATCCATGTGTCACTAGATTTCTTCTTTTCTAAAATAATGCCACTAGAATACCGTGACCTTAGAGTTGGGCTATCAAAGGAAAGTCAACAGATTACTAAACTTACACTTAGCATAGCTCTATCATGCTCTAGCAACACCGCAACTTCGCATTCAATTAAACATGCAATTTATCTTACCTTTTAGAACCGCTACTAATTAATTATTGTCGATTAAACGTCCAAATAAAGTGCATGAATATATTTTATTTATGAGAACTAGAAATTCAATGAATTCAAAAACTTGATTATGCTAAGTAAATTTAACGTCCTTTCAATCACAGCCATGGCAGGATTCCTTTAATTATATGATCAAAGGTGAATTTAAGCCACACTATCTTCCAACACTATTTCTCCTAAGTTTCTTTTTTCTTTTTCTTTTCCTTCCTTTTTGCTAAATGTGATTATCTTATTTATTGACAAGTTCCTGTGTTTTATTGTGTAAAAAAAAAAATCGGGTTCGTTGTGGAAGAATGTCCTAGGGGATGGACTTTGGGTGAAATGGTGGATTTGTTTGGCAAGATGAATATTGGAGAGAGGAAGAGGAAGAGGAAGAGGAAGAGGAAGAGGAAGAGAGGCTTCATCCATGCAAGTTGTCATGAGTCCCGCCTGCAGGAAAAAAATTGATAAGTGGGTCTTATTGTACACGTATCAAATGATAAATAGATTAATCTATAGTCTTACGTAGAGGGATAGTTATACCCAATATCCTCTCAAAGAATTTATTGGATAGGCGCAACACTCTATGTGAGAGAATGGTAGCTCCACTCTTTGGGCGTCACCTGTTTGATGGCCCAACTTGTCAAGAGATTTCAAACTCCTCTCTCTCTCTCTCTCTCCCGTTAGTCTCCTCTCTCTCACTAGTGTATTAGGAAATGAGAAGTGAAGCATGAATAAGAAGAGGCTGCCATCACAAGGAAAGGCAAGCAAAGATATACATGAAGATATAACAACAGATCGTTTAGTGAAATGGAAACGGAAAATTAGATCAAGATGTCGAACGTGAGGTTTATTAAGATGTCAATTCAAATAGGAGGCTCATCAGGTTATATCAATGAAACGAAGATAGAAAATCGAGTGTTAAGATGTCAATTCAAACGCGAAGCTCATTAACTCACATTAGTGAAATGGAGATGGAAAATCAAGTTAATATTTCAAATCATTGGTTTGATCAGTAAAATGGAGACGGTAAATTGGGTCAAGCTTTTGAATGCAAGGCTTGTAATTGAGTTGAGATAGGAGAAGACTTTGGAATCCCCCGTCAAGTGAGGCCCATCAGACATGTGGCAACCAAAGAGTAGAGCGACCGTTTGAGGACGTAGAGTGCAGGACCTATCCAGTTTTTACTGTGAAGCTTCACTCTTCCTCTCAGTATGTTATCCCATCTATCCAAGATAGTTGATTGGCTCTGCAACAGACTTATAAGCATGAGCAATGTAAGGAGCACGTCAGAGAAGGCAACAATAGGATAGGACAGAGTCCATTCAGCACAAAAGAAGAACTCTTATAAATTGCAATGAAGGAAGTGGGGGTATAGAGGAGAGACTCCCTTTTAGTATTATTTCGAGCGCAAGGTGTAGTAGTCCCTTTTGTCTTTTATGCTTTCATCCCCGCGGCGGAACAAAAGGGAGTGTTGAGCACAAAGTTTGTGCTGTATAAATAGTGGAAATTGAGTATAATTATCGAATTCAAAAACACTCGAGTATGTGAGCAATTATGATTATATAATTTTTTTTTTCTAATTCGATAGTAGATTACTGACGATTGTCATTCGATTGGATTCCACAATGATATTTTCACGACATTTCGTGTTCTCTAATTTATAGATATGCATACATATATTAATCTAAATCAAAACATCGTTCCTTATTTTTTAGACAACACGAAACACACAAGAGTGGAAATTATATTAATGTAAAAATTTACGAACAAGATCTATAAAAGTACAGGTGCATATAGATAAATTAATATCAGTCCTAGGTATATTTAATAAAACACTTAGACTAGAAAGAGTAGATATAGTAAAATCCAATACGTCTTTAAATTAGTTTATACTTGATTTTAAGCGCAAATATACCTATTGATTAATGAAAATGATTGAAATAAAAGGGATTATAAATTTTCGTTAAATTACCATTGTGAAAAATTGTGAATAATATCGAATAATTTATTTGATTTTGTTATGGAAAGTTTATAGACTAGATCGAACAAATTGAACGTTTAAGGACTACATTAAACATCTATGAATAGTTTAAGGATCACATTAATATATTAAAAGTTTAAGGAGGAAATTGCATCCTATGAATAGTTTAAGGATCACATTAATATATTAAAAGTTTAAGGAGGAAATTACAGATGCGCATGGCAAAGCTTCTACTTGGGGAACAATTTTCTTTTTTTCAGAAATAGTTCTTTTTATTTCTACTTCGGATACAATTTCTGAGTAAAATAATGTGTTTGGTAACAATATAAAATTTCTATTTTTGAAATAGAAAATAATAGAAATGCATTTGGTACGGTTTATAAAGTTTTGTATTTATTCGTTTTTTCTTCTTACTCACGAATCGTCAACCATCGCCTGCTGTGGCACAATCGCCGCCTACGACCGATGGGCTGTGGGCGGTGGTCGTGGGGCAGTCGTGCACATGGATGGGCCCCACACTACGCCCCTATAAGATCATTGGCAGTCTTCTTCCCCCTTTCTACCCTAGTGTAACGCTCTCTCTCTTTCTCGCTTTCGCTAAGAATGCAAGGAGATCAATTCTCACTTTCGCCGACTTCTATCCGCGTGTATCGCACTCTCTCTCTCGCTTTCGCTGATAAGAATGCAAGAAGATCAATTGAGGGTGGCCATGTTTTGTGGGGGTACTACGCATTATTCGACAGAAGCCGCCTCGACGTTCTCCAAAATTATGAAACACAAGCCGAGCTTACTTCCGTTCCAGAGAGGCTATGGGTATATTCGCTATTGAGAATCTTTACAAAGAGGTGCCCGCAAGCCACCATGAATTGACATACTTGCAAGCCCATGTTTTTCCCCCCAATGTCGTCATTATGGCGAGCAGTAGGGTTTCTCCACGAAGCGCAGTCAATTTAGTCAGGTAAATCGTCAATTATTTCTTTTTCATAACATAATGCTTGAGGCTCAGGCTCTGTCATTCTTACTGTAGATACTTTTTGTCCGTCCAGCCCCAAATGGAGGCATCGTTATTTTGAACACCATGTATCATACGATAACTCCCTGTCCCAGTCCAATTGCCGCCACCCAACCGTCGTCGCCGCAGCCCCTAACTGCGGGTGACCATCATCGTCGCTGCCCACAACCCACTGGCCACCCCCACCAGCCAGCGACCACCCGATCGCCAACCGCCTGCCGGCTGATGACTGCTGCTCTACCATCGCACGATCGCTGCAGGACCGCTACCTACGACCGGTGGTCGGTGCCCTGTGGACAGTGGTCGTGTGGCAGTCGTGCGATAGTCAAGCAACGATCGTTGGTCAGCAGGTGGCTGGCGATCGGACAGCCAGGGGTGGCCAGTAGGTTGTGGGCAGCGACGATGATGGTCGCCCACAATCAGGGGCTGCGGCAATGATAGTTGGGCGGCGGAAATTGGACTGGGCCAAGGGGAGTTACCGAATGCTACATGGTGTTTAAAATAACGATGTCTCTGTTGAGGGCTAGACGGACAAAAAATATCTACAATAGACATAGCCTGAGCCTCAGGCATTCTACTACGAAAAAGAAATAATTGGCGATTTCCTGACTGAACATAGGAAGAAGTAAACCCTATCACTCGCCACAATGACAGCATTGGGGAAAAACACGAGTTTGCAAATATGTAAGTGGCTCACGGGCACCTCTCTATAAAGATTCTTAATAGCGAATATACCCACAGCCTCTCTAGAACGGAAGTAAACCTCAGCTTGTGCTTCATAATTTCAGAGAACGTCAAGGCGGCTTATGTCGAATAATGCGTAGTATCCCCACATAACATGGCCACATCTCCTTGCATTCTTATCGGTGAAAGCGAGAGAGAGAGTGTGATACACGCATTATTCAACAGAAGCCGCCGACGTTCTCCGAAATTACGAAGCACAAGCCGAGATTTACTTCAAGTAGACTATGGGTATATTCGCTATTGAGAATCTTTACAGAGAGGTGCCCGAAAGCCACCATGAAGTGGACATATTTGCAAGCCCGTTTTTCCCCAATGCTGTCATTTTGGTTCCCTAATGCCGTCACCAAATGCCGTCATTTTGGCGAGCGGTAGGGTTTACTTCCTCCACAAAGCGTGGTCGATGTTTAGTCAGGTAAATCATCAATTATTTCTTTTTCGTAATAGAATGCTTGAGGCTCAGGCTCTGTCATTCCTATTGTAGATATTTTTTGTCCGTCTAGCCCCAAACGGAGGCATCGTTATTTTGAACACCATATACCATACGATAACTCCCAAAGCCAAGTCAAATTGTCGCCGCCCAACCATCGTCGCTGCAGCCCCTAACTGCAGGTGACCGTCATCGTCGCTACCCACAGTCCACTGGCCACCCCCGCCAACTAGTGACCGCCCAATCGCCAGCCGCCTGCCAGCCGACGACCGTTGCTCTACCATCGCACGACCGCTGCTTGCGGCCGATAGTCGGTGCCCTGTGGGCAATGGTCGTGCGGCAGTCGTGCAGAGCTCGTGCGGCGGTCGTGCAATGGTCGAGCAAAACATGGCCACCCTCTATTGATCTCCTTGCATTATTATCGGCGAAAGCGAGAAAAAGAGAGAGCGCGATACATGCATTATTCGCTTCCTTCGTCCTCTTCAGGCATCACTATTTCTTCTTCCACTGGCAATTGGACTGGTCCAGGGGGAATTGAAGTTTGGTACACGGTATTCAAGATAACAATACCTCCCTGGGGGCTGGAGAGACGAAAAAAATCTACAATAGGAACAGAGGCTGAGTCTCACGCATTTTACTACAAAAAATAAATAATCGACTGTTTACCTGAGTAATGTTGACGGCCCTTCATGTTGGAAGTGAATATTACCGCTCACTATAAGAACGGCATGGGGGGAAGAAGACGGGTTTGCAATCATGGTGGCTCGCCGGCACCTGTCCGTGAAGATTTTGAATGGCGAATGCACCAACGGCCATTCTGAAACGGAAATATACCTCCGCTTGTGCATGATAATATCGGATAACATCGGGCCGGTTTCTGTCGAACAAAGCATAATAACCCCCAATGAATATTGCTAATCTCCCTCCATTTTTTTCGGCGAGAGAGAGAGAGTGATATTGGTAGAAGGGGACGAAAGTGAAAGAGATACGGATAAAAGGGGAGGGGAGTGCCAGGATCTTATAGTGGGGGCGTAGTTGGGCGCATCCACGTGCATGATCGATTTTTTCTGTTTTGGGAGAGGGTTAATGGAGGCGGTTTTTTCTGTTTTTTTTTCCTGTTGGGGGTGTCAGCTTTGACATATCTTTATATGTTATCTTCTTCCACTGCAGTGTACGCGCTTTGCATCAAAATAAGCATGCCGATAAGCATGTTGACTATCTCAAAAAACCATATTGCATGTGAGAGTATATTTTTCCCTTAAAAATTTAAAAATTATTAATGTCATTTTTCCTTTGTAATATGATTTGTGGCTCTATCAGAATAAGGCAGATAAGAAACAATTTAAACCGATCCATCCCTTTGTTGTACTTTGCATTTGGTATTTATGACATCTCCAAATTTCTACCGAGAAAAGAAGACAACGATTACCTCTTCTTCTTCTTTTTTCCAAGTAACTTGTTGGTAACGTATTAACACTTTTATAAAATTACCAATTTTTGTTATTAGTTTCTAAATTACCAACTTTTATTTGAAAAATTTACTAACACTTTGGATTTACAACTCTCATATGAAATTATCAACCTAAATTAGAATAACTTACCAACATTTGTCTTATTAAATCACCAAATAGTTTTGGGTGCCAGCTTTCATTTGACTTACTTACCAAAATCTAATTTCTTTTAAAAAAATTTACTAATATATTATTAATTTACCAACTTTTATTTTATCTTGGTTAGCAATTCCTCATCAGCTATCCTTTCTTAGCGCTCAGCAATTTAAATTAGCGCGACTTGCCTTCTCCCATTACATTACCAACTATTATTAGGTCACATCTCGTTGAGTTATTCACCGACAAGGAAAATGACACAAATAGTCCCTAAATATTAGCTTAATGTACAATATTGTCTCTAAGCTTTTAATTCGTCCATTGTGGTTCCTTATCTTTAGCCAAAATGTGCAATACCATCCCTTAACTTAACGTAATATCTTAACTTTTAGTACATATTCAATAATAATTCATAAACTATATAGAAATGTTCAATATTATCCCTGAACTTGAATAAATAGAAGAATAATATTAGATCTGTTTATATAGATTAGGGATTAGACTGAACGTTTATTATAAATTTATGGACTACATTGAATAAGGTAAAAGTTAAGAGATGATATTACACAATGGGCTAAAATTTACACACCATTCATATCATTATCCATTCACCGACATTTATTTACTTATTTGAATTTGCTAGCTTTTCTTATCGTTTACAAATTTTTATATAAATACTCAACAACACCTTAGTTTATCAACTCTTTTCAGAAATTAACAAGTTTAATTTTCTTTTAATAAACAACTATTTTTATCTTTTACGAACTTTTCTTTATTTTTCTTAAGCATGTCTTCAATTTATTAAAACTTGTATGAAATTACTAACTTGAATCTAAGTGATTTTATTAACTTTTTTTTCGATTAAGTTAACAGCTAATTCAGGCTTTACCAATTTTCCTTTGAATTAGTTATCAAAATTTTTTGTTGTTATTTTTAATCTACCTACTTTTCTATTGCGTTACTTGATTGAACAAAAGTAAAAACTCATAGGTCACTAAAAAAGAGGTTGATGATGTCATATAACACCCGATAAAGTTAAAGAGCTGATAAGATAAGTAAATAAAAATTAGTAAGTAGAAGATTAAAGAGAGAGAGAGAGAAAGGGGTTGGTAATTTTTAATTTTTTGAGTCGGTCCTACTATATTCTTATGCTAACTCTCACCCTCAGATTTTTTTCATGTATCTCCTTGCATGGACCACTCCTAAAACAAATTTGTCCCCGCCCCAACCCCGTGAGAATGTGGAGATTCGAACCCAATTTCCTCCTTCCATATTAAAAGGGTAGCCATTGAAATAAACTTTAATAGTTGGGGTTGGTAATTTAAGGAGTGACTGTTGACAATTTTTTTTTTTTTTAACCATTCGACATCCAATAAATCGAACAACACAAAGATTTCAGCAGTCCAGAATATAAAATTCCACAAACGAATTTATTTCACATTTTCGTAATGCTCGGAGGAGGCCGGTCGTTATAATCAGTTAAAACGAAACGAAGGACAGCAGCCACACAACCGAAGAACCGCGCTTCGACTTCACAACCGTTTTCTATCCACAACAACAACTGCAGCAGCAGCAGCAGCAGAAGACAGCGAGATTCAGACAGGACTGAAGCTCGCTCAAGCTCTCGCCTTCACCGCTTTCATGGCGTGCATGTTTCTCCCCCAAGGCCTCTCCCTCCCTCCTCGCCCCACCAATCTCTCCGCATTCCCTTCTTCTCCTTCTTCTTCTTCAAGTTTTTTCAATCCTCTGTCTCCCGCTCTTCCCCGGCCCCGAGCTCGACGGTCGCTTGCTGCGAGGGGCGCCGTGTCGGTCTCGTGCGCGCTCCGAGCTCTCATCTTCGACTGCGACGGCGTCATTCTCGAGTCGGAGCACCTCCACCGCCAGGCCTACAACGAGGCCTTCGCGCACTTCGGCGTGCGTTGCTCCGATCAGCCTCTCAACTGGGGGCTTGAGTTCTACGATGAGCTCCAGAATCAGATCGGCGGAGGCAAGCCCAAGATGCGATGGTCGGTGTATTGTTTAAAGAACTTTGCTTTTTCAATTTTTGGGATTTTCCCTTCTTTTTTTCAGGGTTCTGGTTTGTGGAAACTTGTTGGTGATTTCTTGTGGGTGGTGCTGGGATTTTGTGAAGGTACTTCAAAGAGTATGGATGGCCTAGCTCGTCGATTTTCGAGAAGCCCCCTGAAAGCGACGAGGATCGGGCGAAGCTGATCGATACGATTCAGGTATAGTAGCTTTACTTGTGGTTTGGCTTTGTTTATGAGGATCTTTTGATGGTTAATTTTTTTGAAATCCATTTGAGCTTCGGGAAAGGAAAATATAAAAAAAGAGGCTACTTAACCGTAAAAAAGAAAAGATCTTCGAAAAGCAAGTCAAGAGACAAATGTGAAGAGCTATGAATAGGGAAATGTGGACCTTCTATCTCGTATTCGAAGATATTTAAGTCTCGGTTTCGAGCACTCTGGTCATCATGTTGCATTCGAACGATTCCTAAGGATAATGTATGTTTGGGTTGTGCTGTGTGGAGGGTATACTGACTATGGTACACAACAGTCATTGTTCACACATCTCAAGTGGATTGGCGGAAGATTATAGGATATGCAAATTCAGCTCATCAGCATACAATTTGAAACTGAGAGCTTGAATCCACTCAAACAGGACTTCAGAAATGCTGTCAGTTACAATGTCGGAATGTTCATGAAGTCAATTTGTAAAGACGTGTGAATTGCGTAGTGTTAGGCAGGACTCATGAGATTGACTATGCACTGTTGGTATAGTGGTTCCGATATCAATCTCCCTATTCATCATTATACCCTAATCTTTTTACAGTTCTCGGTGATGTTGATCAGTAGGCATAACTTCGCTGATGAGGAGTTGATGCAGTTGTTGTTATAGAAGTCAACAGGGCCTGCACTAACATTGTCTACTCTCAGTTTCTAGTTTCATGGAGTACGGTCCAATGATCACAAATTAACTTCCCACAAAACCGCTCTAACAAAGGTTTTCGTAAGTGTGAGGCCTCTGCCGTTTTCAGTCTATGTTATGTAATTCGGTCTCTTATTCAGACCCTCCACAGGTTAGTAACAAGTTACAACAATCAGTTGACTGAGGAAGACAGTAAATGTTGACATTTCAGACCTGTTAGGTCCTTCAGAAACAGGTTGCCTTGTCCATGAGGCTTAAGGTGAGGACATGTTTGGCAACAGCAAACAACTCATCCTATAGAGAGATCAAGCTCTGATCAACTTTTCCCTTAATCTAAAAGCCCATTTACTCTTGGAAAACATTTCACATATATAGCCATTTGGATGCCATCTGTATTTTGGAGATGTATTTACTTGTTACAATTTTCTTTTGATTCTTGGAATGTTAGTTCGTCAATTGATCCCTTTGCACTTCTACTGCTTTCTCATGCTCTAGTAGTCTACTGTGTCAAGCTCAAACTGAAGTTGTGGTCATAGAAGAGGATGCCACAATAGTTGGTATGAAATTGACACCCCCAGTCATGGGAAATGCTTTGTTAAATGATAATTATTATAGCTACTGTTGCTTCAAAAGTAAGAGAAACTGCAAAGCCACAGAAAGAAAAATCATCCAATGACTGTATCTTCTTTTTCAGGATGCTTTTCCTAGGAAAGGAAATTATATCTAGGAGGCTTAGGAAGTTAGGATGTTGATATTTAGTGAATGAAGCAAAGCAACCCTAGTACTAAGACTGTACCTCTTCTGTTGTGGGAGATACTATATTTACATGAACTTTTGTGACATTTTCAGGACTGGAAGACAGAAAGGTACAAAGATATAATCAAATCTGGAACTGTAAGATTACATTATATTTGGCATGTCCTGGCTTTACACAAAAGAAAAAAGATACTCTTGTTTGAGTCTGCTATGATTAATGAGATGTATCTAAACATCATTTTCTCAGGTGAAACCTAGGCCTGGAGTTTTGAGACTGATGGATGAGGCCAAGGCTGCTGTAAGAAAAATTCTACACTAAAATGTGATTAAGTAAACATGGTACATTGAATCCACGTGTTTGTGGTTTATATTTTTATATAACCGTTGAATCTCTAGTTTATTTTAGTCCTTTAACAAAGATTTATTCTACTTTATTTTCCTCACTTTACATTTGGCCTAATTCTTACTTGTTGCTAAAATTGCTTCTTGCAATTATTCCCCTCAACTTATCTTCAGGGGAAGAAATTGGCTGTTTGTTCAGCAGCAACTAAGAGTTCAGTCATTCTGTGTCTTGAAAACCTTATAGGAATGGTATGGTAATCTAGCAGAATCACAGAAATCTTGCTTTCCTTTTGAGTGGGCTTTAAAGAACATCTTTACACAGCTTGTATCATGATTTTTGTAGGATCGCTTTCAAGGTTTAGATTGCTTCCTTGCAGGTAAGATGAAAATAATTGTTTGGACTCTTGATATCTATTTATTTGATTTGAATCATACTATAGATTCATTTTGGGTATGAAAGATAGGGGGAAGCTTTCCAAACTGTCAGTTTGTGTTTGATTTTTTGTACTATCTGCTTTTTCAATCGTGCTTTTTTTTTTTAACCATAAAAAAAATTGTGCTTTTCATGACATCAATCATTCTGAGACTTTCTTTATAATCCTTGTCGATTGGGATTCTTGTTCAATGGTTGATCTCACTCATTTAAGTAACATTAGAGGAAATCAACTCTAAATTTTATTCGCCACAGTTGTTTTAACAATGACTTGAAATTCTGTCTCGTAGGTGATGATGTGAAGGAAAAGAAGCCAAATCCTTCAATCTATCTCACCGCTGCCGAGGTGGCTGATACATGTGATTTTATGGCTTTCAACATCTGTGGAAAGTGTCATTAGTTCATATCCTTTGTTTACTGGTTTGTTCTTTTCTCGGGATGGCAGAAGCTTGATGTATCAGGGACTGAATGCTTGGTGGTAGAGGACAGTGTAATTGGGCTGCAGGTATATAATTTCCAGTAACAATGTCTTATTAGGATGAGGAAACTTAGTCTTATTTGAAAACAATTATGAATCAGTGAATTTGCGAATAAGTAAAAATTGTTAGACAAGATGTTATCAGTGTCATGAAGCAGGCATGCTATACTCGATACAGAATCGTCACTGAGTTTTCTCTCTGTTTTATTTATGTGATCTCTGAACCGAATACACTTTGGTTAAATTCTTTAGGCAGCGACGAGCGCCGGGATGCCTTGCGTAATTTCTTACACATCTTCAACAGCAAACCAGGTGACGTTCTCTTTTGATTCATGGTCTTGGAAAACGTGGAAAGTTTTCCAGCGTGATAATTCGTTCTCTCTCTCTCTCTCTCTCACTCTCTCTCTCTCTCTCTCTCTCTCTCTCTCTCTCTCTCTCTCTCTGCTTGCAAGCTGCAACATTTCTAGCTTAATTTCATCATGAAAGAAGTCTGAAAGCTGTTCTTTGAACTCAGGATTTTAAAGAGGCAATCGCCAAATACCCTGATATGGGCAATGTGAGGTACAGTTGCCCCCTGACTCACTGCTTGTGAAACTTCCGTACTTGTTGGTTGGAAATAGATCGTAAGGTAGTTACAATCTATGCAGATTGACGGACTTGGAGCAATTACTTCAAAGTGTTGTTGCTGCAAAATAGGAAGACAAAGTACCTTGCTGCAGCTATAGAGAGCTCGAGAGCTTACCTTGTAGATTATGTAGATATGTTTTCTGCATATGAAGTTGGTCACGAGGGCGATGTTTCTATTCCTCTTTATAGCAAATGCAAAATCGGAGAGGAATTGTGGATAGGAATCATGATTCTTTGGAAAGAGTATGACTCCATAAGTTATATCGATTCTTCTGCGACTGAGGCTGGAAGGGAGCAACTGAAACTTCTAACCCTGCAACTTATTCTCTTTATTAAAATTAATGGGTCGGTCCTATCGACCAAAATTACTAGATTGAGAGGTTTCGTCTTGAATGTGTACTGTCATTTTATTGAGAAGATCGCATAATCGCCCCTTCAATTTAAGAGCAAGTTGCACTTTGGACAGAAGATTTCAATAGATGATCTCACACTACTCTAAATTTGGGCATGCTCAGCAGGAAAACTGTGATCGAAATGAAAATCAAGGAGACTCAAATTAAGCCCTTCAATTCATTAGCAGAATCTAACGTAAGTCTTATGTTGACCTGTTCTTTATATGTCCACCACAGAAGGATCCTGGCAGGGAAATGGTCTAAAACAAGCCCAGAACATCCGGTCCGGGCAGAAACTATGGAAACTCTTCCCTCTTTCCGTGAATTTTTAACGAATTTACAGCATCATTTTCATGACAACCAGTCCCAGTTTGATGGGAAATTAGGCAGCTTCTGGCCATGTTTCCACCAACGATTGCCACATGAATTCAGTCTCCCGTGAAGCAAGTGGTCCAAATCGTCGAACCAACTTAGGGCCGCATGAGATCCACATTTCTGCGGGGGTGACGTCTTAGATCACTCACCCGACCGCCTAGCTGAGAATTTCACTAAAGATGGCCAGTGCCATTGCTGTTGCCATTGCAAACTAGCACGAGAAGGAGAGATCTCCACAGCAGACAACCCGGTGCCGTGCCGGAAATGATTATATGAATACTAAGTTTAAGTTTTGCTTAAGAGTTGTCAAAAACCTGTGACTTTAAGAATCTAAAACATCTTCCTAACGTCTAACCCATGTGTACCACTTCGCATCCGAACCGAATTCTAATAACAAAAATTCAGTGGTCAAATTAGACGTTTCAAAATGTTTCCTGAGGGGGTGACGGCCAGCTCCTTGATTTTTTAAACGTTCGGTCTATGGCCAGATGTTTACGTCCTTCTCCAAGGCGTTTTGGTCAATTCAGGTCGCTCTGCATATCTGAAACTTGGTTCAGCGAGCGCAGACACAAAGGACACGATCCATGGGGCCATGAAAATCCCAAGACGATAAGAAAACTCCAACGCAAACGAAAAAAATTACAAATCATACAAATCCAAAAGTCAAAAAAGAAACAAAAAATTCATTGCAATGTCGTACTGCAAAAAGGTCTGTCCACAAGAGTTTCTGTACATCTGTACATAATTTTCAACGATTGTACACATTTAACTAAAACACACGCACATAAACGCTCTCTCTCTCTCTTAAGTATAATCTCACACTAAATCCTCATCCCAAAGACAAACAGAGAGGTTGGAATCGCATGCATCGGAACAGGGTTCCGAGATCTCTCTCGCAGCACAACTCGAAGTGGGATTTCTTGGAAGAACAAGCAGCAGCATAAGCCGGCGATAATTTGGCAATGCTTGTTCATGTTGAGTTGATAAATCTCGGAGACCCCATGAAATGTAATGAGTAAGCAAGCGACGGTGTGTACGGCTACTAGGGGTTGAACAAGCGGTTGCGGCACCGGCATTTCCAGCCCAGGGGCTTGTAATTGGAGTACCTACCTGGGGATGCGGGGGACGGGTCGACGAACTCGGCCGGCCGGCTTGCCTCCTCTCTCTTCATCTTCTCGCTGCCTGCCGCCGCGGGCAAGCTCGGCACTTGGACCGCCATGCAGGGGTGGCACCCGTTGCACTTGTTGTGGCAGCTCGGCGGGGTCGACCCGAGCCGCGTCTTCTCCTCGAACGACAGCCCCTGCCAAGGCACGAGAGCACCGGACCAACGTTCAGCTGCCCACTTAAAGATGGGAGAGTTCCACGCCGCTAATGAAAATTACAAGAAGACTAGAGGGGAGAGAGAGTACCTGGCGAGGGAACGAGGGAGGAGGGAGGAGGAGGAGGCAGAGGAGGAGGAGGAGGAAGAGGAGAGGAGCGGCGGTGCAGGTGAGGACTAAGCGGGAGAGGGTTGGTGATGAGCTTGAGTTCATGGCTTCATTTCATGCCTCTCCATGAAGTGAGATCATGAGTCTGAACTTAAAAGAAGATCAGCTCAGCTCAGTTCAGGCATTAGCAAATGATAAATCCTAAATGATGAAGCAAACAAAGTGGGTTCAGAATGTGAAGAAACCCAAGAGTTCCAAGACCCCAGACCCAGAGTCAGAGAGATATATAGAGGAGAGAGAGAGAGTGAGGTGTGGTGGGAGAAATGGTGAGTGGTCTGACTGCAGTAGAGAGTAGAGAGAGGGTGAAAGGAACAATTCAAGGAAGGGAAAGCAAATTGGGAGAATCCAAATCAGAGGGGGAGAGGACAGTTTGGACTGTTTTATTGTTTGTTTTTTAATGCATTTGTCTATAGAGGGGGCACCTCTACCAGCAGCGGAGCTGTGAAGGAAAGCGATAGACTAGTTCACAAATGTATTTTCACATAAAAATGAAATGCGCCTTTTAAGACCATTGTACTCTCCTGTATAGAACTATGCAAAACGTACGAAAGGGCGGAACTTATATAAATGAAAAACTTTAGACAAGTCATGTTCAGCGTCGCTGAGACAAGTATAAGATGGGAAGGGAACTCATCAAATTCTGTTTTGATGTTTCGAGAAATGTTAGAAATTAAGTTCAATTTTCAATTTTCCGCAACGGGGCCCTTGGGAAACTAGGGCTGCCTTGACAAAATTAAAATGAAGAACTTAGTTCAATGTGTAAAACTAAGGGAAAAAGTCACATAAAGCCCCAAACTTTACCAATTATAACACATTTATCTCAAATTATTTTTTGTGACATCAAAAACTCCAAATTTATACATGTGTGACACTTTTTATCCCAACTTTTTTTCATAATACCAAAAAACCAAAACTCATACTCGTGTTACAATAAAAGCCCTAAACTTTTGTTTTGTAACTCCAAAAATCCCAAACTTATATTCAAGTGACACATTTATCTCAAAAACTTAGTGTCATAAAAAAAATGGATTTTTGGTGTCAATGTATCACATTAAATAATTTTGGAATTTTTTATTTCAAAAAAATTAGGGATAAATATGTCATAAATTGCATAATTTAGGGTTTTTAATGACTTTTACTCTAAATTAATAAAGCATATTGTCACAACCAAGAGATTTCCGGAGCTAAAGGGCCGTGCCTTACCATGGAGGACCTCTTGTGATCGTCGGGATTCCCAACAAGACTCCTTCCAGAACTTTCCAAGGGTGGGGATACAGTCATTACGCCAAATTATAAAAGTCTCTAGCCATTAATGTCAGTAGTTGATAGTTATCATTAGTGTCAGTAGGTTTGGCGGTGCGATCTCGTCCGTCGGATAAAAAGTCAATAATTTGAGGGCTTCTAGTATAAGAAGGGTGCCCTCCTCCTCATTTGTATTCATCAAATCATTTCAGTAATATCAAAGCTCTTTTTTTCTAGAGCTCTACCTTCTAGAAACTTTCTTATCGGCCCGTGACAATATCATCTTGCTGTAAATATTTAAAAAAAAAAAAAAGGAGAAGTGGCTGAAGTAGAGTAAAGAAACTTCTTTTTTTATGGTTGGTGGTGGTGGTGGTGGTGGTGGTGGGAGAACGGAAAGTGCAAGGAGTGGTAAGAGTCTGCAATGAATGACAGTAATTGATGGGGGTCGCTTTTCAGTCGCATTATTCATAGTTTTGTTTGGGGGTTGTCGTGGAGTTTTGACTGCGATTTGATTGAATGAATGGGACAGTTCTGGGAGTGTGGAGGAGGGATAGGAACTGTTGTTTATACGGTCTGTTTGCATAATGAACACTGTGAAAAGATATCGTCAGTTAGCATGCCTTACGTGCACAAAGCGGTGAAACATGCTTTTCACCCTTTTTAGGACCATTTACTTCTTTGCGAGGGTGGATAAGTAGTACTTCGCATTATTTGGGCGATTGAAAACGGGCCCAGCACATCGGTGTCGTGGCTCGTATGATCCAGCCCGTGACCTCTCGCTTTTAAAAGTTTTAAAATTATTTGAAATCACATCGCTCGGATCTCCTGCAAGTACAAATATTCTTGATTTTGGATTTATATTAGCCTTCGACAGATTACTACCTCATTTCCCACTTCCGGATTTTAGTTCGATGAGTGATGGAAGCAAATTTTCAATGACATGAAACGTAAAAAAGTAATGCACTGTTATATGCAGGCAAAATG
Organism: Eucalyptus grandis x Eucalyptus urophylla; assembly: GCA_028830015.1. Lineage (NCBI taxonomy): Eukaryota > Viridiplantae > Streptophyta > Magnoliopsida > Myrtales > Myrtaceae > Eucalyptus > Eucalyptus grandis x Eucalyptus urophylla. The sequence goes on along the minus strand of CM054200.1, from coordinate 59,558,145 downwards.
ATTCAATAGTCCACAAAAGCAAATAGTTCATAGGCTGAATCCTCATAAGGCCCTCTGGAAGGAGAAATTGGCAACTCTGATTAACTTACTACAGGGAAGTGTAAAACTCCAAGGTCTTCTCTTTCCCCAGAAGAGATCACAAGGGTTGATCTGCTTCACCAGCGATGAGCCATACATCAACAGTTTCGCATATTTGACCGGTAGGATTCCTCATCCACAATCACTGGAGGAATGCTCCACGTCCCAAGCGACGGTCCTCCAGTCCGCCCACCTGAAACGTAACATCATATCCATGTAGACGCTACCGAATTGAAGTTTCACACACTGCATTAACAGTCTCCACCATTTCACGCACCTTCTGCAGTAGCTTCTTCACATCTTTTCTGATACTTGGCAGACAACTGAGGCTCCAAAGCTTTCAGCAAGCAATCATACTTCTCTTCAGCCTCTGTAATTGATTTTGCCTGCACAATAAAAAACCATACGATAGTTTGAGAGACGCACATAAACTTCCATCGATGATGATTCTTGCTATTCTAATTTTCCTTATAGCTGATAATTGTTGCTTTACATCCCTCAGTCAGATGTTAAACATAACATTTGCCAATTACATGCCACAGTTTACCGTGCTTAGCATATGGCCAAAAATTTACTTGTTAATCGTTGCTTATATACTCATAATCACTTTCCAGATATTAGGTTCCACTATTTTATGACATTACTTTAAATTTGCAGATCAGTTGGGCAAAGTTTTAGTTTGGGTGGAAATTTTCACATGATACTACAAGTGTGAGTCGAAGCAACTACTTTAATTGGAACATTAGAGGCCAGGTCGTGCTCTTTTGTATATCAACGCTTCTATTCTAGATTTGAAAAATGTATAGCAGCCAAGCACAATCAATAACCAAAACAAAACTTACTGCCAGATAGGTTGGATCTCAAGTTCACAATTGATGGATAGGGAAGGTCAGTATTCACATAGTAATTCATTTACCAGTGTCGTAGCATATTGGAATACCTACCAGCATGGCTGGGGCCGCAGAAGCTCCATATATTTTGATGAACATGCGAAGGATATTGAAACTATTTTCTAACACATCATCCTGCAGAAAAAAAGATATGCAAAAACAAAGAGATTACATACAGAAACTACAACAATAATAAGCAGTAAAGTGCTATATCTTAGGGTATTTACCTCATAGTCAAAACTAGAGCATCCACCAAATTGATACCAAGCAACAGAAGGGAGAGGAGAGGATCAGTCAGGAAATGTTATGAACAGCATTATATCAGTAAAAGGTCCCAATGACACGCAACACATGCACGCACCAATAGAACGACTTGGCTGATCACATCTACATGACGTCCTCCTTGAACGTGTCCAATATGTGTTTCTACATGTACATACAATATCTAAATAAACATAATATTTACCCCAGAGATGCACACATATACACAATGCTTATGATCCAGACACAAATAAAAGTACATGGAGTGCACGCACATACACTGAGTATGTACACATACATAAACTTCTGGATAGACCAGACACTGCAGATGCAAAGTCACTTGTCGATTGGAATACTATCTATTCAATGTACTGAGTTGATTTTGCAATCATAACCAACTGATAGAAGCCAGACAAAAGCATACTTACAGGTCATCAGAGATCTCTACCAAATATTCCGATATGGAAAGGAACTCCATATGCAGGTCATTCACCTTCAGAACAAGTTGAAAGAAATGAAGAATTCACTTAGGGGCTACCATGAAATGAAAAGGCAAGAGATAAATCATACCAAGGTAGATGATAAGAAGATTAGATAATCAAGAAAGCGGACAAGTACATTGTACCAGCTATTCATGAAAGCTAGAGAAAAAAATCATCGTAAGGCATTTTCTTTTATTTTCCTTTACATTTTTTGCTTGTTGTACACAAATAGTACTAGCACAAGTCTCTTTGATTACAGCAAAAGCATGTGCTTATCTATATAACAATATAATTCCAAACCAAATGTACAGCATGATAGTGACAACACAATACAAACAAGATTTACAATCGCAGGGATGAGAAACTGGCAAAAAACAGACACAAACAAGCCACTCCAAAACAAACTGACCAGCCTAAGTTCCTGTTATCGTCATCCTTTCCACTATACAAAACTTCATGTAAAACCATTTTGAGCTTTGAAACAAGTTTTTAAAGCATCATAATTCCATAGGAAAATCCACCATTGACTATAACTTCACTGCATATTTTAGTGAGGGTGCGTCGAATGACTATAAATGCATGTCAAGTGAGCATGCTCCTACTAATTCAGACCTCTCAGTAATAGTATCCGATTTTGTGCTAAGGACATTGGTCCAATAGGGCCAACAAGACCTAAGATGACAATGGAACCATGAAAAATAGGATCTAGAAGATGACATCCTGTTAAATTGTGTGTGGAAGCATCCAAAGATCAGCATAGAGGCCTCACATTCTAGGAAACACAGCTCTTATTATTGGTGGTTCTCTATTCACCTTAAAATTGATAAAAACCAAATCATTCATATTACACTTTATTAGAGTGCTAGTAAAAGCGATTGAGGTTGCCAAGAGGAGATATATTTGGGAACCATAAATTTGTCAAAATAACAAATCACGAAAGATGCTTCTGTTCAGAGGGAAGAAAACTCAGGAATTACCTTTTCACCTCTCAACTCGTATAACAAAAGATTCAGTACCCTGTAATCAAAAGATTTCAAATGTATTGCCCTTGTGACATCTTCAACTGAAACCTGAACAAATAACTTTGATTATAACCCGACCTAGAAAATTAAGATGGAGACGTTGCTCATCCAAAATGACAATAATCCACAAAAAACAATACATGACAGCTGCTAAATTACTTATGCAACAGTAAAAAAATCTTATTAAAGCATATCTTAACTAATAGGAAAAAATTATTCAAAAGCTTATGTCATTTATTCAAAGAAGCACCAGTTTGTCTCTCCTCCATAATATGAAATTTCTTCTCAGTCAGATGATATTCATACAAACTGAAAGTCCAGACCATAAAAAGAAAAATAGACGCACATTACACACACACACCCAAAGAGAGAGAGGCTTCAAGAACTATGGTAGCGGACTATCAAGGAAATCTCCAAGAGCAAAACCAGAGCAAATGTAAGACCAAGAGCACAAGTGCTTAAAAGCACTTGAACGAAGCATAGGACATATCAAAGCATCCATACCGCCTCCTCGGGCATCAAGGCAGAGCATAGCTTTCTTTCCAGTGCCCAGAACTCCTCTCCTGATTTAAATTCTTCATTTATCCTAGAAAAAAGAAAGGTGAACAGCTCAATCCCCCTTCATGTTTAGCAGATATTACCTTCAAAAGAACAGTTCAAACCTGTCATTTAGAAGTCCTCGAAATTTAAGAAGACTCTTAAGTGGTCCGAATGGATCTCCTTTGAATGCATTGACAAGTTCACTATTGAGATCACAATCCCTCTCCTGTATAGTGGACAAGATCTTCACTAGAAAATTTCAATCATTTCACATTCTTCACGTTTCTGTAAAGGTCAAGAAGATTATGACCTCAGATTGAGCTCTTAGAACTGGGAGTCCACCAGCAGATAGCTGCACTATTCTCTCATTCAAAATATCCAGCTGCACAACAAATACAGTAAGGCGCATGATTAGAATGTCTAACCACCATCCAGTAAAAAGCACCTTTTAATGGGCAACCCACATGGGGAAATAACATTCCTCCAGGAACAAAATCTATGGAGAATTTTCCTGCTACTTTTAAAATGCTTAAGAATTTCAAAATAGAGAACCTCAACACCCATGGAATGGATGATAGAAGGAAATAGTTTTCCTTGCCCAGAGCTTTAGGAGCACACTAAGCTCTCCTCGTAAATTACTCTTAGTCACCAGCAAATTCACAAGACTGTTTAGACAACCTGATGCATGGAAGCTTCTAACAAGAACAGCAAAAGGGAAAGAAACTTAAAACTTTCAAATCGATGCATACAAATTTTCACTGCACGATGAATTGCTGCATTCGCAAAACTTTATTGTGGAATGACTTTCCTCATGCCTTTATTGGTAGAAAAATCAACTTCCAGATGAAGGAGCAATGAATACTACCTTGAAGTACTCTATACTTTTGAAAGAACTGAAAGCCAATGTGATAACATAATGTCTCATGTGTCAAACAGAAAAAACGTAAAAAGCGAGCTAAAGCTTGAGAATAAAAGAGCATATAAATGAAGATAGATATAGAATTCAAATAAATCTGAAGATCACCTGATAAATGTAACTTTCTGTGAAAGAAAGCACGGGTAGATATTTGAATAGTGATTCTGGTCTGTTCACATCCATTTCATGAAACATAAAATAGGACCTGCACTGCCAATTGGTAACATTATAATTAAATCACTGGATGAGATCAAATGGAGACATATTTATGGAACTTGTTGATGGGACAACTTACAAATTTGGGAGGTGTTCAACCCAAAACTTGACCGCCAAAGATGATGTCATAAAATTGGTATAATCATGATAACAGCAGACAACTAGAGAAAGGTCTATGGATTTTTATTTTGTTTTTTTGGGGGGACAGCAGAAAGGTCTATGGATCACCAGCTGAACTTTAACAGTTCAGAGTGTCAACTGACAGTCTCCTTTTTCTACTCTTTTTTTTTGCGCCCTGGGGGGTGGGGGGGTTGGTTTGGAGACGAACAGGTTTACCATGTACGGAAAGAACCCTTTACTTTAATAAAAGAAATCCGCATTAAGTCTGAATATTAGGCATATGGAAGAGAAGGAAGCTCTAGGAATGCCCACGAGCCATAGAGCCTCAATTAAGTTTAAAATGCTGATAGTGGGAAAATGAGATATGAGAGAAAGAGGAAGAGATTGTGTTTAATTAATGATCAACATGCATCTCTACCAGTTTATACATTCCACTCTACCTTGTGCATTGAATGACCAACAACCAGCATATGTTCCATGACAATCAGGTTGGAGACAATCAGGTTGATCATGTAGGGAAAAAAACCTTTACTTTAATAGAAAAAAATCCACATTAAGTCTGAAGATTAGGGGTATGGAAGAGAGAAGGAAGCTCTAGGAATGCCCAAGAGCCAAGAGCCTCAATTAAGTTTATAATGCTGATAGTGGGGAAATGAGATAGAGATTGTGTGTAATTAATGATCGGCATGCATCTCTACCAGTTTATACATTCCACTCTACTTTGTGCATTGAATGACCAACAACCAGCATATGTCCCATAAGCAGGCAGGATAAAGAAGCAGTCCAATTAATGCGAGAAACACTTACAAAGTCCTCAAGGGTTGAATTTGCTCTCTCCATCGCATTGAGTCCAATTACAGCCACATTGTGGAACTCAGTTTGCAGGGCACAATCGGTCTTCTTGTTTAATTCAGATTGAACTACAATAGCCCAAGAAACCAGCTCAAATAAATCTAGGGAGTTATCAACACTACATGAGAGAGAGTGAGAGAGAGAGAGAGAGAGAGAGAGGCAATGAGGTTGATGATGATAGAAGCATCGAAGCACCTCTGAGCCGAACATGAGATAGATGATAAAGAGAAGTGGGTTGACTGCAAACTTAAAGGATTAGGCCCAATTAATGGCAAGAAAGCTGAATCAACCAAGCTGACTTAGCAATCAGCATGTGATAACCTTGCAGACACAATCATTACATCAGAAATATAATGAGAGCCCTACCATATTTAGAATCCTTGTTTTCCAGCTTCATTAGGTCATTTTGATCAAGCAAATGGGAGGCCTCCTTGATCAACGTCCTTAATATCTGCAAAAGGCGAAAGAAGCACCCATCAGATTCGATGAACCAAATTTTAAGGCAAATGAACTTAGTAAAGTTTACTTGTACTTCACCTTTGGCAAGTATTCATTAATTAAATTGAACTTCCGGTCCATATCGAGCTCCCCACATGGTTGTATCTGCAGATTTAATATTGTTATGATAAGAAAGAAAGCCAAAACAAATAAAAAAAAAAACATCAGCCGTGACTGTGCTTCTTTTGATAAAGAAAAGATCCCTTCCAATTGATGTGAAAACCAGACACCAGATGCAGCCTGCTAGATTCCAACACCTGCTAACGTCAGTTTCACCGGTGAAAAAGTACCTAAGACTCTTTCTCTCCCCTCTCTCTTAATCCTCAGCCGTGAGCCTGCTGACCGGCCAAGCAGCAACTCCGACTGCCACCTTCTCAACGAAATCCACTCGCACCACCACCGCCACCGCGACTCTCTCTCTCTCTCTCTTCTCGTCTTAGATACAATAACGAGATATGGCTTCCTACACAGCCGGTGAAACGCAAGCGGAGAACTCTTTCTCTCCCCTCTCTCTCAATCCTCAGCCGTGAGCCTGCTGACCGGCCAAGTAGCAACTCCGACCGCCACCTTCTCCGCCACCGCGACTCTCTCTCTCTCTACTCGTCTTAAACTACAATAACGAAATCTGCCTTCCTACACAGCCGTTGAAATACAAACCGAGAACCGGAGCAAAAGAAGCCGGAATTCGAATCTTCCACGCTTCGAAAAAAGCAACGCCGGCGGGCGGGGACCAATCGAAAGGGTTAAAAACCTAGAAGGCGCGAGCACGCAGGCGCTATCTCCATCGACGGAGCGACGGTTGGCGAGAGTTCGAAGGCCGAGGGATTTACCAAGAGGAGGAGGAGATCGGCGAGGAATCGATCGGAGTCGGGATCGGAAGGCGAGACGCCGCGGCGGCGCATCAGCTCCAGGGCCGCCTGCGCTCGCTCCAGCTTCCGCAGCTCCTCCATCCTCCGTTTCTGGCTCGTGACCTTTTCCCCCGATCGGACTGCGTTCCGGGAACGATCCGCCGTATTCGTCTTTAGCGGGAAGCTCTGCAATTTTGCCGCGGAGTCCAAATGGATAAATATTTTAGGGACATGCCTAAATTCTCAAACTTATCGCAAAAATATAATTTAGTCCTAATATTTTTTAAAAGTATAATTAAATTCTAAAATTTATAATAAAAATATAATCAAGTTTTAAATTTTTACAAAGTATAATCAAATCTTAAAATTTATTGTGAAAGTGCAATTAAGTCTTTAAATTTTTAAAAAATACTATTACTAAAATGACTCGACTGCACAATTGAGTTTACAATAGTACTTTTTGAAAATTTCAAAACTTTATTTGATAAGTTTTATGACTTAATTATATTTATTGATAAGTTTTAGGACTTCTAAATTTTAATTTTGACATGTAAAAGTCATAAGAAACTTGATACATTGATCATAAACAAATTTTCACACCAAAAACCTTTAATTTATAATATGTGATATAATTACCTCAAATTTATATTTGGGTGATACATTCACCTCTGTTTTTTCATAATGCCAAAAACCCCAACTTCTATTTATGTGATATGTTTATCTATAAAAAAAATTTACCAAATTTTCTAAACTTAAGACCCACGTTGCGCATCCACTTTTCATCAAAATTATTTTTTATGTTTTTCCTTCCTCCTTAGTCTTTGTCACGCCTCTTATCATCACCATTGCCACCGTTCTTACCATTGCCAAGCCAAAAAGAAAACGGAGGTGCAAGTTACCAAAAAAAAAAAGAAGGAAAAAGTATATAACGAATTACGCATTTTTGCCACATCAGCATTCCGTCAGCATCATTTGTTCTAGATTTTTACCAACAAGCGGAATTTTGACGGAGGATAAATGTGGGTTCATATTGTTATTAAAAAATTAAGATAAATGTGTAATTTGAGATTTTAGTAATTTTTATCCCCGTTTTAAAAAATAAATGATATGTTGATCTTTTCATATTTTAGGAAGGAAATAATAAAGGAAACCAGAACGGCCCACCCAAATCCAAGAAAAGACAAGGCCCAACGAAACAAGAAAAACTTCCTTCTTTCCTACCGCCACGCGATTCGAACCTAGGGTTTCCCAGTTTCCACAGCTCCCCGTCCAATCTGCATCGCGCTGGTTTTGATCCCAGGATCTCTGTCTTTCTCTTTCGCTCCCAGCTTCAAGTGCTCGAAACTCCCTGCGCTTCCCTCCAGAAAACGGTCGTCTCCTTCCCCGAGCTCAGACTCTCTCTCTCTCTTCTCCGCCTCGCTCCCTCCCGGCTCCTCCCGTCCGAGGCGAAGGCTCGTCACCGTCCGGTTACCGCCGTCCGCTTCCGGGTGCCGGGATGCTCGGGTGCTTGCTCGACTAGTCGGGGGGCTGCTCGGCTGGTTCGATGCTTGTATAGGATCGGAACCGGCTTTACAAGGCAGAAGAGCACGGGCAATGCGCTTGTTTTCTCTTTGCTTGGCGGGACGATTGAAGTTTGAGGTAGTCTGCTTGGGGAGTTCTTCTTGTTAGCTAGTCGGCGGGATCTCTGTACCGATCGCCGAGGCGGCCTTTCGACCGAGAGAGTTGCCGGTCGCCGCAGGCGGAGAGTTATACCTATCGTGCTGGGAAGTCCTTTCCGGCTCGGGTTGGCAACCGTAAGGAGATAAGTTAGCGCTTGGGCGGTTTTCAGGACCGGCTATGGCATCGCGGTTTCAAGCCTCTGTGTTGGTGGCTTCGCCTTTGTACCCGAACTCCATAGCTTGGTCGGACGAGAACTTGATTGCTGTGGCCTGTGGTCGCCTCGTCACTATACTGGTAAAACGCCTAGTAGTTCACTCCGTCAATTTGTCGACTTGTCTATGCTTGCTTATAACGGCGCTTGTTATGTTGCTTTGTGCTCAGTTGTCTTTTTGCTGGGCTGATTTGCTGAAGTTTTGATTTTTCACTTGTGATGTCTGGTCTGGTCTTAATTGGTGAGAGGATCATGGGAATGAAAAAATTCAACATGGTGCAACGGCAGAAAGAATGTGTGGACATGCTTTTCGCAAGAGTTTTTTCGTATTTTCTCATGGCGTAGTTTCATTTTCCTGGAAGCTAATAATACTCTACATTTCACTATACTCTAGGCTGAAAAGATAGAGTTTCTGTTAGCCTGGTTCTTACAAAAGTTTGCGAAAATAATTTCTCTGTGGCTCTACTTTTCAATTAAATTTCTCTGCAGAATCCTGCATTGCCTTTTGGACCTCGAGGCCTAATCAAAGTACCCTCTACCGAACCCTTCTCAATCGGAGTGATCCAAAAAGAAGGTATTTTTATTTGATCTCGTGTCAGAAAGTTTGCTGGTGTTCTATATCGACTATTTACCCTGTGATTCCATGTGATTCAAGAAGTTTCCCAAGATATAGGAACAATAAGACCTAGTCTTTTCCCAATCACACCCAAGTTGCATAATGTTTCTGTTATATCTCCCCTTGGTACAATATTACCCTTGTCCAATATTACCCTTGTACAATATTACACTTGGTGAACATTATTTGTGTGCTGTAGGCAAATAATGCCAAGCAATTGTATTGCCATGAATGGATCATGATATGTCTGCAAATATTACCTTTAGCAAACACTCACTGGGTTTTGCCAAAATGTGATACAACTCGATTGCCGCATTATCAAGAGTAGTGGACTTCTCCTTTCGATTGTGTTTTGTGCCGCGAATTGGATATGATATGATGTTACGCTACTTCTATATTATATCCAGTTTGCTGGTACCCAATTCACTTCAGCATTTCATCAGTAGATTAAGAAAGCAGTGTTTCTTCACAGAATTGCTCTCCAGCTGCTTGTTGCCTACCTGTTTATCTCGTGATCGTGATCCTTATGTACGATCAGTCTCATGGTCTCCTCTTGGAATGGCACCTAATGCAGGGTATATGTTTAATCTGCTCCATTGCTTTTGCAACTTCTTTTGCTCTCATGACATAGTCATGTGGATACTCCTCTCAGCCTGTGTTAGTATGGACCGGTCAAATCTAAGTCCATTTTGTTGGTGATAGGTGCTTGCTTGCAATTTGCACTACCGAAGGCCGCGTGAAGATCTATCGTGCCCCTTTTTGTGATTACTCTGCAGAGTGGATAGCGGTATGAATCAGGCACTAACAACCACCTTATTGAATTTGTGATTTATGTGACTTCTAAATATTTGGAACCTCCATATCCCTAGTTTCCTTATCGATGCTTGAAACAGCTACCATACTATATACAGCTTGCAGCTAAATACTGGAGCGGCTTCACTGTAGGTTCATAAAAATGAGATTTATTGAGGATTTGAAATAGAATTGATTTCAGCTAGGAAGCTTAACAATGAAAAGAGCTGGATCTAGTTACTTAATTTTTCTTCAGTTTTGATGCAGTGCTTCTGCATTAGAGATGGTTCTGTTTAAGCTTAAAAACATATGTTTCTGTGTAAAGTTTTTCATGAAGCCTTTACATGCTAAATATCCATGGGTGGATAATGATGTCTTAAATATGTATTAGACGTGGTATCACTGTTGTCATAACATAAGTACCAAATGAGGTTCTGTTGTCAATAACATATACAATGTCAGGATGTCATTTGTTATTTACATCTTATCCAAATTCATGTCAACAGTTGAATAGTCAATTTTCTGCACAGTCTCCGCTATGTCATTTCATAAGTCCACAGAACACTGTCTCTGGTATGAGTTTGTGATCTTTCAAATATGTGCAAATCTATGCTCAAAGAAGATGCACTCCAGTCATAGTATGTAGATTAAGGTATAAAAATCCCCTTTGTGGCCTTAAGCTAATTTGAAGAATCACAGTTATCCTAAAGTTTAAAGACCTAGGATGTGAATTTTCCCATTCATCACCAAGGCCAAGTTGTTCAATTGTAGTAGGCCATTTGCTTCTTGAATCTGCAGGTTATGGATGTATCAGACCTGCTTCATGATTACCTTGCAAATGCCAACTATCAAGTGTTAGAGATTCCTTCAACAGAATTTTCTGATGTGAGTTGTTCTGACTATATTTGCCATTTTTTGGTTTTAACCGTTCATCTGATAATTAAGAGGTATTCAGGCAGAGCAATTCTTTTCCTGGATAATGATCTTTAAATTTCATGTTGCAAGAAGTTTGTGACAGAGCAGAGACGTGCCAATAATCCAGCAAACTCAGGTCATAAGATGGAGTTGAAGCGAAAGAGACTTCATACATCTGGAATGATGTAAATCGCAATTCTCTTCCTTAAATCTCCATTCACTTGTTTATTCTTTTCTACAGGAGTGCATTTCCCCTGATAAACATGTGTTTGTGTTTTTGACTTTTACATCGACTTGCAAACATGGAGTTTCTGATTAAAATTTTATGTTTAGGACTCCCTGCAACAATAAGAGTTCAAAAACATCTAGGGAGAAATCATGTCCCACAAACAGTAACGATAATGAATCGGCATCTTACATGAATGCTGAACAAGAACAGGGATCTCCTCAGGTATGGCTTTGTTGCTAAAGTTCCTTCTCTTATCCTTTGAGCAAGAAGCGTGAGATATTTCTGGCTTAGCATGCTTAAATTGTTGCTTCTTGAACCCATCTCTGGTAGTATTTTATGTTTTCTTACTGTTGGACTTTCCCAAATAACAATAACAGCAACAGCAAATGCAATTCCTTTCGCATGGAATTAGATATATGATGCTTTCATTCTGTCATATTTAGAATGTATTCTCTCCGACATCCATACATTGATGTTTATCGAGTGTTTTGCAACTTCTTTCTCTGATTTTAAAAGTCTTTCAGGCTTTTGCAATTAGCGTGGTTGGCTCTGTTAGCTCACTTATACCCTATTTGCTTCTCTTCTCTTGGCTAATAAACCCAAACAAAAAGAATTGCAAGATACTTCTTTACGGTTCTGTTCCATTTTTTAACAGGCCTAGTTGATGCTTTGTTCTCATTTGAATCTGTTACATAGGAACGAAAACTTGGTTTGCCTCAGTGTGGTTTGTCCAGGTACTTATACCAGTATTTGTGCTTCCCCTGTTTGCAGGCACAGGAATTTCCACTTGTGAATGTGAATGAAGATGAGTCATTTCAGAAAAATTCTAAATCTCATGGGAGATCCACTGGGAAGAAAATAAAAAATCCCACACTCCCGCTAATTAGTGCAGATCAATATGCTTCTCGAAGTGCAATGCTTTCTTCACTTGTTATTGCCTGGTCACCGTTGTTGCAGTTTCCGTCTGAAAGTTGTTCACAAGTTCAAAACGGTGCAACTCGCTTTTCGCTGCTTGCAATAGGAGGGAAATCAGGCAAAGTTTCTTGCTGGAAAATTCATGCACAGGAATGCTACTCCATTGAACATGGCAATGTTTCTCCAGATGCAGTGGTTGTTGGGATCTTTCAGGCACACAGTTCATGGGTCTCTGCAATCAGTTGGGCACTACTTACGACTGATTCTTTACATCCCCAGGTTCTACTTTCTACCGGGAGCTCCAATGGCAGGTGACTGTTGGAAACAATCATATTTTATCCATTGTATACATCTTTTTAAATAGTTTAACCTGTGAGGAGACATAGTAGATCCTCCCATGCCATTTCATTCTAAACTCCAGGGCTAATCTTAGGGAGTAGTCCTCTTATTGTGATCTGTTTTGTCTCCCCATTTTAGGTATTGAGGGAAACCCTAACTGAGTATAAGTTTTAACCAAGGCTATTGAAAATGGGGTTTATTTAGTTTAACAATTTTTCTGCCAATGACAATGTACAGTCAAGTAACTTAATATGGTGAGTGAAACCTGACATTGTCATGCTCTCAGGATGCATTTGACGCTTTTAACAATCTTTCTTCTTCTTTTCTCTCTCAAAACTTCCTGATATCTGCTCCTTTCATTGGCAGTAAGAGAGAAGAATTTTATTGGATCCTTTTAATGCCTGATACCAACACTCTGGAATGTCTCATCTGTCTGCTTCATTCTATTTTTTTGGTTTTTGGCAGTGTGAAGATCTGGTTGGCACATTCTTCTGAGCTTTTGAAGTCATCAGAAGCCAATTCTTCTCCTTTCGTCCTATTGAAGGAGGTAGTCTTCCTTGATTGGAATTACCTCAAATTAAACAATATTATTTTCCAATTAGCTGATTCTGTTTTGGCTTGTGTAATTTTTAGATTATAAATCCTGATAGCATCCCAGTCTCAGTTCTTTCGCTTACAACACCTGTTAGATCTCCACACAGGCAGCTCTTAGCAGTTGGAAAAGGGTCTGGATCTTTTGAAGTGTGGGTACATGAGCAACACAATTGTAACTTCGAAAGGATTGGATCATATGAGGCACATGACCATGCCGTGAGTTTCTTCTAATGGATCAATTTTCTCATGCTAGAGGTTATCATCTGTTTAGGAATCCATTATCAGGTTACTTCTACTTGATCAATCTTTTAATGCATGTTGATTTTGATTTATGTGTTTAAGAATCTGTTTTCAGGTCACAGGTTTAGCTTGGGCTTTTGATGGATGTTGTTTGTACAGTTGCAGTGAGGTACTTTTGCCCAAACAAATAAATGTAAGTGGCTCAATATTTAGTGGATGTTGACTCATTTATCTCTCTGTTGTCAGGATAACTTTGTACGCAGCTGGATGTTTCAAAGAAATACCCTATTTGAAGTACCTATTCCTTCTGCTATTCCCAGCCAGAGAGGCTTGATTGATGTAGGGCTATCACTTTTTCTAATTCATGGTTCCTTTAGCATGTTATTTTTCTCTCTCTCTTTTGGCAAAGTAGTATAAGAAAAGAAAGAAAAAGGTCCTTTTTGGAGATTGTATCACATGTTGCCTTTCTCTTCAGGTTCCAAATGTATTTCATTCATGCTTTGGAGTAGCAGTGTCCCCTGGAAATCTTGTCATGGCTATGGTATGGATCATGGTATTCTTGACTAAATCTTCACATGGTATTCTTGACTAAATCTTTACACTTACTTTCATCATTTGACATGTTCCATTCCTGTGAAAGGAGTTGTCTTTGGTCAAATGATCTGCTCTGTTTAATGAGGCAGTAAATGAAAGAAACTAACACCTAGGGCACATTGTTTACTCATTTGAGATATTCGTTTGGTAGAGAATTCTGTTTCTTGTTCTTTTGACTCTTGTTTACTATGCTAGTAATGCCATATGACATCGGTTGATCCAGTTGTGGTAGAGTATGGTCTATTCGATAGGATCACACTTTATAAGTTACATAACAAGTTCCTTGGTTATTTTGCAAAGCGCTGGCATTGGTATTTAGTTTGGCATGTGACTGATTTTGTTCAAGATAGTATTATGAAAACATAGAACTCTCAGGATCATTTGACACTATTTAGATGAATTGTGTGCGTCTTTCTTAGTGTTCTCTTCTTCTGCTTCTTCTTTGTCAAAGTTACAAATTCAATAAAGGGGTTTGGCAATTAATCCAATTAAACAAAAATCAATGTCCAGAGAGCTAGTGCAGAAGAAAGACATATGTATAGAAACCTAGACAATGGGAGAAAGTGCTCCAATCAGAGCACATAACTTCAACTTAATAAATAGAAACTTCCAGACAAAAATTGTTTTTCAGCGATGGGAACTTTTGAACATGTCTAAATATGCAGTCATTGCCAAGACGTTCAATTAATTTATTATGGTTAACGCCACGATAAATCCTAAACTAGTACCATTTGGACACATTTACCAACTTTTTTTTTCCAACCCAAAGTGGTACTATTTGTCCCAATTTTATCCTCTGTAACAACACCATCCAGTTTGTTCAGGGAAGTTCCCTATGCGTTGTCCAAGGGACCCGACTTACCAAACCTAATGGAAGACACATAGGACACTTGACAGCCAAATTAGCAAGAGTTTTGATGGAGGGTGACATAGGGACAGTCGTATCCTTTCGGGGGATTCTATTGGTCAAAATATAGTTGGGGGTAAATGTCTTCATATGGTACCAATTTAGGATTTTTCATGGTATTAATCAAATCTATTATACTACGAGTTGTGTGATTCCATTATCCTAGCCTTTACTGAAGTTAATTTTATTTTACAGTCACTTGTACTCCCTAACAATGTATAATGCATGAGCTCATCAACCTGTCATGATATGAAAACCTTACCAGAACTTCAACATTTTGCTCTGGTACTGCAGGTTCGCAGTTTTGATTCTTATGTTCTGAATCCAATGTATCAGGCAAGGTAACGTACTCCTTTTGCTTTTAATGTAATCCCATTAAAGTGTATCTCACATCACTTAAGTACAGGATTGCAATGAGCTCGATATGCATGTAGTTTTTCTTCGCAGGTTAGCTTAAGATTGTTGGTTGGAACATTCTAAAATTTTATTAGAGTCAGGTTCTGCATTCTTCATGCCCTTTTCAGTACTTATTTCACTTTATTTCTTATATTATCCCAGTTTTCTGTATTTTGGTTTGACTAAATGTGCAAGATAATCCTTCTGTCAATTTTTCATTTCGGCTTGCATAAGTGTATCTCTCATGACTTAAATACATAGTTGCAATGGGCCTTGTATTCATGTGATCTCTCTCCATTTGTTTGCGTAAGCTTTTAGATTAGACATTCTAATGACTCCAATAAATCTGTCTTGCACATTGAAAAAGTTAGAAACTTGCTTATCATTTCCCAGCGCAACTCACTAAATACAGTGGCAGAGACAGATATAACCAGAGTAGCTCAAGCCTTTTCTTGAAGGAACGTTAATGGATGTATTTGATACTAATTCCATGTGCAATGATATGATGAATATTAACGGATGTATTTTATACTAATTTCATGTGCATAAAAAAGAAATTGGTTTCTGCAATTTATGCTTTTAAACCTCATTAGGTCTCAAAAAGCTGCTGTTGAGTTTCTCTGGATGGTTGGGCAAAGAAGTGACATTTCATCCAGTGAGAAGTTGAATTGTGAAGCCTTATCTGGTGTCTCTAAGGAGGAACTAGCTTGGTGGAAGTCCAATATATTATGGTCATTGCGACAATACGAATGTTTTGAGAAGCCTCTAGTTATGTGGGATATCATAGCAGCATTATTAGCTATCAACCAATTAGTGCCGCATTTTGTGGATGATTTACTACTTGAGTGGCTCTCAAGTTCTTTTACGGAATCGTGCTCAAAGCTTTCAAAGGAAAAAGTTTTGGCAGATTTTTCCCGAAGACTCTCAAAGCTTACCTCTCGGCACTTGCATCTTCTTAATGTTATATGGAGACGTGTAATATTATCAGAAGTAAAAGCTTATGATATTAATAGCAATGAACATGACCACGGGACAACGTGTGAAAATCGAGAGGAGCAAATGATGTTATGGATGGACCTTCTTTTGACAAGTGAAAGAGAGCTCCGAGAACGACTTGTTGGTATTAATTTTGCCTGTTCCAGTCTAATGTCTCAAGTTGATGCAAATATGTCTCCAAGTGGATACTGGTATCCATCCGGTTTAGCTCAAATGGAGCAGTGGGTTGGGTGTGGTCAAGTGCGGGATCAACTAAGGCTTCTAGTATCTCAAGCCAATTTGAATGGGAAGAGGTACTCAGTACTTTTTATTGCAGATGTTTGCTTAATTATGTAATGATCTGGTTGATGGGAGCTCCAGGTTTTTAGGGAGGTCTATGCTTCCAAAAAATTAGACTATGGATTATGCCCTTCATAACTATTATTTTGGAGAAATAGAAGAGTGACTTTGAGCAAGTATTCAAAGTCTTGCTGCTGAAAAGCCTTGCAGGCCATCCCTTAAAAATAGCATAAATCTTTTTGACCTAACTTTTGGTGCTCTTCTTGGAATCGGATTGTGATGCTGCTTCTTCTGCCCATTGCTGCAAGTACATCTGGACAACATGAACTCCTTAGGAAAGCTATTGGGTATCAATTTCTTAGGAGAGTCAGTAGCCATTATAAATGCTTAATGTTATAAGGAATGAGAATAAATGAACGACTAGAGTACTATGAGACATCTTCCTACCGTGTCATGCTGATTTTTATCTCCATTTTATATTTAGCATCTGCAGCTGAATAACCTTAGTCAAAACTAAGGATCCACAAACTCCTCTGTTGCATACACATCAGATATCTTTTCATCTATCGTAGTTCTGTATGCCTTTTTGATTGACAATTGAAGATTGCCGTCCTCTGTTTGTTAATTAGTTTCCACTGCATTTTCCATCAAATGGCAGCCTGGGCTCCCGTGACCATGTAAGGGAAGAGAGATGCCCCTATTGCACGGCTTCAGTTCCTTTTGAATATGCAGAAGTTGCATATTGTCAAGGCGCAAATTCCAATGGCAATGTGGGCCAGAGACACAAACTGGTCAGATGCGCCGTGTCGATGCAGATTTGCCCAACGACTCCCCTGTGGTTCTGCATCTGTTGTCACCGGCGGGCTTCGAAGCTGGCTCCGGAACCTCTCTTCACAATGGTTGAGTATCCCGAAAACTTCGCTTCTTTAGTTGGATCTTCTCTAAGAGTAGCCTCAAAACCTTTGTGTCCCTTTTGTGGGATTCTGCTGCAGAGACACCAGCCAGAATTTCTACTTTCGACAGTGCCAGTTTAAATTAGTTACCTTGCTAATTATGTTGTAAAACTGTGTGCTCGTCAATAATCATAATTCTATGCTTACAAACATTATTGTTCCGAAAAAAAAAAAAAAAAACGTGATTCATGATGATCAATATCTCTTTCAGTCCTCAAGTCAACAAAACGCTCCTCGTCACAAGATGATCACACAGGCATGAAAGGCTAGAACGACAGCAATGTCACGCTGAACACGCGGGAGCTCTCTAAGCCAGTGGACGGCACACGTCCATGTTCGGGCAGATGAAGGTGCTTTTCATGCGCAGTTAGATGTCTTGACACTGTCACAATAAGGTCGAGATCGCGCCAAGTCTCTTCACGATCGATTAGTTTGCGTAACCAATCATTAAGCCCTACTGGGACCTGTAATCCCGCTCCGCCTTTCGCGCTTCCTTTGATAAGAAGGCGTCGAAGAAGCCGCAGCACCTATCGTTCCTTGGACGATCCCAAAGAGCACCCATGTGCCGATCACTCGTAATAATTCAGCTGCCCACCTTTGGCAACAGAGAGACTGCAGAGACAGAAAGGGACCTCCCAAACGTACCTAAAATGCATGGGACCAGAAAGAGAGAGGGAGAGTGAGTCCTGACGAGTGATTCGCGAGCTGATGTTTAGTTGGAGGGACCAGTTCATTTCTCACGTGTCGGTGTAATTGCGTTTGTCTTTTTGATTGTCTACGTGCTGAAGCTCGATCGAAATCAGAAAAATGTGAGGACGTTCATTGCAAAGAGGAAGTTCCACGGCAACTGCAAATGTAATTGTCAGAAATTTTTTTATTTGAGGAACCGGACGCGGCTCGTCCTAACTCCCACTGACCGCGTGTGAACTACTTTACAATGCGGACAGCATACACGAGCAAAGACGTAGACCGGTTCTGGGGACTTGTAGATATTGCATGGGTTTCCAAATAGATGGGTCTCGATAAGTGTACGGCTGTATAAGAAAGAAGCAATTCATGTGTACCGGTGTTTCATCTGACTTGACTGGTTGGAGGTCATAATTGTTATTCAGTCTATCGATTGCCACTTTCTGTAAGTCCTTCCATTTTTAGCCAAGAATTCGACCCCCGTATTGCTTCCGTCCACCTTCTTCTCTTAAACCAACTTACGGATTCGGATTATGCTCCGGATTATGCTCCGTTGACAAGGTCATATTGAACTCCTTTCCTTAACTCCTATTACCTTATTTCCGGGCGAAATCTCTTCCTACTTAAAAGAATATTGACATAAATGACACGTGAAGTAAATCTTGGTTTTTCTCCAAGCATATGGGGGAGAATATCACATAATTGCCAATCCCAACTGTTGGTCTCAGCAGGACACATTCATTCAAGCATGTATGTACCGTCCAGTCCACCATGCCTCGCGGGTCTTCCCTAGACATAGCATCTTCCATTGAATATTCCTCTAAATTCCACGTTTTCAAGAGTTCGTGCCAGCAACTTTAAAAAGTGCCACATTAGTAAAATTTACCATCCTAATCTTTCGGCCTTGAAACTCCTATGCCGTATCACCATTAAATAACTTCTTTCGTCATCGATGAAAGAGGAAATCAATTGAATTATGCATCAGAGTCATGACCTTTTTTATCACATTCTCGCCCTAGTACTACTTCCTAAGAGCAATGTGTCTATTGATTTCACCATTATGTGGATAGAGCCTTCATTAGGTGCTGCCATCCAGCCATCAATGCTTCTTCACGAGTCACAACCTCTGGAGGGCCTCAGATTTGATCACCGCTATTGTCGTCGGTAGACATTGTCATCTTAATTGCACTTGCTGACTAGGCCTCCATGATGTTATTGGCCGCCATCAATCAGAGCCTATTGGAGAGTGGGGGGATGGCAAAAGGTAGAGGGACATCATTTGTACAATGTCAAGTCAAAAGTGATAGCTTCAAAGCAATAAACGAGTCCTTTCACATTTCCTATCAACTGTACATGGCACTGAAAGTTAATTTCCTATAATAAAAACTTAGTAATATCATGATTTACAAGCGCCAGTGGATTACTGAAATATCTCACATCACGTGATGGAAATCAACTTTTTGGTACGTCTAGCTTGTATGAATGAGGGTGTAATAATACCACCCATCATTGTAAAGTGGATGGTAGGGCTGCTGGACTCCAATGCAGAAGGTCCCAATTTCAAAACCCCTGCAAAGCAGGGAGGCTGAAACGTTGCGTGGTGTCTTGCTCGGGCTGCGTGGGTGGTGATTTCTTGCATGCCTCTCAAGATTTACTTCCCGACTACCGATCGTGCGGTAAGTCCCTAGGTCACAAAAAAAAAATAAGGGTGTAATAATTTGGACACCCCTCACATGACTTTGTCCCCTCATATGATGTCGGTATTCTCCCATGCATTAATTTACCAAATCGTCCTCGTTCCCTCCGAAGTCCCTAACCAACCGACGCCACCGCGACCGTTGATCTCTACCGAACTCTCTTCCCTCCCTCCCAAACTCCCTCACCTAATTAAATCAATAATGATAATAAACCATCGTAAATAAGTAATATTAAATTAAAAAAATCGCATTTAATTGAAATAAAATATGAAAACCCTATAAAAACCCCCCTTCCCTCCTCTCCCTCTTCCGCACGCACTCCTCCCTTCAGCCGCTTCTCTCTCTCTCTCTAGAATCTCCCCCCGCCGCCGTTAGAGAGAGAGGACGCCGGCGACGGCGACAGTGACGGCGACGACGGCAATGGCGGTCGCGAGCTCCTCCGCGCTCTCCTCCAAATCCGCATTGGCCGGCGCCCACTCCTCCCTAGCCAGACCTCGCCAGCCGGCCCCCGCATTCTCTCTCCTCCCCGCGAGGGGCGCCCGCCGCCCGATCTCCGCCGTCCACGCGGCGGACCAGCCGAAGACCCCCGGCGCGGCCGCCGCGGCGAGCAAGTCCTCCGCCGTGGCCGCGCCGGCGGCGCCACCCGCCGCCGCTGCGGGGACCGGGAAATGGGCCGTCGACAGCTGGCAGGCGAAGAAGGCGCTGCAGCTGCCGGAGTACCCGGACAAGAAGGACCTCGACTCCGTGCTCGCGACGATCGAGAGCTTCCCCCCGATCGTGTTCGCCGGGGAGGCGCGCAGGCTCGAGGAGAGGCTCGCGGAGGCCGCCATGGGGAACGCCTTCCTGCTCCAGGGCGGCGATTGCGCGGAGAGCTTCAAGGAGTTCAGCGCGAACTACATCCGGGACACGTTCAGAGTGCTGCTCCAGATGGGAGTCGTCCTCATGTTTGGAGGACAGATGCCTGTCATTAAGGTCAATTTGCTTCTTCCTTTCTATTTTCTTTCGCATTGCTTGTACCTGCTGCTGTAGAGAAATTTCTTGTGGATTCTGGGCCTTCTCCTTGAGGAGGAGAGCTCGTCTTCGAACTATCTGATATCGTAATATGATATATAGTTGTTAGCATTCCCACGAATAGGTGGTTCTTTTACAATTCATCTGTTTTGACAGTTGATTTGGGAGAAAATCGTTATGGCATATCAAAAAAGAAATGTTTTTCTTGTTACTGGACACGCCTCTTCAACTCTTCTTCTTAGTTGTATGAGTTATCAAAACCTGCATTGCTTGACTGGCGAATATTTTTGGTTTCATTCTGAAGGTGGGGAGAATGGCGGGTCAATTTGCAAAGCCTAGAACTGGCCCTTTTGAGGAGAAGGATGGGAAGCAGCTGCCAAGTTACAAGGGAGACAACATTAACGGCGATGCTTTTGATGAGAAATCAAGAACTCCGGACCCTCAAAGAATGATAAGGGCTTATTCTCAGGCTGCAGCGACTCTGAACCTTCTAAGAGCATTTGCAACTGGAGGTTACGCTGCCATGCAGAGAGTTACCCAGTGGAATCTTGATTTTGCAGTGAACAGTGAGCAGGGAGATAGGTAAACCTGGCTGACATTCTTTTGCTTTTAGTCATCATGGATTTCCTTAGTGATGATTATCATTTGAATTTAGTGGAGATGGAAATAGAGGACTGCCGAAATGATGTAGCATTAGCTAGTCCTTCAACTAAGCTTCCTTTTGTGCATAAATTCAGCTCTGTAGCATCCTCCGAATTACTGGACTGATTGCTGAAAGTGAGCCTGGTTTGAGCTTATTGCTCTTACTTGTTAGGCCTTAACAATATATTCTGTTTCATATTGCCGGTGGTGAGGATTGGATAGTGGATATTGGTGGTGCTTTATACTAATAGATAGGTTCATTGCATGGATCTAATTGTCTTTCTCTTGATACGGTTTATTAGGTATCAGGAACTTGCTCATAGGGTAGATGAGGCCCTTGGTTTCATGGCTGCTGCTGGACTCACTGTTGAACACCCTATCATGACATCTACTGAATTCTGGACATCTCATGAGTGCTTACTTTTGCCTTATGAGCAAGCTCTGACTCGTCTAGATTCAACTTCGGGGCTGTATTATGACTGCTCTGCTCACATGCTCTGGGTTGGGGAGCGTACTCGCCAGCTTGATGGTGCTCATGTTGAGTTCCTCAGGGGAATCGCCAACCCTCTTGGAGTTAAGGTATGCTGATTTGCTGTTTTGTTACGCCATGGTTGGATCTCAATGTTATTTAATCACCCATTGTCAAATGAATCTACTTCATATAAACTCCATTTCTCATGGTATGATCGTAACCCTCAATTTTTGTTGCAGGTAAGTGACAAAATGGATCCCAATGAGCTGGTTAACCTGATAGAAATCCTGAATCCACGTAATAAACCGGGAAGGATCACGATTATCGTGAGGATGGGTGCTGAGAATTTGAGAGTAAAGTTTCCACATTTGATCAGGGCAGTCCGCAGAGCGGGGCAGATTGTCACCTGGGTCTGTGACCCAATGCATGGAAACACCATAAAAGCACCATGTGGACTCAAAACACGTGCCTTTGATGCAATTCTGGTATGAACTACCTGTCAAAAATTTCTCTGTCACCACCATTTTGCTCAGTTAGTTTATTGCACGTATAATAACCATTCAGATCAAGTTTGAAATAGTTGATCCAATCCTCAAAAAATGAGACAAGTCACAAACAAGCACGCCCTTTTTTTATCTTATGGTCAAGGAGAGTTATTGAGATAGATGGCTTGCAAGTAATTTTTAGGTTAAAACTCCAATTTAAGTTGCAAATGAGTCGTATGGCTTCAGTTCAGCAAATACAGGCCCATAGCAACAAAAAAATAAGGAAAAACAGTTTTGCGACGTCATATTCTGCCGTACTATTTCAAATTGAGGCAGGTAACCATATTCTGGTGTTTGTTTTCCTTGCCAATCAATCGGAGATATGCACTAAGATGCACTAATGGGATCCAGCTCATTTAATTTGTCCAATAAATTGACTGTTATCTCTAACTAGAGGTTGTCAAGCTATTGGTAATCTGTTGTGTCCATAACTTTCTAATCTTATACTCCACTTAGTACTAACTGATTTTCTATTGCCTTTCTAGGCCGAAGTGCGTGCGTTCTTTGATGTTCACGAGCAAGAAGGAAGTCATCCTGGAGGAATTCATCTAGAAATGACTGGCCAGAATGTAACCGAGTGCATTGGAGGGTCCCGGACTGTGACATATGATGATTTAGGCTCACGTTATCATACACACTGCGACCCAAGGCTTAATGCTTCTCAAGCCCTTGAGCTGTCATTCATTATTGCTGAGAGACTTAGAAGGAGGAGGATTGGAACCCCGCGCATGCTTTCATTGAGTGTTTAAAAGGTTTGGACCATCATTTCTCATGAGTGGCAAACTTGATGTCACTGATGATGATTACTGATGTTGCTTTTTCAAGGAAGCCAGAGCAGATGAAGTTTTGCCGACCTATTGTGTAAACCAGTATATAGTTTGTTGGTTCAGATCGTCTATTCGTAGTAGTGTGTAGTTGGTTTGTTCTGTGGAAGCACGGAGAAATGGTGTTGGGGTTTGATCAGCATCCAATGTCTTATTGTAGGTTAAGTTTGAGATTCAGTTGTGGACTTGCACATCAATTTGTTTAATAAGAGCTTTGTCTCAATTTTCGAAAAGAATAATACGAGCTTTTTGCTGAGCATAAATGGAAACAGCGTGCATTGATCCATGAGGTTGGGGCATACTGGAATTGTTTATTAGATATGCCAAACTAAAATGATATGTAAATCCATTGCTGCTGCAGCAACTGATCTCTGTTGGTTTAGGATTTCATTTCTATAACTGGTAGCGTGACATTGGTTTTTTTTTTGTTTTTAATTTGGTCGAGGTAGCAAGACATTTTTGACAATGATCGGCGATGTACTTCAGATTAAAACATTATGCAAAAGAAAAATGACAGATCATTTCTAGATTTGCACCGTGTGTAATGTCATCTTTTAATTTTTAATTTGTTTAGTGTGATTCTTAAACTTTAATCCAATGTTCAATACTAATCTTGAATTTTCAATTTATTGAATATAATTTCTAAACTTTTGGTACACATTCAATTTAGTCCTTAGACTATATAAAAATGTTCAATATTGTTCATTAATTTTATATTTAAGAAATGATAATATTAAATAATTTCATATAGTTTAGGAATTAACTGGAACATTTATCAAAGATTCAAAAATTACATTGAACAAATTAAGAATTCATGGACAATATTGTACATTAGGTCAAAGTTTAGAGACCATTTATGTTAGTATCCTCCAAAGAAACTTATAAGGATGAAGAAAACATGAGATACATTAACAATTTTCATCATTTAGTCTCGAAGTTGTGAAATTCAGATGGCTAATCAACTGTGTTTCTTCTTAGTGCTGGACCACCATAACTTGAAAAGGCTGGTTAGGAATATATCCGGCGAAAGAAGAGTGCCAAAAAGGGATTCTATTCTATTCCTTAGGAACAAGACATGAGATGACGTGGGAAACTCTACCACGTTGGAGGTTGTTATCTTGAGGAGGAATGATTTGCTTAGAGGTTCAGGAGCTGAGGCAAATTGTGTAGAGAGTTAGGACGAATGAAAGTGCAAGTTGCAGCAGGAGGCCACGAGAAGAACCAGTGGAAGGAGGCCAGGGATGATGTCGATTGGAAGATGAAGAATTGAAAGCGGGAAGTCTTGGCGTGGCTACTTTTCTTTTCTTTCCTTTCCTTTTCTTTTTCTTTTTGGCTCTGCAAGTTGCTGCCTGTCCCTGACATGCCACATTGGCGTGAAGTTAGATGGCCATACATTCATTGCTCCCACGTATTCACGTGCCCACCTCATCTTCAAAGACTGGTTTCGCTCCACATGATGAAAGTTCATGTCACACTTCAGATAGCTCTACTGGCTGAACGTTCGAAAGAACCTCTCCTCATCATTTTTACAGACGATTCTTTTTGGTCAGCACCTTTCTTCCGGAGCCTCCTTGTCGATTCTGTTTGTATAAAGGTTCTCGCGAAATCTCTGGTCATAAGTAAACCTCCGTAATGGCTGCAATCAATCCCCCCACCCCACGTTATCCTCCTCATGGCTTCCGAGTCATCGGCTCCCTCCAACTTGGCTCCTGGTCCTCAAGTACGTAGTTTTGTAGCTCCGCGGTGAAGGGGTCTGTGGACAAGTATCTTATGCCTCTTTCGTCAAACCGGGCATCTACCACAGAGTGATTGCAAACCCATCATAAGCAAATACATTTTCGAAATTTCTTGGCAATTGTTAGACCAGTCAGGAAGACCCAAAGCGTTACCTTCGCAGCCATAAGAAGCGGACAGGTCCTCATGTAGCTTTCAAACTGTTGGAGATATTTCGAAAGTCTACTTGTTAGTCTCTCTTGTTGATCTGAATAGTCGGTTAGTGTCTGGATGTTTATTAAGTGAGGTGGTTGGATAGCAGATTAATTAAGGGTGTTGAGGGTTTCACGTCACATCTGGAAATAAGCTTCTCATGTATATCTTTGTAATCAGAATGAATAATACACTAATTTAACTCAGAATATGTGACAGTGGTTTGGAAGTAGAGATGTTTTCTGACCAACTTCAGAGTGTCACCGCTATATCTGTTGGGCTCTGTTATGTACTTAATGAAGCGAGGCCTAAGGAAATGCCCTTTCGAGTAGATCCTTTAAAGTCATGATGATCCTCCTTGTACCAGATAAAGCAAAGCTAGAGCATCAAGTACAATTCCTCTCCCCAGCAAGCCATGAGCGCAACCCCTCGGATCGAATTCATGGAATTCACGATGCTTCTTTATCCGATTGAACTTGACAAGGGCACCACTACAATGCTTGCAAAGGCTGTGGAATGAATAATGGAGCCACGCATCAAATGAAGAGCGATCATTTTCGTGCAGAGCACCTCATACATGAAAATGATCTAACTGGTGTCACCCTAAATGAATCTAATGCAGATAACTTGGGGAAATAGTCGGTGCTCTGTTCACGTTGGGGGCTGCTGAACAGGACATCCGCTATGAGAAGATCTACCAAAGTTAAATAATCTGAGACCATGCCTCACCACCAGACTCCCGAGGAGATACTATCTTAAAAACATCACAATTGTCGTAACATTCTGGAGCTACGAATTCTTCATTTGCGATCCAGAGCCAGAAGTGCTCCATCAAAATCAGTTGTAGCGGCTGCAGAATTGCCTCCAATTGCAGGCTTCCCAGTCAGCCAACAAGAAAGGCAGCTACAAGAGGAGCATTAAAATTTTATTCCCTGTTTTTTTTTTCTTCTAAAGGGCGCACGTATAATGAGAAAGGCCTGAAGCAAGAAGCTCAAAATGACAGCCTCTGAGGCTCTATGCATTCCACACTGCCATCTCATTGGCTATGACGATGATTTTTCAGTTTCCTGTACTTTGAATCTTTCATATTAGGATGTGATTGGACGCATATATGAGCTAAAGTTGGGATGCTGCAGTTAGATAAGTATAATCTTCAATATAGAGACAGGCAAAACAAGCAGGTCTGATATAACGAGCACATAAGAGCAAACAAAAATTGACAACATGTCAGCCAAAGATCAGCTTAACACCCAACATTAGAGTTGTTCTGGAAGGATGAGTATTCGTCTGTAATACCATTGTTGAGCACATTAGGCAGCTTCGTGGAAGACACATCACAACTCATGCTCGAACACCGAAAAAAATCTGAAAGTTCGTAAGATCATCAGGTGGTAGGCAATGGATTCAAGCCTCTTGTTTTCTTTCTTCCTTGATTTCAAACGAACAATCAGCTTGTGTTTAATCAGGCTACCAAGTCTTACCAGCTGGTCATTTTAAAATTCAGAAGAGTGCAGCATGACCACTGTAAGTCGTGTAAGGTATAAAAAGGACCTACTTCCTAAGCCCTTACAAGAATGTGAAATCAATCGAAGAAGTCCTAAGTTTTAGGCAAAAGTGCTGCGCTCTAGCCATACCTTGGAAGAGGAGCTTGCCTAAAGGATCACAGGGGCAACAATCTAACACCATCCTTGTGTTCCCGGACAGAGAGAGTTCATGACCCAGAAAAATGAGATCAGTAGGCATTTCATCTATTCATATTCCAATGGACCAAGACAGATGAGAAAGGGAAATTGGCAGTCAATCCACCACTAAAGGAGAAAACTTGGCGTTAAATTTTAGTTTGACTAAGAGTATAGGAACTTGGAAGTAGTGTGAAACCCCTCAAGAGCACTCGTCATTTAAAGAAAGAAGCATGCTGATTGGAGAAGCAAAGGAGATATCCACACTCAAAGGTTGGGTGTCACACCTTTTCACAGGAACTTCTTAACGGGAAACAATGGTATCTCCAATTATAGCCCCTCTAGGATGTAAAATATTTCTTTTCACCCCTAATAGTGTATGAGACTAAATGAATAAATTTCGATAAGGCTAGTTTTCAATGCATAAAATTCTAACAAATATGTCTTGTTCATTCCACCTAAAATCGATTTTACGGTATAGACACTTATGACCTCCCCCAAGGGATGGAAACACATTGGCAAAATTTTCGACAGCCAGGACAGCATAAAGATGCATTTTCAGATGATCATCGTAAAGAACTCTGTTCAACAACTTACATTCAAGCAGGTTTCCAGTGTACACTCAAAATGTCGTACTTCATAGGTGATGGTCGTATCCATTTTTGATAACTACCATCCAACAGATAAGGGAATCAGATGTAAAAATCACACTTGAAAGTAAAATTACTGAACAAAATGTTTATGCAGATAAACCAAGGATTTCCTTAACAGGAAATGAATGACAAAATTCCCTTCCATCCTTTTTCATTGTCTACTTGAATGTAAGTTGTTACACAGCATAGTTATAAATATGGTGAAAAACATAATATTCTTACAAAGGAACCGCCCATCTGTTATAGAGAACCTATCATTCCAAACAAAAATCTCCAAGCATTCCTATAGACCCATTTAAAAACTTACCGAGTTTTAAGGGCCAAAATTGGTGGAGGCAATAACATAAATGGCAAGAAATTTAGCCATCAATGATCTTAAGAACTAGATTGAATCAATTAGTGTACATGAAGTGTGAGAACACAACAACCAACCTTTGTTCAGCCTTCAGCATTGAGTCTAATTTCTTCAACATCCTCAGCCATGTCACTATTGTTCACCTCATTTGCATCTATTGAGGGCTTGCTCTCTTGCACTGGAGATTCCTTTGCAGGTTCCATGCGCAGCAATAGCCTTTCTAGCAGCTCCTGACAATCGAGTGCAGTCACCATGACACTCAATGACGCCTTACCCCTCCAGCAACCAATGGCTATCGGGGACTCGTGCACAAGATTTGGATTTGATGAGCCTATGTTATCTACAGGAAAGTAGGTAATGTCACAGAAGAGATCATTAACTTAATGTTATAACAACCGTATGATGTTGCATACCTTTCCGCAAAACTATAACACAGCAGCCAGGCATCAGCTTTGCTGCCTTCTCACTGAATTCAGCGTCAACAAGATCTGTAAATTTAATACTCTTGTATTGCAAAAGATGCTTAAAATCCGCCACAGATGCTTCTAGGATTTGTTTGGTCACATATGGGAGGATGAGTGGCAATCCTTCAGATGATATGCGGAACAAGCATGGTGCAGAGGTACCTTCCCTTGATGTTTGTCGTTCCTGCAGAAGTAACCACCATTGTGACGAAGTTAGATTGCAACATCAAATGTATTACGAATAATAAGATAAAAAAAAGAAACAATTTTAGATGTTACACATCCAAATAGTAACAGGAAGAAGAAAAGCAAAACTTGTCAATCACCCATTGGAGAATACAATATCTAGTCTAAACCAAATATTTCCTAGAAATTCCCACTAATGAAAAGTCAACACCTTAGATAATTCACTAAAGTTACATATAAAATTCTCTATACACTGGTATACACTAAAGAGAATGGGAACCACAGGGGGAGAAGAGCATTCAAGAAGGTACACCTATTGCTGATGCACAACACAAGAAAAACCGTTATCATGTGCAGAAAGATACTTACAAACATCTTAAGGCCTATAGATGTTATCTTAAGTTGCTGGCCCACTTTAAAATTCAGCTCCAGAAGTTCCTTAACTGATTCTGAAACATAGTAAATCCTCTTCACACGGGTAGTTTCACTGTTCCTTGTAACAAGGTGGTTACTCAATGGGAAGGAATCAACAATGCCATAAAAGTTCTTAATGCTGTTTATGACATCTTCATCTTGCAAAAACACCACAGGATCGACGCCCCTCCACTTGCCTTGCATCTGCAACTTCCGCTTACCACCTGCTTTGCCATCATTTTGCTCACTTGGAGCTTCAACCCCATTTGAGTTATCATTTTCACAGGCATTCCCAGAATCTGTCTCCAAAGGACCTTCTTGTGGGGCATCCCCACAAGCTGCAAGAGCTGCTTCTGCGACTTTCTCACTGTTGCCGTTTGCTGAAAAATCCTCGGATGTCTTCATATCTTTAAAGAGCTTATCTTGAGCTTCATCAGGCTGTCCATCAATATGAAAGGAAGATTTTGCTTGATGGCTATTGTTTTTCTCCACAGTACCTACTATTTAAAATGCAGAAACATAAATCAAGTATTAGTATAACTAAATTGATGGAAAACTGTGGTCCTCAAGCATCTGTTTCAATGGATCAGATCACAGTCTAAATTTCTAGTTTTAATGTCTTTTTTTTGTTTATGATTGATCTCATATCTTTTACATACAACTTCCATACATACTTTTCTTTACTAATAAATTTACCACTCATAAATCTGCAACCATGTTATCTGAGAATAAGAAAGAAAATCTCTGCCGTATATAAGGATAAAGATCATTTTTCTTGACAAAATTAACGATTCACCAGGAGTCAAAAAAGAATCTCATAATTGCAAAAATGAGCAGCAGATACAAATCTCCTAGTGGAAGGATTGCCATTAAAACTACAATTATATAAAGACAGGAAAAAATTTGATCAATCCAAATTCATAAACACATTAAAAAGAGGCAGCTCAAAAGGATTTTTTTATTTTTTTTTTTATTTTTGGTATTCCATGTTCATCATGGACTTAACAGGATCTGAAGTTACCTGGCAAGGGCCCCACTTTATGTAGGACAGCAATGAAGAAAGCTCCGCCATTCTGATCATGAGGCACTATTCTCATGCAACGTTCCAGTGGAAAACCAGAAACTTCCTCCTCAAGATCATTGGCCGAAGTCACAGGCTTATCCAATTGAACAGGCAGGTCTTCCGAGCTTGTAGTATGACTGTTCTGTTGTTCTTCTTCAAGTTCTACAGAGTGATCAACAGGTTCTACAGAACTACCTGAAGGAAACATACTGGGATTCACTGCACCCCTACGAGACAGGGGACAATCCTTGTAGGAAGCCAGCCAGGTGCCTCTGTCACGAACCTGCACTACCAAAGGAAGTAATGGAGTTCACATTCTAGAAACACCGATTTACACTCATTATTGCCAGAAGCTCAACCTATTCGACAACTTGCCAAAATTTAATTGCTCAAGGCAAGGAGCAAACCCATCTGGAAGCTCATTCTGCTTTGATAGGTTGATAATAAGTTACTATGCCTTCATAAGTTCATTTTCTCACTTAAAGGAAGACTTCCCCTCTTAGAGATATTTTTCCCTTCACGTGATTTTATTCTCACAATAAAGTTTCCTCTCGTAAAGAAAACACAAGCATTTAAAGGTGGACCTAAACTCCCTTCATACTCTGATAAATGAAACCCAGATTTTCCAAGCATATTTCCAATCCCACATCCACTATGTCTTTTCCAACATCTCAGACCATGCATCGGGGTAACTCTACATCTAGGGTTTCTAGCTTAACCTGACTCCACAAAAGATCTATAGTCCTGATCGGCATACCAGACAATGAGAAAGCTCTGGAAAGTTTGCCAATGGCATGGATTCTTTTCCCAGTTCTTGACAAGAACTAAAAACCTTCACAATTATAATAAATCGAAGAAGAAAATCAATTGTAGCAGTAAGTCCGAACCTTCCATTTCCTAAGACCTGGCCGTCGGATAAGTTGAGGAAGCTCACTAGAAACATCAAGTAGTTCAACACAGCCTCCACATTTTCGCAGAATCTGGGGGGAAAGGAGAGGGTCATACCACAGTAAGAGATGTTTAAACTTCCTCCACGAGTTCTTCATAAAGCAGTCTCAGAAAAAGTAGCTCAGAAAACTTTAAATTGCAAAGCAGTCATACAGAAGAGAGACGCTCCAAAAACATAGATATCTAAGAGGAGAATTCATATCAAGATTTATTAAATTGGAAAAGTTCTCAGATAGGTACCTCAGCAACCACAGCCTCATCCTCAATTGGATTCATCGAACAGGTCGAGTAAACCATTCTCCCACCAACTTTGAGCAATGATATCCCTGCATTTTTCACCGAGTACTAAAGATTTGCTCCTCAATGGGCTAAATTTGTAATGTACAAATACAAGATTAAATATAAGCAAATTGTTAATTTTTTGCTAAGCCTCCTTAGACAGCAGGAATGGCAGAACAAACAAGGAAAAGTAGCTCTACGTTTTGAAATTCAAACTTTCCAACAAAGTCGCATGAGTGTGCACTTACAGTCATAATCAATCAACTCCAGAAGCATGCAAATTATGCATTAAAGATTTATAAGAATCTCAAGGCAGCCTTGAGCTAAATAAATATAACTTTTTGATAAAAAAGAAGATAAAGAAATTGCTGCAGCGTCAAAGGGAGCGAAGCAGGACAAAATAACATAAACTGTTTGAACAACTTTTTTCAGCAAAGCTACCTCGCATCGCTATCTGAATTTGCAAGCCATGAATTCCATTGCCCATTCCTGTATTCCTGTCATAACAAACAAATGTTACACTTGGCACACAATGCAGTTGGAAAAATCGCAACAGGATATGCCCAGGCCATAGGGACAAAGAGAGAGCTTACCACTTTCTCCAGATATCCGGGGCCTTTCTGAGGGTACCATCTCCGCTGCAGGGAACGTCACACAAGACACGATCGAAAAGGAGTTGATTAAGGCATGGACCCAACTGATTTCCCATCTCAGAAGTATCAAACTGACTTTTGCCTAAACGGCAGCCTGGGAATTGTTGAGCTTCATGATTTGTGACCACCAAGTTGGCAGTGCACATTCTTTTTGTTTGATGAATGAGAAGATTGCATCGTTGGACATCCAGATCATTGGCAATGACCTAACATAAGAAAACCTATAGCATCAGAACAGTCTCATTGGTATGATTATGAGAGCAATTCCCCAATCCAATGGATAACTTTATCAGGCAAATCACAGGTAAGATTATGAACCGAGAGTATGCAGTTGGACAAAACAGCCATTACACAAATCATTTACAAGGAAAAGAAGAAACCGGGAGCAAGAATTTAACTATAGGGATACACACCATTCCTTTTGGTAATGATCCTGGTTTTGTTGATCGGTGTATAATCTCAAGCAACTGGAATGTTTTTGATCCAGGAGCCGCACACACTGCAAACATGCAAAAAAGAATGAAATCAAAAACCACTTTTAGCATCTTCCTTCCCCACGGGAGGGGCTGGGCACCTTTTAGGTAGTCCAATACGGATCCCATTAAAAGTGTGCTGCACAAGATTTTTGGAGACTGTTAATTCGTCACTTGTCAATATAGTGCTAACTTTATAGTTAATAGTACTATAAAGCTTACATATGTACTCCGTGAAAAAGAAATAGACTTCACAAAATACAATATCTATGTAGTAAGTTTTTACAATGCAAGCAAGTAGAGTGCATCAATAAAAAGAAATAAATGGGTCCATGAAAGAAGCAAAACCACTCACTGTCCAGCACAAAATGGTCTGGTTGTACATCCAAGAAAAGAGGTGGCACCTACACCAGAAGCAATTCTACTTTAGGAGAAAGCCTGGACCAGGAAAGAAAAGGCACGACCACATTTTTAGAAGACTTTGAATGACGTAGACCCACCATGCTCACAGCTTCCTGTCTAGTGATGTTACCAATCTCATTCTCCAGCTTTAAGAACTCATGAAACCTGAAAGTTAAGCAGAGGAAGATTAACAATGGCCAGTATCTGAAGTGATTATACATCAATATCTGTTAATTTATTAAATGATTCTCCGGTAAAGGCATGAAGTTTTCTAATGTACCAAAATCTTGTTGCTTATGTGGTGTAGTATCATTTCATGTGCCCAGCAAACCCTATAACTTCATCCACCTTAAGTAACCTCAAGCCAACATCCCACATAACCAAGAAATGGTGGCATAGATTGATCAAGTTCAGCATGCTCATGCAGGCTGTGTTTCTCTTTTAGAATGAGCTAGCCAAAGTCCTACCATCTCGTTATGCCAAATCCTGGTTCGTAGTGCATACTTGTTTGCTTGGGAGATAGTCCATGACTATAATTGTGATGGACTTTCAGGGTAGTGACATAGAATGAAAAGCTAATTCTAATTACTGCCCGCAGCAAAGAGAAATGTCACATCAGTGATCGCTACTGGTTGCTGCAGTCAAGGAGACCACTAAAGTTGTGACTTATGACTCATGGATCAAATGAAGTTGCTTCAAGTTTAATGTAGTAGACAAATGGTAGGGAAGTGTTGATTGTAACAATGAGTAGTGATAACAATTGTAAGAGGCCATGCGTCGGTTTAACAATGGTATCCTTGTATCTAGCAAACTGATGAAAGTAAAGTTGCTCTCAGATTACATAATGGCAGAGGCCAGATGCTAGAGAATTGTGCCAATAGCATCTCCCAGCCAAGCTGCAACCCCGTAAATCTCAATGTTAGTGGTGCAAAGGGACAACTCTGCTACCTCGAATTCTGTTATAGGATTAAGGCATTGCTTGATGCCTCCCACAAGAGAGATGAGCCTGAAAGTATTCTCTAGCTACAAATAATGTCATCAAATGCACAACCTACCTCTCAAGAGCCTGATTCTTCCTCAGCTGCATGCGGGAAAAGTTTGAATGCCACGCAAGATTCTC
Organism: Eucalyptus grandis x Eucalyptus urophylla; assembly: GCA_028830015.1. Lineage (NCBI taxonomy): Eukaryota > Viridiplantae > Streptophyta > Magnoliopsida > Myrtales > Myrtaceae > Eucalyptus > Eucalyptus grandis x Eucalyptus urophylla. The sequence goes on along the minus strand of CM054200.1, from coordinate 59,524,294 downwards.
AGGATACCAAGCTAATGGTCTTATAGCCTCCACTTCATCCCCCTCAATAAACTGGAGAGAAGATGAAAATGCCAAAATGACTAAAAAAGAACAATAGAGAATAAACAACATTACAGATGCTAGAATAACAATAATAAATGTCACATGGATCATCACACCTCAGCCTGTAGAGATTTTGCAAAGTCGTTCTCTAGCTGTGATCGAATGTCCATCCAAAATTGGCTACTGTAAATCCAAATGAATGATATACAACAAAACATGTTAAATTCTATATGTTAAACGTCTACTTGTAAGTACGGTGGTAGAATTAAATAGGTTTCCTTGCTCTTAAATTTGCAGAAAAGAAAAAAATGACTGAATAATCCTGTGTCTTGAACAGCCCAACTAGCAAGATTGATTTTCATGACCAGAACTGCTAGTAATCAAAATAACATACATACGTCAAAACAAACTGGATGAACCAGTGGTTTCCTAACAAATAATAGTACTAAAGCAGATGCCATTAGTCAATTCTAATGAAGACAAGAAAAAAGATATAAAAAGGAAAAGAAATAAACGATTATAGGTAAAGTAGAAAGGACAAGATACAAGAGGATATCCTCAAAAGGTTGCCACAATTTTTTTTTTTTTTGTTTGCAGGAAAAAGAAAAGCCAAAAAAAAAAAAAAAATGCAGCAGCACCAATCCCCAATATTTAAATTCTAATCTAAACCAATCTTTAAAATTCAAAATTTCAATCCATGAACTTCCATTTTTGTGAGATGTTGGTCTGAGTGTAGCACTTGAGTCACCCAAGGCATAAGAAACATGATGACTTGATGTCACCTCACCTTCCTCCGCTTATAATCAGGACTCTGTTGAGTATGGCAACTACACATGAAGACTACATTCAGGACTTAATGCAAGTTGCTTAGCCTATGGTAAAAGTTAGTGACATCAGTTCACAACCTTTTAATCACAAGAGTTAATCACCACTAAGCCAGTCAACATCCTTAAAGATGTTTATTGGGACTTATGTTTCAGCAAACAGCCATACCAATTCTCTCACTCAAAATCAAAACTATTGAAGCAACTTGCACCTTGCATAATACATAATGACACCTTGGCTGGTAGTTCTCATTTATTCTAGATGACTTAGAAATAATTGTAGATTAACAAGTACTTAATAGAAACTTCAATCTAAAAGCTTAGTAATTAGTGGAACGAGACTATATTTTCCTAATACCCAGACAAACACCGTAATTTTAAAAACACCCCCTCTGATGTGCAAACCTGACAAAGAACAGCATGTGGAATTGAGAAACAGGGGATAAGTAAGACAAGAACCACGCGCAAAATGAACTACTAGACAGGGGTTGAGAAAGTGGTGCCCAGCTCTGATATTATTTAGAAAGTCCAACTTAAAAGCTTGTCATTAGATGGTTTATGAGGCTCTGACCATCCTAAAAGTCCCAACCTATGAAACCACAGCCCATAAATTGACATGAAGCAAAGGAAAGCAGAGCCACAATCTTTAAGTGCAATTATACGTAGCAATTCCTAATGTGAAAACGCAGCGAAAATAACAATCGACAATGATAAGATGGACTAGTACGTTGATGAAACTTATAATTCCGATTCCGTCAGTAGTGCAAAAATATGACAATGAAACAACCAAGTTCGAAAAAGAAAGAAAATTCTGAACGATTCTCTGCGAACACCGCCCGGAAAAAAGAGATAGTAGCTACCTCGAATTAATTCGAAAAGCAGCAGGCAACGGTTTCCGGAGGCACTCCATGAACGCGTCCCACTCTTCTTGGGACACAATCCCTTGCCCCTACAATGCATTGCCAAAAGCAGGAAAGTTTAGAGCTTTAAGCAGTCGAGCACATCCTCAATCTCCTAAGAAAGTACAAAGCATACATCACAAGCAATCTGACCCGCAGAGAAGCACAAAAACGAACGCACACAAAAAACGTGAGCGTGAACGGGATCAAACACATACAATACAAGACAATACTTGAAGGGAGAAGAAGTAGAGAGACCTTGTAGTATTCGTCAAAGACGAGGTTTTGAGTGGCGAAAGGCTGCCAGGAGCCCTTGTCGGCGGCCTTTCCGGCGTCGTTGCCGTCGTCGGCGCCGGGGTTGGCGTCGGCGGGATCGGATTTGGGGCGCTTCCACACGTTCTCCCTGCTCTGCGAGAAGTGCCTCCTCTGCGTCCGCGACCTGCCCCTTCCGCCCATATTTTCCGCCCGCCGCCGCCGCCGCCGCCGCCCTCTTCTGAGCCCTCAAGAAACGGCGAGGTTCAAAGGTTTCTGCGTATCGCTAGCCGTTTCCTGCGTGGGGGAGCGAAAGAGGTTCTCTTTCTGCTCTCGGACGGGAAGAAGAAGGAGGAACCGCAGAACTGGGCCGGCTACTTGGGCTGGGCCGATAATTGGGCTGGGCCGGGCCTCAGTTAAGATGCAATTCTCAAATTTGATTACTTGCTAATGAAATTTAATCAAAGTAAATTCCCATAAATTTCTCTTTAATAGCAACCACTCAAAATATATTAGATCAAAATGCTTGCAGTTTAGGTTCACATCCGATGTCATGATTGAAATAATATGGTACAGACTTAGCTTCCTTTTTTTCGGGAAAAATTAATTATTTGAAAATTATTTTTATGAGAAAGTGCACTTTTTTTATGTATCTCTTTTAATAATCGGTTGCACGCTATTAGAGAGAGAACAACGGGAGGTTCAGTCAAAAGCATTTGGCGCACTCTCCCTTCAATGATTAAGCAAGTAAGAGAGAAAAATCTCTTTAACTTTCCTTAAGTAATTTTGAAAAAAGTCTAATCAGATAGTATCTGTTATATTGTATTGATATATATATATATATATATATATATATATACCACATCGAAAAAGCAACAAAAAATCGTTAGTTGAATGAATAGATCATTCCTAAACACAGCCATGATCAACTTTACAATACCACCATAGATGCAATCATACAAGATGGCCATATAGGGATGAGCTTTAATGAATAGTAAGTAAGCTGAAAGGCCAATATGGACAGCCGGTTGCTTTCGTAGTATGGTTTTTGCTCGAGATGTGTACTGCTGGAGAGTGAGCAAACAGTGAAAGGACTGTTGAAAGCGGGCAGTATATGAACGATAGTTGGTAATCAATGCCGGGAGAAAGAGGTAGTCAAAAGACTACCCTTCTTCTGGGAGTTGTTTCTAGAATCTCATTGATAGTAGGCACTCCTTAATCTTCAAAAAATCTAGTCTAGTTCTGCTGTAGAGGGCTTGATACTCATCTTGGACAAGCCTCGATCAGGACAAGATCAATAGCAAAATGAGGGTAATCGATCAATTGTCTGTTTTTTAACTTTAAAATCGATGGGTGGACCGTGCTTGTGCTATCAAGTCGACAAATGACTGCTATTTTAATATATGTTTCGATCGCTAGCCGTTTCCTGCGTGGGGGTGCGAGAAGAAGTTCTTCTTCTCCTCTTGGACAGGGGAAGAAGAAGGAACCGCAGGACCAGGACGCACGAGAGGCCGACGAATTGGGCTGGGCCTCCGTTAAGATGCAATTCTCTAATTTAATTGCTTGCTAATGAAATTAATCCAGGTAATTCACACAAATTTTTCTTCAATGGCAATTACGAAATATATTATTTCAATTATGATAATAAACTAAAGGGTCGTAGACATGGACTAATGCTTACAGATCATTGAATGATACGGTATGTACTTAGATTTTTCTTTTTTGTTTGAAAAATAATTTCTAAAAGTAATTGCTTCTATCCCTTATAAAAATGAACGAACAAAGGATTAAAAAAATGAACGATCGTTGTTTACTAAAATATGCAAACATAAATTGTTCTTGATGACGAAACATTTTTTCATTGACTAATTATTTCAAAAGATACAAGTAATTATTTTAGGAAAATGTTTTTTCTAATAATTTATTTTCCACAAAATAAAAGCACATAAAGTGAAAATTAATCTTATTACTTCAAATTTCTGCAAGTATTGATTACAAGAGGAAATGTCTTTTATGGATTCTTTTGTCCTAATAAAATAAACTTAAAAAGGTTTATAAGTTATAGCACCTCAATGCTATTAGGGGTGCTCTGTGAAAGCTACTGTCGAAGTACTTTAGTCCCGAGGGTGCTCCGATTGTGAGATCTAAACGCTTTGACAAGCGGTAGTAGTTGCGGAAAAGTCATTCCACGTACACATTTTGATACCATAATTTGAAAGATTAGAACACTTCTTTAACGACATCAATTGGCACACATGCAAATGTAATTCTTAATCAAATAATGAGCTAGGCAAGTAGTTTATATGGGGTTGATGCCTCCTTCCTGTTTCAATCTTTCCATTTTTCTTAACCATTTTTTGGCTAAAGTCTCCCACCTATCTTTGAAAAAGAATTTGTTCAACATAATGATGAAGAAACCTTTGTTATAGTTCTGCTTCTTTCTTCCTCTGAAAATGAAGAAAGACTAGTCACAAAGCGCCGGTTAGGTTAGTCCAACTGAAAAAAGACATAAGACTTTTGGCGACTTGTCAAGCTTCGACCAACTAAAGTAAAGATTGGCTTCTTACAAAGGTCCTTCACTACACACTTTCTATATGTTTCTTTTCATCATCGACTGCAAGCCATCAAAGAGGGAGAAAACATTGAGAGGCGCACACAAAAGCATTTAACCCACACTCATTTCAATGATCAAGCAAATAAGTAAGCAAAATCTCTTTCACTTTGTAATTTTGAAAAGAGTTTAGCCAACTCATCTATGCTATATTATATTGATATGCGTACCACATCAAGAAAGTAATAAAAAAATTATTAGTTAGATGAACAAATCATTCCAAAACGCAGTTATGATAAGCTATACAATACCATCACAGATGCATTCAAACAAGATGGCCATGTAAAGATTAGCTTTTAGTGAATAGTAATTATGTTGGAAGGCCAAGATAGATAGCCAATTGCTTTCATAGTATGGTTTTTGTTCGAGATGTGTACTGCCTTGCCTGAGAGTGAGTAACAGATGGAAGGACTGTCGATAGCAAGTGGGAAATGGACGATAGTTGGAATCCCAGGCCAGGAGAAAGAGGTAGTCAAAGACTTCCCTTCTTTTGGGAGTTGGTTCTGGAATTCCATTGATAGTAGGCACTCCTCAATCTCCAAAATCTAGTCTAGACTAGCTATAGAGGACTTGATCCTTATCTTCAACAAGCCTCGATTAGGACAAGATCAATAGCAAACGGGGACAATCAATCGATTGTCCATTTTTGGCTTTGAATTCAACAATATCTATCATTTCTTTGCTCTCCGGAGAGAGGTGCGTGGATCGTGCTTGTACTATCAAGTCGACAAATGACAGCTATTTTTAAATTATTTCTTTCGAACAGTAATCGCGAAAATAAAAAATATCGAATGGTTATAAGCAGATTCATTGGTTGGGTTAATTTTCACTCTTTCAATAGTGACTGTAAACTAAATGACAAGAGGGGAACCGGAAGCATCCAATCAACTGGGATTCCCACGTTTCAGATGTTATATCTGCTCCTGCTGGAGTGGATAATGTCTCTACTACCTATGCCAACAAACAACCATCAATGCTATGCTTTTTCAAATCATGTTCCAGGGTCAGAGAGATTCAATCTATTAAAAAAATCTGCAATGAATTCCAGAGCCTTAATTCTCGTCGAACGCTCTAAAAATGGTGGCTTCAACAATACTTGAGGAAGACGTGCAGGCATCTCGCTCGTCAACAAATTTAACTGTTATCCACCCAATTTCCGTTTAATTCGAGTACAGTTATGTCCAACAATTCATTGGTAATTGTATTTCAGAAATGGACTATGGTGAGTGTGTCATCATGAAAGTCTCCAACTGAGGCTTCGTACTCACCTTGGTTAAGTTGCAGTGGCAAGCCCTCAATCATCTTGTTCTCTAGAAGTCTTGTATGAACAAAGAGCTCTAACTCTATTTCTAGATTGAGAACACAAAATTCATCTACAAGATTGAAAGGAACGGCATTATGAGGAGGCTGGTTATTTAGTTCGTTGGGAAGTGATATTTACATCGGTATCTGAGCATTTAACGGATTTATGAAATTCAAGTTGACACTTCACCCGAAGTTTATGTCCAAGAGTCAAAAAAGAAATTTTGAAACGATATATCTAAAAGGGATCTGAGGATGAGTTGACGTAAGATGAAATAAAAGTGAGCGATAAAAAATCAAAAGAGTGGGTGGATTACTAGGAAGAAGAAGAAATAGGTCAAAAGCGGATCTTTATAGCCTACATATTTATGGAACTCAATCTCAATTGGAAAGCATATCTCTATCTTTCAACAATTGAACGAGCAGCGATTTAGGAATAAACATTTAGATCAAATGCGCTCACCCAACAAGAAAAGGCTCCTAGTGGTCCTGTCTGTCCTTCTCTCTGCATACAGTATCTTCAGTACCGATTTACTGACATGTGATGTTTGGACATAGAATCAAGTCCTTGTCAAGTAGTGATCTCTAAGGGTACGTTTGTTTGCGTTTCTGTTTAAAAATTGTTCTAGGGAACAGAAATAGAAAAAAGTGTTTCTATTCCAGGGAACAATTTTTGAACAAAAAAACGCGTTTGGTAAACTTGTTCCGGAAATAAAAAATAAACAGAAACACGTTTGGTAAATTTGTATACTTTTTTTATTTCTTTTATTTTTTCTATTTTTTTCTTATTTTTCCTTTTTTTCTTTTTTCTTTTTCCTTTTTTCTTTTTTCTTCTTTTGGCCGGTTGCCGGCCTCGACTATGGCCGGCGACCGGCCGACGAGGGCCGGCGGCCTCGCCCAGCCACCACCAAGCGACGCCGACTTGCCCAGATCCGGCGAGGCCGAGCCTCGCCAGCCGCTGGGCGAGCTCGGCCTCGCCGGATCTGGGCGAGATCAAGCTCGCCCAACCTGGCGCGAGGTCGGCCTCGCCTTGGCTAACCCTCGCCCAACTACGGCGAGGCTCGGCCTCGCCGGGGGCCGGCGAGCCTCGCCGTGGCTGGGCGAGGCCGCCGGCCCTCGTCGGCCGGTCGCCGGCCATGGCCAAGGCCGGTGACCGGCGAAAGAAAAAAGAAAGAAAATAAAAAAGTGTTTCTAAGTTTTGTTTCAGAAATAAGAAACACAAATTTGTTGTTTCTTATTTCTATTTCTTTTTTGTTCCTGGGAACAAAAGAACAAAAAAGGAACAGAAACGCGTTTGGGTGCGTTTATGTTCCTTTTTTGTTCCCAGGAACAAAAAAACAGAAAAAGTGTTCAAAAACAAAAAAAAAAAGAAACACAAACAAACAGACCCTAAATAGTTGGATATCCATTAGTGTTCCTTTAATATATTCTTTTACTTTGAAATGCATTTTTTTCTTTCCTACAAAGTCTAATAAATGCATTAATAAAAAAACTATACACATCGCAGTTATTTTAACTTTTTATAATATGGTTTTTTTGTTGGACAATAATAACATGCTAGAGTACTTGATGTGGAGCTGTCTGCGAGAACATCGTCATAAACTAATCAGATGAATCAGGACTTTTGCTTATAATTCCAATCTAAAATCTTAGTGTAGGAGAATTTCATGTTTTAAATTTTTCTAAATATAATTTTGTCCATGCACGTTTGACAAGATGAGTCACTGGGCACTCATTACCGGATACATTGCACGTCTAGCGCATCCTTGCACTTCGGACGACACAGTGCAGATCTCGCAGGGCCCATATTTCCAGCAATAGGTACCATCAAATCCTAACTCATTGATTCATATTGTTTGAGAAGCAAAGGACCTGCACGATGGAGTACGCCCTGCCTTTACGAAAAAAATTATATGCGTGAACATACCGCGAAAAAATAAATATATTTTGGGTGAGGGCGGGCCTAACTTGATCAAAATGGGATCAAGCTTATTTCTATCGGGACGTCTCCCGAGTCCTCCCTGACTAGTTGAATGGACTACCGAGCCTAGGACGAAGTTTAATTTTCATAAATTCAAAATTCAAAAAAAAAATGTGAAGGGAGTGCACTAGTGAGGTCCCAACAACAATTGTTTCATATTTTTTCTTCCTACCGGAAAATAATAATAATAAACAAGCAATGAATAATTTTTATGAAAAGAATTCCCTTTTCGAGAAAATTGTTCCAAAATCCTAAGCCTATCGTACTATAACCAATTCAGTCCTAAACCTTTAATTTTACCAATTGAATTCTAATTATCTTCATATTTGTCAATTGAATCCATCTGACTTATTTTTAAAATAAAATAGTTCATATGGACACTGGCTGCCTATGTGTCACATCAACATTAGCATGGACAATTTTTATAATATTTTTTAAAAAATGAACTTTTTTTATAATTCTTTCTTCCTTTTATTTTCCTTTTTTTTTTCGAAGCCCTGTGAGAGCAAGGGCAGCTAGCCAACCTTCGCTGGTCACAAGCAAGAGCCGACTGACCCTCACCTAGATCTGGCAACCCTCATTGGACTTGGCAGAAAAAATGAAGGAAAAGAAAGAAAGAAAAATAAAAAAAGATAATTCATTTTTTTTAAAAATATTAACTTAATTTGCCGCAGCACTAGTAAAGTTCGCATCAATGATCTTCTGTCAAAATTGATCGAATGGATTCAATTGACAAAATCAAAAAAAGTTTAAGACTTAATTGGTACAATTGAAATGTTCAATACTAAATTAATCAAAGTACAATAAATTTAGGACTTTTTGAACATTGCCATTGTTTTTCGCTTCTGGACACTTCCATAACAAGAAGGCTAAATTGGATATAAGCAAATCTTTGAAAGGCTTCATCTCAGTTCTCGTTTAAACCTCGGAATGTAAAACAAGATGAGGATATTTTCTCCTGTTGAGGAAGAAAATGATTTAAGGGGAATTAGGGGTACAAGGCATTCATGTACTGGCACGTTAAAAGAATGAACACATATGTGAAACTCACCGTCTCTGTATATAAAATGGAGAGGTCACGAAGTCCCCTGTAAGAGCGCAATTTTTGAACAATTTGCCGTACCTTAGAAGGCTAAACAAATCGAGCGGGTTGCCTTAGTGATAAAGTTGCTTTAGAATGAAATATTCATAAAGCTGTAAGATAAGTTTAAAGGATAAGATTAAAAAGGCAAAAGTTGATAAGATCGGCATTATACTAATCCCTAATCGAGAAAAAAGGATAATCCGGTCTCTTTCGTCCGTTCATGGTGCGCATGATGACTGTTTCTCACTAATTTGATTCGCACTTGATTAAGATGTTTTGAGCACGGAACATGTCGGATGGTGGGAATCACCCGAGGAAAGGAGACATCTGGTCATGACGGAGTCAACAGACAATTGGGTCAACGTAGTACGTAACTAAATAATTCTAACCTAAAAAGTTAATCATAGTAGAGAACCCGGACCATCTGTAAATGACAACGTAAAGCTATGAAATATATAGGCTTGTCGACAATTTAAATAATGATTAAAAAAAAGCTATTTACCTTGAAAGACCTAGGATTATTTTCCATATCGGCTATTAGCAATTTAAATCGTTACATATTTTCTGACAAAAATTTCGACTGTGACTTGAGACCACCTCATTAAATCTTATTTTTGTTATTGTCGTTAACCCTTTATGATTTTTTTTCCGTTAGCATATGTAACGGACATGACTTTTAAGGGGTTATACTATTATGTATTCGGTTCATTTTTAGGGAATTAATTAATCGTTACTTTGTATTAATTAATCATTTGAAAAGACATAATGAGGATCCTATTTCTTGTTTGCCCTTCTTGTTGTTAAGCCTTGTTCATTTTTATTGTGTTTTTTTTCCTTAAAATATCTTGTGAGTGAATTCATACTTTCATCAATTTTTTAAAATATTATTTTTAATGTTTACTTTTTCTAGTATTAATATCTTGGTTAATCTACTTTTCTTTGTTTTCTTTATTTCTATATATAGAAATTAAGGGCAAAAAAAGAGATTTCTATTTAAAATAAGATGAAAAATACACAGTTACCTTTTAAAAGACGTGTATTGTACATATCAAGAGAAAAAAATTACAAAGGTAACATAACTTAAATTCGGGAGGCACTTTTCTATAGCAATAAGCAAAAAGGAATTGACAAACCGAACCGAATCGGTCAATTCTTAACAATTCCTAGGGCACCGTTCCTGTTCTCAATTTCAAAAAAATGGAACCGGTTATTTTTGGTATGATTCTCGGTTTTAAATGTGGAACCACCCCCGGGACCGGATCATTTCTATTTTATTTTTAATTTTTTAAATTTCTTTAAAAAAAATTAAAAACTAAAAGGGCCTAATCCTTCCTTCAGAACACAAACACTCAGTCACTTTTTTTTTTTTTTTTTTTGAACCGGGAAAATTTTTTAACAAATAAATTGAGTATTATTTATTCATACATGCGCACATGCATTAGGCACTAAAGGTGGCTGGGATGAGGGATCAAAATTTCCAAACAACAAACCCACAGCCAAAAATAAGGGGAAGGGCATATACGCGATCAACCAGCACAAGTACAAAATGACCCAATTAATGAAAGGATTCAGCCACATTTAGGTATTCTTCTGCTAAAAGCTAGTGCATCAACAAAAGTTTTCCAAGGAAAAAGCCTAAGCAACTTTGCATTTTCGTCCACCGGTTTCATTGGCCTACTCGGAAACTGAACCAGTCCAAGGACCAATTCAACTCCCTCTTTCAGAATATGAGAGAACCGGCCTCTCTAGTCCAATTCTCGATTCCTGCGTAAAGATTGGACCGTCCTGGAACTGATCACCTCTACATTTCCATAAGAGTTCAGGTCAAACTCGAAACATTTATTTATTTATTGATGGCTGGAAGAGCAATTATTATATAAGACCTCCATTTTATATTTTATGGAAAGTTGAATTTCCAGTTACAGCCAACTTGCCACGTGGTTGTCGCTATTATTGGTCTGGCACAGAAGTAGTAGTAGAAGCCACTCTATTCACTTGTTGACACTTTTTTGGCTAGACATCGCTCTCTCTCATCCCGCCTCAATTGGCCTAAGGCCTTTTGCCTCCCGTCCTCGTTACAACATCCTCCGCACCGATGCGTGATGCTTGCTTGTAAGGCAAAAACCGTCCCCCACCGCAGCCGTCGTCTCTGCATTTGACAAGCGTGCGTACGTGAGACACTCGCTCAGACATGGTAATTCCAAAATGTGACAATTCCGCCATTTCAACACTTGGATTATCGCCCCAGTGGCCACATTTCCAACATGGAAGGGGGAGGTGAGAGATTCAAATCCTCACCTTCTCAATGGGAGATGGGGTGGGGATGCGTGAGTTTCAAGAGTGGGTTTCGACTCCCACGCCCTGCAAGAGACAGAGCAAAAGTCTAAGAGTGAGTGTAGAGTAGGAATAGAGTAGGACTGACAAAAAAAAAAAAAAACACTTAGATTATCTCGATCAGACTCCTACTTTTCTTAAGCTCAACTAGTGCTCCCGAGAAACTTACCGACACCAACACTCTTGAAGAAGTGCTTTCCAATTTCTCCCCTGCCGAGTGACTCTTTCTCGACGTGTGCAGAGAGAATGGGCATAATCACGGGTTGTTCATTATATTCACCTACAATTCATGTCATCGTCGACATACTGTAAAGTCGGCCCAATACGAAACATGCTGTGACCCGTGTTTCCTTCGAGTTGGCTGGGTCTTCTTTATGTCTCATTTGGAATTTTCTCAATAATTTAAAGTTCTTTCGTCGTATCGAGACCGACCTGTGGAGCGCATTAAAAATCAGTGGGAGGTTTTTAAGAAAGTTCACCAAATGCTTTATGAGCACCTACTAAAAAAACTTCACCCACACAAAAGTCAAATTGGACCATTCCAATTATACTCAAGCCCTATTTATCTCGTCTAAATTAAATAATTTAGAAAAAAAAAATTCTTAAAATCTGAATGTCAAGACATAAATTATTATCACCATGACATACGTGAGCATGTCAGCCCCCCCTTTGCCTCGAGAGCTATAAAATATCCATAAATTTCTTCACCCAAGAAGTTGAAAAGGGCCAGCGACAAACTGAAACTGAAAGTCATCGATCAAAAGCCATCATCAATCTCTCCAAATTCCATCCAGTCCAATCCTCCGAGCCGCCAAAAGGATCATCAGAACAAAAGGGTAAAAGGCAAAAATGAGCCCTGACCTGTCTGTTCTCTTCCTCCTCCTCCTCCTCCTTCTCCTCCGGCAGACGGCCATGGCCGTGGCTCTCCAGCCCGGCTACTACGCCGAGACGTGCCCGGGAGCCGAGGCCGCGGTGAGGGAAGCGATGAAGGTGGCCCTGATCAGGGAGCCCCGGAGCGTCGCCTCCGTCATGCGCTTCCAGTTCCACGACTGCTTCGTCAATGTAAACCGTCGAGCTGTGAATCTTTTCTGCTTCCGAATCATCTAATTTTCTTCTCCGTTGAATCTGAATGGTTTTCGTTCTTTTGGTTTTCTCTTCCCGAAAGGGCTGCGACGGGTCTCTGCTCCTGGACGACACGCCCACCATGGTCGGAGAGAAAGAGGCCCTGTCCAACATCAATTCGCTGCGGTCGTTCGAAGTCATCGACGAGGCCAAGGACGCGCTGGAGAAAGCCTGCCCCGGCATCGTCTCCTGCGCCGACGTCGTCATCATGGCTGCTCGGGACGCAGTCGCCCTGGTGAGTAAAATCTCTTCATCTTTTTACCAACGAACAGAGCACGTCAAGAAATTACACTAAATATCATTCCAAATTGAATTTACTTTGGAAAACCAGATTTATGTGGACACAAAGAAGAAGAGCTGTCCTTTTAATTACTGTAGACAATGCAATGGCAATTTATGAAAATTTATAAAGTGAGATGAAAGGGAAATGACATTGGAGATATTGAATTATTTGTTCTTTTGATTCGATGAATATATTCTGAGATGGGGTCGGCGGTTCATAAATAGGACATGCAAAAAGACAGTATTTTTTTTTCCATAAATGGTGAAACTGCAGAATAATAGATATTTTGGAGCCTAGACGGTTTTGGCTGCCGGATTTGGCAAATGGTCCCTTCTTCTAGTCCGGGTCCTGGTTCCTGAACAGGCTCGTGAGTGCGGGCCGCTCTGTTTCCGGCCCTGCGAATGCGAAAGACGATTGATTTCGCCCGATTTTAGTCCCTAAGGTAGGACCGGGGGAAACAGGGGACATTTACAGCGCTGATCTTAGCCTAAGAACGGACGATCAACTTTGATTTGAGTTCTAATGCGACGGAGCTATCTTTTCTAGACCGGCGGGCCGGATTGGGAAGTGAAGCTGGGGAGGATGGACAGCCTGACAGCCAGCCAGGAGGACTCGAACGACATAATGCCGAGCCCAAGGGCCAACGCGAGCTTCCTTATCGATCTCTTCGCCGGCTATGGCCTCTCCGTCAAGGACCTGGTGGCCCTCTCCGGGTCTCACTCCATCGGGCAGGCCCGGTGCTTCTCGATCATGTTCCGGCTCTACAACCAGTCAGGGACCGGCAGACCGGACCCCACGATCGACCCAGGTTTCCTGGACGAGCTCTACAAGCTCTGCCCGAAGGGAGTCGATCAGAACGTGACGGGGAATCTGGACTCCACGCCCCGGGCGTTCGACAACCAGTACTTCAAGGACCTGGTCGCAGGCAGAGGGTTCCTGAATTCGGACCAGACGTTGTTCACATTCCCGCAGACAAGGGCGTACGTGAGGAGGTTCAGCCTAGACCAGGACGAGTTCTTCAGGGCTTTCCTCGAGGGGATGATCAAGATGGGGGATCTGGTGTCGGACCGGCCCGGCGAGATCAGGAGGAACTGTAGGGTGGTGAACAGCCGGCCGGTGGATGGCTTGTCGGAATCTTGAAGGGTTTGATTATGTAATTTTGTTACATGACACAGAAAATTCGTATGAAGATTTGACCGGGTGATTGGAGAAGCAGTTCCGCAAGCGGAGAGACAAAACAAACATGAAGTAGTCTTATGCATGTTCTTCTTGCAATACTGAAGAAAAATAATCTGGCTAGAAAGTGGTGCTGTTTGTAAGTTTGAGAAATATATACAATGCTGATCTTATAAATGTTTTCTTGCAATTTACACAGCACTGCTGAGTTGCCATTGCAGGCTTTAAAAACAGGGTTGGTGCAGTTGGCAAGTTGGCAACTGTGTCCATGTGAAAAGTAAGGCTTTTAGGTCCGGTCCCGATTCTTTCTCCAAATTCTTTTTTGCATAGGAGAAAAACCCTGAACTTTTGGTCTAATTCAAATTCTGCCTTGAATTTTTTTTTATCGTTAAAAAGAATTCCCAAATCTACCTCGTTAACTCTGTCTAAAATTGGTCGATTCTTGTTTGACATGGCATTTCCACATCAGTGAGAAATCCACATCAGTAAGGCTATGCAAAAAATTATTTCTTAAATGAAATCATTCCTTGATATGAAAACTAGAAAAATTTGGGATGACCAACCGCAGTTTTGGACGAAGGGCTCATGAGGGCAATATTGAGAAAGTTGGTGAATTTTTTTTAAACAAAAAAAAAAGGGGGTAGATTTGGAACTAAAACTAAAATTGATTTTTATATAAAAAATTGGGATATAATTTGGATTGGACCAAAGGTTGAATTAGGCCATCTTTATGCATTTATAGGATTATGCTCTATACATAGAAATGAAAATTGGGGTTAAATCAACGTTCAGATGGGAGTCTAAACCGTATCTATGCATGAACTAGAAACGACATTAAATCAAGCACCCCTTAAACCTAGAGAAAATATTACAAATTCGAGCTATATGAGCAAGGAGTCAATCAAGTCCCAAGTGATATCGCGAACTCGTATTCATAATTTCAAGTGCAATTCAAAGTATTAAGTTTTCACACGTTCATTTCGAAATACTCAATTGCTACACGTAAGAAATAGGCCGATTCGACCGCTTTCGATAGACAATTAGGATAGCTGATAAACGATTATGTAATCAGACAGACGCATTGATTTCTGGAAAGAGCAACGCCATTTAACTGTAACTGCCATTTTCAATCTGTGACAGACAAACTACCTAGTGTTTCACAGAAAATCTCGTCAGTGTGCTCCTTTTCAGCTTCATAAATTACACAGCCAAGAGGAGGCAGCATCAGCCTACCATCTGGATCAAATCATCCCTTTTCCCAAACCCAAATGTACGTACCACACGACACAGTCCCTTCCAAAGTAGCTTCATCGTGTATATAAACATCAACCCAAGATCTAAATTTGTATACCTCACTTGTAAAAAGAACGAAATTTTATCGCGAGCCGATCGTCAGTGAATATGGTCGCACTGCCGTCACAGCGCGCAGACGAAGTCACCGCTGGCCTCGATATCGTCTATATCCGCATCGGTTTCCAAGTCATCCAGATCCATGCTCCCTCCGACTAGAATCCCGCCGAGTTTCGGGTTCTCTGCCGGTATCCGCGCCTCCTGAATTATGGCCAATATCTCGTCCTCGCTCTGCTTCGGATCGTTCGGTCCATCGACTTGCAAGAGGCCTTTCCCATCGTCCATGAATTCCACAGGCAAGTTCTTCAGGAACCATGGATGCCTCTTAATCTCATGCATCGTTATTCTCTGTTCCACAAGGCGACATCGCAAATTAGTATATTTATAATAGAATTGAGGTCATCGTTTTCTCATCGATGATCTTGCTCCAGCGGGCTTTCAGTGCAGCGGTCCAAAAAGAAATAACTACTAACGAAACTACAGAAGGTACTTCAGATTGAACTCTCATGAGAGCGATTACCTTTTCAGGGTTGGCTACGAAAATTCGAGACAAGAGATGTATACATTCAATAGAGACACGCACGTAATCCGGGATCGAGTACTGGACGCTGAGTATTCTCTGCATCAAGCCATTGCTCATTTTTTAAAGGTCAAGCCTAAAAGAGTGAATAGTACTTTGAAGACATCGGTGACTTTGAACATGGATGATGGAGTAAACCTGAATTGTCTTTCTGAAGTTCCTTGGATCATCTGGATCTTCGAAAGGATAAGCACCAACCAGCATGACATACAAGGTAACCCCACAAGACCAAACATCTGCAATCTACAATAATCAAAGAAAACTATGCTTAACCGACAGAGGACAATTAGGTCACCTAACTAGGGCCTACAGTGGGCGAAATTTTTTCAAAAATGAAAATAGGAGGAGGAGGAATGAGGAGAGAGTTTTGATTATACCTTCCCATCATATTCTTTTGTTGACAAAACCTCAGGTGCTATATAGGCCGGCGTCCCCACTGTCGATTTAGGTTGAGAATGCAATACTGATGACTACAAGCGAGACACAGCAGTCAGCAACGATAAAATACAGCAATTACCCGTGGAGAACCACATAATTTTATCAGCAAAACCTTGCCTTTGAGTAGCCGAAATCACATATTTTAAGGCGTGGTGCCGTGCTCCCATCAAGCAGAGTGTTTTCCAGCTTGAGATCCCTGTGGCAAATTTGCTGTGACAAGACCGAATTTTATACCACACTGTCAGACATCCAGCTACAATAGCTGATGCAGATTGAGAAATTACAGTGAAAATTCCGTTTAATGACTTGGAATGAAAGAGAACTGTTACCATTGAATGGCAGTAACTGACCCCTGAGATGAGCTGCTGATAGAAAAATCTTGCCTAACAAAGAGACAAAAGAGAGCTTCAGAGACAGAATCAAGTAATTAACAGTACCATGTGAATTTTGAAGCGACCATCTTTACCAGAAGCTAGTGATAACATTCAACAAATTCAGAAGAAAATGAAACAGAAAAAGACATGCCACAAACATCACAGATGTGTTTTTATCTTTCGTGAAGTACCTCATCCTCGCTGAATCTACCAGCATTACAAATTCTTTCGAATAATTCCCCGCCCGCAGCATATTCCATGACGATGGCCAGATGAGTTGGTGTGAGCAAGACCTGCAAAACAATACTCACTACCGTCAAAGTTCCAAATTTCATGCACTATCGACAAGAGGCAACAGCATACAAATCCACCGATGTCCAGCTGCTACGCACAACCAAATTGTTTCAACTTTTGATTCTTGACTACTAAAAGTTATGGTACAGCAAGGAAACTTTTTTGCAGATGCCTTTGCCAGTTGCAAAGAATATTTGGCAGGAAAAAGTTCCAAAGAGAAAAGTCACACACTGTCATTGGTTTTCTATACTCGCAAATCTTGCGGGAGCAAGCAAACACTTATTAATCACCATCATCTAATACTAACCAACTCATAACCAGTCTCTCTTTCAGAAAGATGTGCATTTATTTGTATTTCAACTACCACTGCCTTGGGCAACTACTCACTAGAGTAATCGCATGATGAAAAAGCATGTTTACGGCCATCAAAATACAATCTATACACTAAATTATCCTCACCACCCATGTCTAGCAAGTTCACATCTTTAATTCATATTGATAAGTGCGAAGTAAGTGATTTGTAGAAATAGCACAGATGGGACTGTTCAGAGGATAAGCCAAAAGGGGCAACGTTTACCAGCTAAAGGGAGGGTGAGAAAACGTGTCAGAACGCAAGTAAACATTCAGACGGTCAGAATATCAATTTTGCTATTCAATCTCAAACCTAACATCATTCAGAAGAAAGGATAAAAAGAGAAAAACTTGCTTTCCGGTTTTTTCAAGTCCTCCTTGAAGTTGCTTTCTGAATGTGATCCCAATTCCAATCCATCAGCTACAATAAACTCAAAAACGTCCCTATCCTCATTCTCACATGCATTTCTTGATCACAAGAAGCACGGGACGGCAAGAGCCAAACCCGCTAGAATCAGCGGAGAATTACCTCCTTAAATCTGATTATATTCGGATGCTTAAGGGACCGGTGGTTCATGATCTCCCTCTGCACGTGCTGATCGATCTGCAAACCAGTAAAAAGAAACCTCAAACGCAATCCTCATAAAATCCTCTGTCTTTCAAGAAAACACCCAAAAGCAACAGAATTTCCCACAAAGTGCTGAAGTCACGAGACGCAGGTGACAACAAAAGAGGCAAGAGAAACAGAGTCACGACAACAAAAAAGACCCGACAACAAAAAGAGACAGAGAGCAAAGATTTACCTTCTGGCCTCTTTCAATGTACTTAACAGCGAAAAGCTCACCGCTCCAACGGTCCTTGACGAGCTTGGCGACCCCGAAATTCCCCGACCCAATATCCTTCAGTATCTCGTAACGATCCATCTCTGTTCTCTCTCCCCTTCCCTGCTGCAGAACAGGACCAGCCTTTCCGGCCACGATCGGAACCCGACGAAGTTTTCAGACGGCCAACGGAGAAACCAAGCGATTCCCGGGTCAAACCATCGAACGTCTTCGAGCAAGCGGCCGACTTTCTCGATGGGGATTCGGTTTGCGTGCGGAAAGCTGCTTCCTTTTCCTGAACGGTGGGTTTCCTTATTGGTGGGTGGGAACTGACGAGGACAGAAGACGGAGTCGGCAGTTCTGGAGAGAAGACAGAGAGAGAGAGAGAGAAGAGAGAGGAATGGGGAAGGAGGGACGTGGCGCGATGCGAGAGGGTAGGAGTTCGAGCTGAAGCCGAACTGAGGAAGTGGACATCGGACGTCGTACCCATGGCTTTGCTGTTTCTGAGTTTCGAGGTGGGCTCGCAGGTTCGGATTAGTTAATCGTTTCTCGTTATTTACCTCGGGAAACTAAATTTCTAGATAAGGTTAAATAATAGGATTACTACAGCAAAAAATTCTACACGAGTGATGCATTTACCTCAAATGAATTTTTGAGCTATCAAAATTGTAAATTGATACACATGTGATAAATTTACTCTACATTAATTTTTGTTACTGAATTAGATGAGACATCTCACAGATGTACCGATTTGGAGCTTTATCCCCAATGTGTAGTTTTTTTGTAATATTAATTCAATTTAACGGAAACAAACGAATAATAAATTTATCACAGATATATCAATTTTGGATTTTTTATAATCAAAAAATTAGTTTGAGATAAATTTGTTATAGGTGTACAAATTTAAAGTTTTTCGTAGTGTTAACCCTAAATAAGATAAAGGTGGATATATAAAATTAATATGTCAAACGCTCTAATTGATCTTTATTGGGATAATTATTATAAAAAAAAGTCTTAGTTTATTTTACGGATGGATAATTACCAAAAAAATAAATCTTAAACCTATTATACTAATGTTAATTCAATTGAAAATCTTTTAATTTGGTTAATTTAATCTCGAACTTTTTGAGGATTTGCTAATATATTCTATCAAGCCAAAATTGACTGGAAATTACTTAGACACTAGTTGTCTTACACGGCACGACTAGCAATTATGTGGATAATTCTTAATTATTTTAAGATTTTCAGAATATTTGAGAAATATTTTTTTTCTTTTCTTTTCTTTTTTTTGTTTTGCTTTTCTTTGTTTTTTTACCGAGTTAGAAAAAAAATTCAATTTTTTTTTTAAATCATAAATTCACAATTCCATCAACCGTGCCACTTAAAATGATTTGCATCCACATCAACAAATTTCCAATCAAAATTAGTTTGGATGACTATATTAATAAATTGTCAAAATGATATGACTTAATTAGCAAAATTAAAAGTTTATGACTGAATTTGTATCCTTACAACATGTTTATGGATTTTTTGGTAATTTTCTTAGTGTACGTATGCCAATCCTAGACTTACCAAATTTAGTCTTAAACATCTTTATGATTTGTCACGATAATTCTTTTAACTAATTTTGGCTAGTAATCATTGACTTGAACGTTAGCCATTTTATGTGGCACAATCGATGTTGATGTGAATAATTTTGTTATATATATATTTTTTTAATTCCAAGATTGCCATTCATATGATAGATTTAAGAATTTTGTTTTTCTTGTAATTTTTCTGATCTTTATTGGATTATGAATATGACATGATTTTTTAAGATATCTATTGAAATTGGTGACATTACTTTATATATTATCTTCTTATAATCTTAATAGTATCTAAGATTACTCAATCGTTGTCTGATCCTTTTTTTAATAATCTTTGAAGGAGACGTTTTTTTCTCACCCATGGGTTATGGACACGTTAAGTTTCGTCTTGGATAATGATGTGGCGAATTTTAAATTGCGTGCTTTTCCTTACAACATTGAATATCGAAGACCACCATGGTGATTAACCTAGTGATAAAAGTCAATACCCATCTTTCATGAGATCGTGAGTTAGACTTGAATCGGGAGCGGATTATTGAGCAGTTAGTGAGCGGCACCATCGAATGGTTTTGCGCAATATCTTGTGTAGAGAAATTTCATAACATCTTGGCAAGGCTACATCACAATTCTTGTATTGATGCACTGACAGACTCGTTAATCTTAAACTTTTAAACTTTTAGGTGGTGCAGGTGGTGCAGAGTAGTAAGGCTCAAACTAAATACCCTGTGGCTAGTGTAGGACTCTTACAGTGACGCTAGAAGAAGTTCGCTAATGGCAATTTCATCTTTATCTCGCCCTTTTATTGATAAAGAAATTTGGTAAGTTGAAGAAGAATGTATTTTCTAATGATTCGGACGAATTATTTTCTTGCAAAAATCCGACAACTAACTTATTTCCTTCACACGACTGATTCATGTTTCCACTAAGCTCACCAATTTGTTTAACAATTTGTGCAAGATTCCTAATCAAAAGTGAAAAAGCTACGGGATCTGGATCGCAATATGTGGTAGTACTGCTGCCAGCAATGCCTTCACATGTTGTACACACATCCAATGCTCACCCAATGCTTAGAGGGAAAGCATTCGATGCGCAAGCCAAGTAACAATTACAGCTTTTCAAAGTGCATTTCGATTCGACGATGCATCGACTCTGATCAACGACACGCGATGTTAGCTCGGCATAGGTTCGGAAACACGGACAGACGGCGTACCGATGAGGGTGGGCGCCACCGTGATTGGTTCGGAGGGATTCCCTCTGTTTTCCGATCGTTCGCTGAGGAAGAAGATTTGTCCACGAGCGGGAGGGAAGCTTGCGGACAGTCTCCCGCACCCGCAAACGTCAATGTCTTCGAAGACGACATCGCATGTCCGTTCGACAATGATGAATCGAGGATTGCGGATCATCCTCCGGGGAGGTGACGGTCCAGAATCACGGGGAGAGGACCGAAATAATATAGACGCGACGAAGAAAAACTCGATCTCTCCAACACGCCGGACCGTGAAAAATCTGATCCCGTAAGATTTGCCGCGAATTGTCCGCACCCTCTATTCTGTTCCTTTCTAAAACAGCAGCCCCACACGAACTAGTATTGACATGAATCGAGCACACGTGCGCCGGTCGCATGCCACGGCTTCTTGAGTAGTGGACCAGTTGCTGTTGGCAGCGATCGACGCGATGCGCTAGCATGAAACTCAATTCGCAGGTTTCTCATCTGTTGGTTTGTGGTACATGGAAACATCACGGATGATGTCTTTCGGATACCAATTTCTTGCCTCAAACGTGGGATTGTCAAGTTGCAATCCTTACATATATTGACTGTAGCAATAGAGCAACAGCGTACGTGATTTGTAACGGCATACCTCTCATTAGTATGTACACGAAAGAGCTATACGTAAACTCTCGTGTGTTCGCATTCGCGTTCCTTCCCTTATAGCTCGTACCCTGGGAATCTGGAGTTCTCCGCGTCAACGAGATCGAACCAGAGGCAAGCCGCCCCGGCGAGCCCTTGGTAGAGGGAGAAGGCATAGTCCGCAACGTGCCCGTGCCCCGTGCCGACGGGCTTGTTGGCATTGTGGTAGAGGAAGCTCGCAAACGCTCTGGCTCTGTCCTCGTAGATTCTCTCCCCCGTCAAGCGATACAGCGAGAGAAAGGCGTACGCGTTCCCTGAAATGCCATCAGCAAGCCCCACTTTCTTCACGAGCCCGTTCTTCCACACGACTTCCCCTGCCTCTATGGCCGCATCACGGAAGTCTCTGTCATGTGGAAACACCTGTAGGGACCAAAGGATTTCCATTATATCGATTGACATTAGCACAGTTTACCGATATAATCGAAAGAGCGAATTACGACCAAAATGTTGCTAACCTGTGATGCCTTGCATAGAGTGATGGCCATCCCCGTCGCGCCGTGAGACCACTGAACCAGTTTGTCCCTCGGGTTCCCTTCGCTCGAGGGGTAATTCCCACTGTGCGGAAATCTCTTGCTCATGATATACCTCAAAGTCCCCTTAACATCCTCGAGGTACTCTTCGCAGAGTGGAAAGTGAAGCAACACTTGCAAGATTCCAGCGAGGCCGTTGGCTGCGCCCAAGTACCGGGTCCCATGCCATCTGTACATCAATGGGCACGTAGCGATATCGGACGCACCGGCCCTGCCCCCAGCCAGCACGGCGTCAACAATAGGCATCAGAGCATTGTTCGGCACCGTCTCCTCTCCCAGGTTCTTGTTCAGAAATAGAGCCGCCCACAGGAAACCAGCTCGGCCGTAGAGAAGGTCGTACGACATCCCAAAACCGCCCTCCTCAGGTCCAACCGGGAGAGCCCTCTCTTGTGCCACCTGCATCATTAGCAAAAATAAGCCTGAGCGTTTGACTGATTGTCGATTTCTCCTGATCAATGAGGATATGATGGAAGTAAATGATAGGACAATGAACAACCACTCGACAACAAGGTTCAGAAATTCTGACTACATAAGAGCAATCGACTTATTATAGTACTACATCCTCTGTTTCAATGAGACTGATGCAAGCTCAGATATGATTTTGAGAACGTATGTTCAATTGATTTCCGCAATAAGCTATGATGTTACTGCGGATTCTTAGTTGGACATGATAAATATGGCCACCACCATCAGAACAATGCAAGTATAAGAGGTATTGCACTATTTGACAAATCAACTGAGTAGCCTGATGCGTTACAAAACCTGAAAGAACCCAACGTGAGAAGAGCTAAAATATCGGACTACAGAAAATCCTCAACTGACAAAATGTTTGCAAAGCGTGTTTTCAGTTACGTTCCAGCATTTTACCTTAACTTCAGCTCATGAAATTTGAACCTCTATCCTCGTATCCCCGACACGTCTTACCATTAGACCGCGAGCCTAGAGGACCAATACCATTTCTATCCCTCTGATCTCAATCTTTAGCTTGCCAGATGATGAAATATCTGCTCTTTTTCGCTATAAATTCATTTCACCGTCATCTCATTTACTACTCCCAGTGGTAATTCTAAGGTAAGTTGTAATTCTAAGGCTTACCAGAGATTATTTGATATACGCTCTTCATGAAATAGGCGAAAAAATCGACAGAAGATATTAAAAACAGGCTGGCAAACAAAATTGATTCCCTTTTCACGTATCAACTATTCAAACACCACCTTCACCATCAGAGCTGGACCAGACTCTCTGCAATCTTGAGTACACCTTCCGAAAGCGATTCATCATGTGTGTCCAAATCCTAGATGGTCCTCAAAACAGACGTCGCCAAACACATGGCCCACTTTTCATGATGAGATATCAAGGAGAGAAAAAGGATGATTTGTTCCGATTATCACGGTAGTAGTACCTCGAGGAATAGGTTGAGGAAGAAGTCACGCTTATGATGGTCCCCCAGAAGATTGGCAACCACCGCGCCCAACGCGAACACCCCTCCTTTACCACATAAAAACGTCACATGCCTGTATCAATCGTTTTGTTTTTTTCCAGTTAGCCCAAACCCTCAAAAGGAAAGAAATATATATATATCAGCACTTAACTCGTCTGTGAACATATATTTCCAAAGAAAACTCCAGTCCAAAAGAAGATATCAGATGTTAGGTTTTTTCTCACCCCGAATTCATAGACAGAAAAGCACCGGTGGCCGAACTTCACAATCAGCGGAAACTCTCGAAACCATACCATTATATTATCACGGAACGAATGATATATTTATCTATCCCGGTGGCTTACAACTACTATTATCATTACGATGATATAACTGAATTAAATAGGGATTATCATAAAACCCATTATGGTCGAGAGAAATGGGAGAAATCTTCCTAGTTTTTTTCTCAAGATACAGGAAATTGCAGACGCATTTACCGATTTCATCGCTTCGACCTAAATCTTCGTAAGGAAAAAAAGAAGAAGAGTAAAGCGATTACCACAAATGTTTTTAATTTATACAGATCAATGCGTCACAGTTATGTCTTATTTATTTTACCCATCCTCCAAAATATTTTCAATTCGGTTTAGCTAAATCATAGGACGTCGAAATCTTTCTATGTAGTGCATTCCAAATTCTTGCTGGCAATACCGCGGTCCATAAGTCTGGCTAGCTACGCCGAAAATCAAGAAACAGAGCATCCCCTATCGAGTACCCACGGACATCCTTGTCCCAAATTAGGTAGATATTTTCTGCAAACTTCTCTTTCTTTGTTTTTTTCATCGCGAGAGCGCATAAGGACAATTTCGATTAAAATCCAAAGAATTTGGCTAAAGATACCGCTCGCCGACTCACCTCGTGGAAGCACGCGCCGCGGAAGCGCACGCGTCGACGATCTCGGCCGACAGCAGCAGGTCGGCCCGGTCGCCGGTGGCCCCGTACGACCTCAGGCAGAGGAAGGCCGTCCCGAGCAGCCCCGTGTACGCGGTCGGATCGGCCGCTCCGCCTTCGCGCCACGTCGCCTGCACCACCTGATGAACGAATGATTCCAGTCAGTTCACAGCACACCAAATCCCGCGAGCTCCGAAACTCGAGCTTTTGCAGACGAAATATCGCAAACCATGTTTCCAAGCTTCGTTTTTTTCCCCATCGCAAAAGAAAAGGTCGCGTTTTTTCCACGTCAGTACGGATTCCGTTTACCTGGTCCTTGAGAGAGAGGGCCGCCCGGAGGAAGGTCTCGCGGGGGAGGGACAGGTCGGGGGCCCCGGGATCGACGGGGAGGAGGACGGCGGTGGGGTCGAGCCGCTCGCCGCTGCTGTCCCCTCCGCCGCCGCCGTTGTTCTCGTGGCCGTCGCGAGAAGCGGCGGCGAACTGCACGGCCGACGACGACATGCTCGCCCGGTCGCTCCGCTGCAACGCTGCTCGATCCTCTCGCCTCGGCTTCGTCTGCTCTTGCAAAGCTAAGCACAAGCTCGAACCAGAAGTGGAGACGCGCAGGTAGAGAGAGAAAGAAGAGAGAGAGAGCGTGCGGTGCTGCGCCTTGGGTGCACGAGAAGACGGCAGTCGCTACGTCCTTATAGCACGTCATCCCATTTCGGGGAATCCGGTTTAATTAATCAACTTAATTAAATTAAGCTGCGGTTTAATCATGCTTGATTAAACAAAGGGGATTATCCGGACTCGTCAGAACCTCGTGCGGTTTTATCAGCTTGACGATCCCCATGAAAAAATAATGCGTCCGGGGAGTTCGATTCATTTTGTGGATTTAATCGATTAATTAATGCGGCGAACCTGTTTGATAAAATTACCCAACCGAGTGGCGACGCGCCCCCAGATTTTTCTATAGAACTTTCGAGATTCCAATGATTTCCTTCCCCCCCTTGAATAGCATTGGCGCATGATACGTTGATTAATTGGAATCCGTTGTCTTCCGCGCCGCCATCATTGGTCTATCACCGTCTGTTTGAATTCGAAACTATGGACGCTGTCTTAGCAGTTCGCTAGCTAGATTGAGACGGCCTCGTCGTAGAGACAATCGCGAATGACCAGGTGGCGATGGCCCGCGTCGAGACGGCTTTGCGACGATGGAATGCCGTGCAGGATAGTTTCTCCGGCTGCGGAGCTTTAAAGCAGTGGTCAAAGGCAGCCAAACATCGCTCGCTGCTGCGTGATATTTACGGGATGAGTAAGGCTGCGTATTATCAAATTTCTGTTTCTTGATTTCTCTGTTTCTCTGTTCCCCGGAACAGGTTTGGAACAGAAATCCGTTTGGTAACGCAATTTGATTTCTCTATTTCTAAAACGGATTTTTATTCCATAAATAGATTTGAAAAAGAAATCAGAAGCTAAAATTTTTAGCTTCTCAGTTTCTGAAATAGAAAGTGAGAAATCAATTTTTAGCCAGAAATCAATTTCTGTTTCAGAAATTTTGTCATGCGCACCCTAAGTAGTCAGAAGTGTCAAAAATTCGGACGAAACTTGCTTCGACATGATCCGATCACGGAAACGTTCAATCTACAAGGGGGGGATAGGTATAACATGCGCTTCTTCGGACAATTCGTCCAACCCAAGGATAGCTATAATGTCCCGAAGTTCTTTATAAGGTTGTCAAGTTTGCTTGGGATCGTTTCGATATCCTCCTCAGGAATTTGTTTAGAGGGGACTGACTGATGATCTTAGTGATGACTCTTCTCTCGTCCCCGTATGATTTCCGCGAATCTATGGAGCAACGCTCTCTTCCTCCTGTGGAGTCTCTCGTTCTCCAAGTCGTTGAAATGCGGCGAACCTAGACTGTCCAGGTCCTCCGAATTTGTCATCTCGCCATCGCTCGTATAAGCCAAGGATGACTTCTTCCCGTGATGGGCGGCCGACCCAGGAGAGTCCATGACGTCGAAGATCGACCCTTTGAGTGGATCGATCTTTTCTAGGTCGTCTTCGTCGCCGTCGTCGTCGCGGTCACCGCCCTCGTGGTCTTTCTCTTTGTTCTCGAGGTTATCACTGCTGTACTTGTGTCTAGGGTAGCCTATCAGGTCCTTCAGATTGAAGCTGAAAGCCTTTCCCAGTCTCGTCCCTTCTTTGTGTTCTTTCTCGTCGGCCGCAATCGAGCTCAGAGCCTTCGATTTCCTCGCAATCTCCTTATCGTCCGTCTTGATGTCCTTCTCAGAAAGCAGCCTCTTCAACTCTGCGATGTTCTCGATCGCGGCAGCCTCATTAATCCTGAGGCTCTCGATCTCCCGGCTGAAGAATTTCAGGGCATCGTCCTTCTCAGCCATGTCATCCTTGAGCTGCGAATTCTCAGCACGGGCGATGCTGGCCGCTTCCTTCGCGACGCTCGCTTCGTTCAGCGCTTGCTTGAGTATGTCGCGCAGCTTGATGTTTTCCTCTCTCGATGCCTTGACCATCCTGTCGGCCGCCTTGAGAGACTCGGCGAGCCTAATGTTTTCCTGTTGAGCCGCCATCCTTTCGTCTTCGGCTCTCCTGATGCATCCCACAAAGCCCGTTTCCTTCCCGTTCCATGCCAGGAGTGACTCTTCAGCCTCTAACCTGAGCCTCTCGCTAGTGTTCTTGTATTGTTCCATCTCTTTTCTTGATTCATCTAAAAGTTCTTTGAACCTGTCTTCGGTGTTCTTCAACTTTTCCGTCACCATTTCTGCTTCCCCTTTCCAGTGCTCGAGCTCAGCTTGCGTCACGTCGAGCCTCAACTTCACCTGATTCATCTCCGTCGCTACCTCCTTCAATGCCAAGGCTAAATCGTCCATCGCCTTCTTGCTGTTCTCTTCTGCTTCGCTCGCGGATTTCAGCTCGTTCTTGAGCTTGCTGATCTCATCGAGTTGGCCCTCGACCTTCGAAGAGGCCTTCTTCTCTCCCTCGCGGGTGCGAGAAAGGCTTTCCTTCGTCGATTGAAGTTCGGACCTGAGACTTTCCAGGGTCTGTTTCGTGGAAGCATTGTCCTTGAAGCAAATTCTCGAGACGTTGGTGGCTTTACCGTTTTGCCGCGACTGCTCCTCGAATCTCTCTACCTTCTCTCGTAGCGAGCCATTCTCGACCTTCGCCTCCTCGAGCGATATCTTGGTCTGCTCGAGCTGCTTCGTCAAGGCAACCAAAGACTCGAACGTCTTCTCTTCGGATTCCTTTCTGTTTCTCAGTTCCTCCTCTAGCTCCCGAATCCTCCTCTTGCTTTGCGAATCCGCCTCAGCCTCGACAGCTTTCATGTTGCTCGACTTGTCTTCCAACTTCTTCAATGCAGCCTCTCGGTCTGCCAATTTGAGCTCGAGCTGCTTCGCCCTTGCGGCTTCGACCCTCAATGACTCCGTATCTTTCTCCTTGACCTTCAGCTGTTGGTTCGTGTTTGCCAACAATCTCTTAACCGAGTTGAGCTCTGTGTATATCTCCGGCACTTTCCTAGCCGCAAAGGCCTCGGCGAGCCTCCTGTTCGCCTCCTCGGCCACCTTGCGCGACTCTCTCAGCTGAATGACCATTTGATCTCTCTCGTCCTCCGCCTCGTTCAACCGTTCCCTCAATGTCCTCAGCTCCTCCTCGAGCTCCTCCCCGTACTGCTGCTGCATCCCTGCAACTTCTCGGGACCCTGTTTCAGCACCCAAAATCATTCATTTCAACAATCGGAAACCAGTCGTAAAACTTTCCTGGAATCTATCTATGCATTAGATAAACAAACTCCGATCGTCCTAAGGACAATGCCATTACAAAACATGTCTATTTCCCTAACGCAGAGATTATAGTCGGTGCTGCGACTCGTTGCGACGCACAAACGGTGCGACGCCTCCGGTCGAAGCATTTCCCAGGAAAAAGTGATATTCACGAAGTATGTGCCGGAAAAAGGGACATTACCTTATACCTCAAATCTTAGCCCCCTTCGTGTGGGGCTTCCGGCAGAGAAAAACAAGAGGTACTCGTTTCAGACTTTTCCGATCGCGAAGAGGTTCGATCCCAGCAAAAATCCCGCAGATTCAGATGACTAGAATTGAAGGACAGCAAAGATCATGGAAGGATGAAACTCGAGGTGTCGGAAAAATCCGAAACTAAGGCGAGATCGCATGAAACGCATTCGAAGATTGCAGATGACAAAGCGAAGACGGGGAAAGGAACGTGAACATGCCGTCGCTTCAAGACATTCGATCGATCCGTGGCGATGCGAGGTTTCTAAATATCGGGGAGATCACAAACGAAACAGGGGCCAGAACGGACTAAGCGTGCCGGACATTTGCAGGGTAAAAGTGAAGAACGTAGGAAGAGGCCGAAGTTGGCGGGGATTCCACTAAAAGAACAATGGAACAGAGGCGAACGCAACGAAAGACAGTTTTGGCATTTCTCCCATCGTTGAAAGTGGAGTCAACCATTTCCATTAGCCCTGTTCCGCTCTTTCCTTTCTATTGTTAATTCGATTTGACTGACAGCAAAGACCTCAATGGGCTCGTGCCAAGTGGCGCGATCCCAGGTCGTCCAAGATTTTATTTGGAACAATTAATATCACGAAAAACCTTAAATTATTACATATGTGATAAATTGATGCAAAATTGATTTTTTGACTATAAAGAATTCTAAACCGGTATACATGTGATAAATTTACTCTCCATTAGTTTCAATCAAATTACTGAGTTAGATGACGTGTGGTAATTGACTGGTGTATTGGTTTTGAGTTTTACCTTCCATTTCCAATCTGTGAATTTTTTTTTATGTTAATTATTAAAAAAATTCAGCCTAATATCCTTAAAAATGCCGGCGTTCCACCCATTTTATCGAAAAATTGTCCAGACTTTAGAATGTATCTAGGAGACACTTGAACTTATTTTCTTAATGAAATTTAGCCTTCGTTGTCGCTAATTACTGTTAATATGCCGTCGTGCTCCCATTTGTGGCTAATTATGTCCTTGAAGTGCCTTTAATTGTCGTACTAATCCAACTTAACAAAAAAGGGCAATAAAAAGAAAATAAAAGCAAGAGAAAAATAATACATTGCATTAATATAAAAGTATGAAAAGATAGAATACTTTATCTGTGACATTTACCTAAAATTGAAATTTAATATTCAAATTGATGAGCACTTAAAAATTAATTGTCCTTTACGTCTTGGGCCACATCCCTTTTACCCCACTTCAACAAAGCCCGTCTCAAACGAGGGCAAGGCAAAGGCCCAATCAAGATACACCAGTTCACTATGCTTATGAACACTTTTAATCCAGGCTTTTTTTTTCCCTTCCTCGATACTAGGCTTGGATTTCGAATGAACAAATTCAAACGTACTTCCCGTACATGCTTGCGCGCATCGTTCGTGCCCTACCGGCCCCGCATGTAACGTAAACCTTGTCGAATGTTGGATTTCAATTGAGACTTTGAGCAATTTTGGACCGCACCCGCATGTGATTGAATGGAAACGTCAAAAGTACTCTTCTGTGTGCACTTTCAAATTGGACCTAAGTCTATGCCAAGGGACAGTCTGTAAGGTGGGGCCTTGGCCCTCCTCAACTTCCTTATAATTGTAAATAGTGCCCATTATTTTTAGAAGATTCTCTTTTTGCCCCCACCTAAAAAAAAAAAAAAAAATTTTCTTGATAGAGTAACACCCGTTTCCAGTTATAAGGAAAAAAAAATCCTCATTTGTCACTATATTGTGAGGAGGTACTTGCTAAGTAACTGGTTTAACTTAATATTTATGTTGATCCATACATATAATATATATGTTGGAGGGTAATATATTTGGAACTTTGAAAAAATTAAATTGAAAATAATTGTGTCATAAAAGGTCCCCCCCCCCTCCCCCCAACTTTTCTATCCTAGGTCCTGCCTGTAATGTGACACTTGCATAGATTTTTTTTCCACATGTTTCGAAACTTCACTTGTATGCTTTTTTTTTTCTAATTTTTCAGATTTTTTGGAAGGAAAACCATAAGCAATAGCACAAAATAAGCAATAAGTTGCAACAAACACTGCCGCATCCATAACGTTCTTCCCTCTATTGGGTTCCCTTGTTTTCCTAAAGTTTACTCGATAAGTTTTCTCCTCTCACTTTATCAATGAATTCACTTTACTAACTTGGTTACGATAAGAAAAAAGTGCTAGTCTTGCGTATACAAGTTTGGGCTAAACCAAGTGTAAAGTTGAATTTCGCCGAAACCCCTTGTGCATGAAATATAAATGAGACTTGATGTCACATTCCTTCTTGCTATATTTGTTTTTTATTTTTCTCTCGAAACCTTATTCGAAATGTCTATTCGCGATTAAAGCAAAAGTCATCAGTCAAACTATCCGTTGCAATTTTTAATTTGTGAACGTTTGTTACCTTTTTCGCTAGGCGATTCTACGTCAATTTTCCAAGCCGCTGTTTGATTTTGTTTTTCAACTTTCGATTAACCTCTTTCTCTTATGAGGCTCCATTTTTTTCGCAAATAATTTTTTTAGAAAAACATTTTCCTCATTTTTCAATATTTGGTTCGTCTAAAAAATTCAGTTAACAGAAAACATCTACTTAAATTAAGGAAAATTATTCTTATTTTAAAAAATAATCAATTTTCTAAATATAACTAGATATCGTCGCTTGGGTGCAAAAACCCCAACGTTAATTATGGAGTCCTCAATGTCCAAATTAGGTCTATGATGCCTAAGCCTAGATTTATGAAGGTCGGGCCCATGACCCCAATGCTTGTGCCTAGGTTCTAGATGCCTGCTTTTAGGTCCATCAAAGCCAAGCTTGGACCTTAGTGCCCCGGTCTTGAAGCTCCGATGCCTGTGCTCGATGCCCCGACACTTTGGCTTGAGTTCACAGAGACCAAGGCCGGGATCCTAGTATCCAAGCTTGAATCACCAACACCTAAACCGAGGTCCATAAAGGTCATGCCCTGGGTCCGTAGCGCTAGGACTCGAGTCCCTGGTGCCTGAGCCTAGGTCTATCAAAGCCCAGACCCACGACCCTAGTGCCTATGCTTGGGTTCATCAAGGCCAAGCCTAGTACCCTCACACTCGCACCTTGGTCTATCAAGGTTGAGCTCATGACCTAGGTGCTAGTGCCCCAATCCCAGTGTCCATTGAGGTCCATCAAGGTCAAACTCGGGACTCTAGTGCTCATACTCAGTTTTTTGGTTACCCTTGTACAAGTTACTAATGTCTAAATAATGTATGTCTATTTAAAAAAATCAAATTAGATTTTCCATACCAAATGAGGATAAACATTTCTTAATTGATTTTTAACTTTCAGCCAAACATTGAAATATTGTCATATTCCTAGAAAATGACTTCACAAAAAATATTCGCCAAAAATATCACACTTTCCCAAAACGAACAAAGCCTAAATATCGACATGTACTTCATCGGTCCATAGACCAAAATTATAACGGAACACTCCGTTCTTCTCTCCCAACTGATATCTCATTTCTATTGTTCTCACTATACTCATGTAATGCAATGCACAATGATAAGAAGGTCTATTCAGCCACGGCAGGTAATCGCTTCCTACTTCGATGATCTCAAAAATTATCCTTAAGAGTATTGTTTGCACACCTTATACGTTCATGATTTTCCTTTCCATTTGACGGTTCTCAGAATTTCACACCATCTTCTTTCTCTAAGTTTTTACCATCCATTCAATGACATTTACAGATTATTTCCCCTCAATTTCAGGGGGATATACTTACCTATCCAACAAAATAAAGACCGATCTTCCACATCTAACATCCAATCTACATATATTTGCTTCAATTACTACAGTTTCCATCTTCTAGAAGTGGAATTAACCCTTCCTTCAAAATGACCAACAAAAATCGAAATTCAAAAAAAAGAAAAAAATTATTAAGCCTCAAAAATTGAAAGCTCTCATGCTGACTTCTCAAAGGTGCTTTTCTTGACCGTATTATTCCTCCTCCTTTTTTATTTGGAAAAAAAGTACAGCTATTTCATTTTCTTCCTAGAAGCCAGCATACAAGAGCAATCTGTTCATATTTATAAAAGAGGAGTAGGAACAAAAGCTCAGATGAGCCAAGCTCTCAAGTCTGTCTTGGCAATGTTCTGTTTATCTTTATCACAGGGGATCTGGGCAACTGTTATTTTATGAGATTATATTCAGAAGTGATGAAAGCAGGGTCATGACTCATCACCAAGATTCTGCTTTCTTCCCCACCTTTTCTTTTATAAATTTCTTTCGAAATTAGCTTTTGGACAGCACTCACATATATTAAAGAGAAAGAAAAAGGAAAAGGAAAAGAAAAGTTTTGCCTACCATTAGGGTGTCCTAAGCCTCTACAAATCCCACCCACCTGAAAAAAGAATGAGCAAAAATCATGATCCGTTAGTTATATTTTACTTCTTGTTTTCCCCCACCCCTCTCTCTTCACTTTTCCTTTTGTTTCTCCTGCGCCAGGTTGAGATTCTGATGCACACAACTCTCTCGAGTAGGTCCTTGTGATCTGCCCAAGTTACAAAAAGAGCCATCTCTTTCCTACTCAGAAAAGCATGGGATTTCAAAAGGCTTTCGAGAGAAAAGGAGAGGGACTGTATGTGTCGAATGATGAGAAAACCCGTCTACCACCATGTGGAATGCTTTTGAAACCCGCTGCAAACCCCGAGAACGAGAAAAAAAAAGTGGAGAGAATAAAAAAAATAAGAGATTTTCATCTTCGACCCATTTATTAATTTCGAAAGTCGAGAGGACGTGGTAGGAGAAAACCAATTAGG
This sequence comes from Eucalyptus grandis x Eucalyptus urophylla, assembly GCA_028830015.1. Lineage (NCBI taxonomy): Eukaryota > Viridiplantae > Streptophyta > Magnoliopsida > Myrtales > Myrtaceae > Eucalyptus > Eucalyptus grandis x Eucalyptus urophylla. The sequence goes on along the minus strand of CM054200.1, from coordinate 59,490,990 downwards.
ACGGCTTGTGAATTTTTTTCTCAAAGCGACTTTTCCTCCGTTTTCTTTTGAATACCATTCTTCTCCCGACAAAAATCTATCTTTCTCCCTATCTTCCTTTTCTTTACTTCCCTCCTTTATCTTCTTTCCACTCGCTTTTTTTACCCAAATGTAAAAAGGCAAAAGAAAGCCCGGACTCGAGAGTCGTATCAACTAAAGAAAGACACGACCTCGACTCGTGTTGCTAAACGTGCACCATCCACAGTATGATAGAATATGCACCCTAAACCCCACGTAGAACGAGACATCTCCCCTTCATTTATTATAATACAAAGTAGAGTTTCCGAAACGCGTGTTCACGAGGAAACTGACCCTTGAAGCATCTTATTTTCGCATAGTTCGAATTAATATCGTTTTCTCTCGCGACATGATCGGCTTGGATGGGCAAGAACGTCAAGATCGATTCTCTAGGAAGGCTCTGGCATGTTTCGCTATCTGATGGGCAATTCAGTCGCAATCATAGGGGGGTGGGGGGAGATGAGGGGGCCCTTCTTTAGCTGGCAGCCGCAACGGAGCAAAGAAAAAGGAAAAGTTTGGGGGACAATTTTTTCTTTTCATACGGGAAAAGATATGTGGCTACAGATTACGAAGTCTTTTGATTCCCCGACATGCTTGTTCATTTTTCCAACCCCTGGAAATTGACTCGTGGGTCATCTCAATGGCGAGTGCGTGATAAGAGCTGTTGTCTGCTCATCGTTATTTTATGTCATGAGGAATTTTCATGGATGATGGGCGGGAGACAGGCGCTCCCAATCTTGAAATTCGAGATGGGTTTCGAGGTTTAGAGGATGAGATGATGATGGGCATCATCGGGTTTTTATGATGCCAAATTCGTCTCTCAATTTCATGTGAGTTTTACGAAGTATATGTAAATTCGATAACATCGATATCGCTTTCTGCCGTACCGACGCTGGTATTACGATCAGTCATAATTCCAGGTGTTGATTCATCTCTCGGTTTCATGTATGTTCTGTAAAGTATATGCAAATTCGATAACATCGATATCATTTTATGTCGTACCGACGCTGGCACTACAATAAGTCGTAGTTCCAGGTGTTGATTATTAGGATTCCCAGAAGCATGATTTGAGGCCCCCTGACGAAGGAAGAAACCATAACAATATCACGGCCAACGAATCACTAACTCCGGGGTTTCGTCATGAAATAATTAATTGTCGATAGTGGAACCTTTATTTATCAGGCTATAAAACTTTGGAATTGCTCTTAATAAAATAGGCCTAGATTCTCTCCTCAGCGAATCCTAAAAATTTGTGCTGTTTGGTGAGTCTACGTATATGGCGATCGTGTAGGGTCAAAAAATGAAGGAAAAAAAAAGAATCCGGGGAGGAGTTGCTTACCAAAATCTCTGAACCCCCAACGTGGTGGTTCCATCAGCCTATTGACTCCCCCATTTTGCAATTATTTATGCTAAGAATCATTACACACATTAGAAATCCTCCCCAAAAAAAAATTAAAAACCTAAACCCTAATGGGTTTTCTATACTTCACTAACCCGCCGAATTTCGCAAGTCCTGTGCTGCTTTTGCAGGCTCCAATATCGTTGGAAATCCAAGGATTTTGCTCCAATCATTGTTGAGGCAGGGCGATTTTGGGGGCAGCTTTTCCTCCCCCATGGAGAGAAAACAATGATTACCCCAAAAAAATACCCTAAACCCAAAACGTACTTCCTAAGTTTTCGGCCTGTCTTGCTGGCTGGATTCTTTTAACATCGATACCGTGCAAAAATCAAAAGTGTTCGGGCAGGGGGAAGTAAGCGGAGCTGCGCCGATCTGAAAGCAATCGGTTCTAGAAACACGACCCTTGGACTCCACATACGAACGAGGCAAGAGCTGCGGTCGTGTCCCACTCATCTACTCAAGTCTTTGAATATTAGGGTTCGTGTTTGAATATTGAAATGTAGCTTTCTGCATCCGGTTTTTCTGCGTTCACAGGAACAAAGTCGTACTGTCCCATCTCGATTGCAAGATCCTCGATCGTGCATGTATCGCTGTGTGAAGTCGAAAGAACCCGGAACTTATCCGGACTCACAGCATTTTCGAACGAAGCCCGTCGAGTTTTTGTTTGGGTATCTATCTATCAGTTTGCTGAACAGGGGTACTTTTGGTCTTTATCGCGGTTCATCGATGCTTTTCGCATCTTTGTTCGCTATGACAGGACGCGAGATGTCGAACCGGGTATCACTGTCGAGTCTAAACTTTGGGGAGGGCGACAATACTTCCTCTTTTTACCATGCAATAAAGTCTACAGAATTCGTCATTTTTTTTTTAATATGATTTGAGAACCGCCGTACAGTCGGCAGCTGGCAACGTAAATCCGGGGCGACACTAGCGCGGGGACCCATCTCCCATGGTGCCGCACTTATGAATTCGTCAGTTTGATGATGCATAGAGCATTTTAGGTTATGTTTGTTTAAGTGAAAGAAATTTTCCGCAAATTTATTTTCTAGACTTTCATGCGTTTGGTTTACTGAGAAATGATCAGTCGACGAAAAATCATTTATGATAAAAGAAAATATGCATACTTAAAATTAGGAAAATATATTCTTTAACCCAGAAAGGGAAAAAAAAATTCCATCATTGTTAAGTTTTATTTGAAACAAACAAACCCTTAATGTGCCTCCAAATCCAAGACTTAATGACTTATCAGGAACACCATTTTCTTGCCCTAGTCTTATTATATACCATGTATAGACCAATTTGAGATTTGTCAGAAGAATTTATATAAATTAGGGTCAATATTACGAAAAGTTCTAAACCGGTACACTTATGACAAATTGGCTCAAATTAAACCAAAAACTGGTATATCTATGCAAATTTATTCTCCATTAACTTCCATTAAATTTTGTTGTTAAATTGCTAAGTTGGATAATATGTGACAGTTGACGGATATGCTGGTTTAGGATTTGCCCTCCATTCATCACAACTGTATCAATTGTGTGGTTTTTCATGATATTAATTTAATTTAATAAAAATAAATAGATAGTAAATTTGTCATAAATACATCAATTTTTGTCTTATAAAAAAATTAATTCGAAATAAATTTATCATAAATATATTAATTTAGATTTTTTTTTGTGATATTAGCCTTATAAATTACTAAAGAAGGTACTAAAATCTTGCTCGGTTTTGGGGCTGGGGTCAGAGCATATAAATACAAACGACTCGGAATTTCAGGCAGTGTTTTTGTTTTTTTTTGTTTTTGTTTTTTTTTCTGGGGATAGGGCCATGATGGTCACGTAAAAAAAAAGGCAAAAAAAGGAAAGTAAGGGGAAGAATGGGGGGCTTGGGATGTCACTTTCTGTCATGCACAAGTAAGCTTTTTCTATACAAGGCGCAGCGAAAAAGCAGCTCCTCTTTATTTGAATCGATTCAGTGATGACGTGTGTGAAATATGTTAAGAAAATATTTTTTGGGCATCGATGCACTGCACTTATATCACGCGATAACGACAGCCAAATATATAAGAACGATTAATAAAAGCAGAATACGAAAACTTCCTCAAGCACATATCTTATTTTCGAATAACATAATTAATTGATTGCATCATGTTTATAAAAAGAGAAAATAACGTAGATAGTCTCAAGACTTTGATCCAATACGCAATGCCGTATCTAAACTTCTTTTAATTTGTGTGATGCGATTTACAGATCGCGTTTTAACGTGTAATGCAGTTCATAAAATTTTAATTTGTTCAATACGATTCCTGAATTTTCAAGCATCTTTGTACAATTCAAAGAATGCATTGAATATATACTAATAGTTTGAGGCGAGGTCACGTGACATTGTAAATATTTTCATGTGATTCAGGAACTACTACATGAGCATCTGATTATAGTTCAAGGCGGAATCACACTGAACAATTTAAAGTTGCAAAGACGGTATTATTGCAAATTAGGTCAATATTCACGGACCGCATTAGGAAAGTTAAAAGTTTAGAGAAACCATATTGGACATCATATTAAAGTCGAAGGACTATATTATGTGTGTCGTTATCGAGGCGAAGTTACTATTTCCGGGTGGGGCCGTTTTCTTGGGACACGAGAAGGAGCTCGCACGTGCTGCTGTCCAATGAGGGAGACGGGAAAGGAGGGGAGGGGGAAGGGGCGGTGGGTCCCGGAATCCGCGATGACATCGCTACAGCTAATCTTTGGAAAAATTGAATACCCTTTTCCCCCACTTACTCCTGTCGTTTTGCTTGTCACGGTCGCCCGCCTCTCAACAGCCGCGTTACCTGCCCTCTCCATTGCCTTATTAGTCCTTAATAGAAAAAGCCAAAAGGGAAAATTTTGCCTAGTTCAATTTGCAACCCTTTTCTTTTCTTTTCTTTTTTTGAGCAAGCACCCTTTTCAAAAGGAGGGGAAAAAAAAAAGTTTTCCTTCCGAAAGAAAAATGCACTATTCAACTTATTTTGACATGAAAAGTTCATTTTGTTAATTAAAATGCTTAACTTGAGCACAAACACGATGAGATGCAGACCGTACTTGATTTCGAACCACTGCCCAAAGCACACGTCGTCAAAAAGAGAGGATTGTGTGGTGGTGGTGGAAATCCGCCGACTCTCGAGGTCTGATGATGTTCGTAATGGTGTTTTTTTTGGATGAAACGAGCGGTTCAATCTATGATGATTGATTTATAAGCTGCGTTCATAGTTCCTAAGGGTCTCGAGGCAAAGAGAAGTGTAATTACTAATTAGAGACAAAATTGCGACTTTTAAAGAAACAGGACAAGAGAAAGCGTAATTGCCAAAAAAATGAAATCGCGAAATTATAACATCTCAACAATTTTCAAGCGTCGAAATGCAAACTTCTTGAAATCTCGAGACTCGGAGTAAAATTTCCTAAAAATGGGGGTGAGATTCGAGAAATGTCGTGTGCTTACGTTCGATTCATCCAACTTTTGCGAGTACGATGCATGTGCGGTTGATGGGACCAAAAGCGATCACACGGACTAGGCCACCACGCCTATTCCGCGCTAGGTCTACAACCCCATGACTGTCGAGAGAAGGCACATCGATCGTCCCCTATTCAGTCCAACTCGAGCTTTGGCAACTTCCGTCGGCAGGGTGCTCCCACGTCAACATCGGTCCGATACGAAGTGAACCCATATAGCAAGCAATGACGCCAGGCAGAAACCAAACAACTCCGCTTAAAATACACGGTCGTTCGTGCTCCATGGTACAAAAATACAAATAGATTCGAACACGCACCTCACGCGTTGATCTTCGGTAAGATAATTTTTTTTCTTTTGTTATTTTATGAGTAAATGTGGCAAATGTGCATTATTTATTATTTCCAGCGACATTAAAAAAATAATCACGGACGCATTAAAATTAGCACTATACTTTTTTTTTTTTTATATACGATAATAAAATAATGGCACGGGGTTCTGGAATCGCGGCGACTTTTTGGATTAAAGCTAAATCGGCCCCGAGCACAAAAGTCAAGCTCATCGCCCCGCGTTTTCAACCCTCGCCGCGTGGCCGATTAATCGCGCGTTGCCGATCTCCCCCCACGCTCGGCTCGAGCCGCGCCGCGCCGCGCCGAGCCGAGCCGAGCCGAGCCGCGCCGCGCCGACGAAGGGACGAGGAAAATGTCTGTCTGCTGACTGCTGAGGTGCTTTGGTATATGCTCAGGCGAGAGCATATTCACATTTTTCATGGGAATGTTTTGTCGAAAATCAAGGCTATTCATAATCACATTAATTTGCATATCCCTTCTTGCTCCGCAAACCGTCCGTACCTTAATTATTTTTTTAAAAAGAAATCTATGGAGCGATAATTTCGATGAATATTTATGGTTGATGACGAATCGTTTTGTAATACCGACGTCAGATAATTTGGTGGGTGCGAATTCCTTTATCATCACATTCCATGTTGCCACACGCCACGTGCGAGCAGGACTCGAGGCCTCGTGTTTCTTTGAAACTCGGAATATTTTAGTTGTCCCATCACTCGACCAACCCCTTGATTTTAATTGGGTTGGGTATATAGTTTCGAGTTACTGTGAGCATAATATGGACTTCACAGTAAAAGTATAGGTCTAACGGGATTGATGTGGAGGTATAAAAGATCGGTTTGTGTTTTTATTTCACTTTAAACATTTTCTTTGCTTGTTTGGAATCCTACATCCATGTCAAATCAAGCACCTTAAAATAATTACAAAATATAGATAATAATATCTCCTAGATGTGGTAAGTTTGTCGGGATAGTTCCATTACAAATACTTAATTAAATTGGTAATTTTCTATTGACTGTCCCTTCTAACTTACTACATTTCTTAGAAATTGAATTTGTAAGCTAATCTCAACATGCCTCATTGAGAGTCAAAGCTAGATGATTTTTGTCTATTTTCAATTTTCTCTTGCTTGGTTGAACAAGTTCCCTTATTCTAGTTTTTGAATTATAGATAGCAATGTTACTTATATTTATATTAACTTTGGGTATAATAGTAAGGTGATGTTTGCGTCAGTTTCTACGCGTTTTTTGACCAAACAATTTTCCCAAGCAATCTTGAGAAATATTAATAATCAGCTGGATTTTCGTGTTCCGATGTCTAAACTTGAAATAAACTAACAAGAGATTTGATTGAATGAAGATTTGTCCAATAACAATTTACAGCTCACTTTGAGAGGAAATTACACAAAACTTGTTTGAACTCTAAACTTTATTGTATTACAGTCGTTAGCCTTCCGTTATATTTTCTGTTGGCGTGTGTAATACACATCACTTTTAAGAAGCAAATATGTGATTTTCATATTATTTTTTTTATAGAATCTATCTTTTACCTTTGATTTCCATTGAAAAAAAAATAGAGAAAACAAAAACATTCCAAGTATTTATAAAAGGAAATGATTAATCAAAAGCTATGGTGATTTTATTAAATAATTTTTTTACCAATCATTCATTTTTTTTTATTAATTCACATCTAAAAAAATAATGAGTATTTGACATTTTTGCTATTAAAACCTCTCTTGCCCCTTAATTGGGTTTCTTTTTATTAAAGTGTTTAATGAGTTTCATAATTTTTTTAACAATTTTAATTTTTAAAATCATCATTAATATTTATTTTTCCTATATAATATTTTGGTTAATTTTAGTTTTCTCTCCTGTTTTCCAATGTGATTTTTTTTTTTACAGTAATTAAGGTAAAAGAGAAATTTCCTTCGACGAAAGAGATGAAAATATAGACCTACGATTTTGTTCCTTAAATATCATGTACGTTGGACATCCTAAAGGAAAAAAAAAAAAATTAGGGTTAACGGCTACAATAAAATTAAAATTTGTGAGGTATTATTACATAACAACTCAAAATTTCGAAAAACATACTACTCTCAAATTTCATGGAGACTTCATTTATTTCACGAAAAATGTATAATTTAGAAAATATTTTTCTAAAAACAATGATTTATATCACTTACAAAAATAAATAAACGAAAAACATTTTTATCATCCGTGAAAATATTTATATATAAATTGTTGTCGGTAATGAAAACAGTTTTCACTGGTTAATTATTTTAAGTCATATAAGTGATCATTTTTAGGAATATATTTTCTAATTATTTATTTTTCATGAAATAAACAAAGTGAGAGTTTTATGCAATTTTCCTCTATTTTTATAGGGAAAATTTCAAATGAGGGCCTAAAATACTTTCATTTTCTCAAATAAAAGTCATAAGTAAATATTATTCCAAATAAGGGTTAAAAATGCCATTATTTTCTCAAATAAAAGTATGGAGTTGATCTTATTTTAAGTAAGGGTCTTAAGTAAATCTTATTTCAAATAAAAGCCTAAAGTTGTAATATCGGATTTAAAGAAGGGCCTGACTTCATTGGTTGATCAAGGGTATTTTTGTCTTTTGAATTTTTATTTTTTTCCCATAATAAGCAACCAAAAAAACCTAAAACTTCAAAAAAATGAAAAAGAAACACTTAAGCCCTCCACTTGTGGCCACCGCCCCATCATTGGTGAGGCGGTGACGATGGCTAGCAAGGTCGCCAATGCCTTGGCAAGGACCAACAAGCCTTGTCAACCAAAAGTGAGGGTAGTCGACCTTTGCCTAGATTTAAGATAGGGTCGCTGCCCTCTCTCGTTTCTAGCGAGGGTCAACAACGACCCTGCTAGTCCATCGCCACCACCTCATCAGAGATTGAGCAGCGGTGGGCCTCTCGCTTGTATTTTTTTTTAATATAAAAATACATTTTATGATTTTTAATCTAATTTAATTAAAATTTAGGTTAAAATTGTCTATGGAGGAAAATGCCTATGATTGGTTAGAGTATTTTATCGACAGACGAGATTAAGCCATTATTTGAAACAGTAATGATTACTTTTGGTTTTTATTTGAGAAAATAAGAATACTACAAACTTTTGCTTGGAATTTTTCATTTTTTTTGTAGAAAATTCTAAATAAGGACATAAAATGCATTCGTTTTCTCAAATAAAGGCTCGAAATGGACTTTATTTCAAATAAGGATTTAAAGTGGTCAAATCATCTCAAATAAGGGTTCAAAATGAAACTTATTTCAAATAAGTACATGAATTGGTTATATCAGTTTCAATAAAGAGCATAATCTCTTAAATCAAATAGCACTTTCGTCTTTTACTTTTTAAATATTTTTTTCTTTCATTTTTTTTTTCTTTTTCCCCCTTCCCTTTACTAGTCATGGCGGAGGTCACCAAACTTAGGTGAGGGCGACTGTTGCTTGACATTGACGGGGGCAATTGTTACTTGACATCGGTTAGGGTGACCCTCGTTAGCCCAAGCGAGGGCGAGGGTTGCTGTCGCTAGATCTAGCGAGGAATGCCCTCGCCTAAAGTGAGCAACCTCGCAAGCCATTGATGATGATGGCCGGGGAAGGAAAGAGAAAAAAAAAGAAAAAAAGAAAAAAAATTTAAAAAAATAAAGAAATGTAGTTATAAATTTTTCGATCAAAATACTCTTTTTCTGATAACTGAAATAGTAATTAACTGGTCCAATGCCATTATTTAAGACTATTTAGTCATTTCATACTTTTAGGAGACGATTTGATTACTTCAGGCTCTTATTTAAAATAATACTGATTTCGAATCTTTAATTGAAAAAATGATAACATTTCAGACTTTTTTAGAAATTTTTATTTTTTTATACGATCGACTTCGTATATCCTCACCACCCTCAAAATATCTGTCCCGAGGCCGGTACGACCGGCTACATCCGGTTGACAGAGAGTTTGCATTTGGCTCGCATTTTGGGTTCATTTCATTTCGCTGCAAATGCCCACCCGAGGGCACTTAACCCTGGTCAGATTCTAACCCCGGTGCCCGGCTCCGAGCTGGTTTATTTAAAGAGAGAGAAAGCGCATGACCACCAGCTGGCCAGTGATATTGCTTCTGCGATCTCTCCCAATCCCCTCCTCTCACTCTCCCCCAAAAACCAGTCTCTGGTTTTCCTCTCTCCCCTGCACACACACACATTCTCTCTCCTCCTTCCCACCATTATTACAGAAACAGCAGACTGCGTAGTGTTGAAAAACTTGATCCACAATTGATTGGGTAATGATGATGATCTAGAGGGAGAGAGAGAGAGAGAGAGAGAGAGAGAGAGAGAGAGCATAAATTCAGTGCAAGCTTTTGATTGGTGATTGGTGACATCTCTTCTGGGTTGGGTTTGGGTTTGTGGGTTTGGGTTTGGGTTTGGGTGGGTCTTTTGCTTGTGAGAGTATTATTCTTTCTTCACCCTCTGTGCATGAATTTTCTTGGGCCATGCTCATGCATTCTCCTCCTCTTTCTTCATCACCATCGTCATCGTCTCTGGCTTTGATGGGTTGGCGAGGGGGGGAGCTGAGGGAGAGGGAGAGCAGAGGAGAGAGGAGCGGCTGTGCGTTCGCGTGCAGGGCTGCACGAGGTGGTCTCGTTTCGGGCGCGGGCGCTCTGCTTCCATGGCTGCTTTTAAGTAAGACGCCAAAAGAAAACCTTTTTGCTCTCTCGAGTGTCATGAACTCGCACTGAAAGTGCGCGCCGAACCGAGAAGAAGAAGAAGAAGAAGAAGAAGAAGAAAGAGAAACCACCCCCTTAGAAAACGCGAAAAAGAGTAAATAGTAAAAAGAGCAAGCTTGATCTTACTTGATCTAAAACATTAAGATCCTTCTCTGTTCGAGAGAAGTCACAGTCCCGCTTTTTCCAGACATGAAGAGACTTGGCAGCTCAGATTCGTTGGGTGCTTTGATGTCCATCTGCCCACCTTCAGGTTCAACTTCTTAAAATTAAATTAAAAATCCTTTCTTTCTTTGCTTCTTTCTTTGTTGTCTTCTTAGGAACTTGCCTTTCTTTTCACAAGATTCACAAGCACTAGCAATGCTTAGTTTTGCATAAAGCGAGAGACCCATGTGACACATGCCTCTCCTGGTCCTCCTCATACATGCACCTTTTCAACTGCATCGATCTCTCGCGGAATATCAATTATTCCATCGAAAACCAGAATTTCTGTCCTTTTTCTCTTCTTTTCAGACAAGAGAACAACAAAAAAAGAAGCGAGAAAAAGACCAATTTTGATTAAATTCCAAGAACTTCACGCCCCTCCTTTTCTGGGTTTTTTCAATCTCAGCTTATTCTCTTGATTTGAACTGATTCGGAGGAACTGCCGCACAGTCCCAAAAACCAGCATTTTCTCCCTCCTTTCCTGACCCAAAAAAAAGAAGCAAGAAGAAAGAACAGTTCCGATCCAATTTTCAACGTGCTTGCCAATTCATTTCTGGGTTTCGATCTCGAGCCTAACGCACCAATCTTTTTCTGTGTTCTATCTCGATCCAGAGGAATTGCAGCACAGTCCGAGAAACGGCAACCCCATCTACCACAGCAGGGACCTGCAGTCCATGCTGGAGCTGGGCCTCGACGAGGAAGGCTGCGTGGAGGACCAGTCCGCCGCCGGCGGGGGGCACGTCGGCGGCGAGAAGAAGCGGCGGCTGAGCATCGACCAGGTCAAGGCCCTGGAGAAGAACTTCGAGGTGGAGAACAAGCTCGAGCCGGAGCGGAAGGTGAAGCTGGCCCAGGAGCTGGGGCTGCAGCCGCGCCAGGTGGCCGTGTGGTTCCAGAACCGCCGCGCGCGGTGGAAGACGAAGCAGCTGGAGCGGGACTACGGCGTGCTCAAGTCCAACTACGAGGCGCTCAAGCTCAGCTACGACGCCCTCAAGCACGACAACGAGGCCCTTCACAAGGAGGTAAGAAAAAAAACACAACACACGACCGAACACTGTGCACGGGTCAAATGCGAGTGATGTGATGACGTCATATATGGACTGCGGTCGTAGATCGGTGAAATTATTTATCATGGTACGGTGAATCGTTCGACACATGATTATCTTGTCCTGCCCCTAGGATGAGAAATATTAGAAATTGAATTAGAGTAACTTAGGTTTTTGATGTAGGCTTCTTTTTACCGTGGATTTAAATGAAAAGATACTGTGAATCGAGAAATAATATGGTGACCAAAGTAGAGTCTGAACGATTTGTATTAGGTTGCGATAAATGTCGTGACATCTTTAGGAAATGTCTCTAGTTTGTGTAATTTCCGTAATTGATCTGTAGTGTAGTTTTGAAACTAAAGAAATTGGATTCTGTAAATATATCACTCGAAACCACATAATTAACATATACATAAATAATCCAATGCTCGTGTATTTGTTTTGATCACTAATATGATCTTTAAAATGCGTTATTCAATTTTCATGATTTTTTTTTTGGTTGAATATGATTCCGTAATTGTCATTTGATAATCTGTCATACCGATTCGTTTACTTAATTTTGTGAATCGATTTTTTCCGCAGATAAAAGAGCTGAAATCGAAACTCCGGGAAGAAGACGACAACCCCGAGAGCAATCTCTCCGTCAAAGAAGAGGTCATCATCCCCGGCCACGACGTGTCCGACAAGATCCGGGCCGCGGACGATGGCGACGACGACACCAAACGCTCTCCTCCCCCTCCGATCACCGCCCCGCCTCGCGAGCTGAGCTTCAACAATGGCGGGCTCAAGGACGGGTCGTCCGACAGCGACTCGAGTGCAATTGTGAACGAAGAGAACGTGGCGACCAGCAGCAGCAGCCCGAACCCCGCCGTCCAGAGCCACGGCGGCTTCTTGAAATTCATGGGGTCATCGTCCTCTTCGGCCTCCCCGCCGCCGCCGCCACCGGCTTCCTTCGGCGGGTGCTTCAGCTTCCAGTTCCAGCGAGCGTACCAGCCTCAGCCTCAGCCTCCTCACCACCACCACCACCACAGTCCGTACGTGAAGATGGAGGAGCACAATTTCCTCGGCGGCGAGGAGGACTGCAACTTCTTCTCCGACGAGCAGGCTCCGACGCTGCATTGGTACTGCCCCGATCAGTGGAACTGATGGATACGAACTTCTCTCGTTGGATGGGACTGCAGATTAGAGATCGATAAAAAAAATGTAGGGCGACAACTCCCTAGCTTTACGTGCTTGTGAAGTGAAACAAACTCTCAGGCACATGATTGCACGAATCACTTCGACCCGGCACGACATGACTCGACACGACGAGAATAAGATCGAGCTAGTGAAAGAGAGGGGTTTGGGCACGGAGCGACAATTCGAGTAGTATGCAGTTCCTTATTGCACGCGGCATTCCGGTTATAGGATGCAAATTAGAATTGAATATGATGCGATATGGTAATGTTTTTGTTTCCCTCTTGTGATGGATCATGAGAATTCAGCATGGACAAGGGGTGAATAAGAAGAGTTTCTCAAAATTTCAAAGCCATGAGACGACGTCAATATGTGATCAATTATGCTCCTGATCAACCCAATATGCAGCAAATCTGACCAAATTATTATAAAAAAAAAATGACATTGGGAAGCAACGATTGGCTTATCATAAAGAGAGTTGCCAGTTGTTGAATAGTCACAATCGGCGATTAGAGTTAGGGAAAGATAGTTGGCACAAGACTACATGTGCCTTGTGGTCCCTGGACGACAATCCACCGCAATGGCAATTAGGGGATGACAAATTGGACATGGCAGTGAGAACCTTGGCCGCAAGGTATTTGGGTTAACTCACTTCTAGTATTGTCCATTTTGACTAGTCACTATCGAGTTTCATACTTTCTTTGGAGCTTATCTATCTTGACAGTGCTCTCACTTGAGTACGTTGGACATCAAAATATCAAAATTCCGATTCTAAAATGATGCCATTTTGTCCAGTAGCACTTTTAAATTTTGTAGCGCTTTTTCCTTATTCGGTGCATAATTTGGTACAATCTTAACCCTTCTCGTCTTCCCAAAAGTTTGCCTTGAGCCACTCCTTATCCAAGCTTGTTTGCCCTAACGTTCACTTCCGATCTTCATTGATCGGACTTCGTTGTTATAAGTCTACAAGCTTCCGCATGATTTGTTCTCGAATCACTCACCCACCGGAGAGTGTCCTAGTTTGATACTATAAAATGACATTTGTGGATTAAGTTACTCGATATACTGTATGCTTTGATGTATCCCATGCCAAACCTCATTATTTTTGTCCTCTAGCATACGGTAGGTAACTTCTCAAGGAGGTCATTAATTTAGTTGTGCTTTTATCTAAACATGTTTGCATCGAAGTCCCAATATAGAACGTTATTGTCATGTTAAAAGGCTTATTTTGTGAGTTAGTTTTAGTTTTACATGACTATTTAGGAGCACTCTCTTTTGTTTAGTGCATAATTTGATTTGTTCTTATCTCTTTCGCCATCCTAGAAATCTAAAAGAAATCGCTCTTTGTCTTAGCCCATTTGTCCCAACGATCACTCCTCATCATGTTTTGTATGAAGTACTTATGCATTTTGCTACTTGTTTTTTTTAAAGCACGTTGCATGTACATACTCAAATGCTTTGACTTGAACGATAAACTTGATATATCGGATATCACGAATTACGACGTTCAATTAATGACAATCACTCCAAACACCAAAAATATTAAATAATCAACGTACGAATTTAATGGAATTTAATTTCAACTTTAAAAAAATTCAATTTCTATTGACAACGCTAGGATAAAACAAGAAAGAACTGTACTTTCATATGAACCAATTTCTCTCCTGCTATTTTGCAAAGGAAAACCGACACCACTGCCTTGCTATTTATTATTCGAATTATTCGAAACCGAGAACATATATATATATATATATATATATATATATATATATATATATATATATATATATCTATAAATATATATATTTTGAGATTCCAGAGAAAATAATTTCGTTATAGCGCTAGAAGACTGTTATATCCGACCTGTGATTTTCACGACCGTCCGCAAGCTCTCGCTCGCTTCGGCAGGGGATAATGGCTTCCCTCGGCCTTCGTCACCCTTCTTCCTCCGTCTTCTCGAGCTCCCAGTACGCTCTCTCTCTCTCTCTCTCTCTCTTTTTCTCTCTCTATCGTGAACCAGCGTGCAAAGTGCGGTGATTATAGAATTCGCTTCCGTTGGCATGTAGTGCTTACCTGCCCTGTTTCTTTATTTTATGCGACCCGGAATCGTGTCTTGTGTCCTTCGCTCTTAAAGCGACGTCCTTTGCTCGCGTCGGGAAATTCCGGATGATGGGTTGACGCCGATTCCGATGGGAATTCTGAAAGTTCTGGTATTTAGAGCATTCGATTCATTTAATTTTTGTGGGTGGTGAAAACTGGGGGAGGTGTTGAGATCTGGGATCAGCTGGGTTCTCCTCGTTCTCAGTGATATGAATATCAGGTGTAGATGGTGGCTCTTGGCTTGATTGTTTCGCTTCTCTTATAAATTGAATTGGGCTGATCCCATAAGGAGAGGAAGAGACGGTTCCGCCGATAATTTGTGCTGGACTCTGGCTTTTGTGGTGAGGATACGATTTGTTCCTGCGGCCAGTTTGCGGGTTCATTTCAGGCATGCCTGACTAAAAAACAGAATTCTTAACTAGTGTGTATTGTTAACTAGCGGCCGTAGCGTTTGAATTCTGAAGCACCAAATACAGAGGACCTGAGAAAAAGCAATGTATTTGAAACTGCAAACTGTCCTCTTTTGTTCATTAAGGAGTGCCCTTTATATTATAAGCTTTGCAACTTGTGATAAAGAGAATGAACCTCTTATGGACTATGCTGTGGGGTATTTTGACTAGCAACCTAAGTTGTTTTCAAGAAGACAATGTATAATTTTGGGAATTCAATTGCAATGTGTCGGTAGTTTTGATATCCCAAGCACACTTTATGATGAATGAGGAGGATGACTAATTCTTTCTTTTCTCTGGACAACATAGTTGTAAGCATGGAGTGAGTACTTCCGCATCATACCTCTCCAAATCCGGCGTGTTCTTGAGGATTCCGAGCAAGCCCTGTAGATTAAGGGGTATCGGAAAGGCGACATATGCGGTACTTTCTGGGGAGGATGATCTCTTACCCTATTCCTATAAAAATGGGGCGGCCTCAAGGAAAAATGTTGTAATAGATGAACAAGCACTGCCCAAAAGGGTTCGTGTTGACTCCAATGGTGTAGCGTTTGGGACGCTTGCTGCTGAAATAACACCTAACACTCAAGGGTTTTTTCCTAACGAAGATGTGTATGACCTTGATGTACCTTCAGAAGGATTTTCGTCAATTCCGGAGGCAATTGAAGACATTCGTCAAGGCAAGGTTGGAGCTTCCTTGCCAATCAATTCATTTGTCGTTGATCTCCCCAATCAAAGTTCTTCCCCTCATCTGTTATTTTGAGATGGGAATGGGATTAGGATATTAAATTCTGTGTGTTCTTGCAGTTTGTTATTGTTGTAGATGATGAAGACAGAGAAAATGAGGGAGATTTAATAATGGCAGCATCTTTGGTAACGCCTGAAGCTATGGCCTTTATAGTCAAGTATGGCACTGGAATCGTATGTGTGAGCATGAGAGAAGAAGACTTGGAGAGGCTGCAACTTCCCTTGATGGTCACCCATAAGGAGAATCAGGAAAAGCTTTGCACAGCTTTTACTGTTTCAGTGGTATGGATCTTCATGTATGTTAGGTCAAGGCTATTGCCATTTTAATATTTTTATCCGGAAATTTTTATAAAGAGCTTTTTACCCAGACAGATAAGCTTAAATAGAATGGCCTATTGCTTTGGAAGACGATGAGTCCCCAAGATGGCATGACTCACCATGTGATTTAATGTTTGATTTCTCTTATTTTTTGGCACTATCTGGAACAGTTTTGGTTGTTTCTGTGTGCAATTGTGACATCCATGACGTGATTCTTCTGCTTTTATTGTTTGGGATGTGAGTAATTTTAAAGCCATCAAAAGGTTTTATCATCATGCATTGGTTAGGAATATAAATCTTATTGACTTAATGCTATTATCAAGTTACTCAATATCATATTAGAAATCAATGGATGATGTTGGACATCTTTTCTAAATAACTGATTTAGCCGCTTTACAAAAATCTATCTGTATTGAGCACTGTGACATGAACCTATGATGTAATTGCTCATAGTTGTGCACATGGTTTTGTAGGCAAAAGCTTAGTTCTTCTGAGAGAATTTTGTAAGTTAAATACATGCTAGAAAGGAGATCGAAGTTGCCATGAGAGAATGCATTGTCCTGCGGAGGGCGTTAGCACAAAAAAATTCATTAACTATAGGCTGGATTTTTGCTTTTGGTATTGTAGTTGACTAAAGAAACAAGTTTGGAAGTTTCTAATACCTCAGTAGTTTCTTATGGAGGATCACTTGATTAACTGTGAGATCTGAGTCGGTCATCTTTTCATATAAGGACGCAAAACGCGGGACAACTACTGGTGTCTCAGCTCATGATAGAGCCAGGACTATATTGTCTCTTGCATCAAAAGATTCGAAACCTGAAGATTTTAATCGGCCGGGCCATGTTTTCCCCCTGAAATATAGAGAAGGAGGGGTTCTCAAAAGAGCTGGGCATACAGAAGCTTCTCTTGATCTGGCGATGTTGGCTGGGTTGGAGCCTGTTGGAGTTTTATGTGAGATAGTGGATGATGATGGTTCTATGGCCAGATTACCAAAGCTTCGACAATTTGCGTTGAAAGAGAACTTGAAGATAATTTCGATTGCTGATTTGATCAGGTATTTTTGCACCCTAATTGCATGAACCTGAAAATAATTTCAATTGCCGATTCAATCAGGTACTTTGCACCTTTTTGCATGCTCAATTTTTCTTTTTTTAAGTTTGTCGTCCCTTTGATTTTGGCTGAGACAGTCTTCAATCGCCTTCAGAGTGGTCATTTTCAGCCATCTGTTGTAAAATGGTGAATCTCCTTTCTGAGCATCCAATCTGAGAGGTGATTTTCCCTGTAGAATTTCCACAATCAAGCAACTAAGCACCTTTGTATCTTGTTATCTTCTTTGCGAAATCCGAATTGAGGCTTCCTCTGTAAGTCAGATGTCAACAAAGCTATGACTTGACAAATTCAGCAGTTTAGATTGCTATTAGTGGTACCCTGCACTTCTGTCATCTGATATTTGATTGTATCTCCTGGAATTAGATGTGTTTTGCATTTTTTTTTTGGTCACTTGCTTCATCTGTGGACGATTCATTGCATTTGGAATCTCATGCATAGGATCAAGAAGTACTATGACTCTATGGAGATGTTAGAAGTGTTCGAGTTATTAGAAGTACATCAGAAGAGATAACTTATACAAATTAAAGTTCCTTCTTTTAAGTCACCCAATCCTTAGACTTTGGTAGATGCCTCATCTAATTGCTCAAGTCATGTTTGGAACAAGGTTGAAGACTTTGTTCTTAAGCATGATGCAGATTCATAGTAAACAGCACGTTTGGTTGTACTAATGACTATTACATTACAGTTCTATCACTGGCTGATTACCCACTATAGCATTTGCTTGCAGTAATAGCTATTACACATGATCCATGTAATAGCTATTACATCATAAAATACTTTTGTCTCTCTTTTTTTCTCATTCACTTTATGAATGATAGATATTAATTATCGTCAAAATAATTATTGATATCACTATATCCATTTGCAGTATTTTTGTGATTGATGTAATATTAATTACGTTACTTTGATAATGCATAATTTTATTATGTTGAAGATGCATAATGTGATAATCAGCATAATAGCAGCTGCTCCCTGTTAGGTATGTTTATTTAAATTTTCATAAATTAAAATCACATTAATTGATGCTCAAATTGTGATAAAATTATTATTTCAATCATGCTATTAGTTATGCGACAATTAATATTTATTTCTAAGTAAAAATGTATTATATGATAAATTTAAATCATAATCATGAATTAATTTTTCAATGATAGATGAAAAATTATATATTAGATTGTAATATCTGGATGATTGGCGATTAAAGTGATGATTACTAAAATATAATATCTAATTTAGCATAATTTCATGTTATGCACTTAATTTAATATTATAATCATAAATAGATTATTAAATGTTAGGTAAATATTTTGATATGGTATATTATATATCTGGTAATTTATATGGGGCATTAGTTTCATCAATAAATATTGACTATCGAAGTGATAATTATCATATTCCCTTCAATTATGATTTCAGGGGTATTTTGGATATCCTAATGCTATTCTTCCCTTAATTACATATCTCATTAACGAAATTAAACTGTTTAATAGGTATTGCATTACTTAAACTAAACAGTGTAGTAGGTATTAGGCCGCAACTCTCCCTCCTTAGGTTGATCTTGTGAAGGGGCCTTTCCATATTTTGCCAATCAGGGCATTAGATTCTCACCAAGGTTTGGTGATGTGTGATGCTATTGGAACTTGGAAGATTGTCTTCCATTATCATGTTTCCTGTGTGGCATGCATATGGTTTTTATGTTGGAATATGTGTTCTCTGGCTTATTGCAATAAAATTCATTGTCTACACCTTTTACGGCAGATATAGAAGAAAAAGGGATAAGTTGGTGGAGCAGGCTGGTGTCGCCCCTATACCCACAATGTGGGGGCCTTTCATGGCCTTTTGTTATAGATCACTGCTTGATGGGATTGAGCATATTGCCATGGTTAAAGTAAGTGCCATTGCAGAAGAACGAAAGAATATTTCCATAAGTTACTATGAAACTGGTACCGGATGCATGATTTAGAATAATCTCTCAGTTTGCCTAGTGTTTTGATTTTTCATAATGATATATGTGATGCAACAGCTTACTGAAATAGTTTGTAACTCTGTTCTTTCCCCTTTAAAACTTGTTATGATGTCTGACCATATAACTACATTCTTTTTGTGGTTGCCATCACTTATATGGTTTAAAAACTTCCAAATACAAAAGATAGCAAGTTTTCTTTTGACATTACTGAGGTGCTGTCTTGTACTTTTCATCAATTTTTAGCGTGTTCTTGGAAATATGTTCATTTGTGAGTCTTTAGTAACTTTCGTTTGATTGGCCTACATCAGGATGAAGATACATGGGACAACATTAGGTGTAGGCTTCAACTGTCTGTTTAATTCATTCTGGACATGGACTGGTCATCTGCTTTGTATAATATATATTTTCAAAATGTGGCCTACCCACCATACTTCCTTGGATGTAATGATTTGAGAAAAATGAAAGATGCTTCTTATCTTGTTTCAAAAATATACATCTATTTTCAGAGTACCTGTAGTTGGAAATTCCAAATTACTGGTCCTTCTTGTTCCGTAGTTACAATTTTTTCTACTTGATTTTACTTTCTCAGTATAATCTATGCGCATCAGTAGATGTTATGCCTGTGGAGGGAGGAATATCAGAACTCCTGAAGATTGAGAATACTCAATTTCTATTGTTGGGTTTGTAAGACCGTCCACACCTGCAAAGATGTTCATTTGGTTGTAATTCATCGATGAACCAATCCCTTAGCAGAGACAGAAGCAAAGGTGATAAAATATATCAAATGAGAAAAGCAGGCGGGTGGTACTCAGGGGGTTTTGAGAGAAGGGGAATCAAAAAACCAATCACTATGTAGTGATCTTAAAATAATAGCTGAAATCAATAAAATAAAAATATAGCCTATCAAGTATGCACACCACAAAACGAGGGGAGCTTTGCATTAGATAACGCTGCACGTACTTTTCAGTAAAATGAATTATCATAATTATTTTTCAGGGGGTTGGGGAAGGACCCCATTGCCGTTCCAGAGAATTTTGTTTTCATTCTCTACTATATAAATCAAATAGACTGTTTGTCTCTATGGAGGAGGTTTATCTCCTGGATGGTTAGCAAATTCTCAATTTTCCAGTAGTTTAGTAGCTATGTGGAACACCAACTCAAGCAAAACATAAACTCTAAATTCTAAGCTTGTAAGAATTTTCTACATATGCTGTTTAATACTAGAAATTGTCATGCAGTCATCGAGGTAGGCTCTTGACTCTTGATAAGGATGTTTCACTGAGGTTTTTAGTATTAAACATACATGATTAAGTCAGCATATGGCAGAAGCCTTATCAGTTGTAATGGACCTGGTTAGTTGTCTCCCCGAAATGCTCTTGTTGTTTTCAAAAATTCTTCAACAGAGTGATGAAAGGTATTTATTAGAAGTAATAGATACTTCTGAAGCCAACAAAAGTAATCATGAATTCTCATCACCAAGTAGCAACTAACTCATATGATAATCCTGTTTTGTGCATTGAGTTTCTGACTAGCAAAGCTTATCCTATAGACCACAGATTGGACAGTTTTGTTGGTCAATACCAAATATTAATTTATAAATGCTGCGTCTCATGATAGTCAGTGTGTACTTTATTAAGTCAAAATGAATTAGGAGGTTTGAACTTTGATCCCTTTAGGGTGAGATTGGAGATGGACGCGACATTCTCGTGAGGGTACATTCCGAGTGTCTCACAGGCGATATATTTGGATCGGGGAGATGTGACTGTGGAAATCAGCTGGCGCTTGCTATGAAACAAATTGAGGCAGCTGGGAGGGGTGTGCTAGTGTATCTCCGTGGGCATGAAGGGAGAGGGATTGGTTTGGGCCATAAGCTTCGTGCTTACAACTTACAAGACGATGGTCGTGACACTGTAGAAGCCAATGAAGAACTTGGATTACCTGTTGACTCCAGAGAATACGGCATCGGTGCACAGGTTCGTGCTAAAATCCCATTCTCTCTAGTGCCATCATATTGGGCTTCCATATTTATTTCTAATATAGCATGTTTGGAGTATGCTATATGTTTGTTTGCTCTCTGTTTGGTATTTAATCTCCTCCCCTGCAATGTATCAAACTGCACTTGCGAATCACATGTTGGCTCTAGCCTTGTCAGGGTATCTAGACGTGCAAACTTTTTTATGGAAGGGGTACAAACTTCTTGATTTTGAACTTGCACCAGATTTCTAGTTCTGCTTTATGGCTTTAGAGTACAATAAAACTACAGATTACACCGTCTGATGTGCTTGAAAGGTCGCTCCTGGTTGCAAAAGCAGTTTCTCCCATCCCTTATGCTTTGTGACTGCTGCACATCCCTTTCCTCTTGTTTGGTCTATTTCTTTTCGCACCCGTTTCTTTTCCTGTCTTTCATTGCAAAGTAAGAGTTGTTGATCAGTGACCAAATCACTGCAGATTTTACGAGATATAGGCGTACGCACGATGAGGCTGATGACGAACAATCCTGCCAAGTATGTAGGCCTCAAAGGCTATGGTTTGGCCATAGTCGGTCGGGTGCCGTTATTGACGCCTCTGACCGCGGAGAACAGAAGGTATCTGGAGACGAAGCGCTCGAAGATGGGACATGTCTATGGCCACGGAGATAGCGATTCCGCCGCAGATAACTCATCCGAGGCATGAACAAATTCAAGAACGCGATTCCTGCCTATCGGCTTTTCGTACGTATTCGGAGCATTATGGATTTCCCGACATTTTGGCTATCAACTAACATTTGATTGTCTTTTGTCCCTTGGAGAAGACTATAGATATATTGTTTGGAACCGTAAGCAATTTGTTGTAGAATTTAGTAGGTATTCGTCCGTTAGCTAAAGTTTTTTAAAGGTTTGACCCGGTTTGACCTGGGATCGAACTTGTGAAATCTTGATTAGAAGGTGTAATTGGATCATATTATTAAAACCTTTCTGACATTACTCAGTTTTCCCAAATCTGGCTGTGAAATTGCAAGAAATTGTATTTTCCACTGGGGGTTCGCCCTAGTGGCCACCCTTCCAACTTGGAAGGAGGAGGTGGAGGGTTCAAATCCCTACCTTCTCAGGGGGATTGGGATGGGGACGATTTTATTTCAGGAGTGGGTTTTGACTCCCACGCCCTGCAAAGAGGTAGGACAAAAGTCTGAGAGCAAGTGTTAGATTAGGATTAGAGTAGGACCGACAAAAAAAAAAAAAATCACGATAGTCCAATCTTAACCGAAAAACTTGTGAATTTCTTCGGTTGATCATGACATTTTCAAAAAAACGAATCACAAGCTTTCTAAGGATGCATTTGATAATCATTCTGTTTTTAGAAATAATTTTTGCTGAGAAATGAATTTTTCTTTTAATTCTATTTTCAAGAATAATTTTCGAGTTTTTGAAAGCATTTGGTAATAAATTTTTATTCTCGGGATAAAAATGCGTTAGGTAGAATTGGTAATTTTTTAATACTTTTATTATATTTTTCTTATTTTTTCTTTTTTCTTTTCTCTTGTTCTTCCTCCTTCTTTGTGGCCGGTTGGTGGCCATGATGGTGACAGTGACCGATTGGGTGAGGTTTGGCGAGCTCGCCTGGTCACCATGAGACTCAACCTTGCTAGATCTTGGTGAGGCCTAGCCTCACGCTGGCTAGCAAAGCCAAGCCTCGCTGTGGCTTGGTGTCACTAGGGGCTGGCGATGCTCTAGCGGGGTCATCGGCCTTCATCTGGCTATTTGACGGCCATGGCCGAGGTCGGTGGGTGGCTAAAAGGAAGGTGAAAAGGAAAGAAAAGAAGAGGAAAGAGAAGAAAAAAGAGGAGAAAAAAAAATAGACTTGATTCTAAAAATTATT
Source organism: Eucalyptus grandis x Eucalyptus urophylla (assembly GCA_028830015.1). Classification (NCBI taxonomy): domain Eukaryota; kingdom Viridiplantae; phylum Streptophyta; class Magnoliopsida; order Myrtales; family Myrtaceae; genus Eucalyptus; species Eucalyptus grandis x Eucalyptus urophylla. The sequence continues at coordinate 59,467,996 of CM054200.1, read as the reverse complement.
CTCGAAAACAATAATTTTTTTTTTTTACTTTTTGATTTTGTTCTAAATCTATTCCTAAGAACAAAAAAAAAAAAAAAAGAATTTTGGTTACCAAGAACAAAAGATTTATAGACATATTTATGTTATTTTTTTTATTGTCAGAAATAAAAGAATAAAATTAGTTATTTATGGGAGTATTATCAAATAGATCCTAAGTCACCGGAAGGAAGATGCCCCTATTGAAGTTGTTGACCATCATTTCAAGTCAGCATTTGTGATTTTTCAATTTCAAAGACTTTCTCTCGACCAAAAGAAAAATTCATTAACTTCCATTAAGCCCTTTCCAAGGAAGGCAACAAAAAGTGGACGAAAGATGGCATCTTTATCTATGATCACTGCCTCTTTTTGTAGTCGCCTTACAAAAGTCACACTCCATGGAATCTTTAGCGGGTCGAGGACTCTCCTTTTACTTTTTCGGATTAGATAAATATTCGAACAATTAATGTATCGCTATGATCTATTTAACATATATATAATTGATCCGAAAATTGAGATTCATCCTCTCATTTCCTTTTTCTACCTAATTATTGATCGTCATTTCATGTAAAGGAAAATGAAACAGTATTTGTTTAGCAACATTGAATCTTTACGAGATTCACAATCATTAATTTTTTTATTCGACTTAGGTTTGGTGCATGTAGGTAGAGTAAAATTCATCCTATGAAAATATAGCTTTGGTCGCTATTTATGTGCATTTACTCAATCACCTATTTCATTTGGATTTACAAGGCATAAAGGAAACCTTAGATGATTATTGGTGGGATGTTATTACCTAATATAGCGAGAATTTAATTTAATCTTGGAGACTTAGCATTGCGTGCAAGTAATTATATCTCCAAAGTTGTAAATGAAAAAGCAAAGAAAAGAAATAAATCATTTGAAGGACAGTCAAAAAGGGGAAAAATAAAAACTTTCTTTATGCTTTCTTACCCACTAAGCCTTGCTTTTTAATTTGGATATTTTTTTTATTTGTTCTAGGTATCTTTTTGGGGAAGGGATGGAAGGCCGATAGGCGACAATTAACCGGGTAGGTAAGTTGATGTGATCTAAATAGGTAGTTTTAATCCAGCTTACTTACCTACCAATGAATCGACTAAAGAAAAAAAAAACAAACCTACCAATAAAACATTTTTTTTATTTTTTTTTTCCTATTGAGAGCATGAATATTGGGATATGCAAATAATTTATTCCAGGAAATTGCACATTCCAAAAATGGAAAATTATTTAGCAACGAAAAATTAGAACATATTTCTTCTTTTCCTTTTTAATGTTTTTTTAATGTCTTTATGGAAACTCTTGCCACGTTTTTCTCTTTCCAAATTCATGTTGGCTTGGGCACCAAGTACGAATCCAATGGAAAATACTGGGATTTTTCTTTCTCGATTGGACATTAAAAAAATGGTAACAAATCGAATCGAGTATGAAATTGGAGAGAAATTATTTCGCACATTGCCCAAAACCGCACATCATATTTGTCTCTATTTATTGTCATTGCCGTTTCTTGTAAATTTTCCTCAGAAATATTTGCAAATCGGGCTCAATTTCCTTCATATAAATCACCAAAAAGGGAAATTATGTAAAACCATCTGAATTTGGGCTCTAATACACATCTGCTCCTGCTCTTTCAACCATTCCACAATCCTCCCTCAATTTCCACCAGCATTTGCAATGCTTATGACTCTTAAGGGTAAAAATATATTTTTATTTTTTGAATGAAATCTCTCTTTTATAATTAATTTTTGTAAAATTGGAAAAAAATATTAAAAAAGAGAAAAAAAACTAATTAACAAAAAAAAATAAAGAAAGAAAAAACACAGTCCAACCAAAAGAATGAAAGAATATATGCAATTTAGATAAAAGGAGAAAAAAGGCTTAAAAAATGGCACTGTCGAATTACAAAAATTGGATGCCAATACGTAAATAATTAATTAATGCCAAAAAAAAATCGACCGATATAGAGTACTTCCAAATATCACCTTAAGTTTCAGCTAAACATTTCAAATTTCTTCCATTAGTCGAGGGCATAATCCTCTTTTAATAAACATTTTTTTTAAATATTCTCATTTTCAATCATTTCATGCATTAATTAATCGTCAGAATTGACACGACGATAATCCGATACCTATAATTCGATCATTTAATTATCAAGCCCGTTCTTTCTCTCTTCCTTTCACTTTCACTCACTGGCATCGTCTACTCTTTAATGCACCTCACCGACACTGTCGAAAGACTCATCAAATAATATTAGCAAGCTTTATGCCTAACCAAAGTGTGATAACTAAGCTTGTTTTGAACATGAACACCTCAAATATGCTATTTTTCCTCCATATCTTCCCTCAACAAATGAGATGAACATGCAGAGCTCTTTTCCCATCTCTCAAATTGTGCAAAATCCACAATTTTTCTTCCTGACCCAAAAAAAAAAGTTCAATTTTTTTGCTATGGAGAAGTGAGGAAGGAGGAAAACCTTAAAAAAAAAAAAAACAGCGAATATAAAAATCGAAACTTTCGAGGAGAGAGAGAGATACCCAAACTGTCTCGTCGCGTCTCGTCATCTTCCCGGCATCTCTCCGTCTCTGTTTTCTCTGTCCTCTGTTTCTCTCTCTCTCTCTCAACAGCAAAAGCTCGACTCTTGAGTGTGAGAGAGAGAGAGAGAGAGAGAGAGAGAGAGTGTGCGAGAAGCCGAGCTTTCTCTCTCTAGGTTTTTCCTCCGATGCCATGAGCCAATCGTCGATCGCCTCCGACGTCCGGCACCACCGCCACCCGCCGCCGTACGGGGCCGCCGCGCCCTTCCGCCCCCGCCTCTTCCCGTCGAACCGGCGCCCCCCTCCCCCTCCCTTCTGCCCCCACCTCCACTACCGCCCCGTCGACCGCCCCCCGCCGCCCTGCTTCATCGTCGAGCTCCGCCTCCGCCACCACCTCCCCCTCCCCCGCCGCGGCGGCCCCGCCCCCGCCCCCGGCCCCGCCACCGCCAGGCCGGACCCACGCGCCCTGGTCGCCGGCTGCCGCCCCGAGCCCGCCAATTCGACCTTCTACGAGGCTGGCGACGCGGCGGCCGCGCTCTACTTCGAGCGGTGGGAGGACGCGCGCGACGCTGCCCTGCATCTCTGGGAGTCCCGCCTCTCCGGCGCGCACCCGTTCTCGCCGGAGCTCGCGTCGTCGATCGCCGCCGGGCCCGACGCTAAACAGGAGCTCGAAGGGAGGCTCAAGGCCTTGTTTCTCGAGAAAATTGGGGCCTTGCTGGATGGAGAGGCGGTGCGAAAATGGGAGGCGAAATCGCGCCAAGTAAAGGTTGAGATTGATAAACTGAGAGCGCCGATGATGAGGAAGAGGTCGGTGGGTCTTAGGATGTTCGGCGAGCTGAGCGAGAAGGTCAAGGGGCTTTCTTCGGAGCAGGAACTGATCGAGAAGAGGGTCATGGAGTTTAAGTCTGCAATGGTCTGCATAAGGGATCACATCGAAGGAAATGCTGTTGAGGAGGCTTTGCCGGTCTTCAAGTTTGAGAGTGGCCATGTCGATTGGTCTCGGATTCATCAGTTGATTCTGAGGGAGTGTAAGAGGCTCGATGATGGCTTGCCCATCTATGCCTGCCGGCAGGACATTCTTCAGCGAGTTTATAATCAGCAGGTAGTTGGAACTTTTTGTTCTTGTATTTTATCCTTGATTTTATGTAATTGGAATGCTGAACGGCGGGAAATCCACCCGTGTTTATATTCCCAGAGTCCTAAGTCTATGTGTGTATATACAATAGCACGAGAGTTATGAAAATTCCTTTTCTTTTTATGAACTGGTATAGCATACTACCCTGACAATTCCTAAGGGTTCCTTGACCTTATTGCCTTTTGCATTATGCGCGAGTGATGGCAAATTGTCGTGCTTTTCTGATGTTGGTTGCCACCAATTCGCTTGGATCAAGTTGTTTTAGTGAGTTGGAGCATCTCCCTCCATTTTAAGTCGTCTGCCCGGACTGATTATCTTAGAAGTTCATTTTAAATGCATCTGTTAGGGCATATCATTCTTATTGGCAGCATCTATTAAGTCGGTGGGTTAGGATATTTTTTTTTTCTTTGGTTGGGTTCGTCTATCTCATTACACACTAACCCCTTGTCTTTGTAGGAGTAGTTGTTTCTTTGGAGTAGTAGGGATGAATTTTGCATATGACTTCAATAGAAGATAAAAATCAGCGTCGGTATGCACTTTGTTTGAAATTTGAATTCTTTTCAACCTCCCCCAAGATGTCCAGTAGATATTTCGAAGTTATATGTTTGCAATCAGAGATTGCTTACTTCTTTAGCCTTTTGAGATTTGATTGGTTTTGGCTTTATTTTGTGTTCACGACATGTTAAACCTTGATCCCTGAAGTATGGCGGCATTAGCATGATATATTCTCTGTCCTCTGTATCTCATGACTTTTGGCTTATGTATAATTTTCCAATATGGCATCTTTCTTTAACCTCAACAAATCAATTTTCAAAATTCTTTTCTTCTTTTCTGAATGCTTGTCAATCTCTACTTGTAAATAAAGAGAACATTGTTATTTGAATGACCTTTTCTGTTTATCATTATGCAGAGAATAAACTGGTGCTAAGACATGTTACTAGTCTCTTCTTGTCTCTTCTTTTTAGCTGTCCAGTTCTCAACTTTGCAGGGCTTTTGCCCTAGGTTAATGCCTCTTGTCATATCTCTGTAGGGCTTTTGCCCTTGTTTAATGATCACTTTCCATCAAATTTTCAATTTTTAAATTTCTCGTCATAGTTGGGTGACTTGAACCTCACATGCTTTACCTGAGGTATCTATCTGCTAGTCGGTATAAAGATGGTGCCAAGTGGTCGCATCCTCTTTTCAGAAGAAGTGCTTCTCTGTGGTCAGTTTCTGTAATTTTTCTTATTTCCTTGGCATCCAGCCATTCACTATACTCAATCATCCTCAATAGATTTCTATCTTGTTTCAAGGATCTAATTCATCTCTTAAAAACACTATTCTATTGAGCAGAGAAAATCCGTCGTTGAAATTAACTCACTGATAGCATCATCTTTCTGTACACTGTTGCGCCTGAAGTAACAAAATACAGTAGTTGGTGATTGGTTAGTCACAGAAACTTGTGTCTAGTGGATGATACGGTCTGCCTTTAAGCTGTCAGTGGTGATTGTAGCTGTTGATGCATGATTGTATTTAAACGGAATAATGAATTGATGGTCTTGGAAGTTTGGCTCCATGGTGGGTGGCAGGAAGGTGGTAGCAATATAGTGTGGACTAGTGGGTTGTCATTTGATGGTGATCAGGTGACTTATTGGTTGATGGTGGTGGATTGTGATTGATGATTGGTGGTCGTTTGCTAGCGACATGAGTGACAGACATCCTTTGAATGACTAATCCTTGTGGAGATTGGAAGTGTTTTTTTATACTTAATATGTACTTTTAGATCTACAATGTGAATTTTTAGTTCAAGATGTTTGACTATGGGAATAACAATGACATGCTGAAGATTTCAGGGAAAGTGCAATGGAAGTTTCAAAACTTTGTACTAATTACAGATGAGTCCTAAAACTGCGTGATAAATCTATTTGAATTTTACATTCAAGGATTTTCAGCAGTTTCTCTCACCAAAAAATCACGTGTGACATTTGCAAACTATGCCATGTGTGATATTCTGACGGTATAAAGCTGGCAGAGTTGTTTGTTTGGACCAATTTTAAAAGTTGTAGGACATATATAAGGACCTATTTGTACTCATGAAATAGTTTTAGGACTTCGAGTATACTTTCATTGGAAGATCTCCATAGTTTTCATTGTAAGATGGGGACTCTTCGGTTGACTGGTGAATTGCAATGAACAGATTTCCCTTTCTTAAACTAGATCGCTCATTATCATAATCCGGTGTCGTCAAGCCACTCTTTGGGTGACTTTTATTTAATTCTGAGTCTTACAGTCACCCTAATTCATAAATTGTGATCGATAGACATAGTGGGTTATGTAGAAGAATGATGCTATTGCCTCTGAGGCATCTCTAAGATATCTAGATCATTATGATATACTCAGGTTATGTTTTTGCTCTGATATTAGAAAAGGATACCATTCTTTTTGTTGGGATTTTTTGTTGGTTTTTTTTTTTTTTTTTGGGTTTTGGGGGGGTGGGGGGTGTAAGCCACCTGAGGGTGCCGCTAGTTGTAAAACAAATTTCAAGTTGGTGACACAAGATTGACTGTACCGGAAGTTCCTACGTTATATTTACTGAAGACTAGCTGATGATTGGCGGAATACATGATGTTAGCTAATCTGTCTGCAGAATTACGGAAACTTCCTCCTCATTATTTATAGGATGTAACACGTGCCTCTTAAACTATTGTGGGATTCACTGTTTAATGTTGTTGAGATGTTATTTGAGATTACTTTGCTAAAGCAATCCAGTATTTATTAAATCTTTCCTTGCATGTCTATTTTGTCAGCGCTTCTCTTCTCTAGTTCCTCATTTTACGCTCTTCCTTCCTTTTTTAGTCTTTTCACCTTAAGTTTTCAGATACGTGGTACTAAATCTTCGGAGTTGCATATTGACCATTTTAGATCACAAGAAAGTGTGAATGTTGATCTTTGAATTGCCTTTGGACCTTTAAATACCAATCTCATGGAGAACTTTTTCCCCCCAAATCTAGAGTTGGATGTAAAAGATCAGGAGAGCTTTACCGTAAATGTTCTCTGTATTAAAACGGTATTTAAGGTGCATTAAGAATGCTTCGACTTTGGCAATATCTTAGAGACTGAGTACTTGCTTCTGTGTAAACAAACTCACGATGGATGGCTTTTCCTGCTCCAATATTATGTTCTCTAACAGAACAGTTCGTTTAAGTAGTAGTTTCTTTCTTTGCACTTTGATAGTGGCTCCAATGTTATATACTTGGAATTTGGTTGGCTTTTCAAATTGAGATGAGCTCGTTGAGGCAGAGGATCATCCTCGATATATAAGATAAAAAAGGTAAATTAGGAGAAATTGCATGTAATCATCTCTCCACTAGTCTCACATCTGCCAGTTGTGGTTACGAGATAATTAGAGTAAGTGAAGCATTTATGACACTTTCCCTTTTTTTGCTTTATCTTGTGTCTTTAATTTGCAAATTTCGGGAACAGCCAAGAGGTTGTTATCTCAATGATAATGTCTTGATTGGAGAGTTTAGATAGTGAACTCTGGCCTCAGGTTGGAGGGAAAAATTTTCTCCTGTGGGACCATTGGGCCTTCGTCAGGAAAAATTAACTATAATAAAGATGAATGGAGAGACATATTGGAGTATTAATTCTGTAAAGTTAGTCTCTTGTTTATTTCCGAATGTTCTATGTATTGGTTACCTTCCATGTCTTTCAGTTCACAGGTATAATACCCATCTATTTTTCAACATCAATTATTTATCATGCATCAGAGCAAGAAACCAATTCATAGGATTGAAAAGGCTAGAATTTGCATGAATAGACTACTTGAGGTGATTCCATGTTCTTTTTACTACAAACTACTTTGTGGATTTACTACAAACTTAATATGTTACTATTGCATTTTTATGTTGGTAGTTTATGTCATTCACTATGATGATGAATCTAAATGCTAATTCTTGGTTCTCTTTGCAAATATTTTGCACAGATAATGGTATTGATAGGAGAAACTGGTTCGGGGAAAAGCACCCAGTTGATTCAATTTCTTGCTGATTCAGGAGTGGGTGCATATGGTTCCATAGTATGTACTCAACCTCGCAAGATTGCTGCAATTTCCTTAGCAGAGCGGGTCAGAGATGAAAGTATTGGTTGTTATGCAGGCAATGCAGTTGTCCGTGATCTCACATTTTCCTCTTCTCAATTTTTGAAGTCAAAGTTAGTATACATGACTGATCATTGTTTGTTGCAACACTACATGTGTGACGAGGATTTATCTGGGATTTCCTGCATCATTATTGACGAGGCACATGAAAGAAGCTTGAGCACCGATCTCCTTTTGGCAGTAATTAAAGAATTACTTGGCCGGAGGTCTAATTTGAGGCTTATCATAATGTCCGCAACAGCTGATGCAGACCAGCTTTCAGAATACTTCTATGGGTGTGCTATATTTCATGTTGTGGGTAGAAACTTTCCAGTAGATATCAGATATGTGCCACCTTCATCTGCTAGGGCAAATTCTACCGGGGTTATTGCATCATATGTTGATGATGTTCTGAGGATGGCTAGTGAGATTAACAGAAGAGAGAGAGGAGGGACCATTCTTGCCTTTTTAACTTCTCAAATGGAAGTAGAGTGGGCTTGTGAAAAGTTTGAAGATCCATCTGTGGTTGTGCTGCCTTTACATGGGAAGCTCGCTTATGAAGAGCAGTTACGAGTTTTCCAGGAGTATCCCGGGAAAAGAAAGGTAATATTCTCCACGAATCTTGCTGAGACATCACTTACCATTCCTGGAGTTAAGTATGTGATCGATTCTGGTTGGGTGAAAGAAAGCAAGTTCGAACCAGGCACCGGGATGAATGTTCTGAAAGTTTGCAGGATTAGCCAAAGTTCTGCGAATCAAAGAGCTGGTCGAGCAGGGAGAACAGAACCTGGACGGTGTTATAGGCTCTATGCCGAGTCTGACTTTGTCTCGATGCCCCGCAGCCAGGAACCTGAAATTCTTAGGGTGCATCTAGGCATTGCTGTTCTGAGGATCCTCGCTTTGGGAATTAATGATTTGCGGGAATTTGATTTTGTTGATGCTCCCTCTGACAAAGCCATTGACATGGCCATTAGAAATCTTCTTCAGTTGGGGGCCATTACTGTGATTGATGGTACTTATGAGTTGACAGATGTCGGCAGGTATTTGGTTAAGGTTGGAGCTGAACCTCGGCTAGGTAAGTTGATCTACAGTTGCTTTCATCATGACTTGGGCAGAGAAGGTGTTGTTCTTGCTGCTGTGATGGCAAATGCAAGTAGCATATTTTGCAGAGTTGGTAGTGATACGGACAAGCTTAAATCTGATTGCTTGAAGTTGCAGTTTTGCCATCGTGATGGTGATCTGTTCACTCTTCTGTCTGTTTACAAAGAATGGGAGTCTGTGCCTCAAGAAAAGCGGAATCTGTGGTGTTGGGAGAACAGCATCAATGCCAAATCAATGAGAAGATGCCAAGAGACAGTCAAGGAATTTGAAGACTGCCTTAGAAGGGAACTCAACATTACAGTCCCATCTGTCTGGCATTGGGATCCTTATAAGCCTAATAAGCTTGATGACCTTTTAAAGAAAGTTATACTATCCTGTCTTTCTGAAAATGTTGCCATGTACTCTGGATGCGATAAACTTGGTTTTGAAGTGGCTTTGACTGGTCAGCATATACAATTACACCCTTCATGTTCGTTGTTATCGTTTGGGCAGAAGCCGAGATGGGTCGTTTTTGGTGAAATCATATCATCGTCTATTCCATATCTGGTTTGTGTTACAGCTTTCGATTTTGACTTTTTGTCTACACTTTGCCCTCCTCCCTTGTTTGATTTTGATGAGATTGAGAGTCGGAAGTTGCAATCGAGGGTAATGACTGGTTATGGCAGTACTCTCTTGAAGAGGTTTTGTGGGAGGTCCAACTGTAGCCTTCAAGTCCTTATATCACATCTTCGGGAAGAGTGTATGGATGAACGGGTGACTGTTCAAGTTGACGTGGATCAAAATGAGGTTTCAGTATTTGCTTCTTCGCAGGATATGAAAAAAGTTTTTACTCTTGTCGGTGACTCACTGGATTGTGAAAAGAAATGGTTGCTGAATGAATGCATTGAAAAGTGCTTATATCATTGCCCAGGCATTTCAGCCCCCGTGGCACTGTTTGGAGCTGGTGCTGAGATTAGGCATTTGGAACTGGATAAGAACTTTTTGACCATTGATGTATGTCATCCGAATGTTAATTCTGTCGATGATAAGGAGCTTTTGGTTTTTCTTGAAAAACACACACAAGGTAGCATTTGTGCCATCCATAAATTCACAGGCAGCTTGCCAGATGGCGACGACAAGGACAGATGGGGCAGGATAACTTTTGCTACCCCTGAGGCTGCCAAACGAGCTGCTGAGATGAAAGAAGTTGAATTTGGTGATGCCATGCTGAAGTTGCATCCATCACGGTCATTTTTGGGAAGTGATAATAAGTTTTACTCGTTTCCTGCTGTCAAAGCAAAAGTCCACTGGCCACGGAGGGAGAGTACAGGTTTAGGCATTGTAAAATGTGATGTCCGTGATGTGCCTATCCTGCTTTTTCATTTCTCCAACTTGGTTATAGGGGGCCAATATACTCGTTGTGATGTTGGCAAATATTACAAGGGCAGTGTAGTGATTAAAGGACTTGGAAAAGAGCTTTCTGAAGCTGAAATTTTGGATGAGTTGAGGAGAGCCACTGACAGGAGAATCCTTGATTTTTTCCTGGTTAGAGGAAAGTTTGTGGAGAATCCTCCAATCAACAAGTGTGAAGAGGCCCTCCTGAGAGAGATCACTCCTTTCATGCCCAAAAATAACCCTCGGGCGAGTCATTTTAGTGTTCAAGTCTATCTACCTGAACCTAAAGAGACCAATATGAAGGCTTTGATCACCTTTGATGGCAGATTACATTTGGAGGCTGCAAAAGCTTTGGAGCAAATTGATGGAAAGGTATTGCCTGGTTTTTTGCCTTGGCAGAAGATAAAGTGCCAGCAATTGTTTCACACCTCTTTATCATGTCCCGCACCTGTCTATTACGTTATCAAAGAGCAACTGGAAGATTTGCTTGCAAATTTCAAGGAAATTGAAGGTAGTTCTGGCATCACTTCTACATTCTCATCTCACTTTCAAGCCTTTTTTTTTGGGGGGGGGGGGGGGGGGGGGGGTGAAAATAATGTTTCTACTAGTTGTTACTGCATGATTCATTATGAGTCTGGTCTATTATGTTCTTACTAGATACTTTCTTCTTTTCTTGTTTGTTGTTTGTTCTTGTAAATATTGCTAGTCTGTGACAGCATCTGGAAGCTACTTCTTTTTGTCTGGTCACACCAGAATGGTAAAAATATGCGTAGTGCTTGCCTATTGTTGCAGAAATCAGAACCTATTTATTAGAACCTTGCTCTTTAAGTGGAAGTTGGTGTTTGGAGCCCCGTAGACAAATAATAGGGCATTCTGTATGTCCTGTTTCTTTAGTTGTGTCTGTTTGGTGTTTCTGGTTTTTGTAGGCTTGAGTAAGTGCCAGTAGTATCATTCTTAACAAGGTCCTTTGCTGTTCTTTGTGTCTACAATGAGCATATTTGCCAATGTTGCATTTCATTTTTTGATTTTTTTTTTTTTTAATGTACATCAGCATCAATGTCATTAATAGTTTCTGGTAAGTAACTTTATGAATTACTATATAGTCTATGCCCATGGAGGTTGTTTTATATCTTGAAGCTGAAGTTTGGCAGTATCCATCTCCCGTTGTATCCTTGGATAAGGAAATGTAACCCATGATTAAAAAATTGTTTATATTGCTGCACCTGCACCCTAATCCTCTTTTATGGTCTGTTATTAGCTTTTAACCACTTGTAGTGCTGGATGCAATAATTTATGACAAATGGGGTTTTAAAAAAGTCTGAAATATTTCCTATATGCGAGTCTGTGGTGTCTTTAACTTCTTGTGTCGGAAGTTCCCTGAATTGCTCTTACCATTTTACAAACAATATAATTGAAAACTATAGTTGCATGACTTTCCTTGTGATATCAAGTGTAGATGCTCTTTTTTTTTTTTTTTGGTTTTTATCACATTGCTGAATTGCTATACCATTCCTATTGTTTTTGTGACATTGCTGAATTGCTGTTTCATGGAAGATCAATATTTTCAGTTGATGAAATTGATTTATTGCACGGCATATCTTCAATGTAATATCTGGAAGTGAAGGTCGTGAGAGAGGTCTGGGGAAGTTTTGAATTTACCTTGTTTGTTTGTAAGTTTATTTGTCTTAAGGTCGACGAATTACATATCTAGTGGAAACTACCAACCCTTGATTCTACTTTTGGTATATGTCTTAAGGTTGATGAATTACATATCAACAATGACAGACCGGGAAATTATGGAGCATATAGTTCATCAACTAGAATATATGAAGGTTGCTGTTGCATTGCTGCCTTTCAAAGTGTTCCAAAAAATGAGGAATTTTTATTTTTTATTTTTTATTATTTTATTATTTTTATTTCAAAAGCTTTTGATTTGAGAGGGGTAATGACATTCACAGCCACGGCATCAATTTCTGAATGCTTACACATATCCCATATGCGCTGAGTAACGCATACTTTTCTGTAGACAGATACTAACTGCAGTAAATAACCTCATCTCAGGGGCAGAATGTCATTCGGACAGGACATCAAATGGTTGCTTTCGAGTGAGAATTTCTGCCAATGCAACAAGAACCGTGGCAGAGATGAGAAGACCTGTGGAAGAGCTTATGAGAGGGAAGACTGTTGACCACCCTAGTCTCACTCCTGCTGTAGTACAGATTCTTTTCTCCAGAGATGGCATCACTCTCTTGAAATCACTCCGGCAAGAGACTGGAACCTGGATATTATTCGACAGGCACACGTTGAAATTGAACGTGTTTGGATCTTCAGAGAAAATTGCTGAAGCAGAGGAGAAACTCATCACAACCCTTGTAAACCTTAATAAAAGCAAGCAACTTGAAATTCGACTTCGTGGTAGGGATCTGCCTCCTGATCTGATGAAGGAAGTTGTCAAGACATTTGGGCCCAACCTTGATGGACTTAAAGAAAAGGTACCTGATTCTGAAATCTGTCTTAATGCTGGTCGCCACATCATCTTTATGAAGGGCAATAAGGAGATGAAGGAAAAGGTAGAGGAGATTATTTATGATTTGGCGAAGGCTATTGGTTCTTCATCAGAGACACCTAATGAAGCGGTGGTAGCAGCAGAAGATTCCTGCCCGATTTGCTTTTGCGAGGTTGAGGATGGCTACCAGCTTGAGGGCTGTTCACATCAATTCTGCCGGGCCTGTTTGGTGGAGCAGTGTGAATCTGCTATTAGAAACCTTGATAGTTTTCCCATATGCTGTGCTCATGAGGGTTGTGAGGCTCCTCTTTTGGTTTCTGATTTGAGATCATTATTGTCAGCTGAGAAATTGGATGAACTATTTCGTGCCTCCTTGGGTGCATTTGTCGCTTCGAGTGGGGGGTTATACCGCTTTTGCCCCTCCCCGGACTGTCCTTCAGTTTATCGTGTCACTGGTCCTGGAATACTCCCTGAGCCGTTTCTCTGTGGAGCCTGCTATGCCGAGACTTGTACCAGGTGCCACTTGGAGCATCATCCTTATGTCTCCTGTGAGAGGTATCGGGAGTACAAGGAAGATCCTGATTTGTCTCTCAAGCAGTGGTGTTCGGGGAAAGACCATGTGAAGGAATGTCCACAGTGTGGGTACACAATAGAAAAGGTAGATGGTTGCAACCATATAGAGTGCAAGTGTGGAAGGCACCTCTGCTGGGCGTGCTTGAAATTATTCAGAACCAGCGAGGATTGCTATGACCATTTGAGGTCTGTTCATATGGCTATTATCTGAATTTTAGGTACTTGTGGTGGTTAGAAGCAGCTCTGTTTCATGTTATTTATGTAAATATTGTCAATGTACATAGTTCATCTGAAGGCCTAAAAGAAAAAGGAAATCGTCTAGCCAATTAGACTCATAGTACTAGCTCCCAGTTCGAGACTTTCAATAATGCTCTCTCTCTCTCTCTCATTATATTCATACACACGTGCGCACAATATGGGTGCATGCGAGAGCATGTGTGCCTGTTTGCGTCTGGGTGTGCCAGCTTGCATGTGTGCTGGGAATGCAGGCACATTGCATGGAGATGAGCTCAGGTTGGATGGTGAAGTTGTTTATAGAGCCTCTCTCGTGCCTGGGGTTATCGAGAGGTAGAGACTAACCGTACATAAAACCCTGGAGTTTAACATCTGGACTTGCTATGTCCGATTGACCATAGACAATAGCCTCTTTAGTTCTTGAATGAATTCCGGTTTTTAAGTTTGCACAGTAGAAGACATGGTAGGGTGGAATTTTTGAGTGCTTCTATAAAATGAGCAGTCAGATCCACTGCATGTACTTCTTCTTTATGGTCGGTCCCTCAGGTTAGACTTTGGCTCTGATCACGCATATGCTTTTACTAGTGAGAATGAGAAAATCCCACACTGGTGGGACTGCTTTGACCACTCAACTAGAATGAAGGACTGCAACTCAAATAAGAGACTTCAACTGTCGAAGAAGGTTGGACTCCAAAACACCACAAGTGATTCAAATTATGTCATTCTGTTGTTTGGCTCTTATCGCTTGCAATTGCTCTGTTTATCTTCATTACGGTTTCACCGGCGATCTCTGACAATAAGAGATCGTACTATTGCTTATACTGCTTGGGTCATGTTCAACTAGCAATTCCTAGTGAGGTTATGAGAAGTGTTGCTAGGTCGAAGTTTGTCATTCATTAGTTGTGCAATCCATGAAATCTACTAACTCGAGCGAGGGCTGCTGCCCCCGTTGAAGATTATATCGTACGACCACCAAGCGAAAATATTGCGCAACTAATGGCTTTTAGCCTATTCATGATTTTCGTTCCCACTTCCGTGCCGTGTATATATAGTGAATACACATACCTCTTACACTTAACATTTAACAACCATTGCACTCATTAATATCTCTTTAGGTTCCATATGAATATGATACAGCTATATATGTAATAATGTTGTGTAGTGCATTCATATGCACCACCTCCAAACCTTCGTTTTCAGGGGGAACTGGTCTTCTTGTTTCTTTTCCTCCTTCTCCCCATCACTTCATTGGCTGATGAGGTGTAACTGGGGGAGCTGATTATTACTAGTGATAGAAACCTTGCACAAAAGACAAACTGGTAAATTGGTGGACCTAACGCCTTATCTCTCCAACTTGACTAGTTGTCCTAGTGCCCCCCTTGATGTGATATAGTTGGAGGCTGATGTCTCCCTGATTCTGGAGCCCACGGAGCAATATTCAAAAGTCATGAACACCGCCCGGCTTTGCGCGTTAGATCTCGGATTAATTTCTCACCTAAAACAACCTCATGAGATTAGGTCACGCAGAACCAATCCCTTACGAATTTTCTCGGTAAATGACCCATGCAATGTCACAAAATGTTGTCTCAACTGCTTCATATCGAATGGTGCTGGTGTCTGAACCTTCGGCTCGATTAATTCCAAGAATACTTCGTAATCGCTAAGTCCACATGCATCGGGTATTGCTCCATCCAAAAGGGTGATGGGCGTAGTCGGCAAGATTACTTTAAGAAGAAAATGTTGTAATTCAAACACGGAGTCTAGTGTATTTGCATTAAACGCTTAAACACTCGCCCAATCTCCGGGGCAATACTATCTCCTCTCAATGTCAAGAAGCAAAACAACAGAGAGAGAGAGAGAGAGAGAGAGAGAGAGAGAGAGAGAGAGAGAGAGTATTATTTTACCAAAGGCAAAGATAGCCCCAAGCGTCACGTAAACGCGTGGAATATTTCCAGTAAAGACACATGAGTCTGCCCCTCCCATTGGGCTCTTGACCCCCAAAACAAACGCGAAAACGAAATTGCCAAGCAAATGCTTCGAGTCTTCCATGAAAACGACTCTCTCTCCTTCTTTACCTCGAATTCTTCCAAATAGTCAAAAGCTCCTTTCAAGGATTGTCCAAGAACTGTCACCTTCGATGTTAAAGAGCCATTCATGGCTTGTCCTTTGCATTGAGTAAATTTGACCCCCAAAACATACGCCAAGTAGAATGCTTCGAGTCTTCCATGAAAACGACACCCCATTGGCTTTTGATTTTCCAAGCAATCAACGTCTCCTTTCTTTCGAGGCTTGTTCAAAAACTCTCACTTGAACTGAAAATTCTTGGCCACCCTCTGTTCGGTTATGGTCCATTCCTTGCTCAATGGCTTTTCCTCACAGAAAGCTTAAGCTTGAGCCCGAGCAGAGTCCAGGCCAAAAATCTCCTAAAAATCGTCCTCCTTGTCCATGGACATCACTATTGCCGCGGCCGCTGCCGCCGCCGCCGCTGCCGCCGCCGCGGCCGCTGAACCAACCTGCTCCGGAGCAGGGGGCCGGCAATAGTTATTTCCCAGATAGCAAAACCATCATTTGGTATGCCCTTGGCTCTGTTCTCTTGACAGGGATCGTCTGTTGGATCCTAGTGAAGTACTACCGGAAGCGGAACAGCTCGATGAGGAGAAGAACAGACGCACCGATTCTTTTTCATACGCAGGAAGATTTCTTGGATGAAGACCAGGGGCCGCCCCTAGAGCACCCGATATGGTTCATCCGCACGGTCGGCCTCGATCAGTCCGTCATCGATTCCATTACGGCTTTCGAGTACGGGAAGGGCGAAGGGCTGATCGAAGGGACGGAGTGCTCCATTTGTCTCGGTGAGTTCGAAGATGGCGAGAATCTCCGGCTTTTGCCCAAGTGTAGCCATGCATTTCATGTCCCTTGCATTGATACTTGGTTGAGTTCTCATAAGAATTGTCCTCTATGTCGTGCGCCGATAGTCACAGATGCTAGGAATGGCCGCATTAGTGCGGATGTGGAACAGCCTGGACTGAACAATTTAGGCTCCAGGGAAGAGAATTCGATGATTGAGAGTCATGGTAATAGCGAAAACACTCAAGCAAGAGTTGAAAGCAGTGAAAGCGAGGGTCAAGATGATGGAGTTAGCACATCGCATATGGACGACGGAATGATTTGCAATAATGTAAACAAGGTTCCGAGTTTTTGCAGTGGAGAGAGCTGTGAAGTCCCTGTTCCAAGTTATTTGGGTAGTGAAGGACGTAGAAGGGTCACGGATCCAGAGACTGAACCAACAAGACGGTCATTTTCCGCAGATATTACCAATTCTTCTGCAGAAGGCATACTAAAAACTCGGGTGAAACAAACAAAGGAAGGACAGAGAAGGGTCACTGATACAGATACTGAACCGACGAGACGGTCATTATCGGCGGATATTACCATTTCTGCTGCTGAAGGCATACTGAAAACTAGGGCAAAACAAACAAAGAGTTCGAATGTTAAAGTCGCTGCCAGGCAAGATGGTGAATGTTCTAGAGTGCGCAGAGCAATGAAATTTTCTTCTTTCGGGCAGTCACAACAGAAGGGACCTGTTCCGATGAACCGGTCACTTTCTTCAGGGGGAAAAGTATGGCCATCCGAACAGACCAGAAGCCAGAATCCGGCAAATTCATTTTAATCAGGAGGCTTCCCTAATAGCCGGTCTTTCGATGCATTGATGTATTTTTAGCGCATTAGAGAGATACTTCAGGCATTTGCCTTGTAAGAGTTTATTGTTGGTTATAAGTTCTTGTCCACACTCTGAAAATGTTACGCCTAAGTCTGCTATAATGGATACATATTGGAGTTTATTATATAATTTTTAAGTGTTTTTGTGCGCGATAGTTCATTCCAATCTGCTATTTGCAGGACTGGAGTAGCAATCAAATCCAATTTGGCCAACTTCAATTACTGTACAAACGCTATGTTAAGAGAATAATTGACGATGCTTCTTGTGAAGAAACATTTCTTAATTATGGGGGGCAGCTTGAAGTCTTGACTAAATTCATTTAAGTCCAGCATGTCACTGAAAGTTTGCACTCTTTAAGAACCAAAATCTCCTGCATTCGATACTGAGACAGATAATCACAATAGAGTGGTCTGATCAGTGATGAGTGTGAGCTATTCTTTTTGAAAGAAGATGGAGAGTGAACAGTTGATCGAGCCAAGTTTGCTCAATCATAACCTTTTGGGAAAAAGAAAAAATGTCGACAGAATTTTACTCCGTAGTGCTACTTAGAATGGGAGCAATTCTTTTGGGATTTGCCTCATGGTGCAATGTGCTTTCCATCAACTTGGACGTGTTGCATCCATCTTGAGAGGATGCGGAATTGCCTGTGAACCCAACTAACTTTATCTGCTAGAACAAGTAACATATCAGATCGCACCAGCACAATCAGTGGCAAGTCAGGGTCCAGGAGGAGCTCGGGCATAAGAATGGACCATGCATATGCTCAGGGATCAGTAAGGACTAATACATCTGATATGGTTTCTGCAGTTCATAGTCTGTGAACTATCTGTTTCTAAAAGTTATAAACATAGAGGCTATAAAACTATCATGCTCTTATGAGATCATCAAGAGAATGATTGTTATTGGGCTCCTCATTCTCAGTGTAATGCTTCGATTGCTGTTCAATAAGCTATTTGCAGTACTCAATTTCCTCAAGTTGGCTGCTCTGATCGAATTCTTCAGTCCCCTGCTGCCAGTGGCAGGCTTTCCATCTCCAATGCTCAGAGTTTGCCAAGATCCAAGGCTTCTAAAGTCTCTTGGCATAAGATCATTCGGTTCCATAATAATCATTCGTGCCATGATTTTGCTTGGCTTGCGATTTATTTGCTAAGGAGGTGTACAAATTGTGATTGTGTTCTTTGCTGATTTGTTCACGCGTTTTGCGATCACCTTTCATCTCAATTGTTCTCTCTCTCTCAAATTATTCAGTCCACAGCTGCTTCAGTCAGGTCTTATCAGTAGAAATATCTTACCACGGCAACTTGAAGTTCAACGGATGGTGCAGAATTTCAAAGGGCAAGTCTATTTGAATGGTAGTCCGTTAACTCAGCCCGATGTTCATGTGTACATCGGGACTTGGCGGGCTCGAAATCTTGTCACACACGCTAGTTGGTTCATGAGCACATATGCAGTGTACAAGCCCATTGTACCCTATGCTCGTGGAGCTGCTGATAGGCTGAAAACTTGGATGTTTTGTCACACTCTAAAACTAGCAATGATGCCTGCAGAACAGATTTGGGTTGCTTTGTATCATGGATTGTACCTCAAATTTCATGTAGTGCAGCATTATGAATGAGCGAAATCTGCCTTTGTTGCGATGGTCGGTAAATGAAGACGGAATTTATTCTGCAGCAAGTTTCATGTCAATTCTGTTGGGTTGGATGTCACTTCCTTGATACCAATCTTCTCTACACGGCTTCAAGGTGGCATCAGTTTTCAACTCTCTGAATTTCATTCCATCAGAGTTTTCCAAAAGAAAACAGCGAGTCATACTAGAATGTGCATACCAATCTAGTCCGTTTCGGGGAGAGCTAATGCTTCGTTGCCTATTCCATCACACACAAACTGCAAATTCTTTTGGTACCTCAGATTCTCGTATCCATGATCCGTAATAATTTCGCGCTCCTTTCAAAGTCATCCTCAAAGTTTCGTTGCTACTAAGCCCGATTTCTGTGAATTAGGATGGCTAGTTTTGAGTACGAGATCTGCGTGTCCAAAAAGAGCCGAGGGGTGCCGGTCTTTCAATGCAAGAAAAGCAGCTTCGTTTCGCTCTAAAATTTACAAGCAAGCATCGGCGTCAACCCCCCATAGGACTTGGTGCAAGAACACGCGGCCTAGGCTTCTTGGCCAGGATCCCGACGGGTCGAAGCACCACATCGTGATTTTCTGAGATGGTTAAGTACTTGATTAAACTAGGCCGAACATGATGCATTACCTTAGTATGCTCTGGCCATCTCAATGTCCATATCACCCGAATGTCATGATCGAATCACTGCTTGAATTAGGGAAGAAAGGACATGTCCGGATGCTTCCATGCGGGGCCAGTAGAAAATCAATATAAGAAGAGGGGGCCATCCTTCTGCTGGGCAAGGGCCCAGAAATATAGAGAGGAAGATTCCAATCCCTTTTGTCAATGATCTTAACGTAATGTCATCAAATATTTCAATCGAATCGAATTAAATATTGGCATTGCCATGGCCACAAGGAACGGGCCAAACTTTTGTCGCCACTCCAAAGGA
Source organism: Eucalyptus grandis x Eucalyptus urophylla (assembly GCA_028830015.1). NCBI lineage: Eukaryota > Viridiplantae > Streptophyta > Magnoliopsida > Myrtales > Myrtaceae > Eucalyptus > Eucalyptus grandis x Eucalyptus urophylla. Next base: position 59,448,113 of record CM054200.1, on the reverse strand, counting down.
CAAACCAGGTTAGCGAAATTGAGTAGCTAATAATTAGTGGCACTGCAGCAGATTTGATGTAGATCCTTTGCTTTTCCCCTTCCTATCTTGGCGTGGCCGAGTCCGTTTTTGTCCCACTTTATGCATTAAATCTTTTAATTTTCTTCTAATTATTATGAAGTCGTTTTGTGCAGAAAGAGAGGCAAATTAGATTGAGTAGGAATTAGGTTTCTCAAAAAAGTCATTGTCATCTAACTTTTTCAATCAGTTTCTTAAGCCACTCATTATTGTGACCTAGGCTCGTGCACGTTCGGAGCATATTTAGGTGACATTTGGTACGACGACATGGGATGAGAGAGAAATGTCATAAAACGCAAAAAAAAGAAGGCAAAATGGAATAGATAGAATGAACAATGTATCTTTATTTCATTTTGTAACGATAAAGTGATTATAATAAAATATGATGGAAGAAAATTAGATGAGGGAAGAAAAATACCCTTTTGAAATGAAAGCTGGTGTATAGGGAAGAAATGGATTTTTGATATTTCAAAGTGATAAAATGAAATGGATTCTCTTCGACGTGCTTCTTTTCCTTCTCTTTCTTTCTTTTGATATTCTCATCTGGAAATTTTCGGGAAAACAGAAAATTAGTACATTTAAGGATGTCTCCATTTGTAAGAAATTATCATCATAATATCCTAAAATCACAAATTATCATAATTAATACATTCAAATATACTGGTAATGGAATGTCAACATGTGTGATGAGGCACCTTGAAGTAAGTTAGTTAGGATAAGTAGGCGAAGAAGATGGATTAGTGATTTATAGGAAAGGGCTAATTGCGAGATAATTTGTGCTTCATTGCAAGTTCATTTTTACTTTCTACCGCATCTATCATTTAATGATCAACACAATAGGAATGGCGTAGAAGATCACTATTGACATGGTAGATGGAGTCATCGTTGAACTTTGATGGAGAAGCCTTGGCGAATTTATATCGGGCGAATTCACTCGTTCATGAAATCAGAAGATGACAAGCGAAATAAAAATAAATTTGCAGATACATAATCTTGTCTTTTGCTCTTGAGCTAACCCATCCCCTAATACACAAAATCTCTGGGAAAACAATTCCTGAACAAGAACCCAAAACAAAACTATACCCTAATTTATACATTGTTTCGGTATTTAGTAAGTACTATTGAATGGGCAGAAGGAGAATTCAAGTCTGAAAATAACAGTGAAGGCCCCTCCCTGTCACTGCTAGCACACAAAGGCAGCTTCTTCTTGGATCCTGCCCACCATCTCGTACACGGCAGTTGCAATCTCGTTCACCGAGGTCAACTGGGAACTATCCTCAACCTGCCTCGCAAGCCATCACGTTGTTAGGTACATCAACTCATGTCTCAGCAAAACTAGCCAAGCAAAATCAGATTCAGATTCATTTCTTGCCATTTTCTCTAAGTGTGAACAGTTTTTCCTCCTTCCCAACATTGAAATGATTAGCCTATCATTATCGGGTAGTTATAGGCGCGGGTCACGGTCAGTGTCTCAAAAAACTGTCTCGACTATATATCGATGCTATCTCTACTGCGGTTTCTCGGCCGGTATTGTTTCTTTGCCGATTCAATGGAATTTTCGACATCGATCTGGCTTGATCACTAGATAAATAGTTTGGACGCAGAATGGATGGTGGTGTACTTAGTATAGGAGGAGGCTGACCTTGACGCTGAAAGAATACAAGACCATGTTCTGGACCGTGGTGAGGGTGAGGTGGAGGACGTTGAGCCGGAGGGAGTGCAGCCCGTGCACCATCTTGAGCAGCTGCTTCGGCTGGTTCCGGGACAGGACCTTGACGTTGGCGTGGCTGTCGACCAGGGTCACCTCCACATCCGCGACCGCCTGCCGGGCCTCGGGCCTGTGCGAACTGCTGGCCCGGGTCGAGTACTGTGGGAAGGTGAAGAAGTCGGAGAAGGGGTGATCGTCGGCGGGCGAGGCTGACCGGGGGCCGTTGACTTGTGCAGGCTGCTTCTGGGACTTGAGGGATTGGAGGTGCTGCTCTAGCTCCTTGACAAAGTTGATTGCACCTGCTATTATTGATGCCTGGTCCCCCTATATTAATCAATCCATTTCCCAAAAAAAAAAAATCTTGAGATTAGGAAAAAAAATCTTTAGATCCGATGTATTTCACCAATTTAATAAGAATTTTATTATATAGTACTAAAATGATATATATTTTTTTAAGTGAATAATGTAATCGGTACGGACAGAGAGGGAGAGCCGAACCCTTTGGACGTAGGAAGGAGGCATCATGGACCGGAGCACGGCGAGGTAATCGTTCATCTGCTTCCGGCGGTTGCGCTCCACCGCAATGTGGGTCATCCTCTGGCTCTCCACCTCGTCCCTATTCTTCACTATCCTCATCCTCCTCCTCTTCCTCCGCCCCGCCACCGTCCCCGGCGGCGCAGCCGGCGGCGGGGACGCCCCCACCCCCGCTAGTCCACCCTCGACGTCCCATCCGCCGTCTCTGTCCACGTTCATCGCGGCCTCGGCAGCGTTCAAGTTCAGAGCCGCCGCCTCGTGGACGCGGGTCGTCTTCTCGTCGTCTCCGAAGCAGCCGGACCCGACGTGATGGTTCCAAGCCCCGCCGCCGTAGCAGCTGAACGGGTCTTGCTGGAACACCACCGTCTCTAAGGCCATTCGAATTCGACCTTCCGATTCACTCTCTTCTGTCTTCGATTAATGTCAGAAGCAGAGAGAGACGGAGAGAGAGAGATAGAAAGTGGGTTTGCTCGAGAGCTGAGATGGGTCTAATTAGGAAGCAGAGAGAACGGTGCTGGACTGTGACAGGAAGTGGAAGCTTTACCTTACGGAGCAAGTTCTCTCTCCTCTTGCTCTGTCCGAGTCCGTGTGAGCCTGAATGAATGCTTGTCTCTGTCCTTGTTTCTTTTATAGGGGCCGGGCGAACGTGTGTCATCGTCTGTCATCGTATCCAATGCTTCTCCACTTCCCTGAATTTCACCTCAGAACTACTGCTCGTATTTGCCATCAACTTGTCGACTTGACAGTGACATCTCTCTCTCTCAAAATGCCGATCCCACTAGAACTTTACGAACGCCCGACTAATCCTCGTATGATATACGGCGTTCCCCCGCGGCCGACATATTTCAACATTTGCAGTATACATGTCATAAGAGCACGACAGTGACGATGGCGATTGAATTGGATTTACTGTGAGTGATCTAAGAGACTAAAGATTACACGCCATTAGAGTACATTTTGGTGTTGTGAATAAGACATGGCTTGAGCCAGGAATGTGGACAGCAACCCCTTGAAAAGACTTATTAGTAGATTAATGGATCACTTTGGAATGGCATATACATAAGATCGGATAAGATATGGATGTCATGTCATGATAAGTAAAGGCGATATTAAGTTGTTTTGCCTTCTTGAAAAATGAGATATGATGATATTTAACACATTACGGCTTTACATAGGAAAAATGAAATGAGAAATTTTAGCATTTATGAATCTTGTGAGTAGTGATCATTATTAGCTAGGATCTCTAGGAAAATTGTCCAAATAATCCTTAACCTATTGTGCAGCGACCAATTCAATCCCAAACTTTTCAATTTTGCCAATTTGATCCTAAATTTTTTTGACTTGCATACTTGTCCATTACATAAATTCCATTCCGAATTTGCAAGGTAGTCATCTGAATGTTTGAGAGATTGAAGGGTAGTATCAGAATCCACCTCGAAAGCTAAATTGGTTTCGTTGGTATCCAAGTGTCATAGCTTTGGAAGGTTGGAGAAGTGGATTGTAGAAACTGTTCCTCTCAAGGAATTTGCTAGAGATCTAAATGGTAAAGATATGAAATTGTTACGGAGACCTAAAAACATTTAGACTTGCAATTTCCTAATGTCTAAATTGTTTGAAAAATCAAGATATTGAAGATGAGCATGAGAATTGGCTTTGGTTCAGTGAATAGAAAGAAAATGAAATTTGAAAAATCAGTAGGTTGATAAACTCAAATACGATAAGGGCACTTGATTCTCATACTGAGCTCTTTCCAGTTCACTTACCATAGTTAGGGGACCCCCACTCCGCAAGAGCAGCTTGAGCAATCCACCGATAGCCAAAGAGTTTGGGATTGGGAACCTTATACCCAGTCCTCAAAGCCAATCCTTTTCCTGAGATTATGGATCCGTTTTGCTGACTTTCCTTGCCTACATTATTCCATCGACCAGAGGTTGTTCACTTTGGAGACCTGGTGGGGTTATGAGTATGACTTAACATGGATGGCACTTGGTCCTCTAGATTTCTATGGACCAATGAGAGCATGAGGTCTCTTGCTTTGACAATCTTTATGCTACTCTCGTCGAGGATATTTAGTGACCGAAGATAAGAACGCCACTAGAAATTATTAATAACCAAAATTCTACCGTTGTCATGGAGATCAAGGACTTCCAACTTAGTGAGGTTTCCCAAATATCGAGAAACCGTTCCATGAAAATTACAAAACGACAAAATTGAGGGGGCTTATTCACTTGCTTACCATATTGTTGTTCAAATCAACACCTTTCAAGGATTTGGTAAAAATTAGATAATTCTTTAGTGCATGAAGCGTCTCATTTAACTTGCTTGAGTAAACACATATATGAATTCCTCTCCTATCTTTATGTTGTTTATGCGCTCTCTCTTCTCTAATTTTTCAATCATAGTGTGAGACAACCACTATGTTTCATGAGTTTTTAGATTGCCTAGTCTTCACGTTTTTGCTTCTAGATTATAAATAGAAAAGGCAAATGACCACCACTGCGGTGGTCACCTTGAAGAGGCTGCTATGGCTAGTACTATAACCTAGAGGGGTGAATTAATTATAAAAATGAAATTTGATCACTTTCGCGGAATTATTAAAGACAAGTATGATTAGGGGGGAGCAATTTAATAGATGCAAAAGTAGTGACAAAGGTCTTTTTTGATAATATTAATTGGTTTTTGTTTTTTTTTTGTTTCATTTAACTTGCTTGAGTAAACACATGCATTCCTCTCCAATCTTTCTGTTGTTTATATGCTCTCTCTTCTCTAATTTTTCAGTCATAGTGGCAGACAACCATTGTGTTCCATGAGTTTTTAGAGTCTTCACATCATGCTTCTAGATTATCAATAGAAAAGGCAAACGACCACCGCTGCAGTGGTCACCGTAAAGAGGTTGCTGTAGCTAGTATTATAACCTAGAGGGGTGAAAGGGTCATACAAATGAAATTTGGTAACTTTTGCGGAATTATTAAAGACAAGTGCGATTACGCGAGAGCAATTTAATATATGCAAAAGTAGTGTCTAAGGTCTTTTTCGATAATATTAATTGGTTTTTGTTTTGTCTTGTTTCATTTAACTTGCTTGAGTAAACACATATATGAATTCCTCTCCGATCTTTATGTTGTTTCTGCGCTCTGTCTTCTCTAATTTTTCAGTCATAGTGGCAGACAACTTCTATGTTCCATGAGTTTTTAGATGGCCGAGTCTTCACGTTCGTACTTCTGGATTATCAGTAGAAAAGGCAAACAATCACTATTGCGGTGGTCACCATGAAGAGGTTGCTATGGCTAGCATATAACCTAGAGGGGTAAATAGGTCATAAAAATGAAATTTGATAACTTTTGCGGAATTATTAAAGACAAATGTGATCATTGGGGAGCAATTTAATATATGCAAAAGTATAGTCTAAGGTGTCTTTTTCGATAATATTAACTGGTTTTTGTTTTGTTTTGTTTTGTTTCTCTCTTGTTTAAGGTGCACAAAACACTTATAGCTTCTTTGATTAATAAGATTTTGTTACATATTTACCTGAAACTATCTACAGTAGGAAAAGCAAAATGAAATTATGCAAATGCAGTGTAGGTTGGAGTTTATTTTTTGATTGTGTTTTAGTTTAGGTGTGACGCCAATTTTTATTTAATGACGTCGAGTAATATTTTGGACCGATTTTACAAATCAAACTAATATTCATTTACTTAATTTAATTTAGAAGATGAGAAGAATGATGGTACGATTGAATCGCTTAATTTTGATATTATAACCATGGCCTATTTACAAACCTAGATCAAATAAATTCCTGTCAAATATGTCATATCACGAATCCAGACACTAATCCAACCACCTTTAAGATACCTAGAATGTGCCAAATATCTCCATAATATCTAAATCACATCTTCATCACACCCACTCAAAGTCAAGCTGGTATGGTAGAATAACTTCAGTTTGCAAAAGTTTGGGATAGATAGTGTTGCGAACCTGTTTGGATAGCTGTCAACATTACCTTTTTCAATAGATTTATCAATATGCGATAACAGCATTCGAAAAACGAGCACTATCCACAGGAGCTTTTCAGAAGACGGTGTGGATATGCGATAGCTAGCATCTTTTGAGAGCTGGCGCTGTATTTTGGTTTCGAGTAGGCAATGCTAAGAAACCATTAAATCGTTTAATGTAAGTGCTATTCAGAAGCCTTCAGGTAGATGATGCCAAAGTGTGAAACACTATTTGAAAAGTATGTAATGAAGGACATCTTGCGACGACAACTGCGTGAGAAGGACCCACGATTGGCTTTGTTGGGGGCTATAATGTGACAAGTTTGATGCGGTACCAGGGAGAAATTATGAAAACACATGCATGGTTTCAACCGAAAATGAGTATTGAATTGACAAGGGGCGTATTCGGATGTGCATTGGGTGTGATGTGCACCCCAGTGCACTCAGACTGTATTTGGCAGTCGAGATAAAATTTATATTATCTTGTATTTGGTATCTATTCAAGACATGATAAAATCGGATATAAGAGAAATATAGACTGGATAAAATTATTTCATAGAAAAAGTGAGATAAATGTTGATATGATTTTTAACATTTATAATATGAGAGTTATTTTTCTTCAATGACAATTTTCTTAAATTAACAAAATTAAAATTATATTTTAATATAGATAATATTTGAATTCTAAAATAAGAAATTCAAAATAACAAAAAATAAAAATTTAGTTTTTTTAATTTAATCTTATTTTTATTTATACAAATTCAAATTTAATTCTCTTTTATAATATAAATTCATTATATAAATATAAATATTTATTACATGTTTTAGGTATTTTAGTATCTTAGGCATATTAGTATAGTTTACTATTTAATAAATTTTTAATAGAGAATGATGGAAGGGGAAAAAATAAAAAAAGATTAATTTAAAAAAGAGAAAAATAAAATAAAAAAGTAAATAAAAATAAAGTAGGCAAGAGTGCTGTGAGAGAATTTTTTATCATTTCCATTTGTAAAATTTTTGATTCATTTATATTAATATGTCATTTATACCAAACAATAAATAAGATGTGATGTAAAAATATTTGACATTTATTACTGTAATTGCCAAATAGTGGATAGGATATAACAAAATCTCTGAGTTTTATATCTTATCATATCCAATTCTATTCTGATTAGAAAGTCGGATGACCAAAAATAACCTCAAAGTTTTCACAGGATTAATTAGTTTTGATACCAACTTAGAGAATGAGAAGAATAATGGAACAATTGAATTGCTTTATATATCATGTCACGTGTACAAATCCGATCGCGTAGAAAGGTGCACATAGTGCGCTGGATATCTAAATAATTTGCAAAAATAGATGATGTGTCATAAATTCTCCATAGCAATTAAAATATATCTTTAACATTGTTAAAGGAGCCCAACTACGCCAAGGAATTTCGCAAAACATTACTTTCTCGTGAGTTGATCTATCCAAATTGCATTAAGCGTGAGCATTAAACTTAAAAAGACCTTGAGTTTTACGAGACACAAGATCCCAACCGTTTAATTTCTTTGCCAACGTTAACACTCTCACTTGTGGAATATATTGGCTAATTGTCCGAAAAGTCTTGAACTTATTGTATGGTGATCAATTAAGTTCTAAACCTTTTAATCGTGCCAATTTAGTCATAAATTTTTTGATGATTTGTTGATTTAATTATGGACTTATTATTTGTATAATTGGCATAAATGACTAAATTGACAAATCGCCTAAAGGTTTAGAACTAAATTGGCACAATTGAAAATTTTTTCACTAAACTAATAAATTGTCAAAATGTTTAAAAGGTTTAGAATTGAATTGGAGATTGTATAACGGGTTTAGGATTTTATTTCCCGAAATGTTACTAGCTTACTTTCAAGAATCTTGCTTGATGCGAGAGTATAAAGAAGATCAACTTGGATCTAGTCCACTAGTAACAAAGTGTAGATGACCAAAAGAAAAGGAAAAAAGAAAAAAGAAAAAAACTAGTAATGGAGGTTATATATGACGACATCCAAATTTCACTTACTAACTTGGCATCGTCTATGGTGTGCATCTACAAGTCCTCCTATAGCTAGTGCTTGCACGAAACCAAACTCTCTTTCGAACTCCGAAGACACCTCAACTAAGATCCACCGAAAGACCCTCTTTGATTCACTGAGATATACGCATGCATGCGTTCATATTTAAATCACAAGCAAATCAGTATTCAAACCTAAGCATCTCAGGAGGAATCTCCTTAGATGTTAGGCCCCTTGTATATACTCTCCATGGTATGATGCATGAATCTCAAACCAATAATTATTGTTTTAGAACGACTACCTAAACATCTTAAATCGCTTGATTAATGATGCCTGGATGATGATGGCAATCTCTGCTCTGTTGCACCAAGGCAATTATTATCACGAGAACCTCTAATTAAGATGGCTCGATAAAGTCATCGATGTCGCTTATCAAATTCATGATTGTGCTCTGTATCGAATCTTAACCATTTTGATAATTCCGAGTTTTCTTTTATCAATATACATAGTCGCGAGCGAGCGAAACAAAAGCTTTATGTCACCGTCCAACCAAACCAATGACTCACGTTCCATATATGAACATGATGTCTAGCCTAGGCACGAATCGATGTCTTATTTCACAGCACGAGCTCCCCCCCAAATCTCTCCACAAGTATCGTAATGACTTCATCTGCGGCCACCACGAGAAACGACAAGAGAACGCCTTTGGGCGGCGGGAAGATCGATGAGATCGCCGCACGGCGGGGTTGAAAAGCGTGGAGGAGTTCCCAAGGGATGGTGGCAATGGTCATTTCAACGGAAGAAGATAAAAGCGACTTCGACCGGTGCTCTCTCTCTTTATCTTCTTCCCGCACGCAATATGTAATTGGCAAAGACTTTTTGCCCCATCTTCATTATTGGGGAATTAAATTTAGAAAAGGAGAGGGGGGGGGGGGCCCTAATTGCGTGGGCCTGATCTTGGAAAATCTTGCACCAGTGCGAAGATGCGTGACGGTAGATGTCAAAGCGTATTAGCCTGCGACGCTTGACTTGTCGTCTCCGGATCAAGGCTACCGAGGTAGGTGACAAACCCCAGTTTTGTTACTGTAGCCTCTTGTTCTCTAGGGTTAAACTCCGCGATTTTCCGTCGAGAGATGTAAGATTTGCATAATTCTCACGTCAAACCCCCTAAGATCAACGTAGATATTCGGGGATATTGGGAGGATTTGCAGCTCGGGAACTAGAAATCACCTATACGAATCTCACCGATCCGAATCAAATTTTCCTAAACGATACTTACTTGCACGGCCGTTGGACTCAACCGGTTCATGGAGGGTGTTCCATTGATCTCCAAATGGTAGAGCTCTATGTTCCTTCCCTTCACTTATCGAAAGCAAAAGTTTCACTGTGTATTTGGCTTGATACTATAATACTAGCATAAGGGACACCGTGTTTGTGTGCCCGACTTTGGAAAAAAAAAATTGATATCATGGGATTTGCTTCAATTCAGAAAAGAAATTGCTATAACATCTTGTGTGTTATTTCTAGTCAAAATACTATTATTATCAATCTTACGATCACATGAGTTCTGTTGAAATTGCCGTGTATAATTTAGAGTTAAATTACGCTTTGAAATTGTTTCATGGCAAAGAGAGATTATCTCTAGCATTACCCTTCATGGGATGTCAACCTTAAACTTAGGTCGTATTCGTTTGAATGCGAATTAATTTTCTAGACTTCCATGTATTTCATTTGCTAAAAATGATCGGTCAGTGGAAGACCGCATTCGTGGTACAACAAAATATGCATGTTTAAAGTTAGAAAAATAATTTTTTCCAATCAGAAAATGAGAAAAGCGATTTCTATCCATCATAAAATTTCCTCCGAAATAAACGCATCCTTAGCTAATGAAACTTCCAGAAATGTCAATGGCAACTGCTAATCTCCCTACCTACACGTTCGCACATGTCCTTTTCCAAGCCCTAAGTCGCACTCTTTGGAGGGGTCCTGAAGATCACTCTCAATCTTTCGAGAGATGACCTTTTCCAGGCAAGTTCATGGCTCAGTCCCCATGAGAACTCTGGCATGAAAACCTTATTTTATGTCGTTCGTTCGTCCACCCCCGGTGTTGCACGCAAGACAAAAACCACATGTCCGATGAGGTTGATAGACTCTATTTATCTCCTCCGAATCCCCAACTACATGTGTGCGTGACGCTGCTACAATATCGAGATTTCAATGATGGAGCAATCATATAGAAAAGAACGCATTCCGGCGGGCCGTGGAGATTATGTTCGAAGCCGCTGGGACACTCTTTACTCTGCCTTCCACGAGCTTTCGAAGCAGGTAAAACCCCGGAAGAATGTTACGATTCGTGCACGTTTTCTACTCCGCGTTTCATAAACTTTCGAAGCAGAAAAAACCTCGAAAGAACATCATGATTGCAGATCGTACTTTTTCGATTAGGGTTTGTGGGTACATAATATGATCTCGTAGAAAAGAATGCATTCGACACCTAAGTACGAAACTAATATAATCCCATTTCATTGACTTCTTTTCCGGGGGTGTTAGTGCAGATTAGCTGGATCGTTGACGGAGAAGAATTGAATCGCTCCGAACGTCAATTAGGCGGTTCGATTGGGTGCACAAAGTCTTAAGCCATTGAAAGTAATTACCTCCAAACACTATGTTTGAAGGAAAAATAATAAATAATGTTATTTAAAACTCAGTCTCGTGCGCAAGAAGTGAAGAATCCAATGAATGAGAGGCAGGCACAAGATTTAATCACAAAAATAGGGCGAGATCACAAGTCATTATCTGACATAATCTTTGCCACTAATCAATGTTGTTGTCTTTGCGTGGATGACTTTTCAATGGGTATACCAAAGTCATTGGGCGGATGGAAGTCTCCCGTTTCCATCGTTTGCACACTATTAAATTGTGTATTGCTTTTAATTGCCTTTCGCCATATTCGTTTCACGCTATTAGACCTGATCAATGGGCTGACCCGAACGCCATAGTTCATAATAGGAGTATACAAAATGGACCGTCCCGAATCTGCTGATTTGGTCCGGATCCCAAAAGTATCGGTCCAATTCTCGGATCTTAAAAGTGAAACCGGCATCCGGGCGGTCTAATTCCATATTCTAAGTGGGATTAGTTTATTGTTTTTAAGAAAATAGGAGTTTGTAGTTGGACAAATAAATATTCGGATGGAAGCATAAGATTTGGCTTGAATTTGTTAATGGTCATGTTTTGAATGATAAGATATCTTAATAGAAATATGAAAAAAAAAATATAGTGACCGGTCCAGTCCCCCAAGGTCATCCTCAATTTTGAGAATCGGGAAATGATTACCGCTGATTCATGGCCCTAAAAGCCTCGTGTTGGTGATTTTATTCGTAAAATGATTTGGGATTGAGTGGGGCTTATTGGACCTACGTTGGCTTGCTTTGGCCTAAGTGGAGAATTGCTTGACTGGACCATTTTGATTTGTGCACTTTGAGACTCGTTGATTTGGGTGGGCCTAGTGGGATGTTACACCTATGAACAAGTCTTCGGACAACAAACACGATCACCTTCTAATTTGAAGTAGAATGTAGATTCAAGATTTTGACATCGTAACTTCCAAGTATGGTCAATTTTAATGAATAATGCCGGATGATGCTCAGGATTGATGTGTCGAGTCAGTAGGCCAAGTAATGCAAGAATTTCTTATTGGGTGTTTGGATGCTTTTGGGAAGGCTTTTGGGGAAATGCAAATACTATTGAGTTAAATGAGTTTTTCTAAATACAAATTGTGCTTGGTAAATTGTATTTGTAAAAGTCAATTGTTTGTGTGTCCTTGAGCAAATAGTGTTTGGACAAATTAAATTTCCAAAAAGACTTTTGTTATTAAAAAAAAAAAAAGGAGAGTTGGCTGACGACTGCCTATGAAGAGCTAATAATCGCCGGCGAAGGGCAAGTAGTTCGGTGAAGGGCAAGCGCTCCGATGAGGGTCTCAGCGCAAAGGTCACGACCTTCGTGCGGAGGTTGCGGTGCGGCAGGTCGCACGACCATTTGCCAGATTTGGGTCACAGTGACCCTCGCCAGATGGTCACACAACTCGTCGCACCACGACCTCCACACAAAGGTTGCATCGTGAGATTTGGGTCACGGCAACCTGATTGTGACCAAATCATGAGATTTGGGTCATGGCAACCCTCGCCAGACGGTCGCATGACTCATTGTGCCACCACCTCTATGTGGAGGTCGTTAGGGTCGCGCGATCTGGGTCACGGGGACCCTTGTTGCACCGCAACCTCCGTGTGGCGACCCTCGTCGGAGGGTCACACGATCCTAGCTAGATCACTTGCCCTTCATCGGACTACCTACCCTTTGCCAGCGACCACACGTAAATGCTGGTCTTGTCCAACAAAGAGAAGGGAAGAAGATGAAAGTGAAATATTATTGGGGGTAAAACTGAAAAAACAAAAGATTATCGAGGATAATTTCAGGAGAATTTTTTTCACTAGCCCCTAAGGCCAGCATGTCGAGAAAGTCCAAGCTGCTTTGGGCTTTCGGACTTTTGAAGGCTTGTATTTGGCAAAGAGAGCTCAAAAAGAATTTGCCAAACGCCAATTATTTGGCCGAAAGAACTTTGAATGCCCGAGGGGCTTTGGGAAGGTAGTTCCCAAACGCACTGTCAATACTGTCCAGAGGGCCATAGGCAGTTTGCATATCACTTGGCATACCAATTTCAGTTGACGTAGCATCATTCATTCTTCCTTATTCTCTTGTTTCCATCTTCATTGTCACAACAAAATGTAAGTTAATAATCAAATCCGAAGGTTGTCATGAGATAGGATTTTGGGCCTTGGGCTTTATTTCGCAAGTTGGGCCTCAGCCTTGAGGTGGCGAACTGGGGGAATGGGCCTTTGTAAGCACAATCCCAGGCCCAAAGGTCCACCTTCCTCCGCGCAACAATATATGTCCCGATTAGGGTTAGGGTTTTAGGATCTCTCGCACTCTCTCTCTTCCTCCGCGAGCCGACCGAAGAAGCTCCACTCCACCGCCCCTTGGAGAGCGAAAATGGTGAAGGGACGCCAAGGAGAGCGCGTCAGGTCGCCGATCTACGTGCTTCCGATTGCATTTCCTCCTTTCATTTCGATCCGTTTATGATCGGATTAGCTTAGCTTCTACTTTGCGCGTGTGCTTATTTGGTTCCCTGTTCTTGGGTTCTTGCAGGCTCTACGTGAGAGGGACGATCCTCGGGTACAAGAGGTAAGCGACGAATCGAATTGGGTTTCGATCTTTTTCCTTGTTTGATTCGGCTCTGCTTTGGGGGATGAAGATGATTTGCAAGTTTTGATTTTTTTTTGCGTAATTTGCAAGAGAAGTGGTCAATGCAGTAGCTTTGCTCTCTTTTCTGCGATAATTTGCTCCGTTCTAAATGTATCATCTCGATTTGTGTATAAAACAAGAGAATGCCTTTTCCTTCCATTTTTATAATTCCTGTATTCAAGGCTTTATGAAGAATTAGCACTAGTATATGAAGGAGGGGAATGAATAGCAACGAAAGTTTCCTGATCCTTAATATTCTGGATGATGCAAGTATGTGGTTTGAATTGGAAGCCGCTAGGTTTTGCACTTGTGGTGCTTGTGAAGGATTATTTATTGATCGTTATGGCTGAGTATTGGGTAATGCGGTGGTTGAAATAGGTCGAAGTCGAACCAGTACCCGAACACGTCATTGATCCAGATTGAGGGAGTGAACACCCAAGAGGAGGTGGCATGGTACTGTGGCAAACGCATGGCCTACATCTACAAGGCCAAGGTGAAGAAGAACGGTTCGCACTACCGCTGCATTTGGGGCAAGGTCATCAGACCTCATGGTAACAGTGGCGTTGTTCGGGCTAAATTCAAGTCCAACTTGCCTCCCAAGTCCATGGTAGGAAGTGCTGCTTAGCTCAAGCATGTCTACTTTTGGGGCTAACTCAAGCATGTCTATTTTGAAAGCAATCTTTGATTGTCGTGCTTAATGAAATTTGCCTTCTCTGCAGGGAGTGAGAGTCAGAGTCTTCATGTATCCCAGTAACATATGAGGTAAATCTATCAGCTGTCTGTACATCACATTAACATATTTATTTTTAATAACCCCTTCCCTCCTTTAATCCGGAATTTTGTCTACCCCCTTACCATATCTGTTCAACTGGAAACCTGCTGATGGCATTTTGTGTTGACATGGAAGGACTTGGATTTTCAAGTTCAGATTTAATATGTTGTTTGAAGTGTCCAATTAATTTTTTGAGTTATCTTTAGAATTTGAGTGCCTGTCTTGAATATGTAAAATAGCATATTATACTAGTCTGAACTATGAGTGATTGTAGTACAACCAAAATGATCTTTGTGTTTTTTTTTATAGTTTTACATGTACAAACATAGTGTTCTTTGAATTATCTTTTGTTATTGCAAGTTTGGGGTTTATTATCATTAATCATTTTAAAGGTTTTTGTAATTTTTGGGATTAGGACACTATAAGTCCATAATTTTTGTATGGTGCTTACTTGAGTTAACTTTTTTCAATCACTTGAGTGCCACACTCCTGTAAAATCATTCACCTAAGTGCCTATTCTGGCGATTCATTCGACGTGGCTTTTTAAATTGATCTTGTCTCCGATGTGACTTTTTAAAAAAGAAATTTAAGTCCAAAGTGCACAATTTTCAATTGATGTAGCAACTTTGTTTTGGCCCTTTTGTTCCCCAAATGAACTCTCCATCTTCACGATTCAAGATCAGAGATTGAAAACTTTAGCCGCTACCTCTCTTATCTCTGGTAAGCAAATAGCTGATTTGTGTGATGAGTGATTGAGAAACCATGACTCAACCATCAGAGAAGAACCATCAAAATAATTAGGAATAGGAAAGTCAAATTCTTTTGAAGGAAAATCAATGGAATTAGGGTTTTCTATGGTCTGGGAGCGGGGTTGGGTATCAAAAGGGGAAGTTCACCGCCCGAGGCCGAGCGCTTCCCTCTTAAGCAATGAGGAAGCGTGGTATTCCACAGAGAGAGGGTATTTGTGGCACACGATATTGTGTGACGGGCGCACATTAGCAAATCTTGAGGGCTTCCATGGCCGCTCTGTTGCTCTAGTTCTTGTGGCCGAGCGAGTGGTTTTGCTCTACATTCAGAAAAAATCTTGCCTTTTGTTGTGGCTGTTCTCGATTTCACATCTCCTGTTGAATCTTGATTCTGTCTCTTCTGGCGGCTTTTCAATATTGTTTGTTGAAAGCGAATTTTTTCTTATGCTTTGGATAATTTTTTAGGCAAAGTAATGATTCGCCTTGGGAAGCTGCTCTGCAATTTCAATTTGCATTATGTTCTTTGCAAGTCTGATCACTTGAGGCAAATACGAACCGACGCTCTTCTACATTATACTAACTATGCTTCCTGTTCCTGTCTTCTTTTTGCAGGTCCTGCTTCCTAGGGGGCATATGAATCCCAGCTTCGTGATGGCTGATTTGAGAGGACCTACATAGACATGTAGCTAAAGTGAAATCGATTCTTCTGAATTCATTAGGAAAACGATGCGTCTGCGTATTTATATTTGAAATTGTTGAATTTCGACTAGTTGTATTGGATTAGATACCGATTTTGACAGATGTGCATTTTGCTTGGGTGCTGGTTTGGTTTTCTTCCAGGCTGCCTTTAACATCATTTTGAGAAACTCTAATGCGAACATGGTTGAATTCCATCAGCCATGGCATGCCATTGCAACAGCTGATGGTGGAGAGAGAATGCAATGGCAGACTATTTTGCATGTTCGATCTTAATCATCCGGTCATAATAATCGCGTTCGTTGAAATGATTTTTATTTGCTTTGCCTTCTAGTGTGGCTGAACCGAATATTTATCTACGTTAGCTGAAATGAGGGTGTTTTGAATGCGTAGGAGGGAGAGTAGGGTGAGTGTTTTTCACTATTCATCGCTCTGTTTTTCTAATTTCACGTGTCAGGTTAATTCAAATTTTGATACATACGCAATCAATATGTATTTGATGAGTTTGTATTTTTTTTTCTGTCATCACTTAGAATTTGATTCTCTTTGAATCAACATGTGAAAGTCAAATAAGTACGATGACTGTTCGGTACGTTTATTATATAGGCGAGATGAACAATATCATCCTAATAATGCCAAATTGAAGTCCACTGAAAGAATAAGTTCTATATATATACGTCTGCCCATTAGAGAATTAACATATTAACCCCGTTGGCATCATATGATTTGGCTTTGCAATCGTAATTTATCATGGTCTATACGTTCTATCTGTACATCACAAAAGCATAGTTGAGAGAATTGAAATGATCAAATGGCCGTATCATTTTGTTTAAGGTGTTTCATGTTTTCCACTTTGAGACCCCTAAGAATGAGTTGGCTCGTAATTATTTTTCAAGTCGAACTATCACGTGTACGGTTCTATCATCATTATATTTATGCATAGCTTAAAAATAAGTATGAATGAATATGTTAATAAAAAATGATTATGCGCAGCGAAGTTGGGGTATGTTGCTGTTTAAAAAATAAGCATTTTTTTTTTCATATAAAGGTAATTTTGGAGTTATTATTTTTTTTTTTTTCGGATTGATACAGGGGCCCTCAAATATCTTGATACACCAATATAAAACCGTCTAAACTTCCATCTCAAAAAGATCTTTAGATAAATTGATATTTTTTAGAGAGTGCTGCAAATATTACAAAATTAAAAAAGACAAAGTAATCTACGATATCAAATTTTTAGCGTAACAAAAAGGATCGATAATGTCATGATTGTTAAATCTTTTTGATCCTGCGAAGATGCACGTGTTAATATTCTAGTTACATTATAGTCTCGTTTCATTTCTTGTGACCAAAGGCACCATTAACGAACTCCTTTTATAGGACAATGGGTTGTCTGAGCTCTCGATTGCTCCGCCTTGTTATTTCAGACCAAGCTGCAATTTGCTGGAAAAAAGCAAACAGTTTGTACAAACGAATCTGTCCAAAGTGGACTGATACTGTCACTATGCATGAGATTTGTCTTGAAATCATACTCCAATGACACAAGATGTCATGGTCTAACTTATAATGCTCACTGAAAAACAGATAAATTCGACCCTCGTGGAGCGTCGATCAAAGAACGGCTCCCATTTTGTTAAGGTGAGGTGAATCACTGTTATCAAGTCATAATTCAAACGCTGTGAGTGTAAGCTAACATTGCAGCAGGAAAAAGAATCGCGGCACCAGTGAATGATCCTGTTAAAATCTGAGGGTGTAGTCTCTTCTCAACAATATACAATGACATTCTCAACCAAAAAAGAAGAAAAGAATAGAGACAAAATTTCTTTCCTGTACTGAAATTTGTGCAAAACAAACTCAGATCAATCCTCTATAACCATTTCTTGTATACCATTATGTAGATTCTCTTGACTATCTGACCAATAGTGAAGTAACCTATGAAGAGCACAACCAAAAATCCAAAGTATGATAAGGGAAGTCTGACAAACCCCATGACCTCACCAATTCCGGTGCATGGAATCGCTATCCCGATCGCTGAGATTACAACTGTTGACAAAATTACTGGCCATGATGCAGTCTCCTGAATGAATGGGATCTTTTCCGTTCTAATCAAGTGAATGATGAGCGTCTGCATGAGTAGCCCTTCAACGAACCACCCAGAGCGGAAGAATTCGTCCATGTCAACTACATCAGCTTGATAATAGAACCAGAGAAACAGTAATGTGGTCACATCGCACACGGTACATACAGGGCCATTCCATAATATGAACATTGGTAAACCTTGCCGAGACCATCTCTGTGGGGTTTTCACATAATCTTCCTCCATTTTGTCCCATGGGATAGCAATTTGGCCGACACTGTACAAGAAGTTCTGTACAAGGAGTTGCCTAGGAGTCAATGGCTCGAATTGGAGGAAAAGAGTCGCTATAAGGAGGGAGAGAACACTTCCTACATTTGCAATCACCGACATCTTTATGTACTTCATCGTGTTACCGTAAGTCATTCTTCCCCTCACAACTCCTGCAACTAGGACATTTAGATCTTTCTCAAGCAATATGATTTGCGAGAAGTCTTTAGCAACCGATGCCCCTGAATCCACAGAAATGCCGACATTGGCTGCATCGAGCGCAAGTGAGTCATTGATTCCGTCTCCTAGGAAACCAACCACATGGTTTCCCACAGTTTGCAAGGACTGGACAACACGAAGTTTTTGTGTGGGGGTGAGCCGGGCAAGCACGGTTGCCCTTTGAACCGTTTCATGGAAGGATTCTTGGTCCAGTAGCTCCAGTTCAGGTCCTGTTATGACATGGGTGGTTCTGATGCCGACTTCCTGGCAAACCTTTATTGCCAGAGCACGCGAGTCACCAGTTAGTACTTTGGCTTTTACTCCCTTCTCAGCTAACCGCCACAATGCTTGCTTAGCCGAGTCCTTTGGTGGATCATAGAATGTTATAAGGCCAAGGAACACCATGTCTGATTCTGTTACCTCATCATCATCCTTTATCTGACCACTTGCATTCTGCAACAGCAGAAGTAAGCAATCAGTGAAAGAAAGTAAAGATATTAAAAAAACAACAAGCAGGAAAGATACTTCAGCACCAACTTTAATTTTCCTCTATAAGCATGCAATCATCTACTCCTCAGAGCTTAATACTGATAATTTGGAACAGACTATGTTGTCAAGGTGAGAACATTTACAGGGAAATGTAGCTGTGTGATTGAAGACAGCTAGAAAAGAGTGGATAACCCTGCCAACAGAGGACCACTGGCATGTTTTTTGGAACTTTTATTTGTCTACTGTTCAAGTATCATGGAATTCCAGGACACAGGGTCATTCATTAGGACAGCAAAAAGAAATGTTGATTACAAACGTGATGAAGAACAAAATACTTGCGCAGATCTCAGTTTGTAGTTCAGCAAGGTATGCTTTTAGAAGAAGAGGTCTATGAGCAAGAATGATGAGAAGATGGATGATAACAATTCTGACCAAATTAAACCCACATCAGAGCCACGAATAACAGTGGCCATCATTTAGTTTGTTAGCAAAAAGTGCAATAGTAGTGCATTAAGTCATCAGATAATGGCTGTCCACCACTTGTTGAGGATAGGCAAGGACAAGCATGACTAGATGCTTCATGTACTTTTGCCATCACGGATTTGACTTATATCATCAGAAATCTGGTTCCTCTTTTTCACTCAATGTAAGGAGATGAGAAGCATATCACAATTAACAGCTACATATAAATTTCTTCACAGAGAATCATTTAGACAGATCATGACATGCTTCAACTGCAAGACCGTGTTACTGATGCTCAGAACTCAGAAGTAACTAATAAGTTAACATTCACATACCTATTTCACTCTTAATACATCTGTGTACCACTGCTGGAATGTCTAAATGACTCCAAAAGTAAGATTCTTTTAAACCAACATCTGCCACAATCAATACAGACTATTTTGTTGCGTTTCTTCTTCCATCTAAATTTGTTGATATTTCTTGATCAGCTTAGATTTGTTTCTGAACTAAACAAAATAGTATGTTCTGAGCAAGTGAAAGACCTAACACTTAAGTAATGGCCAAACTCTGAGCAAGTGAACAACTACTAAAAGGAAAGAACAAATATAATGTAGGTTGCTACACTGTTGCTACACTGGTAAGATGGACGAATGTCAACTCAAGAGTAGTGCATCAGAAACACTTTTCTTTTAATGTGTTAAATTCAAACGTTAAGGAAATTTTTCATCACGCAACTCCTTTACCCAAAAACCTCCTAAAAGATGCTACTTGAATCTGGGAGACCACTAATGAAGCCTTATCTAATCATGCAATACAAGCAGAGTTGTTACCAATGTATCAAAACTAAAGCAGGTGAAAAAGCAAATTCAAGTGAGGTAATGGTGCACATCAGATTTGAAAGGATAGAGGTGAACTTATGCGGACCTTTGTTAGTCTCTTTACTGCAACTCCAATTATTCTTAGCCCCTCGTTACTTAACTCTTCTCCCAAATCCAAAATCCGCTGATATTCTTTGGCAGAAAATGCTGTAGTAGAACCACTATCAATTTTCTCAATAAACGAACAAACTTTCATCACTTCTTCAAGTGCTCCTTTTGTTACCATAAATCTATCACTGCCCTTGCTTTTGCCATCTCTTGAAATTGATTCAATCTCCAAAATAACAGATACACGTCTGCGTATAAAATCAAAAGGGATCTCATCCACCTTTGTCCACTTGGATGGCTGAAACCTGTAGCCATTTGTGTAGACATATGCCAATATCGCATCATCAAGAGGATACTTCTGCTCAGTCTTGAAGTAAGAGTTAAGAAAGGCAAATTGTAAGACTTTTTCTCTCTTTACACCCCAGCAATCAAGATGGTCAACCATAATTGCCCGATCCATGGTAAGTGTACCAGTCTTGTCAATACATAAAATATCCCTGATGGCAGAAAAGAAAAGCATAACAATCAATTTTTCTATAACACAGACATCAAATGCGGCTGCTACAAACAGATGATCACCAAAATCAGGTACAATAAGCTGAAAGCAAGTTCAATCTAGAGCTATATCAAAGTGTTAAGTCTTTCTGTTAAGCTATAGCAAATAGCATCAAGCACGAATCAATTCAGCTCACATTCACAAGAAGTGTCCTATAATAAATTTTTGGGCTTGACAGTCTGATTACATAAACTTTGGAAATTCTTTTCAACTTTATTACAGAGGCTCAAGTATCCTCGACAACCAAAGAACAGGAATTCTCCGACTAACACCCAAAGAGAGAAGATTTGTTGCATCAGCCAACCACCCACAACTATGGAAAACTCTTTAAAGGCTACTTCTTGGGTAAATCGAGAATCCATCTGAAAAGTTAAACTTATATCTAACGGTTGCGACACACCATTCAAATTGGCCTTCCATATACAGACAGAACATTTCAAAGGACAAGGCTGGGAATTTTTTATTTTTTTTTGGGTTTTGACTTTGACATCCTAAGTGGATGACTAAGCATCTTATCCTTAGTTGCTTGTTAATGAAGAACTGTGCTTACTTCTTTCTCTCTGAAGTCTATAATGAATCTGCTCTTTTCTGGGGAAAATGTCTATGTTAAAAACTATACAACCAAGAGGTGGTGTAGATGCCACAGACATATCCTGACATGCAGCTAGAATTAGCTACTACCATAAAGCTGAGAATAGCTAGCTTGATAAAATTGGCAGCTGGATGAACTAAAGAATGTAAAAGCCTAATACTGGAGAGGCAATAAGTGAAGTTCCTCGGATATGAATATAGGAGAATGTCTATTACCTGCCCCACCAGGACCTACCCCATGATCTAGAGTAGCTAGGTGGCGAAGTAAAATTAATTCTTGTTCAAACATGGGCGCTTGGCCCAGACATGCTGTCTTCTCAATTATGGGAAAGGAACTTCAAGAGGGAAGAATGCTAAATATTATTGTAAACTCAATTGAGAAATCTGTGAGTGCTTGTGGGATCCTCTCTCTCTCTCTCTCTCTCTCTCTCTCTCTCTCTCTCTCTCTCTCTCAGACCAGTCACCCCAAAATGCTGCTAATTCAACACTTACATGGATCCCATATCTCGTATAGCGGTTATACTTTTGACAACGCATCTGTCCTTGGCCATAGCAAGTGCTCCTTTGGCAAGACTTGTGTTGACGATCAGAGGAAGCATTTGAGGGGTCAATGCACATGCCACAGAAAGTCCAAAAAGGACACTCTCACTCAGTTCTCCAGATTCGAAGTACTCTGCTAAGATTATGATAGCGACAACAACTAGCATTACGCCGACAAGAACATAAGATATTCTCCGCACGCCCCTCTCAAAGTCATCTGGAGGCTTTCGCTTCCCAATGTTTGAGAATATTGTGCTCATATAAGTTTTGGATCCAGTTGAAATGACTAGACCAGTTCCGCTTCCTGACACCACATTTGTTCCCTGTACAATGCACATATGACATATAGTAAGAAATATTTCAAAAAAAAAGGATCCACAAATGAGAACGGTTAAAGAAAACACCATGAAGTAGGCCTCAAATGACCAACACATTTGGCAGTAATCAATGAAACTCGTGCAAGTTTTATCTTTCTCAGCAGACCCTATGTAATGCTTAGATCTACTGCAATAATATAGATATACACCTAAATTCTTATCCAGCAGGCCCAATTTGTATCTTAAATCAATTGAACTGCACGAAGCTATGATTCTTTTGACTATCATAACATTCTCATCCTCACCTCCCCCACCCCCCCCCCCCCCAAAAAAAAAAAAAAAACAAAAAAATGAATAGTTACCTACCATGAAACATATATTTCTCAAGTCAAGTAGGGGAGTGCTCTCATTTTCCTTGACATCCGCCATCTTGTCCGATGTTCCTGACTCACCTGTTAATGAGGACTGACTGTGCAAAAATCAGTGTGTGAACATGGGATCAACTAGTGCCCATAAACTACAGAAAGAGATGGCTTGAAAGGACTGAGAAATCGTCGCTCACATGCCAAAGGAAATTTTGTAGCTGCCATACCTGACTACGAGGTGCTTTGAGGATAATAGGCGCACATCACCAGGAAATAGGTCCCCTGGTTCAAAAATGATAATATCACCAGGAACAACATCCTTTTGATCAACTTGAACTATTAATTCAGTCTGCTCAACTCTGCCAGCACATCTTTGAACTTTAATGGGGCATTTGACAAATTCAGAAAGTTTCATAGCTGCTTTAGAACTGCTGTGCTCCTGATAGGTATCAGAATGGAAAAATTGATATTGAGGCTTAAAGTACCGTATGAATGAGCTTAATAAACAATAATTACCTGATAAAATCGAAGGGAGACACTTATGAAGACCAATGCTAGCATGATACATCCGTTAGGATTATCACTGGTTATGTATGAAAGTACTGACAAGACAATCAAAATCATATTGAATGGATGAAAGAAAGCATTCCACAAGAGATGCCACCAACTTGGAAAAGTATACTCAAGAGGAGCATTGGGACCACTTTCTCTCAGTCTCCTCTCTGCTTCAGTGAAGCTCAACCCTGAAAGAATAATCAAAAAGAGTCTGTGTCGTTATGGAATATACAAGGCACAAAGCACACTACGTATAAGAAGTAATAAAAAACTCAAAACACATTGATCTTCAGTTAACCTGGTTGTTTCTATACTTTAATTTTTTAATATGTACTTCTCATTTCCTCAGCCTCTCATGACGTGCCGCTAAATTCCTTTGTCTCAAAGGTATGAGGGCAACTATGCCTCCCTAATTTGGACCATTAGAGCCTTAATACTGCAACCAGTAAACTTAACTTGAAAAGAATCAACTCGAAACAGATCTATTGCAAGACATTCGAACAAACTAAGATGAAGACACGATGGATACCTTCTTCCTGCCTTCGCTAACAGTTGAACAATAATAATTCATCACTAAACCCTAGGAAGTAGCAACCCCAATATTTATCACTGTCCAGTCTGGAGAAGGACCAGCTGATATTTTCTTGGAAAACATTGCAACAGTTGCCTCATTTAGGCCAGCTAATAAAAGTCTATGACATCTAACCTTAACAGCTAGGTCAAAGCCATAGCCACTCTTATATCTTTTATCTTGAGTGTCAGTCCACACCAAGGAACTCTGGAGTTCATGTCCCTTCTCTTTGTGCATCTATGTTCTTTATCATCAAAATCTCTTTGCTTTGTCCCTAACCATGTATACATCTAATTCTGGTCATTTAAAGATGGTTAGCAAAGAGTAATCAGAATGCAAAAATGACTGAATGTAACTTCTAAGCAATATATTGAAATTTTCGTTTAACATCCTCCACTGCCAGTTTTATTAAACTTGGAGTTTTTGTTTTTTTGAAATTTTACTTCCCATCCTCGATCTTTATTTTTCTTGTTTCTTACAACCTGCCATTCTAAAAAATGTTATTTTTCTGTACAGTTGCACAAATGAACAAAAATGCCAAACAGGATTTCACAATCGCAAGTAGGAATGCTAGCCTGTCAAACTGTCAGCATGCACCTCCTCAATTACCACTACCAGCAACTCCCTCTATATCTTCAGGCAACGAACCACTACAAGCATCATCATATATTTTTGCTTGTGAAGGAAAATTTTCTTTGGGTGGATGATTTAGTGCTTTTGAAAGGAAAAATAAATTTAAAGATGTTATTGTGAGTAGGTATAGGCTTACATATGATAAGAGAAGTGCCTTAATTTAGAGTAAATCTCAATTTTCCTGCTTGGCTTCTATGTGAAAAAGAAAGAGGTGGAAAGAAGCGATGGCTTGTAACATCTCATGGCAGCAAACTGGTGGCGGTGCATATAGTGCAGACACAAGGAAATAAATTGTCTTTTCCCTTTGGCCAGAGGGAAATAGATTGGTTGACTAGGTGATTGTAATTAATCTTCTTTTGATTAGTCACTGTCTAAACTTGTCTGTCAGATTGCCAAGAAAACAAGATCAACATGGGTCAACAATTTAATCTGATGGTGAAACAGTAATTGGGTTCTTCAGGGTATCACAGAGAAGAGTACCCTGCCTCCTTGTTCTGCGGGATTTTCATCTATTAGGAGAGCTAAGCTTGGTGCAACTTTGGTTCCCCTGTTGCATAGGATGAGGGAATATTTGCTTTGGATACAGAGTTGGGAAAGAAGGTTATAAGGGAAGAAATTCAACATACCATAATTTCATTAACTTAGAGATTCAAAGAGAAATTTGCAAAAATAGAGGAAAGTGAAACTAAACCTATAATGCAGGATGTAATCACAGTATCTCCTTTTAGGTAAGCTCAATCAACTTTAATTCTGTTTGATAATATTGCTTTTGTTTGAACAATGTCGATCGATAGCTCTGCAGGGATGTGAAAGTAGGCTATTGTTGGTAATTCAGCAGATAGACCTTGGTGGCAAAATAAAAGAATGGATGCTGCAGAGATTGCTCAGTTATCCTACAGTTCTGTCCATATATGCCTCTGCAAAAGGCAGGTCATTTTAAAAGGATAACAAATGTCCTCAATGAGAATGATCTCTTAAGATGCGGTATCAAATTAAGCATGAGCAAGCACTCATTATCACACCTATTGTCATGGCCCGGGCCATTTGGATTGGGACTCTTACAGGTGTTGACACCTGTACAATTGCCACATATAATAAGGCCATCACACGGTTTACGTGGTGAAAGTTAATAGCAAAGCTCAAGTTGTGAGGTTCCTGAATTCGAATTGTAATCTTCCATATCAAATCTACTCTCCGGCAAAGGAAAAACCAATCTGAGAAGGACTCAGGAGTTTGCAAATGAACACTGTATGCTATTTGCATGACCTCCCTCTTGAGTCAAATGACCATATCAATGGGTATGTCCTCATTCAATAATAGTCAGGCCCAATAAAACTATGACTTACTCTAATGAATTTGTTTGTAACTGGAAGAAATGACACAATGCCCTCTCAAATGATGGTCATTTCAACTTCTACAGTAATATGCAGTAGAAATATTACTTTCAGATGAACTCGGAAGGAAGAAAAGAACAGACATGGAAATTGCATCAAAAGTCAAATCGATATGAGCATCAATTGGAAAGATGTAGTCGGCATTTTTCAAGATATCTACAAAATGAAGTTGCAACAATTTCTGCAAGATCATAGGAAGCGGAGGTGGAAAGCAGCCAAACCAACCAGAGTACCTAAGCTGCTACTCATTTGCCTTCAAGTTCCTTAATTCAAATCTACTAAAGTCCTAAAATTTCAACAAAATACAATTCAACTACGCCTTTCATCAAACTGTTGACACAATACCAATCTTTGCCCAAAGTTGCCGCTATCAACCTAAACCGCGGTCCTCAAAATAGAAGCACGAATTAAGCACTAGGGAATCCTACTCACTCACCTCTTTCGGTGGATCGAACATACTCGAAGACCAAGTCCTTGTCCGACCGCGCCAGCGCATACAGCCAAGAGTACACTTTCTCTTCCTCCTCCGTCCTCGACCCGCCATCGACTTGATCTGCAAAAACCACCAAAAAATCAGTCTCGCCTATACTCTTTTCCCAGAACCAGAGACCGAAGCCAGAACAAAAAAACAAACCGGGTCGGTTCCGAACTCACTTCCGGACATGAACCGCTGCAAGAACCTGCCGACCACGTGTGGGAATCCGTCCTCGCGAGGCGGGGGCTTCTCCCTCTGGACGAGCCCATCTTCAATGGAGTTACCGACGTGGCCGCCGTCGACGTTGGAAGAGAGAAACGGGAGAGAGGTTCTGGGCCGCCCCATAAGAGCAATCTGGGGAAGGTTGAGGCGTGGGTAAAGCAGGCATAGAGGGGGTTGAGCAGCGTGCGACTTTGAGGTGGAGCAGATGAATTCATATGGCTTTGAGGGGGGGTTGGAGATTTGACAAGAAGGTGTAGAAAGGGAGAGAGAGAGAGAGTTTGGCGACAAGAATATAATTTTTTGAGGACTTCGAACTAGGTTGGTGCTGCTCCCTCTCCTTCGAACCAGTTGCTCTGTTTCTCTCTCTAGACCTTCACTTCAACTACCAGACTTCAAGTGACGGTTAGGTGCAGAGGAGGCGGGAGCTGATGAGCGAAGAGGAACAGTTTTAACCGTTGGGTCGGTCGGGCCTTTGACCTTCGGAGAACGGCACGTCGTTTTTCTGTTTTTGTAATCGACACCCTGGATTTTAAGAATTGTTGCAATTACACCCCCCAACTTCGAATTTCTACGGTTATCACCCGTTTGTCCGTAGGCCTCTCTCTACACGAGATTCTTCGCCCCCTGCCACGTGCCAGGCATTTGATCCACGACATCGCGATCGCTGATGGAGGCAGCGAAATTACATAAAAAACGAAAAGAGAATGTCCCGACCAGCGGACAAGCGTGCTCGTGGATGATTGAGATCTTATAATAAATGATTAGCACGTGTGCAATCTAAGTGATGGGGAATCAAAATTAATCAGATCATGTGTTCATCTCAACTTCACCAAAGTACCTTGCACTTTAAGGAGAATTGTATAAACACAGATCGAAATTCACGTATCTTTATCTTTCTCAATACAGAAGTAATACGACAGTGAACCGTTCCATGATTGATTGTTTGCCTCATAGGACTATTGATTCAAGTTCACTTGAGGTCGGAAAACTCAAATTGGAGGATGGGACTATCGGTTGGAGGAGACTAGGTGAGAGAGGCGTTGCGGCACTATTTGCATCTTGAGGAAGAAGGAGGAGGAGGAAAATCCGGTGGTTGAAATTAGAAGAATTGATGTTTTGATTATTTAGAGGTGTATCTATCGGCCGGTGGACTGGAATCTTGGTACAAATTCAATAAAAACGCAGGTACACCAAAATGATTAGGTAGACATGTTACATGAAATGACAGCCTGCAAGTCACTCGAATTTGTATTTGTCCTTTACTTCTATATAGAGGAAGGTTTGGTCTTTTGAGTCCATATTCTAAGGGCCAAAATTGGTTTTTCATTTGGAGGGAGGACAGACGGTATGGTCTCAATTTTTCCTAACCATTTCTGCCATAACATATTAAAAGAATAAAATTGGCCAATAAATCTTTTCTTGATTTATTGACGATTTTTAAATTCGGTTGTCTTTATTTCGCCAAAAGAAAAAATAGATAACATCTTTGTTGTTTCCTATGTTAACCAACTTAACCTCTCTTCTCTCCTCTTCTTTTCAAGAAAAATGCGTAGATTTGAGAAGATTTCTTTCTTTATCTATATAGCCCAAGAGCCCACTGTTAATATAAGCAAATTACGTTAAAGTGTTATTTACTTTTCAGTGCTTGAAATCTCAAATAATTACCCAGATGTATAAAGCGACATATATAGTACAAAAAAGAGAAAGAAATGTTTGTAGTGAATAAAATTTATTATTTGCAATCAGTCTATGGCGCATGATAGTAGAACTGTTGTTATTCAAGGTGAAAATATGTTGGACTTGTGCATGCACGGAATGACCCACTAGTTAAGATAGAAAACGAAACCAAGTAGGTTCAAAAAGAGACACGGCCCACTAGGTTCATTCAATCACAAACATATTAAATGCATTTGAATAATAGGTAGTTACGAAATTGCACACCGATTCTAAAAAATACCGCAAACAAACAATTCACTGGACATAATATAATAATAAAGAACAGAATCAAATAAACACACTAGAAAATTTATTATTGAAGTTCACCCAAACTTGACCTACGTCTCCGCGTAGAGGCACTCTATGGATCCACTAGCTTTCGAAGAAAATTAAAATACAACGATGATCTTATCTCAAGATTAGGGCATAAAAAAATTAAGAACTCTCACAAAGAAAAAACTCACCTTTTTATTTTCTCTTTTTCTTGCCTTTCTATTTTCTTTTTTAGCGTCTTGACAATTAGTGTCTAGCTTTCGCCAATATAAAAATGTAGCTTTTAATCTAAAAGAAAATTTAATAGAAAAGATAAGAAAAATCCTTTAAAAAAAATATTTGGCTTCATGTACAACAATCTCTCACTTGAAAACAAATATACCCGATGTACCAAGCAACTTTGTATTCATCTTCTTCAAAAGCTAGTAACTAAAAAACTTGTGTTTTTGCGATACTCATCATTAATCAAATGTGGAGTAATACCAATGGTAGTAGTACAGAAAATATGCTTCTCTCTATCTACTATCTTGGTCAACATGTCAGCTAGATTCTTCACGCCTTCAATATTTTGTAATTTTAACTCATTATCTTTCAATATTGATATAATAAAGTGATAATTCTTCTTGATATGTCTAGTTTTTAAGTGATAAGTTGCATTCTTTTCTAAGTGCATTGCACTTTAACCATCACTCCATAGTGTATTGACTGGCTACTTTCGATGAAGCTCCTCCATGTAATCTTGTAACCACATAATTTCCTTAAAGGTGCTATTCTACTTTTGTCATCAATAGAGCCATTACTTTATGTAGTTAGGAAGCCCAACCTATTGATGTACTTACAACTGTAAAGACATACCCAGTGGTACTCTTTTCCACTATCTCCATCACCCAAGTGATTCATATCCATATAACCTTACAACTTTAGAGATGTATAATTATAACATAGATAGTAATTTGATGTATTGGTTAGATATCTCAATATCTATTTCACTACATTCCAATACTCTCTGCTTGGGTTTTGTATATATTAATTGACAACTCCCACTGCTTGTGCAATGTTTAGCCTTGTGCTCACCATGATATACATCAAACTCCTCACTGCTGATGCATATGAAACTACTGCCATATCATCTTTTAAGCCTGAGAGCTCCTACACATATTCTTGAAAAGTTCAAAGTGACTCACTAGAGGAGTCGCAACTGGTTTTGTTTTATCCATGTTAAATTTCATTAATACCTTGTTCACATATTTTTCTTGCAACAGCCATAATTTTTTTATTTTTTCTATCCTTGATGATTTTCATGTCTAAAATATTATTGGTCTCTTCCAAATCTTTCATAGCAAACTGCAATGATAACATCTACTTCACTTTTGCGATTTTTTTCATATTGGAGCTAGCCACTAGGATGTCCTTCACATATAAAGAGTGATACACAATATCACAATTATCATACTTGCCAAAATAAATACAATGATCAAACTCATGGTGTGGAAATCTTTTTTTTTTTTCCATGAAACAATTGAACTTTAGGAGCTTGTTTTAAGCCATATGAGCTTTTCTTCAAGCGACATATAATGTGCTCCTTACCTTTGACTTCAAAACCCTTAGGTTGTGTCATATATAATTCTTCATATAAATCACTGTGTAAAAACACTGTTTTCACATTTAATTGCTTAAGATGAAGATCCTCCATTTCAACTATACTTAGTAGAACTTTGATTGGTGTCATTTTCACTATAAGTAAAAATATCTTAAAATAGTTGATCCATTCTTTTCGAGAAAAACCCTCAACCACAAGTCTAGCGTTGTATTTGATACCACCATCTGCTTCATTCTTAATCCTGTATACCCACTTATTTAACAAAGCATTTTTTTTTTAATCTATGGACAACTTGGTCAACTCCCAAGTTTTGTTATGAAGTAATAAGCTCATCTCGTCTTTCATAACATGCTCCCACTACAAGTGAGATTTGTCTTTCTTTGCCTCATCATAAGTCTCAAGTTCTCCCGAATCTGTATAGAAAACATGACTTGTAACAATATTAGCTGATGGATAAAAAATTACCTTTGGTTTTCTCACACGTGTAGACCTCCTCAAGATAGGTATTTCAGGGTTGTTTGTTTGCTTCGAATCACCGTGTTCCTCTTGAACTGCATCTTAACTGATAGTAGGCTTATCTTGAACCTCCCCTTCAAGTGCACTCTGATTTACTGGAACCATCTTCATAGGACATTGTGTCCAACTCAACATATTTTAGTTCTACTGCCTTCTTATACTTTGTTCGACGATCCTTGTGCATCTTTTTTTCATGGAATATGACATTCCAACTATGAGTGACTTTGTTATTCTCATAATCCTAAAGCCTATAGCCATACTCATTTCTATCGTATCCGATAAAAATGTATTTTTAGAACTTAACATCGAGCTTCTTCCTATCCTTCTTTTCAATCAAAGTATATGCAATACAACTAAATACTTTTAGATGTGAATAATTGATCTTTTATCTAACCATCACCCTTGTGGTATTTCTCCATCTAATGCACTAGGTGGACTCTTGTTGATAAGAGAAACAATTATATCAACTGTAGCAGCTCATAAGTGTAGCAGGAGACTCACATTTAGCCTCATGCTTCTTGCATGTTTTAGAATAGTCATGTTCATCCTCTCGACTACACCATTTTCTTGAGGGGTTCTAAGAACAACCTTCAACCTGTTTATGCCTTCTCGGCTTAAATTTTCTGCAAATTCCTTACTTGTGTATTTATCATTATTATTAGACTTTAGAACTTTAATATGATAATCTATCTCTTTTTTTACCATGGTCTTCCACATCTTGAACACCCCAAATATTTTTTGTCGCGACCTAAATTTCGGGTGCATTACTTAAAGTTTAGGCTAATGGACTGCTACGCCTAGACTTAGCTCGAGCTCTCTTAAGCTCATACCAATTCACGACTTTAAGTTTAATTTTTTTTAACATGCAAACGGATTTTATCTAGGAGTCGCCACTAATTGGTTTACGGTAGGTCAATTAGATACCTAAGTAAAATAATGAGAGAATTATTTTACTTTTACGAACCAGAGATTATGGGTACCCGGGGGGGATAAGTACACTAATGGTGCCATAAGTTATGTATGATGCTCACTTTGGTGCCAAAAGTTTCCATTGGATCACCACTTAAGTGCCAAAAAATTTGAAAAATGCTCACTTTGGTGCCAACGCCGATCTGAATTGCCGGAAATCCAACGTGGCCTTTTTAAATTAATTTCTTATACTGATGTGGCTCGTCGAAAAGTCCAGTCAGCAAGTAAACCACTAAACGACGTCTTTTGGCGTCTTAAACCCCAAGTCGAAACCCTAAATCCCCAAATTGAGAGAGAGAGAGAGAGAGAGAGAGAGAGAGAGAGAGAGAGAGAGAGAGAGAGAGAGGCCATGGCGGCGGCGTTGTCTTCTTCCCCAAAGAACAACACCAGCGCATAGAGAGAGGCCATGGCAGCATCATTTTCTCCTCTGAAGAACAACACTAGCGGAGAGAGAGAGAAGCCATGGCGATGTCGTCTTCTTCCTCGAAGAACAACACCAATAGAGAGAGAGAACCCATGGCGGCGGCGTCTTTTTCCTCGAAGAACAACACCAGCACTAGCCACTCTTTGAATAGAGCCCAATCTACCATCTCCATCTATGCCCTCCTTGTTTCCCTTGCACTCCTTGTCTTCTCTCTCTCTTTGCACCTTCAATCCCCCTTCTTCCTCCTCCTCCTCTGCCCCTGCCTCCTATTTTCCCATCACTTCTTGGCCGAGCAATAGTGGTCGAGCACGGTGGCCGAGCATGGTGGCCAAGTGACGGTGGCCGAGCACAGTGGCCGAGCACGGTGGTGGCGGAGCACGGTGGCTGAGCGACGGTGGCCGAGCACGGTGGCCGAGCGACGGTGGCTGAGCAAGCTTGGTTGACGAGGATGAACAAAAAAAAACCCTAATTTCAATTACAAATGAGCAATACGACGTCATTTTTCCTAAGCCATCCACATAGGACGGCAATACGACGTTGTTTTCTTAAGTAGGACAGAAAATGACGTCGTTTAAAGGGTTTATCGATTTTTTTTTTTAAAATATAAAGCCATGTAATCATTTTGGCCAGAATTTCTCACCGGTGGCACCAAAGTGATCGTTTTTTCTCCGATTTGGCACTTAAGTGATCCGGTGGAAACTTTTGGCACCAAAGTGAGCACCGTACACAACTTATGGCACCATTAGTATACTTATCCCGGTACGGGGACTTGGTTACACTGGATTTCTTTAATGCCTTTTCGGTACCATTCTTTTTATTTTTCACAAATGTTTTTGCAGGTAGCTAAGATTTATTTTAACCTAAGTTACTATCATGCAAATATGATGACCACCTTCACTATTAAACATCCAAATAAATAAATAAATTGCATCACACAAAGCAAGCAATCACTTTTTTGGAGCTTTTCTTGAAATTAGAATTTTTTAATTAACATGCATCTTAACTATATGACCTAACTTTACTAATAAATAAATTCTAATTAAATGATCCTATTATGCAAAATAGTTAACATGCACCTAGTATTCTTGTATTTTTTTTTATTGAAATTCGGAATTAATAAAAACCCTAATTAAATATCTAAAAAAGAATAATTTTCTAATTTATTTTAGGGATTAATTTGGCTTAAACTCTATCCTATCTTAGAAAACTATTTTTTAGAAAAATGAGATAATTAAGACGTGTAGACATTATCTAAAAACCTATTTATATAAAAGGTCATTTAGGTCCAACCCTAACCTATTTAAAAAAAAATATCTAAAAATGTAATCCTAAAAAAATGTAATCTTAAAAAAAATTCTAATTTACTAGTCCTATATATCTAATTTACTAAACCTACATGCTCTGATGCAAAATTTTGAATTTTTGATTTTTGATTTTTTAGTGTTTTCTAAGATAAGTAATTATCACATAAACAATCAAAATATTCATCAAATGAGAATTAGAATAACCGAAAAATAATCCTTTGTCGTTAAATTAACGGTTATTTTAACCCTAAACATCACAACAAAGAGTTCAAAATAATTAAAAATCTAATTCGAAGTCTTACGGATCAAATTAATAATTATATTGATTTAACAATTAAAATACTATAAAAAATCCAACAAATTAATATAATTAAAAAAATGATCTGACGTCTTACGGATCAAATTAATAATTACAATAATTTCGAGCAAAATCCCTGCAGATAATGCCTACAACATTTATGAAATGAATATTGACATCCAATATTACAAATTAAATAACTAAACTAAAAAATGAAATAAAATAAGATAAATAAAAAATAAACTAAACTACCTAAGGGACTAAGGAAAACAAGGCGCGATGGGAGTCGCGCGGGCGAGGGGGACAGCCGATAGAGTTGGTGTAGCAAGGGTAGCTGGCGTCGGAGCTCCAGCGAGGGTTGGCAGGCAGTAGCGTTGGCAATAGCAGCGATGAGCGGAGGTCCAAGCGCGAAGGTGATGCTGGATACTGGCTTCGGGTGAGAGTGGGCAGACAGAGGCAGTGGTGCGGTGACAACATCAGGCACGAGCGCAGGCGCGGCGACGGCGTCGAGCAGAGTAGGGAAAGTGTCGCGGTCGTCGGGGCCAGTGCAGGGCATCGGGTGTTGGGTCACCGGAGGGAGAGCGGTGGTGAGTGGGTTGCTGTGGGGCGATTTGCAGGTCACAGGTGAGGCACGGTGAGGATCCGGAGTTGCAAGGGACACCGGAGCGAAGGTGTAGGTTGCTTGAAGGGTGCGCAGTGGTGATGGGTGGATAGCGATGCTGCAACCTACGACAGTGGTGGGCGGCGAACTAAGGTGGGGAGCAATGGAGACCGGCGAGGGAGCAGTGGCTTTGTGGGGATCGGTGGCTCGGCTGCCGGCATTGGGTGGCACTGGAGAAACGACGTCCGGCACAAGGCTGGCGAGATGCTAGTAGAGTGGTGGTGGCGGAGCGACGATGGCGGAGGCACAGGTGCGAGATCGGCGCGGATGGAGACGCGTGCGGTGGGTGCGATGGAAGACAAACAGTTACTTTTTTTTGTTTTTTTTTTTTTGTTTTAATCTCTCTCTCTCTCTCTCTCTGCTCTTACGCTATGTAGCACTAACATGAACACACGACACTCGACACGATACAACACGACACTCCGACACGTCATTTCTTAAAAATAGAGAATTTCGATACGTTCCGACACGTTATATATTAAATATATTTTTATATATAAATACATAAATAAATAATAATAATAATATCATAGAATTAATTTACACAAAAAGTATTAAATAATATCATTCATTATTTTAATTTGTTACAATAATACACAAAACTTAGAGGAAAAAACATTGTTTAAAGAAAAATGCTGAAATGATATTTTTAAATTTATTTATTTATCATATATAGCATTTTTTATTACTTTTTTCCCTGTTGCGTGTATATTTATAGCAATTTTATTACTTCTTTTGTGTATATTTATATTTTGACCCCTTAAGTATTATAAATTTTTAAAATTAACCCCGTGCGTGTCGAAATCGCGTGTCGAAATTCTAGACTCATGTGTCGGAGCTTGTCGGAGAAAATTGATCATGTGTCGGATTTTTCGACACTTATTGACTGCGTGTCGGGACGTGTCAGAAAGTGCTGGACACGTGTTGGAGTGTCGGACATGACATGAAGGACATGTCTCCGACACGTAGGCTTCCGAAAAATGTCCATGCTACATAGCTCTTACGTCGCCTCTCCCCCTTTTCTCTATACCTTTTGTTGTCCCTTCCTCAGTCAAAAGGACACTGCCCTCTTAATTTGTTTTCCTCTCACCAAAATAAAAAATTTTCTCTTCAATTTTCAACTCCACCGAAGGAAACCGCTCACTTTTTCTACACAAATTTTTTGCACGAATTTTCTCTCCGAAACTTTTTGCTCTCAATTTTTCGAAAATCACCCCCTCAGTCACGAAAATTGTGACTCTTTTTATAGTGATTTCCAGATGGCTATTTTTTATAGCAACTTTCCAATTTCCATCTTCTGTTGCATTAAATTAAGCTTGAAAATTAGAGTGTGATTTCACAATCAGTTCGATTTTGCTCTGATTTCTTTCATTTTGTAAAAATTATTACCCTTTATTCACCTGATTTTTAGATTGCTTCTACATTTATCAAAATTTGAATATTCATAGGAGTTTCAAACTTTCATGCATAATCAATCAAATCAATTTTCCCCATTTTTTTTCTATTTTTTCATTTTATTTGTTTTGATGCGTTTTTTTTATGGGTTATGTAAAAAATCAATGATTGGGTTGCCAAAATTTAGGTGTTAACATTTTTTATTTTTTTTTAAGAGTATAGACCGAAATCTTCCTTGTCGTATCATCAATGAAGATGACAAAATATTTCTTACCACGATAAGAGAGTTCCTAAGCCAGTCCCCATATATCACTATGAACCAACTATAACTTTCAGCCTTTATTTTGTAGGCCATTCAATGGAAAACTAACAACCTTCTATTTTCTATAAATGCAACTCTCACAGAAATCTAATTTAACTTTTTGCAAACTCGAAACTAATTTTTTCGAGTGTAACTGCTTTATACCGTTTTCATTAAGATGTCCCAAACGATAATACCAAAAAGTAGACAAATTATCTATAAACACTGTAGTTTCAGCCATGTTACTGATATTATCTCTTTGGAGAAAGTAAAGTGTACCTATACACTTTCCTTTTGTTACTACTCTTGCCTCTGAGGTTGTCTTCCACTCTCAACATCCAAAAGTTGTTATAAAATCTTCTTGATCAAGTTTCTTATATTTTTTTTTTGTGCTAATGGTCAAGTTTATTAGTTGAAATCAGATTTTTCTTTAATTAGGAAAATGCCTAATTTCACGTAAAACTAGATGTCCTCCACCTAAGATCTTTACATTATGGTTCTTTTCCTAATAATTGGACATATGTGGCCGTTTTTCACAACCACTTACTCGAAATCTCTACTGGCATAATTATCAAATATATCTTTTTGCAAGGTGCAACGGAAAGAAGCACCGGAATCAATAAACTATTTGTTTGTCATCAAGTCAAACCTTGCAGACAAACACAACTTTTCTAGTGAGGATTCATCGCTAATCACATTAGTTCATTGATTCTCATCTTGCCGCTTCTTTTTGTAAGCTTCACACTGAAACCTTCGGTGTCCAGTTTGGTGACAAAATCAACATTCATCATTTGCAATTTGTCTCTGACCCCTTGATTGTGATCTGCCATACCTGCTGAATGTTCCTTTACTTTTAATTCTTCCATAGTTCTCCATTGCTAGTGCCATTGAAGTTGTAGATGTTGAGAAATTATCTTTACTTGAGACTTTTCTTCGCATCTCCTTATCCATGATCCTACTTACAGCATCATCCATAGTCAAATCACTCTTCACAGTACTTGAAATTCCCTATATCGCGATATTGTATCTTTCTGGAAGGGAACATAAAATCAATAAAGCTTGGAGTTTCATACTTAGATTTATGCCTACGGATTCCAACTGACCCATAACCTGCGTAAAACTATTAATATTTTATGCTACGGAACCTCCGTCAGATAACTTTATATTAACCAGTTTCTTTAGTAAAAATACCTTATTTGATGTGAAAAGCTTCTCATAAATATTTGTTAGAATATCTATGACTTCGTTTACAGTTTTCATTTTCGTGATGTGATACTCTATCTTTTTCGTCAACCCTAGATGAATCGCACCTAATGCCTTTCGATTAAGAATTTTCCCTCTAGCTTCCCTTGTCGGATTGACTTTTGCTATCTCAAGTTTCCTACTTTCAAGTGGTGCATAAAGATCTGTTTGATAAAACCAATCCTTGATTTGTAGTTTCCATCATTCGAAATTTTGCCCATCGAACTTATCAATTCTAATTTTATCTTCTACAATACTATTTGCTTTCAATTGAACATTACCGAAAAACCCTCGATATTTCGATTAGCCAACCCAGGCTCTGATACCAGTTATTACTAAATAATAAAAGAATATAATCAGAAGAACATGCCAATAAATTTATTATTGAAGTTCATCCAAACTTGGGCTTTGTCTTCGCGCAGGGGCACTCTGTGAATTCACTAGATTTCGGAAAAAAATGGAATACCACGACGATCTTCTCTCAAGATCAAGGTGCAAAGAGATTGAGAACCCTCACAAAGAAAGAACTCACATTTTTCTTCTCTCTTTTCTTGCCTCTCTGTTTTCTTTTATAGCGTCTTGATGGCTAGCGTCTTGCTTTCCTTATTATAAACATATAGCTTTTAACTTTAAAACAAATCTAATATAAAAGACGAAAAAAATCCCTAAAAAAATATTTGGCTTCATCTACGACAAGGTCCGAATTGACGAACTGGTCCAATCGAACCGGGAGCGACTTGGCTCCACCCAACACCGGTCTTGGCACTCCTTTGGGTCTCCCTTTCGTGCTTAAAAAGGTGGCTGTTGCCATTTGCGGGATTGGTCCTTCTATAATGACACTTTGTTTCTTCAACTTAATCCGATCAATCCATTTCGTTTTCCGACTATCAAAAGACCAAAAAAAAAGAAGAAAAGAAAAAGAAAAACATGTTTGGCCGCACGTCTCGCTAACGAGAGATTTGATCCTTATAACAAAGACATGTCCTCCATTTTCACATGACATACGAGTCATCTGCTTAGGTTATAACTCGCCTGCCACGTTCCCATCCCTGCCATTTGCACCGCCCTTGGAAAAGAGACAGATATGAATCCGCAGATGTGTTTGTGGCTACGTCTCAATGGCGACGTCATCACTCTCGTATCTCTGGTGTTCTCGTCGGTGCACGGTGGTGCCGCCGCGCAGCATGATACCGGGCCGTCCCCCAACCCCCTGGCAAGTAGCCACCGCTTGAGCCCCACCGCAGCACTCGTCTTCGTCCTTTTGGTGCTAGTCTTCTTGGCCATTGGCTTCTCCTCCGTCTACATCCGCTGGTGCTCCAACTCGCCGCAGCCGCCCCTGCCCGCTGCAGCCATAGCCGCTCTGGCTCCCCGCTTCTCCTCCGCTGTTGGCGCGGCCCTTCTCCTCCCCTCTCGGCGTTCCGGCCTCGACCCGCACTTGCTGGATGTGCTCCCGACGTTCGCCTACGGAGAGGCGAAGGGCAGGGAGGATTGGATCGGAGGAGCAGAATGCGCGGTTTGTCTGAGCGAGTTCGATGAGCCGGACACGCTCCGCCTGCTGCCGTGGTGCGGTCATGCATTCCACGTCCCGTGCATCGACAAGTGGTTGGCGAAACACGTCGAGTGCCCGGTCTGCCGGAGCACCGTCGCGATCGAGTGATCATACGGTGAGTTTCCGAAGACCTAGCTATCCGTGTATTTTTTTCCTCAAAGCTCTAGTGCATGTATTTGTAATAATTATCATTGCCTAAGTTCTTGTCACATTCGAGGTCAGACCATGTCTTTTAGTCACTTTGATCGAAGTTAGATACGAATTCATGGATATACAAAATCATTTTTATTTGCAATGATTGTACTAGCAAATAGCAAATAAAAAAAATATCATTGCTAGATATAAAATCGCTCACTTTAGTCGTTGATAAAATCATAGTGGGTTTTGAATAGACGCATCTAGGAGAGGTCCAGGTCAACGGAGATAGGGACAGCATGGCAAATAGCCGCATCTTGTCCGTGATTGGCTAAATGCTAATTTGATTAGAAGGAAAACTGTCGATTTATCGGGAAAATGTCAAGTTGCTAATACAGCCCGAATTTATGATCAAATTAATAAAAACCGCTTTTATCGTTAATCATGTGAAATACATGCTGCACGCAATTGCAATGAGATTATACTCTCCCAATATGATATTTTTTTCTCATTTGAGAGATCATGTACCAAAGAAATTCTACACCATCTAAATGATGGATTGGTAATTTTCCATCCGCGCAAAAGCATAGAACATGTGTAGGTAGGTTTAAATTGCTATAATCTTGATTTCGTGAATTCTATCCCAGTATTAGGCTACGTACATGATTTGTTACGTAATGTCCATTCATCTTTCTCCTCTCTTCTTCACTTTTAGTTATTTAGAACTTGAATGAGTTGTTAGGACCCACTAGAATATATTAAATAAAAGGAGGGCACGGATATATATATACTATGGTCACTTGCCATTATTAATGGGCAAGTCTCACTTTCTCTTTTGGCTTTGTTTGGTAAATTAAAGGATTGGCTTCATCCATGCCTTTTTCTTTAAAATTTTTTTTTGCTTCTCTTCTCAATTTGGCTATTGTGGGAAAGGGAAGGAAAAGTAAAAAATCTTCCATTAAAACCTACTTCTTCTGGGGTCCTCCATTTTCCTTGGCAAAGTGGCCTTGGCCCCTTCTCCGTAAGAGTGACGAACGTTTCTTGTCCCAATCAAACAAAGCAAAAGCACACCCTCATCTCCACCCTCATAACAACCAACATCAGATCATCGCCGCCGCCACCGGCCGCCCTCCGCCGCCGTCTTATTCTTGAGTTGATGGGTCGACGGGCGACGAAGCTCAAGGACCTCTTGGGCATGATGAAGGACAAGGCCTCCCAGGGCAAGGCGGCCCTCCTCCACCCCTCCGGGCCGGGCGGCGGCGGGGGCGGCGGTGGCGGCGGCTCCCCGCTCTCCTTCCACCTCCCCCTCCTCCGCGCCACTACCCACGACCCCCTCGCCCCTCCCAAGCCCAAGCACCTCGACCTCCTCCTCTCCGCCGGCCACTCCTCCCGCGCCACCGCCTCCCTCCTCGTGCTCGCGCTCATGGACCGCCTCCAGTCCACCCGGGACGCCTCCGTCGCCGCCAAGTGCCTCATCGCCGTCCACCACATCGTCCACCGCGGCTCCTTCATTCTCCAGGACCAGCTCTCCGTGTACCCCGCTTCAGGTACAAGGCCGTTCGTCCCTTTGTCTTCGCTGGTCAAATTCCAGATCATAAAAGGAGAGCGTCGAATCGCGTCATAACATGACTGCCCTCGACTGCTGCAGGAGGGAGGAACTATCTGAACCTGTCCAAGTTCAGGGACGAGACGACGCCGCTGATGTGGGAGCTATCTTCATGGGTCCGGTGGTACGCCCGTTACCTCGAGTCCCTCCTCTCGACGTCGAGGGTCTTGGGCTATTTCCTCTGCTCCGCCTCGAGCGCGCAGGAGAAGGAGAGAGCGGAAGAGAACGTCTCGACTTTCACCAACTCCGACTTGCTCAAGGAGCTCGACTCCCTCGTCGACCTCATCGAAGAGACGTGCAAGATTCCCTACTCCCTATGCCAAGTAAGCATTGTCTCCGACTTCATCTTACAAATTCCGTTCATCACATCCTCCTGTAGAACGAATCTGTACAGTGTTTC
Source organism: Eucalyptus grandis x Eucalyptus urophylla (assembly GCA_028830015.1). Lineage (NCBI taxonomy): Eukaryota > Viridiplantae > Streptophyta > Magnoliopsida > Myrtales > Myrtaceae > Eucalyptus > Eucalyptus grandis x Eucalyptus urophylla. The sequence continues at coordinate 59,407,216 of CM054200.1, read as the reverse complement.
TTTCCTTCTCTTCAGGACAACGAGTTGATACGCACGGTGACGGTTTTCGTTTCGGAGGACTACTTGTCTGCGATGGAGGCGTTCTTGATCCGGGTCCGGGAATTCGGACATCGGCTGAGTTGTCTCAGCTTCGGCGAATTGGTCGAGCTGGTGTGCGCTCTGAGGAGGCTCGAGCGGTTCAAGGAGAGGCTGTCGCCGCTGTTCAGTAACAAGGTCGCGGCGTCCGAGGGCTTCTGGATTGCGGTGGCCGAGACGAGAGCGAAGCTGGAGTCGCAGAGGGAGGCGGGGTCGGTGTCGGTGCGGTCGTCGTCGGAGGAGAAGAGAGTTGGCGTGAGCGAGTCGGCCCGGTTCGGAGGGCGGATTCCGATGAGTTCCAGCCACGACTCGATCAGGTTCTCGTCGGGGAGAATAGTAGGTTTGAACAGGTATCATTTGCCCTTCCAAGAGTCGGTCGAGTTGTTTGCTTGATGGCATCGAAGTTTTCTTTCCTTTGGACTTGGTATATCAAGCTTTGTCGTATGCGTATACATCATATAATTTGTAAGAAGAGAAATTGATTTAATTTCGACCGGTGTATATATATAATGGATTGTGTATTCTATACCATATAGCTTCTCTTAGTCTTATTCTCATGGATGTTAACAGTTTGGCTCAGTTTGATTTTTCAGTTTTTTTTTTTTGGTAATATTAGAGATTTAGTGAAAAAAGAGAGGCATAATGTAAATTATAATATCAAGAAGAGGGGCAATTTTTAGTTTGACTTGGTTTGATCGGAATAGAGATCGGTTATATTTTTCATTATCCGAATTGAATTAGAATTACATGAAATTTTGATTCAATTCGGTTTCGTTTTTTGTTTGATTCCGAGGCTCTCCCACATTACATGTTTTTCTTACCACCTAAACAAAAAGACATTATCAATTAAAGTTGCAATATTCGAGAAAATAAATTAAATGTACGACGATGTCAAACATGAAGCATGGAAAATTGAATCAACATGACATCAGGATACTCCTATCATCATGGTTGTTCTCCCCGATCTAACATATTTCTTTTTTGGAAGTCAATAGCCTTGGTGGTCGCATTTTGATTTGGTAAATATGTTCCGATTCAACTTGCTTATTACACAAAAAAACTATATCTTGACCTCATACTGGTCAGCGGCGTCGGTTGGAGAGCATAGTAGGAGAATGAGTTTTACCTAAATTTTCAGAGCTAAACTGACCTAAGTTAAGATCTACACCAATAAGGTTTTCAGACAGGAGACTGAATTTATCATTCGCAAATTGTACTATTTTCAGCGGTCTCTCTCTGGGTCAGAAGGTGGGCCTGTGTTGCCGTATTAAATTCTCCATTAGATTGAGAAGGACGTGCATCCAGAAATCTCTTCGTTAATTAGACCTGGCACGTTCTTATCTATAAAATGTCTTTGTCCATCCAACTAGGCAAAAGTAAATAGCCTGTCCAACTTAATCAATCGTTGGCCCCATTGCAATAATATATGGAAAGTTTTGATTAATGCGGTTAATCTCGATGCGGGCTAAGTCCCGGTGACTTGACTAATTCGAGGCCCATTAGGTCTAAAGCACGAAATAGATGGATTTGGGCAAGCAATTTTGCAATTCGCCATCGAAGCTACATAGCATTCCAGTGACAGTTAAAGAAGGTATTGAATACGCATATCTTGTCACGTAGATCATACATCACTTCATTCATACATTTAGGATTTCTTCTTTTTTTTTCTTGATCTCTCTTATCAATTACCCACTCTCTAAGCTCGCTCTCTGCAACAATGGCACCTCTTTTTCCTCCTCTCCCCGTCGCTCTTCTCTCTCCTTCTCCCCCCGGTCCTCTCCCTCGCCTGCACTCTTGCTTGGAAAACCCATCTGGGTCATCCCCTCTCTCTCAGCCCCACCTCCGCACCTCCCCCTCCATTGCCACCACTAACTGAGCAATCAGATCTGGCCGAATGGCACCGATGACGTTCATGGACGAGTGTCGGCATCACTCGCAAGCCGCTCGTCCAAATCTGGCCTTGCCCATCTTAGTCCACAGTCGCGAGCTATTATCATCCATCGCCTCGGAAGGCCAAAAGAAAAGGAGAGAGAGAGATATGAAATGTGAGCGCCACTCGGGCACGCGAGTGGAGCGAAGGAGTACAGTGGCACACGATTTACATGATAAGATAGGTCTATTCGATATTTTTCCCTTGATAATCTGTATGTTTTCATAAGATCTTAATAATGAATCCTCAAATGCATTGGTTAAGATCATTGAAAATAAAAATAACTCAGATGAACATGCTTTGCAAATTTAGAGATAATACACTTTGAAAAGGTTGCTTATTTTAAATAGGTTTTTTTTTTTTTAATGTTTGCAAAGAACAAAACTTAACAAATATCTTAAGGGTACTATTTCACTTTTGCCTTTTTAAAAATAAAAAATTATCATGACGCTCACTTTTTCTATGACCGAAAAGCTCGTCTCAGTTAAGACGTGAACTTTGAATTGTTTGCACTTGGGTGCGTAGAGAACAAGCTTGAAATATCCACCTAAATCACACGCGAAGCTGTTACTTTGACCGCTAAATCAACCCCATGCAATAGAAAATTCAATTGAGACCAGTAAAGGTAATGTCGTGGTGGCAAATGCCACTTGGCAAGATAATGACATTTTCTAAAGGGGTTGGCACGATGTGCCGGAATTTAATAAGAATATTACTTTTGCTGTTGAATATAGTAATTTCCAAAATTCCCTACCAGATGATGACAAATCTCTCCCCCTTCCATGTGTACTGACTAGAGGTGGCGACATGAGTCTAAGAACCCAGAGTTAATGGTGGAGGTCATAAATGAGTTGTCTTGAGTTAGAATAGATTTAAATGGGTCCAAGAAATGAATGCCTAACGATATAAAAATAGAGAACTTTTTCAGCGGTCTTCTAATAATAAATAGAGAGCCCAATGCATCAGGTGGTGTTGGAGATATTAAAAAAAAAATATTCTTTTTTCTTTTTCTTTCTTTCTACAAAGTCGGGCGAGGGTTTTCGGCCAACTCTTATTGGTCGTAGGCTATAGCCGATTGACCCTTGCTGACACCAAGCGAGGGTTGCGTAGCTCATCGATTGTTGGCGAGGGTCTCACAACCTTTGCCTATGGTCAGTGAGGGTTGGACAGCAACCTTTGCCAAACTTACAAGGAAAAAAAGAAAAAGAAAAGGAAGAAACAAAAAAAGAAAACAGAAAAGAGAAGAAAATATATAAAAATAAATTAATTGTTAAGAAATTATAGAAATTATCTATCTAACACTGGTCATTCTATGTTGGTCATGTCACCTAGGACAACTAATGTCCATGTTAGTGATTTTCAGTCAAAATTGGCCAAAAAGACTAAATTGACAAATCACTAAAAGTTTTAAGACTAAGGGTTTGTTTAGTAATGTGCCAAATAGTGCCTATTTTTATCCTTTTATTTCTCGAACTAATAAAAAAAAGAATAGAAATCTGATTGGTAACATTTTTGTTCATGAGAATAGATTAGAAAAAAATAAAAAAGTAAAAAAATTTATTTCTTTATTCTTGGACATCATTCTATAAACAAGCCTTTTCTTTTTCTTTTTCTCCTTCATCTAGCTAGTTGCCACCCTCGACAATGGTTGGCGACCTTGTCGGTCCATGAAGAGGCTGACCTTGTGGTGGTTGGGCGAGCTAGGCTCGGGTCGACAAGGCTCCTCGAGGCCAACCTATAAGAAGAAGAAGAAAAGGAAAAAAGAGAAAAATGTAAAAAAGTTATTAAAAAAATTAAAATAAATTCTAGGTCACAAAAAAATAAAAATTGAGGGTCATACCAAATGCATTTCTAGTTTAGGAATATAAATTTTACATAGTTATCAAATGCTTTTGAATGCTCAAAAACTTGTACAATTAACATAATCAAAAAAAGCTTTTCTAAATAGAAATTGTTTCTAGAACATGGTGGTTATCAAATGCACCAAAATTAGCAAAATGTTTAAAATTGAATTGGTATAAATGCAATAGGTTTAGGAATTTTTTGGTAATTTTTGCATATGTTTTGTCAAACACAATCATACTCTTCTAGTTTTTTTTATGTGCATTTCAATCTTTGGTTTTTTTTTTTAATGTTTTTACTTGCAAATTTTATTTAGTTAATTTATTTTTTTGATTTGATAAAATAATCTATTCAAGTAACATATTCTTATGAAGAGCTTAAAGTAGGTTAATCATTTTGATGCATGTGGATGTGTTTTAGTAATAAGTGGGCCGGGTTTGGGTCGCTAAAATTGTATTACATAAAAATGGGTCAATATGAGTCAAATTGATTAATTTGGGTTGGATCATTTTTTATCCAATCCACTCATTTGACGGGCCTAATCTCAATTACGAAGTGAACTTCAAGTGAGCTAAATTAAGCATATTGTAGAACATGTGCCCTTTCACATGGATAAATGCAATTTTGAACAAGGATATCACTAGTGTCATCACATTCACATACACCGAGAGAACTATTTAAATGATATTTTGATTGCCGTCGTGGAGAAGGATGACACTCCTCTTTCAATCGATCCTGCCAACTTTATTACAATAAGTTGAGAGCTGAAAAATGATTAAAATAGTGGCAGTACCCTTGCTTCTGCTCATTTTGTGTCGGCCCACTTATTCACGTGTATGCGAGCCTGTTGGGCCTGCAAAAACAGATAAAAATATCGTAGCCCAAGCAAATAAATAATGAAGAAATTCAAAATCCCCCAATTAACCTGAATTTGATTAGTAAAATTCATGTACTAATGACAAACTATAAGTTGAAAATGATGGACTTGTTAAAGCCCTCCAATTACAGTCTGCTGCGTCATTTATAAAACGAATTTTACATGTCAAATCTTATGAATTGCTTGAAAAGAATGTCGCAATTCAGTAAAGTATTTCTTACCTCCTTGTCCCAATCGCACCGCCATACGATTATTGCCAAAATCAAGGTCTGAACTGCAGTCCCTCCAAAGATCATTCCAGCCCATATTCCCTGTTCCACACATTATTGCTTTGCCTTAGCTACTAAACCCTCTGATTGAAATGTGACAATTATCTATCTATCTATTTATCATCTTTTTTTAGTGACCCGGGAAGCATCGTACAGCCGACAGTCGGTGACGTAAACCCGGGACGACTTACAGGAACCCACCTCCCACAAGCCGCAAGTAAGTTGCGCAAATGACAAGGTGGGAAGTTGAACTCTAGCCTTGCGGGTGGCCAGCGTGCAACTCCACCATCTCTGCGACCAATGGGGTGGGTATCTATCTATCTATCATTGAAGACCAAAAAGCACAAGAAAGATGAACACAGTGTGGCACATACCATAACACCTTGGTGAAATCCCCATCCCATCAAGAAGCCGAGTGGAACCCCGACCAGGTAATAGCAACCTAAGTTTATGTACGCCACGTAGGATTGCCACCCTGACCCAACGGCCACTCCTTTGGAATCCCAAAAATGCATGCCAAGGAATAGCATCAAATATTAGCATACGCTTCGTTCAAAATTTCATGAAACCGCTATCGATTTATCTAAAAGGTCAGACCTACTATATCGAAGTGTGATATAGTACTTAGACGGTCTGACATCATCACATACCCGAGAGAATAGGTTGAACACTGTTGAGCAAGATGGTGAAAGCTAGGAGTACCGAGAGCTGGTTCACTGCCTCGAGGACGGGCTTGCTCGCGGTGAAGATCAACGCCAGCTTGTCCTGAGAGAACATTATCAGGAACCAGAAGACGAGGCCAATCAGGACTGACGTCACCACTGACACCGCCGTTGCAAACTTGGCTGCTTTGCCATTCCCAGCACCGAGCTCATTTGCAACCCTCACCCTGAACTTCCACAGATATTATCATTACAAGCATTTCCCAAGATTATGTAATTTAGTCTTTTTTTTTTTTTGGTAAGGGTAATTCTCTCGATGTTTTTATGGCAAACCCTAACCATGAACCATTGTATGTAGCATGACCTGTTTTGCATCGAATCTTGCTTCGAATAAACATATTCAGACAAGTTTCGTTGTGTGGTGTTACCGCATAATGTGTCGACATCACGCAAGCGGATCGAAGGGCTCACGCCTTCCCATGCAAGAGGCGATCGCTCGTGTACGATAATAAATGCCAAAGGGAATCGAATCTGTGTACCACACGGTGACCACAAGGTGTCCTCTTCTCTGCCCACAACCACAATCCCTCTACATCTAGAAACGTTCTGTCTGTACATTCAATGACCGAAGCGACAAGGCACTTAAAACCATGACAAATTTAGCAACGGATTGTCTTTTCATCTTCATATGGACATTTTCTTTGATTGCATCGAATCAAACCAACCGCGCTTTAGGTGTTTCTGACTCGCACATTTAATGCAGTGGTTGTTGGTCTTCGCGGAATCTTTCATATGGAAAGAGTTTTGCTTTGCAAATCTACGCATATTATCGTTCACAAGTGACTCCATCGAGAGGTCATTTGAAAACTAGGGTTCTTTGTTTTTCTCTCCATCCTACTGATACTACGAGACAAAAAAAATGAGGAAGCAGCCTCCGTTTGAATAAGTTGAAGGAGACAATGGATATAAAACACCAAAAAGAATAGGGAAGACCAGGTACAGGTTAACAAGAACAGACAAACATTTCATTTTTTTCATCAAGCAAATCATGCATGGAGATCCTCTAAGTCACCCTCCGTAATCATATGGTCTCGGCCAATCCTCAGACATGTGGCCTCTATTGCAAAGGCTGTAGGGTCATTTCTAACCCAAACATGACGTGTGAAACTCAAACGTGTGGTGTCGAATCTAATAAAACGATTGGAGGAACTTAGCAAGGAGAGAAATGATTAAAAAAGAACAGTGAAACGGATGTGAACGATAATTCGTGAGTTGTTTTTGCTTCTTTTTTTTTTTTTTTTGGTTTTTATGTGATAAGGATGAGAAGAGGGGATCGGCGTTGGCGATAGGGACTCCTCGTATTTTGGAGTTAATATTTAAGTGATGGAGAAGATAGAAGTTACCCGGTAGCAGCAAAGAAAGCCAGAGGAATCATCAGCTCCCAGCCATTTATCGTCATGCTGACCACGCGAAGACAAACAAAGTGAGCCCTCAAGACTGACCAACAGAGGCAGTGGCAATGTTGAATACGTTGTTCAGAATGGTAAAAACAAATAATTCAGACTTGTCGTCCAAAAACGACAGGCGCTGACACATGTTCGTCCGCATGCAGATGAATGAATTATTAGCAAAAGACCAGCGCAATAAATCAGACACCGCGCAGAATTTTTTGTGGGGGTGACTGACTAGAAGTAGCATGTGATAGGACTTCTACCATATGGACAAAGCATCCACGGCGATCTTGGCGTTCTCCAGATTCCCGGTCATCAGGATCAGTATTTTGTAGTACCAATTCTCCAAGCTGCACATGAAAGAGTGTCACGGGCAATGACGTTGGTCAGATTTAGTTTGCCTAGTGAGCCTCACGGGCCCGCTATATATAGCACGTCCAAACTAGGGCAAAAACCCCATAAACTCATGACGAATTTATGAAGAGTAATCTCAATCTTACACGATGCGATCGAGCATGACCAATACTTAGTAACAAGATCGAGACCATTTGAAAACAAGCCAAAGTAACATGAGAGCGACTGATACCAACAAGTCTGTGCCGAGAGAGAGAGAGAGGTACCAGAGCATGAGTCCAGAGGCAAAGGAGAGCCTGACAAACTCCCACAGGCCATAGAAGGCCTCCATTGAGAAGCCGGTCCAAGTGAGAGGACACCCCCCGCACACGGTGTAACCGAACAGCCCGAGCACCAGCACCCACCACGAGAAGTTGAGGGTCATGGCAGTCCCGACCACGCCGAGATGGAGCCGGTACACTAGCAGCCAGCTCATCAGCACATGAACCACGAGAGCCCCCAAGGACACCCAGGCGATGGCTGCGGTCTTGAGCTGGCTCTGGAGGAACCGTTGCAGCGGGAACTGGAAGGCGAAGCTGAAGTGGAGCGGGATCATGACCAGGGTCACGGTGCCTGACAGCTCAGCGATGTCGTGGGGCTGGCCGAGGAGCTTCAGGAACGGGGAGGCAAATAAGTAGAGCGGCAAGAGAAGGATGCAGCACAGGAAGAGGACGATCCACGACCTTTGCAAGTAGACGCCGAGCATGTAGTACTTCTTGGCCCCGAACGCTTGCCCGCACAACGTCTCCAAGGCGCTCGCCATCCCCAGCTATTCACCAAATTCAAGAAGAAGCTTTTGGGATCATTGACTCAACTTCTATAAGGGGGAATCACGTCTGACATGAAATGAAGAGTATAAGAATCTTTTAAACTACGTACAAGGAGGCCGAAGTCGAGGCCGATGACGAGGTTGGTGGTGAGAGCCATGGCGGCAAGCTCGAGGTCACCGAGGTGGCCGGCGAAGGCCTGGGTGATGACCAGCATGGAGTAGGACGCGACGCGGCTGAAGATGGAGGGGCCGACGATGTGCCACAGCTTCTTGGATTCGACCCACACCCTTCGAGCCAGACTCTCATCTCCTCCCTCTCGTCCTTCGTTATCCTCATCCTGTCCTTGCCGTTCAGTCGAGTTCTGCAAAAGAGGGACCTTCTCTGCGTTCTCTGGAGACTTCAGGGTTGGCATTTTGCTCGGCCACCGTATGCAGTCCGTGTGTTTTTCTCTGGGTGGTCAGCAAATTGTGGACGACTCGCGAAGAGATGCTGATCTCGATTTGCAACATGGTCCCTTCATATACATATATAGGAAAGTGAGTCGATTAGCGTATTGTCCTGAAGCGAAAAGAAAAAGGAAATTTGTCGCTATAAATGAAATTAAAAGGTCCAGATTTATATACAATCACACACTCATTGACAAGTGCAATGCAACAAAGATGTAAAATTTAAAGTATGTTACTTATATGATTGATTGATTTCGCGATCCGTTAACGAGTTTATACAATGATATTTTATATTTGCATTCACGTTTGATCAGCGACTTTACAATGAAAGTAAGAAGTGACGACAAGAAAAATAATTGATTTGTTTAAAAATTGATTCTTGAAAGTGATTCGAGAACGTTAAGTGATATATTTAAATGAGAAAAAGTGCAAAAAGTACTAATCTGTCACCTCTTTTTATTTTCCACTGCACTTGACCATCTATTCGAGATTCATTCTCTATATTATTTTCCCTACATAACTTGAGGAATGAGTTTCTAGTTAATTAATAACTTCTTCTTTATATATCTCCGAATTTCATATTTTTTTTTTCCTTTTGTGTTATGATACGTTGTATGAAATTTGAGATCACATCTATGGGATTACGATTGGGGGAGCCATCCCCCAGTAGCCTTAACCGAAGAGTTAGTATTATTACACCTTTCTAAACTTGTGTCGGTTTTTTCTTGTATGAAAAGCATGCAGATTCTTCTTTGTTAAGTAGGGGCAGGGCAGGTAAGACTTTTAGAACAATTATTAATTTGATGTTTAATTTCAATTGACCTAATAATTTCTCTCTGATCTCTCTCCCCATTTTCAAGCGTTCGCTTCCCGTCCCTCTTGAGGGCCGCGACCACTGTCGAGATCATCGGCGGTAACCGTGGCTATGGAGCCCATAAACTTGGAGTCGACCACCGAGACCGTCTCTGCCATCTCTCCCCAATTAGCTAGGTTTTTCGTCTTAGTTCATTTTTTTGTTAAGAAAAACTCGAATCTAATGCTATCCAATATGCCAGAGACTAATTGGGATAGGACATATTTCTATATCAAACTTAACATTTGTTGTTTCATGGACAAAGTATTTGGTATAGGATTACTTATCCCATCCTATCTTATTCGGTTGAGTAATCCTCGTGACAAAACGTAACTAATTAACTTTGGCGGACACTTTAGGAAAGGATAAACGAGACATTTTATATGCTGGAAGCAGACTCGATCATGGGTTTTTTTTTTTTTTTGGGGGGGGGGGGGGGGGGGGGGGGAGGGGGGGTGCGGGCTCACCCAAGCTCAATTGGAGCCAAAATGGCCCAAAGAGAATTTTAGACAGGCTTCAGTAAGGGCATTTATTCAGAATGTCCGATCCCAAAATTTGTGCATAAAAGTTTTAGTGAGGGCGGGGCTTGAGCAAAAATTTAGATTCGGCTTTAACGCGTGGACACACCCAAAAAATTAATGAATCGATGCTTAGAAGGTGCATTACATTGAGCTCCTTGATAGGCACCCCTTCACTACTCCTAATAACTTGTCCCCTGTCCATCATAAGTTTGCATTACATAAAGCCATATAATTAGATACCAAGATTTAGCTTATATTAATGTGTTGATCATTAAGTAAATAATCGGTCTGAAGAGATTCGAACATATCGTGAGGTTATTATCAACTGATTTAAAAGTTTAATTGTTAAATGAAACTGTAGTAAAATACTTAAAAGTTCGACTCTCTCTCTGCTCCAACCAAGATCAATAATACTGCTATGGGGAAAATATGACATTGAGTCTTGGGTATTAAATGATCAAACTCGTTTTGCCACGAAATCATAAGTAAGGCTTGTATTTTTCTATGCTAATCTTGATGGATGAAGTATCATCCAATTTCACGGGGAACAAGAGACTGGGTTCTCTAATCTAGCTTATATGAGTGTCAGCAAATGGTCGTGGGTGATTCCAACTCGGCTTCGCACTAGAGTATGGGATTGAAACCGCACGACCAGCCGACACACAAGTATCCCACTATGGTGTGCACAGAATAACTTCTGGTAACAATGAATCCATGAAGAAAAATACTGTAGGGCCTGGAGGCCATGTAAATCAAGCCCATCTCCAACGTTGACCGCTCAATGGTTGAGATGTTATTGATTTACATGATCTAAAGATAGTGCAATAACTTCTATATCCATATGGTCAATGGCTGAGATGTTATTGGTTTACATGATTTATTGACCATGCTGTCACTTGTCTATATAATGGTTATATGTTCTGCATGTATGATAGGAGGGAAATTCTTCCAAACCTTTGACTGATGAAGTACAAGTTGTGGACATCACCATGTAAACATTTAGGTTTCATTTATTTCACTGAAAATATTTTCTAAAAAAATATTTTTCTTATTTTCCAACATTTTGAATCACTTGAGAAAATGAGTCAATAAAAAAGGTTTTCGTAATCTATGTTTAAATTCAAATAAATGATTTTCTTTTTAAAAAAATCACAAATAATTTTTTAAAATATGACTAGACATTAGTACTTAGAGCAGAAACTCTACGCTAGGGGAGAGGAACCCTAATGCTCATTCTCAAGTCCCTAACAATGGGCCCAAGTATAAAGGTTGGGGCTACGTCTATCGAGGTCCTTCGAAGGCAAGCCTTGGTCTATGAGGCAACGCCAATGCCTACGTACTCAAGCCAGGGTCCATCAAGGCTGAAATCGAGATCTCAATGCTTGGGATGGGGTCCTTAATGCCCTGCCCCCCATTGAGGCTAGGCTTGGGATCCTTGCACATGGGATTAGGTCCTTAGTGCCTTAGGGTCTGGGTTTATTGAGTCCGGGGCCTCGAGCTTAGTGCGCAAGACTGGGTCCTGGACACCTAAACTTGGGTCCATGGAGGTTGGGCCTTAGACCCCAGCACCCATGCTCAGGTCCACCAAGGCTAGGCTTGGGGCCCTAGCATCCATGCTCAAGTCACAAGTGCTAGTGCTTGGATCCCTGCACTCATGCCAATGACCATCAATGCCAAGCCTTGCACATTCACAGTTAGATCTAGGTCCATCGAGGCCAGCCCTAAGACCCCTCACCTGAGACTAAGTCCATTGTGGCCGAGCTTGAGTCAATCGAGGTTGGGCTCGGGGCCCTATTGCCTGTGCTTGAGTCCCTGGTGCCCATGCTTAGGTCCATCGATGTCAGGATCTCGAGCTTGGGTTAATTGAGGCCAGAACCTCTACCTCGGCACTTGTGCTTGGGTCCTCGGTGCCCTTGCATGAGTCCTAAAACTCACTAGGTCCATCAAGGACTGTCCCAAGTCCTTAGGCTCCTACTCTTGGGTCCTAAACCCCGATGCCAGTGCCAACAAGCAACCTTGATGGACTCGGGCATGGGTGCTAGGGGCCCATGCACAAGCATCAAAGGCTTGGGCCTAGCCTTGATTGATTCAAGCATGGCACTGAGGTTCTAGGAGTGGCCTTGATGAACCAAGGCATAGGCACCGAGGACCCATGCATGGCTCTGCCTCGAAGGACCTGAGTGTGGGTGCTAGAATCTATGGCTCAGCATCAATGGCCCCAGATGGACTTGGGCTTGAGAGTTGGGGTCTAGCCTTAATGGACTTGAGCTTGGTCATTGGGGTCTTGGGCATGAGTGTGGGTGTATCGAGCTCGACTCGGCCTCAATGGATGTTGGCCCAAGCATTGGGGACTAGGTCCTAGGGGTGAGCATTGAGGTTTAAGGCATGGCCTTGATGGACTTGGGTACAAGCCCAAGATCTTGAGCTCAGCCTTTATGGACTCAGGTTGGGGCACCGGGAGCTTGACATAGGCATCGATTCTCGAGCCTAACTTCAATGGACCTAGACTAGTGTCCATGCTCATGGTTGGGGTTAGAGATTTGAGTTGGGGACCTCGATGCCTTTGTCTGATTCACCAACTGTCCATGCGAAAATCACTAGTGTCGATGCAAAAATCAAATTAGATTTTCCTTAACATATCACATAAACTATTTTCTAGTTATTTTTTAAATTTCAGATGTTATTTTATATTTTGGCCCGTAAACCAAACGTTTGCTTCGCAGAAGCATAAACAAATATGTCATTAATCTAATAATAAAAAAACTAGTTAAGATAGTTTTCTTTAATCAGTGAATAATATGTGCTCCTATATCTCTATTTGTTTTACGGAAAACAAATAATTTGGAATATGTTTTTCTAAACATGATCGGTTTTTATTGATTAACTATTTCAAGTGATATAAGTTATCATTTTTAAGAAAATGTTTTTTAAATAATTTATATTCTATGAAATACACGGACCGTACATGCAAGTTCCTTTTCCTTGACTAGATTGAAGTGTGTGATTCACAATTGTGGCTAGACAATGACGTTGTACTAGCCACCGTCGTATCACCGATTCAAGCAACCTTAGGCTTAACCAGCTTATGAGACAGGTGTTCTCCACTCGTTTGTCATGTTCTTTGGGCTATTAGGAGATGACATAGTGGTTGGATGACTCTCTCTTTTCTCGCCCTTCTCGACTTAAATCGCCGACGCATGTCAATGTTTATCAGCAAGTCAACACATGAAACAGACATCGACGCACACGTTTCATTTGGGCAAGAACCAAGTAGAAGTGCAAGAAACCTTATCTCGCAACTTTCGCGCTTTCTTGCACTCAACATGCTCAATCAACTTTTGCCCTAAAGTCTTCCATACATTTGTTTAAGTTTTCTTGCTTTTTTTAGCTTCCCTGTAAACCAAGTATATAGATAGCCAAACATCACTAAGCCCGCCTCACACAAACAGCTTACTCACACCCGCACACTCTTTCTCTCTACCTCTCTCTCTCTCTCTCTCTCTCACCATGAGGTCTTCAAGTTTTGCGGTGCTTGCGTTTTTTATCGCTCTGTTCCTCCTCTCCACCCGAGTCCCGGTGTCGGAATCTGCGATCTCGTGCAGCGACGTGGTGAAGGACCTGAGGCCGTGCGTGAGCTACCTGAAGAGCGGCTCGGGGAATCCGCCGTCGGCATGTTGCGCAGGGGTGACGTCGCTCGCGAACGCGGCAACAAGCTCGGCAGATAAAAAGGCGGCGTGCGCGTGCCTCAAGAACGCAGCCCAGAAGATGAACCCTAACGCGCAGTTGGCCCAGGCTCTTCCTTCGAAATGTGGAGTCACCTTGCCTGTCGCTGTTTCACCCAACGTTGATTGTTCCAAGTACGTACTTAAGCTAGCCCTTAAAACTATTCGAGAGATTATAGAATATTGCACTGCCACAGTTAAGAAAAAAAAATAATGAAAAATGTACATGCTGCCTTATCTCATCACCCACAAAGAGAAGGGCCTAAGAGAACTCCCTCTAACTTTATCATATGCATCGGAATTGTTTGGTTTGGCTTTCTAATAGAAATTCCTAGAAAGATAACCATTTGAAATGAAAATTTATTTACATCAAGTTGAAAATTTCTTATTTTCTAAAGTACTTTTAACGAGTCTCAGTAAATAGAAGAGGTGATTCGCTTTTTTTGGACATTTTCTTGATAATATCTGTGTTATGCTCATATTGCAGGATCGGCTGAAACAATAGTGAGTTTGCATGGTGACGGTTCAAGCTATTTTGATTAGCGACAGTTGTTAGTCTATGAGTTGGAAATAAGGTGAAGAAGGAATCTACTGATGTTTTCTCGTATTACGTTTTCCCTGTACCCGTGTGATGCTCAGTCGAGCCAATATATGATATGTACCGAGCGATAATAAAGCATACTGTGTTGGAATATGTTTGATGGGATGTAATAAAACTTATTAAGCGGTTTTTATATGGCCTTGTCTCTGTGGAAATTTAGCAGATTTTATTTCTTGAATATGTAGTGAGAGGTTTCTACTAAATAATGATCGATCTGATGCATTTTAAGCAAGCTTACTTGAGAAAATAAATAACACCAAGAACCATGCAAGGTCACGAGCTACACAACACGAAGACCCCAGTTACTACACGGAGACTTGTACATATCAAGGGAAAGTTTACTTTCGAAAGCAGAGCATTTAATTGACCCATGCACATCCTTTTTGATTCTCGAAAAAATCACGACATAAGCACTAAAACGTACGATGAGTCATGTGAACGGCAGAACCCAAGTATTCCAGATAAACTAAAGGAAAGCAGCCCGGGAAGGTTTGGACAAAAGCTGGGGAAGAGATTTTTATTTAGAAGAAGCGATGGCCTGGGCAACTTCGCTATCTTTAGTCCCTAGGAACTCTCAAAATTTGATGAAGATGTAACGCAGCAGACCAGACCTAAGAGTACACATGACAACCCAAAAAGAATATGTTTCTTATCTTCATTAGCCGAGTTACAGAAACAAGAAGCATGTTAGGTCTGCATATTCCACTTGGGCAACCTATCCATCGTGCCTTGTCAAAAAAAAGAAAAAAAAAAAAAACCTATCCATCGTGGAAAATCCGTTATTTATAGCCAACCAAGCAACGAGACTGTGTGGAGGAAGGCATGGAATGAACCATATAACATTCACCACGGCACTTTAAGCCCTTTATTCTCAAAGCATTCCAAACATTTCTAGCATTTAAGGGCATTTTTGGTAATGCTTCTATTTTTGGGAATAATTTTTAATTAGAAATAATTCTTTTTTATTCTGTTTCTGGGAACAATTTCTAAGCATTTTAAGTCGTTTGATAACTTTCCAAAATTTCAATTTCCGGAATAGAATTGCATTTAGCACTGCCCTCAAAATTTCTACTTCAAATAATTTTATTTTAAATTCTAAATAATTTTATTACTTTTTTACTTTTTTCTTCTTTTCTTTTTTTTTTTTCTTTCATTTCTCCTCTTCTTCTTCAAGGTTGCCAGTTGCCGACCTTGGGATGACCAGCGACCTCGCTGGAGTGTTGCTAGCCCTCGTTGAGGCCATGCCTCGTTGGTTGAGCCTCGCCTAGTCAAGCGAGGCTCGCTGGTGGCCGGGGGAGGCCCGAGCGAGGCTTGCCTGGCCATCGACGAGGCTTGACCACACCAGATTTGGCGAGGCTGAGGCTCGTCGGTGGTTGGGCGAGCCTATGATAAGCTCGCCAAACTGGTTGCCAAAGATTAGCTTTGGCGACAGTGGGCGGTGGAGTTGGGCGGCGGTGGCAGCAATTAAAGAAGAGAATAGAAGGAAGAAGAACAAGAAGAAAGAAGAGAAAATAGAAAAAATTGGTTGGTTTAATTTTGAAATTGTTCCCGGGAACAAAGAATCAGCTATTTTTTACTTCTTAATTCTATTCTGAATCTACTTTCGAGAACAAAAAAATAGAAATTTGTTCCCAAGAATAAAATTTTTACTAAACAAATTTCTATTTCAAATCTATTCTTGGGAACAAAAGAACAAAAATTGTTACTATTTGGCAAGTTGCCAAACGCAACCTTACTCTCTAGATATAGTCAACTTCTAGATGACATTGTTAGGGACAGAGATATTAGGCTGCATAGATGCACAAAGACCAGTTTGAGTCTGCACAAGATCCTCTATCAAGCAGGAGGCCAAAACCAGTCCAAACCCTGAATAACATCAGAAACCTTGGTCTCGGGATGCAGAGAAGGGTCATACTCAACCCTGCTATGAGAAGTAGAACCAATGGATGCTAGTCATCGTGCCAAATGAAGTAGACTTCCCATCACCAATAATATGCTCGATATATGGGCTAACAACACGTCTAAGCTTCAAGATTTTCCTCCAATTAAAAGATGCATTAGTTGGAATAGACAAAGTCCAAAAAATGAAAATAAATTTCCAAGTCAGCTCTAGCCATAACAAGTAGGATGACCAACGTTTAGGTTGGTGATTTTCAATCAAAATTATTCGAAATGATTAAATTGACAAATTATCAAAATGTTTGCAACTAAATTGATCAAATTGAAATATTTAAGATTGAATTGGACAAGTTCAATATATTTAGGACTTTTTTGGTAATATTCTCATTTTTTTTTACGTTTATCAACTCATTTTTAAATCTATCCACATTGAAAAACAAATAAGTTTTTTCTTTTTTTGAAAGGAAAAGGTAAATTGGTCGATGTTTTGCATGATACAAACCTTGGTTGTTGTTAAAATTGTATATTCCACTTCATATGAAGTGTCGGTGATGAAATTTGTTGTTTTTTTCCCTTCTTTTCCTTGTATTATAATTCTCCAATTATTTAATGGAAATGTCCAAATCTGAGCGTACCTAACCGGAATTTGTCATTTCATAATCATTTTATTTACATTCTGGTGAGCATGTACTGCCACCACTTGCAGCATTACAACAAATCAATTATACACAAAACAAAGTCGAACAAATCATGTCAGATCAAACGCTGCGATCGATTCTTTATACAAAGTGACTATTTCTGATATTTGCACTTATGAGAACTGGCAAGGTTCAAGCCACCTCCACATGAATACAGATCATCTTCACATGGCCAGTCTCCTATGAAGGACAAAGATAAATTATAAAACGAAAGCACATGATGTAAAAGAATATGATCACGAACCTTTTTTATTTCATCAATAAATATACGATGTACATAAAATGGGACTCAAATCTACAAGTGGGACGAGATTACACGAGCCAAACACCAATGCCAAAACGAATGACAACCGTCGAATCAAGAATCGAATGGAATCGCTCCATGAAGCTCCAAACCCTAGAGTCAAACCCCCCAACCCAAAATACAAAGAGACGCTGACCAAAAGAAGACGTATGACGCGAAAAAGAATTGGAAAAATGATGAACTAGTCCGCAGACAAATTATAACGACGCCAGATTCTTGCCCAAGTTCAGTCCATCCTATGATGAGCCCAGTTCAGACAAGATCGTTAAGCAGTTCTTTCTCTACGCCAACACGTAGGCGAAGAGAATGCCGGTGAGGACGGTGGCGGCGCTAGCGACGGTGGAGGCTCCGGCGCTGTTGCCTCCGGCGGCGGGGGGAGTCGCGGGCGCTCCGGCCGACGTGGGCGGGGCGGGCGGGGACGGGGCCAGCGCAGATGGGGACGGGGCGGGAGACTTCTTGGGAGAGAGCGAAGGAGAGGGAGAAGGGGTCGGGGTCTTGACGGGCGACGGGGCCGGGGACGGGGTGGCAGGTGAAGGCACGGGGGCGGCCGTCGGCGCCGGGGTCGGAGCCGGCGGGGTCGAGACCGGAGTCGGCGCGGCGGCGGTCGGCGAGGGAGCCGGCGACTGCGCCATGCACGCGGTCGCTAGGAGGGCGAGGAGCACCGCCACCTTGAAACCAGCCAAACCCATCTTCGTCTTCGAGTTCTTTTCTTTGAGTAGAAGCTCGAGTCGATGAGAACTTTCAGAGAGAGAGAGAGAGAGCGAGTGATGGAGGGAGAAAGGGGGCGATGGAGTTTATATAAGAAGAGAGAGGTGGCGGAGATGGTGGTGGTGGCGGGGGGAATCGGCGGAAGTTGGACGACAGCGAATGTAGCAGTCGAGCGATTTGTAATAATAATAAGAGGAGTCGCTGTGAGATTCCTGGCTGAATAAACAAATGCGAGGGTTATGGCCCCGCTACTTATCGCGGGGAGCTGGTTCTGACCGGTTCGCCTTCTTTGAAGTTTCTTCGACGGACGTTGGCGTGGGCCGGTTCTTACAGGTGTCCCGTCGCTTTCCCTGAATTTTTCTCCCTCCTTTTTTTGTGTTCATCGGATGCGTGGAGGGGGGCGTACGCGTCTTTGGCATACTTCAGTTTAGAAACCCGATAAAAGGGCTTTACTAGCATAATGATGTTTATTATGCTTCGATTACTGCGAGAATAAAAGTATATGTGATGAGTCATAAATTTTTAAAAGAGTTAACTTCATAATAATTTTTAATTATTTATTATTTACTTTCTTTTGTGACTTAAAACAATATCAATCATTTCTTTCAAGCTAATGGTAATAAATGATTCATGAACTTTCCCTTCGTGTACAATATTGTCTTAAACTTTTAATTTATTTAACGTAATTCTTGAATTTTAACACAATTCGTTCTTATACTTTTGATACATATTCAATAAACAAAGTGATAATAATTGATATTTGCATATATATCAAAGTCTAAATTGAATACCACTGGCCGTTGCAGCGTGGATAGTAGATCATTTGTCATCCACCGAAGAGGCCTAGGTTTGAAGCCCCTGCGAAGTAGGGAGGTTGAAGCGTTGTGTGGTGACTTAAACATGGCGTCGGGGTGGTGGTTTCCCCGCTAGCGACACCTAGGAGTTTAGGTGGCGGCTGTCAGCCAAAACAATTCCTCCAGCAACAAAAAAAAAAAGTCTACATTGAATATGTATCTTTAGTTTATGGATTATATCAAATAAATTAAAATTTTATTAATCACATTGTACATTAATCGAATGTTCAAAACTATTTATGCCGTTTTTCTATAATAATAAACTTTGGGCTCGTTCCCGGATCTTCCCCATTGCGTGAGATTATATCGCACTCGCGCGCCACGTTTCCACACGACCGTGTATGGCGTCCGACCGCCATGAGTCGGTCGGGGATTCCAGCTTGGCCACCTTTCCTGTTTTCCGACGGAGAAGTTTCGGAGTTCTTGACATTGAGATTGCGATTGCGATTGCGATTGCACATGCGTCGGTCGGTGGGCTCTCGGTCGGCGGCGTGTCCCCATTGAATTCCCCCCACGGGGCCTAAACGCACGTGCTCGTACCGTCGGAACGCGAGCTTCCCGACTAGGGAGCCGCTGGCCTGTCCTTCCTTCCACCCCTCCGGGTCAACCGGTTCAACCACCTCGGGAGCGGTCAACACGATATTACCTAATTACCCCCCCCCTCTCGCCTGGACGCGTTCTCCCCCAACCGAAGGAAAAGTCCTAAGAGCTAGCGTCATTCGAGGTCGGAGAGGTTTCTCTGTCTCTTCAGCTCTGTGGCACCCATATATGTTGAGCTGGCATACGTACAAAAAACAGCTGCAATTTAAAAATTATAAGGAAAAAAAGACAAGAAAGATAAATGTTCCGAATTCATTCCGCCGATTTCGGTGGAATTGACATCTCCATCTAGACTATAGACAAATGTGAATTTGGGCATTAGTCATGATAAGCCAAAATGCGCGGTTAAGCTAGAGTGATTGGCTTTCATTTGCTTATCATGACACATGACATAAAAAACATTAAAATATGTCTAAGTTTTTTCTTGTGACATAAAAAACTTCAAAAATTATTTTTATGTAATACATTTACTTTCATTCAACATGCTATTAGATAATTATTTCAGCCAAAATAACGTTGTTTTATATACATGCTATTCTAAATATTGTTTGCTTTTCAGCATTCATATAAGTAAATTTTTAGCAGTATCCATTGACGGAATTTTGATGGTGGGTAACGTAACGGGTCATATAGGTAGATGTTTATGATTTTTTTGTGTCACACTCACAATCGACATAATTTATGGGCGTTTTTGTGATTTTTTTTTTCAAAAATGAAAAATCTCGCGGTTTCCAGCCCCGCAAAGCGTGCTTTCACATGTGAAGCGACGAAGTCAAGCTTTCACGTCACACGTGTCGCTTCCGATGGTGACATTTTTGGGCGGTTCGGAAGCTGGGGGGGCCTAGATCCGTAATTTCACGTGCGCCTTGACTCCTTCGCTTGCATTTTATTATAGGATATTTATTTTATTTTGGGTTTTTACTCTTTCGTGAATATTCAAAAGGATCGGGCAGGGATGGACCAACTGTAGCCCACCCATTTTTTTTTTTTTTACAAAATTTCCTTTTGGTATTTTCTCATATAATTGGAGAGAGAAACTAATTAAATAAAGGAAAGGGAGAAGGGGAATTGGAGTACAACTAACACCATTTAATAATTCATTTCTTTCTTTCTTTCTTTCTTTATTTTAATTTTTCGGGAGTGGGGTCAATTTAAGGGCCTAAGACATACAGACAACATGCGGCCCCCTTAATTGCATGCCCGCTCGTCGCCCCTCAATGAAAGCGCCTGACGTGCAAGGGATCCGACGCGGCGTGCGATCCGGTTGGCACGACTCCATCCTTGTCCGAGCAAACAATTTATAAAATTTATTTATTTAATTATTTTTCTTCCCCTTTTATTCCTAAGAAGACATCCTCCCAAATTATTTTCAATCCTTAAGATCAATCTTCATCGCGTGTTCTGGTGCTTAACGATTGGGAGAGCTTAGGAGTCCGTTTAGGAGTCTCAATCTTAACCCAGTTTCTATAATGATATAGTGGTTCATCGGTTTGAATTGGTCATATCGCCACAGTGCAGTTGCATGGATCCGATTTCGTTCGAATTAAAGATAGATCTAACAATACTCTTAAAAACATCAAACTGATACATCGATGATAAATTTATCTTTTATTTATTTTCTTCAAATTTTGTCTTTAAATTTGATACACGAAAACATATTATGGTGTGAGAAGTTTACATAAAAATTCATAAAGTTAATGCCACGAAAAATTCCAAAATTGTCACAAGTGTACGGTTAAATTCATTATAGGAATATTGTTAAATTTATCACAAATGTACTAATTTGAGATTTTTTTGGATATTTATTCTATGAATTTTCACGTGGACTTGCTACGTCAACATATTTTGTCGCAATGTCTCATCCGGGTTAGTAATTTTAACGTTAAATTTAATAGAAGTTAATGGAGAGTAAATGATACATTTATCAAAAGTGTATCAATTTAGAGCTTTTGATGGTAAAAAAATCGATTTTTGATAAATTTATGATAAGTGTATCAATTTGGTATAAACTTATCATAAACCTATCAGTTGAGATTTTTAAGGTATTATTCTTTAAAAGATAATGATGGTCGAGTGATAAGTCTAACAAATAATTCCATGGCCAAAAAATCTAATCATTCCATAGGAGTATGGAATGTTATTGGCCATTATTCCGGGATGCTGTTGTCTCTCTTACGATCTGGAAAGGTGTACTTTATTAAGTAATTATTTGCGCCTTTTGTTCGCCCAAAGTTGACTAATTATTTACTTGAGAACGGGCAATGGAGCTGGCGAAAGCTGGCCCAAGTGGACATCGCAAGTGACAGCGACTATGTACTGGATCCATTATCCTGACGCTATTTTTTAATGTGAATTCATGACTTGGTGGTCTGGCCAAAGATCAAATGAAGTTTTTACTTGCACGATCGAGAGGAAAATCGCGTTAGGTGTATGGCTGTATTTGCTTGGCATAGACTCAAAAGGGGCCTAGCATTATCGCCCCCACCAAATAATGTCCGACCGAAATTATGTATCCGTCCCTATCTTGTACTGTCCTATCTTGGCTTCTTGCATCATGGACAACATAGCTCTTGGCAATATATAATTTATTCGTGTGGTTAGTACCTTTTGTACGAGTGAATGAGACATTTTCCCAAGGTAAGTATTTTTGTTTTTGAAAATGGATGTGGAACAAAAATAAGAAATAAAAAAAAAATTACTTCTTACTCTTAGAAGTGTGCAAAAGAACTAGGACCTATCCGGATCGTCTGGAATCGGTAGTTCTTAAGGGAATCGGTCCGGTTCCCAATTCCATAGACTGATCCACCCACCCGCCCACCTGGACCAAAATGGTTATATTATAATAATACATTAATTTTTAATATTAAAAAAATTGAAATTAGCAAATTTAAAGTTTAGGGCTCCAATTATCATCTTATCTCAATTCACTACTTTCCTACTCCATTTCGTCTCTCTCAGTTCAAAATCTCCACGAGTTCCCTCTTCCTCTTCGATTCACCTTTGGATCTATTCATCTCCCTTCGAGTCCTAGTCTTAACTCGGCAAAATAATGAATTGATTCTCTTTTCCTCCCTCGAACTTGAACTCTCTCTCCACGTTGTCGCCACCTCCGAATTCACTATCACTACCGTCCTCTTTGTTGTTGGGCTCATTCTGCTTCTATCTCCCCTCTTCCTCCTCCCCCTCCTCAAGCTTCTCCTCATCATCCTCATCTTCGAGGACAGGCGAACTCCAAGTCTAAGAACAGCTCATCATCCCCGTTGTCCTCCTCATTGTTGGTCTCGAGGGAGGAGTGGGAGACGGTGGAAGCGGTGGTGAAAATGGTGGTGGTGGCCATGATGGAAGCAGAGTAAGGGTCGTGACCACCGCTACTGCGGCACTAGTACTTGAGGAGAATAAAGCTACCATGGTTAGGAGAGCTAGAATAAGTAAATGCGGGGAGGGCGAAAATGGGAAGGCTTGAAGGTTGGACCGATTCTATGGATCCACTCGGGAACTAGATCGAACCGGTGGTCTGGTTCCTGGATGAATCCATGCAACTAGCGAGCAGTTTTCAGTTCCAATTTTTCGAAACTGATTCTTAACGGGTGGTTCCCGGTTCTAGGTTAGGAATCACTCACCCAAACCATGCACACCCCTTGCTCCCGGGAACAACTCCATGCACTAGTACTTGAGGAGAATAAAGCTATCATGGTTAGGAGAGCTAGAATAGGTAGATGCGGGGAGGGTGAAAATGAGAAGGCGTGGAGGTTGGACTGGTTCTATGGATCCACCCGGGAACCAGATCGAACCAGTGGTCTGATTCCCGAGCGGATTCATGTCACTAGCGAGCAGTTCCCGATTCCAATTTTTCGGAATCAGTTCTTAACGGGTGGTTCCCGGTTCTAGGTCGGGAATCACTCACCCGAACCATACACACCCCCTTGCTCCCGGGAACAACTCCAGAAACAAGAATAAAAAAAACAAAAATCAAGCTTTTATTTTCCTTTTATTTTTTTTCTTTCTCTTCCTCTCTTCTTCCCTTAGCTGGTTGTCGTTGTTGGCCTCCTACGAGGTCACCCCAAGCTCGTCGGCCATCGATAAGGCCCTCCCAAGCCTCGCCAAGCCTCGCCTTGTCACCACAAGCCTTGTTGGCCATCAGTGACCCCCCCCCCCCCCCGAGGTAGAACTGGAGGAAGGAGAAGAAAAAGAAAAAAAAAGAAAATTGTAGGAAAATTATTAAAAAATTAAAAAAATTCTAAGTTACAAAATATATGGGGTTGTACCAAAGGCATTTCTCTTTCGAGAATAGAAATTTTTGTAAAAAATAGAAAAAAAAATTGAAAAAAATTATTTTCCGGAATGGAAACGTACCAAATGCACTATTAGTAACTACTAGCCATTAGTTGGGTGACTTCGATATTTTGAAACCGCAATAATGTAAAGGACTAGAATCATCTCCCCACTCGTGTAGATTAACTTCTATTTTTCTTGTTTTGTTTTGCTTAATTTCAATTTTGTAGAGTTGTAGGTGTATATTATATTAGAAAGTTCCATATAAGATTAGTGGTGTGGTGCGGTATGGTGTGGTGTGGAACAATTAATATATTCAAGTTGGCTCATAACTCATTAACTTATTATTATTATTATTTTTAATGAAAGTAGGTCTAATTGGATATATTAGTGTGCTTGGATTTAGAATTGCTCTTGGCAGTCCTCCTGGATGAAGGTGTTGGTTTCTACTGCACATTCCAAACAAATAGTATCATAGTTGATAAGATTAATGAGCCAAAGTTTCAGAGCAGGCGGATGAGCCTTCATGGTTTAGTTTAGAGAAAATGTTAGAAAGTTTGACATCGATTAAATGGTGTGATGTGAAATAGTTAATATATTCAAATTGGCTCATAATTCCTTAGTTAAGTTTGTGAGTGAAAGTAGATCCAATTGAGATATGTTGATGGGTCTGCACTTGAGTTTCCTTTTGGAAATTTCCCTAGATAAAGATATCAGCTTTTGTTGTGTGCTCCCAACACACTTCGAACTTTAAAAAAAAAAATGGAAATTCATAAAAATTTCATGAAAATAATTTATGTATGTAAAATTTGAATAATATCTTAAGTTTTGGCACAACACAGAAAAAAAAAAAAAAAAACCTTTTTTAGCTTGTTTTTAAGGGTAAACAAAAAATAATATTGTGTGAAGCTTTCCAGTTCCACAAAGGTTATGTTTTAGAGGAAATGGGGAATCCTGAATGCTTTTGGAGATGAGTATATGTGACTACATATATTTAGTCGGATTTCGCAAATATATGTCGGATTTATATAAGAATTATCGCAAGTGCAATATTATGTTTACCGAACATTCTTGAGATCATGATATATACAAGTTTAACACGTGTTGCGGCATAAAATAAAGCTTTTGAGCTTATTATAAGGAAATGGAGTTTCCAAATTTGTATACTAGACATAACATCCTATCAAGATTCGAAAGGGAAAATCATCCAATCAAGTTCTAAACCTATATTTACCCAAAAAAAAAAGTTTTAAACTTATTATACATATATCTATTTACTTAAGAACTTTTAAATTTTCCCAATTTAGTTATATAATTTACGCAAAATCTCCGAATAATTACTTAAAAAGTCTTAAACTTATCGTGCGAATGACCTTTCAATTTAGTTAATTTAGTTATAAACTTTTTGATGATTTGTTAATGTAATCATTTTAGCTAAATTTTGGGCAACAATCTACGTGGCATGTGGATAATATTTTTAGGGATAATGACATAAATGGTTCATAAATTTTGATTCAATGTGTAATGTGGTGCTTGAACTTTTAATTTGTTTAATGTGGTCTATAAATTTTTGGTACATGTTCAACTTAATCCATGAGCTATATAAAAACGTTTAATATTGTCTTTCCATTAATTCTATTTCATGGACTGTATTGAATATCTTCATATAGTTCAAGAATTAAATTGAATATGTGCTAAAAGTTTAGGGACTACATTGAACAAATTAAAAGCTCATGAGCCATATTGCAAATTAGGTTATAGTTCATGAACCAAATCAAACCAATAAAAAATTTAGGGACTACATTGCATATTATGCTAAAATTTAGGGATTATGTGTCTCATTTTCCTTTTCTTTTTTCTTCTATTTTTTTCATTGTGGTTGACGTGGGTTGTCGGTTTCGCTTACTACTAGGCAAAGGCTTTGCAGCTCGTGCAAGAAAAGAAAAAAAAAACAAAAACATTAGTTTAAAAAAAAAATTAAAAACTTGTACACGTTAGCTGCAGTTATGTCATGTTAGATGGCTAGTATCAATGTCTGTAGTTCTAGTTAAAATTGGCCGAAAAAACTACATTGGTAAATCGTCAAAATGTTTAGAATTAAATTTGCCAAATTGAAAGTAAAACCGAATCGGGCATCTAATACAAAATCGCCAAAAACTAGCTAGGTACGTGAGAAGGGTCAAACCTGACAGTTTCTCGAACAAAAACTGTGATTACTCTAAAAAATAAACACAGGCCCTCCACTGGTGCAACTTCTCCTTTACTAAATGGACCCCTCGAGCTCAGCCAATTCCCACCTTGGGGTTTACCCCTAGTTTACTCTTAATTGATCCGATTGGTCAATAGCATTAGGATCTAAACTTACATGGTAGGCATCGGCGTGGAAACTCGAGAGATTGATAAGGATGGGTCGTGAACAAGGTCGATAACTCTAGCCAGCCATCCGCCGTTAGACAGGGGCTGGAGGACTCTAGTTTCTAGCCGAGACGCGCTGTTACTTACTTAATGCAAACTCCATTACTCTCCAAAAGATGGCGGAGAAAGGAGCGAAGCCATGGCCGAGATCCGCGCTCCTGGAAAGCACATGATTTTGTACTTCCACGGGTTCCGGACGAGCGCCGCAATCCTCGAGACACAGATCCGCAAGTGGCTCGAATCTGTCCTGGAGAAGCTGGACCTGGCGTTCCTTGACGCCTCGCATCCTTCCACTGGCTAGTCAAGCGTGGAGGGCAACTTCGACAATCCCTACTTCAAGTGATTCTAGTTCCAAGTTCATCATGTCCGTGACACATGTCGAAATGCTAAATGACATGAAGGCTTCAGGAGCATGTTGATACTTCCTAGGTGCCAACATGTCTTTCCAAAGATTTGGCCTTTGCCTGAGCCTCGGATACTGTAACATCCCGGGCCTCACTGTGTAATATTGTCCGTTTTCTAGCTAGTCAAGCGTGGAGGGCAACTTCGACAATCCCTACTTCAAGTGATTCTAGTTCCAAGTTCATCAGGTCCGTGACACATGTCGAAATGCTAAATGACATGAAGGCTTCAGGAGCATGTTGATACTTCCTAGGTGCCAACATGTCTTTCCAAAGATTTGGCCTTTGCCTGAGCCTCGGATACTGTAACATCTCGGGCCCCACTGTGTACTATTGTCCACTTTGGGTCACTCGCCTTGGCGCGGACGAACCGCCATCCCAGTCACGGTCTTTTCCCTCACGATTTTAAAACGCGTTACACAGATTAGAAGGACCCAAACCTTATAAGTTAACCAAGTCCTCTCTCCCTAGGCGATGTGGGACAAGAGAGGAGGTTGTTGCACTCTTCACCTCTTAACAAAATAGCGTCCTCGCTATGGCCCCACGGGCATCAGAACAGCGTTCGAGCCGTGGTCCCACACGCGGTCGGGAGTCAGCTCTGATATCACTTGTAACATCCCGGGCCTCACTGTGTAATATTGTTCGCTTTGGGTCACCCGCCCTGATGCGGACGAACCGCCATCCCAGCCACGGTCTTTTTCCTCACGACTTTAAAATATGTTATACAGATTAGAGGGACCCAAACCTTATAAGTTAACCAAGACCTCCCTCCCTAGGCGATGTGGGACAAGAGAGGAGGTTGTTACACTCTCCACCTCTTAACAGAATAGCATCCTCGCTATGGCCCCACGGGCATCAGAATAGCATTCGAGCTTTGGTCCCACACGCGGTCGAGAGTCAGCTCTGATACCACTTGTAACATCCCGGCCCTTACTGTGTAATATTGTCCGCTTTGGGTCACCCGCCCTGGCGTGGACGAACCGCCATCCCAACCACAGTCTTTTCCCTCATGGCTTTAAAACGCGTTACACAGATTAGAGTGACCCAAACCTTATAAGTTAACCAAGACCTCCCTCCCTAGGCGATGTGAGACAATAGAGGAGGTTGTTACACTCTCCACCTCTTAACATAATAGCGTTCTCGCTATGGCCCCACGAGCATCAGAACAGCATTCGAGCTGTGGTCCCACACGCGGTTGGGAGTCGGCTCTGATACCACTTGTAACATCCCGGGCCCCACTGTGTAATATTGTCCGCTTTGGGTCACCCACCCTGACGCGGACGAACCGCCATCCCAGCCACGGTCTTTTCCCTCATGGATTTAAAACATGTTACACAGATTAGAGGGACCCAAACCTTATAAGTTAACCAAGACCTCCCTCCCTAGGTGATGTAAGACAAGAGAGGAGGTTGTTACAGATACAATATCCGGCAATGATAGCAACTCTAGCCACTCTAGGATTCTCCCTTTCTCCACCAGGTGCCATAAAAAATTTGAAAGCCGATTGTTCTCAAGGAGCTTATGTACCAACATTAAAAGATGTTGATAAGTTGAATATTTTCCAATCACATGACGGCCTAGGCAATGATTTTTCGTCGTGGCATCAGGTTCAGTCTGCCCATTGATCAGGTCTAGGCACGACTAAAGTACCGTAAAGCTATAGCTACTCCAAAATGATTAGAGAAAATAGAAAAGAAAGAGAAACAGGGAAAATTCCTAGAGGCGGTGATGGGCGTGTCTTGCTTCTGTTGCATGCTCCCAAGAAATGATATCAGAGTCCATTCAAGATTAATGAGCCCCAAATTCAGGGCAAGTGGATGTGCATTCATGGTTTGGTTTGGAGAAAGTGTTAGAAAGTCTCACATTAGTTAAACAGTGTGGTGTGATTTTCTCATTTATTTTAATTTTCCTTTTTTTTGTCAACAAGGGTTGTTAGGGTTGCTTGCTATTGGGCAGGGGTAGCAAAATAAAAGAAAAAATAATATATATATATTTTTAAAAATAAAATAATTGTCCATGTTAAATCTAGTCGCATCACGTATGATGGCCAACATTTACATTTGTGGTTTCCAGTCAAATTTGCTAGAAGGACTATATTGGAAAATCGTCAAAAATGTTTAGGACTAAATTAGTCAAATTGAAACTTTATAATTGAATCAGCATCTATGCAAAACTGCAAGAAGTTGGTTTGGTACTTTTGTTTTTTTTTTAGTCATATTTTATTCCTATTCCAATTCTCACTATAAGATTTTTTCCCTATGCTTTGATACTTTTTTTTTTGGCTTGGTACTTTTTTTTGTGAGTCATATTTTATTCCTACTCCAATTCTCACTCTAAGATTTTTTCCTTATGCTTTGATAATTTTTTTTGCCAGTCATATTTTACACCTACTCCTACTCTTATGAGAAAGTCAAAACCCACATTTGAAGTTAAATCATCCTCACCCCGACCCTTTTGAGAATGTAGGGATTTGAACTCCCCACATCCTCTTTCTTATATGGGAAGAGTAGCCACTAAAACAAATTCCGTGATTTGTACTTAAAAAGGGTCATTTCGGACATTATCTTGAACATAGATAGTGATTACTTTAAGAAATGGCCGCCAGCCAGCCAGAGCCCTCCACTTGTGCAACTTCTCCATTCCTAAATGGACCTCGTGCTAAGCCAATTCGTGCCTTCGAGCTACCCCTAATTTCCTCGTACTTCATCAGGTTGGTCAGTAGCATTAGGATCTAAAACTTACATGGTGAGCGTCGGCGTGGATACTCGAGAGATTGATGAGGATGGGTCGTGAACAAGGTTGATTACTCTGGCCGGCTGGTCGCCGTTAGAAAGGGGCTAGAGGACTCTACCTTCTAGTCGAGACGCACTCTTACTTAATGCAACTCCAATTCGCTCCAACAGATGGCGGAGAAAAGAACAAGCCATGGCCGAGATCCGTGCCCCTGGAAAGCCCAGGATTTTGTGCCTCCACGGGTTCCGGACGAGCGCCACAATCCTCGAGATGCAGATCCGCAAGTGGCCCGAATCCATCCTGGAGAAGCTGGACCTGGTGTTCCTTGACGCACTGTATCCTTCCGCCGGCAAGTCGAGCGTGGAGGGCATCTTTGACCCTCCCTACTACGAGTGGTTCCAGTTCCAGGTCCATCAGGTCCGTGGCCTTGTTCCGTGGGAGTTTTTTCTTCTTCTTCTTTTCTTCTAGGTCGGATTAGTCTAACTGTGTTGTCCAATAACTGCATTACGATATACGATGCCATGTTGCGCCAACATGCCTTTCAAAAGATTTGGCCTTTGCCAGAGCCCCGGATACTATACCTGACAACGATAGCATCTCCAGCCGCTCTAGGATTCTCCCTTTCTCCACCAGGTGCCATGAAACATCCAAAAGCCGATCATTCTCGAGGAGTTTATGAGCCAACATTAAAACATGTCGATAATTCCAATCACACAAAGGCCCGGGCAATGATTTTTCGTCCTGGCATTCGGCCAGTCTGCCCATTGATTAGGTCTAGGCATGACTGAAGTACCGCAAAGCTATTGCTACACCAAAACGATTAGAGAAGACAGAAAAGAAATAGAAAAAGGGAAAATTCCTGGAGCTGATGATGGGCGTGTCCTGCTTCAGGATCATACAGAGTACCAGAACTATGAAGAGTGCATCGCCTACATTGAAGATTTCATGGTGCAGAACGGCCCTTTTGATGGCTTACTGGGTTTTTCCCAGGTGAATCTCGGTCAAATAGAAAGAAACTTTCTTCACTTTCCATCTCAATTTTGTGTGTTGATTAAGCGATTTTGGTACTTGATTACTGATTACCAGGGGGCTTCTCTGTGTGCTACATTGCCAGGAATGCAGGAGGAAGTAAGACATATTTCTACTTTTCCCTGAATTCGAAACTGATGGTCGATATTCGACATGCAAAATTGGAAAACAAGCCAATAAAATGTCATCAAGTTCGTGCAATTAACGTATGCTGAAATTTGCAGGGAGTGGCACTCACCAAGGTGCCCAAAATCAAGTTTGTGATTATAATTTCCGGTGCTAAGGCAGGCGGAGCAAAATACACCGCACCTAAGCTCGCAGCTAACGCGTTTGCGGCTCCTATTAAGTGCCCTTCTCTTCATTTCATAGGTAACCACCTAAACTCCAGCTTTCGTCGATTCTGTTAACATAAACGCTATGCTTTTGGAAAGTCTATCCTAGCTGCGCACGACGACGATGACGATACGACCGAAAAGGGGAGGGATATCTTTCCGAACGCGACATTAGTCGTTAGACTAGCTTCAGCTATGGGAAGGGAGATTGTGAATAATTTTCCTAGCACTAAATGTTGTTGATGGAGTTTTACACCATTAGTTATCTTCTCCCTCTTCAAATTCAACTCTTCTTCGATTGTTGTAAAGCAGCATATGAACCAACGATTTCACTTTCATTTTAGTGAAATTGGTCGTGCACTCAGCGCATTTGGTGAGAAAGCAAATATAAAGATTTTATTGAAACTTTAAAAGCAAAGGCCGCTAAGAACACCTATGTTACAATACTTCACAATGCAATTACACACAGTTATAGATCTGTCACATACTAATAATAAATGGAATCCACTAGGGGGTGTACATTAGTTTTAGTCTAACTCGAGAGCTAGATTGAACCGGCTAGTTTTGGGTAGTTCTTGGATCCAAAATTTGGAACCGAGAATAATTGGTTCAGTTCCCGGTTCTGTCTAAGAGATCGGATCAACCAACCAACCAAGATTTATTTTTCTTTATTTATTTATTTTTTATTCCGAAGCAAATCCTAATTAGTAAATTGTTTTATTCTTTTGATGTTGAGAAACTCCCACTTGTAGGGAATTAAAAAAAAAAAAGATTCGGTGGTTCCAAGACTGGGTGGGCCGATTTCTAGTTTCACAAATTGGGAACCGACCCTACCCAGTCTGATTCTTGGTTCTAGGTGGAAAATGATTTGTTTTGGAACTGATCACCCATGCATGATAGCCTTTTAATAACGCACTGAAAATTAATGATACATATGTCATTATTTTGTTGTAGGTGAGCAGGATTTCCAGAAGACAGAGGGACTTGCTCTAATTGATTCGTTTGTGGATCCGCTGGTCATTCATCACCCAAAGGCCCACACAGTCCCCAGGCTTGGTTGGTGCCCCTACTGATTATAATACACACAAGTCTCGTTTTCTCATAGTCTCAATCCATCTTTTGCCCTTAGATAGAATACTGTCTATATGGTGGATCAAAACTCTCGTGCTCGTAGAACCCCTGAATTAATTCTCTTTCTATATCTCTAAGCCGGTGCTTTGTTTTCTTTTCTGTTTCAATCCCTCGTGCAGATGATCAGAGCGTAAAGATTGCGCAGAATTTCGTTGAGAAGATCCTGAATCTGGCCACCACATGAGGCGCTCCCTTGCAACTAGCAATGAAGATCAATAATAATTCTCGTCTGAGATTCGACTTGCGAATGATAATTACTCGAAGTTACTCAGTTGGATGATGTTCTTCTTTTTCTGTGATTTTCATTTCGTGGTCTGATGGGACTTCTATCAAAAGTGCCTCTCCTCTCCTCTGCCCAAACGCATGCGAAGCGAGCGTTCTATGGCCGGTTTGCACGTTAAAAAATCGGACTTTTTGGGTATCCGTGGAATTCATTTGGTTATATCTGTGGATGGAGGAAATAATCTTTCAACGGTTTGGTACGTCTTACCTAAATAAGTATCACACAGTTTTCATTTGGTAAGATAATGAACAAGTTGTAAGTTAAAACAGAGAATTACAAGTTAAACCAGCCGAAGTGAATGGGTTGTAAGTTAAGAATGAACGGATTGCGTTAAAGGGCCTATAGAGAGAACTAGCCAAAAACCAGAAGAGTCCACTTTCAGCCGAGACTTCTTTCAAGTTCCTGATGTATTTCACTCCCAAGGTAACAGAGAAAGTGAGAGCCATGGCTGAAAGCCGAGCCCACAATCTGCTATCTTTAGCACAAACACAGTTATTCATGACAACACAATTGGTTAACGTTCTTTTTTTCTTTCTGATTTTCGTTTCATGTTTTGATGGGACTTCAATTGAGGATGCCCGCTCTGCTCCACACTCACGAAGCGCGAGTTCTAGGCCAGTCGTATGTTAAAAGCAAACTTGTTGGACATAATCTTTAAATGGTTCGATACGCCGCCCAGCATGAACCGAAATCACACAATTTTCATTTGGTAAAGACAATGAAGGGTCAAGTTGCAAGTGAAAGGCAGAGAAGCACAAGTTTGGCCGGTTGGTCAATAGCACTGGGTCCAAACTCGAGATTTGCTGGTGGTTGAGGTTGGTGGGGATTCTTTAAGAGCCGGAGCGAATGGGTCATCCATACAAGTTAGGCTTTGAACAAATTATATCACATGGACACCAGAAAGAACGGACCAAAAACCAGAGGATTGACTTGTGGTTGAGATTCCTCTCCAATTCCTGCTCTAGTTCATTCCCAGGATAGTAGGAGAAAGCAAAAGCGATGACTGAAAACCAAACCCATGAGAAGCCCAGGATTCTGTGCCTCCACGGGTTCAGAACGAGCGCTAAGATCCTGGAGACGCAGATCCATAAATGGCCCGAATCTGTCCTGGAGAAGCTGGATCTGGTGTACCTCGACGCCCCATACCCGTCCACGGGCCAGTCCGGCGTGGAGGGCATCTTCGATCCACCCTACTTTGAGTGGTTCCAAGCCAATCAGGTCAGATTTCCAGTTTCATCTGGACTCCATTTGGTGTAACTTTAACTATACCACATGGTTGCAGCCTGATCTTTGAAAACTATTGACACCTTGAAATGCCTGTGAGGCACACAGTACTACGAAATGTCATGGCACGATCGTAGCACGGATCGTAGCACGGTGCAGCTATAGCTGCACCAAACGGGTTTTTAGCCAAAAAACGGGGGAAATTCATCGAGCTGATAATTGAGAGTGTTGGGGTTCCAGGATTTTACGGAGTACGAGAACTTTGAAGAGTGCATCGCTTTCATTGAAGATTTCATGGTGAAGAACGGTCCCTTTGATGGTTTACTGGGTTTTTCCCAGGTGAGTCCGGTCAAATGAAAGGACAAAGTAATTTCTATTCTTTTGGGGGTCTGTTCGAGTTCTTAAATTCTTTAGGTTTGGGGCCACAAGAAGAAAGAAAAGAGACAAACTAACAAAAACTTCATCGCCATGTTTACAAGATTTTCCTGTTTTGATTACCAGGGAGCTATGCTAGCTGCAACATTGCCAGGAATGCAGGCAGAGGTACACTTTTTTTCTATCTAATTATCTCAACAAAAATTTCCAAATCAAAACACATAAATGAAAGGAAAAATGCGAAGCATCAACAAAATGCTGAAATTTGCAGGGATTGGTACTCACGAAGGTGCCCAAGATCAAGTTTCTGATTCTAATTGCTGGGGCTAAGCTCGGCGGATCAACATACGGTGCGCCTCCACTAGCAGCTAATGCGTTTTCCTCTCCTGTCAAGTGCCCTTCTCTTCATGTTATAGGTAACTCCCTGAACTTAGCTCTCTTCGATTCTACTGCAATCCAATCACCATTAACTCGCTTACAAGTTTTAGAGTCTAGTCCGACAGTGCCTGACAACGACGATGTTAGTTAGCTATAATTAGTTGTTACAACCACCGCGTGACCTCGTTAGGCTAAATTTCAACAACCAAAGTGGGAATAGTGATGATTTTTTGGTGCTGTCCTCCACCTAAAGGTCTAAATGAGTTCCGAGTTGCAGCTTCATATAGAATGCTATCGATCCAGTCTTGTCCAATGAAGTTGGACCATAATCCATCCTTGTTTTACACTTTGAATCCGGGGATTAGGACCTAAACAAGAAGTGTCAATATCAAGGTGCGCAAGAAGATCCACATGATAAATTGAAGCTTCTTCAAACACTAGCAAGGTCAATGGGAGATTTTGTGGGATTAGCTATTGGATGAAGATGTGATTTAATATTTAATTATTTTAACGCTTCATGTCACGCTTAGTTTTGTATTTTACTTGGTACTAAGCGGGACATATTTAATTGGGAAGGCAAATAGGGTCTAGTAAGATATGAACTTAGGATCTCCGATTCTGATATCATGTGAGATTTTGTGAGATTAGTGCCAACTATTTTAAAATCTTAAGCTATAAATGAAGGTGTAGTTTAATATTTACTTATTCTAACGGTCAATTAGCTAACTACAAAAGAGATTATAGATTAAGTGGGTACGCATCATGGCCTTGTTAACTGATAAAATTAAGAAGTGAATGTTGTGCTGTTAGGCGAGAATGATTTCCTGAAGCCGGAGTCGATTGCTCAGCTCGATTTGTTCGTGGATCCGATCGTCCTCCATCACCCAAAGGGCCACACAATCCCCAGACTCGGTTAGTGTCACTACCAAGTGATTCAGTCTCTTTTCCCAATGTTTCAGTTCCTCCTTTGTTCTTAATCTTACTTTCATCAATTAATAGAACGAAAAAAGTGGATAGTGAACATCCACTCGATCGTAATTTTGTCGGGAGCAATCTCCCGTGTATCGAGGGATAGGAACGTTGTGTTCTAAGATGCCATAGATGTTTCGCTTTCTACGAATTCATGCCAGCGCTAAGTTTTCTTTTTGGTTCTTCTCTTGTGCAGATGATCAAAGCCTCGGCATCGTCAACAATTTCATTGAGAAGATCCAGAGTCTCACTACCACATGAGTCATTCTTTATTTGTGATTTGGCTATCTTTTTTAATCTGGAAAGCTTGAAGGGCAAGGCATGGAAAAGTTCGTCTCTTAACAATTTGCATAATTATGGGGTACCTCCTTCTATAGACCAAGAAAAATCTCTCGAGGATGAGGTAGCGAGGTAGCTTGTAATTTCCCAAAAATATAGTACCACTAAAAGTGCAACACGTTGCCATAAGCTCTATTGGTAATTATGGTGCTAGCAAGATTACATGAACCGGGTGTTTTTCGCTATAAGATCTATATGTTGTATGCCGTAGCGGTTACACTACATTTATCTTGCGATGTCGAGATATATGGAGCGTCAAAACTTGATACAGGACACACATAAATGTCAAAAGTTCATAAGTATTAAAATCAGAGTAAAATGAATTAATTAAATACCAATGGTGATAAAATTTCATCAAAATATCGATGTAGCATTTTTCTAGCAAGACAAGTACAAAACGATATCGTTTTGCATGAAGCGAGGTTGTTTAACTCAAATTTGAATTTTAATATAAATATTAATTAAAATAAATTTAAAACTAAATAATCGTAATAAAAAAAAAAAAAAAAGAGAAGAAAAAGTTACAGAAGGTGTTAGGCAAAGGCTATGCAAGTCCTCGCCACCACCTCTGGCCCTAGCTAGGGGCCAGCGACCTCGATCAACCAGTGGTGATGGCCTGCAAGCTCTTGCCCAAATCTGGGATAAGGGTTGCGGCTTTCCCCTTGATTTAGTGACCTGCCAGGCCTAGGCCAAGCAACACTGACTGACCCTCCCCCCACCGTTCCTTCTTGGCAACGGTGGGGAGGCGGCGACAAAGGCTTGCATAGCCCTCACGGTTCTACGATCTCCTTTTTTTTTTTTTTGGTTAAATTTGGTTTTGAATTTAGTTTAAAATTTAGATAAGAGGCAAAAAGACGTCGTTTTGCCTCTTCTTTACTGACTTAACTCTTCGACGAGCCATGTAGACAAGTTATATTAATAAAAAAAAATTGCCACGTAAGAATTCTGAGAGGCTTCATCGAACTTGGCACTCAGATGTCCCTATGCCAAGTTTTGGCACTTGCACTATATTTCTGCCTCCATTTTTTACTTAACTATGAAATACATCATTAACCAGATATAAATCTAAAGAATGTATGCTAGGACATAAGTCTTCAAACAAGAAATCTTGTATATTCCAATTTCGCCCAACTGACTCATAAATGTAGGTAATCTACATTTGATTAGGATCCATAGGAAGTTGTTTTCAAGACAACATGGAAAGAGCCAAACCTATCTCTAGGTCAAACCCAATTATCTTGTGAGACAATAGCATAATTTTTTCCGGCGAAATACATGTTTTTTTTTTTTTTATTCTATTGCGTCCTAGAAATTTGAAAAATTGATAGGGAAAATTATTCAACCAATCTTTGACCTATTGCACATATGTTTAATTATAAACATTTTAATTTTATCATTTTAGTCTTAAACCTTTGCACGAAATTCTAATATAAACCTTTCAATTAATTTCCACCATGAGTCGTTGATGTGATGATCAAGTCATTACCAGTTATCTTACGTGGCCCACTGCTATTGATGGGGCAAATTGCCTTGTACTCAATAATGCTCATCACAAGCAAAATCTTCACCTTATTATTGGAAATATTTTTTGCCGGCACACGTAAACACGTGTACAAATATGTACATATACATTCAATTCATTAGCAACGTAACCATATAATAGATTTCTTTCACTTAAATCTTCAAGCTTCTTTTGCTAATGTGTCCCAAATGCATTTGTCACAATTTAGACTCTCGAATAGATGCATCCAATGTTTCTATGGCGAAATCTATCATTGTCTTACCTTGAAGTTCATACGGGCCACCGTACTTGATTTCTTTCATTATTACCAAAGCACTTTGAATAATTTTCAGAATTCTACATTCTGAAATAGATCGTTACCAAACTGAATCTATGGCACTTAAGGAAATCAATTTATTCTTTAACTCTGGAACATGCCTAACTCCAATCAATAATCTCACAATATCATCATGCATTCTGATTCTAACAAAACCGATGCTAACAACATCACATTCAACGTTGTTCCCTAACTATACTTCTTTACCATTCGCGTAATGATAAGTAGTAAACTAGTTTACATTTAATGTAACATGAAAAGAACAACCAAAATCCATAATTCATCCAACAAACAATAAATAATTAGTGACAAACAAGATATAATTGGCACTATCAACTACAACTGCAATATTATCTGTAAAATTAACTATAATTTCCTTTAGCAAATGTACACTCCAAGTGCCAAAACTTAGCACGATGGGACAATTAAGTACAAAAAATTAAAAAAGTGACACTTAAGTGTCATCTTTTTTGAAAAAATAGATACTTGAGTGCCACCTCCAATGAATCCCGTCGAAAATCCTATGTAGTAATTTTTTATTAATTTTGTTTGCTTACATGGCTCATCAAAGAACTAACTCAACAATGAAGTGTAAAAGCGATGTCGTTTTGGCGTGGTTTTGAATTTTAATATTAAAATTAAATTATATTTATATTTATATTTTTAAAAAAAAAAAAAAAAGAGGAAGGAAGAAGATGAATAGTTGCTAGTGATTGAGGGCCCAATCCTCACCGCCACCGCCTCGCCACCGTCGTCCAAGGGGGGCTAAGGCCCCACAATCCTAGTTGATCGGAGGTGAGGGCCTATAAGCCCTTGCCCAAATCTAAG
This sequence comes from Eucalyptus grandis x Eucalyptus urophylla, assembly GCA_028830015.1. Taxonomy (NCBI): domain Eukaryota; kingdom Viridiplantae; phylum Streptophyta; class Magnoliopsida; order Myrtales; family Myrtaceae; genus Eucalyptus; species Eucalyptus grandis x Eucalyptus urophylla. Next base: position 59,369,194 of record CM054200.1, on the reverse strand, counting down.
GCAAGGGTCATGGCCCTCCCCCAAATTCAATGAGGGTCAACCCTTGCCTGACTGGGCCAAGGGCGTTGCTTGTTGGGGGGGTCACCCCAGTAAGCTTGGCCAGGCAAGGATCAGCGACCCTTGCCATGTTTGGAGGAAGGCCACGACCCTTGTCTCAAATCTGGGTGAGGGCTCGCATGCCCTTGCCTTCTATCGACCAAGGTCACCAGCTGACCTCCCCCCATCCTCGCCGGTCCGTCCCAACAACGGCTGCGAGGGCTGATTCCTTAACTGCTTGCAACTGCTCATCATCTTCCTTATTTTTGTTTTAAAAAATGGTATTAAATTTAGTTTAATTAATTTTTTTATTAATTATTTACCCACGTCAAATGTCAGCAGCAAAATGACATCAGTTTTACACTTGTTTAGCCACGTCAGTATGCAAAAAATGACATCGTTTTGCACTTACCTCACCAGAAAATTGCCACTTTAGCAGTTTGATCGGATTTTTGCCATTGGCACTTAACTGATTTATTTGCTCCATTTTTTACACTTAAGTATCACTTTTTTAACTTTTGGCACTTTAGGTGTCTGGCACTTAATTTCCTTACCCTTCTCATTTTCAACTTAAGACAATTCTTTCTAAGATGCTTTAATTCTATTATCTTCATTATCTGATAGTTGGAATATTGACTTCATCTTTAAAGTCAAACTCAACTAAACTCAGTTGACTAATAATTACATTGAATTTATTGATATGATCTGCAATTAATGCACCTTCGCTCATCTTTAATAATCACATTAAATTTATTGATATGATCTACAACTGAGACTTCACTCATCTTTAAATTAAACAGATGTCGCATCAAATAAACATTGTTGATTGCAAGGGACTTCTCGTACATATCAAACAGGGCTTTTATCAAATCAATAATGGTCTTCCTCTTCATGATGTTAAACGTGATGTTACAAGTCAACGTCTACCGAAAAAAACCCATAACTCGTATGTCTAACAAATCCCAATAAGCTTGTTTCATCATCTCTGGCTTCTCCCCATATAGGAGCAAGTGCAGTTTTATCTAGTAAAGATAATCTTCAATCTACATCTTCTAGAAATTTAAATAATTCCCATCAAATCTTTCAATTCTCACTTCTCCTTCTTTTGTTGCCATAGATTTGCTTCAACTCTACGAAGTCTAGTTTTGATACCAATTATTGCGGAAAGGTAAAATAGACAGAATAAGAAAATAACTTAGACACTAAATTTACGTGATTCAATTGTGGAGAACTATGTCCATGGGAGAGTAGCGACGAATTTGCTATAAATCAAGCGATGCGATGGAGATTAGACACTCAAGTTACTCAAATACTCTCGATATTTTTCAAGCCCCAATTACATCCAATAATTCACGCAATATTTAACTTCAAAATTCCTTATGAAATAATCTCTCAATCTCATGAAGAAATTCACAAATTTTACCACAATATTTCACGGCTACAAACACTAACTTGATGAATGTTGTCACGACCAATTTTTCGGGTGTGAACCACCTAAGGTTTGGCTAATGGATTGTTAAGCCTAGACTTAATTCGGGCTCTCCCAAGCCCCTATTAATTCGCGACTTAGGTTCAAGTTTATAACATGCAAATGATTTTTCAATTAAGAGTCGCCACTAATATGTTTTTGGTGGGTCGATTAGAAATCCAAGTAAAATAACATGAGATTTACTTTACTCCTACGAACTAGAGATTTATGAGTTCGGTGATTTGGTTACATTAGAATTCTCTAACGCCATTTTGGTATCATTTCTTTTTATTTTGAAAAATGTTTGGCAAGTAGTTTGGATTGATTTTAAATCCACATGTGAGGTGATCATACGGATACATAAACCACCAATTTAACACCCAGATAAACAATAAATAAATTGCAAAAACTTACCTTTAAGTAATGAAAGCATCTGCAATATTAATTCAAAATCCACATCAATAACCTTGGATATGTTTCTAATTAACACGCAATTTATCTTTTTTTTTTTGTTTTCACTTATTTAATGAAAATTATGCAATATGCGATGCAATATTAACTAAATGACCTAACTCTAATGACATGTAATTTCTAATTGAATTGACCTAGCAACAACTACCACATGACATGCATTTCAATGAATCTAATCCTAATGATGTGTGTGTGACATTTTTATTTTCTTTTTTTTCTTTCTTTTTCCTAAAAGACTGCAATCTATTTGATAAAATACCTACACTTATAATAAATTTAAAAAAAAATATTATCTAAAATTAAACTAAGTGCAATTTAACCCTAATATACAATGACGTGCAAAATATGTCATAATTCTACATGACATATGCATGATGATTTTTTTTTTATGTTTTTATTAATTTTCGAAATTAATAATTGCCAACTAATTAAACATGCAACCTAAATTAAAATCTAACAACCCAAATTGATTTTTTTGAATTTTGATTTTTTTGATTTTTTCTTAAATTTGAAATAAAATTCATATTCTAAACATGTAAACCCTAAGACATGCAATATTCTAACTCAAATATATCTCGAGATAAACAAGGCAATTAAGACGAGACAATTCATTCAAAATTATCAAAAATATTGCACATCATTCAAATCAAGAGATAATATTTCGCTAATAAAATTGATAAATTGATTTTAAGCCTTAAAGATCAAAATATCAATTTTACTCTCGCTTGATTAATTATTTCATCTAAAGCCTTATAGAAAAAATAAATAAAAAATTGGCGTAGTTGCGAATCAGGTGATATATTTGGATCTCCAATTATGCATAGATGGGTATTTCAACTAAAGAAAACAACATATACAGATAATAATAAACCAAAAAAAAAAACCAAAAAAAAAAACCTAAACTTGCCTAATAAAGTAAAGTAAAAATACCTAATTTAATTTTTTTTCTTTTTCTGTTAAAAAAAATGGAAAAAGCTTGGCCGGTTCGGAGGTCCGGCGAGGGAGAGCTCGTCGGCTAGGGTTCCGGCGAGAGAGGCAGGGGCAGCACGTCTGCGGCAGGGCACCGGGGCTTCGGGATCAGCACGGAGCTGGGTGCGAGCGTCACCGGCGATGGATTTGGCGGAGGCGAGGCGTCACTGGCGAAGCTCGGACGTCGGCGCTTGGATCTGGACCGGCTACCGTCGGGGGGAAAAATCGCCGGCTAGGGTTCCGGCGGGGGCTCTGGCGAGGATGAAGACGGGGGCCGGCACGGGGCTGACGTCGGATCCGGGTGCGGGCGTCGCGGATCGGCACGGGGCGGCGTCGGATCTGGGAGCAGGCGTCGCGGGGCTGTACGGCGAGGAGCTCTGGCGTCTGGATCTCGGTTCAGTGACTTCGCGAGCGGAGCAGGAGTGGCGAATCGAGCCTACTGGACGTCGGCGCAGAGGAGGACCGCGGGCCTGGCTACTGGATGCAGGTGCGAGATCTGCGGGTCGCGGATCTCGGGCGAGGCGGGACCGGGTCGCGACGATGGAGAGAAATCCGCTACAGGAGGCGCTCGGGTTGCAGCTGCGGCAGTGGGCAGGACAGACGAAAACCCAACAGCAGGGGGTCTCGGCGAGAGGCGGAGCTTCGGCGGTCGGAGACTCGGGGGTCAGATTGTCGCAGGCGGAGGCCGACCGAGCGCAACGCCGGCGCGGGCGGGGTTCACCCGCGAAGAAGATGAACAGTGCCGATTTTTTTTTTGCTCGACGCCGTACACTCCTTTTTTTTCCGAAATTCTACTCTAAAAAATCAAATTTTCACCTATCTTGCTCTCAGAATTTGCTGACGGAATGGACCCCCCAATTTACCGTACGTGACCCCTTTTATATGCCAAAAAATTGTACCGTGGAGGTATATTTCATTTTTAATTTTGCTTGAGCACAATACCCCTGAATATATTGCTAAAATTTTTTTCGCATATTCCATCAAGAAAATTTCATTTCTATGCAAAAATGCATCTCTTAGCGTATATTACCTAACTATGTGAAAAATCTTAACAAAATATAACAAAAAATATAATTTTCCTAAACTATATGCCATGTGATTTTTTTTTTAGTAAAAATTAACCCTAAAAATTATGCAAAAATTTAGATGTGAACAAATGTAATTTAAGAGTTTTCTCTTCACGTCTTTGCCTACCAAACATTTGTATACAGCGCTTCAAGAAGACCTTTATACATCAACCGCAGCACGAAGACCGCCTTCACGAACAAGCACTCACGGCAAATCAACAACGGCGCGCCCAAATTCCAGCAATTATTCAGCCCGTAGTTATAATATACATAAGAAACAAAACCCTTCATGAAACCGAGTCCAACGTGGGGGAAAAAAAATCCACGGTCAACTCTCCTCAAATTTATTTTCCTTGCTAACTTCAATGTAGAAACCAACTCGTGCGTATATATATTTTTTCGCTTTTTTCGCCGACTACAGCTCGTAAAGGAAGTATTCAAGATCACGCCACCAATATGAATGAGGTTTCTGCATTATGCAAAATCCAATCTTGAACTTTGATCTACCGAGTTAACATGCAAATAAATTGGGATTGGGTTCATTCAATAAGCTTAAACTTGAGACATATTTTAACAAGTTAAACCAAAGAAACACAAGTTAAACTGACCGAAGTGAATGGGTCATGAGTACAAGTTAAGATATGAACAGATTAATTCAAAGGGCCTATAGAGATAACTAGCCAAAAACCAGAAGAGTCAACTTTTAGGTGAGACTCCTTTCAAGTTCCTGATGTATTCCAGCCCCAAGATAGTAGAGAAAGCGAAAGCCACGGCCGAAAGCTGAGCCCAAAAACTACTATCCTTAGCACAAACAAAGTTATTCGTGGCAACACAATTAGGGCATGTTGCATTTCTTATTTCTGTTTTTGAACACTTTTTTTGTTTTTTTGTTCCTGGGAACAAAAAAAGAACAGAAATGCGTTTGGGTGTGTTTCTGTTCCTTTTTTGTTTTTTTGTTCCCAGAAACAAAAAGGGAAAAAAAATAAGAAACAACAAATTTATATTTCTTATTTCTGAAACATATTTGAAGAACAAAAAAGGAACAAAATCATGACCTCCTGCAAGCCTCTCCTCCTGCGAGCGTCTCCACCGTCGTCTTCTCCGATGCCTCCCACTCTCTGGCATCGATAGCCACCTCTATCTCAAGACCATCCGACTTCTCCACCATCGTCCTCTTTGGCGCCGATAGCCGCTGCGAGCGTCTCCACCTGCGAGTGTCTCCACCCGGCGCAGCGAGGCCAACCTCGCGCCTGGTTGGATGAGCTCGGCCTCGCTGGGGGCCGGCAAGCCTCGCCGTGGCTGGCGAGGTCGCCGGCCCTCGTCGGCTGATCGCCGGCCATGGCCGAGGCCGGCGACCAGCCAAAAGAATAAAAAAGAAAAAAAGGAAAAAGGAAAAATAAATAAGAAAAATAAGAAAGAAAATAGAAAAATAAAATAAACATATTTAAAAATTAAAAGAAATAAAAAAAATTATACAAATTTATCAAACGTGCTTTTATTCTTTTTATATTTCTGGAACAGATTTACCAAACGCGTTTTTTTGTTCAAAAATTGTTCCCTGGAACAGAAATTGTTCAAAGATTGGAGGAACATGGCCTCATTAATTAACAAGTCTAAGAAGTGATTATTTGTGTTGTTAGGTGAGACAAATTTCCAAAAGGCGGAGTCGATCGCTCTGCTCGATTCATTGTAGATCCGATAGTGATCCATCACCCAAAGGGCCACACAATCCCCAAGCTCAGTTAGTGTCACTACTAATGTAATTCTCTCTTTTCCCAAAATATATCGGAAGTCTTAAAACTCATCATGAAAATAAAATCGAATTCTAAAAATTTTGAAAAGTTTAATCAAGTTTTTAAACTTGTGGTGAAAATACAATTAAGTTTTGAAACTTCAAAAATGAAATTAAATTCTAAAACTTGTCATGGAAGTGCATTTGAGTCGTAAAATTTTTTAAAAGTGCAATCAATAAAATGACTTAGTTAGATCAATTTGACGAGTTTTATTTTTTTAGGACTTAAATGGACTTTTCTATAGCTCTAGGATTTAATTGCTCTTTGTGATAAGTTTTAAAACTTAATCACACTTTTTAAAAGTTTTAAAACTCAATTGCAATTTCATGACAAGTTTTAGAACTATCAATATTCATCTCCCATTCCACTCCATTGTACTTTCGTGACAAGTTTTAAAACCGCCAATGCTCTTATCCCATTCCTCTTTTGTTCTTATTTTCACTTTTGCTAATTAATGGAAAAAGAATGAACAATGAAAATCCACTCGATTGTAATTTCGTCGAGATTAATCTCTTCATCTATTGGGGGAAAAGGAACGTCATGCTCTGAGAATACCTCAAATATTGCGTCAGCGCTGAGTTTTCTTCTTGTTTCGCTTCTTGCCCAGATGATCAAAGCCTCGAAATTGTCAACAATTTCATCGAGAAGATCGGGAATCTCACTAAAACATGAGCCGTTCTTGCTCGCAGCTAGCTAAGGAGATAATAAAAGTTCTCATTTGTGATTTGGCCCTTTCTTTTGAACCTTTGAAAGTTTGAAGGGCAAGGCATGTAAAAGCTCATCTCCTCAACAATTTTCATGTACACATGGTATACCATAGGGGATGTAATTGTATGCCACGAAAATAAGCTTTCAACCCGGTAACCTTACATGGTTTAATTGCACCAACTATAACGTAGATTGGGGGTGTTTGTTTAATGGGAAACTCAAGATTTGGATAACATTTTCCAAAAAATGATTATTCAATTTGGTTTTTGTTTAATACTTTAGGCTCTTGAGTAGCAAGTAAGTCATCTTCTCCAGCAAGCAAAGGCTTGTCTAGTAACTATCCTGTTTTTCTATTTTTTTTCTATTCTTTTGATTATGGAAAAAAAAGAATAAAAATTCATTTAGTAAAGTCGGCTAATTTTTCTATTCCCCAAAATACTAAAGTGACTAGGGAATAGACTTGGAACCAAAAAAAAATATATCTATTTCGTCTTGGGAACATAAGGGTGCGTTTGTTTGCGTTTCTGTTTAAAAATTGTTCCAGGAAACAGAAATAGAAAAAAGTGTTTCTGTTCCTGGGAACAATTTTTGAACAAAAAAACACGTTTGGTAACTGTATAAAATTTCTGTTTCTGAAATAGAAAAAAACCATAAACACGTTTGGTAACTGTAAAAAATTTTTATTTCTAAAATAGAAAAAGAACAGAAACACGTTTGGTAATGTACAAAATTTATGTTCCAATTTTTTTTCAATTGTTTTTTCTTTTAATAAAATGTGAACTTAGTATTGAATTATCATTCTCATGAAATGCTCATCAATTTAATTTTGTTCATATTAAGTGAAAACAAACATTCTAAACTTGATCATATTTGCTTAGTCGGAAGAAATTTTTTTAAGTTTATACCAAAATTTTTCCATTTGTTTTTTTTTTTTTTAATTAAGTGTAAACTTGACTTTGAATTTTCATTATCATAATGACAAGCGAGTGGTCTGAGTTAGGTTAAAAATTATAATAATAGACTGACCAATTTGTGCTCTGCACTAAACAGCCATATAGAGACCGTACAGAATTTCACATAAAAATATTATATTCTCTTTCGAGGCAACAAGAAATTCTGATCACAGATGTAAGTGTATAATGCAAGAAAGAGTATCCGTCTTTGTCCTCGCTTTGCTCACAGCACCACTGTACACAAACCAAAATGTGCCGAAAGACGAAAGTATAAGACTCATCAAGGTCTCATCTGCAGCATATAAAATGTATCCAACTTAGTAAACGCCGTACTAGTCTGTTCTAGGGACTCCATAGCGGATCTTGTCCAAATTTCGTTGCCATTCGTCAATCTCTGCTTGGGTGCGACTCCTTTTCGGTTCATCTTCTCTCTTTAGCTGCTCCCTTAATTCCAAGATCTTTCTCTCAATACATTTAATCTGTAGAAAACCAAGATTTGGCTGAAGTGGAAAATTTTGGAAGGGCAAATTTCAATTCGAGAACTGAGAGAAACGAAAGGGAGTGTAACCTTTCTATAAGGCCACCGCCCCACTCCGCCTTTTCGGCAAATTTTCTTGACAACGGTAGGACACAAATGCAATCTTTCAGAAGCCTTTTCGATCGAAAGATGGAAGTAACCTCCGACATCTGCCAGGGTCATCTTTCCCGCTCTCTCCCTCTGCACTAATCTCAGCACATAAATACAGCCATTTCAGAATAATGGAAGAAAAAAATGAGTGCAATAAAAGTGACGTCCGTTGAACCAGATCATTATTCTAAAGGCCAAGTCCTAGAGGATAAAGACTGACGGAGTAATCTATATTTCAACAGAATCCACACAGAAACTGTTTGCGATGATAATTTGGTGAAAAACAGAACTCCGGATATCGCTTCCATTTATAACAGTCATAAGAGATAAGAAAATATGATTGTTTATCGTAGCATAAAAGGCTGTACAGGACACACATACACAGTTAATAATTCTACAAAAGCAGTAACCTGTGCCGCAAGCCCAGTTTTAAGAGACTTCGCCTGTCGTTTCTTAGGTTTTGGCTTGTTGGCCGTTTGCCCGGGATTCTCTACTTCAAGCAACGAAAATACAAAACAATAAACAAAAAGCATTCTACCGCTTCCAGCTATTCAAAAGATCGACGGGCTCTTGAATCTGATTCTCTATGTGAGGCTTATAATGTTGTGACATAGAGAAGTGAGAATGGCTATGCATCACCTGAAACAGTCGGAGGCAGAGGTAGTTGAAAATAATCGGCATTTACATTGCCATTGAAATCTATTCCGACGCACACAGCTTCATAGAACATGGCGAGCGGGTCCTGGTACATGATGTAGCCAGCCAGCCTCCTTCCCTCACAGTATTGCTGCAGAAAATCCTTCACATTCTGTATGCTTTTCTTGCAAAAACTGAAATGGAAGCAAGAAAGACAGGACTATATTGCTGCACGATACATATTTAGAACCCCAATTTCCCAAAAAAAGGAATGTCATCTAATTTTTTAAAGGAAAAGATCGATTGAAGTTCTTACTCAAACATTTGATACCGATCCTCACCGTTGGATGGTACCGCACCCGGATTGTGCCGAGTGTCCAGAATTGCATGGCTGACCATACCAACTCTTCCATGGAGTTCGAGTTTTGTGGTATGATTGGTTTCCACTGATAATTTTTAAAGAACTTATGTTAGAAAGTGTCACAACAATTGTAATTAGCAAATAACACAACATTATAACAAAACACACTGGAAGTGTCATTACAGAAAGTATTAGCAAATAGCAAACATCATCGGTGCGTGATCAATCTTCGAACTTGTCGATAGTGTTCGACAGTGCTGAACTCATCACGCAAACTAGTTCATCAAGAAAAGTTTCTACCCTATTGTAAGGACAATCAAACGCACCGTGAGTATGAATGATCTCGCTGCTCTCTCGAGCCTGAGCAGCAGCGACGCTCGCTGCTCTGCTCGCTCGAGCCGAGCCCGAGCCGAGCCTGAACAGCAGCGACGCTTGCTGCTCTGCTCGCTCGAGCCGAGCCCGAGCCGAGCCCGAGCAGCAGCGACGCTCGCTGCTCTGCTCGCTCGAGCCGAGCCCGAGCCTGAGCAGCAGCGACGCTCGCTCGAGCCGAGCCCGAGCAGCAGCGAAGCTCGCTGCTCTGCTCGCTCGCCCAGATCTCGAGCGAGCAGACGAGCTGCTGTCGCAGATCTGGGGAGCAACGCTCGCCCAGATCTGCGAGACTCGCTCGAGCAAGCGGCTCGCAGATCTGGGCAAGCGCTGCCTCGAGCGAGCCCTAATGCTCGAGCTCTCGCCGAAGTGAAGACAATCAGTGAAGGAGGAGCAGCGACAACGTACCTGGTGAAGGAGCAGCAGCTGTGGAGACAGGCGCCGGAGAAGACGATGGAATTCTCTGCTCGCAGGAGGAGGCGCTCGTCGCTCGTCGCAGGTCGCCGGAGGAGAAGCTCGTCGCTCGTCGCTCGTCGGTTGTCGCAGGTCACAGGAGGAAGCTCGTCGCGGGGGGGAGAGGAGGCCCTGTCCAAGAAATAAAAAAGGAACAAGAAACGAGCTCGTCCGAGGAAATTTGTTCCTTTTTTGTTTCTGATTTGTGTTCCAGAAACAAGAAACACAAAATTTGTGTTTCTTGTTTCTGTTTCTTTTTTGTTCCTGGGAACAAAAGAACAAAAAAGGAACAGAAACGCACAAACGCGTTTCTGTTCCTTTTTTGTTCCCAAGAACAAAAAAACAGAAAAATTGTTTAAAAACAAAAAAAAGAAGTGCAAACAAACGGGGCCTAAATGGGAAAAACTATTTCTAAACAAAAATTATTCTTAGAAATAAATGAACTCTAAGACAGAAAGGGTGTGAATGGTAACGTTTCTGTTCTTTTTTTGTTCCAGGGAACATAAACAAAAAAAAGTGTTTCTGTTCCGAAGAATAATTTTTGAACAAAAGAACGCGTTTGGTAACGTTTGGTCCGGAAATAAAAAATGAACAGAAACACGTGTGGTAAATTTTATTCCTTTTTTGTTTCTTTTAATTTTTTAAACATTTTTATTTTATTTTTATTTTTTCCTTTCTTTTTATTTTTTTCTTTTTTTCGGCCAGCCTCCGGCGACCGGCCGACAAGGCCGGCAGCCTCGCCCAGCCACGGCGAGGCTCGCCGGCCCTCGGCGAGGCCGAGCCTCTCCGTGGTTGGGCGAGGCTCGGCCTCGCCTTGGCTGGGCGAGCTCGAGCTTGCCCAGATCCAGTGAGGCCAAGCCTCAACGGCCGGTCGCCGGCCATAGCTGAGGCCGGCGACCGACGAAAGAAAAAAGAAGAAAAAAAAAGAAGAAGAGAAGAAGAGAACAAGAGAAGAAATGTTTCTTCAAGAAATGTTTTCGAAGCAAGAAACAACAAATTATTGTTTCTTTTTTTTGTTCTTATTTCGTTCCAGAAACAAAAAAAACAAAAAAAAAGAACAGAAATGCAACCAAACGCATTTCTGTTCCTTTTTTGTTCCCAGGAACACTTTCCGTACAGAAGTGTTCCGGAAATGTTTCTAAGAAACGTTTCCATGCACGCCCAAAGATTCTCAGTAATAGAATTGTTCCAGATGCTTTTGCCTCTATGGGCAGGGTTCTCGAGTCCTGTGACTATAAGTTGATAGTCCTAATCTTTTAGGCATTGTGAGTTGGTGTCAGATATTCTATCCAGAGTTCTGTCTCTTGCAGGATGGGGTGTGGGCTCACTTTACATTGACATAGAGCAATGTCAGGGATACGAAGTATTTGTTATCTATTCTTTACTAAATGATGTGCCGGCACATATGACACGCTTGAACTATGAATTGCCAAACATATAAAGAGTGTGGTGCGAAGAACTTAATTTATCCAACAATAATCAGTCGCCATATCATTACGTAAACAAATTTCAATGCACTTTCTTAGTAAATATCGCATTTCTTATGTAATTCTTATGTATGTCCCGCTGACTTTAACTTCGGTGGAAGTTGCACGATGGTGTTACTTATAAAATCATATTGTTAAGTATTGAACTTCCTCATTGCCAATGCTGTGAAACAGCGCGTCGATTTTACTGAACAATATGTTGCTGCGAGCATTAGAAGGCCCTGCCCCTGAGTTCATCGTTGCCGCAAAAAATTAATGTCTGCATTCCAAGTCTTCCCCTTTGCATGGTGCATTTTGCCTTGGTGTGCAGCTGGGGAGTGTAGCATTAGGAAAGGGGCTGTTCAGCCACTTCAAGTGATGTGACGGATAGCAAATGAATATTTAATCATATCCGATACATGAATGGACTATATAAGCACAGAATTTTGCCAAAAGAATTGATTTCTGATGTGCTCTTTATACTAGAAGCTCTATATAAGCACAAAATTTGCCAAAATAATTTATTTATGATCGTATCTTTATACTAGAAGCTAAGGCTGCTAATCGATATTGTGTTTGTCGGCACTTGGTATTCCATTGTCGCGGTTCAATGCTAAATAGGTTGTTCGTTTTGTGTTTGTGGAATGCATTTTGTCCGAAGACTCTCTTGCTATAATTGTGGAGCTGCTCCTACAACTCACGAGGTGCTTGCGGCACCCAATTCTACGGCTGAAGTTGTCGCAGGAAAGTCATACCAAATGGTCACTTCCCGTGTATAAGCATCTTCATTTTCTGGTGTGAAAATAATAAAATTTGCAAGCAATTGCAATGATCATATGAAATTTTTATTGTCTATATTGTGATAGTAGTCTTTGAGTAATTATCCCGGAAGCGAGACCATAGAAAAAGATATAATTTTTTGAGTAATTGTCATCTCATAGATTCCACACTCTTTCTAATTAGATCCTTAAGCCTCTAAATTGTCTAATCAAACCCTTAAATTTACATAATCTTTCCAATCACGTCATTTCACTGGCAATTCTCATCAATTCAAGTTGACATGACTCATGGACCATGCCGAAGTCCAATGTGAAAAATGTTTTTAGGTATCTTTGAATGGCATAATTTTTATACTCTCATCCATACAAGCAAAATAATTCAAGCTATTTTTCACCGTGACTTATTTATGGAGGCAATTTTTTTTTCTTCATATCATATTCTATTGTGAGCGTCGGAGGGATTTGATCGGAATGTATATATACATACATACATACATATATATATATATATATATATATATATATATATATATATATATATATATATAAAAGTCGATTTTTTTTAAAAAATTTTAAACAGGGGATTTTGAAAAGAAAAAGAAAATCGCCGGGAAGAAAAGTCGATTTATGTGGAAATGGATTGCCAAAAACGACATGCTCGTCGCGGGGGAGCGGCGAAGACACGAGCATGAGCATTAACGGCTACAACCACCATTTCCACCACCTCGCCACCCGCCGCCGCCTCATCTCTCCCTCCCACCTCTTCGCCGCCGTCGTCGCCGCCGGGCAGCGCCGATCGATGGCCACGACGGCCGCCGCCGCCGCTCCCTCCTCCGCGGCCTACGGCGGCAACGGCCGCCGCCGCGGCGGAGGCGGCGCTGCTTACACGGCGATCAAGGAGAGAGTCGTGTTCGAGAGGGAAGTCAAGAAGAGCAAATTCATCGCGATCGCCGGCCCCGTCTCGGACGAGCAATCCGCGTTCTCGTTTCTCTCCCAGGTCGAGGCTACTCGAGATCCGTCGTTCGCTCTCTCGGCTTTTCTTAGGGTTTCCGCAATCTTGATTGCGCAATCTTCTGTATGGAATTGATGAGGTTTCCTGATTGAATTGATGGCAGACTTGCTGGAATCGGATCGGTTCTGTTCAAAATTGTGGAAAATCTTCCCGGTTTTCGGTTTTACGAAGTTCGATTTCGATTGGGACTGACCGATTCTTTGGTTTCTGCTTCTGGCTTCTCAGGTTAGGGATCCGCGTGCGACTCATAATTGTTGGGCTTATAAGGTGCGTGTTCCATGTGAAATTCAATTTGATTCAGCTTTACGTGTGGCCTGTATGCAATGCTAGTGATAGTTGCTCTGTTCATCAGCTGCGCAGCCGCTTAATTTTGATTATTTGCCGTTTTGCTCCTGATGGGATTTTGACGTAGCTCATTCTATAAATTGGAGAGCAGGTGGGAGATCAGTTCCGGTCTAATGACGACGGTGAACCGTCGGGTACTGCTGGAAAACCTATTTACTCTGCTATTGAATCTTCGGGGATCGATAGAGTGATGGTTGTAGTTATAAGGTAAAGTTTATTTTGGAAGGGGGTGTTTATATCGGAAGAAGCTTCCTATCTTAAGTTTGGCTAGATCCCATTGTTCTTATCATATAACATTCGATGCTCTTAGAGTAGATTCTCCTGTCATGGCCTGAGTTGTCTCTGCTTGGCTGGGCATAATGTGTATTCTCACTATTGATAATGCTTTTAATTTAGGCACTTTGGAGGTATTAAACTAGGTACGGGAGGGCTGGTGAGAGCATACGGTGGAGTGGCATCAGAGTGCTTAAAGAATGCCCCAACTTGTCTGGTGAAATCTAAAGTATAATATAATTTCCTTTGGCAGATTTTTACTTTATCTCCCTTTATCTTTTTTCGATCAGACTCAATTTTGTCTGTTGAAGCTTTAAGCTTGAGTAGAAAAGGTGATTTTTCATGTGTTAATGTCTTTACTTTTTATCACTTGAAATGAAATATATGCTGCCATTCCATGTAATTATCTGTAGGTTCCAATGGGTGTGGAGATTCCTTATGAGCTATTGGGAGTTCTATATCATCAGGTGAGTTGACATTGCTGATTCATCATCTATAACATTTGGGATTGTATCAAGTTTTTGTTCACCCCAGGGGCTATGCCAGGATGTTCGTGTTTTTGGGTAGTAGATATCTGTTAAGGATGTCCAGCCATGTAAATTCTCTCTGAGCATCCACCACATAGGAAAGGAAATTACCAGTTTTCACTGCTGTAGTTGGTAGAGATCAGTTTGATAGAATTCAGACAGAGTATATCCACCAATGGGTGCCCTTTGCTCTATATTTCATAACTTAATTAGACAACATCATTCATACGATTTGCGATTTCTCTGTCTTAATTTTCTTTTTAGACAGATGGAAACCTGTCAAAACTTGCCTCACCCAGTCCTCTTCCTATCTTTGTCATGTTAGCTTACCTGATTTGTTGCCACAAGATTTTTATTTTTTTTATTTAATGCAGTTTGGTTATTTGCATTATGTACTCTCTGTACAGTTTCTGGTTTGCCAATATATATTTAGATCGAATTTCTGTAGTCTCACTTGTGATATTTAAGTTGACTGCATTTTAGTTTGGAGTCTCCTTGCTTCCTCGCCCCTCTAGATATAAGTGGTTCAGAAGTGTACGTATCTTCTTTTTTGTGTCCACGAAGTATCCTTCTGTTGATTTGATTTCTTTCTGACTTTACAGTTACAAGCTTTCCATGCTGAGGACATCAAGCAGGACTATGAGACTGGTAAAGACGTTACCACCATGGTTACCTTCAAGGTTGATTATGACCAGATGGAGAAATTGGAAGAAGCTATCAAAGCAAATTGTGGTCGTGATATTCCATTGTATAAATCCTGACTGAGTCTTGCTCATCTATCTTCTCTGAGGACAGTCTTGTCCATGCGTCTGATCCTGTAATGACAGGATGCAGGTAAATAATAGGTAAATTTTCTCCCTTGGACGAAGTTAATGGGTAGAAATTCACTCGATGCCAATGTGCACCCAAAAGCAATGATTATTTCCTGCCCTAATAGAAAAAGCTCAGCAGAAAACAGGAATTTAAGCCTGACTTCCCCAGATAGATTGGTCAAATATGTGCTGCATGCAATTGAAACCTAATGAGGCATAGTATAATTTCTGTGGAGATGTGATCCAATTATTCGTTTTAAATTTCAAATTTTTGTCCCTTTAAAGAATCACTAGACCAACTGATTGTAATTTTATTTTATGATCTCTTGTTGTGTTTCCTCGATTGATAAGTGAGGTTATGCTCGAAACATTTCAGGTGGGTAGGTGCTCTCTCTTGATTATGGTTACAGTGGCCTGTTATTGATCTCGCTTGACTATCTGTTGAAGAAGAACTCCCAAAGGATTGATTTACTTGCATGGTGGAGTCATTCCGGAGATTCTGTTGGATTTGATCAGACAAGAAGAGACACCTCATGCAATTGCCTTGGAGGCAATTGTTTTTTTATCAGAAGGGGCAAAGATTCTTTTGCTGTACATTGCATCTTGGTTTTACATGCAATCCTAAATTAGAGAGTAGGTTACTCATATTCTGTGCAAATAAGGATGTAGCCGGCTATGTTGCTAATGACACCGTTTTATGAAGTTTTTGACATTTTCCTGGGCTTTCCTGATACTGAAGACAACCAATTTGGTTCTTCATTTATCACAGCACGTTCCTCAGCATTACTATCTGTGGGGCTGGACGAATCAGTAAATGCCATGAACTAAGGCCGCCAAGCAGCTAGAATGAGACGGTCCGGGGCTGCCCGGACCAATATATATTTCTCGACTCATGCTCCGGTCCCAGCGCCTGAGGGGGAGGGCAAAGCTCCCTCGTTGCTCAAACTAACCGCTGTAGATGCATCACTTCCGTGACTTTGTCATGCATTCACAATTCACATAGAGTATCCCCGTTCCTTTCCGGATTTTTTAACTCCAGATATATAGTTCAAAAGAGGGCGTTTGATTAGGGCACGTATCAGAAAAGAAGAGCACATTGCAGCTACTACTGCTGCTTCGGGAAAGAAGTAGAACATAGCCCGACATCCGGACACACCATTTGCATTCTCCACTCCTACTGAACTGTTCTTCTTCTATACATTCTCCATCCCAAACAGAGAAATTGGATTAAAAGAAATATCAGCAATGCCACCACCGACCCTCTTGACCTTCGCTGTACGCTTGCACTGTTTCGCAACCACCAAAAAAAAAAAAAAAGCAAGAAGAGCTATCCCTAATATTTTCTCGAGCTAGAGAGAGAGAGAGAGCGTGTGACCGTATCCACATCGACCCAAAACAGAGGTTGACATAAAATAATAGTTCCCTCTTAAGCAGCACTCACCAGAATGTCGTCTCCTACGTACTCAAACTCCAACTCCCCACCGCCACTTCCCTCCTCCATTTTCTTCGTTCCCTCTTCTCCGTCGCTGGCCGCATTGCCGCGGCCCGTATCGTCGGCCACGCTCCCCCGCCCGCCCTCCTCCTCCTCGTCCGACGATATCTCCACCAGATGATCCCCCACGTCTATCTTCTCCTCCACCTCCTCGTACCTCAGCGGGAAGAGCCCCAAGCGGCAGTTATAATGGCCTCCTCCTACTCCATTGTGCACGACCCCGCCGCCGCCGGACGCGGTCGCCTCCGGCGGCGCCCGGATGGCCGCCGCGTGGAAGCCCCGCCCGCAGTTCGCGCACCGCAGGCAGCATTCCTCGTAGGCCTTCTCGTACTCGTGCGCGCAGTAGCAGTAGGGGCACAGCGTCCAGAATGTCAGCTCCGCCGCCGTGCGGCCGACGCGCCGCCGCTGCTCCTCCTCCATCGGCGCGTGGTGGGCTCCCGGTTCGTCCCCGCCGCCAGCCACCAGCCGCGTGGGGAGGGGGGTTTTCTCACTTTTCTTAATCCGTCGTGTGAATCGAGGAGGGCAAATAAAGAAACGAAAATGACGGCATATGGGGTTACATGGGAGACATGGACCGTCGGATGGGAGATTGATGTGGGGAGCGAAGGGTTCGGATCGTATACCGAGAGCCACGAAGATCAGGGCAATGAGGAGGGCATTATCATAATTTCATCTGCCAGACGAGCAGGAGGCAAAAGGTTCAAAGTGCTTGCTTGGTTGGTTAACCTTGAACCAGGAAGTATCTTGCTTGGGAATTGGGAAAGTGGGGTCAAAGCATTCATTCTTGTTCAGTGGAATCATCAGCCACAATCTATCTACAATATGCCCTTTGGATGATATTTACTCAAGTAAACAAGTTAAAATCATTTTCATAATTTATCTAAAAGTATGAATATAGTGTTACTAAGCTTTTGTGACGAATGCCAGAAGCAACATCGTCGGGCATGGTAACTGACAAACACGGACCCTCTTCTAAGATTGTTGCGCACAGCTTCTAATGTTTGGAGGCACTAGAAAAGACTTGACTTTTTTGTACAGGAGTAACTCTGCATCTTGCTGAATGCTGATGAAACGAAAGAGGCTATGAGACTACTTCCCCTTGTTGCCGTCTTGTGGGAGACGGAGCCCCATGAGACCGAGCAAATTCGAAGCCGGTCCGGGAAGCCCCTCTTGGGAAGAGAACGAATCGAGCAAGCTCTTCATCAGGTTCACATCCACGTCGACTGGAGTGAAATCCTCGTCCGTGTCTTGGGTGGAACTTGATGCTCCCTGATACAAAAAGACCATGGAGATGCTTGAGTTAGTTAGGACACCAAAAATCAGATGGAACAGAAGGGTGTCTCTGAAGAAAAGGGCACAAGCATTCATAGGAAAAGAATGGCAGTAGTCTAGTTCCCCTTTCATACTTACCAGACACCAGAATGGGGAATGAATCCCCGGCAATCCCCAACGTTAGATTACAAGGTCATTGACAGTTTGAACAGAATACTTTCGAATAAAAAGGGAAAGAGTGAACTGATTATGACACAACAAAATATCTCACAAGATTGCACATATTCACCGAGACATCGAGGACATTCATAGATTTGAATCTCAATTCTCTAACTTTAGTTATTTAATAGGGTACTTTGTTTTCCTCCAAGATCTGTCCATAACTAACAAGCTAGTCAATGCTGGGGCACAGATGAGGCTCTACTTCTGGATCGGCCTAATCTTTTCAGGCTGCACATTCGATCAAAATGTTTTTACAAACCAGGACAAACAGCAAACTTTGAGAATAATTCTCTGACAAACAGCAAACATGGCTCCCAATGGGCCAGAACAAAACAAAATTTGAGGAGTGGAACCTCACAGTATGGATGCTGTGTATTTTCTCCTGTGTGCACCAGGTACACACGAGATATTTGGGAAAATTGAAGCCAGGCAATCTCACAGCTCCCAATCACATCATCCAAAGTACACACGAGTTGCTTCGGCACCCAAGATGAAGTACTAGTTTTTTGCCAAGTAATAAAATCAAACAAGGACACGGAAGTTTTCCAGGTGATAAAGATCTATAGCCCATATATGGCAAAATTCCATGGCTCCCAATTGCAACTACTCTTGGAAGCATTGCCCCTTCATGGCACATCTGATGGCAATGATATCAATATGAAGGAAGAAACAGCCAACAGATTTAAATTAAGCAGAAGGTCTGCCGAAAAGATAAGTGCTGCATTTCTACAGGACAAGATGAGAGTACCTGATTTGTATTTGATGGTTCTTCATTTGCACGAACAAAACTTTTAGTGAGCGTGCTGCTCTTTAATTCCCGACTTAGAGCATCCGAATAAGAATCCATGAAAATATCCTCCTTATCTTCATCATCAGTTGCATCTTCAGATTCATCTGATGAGATCATAGAAGGATTGAAAATATCACTCACAGACATATATGTAACAGAATTGTCCTTCTTGACAAAGTATTTAAAGGGCACCCAATGCAATGTAAAGATTGACTTATCAATAATCAGCACTTAATGGCAATGGCACAATGTAAAGGTTGGCTTTTTCCTTTTCTTGCTAAGCAAAAGAAGATCATATGAATAGAAAAGATTTGCTTCACAATTTGGACTATTCGTGCGTTTCCGTTAAAGTGTACAAAGTGAAGAATTTTCTCCATAAATGCCACACACGTTGCTCTCCATCTTTTTTGCTCTCTCTTTTTTTTTTTTTTGGTCTTTCATAATAGTTAAATTACTACTAAAAGCAATATGAATAAGAAATCAGAATTTTGCTAGATCCAACAGGTCCCTCAGATCATGAAAATTTGTGCACATCCACATCAGACTGAGTTGGACATCCTAAAGTATTTCTTGTGCCAAAAAATTCATAAGATTACAACCCCTAAAATCATGAATCAGGTGCATCTTATTAGATAGGCCATCCTACAGAGCAATCAACTGAATCTGACAAGCCCTTTCAATCGCCGGTCTTGGTCCCATAAAACCATCCATCAGCTTTTGTTCAAAATCATCCACGACATAATCTAATTCTACTTCCATTAATTCTCTCTGTGCCAATGAATAAATGCAGTTGCAAATTAATACAGTGATCATACCTAAAGAATACCAATTAAACAGATCACAAGGCTAGAACTACATGCTCCCATACATGCTGTTAAAGTAGAACTTACCAAAATCCATGTCTGAGGAGGACCCTTCCCCAGCATCTCCATCTGGAGAAGTAACCTCCATTTCATGACGCCCAAGTACAGATTCCATGTCCTTAAAAAAACGATCCACATCGAGGTCTACTGTATCCCTTTAAATGGACGAAACAAGATCATTTAAGGATTGGATTAGGTGACTTTATCAACAAGTAAGGGCATGCGATATGTCAACATAAGAAAGTTCAAGGCTGTTTCTGATTCCAAAATGCTGCACAGAACTTCACTTTACTAATCGCTACTGTTTATCAATATATTGCTTGAAAATCATCTACTGTAGCCATGTTACAACACATCTCAGCACAACTAAGTACCATGATTTTAAAATTAAATGTATGAAAGGAAATCCATTCTTACACCAAAAGAAAAACTTCATAGCAAATATCAGTGCACAAGAAAGCACCACAGCTGCAGCATTAAAGATACATATAAGAGGACTTGAAGACAATTTCAATATTGATTTCTCGCCTTTCAGGGTTATCCAAGCTAAAATTCCTGTGAATCAATTGTAAACCCAATAACAACATGCCAAATACAAAAAAATGCAAGTTGAAAACCTAAAATGTAAACGGTTGTCACTTTCTGTAGCCCACCTAAACTGTGTCAGTTTGTTATTGTAACTATGGACCAACATGCACCAGTGCACGCATGCCCATGGCAAAGACACAAGAAAGAAAAAAATTTCCATATTAGGCAAACAGACCTTTGATCAGGAACTTCCGCTCCCTCGTAGCTTGACACCTTTTGGACGAATGCCTCCATGGTCTTTGCTATATTACTGAGATCACAATCATCATTGCTGCGGTTCGAAGGACCAGTGTCTGATGGCTCTTTTGATTTCTGCTTTTTCCCATGCATAGCATCATAAAGTTCCATCTCCTTCTGTCTTTCCAGAAGTGCAGAGTTCAATTCATCCTCACCGGTGTATAGCCAAGAGTCATCATCAGAGGGAGGAACCTCCTGAGTCCTAAAATCATCGGCTGAGTGAGGTAATGCAAGAATCTCATCTATGCGCCTGACTGGAGAGCTCAGCATTTCACTGCAAAAGGAAAATGTAGCATCTTTAGCATGCTAAGATTTAAGAAAGAGAATACCATCAGTTGCAGCAAAAACTTATGATTATAACCCAAAGAAGCAACCGGATAAGCCATATTTTAGGTGGACAGATAAGCACACATCATAATTTCCGGTCATCCAAGAAATTATATTCAATATTTCATATCCCAAATTTCAAAAAGAATCATCACAAAGGAGTAAGGCCGATGATCAAATGAAATTATATTGGTTCTGTCCCCCGATACGAGGAAATTGAGAAATGGAACAGATCTGGAAAGCACCAAAAATCTTTAGAAGCTGCATAATTGCCCAGCTAGAGTACATACAATACTCCCACAGTATTGAGCAGTCAACAATCAAGTCTTGATCTTTTACGAATAAAGAGATAAAATGACGCTACCTCAAAACTCAGCGGCTAATGCAGAGCATCCTAACTATGGCAGAATATGAATCAAAACCAATCAGCTAAGCACTATTACTTAGAGATCAAGTCCTATTTTTGTGGATCGAATATTAATAAACCAACCAAGGAACATGCTATGACATAAACAGAAAACAAATCTAGTGCCTGGGAATGGAAAATGTACCTAGCCTTCGAGAACAAGGAACTATTCTTGTAATACTCCTCTGCCTTCTCCATCAACCTCCTATATTCCTTCGAACCCGGAAGCAACCCTTCGAAGTATCCGCTCCTCTCCAAGCTTTCTCTATACGCCTCCCACGTGCTTCCTTTCCCTTCCAATCCCTCTCTTCGCCGCATCTGATACATCATCTCGAAACCGCAAGCAATCTTCATCCCCAATTCAGCTTCCGTATACGCCCTGGGATTGCTCCTGCTCGGCATCGGATAACATTTCGGAGCCTGAAACGTCTGCTGCACCAGCTGCGCATACATTGCCCTCGACAAGGTGACCGCCACGGTCACAAGCTCCTCCTCCTTTCCCTTACTCAAGAACCTCTCCATCCTCGCCGCGTACTTCATCGAATCGATATCCCTGTCGTAGAACCCTTCCACGGCGAGCGAAATCAGGCAGGGCTCGTGCCTCAGCACCTGCGCGACCGACGCCGGAACCCTAACCCTAACCCTGTGCATATTCCTCCTCGCCTGTTCGGGGTAGCCGGCGATCCGCGCCTTCACCGCGTTCTGCACCGCCTCCCCGGCGCGCGACTCATCCCCGTTGGCGACCAAGAACCTCAGCGAATCGACGATCGACGGGGACGCGACCTTGTCGCGGGGGACGATGTGGAGGTCGCCGCGCCGGACGAAGACGCGGTTGAGGCTGGTCTCCGGGTTGAGCCAGCGGGGGAGGTGGAAGGCGGCCTCGATGAGGAGGAACTCGCCGTCGGTGTCCCAGACGCGGACGGAGAGGTCGGGGAACTCGCGGGAGATGTGGAAGAGGAGGAAGACGACGAACCACTCGTCCTCGAGGTTGTCGCCGTAGCGGAGCCGGCCGTGGAGGTGGAGGGGGAGCGGGGCGGCGGCGGGGGAGCAGGGGCAGGGCGGCGACGGCGGCGGGGAGGAGAGGGAGAGGGAGAAGGGCTGGTGCTGCCACAGGTAGGAGGAGGTGAAGGGGGAGACGGAGGAGAGGATCCGGAGGTGGAGGGATTGGAGGTCGGCGGGGGACGGCGGCGGGGAGGAGGAGGCGGCGGCGGAGTCGGGGAAGATGGAGTAGAAGACGGTGTCGTCGGGGAGGCGGGAGCGGTGGTGGCTCTGGGAGAATATGGAGGTCGGAGCGGCGGCGGCGGCGGGGTCGGAGTCCGCCATCCTCGGCTGTGCTCGTCGCCGGCGGTGAGGGTGAGCGGCGGCGGCGGGGCGGGGGAGTTTAAGCGGTTCTATTCACAAGACCTGAATTTTCTTGAACGTTCTTCTCTGCCAAATCATTGTCGGCAGAATCCGACGATGAAATTTAACGTGAGACGAGACAATTTTTCTAGACTCTTTGCGAGCCATTTTGAACAACTAAAAGTAAAGTGCTTTCAAAGTCCTAATCTCCATTCTTCGAAATCAGACCATGTCTTAAACCTTCCGATTGATTCCATTAGGTCCTGAACTTTTTTTCTTCTTTTTTCCGAGTGCAACTAATTTCTTTCGGTATAAAGTACAAAAAATGCCTGTTGACACCCAAAAATTACTTACGTGACAACCTTAAACTAGTCTTTTTACTATAGTTTTATGGATCCAATTCTAAAATAAATATATATTTAAGTATAATCTCAAATCTAAACTTTCACACATACCCTAAATCTAGCCTCTCATTAACCCTCCGTGCATAGTCACGATGAGTCATCCAACGAGACATTTATGCATAAGCAATATGTTACCACCAAATGCTGACGTGGAATTGATGGCAAAACTACATTGACCACATTTTCAACGTCTAACACACGATTTATGCAATTGGGGAAAGTTACCTTTAGGGTTCCATTTCTTCACCGTATACGCATGGGAGTCTTCAATTTGTGTAAAGATCTTTCGCTTGCTCACTCATTCTCTCACAAACATTCGCTAACTCTCACACACACTCATGCGTTGTTTCCATCTAAAATTTTGGGCTTGAAGGATCTATACTTACTCAAGGATTGAAGCTGTTGGACTTTTCCTTTTGATGGGCCTGAGTTGGCCCGTCCGCTCATGTTGGGTCCAAAAAGGCCCGGCCCGTGAGTTGAGGGCCCATGAAGGAAATTATTAAAGATAAAGGAAAAATTAAGAGAGGTGGTTAATCCGAGATCGAAGGGTTACGTATTCTAAAAAAAAAAAAAGAGAGATTACGTTCTCTCTCTCACACGCACGTCCTCTCTCAGAAGTCACGTCTTCTCACCCCGCTTTCTCCCGAAGAATAGTATAGAAGAATCCTCTGAAGGACGGCATTGATTATTCCTCTTTGATTCGCAACACCGGGATTTAGTCCGTGGAAACAAAAGTACGTTCGTTTATGTGATGTGCTTTAAGATCAGTGATTCATGAATTTATTGGGTTTGCTTCCGTTATGTTTGTGTTCAATTCTGTGTCGAATCACTGTTTTGGGGATCCGTTTCCCGAATCTCAACCCAACAGAAGCTGACAAAGCATTAAAGGTATTGAATACAAGGTCTTCTTCTTCTTCTTCCTATGCTATTGTACATATTAAATTATGGTCACATGTTCTTGATGGTCCACATAAAAGTGATCTATCTCATGGAAACATAAATCAATTGAAATTTTATGACTATAATGAACTTCTGAAGTTGCCAGGTCTCTCGAATCCTCCTTAATTGATCATAGTTAGACTTCGATTTGCAAGCACAAAGGCTCGATAGAGTCAAATACTCCAAGTCATGACATATCCACCTCTAGCCATGATTAAATTTATTCTAGGCTTAAGCTCTGACACAATCGAATTCAAATCTCTAGATGATTCTAGAGACTTGACAACTTCATAAGTTTGTTATACCTAAAAAAAAAAATTAAATTGATTTTAGCTTTCATGAGATAGATCACTTCTAGACAAACTATCAAGCATATGATTATTGTAATTTAATATGTCCAATAGCATAGGAGGAGGAGGAAGAAGAAGAAGACGATCTTATTGAAATCAGTTAGGGAGTCCTGGTATGAATTTGTGAGTATCGGTCTAATTCACAGGTCTAGGTGTGAAATCGCCCACTTGAACTCGATTGGTGCCTGCGCGCGTGCACACACATATTAATTTCAGCTCTTACACGCCTTTAAGTAAAAGACATCGTAGCTCTCTCAACTTGGTTCTTTTACCGTTCGCTCCTCAAGACTCCTCCCACGAGTCCTCCACCTCCTCTCACACGATCTCTCTCAAAAAAAAGAAAGAAACCCTCCTTCTCAACTCTCTCGCCTCTAACCACTGGAATTTGCCCCAGTGGCCACTTTTCCAACATGGAAGAGGAAGATGGGGGGTTCAAATCCCCACCTTTTCAGGGGAGATGGGATGGGGACGCGTAAGTTTCAGGAGTGGGTTTTGACTTCCATGCCCTGCAAGAGGTAAGGTAAAAATCTGAGAGTGAGTATAGTGTAGGAATAGAGTAGGACTGACCAAAAAAAAAAAAACAAACTCTCTCGCCTCTCGATCTGTCGGTCAGTTCACCTCTCAATGAGTCACACGATCTCCGGCCCTTTCTCGTAGTCAGCCTCGCCTCCCTCTCGCAATCTCGCTTGGACTCACAAGTCTTTCACCTCCCTCCTGTTGCTTGATGTGTGCTTGCTCGTATTTCTCATTGTTGCTTGTCTCTATTTGGTTGATTGGGAGTTCCTTTGAATTTCGGTTTAAGGTCAGTCCTCATTGCTGCTTTGTTGCTCCTTGATTTATATTGTCCTCATATTAAGCATATCCTGGAGCACATAATACAAAGCTAAGGTGGAATTTAAAGCTAATGTTTCAGAGTAGAAAAGATGGGTTCTCTCGGGCGTTCTCCTTTTACATTGGCTCCCTTTCTCTCATTCTAATTTGTTGTCACTATGAGTGATTGTTTATGGCACCGATTTTTTGTACAGTTGGTTAAAGCTTTCTATAAATTCTTATCTTTACAAAAAAAAAAAGGGTTGATTTAGTCAACCCTTTTGGCATTATACACTTCTCAAAAAATCATCGAATCGTCTTTACTAAAAACTAGTTTCTTGGACCCACCTAGGAGTCGACCAAACTAGTGTTAAGGTTCTTAGGTGGGTTCATGAAACCAATAAGCCGTTCCTTGTTCCCATTTTATAGACTTGGCTTTTGGGGGCAATTCTCGTTCTAAAGTGAGATCCGCTCATCTTAAAATTGATCACTCCTAATTACGTCGATTGAGAGATAAAACTATATGCTTGCTATATGTAAAGTTTAAGACTTGGTGCAATTTTTACCCAATGATGATGATGATGATGATAAACCAAGTTACAGGGAGAACCAATAAACAGAACTAACAATGCTGAGAAGAGAGGATGTTCGAGTGTTCCAACCTAGCAATAATTTCTTTTTCTTTGAAATTATATATTATAAAATGATCTTACAAATCTAATCAATTAAAAAATTCACGGACCCCTTACATAGTAAGATAAAATTCAAATATCAATAACATCTCCCATCTCATCATCCGACATTCTCGTTTCATCGAGAGAAACAATCTTAACGTAAAAATTAAGCGCATGCCATATAAGATTAAGATTATCAAAAAAGCAAAAATGAAAAATAAAAATAAGCATTCCTTTTTTTAAAAAAAATTAACTGACCAAAAAAAGAAAAAAAAAAAAGACAAGAAGTCACAATTTTTTATTGGACTATGGGTGCGTTTGGTTGTGTTTCTGTTTAAAAATTGTTCTAGGGAACAGAAATAAAAAAAAGTGTTTCTGTTCCTGGGAACAATTTCTGAACAAAAAAACGCGTTTGGTAAACTTGTTCCGAGAACAAAAAATAAATAGAAACATGTTTGGTAAATTTGGATAATTTTTTTATTTATTTTATTTTTTCTATTTTTTTCTTATTTTTCCTTTTTTTCTTTTTCATTTTTTCTTTTTTCTTCTTTTGGCCGGTCGCCGGCCAAGGCCTTGGCCGGCGACCGGCCGGCGAGGGTCGGCCTCGCCTTGATCCGGCGAGGCCGAGCTCGCCCAGCGGCGGGCGAGGCGCAGCCTCGCCGGGCCACCGCCAGGCGACGCCGACTCGCCCAGATCCGGCGAGGCTGAGGCTCGCCGGCCGCTGGGCGAGCTCGGCCTCGCCGGATCTGGGCGAGATCGAGCTCGCCCAGGCCGGCGCGAGGTCGGCCTCGCCTTGATCCGGCGAGGACGAGCTCGCCCAGCGGCGGGCGAGGCGCGGCCTCGCCGGGCCATCGCCAGGCGAGGCCGAGGCTCGCCGGCCGCTGGGCGAGCTCGGCCTCGCCCGATCTGGGCGAGATCGAGTTCGCCCAGGCCGGCGCGAGGCCGACCCGCGCCCAGCTACGGCGAGCCTCGGCCTCGCCGGGGGCCGGCGAGCCTCGCCGTGGCTGGGCGAGGCCGCCGGCCCTCATCGGCCGGTCGCCGGCCATGGCCGAGGCCGGCGACCGGCCAAAAGAAAAAAGAACAAGAAAATAAGAGAAAAAAGAAAAAAGAAAAAAATGTGTTTCTCAAAAGTGTTTCAGAAACAAGAAACACAAAATTTGTGTTTCTTGTTTCTGTTTCTTTTTTGTTCCTGGGAACAAAAGAACAAAAAAAGAATAAAAACGCACACAAACGCGTTTCTGTTCCTTTTTTGTTCCCAGGAACAAAAAAACAGAAATTTCTGTTCCTGGGAACAGAAAAAGGGTGCAGCCAAACGCGCCCTTAATTGGTTGGTAAAGGCAAGTAAAGAAATACCCGCCGCTGTTCATCAATGATGTCGCCACGCGACGCTCCTGTCCATCGATTGTCATCGCCACCACCATCCTCCTCCATCTCCGCCGGCCGCCACCGCCGCTGATCCGCCGCCGCTTCCGCCATGTGCCACGGCCACCACCACCACCGGAGGCCCTTCTCCGACGACCACTTCGACCCCGCGCACGGCGCGGGCCCCCTCCTGAACGCCGACGCCGTGGCGGCGGCGGAGGACCTGCGGAGCCGCCTCGCCGAGACGGAGGCGCGCCTGGCGCGGGCCAGGGCCCGGGAGGCCGAGCTGAGCCGGCGGCTGGAGGAGATGAAGCGCTTCGTCTCCGTGATGGAGATCCTCGAGACCTACCTCGCCCGGCGGTTCGCCGAGCAGCGGGATCGCGTCGAGCGTCTCCTCGTGCCGTCGCCGCGCAACTAGAAGCTCGCTCTCCCTCGCCGCGGGGGATTTCAACGCTCGGGGCAATTCCTCTTTGTCCTTTCTGGGTTTGCTGTATAGTTCGATCTCCTTTTCTTTCTCTCTTTTTTTCTCCTCCTTCTTCTTGTGTTTTCGTTATGCTTGATAAGAAAGTATGCATAAACGCAAGATAGTGTAGGAGTTTCATTGCTCCATCTGTTCCAACTGAATCGATATCTCTTTTGGTTGTTTGATGGGTCTCTAAAATTTGGATGTTGGGCAGAGAATTGTTGATCGGCACTTTCTTGTTGTGCGGCTCGGTGGGAAGTTCAGATGGTGTGTTTTTATCTGGGTGATCCCCACCTAATTGAGGAAATGCATTGCCCAGTGAAAGCTGTTCTCTAGGATAATTCAGAGAATTCCCTTTTAAAATTACCCAGTACGATTGAGATTCAGGATATGGTGATTTAGATCTGGAGATGATGTTTTCAGGTGAATTGCGATTGCGATGAGATAGTGTCTTTGTTCGATAAAGATCAATAGGAATATCAGTGGGTGATGCTCTTTAGTAGTAAGCTTAGTTTCTTCTCATTTAGGAAGACGAATTTCATGATCATTTTGGGGGAGAAGCAGCCGTCTCTGTGTTTAATGAGAAAGATCAATAGGAGGGTCGGTTGGCAATAAGCCATGCTCTTCTGTGGTATGCTTAGGTTCTTCTCATTTGGGAAGAGGTATTTCACGATCATAGGTGGAAAAAGCAGCGGTCTTTGTGCTTTTCTTGGAGATGATAACAATAGCTATAAGCTAGTTTCTAATGCATTCTGTTATTGGAGCAGCGCAGTAGAAGTTTACAAAATACAAGCACTACTTTTCTGCTTGTTACCTAGGATCTCTCTTGAAGTAATCAAACATGTTCCAGTGTCTTGGAGAGGTAACTGCACCTGCACCTGTTTGAGCATCGATCTATTTTGTGATTTCTTGGTCTCAATGGAAGATGTTCTCATTTAGGTCTGTCATTATACTGTCAAGCACATAAATGCATATGAACTACGGTTCCTATATTCCAGAAGATTCGCTCCTACTTTGAAGCTTAGGGAGTTCCTTCCTTGGATGCCCTCCTTAAGGACACTCTGGTATAATTATTCCTGTTTCTCCAGCTATTGAATCTTGTGAAGCGTCAGGCTTCCTTGAGCCCTGGATGAGCTTTGAGGTGCTTGAGTAATGCTTAATGCAGCAATAGTTATTAATTGAGGACCTAAGGGGACTTGGCAGGACATCATAGGATTTACAGTGAGGTTACCGATGGCTTCACTATACATGCTTAATTTGTTGCTCATAGGACTTTGCAGGACATCATAGTAGAGCTATGTGTGGGAAGCTAACTTCTCAATCAGCTGCTTTTGGTTGGATAAGATGGCTTGCGCTTGCATGTGTTTGTTGTTTATGAAAATGCTTGATTTCCAAAGGCATCACTTCTACTTACACAACGTCAAAAAGAGCACTTCTACTTACACAACGTCAAAAAGGGCGAGTAAACTAAGTCCTATTCAAATTTCTGTGCACAACAGAGGAGATGCTTTTAATTTAGTATTATAGGTGTTTCAATTTTGGGCAGTGCTACATTGACATTGTGCATTTCGGTAGCACATATTGCACAATTGCACAATTGCACAATCAATCTGATTCGGTGTTGAATGTCAAGCATTCGGTGAGGCTATGCAACATCAAGATCAGGGATGTAAATCAAGCCCGAAAAATAGAGTGAACATTTATGGCCCTTCCTATCGCCATCACTTGATGGATCATCGGTGGAGAAGCATGGCAGTCAAGGTCGTCCTAATCCGTCGGCCCTTCAATGTTTGAACGGTATGAGCTCCGTCCGCATTGAGGGTGATTGCTTTTTGGGACCATGCGGCATCACATACTGTGGCCTTCGATGACCACAATCTGTCAGTTTCGACAATACAGGTTGCCTACAAGATTGATTACACGCCTGATGGTGTGGTAATTAAGACGTGGCAATGCGCCTCCTCTCTGTTCACTCTCTCAACCCTGAGACCAAACCAGTTTTAGCCCGACAGTATTCGGCCGGAGTACATAGACCTGATTAGCAGCTTGTCGACCCATCTCGCCCCCTTTTCCGAGCATGGCCCCACGTTTTGTATCCAAGACCGGCCCCGGCTAAGCTAACCTGGGTTGCCGAGCGGTCCTGCTAGAACACCTCAGCATCCTTCAGTTGCAATGCCCTTTACGTCTGCTTCCGTTTGAAGCTCTTTCGAATGGTTCGGTGGATGAATTTTCCTTTTCCTCGCGTTGCGCACCCTCAAATTACCTGTAAAAGCGCAGATCCGACGTCACTTTCTCCACCGAAAAAAGCCAACAAGATAGAGAATTTCAGAAGAAGATTGGCAGACACGGAAATGGGAAAAGGAGAGAAGCGGATAGAAAGTGACATCAGTGTTGCTTGAGAAAGATTCTATCATGGAGGATTTGGAAATGGGGAAAGAGAAAAGATAGTTGAGTGTGCTGTCGGTCCCTTTATCACGAAGTCTTTCGAGTTCATAATTTGAGGTAATCTCCATGTCCAGATGCCCTCTTAAAAGTGGTTTTAAGAGTCTTTTCCAAACGCAAAGCATTCCATAAACGAAGGCGATTGCTTTCTGATTTCTTTAAGCGATCAATTCCGGCCGATGGACCCATCTCGATCATAATTGTTGCCGATTCATGGATTTACACTGGCTCGAGAGCACTAGATTCAAGTGCACACAGTACAGGATTCTGAAAGGAGAAGCAAAAGGGAAGTTTTTTTCTCCGCACTAATCTAGTGGTGGACATCGGAAAAGCTTTGATAATATAGTATTATTTGAGAAATTGTTTATGGTCGATGAGAAGTACATGTGCTGATTCCCGAAATTAACTCTCATCTTTGAGAAAGTAGTTTGTCTCCAAAGACATGCATTGATTAACACTCCACCTATGGCCACAAAGGCAAAACACACGCCACTCCTTTAATTCTCGGAGCGACACCGGATCATCGATCATCATTTCTCTTATCATTCTCCTTGTGTTGATTACTATCTCATCGCATCAATTAATAATACTGGCGACATATGTAGATTATTGTCATCATATTAATTTTTTCACGAAGCAAACACCAAATAAAAGTTATCAAAAGAACTTCTTCCCCCTTTGGCCCCATTTGGTTCGACATTTGGAATGGGCTTTGGGACTTTAAAGTCCCTTGGTCAAATGCAAATGCGTTTGTTCGTGTTTTTGCTCAACTTTAGAAAAATACATTACATCTCAAAATGACTCTAAAGGACCTTAGTCCAAAGTAGGTCTTGAGGTACTTTGGGAACTTGCATTTTCGGAATCCAAGTCGGTTATTGTTCATCTTCTCCAAAATCTCTACACGGAAAAGTTGATCGTAGGTCGACGACCGCCGGCCAAGGGGTCGTGCACTTTGGCGACCACTACCTGAGGGTCGTTCGACCCCGGCGATTATCGCTAGGCCTCAGGTGACGCTTGGGGTCACCTGATGGTTGCCTGAGGTCACGCGACGATCGTGTGAACCCAGGAGACAACATTCGGAGGCCAGATTCGGCAATTCGGTAGGCGGATCTAGTCGATCGATGGCCAGACTTCAAAAAAAAAAATCCAAAGTAGGTCTTGAGGTACTTTGGGAACTTGCATTTTCGGAATCCAAGTCGGTTATTGTTCATCTTCTCCAAAATCTCTACACGGAAAAGTTGATCGTAGGTCGACGACCGCCGGCCAAGGGGTCGTGCACTTTGGCGACCACTACCTGAGGGTCGTTCGACCCCGGCGATTATCGCTAGGCCTCAGGTGACGCTTGGGGTCACCTGATGGTTGCCTGAGGTCACGCGACGATCGTGTGAACCCAGGAGACAACATTCGGAGGCCAGATTCGGCAGTTCGGTAGGCGGATCTAGTCGATCGATGGCCAGACTTCAAAAAAAAAAATACAATTTTTTTGTTGTTGTTTTAATTTAATAAAAGTCATTTACAAATACAAATTTTATTAAACGGTATTTGGCCAAAGTTATTTCTCAATATGCTTTAGAATTACAATTCACCAAACCCTATTTGCATTTCGAAAAACTTTATTCTACCAAAGGTATTTACATTTTTGCAAAGATATTTCCCAAAAACTGAACCAAACGGAGCCTTGATTTGGCATAAGGAAAAAAAGGCAAGGACTTTATGAAGTTTACCGTCGAATTGGTGTAAAAAATGATTTTTCATATTTGCATTTGGATGATTGATATATGAAAGAACTCAATTACTAAACTAACTCTTAACACATATCATTCATTTGAGGGCGAATGCGTAAATAATTTCTTATACTGGTGGTGGATCTAATAATAGTAATCTAAAAATAATTCACCTAAACAATTGCAAAGCACAATTTACAGTTGGAACGATGATAATAAACAACTGTGTTGTGGATTCAACGACAGGAATATCCCTATCAGCAAGGCTGCTCTGTTTTTACTACCTTTCCCTTTCAATTTTCAAAAGCCATGGTTATTCTCTCACAAGCTTTTTCCCTCAAAAAGCAAAACCCCTCAGCACCTGCGAATTTTCCCAACGGCCGAGAACAGGGCGCTTCTGTAATTTCAATCGATCCGCCATTCATGATTGAGCACCAGAAAGATAGTGATTTGCGACCAGCAAGAAAGGACCAGTGGAGTTGAAGACAGGACGCTGCTGCAAATTTCTCCCTTCCAGTCACCGTCACTGTCACTGTCACTCCTTCAGCTCGTCATCCTCAAATGACGACGAGGCACCAGCGTTGTCGTGTACCCATCCCATCTTCCAAATCCAAATGATGCCGGTTCCCACTTTGCTTTGCTCTTACTCTCTCATCATGACTCAATCCTGCTCGCTGTAGTTACTGGGTTTTCACTCTCTTTTTCTCTCTCGTATTGTTTTGAAGTTAAGACGGAGAGACAGACCTCACTGACGACGACCCATTTCTCAAAGAGCTGAAATGGAAGCTGGGTCGAGCTCCAAAAATGTCGGCAAGGCTGAAGGGAAAGTGGGTGGTAGGAGACTCGGCTCAATGTTCTCAAAGATCGATCCTTTCGTTGGGAGAACCGACCACAATCCCAGGGAGCTGAGATCTTGGGCTAAAAAAACCGGGTTCGTCTCGACCTTCTCGGGGGAAACTAATCACAGCTCAAGTGCGAAGTTTGATAGCGGCGGGTTTGATCTGGAGAGAGATGCTGACAGGAGAGGTGGGGGGTCCTCGCCTAAAATAGAGATCGACCCGGTTCTCGGCAGGACTAGACGGGATAGTGGGGTCGAAATCGAACCTGCTTCGGTTGCCGGAAGTGGAGTGAGCAGGGACGGAAACGGTGGCATTTTAGGGGCTAGGAATGGGGCATTGAGGGGCGAGAGCCAGAGGGTGAGGGTGGCGGATGAGGCGAGTTTGAGGGACAAGGAGGATAAGAGGAAAGTTGGTGCGAATGGAAATGGGAATCTTGAGGGAGGTAATACTAGGAATGAGAATTCGAATCCGAACAATGGGAATGGGCGTGGAGTTGCAGCCGTTGCTCCAGGTATGGAGATGAATAAAGATGATAGAAAGGAGGAAGGAGATGTGGGGATTGATGTCTATCCGGAAGGCGAAGAGCCGGAGAATGGGTGGTGGAACAGGTCGCCGGAAATGAGGTTGGGTTTAAGAGATAATCCGGGCTTCGGTCAGTAAGCTTCCCGTTTCATGGAAGTCTTTTTCTTAATTTTTAACTTCGGCTTGTCTTAGTTGTGTGGCAGCGTCTAGTGAGCACTTAGGCTGCATCAAGGAACCTGCGTACAAGGGTGGATGTGATAATAGTTATCTTGTTCTATTTAATAGGGGCATTAGTTGCAAACTGCATGATGCTTACATTTATCCAAACGTGATCTCAATGCTTTTGCTTTTCGTGGATGTTTGCATGACTCAGGCAAAATACTCACATGCTTAGTTGTGATAGTTACTCTTTATGATAATGTCCATGCTTGTAATATTTTTCATTCTTATCGTCTTTCCAACCACTGGACTATAGTAAGGGCAACTAGGGAAAGGAGAATGCCGTAAAACTTCAGTAACACATGCGTATTGTCCAATTACCACATAATTGTTGGAAGAAAATAGAATCATCTTATGCGTCATGCTTGACTGATCTGTTCGAACCAATGAAGTAATTGGACACGGAGTTCTCAGTGAGTGCCAAAGTTAGTACTATTCTGACTCCGCTTCATATCCATCGGTTGCAGTGCCAATTATTTACTACAGTTTGCAGCACTATTTGTCACTGGCTGGTTCACTTATATTCATCCCCTTGATCATGGTCCCAACCATGGGAGGATCCGATGTAAGCTTACTATTGGAGAGATAAATTCGATCTTTTCTCAATGTTGCTTTGCTATTTTGTTGACACATCTTTACCATTTTTTACTACAGAAGGATACCGCGACTGTAATTTCCACGATGCTATTGGTGTCTGGCATTACTACGTTGCTGAACTCTTACTTTGGTACCCGTCTTCCATTAGTTCAAGGGAGCTCGTTTGTATTTTTGGCACCAGCTTTAGTCATAATGAATTCACGGGAATATCGCAATCTTGCTGAACATGTAATACTCTTATATTGGTGAATTCATACTGTCATGCAAATACATTCCCTACCATTTCTTCCACATGTTTAGAAATAAATGGTCGTAGTGAGCATGCACGGAATCGGTTTGATGGTAAAAGCAGGAAGAACAACAATTGTGTTGCCTTGTCTTAGTCTCTTTTATTTTTTTTATATCGTCTTTTATATACAGTGGTACTTTTTTAGGTAGAAAAAGGATATCTACGGTCTACTATTGACTGAAATGAAATTGAACATGCAACCCAGGCAGTCAATTTCTTGACCCCTGTGGAAATTCTCGCAATGATACTAACTTGTACTGTCCAATTAAGTGCAGAGGTTTAGGCATATAATGAGGGAATTGCAAGGTGCTATAATTGTTGGTTCAATTTTCCAAAGCTTTCTGGGGTTTACGGGTTTAATCTCCCTCTTAATCAGGTAATTCGGATTTTATAGATGAGTGTTTCCTCATGTGTTTAGTTATTCTCGTAGATCTAATTCTGTAACTACAATTGATGCATTAAAGCTTACTGATTTAAAATGCAGTCATTAATGTGATTTCTTAACAGAACTCTTTTATGATCTGGGACCTAATATAGCATCTAAGATCTTCTTTCAATTACATTAAAATTCTATGGATCAAAGCTAAATTTTTGGAGCTTCAGGTTAATATGATTCTGCTTTTGCAGGCTGATAAACCCTGTGGTGGTTGCACCAACTGTTGCTGCAGTTGGTTTAGCATTTTTCAGTTATGGTTTTCCTCAGGCTGGTAGCTGTGTGGAGATTGGCATTCCGCTGATACTATTGGTTCTTATTTTCTCATTGGTAAGAGGCTCCTTTTGCTTGCACTCTCAAACCTCTGTCGATGAGTCCTTTAAATTGATTGTCTTTTTAAGGTCATTTTCTGTTTTGATTCTGTTCAGGCAAACATAGTAATTTACCTCACGTATAGTAACATTACTTTTGTTTTTCCAGTACCTTCGAGGGATCTCCATCTTTGGGCATAGATTGTTCCAAATATATGCGGTATGTACAGTTTTGAATAGTTATTAAAGTGTTTAAGTTTCATCTTCCAAACCATTGTTCCAAGTGTAGATCTTTTTTCCTTGTGAACTTTAAATTTTGAAGACATCGAATTATACGTTCAACTTTTGCAGATTTCAACCCTTTTCTTTTAAGTGCTTAGAATTGTACAGCTTGTGCTTCCCCTGAAAAGGACCCTTAATTTCGTTTACCAGCCACATGAAAATCTGATCAATAGCTTGCTCAAGCATTTCTTGTATTTGCCAAGGCAAATTTAAAGTATTTTGAGAACAACACCGTTACTATACTGGATTGAGCTAAGTTACATGACATCTCTAAGTAACTGCAGGTTCCCTTCAGTGTGGTGATTATATGGGCGTATGCATTCTTTTTGACGGCCGGTGGGGCATTTGATTACAAAGGCTGCAGTCCCGACATACCCAGTTCAAACATATTAGTTGATTCGTGTAGAAAGCATGCTTACACTATGAAGCATTGTAGAACTGATGTCTCCAATGCAATGAGAACTGCTGCTTGGGTCAGAATTCCATACCCTCTGCAATGGGGTGTACCTATATTCCATTTAAGGACTTCCATGATCATGATCGTCGTGTCATTGGTCGCATCTGTGGATTCGGTCAGTAGTCAGTACCTTGTACAGTTAAACATGCGATGCATTCAGGAAATAGAACGGAGGTGAAGAGAACTTGCTGGAGAGGCCTGGTTAGGAGCCATCTTAGAAAATCTTTAAACAGATAACAGGGAATATAACTTGGCAAACTGTTTCCTAGGACATTATTTTTCATAACTGCTCCTTTACTTCAATTGTCTTCCTATTTTCGCCCTAATTTTAGAAAAACCATGGATGAGAAATTTTCTAAGTTTTATATTAAAAAATGATTGTTGAAATCAGTTTGTGGGTATTATTCTCAAATTGGTATCTTCTCTTCTTCAGATACATTTTGAGACTTTAGGACAACTCAGCTCTTTTTTTATGTCTTTGCTTTAATTCCTATTAGACAAGATTCGCGAAAAATTTCAAAATTTGCATTGACTGAGTTCTCAGCTTTTCTGCAATCTGTATTTTACCAGTGTTTTTTGGTACTTTGCGATGCCAGATGAGATGCAGATGATAGAGATAGATGTTGTAAGGAGAAACAAAATAGATAGCCAAAAGCCGCTTAATGGTGGAATAACATAAACATAAGAGAACTGCTGGTTTAAATTTTAAAGGTTTTGTCAATGTTGCATCTTCTTGGCAGATTGGAACATATCATTCTGCATCAGTGTTAGTCAATTTGAAGCCTCCCAGTCCTGGAATTGTTAGCAGAGGAATCGCACTTGAGGGTTTCTGCAGTCTACTGGCAGGACTTTGGGGTTCTGCTACTGGGTCAACAACATTGACTGAGAACCTTCATACGATAAGAATCACAAAGGTGGCCAATCGTAGGGTGGTGGAAGTTGGTGCCGTTTTCCTGATTTTCTTCTCATTCATAGGTATCGCACCCTTTCACAGCCTCTTAGAGCAGCCCTTAATGTGTCTACATTCTCGTGCAATTTAATATTGATTCTCATTAGTATAATGCTTGACGACTCTAATTAGAAATAAACAGGGAAGAAAAAGAAACCTTAGAAAGAGAGAATCTAGTCAAGTCAGCTAGGGTAAAACTTAAGCTGGCTTGAAGTGTCTCCGTTTCTTTCTGTTAGGGCCTTCAACTTCAATAATTGACTTTGTTGCTAAAGGTAGTTGGACATATGCATTTCTACATCTTGTCCTAATGGTTCAT
This sequence comes from Eucalyptus grandis x Eucalyptus urophylla, assembly GCA_028830015.1. Taxonomy (NCBI): domain Eukaryota; kingdom Viridiplantae; phylum Streptophyta; class Magnoliopsida; order Myrtales; family Myrtaceae; genus Eucalyptus; species Eucalyptus grandis x Eucalyptus urophylla. Next base: position 59,332,151 of record CM054200.1, on the reverse strand, counting down.
ACTCTCAATTCACTCACTATTTTTGCATTCTCAGGAAAGGTGGGTGCTATCCTTGCTTCTATACCACAAGCCCTGGCTGCTTCTATACTGTGCTTCATATGGGCGCTTATCGTGGCGCTGGGCCTCTCCACGTTGCAATATACTCAGACAGCAAGCTTTAGAAACATGATAATAGTTGGCGTCTCACTGTTTCTTGGTTTGTCTATACCCGCTTATTTTCAACAGTACCAACCAGAAGCAAGTTTGATGTTGCCTGGTTACTTAATACCTTATGCTGCAGCATCAGATGGTCCAGTCAACAGTGGCAGTTCTCAAGTAAGTCACTTTTTACTCCCTTTGATCCCATCTTTTTCTATTTGGTTCATTTTTTTCCCTTTCTTTACTCTCTTGCTAGATTAGGTTTGGACAAGGGTTTTTGGACTCGAATTCAAATTGGTTGGGCGGGGTGATCTCTGCGCTGCAGAGTGCTTGATCTATTAATCTCTAGTTTGAAAAGAATCATTTCGAGAATTAGGGGAGAACATTGAAGTCATACGTCAGCAATCTTGAATGCTGAATACAACTGACTTATGTTGCAATGCTTCTATGAACTCCTAATAGATTCACTGTCTTCATGATGTCTGATCAATTGAACTACTGCGACTTTTCTAAAGAACTGTTAACTATAGTATTCTTCTTTGAGATTCTGCATGTACAACGATGATTATCCTGTCTCCAATTTTCGAAGACTTTATGCTGTACTGCTGAAAGTGCTTTGTGAGCTTAACACTTCACAATTGTAAAGCAAAACTGACATATTGTGTCTGATGTTAATGCCTCCAGCTTGATTTTGCAATAAACGCGCTCATGTCATTGAATATGGTCGTGACTCTATTGGTGGCAATTGTGTTGGACACCACAGTTCCAGGCAATCGGCAAGAGCGTGGGGTATATATATGGTCACAACGGGATGATATAGCGGCAGATCCATCTTCGCTTGCTGATTACTCCCTTCCTAGAAAAGTTGCCCGAATCTTCTGTTGCTCAAGATGTTTGACTGCCTGAAATTTGGCAGACGATGGCTTGTGTGCCGCAAGACGTCTTGCATATACTTGTTAAGGAGCCCTGAAAAATGGAGGGCTCTCATTCTTGGAGAGAATACAGCTGATTGTGAAGAAACCCTTTGATGGCAAGCTCTTGCTTGCAAATTAAAATCTTGATTATATTATATAGACAGAGTTGTGATGTTTTGCCTTAGGAGTCAATTTTATGATTTTAACTAGAGAAAGAATATTCTTTTGTATTGGGTACAGTTTGTAAACTTCCTATTTAATCTGGTCATTTGGGGAAGGATTGATTTATCCAGATGACCAGCTGGAAGCCTCTAGATAGCCTCAAATACCACCTCATCATGTAACTCTCAGCATATACTTATTCATATATTAACCTAACTGTTGAGTAAACATGTGTATTGGATGAGTACTTGTATTGCTTTATGGTTTGAACTTGATCCCCGAAAGATGATAATTGATCAAGCGTCTCTTCTCTGCTCCGACAGACATGGCGAGTACAGGATGCTTCCATCAGTGTGGTCACTCGAATCTTTAGTATTTCCAGTAAGTAACGACAATGGGGGAAGACATTACATATTGACTGTATTCCAGCACCCATTTTACATGCTTTTTCGATAATTCACTCCCTAGGAAAAAAAGAAAAAAAGAAAAAAGAAAAAAAAGAGGGGTGTTATGCTCGTGTTTACATTTTATTGAGCAATTAGCCAACTTGCTAATTCTCACCCTCGACGCATGCAAAGAATTCTTCTTGGCAATGACAAGTAATTGCGAGAAATGCCGATGCACTGAGCAATTTACTCTTGCATAAGAAGCTGCATGTGCCGGTTAAGATCCTTGAGATAAGTAGTGCAAGAATAGTCTTCCAGGTCACAGGCATCCAACAGAAGTGCTCTTCCTGATACTGATTTCTGCTTCCACTCTTGAGCACCATCCTCACCCTTGAGCATCTGCACAACCTGGAGCCCAGAAAAACCAGCATTATCTGTATCAGACTCTTTTAACTTCGAGCCAGCGTGCGGGTTTGTGGATTAAATGCCATGCTACCAATGACTCGCAAATTCATTAATGATGATGCTTTTCGCTTGTGCTGTGAGGATGACTAGCAACAACGTTTGGTACCAAGAAGCCGTGCTTATTTATTTTACCTTCTTCATATCTGGACGCATGGTGGATATGCAGTGAACGCACATTGAAGCCGTCAGTGTGGCTCTTTTCATTTCTGCGATATCATAAGCGTCTTTCAACCGTGGATCCGCCAATCCTCTGATGTTATTTACGTCGAGGAGTGGCTTGGCCTGCATGACAGAGATAACATTCCAAAGAGAACTTCCAGAAATTGGTAGCAACTAAAATACCGTAAGAGGCATGTCAAAAACCTTCATTAAATTTTACAAATATCCCGTTCCTTAGACTACTTGAACTGACGACTATTTCGGATGAAGATTTGAGGAAAGTGACCTACCCACATAACTAGGCTCTGGCGGGTTGAATCAACTGCACGGCGACCTGTAATGAGCTCGAGTAGCAGAACTCCAAACGCAAAGACATCAATCTTTTCGTCCACAATTCCATGCATGAAGTATTCTGGGGCTAAATATCTGTAAAAATTATAAATTACAGCAGAGAAGGCATTGGAAATAAGTGATTATCATCACAAATGACTACATCAAACAGCAAGCCTAACCCGAATGTGCCCTCGATTGGGAACACGACGTGCTGAGCCCACTTCTCAGGAAGCCACTTTGCCAATCCAAAATCAGATATCTGCCACAAAGAATATGGTTCCTTTGGTTCTTCATTCTTACTTTCTATTACTGTAACTCTTTGTACTATACAAAAAAGGGAAAGGTATACCTGGGGCTCATAGTCTTCGGTGAGTAATATATTGGAGGCTTTGATGTCTCTGTGAATGATCCTCCTTTGGCAACTGTAGTGGAGATATTTCAGCCCTTCGGCTACTCCTACAGCAACCTTAAACCTTATTTTCCATTCAAGACTCTCTGCCGAACCTGCAACACTGAGCAATTTTCATCAGTATCCCATTGACGGCTTATGTACCTTGTCTTCGCAATTAGGTGAGTTAATGGCTCGAGTTACTGTAGTGCGTAATGTTTACAATGAATTCAGGAGGCTAGCAAAAACTTTATACGATATTGGGGTCGTCCAACCTGACAAGAAACAATCCAGCACAAGTAGCTCATGGCTAGCTAGCTCGACTCGCAGGCAATCGAGCTTTGTACGTCTCAAGTCAAGGGGATCAAATGTTTGACAATGAGAACTAAGATGACATAGAATGTAGAGAGAAAGAGAGCACATCACCGTGAAGTACCGAAGCGAGGCTCCCGTGGGGAGAGAACTGGAGGACAAGGTGGAGACCGCCGTCCACGCCATAGCCGAGCAACCGAGCCGCATTTGGGTGGTCGATGTGGGCTATGATCCCCAGTTCAAACAAGAAATCAGCAGTCCTAGTCTCTTCTTCCTTATCTTTCTTGATCAATCGCTTCACCGCTACTAGCAGGCCATCGGGTAATCGCCCTTTGTACACCTCCGCATGCCCTCCTTTTCCAATCAAGTTCTCTGAAACGGATCGAGAGAGAATCAGTCGAATTACTCAAATCATTTTTAAATGTCTCATTACTCAATGGTCCAGCGACAGTAACTAAATCACTGAACAGTGAACTAAGTGGCAAGCGGTTCGGAAACTGTCTTTCAAGTACCACCATCTTGATTTTCTCCATCATTAGGTTGATAACAGACAAAAACACGATTTCAAAGATGGGTTAAAGACTTCATGAAAAGTATAGGTTGTCCTAAATTAGCTCGATGAAATTGCTTTGCTGATAAACGTCCAATCAATCGCGCCAAAAAAAAAGAAAAAAAGCATTCAGCTTCGCGCCACGGGTCTTGACTAACTCCGAAGTGGCTGGTCCCTCGTCAAAGACTTAAGGTTTTCACATTTGTTGGCGTCCTGTCGTCGCCTTTTCTTGGTCAAAAGTAGATCGCAAAAGTCTTTGGAATTCGCAAAGACCGATCTGTTCACACTTTCACTGTATACGTCCGTGCCACTCAGAATCAGAGTATATTCACAAACATGTAATTGATCGAAAAAAGTCAGAATCAAGTCTCGAGCTCGCTATTAATGAAATTCAAGCACCAGGCAAATGACCAAATATTTCACCACCTCTAAAATTCTAAAGTTCAAATCCTTTCTTGATCAAACTGTCAACCCCCTCAAATGCTCTCCCTCATTGGCACGGGCGTGCGAGAAGTGTCTCTTGGACAAAGGTACGATGTCGAAAGCCGTGAATCTCGCTGTGGCTATTCTTTCAAGCACACCTAACCCCCTCCGTTCTTTGGCGCAACTAGGTCCACCCAAAAAAAAAGTCAAAAAGGAAGTCTGCGGTCGATGAATTTTCAGTACCAAAAACATCACAATCCCCCCCATTTTCCCCCCCAAAAGAAAAAGACGAAGGGCACTATACAGAAAAGCAATAGCAGAGAGCATATCAATACCCATCTAAAGTTGGAACATCCGAAGCGGCTGTCCAGAGACAACAAAAAGCTCAACCTAACATAAGTCACTCTCGCGGATCTGTTTCGCCTAGCCATAGTCGTAATTGATGACTATCCGAATGTGACTAAAAAAAAAGAGAGAGAAATTTGGAGGGACGGACTTAATGTCGAAGGTGCTCTTACATTGAATTCGCTGTCTCTACAGTTAAATTTTGTTGAACTCTATGTAGAATATCAAAAATTTAATGATAGAAAAGGAGAAGACTTTGAATCGCCAAGTCAATGAAAAGTCGATCTTTCAAAGACGGCGAAGAATCATATGTTAGCATGTACAAAATCATTCTATGTTAAACACATCTAAAGATGCAGACATGTGGAGTGGTCAAATATAAAATTTACGAATTTGGAATGAGTTCGAGATGGCAGTCAAATTAAAGTTGGAATTTTTTCATAAAACCTACATTAAGGCAGCATAGATAGAATTTTCAAAACGTAACAAGGAGGGGGACCGATCAAACACTTGGGTCCTCCCTCTGGCACTATCATCATCATCATCATCATCATCATGTTCGGTCCTCAAGCACGTTCCGGGGAACAGTCAGAGAGCAAGAAAAATTAATAAGAGTCTCCCCCAGCAAAGAGGCGCGACCGATTCAAGCAGCCCCTGCATTGATTTTCGTGCAGCAGGCAGATCCTGTAAAAGCGAGGACGAAGCACGCGCCCCCTCCCTTTTTTTCTGATCCTCGCCTGCTCTGCTCTTGACAGTCCATGTCGCCCGGTCGTCGGGTTTAGGACAAGAACAGGAGGACATCATTACACGAAAACTTTACTGTTCTTGATACGGTATTCCATTCATGTTCATGTTGCTTTTATGCATGATTAGACTCGGAGTCTTCTTGGGTATTCGATGGTATGCTAAGTGTCTTGGAAATTAGCGAGGTTTAGATGGATCAATGATCGAGACGAATCTAGTTCATGCAAATCATTCTAAAAAGAGAAAGAAAGTAGAAGAGTGGAACGCAAGAATTTAGATTTTTTTAAAAAATTTAAACTTACCAGGGCTGAAGTTGTCTGTAGCCGCCACGAGCTCTGCAAGGTCGAAGCTCCGCCAAGTGGGCTTCGACGCCGGCAGATTCAGAGCCCCGCGATCGATCCCGTCCTCGGCGCTGCGAATCCGGAGCAGCTTCTTCTTCTTCTTCTTCGCCTTCGTCGCGGTGGCGGTGGCGGTCGTCGTCTTCGATCCTCTTCGCGAAGAAGGATCGAAGGGGCACGCGTCGGCCCTCGCCTCCGCGGGAGGACTCGTCAGCAGCAGCAGCCTCCTCGTCGACCTCCTCCTCCACGCGTCGAGCACGCCCCCCCAGTGCAGCCTCTGAGCCGCCGCCGTCGGCTTCTGGGCCGCCGCCGCCGCCGAAGACGACGACGAGCTACTGCAGCTACTGCTGCTGCTGCTGTGATCGGAGTCGGAGCCGAGGGACGGGATCTCCAGGACGCCTCTCGGAGACGACGCCCGGCCCTCGCCCCCGGCGGCCGCCTCCTCCACCTCCACCTCCACCTTCCCGACTCCAGCCGGCCCCGGCCCCTTCTCCGGAACGTCTCGACCTCCGTCCGTCTCTGCAGCAACAGAACAAAGGAACAATAAATAAAAAAAAACCCGGTCGCCGCCGCGTTCGACGGATGCTCTGTTTTTGGCCGCAGGGGAAAACAGAGGAGACACGGAAGACGCTTACCGCCACCGCCACCGCCACCGCCAGGCATTGCGAAAGCCGGTGCTTCGACTGCAGAGTTTCTCTCGAGAGGGGGTTGAAGACAAGGGTCGCGATCAAAGCTTGAGGAGTCAAGGGCGAGACAATTCTCCGGTCTTCCTGCAGGCCGCGAGAGCCGCCATCGATACAAGCCAAAACAGGGGTACACTCCTCTTCGAGTTCGAACAGACAAAGCTTTTTGACTCCTCTTCTTCTTCTTCTTCTTCTTCTTCTTCCCTACTTTATAAAGAGCCTCGACTGGAGGAGAAAGTCACAAGCGCCAAAATCTCCTATGGATGACGCAAACCCCTCTTCGATTTATTTTATTTTATTTTATTTATTTTCGCTGCTTTTGGCCTTTTTTCGTTCCGGGAGATCGTTAATCTTGGCGCAACTAACGCTTGTGAAAGGCGCGCGGGGCTTAAGGGGAGTAGGGACCATGGGCAATAACGACCCTACCCGAAACCTGCCGGGGGCGTAAATAGGGGGGACTCGCTGGGGTAAATTCGGAATCTCAAGCTTTTGTAATCCGACCGGAGTTCCCTTTTTTTTTTTAATCCGACCGGACTTAGGAGACCCATTCTATGCAGGGTTGTGTTCTTGTACCGCTGTCCGTCTCCGTACGACGACGAGTACAGTACCGATAAATAATGAATGAAATAGGCCGAACTCTCCGTCGATTTTTTTTTTTATATTTTTTTGGTAAAGAACTCTACGTCGAATTTGATGAAGCAGGGCATCCCGATTTCGATCATATTGCCTTTGATTCGTTGAGAATACTCTATGTCGATCACGGTTTTTAGTATGTACTGAATTTATCGTGAATACCATCTTTATTAATAATACAAATCTCGACGATATCTTTGACGTATTTTTTGGGATTTATTTATACGTGCCGTCAATTGTCTTTTCTTTTCGAATGATCGAGTGGCTGAAAGAGTTCGTGGAATGTGATGAGGACTCTTAAATGGAAAGGGAAGTTGGGACTTGTGTAAACTTTTTCTTTATCTAAAGATTAATTCAAGAAATGTGTTGGAGATTCTGAACTCTTGGCGGGAGAGTAACCTATGGACGCACCGAAAATCGAAGCGATGTTAAGTTGACCTTGATTGTTGACTTCCGTCTCATCGTGTTTATCGTAATGAAACTAATACGGGAATTAATGGGTGCTGCAATTCAAATCTTAGACCAGAAAAAGGAATTACAAAAAAATATTCAAGATGAATGATAAGGATGATGGAGATTTATAGAGTTTAGCTAAAGTGACAGTACCTAATCCACAAAAAGAGCCAGCCACTAAGAAATTTACTATGAGTTAGGGAATCCAAAATTTATAATTGCTCAAGTGTTTCCTGATGATAAATTATCCTGAAAATTAAAATTGACAAGTATTTGCTCTAACGTGTAATAATTGAGAAGAATTATATTTTTATATATTCTTATACGACTTGTTGACTCAAACTGAGAAACCTATTTAAACTAGGAATCCAATTCGAACATGGAAAATACGTCTATTAGCTATTGCTTGTTCAGACGTCAAATTATAGTCCTATTTGCGTTTGAAATATTTACATAAATCAGATTTCTATCACCGATTCAAATTCGAGATTTAATTTAAAAATAGTGATCCCTCCCATTGAGTCCTTTTGGGTAATGTTTTAATAGCTTGTGGAAGTTGCACGATGATTGAAGGTTCAAGAATCGAGAACACATTCTATCCCCATTTGTCTCGTATCACGTGAGAATGGATCTCGCTGACTTGGATCTTAGAACTCACTGAATTCAAACGCAATTAGACAATCTAAATAAGATCCCAATCCAATGCATTTGGACAAACATAATAGCTATAGTTAATGGATAACATAAATATGACCCCCAATACAATACATTTAAACAGGTATACACATTATATATATAATTTGCCCGCATTCATTTGGATGAAAATAGAAAAATGAAATCGTTAGTAAAATGAACGAGAGAGAATTTCTCGAGTATCGTGAGATGAAAAAAATAAAAGATGGAAGTTGTCGGAAATACTTTTCTACAACATTAGTGACCGCAAAACGAGGATCGGACATGATACGATTAGATGATCCTCTTCAAATTTTGTTGGACTACCCCTTAGGAAAATCGATGAGCTCATTTCATGGTCACAAATTAGTTTTGTATTTGTCTCTTTAAGTCGTCCACCGAGTCATCGTGTTATAATATTCACTGCTTTAAATGCGATAGGAGATCTGTAAAAATCAACTTCTAAAAAAAAATTTGGGGGGGAAGAACCACGGTTGTTTACTTACTGGTTGGCGACCAGTGCGTAAGTTGACCTGTGCTAACGATATAAGCTCGGCCTCATCTCAGATCGAACATCCTCCTAGTTTTTCTATTTTTCCCCCTCAGCCATTATGTCATTTTCGTGGCACGGCAGAGTCTTATATCATGCCCAAAAATTCTCCCTAGTATATGCATAACAACACCTAGATCCTAAAGATAAATTTGTACCTTTTCTTTTTAGTAAACTCTCCGGAGTACTCATAACAACATCGTCATATCTTTGTTGATATAATTACACTATTATCCAATGGAATAAGTTACGTATTTGCTTATTTGGACCACTTTGCTTAACTTTGGTCGATAGTAGTCTTATGCTTGGTCATATTCAATATGGAGTTATCAAATGTTCAATAACTAATATATATATATATATATATATATATATATTGACTTATTGCAATGAGTGACCTTGCATGGTTGAGCTAGGGCAATGCTGCAATTAATGCACAAAGTATAGTGACATGAGACTCGACATGTGATTCTCCATCATCTTAAATGAGAACCATACCCCTCATTTGTGGTACCAATTTTCTCAAACACGATATTACAAATAGTAGGGATGCTTAGTTCCAAGGTATTGATTCCCAGTTTTTGGAATCTGTAACTTGCCACACTTGTTTGGTCTGGGTTCCAATATTTTTCCTTCATTTTTTCTTAAATCAAGACAAATAGCAGTTATAAAAAAAAAAAATAGTATGAGCAACAAAATAGTTGAAAATAAAATATGCTAAAAAAACAGAAATATAAAGCAATAAAATAGTTAATTTAATTTAAAAAGATAAGCCATATTTGTCCAACTTCATAAAACAGGTTCTGACCGTCAAATCTTTATTGGATGAGTGGGATTCAGTTCCAAAATTTGGAACCTATCCAAACAGTATCAATTTTAAATTTTTGAGACCAGGAGCCAGACCTGCTTTCATGATTGATTCACGATCCTAGTAAATTGTGTTAGTAATGCGCCACAAGCTCCTTACACGTGCCATGTGGCAAGTAGTGGTAAGTACATTAGGCGTCCGATGTACCTTGAAACCCTAAAATAACGTCGCCCGTAATCGTTTTTCCTTTTTATCGGCCATTGACCTTATAGCATTCATCAGTGGCTCCAAATTTCTCTCCCACCTTTTCTTCTCCCCCTTCCACTGTTAGGGGAAAGGCGGGCAAAAAGTGCTACTAATGAATGACCCAGCGAAATGCGAGAAAATGGCGCATGGAACAAGAACAGTAAAGTCGACAAGGAATCATCATCGTAATCATGATCTTGTGATCATTATTCTTCTCGAACTACCAAGATGATTCTTCTTACTGCGCGATGATGGTCGTCGACACCAAGAGCACTCTCGAGCAGTGTTTGGCTTTCGCCGCTTTGGTCAAGAGGCAAGGCCCTTGATTTTTTTACCATGTTCTGTAAAAGGATTTTTACCTTTTGCTTTACGAAACAATTTTGAAAGGTCGACATAGTGGTTCGCTCGTTATACAATATTTGATTAACATATTAAAACTGAATAAATCGATAATAAGCTACATACAAAAAATCAGACCAAATTTCCCATATAAAATCACATCTTTTCCATATGTTCTTATTTTTTGTACTCATGGTAAAATAATAAATGCTCGTGCATATACGAAGTGCATTTCCTCATTTCTTTGTTTTTTCACATTTCGAGAATAAAGTGTTGTAGCATGCACTACAAATTTACATGGTTTATTCCGGTGAAAAGCACGTACAATGCGGCTAAATACTCCAAACGCACGAAATCCCGATGTTAGTTCTTTCGTAGGTGTAGAAAGAAAGGGAGTATTGGATTTGCGTTGGCCCCAGATTGCGCAACTTTCCCCACCAAAACCTTAGTCAACAAGATGAGGAAGCTCCCAAGTCCACTAAAACTTGAAAAAACGGACGAGTGGATCCTTACATCGGATTCAACTATCGATAGTGGATTTCGCAAGTACTCATCCCATCAAATCCACAAACTGCAAAGACCGAACCATACAACTTCCTACTTTTTCCCGAATCAGAAAACGTACGTGCTACATTGCACACCTGATGGAGTAGAGGGATTTTCCAAAAGAGGGTGTTCCTCAGAAAGATGTCGTATGTCGAATTTTGGTTAATCTTTCCCGAGTGCGACGTGGCGTCACCACCAAAAGCGTGATGATGCATGGGAGAAAGTTGAAAAGAGATTAAGAAAAAAGGGCGAAATCAAAGTGGGAATGGTCATATGGGTTAAGTGGGTGAACTAAACCCGTTGCTGCAGTGACTTAATCCATGTCCTTAAAGCATTATAAAAAACAACCCCACCAAACCCTCACCAATGTCACTCAAACGGTTAGGGAAAGTGCGTTTAACTGAATTCTCCCTGACGACTGCACTCGACCTCGGAAAAATCTTCTAACAAAGGACAATCCAAACATACCCACATCACTGAAAACTAAAATTTGAGCCTGGGAGTTCTAGGGGGTCTTCCGAGCACCTCGTGACCTCACCACTATCAAGTCCGATTAGCAGCGACTTGAGAGATAAGATAACGTGTCGAATTCTTAATCTTTGTTATTTAGCATTATTCTAATGTTTACGAGAGCATTTAAGCAAAGGGATGAGGGGAGTTTCCGATTTTCATTATGTTTCAGAGATGGCAAAAGAATCGATACATTCTTCCAGTTTTTTCATGGGCACTCCTGAACAAATTCCTAAAGAAGAGCTCAGAAAATTGAAAGTTAAAAACGTTATGGTATTTATGTTTAATGATTGGTCACGAAATCCCATAATTTCATCATTTATGTTTTACAGAGTTTTTCAAAAGGCTTAACAATCATCATGGCAAATTAGAGATACGTGAACAATTACTTAAGTGGTTTATCATTGTTAGTAAGTAGAATCTCCAACTTAAATTATTAGGTGGAAAGGTGGAAAGAGACTATTTGTATATATGACACATTAGATCAAATATTTGAGTGATGTATAATCATATATAGCACTCTGTTTGTACGTGACTCGATTCGACTCGACTCGACTCAATTATTGTGAAATGAACACAACCCTTATCTTGTGAGCAAGTATTGATGAAAGGAGTCTCGAAATTCAAACCTTCTACTCTAATACAATGTTTATAAGTTCAACCTAGAAATTTAAGTTATTTTGTAGAGGGAGATTACATGCATATAAAATATATGACGACTACGTATTTAAGCAATGAAGGATTATTTAGCAGCTAATATTTCACTTTGTCTGTTGACATCCTCTCTCTTGATAATCTCACGGACAAAGTAAGATGCAAACCGAGCCTCGAATGGGTGATCAAATGTATGGCTATCCATAGTTAGTGGTGTGAGGGATCGAAGCTATGTCCCAATCCATTCAAAGGGTTCGTCTTCTACTCGTTAGGCTGATGAGAGCCAGAATTTATTTTTCCGAAATTCAAACTTAAAATTAGGTGCGACTCATATCACGTGACAATTATAATTGGCTGATTATACCACATCGATCATGCACTACACACATAAGTCCAAGTTGATGTGATTTCCTATGGGCGAAGCTTTCACTTTCTACCGTTTCCGACCGCATATGGTGCATCAACAGAGGTGGGACAACAACCCAACAATATAGAGAAAGAGAGGGATAGGAAGAGGGGGTTAGGTATGGCTATGGTCACGGAGGTATAACGGATTGGTTGTTCCACCTGATAGACGTTTTGATCACTTCGATAGATAACCAGCATTAGCAACCCAAGTCGCGAAACTCTGACCCCATTTCGTGGGATTGCGTCCCCGTGCTCTGCGTCTTTGGTTTTAGTGTTCTTGGGATTGATGTGATCAGGCTACGATAATGACATACGCTAGATATGTTAACGGTTTGATAGGATCGGTTTATAAAGTCACATGACGAAGGCTAGATAGGTATTGACCATAATTCACTTGCTCAAATGATCATTTGGTGTTTATCACCTCGCCTTGTGAATTCATAGGTGGTGTGTGTCAAATCAGAATATGGTGCATTTTCAGAAGGCCACGCATGTATATTAGCATCGGATTCTGTAATGTGAAAGCTCGCTTATGATCCTTGGAACTGCTAAAAATTTTAATCTATTTAGATATGCCCTTAAATATGTGTAACTTTTCTAATGAGGTCCCCCGTTTCACATTCAGTTAATTTAAGACGGCTTGCATATCGGAGCATGCTAGAGTTTGACATGGAAAGATTTGTCACTCTGGACTATCGGCTAATGCCCGGGATTGAAAGTCTTGAAAATGAATACCATAACCGGACCACGAGTAGTTTGATTTCTCCACACGAATATTGCCCACGAGCTTTCTGCATCCGATTTTGTCTGATGTGAATAGAGCCGAGTACACTTTTTGGATCCGACGTGCTAGGATCTATGTACTTATTCATCTCTATCCTTTAGTTGTGAGCTTTGTCTCACAAATTCTCTCAAATTTATGTCCAGTTGAACGATTATACCAAAGAAAATTAACAGTCGATTATTGTTCGGTTATTGACATGTTAGTGTTAAGACACCAACCACAACCAAAAATAAAAATCATGAGACAAACAATTTTTATTTTGGAGAAGTACATGCGGTGGGCTATCTAGCATCTAACTCACGAGAAGCCGTACTTCCATGTGGGGTTCGTTAGGCATGTGACTTTGGGTTTTGACTTTTGAGAAATCCAGATTATTTCGAATTGTAATTACAAGTTTTCTTTTATAAGTTTATTGGTCGAACCAACATTCGGATGTAGTGACTTGTTAGAAGAAAAAAAGTAGAGGTGTGTATCAGTTGCAATCCAACTGGGAACCAAATTGGACTGAAGCAACTGGTTTTGGGTGGTTCTTGTGGGAATTGGCCAGTTTTCGTATCCAAATTTTTGGAATAGGAAATTGGACTAACCAATGGAACTGGCCTAGAGTACACTATTATTTTTGTTATTTTATTAAGCAAGGGCAAAACGTATTGATAATTTGCGGCAATAATCTCTTCTTTTACTAGTAACTTCTCTGCAATTAGTAATTCCATCATACACTAAAGTTAAATTCTATATATTTAATAACTTATGATAAAGAAAAAAAACTTAAAAAAAAAACTAACATTTACTTGGGAACCGGTTCCTATCCAATCCAATTCTTAGTTCCAAGGCGGGAATCGACCCACTATCGAATTAATCACCCATAAAAAAAAGGGTTAATACCCTGAAAAACCCCAAACTGGTACACTTGTGACAAATTTACCCTAAACTATTTTTTTGACCACCAAAAACCCCAAACTGATATACCTTTGACAAATTTACCCCAAACTGGTACACTTGTGACAAATTTACCCTCTATCAATTTTCGTTAAATTTTACTGTCAAATTATTAAGTTAAATGACACGTGACAATTTACTGGTAAATTGATTTAGGATTTTACGCGTCGTTTGTCACAGTTTACAATTTTTGTGATTTTTTTTGTGGTATTAATCTAATTTAGCGGTGGGTATATTTGTTACAAATTTACCAGTTTGGGGTTTTTTGCGGTTAAATAAATTAGTTTAGGGTAAATTTGTCATAAATGTACCAGTTTAGAGTTTTTTATGGTTAGTCGAGGTAAATTTGTCGCATGGGTACCAGTTTGGGGTTTTTTATGGTCAAAAAAATAATTTGGGGTAAATTTGTCACATGTATACCAGTTTGGGATTTTTCAGGGTATTAACCCTAAAAAAAAAACATGATAACTACTTTATTTCTGTTCAATAAGATAATGAAAAAATTATCCAAAAGGTCCAACATCTATTGTATTGTCTTAAACACTTTGATTATGCTAATTGAGTCATAGACCTATTTAATATTTTGCCAATTAAATCCATTCGGCCAATTTAGTTGGAAATTACTGACGTGGACGCCAGCCATCTGATTTGACATCGAGGGGCTAGTTATCTTGAAGACAACTAATCATTCCTTGGACTTATGGGACTGTCCCTACAAATGTGAAGATTATGATTAGCAATCTTAGAGCCAATATTCACTGACAAAAAATATAAACCAAAACTACAACTTTTAAGGCATGAAACCCAAGCTCGGTCATGAGCCGTGACATCTTATGGACTCGTGCCCAAGCCCGATGCGATTTGATTCGGACCGGGCTCCACTCATGCTAGGCTGGGATCGCTTGAATCGGGCTGGGCCATCATTGGGTCGGACTCGGAGACATAAATGGATTGGGCTTTTCTAGATTTGTGTCGATTAGTGACTAGGGCTTCATTTCAGAACTTGAGCAATGAGACCTAATGGCCTGCAACGGATACTAATGAAAGTTTTGCCGACGATAGTATCGGATCATATTTCGTCATTAAGCCTTTGTCATTGTAAGGCCAGCGATTTTCGACACTTTAATGTGGTTAAGCACCCTCGGATTAAAGACCGGACAAGTTTATAACATGCCTACTCAGACATGTTTCAATTGACCGGATTAACATCACGTAAACTCGTATTAACGTACGTTTCACAGGGTCAGGAGTTCGTTATTCTAACACTGTCCAATGTGCTGCGTCGGGGGTCACACAATTCATCAACAAAACGTGTTGTACTAGGATTTCAAAATGGTGATCCGATTACGTCACGAAAGTACGAATCGCCGGCTCCATGTAATGGTAGAAACGTCGAGTACCATAAGCCGCCGAATCAGATGGGTTCTTACAGTCTGTCTCTGCAATTTTGATGCACCAATGCCACCATGCCGGCCGCCGCGACGGTGGAGGGGCTCCGAGGGACGGGCGGATGAAAGGAGTCGAACCCTTCGCCACCTCAAACCCCACAAAATATAAATCATGTCAAATCTCGTGACAAGATGATGGAGTATGTCATCATTTGCATCAAATTTGAACCAACCATTTTTGGAATGACATTTGATTGGCTTCTAATCGCTTAATAGATGGATGCTCCTTGGCTAGCTGCTACCTAATAAAACTAATTTGGGAAAATTACCCGATTGGTTATAAATTTATTGTATTAATATCAATTTACTTATAAACTTTTCGATTTTATAAATTTAATCCAAGAAACTCCAATATACACATTTTGGTTAATTTTCGCCAGAAACCGCGTCGGTCTAGACATCAATGGCTATCTTATGTGACCATATCAACAATTTATGATTAAAATTAGCTAGAAAGACTACACTAAAATTTCACGCAGATGTTTAGGGTTAAATAGACAAAATTGAGAAATATTTGTCTAATATGTTGGCATGGTCGGCCCCTTTCACAATCACAACTCAAATAAAGCAAAGGGGTCTCAAGGTTCAGCCAAGTACTTAGTGATTTTACGGTAGAAAGTGACTACATCTAGTTGAATATTTTAAATAAGTGTTTGATCAAAAGAGATTTTTGTATAAAAACTTTTGGGACATGTTTGATACAAAAAAACGCAATGAATGAATAAAATCTGGAATCGGATAAATACCATGTTAGGTTGTAATAAAAAAGAATAATGTATATGTCCAAAAAATTTAGGAGTTGAATGTTAGATATCTTCCATTATTTAAATATGAGATGAAACAATAACACTCAAAGGACTCGAAACAGGAATCACGATTGCATCGTGGCCTCCATACCACGTACCAAACATATAGCATTGCATCTGCCGATATATTCACGTTAGATTACAAGCATGGTATAAATGAAGAAAGATCATGAGGTACTTAGATGAATGTGCACACAATGTGTATATATCAACCTTAAATCTTGATTGCTTTACGCGAGACTTTATATGATCTAAAGCATTTGTCTAAATCAGAGTTGGGGTGGCCTTCCTTCTTAGGTTCCAATTGAAAGATTCCAACACAATGTACTTCAATCTAGTCAATTTTTTCATTATATGCTATTCGTGGAACACAAAACTTTCCAAAGCTAGTGATAGAACATCACCGAATATGACAAAGTGCTTCATCTAAACCTCAATCCATGCGTTACTTGACAAATGATGAATCCCAATAAGGAAATAGAACAAGACAAGCGACCAGAGAGAGAGAGAGAGAGAGAGAGAGAGAGAGAGAAGTTGGCCGAGCTGGGTCCCATGTTTTTCTCCATTAAGGACTCGGATAGATATTCAAGAAATTGAAATGAATCGTCATTCACTTGTATTGCTTAACGTATAATACAAATATTTATACAACATATTGCTTGATAAAAAAGAGAAGGAAAAGATCTACATAATATCTCTATCTAATTCTAAGAGATATATTATGCTAATTGAAAAAACAAAATATAAATTCTAATTGATAATACGAGATACGTCAAATATTAAAAAAACAAAGCAGATCTTCCGTAATAGAAGCCGACAGGAGTAAGAGCAGAAGTCGGGATTGAGAATTCAAGCTAAGGATCCATGTTGATAAAATAACTTGAATGCAATATCAATCAATATCGTCATTGCATGCATGATGTGCACCATTTTGCCGACCCTGTTCAAGCCGTCTAATATATTTAGCACGATTGTAAATTGGACTCTAACTCTTCTTTTAAGGTCAAAAAGAGAGAGAGAGAGATCTATCTATGCTCGAACATTATCTCATCAATTTCGGTAAATAATATACCATTTACATTCGGAGGATCGGACAATTCCCAATAATTTTCTTATGGCATTCTATATATATATATATATATATATATATATATATATATATATATATTTGTCTAATATGTTGCCATGGTTGTTTCCCCGTTCACAATCACAACTCAAATAAAGCAAAGGGACCTTGAGGGTCAAGACAAGTACTTAGTCATTTTATAGAAAAAAGTGACTAGATCTAGTTGAATATTTGAATAAGTGAAGAAACGCAATGGACGAATGAAATATGGAATCAGATAAATACCATGTCAGGCTATAATAAAAGAGAATAATGTATGTATGCAAAAAAAAAAAAAAAATGATGAACTCGAATGTTAAATATCCTCTATAATGTAAGTATGAGAAGAATCGATCATGCTCAACTAATTCACTCACCATAAACAATGGACTTAACACTGAAGTCATGATTTCGTTGCAATCCCCATCCCATGTCCCATGCGTAGTATTATTCATGTCGACGTTTCATCTTACATTACAATCATATCTTAAATTAGGAAAAGATTATGAGGTACACAAGACGAATGTGCACGCAATGTGTACATATCAACTTTAATTTTTGATGACTTTACGCAAGACTTCACACGATTTAGAGCACTCGTCTAAATCAGAGTCGGACAGTGGCCCTCCTTCTCAGGTTCGGAATTTTTCTTTGTAGCTAAAATCGAAAGTTTCAATACGATGTCCCTCAAATCTAGTCAAGTTTTTTTTTTTCTTTAGATGCTATTCTTGGAACACAAAACTCTCCAAAGCTAGTGATGGAGCAACACCCACTATGACAAAGTGCTTCGTCTAAACCGTAGTCCATGCCGCATTACTTAATCTGCAAATGTTTAGGGTCATAGAAAACGATAAGCGACCAGAGAGAGAGAGAGAGAGATGATTCAGAAGACGATCGCCACTTCGACTTGCGCATGCGCACTGCAACACCAGCTGTCATTTCTACGTTCAAATCCACCAACATCTCTGTCTCTGTCTCTGTCTCTCTCTCTCTCTCTCTCTCTCCATCCATCACGAAAGCTCCATTCATCCCTAGAGAAGGAGAAATAGAAAGAGAGAGAGAGAACGAGAAAGGGACGCGGACGCACGCAAAACCCTCATCATGCAACACCCACAGTCGGCAAACCCCAAGCCCACCGTCTTCAAGTGCTTCCTCCTCTCCCTCCTCCTCTCCCTCCCCTTCCTCCTCCTCCGCCACCACCTCCGCCCCCATCCGCCCTACCCTCCTCCCCTATCCTCCTCCTCCTCCTCCTCCTCCTCCTCCGGCGACCTCAGGATCAGACCCGGGTACACCTCCTACGAGGCCTACATCCACCGCCAGCTCAATAAGACCCTCAACCCGAGGCTCCGCCGCGTCTGGTCCACCCGCGACTGGGACCGCAAGGTCTCCGCCTTCGCCCGCTTCTTCTCCGACCTTCAGCGCCGCCGCCTCCTCTCCAACTCCTCCCGCGCCCTCTGCGTCGGCGCCCGCGTCGGCCAGGAGGTCGAGGCCCTCCGCCGCGTCGGCGTCGCCGACTCCGTCGGCATCGACCTCGTCCCCGCCCCGCCCCTCGTGGTGGAGGGCGACTTCCACCGGCAGCCCTTCGCCGACGGGGAGTTCGACTTCGAGTTCTCGAACGTGTTCGACCACGCGCTGTACCCGGGCCGCTTCGTCGGGGAGATCGAGCGGACGCTGAGGCCCGGCGGGGTGTGCGCGCTCCACGTGGCGCTGGCGCGGCGCGCCGACAAGTACTCCGCGAACGACCTGCTCAGCGTGGAGCCGCTGGTGGAGCTGTTCAAGGGGTCGGAGCTGGTGCACGTCCGCAAGGTCGACGGCTTCGGGTTGGACACCGAGGTCGTTTTCAGGAAGAAGATTCGCCAACCGCTTTTGTAATTTTCTTTTCTTCCTTTTCCTTTCCTTAAAAAAGAGTTTTCTGTGTATATTCTGTAATCTCGTGACCTTTTTTATCTTATTAAAAAAACGAGAAATTCTTTAATTATTGTTTTGTTTTATATTATCGAAGTAGTAAATCCAATCTCCTCAGGTAGCTTGTTCATCGACATGCATGCACACTTTAATGAATGAAGTTAGAGTACTATATACTACTAATTAGAAATTTCTAGTTGCATAACATCTTGTGAATTTATATGACTTTCTTTTCATATTTCAAAACGATAAGATATCCCACGAAAGGACATTTGCCACTTACAATAAGGTAGGCCCTAATAAGGGAAATACCAAATCTAATATAAAATAAGCGCGCATTAAACGTCAAGAGAATTATGTATCCCAAGTTGTATCGACTTAATTTTTAAAATGTACGAGTTACTAATGTGATAACACTTTCCACCGCACTACAGCAGACTGTTAGTTTTTTAACAAGGATCCGTATTTAATTACTCAGCGAAAAACGGCATAGGAAAAGTATAATAATAATAATAATAATAATAATAATAATAATAATAAAACTTAAGCTGAAGAAATCAAGCTCAATTTTTGAGTTCATTAGAACAGTTTAATTCACAGGTTTTCCAAACACGTTTCTTGAAACATTGAACATCTGAATTGCCGTGTTAGTCAGGTCTCTCCTGTTCAGATGGCATTGTTTCTCCCACATTTAAGTGCTTAAATTGGCAAATCGACAACAAATTAAGTTAAATGGACAAGGCCTGTCATTGTCATAAACATCATTCCCTATATATATATATATGCGCGCGCGCCCCGAGAAATATTAATTTTATGAGATGTTGGATTGATAGATGACGTGGTAATTTTCGTTTCATAAACATAGTTTTCGGCATGATTATTGGGTTCACCAGAGAAGCATTTTTTTTACCCCCGGTAACGGTGAGATGGTAAATGAGAGAAATAGCTAGATCATATTTGAAAGAAAAGACAGAGAATATAAAAAAGAAAAAAGAAAAAAGACAATCATTGCGAAGATGAATATAAAATCTTTGAGGGCCTAAATGACATGTTATAAGCTAATCACGCTTACTTTGAGTAAGATTAACGTAAAAGGGAGATACCAAGACCAGTGTGATGGAAAATGAAAGCACCTAAGTTCTCGTGCCTTCCTGTGTAATTACCTCGGAACAAAACAAACATGGGATCTTCCACAAAAGTAGAATCACTGGCCTTGGCAAATTTTGCAGTGAAGTGAAAATCTGCTAGCTTTCGTTGGTGAGATTCAGGGCATGTTGGTATTGAGCAAAACTCAAAATTTGGAGAATATTTTTCAAATTAACGATTGGCTACATCATTTAGAAAAATTAATCAATGAAAAATATGTTCCTTATGATGCTTAATTATTTTCGTGGGTGATGAAAAACATTTTCTTTCATTCATTTCTGTAAATGATACAAGTAATCATTTTTCTAGAAAATATTTTCTAAAGTTTGAATTTTTTTCATGAAACACACTCTTAACGAGAGTTATATCATTATGCATGTTCCAATTGAATAGCTCAAATTGAAGAGACGTGAGAATTACTCATAGATAATGTTGCGAAATAACCTCCTCCACTATCAACCGGTTACAACTTATTATGTTGCTATAAATTTTGTAATTTTTTTGGTGCTACTTATGTATTATGTTTGTGATGGGATTATAAAACATATGATCTGATTACAATGTCTTGTCATGTCAGTAATATAGACATTGCACGATATAGGTTTTTTTTCCTAAGCTAGAATAATAGATCCGTGTATCTATCTGTCATAGAGTTTTTATGACATACTATGTTACTTTCGAAACCATTTTAAGCACCTATCAAAGACCCGCCAACCTAAAAATCCATATAAAATCCTACATAGCCCGTGAACATGTTAAATTTAGCCTTCCAGACTATTTATGTGGGCCTTACTGGGATAAT
Source organism: Eucalyptus grandis x Eucalyptus urophylla (assembly GCA_028830015.1). NCBI lineage: Eukaryota > Viridiplantae > Streptophyta > Magnoliopsida > Myrtales > Myrtaceae > Eucalyptus > Eucalyptus grandis x Eucalyptus urophylla. The sequence continues at coordinate 59,311,057 of CM054200.1, read as the reverse complement.
CTGAACTCATTTGATGAGATTTGAATGGGCAATCTTTCGTTCCCGAGTCGAAATTCTTGTGAGCTGAAAAGCCCCCTCGTGAAGGACCTTTTTATTTGTTTATTTATTCATACACAGCTAATTCATTGGGACCTGCTATCTCATGGTTTTTCATTTGCCGCAGCAAGAATCTATTGAGGGTGTAGACATGGGGATTCTCTAATAAGCCGAAAGAGCGGGCTTCCTTGCTCCGAGCTTTGCTTGCCCGGCCCATCAATGAATCTTGTCCCTTGGAAGAGCTCATTTCCATCTCGTACTAATATATCAACCAAGCCCCACCTTGGGACTAGGGGTGAGCAGCGGTCTAGGGTCGACCCTGGACCGACCCTGGATCGGCCCAATCTTGCCGATCCTGGTACAGTTCCCAAGGGGATTGGGTTGGTCCTTGGTCCTGAATTTCCAGGACCAATACTGTACAGGTTGGTCTTTGGTTCTAAGAGTTTTGGGTCGATCCAACCCTGGACCAACCCTGTATATTATATTATATTCAAACCTAAGCAAAATGTCTGTTATATTATATTATATTGAGATATTCTACCAATAGCACTAATAGTAATTTCAATTTAAAACTTTTGTTGAGTATTAATTATGTGTTGTTTGTTTTGTTTTCAAGTGTTTAGAAGTTCAAGTGAATTAATAAGATGTGAAGTTATATATTCATGGTTTATATTAAGTATTTTGAACTTTTTCTGGTTTAATTGTATTTTACTAATGAATTTCAGCTGTACTTTGCTTTTCAATTTGTGTCAAATGGTAGAAGTTTTTGAAGAGTAGAGTAGTGCTACAGTTACTACGGTGATTTGCTAGTCAAGTGGTGTAAAGCTCATTTTTTGGTTGAGTGGACTCTACGTGATCGAATACAGGAAAACGCTTTTGCATATGGTGTTATGAATATTAAAGATAGATGATTATAATAACTTTCCATCTTGTCCCATATCTCGATGAGCGGTTAGCAGGTATGAAATTTCTATTATCGTGTCATCTTAAATTTGCTAAATATGTATTGGTATTTATAGTTTAGTTGCACAATGCCACATTGTTGATAGATATGTAATTTGAATTTGTAGGTTTGTTTTTTTAGAGAGTATAAAAAATAAGACGAAAAAAATTATCAATCGATCCTGGGTTGACCTTGGAACCGGATTGAACCCATTGGGTCGGTCCGGTCCTTGGTCCCAGGTTCAATAGAGTCAGTCCTCGGTCCTAAAAATTGAGGACCGACACTGTATAGATTGTTCCTAAGGTTAGGGGGTGGCCCCGACCAACCCGAACCATGCTCACCCCTACTTGGGACACCAAAAAAAAAAAAAAATGAACAATCCCAACAATTGTTTTTTTTTTTTTGATGCCGAGGATTTAGCCTAGTTCACCGGCCTAACTCACTTTCGAAGGCACAGTACTGACTATATCTCGGGGGAGACTAAACAATCCCAACATTATTAATCTCTTCGTTACACAAAAAATTTCACATGACTTTCTAAGTCATTTTTTAAGTTTTCAACATTTGTAGCACTTTCTATAGATCTCAATTTCTCTAAATACTTTTTTGGAGTAAAGTTTAGATGATTTTATATACATAAATCGAGATAATTGCGGCCCGACTATTTTCCAACCGCCAACGAAAGTAATGACGATACGAATTAAATGGTGGAGTGGGGCTACGAGAGCTTTGTGTGCAGGGGATAGTGAACCCACTTCCTGACCGGGCAACAACCAATTCGAGAGCTGATCGGTCAAGATTGCAATCACCACGTCCCCATGTGCATGTTGAATAGTCCGTCATCAATTTCTCTTTCCGCGATCTAGTCTATTTTGCTAATAAACAACGTGTGGAAAAGCGATCTTCTCAGACTTTTTGTTGCACGACATGTCCATTTATTTGATACTTATAGAGCCGATGAAATGGTTGGATGAAAAAGGTCTCATAAATATATACCTAACTCATACTGAAAATGGCGGTTCCCACTGCTGACTTATTTCACCTAGCTACGACCGTCCCTCTCTTTCTTTCAATGTAATGTCACACTTTCTCTAAACATGCAAGCTGTGATTGAGCCTATTTCATGGAGCCTGCACCACGCCTAAAAAAAATTGTCCATCAACTTGCTCATTCCAAGATTCAACTTTCAAATCTTCTATGACTTACTATATTTCTTGATTTAGAACCAGATGGGTCATCCGGATGACACGGTTTTGAAGATTGGATTTTTTTTTTGCCAATGGCCTATGGAATAAAAATCCAATGTAAAATTGGAGAATTATATGAATTAGGGTTTATATGTAGCTTAAGTACCTTGTCTGTTTGATGTGCTATCGATACGATCAATCATATGGCCGTGGCTCATCATTGAATTACATATTTTACACTGAATGTCCAGAATAAAAACCCATTATTATTAGCATGGATCAACTTCCATGTCATATCATGTGAAGCATATTGACTAGTTTGATGGTGCATTAATCGAGCTAAATGATTCATAAGAGTACACAACTCATATTCAACTCTCTCATTACGCAATAATCATAAACTCTCAATGTGTATGCAGCTTGAATTAAAGTTTAATTAAGCTAGTTGATTGGAAATGAAAAAAGTGTGATGATGCCCTTCATTTGGTTGTGCTAACCTTCTCAAGTCCGAAAGATATGAACTCGATAGCAGAAGATACACATAAAATAGTGAACCCTATCGTTTCACAATCTTGAGTCAATTGGTATCAATAAAGTGATTGAGAGTTATGAAGGGAAATTCATCGGTGTCTGATATATATATTTTAAAGAAAAATGTAAACATTATAACAATGTTCTTCCGTGAATTTACGAGTGTTTAGTAAAGAGCAAAAGAAAGGATGAAATAAAAGGGACTCAAGAATTCTAACCATATCATCACAATACCTAAATGATATATGATTTTTCTCATATATTTACCTAACATTTAATATCGATCCATTGTATCTTGTACTTCAGATTGATGCTTTTTGAGAACATTACCTGAAAACTACAACGATTCACATTGTTCTATCAAGTTCACATGATTGAACTATAATAGTAAATATGATATAGACTTTGACACTGTTGCAAGGTCCTTTTAGATCCAAATAATGTCAAATCTACTAAATAGCTGGAACGTTAAGCGATGCACAAACTTTTATCCATCGTTGAATTTGAATAACTTCTTATTACTACTTATAGTCCATCACATTGTTTAACATGTCAAATTTGTATATAGCTACAATGCTGATATAGCTACAATCCTAAAAGGAAATTAGTAAGAAAGTGAAGACTTTTGCGATATATATCAACGAATTACCGAAAGAACAAGGGACAAAACTGGAGGAAAATCGAAACGTACGCTTTGGTGGAGGCATACGTGGTCAGAAGAGGAAACGAAGGGATACACACTGAGGAACCAGAACCACTGTTCAAGATCGCTCCTCTCTTCCTCTTCAACATTCCATCGATCACTCCATTCGTCGCCCACACGGCTGCATTGACGTTCACTCTCAACATGCTCTCCATCAACTCTCGATCCACCTCGTGAAAGCAACTCGGGTACGGATAAGCCGACCCCGCGTTGTTGACGAGCAACCCGACGTCGATCGCTTCTGTGGCTCCTGCAATGGCTGCTGCTATCTCCTCTCCGCTCAGCTTCGTGAGGTCTGCGACCCCAGTCTTGACCTGGACAAACTATCTCATGCGTCGGAGATACCATCACTCGGGAATTCACGCGAATTTTTAACGTAAATGGCATATGAAGTGCTAACTATGTGATGGACCTCGGTGGTTGCTCCGAATCTATCCCTCAGCTCACTCGAGGTGGCTTCGAGTTTGCTGGGGTTCCAGCTAATGAGCCCAAGGTTGAGGCCCTTGGAGGCGAGCTCGAAGACCAGGGCTTTCCTGATGCCGTCGGTGGTGCCGGTGACAACGGCCCATGAGCCATAGTCCTGCAAGTCCTTCGGGTTCCTCAGGAAGTGGCGTGCAGCCATCGGGCGAAGGCGAGCAGGTTCTTGAAAGAGCGAGATGAAGCCTAGTACGGTGGCCGTGGCGATCAAGAAGTCCGCAGGTACCATCACTTTGTGCGGAGTGTGGTTTCACCAGATAAAGTAGTGGTGGCAATTGCTAAACATTTATAGACGTGTCTCTCACCTCACTGCTCTGCACAACTCCGCGACATACCATCTCTCCTCACCCGTCCGAAAGATAGTTTTGTACCCCGATATTCCTATTGTAAATTGTCAGAGTGTAAATTATTTTCTCGCAGTGATCTATATATATTATATTTTGTTGATATGTGCATGATGAGATGCAATAAAGACATCGGTTTGTCTTAATGTTATGTGATGTGATGTGGATAAGAGGAGTCTGAATAGTTATATTTTAAATAAAGTATAGATAGGATGATTTTAGAAGATAGCTAATTGCTAATAATAGAACGTTTAAAAAAAGAATGCTCTTCCTTTTTTTCTCACACTCCATAAAAAAAGAACGAACAAAAGGCAATTTCATTTTTATTTTAAGAAAACAATTAACATTAATGCTGAAGAATGTGAATACTTTCTTCGTGATTGTACTTGGACCATCGTGAAAACGTATCGTCCATTGTTCACTTGTGATTCAACGTATGTTCCTAGGTAATTCATTTATTACGCAATAAAAATGTTAGTTGTTTCTTCTGCCATCGTTCATCCCTCATTGGTCTCAGAGCCTGTGTCATGATATTTATCTTGTTTTTCTATTGAATTTTCTCACAAACTGCTTGATGAGGATTAAGAAGATGAATTTCATATTGTTTGAATGTTCATTGATTAGAAATTGCAACATGAATCATCGAAAATGAACCAAAGCAATGAATGGCTTTCGAGGTCATGGACAACCATCTTTGTTTTGGCCATTTTTCGGAATATTTTTCAGCCAAATTCAAATTTTGAATATAAGAAATGAAAGTATTCATCGAGATGATCATAACGGCGGGTGACATGCCACTGGATGGCGCCAGACACACCTACACGTGCCAGAAACCGCCGTGTATAAGCGCCACCCACACGCTTAGAATGCCCAACACATGAGCGCCACACATGCGTTGGTGAATCAATGCGGGCTGACGTCCACGATGACATTACTAATGGTTGGTAATTGACCTACCGACCGGAGTCGCCAAGCTGTCGCGACCTCTTTTTTTCGGCGTCCGTAATCGGGTACGAGCGCCTAAGGAGGCTAATGGCTCGGCTAAATTTATTAAGCCCAGACTCTCCCAAGTCCACCAATTCACGACTTTAATAATTTAAGTTTTTAACCTGTAAATCAATTTTTAAATTGAAGTTGCCACTAATCGATTTGGGGTGGGTTGATTAGAAACCCAAGCGAAGTATCGGGAGAAATACTTGCTCCTGCGCAACCAGAGAAATTAGGATCGGGGGCTTGATTACACTAGTTAATCACTAATGTCCTTTCGGTACCTAATCTTGTTTAAACCCTGAGGTTTTTTTTGGATGTTCGAGGGATTTTCCATGCATTTTTGGGAGGAAAAACATTTTTTTGAGTATTTTTCTAATTTTTTTGGACACAAAAGGGATTTTTTTTGGTATTTTTGGAAAAATACAAGTCTTTTTGGCTTTTCTGAATTTTTTGGCTTTTTCATGAATTTTTGTCTTTTTTGTGAATTTTTGGCTTTTTTTTGGAAAATATGAAATATTTTTGATTTTTCTGATTTTTTGGAAAATAATATATTTTTATCATTTATATATATATATTTAAAATATTATATTATTATTATAATAATATAAAAACGAACCGGGTCGGGATCCCGGGTTGGGACCGACCCGGTTCGCGACCTGCGAGACCTGGACGGCCCCGCAACGCGGGCCCGACTCAGGTTTTTATCCTCTTCTCATTTTTTAAAAGAAACCCAAACCGTTCTTGGCCCATTTTCATAAAAACTTAAGCCCGAAAGCTACCCGGCCCACGCGCACAACCCGGCCTGATGACCCGACCTGCTTGATGGAAACCCTAGGGTGCCGGGTCACGTGCCCGACCCGGCTGACCAGATTTTCGTAGCCGCTGCTGCCTTCACGATCGAGCAGCCGTGACGAGCGACAGGGGGGGAAAAGCATCCGAGCGGCGGCGGAGCGGCTTCGACGCGGTTACGGCAGAGACGGCCAACCCATAAGTGAGGTGGCGGATGAGGGGAGGTCAAAGATGCTCACCAGCTTCGGGAATTTCAACCGAGGCTCGCTGGTAGGGGGCAGCACGGCGGTGGACGTCTTTGGCAGAGATCTGGTGCTGCGACGTCGGGGACGGCGACAGCGGCGAGGCGTGAGGACAGCGGCACGGCAAGATCTGGGGCAGTCGCGGCGTCGGGGCAAGGGACCTCCTCCGATCTCCTCTTTTCTCCGGCCTACTTACTCAGATCTGGACGGCGTCGGGGCAAAGCTCGGGGTAGCGTTAGTGGGTCGGTCGCGGCATGGCGTCGGGGCGAGGAACAGCAACAGCGGAGCAGCGGTCGACGGCGTCGGGAGGGACGGCAGCGACGACGGGTCCTCGGCTTCTCAGATCTAGCACTTTTCTCTCCGATTCCCCTCTCACTCAGGCCAGATCCGAGCCTCCACCGGCCGGATCTAACCTCCTCGGACTCGCTTGCCGGCGGCCTCCCCCGAAGTCTCTCAGTGGGAAGATCTTGGAGCTCGCTCGTGTTGGTGTCGACGGAGGTGCTCTGCTATTTATAGGCGAGGGGGTCCGATCGACGGAGGAGCTCGGCTGCCGGTCTTTGGCTTGCCGACCGGACTCTCACGGCCCAACCGGCGTCTCATCTCAGCATTAAAGGCGCGCATTGAAGGCGCATGCGCGTTGTCCTCTCCTTCGGCGGCCTACCTTCGTGCCTCTCTGCCGTAGGCTGCCCTTGAGCGCGTCGCCGGCCACCGCTCGTGAGATGCAGAGGCGAATGAAGAAGAAGAAGACAGGAAGAAGAAGAGGGGGGGGGGGCAGGTCGTGCGAAGGGAGAAAGAAAAAGGGGCTGGCTGCTTTTTTTGCTTTTTGCTTTTCTTGTTTTTATTTGTTTTTTTTTCTTGTTTTCATTTTTTTTATTGAATACTTATCCGAAAAGACAAAATGAATTAAAAACTTGATTAATAAAATTGACCTGATTAAAATTGAGGTGTCAACACCAACCGACTGGAGATCCAATTTGACCTGGATGAAGACCTAACTCGAAGACCCGACTAGGTTGATTGGTCAGGTAGTCAGATCGATTGGACAGGCCAGAAGCCATATTGGCTTGCCGTTGCATGCGCCACATGCGCCAAGCACTCAAACAACATGTGTAAGCGTGAGGGAGTCTACTCAGCGCGTGGTTGGTGGTGTTTGGTTCATATGAATATGCTCTACATTATGATGTATTTATTTTACATGTTTGAATCTTTTAAAGGTGTAAAAATGCGTACAAAACCCTAAATACACATAATTTTTAGGGTATATGCAAATTGTTTATTCCTTCAAGCTTGTATTTCTCTATGGTTTTGGAAATATATAAGTTAGTCTACATGTAAATGACCACATATATGTCGTGTAGAGATGGCTTGATGATAGCATGTATATGCATTGATATGCTTGCAATTTCCTAGTTTCGAATAAACTCGAACAATGGCGGTAGATCCTTGACCTTTTCACTACATCATGAATTTCTCTTTCGATTATAGTTGTTGTATGAATGTCTGTATGTTTATTCACATCGTGCTATGCTTTTTGATATTAATTGAAAATGTAGAAATTACATGAAGTCATATAATTATTTTTTTTAGTAAAAGTTGTAGGTTGGTAGAATTCAAATGAGTCCTTACATAGAGCTTGACATTTGCACATATTAAACTAATTAATTTTAGTAAAATAATTGTACACAAAAGCTGATTGAGAACATAGTGAATTTTCATTTCCGTACATTTTATTGAATTATCATTAATTTAGTTTGTCTTTTCTGCAAATTAAATGTGTATTAATGTAGAAAATGTGCTACTATTGATTTTGCGTTTATTATGTCAATGTGGCTGTAGCAATTGATTATGTTTTTGACATCAAAGACCATTGTGGCTGACTTCAATAAGGGTGAAAAGATGAATGGTTATAATTATGATATTTTGCATTAAAAGGTTCAATACATCTTTAATGGGTAGGAGGTTTTGGAAACCCTCAACCACACCACGGATAAACTCGAGCATGGAACCTCAGTTCAACACAGAAGATATCAAAAAATTTATAAAGCTTGGAAAAAGAAAAATAGCATTACTTGCATCACGTTATTGAGTTGTATGTAGGTTGATATCATATAAGAATTTGAAGGTTATGATAAAGCTCAAGTAATATGAACTGCCTTGAAAGATAAAATTAGGAATACATCTGCCATAAAGTTAAGGAGACTCGTCATCAAATTTGACACATATCGAAAGCACTCAAATCTAGTGATGATGCAGCATCTTCAAGAAATGTTAAACATGATATGTGAGTTGAAGTGGATAGGTTACACTCCTTACTAATTAACAGCAAGTTCATGCTAATATAATGATTCTTCTCAACAATTTGGAGCATATAAAAATCAACATGACGTACAATGAGAATATTATCATTTTTTACGATATAATGCGTCATTTGGAATTAGAGAATGAGTGTCTAAAAGCTGCAAAATCCTTTGTCCATGCTTATATTGCTAAATTGGGCTTCTACAAAGTTTCGAGCTTCAAGCGTATGGGGAACCATAAATTCAACAAAAAATGGAAGGAGATTGATTAGGTACCCAATAGCGTTAAAACCTTCCGATGCAAAAAACGTGGTGAAAAGAAGGACATGACTAAGATGGTTGACGCTTTTAAGGCATCGATGGTGAATGAATTTGAGATGACTGATAATGATCTCATGAATTATTTCCTTAGGATCGAAGTGAAGCAAAGTGCCAAGGAGATTTTTATTTCTAAAAAAGGATATGCAAAAAATATCATTGACAAATTTAATATGAAGAATTGTACTCTGATCAATGCACTAATTGAGTGCAGAACCAAACTTTTGATGATGGTGTTAATGTTGATTTGATATATTATAGAAGCTTGATGGGGAGTTTGAGATGCTTGACATGCACGGGACTGGATATTATGTATAGTGTTGGAATTATAAGTTGATATATGGAGAAGCTGAAGTTATCTCATTTTAAAGATGTAAAAAAGATACTTCGATGTATCAAAGGTACTACTTCTCATGGCCTACATTACTATCATTCTGAATCCTTCCAACTTAGAGCTCATTTAGATAGTGATTATGTTGGAGATATCAATGATTGAAAAAGCATTACAAATTTTGTATTTTTCTTATGTGAAAATGCTTTCACACGATTATCAAAGAAATAACCCAGTGTCACTCTGTTGACATGTAAACTCAATAATGGAAGGTACATATAGAATAGTGAACACTATCCTTTAATGATCTTGTGGGCACCACCGCGTAAGCATTTGAATGTAAAAAGTGAATCGTGCTTAAGAGGGTCCAAAGTAGAAGCACGAACTTTGTTGAAAGACTCGGAAACACAGTGTATAAATGAAAACTTATGCATACCGAATGAAAAATAGAAAGTCTTCATATCACATGCCATATTCAAGGCTCGACCACAGACCCATGTCACGCCACTCCAAGCTTTCATATCCAAGTCATGCACACAAGTTGCAATTACGTCGGGGTGCGTCTGAAAATGCGATTACCATGTTCGATGACCTAACGACGCGATCTTTCTTGATCTCTCACCCATTTCGTGTAACATTCGAGACCCCAAACGGTGATTGTGTCCAGCGTGCGTGCCACGAACGCCTGAACCGAGTGCGACCAATAGGGGTTGCACACCCGGTCGTACCCGATCCACCGCACGCTATCTCTGCTGAATGTCTCCACCGAAGGTATGAAGAGATACCGTCTCTTCATCCTGGTCATTTTGGTGGCAATGAAAAGAGGAGCCTGCAATATAATTGGAATTCAAGCGCAGCGTTAGTTCTAAAAGCTTTTTCCTTGGAACTTGCGATTCATTAATTTCTATGAAAACTTAATTACACATTTGAAGTGAATCTCTAAAATCCAAGCATAACTGTTTATCTCATAGTTTGAAACAAACAGTCAAGGAGAAGAAAACAAGCACAATAACAAGACCATAAACAAAAGAACGCACGTTAAGGCTGCGTACGTTTCACGGAAAATGGACCATCTCCGGAAAACATTTTCCCAGAAGTCATTTTCCAGGAAAATTGTTATATTTTCCGGTGTTCGGCTAATACTTAAATTTTGAGTGGAAAACACTTTCCACCGTTCGTTAACTAATTTCTTTATTTTTATTTTTATTTTTTCCTTTTCTTTTCCTTCTCCTTCCTCCTTCCTCCGCCGCCGCACGCCTGATGATAGCGAGCCGACCAAGATCCGGTCACTAGATCCGGTGAGCTGGGCGGGGCTCGGGCCTCGCTCGAGCTCGCCGGATCTGGCGGCGGAGCTCGGGCTCCCGATCAAGGCGAGTCCGAGCTCCGCCGCCAGATCCGGCGAGCTCGGGCGAGGCCCGAGCCCCGCCCAGCTCGCCGGAGTTGGCGAGGCCAGAACTCCGCCCCAAGCCGGTGAGGCTCCGCCTCGCTCGATCTGGCGAGGCCTGAGCTCGCCGGGCTCGGGCGAGCTGGGCTTCCACAGATCGGGCTAGGCGGAGCCTCGCCAGCCCGGGGCGGAGCTCGAGCTGGCTCGCGACCGCGGCCGGTCGCCGGCCGCTGTCGGGGCCAGCCACCGGCCAAGTTAAGGAAGAAAAATGAAAAGGAAAGAAAGAAAGAAAGAAAGAAAAAAGGCAGAAGAAGTTATGGAAAATGTTTTCCACTTTTCAGAAGTGGAAAACATTTTCCTTAGCTTTGAATGTAAATTTTACTGTTGATGGAAAACATTTTCCTTGAGTAGTTGATTTTCCGTGAAACGAACACCAGAAAATCCGGAAAATATTTTCCTGGAAGTTATTTTCCGTGAAACGAACGCAGCCTAAGATTCGACATTATACCTTTGCAAGATACAATGCCAGAAAAATCGTTCTCCTTTAGCTCATATAATGCCTTGTTTCACCAATTAGCAAAGGGCATCGTGTGGCATTTAACTAGCAAGTACAATCGATACAGCTAAGGAATGTTTTGGAGGTCATGGGTTAGTGAATGAGGCATGCAAGGTCAATAAATTTACCGACCCATTTCACTTCTTCTTACAGAATAGTGAATTTAAGACTTTTTGAACAATTTTCCTCCTGTGGAGAATAGAGAGAGCAAATAAGTGATTGCATGATCTGGTTGATATGAAACATGACCAGTAAGTTAATTGCACGGACCACTGCATAGATTGGATTATATGACCCCCAACATGCATTGTGGAATTGTCACTAATCACGAAGTACCTAGGCTTCTAATCATCTTCCCTCTATTTGTGAAGTCATGGAGAATGAGACCATGCTCCTAGTCTTTATTTTTTTGGTCTGAATATCACCCGTTGAACAAGATTAAGTTGATCCATTGAAACTTGAGTGGTTATTATGTCATTGAAGGAGAAAGTATATTATGCATCCATTTTACTACCGATGTGGAGAAGTGAGTCAATTAGTTTCAATAAAGTGATTGTGTTATGAAGGGAAATTCATTGACGTCTGATTTTCTTTTTTTAAAAGGAAAAAGTAAACATTATAACAATGTTCTCTCGCAAATTTATGAGAGTTTAGTTAGGAGCGGAGAAGAGGACAGAACAAAGAGAACAAAGGGGACACAAGAATTCTAACCAAATCATCACAATACATAAATGATATATGATGTTTCTCATACATTTACCTGACATTGAATATCAATCCCTTGTCCCTTGTACTCCAGACTGATGCTTTTTGAGAATATTGCCAGAAAACTGCAACAAATCACATTGATATATCTAAGTTCACATGATTGAACTATAAGAATAGATTGGATATAGACTTTGACACTGTTGAAAGGTCCTTTTAGATCCAAATAATGTGAAACATACTAAATTGTTGGAACATTAAGCGATGTATAAACTTTTGTCCGGCATTGAATTTGATAAACTTCTTATTACTGCTTATAGTCCATCGCATTGTTTACAATGTCAAATTTGTATATCAATCCTGATATAGCTACAATCCTAAAAGGAAATTAGTAAGAAAGAGAAAACTTTTGCATTATAAATTTGATGAACAAATTACCGAAAAAATAAGACACAAAACTGGGAGAAAATCGAAACTTACGCTTTGGTGGAGGCATACAAGGTCCAAAGAGGATACGAAGAGACATACACGGCGGAACCAGATCCCATGTTCAAGATCGCTCCTCTCTTCCTCTTCAACATTCCATCGATCACTCCCTTCGTCGCCCACACCGCTGCGTTGACGTTCACTCTCAACGTGCTCTCCGTCAACTCTCGATCCACCTCGTGAAAGTATTTCGGGAGAGAAGCCATCCCCGCGTTGTTGACCAGCAACCCGACGTCGATCCCTTCCGTCGCTCCTGCAATGGCCGCCACTATCTCCTCTCCGCTCAGCTTCGCGAGATCGGCGACCACTGTCTTGACCTGGACAAAGTGTCTCGTGCGTCAGATGTACCATCGCTCGGGAATTTTTATGTAAATGGCATATGAAGTGCCAACTATGTAATGGACCTCGGTGGTTGCTCCGAATCTATCCCTCAGCTCCCTCGAGGTGGCCTCGAGTTTGCTGGGTTTCCGACCGACGAGCACGAGGTTGAGGCCCTTGGAGGCGAGCTCGAACACCAGGGCTTTCCCGATGCCATCGGTGGCGCCGGTGACGATGGCCCACGAGCCGTAGTCGCGCAAGTCCTTCGGCTTCCTCAGGAACGCGGCGTACAGCCATTGGGCGAAGGTGAGTACGTTCTTGAAGAGCGAGATGAAGCCTAGTACGGTGGCCGAGGTGATCAAGAAGTCCGCAAGAACCATCGTTTTGTGCGGTGTGTACTTTCACCAGAGGACTTCGGATGGCAAGTGCTAAACATTTGTTGACGTCTCTCTCACTCACTGCTCTCCAAAACCCCGCGACGTACCAGCTCTCCTGACCGCATGTCCAGAGATATTTTGTACTCGAATCTTCCTAGTGTAAATTGACAGTGTTTAAATTATTTTCTTGGAGTGATCTACAGCCCATCCCCTCTCTGTTTCTCTCTTCCTTCTATCTCCACTCGCTCCGTTACAATCCCGCAGCAACCCACGGCCACACAGCCGCCGCGCCCCACCTCCGTTAGGCTTTTGAGACCTCTTAAAGCGCTGGAGTAATCCCGTCGGACCGGAGCAATTTCCTGTCTTAGGTCTGGTCGACAGGGTAATGACCATGGCCTTCTTCTTGACCCAGTTTAGGATTAAGTTAATGTTCTTTAACGCGGGGGTCGCTATGGAGATAAAGACCTAGCCAATGTTTGGGAACAGTCACCAATTTTGACAAAGCGAAGGAAGAAAAGAAATGACTAGACGAGTGCCGGGCGTTGCACATCTACCATGCGCGCTGGATGCACTTGTCCCATCAGTCAGGCGAGGCTGGCTTCGTTCCATTTTGTCAAAACTCATTAAGATAGAAATTACTACGGAAATTGACAGATTGAATAATAAAATAAATAAATCAAAATAAATAAATCGAACACCATAATTCGATGATAATGATTTCCTTTCAAAGAGAGTAGCGATAAATTTTATTATAGATTACGTGATATAATAAAAGATTACACGCTCGAATCATTTAAATATTTTTAAAGATCCGTTCTACTAAATAACTCGCCTAGTGTTTAACTTTAAATTCATTGCTAAATAATCTCTCAATCTTAAGAGAAAATTTACAAATTTCACCATAAAATTTCATAGTTACAAACACTAATTTGATGAATGTAATTTACCAGTTTCCTCTGTGCGTCTTCGTTCACCAAGCACCTGTACACAAACGGTGCTTCAAGAAGACCTCACGGCCATGGCAAGACTTGCTTTACATATATAAAAGCAAGACCCACAAAAATAAACCCTTGAATGTTAGTATCACCGCCACAGAGAAGAAGTCCAAGTCTGTCGCGTCTTGGTCAAAAAAAGGAAATCAATTGACCGAGTAATTGCGATTGTAATACATGTTTGATTTCCAATATTTGTTCAAAGGCTTCGACAATCCAAATATAAGTTGTTGCTTATATTACCTCCTCTACTTTGCCCGGTGGATTCAAATTTGATATCAGAAAATATGCAACTTGGACTTTAACTCTGAAATAGGAAATATGTAATTTCATGGCACAAATTTGGATGTCCATAAATAACAATATATCTTAGATTAGGATTCGTTTGTAGGTCCAAACTCGAGATATATTTTAACAATCTCCACCTTGACTCAACGTTTGAGACAAGTCACAATCACTTTGCTAAAATTTAAACTCTATTGCTACTCTCCTAGCCCTCAATGGGTTCATTGGCCATAGATATTTTTCAAGTCCAAGCCATGCTTAAACTTCATCATAATCGTGGACCTCATTAGAACATCAACTCCACATGCACCTTTAGCTACTTTACAAGGATATTTCGACGCAATTTCCTTAACTGTAGATAAAACAAAACGATTGCTACATCTATATCTATCAAGAGATTAAATACATACATTATCAATATCAGTAGTTAACCACTAGGGTTTGCCCTAGTGGCCACCCTTCCAACATGGAAGGGGGAGGTGGGGAGTTCAAATCCCCACATTCTCAAAGGAGGTTTGGAGCGGGATGAATTAGTTTCAAGTGTGGATTTCAACTCCTACGCCCTACAAGAAGGCACGATAAAAGAGTGAGAGTGAGAATATGAATAGAGTAAGATTGACAAAAAAGAAAAAAAAAATCAGCAATTATAGTAACCGTTGGCTTTTTAGGTCCCATGTCACTACAAACACCATCCATGTCAATTATTTCGTTAGTATTCGTATAAGTTTGAGAGTGAGAGTTAGAAAAATAATATAGTAGGATCGACCAAAAAAAAAAAAAATATCAGTAGTTGCAATAACTGTTGGCTTTATAGGTTATATGTCGCTACAAACACCATCCATGTCAATTATCTCGTTAGTATTTGTATAAGTCTGAGAGTGAGAGTTAGAATAAAAATATACACAATATATATATATATATATATATATATATATATATATATATATCAACAGTTACAGTAACAGTTGGCTTTATAGGTCCCATGTTGCTACAAACACCATCCATGTCAATTATCTCGTTAGTATTCGTATACGTTACTTCAAGAGTTTTTAGTTGCAATTCCATCTCAAGTTGAACACCATTTAGATCCGTTTCGAATAATTTAAAAAATCTCTGTTGTACTACTCTCTTTCCAGATATTTATTTATGGAAATATTTACAATTAATTGGTTTTACATTATCTTTTAAATGTCAATTTCTTGCATCCATGCAATGTTCTTTGTTAGGAAAATACTCGCATTTTTACATAAAATACTCGTACGTACTTTTAAAACAAATTCCCTCTTTCGCACGTTTTGCAATTATTCGCGCTATTGGAGTGGACTGATTTATACATGTATGCAATACATGTATTATGTTTACCAAAAAGTACTCCAATTATGAATTCATTTCATATATTTTCTTTAGTCAATTAATTACGTGACTTGTAAAAAATCATTTATGCCCAAAATATGATTATTTATCCTTGTCATCCCCAAATTCTGTAACAGCTTTTCTGAGAAATTTTCAAAATTTAAAAATTTGATTGAACCTTCGATACGAGTAAAACCTGTAAAAACACATAGAAGCATAACTCGCTCGAAACCTATGAGGTGAACTCTCAAAGTTATTCTAAAAATTTAACGTCACAAAATGAAAGAGAGAAAAAGTAAATAAGAAAACAAGATAATTGAATGACAAGGTCACGTCAATAAGATGAAAACAATGTGCGGTTTTAGATACATAGCATAATAGAGTTTATGGTCTTTTATGAGCACCATGTCCGTGTAAATTTTCAGCATTTGATTAAAAAAGTAAACAAAAAAAAAAAATTAGAACCGTTCAGGTTGAAATTTATCAAACAACCAAAATCCGCTGCACTTGAATGCAACGGCGAAAAATCACGAGGGCATCGTACCCAGCGGAAACTATAGGCTAACCCGGTGGTCTCTTTGTAGGAAGAATGACAAATGGGAGCAAAGGCTTACCGGCATAAGATTGTGAAAATCCATAGGGGTGTCATGGCGGATGCGAAGACCAGCGGTTGGGTTGTGAGATCCTTATATTCAAAGCGCCAAGGCTTCTACTTGCCATTATCAACATCATCCAAAATGGGAAGCAACTCATTGCAGAGATGTCTTTTATCAAAACGAGAACACATTCTAGAAAACCCTCTTCAATGATGATTCAAGCTGGTGTCTGAAATGCTCCGGACTTCGAATCAATAGGAAAAGGATAATAACTTTAACTTCTAACTTTAGTGGTAATCCATATGATTTATAACCGGAAATATGGATTATAATTCTTTTGATGTTTTCTTTGTTTTAGATTGAATTTAGTCCTTTTTTTCTATGATCAATTTCATGCTAACTTTTGAACCTAGTGAAAATCTTTAACCAAATGTTGCGTTTTGGTTTTATTATAGGAGACTCAAGTTCTATATTGAGCTTGGATAGAGAATGTCAAATGCGAGAAGGACCCTTATTTATCAACTTATATATACAACCTTAACAATTGATACTTGAATGACTTGAAGACTAATTGCTTCTTAGCATAAATTACACCTAAATTTAATCAATTATGTAATCTGGACACTAATAGTTATGCTTCAAGCTCAAATTATGCCGGAACTTAATTTATGACACAACTTATTTTAAGTGTAAAGCTGAAATTTAATCAATAGCAATACTCTTGAGTAAGAAACATAATGCTGGAATTTAATTAATGACGTTGGATTTGTGGAACAACACCAGAATCTAGTCGACGCTGCTAGATCGGATAGAGATACATGCTGAAAATTGATTAACGATGGGAATATGGAAACTATGGCTAAGATGTGATAAAATAAAGATAAAGTAAATATAATTGTTCTGTTATTCAAGGGGTGCTTATCAATGGTAGGTCTGTAGTTTATAGAGTAGATTGATTGTTCCTTAGTCGGCTGCTCTTTCTTGGACACTACTCTTTGCATTCTCCACGTTTTCCACTTCTTCTTGGTTACCTTATCCTTTAATAACAATTTCTTGCCCCGTCAATGACGCTCGTGCGGCTTGTTCCTCAAGCAAATAATCGCTCACTATTTTTATGCGCATTTCTCGCAATAGTTATTCTCGCTCAAATTATAATGCTATTTTTGCTTTATCATCAAATCCAGTGCACTGTCCTTGTAGCATGACACGTGGCAATTAATCTCCAAGCTATTGATTCTAGAGTTGGTTTTCAGAATCCCATTGAGGCTTAGCTTAAGTAGCCTTCACGAAAAATGTTTTACCCTTAACTTCACAAGTCAAAATGGAGTGTTTCGTCCAGTGATCTCTTGTGATTGGCATGTGGTTCCAAGGGTAATTTTGGATGTCAACAATAACTAAATGCAAATTGTATTACATTTTTGGGTCGGAAAAATACAAAAAGAGTTTTAATTTATTACATTTGTGCTAATTTAGTTTTAAACTTTTAATTATAACAATTGAGTTCCAAGCCTTTTGATGATTTGCTAATGTAGTCCATCCGATCAATTTTGATAAAAAATTGTTAACATAAATACCTATCGTTCTACATAGCATGACCAACGCTAGTGCCAAATTTTGTTTACAAATTTTAAATATTTTTTTCCAACATTTATTTTATTTTCTTTTTTCACAACTCTGGGGTAGCAAGGTTGTTGGCCAACCATCACTAGCCACAAGTGAGGGCCAACACTCTCGCCTGTTAGCCGGCCAAGCAAGGGTGTCGCCGTTCTCACCATCGTTGTTGCTAAGATCCAAGTGAGGGCGACGTAGCCCTCACCCAAACCAGCCGAGAGCGTGGTGGTCCTTGTCGGCAAATAGATGAGGGCCCGACGCCCTCGCCTGTGGCCAACAAGGGCGTGGAGGCCCCCACCCGTGGCTAATGAGGGGTGGAAGCCCTCTCTTAGACCTCACCTGTGGCTGGTGAGGGTTGATTGGTGATTTTGCCAACCCATAGTTGGGAAAAGAAAAAGAAAGGAAAGAAAAGAAAATACAAAGGTAGGAAAAGAAAATACAAAAGTAGACAAAGAAAAAAGTAATAACAAATTTGGGAAAAAAATATCTATATTAGTACTAGCCATTTCATGTGAGATAATCAACTTCCATGTCAACGATTTTCAATCAAAATTGGTCGAATTAACTATATTTAAAATTGAATTGGCATAGATGCAATAGCTTCGGATTTTTTATTTTTTTATTTTGGGTACTTTTTCCCTTTTGGGCACCTCCATTCTAAGGATATAAGTGCTCATAATGGATAAGATAATTTCGGTTTGCAAAGTGAACCATGACTAGAAGATAAATTCAAATTAGAGGTGAAGGATGATAAAATTGTTTTGCAGATTTTGAACTCGAGTTGCTTTAATAATAATTATTTGGGTAATAAACCAAATGGAGTTAGGCACTATCTCAATGGACATTGTTTTTTTAAAACTTTCAGCTCTCAGCATTTGATCTTTAACTTCTGTTTAATGTTGACCACTTCGAATTCCTAAAACTAAATAATCATTGATTTTTGGGACCTCCTTATATCATTAAATGTTTTTATTATTTTTAAATTAAAACCTTTCTTTAGTTTTCAAGGGAAAGAACTTTGTTAATTGTTTGTTCCGTTGATTGATTTTTAATATTTGAAAGAAAAATAAAAGGTGGAATGGTTCGAATAAAAAATGAATACTTCACGGGACATGTGCCACTCGTAGAGATATGAACACATGTGAATCAATGATATCTCATTGCTTTTGCACTAAAATACACATACAATATAAGATTAGAATTTCATTCGTAAGATTATATTCTGCGTCACGAATATTTTTTAGAGTTAACGTTGTGACTTTCATATTAGAAATCATGGTTTTTGTTCAAGGAAAAAAAATCTCTTATCAATTCACTGAATTAATAGAGAGCTAAAAAGCAATTTTGCATCTTGAGTTTTGTTACTAGACACTAGGTATTTTAACTTCATGACTTTTATATAAGAAATTGCTATTATCTTGAAAAAATATGGGCCTGCTGATCAATTCAGTACCCTCTTTTCTCTCTCTCTCTCTCTCTCTCTCTTGCGCGGGGGAATAGTGCCACCCGTGGTTGGATATTTAACAAATTATATGTAAATATACGAGTCAATATTTGTATATTGTCGAAAATTTTAGGGGTTTTGGGCTAAAAAAGGCAAAGTATATAGGTAGTTAAATCTTCTTGCTTATGAAGCTTTCTTCTAATTTCTAACTTCTACAACTTTGATATAGACAGGGGTGCTTGATTTTAGAGAGAGCCAATTCCCACCCTAAAATTGGTAATCAAACCAAAATGGCCAATTCCTAGTTTGTGAAATCGAGAATCGGCCCACCTAGGCCTGGATGCACCTAGGAACCATATCGATGGATCCGGTCTAGTTTGTGAGTGCACTCAGGAACCAACAATATCAATCGAAACACTAAGCATAAGAATACTTTTCAGATTTGTTCACTCATTTCATTCAAGCATTTTAACTAACACCTCATTATCTCATAACTAGACCATGCATACTAGCCACACAACATCAAAGGCAGTGCCGTTCGAGAATTCTTGTGGTGCGTGGCCATAATCGACCTAAAGAAGGCCATCATGTTCAAGCCCCTCTTGTCTCATCCATTTCAGGTAGCGCTGACAGTACCAAATGATATCAATTTCGAGAATTTATTTTATTTAGGAGCTTAAATAGAAATTTGGGCACTTATAAATTATTGACGTTAAAACTCATAATGGCACTATAAGTTATGTGATTTAATGATCATGTAACATTTGATAAGAAAAATACTAATATAACATAGCTTGAAAAGTAAAGTATAAGAAATTCGATAAGAAAAAAAGTGACTAAAAGGAGATAATGGAACAAAGGGAAAAAGTTAAAGTTTGGTGAATTTAGTAAAATGAAAGTTAGGAAAAAAAGAAGATAAAAGTAACAAAAAAGGAGGGAGGAAGTGACATGTCATATGTCCTTTAATAATTTCCTTTAGCATCGAGAATATCATGAAAAGGGATAGAAATGGAAATAGGTTTAGAAAACAGTTAATATCAACGAAAAATTTCAAATTGGTATACCCAAAGTAAATTTAACCAAAAATAATTTTTGGATCATTAAAAACTCAAAACCGGTACACTTATGATATATTTACCCTCCATTAACTTCCGTCAAATTTTTTCGTGAAATTGCCAAGTCGGATTACATATAGCGATAATGTTAAAGTCCACGTGAAAATCCATATCAGTTTAAAATACATTTATCACATCTATATTAGTTTGAAATTTTTAATGACTCAAAAATTAATTTTAAATAAATTTGTGATAGATGTACCAATTGATCAATTCCACACTCAACCTTCTCTCCTGGTCAATATGATGACCACACTGCCATATAGTCTTCAAGCAATATGATAATCTTATCCATACGTCTAAATCTGGTTTATTGCAATCCCACACGAAACCTCGCGCTACACATCTCAAGAGAATCAGTCGACCAGTTCGGCGTGCGTTACTCTTTCACTTCAACTTGCGTACATCTTCCTCTCGCTTTCTATTCCGAGACCACTGACAATAAACACTACTCAGTACTGACGCGACCATCTAGTACAAAACGAGCAAACTTTGAGGACTTTCCCATGATACAGTTAAGCCTTCGGATACCTTTCTGAACCGCACTTGCAAACTAAACCTAAACCAGAGAAACCACCGTGGAGAGCACGAAGTTCTTCTGTATTTATCATCAGGGCACCAACCTCAGAGGAAGCAATCAAACAGCATCGTTAGCAACTCACCTTGCCGATCCGTCTTAGCTTGAAGGGTCCAACTAACATTATGCGCGCTAGAAACCAATAATGCGTCGTTCCCGACCAGGAGGAATGAAGACTTCTCCACTTCGTACGGTTCAGTGTTCCGAATTTGCGGCCCGACTATTTTCCAACCGCCAGTGAAAGTAATGACGATACGAATTAAATGGTGGAGTGGGGCTACGAGAGCTTTGTGTGCAGGGGATAGTGAACCCACTTCCTGACCGGGCAACAACCAATTCGAGAGCTGATCGGCCAAGATTGCAATCATCACGTCCCCATGTTGATATTACTAGTACGAGTACCTAGAGGGGGGTGAATAGGTTTATAAAAATTTTCTTGAAGATTGCACAATACTTTAGACAGATGAAGGATTAAAAATCAATCGTAAGACTGAGTTAAGGAAAGAGAGAATTGAACACGCGGTTTATAGTGGTTCGGCTTGATGCAAGCCTACGTCCACTCTTCTGCACTGACAGCCGATTGGCTGGATTCCACTATGAACAAAGAGATGTTACAGTGTTGATCTTCCTTGATTTCTCGATGTAGATGATCTACTACACTCGCTCAAGGTATCACCAAGTATAAACACTCTCTGTGTATACAATTTCGCTCAAACTGTATCGACTAACAATCAAGGTTCTTCAGACTCTGGAATTTTTCTATCAATCACTCACTCAAATAAACTAGAACGTCTTCCTTTTATACTCCTTTATGCCATCATAGCCGTTGGCACTTACCAAAGGAATTCCTCCAATCTACCCGTTGGACGGAATCAATTAAGAAGATCATCCGAGCTATTTAAGGAATCTGATGATAGCCCATCAATCCTGTTCGCCCATACAATCAGGATCTTGGTTTCCAAGAATAGAACATTCCAAGAATGTTTCGTCGAACATTGGATCTTCAATTGATCTTAGATAAGAATCAAAAAATCCGAAATGATTATCCAACCAAGGGATCTTTTCCAGAGGATAGGATCGAATCCTCAACCATATACTTAGGCTTCGGATTTCCTTCGTCACTGGATTAGAAAGACTGTCAGTGAGAATAGTCTTGAGTCTTGAGTCTTGAGATTACAAAGTCTTGAGACTTTAAACTGTCGACATCCAGACTAGACTGATAGAAATGTTTTGTCAGCTTCAAAATATTCTGGAAAGATTTCTCCAACAATCTCCCCCTTTTTGATGGTGACAAAACTTTCTTGTAGATTTGAACAACTTTGACCTGCAAAAACATTTTTCAAGCAATATGGCTAACTCATAAAGATTAATAAAACAACCAGACTCTGCATCCACAGCAAATTGGTTAGTTTTTCATGAGTAATACCATATAACAATACTTGATATAAATGCAACCAGTCAAGCATCAAAATCCACAGCCAATTCAGTCAAGTTCACACCCAAGTTCAAGTTCTCAAGTCATACTCAAAAATAAACATAACCACAAAAGTCAAAGTTTTTAAAAATTGTTGTTGGTTCAAATTGGTTCTCCCCCTTTTTGTCATCATTAAAAAGGGTGAGAAAGGAGTCATGTCTGCTTGGGAAGGCGCACGATATGGAAATCTCCCATTGACTGAACTACGCCTTCTAGCCTCTTCAAGTCCTCCCTTAGATGAGCTACCTCCTCTCCTTTGGCATTGGCTTGAAGTTGCAGAGCGAGGTCTTTCATCTTGTCCTCCAGGGTCACTGAAGATGCTTGTCCAGCATTCTTCATGGCTTGAATTTCACAGTCCAGAGCATATATCTGGCCACGCATTTCCAGAAGAATATCCATGATGCGATGAAAATCTGCAGAATTGTCCGTCTGTGTACTGGCATGAGCTTTCTCAGATGGAGTAAATGGAGACGATGGTGCTTCTGTATAGTCTTGCAGATTTGGTGTCGACGTATCACCTTCTTCAGGCAATTGAGAAGCCTGAAATTCTTCTGGGTCTGTTGGAGATTGTCTTGGACCTTCACTATCTACAGCATGAGGTGTAGACCTTTCTTGCTCGCCAACTCCCCCTGTCTCTAGGACATTCAAAGGGGAAGAATGATGATCATGCTCATGATTTCCCTTCTCTCCAGATTCAGCAGCAGACTTTTCTTTCTCTTCTTCAGCTTCTTTCTCCTTCTCTCTCTGTTCTTCTTCTTCTCTGCTCTTGGTTTGCTCTTCTTCTTCTCTCTGTTTCTTCTGAAGTTCTGTCGGCCGAGACACAGAACGTCTGGTTCTTGTCAGTGCATGGATAGTAGGATGTTCATCCTCTTCATCTTCATCCTCTAGGATGAGAGTTCTTTTCTTCTTTCTTGATGGGGGTACCAATAGCCTCCTTTCCTTTTCTCTTTGAAGCAGACTGAACTGGAGATTTCACTCTGAATTTCTCCATTGCCTTGGAAAGTTCTTGCAGACGCATCTTCGTTAACATCTTCAAACCTACCACCATCTTATCACACGGTTGAACACAAAGTGTTTGTGGCGGTTCAATATTCATGTGTATGAAGATCTTGGTCATCAGACCAGGATAAGGCAATTGTCCTTTGTCTTTCGACATTGCTCTGTACATATGGAAGAGAATAGTGTGCGGGAGAGAGAATTTCCGTCCTGAGTTGATCGCATACATCAACTTTGCTTCAGAAAGAGACACGGAAGTCTTTGACGTAGACTTCGGTCTTAGACAGTTGATTACAATCTTATGAAGCACAATGTTGATGGCATTCATCCTGGAATAGGTAACTTTCTTCTCTGCGTTCCTATCTTTGACAAGTTCCAGAGTAGTACGAGCAGGTGAGACTTTGATTGGTAGATAACGTCCTCGTTCAACTCCAACTATGTCTGCCAACATATTCACATCTACCACGTAGACTTGGTCTCGTACACTGAATGAAATTCTATTTGCATCCAGAAAGCTAAGATTTGAATAGAAATAAGCGGTCAGATGAGCATACCCGTCAGTAGAGTCAGAGCAAAAATTCTCAAGTTGAAACAAATTCAACTTTTCTCTCAAGTTCATGTTGATGGCGTCCAGGAAGTCAAAATCGACACTTCTAGGGTTTATCACCCCTCTTTTCAACAGCCTGAAATACACTTTTTCTTGATCCTTGGATTTGAACAAATCCATCTGATTTCCTTTTACCTTTGCTGCCACTCCCATTTTCGGTTGAAATTCAAGGAACATTCTGTCATCATCGTTCCCTTCAATTAAATTTTGTCCTGGCATACGAGGATCACTTGGAATGTTCGCAAGTGCGTCCTCTGCTTTTCCTTTCAGGGCAATTCCCAAATCCTCCATTTTCTTCAGAAAACGATACTCATTTCCATAATTTTTGTCCTTAAGGAAGTCATCTATATATTGCAATGGAGTACCGGTGCTTTTCAACGCACGATAAAGTTTATAGATAAAGGAGGGTTTTTGGACTCTTACTGGGTCGGCATCCTCGATTATCTCTTCTTCCAGAAGATTACTTTCACCTTGTGGGGTAGGAGGCGTTGAATGACGTGGATGAGAGCGAATCGGACTTTGTCGCTGACTTGCTAAGTCTTCTTCCTCAGTGAGATCGAAGTGAGTTGGTCCCTTCTTCATTCTTTGTGGTCCCCTGCTTGCGATTCTTGATGATTTCCTCGAAGAAGACATCTTTCTTTGTCGATTGGAAAATTCCTTCACTCGCTTTCCCAAGAAAAATGACCACTTTCTCGACGACGAACAGTATCGGGAGGAGAGAGCCTTTTAGGGTTTTGAAGATTGGGAAAAGAAAAACTGTATATATATAACTCAGTTTTGAAAAGGGAAGTTCAATTGGTGCAAGGAAAGTGTACGAACACT
This sequence comes from Eucalyptus grandis x Eucalyptus urophylla, assembly GCA_028830015.1. NCBI lineage: Eukaryota > Viridiplantae > Streptophyta > Magnoliopsida > Myrtales > Myrtaceae > Eucalyptus > Eucalyptus grandis x Eucalyptus urophylla. Next base: position 59,286,171 of record CM054200.1, on the reverse strand, counting down.
TCTTTTCAAAATCAATAACTGCCAAAATTATTTCTTTTGTAAAAAGACAAGTCTTCAACTTTCACGCGAATTATAGACTAACCGAACGAAAGATCGTACCTCTTCGAGTTTAGATAAAATAACTAAACGAAAATTTGTACCTTTACAACTTACAGTCTATAGCCACGAATGTCTAAGTCTGAGGATTTAAAGTCTGAAAGATTAGAGTCTTAGAGTTGGTGAGTCTCTAGACTTTAACTTCTTCAAGCTTCAAAATGTTGAGTCTTGAACAGATAAAGTCAAATTGATTTTTCTCCAAAGGCTTTGTGAATATATCCGATAGTTGACTCTTTGAATCAACAAATTGAATCGAGATTTCTCCATTTTGAATATGATCTCTAATGAAGTGATGTCGAATCTCAATATGCTTTGCTCTTGAATGAAGGATTGGATTTTTGGTGAGATTGATCGCACTGGTGTTGTCACATCTGATTTCTGTGCATGAGTCTTCAATCCCAAAGTCTTGTAGCTGTTGTTTTATCCATAGAATTTGCGAACAGCAGCTTCCAAGAGCTACATACTCTGCTTCTGTCGTTGAGAGAGCTACAGTGCTTTGCTTCCTCGAAAACCAAGACACTGTCCTGTTTCCAAGCAGTTGACAAGTTCCAGAAGTGCTTTTTCTATCGACTCTGCAACCGGCCAGATCTGCATCTGCGTATCCTAGAAGATTAAAGTCTCCCTTCTTGGGATACCAGAGACCGATGCTTGAAGATGAGGCAACGTATTTGATAACACGTTTTACAGCACTGAGATGGGATTCTCTAGGATCTGATTGAAACCTAGCACAGATGCAAACACTCAACAAAATATCAGGTCTAGAAGCAGTAAGATAAAGAAGTGAACCGATCATGCTCCTGTACAGCTTTTGATCTACTTTCTTCCCTTCTTCATCCTTGTCTATCTTCTGAGAACATAACATTGGTATGTCGGTCTTTTTGCACTTTTCCAATCCAAACCTTTTGACAAGATCATTCGCATATTTTTCTTGATAAATAAAAGTTCCTTCCTTCATTTGTTTCACTTGTAGTCCAAGAAAGAATGTTAACTCTCCCATCATACTCATTTCAAACTCATCCTGCATAGACTCAGAAAATTTCTTGCATAGACTTTCATTTGGTGATCCAAAAATAATATCGTCCACATATATTTGAGCAAGTAAAAAGCTTTTGTTTTCCTTTTTGATAAACAAAGTAGTATCTACTTTACCTTTGACAAAACCATTCTGTAATAAAAACTTACTTAGTCTGTCGTACCAAGCTCGAAGTGCTTGCTTTAAACCATACAAGGCCTTTTTCAGTCTGAAGACTGAGTTTGGCTTCTTTGGGTCTTCAAACCCAGGTGGTTGTTCCACATAAACTTCCTCATGGATGAATCCATTTAGGAATGCACTTTTGACGTCCATTTGGAATAACCTAAAATTTTTATAACAAGCAAACGCAAGTAATAGACGAATAGCTTCTAACCTTGCTACTGGAGCGTAAGTCTCATCATAGTCTATTCCTTCTTCTTGCGGATATCCTTTGGCCACGAGTCTTGCTTTGTTTCGTACGACTTTTCCTTCTTCATTCATCTTGTTCCTAAATACCCATTTGGTTCCAATAACAGTTTTACCTTTTGGTTTAGATGTCAATTCCCAGACATCATTGATGTTGAACTGTCTGAGTTCTTCTTGCATAGCTTCGATCCAACTTTCATAAGATAAAGCTTCTTCTATGCTTTTTGGTTCAATTTCAGAAATGAGAGCCACAGCCCTAGATTCTTCACGCCTTTTTGATCTGGTGCGGATTCCTTCATTGATTTCACCAATAATGAGATCTTTGGGATGACTGGATTTATGCTTCCAGTTACTGGTTGATCTGCCTGGTTGATAATCTCTTTCTTTATTTGAATCTTCATGAGTTTCTTGATGTTGGACTTCCAGAGACTGAGATGCTTCTTGAGTTGTACGCGTTGGAAGGTCTGGAGTGGGTTCAGACTCTTCATACTGAGTCTGGCTGGATTCATCTTGCATTGAGTCTTGGAATTTGACATTCATTGATTCCTCCACCGACTGGCTTTTCTTGTTATAGACTCTGTAGGCTTTGCTTGATGTAGAATATCCAAGGAAGATGCCTTCATCTGATCTTTCTTCAAACTTACCAACTCGATCATATGAAATAATAGGCTTCTTACCTTTGAACAATTCATAGGGGGTTTTCTCTAAAATAGGTCTTAAAAAGACTCTATTTATAATATAGCATGCTGTTAAAACAGCTTCAGCCCAAAATCGTGAAGAAATTTTGCTTTCAATTATAAGTGTTCTAGCCATTTCTTGAAGAGATCTATTCTTTCTTTCCACAACTCCATTTTGCTCTGGAGTATATGGAGAGGAAAACATATGATTAAAACCAGATTTATCACAAAATTTCGTAAAATCTTGATTTTCAAATTCACTTCCATGATCTGTTCTTATGGTTGAGATTGCACATCCTTTTTCATTTTGAACCTTTTTGGCAAATTTTTCAAAATACGAAAAGGTTTCTGATTTACTTGCAAGGAAATATACCCAAGTGAAGCGGGAGTAATCATCCACAATTACTAGGCAATATTTCTTACCTCCAATGCTCTGGGTTCTGGTCGGTCCGAAGAGATCCATATGAAGCAACTGTAGTACATGATTAGTAGAGACATGATTTATTGGCTTAAATGAATTTCTTACCTGCTTTCCCAGAATACATGGAGTGCATGAATCAGACTTTTGGTATGGCAATTTAGGTAGACCTCCAACAAGCTTCTTTGATGAGATTTTGGCTAATTGTTTCATGTTGACATGGCCAAGCTTTCTGTGCCATAAGACTGCTTCATCTTGAATTGAGATTAGGCATTGTGCTTCATTTGGTTTTACATCAAGGAGGTATATATTTCCATGCCTTCGACCCATGAAAGACTGAGTTGAGTCTTTGCTAATTCCAGAACATATGCCTTCTTGAAAGGAGATCTTGAAACCGGTATCACATAATTGGCTAATGCTTAGAAGATTGTAGTTGAGTCCTTCCACTAGAGAGACATTGCTTATTGTGAGATTTCCAATTTTCACAGTTCCAAATCCCACAATGCTTCCTTTGCTGTTTCCTCCAAATGAAACTTTTCCACCATTTACTTGAACAATCTTTATAAAGCAGTTTGAGTCTCCTGTCATGTGTCTTGAACATCCGCTGTCAAGATACCACTTAACTTTCTTTTTGACAGAGACCTGCATTAAAAGAGAGTCTCAAGCTTTCTTTGGTACCTAAATTTTCTTGGGTCCTTTGTCGTTAGTAGAATAAGCATTACTAGGCCATACTTTTTTAACAGGCTTCCAAACCATAGGACACTCTTTTTCAAAATGATCCTTACTGTTACACTTTGAACACCTTAGAGCATTTCGACCTACAGACTTTACAAAGACTTTCTCGAAATGATTTTTGTAAGCCTCTTTTGACGGTCTTTTCTTAATTCTTTCTTTTACTTTTGGAAAATCAATCAAAGGAATTGTTTCTGCTGTCATACCTAAACCAGACTTATTGAAGTAAGGTCTTTGGACTGAAAGAACTTTTTCAAGTTTTTCAGACCCTATTGAAAATTTCTTTGAAATATTTGATAAGTCAGTTTTTAAGAAAGCATTTTCTTTTGAAAGTTTATCTTCATTCTCCTTAAGAGTAGAAACATTCAAGTCTAAACTTTTCACTTTTTCTTCTAAAATATTTTCCTTTTGTTTTAAAACTGAGTTTTCCTTTTTAAGTTCGGAAATCTTTTTGAGAGAAGTTTTAAGACTAAAACATAGTTCATCAATGTATTTAGAGACTTTGACAGGGATTTTATAATCACTTACCTCAAATTCACTGTCTGAGTCTGATCCAGAGTCTGAGTCTGATTGTGCCATCAGACACAGATTGGCATATTCCTCATCACTATCTTCACACTCTGTATCGCTCCAAGTTTTGGCTTTGAGAGCTTTTCGAGACTTTTCAGCTTTTCCTCTCTTCTTCTTTAGGAGAGGACAATTTGGTCTGATGTGTCCCTTTTTCTTACATTCGAAGCAAACTACATCTTTGTTTGGTTCCTCATTATCAACAAACTTTGTTTGCTGTTTCTGAAGACTTTGTTTCCTTGAGTTGAACCTTCTTCCTTTTCTATTCAGCTTTCTGAACTTTCTAATCATTAGAGCAAGCTCCTCATCGTCCAGATCTTCTTCAGAGTCTGTATCATCAGAATCATCGTTAGATTTTAATGCAATGGATTTCTTACCTCTTGGATCTTCGTCTTCATTAATTCTTTCCACTTCGTAAGACTGAAGAGTTCCAATTAGCTCGTCTACAGATAATGGCATAATTCTTTGCGTCTCTCTTATTGAAGTCTTTATATGATTCCAATCCTTGGAGAGTCCACGCAGCAGTTTGTTCACCTTCATAGGATCAGAAATTTTCTGTCCTTGATTTTCAAGGCCATTGACAATATCTGTAAAACGGCTAAACATGTCAGTTATAGATTCTCCTGGTTTCATTTTGAAGGCTTCATATTGACCAAGGAGAATGTTAATTCTGGTCTCCTTCACTCGATCTGTCCCTTCATAAGTGATATGTAATCTGTCCCAGACTTCTTTTGCTGTGACACAAGAAGATATTCTGTTATACTCAGTTGGTGATAAAGCACAATATAAGGAGTAAATTGCTTTTGCATCGAGTGCTTGTCTCTTGTTTATCTCTTCTTGAGACATTCCGCTGATATCAACAGTTTCTTTCCCTCTTTCGGATACTGATGCAGCAGTAGGAATAATTCCTCTTTCCACCACATCCCATTCCAGAGGATCCTTTGACCGTAGAAAAGCTTTCATCTTGTTTTTCCAGATGTTGTAATCCTTTCCATCAAAGTAGGGTGGTCTGGTATTGCTTTGCCCTTCCACCAGCCCTGGTGCTAGCATACTAGCCATGGATCTTTTACTCTGAAGTAAAACACTTCAAATAAAGTAAGAACACGAGCTCTGATACCAATTGATATTACTAGTACGAGTACCTAGAGGGGGGTGAATAGGTTTATAAAAATTTTCTTGAAGATTGCACAATACTTTAGACAGATGAAGGATTAAAAATCAATCGTAAGACTGAGTTAAGGAAAGAGAGAATTGAACACGCGGTTTATAGTGGTTCGGCTTGATGCAAGCCTACGTCCACTCTTCTGCACTGACAGCCGATTGGCTGGATTCCACTATGAACAAAGAGATGTTACAGTGTTGATCTTCCTTGATTTCTCGATGTAGATGATCTACTACACTCGCTCAAGGTATCACCAAGTATAAACACTCTCTGTGTATACAATTTCGCTCAAACTGTATCGACTAACAATCAAGGTTCTTCAGACTTTGGAATTTTTCTATCAATCACTCACTCAAATCAACTAGAACGTCTTCCTTTTATACTCCTTTATGCCATCATAGCCGTTGGCACTTACCAAAGGAATTCCTCCAATCTACCCGTTGGACGGAATCAATTAAGAAGATCATCCAAGCTATTTAAGGAATCTGATGATAGCCCATCAATCCTATTCGCCCATACAATCAGGATCTTGGTTTCCAAGAATAGAACATTCCAAGAATGTTTCGTCGAACATTGGATCTTCAATTGATCTTAGATAAGAATCAAAAAATCCGAAATGATTATCCAACCAAGGGATCTTTTCCAGAGGATAGGATCGAATCCTCAACCATATACTTAGGCTTCGGATTTCCTTCGTCACTGGATTAGAAAGACTGTCAGTGAGAATAGTCTTGAGTCTTGAGTCTTGAGTCTTGAGATTACAAAGTCTTGAGACTTTAAACTGTCGACATCCAGACTAGACTGATAGAAATGTTTTGTCAGCTTCAAAATATTCTGGAAAGATTTCTCCAACACATGTGCATGTTGAATAGTCCGTCATCAATTTCTCTTTTCGCGATCAAGTCTATTTTGCTAATAAACAACGTGTGGAAAAGCGATCTTCTCAGACTTTTTGTTGCACGACATGTCCATTTATTTGAATACTTATAGAGCCGATGAAATGGTTGGATGAAAAAGGTCTCATAAATATATACCTAACTCATACCGAAAATGGCGGTTCCCACTGCCGACTTATTTCACCTAGCTACGACCGTCCCTCTCTTTCTTTCAATGTAATGTCGAACTTTCTCTAAACATGCAAGTTGTGATTGGGCCTATTTCATGGAGCCCGCACCACGCCTAAAAAAAATTGTCCATCAACTTGCTCATTCCAAGATTCAACTTTCAAATCTTCTATGACTTACTATATTTCTTGATTTAGAACCAGATGGGTCATCCGGATGACACGGTTTTGGAGATTGGATTTTTTTGCCAATGGCCGATGGAATAAAAATCCATTCTAAAATTGGAGAATTATATGAATTAGGGTTTATATGTAGCTTAAGTACCTTGTCTGTTTGATGTGCTATCCATATGATCAAATCATATGGCCGTGGCTCATCATTGAATTACATATTTTACACTGAATGTCCAGAATAAAAACCCTTTATTATTAGCATGGATCAACTTCCATGTCATATCATGTGAAGCATATTGACTAGTTTGATGGTGCATTAATCGAGCTAAATGATTCGTAAGAGTACACAACTCATATTCAACTCTCTCATTACGCAATAATCATAAACTCTCAATGTGTATGCAGCTTGAATTAAAGTTTAATTAAGCTAGTTGATTGGAAATGAAAAAAGTGTGACGATGCCCTTCATTTGGTTGTGCTAACCTTCTCAAGTCCAAAAGATATGAACTCGATAGCGGAAGATACACATAAAATAGTGAACCCTATCGTTTCACAATCTTGAGTCAATCGGTATCAATAAAGTGATTGAGAGTTATGAAGGGAAATTCATCGGTGTCTGATATATATATTTTAAAGAAAAATGTAAACATTATAACAATGTTCTTCCGTGAATTTATGAGTGTTTAGTAAAGAGCAAAAGAAAGGATGAAATAAAGGGGACTCAATAATTCTAACCATATCATCACAATACCTAAATGATATATGATTTTTCTCATATATTTACCTGACATTTAATATCGATCCATTGTATCTTGTACTTCAGACTGATGCTTTTTGAGAACATTACTTGAAAACTACAACGAATCACATTGTTCTATCAAGTTCACATGATTGAACTATAATAGTAAATATGATATAGACTTTGACACTGTTGCAAGGTCCTTTTAAATCCAAATAATGTCAAACCTACCAAATAGCTGGAACGTTAAGCGATGCACAAAACTTTTATCCATCGTTGAATTTGATTAACTTCTTATTACTACTTATAGTCCATCACATTGTTTACCATGTCAAATTTGTATATAGCTACAATGCTGATATAGCTACAATCCTAAAAGGAAATTAGTAAGAAGGTGAAGACTTTTGCGATATATATCAACGAATTACCGAAAAAACAAGGGACAAAACTGGAGGAAAATCGAAACGTACGCTTTGGTGGAGGCATACGTGGTCAGAAGAGGAAACGAAGGGATACACACTGAGGAACCAGAACCACTGTTCAAGATCGCTCCTCTCTTCCTCTTCAACATTCCATCGATCACTCCCTTCGTCGCCCACACGGCTGCATTGACGTTCACTCTCAACATGCTCTCCATCAACTCTCGATCCACCTCGTGAAAGCACCTCGGGTACGGATAAGCCGACCCCGCGTTGTTGACGAGCAACCCGACGTCGATCGCTTCTGTGGCTCCTGCAATGGCTGCTGCTATCTCCTCTCCGCTCAGCTTCGTGAGGTCTGCGACCCCAGTCTTGACCTGGACAAACTATCTCATGCGTCGGAGATACCATCACTCGGGAATTCACGCGAATTTTTAACGTAAATGGCATATGAAGTGCTAACTATGTGATGGACCTCGGTGGTTGCTCCGAATCTATCCCTCAGCTCACTCGAGGTGGCTTCGAGTTTGCTGGGGTTCCAGCTAATGAGCCCAAGGTTGAGGCCCTTGGAGGCGAGCTCGAAGACCAGGGCTTTCCTGATGCCGTCGGTGGTGCCGGTGACAACGGCCCACGAGCCGTAGTCCTGCAAGTCCTTCGGGTACCTCAGGAAGTGGCGTGCAGCCATCGGGCGAAGGCGAGCAGGTTCTTGAAGAGCGAGATGAAGCATGGTACGGTGGCCGTGGCGATCAAGAAGTCCGCAAGTACCATCGCTTTGTGCGGAATGTGGTTTCACCAGATAAAGTAGTGTTGGCAATTGCTAAACATTTATAGACGTGTCTCTCACCTCACTGCTCTGCACAACTCCACGGCGTACCATCTCTCCTCACCCGTCCGAAAGATAGTTTTGTACCCGGATATTCCTATTGTAAATTGTCAGTGTAAATTATTTTCTCACAGTGATCTATATATATATATTATATTTCGTTGATATGTGCATGATGAGATGCAATAAAGACACCAGTTTGTCTTAATGTGATGTGATATGGTTAAGAGGAGTCTGAATAGTTATATTATAAATGAAGTATAAATATGATGATTTTAGAAGATAGCCAACTGCTAATAATAGAACCTTTCAAAAAAGAATGATCTTCTTTTTTTTTTTCTCTCACACTCCATAAAAACAGAACGAACAAAAGGCAATTTCATTTCTATTTTAAGAAAACAATTAACATTAACGCTGAAGAATGTGAATACTCTCTTCATGATTGTACTTGGACCATCGTGAAATCATATTGTCCATCGTTCACTTGTGATTCAATGTATGTTCCTAGATAATTCATTTATTACACAATAAAAATGTTAGTTGTTTATTCCGCCGTCTTTCATCCCTCATTGGTCTCAGAGCCTGTGTCATGATATTTATCTTGTTTTTCTGTTGAATTTTCTCACAAACTACTTGATATGTGGATTAAGAGGATAAATTTCATATTGTTTGAATGTTCATTGATTAGAAATTGCAACACGAATCATCGAAACGAACCAAAGCAATGAATGGCTTTGGAGGTCGTGGATGACCATTTTTGTTTTGGCCATTTTTCGGAATATTTTTCGGCCAAATTCAATTTTTGAATATATGAAATGAAAGTATTTGTCGAGATGATCATAATGGTGGGTGACATGCCACCGGACGATGCCAAACGCGCCTACACGTGCCAGAAGGCGTTGTGTGTAAGCGCCACCCACACGCTGAGAATGCCCAGCACATAAGTGCCACGCATGCGTTGGCGAATCAATTTGGGCTGACGTCAATGATGACATTACCAACGGTCGGTAATTGACCTACTGACTGGTGACCCGACCGACTAGAGATCCAATCTGACCTGGATGAAGACATAACTCGAAGACTCGATCGGGTTGATTGGTCAGGCAGTTAGATCGATTGGACAGGCCAGAAGCCATATTGGCTTGCCGTCACATGCGCCACATGTGCCAAGCACTCAAACATCACGTGTGGGAGTCCACTCGGCGCGTGGTTGGTGGTGTTTGGTTCGTATGAATATGCTCTACATTATGATGTATTTATTTTACATGTTTGAATCTTTTAAAGGTGTAAAAATGCATACAAAACCCTAAATACGCATAATTTTTAGAGTATAAGCAAATTGTTTATTCCTCCAAACTTGTATTTCTCTATGGTTTTGGAAATACATAAGTTAGTCTACATGTAAATGACCACATATATGTCGTGTAGAGCTTGGCTTGGTGATAGCATGTATATGCTTTGATATGCTTGCAATTTCCTAGTTTCGAATAAACTCGAACAATGGCTTCCTTAATCTTTTCACTACATCATGAATTCCGCTTTCGATTATAGTTGTTGTATGAATGTTTGTACATTTATTCACATCGTGCTATGCTTTTTGATATTAATTGAAAATGTAGAAATTACATGAAGTCATATAATTATTTCTTTAGTAAAAATTGTAGGGTGGTAGAATTCAAAGGTGCCCTTACATAGAACTTGATATTTGTACAAATTAAACTAATTAATGATAGTAAAATAATCGTACACAAAAGCTGATTGAGAATATAGTGAATTTTCATTTCTATACATTTTATTAAATTATCATTAATTTAGTTTGTCTTTTCTGCAAATTAAATGTGTATTAATGTAGAAAATGTGCTACTATTGCTTCTGCGTTTATTATGTCAATGTGGCTGTAGCAATTGATTATGTTTTTGGCATCAAAGACCATTGTGGCCGACTTCAATAAGGGTGAAATGATGAATGTTTATAATTATGATAGTTTGCATTAAAAGGTTCAGTACATCTTTAACGGGTAGGAGGTTTTGGAAACCCTAAACAACACCATAGATAAACTCGAGCATGGAACCTCAGTTCAACACAAAAGATATCAAAAAATTTATAAAGCTTGGAAAAAGAAAAATAACATTGCATGCATCACGTTACTAAGTTGTATGTAGGTTGATATCATATATGAATTTGAATGTTATGATAAAGCTCAAGTAATATGGAGTGCCTTGAAAGATAAGATTAGGAATACATCTGTCATAAAGTTAAGGAGACTCATCATCAAATTTGACACATATCGAAAGCATTCAAATCTAATGATGAGGTAGCATCTTCAAGAAATGTTAAACATGATATGTGAGCTGAAGTTGATAGTTTACGCTCCTTACTAATGAACAGTAAGTTCATGCTATTATAAGGATTCTTCTCGACAGTTTGGAGCATATAAAAATCAACATGACGCACAATGAGAATATTATCATTTTTTACGATATAGTGCATCTTTTGAATTAGAGGATGAATGTCTAAAGGCTGCAAAATCCTCTGTCCATGCTTATGTTGCTAAATTGGGCTTCTACAAAGTTTCGAGCTTCAAGCGTATGGGGAACCATAAATTTAACAACAAATGGAAGGAGATTGATTAGGCACCCAATAGAGTTAAGACCTTCCCATGCAAAAAATGTGGTGGAAAGAAGGACATGGCTAAGATGGTTGAAACTTTTAAGGCATCGATGGTGAAAGAATTTGAGATGACTGATAATGATCTCATGAATTATTTCCTTAGGATCAAAGTAAAGCAAAGTGCCAAGGAATTTTTTATTTCTAAAAAAGGATATGCAGAAAATATCATTGAAAAATTTAATATGAAGAATTGTATTCTGATCAATGCACTAATTGAGTGCGGTACCAAACTTTCAAAGTTTGATGATGGTGTTGATGTTGATTTGATATATTATAGAAGCTTGATGGGGAGTTTGAGATACTTGACATGCACGGGACTGGATATCATGTATAGTGTTGGAATTATGAGTTGATATATGAAGAAGCCGAAGTCAACTCATCTTAAAGATGTAAAAAAGATACTTCCGTGCATCAAAGGTACTACTTCTCATGGCCTACACTACTATCGTTTTGAATCCTTCCAACTTAGAGCTCATTTAGATAGTGATTATGTTGGAGATATCAATGATCGAAAGAGCATTACAAATTTTGTATTTTTCTTATGTGAAAATGCTTTCACATGGTTATCAAAGAAACAACTCAGTGTCACTCTATCGACATGTAAACTCGATAATGGAAGGTACATATAGAATAGTGAACACTATCCTTTAACGATCTTGTGGGCACCCCCGCGTAAGCATTTGAATGTAAAAAGTGAATCGTGCTTAAGAGGGTCCAAAGTAGAAGCACGATCTTTGTCGAAAGACCCGAAAACACAGTGTATAAACGAAAACTTATGCATACCGAATGAAAAATAGAAAGTCTTCATATCACATGCCATATTCAAGGCTCGACCACAGACCCATATCACGCCACTCCAAGCTTTCATATCCAAGTCATGCCCACAAGCTGCAATTACGTCGGGGTGCGTCTGAAAATGCGATTACCATGTTCGATGACCTAACGACGCGATCTTTCTCGAGCTCTCAACCATTTCGCGTAACATTCGAGACCCCAAACGGTGATTGTGTCCAGCGTGCGTGCCACGAACGCCTGAACCGAGTGCGACCAATAGGGGTTGCACACCCGGTCGTACCCGATCCACCGCACGCTAGCTCTGCTGAATATCTCCGCCGAAGGTATGAGGAGATACTGTCTCTTCATCCTGATCATTTTGGTGGCAATGAAAAGGGGAGCCTGCAATATAATTGGGATTCAAGCGCAGCGTTAGTTCTAAAAGCTTTTTCCTTGGGACTTGCGATTCATTAATTTCCATGAAAACTTAATTACACATTTGAAGTGAATCTCTAACATCCAAGTATAACTGTTTATCTCATAATTTCAAACAAACAGTCAAGGAGAAGAAAACAAGCACAATAACAAGACCATAAACAAAAGAACGCACAATTCGAAATTATACCTTTGCAAGATACAATGCCAGAAAAACCGTTCTCCTTTAGCTCATATAATGTATTGTTTCACCAATTAGCAAAGGGCATCGTGTGGCATTTAACTAGCAAGTACAATCGATACAGCTAGGGGATGTTTTGGAGGTCAGGGGTTAGTAAATGAGGCATGCAAGGTCAATAAATTTACCGACCTATTTCACTTCTTCTTACAGAATAGTGAATTTAGGACTTTTTGAACAATTTTTCTCATGTGGAGAATAGTGAGAGGAAATAAGTGATTGCATGGTCTGGCTGATATGAAACATCACCAGTAAGATAATCGCACGGACCACCGCATAGATTGGATTATATGACCCCCAACATGCGTTGTGGAATTTTTGCTAATCACGAAGTACCTAGGCTTCTAATCATCTTCCCTCTATTTGTGAAGTCATGGAGAATGAGACATTTCTCTAGTCTTTATTTTTTTTGGGCTGAATATCATCCATTGAACAAGATTAAATTGATCTATTGAAACTTGAGTGGTTATTACGTCATTGAAGGAGAAAGTATATTATGCATCCATTTTACTACCGATGTGGAGAAGTGAGTCAATTAGTTTTAATAAAGTGATTGTGTTACGAAGGAAATTCATTGGCGTCTGATTTTCTTTTTTTAAAAGGAAATATTAAACATTATAATAATGTTCTCTCGCAAATTTATGAGTGTTTAGTTAGGAGCAGAGAAGAGGACATAACAAAGAAGACACAAGAATTCTAACCACATCATCATAATACATAAATGATATATGATTTTTCTCATACATTTACCTGACATTGAATATCAATCCCTTGTCCCTTGTACTCCAGACTGATGCTTTTTGAGAATGTCGCCAGAAAACTGCAACAAATCGCATTGATATATCTAAGTTCACATGATTGAACTATAAGAATAGATTGGATATAGACTTTGACACTATTGAAAGGTCCTTTTAGATCCAAATAATGTGAAACATACTAAATTGTTGGAATATTAAGTGATGTATAAACTTTTGTCTGGCATTGAATTTCATTAACTTATTATTACTGCTTATGATCCACCACATTGTTTACAATATCAAATTTGTATATCAATCCTGATATAGCTACAATCCTCAAAGGAAATTAGTAAGAAAGAGAAAACTTTTGCATTATAAATTTGATTAACAAATTGCCGAAAAAAGAAGACACAAAACTGGAAGAAAATCGAAACGTACGCTTTGGTGGAGGCATACAAGGTCATAAGAGGATACGAAGAGATATACACGGCGGAACCAGATCCCATGTTCAAGATCGCTCCTCTCTTCCTCTTCAACATTCCATCGATCACTCCCTTCGTCGCCCACACCGCTGCGTTGACGTTCACTCTCAATATGCTCTCCGTCAACTCTCGATCCACCTCGTGAAAGTATTTCGGGAGAGAAGCCATCCCCGCGTTGTTAACCAGCAACCCGACGTCGATCCCTTCCGTCGCTCCTGCAATGGCTGCCGCTATCTCCTCTCCGCTCAGCTTCGCGAGATCGGCGACCACGGTCTTGACCTGGACAAAGTGTCTCGTGCGTCAGATGTACCATCACTCGGGAATTTTAACGTAAATGGCATATGAAGTGCTAACTATGTAATGGACCTCAGTGGTTGCTCCGAATCTATCCCTCAGCTCCCTCGAGGTGGCCTCGAGTTTGCTGGGGTTCCGACCGACGAGCACGAGGTTGAGGCCCTTGGAGGCGAGCTCGAACACCAGGGCTTTCCCGATGCCGTCGGTGGCGCCGGTGACGATGGCCCACGAGCCGTAGTCGCGCAAGTCCTTCGGCTTCCTCACGAACGTGGCGTGCAGCCATCGGGCGAAGCCTAGCAGGTTCTTGAAGAGCGAGATGAAGCCTAGTACGGTGGCCGAGGCGATCAAGAAGTCCGCAAGAACCATCGTTTTGTGCGGTGTGTACTTTCACCAGAGGACTTCGGGATGGCAAGTGCTAAACATTTGTTGACGTCTCTCTCACTCACTGCTCTCCAAAACCCCGCGACGTACCAGCTCTCCTGACCGCATGTCCAGAGATATTTTGTACTAGAATCTTCCTAGTGTAAATTGACAGTGTTTAAATTATTTTCTTGGAGTTGGAGTGATCTACAGCCCATCCCCTCTCTGTCTCTCTCTTCCTTCTATCTCCACTCGCTCCGTTACAATCCCGCAGCAACCCACGGCCACACAGCCCCCGCGCCCCACCTCCGTTAGGCTTTTGAGACCTCTTAAAGCGCTGGAGTAATCCCGTCGGACCGGAGCAATTTCCTGTCTTAGGTCTGGTCGACAGGGTAATGACCATGGCCTTCTTCTTGACCCAGTTTAGGATTAAGTTAATGTTCTTTAACGCAGGGGTCGCTATGGAGATAAAGACCTAGCCAATGTTTGGGAACAGTCACCAATTTTGACAAAGCGAAGGAAGGAAAGAAATGACTAGACGAGTGCCGGGCGTTGCACATCTACCATGCGCGCTGGATGCACTTGTCCCATCAGTCAGGCGAGGCTGGCTTCGTCCAATTTTGTCAAAACTCATTAAGATAGAAATTACTACGGAAATTGACAGATTGAATAATAAAATAAATAAATCAAAATAAATAAATCAAACACCATAATTCGATGATAATGATTTCCTTTCAAAGAGAGTATCGATAAATTTTATTATAGATAACGTGATATAATAAAAGATTACACGCTCGAGTCATTTAAATACTTTTAAAGATCCATTATACTAAATAACTCGTCTAGTGTTTAACTTTAAATTCTTCGCTAAATAATCTCTCAATCTTAAGAAAAAATTTACAAATTTCACCATAAAATTTCATAGTTACAAACACTAATTTGATGAATGTAATTTACCAGTTTCCTTTGTGGGTCTTCATTCACCAAGCACTCGTACACAAACAGCACTTCAAGGAGACCTCACGACCACGGCAAGACTTGCTTTACATATATAGAAGCAAGACCCACAAAAATAAACCCTTGAATGTTAGTATCACCGCCACAGAGAAGAAGTCCAAGTCTGTCGCGTCTTGGTCAAAAAAAGGAAATCAATTGACCGAGTAATTGCGATTGTAATACATGTTTGATTTCCAATATTAGTTCAAAGGCTTCGACAATCCAAATATAAGTTGTTGCTTATATTACCTCCTCTACTTTGCCCGGTGGATTCAAATTTGATATCAGAAAATATCCAACTTGGACTTTAACTCTGAAATAGGAAATATGTAATTTCATGGCACAAATTTGGATGTCCATAAATAACAATATATCTTAGATTAGGATTCGTTTGTAGGTCCAAACTCGAGATATATTTTAACAATCTCCACCTTGACTCAACGTTTGAGACAAGTCACAATCACTTTGCTAAAATTTAAACTCTATTGCTACTCTCCTAGCCCTCAATGGGTTCATTGGCCATAGATATTTTTCAAGTCCAAGCCGTGCTTAAACTTCATCATAATCGTGGACCTCATTAGAACATCAACTCCACATGCACCTTTAGCTACTTTACAAGGATTTTTCGACGCAATTTCCTTAACCGTAGATAAAACAAAACGATTGTTACATCTATATCTATCAGGAGATCAAATACATACATTATCAATATCAGTAGTTAACCACTGGAGTTTGCCCCAGTGGCCACCCTTCCAACATAGAAGGGGGAGGTGGGGAGTTCGGATCCCCACCTTCTCAGAGGAGGATTGGAGTAGGATGAATTAGTTTCAAGTGTGGGTTTCAACTCCTACGCCCTGCAAGAAGGCAGGATAAAAGTCTGAGAGTGAGAGTGAGAGTGAGAGTTAGAATATGAATAGAGTAGGATTGACAAAAAAAGAAAAAAAAATCAGCAATTATAGTAACCGTTGGCTTTATAGGTCCCATGTCAATTATCTAAACACCATCCATGTCAATTATCTCGTTAGTATTTGTATAAGTCTGAGAGTGAGAGTTAGAATAAGATTATAGCAAGATCGACAAAAAAATAAATAAAAAATCAGCAGTTGTAGTAACCATTGGCTTTATAGGTCCCATGTCGCTACAAACACCATCCATGTCAATTATCTTGTTAGTATTTATTAAATCTGAGAGTGAGAGTTAGAATAAGAATATAGTAAAGATTGACCCAAAAAAAAAAAAAAACACCATCCATATCAATTATCTCGTTAGTATTTGTATACGTTACTTCAAGAGTTTTTAGTTGCAATTCCATCTCAAGTTGAACAGTATTCGATCTGTTTCGAATATATTTGTAAAATCTCTGTCATACTACTCTCTTTCTAGATATTTATTTATGGAAATATTTACAATTAATTTGTTTTACATTATCTTTTAAATGTCAATTTCTTGCATCCATGCAATGTTCTTTGTTAGGAAAATACTCGCATTTTTACATAAAATACTCGTACGTACTTTTAAAACAAATTCCCTCTTTCGCACGTTTTGCAATTATTCGCGCTATTGGAGATACATGTATTATGTTTATAAAAAAGTACTCCAACTATGAATTCATTTCATATATTTTCTTTATTCAATTAATTACGTGACATGTAAAAAATCATTTATGCCCAAAATATGATTATTTATCCTTGTCATACCCAAATTCTGTAACGGCTTTTCTAAGAAATTTTCAAAATTTAAAAATTTGATTGGACCTTCAATACGAGCAAAACCTGTAAAAACGCATAGAAGCACAACTCGCTCGAAACCTATGAGGTGAACTCTCAAAGTTATTCTAAAAATTTAAAGTCACAAAATGAAAAGAGAAAAAATAAATAAGAAAACAAGATAACTGAAATGACAAGGTCACGTCAATCAGATGAAAACAACGTGTGGTTTTAGATACATTGCATAATAGAGTTTATGGTCTTTTATGAGCACCATGTCTGTGTAAATTTTCAGCATTTAATTAAAAAGTAAAAAAAAAAAAAAATTAGAACCGTTTGGGTTGAAATTTATCAAACAACCAAAATCTGCTGCACTTGAATGCAACGGCGAAAAATCACGAGGGCATCGTACCCAGCGGAAACTATAGGGTGACCCGGTGCTCTCTTTGTAGGAAGAATGACAAATGGGAGCAAAGGCTTACTGGCATAATGATGGTTTTTATTAGAGATGGGCTAAGGGCCGTTCGCCCATGTTGGGCCTAAAAGCCCGGCCCACAAGAGTATGGCCCATGGATGAAGGGGCACAATTAATTGTTTTTTGGAGGGACATATATAAGGGAGGAGAGAGAGGGAGAACGTACCTTTTGGCATTAACGTACGTACGTCTCCCTCTCTTTCCAATGCTCTCTCTCTCTCAAATAGAAGAAACAGTAAGCACAAGGCAACTTTCTTCTCCCCTTCCAAGCGAATTGTCGTCATCGGATCGAACAGAGCCAAATTCCCTTCCTCACGTCGGCGTTGGTGTTTAATTTGTGGCTATCAAGGTACGCTCGAATCCGTGGTGTGCTTTAGGATCGGTGATATGTGATTTTCCCGGGCTTGTCTTCCGCATTCGTTTTAGGGGTTCGATTTAGTATCGAATCCGGTTTTTGGGGATCCGTTAATCCCAACATTGGTATCAGAGCCCTAGTTCATGTTTTCCTGACCCCTTTCATGTTTTTTGATTGAATTTTCGCGAAAATTTTCGGCCGACAAGGATTGGGGCGCAAAATCCCGACACCCGAGCACTGTTTGATCCGTTTTTCCAGTTTCTGTAAGTCGAAATCCATTTATGAAGGCACAGGTGAAGGGGCTCATCGAGTCCAGCGACATGTCGTGCGCCGCTGGGCGACGCTGCAAGCGCCCGAAGCGCTGGCTCGCCTAGCGCGTGTGGCACATGCGCCGGTCGGCGAACCAGCATGTGCGCACCGCCGGCCGGCGGCACGCGCCGGTCGACGAATCGATGCGTGCTGACGTCAGCATGACGTCACCCAACAGTCCGTAACCGCTGGGATGACGTCATCGATGACGTCAGCGCCGACGACAGTTGGCCGGGCGGTCACCGGTCAGGGACCCGACCCGACCCGCGGACACCTGGCATGAGTGCGGCACGTGCCGGCTGACGTCTGCATGACGTTAGCCCGTGCACACGCGTGGCATGTGCGGTCGGTTCGTCCGACCTGGCCCGACCGGTCCGACGACCAACGACCTGACCGTTGACCCGTTGACCGACGACTGTTGACCGCTGACCGTTGACCCAAAAAAAAGAAAGAGGGGAAAAGAATATGTTTCTTTTTTCAATTAAGTTTATATGGATTATATGTAATCCCTTATTTGTTTTGCATTTGTTGCAGGAACATTTCTGCATTTGTTGCACGAACTATGCCTCCCCTCAGGTTCCGCACACCTATTCGCGTAGTTACCAATCAACAAAAGGAAAGGCTTTCTAAGCTGATAGCTGAGCTGACTGATCATCGATGGGAGAGTGGTGAATTAATTGATCATATCCTTGAAGTCAATGAAAAAATTCAAAAGGTCATATGGAATTATCGTCCCATGCCACAGTCAGAAATGGTGCGATTTTTCATGAACTCTTCTACCTGAATGGTAAGAAGTGTTGAATCGTATATGGGATGTCAACGGAGCTGCTTCATATAAGAAAATTATGATGGATTTTGTAAATGAATATTTCTGCATTGTTACAAGGGAAAAGATCAAGAAATTGAACAAAATAGGATCTTTCCCAGTTCGTGTGCTGGCTTGGTGTTAGATGTATTGGCTTTTTTTTGGTTAAGTGTGCTTTGTGGACATATTATGTAATGTTTAACTACCTGATTGTTGTTGAAGTAGCAACCTATATGTTAATTGTATTATGTGAAAGCATTACTATTTTATTGGATGTCAATTATCTGTTGCTTTCTGTTATTGCTGGTTGCTGTGGGTAGTTAGCTGTGGGTAGTTATAGAAGTTTTTGTAACTTCATAGAATTTATTTTGCATATGACAATCATATTAATGATAGTTTTAAGTTAGGATTTTTTGAGGATGATTGGAAACGTAGTGACCTTTTGATTCTGAAACCTTGCTTGAAATTATTTATTAATATGATGGGTCTGTGTAAAAGGGATGCATAAATGATATGCATTAATAATTCGTGTATATATGTCTGATGTGTTCAGATCAATGGCTTCAGCCATGAAGAGCATAGTTGCCGAGCTGAACAAAGGTGAAAAACTCAATTGTGACAACTATGAGATATGGCACATGAAAATCCAATATGTGCTGGAGAGCAAGAGGCACTTGAAGCTCTTAACCTGACCATGGTAGAACCTGAAGAAGGAAACACTGCGCAGCACAAAAGAGATAAGGAAGCATTTGCTGCATGGAAAAGAAAGAACTCTCTTGCTCGCATCACGTTGCTGAGCAGCATGGAAAATGACGTCATGCGAGAGTTTAGGCGTTTTGACAATGCCAAGGAAATGTGGGAGGCATTGGTAGCTAGATTTGGTCATACTTCGGTGACCAGACTGAGACAGCTCACTATTAGGTTTGACTCTTACAAGAAGCCTCATGGTCAGACCATGAAGCAACATCTTAGAAAGATGTCAAACATGATAAATGAGCTGAAAGATGCTGGCCATGTCCTCACTGATGAGCAGCAAGTGCAAGCAGTGATTCGTTCCTTGCCTCAGAGTTGGGAGCATATGAAGGTGCACCTGACCCATAATGAAAATATCAAAACTTTTGAGGATGTAGTGCGCCATCTTGAGCTGGAAGAGGACCGCCTCTTGGCGGCTAAGCCGGATGCTGAACTCTATCATGCTAGTTCTAGCTCACATGGAGCTTCGAGCTCCAAGCGCAAACGTCCTAACTGGTTTGATAAATGGAAAGGCAATGAAGAAGGTCATTCAGGGAAGAAACCCAAGTTTAACCAACATGTAAGAGGAAAGCGTCCTCACATGAAAAAGCTTGCAAGGGTGAAATGCTACAACTGTGACAAGAATGGTCACTATGCTCGCGACTGTTGTGAGCCAAAGAAGGTATGCAACCCTTGTACTTTTCAGAACTTTGCTTTTGTGTCGAGTTCTGTGTTCTTAACTGATTCTAATCCTTTGTGGACTGTGGATTCAGGAGCGATAGACCATGTAGCGAAGGATAGAGGATCCTTCGTGGAATTCCGACGAGTACCAACTGGAACTAAGTGGATCTATGTGGGAAACAACTCCAGAGCTGAAGTGAAAGGAATTGACACATGCCAACTGAATATGCGTGGTGGACGCACTTTGTTCCTACATGATGTGTTGTATGCTCCGAAGATTCGTCGGAATTTAGTGTCTGTTTTGTTGTTGATTAAATTAGGTTTTAATATGAACTTCTATAATAGAGGTGTGGATTTGTTTTTGAATACAAATTACTATGGTTGTGGTTATTTTCTAGATAGTTTCATTGTATTAGATATTGATTATGTTAATGCAAATGTGTGTTATTCCCTTCTCATGTCTCCTAATACATATGATAATAATGTAAATGTATGGCATGCTAGACTTGGTCACATTGGCCAACAGCGTATGAATAGACTAGCCAAAGAGGGCTTGTTGGGCAACATTGAAAAAGTCGATTTGCCCATATGTAAGCATTACCTAGAAGGGAAAACGACAAGGAAACCATTTGTAAAAGGTAAAATAGCTAAATTTCCTCTACATTTAATTCATTATGATGTTTGTGGTCCAATGAATGTGAGAGGAAGGCATGGGGCTGTTTATTTCATCACTTTTATAGATGATTATACTCGATTCGGATATGTCTATTTGATTTCTCATAAATCTGAAGCAATAAGTTGTTTCAAAAGGTTTATGAACCTGGTAGAAAATCAATTAGACAAGAAAATAAAAGCATTGAGATTCGATCGAGGTCGAGAATATTTATCTGATGAGTTCAGAAAATTATGTGATGAAAAAGGAATAGAAAGACAATTGTCTATTCCATATACTCCTCAACAAAATTGTGTTGTGGAGAGAAAAAACATAACCCTACTGGAAATGGTTAGGTCCATGATGACGCATGTTAACTTACCTATTACCTTTTGGAGTGATGCGTTATTAACTGCTGCCTATATACTTAACCGTGTGCCTTCTAAATTAGTTACTTCTACTCCATATGAGTTATGGACAGGTAGAAAACCGGACTTAAGTTTTCTTAAGCCATGGGGTTGTGCTGCCTATACACATGAGTCCTCTCACAAGTTTGGGAAATTGGGTCCCAGAGGAAAGAAGAGTAATTTCATAAGGTACTCAGAACACTCGAAATGATATGTATTCATAGGTGAGCAGGAAAGTGGGAGTATAACTGAATTTGAATCACGAGATGTCATGTTCTTAGAGGATGAATTTCCTAAGAATGGCGAAATAGGGGAAGATTACTCCCTATTTGAGACCTTGGATCGAGACAATGATATTAGTGGAGTTTGTCCAAGTGGGAGTAATATGAGAAGTGATGAATTGAATTGAATTCATTCTCATTTACAACCACATGATGAGATGACATCATCATTACCTCATCCAAGTGGGAGCATGATGGGGAATGATGTGCAAAGTGTACAATCTCCCATACGGCAAACAAGTCGCCAAAGTATTCACCGCCGACGTTTTGACATTGAAGGAGAAACTTTTATGGTTGCTCCACAAGATGAGGATGAGCCAAGAAATATTAATGAGGCTCTGAATTGCCCTAGTAAGGAAAAATGGATTCATGCAATGGAAGAGGAAATGGAGTCAATGAAATCAAACCAAGTCTGGGAACTAGTTGATCTTCCAAAAGGATGCAGAGCTATTAGGAACAAGTGGGTTCTCAAAATAAAGCGAAAGGCTGATGGCTCGATAGAAAGGCATAAGGCTCGCCTTGTGGCGAAGAGGTATAATCAACAGGGAGGAATTGATTTTAAAGATACATTTTCTCCTGTAGTGAGATTTACCTCGATTCGCATTATTCTGGCAATAGTAGCTAGTATGTATTTTGAGTTACATTAGATGGATGTAAAGACTACTTTCCTCAATGGAGAATTAGATGAAGAAATATATATGGAACAACCTGCTGGTTTCATAGTGAAAGGCCAAGAAGAAAAGGTATGTCAACTTTTGAGATCGATATATGGCCTCAAGCAGTTACCGAGACAATGGTATATACGTTTTCATAATGCCGTAATGGCATATGATTTTACAATGATTGATGAGGATCATTGTGTATATATCAAAAGATCCAAGGATCATTTTGTGATCATATCATTATATGTTGATGATATACTAATTGCCGGAAGTAATATGGAGTTTGTTCATACTGTCAAGAGTTGGTTGTCTTCCAACTTTGAGATGAAAGATATGGGTGAGGCTGCATACATTCTTGGAGTAAAGATTTAAAGAGATCGTTCGAAGAGATCGTTATCTCTTTCGCAAGAAACATATATAAACAAGGTTCTTGAACGATTTCGTATGCAAGATTGTAAACCCATAGACACTCCTATTGCAAAAGGTGAAGGATTGAGCCGTAGATTGTGTCAAATAACTCCACAAGAGAAGGAACAAATGAAACATGTTCCTTATGCTAGTGCTGTTGGGAGCTTGATGTACGCTATGATGTGTACACGACCCGACATATGTTTTGTAGTTGGAATGGTGAGTAGATACCAATCCAATCCAGGTCCAGCACATTGGAAAGCCGTTAAGAGAATACTGAGGTATCTGAAGGGAACTGCTGATTTCAAGCTGAATTACCAAGGAAATGATCTGCGACTTGAAGGCTATTCAGATACTGATTGGGGAGGAGATTTAGATAAAAGAAAATCTACCTCAGGATTTGCTTTCTTACTAAACAATGGCGCCATATCATGGAGTAGTAAAAAGCAAACATGTATAGCCTTATCCACGATGGAAGCTGAGTTCGTAGCATTATCAGTAGTAGTTTAAGAAGGAGTTTGGCTTAAGAGATTTTTAGATCATTTAGGTGTTATTGAGAAAGCTGCAAATCTATTATTGGTTAACTGTAATAGCCAAGCAGCTATAGCATATACCAAAGATCCAAAATATCATGGCAAGACTAAACATATAGATACCAAGTATAACTTTGTCAAAGATATGGTTGTACGAAAGGATGTGAACTTACAGTACATATCTACGCATAGAATGGTAGCAGATCCTATGACAAAGCCAATACCTAGAGATGTGTTTTGTGGTCATGTAAAATCTCTAGGATTGCGTAGAGTCTGATGTACTGAATTGTAATTTCCCTGAGTTGTTCGCATTTATGAACTTTTGTTTTTTCATTGTTAATGCCTATGAATCTTTGTTTGATCTTTATGCATCTTAATGCTCAGTGCATTACTTTAAGTTGAGAAAGTATGTCGGACAGATAAAAGATTAGCCCACTCACACGGGTAATCGCCTTTATTTACTGCGTGATAAATAGAGATAAGACTGTTTTTAAGCTTATTATCTAGGTGATAATCGAGAGCTCAAGCTTAAAATATGTATGTCGTCTTAACTGAATGTTAAGATGAGGACATAATACTTACTATGTCCGAAAGTAAAATACCCCACATATTTTACTTTATCTATCTAAGATGCCAAATGTGAGTTCTGATGAATTTTGTAAATGAGTAGATACGTGAACTCAAGTTAGACATTGGGTATGTCTGAACTATCATATGTACGGTATTGAAAGGTGTAGACATACGCTCCATGGGAAAGGAGTTAATACCGTAATACGTATTTCATACTACGTATGCATGAGCCGACCAATAAGAGTGGCAAAAAGTTTGATCTCAACTTTTATGACGTGTGAGACTCTTGAGGAAAAGAGTTCCTCAATTTTAGTGCCCTCATGACTTTTACTTATTCTCGAGATTTCTATTTAGTGTTTGCTATCTTAGGATGTTGCCAATGGTCATGAGTTGATTCGATCTAATGGGACATTTCTAGAAAAGCAAGCTGAACTAAAATTGAGAGTTTGAAGGAAAAAGGAAGATCGATTTTAGGGAATCACATTATAGTTTTGTATTCACTGGTCGACCAATTATGACTGTCTTTGTGATAATTATAATTGTGAATACAATATAGATATATATATATATATATATATATATATATATATATCATTGTTTAAAAATAGATCAAGATAGATATAAATGTGATCGATCGATCTAGGGTACTGCATACTAAATCTACTCAGATTGTGACGTCTATTATGAGCTGTTATATATTCCTAACAGATGTATAGCAACGAGCTCTCAAAGTATGCTGTTCGCACGGATTATTCACCGGTATGAATGCTGAAGAGAGGTAAAGAGAATTATGTTCGGCCCACCATGTGTGAGTAGGAGATGATAGTTTTTATTAGTGATGGGCTTAAGGCCCGTCCGCCCATGTTGGGCCTAAAAGCCCGGCCCACAAGAGTAGGGCCCATGGATGAAGGGGCACGATTAATTGTTTTTTGGAGGGACATATATAAGGGAGGAGAGAGAGGGAGAATGTACCTTTTGGCATTAACGTACGTACGTCTCCCTCTCTTTCCAACGCTCTCTCTCTCTCTCTCTCTCTTAAATAGAAGAAACAGTAAGCACAAGGCAACTTTCTTCTCCCCTTCCAAGCGAATTGTCGTCATCGGATCGAACAGGGCCAAATTCCCTTCCTCACGTCGGCGTCGGTGTTTAATCTGTGGCTATCAAGGTACGCTCAAATCCGTGGTGTGCTTTAGGATCGGTGATACGTTATTTTCTAGGGCTTGTCTTCCGCATTCGTTTTAGGGGTTCAATTTAGTGTCGAATCCGGTTTTTGGGGATCCGTTAATCCCAACACATAAGATTGTGAAAATCCATAGGGGTGTCATGGCGGATGCGAAGACCAGCGGCTGGGTTGTGAGATCCTTATATTCAAAGCGCCAAGGCTTCTACTTGCCATTATCGACATCATCCAAAATGGGAAGCAACTCATTGCAGAGATGTCTTTTATCAAAACGAGAACACATTCTAGAAAACCCTCTTCAATGATGATTCAAGCAGGTGTCTAAAATGCTCCGGACTTCGAATCAATAGGAAAATGATAATAACTTTAACTTCTAACTTTAGTGGTAATCCATATGATTTATAATAAAAAGAAGAAAAAATCAACAGGAAATATGGATTATAATTCTTTTGATGTTTTCTTTGTTTTAGATTGAATTTAGTCCTTTTTTTCTATGGTCGATTTCATGCTAACTTTTGAACCTAGTGAAAATCTTTAACCAAATGTTGCGTTTTGGTTTTATTATAGGAGACTCAAGTTCTATATTGAGCTTGGATAGAGAATGTCAAATGCGAGAAGGACCCTTATTTATCAACTTATATATACAACCTTAACAGTTGATACTCGAATGACTTGAAGACTAATTGCTCCTTAGCATAAATTACACCTAAATTTAATCAATTATGTAATATGGACACTAATAGTTATGCTTCGAGCTCAAATTATCCCGGAACTTAATTTACGACACAACTTATTTTAAGTGTAAAGCTGAAATTTAATCAATAGCAATACTCCTGAGGAAGAAACATAATGCGGGAATTTAATTAACGACGTTGGATTTGTGGAACAACACCAGAATTTAGTCGACGATGCTAGATCAGATAGAGATACACGCTGAAAATTGATTAACGATGGGAATATGGAAACTATGGCTATGATGTGATAAAGTAAAGATAAAGTAAATATAATTGTTATGTTATTCAAGGGGTGCTTATCAATGGTAGGTCCGTGGTATTTATAGAGTAGACTGATTGTTCCTTAGTCAGTTGCTCTTTCTTGGACACTACTCTTTGCATTCTCCATGTTTTCTACTTCTTATTGGTTACCTTATCCTTTAATAACCATTTCTTGCCCCGTCAATGATGCTCGTGCGGCTTGTTCCTCAAGCAAATAATCGCTCACTATTTTTATGCACATTTCTCGCAATAGTTATTCTTGCTCAATTATAATGCTACTTTTGCTTTATCATCAAATCCAGTGCACTGTCCCTATAGCATGACACGTGGCAATTAATCTCCAAGCTATTGACTCTAGAGTTGGTTTTCAGAATCCCATTGAGGCTTAGCTTAAGTAGCCTTCATGAAAAATGTTTTACCCTTAACTTCACAAGTCAAAATGGAGTGTTTCGTCCAGTGATCTCTTGTGATTGGCACGTGGTTCCAAGGGTAATTTTGGATGTCAACAATAACTAAATGCAAATTGTATTACATTTTTGGGTCGGAAAAATACAAAAAGAGTTTTAATTTATTACACTTGTGCTAATTTAGTCTTAAACTTTTAATTATAACAATTGAGTTCCAAGCCTTTTGATGATTTGCTAATGTAGTCCATCCGATCAATTTTGATCAAAAATCGTTAACATAAATACCTATCGTTCTACATAGCATGACCAACGCTAGTGCCAAAATTTGTTTACAATTTTTAAATATTTTTTTCCAACATTTATTTTATTTTATTTTTTCTTTTTTCACAACTCTGGGGTAGCAAGGTTGTTGGCCAACCATCACTAGCCACAAGTGAGGGCCAACACTCTCGCTTGTTAGCCGGCCAAGCAAGGGTGTCGTGGTTCTCACCATCGTTGTTGCTAAGATCCAAATGAGGGCGTTGAGGCCCCCACCCGTGGCTAATGAGGGGTGGAAGCCCTCTCTTAGACCTCACCTGTGGCTGGTGAGGGTTGATTGGTGATTTTGCCAACCCATAGTTGGGAAAAGAAAAAGAAAGGAAAGGAAAGAAAATACAAAGGTAGGAAAAGAAAATACAAAAGTAGACAAAGAAAAAAGTAATAAAAAATTTGGGAAAATAATATCTATATTAGTACTAGCCATTTCATGTGAGATAATCAACTTCCATGTCAACGATTTTCAACCAAAATTGGTTGAATTAATTATATTGATAAAACGTGAAAATGTTTAAAATTTAATTGACACAATTGAAATATTTAAAATTGAATTGGCATAGATGCAATAGCTTTGGATTTTTTTTTTTTAGGGTACTTTTTCCCTTTTGGGCACCTCCATTCTAAGGATATAAGTGCTCATAATGGATAAGATAATTTCGGTTTGCAAAGTGAACCATGACTAGAAGATAAATTCAAATTAGAGGTGAAGGATGATAAATTTGTTTTGCAGATTTTGAACTCGAGTTGCTTTAATAATAATTATTTGGGTAATAAACCAAATGGAGTTAGGCACTATCTGAATGGACATTGTTTTTTTTTTTAACTTTCAGCTCTCAGCATTTGATCTTTAACTTCTGTTTAATGTTGACCACTTCGAATTGCTAAAACTAAATAATCATTGATTTTTGGGACCTCCTTATATCATTAATTTTTTTAATTTTTAAATTAAAACCTTTCTTTAGTTTTCAAGGGAAAGAACTTTGTTAATTGTTTGTTCCGTTGATTAATTTTTAATATTTGAAAGAAAAATAAAAGGTAGAATGGTTCGAATAAAAGACGAATACTTCACGGGACATGTGCCACTCGTAGAGATATGAACACATGTGAATCAATGATATCTCATTGCTTTTGCACTAAAATACACATACAATATAAGATTAGAAATTCATTCGTAAGATTATATTCTGCGTCACGAATATTTTTTAGAGTGAACGTTGTGACATTCATATTAGAAATCATGGTTTTTGTTCAAGGAAAAAAAAAATCTCTTATCAATTCACTGAATTAATAGAGAGCTAAAAAGCAATTTTGCATCTTGAGTTTTGTTACTAGACACTAGGTATTTTTAACTTCATGACTTTTATATAAGAAATTGCTATTATCTTGAAAAATACGGGCCTGCTGATCAATTCAATACTCTCTTCTCTCTCTCTCTCTCTCTCTCTCTCTCGTGCGCGGGGGAATAGTGCCACCCGTTGTTGGATATTTAACAAATTATATGTAAATATACGAGTCAATATTTGTATATTGTCGAAAATTTTAGGGGTTTTGGGCTAAAAAAGGCAAAGTATATATACCATATGCTATTTTATCATACTATAAACGAAGGGTAGTTAAATCTTTTTGCTTATGAAGCTTTCTTCTAATTTCTAACTTCTACGACTTTGATATAGATAGGGGTGATTGATTTTAGAGAGAGCCAATTCCCATCCTAAAACTGGTAATCAAACCAAAATGGCCAATTCCTAGTTTGTGAAATCGAGAATCGGCCCACCTAGGCCTGGATGCACCTAGGAACCATATCAATGGATCTGGTCTGGTTTTTGAGTGCGCTCAGGAACCAACAATATCAATCGAAACACTAAGTATAAGAATACTTTTCAGATTTGTTCACGCATTTCATTCAAGCATTTTAACTAACACATAAGATCGGTTGCTAAATTAGTGAGAGGAGATGAGCAAGAGAGAAAGAGAGAGGCAAGAGTTGAGTCTTGAGATAAGACTGTGGGAAGGAGGCGTTGAGCGAGACGGATGTGATTCAAGTGAGACCTGAGTGGCTAAAAAGAAGTGAGAGTAATAGGCATGAGCATGAGAGAGACATAAGCAAGAGGCGTTGAGCCGCAAAGGAGGCATGAGCACTAAGTGACTGAAAAGAAGTGAGAGTGATAGGCGTGAGTGATGAGTATGACTAAATCGTGAGAAGAGAATAAGAATTAGGGTTTTGGAATAAAAAGAATTAGTATATATATATATCTAATTCAGATGGTTGGTCCACACATAAAATCAAGAACTAAATCAATATTTACTAGTTCCAAATTTCTAGAACTAGGAAATGCCCAAAATCGTGTTGGGTGGTCTTAAGTCTCTCTCACCTAAAAAAATTAGCTCAAATGATGAGTTTTTCCCTCACACTTATGAATCGACCACCCCACAACCGATGTTGGACAATTTCAACAATCTCCCGTGTGCCTATTGTCTTTAGATTTGTTGGCAACCTCAGCTTAGATACTAATGTTGGGTGGTTTTTGGCCTCTACCACCCTATAAACTAGTTTAAAGAATAAGGCTTTTTCTTATACTTATAAACCGACCACCAATAACCTCAACAAACTAGGCAGTTCGAATTGAGTCTCGTGCTCATCCCTAAATATAGATGAGGTCAAGTGTAATAGTGCAAATTGTTATGTGCGGTTTTATAAAATTTTCCCATATATAGAAAACGAGGAGCTCTTATAAGTTCCCTTTACATTGTCTTTGTGAATGTGAATGTATGTTTTGAGTGACTTTTTCTTTTCTTGTTATTATTTCAAACTATGTCTACTATGATGCAAATGCCCCAAACTTTTTTTTTTGTATCACTAAAAATCAGAAACTTGCTCATTGTAAAACGAACATCCTAAACTTTTTCATGTTATAAATTATATTAGTATGAAAAATATATCTCGGATGTAATTAAAATAGAGGGTGTTTATGATATATATATATATATATATATATATATATATATATATATATATATTAAGTCTGGATTTTTCTATGACGATGTTCGTTTGGTGAAATAGAAATTTGGGCACTTATAAATTATTGACGTTAAAACTCATAATGGCACTATAAGTTATGTGATTTAATGATCATGTAACATTTGGTAAGAAAAATACTAATATAACATAGCTTGTAAAGTAAAGTATAAGAAAGATAAGAAAAAAAGTGACTAAAAGGAGATAATGGAACAAAGGGAAAAAGTTAAAGTTTGGTGAATTTAGCAAAATGAAAGTTAGGAAAAAAAAAAGATAAAACTAACAAAAAAGGAGGGAGGAAGTGACATATGTCATATGCCCTTTAATAATTTCCTTTAGCATCGAGAATATCATGAAAAGGGATAGAAAGGGAAATAGGTTTAGAAAACAGTTAATATCAACGAAAAATTTCAAATTGGTATACCCAAAGTAAATTTAACCAAAAATAATTTTTGGATCACTAAAAACTCAAAACCGGTACACTTATGATATATGTACCCTCCATTAACTTCCGTCAAATTTTTTCTTGAAATTGCCAAGTCGGATTACATATAGCGATAATGTTAAAGTCCATGTGAAAATCCATATCAGTTTAAAATACATTTATCACATATATACTAGTTTGAAATTTTTAATGACTCAAAAATTAATTTTAAATAAATTTGTGACATATGTACCAATTGAGAGTTTTTGATAACTAAAAAATTTAGCTTAAACTAATTTTATTACAAATATATCACTTTTGGATTTTTCATAATATTAACGGGCAAGAAAAATCAAAACTTACTTACATCAATTCCACACTCAACCTTCTCTCCTGGTCAATATGATGACCACACTGCCATATAGTCTTCAAGCAATATGATAATCTTATCCATACGTCTAAATCTGGTTTATTACAACCCCACACGAAACCTCGCGCTACACATCTCAAGAGAATCAGTCGACCAGTTCGGCGTGCGTTACTCTTTCACTTCAACTTGCGTACATCTTCCTCTCGCTTTCTATTCCGAGACCACTGACAATAAACACTACTCAGTACTGACGCGACCATCTAGTACAAAACGAGCAAACTTTGAGGACTTTCCCATGATACAGTTAAGCCTTCGGATACCTTTCTGAACCGCACTTGCAAACTAAACCTAAACCAGAGAAACCACCGTGGAGAGCACGAAGTTCTTCTGTATTTATCATCAGGGCACCAACCTCAGAGGAAGCAATCAAACAGCATCGTTAGCAACTCACCTTGCCGATCCGTCTTAGCTTGAAGGGTCCAACTAACATTATGCGCGCTAGAAACCAATAATGCGTCGTTCCCGACCAGGAGGAATGAAGACTTCTCCACTTCGTACGGTTCAGTGTTCCGAATTTGCGGCCCGACTATTTTCCAACCGCCAGTGAAAGTAATGACGATACGAATTAAATGGTGGAGTGGGGCTACGAGAGCTTTGTGTGCAGGGGATAGTGAACCCACTTCCTGACCGGGCAACAACCAATTCGAGAGCTGATCGGCCAAGATTGCAATCATCACGTCCCCATGTGCATGTTGAATAGTCCGTCA
The DNA here is from genome assembly GCA_028830015.1 of Eucalyptus grandis x Eucalyptus urophylla. Taxonomy (NCBI): domain Eukaryota; kingdom Viridiplantae; phylum Streptophyta; class Magnoliopsida; order Myrtales; family Myrtaceae; genus Eucalyptus; species Eucalyptus grandis x Eucalyptus urophylla. The sequence goes on along the minus strand of CM054200.1, from coordinate 59,254,827 downwards.
TCAATTTCTCTTTTCGCGATCAAGTCTATTTTGCTAATAAACAACGTGTGGAAAAGCGATCTTCTCAGACTTTTTGTTGCACGACATGTCCATTTATTTGATACTTATAGAGCCGGTGAAATGGTTGGATGAAAAAGGTCTCATAAATATATACCTAACTCATACTGAAAATGGCGGTTCCCACTGCCGACTTATTTCACCCAGCTACGACCGTCCCTCTTTCTTTCAATGTAATGTCGCACTTTCTCTAAACATGCAAGCTGTGATTGGGCCTATTTCATGGAGCCCGCACCACGCCTAAAAAAAATTGTCCATCAACTTGCTCATTCCAAGATTCAACTTTCAAATCTTCTATGACTTACTATATTTCTTGATTTAGAACCAGATGGGTCATCCGGATGACACGGTTTTGGAGATTGGATTTTTTTTTGCCAATGGCCTATGGAATAAAAATCCAATGTAAAATTGGAGAATTATATGAATTAGGGTTTATATGTAGCTTAAGTACCTTGTCTGTTTGATGTGCTATTAATACGATCAATCATATGGCCGTGGCTCATCATTGAATTACATATTTTACACTGAATGTCCAGAATAAAAACCCTTTATTATTAGCACGGATCAACTTCCATGTCATATCATGTGAAGCATATTGACTAGTTTGATGGTGCATTAATCGAGCTAAATGATTCATAAGAGTACACAACTCATATTCAACTCTCTCATTACGCAATAATCATAAACTCTCAATGTGTATGCAGCTTGAATTAAAGTTTAATTAAGCTAGTTGATTGGAAATGAAAAAAGTGTGATGATGCCCTTCATTTGGTTGTGCTAACCTTCTCAAGTCCGAACGATATGAACTCGATAGCAGAAGATACACATAAAATAGTGAACCCTATCGTTTCACAATCTTGAGTCAATTGGTATCAATAAAGTGATTGAGAGTTATGAAGGGAAATTCATCGATGTCTGATATATATATTTTAAAGAAAAATGTAAACATTATAACAATGTTTTTCCGTGAATTTATGAGTGTTTAGTAAAGAGCAAAAGAAAGGATGAAATAAAGGGGACTCAAGAATTCTAACCATATCATCACAATACCTAAATGATATATGATTTTTCTCATATATTTACCTAACGTTTAATATCGATCCATTGTATCTTGTACTTCAGATTGATGCTTTTTGAGAACATTACCTGAAAACTGCAACGATTCACATTGTTCTATCAAGTTCACATGATTGAACTATAATAGTAAATATGATATAGACTTTGACACTGTTGCAAGGTCCTTTTAGATCCAAATAATGTCAAACCTACTAAATAGCTGGAACGTTAAGCGATGCACAAACTTTTATCCGTCGTTGAATTTGATTAACTTCTTATTACTACTTATAGTCCATCACATTGTTTACCATGTCAAATTTGTATATAGCTACAATGCTGATATAGCTACAATCCTAAAAGGAAATTAATAAGAAAGTGAAGACTTTTGCGATATATATCAACGAATTACCGAAAAAAGAAGGCACAAAACTGGAGGAAAATCGAAACGTACGCTTTGGTGGAGGCATACGTGGTCAGAAGAGGAAACGAAGGGATACACACTGAGGAACCAGAACCACTGTTCAAGATCGCTCCTCTCTTCCTCTTCAACATTCCATCGATCACTCCCTTCGTCGCCCACACCGCTGCATTGACGTTCACTCTCAACATGCTATCCATCAACTCTCGATCCACCTCGTGAAAGCACCTCGGGTGCGGATAAGCCGACCCCGCGTTGTTGACGAGCAACCCGACGTTGATCCCTTCCGTGGCTCCCGCAATGGCTGCCGCTATCTCCTCTCCGCTCAGCTTCGTGAGGTCTGCGACCCCAGTCTTGACCTGGACAAACTATCTCATGCGTCGGAGATACCATCACTCGGGAATTCACGCGAATTTTTAACGTAAATGGCATATGAAGTGCTAACTATGTGATGGACCTCGGTGGTTGCTCCGAATCTATCCCTCAGCTCACTCGAGGTGGCTTCGAGTTTGCTGGGGTTCCAGCTAATGAGCCCAAGGTTGAGGCCCTTGGAGGCGAGCTCGAAGACCAGGGCTTTCCTGATGCCGTCGGTGGTGCCGGTGACAACGGCCCACGAGCCGTAGTCCTGCAAGTCCTTCGGGTTCCTCAGGAAGTGGCGTGCAGCCATCGGGCGAAGGCGAGCAGGTTCTTGAAGAGCGAGATGAAGCATAGCACGGTGGCCGTGGCGATCAAGAAGTCCGCAAATACCATCGCTTTGTGCGGAGTGTGGTTTCACCAAATAAAGTAGTGTTGGCAATTGCTAAACATTTATAGACGTGTCTCTCACCTCACTGCTCTGCACAACTCCGCGACGTACCATCTCTCCTCACCCGTCCGAAAGCTAGTTTTGTACCCAGATATTCCTATTGTAAATTGTCAGAGTGTAAATTATTTTCTCGCAGTGATCTATATATATTATATTTTGTTGATATGTGCATGATGAGATGCAATAAAGACATCGGTTTGTCTAAATGTGATGTGATGTGATGTGATGTGGTTAAGAGGGGTCTGAATAATTATATTTTAAATGAAGTATAAATAGGATGGTTTTAGAAGATAGCCAACTGCTAATTATAGAACGTTTCAAAAAAGAATGCTCTCCCTTTTTCTCTCACACTCCATAAAAAAAAGAACGAACAAAAGGCAATTTCATTTCTATTTTAAGAAAACAATTAACATTAACGCTGAAGAATGTGAATACTTTCTTCGTGATTGTACCGACCATCATGAAATCGTATTGTCCATCGTTCACTTGTGATTCAACGTATATTCATAAGTAATTCATTTATTACGCAATAAAAATGTTAGTTGTTTCTTCCGCCATCTTTCATCCCTCATTGGTCTCAGAGCTTGTGTCATGATATTTATCTTGTTTTTCTGTCGAATTTTCTTGCAAACCGTTTAATATGGGGATTAAGAGAATGAATTTCATATTGTTTGAATGTTCATTGATTAGAAATTGCAACATGAATCATCAAAAACGAACCAAAGCAATGAATGGCTTTGGAGGTCCTAGACAACCATCTTTGTTTTGGCCATTTTTCAGAATATTTTTCATCCAAATTCAATTTTTGAATATATGAAATGAAAGTATTTGTCGAGACGATCATAATGGCGGGTGACATGCCACCGGACGACACTAGATGCGCCTACACGTGCCAGAAGCCGTTGTGTGTAAGCGCCACCCACACGCTGAGAATGCCCAGCACATGAGTGCCACACGTGTGTTGGCGAATCAATGTGGGCCGACGTCAATGATGACATTACCAATAGTCGGTAACTGACCTACTGACCGGCGACCCGACCAACCGGAGATCCAATCTGACCTGCATGAAGACCTAACTCGAAGACCCGACCAAGTTGATTGGTCAGGCAGTCGGATCGATTGGACAGGCCAGAAGCCATATTGGCTTGCCGTCACATGCGCCACATGTGCCAAGCACTCCAACAACATGTGTAAGTGTGTGGGAGTCCAATCGGCATGTAGTTGGTGGTGTTCGGTTTGTATAAATGTGCTCTACATTGTGATGTATTTATTTTATATGTTTGAATCTTTTAAAGGTGTAAAAATGCGTACAAAACCCTAAATACGCATAATTTTTGGGGTATAAGCAAATTGTTTATTCTTTCAAACTTGTATTTCTCTATGGTTTTGGAAATACATAAGTTAGTTTACATGTAAATGACCACAGATATGTCATGTTGAACTTGACTTGATGACAACATGTATATGCTTTAATATGCTTGCAATTTCCTAGTTTCGAATAAACTCGAACAATGGCTGTAGATCATTGATCTTTTCACTACATCATGAATTCCGCTTTCGATTATAGCTGTTGTATGAATGTTTGTACGTTTATTCTCATCGTGCTATGCTTTTTGATATTAATAGAAAATGTAGAAATTACATGAAGTCATGTAATTATTTTTTTTTTTTAGTGAAAGTTGTAGGTTGGTAGAATTTGTTGGAAGATATGCCGTGATCGTGTGCATGATTGCCCGACACATTGTTGGAAGTTTTGATCTAATTTGATCATAATTTGTATGTATATCAATTAAATATTAGATTTAGATCTAGATTGATACTTAGGATCATTTACTTCTTTTCACAATTTACACCTTGTATTATATCTAAGGAGACTTGTACATTTACAATTACATTGAAGGCAATACATAAAAATTTTCCTATGTCTTCTCTTTGGACTACGTCCTTCTCCATCTTTCCTTCCTTAATTTTGCTTTCTTTCAGAATTCAAATGAGTCCTTGCATAGAACTTGACATTTGCACAAATTAAACTACTTAATGATAGTAAAATAATCATACACAAAAGCTAATTGGGAACATAGTGAATTTTCGTTTCTGTACCTTTTATTGAATTATCATTAATTTAGTTTGTCTTTACTGCAAATTAAATGTGTATTAATCTGGAAAATGTGCTAATATTGATTCTGCATTTATTATGTCAACACGGCTATAGCAATTGATTATGTTTTCGGCATCAAAGACCATTGTGACTGACTTCAATAAGGGTGAAAAGATGAATGGTTATAATTATGATATTTTGCATTAAAAGGTTTAGTACATTTTTAATGAGTAGGAGGTTTTGTAAACCCTTAACCGCACCATGAATAAACTTGAGCATGGATCCTCAGTTCAACACAGAAGGGATCAAGAAATTTGTAAAGCTTGGAAAAAGAAAAATAGCATTGCTTGCATCACGTTACTGATTTGTATGTAAGATGATATCATATATGAATTTGAAGGTTATGATAAAGCTTAAGTAATATTGCCTTGAAAGATAAGATTAGGAATATATCTGCCATAAAGTTGAGGAGACTCATCATCAAGTTTGACACATACCAAAAACACTCAAATCTAATGATGAGGTAGCCTTCAAAAAATGTTAAACATGATATGTGAACTGAAGTCGACAGGTTACGCTCTTTACTAATGAACAACAAGTTCATGCTATTATAAGGTATCTTTTTGACAGTTTGGAGCATATAAAAATCAATATGACGTATAATGATAATATTATAATTTTTGACGATATAGCATGTCATTTGGAATTGGAGGATGAGTGTCTAAAGGCTACAAAATCCTCTGTCCTTGCTAAATTGCACTTCTACAAAGTTTTGAGCTTCAAGCGTACAGGGAAACATAAATTCAACAACAAAGAGAATAAGATTGATTAGGCACCCAATAGAGAGTTAAGAAATTCCGACGCAAAAAATGTGATGGAAAGAAGGACAAGAGTAAGATGATTAATGCTTTTAAGGCATCGATGGTGAAAGAATTTGAGGTGACTCATAATGATCTTGTGAATTATTTCCTTAGGAACGAAGTGAAGCAAAGTGCCAAGGGGATTTTTATTTCCCAAAAAGGATATGCACCAATAAAGAATTGTACTTTGATCAATGCACTAATTGAGTGTGGAACCAAAGTTTCAAAGTTTGATGATGGTGCCGGTGTTAATTTGATATATTATAAAAGCTTGATTGGGAGTTTGAAATACTTGACATGCACGGGACTAGATATTATGTATACTGTTGGAATTATGAGTTGATATATGGAGAAACCGAAGTCATCTCATCTTAAAGATGTAAAGAAGATATTTCGGTGCATCAAAGCTACTACTTGTCATGGCCTACACTACTATTGTTTTGAATCCTTCTAACTTAGAGGTCATTCACATAGTGATTATGTTGGATATATCAATGATCGAAAAAGCACTATGGATTTTGTATTTTTCTTATGTGAAAATGCTTTCACGTGGTTATCAAAGAAGCAACCTAGTGTCACTCTATTGACATGTAAACTCGATAATGGAAGGTACATATAGAATAGTGAACACTATCCTTTAACTATCTTGTGGGCACCGCCGCGTAAGCATTTGATTGTAAAAAGTGAATCGTGCTTAAGAGGGTCCAAAGTAGAAGCACGATCTTTGTTGAAAGACCCGAAAACAGTGTATAAACGAAAACTTATGCATACCGAATGAAAAATAGAAAGTCTTCATATCACATGCCATATTCAAGGCTCGACCACAGACCCATATCACGCCACTCCAAGCTTTCATATCCAAGTCATGCACACAAGCTGCAATTACGTCGGGGTGCGTCTGAAAATGCGATTACCATGTTCGATGACCTAACGACGCGATCTTTCTCGAGCCCCTCTCAACCCTTTCGCGTAGCATTCGAGACCCCAAACGATGATTGTGTCCAGCGTGCGTGCCACGAACGCCTGAACCGAGTGCGACCAATAGGGGTTGCACACGCGGTCGTACCCGATCCACCGCACGCTAGCTCTGCTGAATATCTCCGCCGAAGGTATGAAGAGATACCGTCTCTTCATCCTGGTCATTTTGGTGGCAATGAAAAGGGGAGCCTGCAATATAATTGGAATTCAAGCGCAGCGTTAGTTCTAAAAGCTTTTTCCTTGGGACTTGCGATTCATTAATTTCTATGAAAACTTAATTACACATTTGAAGTGAATCTCTAACATCCAGGCATAACTGTTTATCTCATAGTTTCGAACAAACAGTCAAGGAGAAGAAAACAAGCACAATAACAAGACCATAAACAAAAGAACGCACATTAAGATTCGAAATTATACCTTGGCGAGATACAATGCCAGAAAAACCGTTTTCCTTTAGCTCATATAATGTCTTGTTTCACCAATTAGCAAAGGGCATCGAGTGGCATTTAACTAGCAAGTACAATCAATACAGCTAGGGAGTGAATGAGGCATGCAAGGTCAATAAATTTACGGACCCATTTCTCTTCTTCTTACAGAAGTACATAATTGGTATTGCACCCTTCTTTCCACAGAGGAACTATTTTGAGTTTGTATAGGATGAAAGTCTTAAACTTATTATATGTTTAGCCAATTCAATTATAAACCTTTCAATTGTCACAATTTAGTTCTAAACTTTTTAACGATTTGTCAATTTAGTCATAAATTTTTCAATTATATCAATTTAGTCTTAAATTTTTTAAAGATTTGACAATTTAGTCATAAATCTATTATTTGGCCAAGAGGACTACATAGCCAAAATTTCAAAAGGTTTATGATTAATTGGAAAAATTATCAAAATATTTATAATTAAATTGATACAATTAAAAGTATAAAGATTAAAATTTTAGGACTAATTTGGTATAATTGAAAGGTATTGAATTGACCTCTATACAATAAATTTAGGACTTTTTGAACAATTTTCCTCATGTGGAGAACTCACAAGTGAAAGAGCAAATAAGTGATTGCATGATCCAGCTGATATGAAACATGACCAGTAAGATAATCGAACGGACCAGTGCATAGATTGGATTATATGAGCCCCAACATGCATTGGGGATTGTCGCTAATCATGAAGTACCTAGGCTTCTAATCATCTTCCCTCTATTTGTGAAGTCATGGAGAATGAGACCTTGCTCCTAGTCTTTATTTTTTGGGGCTGAATATCACCCATTGAACAAGATTAAATTGATCTACTGGAACTTGAGCAGCTATTACGTCATTTAAGGAGAAAGTATATTATGTATCCATTTTACTACCAATGTAGAGAAGTGAGTTAATTAGTTTCAATAAAGTGATTGTGTTATGAAGGGAAATTCATTGGCATCTGATTTTCTTTTATTAAAAGGAAAAAGTAAACATTATAACAATGTTCTCTCACAAATTTATGAGTATTTAGCTAGGAGAAGAAAAGAGGACAGAACAAAGGGGACACAAGAATTCTAACCATATCATCACAATACCTAAATGATATATGATTTTTCTCATACATTTACCTGACATTGAATATCAATCCCTTGTCCCTCGTACTCTAGACTGATGCTTCTTGAGAATGTTGCTAGAAAACTGCAACGAATCACATTGATATATCTAAGTTCACATGATTGAACTATAAGAATAGATTGGATATAGACTTTGACACTGTTGAAAGGTCCTTTTAGATCCAAATAATGTGAAACATACTAAACTGTTGGAACATTAAGCGATGTATAAACTTTTGTCTGGCATTGAATTTGATTAACTTCTTATTACTGCTTATAGTCCATCACATTGTTTACAATGTCAAATTTGTATATCAATCCTGATATAGCTACAATCCTAAAAGGAAATTAGTAAAGAAAGAGAAAACTTTTGCATTATAAATTCGATTAACAAATTACCGAAAAAAGAAGACACAAAACTGGGAGAAAATCGAAACTTACGCTTTGGTGGACGCATACAAGGTCAAAAGAGGATACGAAGAGATATACATGGCGGAACCAGATCCCATGTTCAAGATCGCTCCTCTCTTCCTCTTCAACATTCCATCGATCACTCCCTTCGTCGCCCACACCGCTGCGTTGACGTTCACTCGCAACATGCTCTCCGTCAACTCTCGATCCACCTCGTGAAAGTATTTCGGGCGAGAAGCCATCCCCGCGTTGTTGACCAGCAACCCGACGTCGATCCCTTCCGTCGCTCCTGCAATGGCCGCCGCTATCTCCTCTCCGCTCAGCTTCGCGAGATCGGCGACCACGGTCTTGACCTGGACAAAGTGTCTCGTGCGTCAGATGTACCATCACTCGGGAATTTTAACGTAAATGGCATATGAAGTGCTAACTATGTAATGGACCTCGGTGGTTGCTCCGAATCTATCCCTCAGCTCCCTCGAGGTAGCCTCAAGTTTGCTGGGGTTCCGACCGACGAGCACGAGGTTGAGGCCCTTGGAGGCGAGCTCGAACGCCAGGGCTTTCCCGATGCCGTCGGTGGCGCCGGTGACGATGGCCCACGAGCCGTAGTCGCGCAAGTCCTTCGGCTTCCTGAGGAACGCGGCGTACAGCCATCGGGCGAAGGCGAGTAGGTTCTTGAAGAGCGAGATGAAGCCTAGTACGGCGGCCGTGGCGATCAAGAAGTCCGCAAGAGCCATCGCTTTGTGCGGTGTGTAATCTCACCAGAGGACTTCGGGACGGCAACTGCTGAACATTTATTGACGTCCCTCTCACCTCACTGCTCTCCAAAACTCCGCGACGGAGCGGCTCTCCTCACCGCATATCCAAAGATATTCTGTACTCGAATTTTCTTAGAGTGATCTACACCCCCATCCCCTCTCTTTCTCTCTCTTCCTTCTCTCTTCCGACACGCGATATGGACACGTGAACATGACTCGATATATTGAGAAAATATTGGGTACCCTAACAGTACCACGTCATTGGTGCTCTGAACGATTCATTGCGCGACACGTGTCCGGATGTCAGTCCACGTCTGCTTTCTCTTCTCGTCGCTTCTTTCCTCCTAATAACTCTCGGCTCGGCTGGTGGCTCGGCTGACTGACAGGAGAGAGGACGGATGAATGGGTAATAAATGCGCGCAGCACTCCCGCTTTAAATTTCTCTCTCCTCGCTTAAATTTTCTGGATTTTGTCTCTCTCTCCTCGTGGAAGAGCAGACAGTCTTCTCTCTCCTCTTTGCTCTCTCTTCCTCCTCCGACGCTCCTTCCGGTCTAGCGATTCCTCCGACGACCGTCGCTCCCTCCCGACGACGGCCTTTCTCTCTCCACTCGACGGCCTCATCTCAGGGCTCCATTCTCTCGGCGCACTTTTTCCTAAATCGCGCTCTTTCCCGACGGCCGATTTCGCTCGCCTCTCTCCGTCCCCCGACTCGCGACCGAGAAGCAATTGCTCCGCCCTGCTCGAAGCAATCCTCGAGAAGCCCTAAATTTGCGACCGCATGTCAGGTTCGATTTTATTTCCGGGTTTTTATGTTCGCATCTTTGTTTTGGGGGAAAAAGCTTGGCCTAAATCTGCGACCAGAAGTTCGTTGGTTTCTTGCTTCTGATTGAAAGCACAGCAACGCGAGAAAGCTTAGGCGAACCGTTGATGACAAAACGCCAGTGATTTAATTTGCTTGCTGTCCGACGATTGTTTCGTGCAGATACTTGAGCACTTAGCAGATCTCAAGTCTCCTTGGAACTGCCCCGATGGAAGGCCGGTCATGCATCGTTTGGTCGACTTGACGGCAATAAGCAAAAGGTAAGACAATGACTCTGCTTCGTTCTGGTGATTCATGACTTGATGCTGCCGTCAAGTGCATCGTTTGCTGCAATGTCGTTCTTACATAAGCGAACTTACAGATGCTGGTCTCACCAGTCTAAGGATGGAAGCATATATCTGAGATGTCGCTCAATTATTTGCCTCTACATTTAGCATTGCCTTGACTCTTTCGATTATTTACTTGAATTTTAACAGTACTAAGGTTTTGTCTGATTTCCCGCTCTTGTCATCCCGATCTTTGGTTTGTTATATGCAATCTCTTCACAATCTTCACTATCTATAGCTAGTGATCTAAAGAATGACTGTTAACATATCTTGGTTCTTTTGTTGTTTATTGTAATCTATGGTTGAATATTGGCTCTTTTGCCTTTTGAAGTAATCTGAGATTTTGGAGCATGTTTGGTGATTACGGAAGGATTTCTTCCTCAAGAACTAATGTGTTAGAGCTGTTTTTTATGAACTTCTTTAATCATTTAATAGATTTTTCCATTGCTATCCAAAATGATGTTATCTTTTCTTTCCATCTAGGTCTTTGAGAATATAATCATCAATTTAAGATGGTGCACACATGTTCATGGTAAGTCTCTAACCAGCAGGCCTCAGCTAATGTTAATTTTGTTTATTCGGATGTGTATGTTTGCAAGGTGACAGCTAGAATTTTTTTTATTATCCCTTGCTCATATCTTTCTGAGGGTTGCTTCTTGGAAAAGCTGTGGCCTGCAGGGGCTTTGAGTTCCTGTAGACTGTAGAGGAAAATGAAAATGTGTGAAATGTGAGTGGGACTGGAAAAGGCAATAGCACTCTGTAGCTGATGTTGGAGATTTGTTTCTTGGTTACTGTATTTTGAAGCAGTCCTAGCTCTATCATTTTGTTGAAAAGAAGTACCCCCAACAAAAAGATGTGTGACTATTACCAAACATCATCTCTGTGTGTTTGTCTTCAGCTGATAGATATGACTCTCTTGGAAGTATTTCTTTGGATTAACTGTGCACCTTAGAAATTTACATGCTTTTACTTCTGCGTCTTTGCTGTCATTAATGAATGCGAGCATTGTGATAGGTTACATAAGCACATCAATAAACGATGGTAAGGTTATTTTCTTCTAAATGGAGCATTTTCATTTATTTTTATGTACTCATTTTTATTGGGTGTATTCTTGTTGTGATACAATGTAATTCCCTTGGAACCCGTATTGTATGCCTTACTTGTTCTATATTACTTTTGCAAACAGGCTCTGTCTGGGTGCATGGTCTGACCATGGTGAGAGAACTGGTGGTTTCTATGCCTACAATCATTATGAGGCCGCTAAGCAAGAGGGAGCGGTAGGAATTGAAAAACTTTGGCTTTTCTCGGGCAAAGTTATGTGAACACCGTGGAACTAACATTGTAGGTTTTGGTCGTGTGAAAATACCTTTTTGTAGTATGATGAGGCTGAGAGAAGAAGAGAGATGGCGAAAAACTCATTGGAGCGATATACTCATTATTATGAACGATGGGCGAGCAATCAATCCGTAAGTAGTGAATCTCTCCCTGTTTACTATCTCTCTCTCTCTCTCACTCTATAAACTGTCATATAATCTAGTCAAGGGGAATTGAGTGATCAATGATTTTTGTGTTCAGATTGAATTATCCAGGTTTAAGAATGCAGAAGCCCCTGTTTACTATCTCTCTCTCTCTCACTCTATAGGAATCTTTATGGCAAGTGAAGATGCCAGACTACAAAAGGTCCCATCCTTTCCATCAATAACTGAGGCTTTTTTGGAAGTGCCACCACAGCCAATATATTTCCCAACTTCCAAGTGCCACATGGACATGCTGCCGAGGCAAGAACAAGCTAAGCTTGCAGCTTGTCCTGGTAGCAGCATTGTCACGGGAAGCTCTGGCAAGAGTGGGAAGCACACAGTTGCTGGTGCAAGGGCTGTGCAAGGGTTGCGCTGGATATCAAAGTCTCCTCAATCGGAGTTCACCAAAATCCAATGCAAGTGGTAATTCAGCTATATTGTTATTCAAAAGTTTTGGACCTACTGGGTGCACTGCCTGATGAAAGCAGGTGGATTTGATCGGGTTCAACTGCAGGTGCAGCAACTTCCTATAATTCAGCACGGGTGAGAAGATCCAGCTACCTAGAGACCATGCAATAAAGACAAATCTCATGAACTGATTAAATCTAGACCTTTGGCCTATGCAGGTGGCCCTAATCCAAAGCAGTTTGCACTAAATAGATGAGATTAGATGGATGACCTCCGGTTGCTCTTTGAGATGATGCATCAGCATCACTATTCTAATATGCATGGCTGCCCCTCTGATCACTGGACCGCTGCCCAGGATGCTATTGCTAAAGGAATCCCCATCTGTCATCAAGGCAATAAGAATTTGATAATATCTTAGAATGCAGGAGCTGCGTTGAAGGGTCTCAGACTCTAATCTGATGCTAGTTTGACTTCCTGTGAGCGCAGCATGCCAGCTAGCTCATGTCTTGAAGCTTTAGCATTGAGGACATTTTCTCATGTAAACAGCATTTGCAACACAGCTTATGATAGCACAATTTATTTGTTTCTGGGTACGGAATTTGTGTCTCTAACGACATGCCACTCGGAATCTCGGATGGATGGTGTCATTCTGGTTGTAAAAATTTGTGATTTGAAGTATTACTAGTTAAGATTTGGCAAATCGTAAGCATGCAAAACGTCTCTTGTGCATTTTAGCATGTGAACTGGCCTAGGCTCTGCAAACAAAATCTGCACAAAATGGATATCCGATTCCCAACTTGCTGATCGTCCTTACGCTGGACACCCAGTTAAATTCTAGTTCTCCTTTCAACTGTTTCTAGCTAAGTCAAGTAGGACACATTGGTCCTAACCCCAAGATGCGGCCATGGCATTATACTAAAATCTTGATCGGTTCTAATATGATTAGACAGACATTGCTCTGAAGTTGCAATTGAGAATTTTGACTGAATTGCATAAGCTTTCACCTTATTCATCTCAGAATTGAGAGTCTAGTGCAACCTAAAATTGCTTGATGCCTACTTGTTTTGCGGGAAGCATTAACGAGTTTTGTCTTGCCAAGCAAACAAAGAGATTTGAGAACAAGTCAGTCTTTTATACTTAAAATCTGGCTCCGATGTTTTATGACAATTGAGATGAAGTATACTGAGCAAGTCTTCTGCTCAAAAGATCATGTGTACATCCCCCTTTATTCAAGGATAGCATAAATATGGAATCAACTCAAACTAATCTCTCAAGGATAATGAACAATGTCTTGAGTTCATGTTAAAATAATATTTACTACAATTCGTTCATGCCATCACCTTATGCGATAGACCGAAATTAAACAGGTGGCGTTGATGAAATCAAGAAAGCAGAATGAATTAAACCATACTCATAATCCAAAACTTGAGCTTCTCTAGTTTTTCTTCATCTAGAAGCTGCTGAACATTCATTGGCAGTCTTTTTAATGTTCAAATGAACCCCTGGAGAATGATCAGCCATTTGGTAGAAAAGTAGTCCAATCCCATTTGGGAAAGTAAAGTTCCTGTAACTTAAGCATGCACAAAACTATAGGCAGCAATTTCTAGTATTACAACAAATGTAGTTCTTGCGCTGCCAGAAGATAAGGAAACGAACCAAGAGTGCATTGAGCATCTGTCATCCCAAAATATCATTCAAACAAAGGGGAAATCAAACACACCAATTTTGGCTACAGAAATTAGAAGCATAAGAGAGTGCTCAAAGCAACCAAAGCTATACACAGTTAATCCAATACATCACATGTTTCTGTTATTTCTGCCTGGACTTTTTGGCAGACTTTCAGCTCTCAAGTTTCTTTCCTGCAGCCTCAAACTCTTCTTCACTGGGTTCTGAACTCTGCATTCCACCACCGTATTTATTCACCAGAGATGAAAACATGGAATCAAAATGCTCCTTTCGCTCGCTACGGCACTGAGATATAATTGCAAGAAGATTGCCTGACTTCTTCTTCGCTCTATCAGAAATGGCAAACAAAGGTTAGCATTCCAATTCACAAGAAGAACATACTACTAACAGTACAGTCAAGAAATCGAAGCAAAAATTATGTAGAATAGAAAGCCCAGTGCAGCTGTGTCACTCACTTCTCCCTCTTTCTAAGAGGATCTGTAGGTGGTTCAGTTTTGGAAATTTTCTTTGCCCACTTCTCGTATGCCTTGGTTGTCTTCAACGTTCCTGTAGGACACAGAGAAACAGAGCATGCATTAAGCACTATATCAGGATAGTGTACGCTACATTATCAAGCACGCATAAGATCTAGGCTACTAAACACCAGTATCCTCAGACCAGCATTATTTAGAAACATAAAGAGACAAAAAAGGATGCTCTCCATAAAAGTAAATGAGCAACCTGTGCTAAATTTTATCATTGTGAAAGAAAATTATTTTTAAATATTGACCTCGCTGTTATTAAACTCTATAAAACACGATGAAGCCCAGCCTTGCTTGAAGTCTCAAATTCTGAGGTTTAAAAGTAAATCTAACGGTCAAGAAGAGATCAAATTGTCAAAAAACCAACCTGCTGCTATTGCATCATCAATGATATCCTTAAATCAGTGGGAATCAAGCTTGGGAGTAAAGCCTGTGAAGGAAAACGTACAAAAGATTTCAAATACTTTTATGTCAGGTAGGCATCTATAAGAAAGGAAAAAAGAGAGGAAAAAGGACATATCAATCCCATCTGTTCATGTTACCCTTGAATTTTTCGTATAGATCAATAAGATCATTCTTTTCAGAATCAGAACCTCTATAGTTTGCCTCAAACTCTTCGATGTCTGCTTCAGTAACCACCTGGATGAAGCCATGTCAGATAACTTCAAACCTAGAGATATTCATGCAAGAGAATGTCATTCACATCAGAAAGATGTCATTCCAGGTAGAATATGATTAACCTTGTATATAGCTCTAAAATACTCGTGCAGATTCTGAGCGACTTCCCCTGCAAGGTCCTAAGTACCAGGAAGATAAATGTGAGAAAAAGCACTCGCAATAATGAAAGAAAACTCTAATTGCCCAATAATATAAATTATCATACTTGGGCTTAAAGTATATCACAATTTGATCATCTTTCATCACATTTTAGCTAGGCCATTTCAAAGCACAGAGTCTATGGACCATGCTATCTTAAATATATTCAACTAAGTAACATAATTTCTCTCTTTGCTTGGAGCAGATATTTATCTATCGAATAGAGATCAAGACTTAATTCTCTCCTGTTTTTTGTGACTATGCTTCTGCAGAGATTCGGGTGGAACTCACAGCATACAAAGTGCAACTCATGTCGATTTTATTATTCATCCAACATCACTTGAGATGCTAATTATATCTCATAAGCAACTTAACTGATCATTGGCTGTGATCTTTATTTAAGATGAGAAGCATTTCATTCGAATAGACACAAAGCAAATGGTCTAACTCTACTACAAGCATATTATTATATCAATTAACTAGATTAAAACATCAGAATGTCTATATAGACTCCGACATTCTCGGTCAAAATATGACAATTCATTGGGGTCAAATGCACTTGCTGTAACAAATCAGAATGCCTCTAAACTGCAACAGTAGGTAGGGAGCCAGTCCTTCAACCCAATCGTTCCGTGTACTCTTCCCACATGCTTTACAACAACAATTTACAAGCCTCAGAAACAACCATAGAAAGACAAAAAATGACTTACAGGTTTCATTATCATTTTGAGAAAAAGCGTGATGCAAAAAATTCCATTTTCATAAACAAATTGCTCTTTGTTGAAGGAAAATTCTCAAGACCTCATGGTTTTCCATCAGTAATATTCACTTCCCTACTCAATAATCTCCCTTGCAAGCATCAAATTGAAAAACTTGATTTTTGCTTACTGTAAAGGTTACACAGGAAACACTATAATGACTATCACACGCTTGCAACTAAAACAATTCATCCCCACCTCAATGTAGCTCTCAATTCGTGAAATGTCATTGCCTCAATTTTGGCCAGGTCATTATTAGGCAACACGGCTTCACCAATGCTTGCCCCAGAATTTTTCTGCAGAAAAAACTAATGCGGAATGGTCAAGTCCCCAAAACAGGGGTGGAACGATAGGTTCGATTAAAAGACATTACCTTGACATGACTTTTGGTAGAACTAGGAACTGAAGCCACCGATCCTTTCGATTTCTTCCCTTTCTTGTCCTCAGAAGTCGCCGCCGACTCAGGTGTCGACGAATTCGACACGCCCCTTTTGGACACCACTTTGCTCTCCGAGCAAGACGATAGAACGACCAGCCCAGAATCTCGGAGCAGCCGCGAAGCTACAACGTGCAAAAAAGTCAGCAACGTGCTGAAGGACCGATCTGGAAAGAAAGACTATAAAATTCACGCTGGGTTCACGCAAAAATGAGAGTACCCGGACGAACTTCAAAGAAGGGGTGGCGAAACCCCTGAACCCTAATCGAAATGCTTGCCTCATGGATGAAAGAATGCACAAAGACACACTCAGAGAGAGAGAGAGAGAGAGAGAGGCAGTATGGTGTTGCTGAGCAAGGAAGAAGAGACGCAGAACGAGGGCATACCCGAGACCTCACCGAACCGCGAGGGAAGAACCGCTAAAAGCATGGAGGTCGTGGGAGAGGCGAGCGAAATCGGCCGTCGGGAGAGAGCGCGATTTAGGAAGAAGTGCGCCGAGAGAATGGAGCCCTGAGATGAGGCCGTCGAGTGGAGAGAGAAAGGCCGTCGACCAAACGATGCATGACCGGCCTTCCATCGGGGCAGTTCCAAGGAGACTTGAGATCTGCCAAGTGCTCAAGTATCTGCACGAAACAATGGTCGGACAGCAAGCAAATTAAATCACTGGCGTTTTGTCGTCGACGGTTCGCCTAAGCTTTCTCGCGTTGCTGTGCTTTCAATCAGAAGCAAGAAACCAGCGAACTTCTGGTCGCAGATTTAGGCCAAGCTTTCTCCCCCAAAACAAAGATGCGAACATAAAAACCCGGAAATAAAATCGAACCTGACATGCGGTCGCAAATTTAGGGCTTCTCGAGGATTGCTTCGAGCAGGGCGGAGCAATTGCTTCTCGGTCGCGAGTCGGGGGACGGAGAGAGGCGAGCGAAATCGGCCGTCGGGAAAGAGCGCGATTTAGGAAAAAGTGCGCCGAGAGAATGGAGCCCTGAGATGAGGCCGTCGAGTGGAGAGAGAAAGGCCGTCGTCGGGAGGGAGCGACGGTCGTCGGAGGAATCGCTAGACCGGAAGGAGCGTCGGAGGAGGAAGAGAGAGCAAAGAGGAGAGAGAAGACTGTCTGCTCTTCCACGAGGAGAGAGAGACAAAATCCAGAAAATTTAAGCGAGGAGAGAGAAATTTAAAGCGGGAGTGCTGCGCGCATTTATTACCCATTCATCCGTCCTCTCTCCTGTCAGTCAGCCGAGCCACCAGCCGAGCCGAGAGTTATTAGGAGGAAAGAAGCGACGAGAAGAGAAAGCAGACGTGGACTGACACCCGGACACGTGTCGCGCAATGAATCGTTCAGAGCACCAATGACGTGGCACTGTTAGGGTACCCAATATTTTCTCCGATATATTGATACATTATTTTTTAAAAATAAAAAATTCCGACATATTAAAATATATTATATATTAAAAGAATATTTTTATTTTTGATTAATTTAATTTAAATTCATAAATAAATAAATGATAAAAAGAACTTACGATGAATTTACATTAATAATATTAATAAATCTATTTATAGAAAATTTAAAAGGCATATTAATAATTAATGCATACCCATATTTAGGAATATATTTCTAGCTTTAACAAAAATTATAAATGAAATAATATCTAAGAAAATATTATAATCAACTTATTTAAAAGAACTATGATCTTTTAAAATAATTAAAATTTAATAATATTTAATATTTAATATTTTTATTTTTAAAAATTGTTTTCTTTCTTTTTTTTCAAACCCCCGCTCCCCAAAATTTGTTTTGCTCCCTCATTTCTGTCTCTCACGCCACTTCAGACACTCCCCTTCCCCTCAGCTTTCTCCCCAATCCTTTCTCCCCCACAATGACCTGTCATTTCCCTGAATTTTAGCTCCCACCTAACCCCAAAATTCATTCCCCCATTATTTTTCTCTCTCCCAGGTCACCTCAAACACCCCCTCTCCCTCAGTTTCTTTTCCTCATTTTCTCTCCCAATGGCCTGCCACTTCCCAAGATTTTCTCTACCGCCCCACGTCACCCCTCTGATTTTGTGCCCCCAACCTGTCAATTCAATCGTTTCTCTGTTCCCCACTCCCCCTCACGCCACCCCCCGGCCCCCTGGCCCCTCCCCCATTACCTGTTGTTTCTCTCTTCCCCCACTTCACCCTCGACCCCCGGGCCCCCCCCGCCTCATTTCTTCCCCTTTCTTCCACCCTCCCATCCATCACCCGTTGTTTCTCCTCCCCCCGCCTCCCTCCTCTCCACCTACTATTCTTTCCCTTTCTTCCCCCTTCCCCCATCACCTATTAACCGCAACCTCCTCCTCCTTCTCACATGATCCTCTTTGCTCTCTTTTGGTCGCCTCACCGCCCCCCTCCCACCCCTCCAATCCCTCCTCCTTCGTAACCGCAGCCTCAGCCTCGCCACTGGCCCTCCATCGCAGCTTCGTAATCACGACGATCGCCATGATTTCTGCTCTTCCTCTGACCCTCCCTCATCATCACGGCATTGCCTTCGCTCCCTCGCCCTCGTCTTTACTCTCCATTGTCTTCTTCAACAATCTCTTCCGGACACGTGTCGAAACGTGTTAAAGAAAAATTAACCACGTGTCGAAAAATCCATCAAGCGTTGACCGTATGTCCTAACATGTCCGGGCGTGTTGGGCACATCGGCACGTGTCGAACACGACACAGATGCTCCGACAGTGTGTCCATGCTTCATGGCCCGCAGCAACCCACGGCCATACAGCCGTCGCGCCCCACCTCCGTTAGGCTTTTGAGACCTCTTAAAGCATTGGAGTAATCCCGTCGGACCGGAGCAATTTTCTGTCTTTAAGTCTGGTCAACAGGGTAATGACCATAGCCTTCTTCTTGACCTAGTTTAGGATGAAGTTAACGTTCTTTAACTCGGGGGTCGCTAATAGAGATAAAGGCCTAACTAACATTTGTTTGGAAACAGTCATTATTATGGCAAAGCGAAGGAAGGAAGAAATGACTAGACGAGTGCCGTACGTTCCACGTTTACCAAGCGCTGGATGCACTTGTCCCATTAGTCAAGCGAGACTGGCTTCGTCCTATTCTGTCAAAACTCATAAAGATAGAAATTATTATGGAAACCGACATATCAAAAAATAAATTAAAGAAAATAAAAAAAAATAGATTGAATATCATAATTACGTGATTCAATTATAATAATTTATATTTATAAATATAGATCACACGATACAACGATAATTATACATTCAAATCTTTTGTAGATTTCATTATATCAAATAATTCACTTAGTGTTTAACCTTAAACTCACGTGGCTGGTGACTCGGGCGGCGGGGTTCGGCGCCGCTGCAGCAGGCATCGCCGAAGGAGATCGGCTGAGGCGCGGGCGGAGCGGCGAGGCAGCAGCACCGGGCGGAGCAGGAGCAGCGTCGGGTCGTCGCGGGCCAGTGTGGGCAGGCGACGACGGGTGACGGCAGGCGGGTTGCTGGTGTCGCGCGGTGCTCGCGGACGAGCGGCTGGGGTGGCGATGGCCGGCGCAGCGGAGGCCTCGAGCAGGCGCAGGGCGAAGCAACGAAGAAGATGAACATTCACGTTTTTTCCTTTTCTTTTCTCTTTTTTTCCAGCCTTCTGCCCCACGTCCCTCACCTGTTTCTCTCTCTCTCTCTCTCTCTCTGCTGTCCTTTCAGCAGAAGGGAAAAGCTTCCGCTGACTTTTTCCTTTTTCCACAGAAACGAAAAATTCTTTCTTTTGTCTTCAGTTTTTGATCGAGAGAAAAGCCCCTTCAACGTGATCAAATAAAAAACCCCCCTCTTGTGTATTATAGCAACATATTTATAGATGAGTGGATTAGGGTTTTAAATCAACATCTATGAGGATTTTTTTTCGAATGCAATATTTGTTCTTGATACTTATTGCTAAAGATTCAGGATTACAAGGGGATTTTTTTTTTTTCAAATTTCAAATTCTGCAAAAAAGAGCTCACAATAGTTTTTTTTCACACTTGCCCTATCTAAAGATATTAAAAAAAACCTCCATCATATTCCGGAAAATTCCAAATATCTATTTCTTATAATAAAATTTTGGTAAAAAAAAGGATTTGAGTCAATTTGCTTTTTTCGTTAGCTTAGTCCAACTTGTCAAATTAAAGCTCTCAACCATCAAGTTGAATCCATCCGTCACCGGTCCAATGCAAATAAAAATGCTTCTAAAATTATATACTATGCAACTTAATTATATATTTTTTCCTTAGGGGTTAAAAAATGATCCCTAATTTTTAATGCGATAAATAATTAAATGGATTGCAAAAAATTTAGATGTCAACAACCATTGTTACGTCTATATCAGTCAAAACATCAAATATATACTTTGTTAATATCAGTAGTTACAGAAATTGTTGGCTTTTTAGGTTCCACCTCGCTACAAGCACTATCCATGTCTATTATCTCGTTAATACTCATATCCAAGAGTTTTTAGTTGCAACTCCATCTTAAGTTAAACACCATTCAAATCTGTATAAATACTATTATAATCACTTATAGCTAGAAAAATCAAAGACTCATCAAACGTAATTTCTATACTAATAACAAGTGAATTTAGTTTCGGGCACCATAATCAATAATCATGCTTACCTTATGCATAACTTAGGAATATATATATTTTTGTACTCGTCCATTGAGCTTACCATTACTAACTCAAACATAATAAAGGCAACCAAATATTCTAAGAACCAAATAATCAGCAATATTACCCAAACACACTTCTTCGGTTGTCCAACATCTAATCTTATTCGATGATGATCTATTTATCAAATAGCTCGCCGTACTAAGTACATTTGCTAGGAATATTATAGCTATACTAGCATTAAGAGCATTTTATGGGCCATCTTTAGTAACATTTTGTTCATCAATTCTGCAACTTGTTGTAATTCATTGACACTAGTGCGATGTCTTACTATGCCTTACTTCATTAGAATTCATTTAATAATTTCGAGCAAAACTGCATGCTACTATCAATCCACACATGCATGATCGTTTTACTATTTTCATTTTCAATCAAAGCTTTCAATTGCATGATCTTGATAATAATATCAAACTCGTGTCTAAGCACAAACACCCACGTCTTCAACGAATAATCATCAATAACCATTAATATATATCTGATACTCTCCCTTGAAGGAAATCACAATAATTTGTAATTTTCGTGGTTTCCATGATAATTGTACTCAATTGCACTTTCCGTTATTGATATAAATCATAGCACTTGTATACATTCAGTTCATTAGCAACATAATCACCTAACAGATTTCTTTCACTTACAATGTTCGGGTTTCTCTCGCCAATATTCCCCAAATGCATATGCCATAATTCAGACTCTCGAGCAGATGCACTTGACGTCTCCGTGGCGAAATCTGTCGCTGTTTCATCTTGAAGTTCATACACGCCACTATGCTCGATTCCTTTCATTATTACCAAAGCATCACGACTAATTTTCAAAATTCCACATTCTAAAATACATGGACACTCGATTGAATCCATGGCATTTAAGGAAATTAAGTTTTTTTTTTTTTTTTCAACTTTGGAACACGCCTTACACCAGTCAATGTCATCACTATACCATTATGCATTCTAATTCTAACATTACCAATACTGACAACTAAGCATTCAGTATTGGTCTCAATTGCACTTTACCACTATTTGTGCATTGATAAGTAGTAAATCGATTTATATTTGGTATAGTATGAAAAAAACAACTAAAATTCATAATCTATCCATCAAACAACTAATCATCAGTAACAAACAGGACAAAAACAACATTATCTGAATTATCATTAGCTACAGTTGCAATAGCATCTACAAAATCAACTAAAATTCCTTTACCCTTCTTGTTTTTTAGCTTAAGGTAATTCCTTCTAAAATAGCCTCTCTTGCCATAACTCCAATAGACATTATCAGCTGTCCTAAACTTTCCACTTTATTGCAACTAGTAAAACGATTATGCATCATCTAAATCTGGTTTATTACAATCCCACACGAAACCTCGCGCTACACATCTCAAGAGAGTCAAGGAATCAGTCAACCAGTTCGGCGTGCGTTACTCTGTCACTTTCACTTGCGTTCGTCTTCCTCTCGCTTTCTATTCCGAGACCACTGACAATAACTACTACTCAGTACTGACGCGACCATCTAGTACAAAACGAGCAAATTTTGAGGACTTTCCCATGATACAGATAAGCCTTTGGATACCTTTCTGAACCGCACTTGCAAACTAAACCTAAACCAGAGAAACCACCGTGGAGAGCACGAAGTTCTTCTGTATTTATCATCAGGGCACCAACCTCAGAGGAAGCAATCAAAAAGCATCGTTAGCAACTCACCTTGCCGATCCGTCTTAGCTTGAAGGGTCCAACTAACATTATGCGCGCTAGAAACCAATAATGCGTCGTCCCCGACCAGGAGGGATGAAGACTTCTCCACTTCGTACGGTTCTGTGTTCCGAATTTGCGCCCCGACTATTTTCCAACCGCCAATGAAAGTAATGACGATACGAATTAAATGGTGGAGTGGGGCTACGAGAGCTTCGTGTGCAGGGGATAGTGAACCCACTTCCTGACCGTGCAACAATAAGACTAGCTCGGTTCAGGTCACGACCAATTTGAGAGCTGATCGATCAAGATTGCAATCACCACGTCCCCATGTGCATGTTGAATAGTCCGTCATCAATTTCTCGTTTCGCGATCTAGTCTATTTTGCTAATAAAATGTTTTTAGCACGAATTGCGTGCATGAAACAACGTGTGGAAAAGCGATCTTCTCAAACTTTTCGTTGCACGACATGTCCATTTATTTGATACTTATAGAGCCGATGAAATGGTTGGATGAAAAAGGTCTCATAAATATATACCTAACTCATACTGAAAATGGCGGTTCCCACTGTTGATTTATTTCACCTACCTACGACCGTCCCTCTCTTTCTTTCAATGTAATGTCGCACTTTCTCTAAACATGCAAGCTGTAATTGGGCCTATTTCATGGAGCCCGCAACACGCCTAAAAAAATTGTCCATCAACTTGCTCATTCCAAGATTCAACTTTCGAATCTTCGATGACTTACTATTTTTCTTGATTTAGAACCAGATGGGTCATCCATATGACACGGTTTTGGAGATTGGATTTTTATGCCAATGGCCAATGGAATAAAAATCCATAGTAAAATTGGAGAATTATATGAATTAGGGTTTATATGTAGCTTTTTTTTTTTTTTTTTAACAAACATACTGAAATGCATTAAGAAGAAAAGTGTTTAGTACAAACGTCTCTAGCATTAGCACATAATAAATCCAAAAGAGCAAACGGGGGACTATTAACCCAATTTCTAATAAGGCAACCCATTCGTTGGGCTTTGGCTAGCCGGTTAGCCACTTTGTTCGTATCTCGATTGCAATGGGCTAAGAAAATACCGAGGATTCTTCCAGTTTACGCTTGGCCCTATCCACTAAAGGCTGAACCTCCCAACTTAGGGTTTTTGCAGAGAGAACCACATCCACCAGCGTACTGCAGTCAGAGTGTATAATTATCTCTCTTTCTAGTCTATTCGGGGCGATCTTTGAGGAGATAAAATCTAGGGTTTCGACCAGCACTTGAGCCTATGCTATTTCAGCTGATTTTGCCTCTATGGATTTAGAAAACCCATCAATGATCCTCCCAAGGGCGTCCCTGCATATACAAGCCACAGCTGCAGATGAGGGGGGGGGGGGAGTTGTTGTTGGGAGTCTAAAGCGCGGCCTTTGTCTTCAAAATCCAGATCTGAACTCGTGGAGCACTCACTTCCTTCTGCATTCTCGGATCTGTGCAGATCCATCTCTTTCTCGAAGCTGGTGTTAACGGTACTGCAATCTTCACTCTCAAACCTCTCTTCTGACCCACGGATGTTGCGGGTACCACCGTCTGCCACAGCTTTTCCTAGATTTGTTCTGCGACTTCATTTGTTGTCCACCACATTGGATAGAACTCTTTTTCCCCTGTGATCTTCATTTGAGTTACTAAGTGGACAAGGGAGTTGATCAAACTTAGGGCCCTGCTGGTTGGCTCGAAGCAATCATCGCCAACTTCTTGGTTTAGATCCACCTCAGAAGTAATCACATGGCGTATAGGTAGTTGAAGTGTGGCAACATCAAATTCACTCACCAGATCCATCAATCCCCTGTCATCTATGGTCGGTCTGCATGATAGTGGAGGATGCTTTAAGCGCTATCTGATAAGGGTGGTTTGGTTTGATCCACTGGTTGGGTGCAGGGGTTGCCATTCCCAGGTTTGTGCTCTTCGTGTTTTCTGATTTGGTTTAGGTCGAAACATTTTCTCACTGGTGCTCGAGATTTGGGGGACGTTGTTTATACCTAAGGCGTGATTGACCTTTTCTATAATTCTTTGTGGACTTCGCATAGCTTTTGAACTAGGTTGAACTGCTGCCTAGGTTAGATCAGGAATTGTGGGAGTGGTATCAATACGATCAATCATATGGCCGTGGCTCATCATTGAATTACATATTTTACACTGTATGTCCAGAAGAAAAACGAGGTTGGGACACCTGGAGTGCCATAACTTGGCACGGAGGGATACTTAAGTGTCATAACTTTAAAATGGTACACTTAAGTGCCAATATCGGAGTAAAATGGGACACTTAAGTGCCACTCCGGCGAAAATCTGGCCAAATGGCTGACGTGGCAATTTCCGGCGAGTTTGGTCCAAAACGGCATCGTTTTGCACGCTGACATGGCGGAGAAAACGCAAAAACGATGCCGTTTCGTGTCTACGTGTAAATAATATTATATAAATTAATTAAATTAGATTTAAAATATTCAAAAAATTAAAAAAATAAGAAAAAATTAAAAAAATTTAAAAATTAAGAAAAAATTAAAAATTTAAAAAAAGGGGGGGGGGGGGGGGGGAGGTCGAACGGGGCGGCTCCCTCGCCGCCGCTGCCTCCCTGCCGTCGCCGGCCCTTCCTGGCGAGGGCGGGGAGGCGGCGAGGGAGCCGCCCCGTTCGACCTCCCCCCCCCCCCCCCCCCTTTTTTTTAATTTTTAAATTTTCTTAATTTTTAATTTTGTTTTAATTTTTCTTAAATTTTTAAAATTTTAAAATTTTTCTTAATTTTTTAAAATTTTAAAATTTTTCTTAATTTTTTTAATTTTCTTAAATTTTCTTATTTTTTATTTTTTTTGAATATTTTAAATTGAATTTAATTAATTTTTATATTATTATTTACACGTAGACACGAAACGACGTCGTTTTTGCATTTTCTCCGCCACGTCAGCGTGCAAAACGACGCCGTTTTGGACCAAGCTCGCCGGAAAGTCGCCACGTAAGCCATTTGGCTGGATCTTCGCCGGAGTGGCACTTAAGTGTCCCATTTAACTTCAAAACTGGCACTCAAGTGTACCATTTTAAAGTTATGGCACTTAAGTGTCCCTCGGTGCCAAGTTATGGCACTTGCACTGTACTTCTGTCGAAGAAAAACCCTTTATTATTAAGTACCTTTCAACTTCTATGTCTTATATGTAGCTTAAGTACCTTGTCTGTTTGATGTGCTATCAATATGATCAATCATACGGCCGTGGCTCATCATCGAATTACATATTTTACACTGAATGTCCAGAATAAAAACCCTTTATTATTAGCATGGATCAACTTCTATGTCATATCATGTGAAGCATATTGACTAGTTTGATGGTGCATTAATCGAGCTAAATGATTCGTAAGAGTACACAACTCATATTCAACTCTTTCATTACGCAATAATCATAAACTCTCAATGTGTATGCAGCTTGAATTAAAGTTTAATTAAGCTAGTTGATTGGAAATGAAAAAAGTGTGATGATGCCCTTCATTTGGTTGTGCTAACCTTCTCAAGTCCGAAGGATATGAACTCGATAGCGGAAGATACACATAGAACAGTGAACCTTATCGTTTCACGATCTTGGGTCAATCGGTTTCAATAAAGTGATTGAGAGTTATGAAGAGAAATTCATCGGTGTCTGATACATACATACATACATACATATATATATATATATATATATATATATATATATATATATATATATATATATATAAAGAAAAATGTAAACATTATAACAATGTTCTTCCTTGAATTTATGAGTGTTTAGTAAAGAGCAAAAGAAAGGATGAAATAAAGGGGACTCAAGAATTCTAACCATATCATCACAATACCTAAATGATATATGATTTTTCTCATATATTTACCTGACGTTTAATATCGATCCATTATATTTTGTACTTCAGACTAATGCTTTTTGAGAACATTATCAGAAAACTGCAATGAATCACATTGTTCTATCAAGTTCACATGATTGAACTATAATAGTAAATATGATATAGACTTTGACACTGTTGCAAGGTCCTTTTAGATCCAAATAATGTCAAACCTACTAAATAGCTGGAACATTAAGCGATGCACAAACTTTTACCCGTCGTTGAATTTGATTAACTTCTTATTACTACTTATAGTCCATCACATTGTTTACCATGTCAAATTTGTATATAGCTACAATGCTGATATAGCTACAATCCTAAAAGGAAATTAGTAAGAAAGTGAAGACTTTTGCGATATATATCAACGAATTACCTCAAAAAGAAGGCACAAAACTGGAGGAAAATCGAAACGTACGCTTTGGTGGAGGCATACGTGGTCAGAAGAGGAAACGAAGGGATACACACTGAGGAACCAGAACCACTGTTCAAGATCGCTCCTTTCTGATAGGAGAACAGTAACAATTCGAACAATATCAAATTGATGCAGCGAAATAAAATAATCTTTCCTCTTGTCTAAACCTAATAGGAATTGATATAGTAGAGTAAAATAAATACCAAGCACGCGAACACAAGATGATTTTTTTACGTGGAAAACCTCCTCGATGTGAGGAGATAAAAAAATGACGGGACCAGAGTCCACCCGAAAGTCTTCACTATCAACGAAATTGGGTGAACAATGTTCTTTTCTAGCAAATACTAGAGGTACATAGCAATAAACACCTCATGAACATAATTCTTGGCAATGCACCTAAATTTTATAAGAGATCAAGGATAAATTTTATAAGCCGACCCCGCGTTGTTGACGAGCAACCCGATGTCGATCCCTTCCGTGGCTCTCGCAATGGCTGCCGCTATCTCCTCTCCGCTCAGCTTCGTGAGGTCCGCGACCCCAGTCTTGACCTGGACAAACTATCTCATGCGTCGGATATACCATCACTTGGGAATTCACGCGAATTTTTAACGTAAATGGCATATGAAGTGCTAACTATGTGATGGACCTCGGTGGTTGCTCCGAATCTATCCCTCAGCTCACTCGAGGTGGCTTCGAGTTTGCTGGGGTTCCAACCAATGAGCCCAAGGTTGAGGCCCTTGGAGGCGAGCTCGAAGACCAGGGCTTTCCTGATGTCGTCGGTGGTGCCGGTAGCAATGGCCCACGAGCTGTAGTCTTGCAAGTCATTCGGGTTCCTCAGGATGTGGCGTGCAGCCATCAGGCGAAGGCGAGTAGGTTCTTGAAGAGCGAGATGAAGCATAGTACGGTGGCCGTGGCGATCAAGAAGTCCGCAAGTACCATTGCTTTGTGCAGAGTGTGGTTTCACCAGATAAAGTAGTGGTGGCATTTGCTAAACATTTATAGACGTGTCCCTTGTTGGAGAAATCTTCCTAGAGTATTTTGAAGCTGTCAAAACGTTTCCATCAGTCTAGTCTGAAGATTTGCAGACTCTACTCTTAAAGTCTGAAGACTTCCGAACTGCCAGACTCAAGACTCAAAGTCTATTCTCATTGACAGTTTCTAATCCGTCGAAGAAGTGCTATCCAGGACTGGATGTTTCGTTAATGATTTGACCTTATTGACTGGAGAAGATCTCTTGGCTAGATATGACATAACGGAATCCTTTATTGATTCAAAGATTGAGGATCCGATGATTGACGAAATATACTTGGAATGTTCTACTTATGGAAACCAAGATCCTGATTGTATGGGCGAGCAGGATTGATGGGCTATCGACATGTTCCTTAAATAGCTCGAATGATCTTCCTAATTGATTCTGTCCAACGGGAAGATTGGAAGAATTCCTTTGGTAAGTGCCAATGGGTATGATGGCATAAAGGAGTATAAAAGAAAGACGTTCCAGTTGTTCGAGTAGGTGCGCGATGGAAGAATTCCAAAGTCTGAAGCTCTTTGTTCTTAGTCAATTCATTTTCTGAGCAAAATCTTGTACGCAAAAGAGAGTTCATATTATTGAGAAACCTTGAGGAAGTGTGGTAAAGTATCTACATTGTGGAATCAAGGGAGAACCTTGCTGTAACAATTCTTTTATTCATAGTGAAATCCAGCCGGTGGGCTGTCATTGCGGAAGAGTGGACGTAGGCTTGGAATAAGCCGAACCACTATAATTGCTGTGTTCATTTTCTCTTCCCTACTCTATGCTTTACTTTAATCATAATTTGCCTTGTTAACGAAAGGAGAACTTCCTATCTATTGTCTGCTTAGTATTGCTCTCTTATCTCGAGAAAATATTTTTACACCTATTCACCCACCTCTAGGTGCTTATACTAGCTATCTCAATTGGTATCAGAGCCTGTGTACTCACTTTGTTTGAAGTGTTTTACTTCAGAGTTAAAGATCCATTGCTAGTATGTTAGCTCCAGGGCTGGTAGAAGGGCAAAGCAATACCAGACCGCCTTACTTTGATGGAAATGAATACAACATATGGAAAAACAAGATGAAGGCGTTCCTAAGATCAAATGATCCTCTGGAATGGGACGTTGTAGACAAAGGAATCATTCTTAAAGCTGCATCTGTCTCAGAGAGAGGAAAAGATGCTGTTGAGTCTAGTGAAATGACTTAGGAAGAGATAACCAAGAGACAAGCTCTTCATGCAAAAGCAATTTATTCTTTATATTATGCTTTGTCACCTACTGAATATAACAGAATATCTTCTTATGTTACAGCGAAAGAAGTTTGGGATAGATTACATATTACCTATGAAGGAACCGATCGAGTGAAAGAAACCAAAGTCAACATACTCCTCGGTTAATACGAAGCCTTCAAAATGAAATCAGAAGAACCTAGAACTGACATGTTTAGTCGTTTTACAGAAATCGTGAATGGTCTTAAAAATCAAGGTCAACCAATTTCTAATCCCATGAAAGTAAACAAGCTACTGCGTGGACTCTCCAAGGATTAGAATCACATAAAGACCTCAATAAGAGAGACACAAAGAATTATGCCACTTTCCGTCGATGAGTTGGTTGGAACTCTTCAGTCTTATGAAGTGGAATGAATCAATGAAGACGAAGATCTTAAAGGTAAGAAATCCATTGCATTAAAATCCAATGATGATTATGATGTTACAGATTCTGAAGACGATATGGATGATGAGGAGCTTGTTCTCATGATAAGAAGATTCAGAAACTGAACAGAAAAGGAAGAAGATTCAATCAAAAGAAACAAAGTTTTTAAAAGCAACAGACTAAGTCTGTTGAGGATGATGAATCAAATAGAGATGTAGTCTACTTTGAATGTAAGAAAAAGGGACACATCAGACCCAACTGTCCTCTTCTGAGGAAGAAGAAAGGAAAAGCTGAAAAGTATCGAAATGCTCTTAAAGTAGAAACCTGGAGTGATACTGAGTGTGAAGAAAGTGATGATGATTATGCCAATATATGTCTGATGGCACAATCAGATTCAGATTCAAACTCCGAGACAGACTTAGATTTAGACAGTGAATTTGAGGTAAGTAACTCTAAAATCCCTATTGAAGTCTCTAAATACATTGATGAGTTGTGTTTTAGTCTTAAGACTTCTCTTAAAAGGATTTCCGAACTTAAAAAGGAAAATTTTGCACAGAAACAACAGGAAAATATTTTGAAAGAAAAGGTGAAATGTTTAGACATGAATGTTTCTACTCTTAAAGAAAGAGAAGACATCCTTTCGAAAGAAAATGTATTTTTAAAAAATGACATATCAAATATTTCCAAAAGATTTTCAATTGGATCTGAGAAACTTGAGAAAATTCTTTCAGCACAAAGACCATATTTCAATAAATCTGGTTTGGGAATGACTGTGGAAACCATTCCTTTAATTGATTTTTCTAAAGTGAAGGAAAGAATTAAGCAAAGACCCACAAGAGATGCTTACAAAAATCATTTTAAAAAGGTCTTTGTAAAACCAGTAGGTCGCAATGCTCTCAGATGTTCAAAGTGCAATAGTTCAGATCACTTTGAGAAAGAATATCCTATGGTTTGGAAACCTGTTAAGAAAGTATGGGCAAAAACTGCAAATCATACTAACACCAATGGACCCAAGAAAATATAGGTACCAAAGAAAGTTTGAGTCTCTTTTTTAAATGCAGGTCACTATCAAGAAAAATGTAGAATGGTATCTGGATAGTGGATGCTCAAGACATATGACAGGAGATTCAAATTGCTTCATAAAGCTCATTCAAGTAAATGGTGGAAAAGTCTCTTTTGAAGGAAACAACAAAGGAAGAATTGTGGGATTCGGAACTGTAAAGATTGGAAACCTCACAATTAGCAACATTTCCTTAGTGAAATTACTCAACTACAATCTGCTCAGTATCAGTCAGCTGTGCGATATCGGTTTCAAAATCAACTTTCAAGAAGGAATATGTTCAGAAACCAGTAAAGATTCTACTCAGTCATTCATGGGTCGAAGACATGGAAATATCTATCTCTTGGACGAGAAACCAGATGAATCGCAATGTCTAATCTCAATTCAAGACAAAGCGAACTTATGGCACAGAAAACTTGGGCACATAAATATGAAGCAAATAGCCAAAATTTCAGCAAAAAAGCTAGTTCGTGGTCTACCCAATCTATCATACCAAAAGTCTTATCTATGTACACTATGTATATTGGGAAAGCAGGTAAGAAATTCCTTTAAACCAATAAATCAAGTTTCCACTAATCGTGTACTGCAGCTTCTGCATATGAATCTCTTTGGACCAACCAGAACTCAAAGCATCGGAGGTAAGAAATATTGCCTAGTAATTGTGGATATTTCCTGACAAGTAAGTCTGTAATCTTTTCTTACTTTGAAAAGTTTGCTAAAAAGATTCAAAATGAAAAAAGGCTATGTTATTTCAAGTATAAGAACATACCATGGAGGTGAATTTGAAAATCAAGATTTTATAAAATTCTGTGATGAATCTGGCTTTCAGCATGTGTTCTCCTCTCCATATACTCCAGAGCAAAATGGAGTTGTGGAAAGAAAGAATAGGTCACTTCAAGAAATGGCTAGAACACTTTTAATTGAAAGTAACATCTCTTCACGTTTTTGGGCTGAAGCAATTTCTACAGCATGTTATATTATTAATAGAGTTTTTCTAAGACCAATTCTGGAAAAAAAAACCCCTATGAGTTATTCAAAGAAAAGAAGCCTATTGTTTCATATTTTCATGTGTTTGGATGTAAATGCTTTATATTGAAAAATGCAAATGATCGAGTTGGCAAGTTTGAAGAAAAATCAGACAAAGGCATATTCCTTGGATATTCTACCTCAAGCAAAGCCTACAGAGTCTACAACAAGAAGTCTCAATCTATGGAGGAATCAATGAATGTCAAATTCCAAGATTCTATGCAAAATGAATCTATTCAGACTCATCTTGAAGAATCTGAACCTGCTCCAAACTCTACAAAGTCTAAATCTCAAGAAGCAGATCAGACTTCGAAAGACCAGCATCAAATGATTGTTGAAGATTCAAATGAAGAAAGTGATCATCAACCTGACAAATCAACCAGTAACTGGAAGCATAAGTCCAGTCATCCCAAAGATCTCATTATAGGCGACATTAATGAAGGAATTCGCATAAGATCCAAAAGGCGCAAAGAGTCTAGTGCTGTGGCTCTTATTCCTGAAATAGAACCCAAAAGTATAGAAGAAACTTTATCTGATGAAAGCTGGATTGAAGCTATGCAAGAAGAACTCATGCAATTCAGTATGAATGATGTCTGGGAATTGACTCCTAAACCGAAAGGTAAATCTATTATTGGAGCTAAATGGGTTTTCAGGAACAAGATGGACGAGAAAGAAAAGATCGTAAGAAACAAAGCAAGACTCGTGGCCAAAGGATATACGTAAGAAGAAGGGATAGACTATGATGAGACTTACCCACCAGTAGCGAGGTTAGAAGCAATTAGATTATTACTTGCTTTTACTTGTTATAAAAATTTCAGGTTATTCCAAATGGACGTCAAAAGTGCTTTCCTGAATGGATTTATCCATGAGGAAGTCTATGTGGAACAACCACCTGGGTTTGAAGACTCAAGGAAACCAGACTCAGTATTCAAACTGAAAAATGCCTTATATGGTTTAAAGCAAGCACCTCGAGCTTGGTACGACATGTTGAGTAATTTTTTAATTCAAAACGGCTTTGTCAAAGGTAAAGTAGACACTACTCTGTTTATCAAAAGAGAAAGCAAAAGTTTTCTGCTTGTTCAAATATATGTTGATGATATTATTTTTGGATCCTCTAATGAAAGTCTATGCAAGAAATTCTCTAAGTCTATGCAGGATGAATTTGAAATGAGCATGATGGGTGAACTAACCTTCTTTCTTGGACTTCAAGTGAAACAATTGAAGGAAGGAACCTTTATTCATCAAGAAAAATATGCTAATGATCTTGTCAAAAAGTTTGGACTGGAAAATTGCAAAAAGACTGATATACTAATGTCAAGCTCTTTGAAGATAGACAAAGATGAAGGAGGAAAGAAAGTTGACCAGAAGCTATACAAGAGTATCATTGGATCACTTCTTTATCTTACTGCTTCTAGACCTGACATTTTGTTTAGTGTTTGCATTTGTGCCAGATTTCAAGCAGATCCTAAAGAATCTCATCTAAGTGCTGCAAAGCGTATTATCAAATACATTGCATCAACTTCAGGCCTTGGTCTTTGGTATCCTAAAAAGGGAGACTTTACTCTTCTTAGATACTCAGACGCAGATCTAGACAGATGCAGAGTTGATAGAAAGAGCACCTTGGGTACTTGTCAACTACTTGGAAGTAGGACAGTGTCTTGGTTTTCAAGGAAGCAAAACACAGTGGCTCTTTCTACAATAGAAGCAGAGTATGTAGCTCTTGGAAGTTGTTGTTCACAAATTTTGTGGATAAAACAACAAATAAGAGACTTTGGAATTGAAGATTCATGCACGGAGATTAACTGTGATAACACCAGCGCAATCAATCTCACTAAGAATCCAATTCTTCACTCAAGAGCAAAGTATATAGAGATTCGACATCACTTCATTAGAGATCATGTTCAGAATGGAGAAGTTTTGATTCAGTTTGTTGACTCAAAGAACCAACTGACGGATATATTTACAAAACATTTGGAGAAAAATCAATTTGAAATTATTCGTACCGGACTCAACATCTTGAGGTTTGAAGAAATAAAAGTCTAGAGTCTCTCAGACTCAGATAATCAAGATTTTTGATTGTAAGTTATTTTATTCTCTCTCAGATTAAATCTTGAAAAGGTACGATCATCTGTCCATAATTGATTTTTGCTACTTTCAATTTCCGTGATTAGTGCAATCTTTCTTTTTCGAAAATGGAGTTAATTTTTAAATGGCAGTTATCTAATTTTTTGAAAAAGGCAGTTATTTTTTAAAGGGCATCTTTTTACTTTCCATTACGACGTTTTGTATGCCTCTCTTCGACTGACCTATATACTGTCGGTTCCTCTTCGTTTAACTCCAAAAACCTTAAAAAAGCATTGATCTTCCACTTCTGTCTTCTTCTCTTGTTTAATCTTCGAAAAGTTGTCATCTTTCTTGGGAAAGTCAAGTTTGGAATCTTTCAAAGACCATGAAAGATGTCGTCTCAAAGGAAGTCTTCGAGGATTGCAAACAGGGGACCGCAGCAAATGCGTGAGGGGCCTATGCACTTTGATCTCACCGAGGAAGAAGAGTTTCCTAGTCAGTAGCAGAGCCCATAACATTCTCAGCAGCGTCCATCTTCTCCATCTAGACCTTAGAATGTTGCTCGTCAAGAAGAAGAAGAAGAAATAATCGAAGATGCAGAACCCGTAAGAACTCTTAAGCCCTCTTTTACCTACAAGCTTTATCGTGCTTTGAAAAGGGGTGGAACTCCTTTGAACTACATTGACGAATTTCTGAAAGACAAAGGGTTCAAAAATAAAACATTCTTTTTACGCACAATGGAACGGTTGGGAATTGCCCCTGCTGGGTCGACAGAAGAGGCAATGGCAAACATTCCAATCGATCCACGTGTTGGAGGGCTGAATCAGCCAGATGGGAATGATGATGACAAGTTGTACAGTCAGTTTCAACCGACAATGGGTGTTGCGTCAAAAATTCAGGGCAAAAGGATAAACTTGTTTCGTTCAGAAGAACACAAGCATCTATACTCTAAGTTGTTGAAGCGTGGGGTCATAAACTCTAGAAGTGTGGATTTTGATTTCCTTGACGTTGTGAACGTTAATTTAAGGGAAAAATTCAGTCTTCTTCAACTTGAACAGTTCTATTATGAATCTACAGAAGCCTATGCTGAACTCACTGCATATTTCTATTCAAATCTCAGTTTCTTAGATGCGAATAGATTCTCTTTTAGTGTCCGAGATCAGGACTATGTGGTGGATGTAAATATGTTGGCTGATGTGATTAGGGTTGAGAGAGGAAGATATCAACCTTTCAATGTCTCTATTGCTCGTACTACGTTGGAACTTGTTAAGGATAGAAGGACAGAGGGAAATGTTTCCTACTCAAGGATGAGTACGTTCAACATTCTGCTTCACAAGATTGTGATCAATTGCCTCAAATCAAAGTCTACTTCAAAAACTGATATTTCAAACTCAGAGGCAAAGCTGATGTATGCCATCAATGCTGGAAAAAAGTTCTCTCTTCCTCACACTATTATATTCCACATGTATAGAGCAGTGGTGAAGGACAAGGGTCAACTTCCTTATCCAGCAATTGTGACAAAGTTATTCAGACATTTGAATGTTCAGCCTCCTCGGATTCTCTGTGTTCGAACATGTGATCAAATGGTAGTGGGACTGAAAATGGTGTCTAAAATGCGTCTGAAGGAACTCAACAAGGCATTGGAGAAATTCAAGGAGAAAACCCTTGTCAAATCTGATCAAATCTCTTCGGCAGCAAAAAGAAAAGGGAAGGAGCCCAAGGTTGCTCCATCCAAGAAAAGAAGAGCTCTCATTGTTGAGGATGAAGAAGATGAGGAAGACATCACCATTACTGCAATGACATTGAAGAATCTGAGTCGTTCTGTTCCAGAATCAACGGAACGACAAGAGAAAGACTCTGAACAGAGGACTGGAGAAAGAGAAGATTTGGAAGCAGAAGAGAAAGAAATAGAGGAGAGAGAAGCTGAAGAAAGAAATGCAAAGGAGGAAAGAATTGAAGAAGAAGAAGAGGAAAGAGGAGATCAAGAGGAAGGAGAGCATGAGGAACATTCTTCTCCACCCGAAGGCATGGAAACAGGGGGAGATCGTGAGAAAAGAGGAATGTCCTTATATCCTGCTACCAGTGAAGGAGTCAACCGCTCTCTAGCAGATCCAGAGGACATCTATGCTTCTCAATTTTTTGAGGAGGGACATGATATTTCATCGCCCAATCTGCGTGGCTATGCTGATTTGCCATCGTCTGCCTTTACTCCATCTGATCGTGCAGAAGCCAGCACGCAGACTGATAATTCAGCAGATTTTTGCAGAATTCTTGATGTTCTCCTAAAAATGCGGGGTCAGATATATGCTCTAGGATGTAAAGTACAGAATTTGCAGAATGTGAGTCAAGCTTCTTCAGTTTCTTTGAATGATCAGATTCAAGCCTTTGCTCTTCAGATTCAAGCAAATGCTAAGAGTGAAGAGGTGACTCAACTGAAGGAAGATTTGACAAAGCTGGAAGGCATTGTCCAGTCAATGGGAGATTTCCAGCTTGTTTGTATTCCCAAGCATTCTTGATTCCATCTCAACCCTTTTTATGATGACAAAAAGGGGAAGAGATGTGATTTGAACTTTGAACTTGAACTTTTGATTTGTTTTGATGTTTGACTTGACTTTTGTGTCTGGCTGTGGACTAGATTTGGGATTTTGGATTGACTGCTTATATTAAGTACAATTGATATCTTATGGATGGCTTTACTTATATGCAAGACTAACCTATTTTCTGTGATTGCAGATTCTAGTGTTATCAATAAGTCATTTATCTTTATAAGATATCCATATTTGCTTGAGTAATGTTTTGCAGGTCAAAGTACCATCTCTCCTCACTGCTCTCCACAACTCCGCGAAGTACCATATCTCCTCACCCATTCGAAAGATAGTTTTGTACCCAGACATTCCCATTGTAA
Source organism: Eucalyptus grandis x Eucalyptus urophylla (assembly GCA_028830015.1). Taxonomy (NCBI): domain Eukaryota; kingdom Viridiplantae; phylum Streptophyta; class Magnoliopsida; order Myrtales; family Myrtaceae; genus Eucalyptus; species Eucalyptus grandis x Eucalyptus urophylla. The sequence continues at coordinate 59,218,127 of CM054200.1, read as the reverse complement.
ATTGTCAGTGTAAATTATTTTCTCGTAGTGATCTATATATATATATATATATATAACGTTGATATGTTCATGATGAGATGCAACAAAGACACCAGTTTGTCTTAATGTGATGTGATGTGATGTGGTCAAGAGGGGTATGAATGGTTATATTTTACATGAAATATAAATAGGATGATTTTAGAAGATGGCCAATTGCTAATAATAGAATGTTTCAAAACAGAATGCTCTTCCTTTTTCTCTCACACTCCAGAAAAAAAGAACGAACAAAAGGCAATTTCATTTCCATTTTAAGAAAACAATTAACATTAACACTGAAGAACGTGAATACTTTCTTCGTGATTGTACTTGGACCATCGTGAAATCGTATTGTCCATCATTCACTTGTGATTCAACGTATGTTCCTAGGTAATTCATTTATTACACAATAAAAATGTTAGTTGTTTCTTCCGCCATCTTTCATCCCTCATTGGTCTCAGAGCTTGTGTTATGATATTTATCTTGTTTTTTTGTCGAATTTTCTCACAAATTGTTTGATATGGGGATTAAGAGGATTAATTTCATATTGTTTGAATGCTCATTGATTGGAAGGTGCAACATGAATCATTGAAAACGAACCAAAGCAATGAATGGCTTTGGAGGTCGTGGACGACCATCTTTGTTTTGCCCATTTTTTTGAATATTTTTCGGCCAAATTCAATTTTTGAATATATAAAATGAAAGTATTTGCCGAGATGATTATCATGGTGGGTGACATGCCACTGGACGATGCCAGACATTCCTACACGTGCCAAAAGCCGTTGTGAGTAAGCACTAGCCACACGTTGAGAATGCCCAGCACATGAGCGCCACGCATTTGTTGGCGAATCAATGTGGGCTGATGTCAATGATGACATTACCAATGGTCGATAACTGACCTCCTGACCGGCGACCCGACCGATTGGAGATCCAATCTGACTTGGATGAAGACCTAACACAAAGACCCGACCAAGTTGATCGGTCAAGCAGTTGGATCGATTGGACAGGCCAGAAGCCATATTGGCTTGCTGTCACATGCACCACATGCGCCAAGCACTCAAACAACACGTGTAAGCGTGTGGGAGTCTAATCGGCACGTAGTTGGTGGTGCTTGGTTCGTATGAATGTGCTCTACATTGTGATGTATTTATTTTACATGTTTGAATCTTTTAATGGTGTAAAAATGCATACAAAACCCTAAATATGCATAATTTTTGGGGTATAATTGAATTGTTTATTCCTTCAAACTTGTATTTCTCTATGGTTTTGGAAATACAGAAGTTAGTCTACATGTAAATGACCACATATATGTCGTGTAGAGCTTGACTCGATGACAGTATGTATATGCTTTAATATGCTTGCAATTTCCTAGTTCCAAATAAACTTGAACAATGGTTGTAGATCATTGATCTTTTCACTACATCATGAATCCCGCTTTCGATAATAGTTGTTGTACGAATGTTTGTACGTTTATTCACATTGTGGTATGCTTTTTGATATTAATAGAAATGTAGAAATTACATGAAGTCATATAATTATTTTTTTTAGTGAAAAGTGTAGGTTGGTAGAATTCAAATGAGTCCTTATATAGAACCTAACATTTGCACAAATTAAACTAATTAATGACAGTAAAATAATCATACACAAAAGCTAATTGGGAACATAGTGAATTTTCATTTATGTACATTTTATTAAATTATCATTAATTTAGTTTGCCTTTACTGCAAATTAAATGTGTATTAATGTGGAAAATGTGCTAATATTGATTCTATGTTTATTATGTCAATGCGACTGTAGCAATTGATTATGTTTTCGGCATCAGAGACCATTGTGACCGACTTTAATAAGGGTGAACTCAAGCATGGAACCTCAATTCAGCACAAAAGAGGTCAAGAAATTTATAAACCTTGGAAAAAGAAAAATAGCGTTACTTGCATCACGATACTGAGTTGTATGTAGGATAATATCATATATGAATTTGAAGGTTATGATAAAGCTTAAGTAATGTGGACTGCCTTGAAAGATAAGATTAGGAATATATCTATCATAAAGTTGAGGAGACTCATTATCAAGTTTGACACATACCAAAAGCACTCAAATCTGATGATGAAGTAGCATCTTCAAGAAATGTTAAACATGAAATGTGAGCTGAAGTCGACAGGTTACACTCCTTACTAATGAATAGCAAGTTCATGCTATTATAAGGTTTCTTTCCGATAGTTTTTTTTATTCTTTATAAAAATCAGCATGACGCACAATGAGAATATTATCATTTTTTACAATATAGTGTGTCATTTGGAATTAGAGGATGAGTATTTAAAGGCTACAAAATCCTCTGTCCATGTTTATGTTGCTAAATTGGGCTTCTACAAAGTTTCCAGCTTCAAGCATACGGGGAACCATAAATTCAACAACAAAGGGAATGAGATTGATTAGGCACTCAATAGAGTTAAGAAATTTCGACGCAAAAAAATGTGATGGAAAGAAGGACAATACTAAGATGATTGATGCTTTTAAAGCATCGATGGTGAAAGTATTTGAGATGACTGATAATGATCTCATGAATTATTTTCTTAGGATCGAAGTGAAGCAAAGTGCCAAGGGCATTTTGATTTCCCAAAAGGGATATGCAGAAAATATCATTGAAAATTTTATATAAAGAATTGTACTTTGATCAATGCACTAATTGAGTGTGGAACCAAACTTTCAAAGTTTGATGATGGTGCCAATGTTAATTTGATATATTATAGAAGCTTGATTGGGAGTTTGAGATACTTGATATGCACGGGACTAGATATTATGTATATTGTTGGAATTATGAGTTGATATATGGAGAACCTGAAATCATCTCATCTTAAAGATGTAAAAAAGATACTTCGGTGTATCAAAGTTACCACTTCTCATGGCCTACACTACTATCGTTCTGAATCCTTCCAGCTTAGAACTCATTCAGATAGTGATTATGTTGGAGATATCGATGATCGAAAGACCACTACAGATTTTGTATTTTTCTTATGTGAAAATGCTTTCACGTGGTTATTAAAGAAGCAACCTAATGTCACTCTATCGACATGTAAACTTGATAATGGAAGGTACATATAGAATAGTGAACACTATCCTTTAACGATCTTGTGGGCACCGCCACATAAGCATTTGAATGTAAAAAGTGAATCGTGCTTAAGAGGGTCCAAAGTAGAAGCACAATCTTTGTTGAAAGACTTGAAAACACAGTGTATAAATGAAAACTTATGCATACCAAATGAAAAATAGAAAGTCTTCATATCACATGCCATATTCAAGGCTCGACCACAGACCCATATCACGCCACTCCAAGCTTTCATATCCAAGTCATGCACACAAGCTGCAATTACATTGGGGTGCGTCTGAAAATGCGATTACCATGTTCGATGACCTAACGACGCGATCTTTCTTGAGCTCTCAACCATTTCGCGTAACATTCGAGACCCCAAACGGTGATTGTGTCCAGCGTGCGTGCCATGAACGCCTGAACCGAGTGCGACCAATAGGGGTTGCACACCCGGTCGTACCCGATCCACCGCACGCTAGCTCTGCTGAATATCTCCGCCGAAGGTGTGAAGAGATACCGACTCTTCATCTTGGTCATTTTTGTGGCAATGAAAAAGGGAGCCTGCAATATAATTGGAATTCAAGCGCAGCGTTAGTTCTAAAAGCTTTTTCCTTGGGACTTGCGATTCATTAATTTCTATGAAGACTTAATTACACATTTGAAGTGAATCTCTAAATCCAAGCATAACCGTTTATCTCATAGTTTCAAACAAACAGTCAAGGAGAAGAAAACAAGCACAATAATAAGACCATAAACAAAAGAACGCATATTAACGCACTGTTTGGTAACCATCCAAATAGTGTCTGATTTTGATTTTTTGTTCCTGGGAGCAGTTTGGGAACATAATCGCGTTTGGTAAAAATTTTGTTATCAGAAACAAATTTCTATTTTTTTGTTCCTGGAATTAGATTTAGAATAGAATCAAGAATAAAAAAAAGAGTCGATTTTTGTTCTGAGAACAAATCTAAGAATCAAAATCATATTTCTCTTCTTCTGCCCTTTTCTCTTCTTCTTCTTCTTCATCTACCGCCATCCCGCAGTTACCGTCTACTATTGTCCGCTGCCGGTCGCCGCCATCCGCCATCGATCGCTGCCGCCGATCACCTGCAATCGATCCGGCGAGCTCGCCAGGCCAAGACGAGGTCTGACGAGCTAGTCGAAGGCAAGCCCAACCATCGATGAGGCTTGCCCAGCCCCGCCGGTGGCCAGGTGGCCCTCGCCTAGCCCCGCCGGTGGCCAGGTGGGCCTCGCCTAGCCTCGGCGAGGCTTGCCTAGCCTTGCCGAGGCCGGCCTAGCCACCGGTGAGGTTGGGCGAGCCCTGCCTTGCTATTGGCAAGGCTCAGCTGGCGAGGGCCGGCGACGCTCCAGTGAGGCCGTTGGACCAGCGACGAGCCACCGAAAGAAGAAGAACAAGAGAGAGAAAGGAAAAAAAAAAAAGGGAAAAAAATTTAAAAATTAAAAGAAATTGATTTGGACAGAATCAATGAGCATAGTATTGAACGCAATTCTATTCCAGAATCAGAAATTTTAGACAGTTACCAAACGGCTTAAAATTCTTAAAAATTGTTCTCAGGAATAGAATAAAAAATAATCATTTCTCATCAAAACCTGCTTCTAGGAACAGAATCGTTACCCAACGCACCCTAAGATTTGGAATTATACCTTTGCAAGATACAATGCTAGAAAAACCGTTCTCCTTTAGCTCATATGATGTCTTGTTTCACCAATTAGCAAAGGGCATCGAGTGGCATTTAACTAGCGAGTACAGTTGATACAGCTAGGGAATATTTTGGGGGTCAGGGGTTAGTGAATGAGGCATGCAGGGTCAATAAATTTACAGACTCATTTTCACTTCTTCTTGAGGAACTTTTTTGAGTTTTTATAGGGTGAAAGTCTTAAACTTATTATATATTTACCAATTCAATTATAAACTTTTCAATTGTGCCAATTTAGTTCTCAACTTTTTAACGATTTGTCAATTTAGTCATAAACTTTTCAATTGTGTCAAATTAGTCTTAAACATTTTGAAGATTTGACAATTTAATCTTAAATCTATTATTTGGCCAAAATGACTACATTACCAAAATTTCAAAAGGTTTACGATTAAATTGGCACAAAAGTATAAAGATTAATTTGGCAAAATCGAAAATTTTAGGACTAATTTGGCATAATTGAAAGGTACTGAATTGACCTTCGTACAATAAATTTAAGATTTTTTGGACAATTTTCTTCATATGGAGAACTCACAAGTGAAAGAGCAAATAAGTGATTGCATGGTCTAGCTGACATGAAACATGACCAGTAAGATAATCACACGGACCAGCACATAGATTGGATTATATGACCCCCAACATGCGTTGTGGAATTGTCACTAATCACGAAGTACCGAGGCTTCTAATCATATTCCCTATATTTGTGAAGTCATGGAGAATGAGACCTTGCTCCTAGTCTTTATTTTTTATTTTTTTTGGGCTAAATATCACTCATTGAACAAGATTAAATTGATCTATTGGAACTTGAGTGGTTATTACGTCATTGAAGGAGAAAGTATATTATGCATCCATTTTACTACCGACATGGAGAAGTGAGTCAATTAGTTTCAATAAAGTGATTGTGTTATGAAGGGAAATTCATTGGCGTTTGATTTTCTTTTTTTAAAAGAAAAAAGTAAACATTATAACAATGTTCTCTCGCAAATTTATGAGTGTTTAGTTAGGAGTGGAAAAGAGGACGGAACAAAAGGGACACAAGAATTCTAACCATATCATCACAACACCCAAAAGATATATGATTTTTCTCATACATTTACCTGACATTGAATATCAATCCCTTGTCCCTCGTACTCCAAACTGATGCTTTTTGAGAATGTTGCCAAAAAACTGCAACGAATCACATTGATATATCTAAGTTCACATGATTGAACTATAAGAATAGATTGGATATAGACTTTGACACCGTTGAAAGGTCCTTTTAGATCCAAATAATGTAAAACATACTAAATTGTTGGAACATTAAGCGATGTATCAATTTTTGTCTGGCATTGAATTTGATTAACTTATTATTACGGGAAAAGTGTGAAAAAAATTTAAAACTTTTTAGTGCCAATTTAGTCCTTTCCAACCAATTTTGGCCGGATTTTGTTAACTGGACACCGGCCAGCTGACGTGGGCTAATCAGTGCTAACGTGGACAACTTTTAATAATATTTTAATATTTTTGAATTTTATTTATTTATTTTTCTTATTTTTTTTCTCTCCTCCTTTCTCTGTCCGCTGGCCGGACCACGACGATCGGCCAAAGGCGACGGTCGACGAGGTCGACCTTGCCAACCCTTGCTAGTGGTCACGAGGGCGGCCTCACACTGGGCGGCGAGGGCGAGCCTCTCCGGCGCCGCCCAAGCTGCGATTCGGCGAGGTCAAGCCTCACTGGCCATGGGCAAGGCTCAACCCTCGCCAGCTAGGTGCGAAGCGACTTCTCGTGGGCTGGCGAGGGTCAAGCCTTGCCAACCTGGCGCTAGGTCGCCCTTGCGGCCTGGGCTGCGTTGGCAAAGCTCGCCCTCGCTGCCCAGCGCGCTTGCGGCCACTGGCGAGGTGGCCGAAGAGGCTCCGTTGCCTCTAGTCGATTGCATGGTCTAGCCAGCGATTGGAGGAAGGAGGAAAAAAAAATAAAGAATAAAGAATAAAAATATTTTAAAATATTATAATATTATTAATAGTTGTCAACGTCACCGCCAATCAGATCACGTCAGCCAGCTGACGCCCAATCAGTAAAATCCGACCAAAATTAACCAAAAATGACTGAATTAACACTAAGTAAAAAGATTTATGACTAAATTAACACCAAAAAAAGGTTTATGACTAAATTGGCATAAATACAAAATGTTTAGAATTTTTTTGACACTTTTATTTTTGCTTAAAGTTCATCACATTGTTTACAATGTCAAATTTGTATATGAATCCTGATATAGCTATAATCCTAAAAGGAAATTAGTAAGAAAGAGAAAACTTTTACATTATAAATTTGATTAATAAATTACAAAAAAATAAAAGACACAGAACTGGAAGAAAATCGAAACTTACGCTTTGGTGGAGGCATACAAGGTCAAAAGAGGAAACGAAGAGATATACACGGTGGAACCAGATCCCATGTTCAAGATCGCTCCTCTCTTCCTCTTCAACATTCCATCGATCACTCCCTTCGTCGCCCACACCGCTGCGTTGACGTTCACTCTCAACATGCTCTCCGTCAACTCTCGATCCACCTCGTGAAAGTATTTCGGGAGATAAGCCATCCCCGCGTTGTTGACCAGCAACCCGACGTCGATCCCTTCCGTCGCTCCTGCAATGGCCGCCGCTATCTCCTCTCCGCTCAGCTTCGCGAGATCGGCGACCACGGTCTTGACCTGGACAAAGTGTCTCGTGCGTCAGATGTACCATCACTCGGGAATTTTAATGTAAATGGCATATGAAGTGCTAACTATGTAATGGACCTCGGTGGTTTCTCCAAATCTATCCCTCAGCTCCCTCGACGTGGCCTCAAGTTTGCTGGGGTTCCGACCGACGAGCACGAGGTTGAGGCCCTTGCAGGCGATCTCGAACACCAGGGCTTTCCCGATGCCGTCGGTGGCGCCGGTGACGATGGCCCATGAGCCGTAGTCGAGCAAGTCCTTCGGCTTCCTCAGGAACGCGGCGTGCAGCCATCGGGCGAAGGCGAGCAGGTTCTTCAAGAGCGAGATGAAGCCTAGTACGGTGGCCGTGGCGATCAAGAAGTCCGCAAGAACCATCGCTTTGTGCGGTGTGTAGTTTCACCAGAGGACTTCGGAATGGCAAGTGCTGAACATTTATTGACGTCTCTCTCACCTCACTGCTGTCCAAAACTCCGGGACGTACCAGCTCTCCTCCTCACCGCATATCCAAATATATTCTGTACTCGAATCTTCCTAGTGTAAATTGACAGTGTGTAAATTATTTTCTTAGAGTGATCTACAGCCCATCCCCTCTCTCTCTCTCTCTCTCTCTCTCTCTCCACTCGCTCGTTACAGTCCCGCAGCAACCCACGGCCACACAGCCGCCGCGCCCCACCTCCGTTAGGCTTTTGAGACCTCTTAAAGCGTTGGAGTAATCCCGTCGGACCGGAGCAATTTCCTGTCTTAAGTCTGGTCGACAGGGTAATAACTATGGCCTTCTTCTTGACCTAGTTTAGGATGAAGTGAATGTGCTTTAACTCGGGGGTCGCTATGGAGATAAAGACCTAGCTAATGTTTGGGAACAGTCACCAATTTTGGCAAAGCGAAGGACGAAAGAAATGACTAGACGAGTGCCGTACATTGCACATCTACCAAGCGCTGGATGCACTTGTCCCATGCACTTGTCTCGTCAGTCAGGCGAGGCTGGCTTCGTCCCATTTTGTCACAACTCATACAGATAGAAATTAAGAAACCGACAAATCGAATAATAAAAATAAAATATAAAAATAAATAAATCAAACACCGTAATCCAATTATAATGATGCACATTCCAGGATAATAACGACAAATTTCATTATAAATCATGCAATATAATAAAGATTATACGCTCGAGTCACTTAAATACTTTCGAGGACCTATTATACTAAATGACTCACGTAATGTTTAACTTTAAATTTATGTTAAATAATCTATCAATTACATAAAAAAATTACAAATCTTATCATAAAATTTCACAGTTACAAATACTAATGTGATAAATGTAATTCATGAGTTTCCTCTGTGCGTCTTCGTTTACCAAGCACTTGTACACAAACGGTGCTTCAAGAAGACCTCACGGCCATGGCAAGACTTGCTTTACATATATGGAAGCAAGACCCACAAAAATAAACCCTTGAATGTTAGTATCACCGCAACAGAGAAGTAGTCCAAGTCTGTCGCGTCTTGGTCAACAAAAGGAAATCAATTGACCGAGTAATTCCGATTCTAATACACGTTGGATTTCCAATATTAGTTCAAAGGCTTCAACAATCCAAATATAAGTTGTTGCTTATATTACCACCTCTATTTTGCCCGGCGGATTCAAACTTGGTATAGAGAATATCCAACTTGTGGACTTTAACTCTGAAATAGGAAATATATAATTTCACGGCACAAATTTGGATGTGGACTTGTTTGTGGGCCCAAATTCGAAATATATTTTAACAATCTCTATCTTAATTCGATGTTTGTGACAAGTTACAATCGTTTTGCTAAAATTTAAACTCTATTGCTACTCTCCCAGTCCTCGATGGGCTCAATGGCCATAGATATTTTTCAAGTCCAAGCCATGCTTAAACTTCGTCATAATTGTGGACCTCATTAGAACATCAACTCCACGTGCACCTTTAACTCCTCCATAAAGATTTTTCGACGCAATCTCCTTAATTGCAGATAAAACAAAACCATTGTTACATCTATATTTATTAGGAGATTAAATACATACATTATCAATATTAGTAATTACAGTAACTGTTGACTTTATAGGTTCCATCTTGCTACAAACACAATCCATGTCGATTATCTTGTCAGTATTTGTATATGTTATTTCAAGAGTTTCTAGTTGCAACTCCATCTTAAGTTGAACACCATTCAAATCCGTTTTGAATATATTTATAGAATCTCTATGTAGTACTACTCTCTTTCCAAATATTTATTTATGGAAATATTTACAATTAATTGGTTTTATATTATCTTTTAAATGTCAATTTCTTGCATCCATGCAATGTTCTTTGTTAGGAAAATACTCGCATTTTTACGTAAAATAATCGTACGTACTTTTTAAACAAATTCCCTCTTTCGCACGTTTTGCAATTATTGGCGCTATTGGAGTGGACTGATTTATACATGTATGCAATGCATGTCGTCTTATGTTTACCAAAAAGTACTCCGATTATGAATTCATTTCATATATTTCTTTAGTCAATTAATTACGTGACATGTAAAAAATCATTTATGCCCAAAATATGATTATTTATCCTTGTCATCCCCAAATTCTGTAATGGTTTTTTTTTTTTTTGATGATCAAGGGATCGCCGGAGATTACTCTTCAGGGATCACACAACCCTCTGGTGCTCGGTAGCACCGGTGGGGCCTCATCGCAAGCTGCTATTTAAACATAAATCCTCGGGGGCTGGCCCAATAAACCACCCTTGAGACCCCCACTTAAGTCGTGAGCATTTGGAGATTCGAACTCATTCCCTCTGCAATGAGATAGTAAAACCCAATCATCATGGTTACCTACGAGTGAGTCCTAAATTCTGTAATGGCTTTTTTGAGAAATTTTCAAAATCAAAAAATTTGATTGGACTGTCAATACGAGTAAAACCTGTAAAACCGCATAGAAGCACAACTCGCTCAAAACCTATGAGGTGAACTCTCAAAATTATTCTAAAAATTTAACGTCACAAAATGAAATAGAGAAGAAGTAAATAAGAAAACAAGATAACAGAAATAACAAGGTCACGTCAATCAGATGAAAACAACGTGTGGTTTTAGATACATTGCATAATAGACTTTATGGTCTTTTATGAGCACCATGTCCGTGTAAATTTTCAGCATTGTTTAAAAAAGTAAACAAAAAAAAAAAAATTGAACCGTTCAGGTTGAAATTTATCAAACAACCAAAATCCACTGCACTTCAATGCAACGGCGAAAAATCACGAGGGCATCTTACCCAGTGGAAACTATAGGCTGACCCGGTGGTCTTTTTGTAGGAAGAATGACAAGTGGGAGCAAAGGCTTACCGGCATAAGATTGTCAAAATTACATAGGGGTGTCATGGCGGATACGAAGACCAGCGGTTGGGTTTGTGAGATCATTATATTCAAAGCACCAGGGCTTCTACTTGCCATTATCGACATCATCCAAAATGAGAGGCAACTCATTGCAGAGATGTCTTTTATCAAAACGAGAACATATTCTAGAAAACCCTCTTCAATGTTGATTCAAGCAGGTGTCTGAAATGCTCCGGACTTCGAATCAATAGGAAAATGATAATAACTTTGACTTCTAACTTTAGTGGTAATCCTTATGCGATTTATAATAAAAAGAAGAAAAAATCAACGGGAAATATGGATTATAATTCTTTTGATGTTTTCTTTGTATTAGATTGAATTTAGTCCTTTTTTTTTTCTATGGTCAATTTCATGCTAACTTTTGAATCCGGTGAAAATCTTTCAACAGTGTTGATCCCTGTTTAAAACTCTCATCAAATGTTGTGTTTTGGTTTTTATTATAGGAGACTTAAGTTCTGTGTTAAACTTGGACAAAGAATGTCAAATGCAGTAAAGAGCCTTATTTATCAACTTATATATACAGCCTTAACAATTGATACTCGAATGACTTGAAAACTAACTGCTCTTGAACTCAAATTACACTAGAATTTAATCAATTATGTAATCTGGACACTAATAGTTATAACTCAAGCTCAAATTATGCCGGAGCTTAATCTACAACAAAACTTGTTTTAAGTGTAAAGTTAGAACTTAACCAACAACAATACTCCCAAGTAGGAAACATAACGCTGTAATTTAATTAATGACACTAGGTTTGTGGAACAACTTTGGAATTTAATCGACGATACTGGACTGGATAGAGATACATGTTGAAATTTAATTAGCGACAGCAATATCGAAACAACAACTAAGATGCAATAAAGTAAAGATAAAGTAAAGATAATTGTTGTATTGTTTGGGGGGGGTGTTTCTCAATAGTAGGGCTGCAGCATTTATAGAGTAGATTGATTGTTCCTTAGTTGGCTGCTCTTTCTTGGACATTACTCTTTGCATTCTCCATGTTTTCCACTTCTTCTTGATGACCTTATCCTTTAATAATTGTTTCTTGCCCCGTCGATAATGCTTGTGCGGCTTGTTCCTCAAGCAAATAATCGCTCTCTATTTTTATGTGCATTTCTCACAACAGGTATTCTTGGTTGAGTTCTAATGTTAATTTTGCTTTGTCTTCAAATCTGGTGCACTATCCCCTGTAGCATGACATGTGGCAATTAATCTCTAGGCCATCGACTCTAGAGTTGGTTTTCAGAATCCCATTGAGGCTCAACTTAAGTAGCTTGCACGAAAATTGTTTTGCCCTTAACTTCGCAAGTCAAAATGAAGCGTTTCATCCAGTGATCTCTTGCGATTGGCATGTGGTTCCGAGGGTAATTTTGGATGTCAACAATAACTAAATGCAAATAGTATTACATTTTTGGGTGGGAAAAGTACAAAAAGATTTTAAATTTATTACACTTGTGCTAATTTAGTCTTAAAACTTTTAATTATAACAATTGAGTTCCAAGCCTTTTGACTATTTGTGAACGTAGTCCATTTGACCAATTTTGACCGGAAATCGTTAATATTAATACCGATTGTTCTACATAGCACGACCGACGCTAGTGCGAAATTTATTTACAATTTTTAAATATTTTTTTCCAACATTTCTTTTTTTTTTCTTTTTTCACAACTCTGGGGTAGCAAGGTCATCAGCCAACCATCGCTAGCCACAAGTGAGGGCCAACACTCTCGCCTGTTAGCTGGCTGTTGACACCCAAATTTTGACGATCCAGTCATTGATTTATTGCATAAAAATTAAGGATTAATTTTAATCCCTAAAAAAAGAAATAAATAAAAATTACATCAAAACAAATAAAAGGAAAAAATGGAGAAAATCAATTTGATTAATTATACACGGAAGTTCGCAATTCTGATAAATATTCAGATTTCGATAAATGCAGAAATAATTAAGAAATTAGGTAAATAAAGGGTAATGATTTTGATTAAGGGGAAGGAATCGAAACAAGATCGAACTGATTGCGAAATCACGCTTCAATACACGGCCAAATCAATGCAACAAAAGATGGAAACTTGAAAAATACCATAGAAAGCGGCCGTCTGGATTCACTATAAAAAGAGCCACAATTTTCGTGACAAAGGGGCAAAAATTGAGAGAAAAATTCGTGAAAAGAGAGAAGAAAAGCTTGAGGACAGAATTCGTGAGGAAAAAGAGTAAAAAAAAAAAGAAAAAAAGAAGAGAAGAAGAGAAAGAAAAGAGTGAGAGAGAAGAGACGTGAGGGCAGAAAGGCGGTAGAGAGAGGACGTGCGAATAGACAGAGGAGAGAGAAAAAAAAAGAAAAAAAAATAGCGCTACTGTTCGTCCTCTCCAGGAGCTTCCCCCCGCTGCTGCTGCTCGTCACTTCCGCGCCGCGCCCATGCGCTCCGCGACGCCCCTGCAGCACTCGATCCTTCGCCGAATCGCCGCAGTGCGACGCCCCTGTAGCGCCTCCACCCGCGACTAGCTGTAGCGACCCGCGTCGCCAGAATCCGTCACCGGGCCCTCGTCGCTGCACCATCGCCGATCTGCAGCTTCTACCCGAGCCCTGCGGCCGCGCCCAACGCCTGACACCCGCAGCACCCGTCGCTGGCCTCCACCCGGTGCCTGTAGCCAGCGTCCACCCGGTGCCTGTAGCCAGCGTCCACCCGGTGCCTGTAGCCAGCGTCCACCCGGTGCCTGTAGCCAGCGCTGTTCCCTGCCGTCGCTGCACTGACGCCGACATCTCTGAGCACCACCAGACGCCCCGACGCCAGCAACCCGTGCCCCCGAGCCTCTGATTGCCGCGCCGCTCCTGTCGCTCCGTCACCGCGCCACCTCTGCCGCGCCTGCACTAGCATCCGACGCCCCTCACTCTGCTTCGCCCGTCTCCCTGCAGCTCCGGATCCGCTACTCGACGTCGCGCCTTCGAAGCCCGCGGCCTGCCAATCCCGCGGGCACCTCCACGCCAGTCGTTGTTGCTGCTGCCGGCGTCCTCAGCCGCGAACCAGCTGTAGCAGCTTGCCGCGCCAGCCATCGCACGCCCCTTCACCTCAAATCTGCAGCAGCCACCGGCCTCACCGTCGCCACCCGCAAGCCCTCGCCAGAAGCTCCGATGCCGCGCCGCTGTCCCTGCCCGCTCGTCGCCGACGCCCCAGCAATCCGTACCACCGCCTCTGCCCGAGAACCGGCGCCCCCGCTTTAGCCGTGCTTCACCCTTCGTTGCTGGCTTTCTCAAGCTCCCCCTTTGGTAGTTTTTATTTTTTATTTTTTTATTTTTCATTTATTTTATTTTATTTTATTTATCCTTTTAAGTTTAGTTATTTAAATTGGAACCTTTGGATAATGAATATTGAAGGCATTAACCGCAGGGATTTTCCCCAAAATTATTTTAATTATTAATTTGATTTGTAAGATGTCGGATCATTTTTTTAATTATATTAATTTTTGGGGATTTTGATATTATTTTAATCGTTAAGTCATTATAGTTATTAATTTGATCTATAAGATTTCAGATAAGATTTTTAATTATTTTGAATTTTATGTTGTGATGTTTAGGGTTACAATAACTGTTAATTTAACTCGTGAGACAACGGATTATTTTTCGGTTATTTTAATTCTCATTTGATGAATATTTTGATTGTTTAGATATAATTGCTTATCTTGGAAAAACACTAATTTTTTTTTAAAAAAAAAATCAAATCTTGTATTGGAGTGTGTTAATAAATTAGGATTGCATTTTTTAGGGTTGCACTTTTAGATAATTTTTGGAATAAATTAGGATTGAAAAAGACTCTTATATAATGTTAGCACATTTAGATAATCTCAATTTTCTTTTAAAAAAATAGTTTTGTAAGATATGATAGGGTTTAAGTCAAATTAATTCTTAAAACATATTAGAAAATTATTCATTTTAGATAGTTTAATTTAGGTTTTAAATAATTCCGAATTTTAATAAGAAAAATATAAAATATCAGATGCATGCCAATTAGTTTGCATGTTAGATTCATTTAATTAGAAATAGCTTGTTAGTAAAATTAGGTCATATAGTTTAAATGCATGATTTATGAGGGCCTAACGCCCTCGCTTGTGGCCAACCTCGCCTGTGGCTAACAAGGGGTGGAAGCCCTCTCTTAGACTTCACCTGTGGCCAGTGAGGGTTGACTGGTGACTTTGCCAACCCATAGTTGGGAAAAGAAAAAGAAATGAAAGAAAAGAAAATATAAAAAGTAGGAAAATGAAATACAAAAGTAGAAAAAGAAAAAAGTAATAACAAATTTGGGAAAAAAAAACATCTGCGTTAGTACTAGCCATGTCATGTGATATAATCGACTTCCATGTCAATGATTTTTAACAAAAATTGGTCAAATTGACTATATTGGTAAAACGTGAAAATGTTTAAAATTTAATTGACACAATTGAAATATTTGAAACTAAATTGGCATAGATGCAATAGCTTCGGTTTTTTTTTTTTTTTGGGTACTTTTTGCCTTGTGGGCACCTCCATTCTAAGGTTATAAGATAATTCCGGTTTGCAAATTGAACCATGACTAGAAGATAAATTCAAATTAAAGGTGGAGGATGATAAAATTGTTTTGTAGATTTTGAAGTCGGAGTTGCTTTAATAATAATTATTTGGGTAATAAACCAAATGGAGTTAGGCACTATCTGAATCGACCTTTTTTATTATTTTATTATTTTTATTTTTTAACTTTCAGCTCTCATCATTTGATCTTTAACTTCTGTTTAATATTGACCACTTCGAATTCCTAAAACTAAATAATCATGATTTTTGGGACCTCCTTATATCATTAAATGTTTTTATTATTTTTAAATTAAAACATTTCTTTAGTTTTCAAGGGAAAGAACTTTGTTAATTGTTTGTTCCATTGATATCTCATTTCTTTTGCACTAAAATACACATACAATATAAGATTAGAATTTCATTCCTAAGATTATATTCAGTGTCTCGAATATTTTTTAGAGTTAACGTTGTAACTTTCATATTAGAAATCATGGTTTTTGTTCGAGGAAAAAAAGTCTCTTATCAATTCACTAAATTAATAGAGAGCTAAAAAGCAATTTTGCATCTTGAGTTTTGTTACTAGACACTAGGTATTTTAACTTCATGACTTTTAGATAAGAAATTGCCATTATCTTGAAAAAATACGGGCTTGCCGATCAATTCAATACTCTCCCTCTCTCGTGCGCGGGGGAATAGTGCCACCCGTTGTTGGATATTTAACAAGTTATATGTAAATATATGAGTCAGTAATTGTATATTGTCGAAATTTTTAGGTGTTTTGGGCTAAAAAAGGCAAAGTATATATGCCATTTGTTATTTTATCATACTATAAACGAAGGGTAGTTAAATCTTTTTGCTTATGAAGCTTTCTTCTAATTTCTAACTTCTAAGACTTTGATATAGACAGGGGTGACTGATTTTAGAGAGAGCCAATTCCCACCCTAAAACTGGTAATCAAACCAAAATGGTCGGTTCCTAGTTTGTGAAATCGAGGATTGGCCCACCTAGGCCTGGACCCACCTAAGAACCATATCAATGGGTTCGGTCTTGCTTTTTAGTGCGCTCAAGAACTGACGATATGAATCGAAACACTAAGCATAAGAATACTTTTCAGATTTGTTCACACATTTCATTCAAGCATTTTAACTAACACATATGATCGGTTGCTAAATTGGTGAGAGGAGACAAGAGCAAGAGAGAGAGAGAGAGAGAGAGAGAGAGAGAGAGAGAGGTGAGAGTTGAGTCTTGAGATAAGACCATGAGAGGGAGGCGTTGAGTGAGAGGGATGCGATTCAAGCGAGACCTGAGTGGCTAAAAAGAAGTGAGAGTGATAGGCATGAGCATGAGAAAGACATAAGCAAGAGGCGTTGAGCTACAAGGGAGGCATGAGCACTGAGTGACTGAAAATAAGTGAGAGTGATAGGCGTGAGCGATGAGTATGACTAAATCGTGGGAAGAGAATAAGAATTAGGGTTTTGGAATAAAAAGAATTAATATATATCGATCTAGTTTGGATGGTTTGGTCCACACATAAAATTAGGAACTAAATCGATATTTACTAGTTCCAAATTTCTAGAGCTGGGAAATGCCCAAAATTGTGTTGGGTGGTCTTAAATCTTTATCACATAAAAAAATTTGCTTAAATGATGAGTATTTCCTTCACACTTATAAATTGACTACCCCACAACCGATGTGAGACAATCTCAACAATCTCCCGTATGGCTATTGGGTTTAGATTTGTTGACAACCTCAGCTTTGATATTAATTTTGGGTGGTTTTTGACCTCTACCACCCCCATAAGCTAGTTTAAAGAATAAGGCTTTTTCTTATACTTATAAACTAACAACTAGTAGCCTTAGCAAACCGGGCAGTTCGAATTGAGTCTCGTGCTCATCCCTAAATATAGATGAGGTAAAGTGTAATAGGTGCAAATTGTTATGTACGGTTTTATAAAATTTTCCCATATATAGAAAACGAGTAGCTCCCATAAGTTCCTTTTAGAGTTGCGGACCTCTAGAGTGCCATAACTTTGCAGAAATGGACACTTAAGTGCCATAACTTATGGAAGATACACCTAAGTGCCGAAATCGGAGCAAAGTGGATCACTTGAGTGCCAATCCGGCAAATTGCATACATGGCATTTTCCGGTGACTTTTTTTACTGAAGTGGCAAATGTTTTTTTTTTTTAAGAAAGCCCACGTGGATGACAAAAACGACGTCGTCCATCCACATTGAGTGAGTTGACCTAAATGATGTCGTTAGATTATTTTGGCTTAAGCACACTTGGCCGTCGCCATTTCTCCTTGTCCGCGTTCACATTAGATCTCAGGCCCTTCTCTCCGTCGTCGTTCACGCCCAGAAGTGGTCATCGGTCGCCATCATCAATCGCCGTTGTTGGTCGTCATCGCCGTTCACCATTGTTGCTCGTCGTCAGTGCTCACCATTATCGCTCCTCCAGGTTCGGCCCCTTCTCCCCCTCCCCTGTGATGAAATTAGGGCTCGATTATTTTATCAGAGCTAGCTCGACCCCTTCTACCCCTCCCCTGTGATGAAATTAGGACTCGATTATTTTATTAGGGCTGGCTTGACCCCTTCTCTCCCCTCCCCTGTGATGAAATTAGGGCTAAATTATTTTATTAGGGCTAGCTCAACCCCTTCTCCCCCTCCTCTGTGATGAAATTACGGCTCGATTATTTTATTAGGGCTCGCTCGATTATTTTATTAGGGCTCCGATAGAATTTCTGTTGAAATGCGCGCGCTTTGTTTGGCTACTCCTTTGTGTGGAGATGCTCGCCTCGGTCGATGATTTTTGTAGTCGATGCTCGAGTGAAACAAAATATTGAATAAGGTGGAACTAGGAACTAGTTTGTTTGAGGGAAATGAAATATTGAATCAGGTGGGATATGATAGATAGATTAAGGTGGAAAGAGTGAAATAATAGCCCTCAAGTGCTTTGCAAAAAGCATGCAACTTTGCTATCAATCTACTTTTGTTCTTTTACTCTTCTTTCCATTGTTGTTTCTAATCAAATAGTCAACATATATGTAGAGAACATTGAGAAGTGCAAAATTTGTTTTGGTACTTTATGTAAGCTTGTTCACCTACAAGGGACATATTTAGAACCACATGTAAGTACCTCATTTTAAAGTTTATATCAGCACTTTTGACATGTAGTATCAGTCTACTGTGTAATGGATAAATTCAAGACTTGGATTTTCCTCTGAATTTCTCTTGGTTTGTCTAATGACCTCTTGACACAATATATTAATGGCTAGACATCATAGAGTAGAGTATGATTTCTCCTGGTTGGATGAGAAACAAAACTTTCACCCTATATTTTTACATCAAGCTTTCCTTAATTTTTTGTATGTGTTTTCATGTGAAAAATAGATTTGATTAAGTTGATGTACATTCTCTCACATCATAGGTTTAGTTCAGCAAAAGATAGTAGACAAAATTGCTTGGGCTATGCTTGTTGTGGGGACCTGTGCTTGTTGTAGGGACCTCTGTTTTTGGTTAATATTTTAAGGGAAGGGAAGACAAATAATTAAAGTGGCGACCTCTTTTTTGTCTGTCATGTAGGGCATATGGTTAGTGTGGGGACCTCTATTTAATAAAGTCCATGAGAGTGAGGGGACTTCCATGTGCAATTGTCTATTGTCTATTGTCCTTTGTGGATGTGGTCCCAAAAACTAATTATTCTTTTTCTTGTTCTTGGTGCAGAAATGGCTTCTGACAATGATTATGCTGCTGTCATAGTTTGCTATGGTGGGGAATTTGTGATTGGGGAGGATGAGTGGGAGTATGAGGGTGGAAATGAGGGCACCATCTTTGTTGAGATAAAGAAAGCATCTTATATAGGATTTGTTAGGAATATAAGGACTTATTTGCCTTGTAAAGTTCATAAGTTGCCGTATTGTATTCTTGGGAAAGACTTAAGAGATGGTTTGAGGTACTTAGAAGATGATAATGGTTTCAGGGATATTTTATACCATTATATTCATAGTGAAGAGGTAAAAATATATGTTGAGTACGATAGTGAAAGTGAGGATGAAGATGATGATGGAGAGAGTGCCCAAGTAGGAAAAATAGGAGATGGTATTCAAGGTAGTATTGACGTTAGAGTCGAAGGAGGGCAGGATAAATATGATGGACAGAAGAGGAGCGCAGATGCAGTTCACTAAATTGATGATAACATAGATGATGTCACAATCACTGGATTAGAGTGGGAAGTAGTTGAATCAACTAATGATGATGATGAAGGATTGCCTGTTGAAAATTTCATAAGTGATAACGACGAGGAGGAGCTTGTAGAGTCAAGAAAAAAGCAAAGGGATTTTTTGATAGATAAGTTTACAGCTTTGAAGGTAGCTGATGAAGTTCTAAACAGGGTCGAAGGCCCTGTAGATGTTGGTGCTGGTGCTGCTGGCGAGGAGACTGATTATGAAAAAAGCGTCGAGAATGCTACTTCTCAGGATGAGCTTGAAGAAGATTAAGGAGCTGTGTGTAGAAGGAAAAGTAAGTTTCCTTCTTATGATCCATCCGTTGCCTCTCCTACTTTGTCAGTAGGTATGAAATTTCATGATGCAAACAATTTAGATAAGCTATATTGAAGAACTCCATTGATGTACAGAGGAATATTGACTTCATTAGAAACACTAAGATCTTTGTAAAAGCTAGGTGTTCGCAGCAAAACTGCCCATGGAAGATCTATGCCGCATTTGTTAAGAGAAGTGGATCTTTCCAGATTAGAACCTACCAAGAGGAACATACTTGTTTCATTAATTTTTAAAATAAAATGGAAACAAGTGCATGGTTGTCAAACCACTTCTTTGACTTGATTAAGCTGATGCCTCATATTAATACTACTCAGTTCAAGATGCTGGTGAAAGAGTAGATAGGCATCAATTTATCCAGGACTCAATGCAAAAGATCGAAACAAAAGGTGATGAAAATACTCATTAGTCAATACAGCAGTGAATATGGACAGTTGTGGGATTATGCTTGGGAGTGTAGGCTGCAAAATCCTTCAAGTAGAGTGTATGTAAAGGTCGCGGAGAGACCACTTCCTGACATTGGGACTAAGTTTGATAAGTTTTATGTTTGCTTTGATGCATGCAAATGAGGATTTTTATCTAGTTGTCGACAGATTATAGGATTGGACGCGTGTTTTTTGAAGGGCTTGTGCAAGGGAGAATTGCTGACAGCAATTGGAAGAGATGCAAATAATCAAATGTTTCCACTGGCTTGGGTTGTTGTGAAGGTAGAGAACAAGGACAATTGGTCTTGCTTCCTAAAAAATTTGATGACTGATTTGGAGATAACAAATGGGGCAGGGTGGGCGTTCATGAGTAACCAATAAAAGGTAATGTTTGCTTTTTGAAAAATTTGGTGAATTGTTTGCTTTTTGATATCAACATGTTATTTGTTTACATTTATTATT
The DNA here is from genome assembly GCA_028830015.1 of Eucalyptus grandis x Eucalyptus urophylla. NCBI lineage: Eukaryota > Viridiplantae > Streptophyta > Magnoliopsida > Myrtales > Myrtaceae > Eucalyptus > Eucalyptus grandis x Eucalyptus urophylla. Next base: position 59,197,247 of record CM054200.1, on the reverse strand, counting down.
TTGAATTATTGCAGGGATTGGTTCTAGTAATAGCTGAGTTGTTGCCTTATGCTGAACATCGACTGTGTACGCGGCACATATATGCAAATTGGGCAAAGAAATTTAAAGGGGACAAGCTACAGTCACACTTTTGGCAGCTAGCAAAGAGCACGAATACGGCTGACTTTAGGATGGCCAAAGAAGAACTGCTTCAAATGACAAAGGAATGTTATGATGCACTATTCCAAACAGAACCGAAGTGTTGATGTAGGGCGTTCTTCAGCGAGGAATTCAAGTGCGATAACATCGATAACAACATTTACGAATCATTCAATGGGAGGATAATAGAGACTAGATGCAAACCAATTATCTCGATGCTTGAAAACATACGGGTTATGGTTATGACTCGGCTGCACAGATAAAGAGATGAGACTGCAAAGTGGACTATGCAATGTGGTCCTAGGATTGCTAAGAAATTGGATGAGAACTTGGCTGCAAGCAAGTATTGTCATCCTATTTGGAATGAGGATGAAGGATATGAGATCATGAAGGGTTCCGATAAATATGTTGTCCATTTAGATACAAGGAAGTGTTTATGTAGAGCATGGCAACTAAGTGGAATTCCTTGTGCACATGCCATATGTGTCATTGAATTGAAAGGTCACAACACGGAAGACTACATTGATGATTGGTACAAGAAACCGAGATATCTTGCTTCGTATCAATTCATGTTGTAGCCAATCAGAAGTAGCAAGTTCTGGGAGTCAACAGATCACAAAGCATCTCAACCTTTGCCAATAAAGAAGAAAATGAGAAGACCAAAGCAAAAACAAAAAATGATGAAGGGAGAGGTCTCATGTCAGCATAGGATGAATAGGATAGGTGTACCGATAAAATGCTCTTTTTGCCACATAGTAGGGCACAATACTAGACGTTGTCAATTAAGGAAGCATCAGGAATAGTTGAGTAGGGTCGAAGGCCCCAGTGAAGGGATAGTTGGAGAAGAAAGGCGCAGTGAGTCGACTATTCTTCAATCCATGACAATAAACCCAGTAAATCATGACAATTGTGTTTATTTTGCTTTATGGTTGGTTACAAATATGTACACGTATATAAGTGACATGTATGTAATGTTTTTGTCTTTGTCAGGTCACGGGAATGACACGTGAAGAATTGGCTGAAGCTCCTGCTGTACTTGAAACCGAAGGGCCTGTTCAAAGAACGCAAGGAAGAAGACAGCCATGTGAAGGATTGGCCGAAGCCTCTACTATACTTGAAACTAAAGGGCCTGTTCAAAGAAGGTAAGGTAGAAGACAGCCAGCTGCAGGATTGGCTAAAGCAATTGGAGAGCCAGTTAAGTCGACTATTCGTTAGCAGCAGTAGAGAAAAAAAATACCCAGTAAGTTCAATAATTGGAGTTTAGTTTTCCTTGATGTTGTTATATGGCGTGATGTTATATTTATGATGTCATTTGTCTTTTTCTTAGATTTGAAGAAGGCAAGCTACAGCTCAGCTGCCAATAAAGGACCCACCTGAAGAGCTACCATAAGATCCATCACCAAGGTCACCAGAAAGGCCACTAGAAGGGTCACCAGAAATGTCACTAGAAGGGTCATCACAAGGGCCACCATAAAAGCCAACTGAAGGTGTCACTGAAGCTGAAGGGCTAAATAGAAAAATAACCAGAAGAAAGCCAAATCAAGAGCCACCTACAAAAAGACCATCTAGAAGATGCCTAACTGAAGAATTGGCCGAAGAAGCCCCTGCTGTAGCTAAACAGCCACAACAAGAGCCCAAGAAATCAAATGCGAGAAGAAGAGCCAACCAATTACAAGTACTTGAAAGTGATGCTCCTCTTCGAACAAGAGGGGCTCTTGGGAAGATGTTAAAACAATATGGTTATGGCCTTTATACAGATGAGCGTTCTGGAACAGTTATTCTTAATGTAAGTTTTATAGGCTGCATTTAATTTAATTTATAGTGCAAACTGTTGTTGATAATTGAGTTTTCTTTTTGAAGCTTGGGAGAAATTTAGAGGTTCTCATCTCTCAAGGCCCAACTCAAGAATTAATGGCTGCACCAACAAAGAAGAAGACATTAGCTGTGCCAACAAGAAAGAAGAGTAAGAAGAACTTAGTTGGAGGTCCATCTAAATCAGTTCAGTCTATGACAGTTGCAGCTCCTTCTGAATCATTTAGCTTATGACAATTGCAGCTCCATCAAAATCAACACAGTCCGAGATAGTTAAAGAAGAAGTCTCACGTCCAGTTAGAAAAAGTGCACGGATTATGAATCAAGTGAAAAGTCTATCAAAAAGAGCACGAATAGGAGGCATTGTGCATATTGATTGATAAAATGGGATGGGATATGGTTTGTGGGATTGAGGAGTCAGTTAAACAACTGTGGATGTTTATTTATTTATTTATTATAGTTTGTCATTGAATTTATGAGACTTCAGACTTCATTTCAATATCAATGGAACCATATAATTGATTGTCATTTTTGCATTTTCATTTTTTTTTATTGTGTTTTTACTTTTACTTATTGCTTTTGATGGATGGTGGATCTGTGGTGGTGAATGGGATGCTCGTGTCGCTGGAGGTGGTGGCTAGTGAAGCCTGGTGGTGGTGGGTGCATTGTGGGGGTTGGGTTGGGGCCTCTTACTATAGCTACTACTGGTGCAAGAGTGCAGCGTGCATAGCCTAGCTTGCACGAGCCCCTTTTGCAATGGACCCACAACCCACCACCAACAGTGGCTGCTAATAACAGATCTATGGTGGTGGCTATGTGCTGATGTGGTAGCTGGGATGTTGGTGTTGCTAGTGGTGGTGGTTGGTGGTGACTGCTAATGCCTACTGATGGTGGGTCTATTATAGGGGTTGGGTTGGGGGTTTGTGCTACATCTGGTGCAAGCTGGTGTGAGGCACCTTGTACTAGCAATTTCTACAGCAGCATACCACCAACATAGTGGTGGCTGGTGGTGGTTCAAGTGGATGCATGGAATGCTTGGTGTGGCTAGTGGTGATGACTGGAGGCCGATGGTGGCCAGTGGTGGGCGGTGATGGTGGCTGGTAGTAGCTGATGGCTGGTGCAATTTATAGAGGAAACGTACAAAAAAATTGGCACTTAACTGATCACATTCTAAAAAACCTAGCATTTAAGTGTTCACTTTTAATCACAAGTGGCACTTAAGTGATCACTTTTACTAATAACTTGACACTTAAATGACTTTTTTTTTTTTTTTATCACGACTAGCACTTAAGTGATCTTTACATACAACTTATAGCACTCGGGTAATCATTCGTGTCTGTCCTATGTATATGGTGGTTTATAGCAAACTAGAGAAGCTGCTGGTTTAATGTGGCAACTTTATTCAATTCAATGTTTGCTGCTGGTTTATATTCAGTTTAAGTAAAGAAGTCACCACAACACATCGACCCAATATACATTCCATCATCACCGATTTATATTTAAAAATAAGTAAAAACGTAGTACAAACAACATCTCATTCATTCATTTTCCTTGACCTCCCCACAAGCACAAGAAGTAACACATAATACAATGACAGCCCAAAAAATAAAAAGCCACAACAATCTTATAGACAACACAAAACTTCTTCTCATCTTCCAAAATGATAAGTTACATTTCATTCAAAACAAGTACATTTTTCCACTCATTTACAACTATGGTAGTCGGAGAAACTTCTTCTCAGCTTCTAGTACTTTACATTTCATCATAAAGTAGAATACATAAAAAAACAGCAACACAATAAACGCTCGGTAATACTTTCGTTCAATTTTCATCATTGAAACTTCATTCTTCAATTGGTTAGCAGAAGATGCTTGAGCTTGCATTGAGTCAATATCATCCAAGTCGTCCACATGTGTAGATGGAGGTTGATGACATCCATCAAGTAGGTCTAATATCACCTCTGTGGCTCAGTGAGGGAATTTCGCATCGACCCATTTGAAATATTTGCACTTCAACTCTTCTCCGTATCGAGCACATCCATAGAATTTTCTCTCGAGATTCGTTCGAGTCCACGATGTTCTTCTTGGATTTGGTAACCCACAGAAACAGAAACGCTCGCCTTCTCCTTCGCTTCGGCGAGAGAAATTTGAGCCGTTGTTAAAAGTCCTGCTCTCCATTTCCAATATTCGACTAAAGAATTTGGGGCAAATCGATTTAGGGTTTGGGACTAGGGCTCCAACGCTTCAATGGCATTTTGCCCGATTTAGGGTTTTAGATTTAGGGCAATTTGGGAGACAACGCCATTTTGATTGATTTAAGGGCTCTATTTTGGCCAACTCTCGAAACGACGTCGTTTTGGGTGAATTAGAGCTAAGTCAGCTTTCCGGCGGGCCACATTGGCGAGAAATATTAATATTTAAATATCACGTATGATTTCCGGCTGGCTTCGCCGGAGGTGGCACTCGGATGTCCCACTTTTCTTCAAATGTGGCACTTAAGTATACCTTTCGTAAGTTATGGCACTTAAATGTCCCTTTGAGCAAAGTTATGACACTTGTTGTGTACTTTTCTCATTCCTTTTACATTGTCTTTTTGAATGTGAATGTATGTTTTGAGTAACTTTGTTTTTCTTGTTATTATTTCAAACTATGTCTACTATGATGCAAATGCCTCAAACTTTTTTTTGTATCACTAAAAATTAGAAACTTGCTCATTGTAAAACAAACATCTTAAACTTTTTTGTGTTATAAAAAATAGTGAATTTATATTAGTGTGACAAATGTATCTCGGATGGATTTAAAATAGAGGATGTATATGTTATATATATATATAAGTCTGGATTTTTCTATGACAAAAAAAAAGGGAAGGGTATCACACACCTTTTAACTTTTTATAATATAAAATGCTCAAAACCTTGAAAAAATTGCTTATACTGACTTTTGGATACGTATATTTTTTTTTTTAAATTCTTTTTTAAATCTGACTTCTTTATAAGTGAGGTAAACATAAGAGAGGAGAACGATTTAAGTGGGCTCATTGGTGGAAACCTAATCGAGCACCACATAACCAAGAACTTTTACAGCATCACACGTGAATTCCAAAAGAGCCACAATAAGAATTTCCCATTAATATCTAACACCCCATACTCTCATAACTAGACCATGCACACTAGCCACACAACATCAAAGGCAGTGCCGTCGAGAATTCTTGTGTTGCGTGGCCATAATCGACCTAAAGAAGGCCATCGTGCTCAAGCCCCTCTTGTCCCATCCATTTCAGGTTGCGCTAACCGTACCAAATGTTGAACGCACTTGTGGCACGTATCACAAACCCTTGCACTGCATGTAACCAGTAAGGGTTGCACTGGCGCTCACAACCGATCCACCACACGCTCGCTCTGCTGAACGTCTCTGGAGACGGCACGAGCATCAGGCGCCTCCTCAACATGGTCATCTTTGTAGCTATGAAAAGGGGGACCTTTATTTGGAGACTTCGAGAATATGTCAGTTTCAACTTCTTCTGTACCGTATACGCTTGTACGTAAACTTAATTCAACGTGTAAAGTGATTCTTTTGACCGGTGCTTTATACATGTATTATCTAATGCGTAGCTTTAGCCCAGCATGGAGTAGCATTAATTTAACTTGCAAGCACAGTAGCTACACATGGCCTTGCCCTAGGAGACAAATATGGGGGTGTAATGGTGTTAATTTCCACGAAGTTTCATCGTTCAAATCGACGGTTGGGATAACACGGAGAAACCAGGGTTTTCATCCGTCAAACCGGGGAATCAACATGGGGCTCGAAGACGATGTTTGATGTGCGAAGAAAGACGAAGGTGATAACACCAGCACGGTAGCAGGTGCTACTGAACATGCTTACACGCATGTGAGAGAGAGAGAGAGAGAGAGAGAGAGAGAGAGGATGTAACATGGGAATGATGACGGTACGGAACTATCAGTTAAGTAGTAGATATTAATTAATTCATGAATTGCTCATACTAATTAATTATGTGTGAGAAATGAAATCTGAACCGATGACACGAGGATTTTTTATTGTATGACCATTCTTTACATATTGCCCTCATTTTACTAGATAAGTTGGTCTTTCTTAATATATTAGAAATATTCAGAAAACATTGAATTCGTGGAACTATTTGGTGTGTGTTAGTTTAAGTGAAAGAATTTTCAGCGAATTAATTTCCTTAACTTTCACACTTTGGTTTGTTGAAAATGATCAGTTAACAAAAAATTATTTACGATCAAAGAAAATATATATGTTGGATGCAAATTGCGCAATCCCAAGATCTCAATAACTAGAACAAGAACATGCATAATTAAGTAAAAAGATTAACACACCTGTTTTGTGATCTATTGTTCTTGAAGCGGAAGCGAAAACACAATGTTCCACGTACAAGTCATTCTCCTCTATTGCCATCCGTATCACTGGCTCAATGAGGCGGCCCCCTCACGTTTAGCGTTAGGTAAACGCTCCTTAGGTGAGGATACATGTGAGAATTAGGGTTAGAGGAGAGACTTGAGTACTATTTATAGAGTTTCCAGTCAGGCCCTCTCATTACGGGCCAGGCTCAACTCGGCCCACACTAGCCAGTTCCATATTAGATTAATTAAGAATCATTCTATCTTACCTTAGACCAACCCTGTTTTACGTTAACCATAAAAATAGTAAATTACAATATCTATTAATGTGGTTTACATTAGGAAAACTTTTACATTCTCCCACTTGGACTATATTAATTGAAATCGTATTGTATGTGCGGACATTTGGTCTTGAGATAGTTTCTAATAGTCAATCATATCCCATAAAATCTTAAATACCGAATCATGGTGGTAATTACATGTATACACACAAAGCCTTCCATGGTCACGAGTGTTCTTAACTTTATTGATATGGATTCAATATGGTAGTGTAGCAAATGGATAACGTCTCTCATAGAGAAATTTCATTTGTCAATCACCATTCTCTTATCTTAGACGAGACAAAAAAACTTGCACCACTAGAGAATGTCTTTATGGTTCCAATGAACCCCATATGCATTGTGCTTACGATTAACCTTTCTTTATGTATAACAAGGCAAATGCACAAGGCTAATAATCGGATGTCCCTAGCCTTCACTCAAGGTTTATACAATACCTTGAGACTTTATTGATATGTATTCAATATAATAACAACACATTCAAAAATATTTTATTGAATGTAAAAGTTGATACATATCAAATCGTTACTAAATGTAATGAACACGGATGAAATCTTTATCAGAACGAAACCAAAATAGCTTCCACTAAACAACAATATCTCATGATACTCCTAGACCCATGCTAATGACATGTCACTCAAATACACATGGGCGTAGACTTTTAATTAGTGGATCCGCAATCATATCATTCGTGGAAATATGTTATATTATAACGTCATATTTTTGTACCGGTTCTTTATGGTCAAAAATTTTGACCGCCATATATTTAGACCCATTGAGACCTTTGTAGTACATAAATAATACTACAAATTTATTGTTTCAATACAACCATATGGGTTTATTGATAAAGTTAAAAACAATCAACTTCTTCATGAGGTTTTGGAGTCTAATGACCCAAGTAACAACCTAAAAAAAATGTTACAAACTTTGTTTACATAGTAGAAGATGACAAAAAACTTTAATTACTGCACTTTATGCTAACATAAATATGTATTCTGTTATTGATCACATATCATCTTAATAGCCGACAAAGTTTATATATAAATACCTTACTAGCTGCAAAAATTGAACATGTTTGTAAAACATCATATAATCTCTTGTCCTATTTAAGTACCTTAAAACCTTCTTGACAGCAACTCAGTGATCGTGTCTTGAATTTGACTGATATCTGCCTAGAAGTCTAGTCGTAAAGACGATATTTAGTCTAGTGCAAATTCAAGTATATATTATACTTTTAAATGCATTGGCACAAGGTACACCCTTTAACTAGATTTTCTAAATATTTAAATAAATACAATGTGATAGATTAAGTCCATCACCCTTAACAACATGAGTAATTCCTAACTTGCAATGATGTATATTGTATATTTCCAAAATACAATCAGAAAATGTCATCTGAGAAAATCTAATATAATATGGTGAAAACAATTCTTACGGACCTTAATACAAATGATAAAAGATGCAATGTCTCAAGGTCACTATTAGTAAGCAAAATATTACGTATATAGAGTACGAGAAAAATAAATTTCTTCCCACTAACCTTGCAGTATATATTAAATTACTTTGTTCTCAATTAAACAAAATAACAACACTATGAAACTTTAATAATATTGTCTGGAAATTTGCTTAAAATTATGAATAAGACTTTTCAGTCTACACACAAGTTTACTTGAATTTGCTACAAAATCCTCCAGTTGCACTATATAAATTTTGTATCTATTTATTTGGCGTAACTCCATATCAAAATAAATTATTAATGTCACGTTCACTCTGAAAGAATCTTTAAAGAATATTAGAAAATAATAATTATTTATTCACTATTAACTATCCACCTCTCTTTTAGAGTGAAAACATTAGTTACAAGTTTAGTTTTAAACTCCATAATCTATCTTTGAAATCCTTTTAGTTTTGTACACCAATTTACAACTAATGAACTTGTGATCTTTAGGCAAGTCAGTAAATTTCCAAACATTATGATGTTTCATAGATTGCATATCGTCTTTTATGGCATCTAATCACATACTTAATTAAGGATAAAAAACAACATTTATTTATGTCGCTAAATCAACCATGTAGTGGATATTGTAGTCATGCTCTCATAAATAGATCATATAGTCTAATGGAATAACTTATCATTTTTTCCTAACAAATCTCCTAAGTAAAGCTATAACCACTTCATTCTATACTTGAGAGGTTTGAAAAAATTTCATCATAACTATATCAAGAATAGTATCTTGAATCTCAACAAGTTTAATCTATGGTATAGGAAATTCCACAATTATCAGTACCACAATTATCTGTATAAACAAATACAAAGACACAGTGATTTTCCATCATACTATTATCTTTAATAGTCTGAGAGCAGCTATCATTTACAATTATGTCAAACTGTAGAAATTTTATAATATGTGATTTCATAATTCTTGTACCTTCTTTAGGGTCATAAAATTAATACCCATTGAATAATCTGAGTAAGATACAAAAGAATTCCAAGAGGATCTAAATTCCAACCTATTTAATATTGAATTAGATAACCTCACTTCTTCATGACACCTCTAAATTTAATATGATTCAAGTAATTTATATCCAATCTATAACTCAAAAGAAGTTTATGAAACAACTTTTGTATGTGAAAATGTTGCTTTCAAAATATCAGCTCACAGAAGACCGGATAAATTAGTCTTATTAATCATACTCATCACCATGTTCAATATGGTGCATTTATGCCTTTCGATCAAATGTTTTGTGTTAGGATTTTTAGGTATAATAATTAAATTACCACCCCAAAATCTACCAAGTATTTGACAAATGACCATTTAAGCTATTTCGCATTGTCATACCTGCCAAAATACTCACGGCCACTTTTAAACCTAACAACCTTTTAAGACTAATTGTAATTGTTTTTTTTTTTTTTATCTTGGTCATTTTCCTTAAATAGAATTTTTTTGGAAACAACATTTTAACCATATACGAGATGTATATGCCATTAGGATTTAAACACAATCTTAGCAGATGTGTCATAATTTCGATATTAGACAAGACATAATTACAAGCCACTAAGGCTTCCATCATCTTATAGTAGTGTAGTCCGCAGGTAAACCACTTTTTAAATGTTCCAGAATGGAACGCTTCATGGACAATAAGCAAATTCTATTACTCTTTTCTCAAGTAATAAATCATATGTCCACAACTTAAAATTTGAAGCAGTAAAACCTAAATAATAGTGGAATTATTAATTATAAAAAAATGTGACTAAAAAACAAGCAATATATATAATTAGTATCATGTGAGTACCGTGTAACTTGACGTATAAGTACACATCCAGAGAGTTACATGCATAATCAAATAATTACTTTTGGGCATAATACATGACATATAGTTGTACACTCCTCACATGATAGCGGTTATGAGAATATATTCCAATGTTCGTGAATTCATCACCTTTGGGTATATGAATAACTAGAATTAGTCACTCATCTACCACACCATCATGTATCACTCCATGAACTAATACACAATCACCTTATTGGGGAGTATGACCACGCATTAGACCAGAAGACATCCAAATCAATATACGAGACCGAAATTTCTCAAACTCAATCAAGCGTGCCACTTTGGTAGTCACTACTCAATTGAATCCATGAAACTCTCTCATACTAGGGATATAATTTTACTTCTCACATACACTATATACATGTGATTTTAACTTTAGTAATAGGGGCAGTAAATCACTAAAATCACATATCATGCTAATTATATTACTTTATTCATTAATAAAAATTAATCATACATATATATACATATATATACATATATACATATATATATACACATATATAAATTCCAATGAGATCACCGATCATAGCAATAAAAGAAACTTCTCATAACAGAGAAGAAAGCATCTTTTATGCACCCAGATTACAGATTACCATAACAACATAAAAAGAATGCCGATCTAAAAGATCTCTTATAAATTAACATCAATAGTAATACAGGGTTCGCCAAATCGACAAGCCTAACAACTAATCTATTATCACTCATGAGTTTCATAAGGCAAAAAATGACTTCAAGGCCAACAACTGATTTATTAGCTAATTTTTAAGTAACAAATTATCATTGTAATCAACCAATGACCTATTAATTGAGTCAAACTAGAGAACCAAATATCTAAACTATAATAGTAGATACTATTGTTCTACGTAAATGTTGTCATATTTCTTAACAAAAAAATTCAAATTAATGGACATTAACTAGTGACCAAATGAGTTTAGGTACAATATGCAATAACTTAACCGACATGCATTACCCACATTCAGCAGATATGTTAATTAGTACAATCAGTTTGGTCACAGGTTCTTAAGATGTCAATCATTCAAAGGTTACCAGCATGTAAAAGAATATGCATAAGCAACAAAAATTTCATAACATTTTACTGTTCCTCATCACCTCAATACATAGTTCAATTACTATCTCATAGTGATTGTATCTCATTAAGCCGGCTTCAGTTCACAATAAAATTTAATTTATTAATGAATCACACCATTATAATGTTTATGTGATAACATACTTATAACCCAACACTTATATTTTCAAAATCACAGAAAAATACAAGAAAAATATGTAAAAATACACTAAAATACATGTATTTACAGCTTTTTGTGAAAATATATTTTCACATCTACAAAATCATCAAACATATAAAATAAATACATCACAAGATAGAGCATAGAAATACGAATCCAACGCCACTAACCACGTGCCTGCAGGCACCGCCAGAGTGCGTGGCGCATGGAGCTCATGCGCTGGCGTCAAGAGACTAGTTAAAACCGATCCGACTGGTCGCAGTCCGATTAGTTCCCAGCTCGACCGTCTGGTCCAGCCACCCGGTCCGACCAGTTGATCGGTTTGGTCAACAGTTGACCGGGTTGGGGTCGGTCAACAGGTCGGGTCGGGTCGTCCGTGAATCGGGTCGGGTCCGGGTCGTTGACATCATCGTGACGTTAGCACCCACGTGCTTCGCACACGTGAGTCGCGCGCCCACGTGCCCGCGCGTAAGGGCGAGTGCTTGACGCCCAGGCCACGCGTGGCCGCGCGTGGGGCCTCCCCCGGCGATGTGCCACCCATGGTTGTGCTTGTTTCGTCGAGCCCAGTCCGAATATGTAATTTAATTTTATTTTTATTGAACAAAGAATCATGAAAATCACAAATTAGGGCAAAAATCTTATGCTTTCGAGTTCTAAGGTTATGGTTGTTCTGATACCACATGTTTGATGCAAATTGCGCAATCCCAATATCTTCATAACTAGAACAAGAACATGCATAATTTAGTAGAAAGATTAACGCACTTGTTTTGGGATCCATTGTTCTTGAAGTGGAAGCGGAAACACAATATTCCACGCGTAAGTCCTTCTCTTCTATTGCCCTCTGTATCACTGGCTTAATGAGGCAGCCCCCTCACGTTTAGCGTTAGGTAAACACTCCTTAGGTGAGGATATATGTGAGAATTATGGTTAGAGGAGATACTTGAGTACTATTTATAGAGTTTTCAGTCAGGCCCCCTCATTACGGGCCAAGCTTAACTCGGCCCACATTAGCCAGTCCCATATTAGACTAATTAAGAAACCTTCTATCTCATCTTAGACCAACCCTGTTTTATGGTAACCATAAAAACAGTAAATTACAATATCCATTAATGTAGTCCACATTAGGAAAACTCTTACAATATAAGCTAAAAGTTAGGAAAATGAATTTTTTAATCTAAAAATGAGAAAATATTTTCCTGGGTTTGATTTTCCGAAGATTATTTTCCTATATTATGAAATTTTCTTCGAAATAACAACACCCTCTATTGCGGTCGTCTATGAAAACCAGGGTGGTCCTTACTTGTCGTTATGGAAAATATGAGAAAGCTCGCTAGTTAGGTTGTTCATAAAATTTTGATTTTTTATAATATTAATTACTCAAGACCTCGAAAACAATGCTTATACCAACTTTTAGATACATATTTATTTATTTATTTATTTTCGGAATCTGATTTCATTATAAGTGAAGTAAAGATAGGAGAGGACAACGATTTTAAGCGGGCCCAGTGGTGGAAACCTTATTAAGCACACAACCAAGAGCTTTTACAGCATAATATGACAATTCCAAAAGAGCCACGACAGGCTTTTTAAGACCATGCACCCTAGACACCCAACATCAAAGGCGGTGCCGTCCGAGAATTATTGTGGCGCATGGCCATGGATGGCCATCGTGCTCCAACCCCTCCTTTTCTCATCCATTTTACGTAGCACGCATGACAATTCCAAATGATGAATGCCTCTGTGGCACGCACCACGAACCCTTGCACCGTATGTAACCAGTAAGGGTTGCGCTGACGCTCGTACCCGATCCACCGCACACTTGCTCCGCTAAACATCTCGGGAGACGGCAAGAGCATCGAGCACCTCCTCGACATGGTCATCTTTGTAGCTATGAAAAGGGGGACCTATATCAGGAGAATTCAAGAATATGTCAATTTCCACTTTTTTGGACCGTATATGGCTGGTATTAGGGTACGGTTTTGGGGGTCAGCAGTAAGTGAGTGAGGCATGCAGGGTTAATAAATTTACCGACCCATTTCACTTATTACAAAAGTATACAATCAGTATTGCACGCTTCTTTCCACAGAATTTTTTTTTTTTATTTTTTGTAGTTTTTATAGTATAATATCACTCCATGAGAATTGTTCAAAAAGTCCTAAACCTATTATACAGTGAGCAATTTAGTTTTAAACCTTTTAAATATATCAATTTAATCATAAACCTTTTGACGATTTACTTAGTCCTAAACTTTTTAATTGTGCTAATTTTATTATAAACCTTTTGAAGATTTGTCGATTTAGTCTTAAACTTATTATTTGGATATTCAACCGAAAGGGCCACATTGCCAAATCATCAAAACGTTTAGGACTAATTGGATGAATGTTTATGACTAAATTGATACAATTGAAATGTACTGAACCGGCCTTCGTATGATAAATTTAATACTTTCCGGACAATATAGCATCTTTCGGGAACACCTACCTTTTAGGAGAACTCACAAGTGAAACGGCAAATAAGTGATTGCATAGTCTGGCTGGACTGAAACATGACAATATTTTCCCATGGACCACGAAATAGGCTGGATTATACGACCCCCAACATGCGTTACGGAATTGTTGCTAATCGCCAAGTACCTGGGCTTCTAATCATCTTTTATCTATTTGTGAAGTCATGGAGAATGAGAACTTGCCCCTAGTCTTTATTCTTTGGGCTAAATATCACTTATTGAACAAGATTAAATTGATCTATTGGAACATGAGTGGTTGTCACGTTATTGGAAGAGAAAGTATATTATGCATCCATTTTACTACTAACGCGGAGAAATAGTCAATCGGTTTCAATAAAGTGATTGAGAGTTATGAAGGAAAATTCATCAGTGTCTGATTTTCTTTTTTTTAAAAAAGAAAAATGTAAACATTATAACAATGTTCTTCCATGAATTTATGAGTGTTTAGTAAAGAGTGAAAGAAAGGACGAAAGAAAGGGGACACAAGAATTCTAACCATATCATCACAATATCTAAATGATATATGATTTTTCTCATATATTTACCTAAAGCTTAATATCAATCCCTTGTCTCTTGTACTTCAAACTGATGCTTTTTGAGAACATTACCAAATAACTGCAACAAATCACATTGTTCTATCATGTTCACATGATTGAACTATAATAATAAATATGATATAGACTTTGACACTATTGCAAGGTCCTTTTAGATCCAAATAATGTCAAACCTACTAAATAGCTAGAGCGTTAAGCGATGCACAAACTTTTATCCGTCGTTGAATTTGATTAACTTCTTATTACTACTTATAGTCCGTCACATTGTTTACCATGTCAAATTTGTATATAGCTACAATGCTGATATAGCTACAATCCTAAAAGGAAATTAGTAAGAAAGTGAAGACTTTTGCGATATATATTAACAAATTACTGAAAAAAGAAGGCACAAAACTGGAGGAAAATCGAAACGTACGCTTTGGTGGAGGCATACAAGGTCAGAAGAGGAAACGAAGGGATACACACGGAGGAACCAGAACCACCATTCAAGATCCCTCCTCTCACTGACCAAATAAAAAAAAAACAAACAAACAAGATCGCTCCTCTCTTCCTCTTCAACGTTCCATCGATCACTCCCTTCATCGCCCACAACGCTGCGTTGACGTTCACTCTCAACATGCTCTCCATCAACTCTCGATCCACCTCGTGAAAGCACCTCGGGTACGGTTAAGCCGACCCCGCGTTGTTGACGAGCAACCCGACGTCGATCCCTTCCGTGGCTCCCGCAATGGCTGCCGCTATCTCCTCTCCGCTCAGCTTCATGAGGTCCGCGACCCTAGTCTTGACCTGGACAAACTATCTCATGTGTCGGATATACCATCATTTGGGAATTCACGTGAATTTTTAATGTAAATGGCATATGAAGTGCTAACTACGTGATGGACCTCGGTGGTTGCTCCTAATCTATCCCTCCGCTCACTCGAGGTGGCTTCGAGTTTGCTGGGGTTCCAGCTAATGAGCCCAAGGTTGAGGCCCTTGGAGGCGAGCTCAAAGACTAGGGCTTTCCTGATGCCGTCGGTGGTGCCGGTGACAACGGCCCACGAGCCATAGTCCTGCAAGTCTTTCGGGTTCCTCAGGAAGTGTTAAAATATGACTCGAGTTTAAATTTGGAAACCAAATTTGTCAATAAAGAAAATAGGAGGGGTTCTTCGGCTTACCTACGTGAGACGTCACCAAAGAGAGAATTAGGCCGTGGGCCCAAGTGGGCACACATATAAAATGGATATAATTTCCTTCCGAGAGAGTGTGTGTCGAGCGGCCGAAGACCTACGTAAAAGGAGAAGCCGCACGTCACTGAAGCATCGTTGTTGATCGAAGCGCCATTCTTATTTTGAGTGCCATGGTTTTCTTTGTTTGTGAGAGACATTCATAGGTGCTGGGTGCTTGGCTTTGGGTCTTCATGTTTTTCGTGCGATAAAGCTTATTTGTGACTTACATCTAAGAAAGATTGATGTATTTGGTGTAATTGGGGCTTGGGAAACACCGAGAGAGTGTTTAAGTGACTTGAGTGGGTAATTTCCTTGTATCGCTTGATCTATAGTGAAATTCGCTGCTGCTCTCCCCGTGGATGTAGGTCTTTACGATTGAACCACGTAAATCTGGTGTCTGATTTATTTTCTTTTTCTGTTTATATTTGTTTAATCACTCGCCCTATTGCAATAAGTTGTATCAGAGCCAGGCTTGACTAAGTTGAAGTGAATCGATGGCGACAGAAGAAGTAAAAGTGAGAATCGACAGATTTGATGGGAAGGATTTTAGTTTCTGGAAGATGCAGATTGAAGATTATCTTTACCAAATGAAACTGCACTTGCCATTGTTTGGGGAGAAACCAGAGATGATGAAGCAAGCTGATTGGGATTTGCTAGATAGACGAGCTATGGGTGTTATTCAGCTGACATTGGCTCGTAACGTTGCGTTT
The DNA here is from genome assembly GCA_028830015.1 of Eucalyptus grandis x Eucalyptus urophylla. Classification (NCBI taxonomy): domain Eukaryota; kingdom Viridiplantae; phylum Streptophyta; class Magnoliopsida; order Myrtales; family Myrtaceae; genus Eucalyptus; species Eucalyptus grandis x Eucalyptus urophylla. Next base: position 59,181,020 of record CM054200.1, on the reverse strand, counting down.
AACATCTTAAAGGAGAAGACCACTGCTGATTTGGTGCAAGCCTTGTCGGATATGTACGAGAAGCCCTCTGCGATCAATAAGGTCCATTTGATGCGACGTCTGTTTAATTTGAAGATAAGTGAAGGTGCGTTAGTTGCAGATCATATCAATGAATTCAATGTGATTGTTAGTCAATTGAGTTCAGTTAAAATTGACTTTGAAGATGAGGTACGTGCTTTGATTATGTTATCCTCATTGCCTAATAGTTGGAATACTACTATTACTGCTGTTAGTAATTCTTCCGAGTCAACAAGTTTGATGTTTGATGGGGTTTGAGATTTGATTCTGAGTGAGGATATTCATAGAAGAGAATTTGGCGAACCTGTTAGGGGTGTGCATGGTCCGGGCGGGCGGTTCCCGACCTAGAACCGGGAACCGCCCGCTAAGGATCGGTTCCGAAAAATTGGAACCGGGATCCACCCGGGAACCGGACCAGTCGGTCTGGTCCGGTTCCCGGGTGGATCCATGGAATCGATGTTGATGTGAACAATTTTGGTTTTCAACATAGAACGACTACGTGACATCAAAGCAAGCCAAAGAAAGAAAAACCAAATTTAAGTACGTGGAGATGTGGACGGTGGGAGAAGTAAAGGCATCAAAATGGTGATAGGATTATGAGCCGAAGACGAAGGGAGTGAGTGAGATCTAGGGTTTCTTTTAGTAATTTTTTTTTAATATTAAAAAGGTTTCGGTCCGGTCCGGGTGGGCGGGCTGGTGGATCCGCCCATGGAACCGGGAACCGGACCGGTACCCACCGGTTCCCATAAATTGGAACCCGGAACTGGACCGATTCCCTCAAGAACCGCCGGTTCCGAGCGGTTCCAGTCCGGTTTCGGGCGGTCCGGGCGGTTCCCGGGTATTTTGCACACCCCTAGAACCTGTATCTGCTACTTTAGTAGGTGAAAATAGAGGAAGATCTAGAACACGTGTGGGTAAAAGTGGTACTAATATGAACAGATGTAGTCAATCTAGGGTTGTTGATTATGTCTGTTGGAGCTGTGCAAGAGAGGGCATCTTAGAAGGGATTGCCTCAAGCTGAAAAATGAGAAGGGTAAGGAAATTATAGTTGATTTTGCAGATAATGTTGCAGCTGTAGCAAAAAATACTGATTATGTCTTGTTTGTCACTAATGATTTATTGTTTGATGGATGGATTATGGATTTTAGTTGTTCTTTTCATGTCACACCAAATAGAAACTGGTTTATCACTTATCAGTACATGGGTAGTGGTAAAGTCCAGTTAGGGAATAACATTGAGTGTGATGTTGTGGGTGTTGGTGATGTTAAAATCAGAATGCATGATGGTATCATGAGGACATTGGCTGGAGTGAGGCATGTTCCAGAATTGAAAATGAACTTAATTTCTTTGGGTGCCCTAGATTCAGCTGGTTGCAGGTATTCTTCAAAAGGTGAAGTTCTGAAAGTTGTTCGAGATGTCTTGGTGATAATGAAAGGAATCAAGCATAGAGGCCTGTATAAACTTCAAAGTGAGATAGTGACAAATTTCACTATGGAGATGTCGGATGCATCTATTCGAGAGTCTTTTGACTGCTCGAGGAAGACCTGGGTGTTTGTGCCAAGGCACAAGTTTGATGTTGGTGTCAGGATCTCGCAGTCAAGAGCTTTGATCGAGACAGAGACTGGTAAGTCGATCAAGCATGTGCAGACTAACAATAGCATGTAGTTCTACTCGGAGCTGGCAAATAAATTCTGCATGAAAGAGAGCATAGTGAAACACACACTAGTTCCAACAAATCACAACAATTTGTAGAATTGACGAGAAGAACATTACTAGAGACGACCCATAAAATTATCTCTAGTGCTGGTATTGCTAGGAGAATCCTAGCTGATGTGCTTAGTATGATAAGCTGCTTGGTGAAAAGATCCCCATCAATTACTATTGAATGGCGGATTCCTGAAGAAGTGTGGTCAGGTAACGTTGCTGGTTATTCCATTATTAGAATGTTTAGCTGCTCGTGTTATTTTCGAGTGAGTGATGGTAAGCTCGATTGGAGGGCAAGGTGCATATTCCATGGCTATGCACAAGGTGAGCGGGGCGGTCGGTTGTGGTGCCCAGATAAAAATTCACCTATTAACAGTAGAGAAGTTACTCTTGATGAGTCTCAAGTACTTCTGGCTAAGAGTGTTTGTGGCAGTGTTAATATGGATCTGGATGGTGTTCAGCTTGAGGTGGAGTTGCGACCAGAAACTCTTGAGGTAGCGTATACGGGTACTAGCAAAGTAATCAACACATATGGTGCTTGTAGTGAGGTGGAGCTTATAGAGCCAACAGTTGCTGTAACTGCTGAAATTAACAAGGTACGTATTGTTGGAGAAAACCTTCTTGAGTGTTTTGAAGCTGACAAAACGTTTCCATCAGTCTAGTCTGAAGACTTGCAGACTCTTCCATCAAAGTCTGAAGATCTCCAAACTGCCAGACTCAAGACTCAAAGTCTATCCTCATTGACAGTTTCTAGACCGTCAAAGAAGACTTATCCAGAACTGGATGTTTCGTCAAGGATTTGATTTTATCGACTGGAGTAGATCTTCTGGTTGGATATAGCATGTCGGAATCCTTTGTTCTGATCAAGATTGATTTGGGAATCGTGGATTTGTTGATTGGCGAAGTATACTTGGAAGGTTCTATTTATGGAAACCAAGATCCTGATTGTATGGACGAGCAGGATTGATGGGCTATCGTCATGTTCCTTAAATAGCTTGAAGATCATCCTAATTGATTTTGTCCAACAGGTAGATTGGAAGAATTCCTTTGGTAAGTGCCAACGGGTATGATGGCGTAAAGGAGTATATAAGGAAGACGCTCCAGTTGTTCAAGTGTATGTGCGATAGAAGAATTCCAAAGTCTGAAGCTCCTTGTTCTTAGTCAATTAAACTACTGAGCGAAATCTTGTATGCAAAAGAGAGTCTATATCATTGAGAGACCTTGAGGAAGTGTAGTAGAGTCTCTACACTGTGGATTCAAGGAAGAGCCTAACTGTAACAACTCTTTTGTTCATAGTAAAATCCAGCCAGTGGGCCGTTAGTGCGAAAGAGTGGACGTAGGCTTGGATTAAGCCGAACCACTATAATCTCTGTGTTCATATTCTCTTCTTTACACTCTTTTACTTTGATCGTAATTCGTTTTGAGAATTTCCTTTTCATAATCTATTATTGATTTGCACTGCATATATCTCGCAAAATTGTTTCTGCACCTATTCACCCCCCTCTAGGTGCTCATACTAGCTTTCACAATTGGTATCAGAACTTGTGTACTCACTTGAATTGAAGTGTTTTACTTTAGAGTTAAAGATCCATGGCTAGTATGTTGACTCTAGGACTGGTTGAAGGGCAAAGCAATACCAGACCGCCTTACTTTGCTGGACAAGATTACAACATATGGAAAAACAAGATGAATGCATTCCTAAGATCAAAGGATCCTCTGGAATGAGACGTGGTAGACAAAGGAATCATTCCTAAAGCTGCACCTGTCTCAGAAAGAGGAAAAGAAGTTGTTGAGTCTAGAGAAATGACTCAAGAAGAGATAACCAAGAGACAAGCTCTTGATGCAAAAGCGATTTATTCTTTATATTGTGCATTATCACCTACTGGATATAACATAATATCTTCTTGTGTAACAGCTAAAGAAGTCTAGATAGATTACACATCACTTATGAAGGAACTGACCGAGTGAAAGAAACCTAAATCAACATTCTGCTCGGACAATACGAAGCATTCAAAATGAAAACAGGAGAATCTATCACTGACATGTTTAGCCGTTTTACAGAGATAGTGAATGGTCTTGAAAATCAAGGTCAACCAATTTCTGATCCCATGAAAGTAAACAAGCTACTGTGTGTACTCTCGAAGGATTGGAATCACATAAAGACCTCAATAAGGGAAACACAAAGAATCATGCCACTCTCTGTTGATGAGTTGGTTGGGACTCTTCAGTCTTATGAAGTGGAGTGAATCAACGAAGATGAAGATCCTAAAGGTAAGAAATCCATTGCATTAAAATCTAATGATGATTCTGATGTCACAGATTCTGAAGACGACATGGATGATGAAGAGCTTGCTCTCATGATAAGAAGATTCAAAAAGCTAAACAGAACGGGAAGAAGATTCAATCCAAAGAAACAGAGCTTTCAAAATCAACAGAGTAAGTCTGTTGAGGATGATGAATCCAATAGAGATATAGTCTGTTTTGAATGTAAGAAAAAATGACATATCAGATCCAACTATCCCCTTCTGAGGAAGAAGAAAGGAAAAACTGAAAAGTATCGAAAGACACTCAAAGCAGAAACTTGGAGTGATACAGAATGTGAAGAAAGTGATGATGATTATGCCAACATTTGTTTCATGGCACAATCAGACTCAGACTCTGAAATAGACTCAGATTAAGACAGTAAAATCAAGGTAAGTAACTTGAAAATCCCTACTAAAGTCTCTAGATACATTAATGAACCGTGTCTTAGTCTCAAGACTTCTCTTAAAAGGATTTCCGAACTCAAAAGAGAAAACTCTGCACTAAAACAACATGAAATTGTTCTGAAAGAAAAGGTCAAAAGTTTAGACAAAAGTGTTTCTACTTTGAAAGAAAATAAAGACAATCTTTCAAAAGAAAATGCATTCTTGAAAAATGACATCTCAAATATTTCCAAAAGATTTTCTATAGGATCTGAGAAACTTGAGAAAATTCTTTCAGCACAAAGACCTTACTTCAATAAATTAGGTTTAGGAATGACTATTGAAACCATTCCTCTAATTGATTTTCCTAAAGTAAAAGAAAGAATTAAGTAAAGACCTACGAGAAATGCTTATAAAAATCATTTCCAAAAAGTGTTTGTAAAACTAGTAGGTCGCAGTGTTCTTAAATGTTCTAAGTGCAATAGTTCAGATCATTTTGAAAAAGAATGTTCTATGGTTTGGAAATCTGTTAAGAAAGTATGGGCAAAGATGGTATATTATACTAACACCAATGGACCCAAGAAAATATGGGTACCAAAAAAAGCTTGAGTCTCTTTTCTAAATGCAGGTCACTATCAAGAGAAAGATTAAATGGTACCTGGATAGTGGATGCTCAAGGCATATGACAGGAAATTCAAATTGCTTCATAAAACTTGTTCAAGTTAATGGTGGAAAAGTTTCATTTAGAGGAAACAACAAAGGAAGAATTGTGGGATTCGGAACTGTAAAGATTGGAAGTCTCACGATTAGTAATGTTTCTTTAGTGGAAGGACTCAACTACAATTTGCTTAGTATCAGTCAGCTGTGCGACACCGGCTTCAAAATCAACTTTCAAGAGGGAACATGTTCAGGAACCAGTAAAGATTCCTCTCAGTCTTTCACGGGTTGAAGACATGGAAATATCTACCTCTTGGATGCCAAACTAGATGAAGCCCAATGTCTGATCTCAATTCAAGAAGAAGCAAACTTATGGCATAGAAAACTTGGGCACATCAACATGAAGCAAATAGCCAAAATTTCAGCAAAGAAGCTTGTTCGTGGTCTACCCAATCTGTCATTTCAAAAGACTGATCTATGTACACCATGCGTGTTGGGAAAACAGGTAAGAAACTCATTCAAACCAATAAATTAAGTTGCCACTAATCGTGTACTGCAGCTTCTGCATAATCTCTTTGGACCAACCAGGACTCAAAGCATTGGAGGTAAGAAATATTGCATAGTAATTGTGGATGACTACTCACGATTCACTTGGGTATATTTCCTGGTAAGTAAGTCTGAAACATTTTCTTACTTCAAAAAGTTTGCTAAAAAGGTTCAAAATAAAAAAGGGTATGTTATTTCAAGTATACGAACTGACTATGGAGGCGAATTTGAAAATCAAGACTTTACAAGATTTTGTGATGAGTCTGGTTTTCAGCATATGTTCTCTTCTCCATACACTCCAGAGCAAAATGGAGTCGTGGTAAAAAAAAAAATAGATCACTTCAAGAGATGGCTAGAACTCTTTTAATTGAAAGAAACATCTCTTCACGTTTTTGGGCTGAAGCAGTTTCTACAGCATGTTATATTATTAATAGAGTTTTTCTAAGGGCTATTCTGGAAAAAAAACTCCCTACGAGTTATTCAAAGATAAGAAGCCCATTGTTTCATATTTTCACGTGTTTGGATGTAAATGTTTTATTTTGAAAAATGCAAATGATCGAGTTGGGAAGTTTGAAGAAAAATTAGATGAAGGGATCTTCCTTGGATATTCGACCACAAACAAAGCCTACAGAGTATACAACAAAAAGACTCAATCTGTGGAGGAATCAATGAATGTCAAATTTCAATACTCTATGCAAAATGAATCGATTCAGACTCAACTTGAAGAATATGAACCTGCTTTAGACTCTACAAAGTCTAAATCTCCAGAAGCAGCTTAGACTTCAGAAGACTAGCAACAAATAATTGTCGAAGATTCAAATGAAGAAAAAGATCAACAGTCTGACAAATCAACCAGCAACTGGAAGCATAAGTCCAGTCATTCCACAGATCTCATTATCGGCGATATTAATGAAGGAATTCGCACAAGATCTAAAAGGCGCGAAGAGTCTAGTGCCGTGGCTCTTAATTCTGAAATAGAACCCAAAAGTATAGAAGAAGCTCTATCTGATGAAAGATGGATTGAAGCCATGCAAGAAGAACTCAGGCAATTCAGTATTAATGATGTCTTGGAATTGACTCCTAAACCGAAAGGTAAATCCATCACTGGAGCTAAATGGGTTTTCAGAAACAAGATGAACGAGAAAGGAAATGTTGTAAGAAACAAAGCAAGACTCATGGCCAAGGGATATACGCAAGAAAAAGGGATATACTATGATGAGACTTACGCACTAGTAGCAAGATTAGAAGTAATTAGATTATTACTTGCTTTTGCTTGTCATAAAAATTTCAGGTTATTCCAAATGGACGTCAAAAGTGCTTTTCTAAATGGATTTATCCAGGAGGAAGTCTATGTGGAACAACCACCCGGTTTTGAAGACCCAAGGAAACCAGACTCTATTTTCAGACTAAAAAAAGCTCTATATGGTCTAAAGCAAGCACCTCGAGCTTGGTACGATAGATTAAGTAAGTTTTTAATCCAAAATGGCTTTGTCAAAGGTAATGTAGATACCACATTATTTATCAAAAGAGAAAGCAAAGGTTTTCTACTTGTTCAAATTTATGTTGATGACATTATTTTTGGATCTTCTAATGAAAGTCTGTGCAAGAAATTCTCTAAGTCTATGCAGGATGAATTTGAAATGAGCACGATGGGTGAACTAACCTTCTTTCTTGGGCTCCAAGTAAAACAACTGAAGGAAGAAACCTTTATTCATCAAGAAAAGTATGCTAAAGATCTTGTCAAAAAGTTTGGACTGGAGAATTGCAAAAAGATTGATGTACCAATGTCAAATTCCTTGAAATTGGACAAAGATAAAGGAGGAAAGAAAGTCGACCAGAAGGTATACAGAAACATCATTGGTTCACTTCTTTACCTTACTGCTTCTAGACCTGATATTTTGTTTAGTGTTTGTATTTGTGCCAGGTTTCAATCAGACCCGAGAGAATCTCATTTAAGTGCTGCAAAATGTATTATCAAATACATTGCCTCATCTTCAACTTTGGGTCTCTGGTATCCTAAAGAATGAGACTTTACTCTTCTTGGATACTTAGACGTAGACCTAGCCAGATGCAGAGTTGATAGAAAGAGCACCTCGGGCACCTGTCAACTACTTGGAAGTAGGAGAGTGTCTTGGTTTTCAAGGAAGCAAAGTACAGTAGCTCTTTCTACAGTAGAAGCAGAATATGTAGCTCTTGGAAGTTGTTGTTCACAAATTCTGTGGATAAAACAACAGTTAAGAGACTTTGGAATTGAAGATTCATGCACTGAAATCAAATGTGACAACACTAGTGCAATCAATCTCACCAAGAATGCGATTCTTCATTCAAAAACAAAACATATAAAAATTCGACATCACTTCATTAGAGATCATGTTCAAAAGGGAGAAATTTCAATTCAGTTTATTGACTCAAAGAATCAACTGGCGGATATATTTACAAAGCCTTTGGAGAAAAATCAATTTGAAGCTATTTGTTCCAGACTCAATATCTTAAAGTCTGAGGAAGTTCAGACCCAGGACTGAAAGTCTAAAGACTCTCAGACTCAGATGATCAAGATTTTTGACTGTAAGATATTTTATTTTCTCTTAGATCAAATCTCGAAAAGGTACGATCATCTATCCGTAATTGATTGTTACAATATTCAATTTCCGTGATTATTGCATTTTTTTTTGGAAAAAGAAGTTAAATTTTTAAAATGATAGTTATCTAATTTTTTAAAAGGCAGTTATTTTTTTAAAAGGTATCTTTATATTTCCTTTTTACGACGTTCCGTATGCACCTCTTCAACTGTCTTATATATCGTCGGTTCTTCTTTATTTTACTCACAAAAACCCTAAGAGAGCACAGATCTTCCATTTCTGTCTTCTTCTCTTGTTTAATCTTCGAAAAGTTGTCATTTTTCTTGGAAAAACAAGCTTGGAATCCCTCAAATACTGTGAAAAATGTCTTCTTAAAGAAATTATTCGAGGATCGCGAACAAGGGACCACAACAAATGTGTGAGGGGCCTACGCACTTTGATCTCACCGAGGAAGAGGAATCTCCTAATCAGCAACAGAGCCCACAACATTCTCAGCAGGGTCCATCTCCTCCATCTAGACCTCAGAATGTTGCACATCAAGAAGAGGAAGAAATCGTCGAAGACGCAGAACCCGTAAGAACTCTTAAGCCTAGTTTTACTTATAAGCTTTACCGTGCTTTGAAGAGGGGTGGTACTCCTTTGAACTACATTGACGAATTTTTGAAAGAAAAAGGGTATCGAAATGAAATCTATTTTCTACGCACGATGGAACATTTGGGAATTGCCCCTGCTGGATCAGCAGAAGAGGCATTCGCAAATATCCCAACTGATCCACATGTTGGAGGGCTGAGTCAGCCAGATGGGAATGACGATGATAGGATGTATAGTTAGTTTAAACCGAGAATGGGTGTTGCGGCAAAAATCCGAAGCAAAAGGACAGACTTGTTTAGATCGGATGACCACAAGCAATTGTACTCTAAGTTGCTAAAGCGTGGGGGTGATAAACCCTAGAAGTGTGGATTTTGATTTTCTTGACTCTGTGAATGTCAATTTGCGGGAAAAATTCACTCTTCTTCAACTCGAATAGTTTTGTTCTGAATCTACTGAAGGTTATGCTGAACTTGCTACTTATTTCTATTCAAATCTAAGTTTCTTGGATGTGAATAGAATTTCTTTTAGTGTTCGAGATCAGGACTATGTGGTTGACATGAATACATTGGCTGATGTGATTGGGGTTGAAAGAGGGAAATATCAACCTATCAGTGTGTCTATTGCTCGTGCAACGTTGGAACTTGTTAAGGATCGAAGAACGGAAGACAAGATTTCCTATTCGAGGATGAATGCAACCAACATTCTGCTTCACAAGATTGTGATTAACTGCCTCAGACCAAAATCTACTTCAAAGACCGATGTTTCAAACTTGGAGGCAAAGTTGATGTATGCCATCAATGCTGGGAAAAAAATTCTCTCTTCCACACACTATTATGTTCCACATGTACAGGGCAGTGGTGAAGGACAAGGGACAACTTCCTTATCCAACTCTTGTGACAAAGTTATTCAGACACTTGAATATTCAACCTCCTCGAATTCTTTGTGGTCGAGCGTGCGATCAAATGGTGGTGGGACTGAAAATGGTCTCTAAAATGCGTCTGAAGGAACTCGACAAGGAATTAGAGAAGTTCAAGGAGAAAACCCCTGTCAAGACTCATCAAATATCTTCGGTTGCAAAAAGGAAAGGGAAGGAGCCCATGGTTGCTCCATCCAAGAAAAGAAGAGCTTTCATCGTTGAGGATGAAGAGGATGATGATGACATTACCATTTCTGCAATGGCATTGAAGAACCTGAGTCGTTCTGTACCAGAATCAATGGAGAGATAGGAAAAAGATACGGCTGAAACAAAACAGAGGACTGGAGAAAGTGAAGATTTTGAGAAAGAAGCAGAAGAGAGAGATGCAGAGGAGGAAAGAGTTGAAGAAGAAGAAGAAGAAGGAGAGGAGAGAGTAGAAAAAGAACATGGAGAACACTCTTCTCCACCTGAAGGCATGGAAACAGGGGGAGATCCTGAAAAAAGATGAACATCCTCAATTCCTGCCACCAATGAAGGAGTAAGTCGCTATCCAGCAGATCTAGAGGACATCTATGCCTCACAATTTCCTGAGGAGGGACACGATGTTTCATCACCCAATCTGCGTGACAATGTTGATACACCATCTGATCGTGCAAAAGCAAGTACTCAGACTGATAATTCAGCAGACTTTCGCAGAATTCTTGATGTTCTTTGGGAGATGAAAGGTCAAATCTATGCTCTGGGATGCGAACTTCTAAATATGCAGAATGTAGGACAAGCTTCCTCAGTTTTTTTGAATGATCAACTCCAAGCCCTTGCTCTTCAAGTTTAGACAAATGCTAAGGGTGAAGAAGTAGCGCAATTGAAGGAGGACTTAAAAAGGCTGGAAGGCACTGTTCAGTCAATGGGAGATTTCCAGCTTGTCTGTGTTCCCAAGCCATCTTAATTTCATTCTCTTTTCATCTCTACCTTTTTAATGATGACAAAAAGGGGGAGATATGTGCAGATTTGACTATGTTTTTTGGATTTAAATGTTTTTGACTTGATGTTTGTGTTTGGCTGTTTGGATTTGGACTAGATTTGTTTTTTATTGTTTGAACATCTGTTTATCTTAAGTGTTATTGATATCTCATGGCCTTGTTCATAAGACTAACTTACTTTCTGTGGATGCAGATTCTAGTGTTATTACTAAGCCATTTATCTTTATGAGATATCCATATTTGCTTGAGTGAGGTTTTGCAGGTCAAAGTTATCCAAATCTGTATGAAAGTTTTGTCACCATCAAAAAGCGGGAGATTGTTGGAGAAAACCTCCTTGAGTGTTTTGAAGCTGACAAAACGTTTCCATCAGTCTAGTCTGAAGACTTGCAGACTCTTCCATCAAAGTCTGAAGACCTCCGGACTGCCAGACTCAAGACTCAAAGTCTATCCTCATTGACAGTTTCTAGACCGTCGAAGAAGACTTATCCAGAATTGGATGTTTCGTCAAGGATTTGACTTTATCGACTGGAGTAGATCTTTTGGTTGGATATAGCATGTCGGAATCCTTTGTTCTGATCAAGATTGATTTGGGAATCATGGATTCGTTGATTGGCGAAGTATACTTGGAAGGTTCTACTTATGGAAACCAAGATCCTGATTGTATGGGCGAGCAGAATTGATGGGCTATCGTCATGTTCCTTAAATAGCTCGAAGATCTTCCTAATTGATTCTGTCCAACGGGTAGATTGGAAGAATTCCTTTGGTAAATGCCAACGGGTATGATGGTATAAAGGAGTATATAAGGAAGACGCTCCAGTTGTTCAAGTGTATGTGCGATAGAAGAATTCTAAAGTCTGAAGGTCCTTGTTCTTAGTTAATTAAACTACTGAGCGAAATCTTGTATGCAAAAGAGAGTCTATATCATTGAAAGACCTTGAGGAAGTGTAGTAGAGTCTCTACACTGTGGATTCAAGGAAGAGCCTAACTGTAACAACTCTTTTGTTCATAGTGAAATCCAGCCAGTGGGCTGTCAGTGCGGAAGAGTGGACGTAGGCTTAGATTAAGCCGAACCACTATAATCTCTGTGTTCATATTCTTTTCTCTACACTCTTTTACTTTGATCGTAATTTGTTTTGAGAATTTCCTTTTCATAATCTATTGTTGATTTGCACTGCACATATCTCGCAAAATTGTTTCCGCACCTATTCACCCCCCTCTAGGTGCTCATACTAGCTTTCACACGTATTCGATCTCCTAACAGATATGGATACAACAATGGTTTTACTTTATCTGTGGTTGAGGAGGTTTCATCGGAAAATCCTTGCGGAGCAATTAAAGATGCATGTGGAGTTGGTATTCTGATGAGGTCCTCGGTTATGGTGAAGTTCAAGCGAGGCTTGGACTTGGATAATATCTGTGGCGGTTGAGTCCATCGGGGCTATGGGAAAGTAGCGGCAGAATTTGAATTTTTGCGAAGCGATTGCAATTTGGCTCAAACGTCGAGCCAAGGTGGAGATTGTTAAAATATGACTCGAGTTTGAATTGGGAAACTGAATTTGTCAATAAACAAAATAGGAGGGGTTCTTCAGTTTACTTGTGTGAGACGTCACCAAAGAGAGAATCAGGTCGTGGTCCCAACTGGGCACACATATAAAATAGATATAATTTCCTTCCGAGAGAGTGTGTGTCGAGCGGCCGAAGACCTACGTAAAAGGAGAAGACGCACGCCACCGAAGCATCGTTATTGATAGAAGCGCCATTCTTATTTTGAGTGCCATGGTTTTATTTGTTTGTGAGAGACATTCATAGGTGCTGGGTGCTTGGCTTTGGGTTTATTCGTGATTTACATTCAAGAAAGATTGGTGTATTGGGTGTAATTGGGGCTTGGAAAAAACCGAGAGAGTGTTTAAGTGACTTGAGTGTGTAATCTCCTTATATCGTCTGATCTATAGTGAAATTCACTGCTACTTTTCACGTGGATGTAGGTCTTTACGATTGAACCACGTAAATCTGGTGTCCGATTTATTTTCTTTTTCTATTTATATTTGTTCGATCTCTCGCCCTATCACAATAGGAAGTGGCATGCAGCCATTGGGCGCAGGCGAGCAGGTTCTTGAAGAGCGAGATGAAGCATAGTACGGTGGCCGTGGCGATCAAGAAGTCTGCAAGTACCATCGCTTTGTGCGGAGTGTGGTTTCACCAGATAAAGTAGTGGTGGCAAACGTTTATAGATATCTCTCACCTCACTGCTCTGGACAACTCCGCGATGTACCATCTCTCCTCACCCATCCGAAAGATAGTTTTGTACCTGGATATTCCTATTGTAAATTGTCAGAGTGTAAATTATTTTCTCGCAGTGATCTATATATATATATATATATATTATATTTCGTTGATACGTGCATGACGAGATGCAATAAAGATGCTGGTTTGTCTTAGTGTGATGTGATGTGATGTGATGTCGTTAAGAGGAGTCTGAATAGTTATATTTTAAATGAAGTATAAATAGGATGATTTTAGAAGATAGTCAACTGCTAATAATAGAATGTTTCAAAAAAAAAATGATCTTCCTTTTTCTCTCACACTCCATAAAAAAACAACGAACAAAAGGCAATTTCATTTCTATTTTAAGCAAACAATTAACATTAATGCTGAAGAATGTGAATACCTTCTTCGTGATTGTACTTGGACCATTGTGAAATCGTATTGTCCATCGTTCACTTGTGATTGAACGTATGATCCTAGGTAATTCATTTATTACACAATAAAAATGTTAGTTGTTTCTTCTGCCATCTTTCATCCCTCATTGGTCTTAGAGCCCGTGTCATGATATTTATCTTGTTTTTTTGTTGAATTTTCTCGCAAACTGCTTGATATGGGGATTAAGAGGATGAATTTCATATTGTTTGAATGTTCATTGATTAGAAATTGCAACATGAATCATCGAAAACGAACCAAAGCAATGAATGGCTTTGGAAGTCGTGGACGACCATCTTTGTTTTGGCCATCTTTCGGAATATTTTTCGGCCAAATTCAATTTTGAATATATGAAATGAAAGTATTTGTCGAGATGACCATCACGGTGGGTGACATGCCACTGGACGACGCCAAACGCGCTTACACGTGCCAGAAGCCGTTGTGTGTAAGCCCCACCCACATGCTGAGAATGCCCAACACATGACCGCCATGCATGCGTTGGCGAATCAATGTGGGCCGACGTCAACGATGACATTACCAGTAGTCAGTAATTGACCTACCGACTGGTGACTCGACCGACTAGAGATCCAATCTGACCTGGATGAAGACATAACTCGAAGACTCGACCAGGTTGATTGGAGTCCACTCGGCACGTGGTTAGTGGTGTTTGGTTCGTATGAATATACTCTACATTATGATGTATTTATTTTACATGTTTGAATCTTTTAAAGGTGTAAAAATGCGTACAAAACCCTAAATACGCATATTTTTTAGGGTATGCGAATTGTTTGTTCCTTCAAACTTGTATTTCTCTATGGTTTTGGAAATACATAAGTTAGTCTACATGTAAATGACCACATATATGTCGTGTAGAGCTTGGCTTGATGATAGCATGTATATGCTTTGATATGCTTGCAATTTCCTAGTTTCGAATAAACTCGAATATGGTTGTAGATCCTTGATCTTTTCACTACATCATGAATTACGCTTTCGATTATAGTTGTTGTATGAATGTTTGTACATTTATTCACATCGTGCTATGCTTTTTTTATATTAATTGAAAATGTAGAAATTACATGAAGTCATATAATTATTTTTTTTAGTAAAAGTTGTAGGTTGGTAGAATTCAAAGGAGTCTCTACATAGAACTTGATATTTGCACAAATTAAACTAATTAATGACAGTAAAATAATTGTACACAAAGCTGATTGAAAATATAGTGAATTTTTGTTTATGTACATTTTATTAAATTATCATTAACTTAGTTTGTCTTTTCTGCAAATTAAATGTGTATTAATGTAGAAAATGTGTTACTATTGATTATGTGTTTATTATGTCAATGTGGCTGTAGCAATTAATTATGTTTTCGGCATGAAAGACCATTGTGGCCGACTTCAATAAGGGTGAAAAGATGAATGATTATAATTATGATAGTTTGCATTAAAAGGTTCAGTACATCTTTAACGGGTAGGAGGTTTTGGAAACTCTCAACAACACCATGGATAAACTCGAGCATGGAACCTCATTTTAGCACAGAAGATATCAAAAAATTTGTAAAGCTTGGAAAAGAAAAATAGTATTACTTGCATCACGTTACTGAGTTGTATGTAGGTTGATATCATATATGAATTTGAAGGTTATGATAAAGCTCAAGTAATGTGGATTGCCTTGAAAGATAAGATTATGAATACATCCGCCATAAAGTTAAGGAGACTCATCATCAAATTTGACACATATCGAAAGCACTCAAATCTAATGATGAGGCAGCATCTTCAAGTAATGTTAAACATGATATGTGAGATGAAGTTGATAGGTTACACTCCTTACTAATGAACAGCAAGTTCATGCTATTATAAGGATTCTTTTCAACAGTTTTGAGCATATAAAAATCAACATGACGCATAATGAGAATATTATCATTTTTTACGATAGAGCGCGTCATCTGAATTAGAGAATGAATGTCTAAAGGCTGCAAAATCCTCTGTCCATGCTTATGTTGCTAAATTGGGCTTGCGTATGGGGAACCATAAATTCAACAACAAATGGAAGGAGATTGATTAGGTACCCAATAGAGTTAAGACCTTCCCATGCAAAAAAACGTGGTGGAAAGAATGACAGGGCTAAGATGGTTGACGCTTTTAAGGCATCGATGGTGAAAGAATTTGAGATGACTGATAATGATCTCATGAATTATTTCTTTAGGATCGAAGTGAAGCAAAGTGCCAAGGGGATTTTTATTTCTAAAAAATGATATGCAGAAAATATCATTGAAAAATTTAATATGAATAATTGTATTATGATCAATACACTAATTGAGTGCGGTACCAAACTTTCAAAGTTTGATGATGGTGTCGATGTTGATTTGATATATTATAGAAGCTTGATAGGGAGTTTGAGATACTTGACATGCACGGGACCGGATATTATGTATAGTACCCGATCCACCGCACGCTAGCTCTGCTGAATATCTCCGCCGAAGGTATGAAGAGATACCGACTCTTCATCTTGGTCATTTTTGTGGCAATGAAAAAGGGAGCCTGCAATATAATTGGAATTCAAGCGCAGCGTTAGTTCTAAAAGCTTTTTCCTTGGGACTTGCGATTCATTAATTTCTATGAAAACTTAATTACACATTTGAAGTGAATCTCTAACATCCAAGCATAACTGTTTATCTCATAGTTTCAAACAAACAGTCAAGGAGAAGAAAACAAGCACAATAACAAGACCATAAACAAAAGAACGCACATTAAGATTCGAAATTATACCTTTGCGAGATACAATGCCAGAAAAACCGTTTTCCTTTAGCTCATATAATGTCTTGTTTCACCAATTAGCAAAGGGCATCGAGTGGCATTTAACTAGCAAGTACAATCGATACAGCTAGGGAATGTTTTGGAGATCAGGGGTTAGTGAATGAGGCACGCATGGTCAATAAATTTACCGACCCATTTCACTTCTTCTTACAGAAGTACATAATCAGCATTGCACCCTTCTTTCCACAGAGGAACTTTTTTGAGTTTGTATAGGATGAAAGTTTTAAACTTATTATATGTTAGCCAATTCAATTATAAAGCTTTCAATTGTGACAATTTAGTTCTAAACTTTTTAACGATTTGTCAATTTAGTCATAAATTTTTTAATTATACCAATTTAGTCTTAAACCTTTTGAAGATTTGACAATTTAATCCTAAATCTATTATTTGGCCAAAAGGACTACATTGCCAAAATTTCAAAAGATTTATGATTAATTGGAAAAATTATCAAAATGTTTATGATTAAATTGATACAATTAAAAGTATAAAGATGAAAATTTTAGGACTAATTTAGTATAATCGAAAGGCACCGAATTGACCTCCGTACAATAAATTTAGGACTTTTTGAACAATTTTCATCATGTGGAGAACTCACAAATGAAAGAGCAAATAAGTGATTGCATGGTCTAGCTGATATGAAACATGACTAGTAAGATAATCGCACAGACCAACGCATAGATTGGATTATATGACCCCCAACATGCGTAGTGGAACTGTCGCTAATCACGAAGTACCTAGGCTTCTAATCATCTTCCCTCTATTTGTGAAGTCATGGAGAATGAGACCTTGCTCCTAGTCTTTATTTTTTTGGGCTGAATATCACCCATTGAACACGATTAAATTAATCTATTGGAAGTTGAGCAGTTATTACGTCATTGAAGGAGAAAGTATATTATACATCCATTTTACTACCGATGTGGAGAAGTGAGTCAATTAGTTTCAATAAAGTGATTGTGTTATGAAGGGAAATTCATTGGCGTTTGATTTTCTTTTTTTAAAAGGAAAAAGTAAATATTATAACAATGTTCTCTCGCAAATTTATGAGTATTTAGTTGAGAGCGGAAAAGAGGACAGAACAAAGGGGACACAAGAATTCTAACCATATTATCACAATACCTAAATGATATATGATTTTTCTCATACATTTACTTGACATTGAATATCAATTCCTTGTCCCTCGTACTCTAGACCGATGCTTTTTGAGAATGTTGCCAGAAAACTGCAACGAATCACATTGATATATCAAGTTCACATGATAGAACTATAAGAATAGATTGGATATAGAATTTGCCTCTGTTGAAAGGTCATTTTAGATCCAAATAATGTGAAACACACTAAATTGTTGGAACATTAAGCGATGTATAAACTTTTGTCTGGCATTGAATTTGATTAACTTCTTATTACTGCTTATAGTCCATCACATTGTTTACAATGTCAAATTTGTATATCAATCCTGATATAGCTACAATCCTAAAAGGAAATTAGTAAGAAAGAAAAAACTTTTGCATTATAAATTTGATTAAACAAATTACCGAAAAAAGAAGACTCAAAACTGGGAGAAAATCGAAACTTACGCTTTGGTGGAGGCATACAAGGTCAAAAGAGGAAACGAAGAGATATACATGGCGGAACCAGATCCCATGTTCAAGATCGCTCCTCTCTTCCTCTTCAACATTCCATCGATCACTCCCTTCGTCACCCACACCGCTGCGTTGACGTTCACTCTCAATATGCTCTCCGTCAACTCTCGATCCACCTCGCGAAAGTATTCCGGGGGACAACCCATCCCCGCGTTGTTGACCAGCAACCCGACGTCGATCCCTTCCGTCGCTCCTGCAATGGCCGCCACTATCTCCTCTCCGCTCAGCTTCGCGAGATCGGCGACCACTGTCTTGACCTGGACAAAGTGTCTCGTGCGTCAGATGTACCATCGCTCGGGAATTTTAATGTAAATGGCATATGAAGTGCTAACTATGTAATGGACCTCGGTGGTTGCTCTGAATCTATCCCTCAGCTCCCTCGAGGTGGCCTCGAGTTTGCTGGGGTTCCGACCGACGAGCACGAGGTTGAGGCCCTTGGAGGCGAGCTCGAACACCAGGGCTTTCCTGATGCCGTCGGTGGCGCCGGTGACGATGGCCCACGAGCCGTAGTCGCGCAAGTCCTTCGGCTTCCTCAGGAACGCGGCGTACAGCCATTGGGTGAAGGCGAGTAGGTTCTTGAAGAGCGAGATGAAGCCTAGTACGGCGCCAGTAGCGATCAAGAAGTCCGCAAGAACCATCGCTTTTGTGCGGTGTGTAGTCTCACGAGAGGACTTCGGGATAGCAACTGCCGAACATTTAGTGACGTCCCTCTCAGCTCACTGCTCTCCAAAACTCCGCGACGTACCAGCTCTCCTCACCTCATATCCAAAGATATTCTGTACTCGAATCTTCCTAGTGTAAATTGACAGTGGGTACATTATTTTCTTAGAGTGATCTACACCCCATCCCCTGTCTTTCTCTTCCTTTTCTCTCCACTCCCTCCGTTACAATCCCCCAGTCTAAATAACACCGACACGCAACACAAATACGTGATATGATATGATACGACACGCTGATACGTCATTTAAAAAAAAAAGAAAGAATTTCGACACGTTGAGACACGTTAAAAGAATATTTTTATTTTTAATTAATTTAATTCTAATTCACAAATAAATAAATAATAAAAAGAATTTACGATGAATTTATATCTATTTATAGAAAATTTGAAAGACATTAATAATTAATGTGTACCCATATTTGGGAATATATTTCTAACTTTAACAAAAATTATAAATAAAATTAATGATTAATAAAATACTATAATCAACTTATTTAAAAAATTTATGATATCCTATAATAATTAAAATTTAACATTATTTAAATTTTCAAATTTTTATTTTTCAATTTTTTTTTTCAAACCCTCGTTCGCCAAAATTTATTTCACTTCTCTCTCTCATGCCACCTCAAACATTCCCCTTCCCTCAATTTCTTTCTTTTCTCCCCCCAATGACCTGTCATTTCCCTGATTTTTTTTTTTTTTGTTACCGGAGGATTCGCTTTGGTCGACAACCGCCACGTAAACCCCCAGGTGACGCTAGCCCAAGACCCACCACCAGGGCGCCACGCGTAATACATCTAATGTTCTGCCAGCCTCCCTGCAGCTTGCGTTGCAGGGGCTTCCTGACCTCTCTCTTCAAAGGCAGGAGCCTACCCAGTAGAGCCACCACAGCCGATGGTCATTTCCTTGAATTTTCTCTCCTACCTGATCCCCAAAATTTATTCCCCCATTATTTCTCTGTCTCCCAAGTCACCTCAAACACCCCCCTCTCCCTCAGAATCTTTTCCTCCTTTTCCCTAAATTTTCTCAACCACCCCACACCACCCCTCTGATTTTGTGCCCCCCAACCTATCAATCCCATTATTTCTCTCTTCCCCATTCCCCCTCACGCCACCCCCCACCTCTTGGCCCCCATCACCCATTGTTTCTCTCTTCCCCCTTCACCCCGCCCCCCCCCCCCCCCCACCCCACCCCACCCCACCTCATTTCTTCCCCTTTCTTCCACCCTCCCATCCATCACCCGTTGTTTCTCCCCCCCTCCTCCCTCCTCTCCACCTACAGTTCTTTCCCTTTCTTCCCTCTCCCCTCATCACCTATTAACCACAACCTCCTCCTCGTCCTTCTCACACGATCCTCTTTGCTCTCTTTTGGTCGCCTCACCGGCCCCCCTCCGACTCCTCCGCCTTCGTATCTACAGCCTTAGCCTTGCCGCTGGCCCTCCATAACAGCTTCGTAATCATGACGATTGCCATGGTTTCTGCTCTTCTTTTGATCCTCCCTCATCATCATGGCATCGCCTTCGCTCCCTCGCCCTCGTCTCCACTCTCCATTGTCTTCTTCAACGATCTCTTCCGAACACGTGTGTCGAAACGTGTTAAGCAAAATTAATTAACCACGTGTTGAAAAATCCGTCACGTGTTGACCGCGTGTCCAAGCGTGTCCTAACATGTCCAGGCGTGTTGGACACATCGGCACGTGTTGAACATGACACAGAAGCTCTGACCGTGTGTCCGTGCTTCATAGCCCGCAGCAACCCATGGCCACACAGCCGCTGTGCCCCACCTCCGTTAGGCTTTTGAGACCTCTTAAAGCGTTGGAGTAATCCCGTCGGACCGGAGCAATTTTCTGTCTTAAGTATGGTCAACAGGGTAATGACCATAGCCTTCTTCTTGACCTAGTTTAGGATGAAGTTAATGTTCTTTAACTCGGGGGTTGCTAATAGAGATAAAGGCCGAACTAACGTTTGTTTTTATTTTTTTATTTTTATTTTGAAAGCAACTAACGTTTGTTTGGAAACAGTCATTTATTATGGCAAAGTGAAGGAAGGAAGAAATGACTTGATGAGTGCCATACATTCCATGTTTACCAAGCGCTGGATGCACTTGTCCCATCAGTCAAGCGAGGCTGGCTTCGTCCTATTCTATCAAAACTCATAAAGATAGAAATTATTACAGAAACCGACGTATCAAATAATAAATAAAATAAAATAAAGAAAATAAATCGAATATAATAATTACGTGATTCAATTATAATAATTTATATTTATAAGAAAATATATATGAATTTCATTATAGATCATGCGATATAACGAAGATTATACGTTCAAATCACTCAAATGTTTTCAAGATTCCATTATATCAAATAACTCACGTAGTGTTTAACCTTAAATTCCTTGTTAAATAATTTTTCAATCTCATAAAAAGATCTTGTTAAATAATTTCCCAATCTCATAAAAAAATTTACAAATCTTACCATAAAATTTCACAGTTACAAATACTAATGTGATAAATGTAATTCATGAGTTTCCTCTGTGTGTCTTCGTTCACCAAGCACTTGTACACAAACGGTGCTTCAAGAAGACCTCACGGCCATGGCAAGACTTGCTTTATATACAAAGAAGCAAGACCCACAAAAATAAACCCTTGAATGTTAGTATCACCGCCACAGAGAAGAAGTCCAAGTCTGTCGCCTCTTGGTCAACAAAAGGAAATCAATTGACCGAATAATTGCGATTCTAACACACGTTGGATTTCAAATATTAGTTCAAAGGCTTCAACAATCCATGTATAAGTTGTTGATTATATTTCCTCCTCCATTTTGCCCGGCGGATTAAAATTTGATATCAGAGAATATCCAATTTGGACTTTAACACTGAAATAGGAAATATGTAATTTCATGGTACAAATTTGGATGTTCACAAATAACAATATATCTTAGGTCAGAATTCGTTCGTGGACTCAAACTTGAGATATATTTTAATAATGTCCACCTTAGCTCAACATTTAAGCCGCAATCGCTTTGTTACAATTTTAACTCTATTTCTACTCTCCCAACCCTCAGTAGGTTTAATAACCATGGATATTTTTCAAGTTCAAGCCGTGCTTAAATTTCACCATAATCGTGGACCTCATTAGAACATCAACTTCACATGCGCCTTTAAATGCTCCGCAAGGATTTTCCAACACAATCTCCTTAATCGTAGATAAAGCAAAACCATTGTCGCGATCTAAATTTCGGGTGCACCACTTAGAATTAGGAAGCCTAAACTTAACTTGGACTCTCCCAAGTCCATACAAATTCGCGACTTAGGTTCAAGTTCTTAACAGACAAATGATTATTTTCAATTAAGAGTCGCCACTAATTTGTTTTTGGTGGGTCGATTAGAAACCCGAGTAAAATAATGAGAGATTTACTTTACTCCTACAAATCAAATATTGTGAGTTTGAAGACTTAATTATGCTAGATTTTTCTAACGTCCTTCCGGTACCTTTCCATTTTTTAAAAAAAAAATATTTTGCAAGCAGCTTGAATTAATTTTAATTTACTTTCTTAACATGTGAGATGATCATGCGAGTGCGCAAACCACCAATTTAACATCCAAGAAAAGTAATAAATAAATTGCAAGATTTACCTCATAGCAAGAAACCAGGCTATGATGCTTTACACTGCAGGTATAGATTTGATAACTCATATCAAGCTGAGGAGATACCAATAGCTTTGGCAGCTATACATCTTGAAGATGCCAAAGGCAGGGAGTGGTATCCAGATACTGGTGCAACTGCACATATCACAACTAATCCTGGTATACTTCATAACTCTTCTGAATATACTAGATATGACATTGTCATGATTGGTGATGGATCACACTTGTCTATTACATGTACAGGTGATACATTGCTACATATTGGAGAAGGTTTATTGCCTCTAAATGATGTCCTAATTGTCCCTGATATAAAGAAAAATCTTCTGTCAGTATCCAAGTTAACAGATGATTATCCATGCTCATTTGTTTTTGACAAATTTGGTGTATATATAAAGGACAACTGGATCAACACAACTCTGCTGCTCGGAAGGAAAACTAAAGGGCTATATCAAGTGAATTCACAAACAACACAAGCCTTTCTAGCTCAGAGACACAGAGCAGTAGAAGAGGACACATGGCATCAAATATTAGCACACACCAATTTGAATATCTTGAAGTATTTGCAGAATCAAAAACTCATTCAGTTTAGCAGTAGAATGCTGAATGTATGTAGCAGTTGTCAAGTTGCTAAGACTACATCTTTACCATTTCAATCATCTGAACCTGTAACAACTATGCCCCAACAGAAAATCCATTGTGATATATGGGGTCCATCACCTTTGACTTCATTTCAGAATTTCAAGTACTATGTTCTATTTGTGGATAACTTCTCTTGATTTAGTTGGATATATCCATTGAAATTGAAGTCAGACTTTTATAAGATCTTTGTTCTGTTTCAAAAGCAAGTAGAGAACTAATTTGAGTCAAAAATCAAGATCTTTCAGTGTGATGGTGGAGGAGAATTTCTTAGCCACAGATTTCAAGCTCACTTGCAAGACTGTGGTATCAAACAGAATCTTTCTTGCCCTTATACACCTGCATAGAATGGCATCTCTGAGAGGAAGCATCGACATATTGTTGAATTAGGTTATCATGGCAGAGTTCCACTGAAATATTGGGTTGATGCTTTTATTATAGCTAACTATGTCATCAACCTACTCCCAACACCAAAATTGCAAATGCAATCACCTCACATAAAGCTGTATCACCAAGAACCAACTTATGATCACCTCAGGGTATTTGGTTGTGTCTGCTATCCATGTTTACGACCCTATGCTCAGCACAAGTTTGATCCAAGATCTCTCACCTGTGTGTTCATTGGCTATAGTGAACACCATAAAGGCTACAAATGTCTTGTGCCTTCAACAGGTCGAGTATATATTAGTAGACATGTGAAGTTTGATGAGAAGTTTTTCCCTTTCACTAAGTTGTGCCCAACAAAGTATGCACCACTTACAACATTATATCAGTTATGGGCAAAAGAAGTACAATTAACAGAGTCAGCAAGAAAAGAAACAGCTTCTACTATACCTTATACTTGTTCTCAGACATGCGCATCACATCTGCAGAACAATATTGCAATAAATTCTCTGTCTTCACAACAAATTGCTATACCTTATATTGATCAATCATTACAGCCAGCAATAACACAAGAACATGTCATTTCTACAACAACACACGATGAAGTACCTTCACCTGTACAACATCAAGACATGTTTGTTGCTGATACATCAATACCCAATAATACAAGTATTAGATTTGACCAAGTTATCCTTTCTCATATATCACAAGGGATCATTTCCAGTCACTCAATGCAGGAAACAACTTCCAGTCATCCAATGCAGACTCGATCAAAGTCTGGAATTATCAAATCTAATCCCAGGTATGCATGTCTTGCTGTCTATAAGGTACCTTCTGAACCAAAGTCAATTAAATCAGCATTGGCACATGAAGGTTGGCATAAAGCAATGACAGAAGAAATGGATGCATTATATCAAAATAAAACCTGGGACTTAACTCCTTGAACTGAACACATGAATGTAATTGGCTGCAAGTGGGTCTTTAAAACAAAACTTGCCCCTGATGGTAGCCTTGATAGATTGAAAGCTCGCTTAATTGCTAAAGGCTTTCATCAGGAAGAAGGTATTGACTTCACAGAGACTTTCAGTCCAGTAATCAAGCATGCCACAATTAGAATAGTTCTATCTGTAGCAAAGATGAGACAGTGGCCTATTCATCAACTTGATGTTAAAAATGCATTTTTACATGGCACACTTAATGAAACAGTCTACATGGAGCAGCCTCCTGGCTTTCAAGACTCACAGAAACCTTATCATGTGTGTTTACTTAGAAAGTCACTCTATGGTCTTCGACAAGCCCCTCGAGCATGGTTTGATAATTTCAGTGATTTTTTACTTGAGTATGGATTCTTTTGCAGCTCTACAGATCCATCTCTATTCATATATAATCATAAACAAGATACCATTCTTCTATTATTGTATGTTGATGACATTGTCTTAACTGGGAGTTCCTTTCAACTACTCTCTATTCTTATTCACTCTCTCAGTCTCGAGTTTCACATGAAAGATCTTGGCCCACTGCATTATTTTCTTGGCATCGAAGTCAAACAAAATTCTGATCATTTATTTCTGTGCCAGACCAAATATGCTAGTGACCTTCTCACTCGAGCCCACATATCTGAATGTAAACCAATTTCTACTCCTCTGTCACTAAGGCCACTTATTATGCAACAAGATTCTGTCTCTTTATCCAATCCTACTGAGTATCACAACCTAGTAGGTGCTCTTCAGTATCTCACTTTGACACGTCCTGACATAGCCTATGCTACCAATTTACTCTGTCAGAAATTAGAGACACCAACTATTCCAGATCTCTATAGACTTAAAAGGGTTTTGCGATACATCAAAGGCACTATCAGTCTTGGCCTATTCTCACTCTCAAAGCTTTTCACATATGTATGGTTTTTTCAGATGCAGACTTGTCAGGATGTACTGAAACACAAAGATCAACTACAAGTTTCTGTACTTATATTGGCTCCAACCTTATTTCTTGGGCAGCCAAGAAGCAGACCACAATAAGTAGATCTTCTACAGAAGCTGAGTATCGTGCGCTTGCTTCAACCTCTGCTGAACTCACCTGGATCAGTTTTGTCTTGCGAGACATAGGATGTGCTCTCACTCATCCTACACATCTGTTCTGTGATAATAAATTAGCCATTGCTCTCACTGCTAATCCTGTATTACATGCTCGAACAAAACATATCGAGGTGGACTTCCAATTCGTTCGAGAAAAAGTCTCCTCAGGATCACTTCATGTCCAATATGTCCCAAGCAATTCGCAACTTGGTGATATTTTCACCAAGTCTCTCTCACGTTTTTCACATTGTCAACTATGCACCAAATTGGGACTTGGTTCTCCACCCATTCCCAATTTGAGGGGGAATGTTAAGATATATCGACAAAAGAAATAAGCTATCCATAATACTGATGTTGGAAATAGAACAGATGCTGCTGCTGAGGCTGCTGAAGCTGACAAAAGAACAAAAGCAAGTGATTGCTGATACAAGCAAAAAGGGAAGAAGTGGATGATACCAGTCGAAAGAAGAAGCTGCAAATGAACGACTAAGATGAAGGGTAATGAAGACTATCATCGACGATGGTGAATTTGTGAAAAAGATTGAGACGGATTGCGGATTGCTAGCCTATGAAGACATGTAAAGTTGTTATTCAGTTGGAAAGTCAAAAACAGAAATTAGTTTTGTCAGTTAGTCTTCATCTTCTTAAATAGGAAAGTGTGTGTAGTTTCGAGGGTGGTTTTTGAGAGGTGATACAGAGAGAGAAAGATAGAAAACCTCCATTGTTTGAGTTCTCTGTAAAAGAGTACAGCAATATGCATATAAAAGATAGAAAGTATGGAGTCAAGATGAAAATTTCTTTCTGCTCATTGATGTACAAGTTTTGAAATACATTGTGATTAAAATAAGAAGAATACAAAGTTTTTCTTGATCAATCTTCGGACTTTTCAATACATCTTCTTGCTTCTGCATCTCTGGTTCTTCAGTACAGAGTTTCTGCATCTCAGGTTTTTTAGTACAGATTTCTCATCTTCACAATTAGCAACTCACCTTGCCGATCCGTCTTAGCTTGAAGGGTCTAACTAACATTATGCGCGCTAGAAACCAATAATGCGTCGTCCCCGGCCAGGAGGGATGAAGATTTCTCCACTTCGTACGGTTCAGTGTTCCAAATTTGCGCCCCGACTATTTTCCAACCGCCAATGAAAGTAATGACGATACGAATTAAATGGTGGAGTGGGGCTACGAGAGCTTCGTGTGCAGGGGATGGTGAACCCACTTCCTGACTGCGCAACAATAAGACTAGCCTGGTTCAGGTCACTGAGAAAGCTAGTATGAGCACCTAGATGGGGGTAAATAGGTGTGGAAATAATTTTGCAAGATATGTGCAGTGCTAATCCACAATAGATTATGAAAAAGAAATTCTCTCTTGTAAACAAAACGAGTTACAATCAAAGTAAAAGAGTGTAGAGAAGAGAATATGAACACAGAGATTATAGTGGTTCGGCTTAATCCAAGCCTACGTTCACTCTTCCGCACTGACAGCTCACTGGCTGGATTTCATTATGAACAAAAGAGTTGTTACAGTTAGGCTCTTCCTTGATTCCACAGTGTAGAGACTCTACTATACTTCCTCAAGGTCTCTCAATGATATATGCTCTCTTTTGCGCACAAGATTTCGCTCAACAGTTTAATTGACTAAGAACAAGGAGCTTCAGACTTTGGAATTCTTCTATCATGCACACACTCGAACAACTAGAACGTCTTCCTTATATACTCCTTTATGCCATCATACCCGTTGGCACTTACCAAAGGAATTCTTCCAATCTACTCGTTGGATAGAATCAATTAGGAAGATCTTCAAGCTATTTAAGGAATATGATGATAGCCCATCAATCATGGTCGCCCATACAATCAGGATCTTGGTTTCCATAAGTAGAACCTTCCACGTATACTTCGCCAATCAATGGATCCACGATTCCCAAATCAATCTTGATTAGAATAAAGGATTCCGACATGCTATATCCAGCCAAGAGATCTTCTCCAGTCGATAAAGTCAAATCATTGACGAAACATCTAGTTCTGGATAAGTCTTCTTCGACAGACTATAAACTGTCAATGAGGATAGACTTTGACTCTTGAGTCTAGTAGTCCGGAGGTCTTCAGACTTTGATGGAAGAGTCTGCAAGTCTTCAAATTAGACTGATGGAAACATTTTGTCAGCTTCAAAACACTCAAGGAAGATTTCTCCAATAATCTCCCCCTTTTTGATGGTGACAAAACTTTCCTGCAGATTTGGATAACTTTGACCTGCAAAACATTACTCAAGCAAGTATGGATATCTCACAAAGATAAATGGCTTAGTAATAACACTAGAATATGCATTCACAGAAAGTAGGTTAGTCTTAGGAACAAGGCCATGAGATATCAATAATGCTTAAGATAAACATATGTTCAAACAATCAATTCCAAATCCAGTCCAAATCCAAACAGCCAAACACAAACATCAAGTCAATCAAAAAAGTTTTAAATCCAAACATTTAAATCTGCACATCTCTCCCCCTTTTTGTCATCATTAAAAAGGCAGAGATAAAAAGAGAATGAAATTAAGATGGTTTGGGAACACGAACAAGCTGGAAATCTCCCATTGATTGGACAATGTCTTCCAGCTTTTTCAAGTCCTCCTTCAGTTGCGCTACTTCTTTACCCTTAACATTTGCCTGAACTTGAAGAGTAAGGGCTTGGAGTTGATCATTCAAAGAAACTGAAGAAGCTTGTCCTGCATTCTGCATATTCTGAAGTTCGCATCCCAGAGCATAGATTTGACATTTCATCTCTAAAAGAACATAAAGAATTCTGCGAAAGTCTACTGAATTATCAGTTTGAGTACTTGCTTCTGCACGATTAGACGGTGTATAAGTAGATGATGGCAAATCAGCATTGTCACGCAGATTGGGCGATGAAACATTGTGTCCCTCCTCAGGAAATTGTGAGGCATAGATGTCCTCTGGATCTGCTGGAGAGCGACTTACTCCTTCACTAGTGGCAGGGATTGAAGATGTTCCTCTTTTCTCAGGATCTCCCCCTATTTCCATGTCTTCAAGTGGAGAAGAGTGTTCTTCATGTTCTTTTTCTACTCTCTCCTCTTCTTCTTATTCAATTCTTTCCTCCTCTGCATCTCTCTCCTCTACTTCTTTCTTAAAATCTTCACTTTCTCCAGTCCTCTGTTCTGTTTCAGCCGTGTCTTTTTCCTATCTCTCCGTTGATTCTTGTGCAGAACGACTCAAGTTCTTCAATGCCATTGCAGAAATTGTGATATCATCCTCATCCTCTTCATCCTCAATGATGAGATCTCTTCTTTTCTTGGATTGAGCAACCATGGGCTCCTTCCCTTTTCTTTTTGCAGCCGAAGAGATTTGATGAGTCTTGACAGGGGTTTTCTCCTTGAACTTCTCCAACTCCTTGTTGAGTTCCTTCAGACGCATTTTAGAGACCATTTTCAGTCCCACCACCATTTGATCGCACGCTCAACCACAAAGAATTCGGGGAGGTTGAATATTCAAGTGTCTGAATAACTTAGTTACAAGAGCTGCATACGGAAGTTGACCCTTGTCCTTCACCACTGCCCTGTACATATGGAACATAATGGTGTGTGGAAGAGAGAATTTTTTACCAGCATTGATGGCATACATCAGCTTTGCCTTTGAAACATCAGTTTTTGAAGTTGATTTCGGTCTGAGGCAATTAATCACAATCTTGTGAAGCAAAATGTTGGTTGCATTCATCCTCGAATAGGAAATCTTTTCTTCCGTTCTTTTATCCTTAACAAGTTCTAACGTTGCATAAGCAATAGACACACTGATAGGTTGATATCTCCCTCTTTCAACCCCAATCACATTAGCCAATGTTTTCATGTCAACCACATAGTCCTTATCTCGAACACTAAAAGAAATTCTATTCACATCCAAGAAACTTAGATTTGAATAGAAATAAGTAGCAAGTTCAGCATAACCTTCAGTAGATTCAGAACAAAACTGTTCGAGTTGAAGAAGAGTGAATTTTTCCCGCAGATTGACATTCAGAGAGTCAAGAAAATCAAAATCCACACTTCTAGGGTTTATTACCCCACACTTCAGCAACTTAGAGTACAGTTGCTTGTGATCATCCGATCGAAACAAGTCTGCCTTTTACATCGGATTTTTGCCGCAACACCCATTCTCGGTTTAAACTGACTGTACATCCTATCATCGTCATTCCCATCTGGCTGACTCAGCCCTCCAACATGTGGATTAGTTGGGATATTTGCCAATGTCTCTTCCGCTGATCCAGCAGGGGCAATTCCCAATCGTTCCATTGTGCGTAGAAAATAGGTTTCATTTCGACACCCTTTTTCTTTCAAAAATTCGTCAATGTAGTTCAAAGGAGTACCACCCCTCTTCAAAGCACGGTAAAGCTTATAAGTGAAGCCAGGCTTAAGAGTTCTTACGGGTTCTGCGTCTTCGACGATTTCTTCTTCTTCTTGATGTGAAACATTCTGGGGTCTAGGAGGAGAAGATGGACACTGTTGAGAATGTTGTGGGCTCTGTCGCTGATGAGGAGATTCTTCTTCCTCGGTGAGATCAAAGTGCGTAGGCCCCTCACGCATTTGATGTGGTCCCCTGTTTGTGATCCTTGAAGACTTTCTTTGGGATGACATCTTTCACAGTCTTTGAGGGATTCCAAGTTTGTTTTCCAAGAAAGATGACAACTTTTCGAAGATTAAACAAGAAAAGAGGATAGAAATGGAAGATCGGAGCTCTCTTAGGGTTTGTGAGAGTGAAACAAAAAGGAACCGACAATATATACGGCAGTCGAAGCGAGGCATACGGATCATTGTGAAATGTAAAGATGCCTTTTAAAAAATTAACTGCCTTTTTTTAAAGTTGGATAACTGTCATTTCAAAAGTAACTTCTTTTTCGAAAAGGAAAAAATTGCAATAATCACAGAAATTGAAAATAGCAACAATCAATTAAGGATAGATAATTGTACCTTTTCGGGATTTGATCTGAGGGATAAAAACAACTTACAAAAAAAATCTTGATTATCTTGAGTCTGAGTGTCTTTAGACTTTCAGTCCTGGGTTTGAACTTCCTCAGACTTTAGGATATTGAGTCTGGAACGAATAGCTTCAAATTGATTTTTCTCCAAAGGCTTTTGTAAGTATATCCGCTAGTTGATTCTTTGAGTCAATGAACTGAATCGAAACTTCTCCATTTTGAACATGATATCTAATGAAGTGATGTCGAATCTCTATATGTTTTTCCCTTGAGTGAAGAATCAGATTTTTGGTGAGATTGATTGCGCTGGAGTTGTCACATTTGATTTCAGTGCATGAATCTTCAATTCCAAAGTCTCTTAACTGTTGTTTTATCCACATAATTTGTAAACAACAACTTCCAAGAGCTACATATTATGCTTCTGTTGTAGAAAGAGCTATTGTACTTTGCTTCCTCGAAAACCAAGACATTGTCCTGCTTCCAGGTAGTTGACAAGTGCCCGAGGTGCTCTTTCTATCAACTCTGCATCCAGCTAGGTCTGCGTCTGAGTATCTCAAAAGAGTAAAATATCCTTCTTTAGGATACCAGAGACCTATGTTTGAGGTTGAGGCAATATATTTGATAATACGCTTTGCAGCACTTAGATGAGATTTTTTAGGGTTTGATTGAAATCTGGCACAAATGCAAACACTAAACAAAATGTCAGGTCTAGAAGCAGTAAGATAAAGAAGTGAACCAATTATGCTCTTGTATAGCTTCTGGTCAACTTTCTTTCCTCCTTCATCTTTGTCTAGCTTCAAGAAAGTTGACATTGGTATATCTGTCTTTTTGCAATTTTCCAACCCGAACTTTTTGACAAGTTCATTGGCATATTTTTCTTGATGAATAAAATTTCTTTCCTTCAGTTGTTTTACTTGAAGCCCAAGAAAGAAGGTTAGCTCACCCATCATGCTCATTTCAAACTCATCCTGCATAGACTTGGAGAATTTCTTGCACAGACTTTCATTAGAAGATCCAGAAATAATATCATCAACATAAATTTGAACAAATAGAAAAATTTTGCTCTCTCTTTTGATAAACAATGTAGTATCTACTTTACCTTTGACAAAGGCATTTTGGATTAAAAACTTACTTAGTCTATCGTACTAAGCTCGAGGTACTTGCTTTAGACCGTATAGAGTTTTTTTTAGTCTGAAAACAGAGTCTGGTTTCCTTGGGTCTTCAAAACCGGGTGGTTGTTCCACATAGACTTCCTCTTGGATAAATCCATTTGGGAAAGCACTTTTGACGTCCATTTGAAATAACCTGAAATTTTTATGACAAGCAAAAGCAAGTAATAATCTAATTGCTTTTAACCTTGCTACTGGTGCGTAAGTCTCATCATAGTCTATCCATTCTTCTTGCATATATCCCTTGGCCACGAGTCTTGCTTTGTTTCTTACAACCTTTCTTTTCTCGTTCATCTTGTTTCTGAAAACCCATTTAGCTCCAATGATGGATTTACCTTTCGGTTTAGGAGTCAATTCCCAGATATCATTGATACTGAATTGCCTGAGTTCTTCTTGCATGGCTTCAATCCAGCTTTCATCAGTTAGAGCTTCTTCTATACTTTTAGGTTCTATTTCAGAAATAAGAGCCATAGCACTAGACTGTTCGCGCCTTTTGGATCTTATGCGAATTCCTTCATTAATATCGCCAATAATGAGATCTATGGGATGACTGGACTTATGCTTCTAGTTGCTGGTTGATTTGTCAGACTGTTGATCTTTTTCCTCATTTGAATCTTCGACTATCATTTGTTGTTGGTCTTCTGAAGTCTGAGCTGCTTCTGGAGATTTAGACTTTGTAGAGTCTATAGTAGGTTTAGATTCTTCAAGTTGAGTTTGAATCGATTCGCTTTGCATAGAGTCTTGAAATTTGACATTCATTGATTCCTCCACAGATTGAGTCTTTTTGTTGTATACTCTGTAAGTTTTGCTTGAGGTCGAATATCCAAGGAAGATCCCTTTGTCTGATTTTTCTTCAAACTTCCCAACTCGATCATTTGCATTTTTCAAAATAAAACATTTACATCCAAACACGTGAAAATATGAAACAATGGGCTTCTTACCTTTGAATAATTCGTAGGGAGTTTTCTCCAGAACAGGCCTTAGAAAAACTCTATTAATGATATAACATGCTGTAGAAACTGCTTCAGCCCAAAAACGTGATTCAATTAAAAGAATTCTAGCCATCTCTTGCAAAGATCTATTCTTCCTTTCCACAACTCCATTCTGCTCTGGAGTATATGGAGAAGATAACACATGTTGAAAACTAGATTCATCACAGAACTTAGCAAAATCTTGATTTTCAAATTCACCTCTGTGGTCTGTCCGTATACTTAAAATAACATACCCTTTCTCATTTTGAACATTTTTAGCAAACTTTTTAAAGTAAGAAAAAGTTTCAGACTTACTTACTAGGAAATATACCCAAGTGAATCTTGAATAATCATCCACAATCACTAAACAGTATTTCTTACCTCCAATGCTCTGAGTTCTGGTTGGTCCAAAGAGATCCATATGCAGAAGCTACAGTACACGATTAATAGAAACTTGATTTATTGGTTTAAATGAGTTTCTTACATGTTTTCTCAATACGCATGGTGTGCATAGATCAGACTTTTGGCATAACATATTGGGTAAACCACGAACAAGCTTCTTTGCTAAAATTTTGGCTATTTGATTCATGTTGATGTGCCCAAGTTTTCTGTGCCATAAATTTGCTTCTTCTTGAATTGAGATTAGACATTGGGTTTCATCTGGTTTGACATTCAAGAGGTAGATATTTCCATGTCTTTGACCCGTAAAAGACTGAGAGGAGTATTTACTGGTTCCTGAACAGATTCCCTCTTGAAAATTGATTTTGAAACCGGTATCGCATAGCTAACTGATACTTAGCAAATTGTAGTTGAGTCCTTCCACTAAGGAAACATTACTGATCGTGAGATTTCCAATCTTTACAGTTCCATATCCCACAATTCTTCCTTTGTTGTTTCCTCCAAATGAAAATTTTCCACCGTTAACTTGAACAAGTTTTATGAAGCAATTTGAATCTTTTGTCATATGCCTTGAGCATCCACTATCCAGGTACCATTTAATCTTTCTCTTGATAGTGACCTGCATTTAGAAAAGAGACTCAAGCTTTCTTTGGTACCCATATTTTCTTGGGTCCATTGGTGTTAGTATGATATACTGTCTTTACCCATACCTTCCTAACAGGTTTCCAAACCATAGAACATTCTTTTTCAAAATGATCTGAACTATTGCACTTAGAACATTTAAAAGCACTGCGACCTACTGATTTTACAAACACTTTTTGGAAATGATTTTTGTAAGCATTTCTCGTAGGTCTTTGCTTAATTCTTTCTTTTACTTTAGGAAAATCAATTAGAGGAATGGTTTCAACAGTCATTCCTAAACCTGATTTGTTGAAGTAAGGTTTTTGTGCTGAAAGAATTTTCTCAAGTTTCTCAGATCCTATAGAAAATCTTTTAGAAATATTTGAGATGTCATTTTTCAAGAATGCATTTTCTTTTGAAAGATTGTCTTCATTTTCTTTTAAGGTAGAAACACTTTTGTCTAAAATTTTGACCTTTTCTTTCAAAACATTTTCTTGTTGTTTTAGTGCAGAATTTTCTCTTTTAAGTTCGGAAATCCTTTTAAGAGAAGTTTTAAGACCAAGACACAATTCATCAATGTATCTAGAGACTTTAGTAGTGATTTTCAAATTACTTACCTCAATTTCACTGTCTGAATCTGAGTCTGTCTCAGAGTCTGATTGTGCCATGAGACAAATATTTGCATAATCATAATCGCTTTCTTCACATTCTATATCACTCCAAGTTTCTGCTTTGAGTGCATTTTCGATACTTCTCAGTTTTTCCTTTCTTTTTCCTCAAAAGGGGATAGTTGGGTCTGATGTGTCCTTTTTTCTTACATTCAAAACAGACTACATCTCTATTAGATTCATCATCCTCAACAGACTTACTCTGTTGCTTTTGAAAACTCTGTTTCTTTGGATTGAATCTTCTTCCCTTTCTGTTTAGCTTTTTGAATCTTTTTATCATGAGAGCAAGCTCTTCATCATCCATATCGTCTTCAGAATTTGTGACATCAGAATCATCATTAGATTTTAATGCAATGGATTTCTTACCTTTAGGATCTTCATCTTCGTTGATTCGCTCCACTTCATAAGACTGAAGAGTCCCAACCAACTCATCAATAGAGAGTGGCATGATTCTTTGTGTCTCCCTTATTGAGGTCTTTATGTGATTCCAATCCTTGGAGAGTCCACGCAGTAGCTTATTTACTTTCATGGGATCAGAAATTGGTTGACCTTGATTTTCAAGACCATTCACTATCTCTGTAAAACGACTAAACATGTCAGTGATAGATTCTCCTGTTTTCATTTTGAATGCTTCGTATTGTCCGAGCAGAATGTTGATTTTGGTTTCTTTCACTCGGTCAGTTCCTTCATAGGTGATGTATAATCTATCCCAGACTTCTTTAGCTGTAATACAAAAAGATATTCTGTTATATTCAGTAGGTGATAATGCACACTATAAAGAATAAATAGCTTTTGCATCAAGAGCTTGTCTCTTGGTTATCTCTTCTTGAGTCATTTCGCTAGACTCAATGGTTTCTTTTCCTCTTTCTGAGACTGATGCAGCTTTAGGAATGATTCCTTTTTCTACCACGTCCCATTCCAGAGGATCCTTTGATCTTAGAAATGCCTTCATCTTGTTTTTCCATATGTTGTATTCCTTTCCATCAAAATAAGGCGGTCTGGTATTGCTTTGCCCTTCAACCAGTCCTAGAGCCAACATACTAGCCATGGATCTTTAACTCTAAAGTAAAACACTTCAATTCAAGTGAGTACATAAGCTCTAATATTAATTGAGAAAGTTAGTATGAGCACCTAGAGGGGGTGAATAGGTGCGGAAACAATTTTGCAAGATATGTGTAGTGCTAATCAACAATAGATTATGAAAAGGAAATTCTCTCTTGTAAACAAAACAAGTTACGATCAAAGTAAAAGAGTGTAGATAAGAGAATATAAACACAGAGATTATAGTGGTTCGGCTTAATCCAAGCCTACGTCCACTCTTCCGCACTGACAGCCCACTGGTTGGATTTCACTATGAACAAAAGAGTTGTTACTGTTAGGCTCTTCCTTGATTCCACAGTGTAAAGACTCTACTACACTTCCTCAAGGTCTCTCAATGATATAAACTCTCTTTTGCGTACAAGATTTTGCTTAACAGTTTAATTGACTAAGAACAAGGAGCTTCAGACTTTAGAATTCTTCTATTGTGTACACACTCAAACAACTGGAATGTCTTCCTTATATACTCCTTTATGCCATCATATTCGTTGGTACTTACCAAAGGAATTCTTCCAATCTACCCGTTGGACAAAATCAATTAGGAAGATCTTTGAGCTATTTAAGGAACATGACGATAGCCCATCAATCCTGCTCGCCCATACAATCGGGATCTTGGTTTCCATAAGTAGAACCTTCCACATATACTTTGCCAATCAATGGATCCACGATTCCCAAATCAATCTTGATTAGAATAAAGGATTCCGACATACTATATCCAGCCAAGAGATTTTCTACAGTCGATAAAGTCAAATCATTGACGAAACATCCAGTTCTGGATAAGTCTTCTTCGACGAACTAGAAACTATCAATGAGGATAGATTTTGAGTCTTGAGTCTGGTAATCCGGAGGTCTTCAGACTTTGATGGAAGAGTTATGCAAGTTTTTAGACTAGATTGATGGAAACGTTTTGTCAGCTTCAAAACACTCGATGAAGATTTCTTCAACAGTCATGACCAATTCGAGAGCTGATTGGTCAAGATTGCAATCACCATGTCCCCATGTGCATGTTGAATAGTCTGTCATCAATTTCTCTTTTCGCGATCTAGTCTATTTTGCTAATAAACAACGTGTGGAAAAGCAATCTTCTCAGACTTTTTGTTGCACGACATGTCCATTTATTTGATACTCATAAAGCCGATGAAATGGTTGGACGAAAAAGGTCTCATAAATATATACCTAACTCTTACTGAAAATGGCGGTTCCCACGGTTGACTTATTTCTCCAAGCTACGACCGCCCACTCTCTTTCTTTCAATGCAATGTCGAACTTTCTCTAAACATGCAAGCTGTAATTGGGCCTATTTCATGGAGCCCGCACCACGCCTAAAAAAATTGTCCATCAACTTGCTCATTCCAAGATTCAACTTTCAAATCTTCTATGACTTACTATTTTTCTTGATTTAGAACCAGATGGGTCATCCGGATGACACGGTTTTGGAGATTGGATTTTTATGCCAATGGCCTATGGAATAAAAATCCATTGTAAAATTGGAGAATTATATGAATTAGGGTTTATATGTAGCTTAAGTACCTTGTCTATTTGATGTGCTATCAGTACGATCAATGATATGGCCGTGGCTCATCATTGAATTACTTAATTTAAATTGAATGTCCAGAATAAAAACCCTTTGTTATTAGCATGGATCAACTTCCATGTCATATCATGCGAAGCATATTGACTAGTTTGATGGTGCATTAATCGAGCTAAATGATTCATAAGAGTACACAACTCACATTCAAATCTCTCATTACACAATAATCATAAACTCTCAATGTTTATGCAGCTTGAATTAAAGTTTAATTAAGCTAGTTGATTGGAAATAAAAAAAAAAGTGTGATGACGCCCTTCATTTGGTTGTGCTAACTAACCTTCTCAAGTCCGAAGGATATGAACTCGATAGTGGAAGATACACATAGAATAGTGAACCCTATCGTTTCACAAGATCGTGAAACGATCTTGTAAAATGACCAACCCTTGCACGACGTGTGACCAACAAGGGTTGCACTGACCCTTGTTGTTGGTAATTTTTTTATAAAACAAATGAAGAGATGTCTTGTCCCACATCGAAAAAAAATATGAGTGCGCACGTGGACGAGATTTGGCACTAACTGATGATCATTATTTATTGAAAATTTGGATTCATTTCTATAAAAATTAATTATAAAGTCTTATTGAAACAGTGTGACTGTTCATGAAAAGTTACGATTATTTATTATTTATTTAATTTCAAATTTTTATGTCTTTTCAACGTAAAAGACGTACTTGTTCACAAAAAGTTGCATTTGTTCTTTTGCAACCTTTTGAAGGGTTACCTCTATTCGAAAGACAAAGATAAGTACGTTTGTTTTGAAATAAAAAACAATTATCTTCTTCCTTTTTCGTCTTCTTTTGAAAGAATATATAGCCATTGTTTTTCAATTGTTTCCCATGAGAGATCTTGGAGAAATACTAGAATTGTTATCTAGTATTTTCATTTTGAGACTTTGTTGTATCCTGGAGGATTTTTGCCGGTGACCATTAGTAACGTTGTGAGGCAAATAAATTCTTAAAGAAAGTGATATCACACCTCAAAGTCCGACTTGAGTACTCTAAATATCCGTCTTCATTGTTCTACCTAATTTGAAGCCATATTTTACCAACAATTTTAAGAATTTAATTGTGCAACAATGAAGTTAAAGTCAATCACCAGAAGCAGAAGTCCCTTCAGAGGCTTCGCGTTGTGATATATGTGGCCTGGTTGTGTATCTCACTCTTTTGCGGGGCATGCTAGACGAATGATTTATTGCTAGTGGAGTGAGCATTGCACGATTATCCGGTTCTCTTCGAGTCGGCCTCGGTCTAGTCTGCAGAGATTGTGGGCTTGTGCGAGGAGAGGTGGAAAGGCGATCTGCCCGAGAAAGAGAGGAAAGGAGACAGAAGAGAAATTGTGAGAGGTTGGCCACGAGAAAAAGAGAGCAGAATTAGGTCTATTCTTCGATGGCTTCCACGGATGCTGATGATCATCGCTCATCGCAATCGGCCGTATTTTTGAAACAGCACAAAGCGTGCTCTGCTTGGTTGAGAGCCCGAAGCGACTGCATCTCCATCAAAACTTTTTCGTTGGCTATAACTTGGATCGTCAACAATTGCCAATCTATTAACAAGTGATACTCTTTTCTAAAGTATTGCTTCACTTTTCTGTGGATGGCACAAGTAGATATGACCGGAATGTTCCTATGTTCGCAAATTGGTGTCGCATTGGTGGCACCGATTAAACTCAGGAATAGTGGGGGTCATTGCACCGACAGATAGGACAATTGTGGTTAGCACTACGTGCGAGTTGTTTGAATCCGAAGCCCAAGGCCCGTTGCTCACCTTCACAGGCAACGTTTCCCAGAGTTTCCTTGCGCTAACTGGACTATAGACGGTACCTGAGAATATCTACTCGACAAGCGCATAGAACGGTTTGTCAAAATGCCCTTTAGACATCCCTGCGAAGTAATTTGCGATTTTGTGTAAATCTGAGAATATGATGTGATTTAATAATCTCATTATCGCGTAGACTCTATTTCGCTTACGTTTCATTTTTGTTAAGATCGAAAATCTGAGCATATTTTTTTGTCATTCTTTGTTTCTCTGTATCTTGGAGTAATCCCATGTCTGTCCATGGTGATCATTGGAGAGGGATGTCTGAGGGGGTGTGGATGCGCATACAGAGGAATCAATGGCCGGAAAATGAGAGAAATTGATCGGCGATGCCGCCAAGAACCAGGTCACCATGAATTTCACCAACACCGTCTTCGATGCGAATCGGTTGCTCGGGAGGAGATTCAGCGATCGTTCGGTCCAGAGTAATATGAGGCATTTACCGTCCAAGGTCATTGCTGTCTCGGACTCAAGCCCATGATTGTCATCATTTACAAGGGTTGTCAATCACAAGGGTGAAGGGAAGCAATTTTGCTGCAGAGGAAATCTTATTCATGGTCCTCACGAACATCCATGAGATAACTGAGGCTCATCTCGAATTTGTCCACGAGCATTGCAAATATGATCCTTGTCAAGCGAATGAGAGAGACGCTCTGGTACCAGTCTCTCCTTTTACAGGATATCTCATCCTTTGATGGGCAAACACTGATTCATCAAGGAATGGGTCATTTACAACGCCCGAATTGGAAGAAACTGTCAAGTGAAGAAGCGTATGGTTGTTCTTGATGGTTTTTGGGGGCAATGCTTCGAAAGGACTTCTCGCCCAGTCGAGTAATCAAGGAATAAGATATGGCATGTGGGCAACTGAAATGTGCTAAATTGCTTATCGGCTCATACGCTAAGGTATACGATGTTTTCATCTCCATGTTTAGCACGTAAACTATTACACTATTTGTCATTGATGGTTTCATACTTGCTTTTAGTCTTTAGTCATCTTTTGGCATGGGTGTTCAATTTCATATGTGGGATAATGATAGAATTGAAGAGATGCGATACATGCCCCATTTAAGACTTCCATAACAAAGAAAATGATACGTATGCCACATGTCTATGCTTGGGCTGTTGATCGTTGTAGGCGGCAAACCAAGGAAGGTGAGTTCAATCTCAATGAACTACGAGAAGCTATGTGTATATGTGATGTGACCTGAAATATGTTCTTAATGGGTCTCTTTCAAAGTGATTGTCGATTGATTATGATTGGATGTTGTCTGCATGTGCAATGGAGACAATGTTGCTCCTTTTGGTATGCTGCATAACTTTGGGTCACCTATGGTTTAGTACAAAGTTACCTTCCTAGAGGTGCATATAAGCAGGGTGCATT
This sequence comes from Eucalyptus grandis x Eucalyptus urophylla, assembly GCA_028830015.1. Lineage (NCBI taxonomy): Eukaryota > Viridiplantae > Streptophyta > Magnoliopsida > Myrtales > Myrtaceae > Eucalyptus > Eucalyptus grandis x Eucalyptus urophylla. The sequence continues at coordinate 59,141,012 of CM054200.1, read as the reverse complement.
TTATTGATACGAAGCAAATTGTCTGTTGCAATTTATTTAGGCATTTTTCAATTTGAGTTCATTACAGCCAAAACCATTTCATAGTTTTAAAAGGAATACGGATTTATGGATTTGGTGCTTAGTGACTTATGTGAACTAAATGCCTTGATAGTTATGTCATGGGTGGGTTACTCAATGCTTGCGCACAATTGGGAGCACTGGAGTTAGGCTGTTGGGCCAATAACTTAATAAATAGAGACAAGTTTTTGAATAATCCCATCTTTGGCCCAGAATTGATCTACATGAATGCAAAATGTGGATGCGTGGCTTGAGACTGAGGAGTTTTCATAGAAATGAGATAAAGTGGTGTGGACTTACAATGGGCATGTCAATCCTACATTTGGGTTGTTTGGCCAAGTAGAGAAGCTTGGGTATTTAAAAGTTAAAAATGTAATGAGGGTTATTCTTTGAGATAAGTGATGACATGGAAAAGACGTTGAATATATTTAAACATCTTAGCTTCAAAGAAATAAGTAACCCATTTGATTATAGTACTAAATTAAATTATAAAACCAGTGGAGCAATAGCACTATTTGAATATGCCAGTGCTATAGGATCTTTAATGTATGCGATGCATTATATTAGACCTGATATTACTTATTCCATAAAAGTTGAGTACATATGTTTGTGATCCAAGTATAAAACATCGGAAAGTTATTACCCGAAAATTTGATTATTATTGAGAACTAAAATTTGGGATTGTTCTATAATAATTATTCGGGTATATAAGAAGGATATGCCGATGTTATTTAGGTTACAAGTGTGAGAAATAAACGAGCCACTACTAAATGGATTTTCACGTTACGTGAATGAGTTGTTTCTTAGATGAGCAAGAAACAAATGTACATAACTCACCCAACTATGGAATCTAAAGTCATTGCTTTAACGGCAACTGGGAAAGAGGCTCAATGGATTAAGAATTTGTTGTTAGATATCAAATTATGGGCTAATCCTATGCCTTCTATTTCTATCCACTATGATAGTTAGGCTACTTTGGCAAGAGCCTATAATAGCACCTATAATGGTAAGTCTAGACATATTAGTCTAAGACATGAATATGTGAGACAATTGATTAAATATGGTATCATAACAATTGTCTACATGAGGTCAAGTAATAATCTTGCCAATCATTTGATGAAGGCTTTACCAAGACACATGGTAATAATGAGCTCACAAGAAATGGGGTTGAAACCCTTTAATTAAAATCACCAATAATGGTAACCCAACCTTTTTCTAGAATATCACTAGTTACAAGGTTTAATGGGTAAGAACAAATTATTGAATGTGATTGTTTGATACTGATGTAGCCTTGATATAAGAAGTTAATATCGTCTGTTACGTTTTGTAGGTTGAATTGAATTCTTAATAAAGTATAATTCAAACTTGTAATGTGTTGATAGTAACAAAAACACATGGTAGATACTTCACATATATAAGCTTAAAAGTGGTGCCGCTTCTTACGAAAGTTAGGGTTGCTTTCTAGAGAACTCATGAAACAGGATCAACCACAATGCCATAATAGTGCAGAGTAATATAGAACTTCTCACTAAAATAAGAGGTTAATGTATGTGCAGTATGTCCGGTTCTATTATATAAAAGTACAAGTTTAAAGCCGAGCTACTTGTCACTTTGATAGAGCCTTGAGATACTTGCACTAAGTAAAGGTTTAACTCAAAAGAGACCTTTATGTATGTATATTAATCTCACGGAAATTTTGGCTGTATATTTCTAATGTTTTATTTTTTGTTTTTGTTTTACAAACAAAAGTGGGGGATTGTTGGTAATTTGTTTATAAAACAAATGAAGAGGTGTGTTGTCCCACATGGAAAAGATGTAAATGCGCACGTGGACGAGATTTAGCACTAACTGATGATCATTATTTATTGAAAATTTGGATTTATTTCTATAAAAATTAATTATAAAGTCTTATTGAAATAGTGTGACTATTCACGAAAAGTTACAATTATATATTATTTATTATTTATTTAATTTCGAATTTTTATGTCTTTTCAACGTAAAACACGTACTTGTTCACGAAAAGTTGCATTTGTTCTTTTGCAACATTTTGAAGGGTTGCCTCTATTCGAAAGACAAAGATAAGTACGTTTGTTTTGAGATCAAAAACAATTATCTTCTTCCTTTTTCGTCTTCTTTCGAAAGAATATATAGCCATTGTTTTCCATGAAAGACCCTGGAGAAATACTAGAATTGCTATCTAGTATTCTCATTTTGAGACTTTGTTATATCCTGGAGGATTTTTTCCGATGACCATTAGCAACGTTGTAGGACAAATAAATCTTTAAATAAAGTGATATCATGCCTCAAAGTCCGACTTAAGTACTCTAAATATCCGTCTTCATTGTTCTACTCAATTCGAAGCCATATTTTACTAACACTTATAACTTACTTACTACGTGTTTGCTCCACTGAACATCTTGACAAACGGTATGAGCACCGTACGCCTTCTCAACATAGTCATCTTTGTTGCTAGGAAAAGGGGAATATACCTACAAAATTCGAGAATACATCCGTTTCAACTCCTTTTGCGCTATATACGACTTGCATATAAACTTAATTCAACATAGATAGTGAATCTTTTGAAACGTGAATTAATGATTCATACAAGACTTTATGCACGTATAATCTAATGAGTAGCATTAATGTAACTTGCAAGCACAGTTGTTATACATAACCATGTAGGGTAGCCTGCCCTTAACGAGAGAAGCACATAAGATGAATACGTAAAAAAAATCTTAAATTATATTCATTGTGACATAAATACTTCAATTTTTTTTTTTGTATCATCAAAAACTTTATACTTGTCCATTGTAACGCAAATACCCCTACTTTTTTAAAAGACTCAAGCTTAAGTATATGTAACATATGTACTTTCTATTTTAGTTCCATTCATACTAAAATTAGATTTTTTATGACAAAGAAAAAGTTGAGGGTATATGTGTCTCGATGTGTAAGTTTATGATTTTTTGTGATATAAAAAAAGTTCAGAATATATGTGTCATAGTGGATAAAGTTTGGAATTTTCTCTGGTATTAATTCTAATGTAAATTTCCACGGAGTTTCATCCTTTCCAATCTAGGATAACATGCAGAAACCATAGCTAGGTTGGTCATTTTAATTACATTCATGTACTGGAAGGTTCAATAGAATCTATCTATATTATATATAGTGACATATAACATTCAGTTACCCGATATTGAATATCGATCCCACGTTCCTTGTACTCAAGACCGATGCTCCTCGAGAACATTGCCATAAAACTGCAATTAACAAACAGAGTACAATTCTCAATTAGCATATGTAGAGTCCACGATGATACGGTCTGGTCTCCTCCATTGACGGAGGAGGCGAGGTGACGCCGGCTATTTGACAGAGAGGGCGAGGCGGCTTGGAAGTGGTGGAAAGTGACTATGGACGAGGAAACGTCGAGGCTGCATCTTTCTATTGGTTGGGACGGTGACCGGCAGTCGCGACTGTGGCGGTGGCAGGGTGACCAAGTAGAGAGGATGAGCTGAAGCGGTCGTCCCGGTTGAAGACTAGCATTCTCAGTTGCATAACTGTTAAGAAGTGATCCATTTACTAGAGAAATCTAGGATAATTATACAAAAAATATCTGGTCATCAGGCGGTAATTGAAGTGCGTGGAGTTGTCCCGACCTTTTTGTAGAAAAATCTTAGACAAATGTAAAAGAGTGAATGGGTTAAAAAGAAGACACGTAGCCTGTGTCTTTACCTCTTGTAAATCTCCCTATAAATAGACTTGATGGGCGTTGTAGAATATATATATATATCGTGGAATGCACACTACAATCCAATGAACTTCCCCTTCCTTTCTTGTGCTTCTAATCATCTCATGGCTAGTATTGTCCCGCGTACATAAACTCTTGGTTCATGCTTAAAAATGTTCGGCCACCGATGAAATGTCACACTCCCTCTAACTTGGAACGTCACACTCCAACTAACATGCTTCACCTTGCTACGACCGCCCTTTCTCTTTCTCTCAGTGGAACGTCACACTCCATCTAAATGGAAGCTGTAATTGGACAGTATCTGTGGAACCCGCACCATTCCAAAGAGGAATTATCAATCTATCCTGCTCATTCTAAATTCCATCTTTCAAATCTCGTATGACTTTCAAGTAATCAAATTATTTCTCTTGATTCGGAATTAGATAGGTCATCCACAATTCAAGGACGACCATTAAAAATTAATGTGCCAAATATATATTAGATGCAACTAAAATAGATGGTATATATGTCATATCCATATAAGTTGGGGGTATTTGTGTATAATAGGTATAGTTTAGGATCTTTTCATCACATCTGCCTCATTACTTTTAACTTTTCTAAAGTTTGTGTCACAAGCCTTTTGATTTTTTATAATATTAACTACTCATGACCTCAAAAACAATGCTTATACTAACTTTTAGATACATATTTATTTATTTATTTATTTATTTTTGGAATCTGATTTATTTATAAGTGAAGTAAAGATAGGAGAGGACAACGATTTTAAGCGGGCCCATTGGTGGAAACCTTATTAGGCACGCAACCAAGAGCTCTTATAGCATAACATGACAATTCCGAAAGAGCCACGACAGGGTTTTTAAGACCATGCACCCTAGACACCCAACGTCAAAGGCGGTGCCGTCCGAGAATTATTGTGGCGCATCGCCATGGATGGCCATCGTGCTCCAACCCTTCCTTTTCTCATCCATTTTACGTAGCGTTGACCATACCAAATGATGAATGCCTCTGGCACGCACCACGAACCCTTGCACCGCATGTAACCAGTAAGGGTTGCGCTGACGCTCGTACCCGATCCACCGCAAACTTGCTCCGCCAAACATCTCGGGAGACGGCAAGAGCATCGAGCACCTCCTCGACATGGTCATCTTTGTAGCTATGAAAAGGGGGACCTATATCAGGAGAATTCGAGAATACGTCAATTTCCACTTTTTTGGACCGTATATGGCTGGTATTAGGGTACGGTTTTGGGGGTCAGGGTTAATAAATTTACCGACCCATTTCACTTATTACAAAAGTATACAATCAGTATTGCACGCTTCTTTCCACAATTTTTTTTTTTTTGGTAGTTTTTGTAGTATAATATCACTCCATGAGAATTGTCCAAAAAGTCCTAAACCTATTATACGGGGAGCAATTTAGTTTTAAACCTTTTAAATAGATCAATTTAATTATAAACCCTTCGACAATTTACTTAGTCCTAAACTTTTTAATTGTGCTAATTTAATTATAAACATTTTGAAGATTTATCAATTAGTCCTAAACTTATTATTTGGATATTCGACCGAAAGGGCCACATTGCCAAATCATCAAAATGTTTAGGACTAATTGGATGAATGTTTATGACTAAATTGATACAATTAAAAAGTACTGAACTAGCCTTCATATAATACTTTCTAAACAATATAGCATCTTTCGAGAACACCTACCTTTTAGGAGAACTCACAAGTGAAAGAGCAAATAAGTGATTGCATAGCTTGGCTGGAATGAAACATGACAAGATTTTCCCATGGACCACGAAATAGGCCGGATTATACGACCCCCAACATGCGTTATGGAATTGTCACTAATCGCCAAGTACCTGGGCTTCTAATCATCTTTTCTCTATTTGTGAAGTCATGGAGAATGAGAACTTGCCCCTAGTCTTTATTCTTTTGGGCTGAATATTACTCATTGAACAAGACTAAACTGATATATTGGAACATGAGTGGTTGTCACGTTATTGGGAGAGAAAGTATATTATGCATCCATTTTACTACTGACGTGGAGAAATGAGTCAATCGGTTTCAATAAAGTGATTGAGAGTTATGAAGGGAAATTCATCGGTGTTTGATTTTTTTTTTTTAAAGAAATATGTAAACATTAACAATGTTCTTCCACAAATTTATGAGTGTTTAGTAAAGAGCAAAAGAAAGGACGAAAGAAAGGAGACATAAGAATTCTAACCATATCATCACAATACCTAAATGATATATGATTTTTCTCATATATTTACCTGACGTTTAATATCAATTCTTTGTCTCTTGTACTTCAGACTGATGCTTTTTGAGAACATAACCAGAAAACTGCAACGAATCACATTGTTCTATCAAGTTCACATGATTGAACTATGATAATAAATATGATATAGACTTTTACATTGTTGCAAGGTCCTTTCAAATCCAAATAATGTCAAACCTACTAAATAGCTGGAACGTTAAGCGATGCACAAACTTTTATCCTTCGTTGAATTTGATTAACTTCTTATTACTACTTATAGTCCATCACATTGTTTACCATGTCAAATTTGTATATAGCTACAATGCTGATACAGCTACAATCCTAAAAGGAAATTAGTAAGAAAGTGAAGACTTTTGCGATGTATATTAACAAATTACCGAAAACTGAAGGAAAATTGAAACGTACGCTTTGGTGGAGGCATACAAGGTTAGAAGAGGAAACGAAGGGATACACACTGAGGAACCAGAACCACTGTTCAAGATCGCTCCTCTCTTCCTCTTCAACATTCCATCGATCACTCCCTTCGTCGCCCACAGCGCTGCGTTGACGTTCACTCTCAACATGCTCTCCATCAACTATGGATCCACCTTGTGAAAGCACCTCGGGTACGGATAAGCTGACCCCGCGTTGTTGACGAGCAACCCAACGTCGATCCCTTCCGTGGCTCCCACAATGGCTGCCGCTATCTCCTCTCCGCTCAACTTCGTGAGGTTCGCGACCCCAGTCTTGACCTGGACAAATTATTTCATGCGTCGGATATACCATCACTCGGGAATTCACGCGAATTTTTAACGTAAATGGCATATGAAGTGCTAACTATGTGATGGACCTCGGTGGTTGCTCCGCATCTATCTCTCAACTCACTCAAGGTGGCTTCGATTTTGCTGGGGTTCCACCCAATGAGCCCAAGGTTGAGGCCCTTCGAGGTGAGCTTGAAGACCAAGGCTTTCCTGATGCCGTCGGTGGTGCTGGTGACAACGGCCCACAAGCCGTAGTCCTGCAAGTCTTTCGTGTTGGAGAAAACTTTCCTATTTGATTAAAGTTAACAAAACGTTTCCATCAGTCTAGTCTGAAGACTTGAAGACTCTATCGTTAAAGTCTAAAGACCTCCAGACTCAAGATTTAAAGTCTGCCCTCATTGACAGTTTCCAGACCAACGAAGAAAAGTATTATCCGTTGAAGAAGACTTATCCAGATGCGGGAATATCTTTAAGGATTTGATTCGTGCGGTTGAAGAAGATCTCATGGCTGGAGATTGCACCTCGAGATCTATTATTCGTATTGAAATTAATTCGAGTATTTTAGATCTGTTGATTGGCAAAGTATACTTGGAAGGTTCTACTTATCGAAACCTAGATCCTAATTGTATGAGCGAGCAGGATTGGTGGGCTATCATCATATTCTTTAAGTAACTCGAGATCTCCCTAATTCATTCTGTCCAATGGGTTGATTGGAATAACTTCTTTGGAAGGTGCCAACAGTTATGAAGGCATGGAGGAATATATAAGGAAAACGCTCTAGTTATTCGAGTGGGTGAAAAGATAGAAAAATTCCAAAGTCTGAAGCTCCTTGTTCTTTGCTGTTTCAATTGATTGAGCTTAAATTTGTACTCAAAAGAGAGATTAGATATTTGTGAGACCTTGAGGAAGTGTAGCAGAGTCTCTACACTATGGAATCAAGGACGTGAGACTGTAAAATCTCTTTTGATTCTTAGTGGAATTCAACCAGTGGACTGTCAGTGCGAGAGAGTGGATGTAGGCTTGGTCGAAACCGAACCACTATAAACCTTGTGTTTTGATTCTCTATCCCTAAACTCTTTACTTTAAATCGCAGCTCTATATAACTGTTTATAGTTGTTCACGACTTCAGTTTATTATTCTTAGAAGTTAATTTGTTTTGATAAGATTTGCAAAAACTTCTTTGATCACCTATTCACCCCTCCTCTAGGTGCTCTTACTAGCCCTTTCACTTCGGCTTCCTCAGGATGTTAGAGTTTGAAAAATAAGCCAAGTAGAAGAGAGAACAAAGAACTTGTAATTTGTATATCTCTTTATATGAATGATTTACCTTGTATGAGTCCCTATTTATAGTACATTAAATGTCTAACTAAGGAAAAGAAAGAGAATATACATCAAATCAAATCCAATCATAGATTGACATAATTAATCAATTATAATCTCTTCTAATCTTGGATTGATTGATCATGATCTTCAACTCGATCTTCGCATATCTCCAACACTCCCCCTCAAGCTGATGGCTGGTATATATCCAAGACGCCTAGCTTGCTTAGTAGATATACGTGTTATCTTTGACATAATGGTTTGGTAAAAATATTAGCAGACTGTTCCGTAGTTCCAATTCCATTTGTCTTGATTACTCCTTGAATCTTGTCTCAAGTGTAGTGTCAGTCGACTTCAATATGTTTCGTTCTCTCAAGAAAAATGGGATTTGCTGCAAGTTTGAGGGTTGCGTCATTGTCGCAATATAGGTTTGTTGGCCCTTTGACTCGTATCCTAAGATCTGAAAGTAGGCCTCGTATCCAAACTATTTCACAAACGGTTTTAGCCATAGCTCGATACTCAGCTTCAGCAGATGAAAGAGATATAGTGGATTGCTTATTCGTCTTCCATGAAAGCAACGACTTTCCCAATTTAATGCAAAAACCAGTGATTGATCTCCGACTCATAGGACATGTGGCATAATCTGTGTCACAATAAGCTGCCATTTCGAGATTGCAATCTCGTGAAAGAAGTATTCCAAGGCTTGGACATTTCTTCAAATACTTTATAACCTTCAAGGTGGCATTCATGTGAGATTCCTTCGGGTTATGCATGAATTGACTAAGTGTCTGTATTGCATAACATATGTCCGATCTAGTCATGGTGAGATAGATAATTTTCCCTACGAGCCTTTGATAACGGGATGGATCTTCAAGCAGAGGGTCGTTAATCTTAGATGATGATCCAACATCATCGTCAATGGTAGTCAACTTGATATTATGATCAATAGGAATGACAGTCGGTTCACATCCCGATAAGCTTGCTTCTGATATGATCTCTAACACAAATTTCTGTTGACTAAGAGAAATTCCTAGTTCTGAACGAGCAATCTCAATGCCAAGGAAATACTTGGGAGGTCCCAAATCTTTAATACGAAAGCTATAATGCAAATATTTCTTAAGTCTCTTGATGCCCAATTCATCGTTTCCCATAATGAGTATGTCATCAACATATATCATCAAGTAGATTGAAGACGTACCTTTTGTCCAAGAGAATAGGGCATAATCATGCTTGGATTGTTTGAAGCCAATGGATGTTAGAGCTGAAGTGAACTTTGCATACAACTGACGAGAAGCTTGCATGAATCCATAAAGGGACTTACGGAGACAACATACTCCAGACTCCCCCTATCACTGTAATCCCAGTGGAAGATCCATATATATATTTCTTCATTAAGATCTCCATGAAGAAAGGCATTGTGGACATCCATTTGATGTAATTCCCACTCCCAGAAAGCAGCAACAGAAAGGAAGGAACGAATAGTGACATCCTTCGCAACTGGAGAGAATTTTTCGTGATAGTCAAAACCTTCACGTTGCATAAAACCCTTTGCCACTAAGCGAGCCTTATAGCGTTCCACAGAACCATCATCCTTGTACTTGATCTTGTATACCCATTTGCAGCCAGTTGGTTTACAATTAACAGGTAACAGTACTATATCCCATGTGTTTCTCTATCAAGGCATGCAACTCAGCTTCCATAGCCTTTTGCCATCGTGGATAACGAATGGCAACATCATAAGATGATGGCTCTATTTCTTTGGAGATATGACTAATGCAACACATATGCTCCGCAGATAGACAATTGAACAAGACATAAGACGAGATAGGATATGAAGTACCTGATGAATTGAGAGAGGCACAAACATAATCTTTTGTCCAAGTTGGGGGACGAGTGGTTCGTCCTGACCATCGTGGAGGAATATGATCAGATGCAGGAGATGATACCTTAGAAAAAGACTGAGAAGATAATTGTTTAGAATAGATGTCTCTTCAATTGACATTGTACATTTCGAAGCTGAGTATTCTGGGATAGGTAAAGATGCTGCATTTGTCTCGATCACGGGAGAAGAAGTCAGGACATATATATAATGGGTATTCAGTGATAAATCTTCCTCAAATAGAAAATTTCTGTTCTGCTAATTTGAGCTTGAAGATTCACTTGAAGATACCTCATCCTAAAAAGGGAAAACATCTTCATGGAAAATCACGTCTCTACTTACAAAAAAAGTTACTTGTCAATGGCTCAAAAACACGGTATCCCTTTTGGAAAGTTGGATAACCCATAAAAATACACTGTCTGGCTCGGGGACTCATCTTGTCACGAGGACCTAGGGCAGTAGTATAGCATAAGCAGCCAAAAACTCTCAAATGATTTACTTTAGGGTTCTTTCCAAATAAAATCTCAAAAGGTGTGCGTCTATTGAGAACCCTAGTTTGCATGCGATTAATCAGGTAGGCTGCTGTGACCACACAATCTCCCCATAAAGTTTCAGGGATGAAAGCTTGAAATTTAAGTGCACGTGCGACTTCTAGAAGATGGCGGTGTTTCCGCTCAACAACCCCATTTTGTTGAGGTGTATAAATGTACGTACTTTCATGTAAAATTCCATGCGAGGAAATTAGGGATTGAAAGTCATGACTAGAGAATTCTTTCCCATTATTTGTTCGAATACGTTGAACAAATTTTCCAAACTGATTTTTTGTCAGAGTGAAGAAACTTTTTAAGTGAGAAAGAGCTTGACTCTTTGACTACATAAGAAAGACCCATGTAGCACGAGAATGATCGTTTACAATAATGAGGAAGAAACGAGACCCATCACGATGTGGGGTATGATAGGGCCCCCGAATGTCTACACAAATTAAAGAGAAATTTCTGTAGCTCGGGATTTGCTTGTGGAAAAGGGAACACGTGATTGTTTTAAAAGAGGATAGACATCACATTGAGGATGTGGAAAGGAAGCATTGTGACCAAAACGTCGATGAGAAAGGATAACCTTATCATTGGTAGCAACGTTACACAATGATTTTTTTTATTCACAGAAATACATGATAAATCAAAATTTTTGGGAAAATTTGTCCAAAAATATAATCCTTGTGAAAGACTACTCAAGTCCATTAGTTTGCTAGTCGAAAGGGCCTAAAAAAGACAGATGTCAGAATTGAAGAGGATTCTACATGAATTATCCTCACAGGCCTTTAATATTGAGATAAGATTGAACTCAAACTGAGGGATATAAAGCACATTTTAAAGAGTAATAGAAGAGCTAAGATGTATTGTCCCTATTTTTGTGACATTTGTGGTATTTCCGTTTGGAAGTTTTACAGTGACATGGAAAATATATTTATGAGTATGGGAAAAGAAACTCTCGTTACAGATAATGTGGTCACTAGCACCTGAATCAATTATCCATGCATCATGAGAAATAGAGCTAAAGCAAAATGAAGTACCTGAGAAGCTTGCCCTGTTATTAGATATTTCCAGCTGTCTTAGGGCCCTCTGTGGCATCCCAAAATTCAAGGCAACCTCTAGATGTATGGATTGGAATTGCCTTTGGTTTATGCTTTTGGCCATGTGGGATTATGGATTGGAATTTATTAAGATAGGTCACAAAGTTTTGTGATTTATAAATTTCAATTAGGTGTTTATATAATTAAGGATTAGGTAAATTAATAGGATGAGGATGGGCTGGACAATTGATAGCCCAAACCAGCCCATGACCTCACCCCATTTTCGGCCATTTGGGCCTAGCCGCGAAGCCCAAGAAGAGGAGCTGCTGTCGGCCCATTTCTAGCCCAAGTCCAGCCGAAAGATGGAGGCCCATCTTGCATGAAGAAGGCCATTTGTCCCAAGTTGATGACCAAGTGTCATCCATGCAAGAATCAATCATTGCTAATGATGAGTAGGAGAGAAATGAAAAGAAAAGGGTGGCCGGTTTAGGGAGAGGGGTGTCATCCAAAGTGAGTGAGAGAGAGAGAGAGAGAGAGAGAGAGAGAGCTATCGAGAGAGTGAGGGAAACCGAGAGAGAGGAGGAAGAGGCCGCGCAAAGGAGGAAGCCGCTCGCCCGTCGCTTGTCGCCGTCCGTGCGTCCGTCGTCCGCCGTGTGATCGTGCTAGCTCGGTTTGGAGGCAAGTTGAGATCCTTAATCTGCTCTTGCATTTTTATCTAGCATGTGTGTTTGAATGGTGATGAATCTCGGATGTTTAGGGTGTGAAAAACTGAAGTTTTGAGTGTGTTGCTTTGAAGTGGTAAGCTGTTTTCGAGTAAACCGCCTGAACCAGAATGTTGTAGTGGCTTGCATGCAATGTTTGAGTCGGATTTTGGCGTTGACTTCTTCATGAAAGTTGTAGATAACATCTTAAAGTATAACATACTAACATTGGAGGCCAAATAGATGAGTTTTGAGGGGTGAAACCCTCCTTCTACGAAAATGTTAGATCTGAAGCTGTTTTGTTAACCTCTTGGTGATTTTGTGTGTTGCATGTAACTTTTTACTGAGAATTTCACTTCGACTTCTTCACAAAAGTTATAGAGAACGTCTTGAAGACTAACACACTCAAATTTGAGGTAAAACGAACAAGTGTAGCCTAGTGAAACGATTTTTCTTTTGAAGATGTTAGATCTGGAAATGTCGTACTGAACTCCAGTGACGTCATGGACTATAAAGTGACTTTCCTTTGAAAATCTCACCTTGATTCCTTAATAAAAGTTGTAGTAGACCTCTTGAAGCAAAACATAGCAAAAATTCAGAGGAAAAGATGGAAGATAAGTAGGTGAAATTGTGATTTTTCGGAGATGGCTAAACCTGGAATGTTCGGTACTAGGAACAAGGGCTTCGACCGTCCATAATTAATTATCTAGGACGAATCGGACCTAGATGCCTTCATGAAAAATATACTTTAGGGTCTTGAATATCACATACTCAAATTTCATAATTTTTTAAGGTCATTAGAATATTTAATCGGAGATATTTCAAAAGCCGTGTAATCTGACACGTTCAGACTTAGTCAGTCTCAGTGCGTGGGCCGTATCATTTTGTATAAAATTCTTTCGGCAAAGTGTTCTTCATGAAGTATCTTTATTTATGTCTTTCCTACAACATATTCAAATTTCATAATTTTTTAAGTTCATTTGCCTATTTAACTGAAAATGTTTTGAAGACTGTGCAAGATTTAGTGGTTATGACAATGGTGCTGATATGAGGGTCTTTTGGTGCAGTGTCCTGTATGAAATATCTGCCATTATGTCTTGACTATCTCATGTTCGAATTTCATAATTTTTAAAGATCATTTGGGTATTTAATGGAAATATTTTCTAAAAATGTGCAAGCTGGATTGTGCGAATTTCAAATGCTGAAATTTATAATTACTTTGTTTTGGATGAGCCCTATTAATTATATTGATTGAGGTGATTGAATCTTGCTAAGCATGTGTTGATATTTGGCATTGCATATAGAATCAAATGCTGAATTTGACTTTGTTGCCATTACATCATGTGCCATGTTGATTGTGAGACATAAATTGGTGAACATGAATTATGATGAATGAGGAAACTGTTGGAGGTGGCCGATAATGCCCTGGGAGTGTCAAGATGCCCAGGATGGGGGGTGCCGGATGCCCGGTTGTATTGTGATACATGCCCGGATATCCTCGGGAGTTTCGAGATGCCCGGAATGGTTGGGTGCCGGAAGCCTCGGAGGTTTGTGCCCGGGGAATGCCTCGTGATGCCAGTTGGGATGCGAGATGCCCGGAATGTGGGGGTGCCGGATGCCCGGTGGTGTGCGTGCCGGAGGTTTTTCTCGCGATGCCTGGGTTGGAGTGCAAGTGATGATATGTGGGACGCAAATACTGGTCCCAAGAAAGAAAGATGTGGTGATCAAATTGAAATATAAAAGTGGAAATTGAATCATGCACATATGATATGATGACATATGCATGGCTGTATGATATGATGATGATGAGTGCATGGCTGTATGTGCACCCATGGCATGATATGTGTACGACATGAGGGTGATGAGTACATGAGGATGTTTGTACATGTGGTATGATGGCATGTGCATGACTGCAAGGTAAGGTATGCTTGGATGCATGAATGACATGTACTATGCTATGATTGTTATGATTATATTGTGTGATACATTGAGTGGTTTATTGGATCTTTTACCTGCTGAGTGGTTGTACTCACCCCTTCGGGGACCAACATTTCATATTAGAAAGATGCCGCTCCCTACTGTCATGTGGGGTACCTTCTATGGCCTCCCTTCTGATGTGGAGGTAGAGTGTTCGGAGATCGATTGCGTTACCATCCCTGGTTTAACGTTTGTGCGAGTGCAAGTGCTGGTCATTTACGATGTGGGCCTGGCTGGGGGCCCTATAATTAAGGAGTTTCTATCGGTTCATATCCGGCGAGATGGAGTGTTTAGGGGGATGTTGCCGCCACCACCGCCCGACGCGCCAGGATCGGTGTGATGGCCGCGTGAGGGGTAGAGAGCTGACGTTTTTTTTTTTTAGAGTAGCCGACACTTGTAGATGGGGGATGACACGATCGTTATAGGGGTCGAGATACATTTGGGGTTGTGGCCAAGTGTAGTTAAGAGTCTTGGCTTTTCTTTTTAGATGTACCGACCTGAGAAACCCATCATGAATATATGTAAATAAAAGTGGTTCGGCTTTATCTTTTCCTATGATGCTTAGTGGTGTGCATTGTATCAGGATTGTTGGAGGGAGAGATGGTGATATTCAATTATGCTTCCGCTAATAAGTTGCGCTGGGACCGTTTTCAAAAAAAAAAAAATGCCTATGAACTGCGATGCTTCCACTAAAAGATGTAACTAGTGTTCATTAGGTATATTAATAGGTACCTGTGGCGACCTTAGGTGTTTCGGGGTGCCACACCCTCATGATTTGCTGATATTGATTTTGAGCAATTGACTATTTGATATTGTGTCTAGTGACTTGATTAGCTAAGGATTTCTTCTTTCCCTTTTCCCCGAGTTTACAGTGTAATTTCCAACAAGTCTCCACTGTGTGATGAGGGCGTTTGCAATAGCTGCAATATAATTTCCATTTTCCTTTAATATTTTCCTTCAGGCCTAATGTGGAATTACGAGGACGGTAGGATCCTTTAAAGGAGCAATTGGATTTAGCTGAAATATTAGCTGAATAATGGCCGTCAGATATAAAGAATTGATCTGAGCCATCCATTTGGAAAGTAGGGTTTCCTCCTTCTCCCTTCTTTCTTTTAGCTGCTCAAGAAAAGCTTTCTCCAAGGAGCCCGAAGGGCTACTCCGATGGAGAGGGGATGTACGAGGAGCTGCTGGTCGGCGAGAGACCAAATCCGGGGGCGGCAAACGCTGGTGAGGGGCTCTCAGTCATTGAAAAGCCAGATCCGAGAGCTGCCAAGGCCACTCCATCCCCAGTTTGCGTGTGCCCAACCACTGCCATCCTCTGGCTCTCCTCTTAGATCGCCAATTGGAAGATCCGCCTGAGCGGTGGTGGCAGCTCCATTGTGAGTACTTGCGACCTGAAATGTGAGTAGCTCTCATTTAAGATTAACAAAAAACGAGTCGATTTTTCCCTTTCTCATATAGCCCTATATTGTCGAAGGGTTTCCTCCGGTCCCTCTAGTTTATCCTCAGCAGCCTCAAGTTCATTCCAAAGGGCTAAAAGTCAGTTGAAACATGCTGTGATGGACTGGTTTCCTTGCTTCAGATCAAATATGACTTGGGTGAGCGAGAAGAGCTTGGCCCGATCAAGCTCTCCCTACATCTCATGGATCCTCTCCCAAATCGTCTTCGAATCTTCGGTTGGTGGAAGTCCGGCGGCCACCTAGGGAGCCAAACAGTTGCCGATCCATGTCCGCACGAGCTAATTGCATCTACGCCAATGTCGCTGCGAGCGGTCGTCGGTTGGGAATGGCACGATTCCGTTGATGAAGCCATCTTTCTCTTTCGTCACCAACGCTCGCCAAAGATATAGAGCCCAGGTGTTGTAGTTTTCTGGTCCAGTAAGCTACAAGGAGATGAGCCGCAGCTCGAGGCCGTCGCTCGGCAATGTGTAGAATGGGTCGCCGGGTTCTAGCCGGTCGCTACTCGTTGGAAAGGGAAACGGAAGGTACCCAAGTCTTACGTTTAGGTAGGAATTCCTCCCTGACCCACCGAGGATGATTCGAGTCCCGGGCCTATGCCCATCGGGCTTATGCTTGAGCCTGTGCTCGTTGGGCCTACTCTAGTACTCGAAAAAAACTTCTCCATATGTGCCATATGAAGCCCATGGCTGAATTGGCCCAATTCCCCACAAGCCCTAAAAGGGAAACCATAGGACCGGTGGCCATTAGGTTGGGCTAGAAACATTTGCTGGAGTAAGAACTATGTTAGCAGTATGCTGGGCTGTCGAACGTACCTCTTCAGATGGCTCGACTGAGCCTGGATTTCTGCTTTGAGGTGAGTTTGGTATTTCCTCCACTGGAATCTCTCCTTCAGAATTCTTGGCTAGGATGAATTCCTTTGCTCTTTGTAGAAGCTGGTTTGCAAGAAAGGAACAGAAGCAATTCGAAGATTTGCGGAAGCTATGTTGAAGAGTATGGCTCTGATACCATGTCAGAGTTTGAAAAATAAGCTAAGTAGAAGAGAGAACAGAGAACTTGTAATTTGTATATCTTTGTATATGAATGATTTACATTGTATGAGTCCCTACTTATAGTACATTAAATGTCTAACTAAGGAAAAGAAAGAGAATATACATCAAATCAAATCCAATCATAGATTGACATAATTAATCAATTATAATCTCCTATAATCTTGGATTGATTGATCATGATCTTCAGCTCAATCTTCGCATATCTCCAACACAGGAAGTGGCGTGAAGCCATCAGGAGAAGGCGAGCAGGTTCTTGAAGAGCGAGATGAAGCATAGTACGGTGGCCGTGGCAACCACGAAGTCCGCAAGTACCATCGCATTGTGCGGAGTGTGGTTTCACCAGACAAAGTAGTGGCGGCAATTGCTAAACATTTATAGACGTGTCTCTCACCTCACTGCTCTACACAACTTCGCGACATACCATCTCTCCTCACCCGTCCGAAAGATAGTTTTGTATCCGGATATTCCTATTGTAAATTGTCAGAGTGTAAATTATTTTCTCGCAGTGATCTATATATATATATATATATATATATTATATTTTGTTGATATGTGCATGATGAGATGCAATAAAGACACCGTTTTGTTTTAATGTGATATGATTTAATGTGATTGAGAGGGGTCTGAGTAGTCATATTTTAATGAAGTATAAATAGGATGATTTTAGAAGATAGCCAACATCTAATAATAGAACGTTTCAAAAAGAATGCTTTTCATTTTTCTCTCACACTCCATAAAACAAGAACGAACAAAGGGCAATTTCATTTCTATTTTAAGAAAGCAATTAACATTAATGCTGATGAACGTGAATACTTTCTTCGTGATTGTACTCAGACCATCGTGAAATCGTATCGTCCATCATTTACTTGTGATTCAACGTATGTTCCTAGGTAATTCATTTATTACACAATAAAAATGTTAGTTGTTTCTTCCGCCATCTTTTATCCCTCATTGGTCTCAGAGCCTGTGTTATGATATTTATCTTGTTTTTCTGTCAAATTTTCTCACAAACTGTTTGATATGGGGATTAAGAAGATGAATTTCATATTGTTTGAATGCTCATTGATTGGAAATTGCAACATGAATCATTGAAAACAAACCAAAGCAATGAATGGCTTTGGAGGTCGTGGACGACCATCTTTGTTTTTGCCATTTTGTGGCACCCCTCGACGGCCCCCAATCCGATTAGGGTCACCACAGTTCGCTTACCATTCACTTTTCCTAATAACATGTCACTCTGATACCATTTCAATTGTAGCGGGTCCATACATCCTGGGGGTTTACATATTTTTTTTTTTATAGGTCCCTTGCGCAATTCATATACGGAAGCACATCCAACAAGCTCCCTTCCCTATATTTAGAAAACGATGCACACCTACTAAACATCTTATATAAGTTAAAGCCGAACACGTTTATTTACATAGAGCAGATGGACATCTTTAGTCAGTACATCAAAATGCCGTAGTCTTCTATACTCGGCTACACTTCAAAGGATGACCGACATCTTCTCCAACAATCGAATACTTAAAGTCCATTGATCAGTGTCGGCGTCCAAAAGTTTCCTCCCTTTGCTATCCTCCTCCTTAGAATCATAACCAACCACTTGATTCATCTACTAGTAGCAATGGCAGCAGATGTATCTTTTCTAATCTGAAATGTTATTCCCCAAAAGGGGTGAGTACAACCACTCAGCAGGTAAAGGAATCCAATAACCACTCAATGCATCACACAAATCATACATGCATTGCATGCGTTACTTACCTTGAAGCCAGGCATTTACTATCATGCATCATCACCACAATCATAACACATACATGTGTATCATCATGTCATACTCATATCATCATCATCATGGCATTATTATATCACACACATGTCATCATCATCATGGCATCATCATATCACACATGTCGTCATCATCATGACATCATCATATCACACATGTCATCATCATCATGACATCATCATACCATACACATATATGCATGTCATCATGCCATGGGTGATCATCATCATTTCACATCACATATTATCATCATCATCATGCATATCATCATGCCATGGGTGATCATCATCATATCACATCATACATCATCATCATCATCGTGCATATCATCATGCCATGGGTGATCATCATCATATCACATCATACATCATCATCATCATCATCATCATGCATATCATCATGCCATGGGTGATCATCATCATATCACATCATACATCATCATCATCATCATCATCATGCATATCATCATGCCATGGGTGATCATCATCATATCACATCATACATCATCATCATCATGCATATCATCATGCATATCATCATGCCATGGGTGATCATCATCATATCACATCATACATCATCATCATCATGCATATCATCATGCATATCATCATGCCATGGGTGATCATCATCATCATCGTCATGCATATCATCATGCATATCGTCATGCCATGGTTTAATTTCCACTTTTAACTTTCAATTTGATCACCACATCACCCATTCCTCGAATCATCAATTTCATCATCTCCTCGGGCAAAAACCTCCGAGGCTTCCGGCATTCAGCCATCCCAGGCCACCGGGCATCCGGCCCCTCACATTCCGGGCATCTCGCATCCCAACTGGCATCACGAGGCATTCCCCTCAGGCAAAGACCTCCGACAGGGCTTCCGGCATTTACACTCCCTGGCCGGGCATCCCGCACCCCTACTGGCATCGCAAGGCATCCCCCTGGGCACAAACCTCCAGGGCTTCCGAAATTACGTACCGACATACCCCCAGGCCTCCCTTGGAATTACGTACCGTATACCACCGGGCATCCCGACACTCCCGGGGAATCTCCGGAATTACGCCACTAGGCCACCGGGCATCATCATCCACCACAACAATCTCCTCATTTAACATTATTCATATTCACCAATTTCGGTCTTAATTTAGCATGGCATATGATGTATTGGCAAATCAACAATCATGTTCAGCATTTGAATTCACACATGCATCTTAATGCATACATCCAGACCTCATCACACATACTACATGGTGCAATAAAATTCATGGAATTTGTGCCAATTAAAATAATCCATTTATCATGCCCTTTTTACATTTATTTAAATTCCAGCTTGTGCCATTTCCAAAAATATTAAATTTAATTATTTATATGATCTCAAAAATCATAAAATTAAGGCAAGTAATAATTAAGACAATAGGATAATAATTTCATGCAAAATACACGGCCAATGAGAAATCCACACAAATCCATAATTTACACAAAACAGCATGTAATTTTCGGATGAAACCAGAATGCACAGTTTCCGAAGAAATTCGATTAAAATATCCATACGACCTCCAAAAATTACGAAATTCTACCAAGTTATGGCCAAGACATTTTCGTACATCTTTCATGAAGGTTTTCAAGTCAGATTCTTTTTAGATTAAGTTCTACAGTCTCACGAAGCTTCTGGATCCATCACCGAATCGTCCAGTACATGCTTCTCCGAAATGCAGAGTTTTCACCTACCTATTCTTCTTCGTTTCCTCTGAAATTTGGATATGTTCTACATCAAGATGTCCTATACAAGTTTCATGAAGAGATCTAAGTCAAATATCCAGAGTATAGTTGCCATTTAGGTCCATGAAGTCTCGGGTGTCCTGTAATACATCTCCAGAACTACCGTCTTCAAGATCTAGTCGATTTACTAGTTATACTTGTTCATTTCACTTCAAATTTGAGTTTGTTGTATTTTAAGATGTCCCCTACAACTTTCATGAAGAAATCGAAGAGAGATTCTTAGCAAAAATCAACATGCAACCAAAAATTCATCAAGATGTCAGTGAAATCGTTCCAGATCTGAGGTCTCCGTATAATGACAGTTTAACCCCTTTAATCTCAATAATTTTCCACTAAATTTTAGTATGTTGTAGTTTAAGATGTTAGCTACAACTTTTATGAAGAGACCAAATCCAAAATCGAACTCTAAACATGCATACAAGCTCTCACAACATTCTGACTCGAGCGGATTCATGCGAAAACATTCCAGATCTGACATCTCTGTAAGATGAGAGTTTGACCCCTCAAATCTCCATCATTTTCCACCAAAGTTTAGCATGTTGTAGTTTAAGGTGTTAGCTAAAACTTTCATGAAGAGATCAAAGCCAAAATCGAACTCTAAACATGCATTAAAGCTCTCACAACATTCTGACTCAAACTGTTCAAGCGAAAACAGCAACACCACTCAAGAACAAGCCATCCAAGCTTCGGTTTTCCTCTCCTAATCACCCAAAATTCGACATACATGTAACACACACACATGCAAGAGCAGCTAGAGGACTCCAACTTGCCTCTAGACCGGACGGACGACGGCACACGGCAGCGATCACGGCGGCGTGCGGCGGCAACGGGCGAGCTCCTTCTCTCGGCTCCCCTTCTCTCTTGCCACTCCCTCTCTCTCGCAACCTCCTCTCTCTCCCTTTGGCTGAATCCTCCACCAGCCACTCTCTCTCTCTCTCTCCCTCTCTCTCTCTCTCTCTTTTTGGATGCTTATATATTTGCATGCACCCCCTCTTTGCATGGGGGACACTTGTCCCTAAGAAGGAGACAAGTGTATCCTTGGTTGAAGACACTTGGAGGAAGCCATGCGGCTCCTCCTTCCCCCTCCATGCGACAATGGGCTGGGCTTATGGCCCACTTTAGGCCCATCTCACTTGGGCCCTAGGTCCAAACTTAAATGGCCCAAGTTTATTTTATTTTATTTTTATAATATATCTTAATCATCATTTAAATAATTATCTAATTGCATAAATAATAAGGCCATTAAACTTATAATTACAAATCCATAAATTCCAATTTATGATGCACATGGCCAATGATAGAATTTTCTTTCCTATCACATAATTATCCCTTAAAAGCTTGGCCATATATCTTATTGCAAATTATGGATTAAATGGCCATAAAATAACTTAATGGTACTTCCATCTTCTATTCATAGACCTAAATGTGACTAGAGGTTGCCGTGAATTTTGGGATGCCACACATTTTTCGAAATATTTTTCGGCCAAATTCAATTTTTGAATATATGAGATGAAAGTATTTGTCAAGACGATCATAATGGCGGGTGACATGCCACCAGACAACACCAGACGTGCCTACGCGTGCCAGAAGCCGTTGTGTGTAAGCGCTAGCCACACATTGAGAATGCCCAGCACATGAGCGCCACGCATGCATTGGCGAATCAATGTGGGCTGACGTCAACAATGACATTACCAATTGTCGGTAACTAACCTCCTGACCAGTGACCCGATCGACCGGAGATCCAATCTGACTTGGATGAAGACCTAACTCAAAGACCCGACCAGGTTGATTGGTTAGGCAGTCGAATCGATTGGACAGGCCAAAAGCCATATTGGTTTGCCGTCGCATGTGCCACATGTGCCAAGCACTCAAATAGCATGTGTAAGCATGTGGGAGTCCAATCAGCACGTACTTGGTGGTGTTTGGTCTGTATGAATGTGCTATACATTGTGATGTATTTATTTTACATATTTGAATCTTTTCAAGGTGTAAAAATGCATACAAAACCCTAAATACACATAATTTTTAGGGTATAAGCGAATTGTTAATTCCTTCAAACTTGTATTTCTCCATGGTTTTGGAAATACAAAAGTTAACCTACATGTAAATGACCACATATATGTTGTGTAGAGCTTGACTTGATGACAGCATGTATATGCTTTAATATTCTTGCAATTTCCTAGTTTCGAATAAACTCGAACAATGGTTGTAGATCATTGATCTCTTCACTCCATTATGAATTCCGCTTTCGATTATAGTTGTTGTATGAATGTTTGTACGTTTATTCACATCATGCTATGCTTTTTGATATTAATAGAAAATGTAGAAATTACATGAAGTTATATAATTATTTTTTTAATGAAAGTTGTAGGTTGGTAGAATTCAAATGAGTCTTTACATAGAACTTGACATTTGCACAAATTAAACTAATTAATGATAGTAAAATAATCGTACTCAAAAGTTGATTGGGAACATGGTGAATTTTCGAGTCTGGACTTTTATTGAATTATCATTAATTTAGTTTGTCTTTACTGCAAATTAAATGTGTATTAATGTGGAAAATGTGCTACTATTGATTCTACGTTTATTATGTCAATGCAACTGTAGCAATTGATTATGTTTCGGCATCAAAGATCATTGTCGCGACCCGATCTCGCCTCCCTCAAAATGTCCAAGATGGGAAAGGTCGGGTTTAAGGGTACGTGATCTCAAGATCGTGAGCTCTCCCAAGCTCGTACCCCGCGTGACAATAGGTTTATTTATGCGATCTAATTGTTTATAACAACCTAAAAATATACAGGAGTCGCCACTAGCCTCATTTTTTAGGGTCGGCTAGAAACCCAATCAAGGGTCGGGAGTGTTCCCTCGATTCCTACACAACTAGATATCTGAGTTCGGGGACTTGGGTTACGCTAATATTGCTATTAGCGCCCTTTCGGTACCTAAACAGTATGTTGTGTTTTTCCTATCATGTCCATGCATTTCTTTTTACATTTTCGAGATCATCAATTCCTAGACTAAGTGATCATGCATGGTTAATCATTTTCATGCTATTCTATTTCTAAAAAAATAGAAAGGAAAACAACCAATGAAATTGAAATTGCAAGACATTAAGTAAGCAATCAAGGAAAAGCAGTAAATCTATTAGGCAGTCCTAAAAAAATATAAAATAGAAAACAATTAAAAAGAAAAGAAAGAAAACCCGCAACTCGTTGGGTTTTATACAATGAATGGAACCCAAGGCATATGTCGGGAAAATGAGCATTACATGATAACAGTCGAAGTGGA
Source organism: Eucalyptus grandis x Eucalyptus urophylla (assembly GCA_028830015.1). Classification (NCBI taxonomy): domain Eukaryota; kingdom Viridiplantae; phylum Streptophyta; class Magnoliopsida; order Myrtales; family Myrtaceae; genus Eucalyptus; species Eucalyptus grandis x Eucalyptus urophylla. The sequence goes on along the minus strand of CM054200.1, from coordinate 59,117,377 downwards.
CATCGACCTCCACCATCTTCACGCCTTACGCCTTCTCCATCGTCAGGGTCCTAATCTAAACCTAATCTAAGAAACAAGGATCCCTTGCCTCATCTTATATGACTAAGACAACGCATAGAAATCATTATTATAATGAATAGACATAGGCATCAGATATGAATATGAATCCAGCAAATTCAAGTCACAAACAGGACAAAATACAAGGCATGTTTAAAGGTTCGTAAGATCACCTATACAATGTACAAAAATGTGAAACTTGCACATGACATAAGGTTGAATGCAAAAAAGGTTTGGGTAAACATTTAACCCTAAATCAGAATGCAAAGAAGTCACACAAAGCATTAACATTGCAAAGTGACTTGGAACTAAGAATGTCATGCTTGACAAATTTCAATTGCAATTAGCCAAATGGATGCATGATATTCACATCAAACAATATTCAAATATGATATGCCATGCATTAATGCGAAACTTGTAACACGTGTTTCAAATGTCAAGAAGACAATGAGGCACAAGTTTCATGCAGACAACTTCGTCAAAAAATCATCATAGAAATCATAGCACGAATGAAAATTAGTCTAATCTATCCTCTGAAATTTCCAGAATCAAACATTGATATGGTAACATTCATTAGGCAGGGAAAACGATAGTCAAATCACACATATAATATGTCTATGGAAAGCTCGTGAAGTCTATTACAAATCTCCATAAGACATTAAGTCCTAATAACATCATCTACCATCATCTACCAGCTCATTTCAGTTAAAACAGAAAATGGCAGTAAGTCAGAACAGCTAATCATTCTAAAAAAATTACTGCAGAATCAACAGACTTTGTAGGTGTTTTTTGATGACTGAACGACATCCGTTCAGGGCGTGCAACATATCAAACAAAGCTCTAGAAGTGAATTTTATATGTCTAGAAGGGCTCGAGGTAAAAAAAACCTCATCTAGCACCTCGTTTCAGCAAAAACAGTAAGTGATGTATCAGGTATACAAAATTGCAGATCAAGGCGAATCAAGCTCAATCAACTTCAATGTTCATCATCAAAAGTCATCAACTCATCGCAAATCATGCGAGGTCAGCATCATAGGAAAGATTAAAACGAGCCTACTTCTTAAGAGAAGTTGAGTCCAATTGACATCAAATTGATAGTCAAAAAATGATCATCATGAGGACATACAAATCAACCACAAATGAATTAGAATCATAATGCATAACTAATGGTTTATAAAACCATCCAGACAATGCACAAAGAGTAGTTTTAACAATGAATCACAGCAAACCCTACAACCTTAAAAGGGTCAACAAAAGTAACAAACCATGTTTCTATTTCTACAAATTTCTGCTTATATCCGCCAACTTCAGCCATCAGTTTCATCTATCAATAGATCTCTACTTGATTGAGAAAACTTCCCAAATTTGAGTAAAACAAGACCAGAACAGAGATTTATTACTTTCTAAAACTCAATCTGATTCGAAGTGGAAACGAATATCACTCAAGTCGCCGAGGCCAATGAGCACAGGTTTTAAGCATGCCATAATGCAGAAATTATTCAGATTGATTGGATCAATAGTAAGCAAGATGAAATCAATATGGGCATCATGATTTAAGTAAGCCATGAACATTTTGCATATAGACTAATGAAGACACTATGCAGACACTATGCAAATATTCATTCAGGCATTTTCACAAACATATGACAGGCATCTCCACATAACACAATCTAACCATGTATCATCTTCCTCAGCTAAATGCCGAGCTTCGAACTTTTCATATCAAAATGAACAGATATTCCATACATGCCTCGAAAGACCATTTTTCTTCAACAAGGATAAGGCAGCCGTTGTTTATTACATCAAACAGGTGGAGGACATTTCCAGGTTATGGAGCAAATGGCATCAAATAGAACATCACAAACACGGCAATTATCATGAACGACACACAAGCTAAAGTGACTTGGCGAAAGAAGCTAATGAAGGCATGCAACTTCGGAGATAGAAAGCAGATATAAGTACAAAATCAAAAGAGAAAAAGTGATCGATAGAAAGAACCTGATCGAGCCAGAAACAGAGAGCAGCTATCGCTGAGGGGTTTCGGAGTTTTGTCCTTAGAGATGAACCGAAACCTCCAAACTTGGTGTGGTTCTGAACCCCGGCACCTCGAGCTCCGAAAGGATGCGATCTGCGACGAGAGCGTTAGATCCGGCCAAGAGCAAGATCACCAGAGAGAGCGATCGAGAAAGAGATAGAGATCAGAATCCATGACCTGAATGGATTGAAACAGGAATCGAAACTCTAACGGATCGAGAGTGATAGAAAGAGAACTCACCGATCCAGTGAGCCTAATCCAGAGAGAAGATCAGTTAAGTGTGGGCGTCGTTGCCGATGTCACCAATCTTTACCTCAAAGCGAAAGAGAAATCCGTTGAAAAAACTCTCAGAAACACCGGAATCGAGAGCGATTGAGAGGGAGAGACTGGTTCTCTGGTTTTCGCCGGAGATTCGAGACCCCATCGAGAGAGTGATCAAGAGGGAGAAACCCGTTCTCCCGTTTCCACCGGAAATTCGAGAAATCTTCAAGAGAACGCCTCCAATCTGGCGAAGAGAGAGACGCTGGCGTCGTCACCCATTGCTGTGACCACCACCGTTTTTGCTGATGTCGCCGATCAGAGAGCCGAACCCGCTCGAGAGCCACCGTGAGAGAAAAACGAAGAACCAGAGAGATTGAGTGAGAGCCACCTCGTGTGGACGAACACCAGCGGTGAAATCTATAACGAACTCCAACTCCACTCGCCGGAGATGGGCATTTCAACAGAGGAAGAGGTTATTACCGCCGAGAAGAGAGAGAGACCCCGAGATCTAGGGTTTCCTCCAATCTCCCATGGAAGAGCTCCATCGAGCAGTTAGAGAGAGAGAGAATCCCAGCGAGAGAGTATGTGAGTCGAGAGGTTTCAAGAGAGAGCTCGTGAGAGAGAATCCGCGCGCGAAAAAAATCAAAGCCCCCTGCACCAAAAAAATGAGCGAGCCTTTATATTTTTTTTTTCAGCGTTTTTTTCCTTTTTTTTTCTTCTTTTTCTCTTTTCTTTTTTTTTTTCTTGTTGTCTTTACATTCTTTTTAAATGTTTTCATTCCTTTTCATTCATTTTTTTTTGCTCTTTATTTTATTTTTATATTTTTCTTGCAAAATGAATGTTTAAAATGTCAACAAAAAAAATTCGGGTGTCAACAGTCATTGTTACCAACTTCAATAAGGGTGAAAAGATGAATGTTTATAATTATGATATTTTGCATTAAATGGTTCAGTACATCTTTAACGAGTATGAAGTTTTGGAAACCCTTAACTGCACCATGGATAAACTTGAGCATGGAACCTCAGTTCATCATAGAAGAGATCAAGAAATTTATAAAGCTTGGAAAAAAAATAGCATTGACTGAATCACGTTATTGAGTTATATGTAGGATGATATCATATATGAATTTGAAGGTTATGATAAAGCTTAAGTAATGTGGACTTGTGGCATCCCAAAATTCAAAGTCAAGCTATAAGGTGTTAAAGCCTCTAATTAGGTAATGAAATTACCTATGGTTTATGCTTTAGCCATTAGTCTCTTTTTAAGATTAGGTAATTTGTGCTTATGTTTATGAGATTCTAAATTAGATAGATTAATGATGATAATCTATGCTTAGCCATGCACCTTATGAATTAAATAAAATGTCACAAGACTTTGGCCATGTGAAAATTAAAAATTTAAAATTTATAGAAGAAATTATGAAAAGGGGAAAATTTAAATTTTATTAGGATTGGGCCTTAGGCCCATTGGCCTAAGCTTTAGTGGGCCAAGCTAGTCGGCCCAATAGGAGCCCACGGTGGGGCTGTCGACCGGCCCATTGAGGCCCAAGGAGGTGTGGCCGTTGGCCACAAAAAGGAGGCCCAAGAGAAGGCCCAAGCCCAAGCCCAAAAGCCCAAGCCCATTATGCATGCATTGAGACAAGTGGCACAAAGGAAGATGGCATGCATTGGCTAATTAGGAGGCAAGCAATGATTACTAATGATGAGGATTAGGACGGATAAAAGAGAGGAGAGAGGAGAGAGAATGGCCGGTTAGCCATTCGCCCAAAGAGAGAGAGAGAGATTGTGCGAGAGAGAGGGAGAGTGACCGAGAGAGAGGAGGAACCGAGGAGGAGCCGCCGTCCGACCGCCATGCTCGCCGCCATGTGCCGCCGTCCGTCCAGTCTAGAGGCAAGTGGGAGTCCTCTAGCTGCTCTTGCATATGTGTTTGTTACATTTATGGTTGATATAGTGTCGAGTTTGGGTGATTAGGTGAGGAAAACCGAAGTATGGATGGATTGTTCTTGGGTGGTATGGCTGTTTTCGCTTGAACAGTTTGAGTCAGAATGTTGTGTGAGCTTGCATGCATGTTTGGAGTCCTCTTTTGGCTTCGATCTCTTCATGAAAGTTGTAGCTAACATCCTGAACTAAAAAATAATAAAATTTCGTGGAAAATTATGGAGATTTGAGGGGTTAAACTCTCATCCTACGGAGACCTCAGATCTGGAACGATTTTACTGACCTCTTGTTGGATTTGTGGTTGCATGTTGATTTTTGCTAAGAATATTTCTTTAATCTCTTCATGAAAGTTGTAGGGGACATCTTAAACTACAACATACTCAAATTTGAAGTGAAATGAACAAGTATAGCCTAGTAAATCGACTAGATTTTGAAGACGGTAATTCTGGAGATGTATTTCGGGACACCCGAGACTTCATGGACTTAAATGACGACTATAATCTGGTTATTTGACTTAGATCTCTGCATGAAACTTGTAGAGGACACCTTGATTTATAACATATCAAAATTTCAGAGGAAACGAAAGAGAATAGGTAGGTGAAAACTCAGTATTTCGAAGAAGCATGCACTGGACGATGCGGTAATTGATCCAGAAGCTTCGTGATACTGTAAAAATTAATATAAAAAGAATCTGGCTTGGAAGTCTTCATTAAAGATGTACGAAAATGTCTTGGCTGTAACTTGGTAAAAGTTCGTAATTTTTGGAGGTCGTATGGATATTTTAATCGAATTTCTTCAAAAACTGTGCATTCTGATTTCACCCGAAAATGACATGCCATTTTGTGAGAATTGTGAAATTGTGTGAAATTCTATTTGGCCATGTATTTTGCATGAAATTATTATTCTATTGTCTTGTTTATCACTTGCCTTAATTTTTATAATTTATAGATATTAAATTTAATATTGTTGAAAATAACAAAAGCTGGAATTTAAATACATGAAAAAGGGCATGAAAAATGGATTATTTTATTGGCCATAAATTCCATTAAATTTATTTCATAAATAATTATACCATGTAGCATGTATGATGAGGTCTTGATGTATGCATGACATTGAATTGACATACATGTATGAATTCCGTGCCAAGTATGACTTGTTTGATGTCACGTCATATGCCATGCTAAATTAAGACTGAAATTGGTAAACATGGATAATGGTAAATGAGGAGGTGGTTGTGGTGGAGGATGATGCCCGGAATGTATAGAGATGCATTGCCAGATGACCCTGGGAGATTCAGGATGCCCGGAATGTGGGGGGCCGGAAGCCCTGTCGGAGGTCTTTGCCCGAAGGGAATGCCTCGCGATGCCAGGCTTGGGGTGCGGGATGCCCGGCCAGGGAGTGTAAATGCCGGAAGCCCTGTCGGAGGTCTTTGCCCGAGGGGAATGCCTCGTGATGCCAGTTGGGATGCGAGATGCCCGGAATGTGGGGGGCCGGATGCCCGGTGGCCTGGAATGGCTGAATGCCGGAGGTTTTTCTCGCATGGGATGCGAGTGTATAATATGAGATGAAATTGATGATCCGAGGAGGGATGATGTGGTGATCAAATTGAAAGTTAAAAGTGGAAATCAAACCATGATGATGATGATGATGATATATGACATGGCATGATGATATGCATGATGATATGCATGATATGCATGATGATATGCATGATAATATGCATGATGATGATGATGATGATGATGATGATATATGACATGGCATGATGATATGCATGATTGATATGCATGGTGATGATGATGATGATGATGATGATATATGACATGGCATGATGATATGGCATGATGATATGCATGATGATGATGACATGTGTGATGTGATGATGCCATGATGATGATGACATGTGTATGGTATAATGATGTCATGTATATGATGATGATGACATATGTGTAATATAATAATGTCATGATGACGACTATATGAGTATGACATGATGATACACATGTATGTGTTATGATTGTGATGATGATGCATGATTAGTATGCGCATGGCTTCAAGGTAAGTAATGCCTGGAATGCATGTATGATTTGTATGATGTATTGAGTGGTTATTGGATTTCCTTTACCTGCTGAGTGGTTGTACTCACCCCTTTTGGGGACCAACATTTCAGATTAGCAGCATGCCGCTCTCTGTCGTCACGCGGGGTGTATTTTACGGTCTACCATCCGATGTAGAGGTCGAGTGCGCAGAGATTGACTGTCCCTCTGTTCCTGGACTGACTTTTATTCGAGTGCGCTGTCTAGTGATGTACGACGTGGGCCTGGCTGGGGGCCTTGTCATTCACGAGTTCATATCTGTCCATGTTCGTCGAGATGGAGCGATGCGAGGGATGTTGCCGCCGCCGCCGCCGCCGCCACCGCCTGATGCACTGGGTTAGGTGTGAGGCCCGTGCGTGACGAGTAGGAGCTGGATCTTTTTTTGGGATAGTTAGCCGAAACTGATGATGGGGGTTGTGCACGTGAGATGTAGAGGGTCGAGGGTTCTTTTTGGGGTTTTAGGCCGGACGTGGCTGAGTCCTGACTTTTTCCTTTTTGATGTATCGACCCAAAAGAAGTCCCATCTTGAAAATATATGTAAATAAAGTATCGTGGCTTGTCTATAAAATCAATATGATTAGTGGTGTGTATTTGTATCATGGTTGGTAGGGGGAGAGATGATGATGTTTTAATTTGCTTCCGCTAATGAGTTGCGCTGGGACCGTTTTGTTTAAAAAAAAAATGTGTCTATGAATTACGACGTTTCTTCTAAGGAGAAAGGTAATAAGGTGTAACATTGGCGCTGGTGGCGACCTACGAAGGGTTCGGGGTGCCACAGGACTGCCTTGAAAGATAAAATTAGGAATATATCTGCCATAAAATTGAGGAGACTCATCATCAGGTTTGACACATACCAAAAACACTCAAATCTAATGATGAGGCGGCATCTTCAAGAAATGTTAAATATGATATGTGAACTGAAGTAGACAGTGTCGCGACCCGATCTCGCCGCCCCCTTGAAATGGTATCCAAGGATGGGAAAGGTCGGGTTTAGGGGTACTTGATCTCGAGATCACGAGCTCTCCCAAGCTCGTACCCCGCGTGACAGTAGGTTGTCGCGATCCATACCCACATAAGCGACACACCTAAAAAAGAGAGTCGAATGTGGATATCGAATTTAAGGGTACTTTTTACCATGGTAGCCCTCTCGATAGTACGCTCCACCCATTAGGATGGTATCACTTCATCCTTTGGGCTACCCCCCACATCGAGTATGCTAAACCATAGTGAGTTTCATCGAAACTCATACCCCGCGTGACAATGGATTTATTTATACGATCTACTTATTTATGACAACCTAAAAATAGACAGGAGTCGCCACTAGCCTCAACTTTGGGGGTCGGCTAGAAACCCAATCGAGGGTCGGGAGTGTTCCCTCGATTCCTACGCAACCAGATATCCAGGTTCGGGGACTTGGGTTACGCTAATATTGCTATTAACGCCCTTTCGGTACCTAAAAAGTATGTTGTGTTTTTTTTTAACATGTCCATGCGTTTCTTTTTACATTTTTCAGGATCATCAATTCCTAAACTAAGTGATCATGCGTGGTGGATTACTTTCATTCTATTCTATTTCTAAAAAATGAAAAGAAAACAATCAATGAAATTGAAAGCACAAGACATGAAGTAAACAATCAAGAGAAAACAGTAAACCTAATCATGCAATTCTAAAGAATATAAAAGAGAAAACAATCGAGAAGGAAAGGAAACCCGCAACTCGTCGGGCTTTATACAATGCATAAAACCCGAGACATATGTCGGGAAAATGAGCATTGCATGATAACAATCGGAGTGGACATCGACCTTCACCATCTTCAAGCCTTCTCCATCTTCGGGATTTTAATCTAAACCTAGCTTAGGAAACTTCTAGCTAAGTGCATACAATGGAAAGAGACGAGCAAACACATCAAAACAATCATAAGCAAGACATTTTTATATTCAAAAAGAGTGACTAAAGTCACAAGGTCTCTAAATCAAATTCTAGATGATATCCCAAATAAATTTCATAGAGACACTATCATCATATCAACACATGAATTTCTAAAAATCTAAAAAAAAAAAAAAAAAAAAAAACAAGTCAATCCAGAATAGAGCATAGTAACATGTCACACCGTCATTCTACAACATATTTGGAAGCAATTGGACAAATCTACTATTTCATCTTAAGACTAACAACAACTAGCCACAGAAAAGACAACATTTGCAGTTCAAGACAAATTCCAGATTTCAAAGCTCGATTTGAAAAAAAGAAAGGCAGGGCAAATGATGGGCAAATTGGACAAACTAAGCATCGTTAGAAAGCTTAAGGTGTCCTTTACGAATTCCTATTAGGTGACAATTGCAATTTAAGTCTTTTCCTAGCTCAAGCAAAGCCATTTGTATAAGTGGTCAGATCAGATTATAACAAGCAGAACACATCAGCAGATTAGTGCTCTTTGCAAGAAGCATCAGGCAGGGCAAATGGTGGCCAAATCGCACGTATTATATGTCTATGAATCGCTTGAAAAGTCTATTACAAATCTCTAGAAGACATTAAACCCTAATAACATCATCTACCAGTTCATATCAAGCGGTTTATACAGAAGGTCATCCAAAACAGAAAAACAAATATTTGGCAGATTCTGGACCTAACTTTGGACATGTGAAAACCATATCAAATGAGATTCAATCAGGGCATTCTACAGCTCATTGGAAAGATATTCGAACCATCTTCGACTTTCATGAAGACTTTGAACACAGAAAACCACAATAACCAGCTCATGTCAAGTTATTTGCACAGAAGATCAGATCAGCAAAAGAAACAGAATATCAGAGCAGAATCAACAGACTTTGTAGGTGGTTTTCAGCAAGCAAATGACGTCAATTATGGGCATGTGACATATCAAATCGAAGCTTGAGAAGTCTATTCTTTATGTCTAGAAGGGCTCGAGGTCAAAAAAACTCGTCTAGCACCTAGTTTCAGTCAAAACAGTAAGTGACATATCAGGTATACGAAATTGCAGATCAAGACAAATCAAGCTCAATCAATCTCAAGTTCATGATCATTGACTATCAATCCACAAAAAAAAATCATTCAATGAGAGAACAATTCAGAACTCAACAAGGGATCGGGTGTGCTTATAATTCACATCATTTATACGGACCAACTACACATCGATAACTTGCTCGCCCTACTTATAAAAGAAGTTGATTATACAGATTTTCTGTATCCCATAATAGAGAAATCAGCACCAATGCATATCAATATACCCTCGATGCTAAGGAAGGACAGTAAAATTCAAACTTCCAGCTAACAAATTGGACTTAATGGCAGAAACCTTAAGCCTTAAGGCCTCAGCATATTCTGTAATAAGCGTCAGATGATGAACATAGTCTTTGCCTAGGAATAAAGACTACCTAGTTACAATTTCACCAAGTATGCAACTCACAAGCCAAATATCAATCACAACAGCGTACTCTGAACAATTAAGGAGCAATTCTGGTGCATGATACCAGCGACTAATAACATGCTCAGTCATAAAATTCGTTTCAGATGTGGTCCTAGCTAGCTCAAGATTTCCAATTTTAAAGTCACAATTCGCATTCAGAAACAAGTTGCTTGGCTTTGACATAGGACAACTAGTTCATACTCAGTACAAACAAAAGGACAGCAAGCTTCGAGCATGGTAAAGACTATGAACCTGCGTTTAGCTTAGGCATTTCATCGAACATTGAATAGGCGCAAGAAAACGGGGAGCACCAAGACTGAGCTTGAGTATGGATTCAAAAACAATCAGCATCCAAGACCTCACAATCACAGCATGCATATAGACAAGGCTGAGACCCACACGAACTAGACAATGGCGGCCTGGTCTGACGAGCCTGAAACAAGGCACAAAGAAGACACAAAACAAAACGATCGGTCGAGGGTTCCTACCTCGGACAAGAGATGAGCTCAAAGATTAGGTTATATTCGTTCGCCTTGCACACCTCCGAGTTCCTCAAACAGCCGTTCCATCAAGTCAAATTCGACGCACAAGACAGAGCCGAGAGAAAATATTCGAGGTCAGAGAGAGAACGGGAGAGAGAACCAGATCCTAAAAACTTAATCGGATCAAGGGAGAAAGGGAACTCACCGATTTGGTGAGTTCGATCCGGAGACAAACTCGGTTAAGCATCGTCGTCGCCGATCCGTCCAACCTCCGGCGAGCTTCTGCACCAGAGGACCGAGAGCCGAGCGAACAGGGGTTGAGCATAGGATCCGGTGGAGAGCCGAATCACGCCACAGATCGGGAACTGCTGTCACCGCCGGTCAGCTTCAGATCTGAGCACCCTACACCTCTTCGACTCGCTCGACGGAGAAACGTTGGAGACAGGGGCGGAAACTTCCTCTGGTGGAAAGCGCGCGAGGCCGAGACTTTCCCCCCTCGAGGAATGGCAGATCTCTCCCGAGATTCCCCGAGGCTAGGGTTTCGAGATCTTCCATGGAAGCTCCATTGAGCAGTTACGGAGAGAGCGAGAGAAAATCCAGAGAGCCCCCCAATCCCCCGCCGGCCAGAGAGAGAGAGAGTTCACCCAGAGTAGAATTCGCGCGCGAACGAGTTTTTTTAGAGAGAGAGACCACCTCCCGAGAGAAAAGAATCCGTCCCCTTGGCCCCCTTCCTTTTATATTTTTTTTTATATTTTTCATTTTTCTCTCCTTTTCTCTATTTTTTCTTTTTTTTTGTTTTCCTTATTTCTTATTTTTTTCTTTTCATTTTATTTGTTTTCTTTGTTTTCTTTTGTTTTCTTTTGTTTTCTTTTTCTCTTTTTTTTTTATTGATTCCTTTACTTCTTTTTTTCTTTCTCTCTATTTTTTCTTTTTATTTTCTTTTCTTTGTTTTCTTTTTTTTGGCTTTTTCCTTATTTCTAATTTTTTTGTCTTTTCATTTCAAACAATTTTTTTTAACTTTTGCGAATTGAATGTTTAAAACGTCGACAAAAATTTTGGGTGTCAACAGACAGGTTATGCTCCTTACTAATGAACAGCAAGTTCATGATGTTATAAGGTTTCTTTCCATAGTTTGGAGCATATAAAAATCAAGATGATGCACAATGAGAATATTATCATTTTTGACAATATAATGCGTCGTTTGGAATTAGAGAATGAGTGTCTAAAAGCTATAAAATCCTCTATCCATGTTTATGTTGCTAAATTGGACTTTTACAAAGTTTCCAGCTTCAAGCGTACTGGGAACCATAAATTCAACAACAACGGGAATGAGATTGATTAGGCACCCAATAGAGTTATGAAATTCCGACGCAAAAAAATGTGATGGAAAGAAGGACAAGACTAAGATGATTGATGCTTTTATGGCATCGATGGTGAAAGAATTTGAGATGACTGATAATGATCTCATGAATTATTTCCTTAGGATCAAAGTGAAGCAAAGTGCCAAGGAGATTTTTATTTCCCAAAAATGCTATGCAAAAAATATCATTGAAAATTTTATATAAAGAATTGTACTCTGACCAATGCACTAATTGAGTATGGAACCAAATTTTCAAAGTTTGATGATGGTGCCGATGTTAATTTGATATATTATAGAAGCTTGATTGGGAGTTTGAGATACTTGATATGCATGGGACTGGATATTATGTATATTGTTGGAATTATGAGTTGATATGTGGAGAAGCCGAAGTCATCTCATCTTAAAGATGTAAAAAAGATTCTTCGGTGCATCAAAGCTACCACTTCTCATGGCCTACACTATTATTGTTCTGAATCCTTCCAACTTAGAGCTCATTCAAATAGTGATTATGTTGGAGATATTAATGATCGAAAGAGCACTATAGATTTTGTATTTTTCTTATGTGAAAATGCTTTCACGTGGTTATCAAAGAAGCAACCCAATGTCACTCTATCGACATGTAAACTCAATAATGGAAGGTACATATAGAATAGTGAACACTATCCTTTAATAATCTTGTGGGCACCGCTGGGTAAGCATTTGAATGTAAAAAGTGAATCGTGCTTAAGAGGGTCCAAAGTAGAAGCGTGATCTCTGTTGAAAGACCCGAAAACACAGTGTATAAACGAAAACTTATGCATACCGAATGAAAAATAGAAAGTCTTCATATCACATGCCATATTCAAGGCTCGACCACAGACCCATATCACGCCACTCCAAGCTTTCATATCCAAGTCATGCACACAAGCTGCAATTACGTCGGGGTGCGTCTGAAAATGCGATTACCATGTTCGATGACCTAACGACGCGATCTTTCTTGAGCTCTCCACCATTTCGCGTAACATTCGATACCCCAAACGATGATTGTGTCCAGCGTGCGTGCCACGAACGCCTGAACCGAGTGCGACCAATAGGGGTTGCACACCCGGTCGTACCCGATCCACCGCACGCTAGCTCTGCTGAACATCTCCGCCGAAGGTATGAAGACATACCATCTCTTCATCATAGTCATTTTGGTGGCAACGAAAAGAGGAGCCTGCAATATAATTGGAATTCAATCGCAGCGTTAGTTCTAAAAGCTTTTTCCCTGGGACTTGCGATTCATTAATTTCTATGAAAACTTAATTGCACATTTGAAGTGAATCTCTATCGTCCAAGCATAACTGTTTATCTCATAGTTTCAAACAAACAGTCAAGGAGAAGAAAACAAGCACAATAACAAGACCATAAACAAAATAACGCACATTAAGATTCGAAATTATACCTTTGCAAGATACAATGCCAGAAAAACCGTTCTCCTTTAGCTCATATAATGTCTTGTTTCACCAATTAGCAAAGGGCATCGTGTGGCATTTAACTAGCAAGTACAGTTGATACAGCTAGGGAATGTTTGGGGGGCCAGGGGTTAGTGAATGAGGCATGCAGGATCAATAAATTTACCGACTCATTTCACTTCTCCTTACAGGACTACACAATCAGTATTGCATCCTTCTTTCCACCGATGAACTTTTTTGAGTTTTTATAGGGTGAAAGTCTTAAACTTATTATATGTTTGCCAATTCAATTATAAACTATTCAATTGTGCCAATTTAGTTATCAACTTTTTAACGATTTGTCAATTTAGTCATAAACTTTTCAATCGTATCAATTTAGTCTTAAACTTTTTGAAGATTTGACAATTCAATCCTAAATCTATTATTTGGCCAAAATGACTACATTACCAAAATTTCAAAAGGTTTACGATTAAATTGACATAAAAGTATAAAGATTAATTTGGCAAAATCGAAAATTTTAGGACTAATTTGGCATAATTGAAAGGTACTGAATTGATCGGGAGAATTACCAAAAAAGTCCTAAACCTATTGCAATTGTGCCAATTCAGTCCTAAACTTTTTTTTTTGGCCAATTTAGTCCTAAACCTTTTATAATTGTGCCAATTCAGTCCTTCCGGCCAAAATTGGCCGGCCGGAGCTGATGTGGACGCCGGCCGGAGACAGTTGGCCGGCGAACAATTTTTTAATAATTTTTTAAATTTTTTTTCGAATTTTTTTTCGAATTTTTTTTTTTATTTTTTACCTCCTTCTTCTTCCTCTGGCCGGCCGGCGCCGGCCAGAGGCGAGGGCCGGTGAGGCTGACCTTGCCGGCCACTGGCGAAGGCGAGCCTCGCCCAGCGACGGCGAGGCCGCCGTCGCCCAGCCAAGGCGAGGCTCGGCCTCGCCCAGCCATGGTGAGGTCGAGCCTCGCCAGATCTGGCGACGGCGGCCTCGCCGTCGTTGGGCAAGGCTCGCCTTCGCCAGTGGCAGGCGAGGCGAGCCTCGCCAGATCTGGCGACGACGGCCTCGCCTTCACTAGTGGCAGGCGGGGCAAGCCTCGCCCAGCGACGGCGAGGCCGCCATCGCCTAGCCATGGCGAGGTCGAGCCTCGCCAGATCTGGCGACGGCGGCCTCGCCGTCACTAGGCGAGGCTCGCCTTCGCCAGTGGCAAGCGAGGGCGAACCTTGCCCAGCGACGGCGAGGCCGCCGTCGCCCAGCCAAGGCGAGGCTCAGCCTCGCCAGATCTGGCGACGGCGGCCTCGCCGGCCACTAGCGAGGCCGTAACCAGATCTGGCGAGGCTCGCCTCGCCATGGCTGGGCGAGGCTCGCCTTCGCCAGTGGCCGGCGGGGGCGAGCCTCGCCAGTGGCCGGCGAGGTTAGCCTCGCCGACCCTCGCCTCTGGCCGGCGCCGGCCGGCCAGAGGAAGAAGAAGGAGGTAAAAAAAAAAATCGAAAAAAAAATCGAAAAAAATTAAAAAATTCGAATTTTTTTTTTAAATTATTAAAAAATTGTTCGCCGGCCAGCTGTCTCCGACCGGCGTCCACATCAGCTCCGGCCGGCCAATTTTGGCCGGAAGGACTGAATTGGCACAATTATAAAAGGTTTAGGACTAAATTGGCCAAAAAAAAAAGTTTAGGACTGAATTGGCACAATTGCAATAGGTTTAGAACTTTTTTGGTAATTCTCCCGAATTGATCTCTGTACAATAAATTTAAGACTTTTTGGACAATTTTCTTCATGTGGAGAACTCACAAGTGAAAGAGCAAATAAGTGATTGCATGGTCTAGCTAATATGAAACATGACTAGTAAGATAATCACATGGACCAGCGCATATATTGGATTATATGACCCCCAACATGCTTTGTGGAATTGTTGCTAATCACGAAGTACCTAGGCTTCTAATCATCTTCCCTCTATTTGTGAAGTCATGGAGAATGAGACCTTGCTCCTAGTCTTTATTTTTTTGGGCTGAATATCACTCATTGAACAAGATTAAATTGATCTATTGGAACTTGAGTGGTTATTATGTCATTGAAGGAGAAAGTATATTATGCATCCATTTTACTACTGATGTGGAGAAGTGAGTCAATTAGTTTCAATAAAGTGATTGTGTTATGAAGGGAATTCATTGGCATTTAATTTTCGTTTTCTTTTTTTTAAGAAAAATGTAAACACTATAACAATGTTCTCTCGCAAATTTATGAGTGTTTAGTTAGGAGTGGAAAAGAGGACGGAACAAAGGGGACACAAGAATTCTAACCATATCATCACAATACCCAAATGATATATGATTTTTCTCATACATTTACCTGACATTGAATATCAATCCCTTGTCCCTCGTACTCCAGACTCATGCTTTTTGAGAATGTTCCCAGAAAACTGCAATGAATCACATTGATATATCTAAGTTCACATGATTGAACTATAAGAATAGATTGGATATAGACTTTGACACTGTTAAAAGGTCCTTTTAGATCCAAATAATGTGAAACATACTAAATTGTTGGAACATCAAGCGATGTATCAATTTTTGTTCGGCATTGAATTTGATTAACTTATTATTACAAGAAAAGTGTCAAAAAAGTTCTAAACCTTTTATATGTGTGCCAATTTAGTCATAAACCTTTTTTTTTTGTGCCAATTTAGTCCTAAACATATTTACTTAGTGCCGATTCAGTCATTTCTGGCCAATTTTGACCCGATTTTACTAACTGGATACTGGCTAGCTGACGTGACCTAATCGGTATTGATGTGGAAAACTTTTAATAATATTTTAATTTTTTTGAATTTTTTTATTCTTTTTCTTTTTTCCTTTTTTCTTCTCTCCTCCTTTCTTTGGCCGCTAGCCAAACCACAGCGACTAGCTAAAGGCGAGGTTCGGCGAGGTCCACCTTGCCAATGGTTGCAAGGACGACCTCGCGCTGGGCGGTCAGGCTCGCATTTGCTGGATCTGGCAAGGGTCGAGCCTCGCCCATGGCCGGTGAGGCTCGACTGCAAGGCTCGACCTCACTAGATCCAGTGAGGGCAAGCCTCTTCGGCACCGCCTAGGCTGCGATTCCGCGAGGTCGAGCCTCACCGACCATGGGCAAGGCTCAACTCTCGCTAGCCTAGCGCTAGGTTGCCCTCGCGGCTTGGGCAGCACAAGTGAGGCTCGCCCTTGCCAGCGAGCCTCGTCAGTCATCGCATGGCTGGTCGCCATGGTCCAAGAGAAGAAAAAAAGAAAAAGAAAAAGAATAATTTAAAAAAAATATTAAAATATTATTAAAATGTTTCCACGTTAGTGCCGATCAAGCCATATCAATCCGCCGGCGCCCAATCAGTAAAATCTTACCAAAATTAGCCAGAAATGACTAAATTGGCACTAAATAAAAATGTTTAAAACTAAATTAGCACAAAAAAATGTTTAGAACTAAATTGGCACAAATACAAAAGGTTTAGAATTTTTTTGACACTTTTATTACTGCTTAGAGTCCATCACATTATTTACAATGTCAAATTTGTATATCAATCCTGATATAGCTACAATCCTGAAAGGAAAATTAGTAAGAAAGAGAAAACTTTTGCATTATAAATTTGATTAACAAATTACAGAAAAAAAGAAGACACAAAACTGGAAGAAAATCGAAACTTACGCTTTGGTGGAGGCATACAAGGTCCAAAGAGGAAACGAAGAGACACACACGGCGGAACCAGATCCCATGTTCAAGATCGCTCCTCTCTTCCTCTTCAACATTACATCGATCACTCCCTTCGTCGCCCACACCGCTGCGTTGACGTTCACTCTCAACGTGCTCTCCGTCAACTCTCGATCCACCTCGTGAAAGTATTTCGGGAGAGAAGCCATCCCCGCGTTGTTGACCAGCAACCCGACGTCGATCCCTTCCGTCGCTCCTGCAATGGCCGCCGCCATCTCCTCTCCGCTCAGCTTCGCAAAATCGGCGACCACGGTCTTGACCTGGACAAAGTGTCTCGTGTGTCAGATGTACCATCACTCGGGAATTTTAATGTAAATTGCATATGAAGTGCTAACTATGTAATGGACCTCGGTGGTTGCTCCGAATCTATCCCTCAGCTCCCTCGAGGTAGCCTCGAGTTTGCTGGGGTTCCGACCGACAAGCACGAGGTTGAGGCCCTTGGAGGCGAGCTCGAACACCAGGGCTTTCCCGATGCCGTCGGTGGCGCCGGTGACGA
This sequence comes from Eucalyptus grandis x Eucalyptus urophylla, assembly GCA_028830015.1. Classification (NCBI taxonomy): domain Eukaryota; kingdom Viridiplantae; phylum Streptophyta; class Magnoliopsida; order Myrtales; family Myrtaceae; genus Eucalyptus; species Eucalyptus grandis x Eucalyptus urophylla. The sequence continues at coordinate 59,100,058 of CM054200.1, read as the reverse complement.
TGGCCCATGAGCCGTAGTCGCGCAAGTCCTTCGGCTTCCTGAGGAACGCGGCGTACAGCCATCGGGCGAAGGCGAGCAGGTTCTTGAAGAGCGAGATGAAGCCTAGTACGGCGGCCGTGGCGATCAAGAAGTCCGCAAGAGCCATCGCTTTGTGCGGTATGTAGTCTCACCAGAGGACTTCGGGATGGCAAGTGCTGAACATTTATTGACGTCTCTCTCACCTCACTGCTCTCCAAAACTCCGCGACGGAGCAGCTCTCCTCACTGCATATCCTAAGATATTCTGTACTCGAATCTTCCTTGTGTAAATTGACAGTGGGTACATTATTTTCTTAGAGTGATCTACACCCCATCCCCTCTCTCTCTCTCTTCCTTCTCTCTCCACTCCCTCCGTTACAATCCCGCAGCCTAAGTAAACATCGACACGCGACAGATACGTGACACGATACAATACACTAATACATCATTTCTCATGAATAAAGAACTCTGACAAGTTTAGACACGTTATATATTAAAAATATATTTTTATTTTTAATTAATTTAATTCAAATTCATAAATAAATAAATAATAAAAAGAATTTACGATGAATTTATACTAATAATATTAATAAATCTATTTATAGGAAATTTGAAAGGCATATTAATAATTAATGGGTACCCATATTTGAGAATATATTTCTAACTTTAACAAAAATTATAAATAAAATTAATGACTAACAAAATATTATAATCAACTTATTTAAAAAATCTATGGTCTTTTATAATAATTAAAATTAAACAATATTTAACTTTTAATATTTTTATTTTTGAAAATTATTTTCTTTCTTTCTTTTCAAACCCCCATTCCAAAATTTATTTGGCTCCCTCATTTCTCTCTCTCACGCCACCTCAAACACTCCCCTCCCCCTCAGTTTCTTTCTTTTCTCCCCAACAATGACCTTGTCATTTCCCTTAATTTTACCTCCCACCTAACCCGAAAGTTTATTCCCCCCATTATTTCTCTCTCCCAGGTCACCTCAAAGACCCCCTCTCCCTCAGTTTATTTTCCTCATTTTCTCTCCCAATGGCCTTGCCATTTCCCTAGATTTTCTCTACCACCACCCCCACGCCACCCCCTCTGATTTTCTGCCCCCCAACCTGTCAATTCCATCGTTTTTCTCTTCCCCACTCCCCCTCACGCCACCCCCCAACCCTTCGCCCCCCATCACCTGTTGTTTCTCTCTTCCCCCTTCTCCCGCACGCCACCCCAACCCCCCGGGCCCCCCCGCCTCATTTCTTCCCCTTTCTTCCACCCTCCCATCCACCCGTTGTTTCTCCTGCCCCCCGCCTCCCTCCTCTTCACCTCCGGTTCTTTCCCTTTCTTCCCCCTTCCCCCATCATCAATTAACCGCAACCTCCTCCTCCTTCTTCTCACACGATCCTCTTTGCTCTCTTTTGATCGCCTCACCACCCCCTTCCTCCTTCGTAACCGTAGCCTTAGGCTCGCCGCCAGCCCTCCATCGTAGCTTCGTAATCACGACGATCGCCATGGTTTTTGCTCTTCCTTTGACCCTCCCTCATTGTCACGGCATTGCCTTTGCTCCCTCGCCCTCGTCTCCACTCTCCATTGTCTTCTTCAACGATCTCTCGGACACGTGTGTTGGAAGGGGTCAAGAAAAATTAACCACGTGTCGAAAAATCTGTCACACGTTGATTGCGTGTCCAAGTGTGTCCTAGCATGTCTGGGCAAGTTGGACGCATTGGCACAGAAGCTCCGATACTGTGTCCGTGCTTCATAGCCCACAGCAACCCACGGCCACACAATCGCCCCGCCCCACCTCCGTTAGGCTTTTGAGACCTCTTAAAGCGTTGGAGTAATCCCGTCGGACCGGAGCAATTTTTTTTCTTTAAGTATGGTCGACAGGGTAATGACCATAACCTTCTTCTTGACCTAGTTTAGGATGAAGTTAATGTTTTTTAACTAGGGGGTCGCTAATAGAGATAAAGGCCTAACTAACATTTGGGAGCAGTCATTTGTTATGGCAAAGCGAAGGAAGGAAGAAATGACTAGACGAGTGCCGTACGTTGCATGTCCCATCTGTCAAGTGAGGCTGGCTTCATCCCATTCCATCAAAACTCATAAAGATGGAAATTATTACAGAAACCGATGTATCGAATAATAAATAAAATAAAATAAAATAAAGAAAATAAATTGAAGATCATAATTACATGATTCAATTATAATAATTTGTAGTTATAAGAAAAAAAATATATATATTTGATTATACATCATGCGATATAATGAAGATTATACATTCGCATTATTCAAATATTTTCAAGATTCCATTATATTAAATAACTCATATAGTGTTTACCCTTAAATTTTTTGTTAAATAATTTATCAATCTCATAAAAAAATTTATAAATCTTTCCATAAAATTACACAATTACAAACACTAATGTGATAAATGTAATTCACGAGTTTCCACTGTACGTCTTCGTTCACCAAGCACTCGTGCATAAACGGTGCTTCAAGAAGACCTCACGGCCATGGCAAGACTTGCTTTATATACATAGAAGCAAGACCCACAAAAATAAACCCTTGAATGTTAGTATCACCGCCACAGAGAAGAAGTCCAAGTCTGTCGCGTCTTGGTCAACAAAAGGAAATCAATTGACCGAGTAATTGCGATTCTAACGCAAGTTGGATTTCCAATATTAGTTCAAGGGCTTCAACAATCCATGTATGAGTTGTTGATTATATTTCCTCCTCTATTTTGCCCGGCATATTCAAATTTGATATTAGAGAATATCCACCTTGGACTTTAACACTAAAATAGAAATATGTAATTTCATGGTACAAATTTGGATGTCCACAAAGAACAATATATCTTACGTTAAGATTCGTTCGTGGACTCAAACTCGAAATATATTTTAATAAGCTATACCTTAGCTCAACGTTTAAGTCGCAATTGCTTTGCTAAAATTTGAACTCTATTGCTACTCTCCCAACCCTCAGTAGGCTCAATGACCATGGATATTTTTCAAGTTCAAGCCATGCTTAAATTCACCATAATCGTAGACGTCATTAGAACATCAACTTCACATATACCTTTAAATACTTCGCAAGGATTAATCTCCTTAATCGTAGATAAAGCAAAACCATTGTTACATCTATATTAGTCAGAAGATCAAATATATACCTTGTTAATATCAGCAGTTACAGTAATCGTTGGCTTTATAGGTTCCACCTCGCTACAAGCACCATCCATGTCGATTATCTCGTTAGTACTCGTATCCACTGCTTCAAGAGTTTTCAGTTCCAACTCCACCTTAAGTTGCACACCATTCAGATCTATATAAATGCTATTATAATCACTCATAGCTAGAAGTATCAAAGACTCATCAAACGTAATTTCTCTGCTAATAACAAGTGAATTTAATTTTGAGCACCATAATAAATAATCATGCTTACCTTGTGCATAACTTAGGAATATATACTTTTGTACCCGTCCATCAAGCTTATAATTACTAACTCGAACATAATAAGGGCAACCAAATATTCTAAGAACCAAATAATCAACACTATTACCCAAACACACTTCTTCGATTGTTCGACATCTAATCTTATCCGATGATGATCTATTTATCAGATAGCTTGTTGTACTAAGAACATTTGCTAGGAATTTTGTAACTATACTAGCAGTAGAGAGCATTTTATAGGCCATCTTTAGTAACATTTTGTTCATCAATTCTGCAACATGTTGTACTTCATTGGCACTAGTGTGATGTCTTATTATGTCTTCCTTAATCAAAATTCAGTTAATAATTTCGAGCAAAATTTTATGCTACTACCAATCCACACATGCCTGATCGTTTTACTAGTTTCATTTTCAATCAAAGCTTTCAACTGCATGATCCTGATAATAATATCAAACTTATGTCTAAGCACAAACACCCACGTTTTCATCAAATAATCATCAATAACCATTAACATATATCTGATACTCTCCCTTGAAGGAAATCACGACAATTTGCAATTTCCATGTTTTCTATGATAATCGTACTGAATTGCACTTTCCATTATTGATCTAAATCATAGCACTTGCATATATTCAGTTCATTAGCATCATAATCACCTAACAGATTTCTTTCACTTAAACCTTCGGGTTTCTCTCGCCGATGTTTCCCAAACGCATATGCCATAATTCAAACTATCAAGTAGATGCACCTGCGGTCTCCGTGGCGAAATCTGTCGTTGTCTCATCTTGAAGTTCATACATGCCACTATGCTTGATTCATTTCATTATTACCAAAGCACCACGAAAAATTTTCAAAATTCCACATTCTAAAATATATAGACACTCGATTGAATCCATGACATTTAAGGAAATTAAGTTTTTTTTTTTTTTTTTAAACTTTGGAACATGCCTTACACCAGTCAATGTCCTCACTATAACATCATGCATTCTAATTCTAACATTACCAATGCCGACAACATCACATTTAGTATTGCTCTCAACTGCACTTTATTGCTATTTGTGCATTGATAAGTAGTAAATTGATTTCTATTTGGTGTAGGATGAAAAAGACAACCAAAATCCATAATCTATCCATCAAACGACTAATCATTAGTAACAAACAGGACAAAAACAACATTATTTGAATTATCATTAGCTACAACTGCAATATCATCTACAAAATCAACTATAATTCCTTTAACATTCTCGTTCTTTAGCTTAAGGCAATTTCTTTTAAAATACCCCCTCTTGCCATAACTCCGATAGACATCTGAATAATCAACTCTGCAATCAGTTGTTAGAATCAATAGGTCTTTCAAATCGTTCATTTGAAAAAATGGAAACCATTATTATTGGATGATCATGATACTTCCAAAAAATCGAAATTATTGATCAATGGAGGAACAATATCACCATTTTTTTTCAATAAGATACCAAAGTGGATGATTGACTCATTCCATACTAGAAATAATCGCAGTATCACCAGTCCTAAACTGACTACATCTATTCAAATTAATGCTACTCTTGCTAACATGTGAACTAGATCTTCATCTATTTTCATCCACTAAAATAACATATATAGGTTCGTCGGATTTTCTTCTATGGATGTTCTCATTCAGAATCAAATCTCAAACTCCATCAAACGTCAAGTTTGTTGACCCAAAGTAATTACTAACAACATTAACAATAATATTCCAACTATCAAGCAATAAAGATAATAGAATTAAAGCACGTATCTCGTCTTGAAAGTCAATATTAATTGAACTCAGTGGACTGACATTCACATTGAATTCATTGATATGATTTGCAATTAACACACATTCGCTCATTTTTAAGTTAAATAGATGTTGCATCAAATAAATCTTGTTGATCACAGATGGCTTTTTGTACATGTTTGACATGGCTTTTGTTAAATTGGCAGTGATTTTCTTCTTCACAATGCTAAACACGATGTTCCGAGCTAACGTTAGCCAAATAACACTTGTAGCTCATCTATTAAACAAATCTCAATCAGCTTGCTTTATCGTCTTTGACTTCTCACCTGATAGGGGCAAGTGCAATTTCATCTAGTAGAGATAGTATTTAATTTAGATCTTCCAGAAACTAAAATATTTTCCATAAAATTATGTTGATTCTTATTTTTCTTTCTTCCGTCATCATCGATTCACTTCAACTTAGCAAAGTCTGGCTCTAATAGTAATTGTTGCGGAAAGCGAGTGATCAAATAATAAAATAAACTGAATAAAGAAAATAAATCGAACACCAATTCTACGTGGTTTGTAGTGACCTATATCCACTGAGAGAGCAGTGACGAACTACATTATAAATCAAGTGATATAACGTAGATTACATACTCGAATTACTCAAATACTCTCTAGCCCTTTTTACACCTAATAATTCACATGGTGTTTAACCCTGAATTTCTTACCAAATAATTTCTCAATCTCATGAAAAAATTCACAAATCTTACCATAGAATTTCACGGCTACAAACACTAACTTGATGAATGTAATTCATGAGTTTCCTCTGCGCATCTTCATCCATCAGGCACACAAACGGCACTTCTAGAAGACCACACGGGTACGGCAAGACTTGCTTTATATATATAAGCAAGACCTACAAAAAAAAAAAAAAAAAGAACCTTGAATTTTAGTATCACCGCAACCGAGAAGAAGTTCAATTATGTCACGTCTTGGTCGACAAAAGGAAACTAACAAAGCACTTGCAATTCTAGTACACGTAGTGATGAATGTAATTCATGAGTTTCCTCTGCGCATCTTCATCCATCAGGCACACAAACGGCACTTCTAGAAGACCACACGGGTACGGCAAGACTTGCTTTATATATATAAGCAAGACCCACCAAAAAAAAAAAAAAAAAGAACCTTGAATTTTAGTATCACCGCAACCGAGAAGAAGTTCAATTATGTCACGTCTTGGTCGACAAAAAGGAAACTAACAAAGCACTTGCAATTCTAGTACACGTAGTGATGAATGTAATTCATGAGTTTCCTCTGCGCATCTTCATCCATCAGGCACACAAACGGCACTTCTAGAAGACCACACGGGTACGGCAAGACTTGTTTTATATATATAAGAAAGACCCACCAAAAAAAAAAAAAAACTTTGAATTTTAGTATCACCGCAACCGAGAAGAAGTTCAATTATGTCACGTCTTGGTCGACAAAAGGAAACTAACAAAGCACTTGCAATTCTAGTACACGTTGGATTTCCAATATTAGTTCAAAGGCTTCGACAATCCAAATATAAGTTGTCGATTATATTTCCTCCTCTATTTTGCCTCGCAGATTCAAATTTGATATCAGAGAATATCCAACTTGGACTTTAACACCGAAATAGAAAATTTGTAATTTCATGGCACAAATTCGGATGTCTGCAAATAACAATAAATCTCGGGTCAGGATTTGTTCGCAAGTTCAAATTCGAAATATATTTTAACAGAAATTGTAGCACTTTTAGGAATCTCGTCACTGCATGAAATTAGGTTGGCTTCTTGTCAAGTAATTACGGGCGAACAGCGTTGTAACTTTCGAACAAAAAAAAAGAAAAAAACAGCGTTGTAACTTCTTTTTTATGTAGAGAGTTGAGGCCCAAAGAAGAAACTGGATGATCTCGATGATTAAGGTTCATAAATAATAATGCTATTTTGTCTTTCGCGTGTTTTAATCGTACACCGATTTTCGTGGAGGAAAGAGTTCAAATCTTAAACCATTTTTATCTTTTCGAATATATTTATAAAATCTCTGTGGTACTACTCTCTTTCCAAATATTTATTTATGGAAATATTTACAATTAAATGGTTTTATATTATATTTTAAATGTCAATTTCTTGCAGCCATGCAATGTTCTTTGTTAGGAAAATACTCGCATTTTTACATAAAATACTCGTACATACTTTTAAAACAAATTCCCTCTTTCGCACGTTTTGCAATTATTCGCGCTATTGGAGTGGACTGATTTATACATGTATGCAATACAAGTCGTATTATGTTCACCACAAGTACTCCAATTATGAATTCTTTTCATATATTTTCTTTAGTCAATTAATTACGGGACATGTAAAAAATCATATATGCCCAAAATATGATTACTTATCCTTGTCATCCCCAAATTCTGTAACGGCTTTTCTGAGAAATTTTCAAAATTAAAAAATTTGATTGGACCTTCAATACGAGTAAAACCTGTAAAAACGCATAGAAGCACAACTTACTCGAAACCTATGAGGTGAACTCAAAGTTATTCATAGAACCAAAAAAAAAAAAAAAAACTCAAAGTTATTCTAAAAATTTAATGTCGCAAAATGAAAGAGAGAAAAAGTAAATAAGAAAACAAAATAATTGAAATGACAAGGTCACGTCAATAAGATGAAAACAACGTGTGGTTTTAGATACATTGCATAATAGAGTTTATGGTCTTTTATGAGCACCGTGTCCGTGTAAATTTTCAGCTTTGATTAAAAAAGTAAAAAAAAAAAAAAAAAATTAGAACCGTTCAGGTTGAAATCTATCAAACAACCAAAATCTGCTTCATTTCAATGCAACGGCGAAAAATCACGAGGGCATCGTACCCAGTGGATACTATAGGCTGACCCGGTGGTCTCTTTGTAGGAAGAATGACAAGGGGGAGCAAAGGCTTACCGGCATAAGATTGTCAAAATCCATAGGGGTGTCGTGGCGGATACGAAGACCAGCGGTTGGGTTGCGAGATCGTTATATTCAAAGCACCAAGGCTTCTACTTGCCATTATCGACATCATCCAAAATGAGAAGCAACTCATTGCAGAGATGTCTTTTTATCAAAACGAGAACATATTCTAGAAAACCCTCTTCAATGATGATTCAAGCAGGTGTCTGAAATGCTCCGGACTTCGAATCAATAGGAAAATGATAATAACTTTGACTTCTAACTTTAGTGCTAATCCATATGATTTATAATAAAAAGAAGAAAAATCAATGGGAAATTGGATTATAATTCTTTTGAGAAAAAATCAATGGGAAATTGGATTATAATTCTTTTGATGTTTTCTTTGTATTAGATTATATTTAGTTTTTTTTCTATGGTCAATTTAACGCTAACTTTTGAACCCAGTGAAAATCTTTCAGCGGTGTGTTTCTTGTGAAAATCTTTTACCAAATGTTGTGTTTTGGTTTTTATTATAGAAGATTCAAGTTCTGTGTTGAGCTTAGACATAGAATGTCAAATACATGGAGGAGCCTTATTTATCAACTTATATATACAACCTTAACAATTGATACTCGAATGACTTGAATACTAACAGCTCTTGAGCACAAATTACACCAGAATTTAATCAATTATGTAATCTGGACACTAACAGTTATAACTCGAGCTCAAATTATGTTGAAGCTTAATCTACGACAAAATTTGTTTTAAGTGTAAAGTTGGAATTTAATCAACAACAGTACTCTAGAGTGAGAAACATAACGCTGGAATCTAATTAACAACGCTGGGTTTGTGGAACAACAAGGGAATCTAATCAACGATATTGGATCGGATAGAGATACTCGTTAAAATTTAATTAGCAATGGCAATCTGGAAACTACAGCTAACATTCGATAAAGTAAAGATAAAGTAAAGATAATTGTTGTGCTGTTTGGGGGGTGTTTCTCAATAGTAGGGCTGTGGTATTTATAGAGTAGATTGATTGTTCCTCAGTCGGCCGCTCTTTCTTGGACACTACTATTCGCATTCTCCACATTTTCCACTTTTTGTTGATGACTTTATATCCTTTAATAATCATTTCTTGCCTCGTCGATGATGCTCGTGTGGCTTGTTCCTCAAGCAAACAATCACTTCTATTTTTATGCACATTTCTTGCAGCATTTATTCTTGCTCAAGTTCTAACACTAATTTTGCTTTGTCTTCAAATCTAGTGCACTGTTCCTGTGGCATGACATGTGGCAATTAATCTCCAGGCCATCAACTTTAGAGTTGGTTTTCAGAATCTCATAAAGGCTCAATTCAAGTAGCCTTCACGAAAGCCGTTTTACCCTTAGCTTTGCAAGTCAAAATGGAGCATTTCGTCTAGCGATCTCTCGTGATCAGCATGTGGTTTCGAGAGTAATTTTGGGTGTCAACAATAACTAAATACAAATTGTATTTGGGTTGGAAAAGTACAAAAAAAAAAGTTCTAATTTATTACACTCGTGCTAATTTAATCTTAAAGCTTTCAACTATAACAATTGAGTTTCAAGCCTTTTGACAATTTGCCAACATAGTCCATTCAACCAATTTTGACTGAAAATTGTTAACATAAATATCAATCATTTTGTATAGCAAGACTGACGCTAGCACGAAATTTATTTACAATTTTTGAATATTTTTTTCCGAAATTTCCTTTCTTTTCTTTTTTTCTTTTTTCACAACTCTGGGGCAGCGAGGTCATCAGGTAACCATCACTAGCCACAAGTGAGGGCCAACACTCTTGCGTATTGGCTAGCTAGGCAAGGATGTCGCAGTTCTCACCATCATTGTTGCTAAGATCCAAGTGAGGGTGATGTGGCCCTTGCCCAGACCAGCTGAGGGCGTAGTGGCCCTTGTCGACAAATAGATGAGGGCTTGATGTCCTTGCCTGTGGCCAACAATGGCTCGAAGTCCCCCGCCTATGGCTAACAAGGGGTGGAGGCCCTCTCTTAGACCTCACCCATGGCCAACGAGGGTTGACTAGTGACTTTGCCAACCCATAGTTGGGAAAAGAAAAAGAAAGGAAAGAAAAGAAAATACAAAAGTAGAAAAAGAAAAAAGTAATAACAAATTTGGGGAAAAAAATATCTACGTTAGTATTAGTCATGTCATGTGAGATAACCGACTTCCATGTGAATGATTTTCAACTAAAATTGGTTGGATTTATAATATTGATAAAATGTGAAAATGTTTAAAACTTAATTAACACAATTAAAAATTTTAAAATTGAATTGACATATGTACAATAGGTTCGGTTTTTTTTTTTTTTTGGATACTTTTTCCCTTTTGGGCACCTCCATTCTAAGGATATAAGTGCTCATAATAGATAAGATAATTTCAGTTTGCAAATTGAACCATGACTAGAAGATAAATTCAAATTAGAGGTGAAGGATGATAAAATTGTTTTGCATATTTTGAACTCGAGTTGCTTTAATAATAATTATTTGGGTAATAAACCAAATGGAGTTAGGCAGTATCTGAATCGACCTTGTTTTTTAAAAACTTTCAGCTCTCAGCATTTGATCTTTAACTTCTGTTTAATGTTGACCACTTCGAATTCCTAAAACTAAATAATCATGGATTTTTTGGACCTCCTTAAATCATTAAATGTTTTTACTATTTTTAGATTAAAACAGTTCTTTAGTTTTCAAGGGGAAGAACTTTGTTAACTGTTTGTTCCGTTAATTAATTTTTAATATTCGAAAGAAAAATAAAAAGTAGAATGGTTCGAATAAAAAACGAATACTTTATGGGATGTGCCACTCGTAGAGACATGAACACATGTGAATCAATGATATCTCACTTCTTTTGCACTAAAATACACATACAATATAAGATTAGAATTTCATTCCTAAGATTATATTCTGCGTCTCGAATATTTTTTAGAGTTAACGTTGTGACTTTTATATTAGAAATCATGGTTTTTGTTCGAGGAAAAAACAAATCTCTTATCAATTCACTGAATTAATAGAGAGCTAAAAAGCAATTTTGCATCTTGAGTTTTGTTACTAGACACTAGGTTTTTTAACTTCGTGACTTTTATATAAGAAATTGTCATTATCTTGAAAAAATACGGACCTACCGATCAATTCAATACTCTCTCTCTCTCTCTCTCTCTCTCTCTCTCTCTCTCTCTCTCTCTCTCTCTCTCTCTCTTGTGTGCGGGGGAATGGTGCCACCCGTTGTTGGATATTTAACAAATTATATGTGAATATACGAGTCAATATTTGTATATTGTCGAAATTTTTAGGTGTTTTGGGCTAGAAAAGGCAAAGTATATATACCAAAGTTATTTTATCGTACTATAAACGAAGGGTAGTTAAATCTTTTTGTTTATGAAGCTTTTGTCTAATTTCTAACTTCTAAGACTTCGATATGGATAGGGGTGATTGATTTTAGAGTGAGCCAATTCTCACCCTAAAACTGGTAATCAGACAAAAATCGCTGGTTCCTAATTTGTGAAATCAAGAATCGGCTTACCTAGGCCTAGACCAACCTAGGAACCAGATCGATAGATCTGGTTCGGTTTTTGAGTGTGCTCAGGAATTGACAATATCAATCCAAACACTAAGCATAATAATACTTTTCAGATTTGTTCACGCATTTATTCAAACATTTTAACTAACACATATGATCGGTTGCTAAATTGGTGAGAGGAGACAAAAGCAAGAGAGAGAGAGAGAGAGGGGCATGAGTTGAGTCTTGAGATGAGACTTTGAGAGGGAGGCGTTGAGCGAGAGGGATGCGATTCAAGCAAGACCTGAGTGGGTAAAAAGAAGTGAGAGTGATAGGCATGAGCATGAGAGAGACATAAGCAAGAGGCATTGAGATGCAAGGGAGGCATGAGCACTAAGTGACTGAAAAGAAGTGAGAGTGATAGGCGTGAGCAATGAGTATGACTAAATCGTTTGAAAAGAATAAGAATTAGGGTTTTGGAATAGAAGGAATTAATATATATATCGATCTAGTTCGGATGGTTGCGGCCACACATAAAATCAGGAACTAAATCGATATTTACCAATTGCAAATTTCTAGAACTGGGAAATGCCCAAAATCGTGTTGGGTGGTCTTAAGCCTCTCTCACCCCCAAAAATTAGCTCAAATGGTGAGTTTTTTCCTCACACTCATGAATTGACCACCCCACAATCGATGTGGGACAACTTCAACAATCTCTTGTGTGACTATCGAGTTCAAATTTGTTGGCAACCTTGGCTTAGATACTATGTTGGGTGGTTTTTGGCCTCTACCAACCCATAAGCTAGTTTAGAGAATAAGGCTTTTTCTTATACTTATACTTATAAACCAACCACCAGTAACCTCAAGAAACTAGGCAGTTTGAATTGAGTCTTGTGCTCATCCCTAAATATAGATGAGGTAAAGTGTAATGGGTGCAAAATGTTATGTACAGTTTTATAAATTTTCCCATATATAGAAAACGAGGAGCTCCCATAGGTTCCCTTTACATTGTCTTTTTGAATGTGAATGTGTGTTTTGAGTCACTTTTTTTTTGTTATTATTTCAAACTATGTCTACTATGATGCAAATGCCCCAAACTTTTTTTTTTGTATCACTAAAAATCACAAACATCCTAAACTTTTTTGTGTTATAAAAATTTATATTAGTGTGACAAATATATCTCGGATAGAATTAAAATAGAGAGTGTATATAAATAAGTCTGGATTTTTTTTATGACAAAGAAAAGGGGAGGGTATCACACACCTTTTAACTTTTTATAATATTAAATGCTCGAAACCTTGAAAAAGTTGCTTTCACTGACTTTTGGATACATATATTTTTTTAGTTCTTTTTTAAAACCTGACTTCTTTATAAGTGAGGTAAACATAAGAGAGGAGAACGATTTAAGTGGGCTCATTGGTGGAAACAAACCTAATCGAGCACCACATAACCAAGAGCTTTTACAGCATCACACGTGAATTCCAAAAGAGCCACAATAGAATTTCCCATTAATATCTAACACCCCATACTCTCATAACTAGACCATGCACACTAGCCACACAACATCAAAGGCAGTGCCGTCCGAGAATTCTTGTGGTGCATGGCCATGATCGACCTAAAGAAGGCCATCGTGCTCAAGCCCCTCTTGTCTCATCCATTTCAGGTAGCGCTGACCGTACCAAATGGTGAACGCATCTGTGGCACGTATCACAAACCCTTGCACTGCATGTAACCAGTAAGGGTTGCACTGGCGCTCATACCCGATCCACCGCACGCTCGCTCTGCTGAACATCTCGGGAGACGGCACGAGCATCAGGCGCCTCCTCAACATGATCATCTTTGTAGCTATGAAAGGGGGGACCTATATCAGGAGAATTCGAGAATGTCAGTTTCAACTTCTTCTGTACCGTATACGGCTTGTATGTAAACTTAATTCAACGTGTAGAGTGATTCTTTTGACCGGTGCTTTATACATGTATAATCTAATGCGTAGCTTTAGCCCAGCATGGAGTAGCATTAATTTAACTTGCAAGCACAGTAGCTACACGTGGCCTTGCCCTATGAGAGAAACATGGGGGTGTAATGGTGTTAATTTCCGCGAAGTTTCATCGTTCAAATCGACGGTTGGGATAACATGGAGAAACCAGGGTTGTCATCCTTCAAACCGGGGAATCAGCATGGGGCTCGTGTAGGTTGATGACTTGATGACGAAGACGATGTTTGATGTGCGAAGAAAGACGAAGGTGATAACACCAGCACGGTAGCAGGTGCTACTGAAGATGCACACACGCATGTGAGAGAGAGAGAGAGGATGTAACATGGGAATGATTACGGTACGGTACTATTAGTTAAGTAGTAGATATTAATTAATTCATGAAATGCTCACACTAATCAATTATGTGTGAGAAATGATATCTGAACCGATGACACGAGGATTTTTTTTTCTATTATATGACCATTCTTTACACATTGCCCTCATTTTACTAGATAAGTTGGTTTGCTTAATATATTAGAAATATTCAGAAAACATTGAATTCGTCGAACTATTTGGCGTGTGTTATTATTAATTATTTTTTTGGTCGGAGGCGTGTGTTAGTTTAAGTGAAAGAATTTTCTGCGAATTAATTTCCCAAACTTTCACACTTTGGTTTGTTGAAAATGGTCTGTCAACGAAAAATTATTTACAATCAAAGAAAATATATATGCTAAAAGTTAGGAAAGTGAAATTTTTAATCTGAAAAGGAGAAAATATTTTCCTGGGGTTTGATTTCCCGAAGAGTATTTTCCTATATTATAAATTTTCTTCGAAATAACGACACTCTTTATTGCGGTTGTCTATGAAAACCAGGGAGGTCCTTACTTGTCGTTTTGGAAAATATGAGAAAGCTCGCTAGTTAGGTTGTTCATGAAATACTTCACTGCCTTATTAGATTGGGTAAGACGCAAGCCAAATGAGCTCGAGTAGATGACTCAAGCATAACTTTTATTATAGTTTTTCTATGGTAGCTAAAATTTTTTTGGCCGGGGTTGAGACATACCTCACCTGTTGCTGAAATGTTAAGTTTAAGGTGTTGCCGAAGCACCAAATATCCCCTAGATGCTTATTATCACAGCCTCATCAAATTTGAGTGTGAAAGCTTATTATCGACAATACACCCAAGATTGGATCTTCACAGACAACCAAGGTTTTTTTTTTTTTTTTAAATTGCGAATATATTGGGAAATCGAATAAGTGAATTTTTGACTTACAAATCAACTCTTGGACTAACTTGTCCAATTGGCAGAAAGTGCTATACTTAAAATTTGATAAATAAATGGACCAAAGCTAGGTTGATCGTTTTACTTACGTTCATGTATTGAAAATTTCGACATGATCTTTGTATATTATACATAAACAATTTATAGTAAACATTTACCTGACATTGAATATCAATCCCCACCTCCTTGTACTCAAGGACGATGCCCCTCGAGAACATTGCCATAAAGCTGCGATTAACAAACAAATTACAATTCTTACTCAAGACCGATGCTCCTCGAGAACATTGCCATAAAACTGCAATTAACAAACAAAAAAGAATTCTCATTTAGCATATGCAAAGTCCACGATGATACGGTCTGGTCTCCTCCATTGACGGAGGAGGTGAGGTGACGCCGGCTATTTGACAGAGAGAGCGAGGCGGCTTAGAAGTGGTGGATGGTGTCTATGGACGAGGAAATGTCAAGGCCGCATCTTTCTATTGGTTGGGACGGTGACCGGCGGTCGCGACTGTGGCGGCGGCAAGGTGGCCAGGTAGAGAGGATGAGCTGAAGCGGTCGTCCCAGTTGAAGACTAGCTTTCTTAGTTGCATAACTGTTAAGAAGTGATCGGTTTACTAGAGAAATCTAGGATAATTATACAAAAAAATCTGGTCATCAGGCGGTAATTGAAGTGCGTGGAGTTGTCTAGACCTTTTTGTAGAAAAATTTTAGACAAGATATGAGTGAATGGGTTAAAAAGAAGACACGTAGCCTGTGTCTTTGCCTCTTGTAAATCTCCGTATAAATAGGCATGACGGGCATTGTAGAAGAAAAAAAAGAGATTAAAAAAAAAAAAAAACTATTCCTTCCCTTAACGTGGAATGCACACTACAATCCAATGAACTTTCCCTTCCTTTCTTGTGCTTCTAATCATCCCATGACTAGTATTGTCCCGCGTACATAAACTCTTGGTTCATGCTTAAAAATTTTCGGCCACCGATGAAATGTCACACTCCCTCTAACATGGAACGTCACACTCCATCTAAATGGAAGCTATAATTGGACAGTATTTGTGGAACCCGCACCATTCCAAAGAGGAATTATCAATCTATCCTGCTCATTCTAAGTTTCATCTATCAAATCTCATATGACTTTTAAGTAATCAAATTATTTCTCTTGATTCAGAATCAGATAGGTTGTCCACGATTCAGGGACGACCATTAAAAATTAATGTATCAAATATATATTAGATGGAACTAAAATAGATGATATATATGTCATATCTATATAAGTTGGGGGTATTTGTGTATAATAAGTATAGTTTGGGATTTTTTCGTCACATCTGCCTCATTACTTTTGACTTTTTTAAAGTTTGTGTCACAAGCCTTTTGATTTTTTATAATATTAATTACTCAAGACTTTGAAAACAATGCTTATACCAACTTTTAGATACATATTTATTTATTTATTTATTTATTTAGTTATTATTTATTTTCGGAATCTGATTTCATTATAAGTGAAGTAAAGATAGGAGAGGACAACGATTTTAAGCGGGCCCAGTGGTGGAAACCTTATTAAGCACACAACCAAGAGCTTTTACAGCATAACATGACAATTCCAAAAGAGCCACGACAGGCTTTTTAAGACCATGCACCCTAGACACCCAACATCAAAGGCGGTGCCGTCCGAGAATTATTGTGGCGCATGGCCATAGATGGCCATCGTGCTCCAACCCCTCCTTTTCTCATCCATTTTACGTAGCGTTGACCATACCAAATGATGAATGCCTCTGTGGCACGCACCACGAACCCTGGCACCGCATGTAACCAGTAAGGGTTGCGCTGACGCTCGTACCCGATCCACCGCACACTTGCTCCGCTAAACATCTCGGGAGACGGCAAGAGCATCGAGCACCTCCTCAACATGGTCATCTTTGTAGCTATGAAAAGGGGGACCTATATCAGGAGAATTCGAGAATACGTAAATTTCCACTTTTTTGGACCGTATATGGCTGGTATTAGGGTACGGTTTTGGGGGTCAGCAGTAAGTGAGTGAGGCATGCAGGGTTAATAAATTTACCGACCCATTTCACTTATTACGAAAGTATACAATCAATATTGCACGCTTCTTTCCACAGATATTTTTTTTTGGTAATATAATATCGTTGTTGACACCTAAATTTTGACGACCCATTTAGACATTTATCGTATTAAAAAATTAGGGGTTAATTTTATCCCCGAAAAAATAAAATCACATGGCATATATTTTATGAACATTTTTATTTATTTTATTGGACCGACGGCGAGTGCAAAATTTTTCACATATTCCATTGGGATTTTCATATATTTAGGCAATATACACCGAGTGATGTATTTTTGATGGAAATGAAATTCTCGAATGAAATATTGGAAAACAAAAATTGCGCGTGGTGGGATGATATATTCAATAGTATTTTGCACGAGCAAAGTTGGCAATGAAATATACCACGGAGATACAATTTTTCGGTGTATAAAAGGAGTCGCGTACGGTGGGGAGCAGAGGAGGCCACACAAATTGAAAACACGGCCACGTTGAAGGGAGGCCTCTCTCGAGTTTTAGGTTAAAAAAATTCTAGCATGAGAAAGAGAAGAAAAGCTTTGGGTTTTCTCCGTTCGTTCCTTGGAAAAAGAAAGCTTCTTGGCGAAAGTGGAGAAAAGTCAAAAGCAATAGAAGCTTTTGCTTCTTCTGAGAGAGTATGCGAGAAAGAGCAGAGGGAGAAGTGACGTAAGAGCAGAGAGAGAAAGAAAAAAAAGAGAGGAAAAAACAAAGCAATCACTGTTCGTCTTCTACCTCTGTACGCGCCGACCTTCGAGCAGCACCAGCACTACCGTCAGAGCCACAGCCGCGACCCGTCTCCTCACGACGACCCGAAGTCCCACCAGAGCCCACACCGTTGGTCTGCTGCCCCACCGGACGCCGCACCGATCCCTGCCGCCGCGACCCGCCTCCGTCCGACGCTCAGCAGATCTGCTCCGACGCCCAGCAGATCCCCCTCTGACTCTGTTCCACCAGCCCGACCAAGCTGCCTCTGTGTCAATCCGCGACGACCTCGACGTTGCTCCTAGTCCGTTTGTCGCCGGTCCGCCTGCCACCGTCCTCGACGCAAGCTTCGCGCCCCCTGCAGCGCTCGAGTTCCCCTGCAATAGCCGAGGCCCAAGCCCTCATTCGGACCCGCGACGCCGCTTCTGCTCCTGCTCCGCCCCCGTCTGCCCAGAAGTCGCGACTCCACTGTACTCCCTCGCTGCTGTCTCCGCCTCTACTCCGACGACCCGATGCCAGCAACCGCGACGCCTGACGCCTGACGCCGTTGCCCCAAAGACCAGCGACTGATGTCCCTGCTCAGCGTCCGGCGTCCGCTCCGCCTCTGCTCCGACGTCGCTGCTGCCCTTGCGACGCCCCCGTGCCGATGCCCTGCTCTGCCGGAGTCCCTCGTCGGCGTCTATCCTCGCTGTCCGCGCCGAACGAGCTGCTCGCTGTTCCGGAGCTCCGAACGACGTCCGAGATTTCTTTTTTAGGAAAAAACAGAAAAAAGAAATCAAATTTGGTATATTTGCTTTATTTTATTAGGCAAGTTTATCTTATTTTTTATTTTATTTCTTGTTTACTTATTTGAAATATTTCTCCATGCATAATTGGAAATTCTGACATACCAGCTGATTCGCAACCGCGTCTGAGTTCTTTATTTCATCTATAAGACTTTAGATGAAATAATTAATCAAGCGGGAATAAAATTGATATTTTGATCTTTAAGGCTTAAGATCAATTTATCGATTTTACTAGCGAAATATTATCCATTGATCTGAATGATGTGTGATATTTTTTTTGGGTGATTTTGAACGGACTTGATTGCTTTATTTACCTTGAAATATGTCTGAGTTAGAATATTGCATTTTAGGATTATTTAGGTTAAGATAATGTTTTAGTTTAAATTAGGATTTAGCTCAACCTAATTCCTAATATAAATTAAATAGGATCTTAATCTAATTAGGTAATTCTCACATTTCACCAAATTTCGAATTTCATGAAAAATACAAAAAAAAAAATGCCATAGGCTAAATTAGTTTTATTGTTTAGGATAAAATGCATTCTTTTAGGAAAAAGAAAAAAATGTTATATGCACGTCATTAGGGTTAGATTCACTGAGATGCATATCATTTAGTATTTTTGCTAGGCCCATTTAATTAGAAATTACATGTCATTAGAATTAGGTCATTTAGTTAATATCGCATTGCATATTGCATGATTTTTCATTAATTAAATGAAAAACAAAAAATATTGCGTGTTAATTAGAAACCATATCTAGGGTTGTTGATGTGGATTTTAATTTAACATTGCAGATGCTTTCGATACTTTGAGGTGAGTTTTTGCAATTTATTTATTATTTATCTAGGTATTAAATTGGTGGTTTGTGCACACGCATGATAACTTCACATGTTAGGGAAATAGATTTAAAATCAATTCAAGCTGCTTGCCAAACATTTTTGAAAATAAAAGAATGGTACCGAAAGGGCGTTAGAAAAGTCTAGCGTAACCAAGTCCCCAAACTCATAATCTCTAGTTCGTAGGAGTAAAGTAAATCTTCCGTTACTTTACTTGAGTTTCTAATCGACCCACTAAAAAATAGATTAGTGGCGACTCATTATTAAAAAATCAATTGCATGCTAAGAACTTGAACCTAAGTCGCGAATTGGTATGGGCTTGGGAGAGCTCAAGTTAAGTTTAGGCTTAACAATCCATTAGCCAAACCCTAGGTGGTTTACACTCGGAAAATTGGTCACGACAGCTTGGCGACTCCGCTG
This sequence comes from Eucalyptus grandis x Eucalyptus urophylla, assembly GCA_028830015.1. Lineage (NCBI taxonomy): Eukaryota > Viridiplantae > Streptophyta > Magnoliopsida > Myrtales > Myrtaceae > Eucalyptus > Eucalyptus grandis x Eucalyptus urophylla. The sequence continues at coordinate 59,080,307 of CM054200.1, read as the reverse complement.
GGGAACTTGAGTTGAAACTCTTAGTGGACTTAGGCCAATTTTATTTTTTGAAAAATGTTTTTGTTTGGCAGCAAGGATCCTAGGTACGTCCCTAGCATTTAAGGTGTTAAATGTTTTTGCAGATGGGGAGATATAAGGGGAGTAGTCTTTGCTAACCTTGTCTTGCAGGTTGGAGTTGGGGATGAATGTTTTAAATTCAAGTTATTGAAGTTTTGCTTGATTTAAATTGTTGTGCATGGCTTGCATTTAGCACTACACTTTTACACACAACCTATCGCCGGCCTGGGCTGCACTATGATATTTAGGATGGTATTGAGTTGGATACGACTTCGACCGCGAGGCCGCGTAGTAGAGGTTGCCCAACTCAATCCCGAAAGTTTTTCTTGGTGTCAAGAATGTTTACCTCTGCCCGCGAGGTTGCGTCGCATTGGGGTATCATTCTTGACTGAGCCAGAGTTAGGAGGACTTAACTTAGTATGCGAGGTTGCAACTAAGTCATCCCACCCTTTTAACTCCACTTTGCTAAACCTGTCTAGAGTAGAAATCAAGCCTCACATCTCATGTGCATGTCTATGTGATTGTTGTCGATTTTTCTTGGTGAAGTAAGTTTCCTATCCCTATACCATGCAATTTATTTTGTCGTGCTTTTAGTCTGTCCATGACAATTTAGGTCAATCATTAATTTAACTTCTTTGTCAATTAGAAATGAAATGAGGAAATTGCCATGTAATAAATCATTTGGAAAATAACAAAAAAAAAATAGAGAATTTGTTTTCAACTCATGTCTTTATTAGGGAGATTCAAATTTAAGCTTCATCCTTGCTAGGGCGTCCCATGTCTTTATTTTCCTAGTCTATTTTTAGGAAATTCTCTTCATGTGTGGACTTTTCGTGACAAAAAAAAGAAAAAAAAAGTGAAAAAATAGATTAGATCGTTGTCATGGAATGGCTCTCTCTATTTACACCTCATGCTTACATGTTCCCGTTCATTTGAATAGGTGATTATGGAGCTATACCGCTCGCCCATCTGTACATGTTCGAGAGCTAAGATGACGGATCAAAGCAGAGTGAGAAATTGTGACTCAAAGAAGAGAGCCAAAAGAACTTTTGAACCATCTCATTTTTCTGAGGTAGCCAAATTTAATGCCAACATGAAAAGACTAGTGAAAGGAAAAATATCTGACCTGAAGGGTTTGCATCACAAGATCAAGGATGGTGAAGAATCCAATTACACATGATTCATGGTCCTAAATAGTTCGATTTCCTCATTTAATTAGGGGCATGCACCTTCCCCTACATGAGAATTTTTATCGCTTTTAGGGATTGATTTCAATTTCTTATGTGCTTGAACATCACATTCCAATAAATGTAATTCAATTGATGAATATCAATAAAATTACAAGTTTTGTTTTGAGGACATGATGGGTATACCAAACCAGCCTGATGACGATATCCAACAATGAAAAGAAAATATCATCCATGGAGAAATTCTGAGGACTGGGCTTCTTCATGCTTCCTCGTCCAAAATATTCCTCAAAAAGAAAAAAAATCATTTTTGAAGCCATTTCCAAAAGCATGCATTAGGTTACCCTTGTTTGTTTTTCTAAACAGAGAGTCGTTTGAAAATAACGCGTCAATTTCCAGGGATAGCAGGCCCATTGATTTGGGAACATACATCCGAAGGAAAAATAGGCGTGGGGCAAGGGATCATTTCCTAGCTGATCTTGATGACATCTCCCAAGAGTAAAGAAGACACTACTTATCCTCTTACTTGTCCCGAGCGATTTCCTTGCACATCAATAAGAAACTGAGGGCAAGTCAAAAGAAGATCATCTAGATTCCACAGTGTGATGTGTGACACATCTCATTACAATTTGTGTGAGATGTCATTCTCGAAAGCCAAATGAAGTTTCTCATTTCCATGAGAAAATGATGAAACAAGTCAAAAGAAGATCATCCGTCTTGAATGAAATGGATACATTGCCTTCATGAATATAATTAATTTCGGAATTGACACTTTTGTTCTTTTCCTTGCAGATGAAGAATTGGGGTACTACAGATTCTAGTAGTGACATGACTGAGACAAAATCTCAATCCGAGCCAAAATGGTTGTGCAATTTGAATTTACTCTGATGTTGCATAGTATCCTATTCATGCACGTTCTCTTGTGCAGGGAGCAAAAGCGAATCTCCACTTTTGATGGATAGAGACGATCCAAGGACATCCATTGCTGAGGCAATTCTTTTGTGGAGCGATTCCCCTGAATGAGTGCTTAAAACCATGTTTTGAGTACGATAAATTGTTTGCTTTGAAGTCACAAAAGCTTTTCATGTTTAAAGTTGCTTTTTCATATTGATTTAGCTCACCAATTTCACGTAGAGATTTGTCAAGATAGACAACTCAATGGAGTGACATCAATGTTTAAGAACGCTGAATGAGACGTATCAAGATGATGAAAGACAAGCCATATCCTATACACAGTCCCTTACTTATACACTTGTAAGATGAGTGTAGGAAGTTCCATACCCGCAAGGTAAAGAGTTCTCTTGCAAAAGGTACGATAACCGAAATGATAAGGGGCAATTCATTTTTCTATCCCAAACACTACATATGATCCATTGCTTAACCCCTTTGAGCTCCATACACTTGGGGAGATTCTTTTCAAATTACCCCTATCAAGAACCACCCCACACCGGGGCAAATGGGAGGTAAGATGGCATCATGAGGTGAGGAAAATGAAAAGGAATTTCTTGCTCTCACTTGCATTAATCTTCAAGTCACGCTATTTCATTGAATTCATGCGGTAATTTAAGTGCCTTAGGATGACGAAGAGCATTTCTTTCTCTATCCTATACACTTATATCCTTTGTATAGCTCACTTGAGCTTGCAATTTTTCATTTCTTTAAACCCAGTTGGTGATCATCCCCCACACTGGGGTAAGGCAAAAGGCAGATGAAGACTATTGAAAAGATCGAGTGTTATTCAAAGTGCAATTGCTTGACGCATACATTGTGCGCAAGAATTGAAATCAAAATAGAATTAAGGGGCATGAAAAAGCAGTGTGCCTGGTAAAAGCAAGACCAATGCCCATGAAAGAAAAAAAAATGAATAAAAACTAGGGGCATGAAAAAGCAGTGTGCCTGGTAAAAGCAAGGTTTAATGCCCATAGATGAAAAAGAGAGTCAAGATAAGTTGACTATCAATTGCAAGAATTGAATCTTGATGGAGCAATACTCAAAGAACTCAAAAGTTGAGTTTTTACAATCAATTGGGCATTTTATGAAGATAATCCCCGATGATGAAAAAGAAAACCGGTGGCAATGCCAAGATGATTACCAACCCTCACCATTCACACATTTTGAGCCTAATGATCCTTTCATTTCTCAACCCATGAACCCAGCCTACGTTACGTCCTTTACAAAGTCTCTTCAGATTAGGGCACTTGAATTAACATAGGAGTTCATATGTTTATAACCATCACTCGAAGAAGTGCGAGCAAGATTATTTCTTTCTCATTTTGCAGGGTTCTTGACTTGTAAACCCGGAGATGATTAAAGAGTTGTTCTTTCAATAGCCTTGACTCAAAGAGTCCCTTTGTTAAGCCGTTGATCGAGCCCACATTATGGTCCCTATTAAAGACCTCTCAGATTGGTAAGGTCGTACCGCTTGCGAGAAAACTCGGACCCTTGTTGGTATGATGACAGTGAGATGGAGTGATTCTCATAAAATAGCCTCTAAATGAGAGTGAGTGAAAGTCCTTTCTAATTGAAAGTCTCTCATTTAGTATTTTTAGGAAATCCATGTCATGAGTGAAGATTGTCTTGAATGATAATTCTCTCCAGCGGAAATTTGGGTGATGCGAAGGTCATTATGCATGAACCTCGATTGAATTAATGAGAATTTCACTAAATTTTGAAATGTGCATTCTAGAGTAGCTCAAATTGTCTATCTCTTTGATGAATGCATATCATTTTTTGCTCTAAATCACATCTGACAAGTAATTCAAGTTCTTTTCAGAATGTTTCATGATATTAGGAGATGAGAAACCTCCACCATGAGGTGAAAGACCTCCACGGGATATCTAAATTCCAAAAGTAATATCCCCAAGAATTAGAGATATCATCAGGTAAGTATATCTCTACCAGACTCTAAAATACTTGTCATTGTGCAGGTATTCTCTCTTAAGTGCATCGACACTTGACTTGGTCAAGCTGTCCAGTTATATCGACCTAGCGTGCTTTCGTAGCCCAGAGTCATTTTCATCGACTCGGCGTGCTTCCGTAGCCTGATGTCTCTTTCTTGACCTGGCGTGCTTTCGTAGCCCAGAGTTCATTTTATCGAATCGGCGTGCTTCCGTAGCCCGGATTTCTTTTATCGACCTGGCGTGCTTTCGTAGCCCAGAGTCCTTTACACCGATACTCAATGGAGTTGTCCCCCAAAGATTTTTCCTCCAGATTCAAACTGATTAAGGCGACTGAAGAATGGTTCGAGTCCTGGTCATATGATTTCTGTCGCAAGGCTGGGCGACCGAAGAATGGTTTGGGTCCTAGCCAAGCAAAACCTCAATCTAGGTGACCGTAGAATGGTACGGGTCCTGGAAAAATAATTTTCTTCGTCGAGGCGACCGTAGAATGGTATGGGTCCTAGACAACACCTATTTCTTCATTCAGGCAATCGTAGAATGGTACGAGTCCTGGAAAATGAATCCCCGTTTAGGCGACCGTAGAATGGTACGGGTCCTAGACAAAACCTTTCTGCCGTACTGGGCGACCGTAAAATGGTACGGGTCCTGGGAAAGCAGTTCTTTACAAAACTTTTTTGCTGTACTGGGCGATCGTAGAATGGTACGGGTCCTGGGAAAGCAGTATCTTCACAAAGTCATGTTACTATTCTAGGCGACCGTAGAATGGTACAGGTCCTGGATAGGTAGTACCCACTACCTCGAATTACTCTATCATCCTTGAAGGTAAGTTATTCCAGGTAGGTTCAACTATCATTTGCATTAGCATTTCCATGCATCATACAAATTGCATTAAAAAATATAATTCATGTTCCGACAAAAAAAATCATTCACTGCATGTGCATGGTCAAAATTTAGGTCTCAATTTGTCTTTGAAGGCAACCTTTACGAGCTCACCTTCAAAGAGGGGCAGCTGTTGACACCTAAATTTTGACGACCCATTTAGACATTTATCGTATTAAAAAAGTAGGGGTTAATTTTATCCCTGAAAAAATAAAATCACATGGCATATAGTTTATGAACATTTTTGTTTATTTTATTGGATCGACGGCGAGTGCAAAATTTTTCACATATTCCATTGGGATTTTCATATATTTAAGCAATATACACCGAGTGATGTATTTTTGATGGAAAGGAAATTCTGGAATGAAATATTGAAAAAAAAACATTGCGCGTGGTGGGATGATATATTCAATAGTATTTTGCACGAGCAAAGTTGGCAATGAAATATACCACGGAGATACAATTTTTCGGTGTATAAAAGGAGTTGCGTACGGTGGGGAGCAGAGGAGGCCACACAAATTGAAAACACGGCCACGTTGAAGGGAGGCCTCTCTCGAGTTTTAGGTTAAAAAAATTCTAGCATGAGAAAGAGAAGAAAAGCTTTGGGTTTTCTCCGTTCGTTCCTTGGAAAAAGAAAGCTTCTTGGCGAAAGTGGAGAAAAGTCAAAAGCAAAAGAAGCTTTTGCTTCTTCTGAGAGAGTATGCGAGAAAGAGCAGAGGGAGAAGTGACGTAAGAGCAGAGAGAGAAAGAAAAAAAAAAGAGAGGAACAAACAAAGCAATCACTATTCGTCTTCTACCTCTGTCCGCGCCGACCTTCGAGCAGCACCATCACTGCCGTCGGAGCCACAGCCGTGACCCGTCTCCTCACGACGACCCGAAGTCCCACCGGAGCCCACACCGTTGGTCTGTTGCCCCATCGGACGTCGCGCCGATCCCTGCCGCCGCGACCCGCCTCCGTCCAACGCTCAGCAGATCTGCTCCAACACCCAGCAGATCCCCCTCCGACTCTGTTCCACCAGCCCGACCAAGCTGCCTCTGTGCCGATCTGCAACGACCCCGATGCTACTCTTGGTCCGTTTGTCGCCGGTCTACCTGCCACCGTCCTTGACGCAAGCTTCGCGCCCCCTGCAGCGCTCGAGTTCCCCTGCAATAGACGAGGCCTGAGCCCTCATTCGAACCCGCGACGCTGCTTCTGCTCCTGCTCCGCCCCCGTCTGCCCAGAAGTCGCGACTCCACTGTACTCCCTCGCTGCTGTCTCCACCTCTACTCCGACGACCCGACGCCAGCAACCGCGACGCCTGACGCCTGACACCGTTGCCCCAAAGACCAGCGACTGATGTCCCTGCTCAGCGTCCGGCGTCCGCTCTGCCTCTGCTTCGATGTCGCTGCTGCCCTTGCGACGCCCCCTTGCCGGTGCCCTGCTCTGCCGTAGTCCCTCATCGGCGTCTATCCTCGTTGCCACGCCGAACGAGCTGCTCGATATTCCGGAGCTCCGAACGACGTCCGAGATTTCTTTTTTTAGGAAAAAACAGAAAAAAAAAAAATCAAATTTGGTATATTTGCTTTATTTTATTAGGCAAGTTTATCTTATTTTTTATTTTATTTCTTGTTTACTTATTTGAAATATTTCTCCATGCATAATTGGAAATTCTGACATACCAGCTGATTCGCAACCGCGTCTGAGTTCTTTATTTCATCTATAAGGCTTTAGATGAAATAATTAATCAAGCGGAAATAAAATTGATGTTTTGATCTTTAAGGCTTAAGATCAATTTATCGATTTTACTATTGAAATATTATCCATTGATCTGAACGATGTGTGATATTTTTTTTTTGGGTGATTTTGAACGGACTTGATTGCTTTATTTACCTTGAAATATGTCTAAGTTAGAATATTGCATTTTAGGATTATTTAGGTTAAGATAATGTTTTAGTTTAAATTAGGATTTAGCTCAACCTAATTCCTAATATAAATTAAATAGGATCTTAATCTAATTAGGTAATTCTCACATTTCACCAAATTTCGAATTTCATGAAAAATACAAAAAAAAAAAAAGCCATAGGCTAAATTAGTTTTATTGTTTAGGATAAAATGCATTCTTTTAGGAAAAAGAAAAAAATGTCATATGCACGTCATTAGAGTTAGATTCACTGAGATGCATATCATTTAGTATTTTTGCTAGGCCCATTTAATTAGAAATTACATGTCATTAGAATTAGGTCATTTAGTTAATATCGCATTGCATATTGCATGATTTTCATTAATTAAATGAAAACAAAAAAAAAAATATTGCGTGTTAATTAGAAACCATATCTAGGGTTGTTGATGTGGATTTTAATTTAACATTGTAGATGCTTTCGTTGCTTTGAGGTGAGTTTTTGCAATTTATTTATTATTTATCTGGGTGTTAAATTGGTGGTTTGTGCACACGCATGATAACTTCACATGTTAGGGAAATAGATTTAAAATCAATTCAAGCTACTAGTCAAACATTTTTGAAAATAAAAGAATGGTACCGAAAGGGCGTTAGAAAAGTCTAGCGTAACTAATCCCCGAACTCATAATCTCTGCTTCGTAGGAGTAAAGTAAATCTCTCGTTACTTTACTTGGGTTTCTAATTGACCCACCAAAAAATAGTTTAATGGCGATTCCTGATTAAAAAATCAATTGCATGCTAAGAACTTGAACCTAAGTCGCGAATTGGTATGGGTTTGGGAGAGCTCGAGTTAAGTTTAGGCTTAACAATCCATTAGCCAAACCCTAGGTGGTTTACACCCGAAAAATTGGTCGCGACAATCACTCCATGAGTTGTCCAAAAAGTCCTAAACCTATTATACGGTGAGCAATTTAGTTTTAAACCTTTTAAATGTATCAATTTAATTATAAACCTTTTGACGATTTACTTAGTCCTAAACTTTTTAATTGTGCTAATTTAATTATAAACCTTTTGAAGATTTATCAATTTAGTCCTAAACTTATTATTTGGATATTCGACCGGAAGGGCCACATTGCCAAATCATCAAAACGTTTAGGACTAATTGGATGAATGTTTGTGACTAAATTGATACAATTGAAAAGTACTGAACTGACCTTTGTATAATAAATTTAATACTTTCTGGACAATATAGCATCTTTCGGGAACACCTACCTTTTATGAGAACTCACAAGTGAAAGTGCAAATAAGTGATTGCATAGTCTGGCTGGAATGAAACATGACAAGATTTTCCCATGGACCACAAAATAGGCTGGATTATACGACCCCCAACATGCGTTATGGAATTGTCTCTAATCGCCAAGTACCTGGGCTTCTAATAATCTTTTCTCTATTCGTGAAGTCGTGCAGAATGAGAACTCGCCCCTAGTCTTTATTCTTTTGGGCTGAATATCACTCATTGAACAAGATTAAATTGATCTATTGGAACATGAGTGGTTGTCACGTTATTGGAAGAGAGTATATTATGCATCCATTTTACTACTGACACGGAGAATGGAGTCAATTGGTTTCAATAAAGTGATTGACAGTTATGAAGGGAAATTCATCGGTGTCTATTTTTTATTTTTTTTAAAGAAAAATGTAAACATTATAACAATGTTCTTCCGCGAATTTATGAGTGTTTAGTAAAGAGCAAAAGAAAGGATAAAAGAAAGGGGACACAAGAATTCTAACCATATCATCACAATACCTAAATGATATATGATTTTTCTCATATATTTACCTAACGTTTAATATCGATCTCTTGTCTCCTGTACTTTAGACTAATGCTTTTTGAGAACATTACCAAATAACTGCAATGAATCACATTGTTCTATCAAGTTCACATGATTGAACTATAACAATAAATATGATATAGACTTTGACACTGTTGCAAGGTCCTTTTAGATCCAAATAATGTCAAACCTACTAAATAGCTGGAATGTTAAGCAATGCACAAACTTTTATCCATCGTTGAATTTGATTAACTTCTTATTACTACTTATAGTCCATCACATTGTTTACCATGTCAAATTTGTATATAGCTACAATGCTGATATAGCTACAATCCCTAAAAGGAAATTAGTAAGAAAGTGAAGACTTTTGCGATATATATTGACAAATTACAGAAAAAAGAAGGCACAAAACTGGAGGAAAATCGAAACGTACGCTTTGGTGGAGGCATACAAGGTCAGAAGAGGAAACGAAGGGATACACACTGAGGAACCAGAACCACTGTTCAAGATCGCTCCTCTCACTGACCCAAAAAAAAAAAAAAAGCAAGATCGCTCCTCTCTTCCTCTTCAACATTCCATCGATCACTCCCTTCGTCGCCCACAGCGCTGCGTTGACGTTCACTCTCAACATGCTCTCCATCAACTCTCGATCCACCTCGTGAAAGCACCTCGGGTACGGATAAGCCGACCCCGCATTGTTGACGAGCAACCCGACGTCGATCCCTTCCGTGGCTCCCGCAATGGCTGCCGCTATCTCCTCTCCGCTCAGCTTCGTGAGGTCCGCGACCCCAGTCTTGACCTGGACAAACTATCTCATGCGTCGGATATACCATCACTCGGGAATTCACGCGAGTTTTTAACATAAATGGCATATGAAGTGCTAACTATGTGATGGACCTCGGTGGTTGCTCCGAATCTATCCCTCAGCTCACTCGAGGTGGCTTCGAGTTTGCTGGGGTTCCAGCCAATGAGCCCAAGGTTGACGCCCTTGGAGGCGAGCTCGAAGACCAGGGCTTTCCTGATGCCGTCGGTGGTGCCGGTGACAACGGCCCACGAGCCATAGTCCTGCAAGTCCTTCGGGTTCCTCAGGAAGTGGCGTGCAGCCATCGGGCGAAGGCGAGCAGGTTCTTGAAGAGCGAGATGAAGCATAGTATGGTGGCTGTGGCGATCAAGAAGTCCGCAAGTACCATCGCTTTGTGCGGAATGTGGTTTCACCAGATAAAGTAGTGGTGGCAATTGCTAAACATTTATAGACGTGTCTCTCACCTCACTGCTCTGCACAACTCCGCGACATACCATCTCTCCTCACCCGTCCGAAAGATAGTTTTGTACCCCGATATTCCTATTGTAAATTGTCAGAGTGTAAATTATTTTCTCGCAATGATCTATATATATATATATATATATATATATATATATATATTATATTTTGTTGATATGTGCATGATGAGATGTAATAAAGACATCGGTTTGTCTTAATGTTACGTGATGTGATGTGGATAAGAGGAGTCTGAATAGTTATATTTAAATAAAGTATAGATAATTGATTTTAGAAGATAGCTAATTGCTAATAATAGAACGTTTCAAAAAAAAAAATGCTCTTCCTTTTTTTCTCACACTCCATAAAAAAAGAACGAACAAAAGGCAATTTCATTTTTATTTTAAGAAAACAATTAACATTAATGCTGAAGAATGTGAATACTTTCTTCGTGATTGTACTTGGACCATCGTGAAATCGTATCGTCCATTGTTCACTTGTGATTCAACGTATGTTCCTAGGTAATTCATTTATTACGCAATAAAAATGTTAGTTGTTTCTTCCGCCATCTTTCATCCCTCATTGGTCTCAGAGCCTGTGTCATGATATTTATCTTGTTTTTCTATTGAACTCACAAACTGCTTGATATGAGGATTTAAGAAGATGAATTTCATATTGTTTGAATGTTCATTGATTAGAAATTGCAACATGAATCATCGAAAATGAACCAAAGCAATTAATGGCTTTGGAGGTCATGGACAACCATCTTTGTTTTGGCCATTTTTTGGAATATTTTTCAGCCAAATTCAATTTTTGAATATAAGAAATGAAAGTATTTGTCGAGATGATCATAATGGCGGGTGACATGCCACTAGACGACGCCAGACACACCTACACGTGCCAGAAACCGCTGTGTGTAAGTGCCACCCACACGCTGAGAATGCCCAACACATGAGCGCCACACATGCGTTGGTGAATCAATGTGGGCTGACGTCCACGATGACATTATCAATGGTCGGTAATTGACCTACCGACCGGTGACCCAACCGACTGGAGATCCAATTTGACCTGGATGAAGACCTAACTCGAAGTCCCGACCAGGTTGATTGGTCAGGTAGTTAGATCGATTGGACAGGCCAGAAGCCATATTGGCTTGCCGTTGCATGCGTCACATGCGCCAAGCACTCAAACAGCACGTGTAAGCGTGTGGGAGTCTACTCAGCGCGTGGTTGGTGGTGTTTGGTTCATATGAATATGCTCTACATTATGATGTATTTATTTTACATGTTTGAATCTTTTAAAGGTGTAAAAATGCGTACAAAACCCTAAATACACATAATTTTTAGGGTATACGCGAATTGTTTTTTTTTTTTTTTTTTGGTAAAGTGTATACGCGAATTGTTTATTCCTTCAAGCTTGTATTTCTCTATGGTTTTGGAAATATATAAGTTAGTCTACATGTAAATGACCACATATATGTCGTGTAGAGCTTGGCTTGATGATAGCATGTATATGCATTGATATGCTTGCAATTTCGTAGTTTCAAATAAACTCGAACAATGGCGGTAGATCCTTGACCTTTTCACTACATCATGAATTTCTCTTTCGATTATAGTTGTTGTATGAATGTCTGTATGTTTATTCACATCGTGCTATGCTTTTTGATATTAATTGAAAATGTAGAAATTACATGAAGTCATATAATTATTTTTTTTAGTAAAAGTTGTAGGTTGGTAGAATTCAAATGAGTCCTTACATAGAGCTTGACATTTGCACATATTAAACTAATTAATTTTAGTTAAATAATTGTACACAAAAGCTTATTGAGAACATAGTGAATTTTCATTTCTGTACATTTTATTGAATTATCATTAATTTAGTTTGTCTTTTCTGCAAATTAAATGTGTATTAATGTAGAAAATGTGCTACTATTGATTTTGCATTTATTATGTCAATGTGGCTGTAGCAATTGATTATGTTTTCGGCATCAAAGACCATTGTGGCTGACTTCAATAATGGTGAAAAGATGAATGGTTATAATTATGATATTTTGCATTAAAAGGTTCAATACATCTTTAATGGGTAGGAGGTTTTGGAAACCCTCAACCACACCACGGATAAACTCGAGCATGGAACCTCAGTTCAACACAGAAGATATCAAAAAATTTATAAAGCTTGGAAAAAGAAAAATAGCATTACTTGCATCACGTTATTGAGTTGTATGTAGGTTGATATCATATAAGAATTTGAAGGTTATGATAAAGCTCAAGTAATATGAACTGCCTTGAAAGATAAAATTAGGAATACATCTGCCATAAAGTTAAGGAGACTCGTCATCAAATTTGACACATATCGAAAGCACTCAAATCTAGTGATGATGCAGCATCTTCAAGAAATGTTAAACATGATATGTGAGTTGAAGTGGATAGGTTACACTCCTTACTAATTAACAGCAAGTTCATGCTAATATAATGATTCTTCTCAACAGTTTGGAGCATATAAAAATCAACATGACGTACAATGAGAATATTATCATTTTTTACGATATAATGCGTCATTTGGAATTAGAGAATGAGTGTCTAAAAGCTGCAAAATCCTTTGTCCATGCTTATATTACTAAATTGGGCTTCTACAAAGTTTCGAGCTTCAAGCGTATGGGGAACCATAAATTCAACAAAAAATGGAAGGAGATTGATTAGGTACCCAATAGCGTTAAGACCTTCCGATGCAAAAAACGTGGTGAAAAGAAGGACATGACTAAGATGGTTGATGCTTTTAAGGCATCGATGGTGAATGAATTTGAGATGACTGATAATGATCTCATGAATTATTTCCTTAGGATCGAAGTAAAGCAAAGTGCCAAGGAGATTTTTATTTCTAAAAAAGGATATGCAGAAAATATCATTGACAAATTTAATATGAAGAATTGTACTTTGATCAATGCACTAATTGAGTGCAGAACCAAACTTTTGATGATGGTGTTAATGTTGATTTGATATATTATAGAAGCTTGATGGGGAGTTTGAGATACTTGACATGCACGGGACCGGATATTATGTATAGTGTTGGAATTATAAGTTGATATATGGAGAAGCCGAAGTTATCTCATTTTAAAGATGTAAAAAAGATACTTCGATGCATCAAAGGTACTACTTCTCATGGCCTACACTACTATCATTCTGAATCCTTCCAACTTAGAGCTCATTTAGATAGTGATTATGTTGGAGATATCAATGATCGAAAAAGCATTACAAATTTTGTATTTTTCTTATGTAAAAATGCTTTCACACGGTTATCAAAGAAATAACCCAGTGTCACTCTGTTGACATGTAAACTCAATAATGGAAGGTACATATAGAATAGTGAACACTATCCTTTAATGATCTTGTGGGCACCACCGCGTAAGCATTTGAATGTAAAAAGTGAATCGTGCTTAAGAGGGTCCAAAGTAGAAGCACGAACTTTGTTGAAAGACTCGGAAACACAGTGTATAAATGAAAACTTATGCATACCGAATGAAAAATAGAAAGTCTTCATATCACATGCCATATTCAAGGCTCGACCACAGACCCATGTCACGCCACTCCAAGCTTTCATATCCAAGTCATGCACACAAGTTGCAATTACGTCGGGGTGCGTCTGAAAATGCGATTACCATGTTCGATGACCTAACGACGCGATCTTTCTTGATCTCTCACCCATTTCGTGTAACATTCGAGACCCCAAACGGTGATTGTGTCCAGCGTGCGTGCCACGAACGCCTGAACCGAGTGCGACCAATAGGGGTTGCACACCCGGTCGTACCCGATCCACCGCACGCTAGCTCTGCTCAATGTCTCCGCCGAAGGTATGAAGAGATACCGTCTCTTCATCCTGGTCATTTTGGTGGCAATGAAAAGAGGAGCCTGCAATATAATTGGAATTCAAGCGCAGCGTTAGTTCTAAAAGCTTTTTCCTTGGAACCTGCGATTCATTAATTTCTATGAAAACTTAATTACACATTTGAAGTGAATCTCTAAAATCCAAGCATAACTGTTTATCTCATAGTTTGAAACAAACAGTCAAGGAGAAGAAAACAAGCACAATAACAAGACCATAAACAAAAGAACGCACATTAAGATTCGAAATTATACCTTTGCAAGATACAATGCCAGAAAAACCGTTCTCCTTTAGCTCATATAATGCCTTGTTTCACCAATTAGCAAAGGGCATCGTGTGGCATTTAACTAGCAAGTACAATCGATACAGCTAAGGAATGTTTTGGAGGTCATGGGTTAGTGAATGAGGCATGCAAGGTCAATAAATTTACCGATCCATTTCACTTCTTCTTACAGAATAGTGAATTTAGGACTTTTTGAACAATTTTCCTCATGTGGAGAATAGAGAGAGCAAATAAGTGATTGCATGGTCTGGCTGATATGAAACATGACCAGTAAGTTAATCGCACGGACCACTGCATAGATTGGATTATATGACCCCCAACATGCATTGTGGAATTGTCACTAATCACGAAGTACCTAGGTTTCTAATCATCTTCCCTCTATTTGTGAAGTCATGGAGAATGAGACCATGCTCCTAGTCTTTATTTTTTTGGGCTGAATATCACCCGTTGAACAAGATTAAGTTGATCCACTGAAACTTGAGTGGTTATTACGTCATTGAAGGAGAAAGTATATTATGCATCCATTTTACTACCGATGTGGAGAAGTGAGTCAATTAGTTTCAATAAAGTGATCGTGTTATGAAGGGAAATTCATTGACGTCTGATTTTCTTTTTTTAAAAGGAAAAAGTAAACATTATAACAATGTTCTCTCGCAAATTTATGAGAGTTTAGTTAGGAGCAGAGAAGAGGACAGAACAAAGGGGACACAAGAATTCTAACCAAATCATCACAATACATAAATGATATATGATTCTTCTCATACATTTGCCTGACATTGAATATCAATCCCTTGTCCCTCGTACTCCAGACTGATGCTTTTTGAGAATGTTGCCAGAAAACTGCAACAAATCACATTGATATATCTAAGTTTACATGATTGAACTAGAAGAATAGATTGGATATAGACTTTGACACTGTTGAAAGGTCCTTTTCAATCCAAATAATGTGAAACATACTAAATTGTTGGAACATTAAGCGATGTATAAACTTTTGTCCGGCATTGAATTTGATAAACTTCTTATTACTGCTTATAGTCCATCGCATTGTTTACAATGTCAAATTTGTATATCAATCCTGATATAGCTACAATCCTAAAAGGAAATTAGTAAGAAAGAGAAAACTTTTGCATTATAAATTTGATTAACAAATTACCGAAAAAATAAGACACAAAACTGGGTGAAAATCGAAACTTACGCTTTGGTGGAGGCATACAAGGTCCAAAGAGGATACGAAGAGACATACACGGCGGAACCAGATCCCATGTTCAAGATCGCTCCTCTCTTCCTCTTCAACATTCCATCGATCACTCCCTTCGTCGCCCACACCGCTGCGTTGACGTTCACTCTCAACGTGCTCTCCGTCAACTCTCGATCCACCTCGTGAAAGTATTTCGGGCGAGAAGCCATCCCCGCGTTGTTGACCAGCAACCCGACGTCGATCCCTTCCGTCGCTCCTGCAATGGCCGCCGCTATCTCCTCTCCGCTCAGCTTCGCGAGATCGGCGACCACGGTCTTGACCTGGACAAAGTGTCTCGTGCGTCAGATGTACCATCACTCGGGAATTTTAAGGTAAATGGCATATGAAGTGCTAACTATGTAATGGACCTCGGTGGTTGCTCCGAATCTATCCCTCAGCTCCCTCGAGGTGGCCTCGAGTTTGCTGGGGTTCCGACCGACGAGCACGAGGTTGAGGCCCTTGGAGGCGAGCTCGAACACCAGGGCTTTCCCGATGCCGTCGGTGGCGCCGGTGACGATGCCCACGAGCCGTAGTCGCGCAAGTCCTTCGGCTTCCTGAGGAACGCGGCGTACAGCCATCGGGCGAAGGCGAGTAGGTTCTTGAAGAGCGAGAAGAAGCCTAGTACGGCGGCCGTGGCGATCAAGAAGTCCGCAAGAGCCATCGCTTTGTGTGGTGTGTAATCTCACCAGAGGACTTCGGGACGGCAACTGCTGAACATTTATTGACGTCCCTCTCACCTCACTGCTCTCCAAAACTCCGCGACGGAGCGGCTCTCCTCACCGCATATCCAAAGATATTCTGTACTCGAATTTTCTTAGTGTTCTGCACCCCATCTCCTCTCTTTCTCTCGCTTCCTTCTCTCTTCACTCGCTCCATTACAATCTCGCAGCCTAAGTAACACCGACATCGACACGCGATATAGACACATAATACAACATGACTCGATATGTTGATACATTATTTTTCAAAAATAGAGAATTCCGACATATTGAAACATATTATATATTAAAAGAATATTTTTATTTTTTATTAATTTAATTTAAATTCATAAATAAATAAATAATAAAAGGAACTTACGATGACTTTACATTAATAATATTAATAAATCTATTTATAGGAAATTTAAAAGGCATATTAATAATTAATGCATACCCATATTTAGGAATATATTTCTAGCTTTAACAAAAATTATAAATGAAATAATAACTAAGAAAATATTATAATCAACTTATTTAAAAAAACTATGATCTTTTATAATAATTAAAATTTAACAATATTTTTTATTTTTTATTTTTTATTTTTAAAAATTGTTTTCTTTCTTTTTTTTCAAACTCCCGCTCCCCAAAATTTATTTTGCTCCCTCATTTCTCTCTCTCACGCCACTTCAGACACTCCCCTTCCCCTCAGCTTCTTCCTTTCTCCCCCACAATGACCTGTCATTTCCCTGAATTTTAGCTCTCACCTAACCCCAAAATTTATTCCCCATTATTTTTCTCTCTCCCAGGTCACCTCAAACACCCCCTCTCCCTCAGTTTCTTTTTCCTCATTTTCTCTCCCAATGGCCTGCCACTTTCCAAGATTTTCTCTACCACCGCCACGTCACCCCTCTGATTTTGTGCCCCCAACCTGTCAATTCCATGGTTTCTCTCTTTCCCACTCCCCCTCACGCCACCCCCCACCCCTTGGTCCCCCCATTACCTGTTGTTTCTCTCTTCCCCAACTTCACCCCCACGCCACCCCCAACCCCCCGGCCCCCCCACCTCATTTCTTCCCCTTTCTTCCACCCTCCCATCCATCACCCGTTGTTTCTCCTCCCCCCGCCTCCCTCCTCTCCACCTACGGCTCTTTCCCTTTCTTCCCCCTCCCCCCTCCCCCCATCACCTATTACCCGCAACCTTCTCCTCCTTCTCACACGATCCTCTTTGCTCTCTTTTGGTCGCCTCATCGCCCCCCTCCCACCCCTCCAACCCCTCCTCCTTCGTAACCGCAACCTCAGTCTTGCCATTGGCCCTCCATCGTAGCTTCGTAATCAAGATGATCGCCATGGTTTCTGCTCTTCCTTAACCCTGCCTCATCATCACGGCATCGCCTTCGCTCCCTCGCCCTCGTCTCCACTCTCCATTGTCTTCTTCAGCAATCTCTCCCAGACATGTGTCGGAACATGTTAAAGAAAAATTAACCACATGTCGAAAAATCCGTTATGCATTGACCACGTGTCCTAGCATGTCCGGGCGTGTTGGGCACATCGGCACGTGTCGAACACGACACAGAAGCTCCGAGAGTGTGTCCATGCTTCATAGCCCGTAGCAACCCACGGCCACACAGCCGCCACGCTCCACCTTCATTAGGCTTTTGAGACCTCTTAACATTTTGTTTATCAATTCTGCAACATGTTGTAATTCATTGGCACTAGTGCGATGTCTTACTATGCCTTTCTTCATCAGAATTCATTTAATAATTTCGAACAAAGCTTCATACTACTGTCAATCCACACATGCATGATCGTTTTACTAGTTTCATTTTCAATCAAAGCTTTCAATTGCATGATCTTGATAATAATATCAAACTTGTGTCTAAGCACAAACACACACGTCTTCAACGAATAATCATCAATAACCATTAATATATATCTGATACTCTCTCTTGAAGGAAATCACAATAATTTGTAATTTTCGTGGTTTCTATGATAATCGTAATGAATTGCACTTTCTGTTATTGATCTAAATCATAGCACTTGTATACATTTAGTTCATTAGCAACATAATCACCTAACAGATTTCTTTCACTTACAACGTTCAGGTTTCTCTCGCCAATATTCCCTAAATGCATATGCCATAATTAAGACTCTCGAGCAGATGCATTTGACGTCTCCGCGGCGAAATCTGTCGCTGTCTCATCTTGAAGTTCATACATGCCACTATGCTTGATTCCTTTCATTAGTACCAAAGTATCACGAATAATTTTCAAAATTTCACATTCTAAAGTACATAGACACTCGATTGAATCTAGGGCATTTAAGGAAATTAATTTTTTTTTCAACTTTGGAACATGCCTTACGCCAGTCAATGTCATCACTATACCATTATGCATTCTAATTCTAACATTACCAATACCGACAACTAAGCATTCAGTATTGGTCTCAATTGCACTTTACTGCTATTTGTGCATTGATAAGTAGTAAATCGATTTATATTTGGTGTAGTATGAAAAAGACAACTAAAATTCATAATCTATCCATTAAACGACTAATCATCAGTAACAAACAGGACAAAAACAACATTATCTGAATTATCATTAGCTACAGTTGCAATAGCATCTACAAAATCAATTATAAATCATTTACCCTTCTTGTTCTTTAGCTTAAGGTAATTCCTTCTAAAATACCCTCTCTTGCCATAACTCCAATAGACATTATCAGCTGTCCTAAACTTTTCACTTTATTGCAACTAGTAAAACGATCATGCATCATCTAAATCTGGTTTATTACAATCCCACACGAAACCTCGCGCTACACATCTCAAGAGAGTTAAGGAATCAGTCAACCAGTTCGGCGTGCGTTACTCTGTCACTTTCACTTGCGTTCGTCTTCCTCTCGCTTTCTATTCCGAGACCACTGACAATAAATACTACTCAGTACTGACGCGACCATCTAGTAC
Organism: Eucalyptus grandis x Eucalyptus urophylla; assembly: GCA_028830015.1. Lineage (NCBI taxonomy): Eukaryota > Viridiplantae > Streptophyta > Magnoliopsida > Myrtales > Myrtaceae > Eucalyptus > Eucalyptus grandis x Eucalyptus urophylla. The sequence goes on along the minus strand of CM054200.1, from coordinate 59,061,262 downwards.
AAAACGAGCAAATTTTGAGGACTTTCCCATGATACAGATAAGCCTTTGGATACCTTTCTGAACCGCACTTGCAAACTAAACCTAAACCAGAGAAACCACCGTGGAGAGCACGAAGTTCTTCTGTATTTATCATCAGGGCACCAACCTCAGAGGAAGCAATCAAAAAGCATCGTTAGCAACTCACCTTGCCGATCCGTCTTAGCTGTAGGGTCCAACTAACATTATGCGCGCTAGAAACCAATAATGCGTCGTCCCCGACCAGGAGGGATGAAGATTTCTCCACTTCGTACGGTTCAGTGTTCCAAATTTGCGGCCCGACTATTTTCCAACCGCCAATGAAAGTAACGACGATACGAATTAAATGGTGGAGTGGGGCTACGAGAGCTTCGTGTGCTGGAGATAGTGAACCCACTTCCTGACCGCGCAACAATAAGACTAGCTTGGTTCAGGTCACGACCGATTCGAGAGCTGATTGGTCAAGATTGCTATCACCATGTCCCCATGTGCATGTTGAATAGTCCGTCATCAATTTCTCTTTTCGTGATCTAGTCTATTTTGCTGATAAAATGTTTTTAGCACGAATTGTGTGCATGAAACAACGCGCGGAAAAGCGATCTTAGACTTTTCGTTGCACGACATGTCCATTTATTTGATACTTATAGAGCCGATGAAGTGGTTGGATGAAAAAGGTCTCATAAATATATACCTAACTCATACTGAAAATGGCTGTTCCCATTGTTGACTTATTTCACCTAGCTACGACCATCCCTCTCTTTCTTTCAATGTAATGTCCCACTTTCTCTAAACATGCAAGCTGTAATTGGGCCTATTTCATGGAGCCCGCACCACGCCTAAAAAAATTATCCATCAACTTGCTCATTCCAAGATTCAACCTTCAAATCTTCTATGACTTACTATTTTTCTTGATTTAGAACCAGATGGGTCATCCGGATGACACGGTTTTGGAGATTGGATTTTTATGCCAATGGCCTATGGAATAAAAATCCATTGTAAAATTGGAGAATTATATGAATTAGGGTTTATATGTAGCTTAAGTACCTTGTCTGTTTGATGTGCTATCGATACAATCAATCATATGGCCGTGGCTCATCATTGAATTACATATTTTACACTGAATGTCCAGAATAAAAACCCTTTATTATTAGCATGGATCAACTTCGATGTCATATCATGCGAAGCATATTGACTAGTTTGATGGTGCATTAATCGAGCTAAATGATTCATAAGAGTACACAACTCACATTCAACTCTCTCATTACACAATAATCATAAACTCTCAATGTGTATGCAGCTTGAATTAAAGTTTAATTAAGCTAGTTGATTGGAAATGAAAAAAGTGTGATGACGCCCTTCATTTGGTTGTGCTAACCTTCTCAAGTCCGAAGGATATGAACTCGATAGCGGAAGATACGCATAGAATAGTGAACCCTATCGTTTCACAAGATCGTGAAATGATCTTGTAAAATGACCAACCCTTGCACGACGTGTGACCAATAAGGGTTGCACTGACCCCTATTGTTGATAATTTGTTTATAAAATAAATAAAGAGCTGCCTTGTCCCACATCGAAAAGATATGAGTACGCACGTGGACGAGATTTGATACTAACCGATGATCATTATTTATCGAAAATTTGGATTTATTTATGTTAAAATATGTCTCGAGTTTAAGCGTTTATAAAACGGGATTAGCTGGAAAAGATAAAATAAAATAGAATATGTGTAGCAAAGTTTTCTTTTCCGTTGCAAAGGAGGAGCCAAATTTTATTGAGCCATGGTGGGGCCCAAATGGGCACACATTAATAAAAGGAGAAGTTTTCTCTTTGCTGCATAATCCAAAACAAGAAGAATGAAGCCGCGTGAAGCCTCACGTGAATGAAAGGTAGTGGGGCTCAAGGTCAAAGGTTTGACCTTGGGCGCACACACACGTATTTCACGCGTGGGCTTCTGTACGTGAAGCAAGGTGCAGGTGGGCCCTCGATGGGCACACGTATAAAAGGCAATTTTTGCAGGTCTTCAGCTTCAAGGGTTTCTTCTTTTCGGTGAGTTGCTACTGCACGTCCTACGAAGCCGCACACGATCATTGAGTTAAGCCACATATTGAAGCGCCATTTACTCTGAGTGTCGTGGGTGTTCTCCGTTTGTGAGAGACGTCCGTAGGCGCTGGGTGCTTGATAGCGGGTCTTCGTGTTTCTCGTGCGAGAAACCTTATTCGTGATTTACATTCAAGAAAGATTTGTGTATTGGGTGTAATTGGGGTTTGGGAAACACCGAAAGAGTATTTGAGTGACTTGAGTGTGTAATCTCTTTGTATCGCTTGATCTATAGTGAAATTCGCTACTGCTCTCCCCGTGAACGTAGGTCTTTACGACTAAACCACGTAAATCTGGTGTTCAATTTATTTTTCTTCTGTCTTTATTATTGTTCGATCGTTTGCCTTTTCACAACAAGTGGTATCAGAGCCAGGCTTGGATAAGTTGAAGCGAATCGATGGTGATAGAAGAAGTAAAAGTGAGAATTGACAAATTTGATAGGAAGGATTTTAGTTTCTGAAAGATGCAGATTGAAGATTATCTTTACCAGATGAATATGCACTTGCCTTTATCTAGGGAGAAACCAGAGACAATAAAGCAAGCTGATTGAGATTTGCTGGATAAACGAGCTATGGGTGTTATTCGGTTGGCATTGGCTCGTAACGTCGCATTTAACATCCTGAAGGAGAAGACCATTGCTAATTTTATGCAAGCCCTATCGAATATGTACGAGAAGCTTTCTGCGATCAATAATGTCTGTTTGATGCGACGTCCGTTTAATTTGAAGATGAGTGAAGGTGCGTCAGTTGCAGATCATATCAATGAATTTAATGTGATTGTTAGTCAATTGAGTTCAAATGAGATTGATTTTGAAGATGAGGTACGTGCTTTGATTCTGTTATCCTCATTGCCTGATAGTTGGAATACTACTGTTACTACTGTTAGTAATTCCTCTGAGTCAACAAATTTGACATTTGATGAGGTTCGAGATTTGATTCTGAGTGAGGACATTCGTAAAAGAAAATCTAGTGAACCTGTATCTACTGCTTTAGTAGGTGAAAATAGAGGAAGATCTAGAACATGTATGAGTAATAGTAGTACTAATATGAACAGACGTAGTCAATCTAGGATTGCTGATGTTGTCTGTTGGAGCTGTGGCAAGAGGGGACATCTTAGAAGGAATTGCCTTAAGCAGAAGAATGAGAAGGGTAAGGGAATTATAGTTGATTCTGCAGATAATGTTGCAGCTGTAGTTGATAATGCTGATTATGTCTTGTTTGTCACTGATTATTCATCATTTGATGGATGGATTATGGATTATGGTTGTTCTTTTCATGTCACACCAAATAAAAAGTGGTTTATCACTTATCGGTGCACGGGTAGTGGTAAAGTTCAGTTAGGGAACAACGCTAAGTGCGATGTTGTGGGTGTTGGTGATGTTAAAATCAGAATGCATGATGGAATTGTGAGGACATTGACTGGAGTAAGACACGATAAAAGAACTTAATTTCCTTAGGTGCCCTAGATTCAGCTGGTTGTAGATATTCTTCAAAAGGTGGAGTTCTGAAGGTTGTTTGAGGTGCCTTGGTGATAATGAAAGGAATGAAGCACGATGGCCTGTATAAACTTCAAGGTGAGACAGTGACAAATGTCGCTGTGGAGATGTTGGATGCATCTATTTGAGAGTCTTTTGACTACTCGAGGAAGACCTGGGTGTTTGTGCTAAGGCACAAGTTTAATGCTGGTGTCAGGATCTCGCAATCAAGAGCTTTGACCAAGATGGAGACTGGTAAGTCGATCAAGCATGTGCAGATTGACAATAGCATGGAGTTTTGCTTGGAGCTGGCAAATAAATTTTGCATGAAAGAGAGCATAGTGAAACATCGTACTAGTGCCAATAAATCACAACAATTTGCAGAATTGATGAGCAGAATATTACTAGAGATTACCCGAAAAAATTATCTCTAGTACTGTTACTGCTAGGAGAATCCTAGCTGATGTACTTAGTACAATAAGCTGCCTGGTGAATAGATCCCCATCAACTGCTATTGAATGGCAGACTCCTGATAAAGTGTGGTCAGGTAACGTTGCTGATTATTCTACGCTTAGAATGTTTTGTTGCCCGTGTTATTTTCGAGTGAGTGATGGTAAGCTCGATTGGAGGGCAATGTGCATATTCCATGGCATGCACAAGGTGAGCGGGGCAATCGTTTGTGGTGCCCATATATAAATTCACTTGTTAACAGCAGAGAAGTTATCCTTGATGAGTCTCCGGTACTTCTAGCTAGGAGTGTTTGTGGCAATGTTAATACGGATCTAAACGGTGTTCAGCTTGAGGTGGAGTTGCTAATCGCTAAGTACTTGGGCTTCTAATCATCTTCTCTCTATTTGTGAAGTCATGGAGAATGAGAACTTGCCCCTAGTCTTTATTCTTTTGGGCTGAATATCACTCATTGAACAAGATTAAATTGATCTATTGGAACATGAGTGGTTGTCACGTCATTGGAAGAGAAAGTATCTTATGCATCCATTTTACTACTAACGTGGAGAAAATCAGTTTCAATAAAGTGATTGAGAGTTATGAAGGGAAATTCATTGGTGTCTGATTTTTTTAAAAAGAAAAATGTAAACGTTATAACAATGTCCCTCCACAAATTTATGAGTGTTTAGTAAAGGGCAAAAGAAAGGACGAAAGAAAGGGGACACAATAATTCTAACCATATCATGACAATACCTAAATGATATATGATTTTTCTCATATATTTACCTAAAGCTTAATATCGATCCCTTGTCTCTTGTACTTCAGACTGATGCTTTTTGAGAACATTACCAAATAATTGCAACCAATCACATTGTTCTATCAAGTTCACATGATTGAACTATAATAATAAATATGATATAGACTTTGACACTGTTGCAAGGTCCTTTTAGATCCAAATAATGTCAGACTGACTAAATAGCTGGAACATTAAGCGATGCACAAACTTTTATCTGTCGTTGAATTTGATTAACTTCTTATTACTACTTATAGTCCGTCACATTGTTTACCATGTCAAATTTGTACATAGCTATAATCCTGATATAGCTACAATCCTAAAAGGAAATTAGTAAGAAAGTGAAGACTTTTGCGATATATATTAACAAATTACCGAAAAAAGAAGGCACAAAACTGGAGGAAAATCGAAACGTACGCTTTGGTGGAGGCATACAAGGTTAGGAGAGGAAACAAAGGGATACACACGGAGGAACCAGAACCACTGTTCAAGATCGCTCCTCTCTTCCTCTTCAATATTCCATCGATCACTCCCTTCGCCGCCCACAATGCTGTGTTGACGTTCACTCTCAACATGCTCTCCATCAACTCTTGATCCACCTCGTGAAAGCACCTCGGGTACGGATAAGCCGACCCCGCGTTGTTGATGAGCAACCCAACGTCGATCCCTTCCGTGGCTCCCGCAATGGCTACCGCTATCTCCTCTCCACTCAGCTTCGTGAGGTCCGCGACCCCAATCTTGACCTGGGCAAACTATTTCATGCGTTGGATATACCATCACTCGGGAATTCATGCGATTTTTTTTAACATAAATGGCATATGAAGTGCTAACTATGTGATGGACTTCGGTGGTTGCTCGGCATCTATCCCTCAGCTCACTCGAGGTGGCTTCAAGTTTGCTAGGGTTCCAGCCAATGAGCCCTAGGTTGAGGCCTTTGGAGGCAAGCTCGAAGACCACGACTATCCTGATGCCGTTGGTGGTGTCGGTGACAATGGCCCACAAGCCATAGTCCTGCAAGTCCTTCGTGTTGGAGAAAACTTTCCTATTTGTTTTGAAGTTGACAAAACGTTTCCATCAGTCTAGTCTGAAGACTTGAAGACTCTATCGTCAAAGTCTGAAAATCTCCAAACTCAAGATTTAAAGTCTGCCCTCATTGACAGTTTCCAGACCGATGAAGAAAACTATCATCCGTTGAAGAAGACTTATCCAGATGCGTGTATATCTTTAAGGATTTGATTCGTGCGGTTGAAGAATATCTCATGGCTGGAGATTGCACGTCAAGATCTATTATTCATATTGAAATTAATTCGAGTATTTTAGATCCGTTGATTGGCGAAATATACTTGGAAGGTTCTACTTATCGAAACCTAAATCTTAATTGTATGAGCAAGCAGGATTGGTGGGCTATCATCATATTCTTTAAATAACTCGAGATCTCCCTAATTGATTCTGTCCAACGGGTTGATTGGAAGAACTTCTTTGGAAGGTGCTAATGGTTGTGAAGGCATGGAGGAATATATAAGGAAGACGCTCTAGTTATTCGAGTGGGTGAAAAGATAGAAAAATTCCAAAGTCTAAAGTTCATTGTTCTTTGCTGTTTCAATTGATTGAGCTTAAATTTGTACTCAAAAGAGAGATTAGATACTTGTGAGACCTTGAGGAAGTGTAGCAGAGTTTCTACACTGTGGAATCAAGGACGTGAGACTGTAAAATCTCTTTTGATTCTTAGTGGAATTCAGCCAGTAGACTGTCAGTGCGAGAGAGTGGACGTAGGCTTGGTCTAAGCTGAACCACTATAAACCTTGTGTTTTAATTCTCTATCCCTAAACTCTTTACTTTAAATCGCAGCTCTATATAACTGTTTATAGTTGTTCACGACTTCAGTTTATTATTCTTAGAAATTAATTTGTTTTGATAAGATTTGCAAAAACTTTTTTGATCACCTATTCACCCCTCCTCTAGGTGCTCTTACTAGCCCTTTCACTTCGGCTTCCTTAGGATGTTAGAGTTTGAAAAATAAGCCAAGTAGAAGAGAGAACAAAGAACTTGTAATTTGTATCTCTTTATATGAATGATTTACATTGTATGAGTCCCTATTTATAGTACATTAAATGTCTAATTAAGGAAAAGAAAGAGAATATACATCAAATCAAATCCAATCATAGATTGACATAATTAATCAATTATAATCTCCTGTAATCTTGGATTGATTGATCATGATCTTCAAGTCGATCTTCACATATCTCCAACACTCCTCCTCAAGCTGATAGTTGGTATATGTCCAAGACACCTAGCTTGCTTAGTAGATATGTGTGTTGTTTTTGACATAATGGTTTGGTAAAAATATTAGCAGGCCGTTCTATAGTTCCAATTCCATTTGTCTTGATTACTCCTTCTTGAATCTTGTCTCGAGTGTATTGGTAGTCGACTTCAATATGTTTCGTTCTCTCAAGAAAAATGGGATTTGCTGCAAGTTTGAGTACTGCGTCATTGTCGCAATATAAGTTTGTTGGCCCTTTGACTCGTATCCCAAGATCTGAAAGTAGGCCTCGTATCTAAACTATTTCACAAACGGTTTTAGCCATAGCTCGATACTCAGCTTCAGCAGATGAAAGAGATACAATGGATTGCTTATTCGTCTTCCATGAAAGCAACGACTTTCCCATTTTAATACAAAAACCAGTGATTGATCTCCGACTCATAGGACATGTGGCATAATCTGTGTCACAATAATATGCTATTTCGAGATTGCAATCTCGTGAAAGAAGTATTCCAAGGCCTGGACATTTCTTCAAATACTTTATAACCTTCAAGGCGGCATTCATGTGAGATTCCTTCGGGTTATGTATGAATTGACTAAGTGTCTGTATTGCATAACATATGTCCGGTCTAGTCATGGTGAGATATATGAGTTTCCCTACGAGCCTTTGATAACCGGATGAATCTTCAAGCAGAGGGTCGTCAATCTTAGATGATGATCCAGCATCATAGTCAATGAGTATTTAGTTAGGAGCGGAAAAGAGGACAGAACAAAGGGGACACAAGAATTCTCACCATATTATCACAATACCTAAATGATATATGATTTTTCTCATACATTTACCTGCCATTGAATATCAATCCCTTGTCCCTCATACTCTAGACTGATGCTTTTTGAGAATGTTGTCAGAAAACTGCAACAAATCACATTGATATATCAAGTTCACATGATTGAACTATAAGAATAGATTGGATGTAGACTTTGCCACTTGAAAGGTCCTTTTAGATCCAAATAATGTGAAACACACTAAATTGTTGGAACATTAAGCGATGTATAAACTTTTGTCCGAAATTGAATTTGATGAACTTCTTATTACTGCTTATAGTCCATCACATTGTTTACAATGTCAAATTTGTATATCAATCCTGATATAGCTACAATCCTAAAAGGAAATTAGTAAGAAAGAGAAAACTTTTGCATTATAAATTAGATTAACAAATTACCGAAAAAAGAAGACACAAAACTGGGAGAAAATCGAAACTTACGCTTTGGTGGAGGCATACAAGGTCAAAAGAGGAAACGAAGAGATATACATGGCGGAACCAGATCCCATGTTCAAGATCGCTCCTCTCTTCCTCTTCAACATTCCATCGATCACTCCCTTCGTCGCCCACACCGCTGCGTTGACGTTCACTCTCAACATGCTCTCCGTCAACTCTCGATCCACCTCGTGAAAGTATTTCGGGAGATAAGCCATCCCCGCGTTGTTGACCAGCAACCCGACGTCGATCCCTGCCGTCGCTCCTGCAATGGCCGCCGCTATCTCCTCTCCGCTCAGCTTCGCGAGATCGGCGACCACGGTCTTGACCTGGACAAAGTGTCTCGTGCGTCAGATGTACCATCACTCGGGAATTTTAATGTAAATGGCATATGAAGTGCTAACTATGTAATGGACCTCGGTGGTTTCTCCAAATCTATCCCTCAGCTCCCTCGAGGTGGCCTCAAGTTTGCTGAGGTTCCGACCGACGAGCACGAGGTTGAGGCCCTTGGAGGCGAGCTCAAACACCAGGGCTTTCCCGATGCCGTCGGTGGCGCCGGTGACAATGGCCCATGAGCCGTAGTCACGCAAGTCCTTCGGCTTCCTCAGGAACGCGGCGTACAGCCATCGGGCAAAGGTGAGTACGTTCTTGAAGAGCGAGATGAAGCCTAGTAGGGCGCCAGTAGCGATCAAGAAGTCCGCAAGAACCATCGCTTTGTGCGGTGTGTAGTCTCACGAGAGGACTTCGGGAGAGCAACTGCTGAACATTTATTGACGTCCCTCTCACCTCACTGCTCTCCAAAACTCCGCCACCTACCAGCTCTCCTCACCGCATATCCAAAGATATTCTCTACTCGAATCTTCCTAGTGTAAATTGGCAATGCGTACATTATTTTTTTAAGGCGCGTTTAGTAACGATTTTATTGAGTAGATTCTGATTAGAAGTTATTCGTTTTTATTCTGTTCCCAGAAACCAATTCTAAGCATTTTAAGCCGTTTGGTAATTGTCTAAAATTTCTGATACTGGACTAGAATTGCATTTGGTACCATACTCATTAATTCTGTTCCAAATCGATTTCTTTTAATTTTAATTTTTTTTTTACTTTTTTCCTTTTTTTTTCCTTTTTTTCTTTTATTTTTTCCTTTTTTTATTTTCTTTTTTTCATTTTTCTCCTGTTATTCTTCTTCTTCTTGTGGCCAGTCACCAGTGACATCACCGGAGCGTCGCCGGCTCTCCGCAAGGCCAACCCTTGTCGACCGAGCCTCGCCGACAGCTAGGCAAGGCTCGCCCGCCCCACCAAGGCTCAGCCTCGCCGGGGCTGGGCGAGGCCTGCTTGGCCATCGGCGGGGCTGGGCAAGCCTCGCCTGGCCACTAGCGAGGCTGGGCTTGCCTCCAGTGAGCTCGCCGGACCTCGCTCTGGCCTGGCAAGCCTCCGGCGAGCTCACCGAACTAACGGCGGCGGACGACGGTCGCGAGATGGCCGAAGGAAAGAAGAAGAGTTGTTGGTTTTGATTCTCAAATTTATTCTCGAAAACAAAACAAAAAATAACTTTTTTTTTTATTCTTGATTCCACTCCCAATCTGTTCCTAGGAACAAAAATTTTACCAAACGCGATTCTAGGCTCAAACTGATTCTGGGAACAAAGAATCAAAATTTGGCCCTATTTGGATGATTACCAAACAGGGCCTTAGAGTGATCTACACCCCATCCCCTCTCTTTCTCTCTCTTTCTTCTCTCTCCACTCCCTCCGTTACAATCTCGCGGTCTAAGTAATACCGACACGCGAGACATGTGACACGATATGACATGACACATTAATACGTCATTTCTTAAAAATAGAGAATTTCAATACGTTGAGACACATTATATATTAAAAAATTATTTTTATTTTTAATTAGTTTAATTCAAATTCACAAATAAATAAATAATAAAAAGAACTTATGATGAATTTATACTAATAATATTAATAAATCTATTTATAGGAAATTCGAAAGATATATTAATAATTAATGCATACCCATAATTGAGAATATATTTCTAACTTTAACAAAAATTATAAATGAAATTAATGACTAACAAAATATTATAATCAACTTATTTAAAAAAATCTATGATATTCTATAATAATTAAAATTTAACATTATTTAACTTTTAATACTTTTATTTTTGAAAATTATATTCTTTCTTCTTCTTTTTTCAAACCCTCGTTCCCCAAAATTTATTTCACTCTCTTATTTCTCTCTCTCACCGCCACCTCAAACACTCCCCTCCCTCTCAGTTTCTTTCTTTTCTCCCCTCAAGACCTGTCGTTTCCCTGAATTTTTTTTTTTTTTTGGTGTTGGAGGAACCGCTTTGGTCGACAGCCGCTACGTAAACCCCCAAGTGATGCTAGCTGAGAAACCACCACCCCGGTGCCACGTGTCAATCACTTAATAACCCGCCAGCCCCCTTTCAATTTGCAAGGGTTTTGAACTCCTGAACTTCCTTCAAAGGACTGAAACATACCCAGCGAAGCCACCACACCAATGGTGTCATTTCCCTGAATTTTCTCTCCCATCTAATCCCCAAAATTTATTCCCCCCATTATTTCTCTCTCTCCCAGGTCACCTTGAACACCCCTTCTCCCTCAGTTTATTTTCCTTCTTTTCCCTCCCAATGGCCCGCCATTTCCCTAGATATTCTCTACCACCTCACGTCACCCCCTCTTATTTTGTGCCCCCAACTTGTCAATTCCATTGTTTCTCTCTTCCCCACTCCCCGTCACGCCACCCCCCCCCCCCACCCCTTGGCCCCTATCACCTGTTTTTCTCTCTTCCCTCTTTCACCCCCACGCCACCCCAACCCCCCAAGCCCCCTGCCTCATTTCTTCCCCTTTCTTCCACCCTCCCATCCATCACCCATCGTTTCTCCTCCCCCCTGCCTCCCTCCTCTCCACCTACGGTTCTTTCCCTTTCTTCCCCCTCCCCCCATCACCTATTAACCGCAACCTCCTCCTCCTCCTTCTCACACGATCCTCTTTGCTCTCTTTTGGTTGCCTCACCACCCCCCTCCGACCCCTCCTCCTTCATAACTGCAGTCTCAGCCTCGCCACTGACCCTCCATCGCAGCTTCATAATCACAACGATCGCCATGGTTTCTGCTCTTCCTCTTACCCTCCCTCATCACAGCATCGCCTTCGCTCCCTCACCCTCGTCTCCACTCTCCATTGTCTTCTTCAACGATCTCTCCCGGACACGTGTGTCGGAACGTGTTAAGAAAAATTAACCACATGCCGAAAAATCCATCACGGGTTGACCGTGTGTCCAAGCGTGTCCTAGCATGTCCGGGCGTGTTGGACACATCGGCACGTGTCGAACACACCACAAAAGCTCCAACAGTGTGTTAGTGCTTCATAGCCTGCAGCAACCCACGGCCACACAGCCGCTGCGCCCCACCTCCTTTAGGCTTTTGAGACCTTTTAAAGCGTTGGAGTAATCCCGTCGGACCGGAGCAATTTTCTGTCTTAAGTCTGGTCAACAGGGTAATGACCATAGCCTTCTTCTTGACATAGTTTAGGATGAAGTTAATGTTCTTTAACTCGGGATTGCTAATAGAGATAAAGGCCTAACTAACGTTTGGGAACAGTCATTTATTATGGCAAAGCGAAAGAAGGAAGAAATGACTAGACGAGTGTCATACATTCCACGTTTACCAAGCATTGGATGCACTTGTGCCATCAGTCAATTGAGGCTGGCTTTGTCCTATTCCATGAAAACTCATAAAGATAGAAATTATTACGGAAACCAACGTGTCAAATAATAAAATAAATAAAATAAAGAAAATAAATTGAATATCATAATTACGTGATTCGATTATAATGATTTATATTTATAAGAATATATATATATATATATATATGAATTTCATTATAGATCACTCGATATAATGAAGATTATACAGTCAAATCATTCAAATATTTTCAAGATTCCATTATATCAAATAACTCACGTAGTATTTAACCTTAAATTCCTTGTTAAATAATTTTCCAATCTCATAAAAAAATTTACAAATCTTACCATAAAATTTCACAATTACAAACACTAATGTGATAAATGTAATTCACGAGTTTCCTCTGTGCGTCTTTGTTCACCAAGCACTTGTACACAAACGGTGCTTCAAGAAGACCTCATGGCCATGGCAAGACTTGCTTTATATACATAGAAGCAAGACCCACAAAAATAAACCCTTGAATGTTTTTTTATTTTGGTAAAAATAAACCCTTGAATGTTAGTATCACCGCCACAAAGAAGAAGTCCAAGTCTGTCGCCTCTTGGTCAACAAAAGGAAATCAATTGACCGAGCAATTGCGATTCCAACACACGTTGGATTTCCAATATTAGCTCAAAGGCTTCAACAATCCATGTATAAGTTGTTGATTATATTTCCTCCTCTATTTTGCCCGGCGGATTCAAATTTGATATCAGAGAATATCCAAATTTAGACTTTAACACTGAAATAGGAAATATGTAATTTCATGGTACAAATTTGGATGTCCACAAATAACAATATATCTTAGGTCAGGATTCGTTCATGGACTCAAACTTGAGATATATCTTAACAATGTCCACCTTAGCTCAACATTTAAGCCGCAATCGCTTTGTTAAAATTTGAACTCTATTGCTACTCTCCCAACCCTCAGTAGGCTCAATAACCATGGATATTTTTCAAGTTCAAGCCGTGCTTAAATTTCACCATAATCGTGGACCTTATTAGAACATTAACTTCACATGCGCCTTTAAATGATCCGTGAGGATTTTCTGACACAATCTCCTTAATCGTAAATAAAACAAAACCATTGTCGCGACCTAAATTTCGGACGCACCACCTAAAATTAGGAAGCCTAAACTTAGCTTGGGCTCTCCCAAGCCCATACCAATTTACGTCTTAGGTTCAAGTTCTTAACAGACAAATGATTTTTTCAATTAAGAGTCACCACAATCTGTTTTTGGTGGGTTGATTATAAACCCAAATAAAATAACGGGAGATTTACTTTACTCCTACAAATCAAAGATTGTGAGTTCAAAGACTTAATTACGCTAGATTTCTCTAACATTCTGGTATCTTTCCCCTTTTAAAAAAAAATGTTTTGCAAGCAACTTGAATTGATTTCAATTTACATTCCTAACATATAAGATGATTATGCGGGTGCGCAAATTACCAATTTAACATCCAAGAAAAGGAATCAATAAATTGCAAGATTTATCTCATAGCAACGAAAGCATTGCAATGTTAGATCAGAATTCACATCGACAGTCCTAGATATTATTTCTAATTAACATGTAATTTCTTTTGTTTTCACTTATTTAATGAGAATCATGCTTTATCCAATGCATGCTACAAATCTAACATGAAATGATACGACATGACAATATGACCTAAACTATATGACGTAAATGAAATATTTTGTGTTTTCTTAATGAGCATGCAATCTGTCCTAGAGAATAAAATTAATTTATTTTAAGACAATTTTCTTTATATTTTTCATGAAATTCGAAATTAAAATTGTCCAATGGTTAAATGTGCAATCTAAATTAACCAAATGACATAATTCTAATGACATGAAATTTCTAATTAAATGGACCTGGTAACAATCACTAAATGACGTGCATTACTAATTCTATATGACATGCACATGATTGTTTTTTTTTTCTAATTCATAATTAAAATTGCTAAAATATAAAAAAAAAATCTAACTAAAGTGAGATATTATCTATTTTAAGTTAGGATTAAACTAATCTGATTCCTATCTTAACTTAGAAAATTATCTCATTATGCAATTTATTTCAAAAGATATTATCTAACCTAGATACCATCTAAACATGCATTTGAAAAAAAAAAAAAAAACTAACTATTCTATCATGCAATTTTATCTAGAAAAGCCAATTCTAATTTACATGAAATGCAAATGCAATTTTTTGTATTTTTGGGATAAATAAAGCAATTAAAGGATAAGCACCGAATTATTCACAATAGTCAAGGATAATATCCATTGTTTAAGTCTGGAAACATATTTAATCAAATTTGATTATTTCGCTAATAAAATCGATATCAATTTTATTCCCGTGTGAATAATTATTCTATCTAAAGCCTTATAGATGAAATAAAAAAACTCATGTGCGGTTGTGAATTAGGCGATATATCGGGAATTTCAGCTGTGCATCAAGAAATATTTCAAACAAAATATAAATAAAATATAACAAAAATCTACCTAATTTGAATTTTTCCCAAATCCGGCTTTACGAACCGTGCCTTGTGGACCATGATAGAGGCTCAGCTCACGACCGAGGTGGCACGGGCGTCGGCTTGGCTGAACGCTGCTCACAAGCTTGAGAGGGCGTCGGCGTTCGGAGCTCCGACGAGGGATCAACAGGCGCGCGTGGAGGATGCTCGGAGCGGAGGTGGCCGGCAACAGGGTGTCGCTCGGGTGTGCAAAGGCTCGACTTCCGGTGGCGTCGCGGGTCAGCCGCAATGGTGGCAGACGTGCGGGCCAGTAGAGGGAACCTCGGCAGCAGGGGGCTCGACGAGGAAACTCCGGCGCGGGCAAAGGGAAGCTTGGCGACTGGTCTTGGTGTCACGGGTCGGTAGCAGTGATGGGCGACGACGCTAAGTCGTAGCTGGCGACACGAGCGGCATGGTTCGGCGTGGCTGCAGCAGACGTCGGCAAAGGAGATCGGCTGAGACGCGGGCGAAGCGGCGAGGCGGCAGCAGCGGGCGGAGCAAGAGCAGCGTCGGGTCGTAGCGGGCTGGTGCGGGCAGGCGACAACGAGTTACGGCAAGCGGGTTGCTGGTGTCGTGCGGTGCTCGCGGACGAGCGGCAGGGGTGGCGATGGCCAGCGCAGCGGAGGCCTCGAGCGGGCGCAGGGCGGAGAAACGAAGAAGATGAACATTCACGTTTTTTCCTTTTCTTTTCTCTTTTTTTCCAGCCTTCTGCCCCACGTCCCTCGCCTGTTTCTCTCTCTCTCTCTCTCTGCTGACCTTTCAGCAGAGGGGAAAAGCTTCCGTTGACTTTTTCCTTTTTCCACGGAAACGAAAAACTCTTTCTTTTGTCTTCAGTTTTTGATCGAGAGAAAAGCCCCTTCAACGTAATCAAATAAAAAACCCCACTCTTATGTATTGTAGCAACCTATTTATAGGTGAGTGGATTAGGGTTTTAAATCAACATCCATGAGAATTTTTTCTGAATGTAATATTTGTTCTTGATACATATTGTTAAAGATTCAGGTTTACAAGAGGATTTTTCTCAAATTTCAAATATTACAAAAATGAGCTCATAATAGTTTTTGTTACATTTGCCCTATTTGAAAATATTAAAAAAATCTCCATCATATCCCAGAAAATTTCAAATCTCTATTTCTTATAGATAATTTTGGTAAAACAAAAAGGGTTTGAGCATGTTAAATTAAAGCTATGAACCATCAAGTCGAATCCGTCCGTCACCAGTCCAATGCAAATAAAAATGCTCCTAAAACTATATGTTATGCAACTTAATTCTATATTTTCTACTTAGGGGTTAAAAAATAATCCCTAATTTTTAATGCGATAAATAACTAAATGGGTTGCAAAAAATTTAGGTGTCAACAACCATTGTTACATCTATATCAGTCAAAACATCAAATATATACATTGTTAATACCAGCAGTTACAGTAATCATTGGCTTTATAGGTTCCACCTCGTTACAAGCACTATCCATGTCTATTATCTCGTTAATACTTGTATCCACTACTTCAAGAGTTTCTAATTGCAACTCCACCTTAAGTTGAACATCATTCAAATCTGTATAAATACTATTATAATCACTCATAGCTAGAAGTATCAAAGATTCATCAAATGTAATTTCTCTACTAATAACAAGTGAATTTAATTTCGGGCACCATAATCAATAATCATGCTTATCTTATGCATAACTTAGGAATATATACTTTTGTACCCGTCCACTGAGCTTACTATTACTAACTCGAACATAATAAGGGCAACTAAATATTCCAAGAACCAAATAATCAACAATATTTCCCAAACACACTTCTTTGGTTGTCCGACTTCTAATCTTATTCGATGATGATCTATTTATCAAATAACTCGCCGTACTAAGCGCATTTGCTAGGAATATTGTAACTATACTAGCACTATAGAGCATTTCATGGGCCATCTTTAGTAACATTTTGTTCATCAATTCTGCAACCTGTTGTAATTCATTGGCACTAGTGCGATGTCTTACTATGCCTTTCTTCATCAGAATTCATTTAATAATTTTGAACAAAACTTTATACTACTGTCAATCCACACATGCATGATCGTTTTACTAGTTTCATTTTCAATCAAAGCTTTCAACTGCATGATCTTGATAATAATATCAAACTTGTGTCTAAGCACAAACACCCACGTCTTCATCGAATAATCATCAATAACCATTAACATATATCTGATACTCTCCCTTGAAGGAAATAATGACAATTTGTAATTTTCGTGGTTTCTATGACAATCGTATTGAAATTGCACTTTTTGTTATTGATCTAAATCACAGCACTTGTATACATTCAATTCATTAGCAACATAATCACCTAATAGATTTCTTTCACTTACAACATTCAGGTTTCTCTCGCCAATGTTCCCCAAACGCATATATGCCATAATTCAGACTCTCAAGCAGATGCTCCTGACGTCTCTGCGGCGAAATCTGTCGTTGTCTCATCTTGAAGTTCATACACTCCACTATGCTTGATTCCTTTCATTATTACCAAAGCAACACGAATAATTTTCAAAATTCCACATTTTAAAATATATAGACACTCGATTGAATCTAGGGCATTTAAGGAAATTAAGTATTTTTTTTTTCAACTTTGGAACATGTCTTACAACAGTCTATGTCCTCACCATACTATCATGCATTCTAATTCTAACATTACCAATACCGACAACATCGCATTCAGTATTGGTCTCAATTGCACTTTACTGCTATTTGTGCATTGATAAGTAGTAAATCGATTTATATTTGGTGTAGTATGAAAAAGACAACCAAAATCCATAATATATTCATCAAACGACTAATCATTAGTAACAAACAGGACAAAAACAACATTATCTGAATTACCATTAGCTACAGTTGCAATAGCATTTACAAAATCAACTATAATTCATTTATTTTTCTTGTTCTTTAGCTTAAGGCAATTTATTCTAAAATACCCACTCTTGCCATAACTCCAATAGACATTATCACCAGTCCTAAACTTCCCACTTTATTGAAACTAGTAAAACGATCATGCATCGTCTAAATCTGGTTTATTACAATCCCACACGAAACCTCGCGCTACACATCTCAAGAGAGTTAAGGAATTGGTCGACCAGTTCGGCGTGCGTTACTCTGTCACTTCCACTTGCGTACGTCTTCCTCTCGCTTTCTATTCCGAGACCGCTGACAATAAATACTACTCAGTACTGACGCGACCATCTCGTACAAAACGAGCAAATTTTGAGGACTTTCCCATGATACGGTTAAGCCTTTGGATACCTTTCTGAATCGCACTTGCAAATCAAACCTAAACCAGAGAAACCACCGTGGAGAGCACGAAGTTCTTCTGTACTTATCATCAGGGCACCAACCTCAGAGGAAGCAATCGAACAGCATCGTTAGCAACTCACCTTGCCATTCCGTCTTAGCTTGAAGGGTCCAACTAACATTATGCGTGCTAGAAACCAATAATGGGTCGTCCCCGACCAGGAGGGATGAAGATTTCTCCACTTCGTTATACGAATTAAATGGTGGAGTGGGGCTACGAGAGCTTTGTGTGCAGGGGATAGTGAACCCACTTCCTGACCGGGCAACAACCAATTCGAGAGCTGATCGGCCAAGATTGCAATCACCACGTCCCCATGTGCATGTTGAATAGTCCGTCTGAGAAAGATGAAGAACTTCAAACAAGATCAAGTGATGTGAAAGATGAAGAACTTCAAACAGGATCAAGTGCACAATTCTGAAGACAATTTGTATTTCCGAATGATGATCATATCATTGTATCTCAGTACAATTGAAAGACAGAATGTGAATAAACTTCTGTCGTTCTATTTTCTAAGATCAAACGTACTTGCTTCAGTATTTCGGATTTGAGCTGTTCTTCATTCTCCGAAACTTTCTTCTCTTCTGTATCAAGATTCCTTCTGCATTCGTTGATGATCTCGATACCTCTTTTCTCAGATCTTGTGACTTCTCTTTCTTACTTTCTTTCTATCTTTTCTTTCTATCTTATGTAAAGCAAAGCGAAGTACTTATACCAGGATATGTAACTGAACTTAGTTACAAAAGGAGAACAGAATATAGTAACTACTTTTAACAGAAAGAATCTATTTGACTAAGCTTTAAGACTTTGGCAATCCGATTCATTAAGCCCTCAAGCATCTTCGTTCATTGATCATCTGGCGATCCAAGTCATTAAGCCCTCGATCATCTTCGTTCATTGATCATCTGGCGATCTGAGTCATCTTTGTTCAGGAGGTCTCTTTGTTCAGGAGGAGATCCTCTGTTCCTCTGTTTCTGCGAGGTCTCTCCTCTGTTCCTCTGTTTCTGCTTCTGCATTTGAGCTTTATACTTAACATCCCCCCGCAAATTGGGAAGGGGATTGAATCCCATTCCTAATTTGGTGCGAAGAGACAGATGAGCTGAGTGAGAAAGAGACTTAGTGAATATGTCAGCTACTTGAAGATGACTTGGAACATGTTGAACAGAAATGGAACCAGATGATACTTTTTCCCGAACAAAGTGGAAATCAACTTCGATGTGCTTTGTTCGTGCATGTAGGACAGGATTGGCTGTGAGGGAAATAGCTGATTTATTATCACAGAATAATGATGTAGGTTTGGTGAGAGGAATTCCAATATCGCGTAGAACAAAACCGATCCAAGTTAACTCAGCTGTTGTAGATGCTAATGCTCGATATTCAGCTTCTGTGGAGGACTTTGAAACAGTAGTTTGTTTCTTGGCTGACCAGGAAATCAAGTTTGAGCCTAAGAAGGTGCAAACTCCTGTAGTAGATCGTCGAGTAATAGGACAACCTGCCCAATCAGCATCTGAAAAACCATAGAGATTTGTTAAACTGTTAGAATGAAGATAATAGCCAAGATGAACAGTTCCTTTGACATATCGTAATACTCGTTTTAATTGATGAAGATCGGCCATTGTGGGATGTTGCATCTTCTGACAGAGGAGATTTGTTGCAAATGATAGATCTGGTCGAGTGATGGTTAAGTATTGAAGACCACCCACCAAGCTTCTGTATTCAGTAGGATCCATCAGAGGAACTTCAGCATTTGTCATAACAATTGGCCGCAATGGCAGAGGTGTAGAAATTGATTTACAATCTATCATCCGTGCTCTTTTGAGTAGATCAACTGCATATTTTGTTTGACATAAGAACATGGTCTGTAGTGTATGTTTCACTTCAATACCTAGGAAGTAATGAATATAGCCGAGATCTTTCATTTGGAAGTGAATACTAAGATTCTGGATTAATGATGTTAAGAGTTGAGTAGAGCTTCCTGTAAGAATGATATCATCAACATACAGAAGTAATAATACTGTATCTGATTCAGTATGAAGGACAAACAAAGATGGATCAGCTGTACTGCAGACAAAGCCAATTTCAAGAAGAAAGTTGCTGAATTTGTCAAACCAGGCTCTTGGTGCTTGTCGAAGTCCATATAATGACTTGTGAAGAAGACAGACATGGCTTGATTTTTGAGAATCAATGAAGCCAGGTGGCTGTTCCATGTAAACAGTTTCATTTAAATCTCCATGAAGAAATGCATTCTTCACATCAAGTTGGTGTATTGTCCATTGTCTTGTGAGAGCTATAGAAAGTACTATACGTATTGTGGCATGTTTAACAACTGGACTGAATGTTTCAGTAAAATCCAGTCCTGCTTCCTGATGGAATCCTTTGGCTACCAGACGAGCCTTGAGTCTTTCTAGACTACCATCTGATGTGAGTTTAGTCTTAAATACCCACTTACAGCCTACAACATTCATCTGGTCTGTTCTTGGAACTAATGTCCAGGTATGATTATTATGGAGGGCATTCATCTCTTCTTGCATAGCATTGTACCATCCTGTATCAGCTAATGCAGACTTAATGGATCTTGGTTCCATAGGAACATGATACTCAGCCAAGCAAGCATATCTTGGATTTGGCTTGATAATACCTGATCTGAGTCGGGTCTGCATAGAATGACTACTAACATTTCTCTGAGAAGAAGACAGATCATGAATATGTGGTTCTGTGTCAGAGTTAATAGTGCTAGGTAGATTACCTGCGAAAGATTCTGGGATATCATCATTTTGCCTTGATGTCAGAGGAATATCTTGGAACTGTATTGATTCTGATGAAGGTTGTTGATATATCTGCTGATTTTCATAATTATCCATGGTAGGATGATATTGACTTCTCCCTTCTGACTGATGGGAGATACTTTGCTTTGCTGTATCTGTTTTTGCAGATTCGAGCAATTTGACTCCTTCAATCCACTGTCTATACAAAGGAGTATATTGACCATATTCATTGATCACAGTTTTTGTGAAAGGAAATGATGTTTCATCGAAGGTAACATGTCTACTGATATATATACGATTAT
The DNA here is from genome assembly GCA_028830015.1 of Eucalyptus grandis x Eucalyptus urophylla. Lineage (NCBI taxonomy): Eukaryota > Viridiplantae > Streptophyta > Magnoliopsida > Myrtales > Myrtaceae > Eucalyptus > Eucalyptus grandis x Eucalyptus urophylla. The sequence continues at coordinate 59,040,258 of CM054200.1, read as the reverse complement.
CAGTAGGTACAAGGCATCTATAGCCTTTATGTATATCACTGTATCCCAGAAAAATACAAGGAAGTGATCTAGGATCGAACTTGTGTCTTGAATAAGATCTTAAGCACGGATAACAAGCACAGCCAAATACCCGTAGATGATCATACTGTGGCTGAGTATTATGAATCTTTCTATATGGTGTATCCATGTTTAGCTTTGGTGTTGGAAGTCTGTTTATGATGTAGTTTGCTGTAACAAAAGCATCAACCCAAAACTTTAGTGGGATCTTGGAATGATACAGCATAGCCAATCCCAATTCAACAATATGTCTATGTTTTCTTTCGGAAACTCCATTCTGTTCAGGAGTGTGAGGACAAGATAACTGTTGTTTTATTCCACAACGTTGCAGATGATCTTGAAACTTTCTGCTTACAAACTCTCCACCTCCATCACTTTGAAAGATCTTAATCTTGTGATTGTATTGTTTTTCGACTAATGTCTGGAATCGACTAAAGATATCAAAGAATTCAGATTTCAACTTCATTGGATATAACCAACTGAATCGTGAGAAATTGTCAACAAAAATCACATAGTATCTAAACTTTTGCAAGGAGTCTACTGGTGATGGTCCCCAGATGTCACAGTGGACCTTTTCTAGAGATGAAGTTGATATGGAATTTGACAAAGGAAATGATAGAGCTGTACTTTTTGCTATTTGACAGCTGCTGCAAATGTTTGAAGAAACTGAAGTAACTGAAGTAACATGAATCAGTTTCTGATGATGTAGATAATCCACTATTTGAGTATTCGCATGAGCCAATCTTTGATGCCATACTTCTGCATTGACTGCCTTCTGTCTTTGAGTGAAAAAGGCTGTTGCAGTCTGTGTATTGACTTGATAAAGGCCCTTAGTCTTCTTTCCGAGCTGAATTGTTGCCTTGGTATTGTTGTCCTTTACATAAACACCAAGTTTATCAAAGATAAAAGTGCAAGGATAGTCATCAGTAAGCTTAGATACAGAAAGAAGATTCTTCTTTATTTCTGGTACTATAAGAACATCATTAAGAGGTAATGTGTTTACTTCTGTTTTTAGGTAAGTGTTACCAATGTGTGTAACAGGTAAACAAGATCCATTTCCAACCATTACTGTATCAAGACCTTGATATTTAGAAGAAGTATGAAGAATACCAGAATTCGCACTGATATGTGCAGTGGCTCCTGTGTCAGGGTACCACTCACTTCCTTTTGGATCTTCAATATGAATTGCTGTCAGAGCTGCTGGAATTTCTTCTACTTGATAGGAATTGTCAAAACGGTACCAACAGCGGAGAGCATCATGCCCAGGTCGCTTACATATTTGACATTCTAGTCTAGCAACCTCTGTGTCTTTCTCATCTTGCAAACTTTTCTTTGAGTTTAACAGAGGAGGATAAGATTTGTTGTTTTGATACCTTTGAGATTGTGTGGCATAAGGTCGAAATCCCTGTGTAGTTGGAGGAAAGACATTCTTTTGCCTTAGATATTGATCTCCTGGTCTTTGTAATGCTGCATCTTCTCTGTAATTCTGATTTCTTTCAGTATAACCAAACGCTCGTCCTCTGTTACCAGCAGTTCTGCCTCGACCAAAACTACGACCACCACCTCTATAGCTTCCTCTCTGAGCTAGAAAACCAGTAGGTTGTGAAAGATATTCTTCATCAATACTTTCTTTAGGATACATTTGAGTCTTTCTTTGGCCAAAATAGGCCAGACTAGGATTGAACTGACTTCTGGAGTAGGTCTTCATTCTAGATTCAAATCTCTCTAGTTGAGCTATAACTTCGTCATAGTCAGGTTGGGGCTTCAAACAGTATATGGTGGTCCGAAGTTGCTCATATTCTGGACCTAGTCCTTCTAGTATACCAAAGATCTTGGTTATTTCATCTACTGGTTTACCAATAGCATTCAACTGATCACATATATTTTTGTATTCTCTGAGATAAGTAGAGAGGTTTTGATCAAGTTTCTGGCAGGATTGTAATTTTCCTCTAAGCTCGAACTCCTTTGCTATTGATTTTTGTGTAAATCGTTTTAGAAGAGACTGCCATACTTCAAAGGATGTTTCTAAACCAATGATTAGGCTTAGAATATTCTCAGTGACAGCCCCACTAATCCATGATGAGATCAACTGATCTGTTCTTGTCCAGTCAACATAATCAGGATTAACAAGTTCTGAGTCACATTCTTCATCATCGCTGTGCAATATTCGTGAAGGAGCTACAACATCACCATTAACAAAACCGAAGAGATCTTGACTCTTCAGAAACCTTTGAATTTGGGCTTGCCATAACAGAAAATTGTTTTCGGCGAGCTTGATTGTAACAAAGTTTGAGATGTTTACGTGAATCGGAAAAGAATATTTTGGTGATCTTATTGCCATTGCTTCAGACTTTCAGATCAGACCAAGTTATACAAACAACCTACAGCTCTGATACCATGAGAAAGATGAAGAACTTCAAACAAGATCAAGTGATGTGAAAGATGAAGAACTTCAAACAGGATCAAGTGCACAATTCTGAAGACAATTTGTATTTCCGAATGATGATCATATCATTGTATCTCAGTACAATTGAAAGACAGAATGTGAATAAACTTCTGTCGTTCTATTTTCTAAGATCAAACGTACTTGCTTCAGTATTTCGGATTTGAGCTGTTCTTCATTCTCCGAAACTTTCTTCTCTTCTGTATCAAGATTCCTTCTGCATTCGTTGATGATCTCGATACCTCTTTTCTCAGATCTTGTGACTTCTCTTTCTTACTTTCTTTCTATCTTTTCTTTCTATCTTATGTAAAGCAAAGCGAAGTACTTATACCAGGATATGTAACTGAACTTAGTTACAAAAGGAGAACAGAATATAGTAACTACTTTTAACAGAAAGAATCTATTTGACTAAGCTTTAAGACTTTGGCAATCCGAGTCATTAAGCCCTCAAGCATCTTCGTTCATTGATCATCTGGCGATCCAAGTCATTAAGCCCTCGATCATCTTCGTTCATTGATCATCTGGCGATCTGAGTCATCTTTGTTCAGGAGGTCTCTTTGTTCAGGAGGAGATCCTCTGTTCCTCTGTTTCTGCGAGGTCTCTCCTCTGTTCCTCTGTTTCTGCTTCTGCATTTGAGCTTTATACTTAACACCGTCATCAATTTCTCTTTTTGCGATCTAGTCTATTTTGCTAATAAACAACGTGTGGAAAAGCGATCTTCTCAGACTTTTTGTTGCACGACATGTCCATTTATTTGATACTTATAGAGCCGATGAAATGGTTGGACGAAAAAGGTCTCATAAATATATATCTAACTCTTAATGAAAATGGCGGTTCCCACTGTTGACTTTTTTCACCTAGCTACGACCGCCCACTCTCTTTCTTTCAATGCAATGTCACACTTTCTCTAAACATGCAAGCTGTAATTGGGCCGTCTTTCATGGAGCCCGCACCACGCCTAAGAAAAATTGTCCATCAACTTGCTCATTCCAAGATTCATCTTTCAAATCTTGTATGACTTACTATTTTTCTTGATTTAGAACCAGATGGGTCATCCGGATGATTCGGTTTTGGAGATTGGATTTTTATGCCAATGGCCTGTAGAATAAAAATCCATTGTAAAATTGGAGAATTATATGAATTAGGGTTTATATGTAGCCTAAGTACTTTTGTTTGTTTGATGTGCTATCAATACAATCGATCATATGGCCGTGGCTCATCATTGAATGGCATATTTTACATTGAATGTCCAGAATAAAGAAACCCCTTATTATTAGCATGGATCAACTTCCACGTCATATCATGTGAAGCATATTGACTAGTCTGATAGTGCATTAATCGAGCTAAATGATCCATAGGAGTACACAACTCATATTCAACTCTCTCATTACACAATAATCATAAACTCTCAATGTGTATGTAGCTTGAATTAAATTTTAATTAAGCTAGTTGATTGGAAATGAAAAAAGTGTGATGATGGCCCTTCATTTGGTTGTGCTAACCTTCTCAAGTCCGAAGGATATGAACTCAATAGTGGAAGATACACATAGAATAGTGAACCCTATTGTTTCACAAGATCGTGAAACGATCTTGTAAAATGACCAACCCTTGCACGATGTGTGACCAATGAGGGTTGCACTGACCCTTGTAACTGACCTACTACATGTTCGCTCCACTGAACATCTCGACAAGCGACAAGGCATTGTACGCCTTCTGAACATAGTCATCTTTGTAGCTAGGAAAAGGGGAATATATCTAGAGAATTCGAGAATACATCCGTTTCAACTCCTTTTGCGCTATCTTTTGACACGTGGTTAAGAATTAATGATTCATACAAGACTGTATGCACGTATAATCTAATGAGTAGCATTAATGTAACTTGCAAGCACAGTTGTTATACATAGCTATGGGTGCGTTTGGGAAAGCTTTTGAGAAAAGCCTTTAAGGAAATGCAAAGACCTTTGGTCTAAAGGGTTTTGGTGAAATGTAAAAACTGTTTAGTAAACTATAGTTGAAAAGCGCCTTGAGAAGCAACTTTGGGAAAATGCTGTTTGGTAAACACATATTTGAGGAAGTCCTTTAGCATGACCAATTTAAGTTTTTATTTCTTATTTTTTAAAATTGAAAACAAAAATAATGATTTTTTTATTTATATTTTTGTACTATCAACTCCACATACACCTTTAACTGCTTCACAAGGATTTTTCAACGCAATTTCCTTAACCATAGATAAAACAAAAAGAATGTTACATCTATATCTATCAGGAGATCAAATACATACATTATCAATATCAGCAATTAACCATTGGGGTTTGTCCAGTGGCCACCCTTCCAACATGGAAGGGAGAGGTGGGGAGTTCGAATCCCCACCTTCTCATAGGAGGTTTGGGATGGATGAATTAGTTTCAAGTGTGGATTTCGACTCCCACGCCTTGCAAGAAGGTAGGATAAAAGTCTGAGAGTGAGAATTATAATATGAATAGAATAAAATTGACAAAAAAGAAAAAAAAAATCAGCACTTATAGTAACCATTGGCTTTATAGGTCCCATGTCACTACAAACACCATCCATGTCAATTATCCCATTAGTATTCGTATAAGTTTGAGAGTGAGAGTTAGAATAAGAATATAGTAGGATCGACCAAAAAAAAAAAATATCAGTACTTGCAATAACCGTTGGCTTTATAGGTCCTATGTCGCTACAAACACCATCCATGTCAATTATCTCGTTAGTATTCGTATAAGTCTGAGAGTGAGAGTTAGAATAAAAATATACAAATATATATATATCAACAGTTGCAGTAACCGTTGGCTTTATAGGTCCCATGTCGCTACAAACACCATCTATGTCAATTATCTCGTTAGTATTCGTATACGTTACTTCAAGAGTTTTTAGTTGCAATTCCATCTCAAGTTGAACACCATTCAGATCCGTTTCGAATATATTTAAAAAAATCTCTGTTGTACTACTCTCTTTCCATATATTTATTTATGGAAATATTTACAATTAATTGGTTTTACATTATCTTTTAAATGTCGATTTCTTGCATCCATGCAATGTTCTTTGTTAGGAAAATACTCGCATTTTTACATAAAATACTCGTACGTACTTTTAAAACAAATTCCCTCTTTCGCACGTTTTGCTATTATTCGCGCTATTGGAGTGGACTGATTTATACATGTATGCAATACATGTATTATGTTTACCAAAAAGTACTCCAATTATGAATTCATTTCATATATTTTCTTTAGTCAATTAATTACGTGACATGTAAAAAATCATTTATGCCCAAAATATGATTATTTATCCTTGTCATCCCCAAATTCTGTAACAGCTTTTCTGAGAAATTTTCAAAATTTAAAAATTTGATTGAACCTTCGGTACGAGTAAAACCTGTAAAAACACATAGAAGCACAACTCGCTCGAAACCTATGAGGTGAACTCTCAAAGTTATCCTAAAAATTTAACGTCACAAAATGAAAGAGAGAAAAAGTAAATAAGAAAACAAGATAATTGAAATGACAAGGTCACGTCAATAAGATGAAAACAATGTGTGGTTTTAGATACTTTGCATAATAGAGTTTATGGTCTTTTATGAGCACCATGTCCGTGTAAATTTTCAGCATTTGATTAAAAAAGTAAAAAAAAAAAAAAAATTAGAACCGTTCAGGTTGAAATTTATCAAACAACCAAAATCCGCTGCACTTGAATGCAACGGCGAAAAATCACGAGGGCATCGTACCCAGTGGAAACTATAGGCTGACCCGGTGCTCTCTTTGTAGGAAGAATGACAAGTGGGAGCAAAGGCTTACCGGCATAAGATTGTGAAAATCCATAGGGGTGTCATGGCGGATACGAAGACCAGCGGTTGGGTTGTGAGATCCTATATTCAAAGCGCCAAGGCTTCTACTTGCCATTATCGACATCATCCAAAATGGGAAGCAACTCATTGCAGAGATGTCTTTTATCAAAACGAGAACACAATCTAGAAAACCCTCTTCAATGAGGATTCAAGCAGGCGTCTGAAATGCTCCGGACTTCGAGCCAATAGGAAAAGGATAATAACTTTGCTTCTAACTTTAGTGGTAATCCACATGATTTATAATAAAAAGAAGAAAAAATCAACGGGAAATATGGATGACTTCGAATCAATAGGAAAAGGATAATTCTTTTGATGTTTTCTTTGTATTAGATTGAATTTAGTCCTTTTTTTCTATGGTCAATTTCATGCTAAACTTTTGAACCATGTGAAAATCTTTCAGCAGTTTTGATATCTTTGAAAATTTTTAACCAAATGTTGCGTTTTGATTTTATTATAGGAGATTCAGGTTCTGTATTGAGCTTGGATAAAGAATGTCAAATGCGAGAAGCACCCTTATTTATCAACTTATATATACGACCATAACAATTTATACTTGGATGACTTGAAGACTAAATGCTCCTTAGCATAAATTACACCAAAATTTAGTCAGTTATGTAATCTGGACACTAACAGTTATGCTTCAAGCTCAAATAATGCTGGAATTTAATTAACGATGCTGGATTTGTAAAACAACATCAGAATCTAATTAACAATGCTGGACCGGATAGAGATACACGTTGAAATTTAATTAACCATAGGAATTTGGAAACTACGACTAAGATGCGATAAAGTAAAGATAAAGTAAATATAATTGTTGTGTTATTCGAGGGTCGCTTCTCAATGGTAGGTCTGCGATATTTATAGAGAAGACTGATTGTTCCTTAGTCGGCCACTCTTTTTTGGACAGTACTCTTTGCATTCTCCATGTTTTCCACTTCTTCTTGATGAACTTATCCTTTAATAACCGTTTCTTGCCCCGTTGATGATGCTCGTGCGGCCTGTTCCTCAAGCAAATAATCACTCTCTATTTTTATGCCCATTTCTCGCAACAGTTATTCTCACTCAAATTCTAATGCTAATTTTGCTTTATCTTCAAATCTAGTGCACTATTCTTGTAGCATGACACGTGGCAACTAAACTCTAGGCTATTGAATCCCATCAAGGCTCAGCTTAAATAGCCTTCACGAGAGATGTTTTACCCTTAACTTCGCAAGTCAAAATGGAGCGTTTCGTCTAATGATCTCTTGTGATTAGCATGTGGTTCCGAGGGTAATTTTGTGTGTCAACAATAACTAAATGCAAATTGTATTACATTTTTCGGTGGGAAAAGTACAAAAAAAGTTTTAATTTATTACACTTGTGCTAATTTAGTCTTATAACTTATAATTATAACAATTGAGTTTCAAGCCTTTTGACGATTTGCTAACATAATCCATCCAACCAATTTTGATTAGAAATTGTTAGCATAAATACCGATCGTTTTACATAGCATGACCAATGTTAGTGCAAAATTTATTTACAATTTTTAAATATTTTTTCTGACATTTCTTTTATTTTATTTTCTTTTCTTTTTTCACAACTCTGGGGTAGAAAGGTCATCGGCCAACCATCGCTAGCCACAAGTGAGCGCTAACACTCTCGCCTGTTGGCTGGCCAAGCAAGGGTCTTGTGGTTCTCACCATCGTTGCTACTATGATCCAAGTGAGGGCGATGTCGCCCTCGCCTAGACTAGCCGAGAGCATAATGACTCTCATTGGCAAATAGATGAGGGCCCGACGCCCTCACCTATGGCCAATAAGGGCATGGAGCCCCCTCTCGTGGCTAACGAGGGGTGGAAGCCCTCTCTTAGACCTCACCTATGGCCGGTGAGGGTTGACTGGTGACTTTGCCAACCCATAGTTGGGAAAAGAAAAAGAAAGGAAAGAAAAGAAAATACAAAAGTAGAAAAAGAAAAAAAGTAATAACAAATTTGGGAAACAAAAATATCTACATTAGTACTAGCGATGTCATGTGAGATAATGGACTTTCATGTCAACTATTTTCAACCAAAATTGGTCGGAGTGACTTTATTGGTAAAACGTGAAAATGTTCAAAATTTAATTGATATAATTGAAAGATTTAAAAGTGAATTGGCATAGATGCAATAGTTTCGGATTATTATTATTATTATTATTTTTGGTCCTTTTTCCCTTTTGGGCACCTCCATTCTAAGGATATTAATGCTCATAATAGATAAGATCATTTCGGTTTGCAAAGTGAACCATGACTAGAAGATAAATTCAAATTAGAGGTGAAGGATGATCAAATTGTTTTGCAGATTTTGAACTCGAGTTGTGTGACATCCCGATTTTCTGATTCTATTTTCAATAAATTGAGACGGGCATTTCGTTGGCACGCATATAGTTCTTTTCCTTGAGTTGGCCACTCATGTGGAAACTAGTCTATCTGGTGAAGCTGTTAAGAGTTTCTAATGCATCAGACTCGAGAATTTGACCAGGAAGCGACCTTTCGACCGAGCTAGTCTGCAAGGGTCATTACGGCACAATTAAAATCGATTAAAGATCGGAGATAGGTCGACTCGACAGAAGCATGCGATCAGGTGTGGGTGATTCCACCAGATCGCACAATTCGTGTCGATCGGCACTGGACCGACTTTTCTATCGATTGGATACCCTGTGTTCGTATTTGAAACCTTGAGATTACCCCGACAACCGAAAGTCGCCAATGTTTCAAAGATGTACATTGTGGCTTGAGATGATCAACCACAGGTCAAATGCATAAAAAGTTCTAAAGGTTACCCAGTAGGTTGGGCTGCGTTAGTATCGTGCCAAAGTGAAATTAATCGTGAAATTGAGATCGAATTCATAAATTGGAAGTCTGGGTGTGTCACAAATCATTTTAGGAACATTGATTAATCTTCAGAAGATTTTTTCATGCAATCAGAGTTTTTCAGCAATTAAATCAGAAAATGGTTAATTTGACCCGAGAAATTAGTAGGCCCGCCTTTGATCGCGCTTTTGGGACTTAAGTTGGTTTTATGGACAAGTGAAGATGTGAATGAAAGTGTGGTGACATTGAATTTATTTTATGGACTTCAATTTGATTCAATTGGAAGAGAATTGATGAGAATTGAAGAAATTGAATGTACAAGAATTGGACCCCGGCGGAAAATAGAATTGAACCCATTGGAATAAGGTTGTGGGAGTTTTGAGTGAGTGGAGTATGACATCATGGATGATGTCATGGTGGGCCATTTTGTGGGATTAAAGAAAAAGAAAAAAAAAAAGGGAATGGTCCATCTCTCTCTCTCTCTCTCTCCTTCTTCTCTCTTCTTCCTCTCCCTTTTCGTTGGTTTTCTCCTCCATCTTCATTGTGCGAAGACCAGAAAAAAATTGCAGAGGAGAAGCCAGAGCAGTCCTTCGCCGCCCGCTCAGCCGCTCGTCGCCGGCCGTCCGCGCCCGCCGTCGCCGTTCCGCCTTGGCCGCACGCCTCCGTCTTCCCCCTTCCTCTCCCGTCACAGCCTCTCTCTCCTCCCTCTGGTTCGAACAGAAACGGAAGCAGCTCGCCTGGGTTGGAGCAGCAGCCGACGTCGCTGAGACCCGCCGCACGCCGCCTCGCCGCCGTTCGCCTCACGCTCGCCCGCCGTGTGCCCTTGTCCGCTCGAGCCGCTGTCCAGCCCCTGTTCCGCCTTTGTTCAGCTCCATTTTGGCCATCACAGGCCACGGTTCGGCCGCCTCCGGCCACCGTGAGACCCCGCTGTTGGCCGCACGGCACCGCCGCAGCTCCTCCGCCGTTCCTCCGCCCGAACCAGCCCCGGATCTGCCCTCCTTCGCCCCCAACCAGCAACAAGCAGAGAAGAAGAAAATGGGTATGGCAGCCCCTTCGTGGGCCGTTTTGGCCGCCTTCCCGAGCCCGGATGCTCGGCCCGCTTTGAGGAAAGTCGATCCTCGCATCGTCCTCGTCGTTTTGGTCCGCTCGGCTCGCTAATACGGTGAGTTTAACTCACTAAATCTTGATTAGAGTGGTAATGATGCCCTAGGTGTGCTTAGTTTAAATTAAGTAAGTTTAGGTGTGTGGATTAGTGCATTTAATTATAAATTGGGTTAAGATGTTGGTTTATGTTAAAGTGTGTTTAAATTAAAGGTTAAAAGAAGTTATTTAAAGTTAAGCCTTGATGTGACACAAAATGATTTTAGTTTTGAATTATTTAAGTGCTTCGAAATTCTGGAAAATATTATATTATATTATAATCCGAAATTATTAAAATATTATTATTTATAAAAAAAATCAAAAAATCAGAAAAATTATTTTTGACCCCGGTTGCTCAGAATTTCGTGCCGGTCGCTACGGTACATTCGGATTTTGATATTGATGATTGGGTATTATAAATTGAGTGTGGATTTCGAAAACTATGGATATTATTATTTAATTAATTTTCGGAATAAATTTAATTATCTATTAAATTCCGAAAATTTTCATTGGGACCTTATTTGCTCAGAATTTCGTGCCGATCGCTGTTGTGCATTTAGAATTTGAATTTGATGAATGGATGTGGCGAATTGAGTGTTGATTGTGATAAATATGGATTCTTTATAAAATTCTAAGTGTGGAAATTGATGGGCGATTGGCCGTGATATGCCACCTATTAGAGGTCGCGCCCAGTGGGGCCGTGATATGCCACCTGATAGAGGTCGCGCCCAGTGGGGCCGTGATATGCCACCTGATAGAGGATGCGCCCAGGGGCCGTGATATGCCACCTATTAGAGGTCGCGCCTAGTGGGGCCGTGATATGCCACCTGATAGAGGTCACGCCCAGTGGGGCCGTGATATGCCACCTATTAGAGGTCGCACCCAATGGGGCTGTGATATGCCACCTGATAAAGGTCGCGCCCAGTGGGGCCGTGAATTGCCACCTGATAAAGGTCGCGCCGAGTGGGGCCGTGATGCCACTGATTCTAATTTTGCCGAGTGGGCCGTGATTGTGAGCAATGATTGATTTGTTGGAATGACATGTAATCGGCCGAATCGATTGATCGCTGAGACGATCCAAGTGGTTGAATTGTTTTGATAATGTGATTGAGCCATGGTTGTTTGGTTATCATAATTGTACGTGGTGGAATTATATAAATTGCGCTAACCTGCAGATGAAGGCTGAGGCGAGGTAAGTCTTTTGTGTGATGTGGCTATGCCACCTGGGGTGTATTTTCTTTCTAATAGGGGTTTAGGGGGTTGAACTTGCTGAGACATCGTCTCATCCCGGTTGTGGGATTAAAATTTCAGGTCCCCGGTGGACGGAGTGGCCAGATAGCTTTGGTTGGCCTTGAGGAGTTGCAGAGGTGAAGTCATAAGGGTTGGAGAGCGTGTCCTGCTAGTTGGTTGTAGGATACTTCCCCTTTTGTCGAGCTAGTCTATTTTGTAGAAAGTCCAGTGTTGTATTTAAACCATTTGTGTTTGTAAATGAGTGTTTTGTATTGTGATTGATTGCTTGCTTTTCTATCCCAAGTTAAATGTTGTTAGGAGATTTGTTTCGCTTCCGCATGCGTAAATACATGAATGGGTCGGCGACATATCCTGGGATGTTGCATTTTTGATCGACCGTAGTGGGATGTGCGCGCGCTCGGGGTTCGAGGCGTGACAAGTTGCTTTAATAATAATTATTTGAGTAATAAACCAAATGGAGTTAGGCACTATCTGAATGGACCTTGTTTTTTGTATACTTTCAGCTCTCAGCATTTGATCTTTAACTTCTGTTTAATGTTGACCACTTCGAATTCCTAAAACTAAATAATCTTGGATTTTTGGGACCTCCTTCTATCATTAAATGTTTTTATTATTTTTAAATTAAAACATTTCTTTAGTTTTCAAGGGAAAGAAATTTGTTAATTGTTTGCTCCGTTGATTATTTTTTAATATTTGAAAGAAAAATAAATGGTAGAATGGTTCGAATAAAAAACGAATACTTCACGGGACATGTGCCACTTGTAGAGATATGAACACATGTGAATCAATGATATCTCATTTCTTATGCACTAAAATACACATACAATATAAGATTAGAATTTCATTCCTAAGATTATATTCTACGTCTCGAATATTTAGAATTTCATTCCTAAGATTATATTCTATGTCTCGAATATTTTTCAGAGTTAATGTTGTGACTTTCATATTAGAAATCATGGTTTTTGTTCGAGGGAAAAAAAATCTCTTATCAATTCACTGAATTAATAGAGAGCTAAAAAGCAATTTTGCATCTTGAGTTTTGTTAGACACTAGGTATTTTAACTTCGTGACTTTTATATAAGAAATTGCCATTATCTTGAAAAAAAATACGGGCCTGCCGATCAATTCAATACTCTCTCTCTCTCTCTCTCTCTCTCTCTCTCTCTCCCTCCCTCCCTCCCTCCCTCTCTCGCTCTCGCTCTCGGGGAAATAGTACCACCCATTGTTGGATATTTAACAAATTATATAAAAATATACGAGTCAATATTTGTATATTGTCGAAATTTTTAGGTGTTTTGGGCTAAAAAAGGCAAAGTCTATATACCATATGTTATTTTATCATGCTAAAAACGAAGGGTAGTTAAATCTTTTTGCTTATGAAGCTTTCTTCTAATTTCTAACTTCTAAGACTTTGATATAGATAGGGGTGACCGATTTTAGAGAGACCCAGTTCCCACCCTAAACTGGTAATCAAACCAAAATGCCAGTTCCTAGTTGGTGAAATCGAGAATTGGCCCACCTAGGCCTAGACCCACCTAGGAACCATATTGATGGATCTGGTTTGGTTTTTGAGTGCACTCAGGAACCGACAATATCAATTGAAACACTAAGCATAAGGATACTTTTCAGATTTGTTCATGCATTTCATTCAAGCATTTTAACTAACAAATATGATCGGTTGCTAATTTGGTGAGAGGAGACAAGAGCAAGAGAGAGAGGCGAGAATTGAGTCTTGAGATAAGACGGTGAGAGGGAGGCATTGAGCGAGAGGGATGCGATTCAAGCGAGACCTGAGTGGCTAAAAAGAAGTGAGGGTGATAGGCATGAGCATGAGAGAGACATAAGCAAGAGGCATTGAGCCGCGAGGGAGGCATGAGCACTGAGTGACTGAAATGAAGTGAGAGTGATAGGCATGAGCGATAAGTATGACTAAATCGTGAGAAGAGAATAAGAATTAGGGTTTTGGAATACAAAGAATTAGTATATATCGATCTAGTCCGGATGGTTGGGTCCATACATAAAATCAGGAACTAAATCGATATTTACTGGTTCCAAATTTGTAGAACTGGGAAATGCCCAAAATTGTGTTGAGTGGTCTTAAGTCTCTCTCATCTAAAAAATTAGCTCAAATGATGAGTTTTTCCCTCATACTTATGAATTGACCACCTCACAACCGATGTGGGACAATTTCAACAATCTCCCATGTGGTTATTGGGTTTAGATTTGTTGGCAACTTCAACTTAGATACTAATGTTGGGTGGTTTTTGGCCTCTACCGCCCCATAAGCTAGTTTAAAGAATAAAGCTTTTTCTTATACTTATTAACCGACCACCAGTAACCTCAACAAACTAGGCAGTTCGAATTGAGTCTCGTGATCATCCCTAAATATAGATGAGGTAAAGTGTAATGGGTGCAAATTGTTATGTACGGTTTTATAAAATTTTCCCATATATAGAAAACGAGGAGCTCCCATAAGTTTCCTTTACATTGTCTAGTCAACTAATAAAAGGTTTTACCTAATTTCTGCAGTATTCGTATACTACGAAAAAAAATAAATGGAACTTACGTTTTGGTTGATGCGTACAAAGTCTGAAGAGGATACGAAGACAAATACACACTTGAAGCAGATCCTATATTCAAGATCGTTTCTCTCTTCTTCTTCGACATTCCATCGATCACTCCCTTCGTCACCCACATTACTGCGTTCAAATTCACCCTCAGCATGCTCTCCATCAACTCTCGATCCACCTCGCGGAAGTACCTCGGATACGGATAGGCCAGCTCGAAGGCCAGGGCATTCCCGATACCGTCAGTGGGGCCGGTGACGGTGGTCCACGAGCCGTAGTCACGCAAGTTCTTCGGCTTTGATAGAATTATGGTAGAATAGAGCGGAAAAGAGAATTTCTCTATATATTTGTGTGTACAATATTAATGATACAAGAGCCTATTTATAGGCTGTTTTAGACAACTATCTAAGATAATAAAATATTATAATATCAAATAAAAATAATTATAATCAATTAGAAAAGATAAATATCTCTAACATCCCCCTTCAGACTCAAGGTGACGTAGAAGAGGTCAACTCGAGTTCGGAGAAAAGATCTTTGGTGTGCCTTAGTAAAAAAGTCAGCCGTCTAATCAATTGATGAAGTGGAAACAAGACGATTATCACCATGGAGCACATGAGAGTGTATGAAATGTCTGTCTATTTCAATATGTTTGGTACGCTCATGGAAAACATCATTATGAGTTAATTAGATGATACTTCGGTTATCATAATAAATGACCGTTCCACCATTATGACAAACTCCAATGTCTTGTAATAACCACCGCAAACATAATAATTCCAAAGTTGCAAGAGTACGATATTATGCTTTTGTACTTGATCGAACGATAGTAGTCTATTTTTTACTCCGCCAAGAAATAAGAAACTTCCCTAAGAAGAAGTAATAGCCTGTAGTAGAACGACGATCAAGAGGACCATCAGCCCAATCAGCATCAGAATAAGTTGTTAGCTCTAAAGTTAAGTTAGCAGAAAAGTGAAGATCATGAAATAAGGTACCCTTAATGTAGTAAAGAATTTGAAGAACAGCAACACAGTGAGTTGTCCACTACGCAATCATGAATTGATTCACAATATGAACAAGAAGTTGCTGAGATTAAAATAGTTTTGATGTTGGTGACTTGGTTTCGATGACGATATTGCCAATGAATTCAGATAAGGAAAGATTTAACAAATGGTCTTCCATTTAGTGACTAACATGTCAAGGGATAGCGCTTATCGAATGGAAAAAATTGCCACGATCGATAATAAAAAAATCCGTCAAGACATATGTTCCAATTATGTGAGAGATGCAAAATATGCTAGATATGCGAGGACCCAAAAACGAAATATCACAAGAACTCACTGTTAAAATGGGTGCATTGATTCAAAAGAAATACTTCCTTAAAGTTCCAACAGGTTACACAAGATCAACGTGCCATTTTAAATCACTAACAAAGTTGGACGGACATGCTTCCATCCGTTCGTTTTCTTGTACATTGATATTTAATGGAGGCATGTGTTTGAACTAAAGGAGACAGGTGATAACATTCTTCATTAATTTTCAAACAGGCACACTCCTAATTCATGCTGGAAAGGAAGAGGCTTGTGACCAGGCTGAATAGTCTCGACACGTGGCTCGAGGCAGAAAGGAGAATTGCCAAACTAATGTTGGAGAGGGAAAAGATCTCAAAGAGGTTGAACGACCTCGATCATGAGATTCAAGTTCATCAAACGCTCATGGCATAGCTAGTCAACTTCTGGAAGAGCAGCAAACCCTGTTAGATGAACCTTACGTGACGGTCTGTCTCCTTTAAATTAAACACATGCCTCCATCAAATAGCAATATACATAGAAAAATAAACTGATGGAACACATTTATCCACCCTTGTTAGTGCTTCGAAACAACATGTTGATCCTGTGCAACCTACAGAAACTTTAATGAAGTATTTCTTTTTTAATCGATGCACCTATTTCAACGACAAGTTCCCATGATACTTCGCTTCCTGGTTCTCGTTCTCACTTGTCTTGCATCTCTTGCATCTCCCACATGGTTGGATTGTATATGTTTTGAGTCATTTTTCCATTTATCAATCATGGCAATTCTTTCCGATCAATGTCCATTAATTGATAAGTATTATCACTTAACACATCAGTCACTAAATAAGGTCCTTCCAATGTTAATAAGACCATTTGCCAAATCTTTCATTATTTGAATTTTCGGCAATAGAATTTTCCAAACTAGGTCACCAACATCAAATTGTTGTAACCTAAAAAGTTTGTCGTATGCTTTGGCAACTATTTTCTTTTGAGCGTTAACACGTTCTAACTTCGATGTCCTATCTTAATCTAACTCGTCATAATAATATAGAGATCAATTAAATTATAATCTTCATTTAGAAAATCATTTTGTATTCTAACTCTCAAAGAATGGACCATTATTTTTACGTTTATTCGTCGCCACCTTGAATCTCATTCAAGTCGTTATTCTTTCAAACTTGCCTTCTAATCATGATTTGGTGTGCTTCATTGTCTTATCCACAGGTAGTTTCCAATTCAAATGCCACTATGCCTAAACTTCACAATCATTTTGCTCACAAAATGGTTAGTTCTCAGATAATTTCTCATCCAATTATTAATCAATGCCTTTAAATCAATATCTTTATCTTTGTAGCATTGGTCAATTTTACTATGACAGTCGTCAACCAACTGCTATCGTATATCGATAACTGATCATGGTCATCGATAAGTATGACCATGGGCAAGAACTTTTGTGAGTCGTGTAGTTAGCATCTCCCCAATAGCCATCTGACCTGGTCTCAGCTCATATGTTTACTTAAATCGATGTCACACTGATTACGATGAATTGGGTTAATTTTTTTGCGTAAACAAGAGGGGGATCCACAATTATCAATAAAAATAATGTATCTTCTAGTTCATTCTTTATCTTTCCCGTACCTACATTTACTATAGAGTAATCAGTTCTAGTTCTTCATTACACATTCCAATACCTGTCCGAATTGCCACAGAATTCAATTCAATTCAATTCGAAGATAACATTCAATTATATGTATTTCGTCTCGTGGGGCCATTCCAGGCGAAACAATATCACAAGATGCAAAATATGTTTTCTCTGATTAATGCATACGTGCGCTTTCCTTAATCATGCATGAGGTTCTTTTTGTATTGATACGACTTATCCACTTATCCAATCCGAATATTAAAGTTTTAAGCTAGTTTATGAATGAGTGATTATTACATGTAAACACATGGATGGATGGTTCTCCTCACGTTTAGGCTGATTTTTCTACTATGATTTCATCTAAAGTTGAAATAAAAACAACTGCTGAACCATCACAACATATACATAAACAGAACAGAGGTTAAAGGTTGATCACTCACCCACGTTCATGCACTGAAAAAGTATGACATCTATCTATGCATTGTATGAGAATATATAACGCACTCACCCGGCACTGAATATCGATCCCTTAGTCCTTATACTCAAGAGCGGCCCTTTTTGAGAACATTGCTGTAAAACTGTGATTAATAGATAAAACAAAATGCGCAGTTAGCCTATGTATGCATGAGACCTCAGTTCATGGAAAATAAGAAGACTATAATATCAGTAATGATTCCTTAATTAGTTGCTAATTGCACTCGTTAACATATTCCTAAAAGATTTTTATACTTTCCCCAATAATCGAATTAACAAATACAATGGATGTTAGTACATGTTATGCGGTGAAAGAACATACATACGACTTTGGAATATGGAACTTACGCTTTGGTCGAGGCATACTAGGTTTGAAGAGGAAACGAAGAGGCGTACACGGTGGAACCAGATGCAATATTCACAATCGCTCCTCCCTTCCTCTTCAACATTCCATGGATCACTCCCTTCGTTACCCGCGCCCCCGCGTTCACATTCACTCTCAGTATGCACTCCATCAGTATGCACTCCATCGATTCATCGTCCACTTCGTGAAAGTACTTCGCCTATGGAGGACCGTAAGCCACTCCGCCATTATTCACCACCACCCCAACATCGAGCCCTTCGGTCGCCTCCACGATCGCCGCCTCTATTTCCTCTCCACTCAGCTTTGCTAAGTCGGCGACTACGGTCTTGACCTGGAGAAAGAATCTTATCCATTGTAAATTCCCTTATTAGGCATGGCATACAATCACTTTGTTAAAGTAGGCAGGAACTATGTTTGTTACATCACATTCTTAATTTAATAAGCACCGACCTGGATCTCGTTTGCATATGTCCACCTCAACTCACTCGCGGTGGGTTCAAGCTTATTAAGGTTTCGACCCACAAGCACGAGGTTGAGGCCTGTGGACGCGAGCTCGAAGGCTAGGGCTTTCCCGATGCCATCGATGGGGCCAGTGACGACAGCCCATGAGCCATACTCGCACAAGTTCTTCGGCTTCCTAAGGAATGTGGCATGAAGCCATCGTATGAAGACGAGCAGGTTCTTGAAGAGCGAGATGAACCCTAACAGGGCGGCCGCTGCTGTGATCATGAAGTCTTCAAGTTCCATTGCTTTGCGCGTGCGTGTGTTGGATAAGAACTTGAGACAGCAAGACGGCTTAAGTTTTATACATGAAGGCTATCCAAGTCGGTATGATCTTTCTTTGTTTCCCGAGAAGATTGTTTTTTTTTTTTTTTTTTACTTCGCTTCATATGGATTTAAACGAATAAATTATCTGCTCTTCCGATATTGATTTGCCAAGATTAGGCCATCTCGATTCTCGTGAATCCGAGGGGCAAGAGAAAAGCTACATTATGTGTATAATGATTTAAACGAATAAATTATCTTTATTTATTTCTCCTTTCCAGGAATAATAAACCCAACCTGACAGTGCACGTAAAACGGCGTAAAATTGTTTTCCCAACTGCCTCGTGAAACCGGTTCATTTGGCTTTTGGAAGTCCATTCTCCAATATATGTAGTCTTTCAAGGTCTTGTGGTTGGAGCGGCTTTTTAACTATCGCATGGATTTACTAAATTATTTTAAAAAAAAAATCATACGGTTTTTCCTTTATATATTATTGAACAACTTTAACATTAGGTCAGAAAAATCTGGAGGAGTTAAATTCTAGAGAATCGCTGGCCATTCTCATTAATCTGATGCTAGTGCGTCCAATCCTTGTGGAATTAGCTAAATTGGTTTAGCATATCGATGCCCAGAGACTTCAAACATGTGCATATGTTAAAAAAATTCGATATAATTTATGTTGATCTCCCTTCCAATCAAAGAGTATATCTCCACGTCTCCAAGATATGTTACGAATTGTTTTATCAACAAATCGTGTGATAAAGAAGGGTTGGATTTTAGAAGCATTAATTGCACACATTAAAAAGACATCAAGTACAATTTTTTTATTATTATTTGATTATTTCTAGAGGGCTCTTGTTAACGCTAATCATATTTAATGAAGAAAAGATTTCATTTTCAATGCACTAATTATGCATAACCCAAGAAAATCAATGCTTTGGAAATGATAAAACCTTTTTAATGTAAATACTTAACGAGTACTCATAAAACACTTATCAAAGTCTGTTAAAAGGTGCAAGAGTTACATTAGACATATGGTATCAATTAGAATCAACCCAGTTTGGTAGCTTCACTCTCTTATGGTGAAGTATTAATATTTTTCTCTCTCCTTTTGAGACCAATTGAAAGGCGCCACGCGTCAAGGACACGATTAGGGACAAAACGAGCGATGCACCATTGGAGCGAGTGAGCCCAATAGGGCGTACACCGTGGCTCGTAACCGATGTGATTGATCGCGGCTCGCACGTACTCATCCGGTGAAGGGACAAACATGGATTTGCTCTCTATTGATGCCACTTTGGATGCCATTCTTGTTGCCACATATAGAGGAACCTAAAACATCAAAATGAAACAATCGACTTATAAACTCCATGAATTCTCAACTTCAATTTTGATACTGGCACATATCACAAATCACATCCATATGTCAATAATTGATTGAACGATTTAAAATAGATTAAAATCTAATACGAAACATATAATCAAAATCTGATCAAGTCTCTTGAATCATGTTGGTTTGGCATGGTTGTCAAACTACTATTCGTGAAAGAGCGTGATCGGTAATGTTTGTTGGGCTAAGTTCTTCTCAACGGTGAAGTGGTTTGGCATGCTTTTGGTAGTGTTAAATCTTCACATGATTTTTCAAGCAACATAAGAATGCAAAAAGGATTGTCTTCCCTTTTACTTATTTATCTATTTGGTGATGTATGAAGTCAGATTACTCTTAGACTCTGGTTTCACTCTTTTGGAAATTTCGAGTACCTTTGAAACAAATTATTTTCTCCTTTGATTTTGGAAGTACCTCGCAATCTTTCTTTAATCTCATCATCCTTAAGCTAAGAGCTTATAGAGTTTCTTATTTTTAGTCCAATTTTGTGTTCGCAGGTGAAGAATAGGGTTGTGGCAATCGGTAATGTTTGTGGAAGACAAGAGCTAATCGTGGGGCAAAGTCGACATACCTGACACTGGAAATCAACGCCATGAAGCTTGTATTCCACATGCAGCGACCTCGACAGTTGGTCAATGAAGCTGCATATATTGTTTTAAGCATCAGGAAAAATAAATGATCAACGAAAATAATTTGAAGGGCTAAATTATAGAGTTGAGCTGCACTAAGGTCGTCCATTTGTACTTTTAGAGTTCTCAACATGTTCATCTGACCTTTCGGCTCATTTGCTAGGCCTGGAAGCGTGAAGACTTACTTCCCTCGCGCGTAGTTCTGAATCCTAGGAAATGAGATTGAGATCCCACAGAGAAAAAAACTTACGATTATTGAAAGGTAGTATCTTTTAAACTTAGTTAGTACCTTTCATCTGAAAATCAAATTCACAATATGCCATAATAAGTAAGTTTTCCACATGAGTTTTGTCTATTGCAAAAGTGTATTTTCTCCTATCACCAAGTTTAGCGACTTTGAAAGGTCAAAAGTGCCGCAGAAAAGTATTTCAGAAAACTTGCTTCCCTTGTCCTTTTTTATTGGATCCCATTACTTGAAAAGTTCCATACTCTTCACTTTGTCTAGTTGGGTAGTAGTGAGGCCTTCACCAATAGTTTCTAAGTTATATCTCATCATTCTAACAACGTGTAGTCTCGAAAATTTTCAGCCATGTTAGAAACATATAAATTCCAAACATAGTGATTATTCATGTTGCAATACTAGTAAAAGTGCACACATGTTACGTGTAAATAACAATTTAATATTTAAGAAATTTTGCCAAATCGTTCTACCACGAAATGTTTGAAATATTAACTGATATGTATGAATTAATTACATGATGTGGAAAAAATATACACATAAACGTGATATGAGAAATTTATTTCAAGATTTGGACTTTTTCAATTTTTTTGTAATATAGAAAAAGATTCAAAATTAAAAATTGAAATACGTGAAAGGTAAAGTAAAAAGATTTACTTATGTATTTGGTTGTCTATTGGTAGGGTATAACTAATTGCAGATATTTTGGAGAAGGAAAAAAAAAAACAAAATAGATCGTGATTCCCAGAAAGCACCGAAAGATGCGAGGGCAATCGCTATCCTAGCTCAATCTTGGTAGAATTGAATGACATCCTTATGTTCTGTTGGAAACAGCAAGTGCCCTTTTGTTAGCAGACAAACAAAATTGAATGAAATCCAGCAAGATTCAAGCTAAAAAATAAAAGAAATTGGCGAAACCTTAAAGTCAGTGAAACCACCATTTCTAATAAGTCCCTTTCCCCTTGCCCCAGCTGGTCCCAACCCTTCATAGAAATACCTAACAAACTCAAGTGCCGTGTAACCCAATTTAATTGAGGGATGGACCATCTTTATAACCCGCCAATCAGAAATTGGAACCCGTGACCAGTTATAATCTTCTTTACTTACATAAGCAATCAATATTCAATATTCCTTTACTTCTACGCCACATGCATGGGATAGTTATAAACATGCGACATACTATTTGGACAACATTAGAAATATTAGACATGGGTCAGTCAAAGTGATCTATCCCTTGTAACCATACATGCATATGGAGGATGGTAAATTACTTTTCCCTCTGCTTGATTTGATCCCAAGCTTCGGTAGAGTTAGGTCCTTGCTTTGGAATATCATGTGATCAACATTTTTTATCAACTAATCCAAGATCAAGCGTCAACACATTGGTGTATCCCTCATTAATCCTTCCAACATGTTGACTTAGAAGACAACCAAGGAAAACATGACTCCGTATGCATTTATCGTACTTGTATCTGTGCATTGAAAGCTACCAATTATATCTTAATAGGCCTTACGAAGGCTACTTATTTTACGAGTTATAGGCTACACAAGGTGATCAGAAGGCTTTATATTGATAATTATGAGCAATTAGATCATAAAAGTTTTAAGCGTAGGCAACCTTGCTCATATATTCTCCAAGTCAGTAGTAACGCTAGTTAGCCTATCTGCTTAATAAATGATCCGAATTTATCGATTTTAAGTAGGTATCAGAACAGGGATATGAATAGTCGCAATGGAATTATCATCATATGACTATGGTTTATTAGAATGATAGATTTACTAGTTATCTTTTCTTCATTTACGTTGTATAGAAGGAAAACTTCTACGAAATTTGTTCTTCCATGGACAAAGATCGAACCAGTGACTGAGCTAGTAAGATAAGTGCTAAGACTTACGCTTTTGTAGCAGCATAAATTGCAAAGAGAGGGTGAGAAGGAACGACGATCGCGGCTCCTGAGCCGACACTGACAACCGCACCTCTCCTCCTTTGGACCATCCCCGGAACCACCGTTCTGGTAACCATGGCTGTTCCCTCCACATTCACTCTCACAATCTCCCTCCACACTGGCTCGTCGACCTCGTGGAAAAAGCACGCGCCAGGGTACGAAACCCCAACGTTATTTATCAGGACACCGATATCTAAACCTCGTATCACCTCCTCAATCGACCGAACGCAGGACGAGGGGTCCTTGGAGAAATCCACCGCCACAATCCTCGTCTCGATGCTAGGAAAGCTCGTCTCGATCTCGGTCGAGACCGTCTTGAGCTTTTCATGGTTCCGGCTCACGAGGATGAGGTTGAGCCCTCTCTGGGCCAAGTTGAAGGCGAAGGCTTTGCCGATGCCGTCGGTACAGCCGGTGACGAGAGCCCAAGGGCCGTACTCGACCAGGTCTTTAGGGGTCCTGAGGAAGGAGGAGTGAACCCAGCGGAGGAAAGAGAGGGTGTGCTTGAGGAGGAGGATGAAGCCAAGAGACGAGAGAACACATATCCATGGATCTCGTGCTTGGTTCTCAAGAGGGTGATCTATGCATGCCAAGTTCATTGTGCATATGTTTGCGTGAGGGAAGCGTGCTTGAGCGCTAGAGCTTCTATTATAAGGAAAATGTCAACAACATTATGATATTTTCTCTAATTTTCCATATCTATTTTGATCATGCACATCTGATTTGATTTCCTCTATCGAAGCCTATAAATAGGCTCTCCATGTACTCTTTTCTATATATCAAATTATACAAAATATTCTGCAATTCTCTTTTCTACTTTATATTTAACTGAAAAAAAATGTTCAGGATAAGAGAGGCTGTTTAGACTCATTCTAACAAATTAAATCTAATGATTTATATGAACATATGCCGAGAAATTCAACTTCTAGAAAACGAAATTGGTCATTAGCATGTGACTGATAAAAAAAGGAAAGAAATTATATATGACGTATGCCGACAACCATTGCAACGCAATATGCTTTAATTGGAAACTCTAATTTTGTTGCTCTTCAAGCTAATTTAAAGAAAAAAAAATGGAAATATACTTTTCGAGAGTAACTTTCTTGATTAAAACAGCATTAACTGTCAGTGCAAAGAAATGTTGCACAGGTGACTTAATACACCTTTAATTTCAAACAGTGAGCAATTACAAAACTCAATTCAAGGGTGGACCAGGCAGTCCATAGAGAAATTCTTTACATTGAAAGAATGTGCTCTAGTGCTCCAACTATATTTTTGCTTTTAAAATCGTTGAACAAACTTATTTAAAATAATTTGAACCCAAAAGAAAAGGCCTTTACCTCCATTGAACGGGGGGGAAAAGCTCCTTAAAGATAATAGTTTTCAAAAACGATACATATAGGCATTGATTAGCAGCATAGGATGCACTATTTTTTTCTTTTTAATTCTACACTACCACATAAAATAAAGACGACCTCCAATTTTACAAAAATATCAACTACTTACTTTATAAATATATTGTTATGGACAAACTGTGTAAGTAAACAATTCCATATAATCTCTCACGTGTCTCTACATTACAATTTGAGTAATTTTCATCTTATGACAACCTCCCTAAGAAATTTTCAAATCAGGAAACATGTTTTATTTTCCGCATAGTTTTGTACAATTATCCTTATTGTGTACTGTTGCTAATGATTTCCATTACTCAATGATAAAAGTATTTTCTAATAAAGTGCTTTTCTTAATTTTTTAAACGTCTTTTTTTTTTTTTTTTTGCATATAGAAATCATGCGTACACATTTTCTAGTTATGTAGAAAAGTTTCCCTTCGGAGATTAATTCCAAAGAACGCACGCATCATGTACATTTATAGAACTGTTTTCTAGGAAAGAATTCCTAAAATAGGAGTACTTTGTACTAGGACGACCGACCGATGGAAAAGTTCCAAAAATAGCCCTCGGTGTTTTCGATAGCATGCACTAATTTGCAAGAGAGGTTGCTGACTTTTGCATCTCTATCATATGCTTTATGGCTCCAAATATTATTGGCAAAAGTAATATTTTCAATAAAATAAAGATCTTGACCCAAAAAAGAGAATATAATAAAGATTTGTCTGTCAGAAAAAGTTAAAGAATTGTAAGAATCGGCAGAATTGTAAGAATCTTAGCGGTTCTTTTCGGCCAATATAAAATTACAAAGATTTGCTAACGATAGAAACTTTCAAAAGCTCACAGGACTTTGGAGCATTTATATGATGATGGAGTCCATGAAATACTTAATTAACCTCATAGATGATAAGGTGCAAGCCAAGGCCCGAATGCATAGTTTGAAATTTGTGAGGTTGCAATCGATAAGCCTGAATTATTATATGAAGGCATTATTTAATACCAAGACTCTATTCGTTTCATAGAAAATATATCAATTCTAGAAAATATTATTCATGAAACTATTTTTTAGGAAAATAATCATATTTTTCAGTATTTGACTAAAACTTGAAAAGGGATTAGAAAATATTTCTGATATTCGATTTGGAAAATTTGATTCGACTTTCCTCCATTGACTCATTTTAATTTTTTTCTCTATTTATTATTTATTTTTTAAAAATTATTTTAAATTATTTTAATTTTCTTTACACTTTTTTATTTTTCTTTTTTTTATTGCTCTTCTTCTTCCTTGGCCAGTCTCTGGCTATGCAACGGCCAAAGATTGACTAAAGGTGACCTTACGCTAAGCATAAGGGAGAGTATTCTGATATTTAAATAACAAACCACACATTCATATAATAACTTAAACTTTTAAAAGAATTAACAGTGACTCCACAAAATCTCACGTAAAATATTTAAATACAAACTAAGGGGGTATTAGAATATTTAAATACCGGGTATTAGAATATTTAAATACTAGCCTAAGCATAAAGATGAGTGTTAGAATATTTAAATAATAGATCACGCATTTACAATTTAAGTTTTTTGAACGGTTAGTAGTAATCACGAAATTTTACATAAGATTTGGATAGTCGTGATCACACATGAGGGACTAATCGAGAAAATGATGGGAGCAGTCAATCCTTAATGATTGTTTTGAATCCTTGGAAGTAGATAGCATTCTGTCAACTCATCAGCAACCCTGAGACGACAGTAAAGCTGGCGGAACGCATTGAACGATCTTTCATGATGTGGGAAGAACAGAAAACAGGACCACCCCAACTCTTCAATGTCAGGGGTTTACCAATTTCGAACGCCATGTGCTCAAAGTAGCATTTTCGGCTATGATTAAATCACGTGGCCATGAAATTGACAGATGTGTGCACATTTACGCAACGGAATGAAGATTGGGAGGTCAGAAATTAATGAAGTCAGGCGGAACAGTTGATGGCTAAGGTTTCTTTTAAATGCGGATCAACATTTGTGCACAAGGGTCAGGTTCATCTTCCCGTATGGTTGAGCATGCATCATATATCTTCTCGAATCAACTATTGAATATTTGGATTTCTGATTATAGATAGGTCATTACTCGATATCATTTACAACCTATTGATCTGAAATAGGTGAGCCTTGTTACAATGATCCCATATGGAAGTGCTAAAGGCTCATAACTCATCTACCTAAGTAAGTCACGCACCATCATTGCCAACGTGTATGGCCGTTGATCTTGCACTTTAGAAGATCAATCCATACCGTTAAATCACAAAATCATTTTGTTTGTAGGTGTCAGATAGAAATTAGAATCTACACATAACTTCGTTTTACTAGAATTAAGTGGCATGCACAACTGTATTTAATAAGGTGAATCACACCATTTTCTTCCCCAAGAACGAGCCTTGATTGTGGACGATGTCACGTTGCATCTTTGCTTCTACAAGGTGCAATCAACATTTGTGGGGTCAATAGCCCTTCTTGAAACGTCTATGCCAAAAGTAGCCAAATCCTTCAATATGTGTATCCACTAGGAGGTTGGACTTCAATTCTGACTTAACGTCTCATGCATAGTTAGAATTTTATGGTCTTAAATTATAGGTAAGTACACATGTTGGGAAAAGACTTTCGCTTGCCTTTTGTCTTGGCTTCAAACAGTCACAACTTTCACGGAAGGATCATATTTTCCTCTATTTGTGATTGAAGCCGACCTATTTTCTGATTGGTGCGTTACAGACATGAACACTACCCACATTTATACAGTGTAAGTGCATGTGGATGATCCATATCTTTTCACCCCCCCCCCCCCCCCCCAATCATTGGCATGGATACTCCTTGCAACTAAGGATGGAGGAAAATGTAGCCCTTCACAAAATTATCGGTGATGTGCGGGTAGCCTAATCAGTCGCCTCAAGGAAACTAATCTCGGAAGAGCCGGTCAAATTCTCATTTAGTTAGCACTCTTGTGGAATAACATGTAAAACATCAGGATAAGACTCCCTGAGCTTGTATTGTGCTCTTTTTCTTTCCCATCAAACAAGGGAGTTTCGAGAACTCTTCAACTTATTCTTTTAGCTGCGCACTTTGATGGCAGAGACAATGTTGCTATTTTCTATTTGTCTCGCCAGGTGATATGCTTAACTGCCTAATTTGATCACAGAAAGATGCTAATAGAAAAGAAGTAGCATCTCTCCAGGTGACGATTCATTGTCGTGGGAAAGAAAACACTCATGAAAGCATTCTCAATAGCTCAATAATCAATATGTGATCAGTTCTGCATGAGCAAGGGAATGACTCTGTATTAACCGTGTCGAAGAAAAAAGAAAATACGGTCTGCACTTGTAGGACATTGATGTACATATGATACAAAGAACACTTCAAACAAGTGCTGATGAGAACTGTGCGTTTATGTTCACCTTGACTTGAAGTAGATGCACTTGCAAGCACCTCGACTGACATACATATCAACCAATCATTAGTAAAGTACCCTAGTCAGCTTATCTAGGATGTTCAATTCCGACAGGCGACCAAAGTCGTTAGTCAGGTGCTCAACTCTCTTTGTAGTGTTGTATAATCTTGTGTAAGAATTGCTACATCCTGTGCTTGCCTTTCCCCCATATGCTATCGCTCTTCCATTGTTTATTGTTTCCATGCTGCATAGATGAAATCCATGTCTGAGCTTGCATTGGACATAAATAGCTAGAATGCGAGTGATTTTCATTGACACTCCTGTATTTTCTCTCCACTTAGCTCAAGTTGCATCTGTATTTCCGCTACTGTGGTCTGAGTCCTTTGTAAGATATTCCTGGTGAAACGGGTCGTCTGCACCACGTACACCGCTCAATCTAGGGGAAAAGTTCCAACCGGTCATTGGTTCCATCTCATGAGCATCCGATCTCATGCTCGCTTCCTCTTTAAACTTCAAGAAGAACGTGGAAGACCAGTAATCTTTTGCCAAATTCTTCAAGAGCAGGTTTCAAGAAAAAGGACAAAACCATGCTTAGAATATGTACTAACAAAGGGATAGGAGCTTTCTTTTTTCCCCCCAAATACACATAATAAGAACACATTGGACAATGTACCATTTTCATGAGCTGCAGTAGTTCATTTAGTGCATTGTTGAAGAGATCTGGATGTGCTAAATTAGAAGTCATCAAAATATCTTGTCGACATCGGTAAGATATGTTAACCTCCATTGGTGCACCTGTTAAGTTTAGCAGATATGTGAGGCAGGAAAAGCTGAAAGATCAAAGCCAAACACGAATCAAAATGGATGCTATCCAACCGTTGCTTTCAACACTGCAGAATAAGTATACAGAAAAGATAATGCCAGTATGAGCTGAGACTTCAGTCAGGAATAGCACTTTTATCAACTTCGAGTCCGTTTAGAATGACTTCCTTTTTAACTTTTGTTCTTTTTTTTCCCGAAATCTAATGAGTTCACACTTTGCTTATTTTCTAATTTAGAATACTTGAAACCTTTACAAAGGGTCGTCTATTGAGATGCAAATATATATGTAAGTTTCTCATAATTTTGGAAATTTTGATAATTTTGGGAAGGTATAAAAAGACACTTTTGACTTCTCAGAAGTCCAAGCAAACAAACTTGACAACTGTTCAGTTCAACATTTCATGTACTAGCTAGTTCTCCCTTGCATAAAGTTTGAACTACTTTATCACATCCTGTCACAATTTCTCTGTTCGGACCAAGGCAACAAAAAGAAAAAATGGCTTTAGATATTCTGAGTCTACTTGTCAGATCACAGAAATAGACTACATATTTGAGTCAATCAAGAAAATTAGCAAATAATTGGACAAAAACTTGCCCCCTCCCCCTTGACTTTTCATCTTTTCGTTCTTACCCCATTATCATACTTAATTTCATGCAGAGAACACTATCCTTCCATGCCAGTCAATTATCTATGTGAACTTTAAGATTAGATTAGAGAGTAAGCTCGTGCACTCAATGGATTAACATCAAGAACAAATTTTCTTCAGTAAATCAGCAACCTGCAGTTATATACTTATCGATGATATCTCTGGCCATGTAGATTCTCCGCACGGAGTCATTTACAGGAATTTTACCAAGCTCATGGACGTCATCATGGAAATGCACGCTCTCCCCAGCCAAACAACTGCAAGCAAGCATAGGTAAATGTGCAACACCTTTAGTCCCCTTAAGTCTAATGAGGAAAGATAGATGCTTGAAAACTTTTAAGAACTTCTCGTCTGCCCCAAGATTTGTGAATCTATTAAACGTGAAACACCTTTAGCCCCCTTTGGGCTGTAATGAGGAAAGATACATGCTTTAAAACTTTTAAAAGCTTCTCGTTCTTTTGAACTAAATGCAATGAAGTTACTCTAACGAATTTACAAGGAAGTTGTTACAGCAGAAAACAGACTATATGCATCGACATGTAATCCAGCTGAAATTGAAGCTTTACAAGACCCGGCATTTGGCAGAGAGCTATTATTTGAGATCACTATACGAGAAGGAAAAACAGACCTATCTGCGAAAGCCATGAAGGACTGACGAAATCTTTTGTTCAGAAGAAGTTTATCCAGCGGTTCATCTGGATCTATAGCTTGACTCGGTTCTCTTTGCATTAGAAGACCACTGTCTGGTATTCCAAGAGCCTGACCCATCGTCTCGTACTTCAAAGGTTCTCTTCTTCTTAGGCTAATTTGAGACAGTAGAGGTTGCGAACTTGAAATGGAAAAGAAAGCTAGGACAAGAATACTCGACTGCAAATAAGACACGAATAATAAGCAAATATGTGAGTTTCAAGGTTAAATCTACAATTACAGATACCAGGGCCTGAAAAAAAACAATGACTCATTGACAAAGCATACAGTTACTAAAAGTAGAAATCTTGAGACAACTTGGAGCCATGCAATTTCCTCGTGGATTTCATTCAAAACATAAGCAGCTATCCATACTCCTGTATTGAAAGGAAGCACCACTGAGAAGATGAGAACAAACGGAGCAGTTTGACCTATTTAAGACTGTACAATTCCATAAAATGCAGATACAAGGAACTAAGCAATGAGTCTCATATACAAATTTCAGTGAAAAGTGAAAATACAATCATGTTGGTTAATGTTGCAATTAGGCATCTAACTTCTGGGGTTTGATTTTTAAGTCAAGCTTCACAAAGCATAATTTGAAAGAAACATTGGGTCAGCTATTGACTCTAGTAGAAGCAGAGGAACGTACAGGTACATCAACATAATCAAAGGACAAGGCAAAGACAAATTATCTTTGAAATAGTATCCGGAATGATCTTACCAATAGAAGATGCAGACAAAACTATTCCTCTCCAGAGATCTCGCAGTTCATTAAATCTGAATTCAATATGCCGAATTGCTCCAGTAAATGCAACAAGAGTGGCGACATACAACGTGTGGAAGGAGACCACTGGGATAACCCATTGAGCACCCATGTGACAATGATTATTCAGAGGCTGCTTCACATGAATAACTACAGCACAAAACAAGCATTCCTGTCAAAGCTATGAAAATGTCTAGACTGAAACTCTATCACTGCCCATGTGCCTCATATACTTACAACCTATTTCTTATGGCGCTTGACAGTACATAATTCTGTTGCAAAATTCCATAGTAAGACAAAACAAGAATAATGACCCAAGCGATGATGGAAACAAGATTCTCATTATGCCTTTTCTAGAAACATGCCTTAAAACAGTGACTTCGGGCGAAAGGTGTAAACTAACCATCTTCCATTGACCAAGGACAAACACAAACACAAACACCCCACCCACAAGCGCACGGCAGCAAATAATTCTGCTAAAAAATGCATACATGTCTACTAAGGCAGCTTTCCTCATTGATTATGCAAGCACATAAGTTCTCTTTTTATTCTCCCTAATGAAGAGAGGACCTCAATGGATATATTAACACCCAAAGCTTCTTTTTTCTTCTAATTTCCCACAGACAAAGTGATAGATTATCAACCTTTTCATCTAGGAAAGCATATCATAAGGCACCAATGAGTGCCAACAATCCTAATATACTATCAACCGCATACTGATGAAAGGGTTTTTTGGCTTTCATTTGCAAATAACAATGGTTGATAAAAAAGTAAAAACTTCGGAAGTTCTTACAGGCTGCCCCAGCAAACCATGGCAAGAGAAATAATGGAAGACAGACATGCGACCTCATTGGTGGTAAACGCCTCCTGCAAAGTAAGCCATTTGGTGACACAAACTCTTTGATACAGACGCAGAGAACAGGATGTAAAAAGGTCTGACAGCATAAAATAACCAGAATAAATGTGTGGATAAGAACATTAAAAAGTCTGAAAGTGAGGCATGTCATAATGTGACGGCTCCCTTCCTCCTGATTAACTGCAGCACGCCTGCTTACCACCTCCTTCATTTTTTATTTGGAGAAACCAACACATAGTATTCTCTCTTAAGCTGATGGCTCCCTCCCCCTCCCCCACTTTCCCCTCTCCCTCCCTCTCCCTCTTCCTTCCCACACACAGACACACCTCCCCTGGCAGATGATATAATCGTTTGAACTCATTGCTGCAGGAGTGAGCGAACTCTAACGTCACTGTTTTACACTTACTTGGCAAATATGAAATACAACTGGAATGCCTGTACTATACGACAGCTGAGCAGCAAACCAAATCCAAGTGGACCTTCAATCCAAACTGGAATCACCACATGTTCAAATTGTGTATCAGTCAGACACATCCTGATAATGAAGAAAGTAATAGTGACAGCAAAACTCTAACGTTAACCTGCCCAAACGTAGCAAGACTGCCACCAATGCCTCCTTTCGAATTTCAGCAAATCAACGGACATCTGCATAAACCACATACCATGGTAATTGCAGCTTTCCTTGCTGACAATTATAAAACCACTAGGCTGAAAATGTGTAGGACATGAGATGTGCATACGACTGTACCACAATTGATAGTATAAGGTTAAAGCTGGCAAAAACTTGAAGCACGGGAATCCAGAAGCCACTCCCTTTTGTCCGAGAAAATTTGTGGATCACAAAGGGAAGGATCGATCGGTAAAGAAGCCTGGGAGCATAAGACTACAAAGTTAAACAATGATAAAGATAAAAAGGACAACCCATCTCTGGTACACATTTCAAGGGTCAGAAGAGTTAAATAAGAAACCGATCAAGATCATTTAATAAAGGCAGCGTCATTTGGCTACAAAAAGAGCAAAAACATAGACAACACACTGGCACCCTCTTAAACTTAGGACTTAGGATTAGCTCTTCGGCTATCATTTTGCTGCATAATGGGCATTAGCTCCTTTTCTGCTGTGAATATCTGTAACTGGTCGTTCAAAACTAAAGAATTACTACTACAACT
Organism: Eucalyptus grandis x Eucalyptus urophylla; assembly: GCA_028830015.1. Lineage (NCBI taxonomy): Eukaryota > Viridiplantae > Streptophyta > Magnoliopsida > Myrtales > Myrtaceae > Eucalyptus > Eucalyptus grandis x Eucalyptus urophylla. The sequence goes on along the minus strand of CM054200.1, from coordinate 59,007,599 downwards.
GTGAAAAAAAAAAAAGCAAGCCAGAAAATATGGACCACTGTACCCCTCCACCAGCTACTACAGTTGCTGGCTGCACTACAATAACGGCACTCCTCTAAGTCACCCTTAGACGCATTTTCTGCAATCTTTCTCAATCCAGTCTCATGTACTCTAGCACCTCCAGAGTCCATTCCTGCAGCCCCTAGCCTTAAAACCCATACTAGAAGCACCACAAACAAAGTTTTAATTAACACTAACAGCTTAGGAATCATTTATCAAAGCTTCTAAATCGTTTCTCCAGAATTTTTTCACCTCTTCTTGTCATCATCCTCCATGCTCTCATTGAGATGAAGCTGATCAGATTTGGAATATGGATTAATTACCGTGTCAAACCAATCTTGAAAAAAATAAAAATGTTTGCAAGTTGGATATAATGGTACCAAATATGCACTAATTTCTTTTCTGTCCTCATCTCCATGTCAACCACACAAACCAAATTGACTTTCCTTGTGTAGACACCCCCATCACAGTTCAGCTAAATCTAAGCACTGAAAAAAATAAAAATGTTTGCAAGTTGGATATAATGTTTACCAAATATGCACTAATTTCTTTTCTGTCCTCATCTCCATGTCAACCACACAAACCAAATTGACTTTCCTTGTGTAGACACCCCCATCACAGTTCAGCTAAATCTAAGCACTGCACCCTCCAATCAAAGTGTACCTTCTACCGAATGTTGTCATTAATGAGGAGGTAATTTCCCCAGCTAGATGGTTTGTTTGGAAAAGCTTCAAAGCATTTTAGGCACAAACGAATCGCCTAACTGCAAATAAAGAGTAACCATTCCTGAACCCAACTTCATTGGAGGACAAATCGACCATGATCCGAGGAGAGAAAAAACTAAACCCAACAATAAAAGGAAAGATTCCCTTCACGACCCACTTCGAAACTGCGCTAAACATCTCTCGACAGCACCGCAATTCGCTCGAATAAGCCCCCATGACCCCAGCTTCTCCACCCATATAAAAACCGATGCTGACCCAAAAAAGCTCATTCACTTCGCAAGCATAAAGGTCGAAAATTTGCCAATCACAGACAAAACCCAGTTCAGGGTAGCCAAGACACCGACGCATCATCGAAGCGAAGCTACAAAGGAACTCACAAGATCAAGGACAAAAAAGAAATGGCGACGGCAACGTAGTCGCTGGGACAGCCTCCTTCTCCCGCGCATCCCGCCATCGAGAATCGTCGGATTAGCAATCGAGCAAAAGATTCAGCTCATCAACCGTATGCACTACTGTTCCGAGAATCTTGAACTGAGTGCAGCCTGCGGGTTCAAGAGCAAGACGACGTCCTCCATCTTTGCAAGTTGAGGCTTCGATTGACGTCAGAGGAAAAGGAAAAACTCACCTTAGTGTTCTACCTTTCTTTCTCATTAGCTGAAAAAAAATGAGATTTGATTGTTAATTGGTCTAGATATTGACGTTTAATGCAGGTAACATCTTAGGAACGCGAATTTTGACTAGTATGTACGACTAGATTTTCAAAGATTCACGTTCATCAGTCAACAGACGAATAAGAAATTTGCAGTGGTTGGTGGTTCGATAGCACCGAGATTGGTAGCTAGTGGTAGAGCGATCAAACACCATCTTCCACGAGCTAACAAGTTCGAGGCTTGCTGTGAATGGACATGCTATGCCTTAGGCACTCATTACCTCGTGTGGGAGACTTGCGGTGATTAGATTTATCAAAAAGAATGTGCGCTCAAATCTAAGCATATATATATGTCATATAGATTAACCGTATTCAATAAATATGAATTTAGAATAATAAAATTCAAAATAATATGAATGTTGAATCAGTTCACAACTTACTTAGACGAAATCCAACTCTATGACTCTTTTTTCACACTCTTTTGCTCTCACTTGATCTTGTGCTCATTTCGTGCTCTCATTTAAGTTTAGATATGAGTTTTTCTAAATTGAATTAAATATCTAAGTGTTTTAGCAATATATGAATTGTAATCATTATATTTATTTTACATGTAAATATGTTTTTTTTTTTGGTAAGAGTGAAAATATGTTTCAAACATATTAAATTGATCAATTTGAATTAAACCAGTTTCAACCCAACTCCACTCTACCCAATCTAACAATTTAATGAGTCTAGCAATGATGGGCTAGTTATGCCTAAAACTAAACTCCATAATAAATATAGAATCCTCATGGTAATTACTAAATGGGATGACAATATTAGTCACCTCTTCCTCCCTCCCTCACTCGATAGTTGAATAATTTTCACGCAAATATAGGATAAGAGAATAAAATTTGCTAGAATAACATTTTTTAATTAAATGATACATGAGAATTTTCTCATTTTCAAAATCAACTTCATAGTTCTAGGATCCCATTAGTTGCTTTTTAATGCAAATTCATGCTCATACCGGTCTACTCATTAGTCTTTGACCGTAAGTTTCTCTTACAAATATTTTTTCTGTGATGCAAATACAAACCTCGACAAACCATGATCCAACAGGTTCGGACATAGCGATGTTTGTACAAATGATAGTTAAATGAGTTGCTTTGGTAATTTAAATTAAACCTACTAAAAGCACATTTTTCATCAAAGTGAAGCACCATGGGGCACTTAAAAAAGCGCCATGGAGGCATTGCTGAATGTAAAACAACATGGTTAACCACATAAACATCGACCAGAGGAAACGTGTTCTTGACGTGGAAATTGCAAGCGAATCAATCTAGAGCTAACCTCAATTTCCACATGAAAGCATCCAAAAGTCATGGAGCGACGCCAAGCGCAGAAAATCTGCTCCATGTGGAAAGATCTATATGGGTAGTAGCTTTCATTTCTCTTCATTTTCTCAAAACGTGTTGGCGAAACTCGGACCCATAGAATCACCCGCTTCAAACACTTGAGAGCCAAAAATTTTAAAAAGGTTCCAAAAAAAAAAAAAAAATGAGGAACACAGAAATCTAAGCCACACAGTGTAATGCTGCTATACCATGAACATAACCATGGCGGTCTATATACTTCTTAGGCATGTAATGACCAAGATCAATTCAGCACCACGAAGACATCTTCATTAACCAGCCAATCAAGATGCTTCATAGATATGACAACACTTTTTACACTTGGTCGAAAAGATGTCTGTCGACACATCCAAGACAACAAATGCAGGATCAAAGTCATCAGTAATTTAATTCAAGCTTACTGAGACTAGATACAAGGCAGGAAGTGATATGGCCTTATTCTCCACGGAATATGGTACCGACGATTTCTGGACAGCCCTGAACTGCCAAAGAATTTGTATGACGACCTATCTATAAAATTGTTGCCCTAATTTAGCACTATGAAGTAATGAAAAATAACCTTTTTTAACAAGGAACAAAAAAAAAGAATTGGGATACAGACATTTCTATGATACAAACTGAAGAGAATGGGAATGACGTCGCTGGGGTCCTGGTCCAATCGATGGCAAAAGTTACAAGATGGTGCCCAACAGCCATATATGCAAGAACAACCAATAGGCAATAAGGCCCAGGCGAGCTCCGGGTCGACTCATCAAAATCCTGCCACCTGATACCCTGCATGGTCCACATGCAACCTATGTTTATTTCTGAGTGCTCTCAGAGCATTATTCTGCAAAAGCTCTCTCCAATAATGAAAAGAAGACTATTCAGTCTGTTTCTAGCGAAAAACAAAACATGCATCTGGCATACTGGCAAGCAGAGGTGTTTCTAGGAAAAACCACTTCGAAATCATCTCTTAGTAATTTCTCCTCCATTGGATAATAAAAAAAATTCCAAAGGATAGCCGAGTAGAAAAACCAAAAACATTATATTCATTCCAGACAGCTCAAAGGGATTGGCCTTCAAAACAGAGCACAAAATGCACATTATCACAGTATTCAGGAGTGAAAATTAATATGGAAATGGTTTATTGTGGCTAGTATCTCAAAACCAAATTCTTTCATTATCACTGTCTGATAAAGCTTTGGTCCTGATAAAATAAGTTTCCATTGTGGAAAGAGAAGAGTGTAAGCATTAAACCAATGCAAGCCAATCTAAGTTAAGGATCTAATCATGTAGTTTTAAAACATCTAGATCGGACAGGAATATTCCCTAATTTTGGTGTGCAACCTAAAGAGTTTTTAAAGTAAAAGACTTTACCATATGCCGTCGATTCGGTCTGCAACCAACTTCCCTTGTGTCGGAATAAGGCCTGATGTATTGAGAGACTTGAAAACATGACCTGCAATTGAGTTGTTTTACAATTTATACTTGGATTCCAGACCTTCTTTCTCTAGATAACCAAACAATCAATACCTTTGTCTTCATCGGTTTCCCGATTGCTGATTAAAGGATTAGACTCCATGTCAATGCTAAGAGCAAGATGCTCTGCTGATCCTTTTCTCGTAGTCCGAGCATGAGCAGCTGAAGGAACAGGAGGAATCAACGGTTTTCCAACCGATCCCTGCATAAGCATGACAAATTAATAATATTATGAAACTGCTGACAACCAACATATTGCAACCACAATAGTTGGGATACTGAAAAAGAAAGAAGAATACACTTTCAACATAAAATGAGCTGAAGTAGGCCTGTGCTACATCAGTGAATTTCTCTTAACATAAGTTGCCCATTCCTAATTTAAGTTTCAAAGGTTTTCTTTTCTTCCTACACACATGTTCTAACCTAGAGGCTCCAAAGTCGAGATAATTCCTACAGAGGCACTGTCAACATAGGCAGAAATAATAATTTTCCAAAGAGAAATAAATCAAGACCCAATGCCCAGCAAATCCATCCAGTATTTAGAGGCAAGGAAATCTTTGACCATTCTGAAATGGAGGGTAGAAACAGCAGCTATAAAAATGGTCGTTCTGCAAACCATAACTAACATCTACCTACATCATCAGCTAGAACAAGAAGGTAGCTCTCCGATGGTCTATATAAGGAAAGAAAAAGTAGTATCAAGTAAGCATTCCATGAACTTTTCTGGGAGTAGCTATGAGAACTAAACTAAGGGGAAAAAATAAGGTTAAATACCACAAAAAAACCCCAAACTATGCTAACTATGATACAGATACCCCAAACTTTTTTTTGTATCACCAAAAACCCTAAACTTGCCCATTGAGACGCAAAACCCCCAAATATTTTTTGTCACAAAAAAACACAAGCTTATATATGCGTGACATATATACCTTCTATTTTAGTTCCATATGGAGGTACATCTGTCACATTGGTATAAATTCGAAGTCTCTTATGACACAAAAATATTTGAGGTATGTGTATCACAATGGGCAAGTTTAGGGTTTCTTTGTGATACCGGGGTATTTGTGTCACAATAGACCTAGTTTGGAGTTTTTTGTGTTATTAACCCAAAAATTAAATACAAAATGAGATAATCTATGGCCCATTAAGAATTTTCCATTCTTGCCTCCTAACAAATGGGAATGAGAAGAGGGCCTTCAATATGACCTTGTAATACCAAGAAGCCTGTTACTCGAAAATAATAGGAAGACGCATTCCAAAATTTGTGGTTGCTGTGCTCAGTAAAACCACGGTCTGAAAGCAGAATAATGTGGTTCGGTGGGGGGTGAGGGAATTGTATGAATAAACCAAAATAAAGCATTACCACATCTTCAACTTCAGATATCTCTGAACCAGCAGGCAATGAAGGTGCTTCAAAATTGCCTCTCTCCTGGATGATCTCTGGTTGGGTACTTCTACCTTGAAGTGAATCTTCAAGCAATTTAACTTTACTTGATAACTCCTCCACAACCTTCTGGCTTCCTAACAACTTCATTTCAACTTCTTGGGCTTCCGATTTAGAGTTTTCAAATTCCATAAGCACATTCACAATTTGCTTTTCTAAGGTTGATAAAAGTCCCTTTAAGCTAGAAGCATTATGGTCTCTAACTAACTCACTACCACCAAACATATTTGTAATTTTCTCCAAAACAACTCTTAGCTCAGATAAATCTCTCTTCATCTTCTCTGAGTCTTCTTCACATAGCAAACGTGTTTCAACTTCCTCCTGCAGATGCTTAATTTCAAGCACCTGGTTGGCAAGGGTGGACTGTAGCTCTTCATTATCATGTGACAACAAACTTATTTGTTCTTGCGCTCTAGTAAAACTATCTACAATATAGAATAGCTTTTTCACATTAGGAGAAATTTGGGGCTCTGTGTCTCCTCCTAACTCTTCCAAGGAGATTCTAACCCCATCGACCTTGTCCAAAAGGGCTGTCTGTTGGGATGGGGGCATGAATGAACTTTCTGCTTCTAAAGAAACGAAAAAGAAATATATATTATTTAGTGAGAAATGGCAGAGATTCATAGAAACAAAAGAAAAGCTTGAAATGAGATCATGACACAAAACTGCTCACCTTGTTGCTTCATCAATGAGTTACTGCACACCTCTAAGAGTTCAGCCTCTCGTTCCTTCAACTTGTCATAATCAGCTTGACAATCCTTGAGTTTTAGCCTCAGCTCACCACATAAATTTTGCAAAGTCTCTAACTCAGTCTCCAGCTCGAAGACCCTATTTTGCTGCACCTCTAAGAGTTCAGCCTCTCTTTCCTTCAACTTGTCACAATCAGCTTGACAGTCCTCGAGTTTAAGCCTCAGCTCACCACATGAATTTTGCAAAGTCTCTACCTCAGTCTCCAGCTCAAAGACCCTATTTTGCTTCATATCTCTGTCTTCTATAGCTTCCAGAGAAACTGCTTTCGCTTCTTTAAGTTCATCTTCCAAATTTTGTATCTTTGAAGCTGCCACCTCACTTGTGCTCTGGAACTGCTTAATCATATCTCTCTCTTCTATAGGTTCCATAGAAACTGCTTTCACTTCTTTAAGTTCATCTTCCAAATTTTGTATATTTGAAGTTGCCACCTCACTTGTGCTCTGGAACTGCTTAATCAAAGCACGAACATTTCGAACGGAAAATAACAAATCTCCAATAGGCTTGGCAAATTTGCTGCCATCAATGTTCTTATGACACCATTCTGCATTAATTATACTACTTCCTCTTTCTTCTTCATAAGATCTACCTGAGGTTTCCAGCTCAGCACCAGACAACTGCCCAAGAGAATTGTGCTCAACTTCTAGCAGCAATTCTGTGGTGGCAGCATTACAGGCAGATAATAAAGTCGCAACATCATCTTCCAACATGGAGACTGTATTTCCATGCTCTAGCTTGTACGTATCCATTTCTTTCATATCTTGCTTCAAAGATCTCATGTCCTGAGACATAGCATTTACATCATCACATCTTTCCTCTAACTTTTTCAAAAGAGCTGCCAGAATTTCATCTATAAATGCGGACAAGCCTTCAAATTTATCAACAAGAATTTTGTTTTTTAACTGAAAACCTTCTATGGTCCTTCTAAACAATGAAGAGATGTCTTCACCCACTTCATTCATCAGACCAGCTTCCATCACAACACCCAGGCTATTACTAAGTTCAACAGGGAACTGTTTTTTGGTAATGAAGTCTTCCTGAGATAAAGAAAGAGAAAAGCTTCATAAGAAACCTTTCGCATAAACAATAATCAGCAGTAAAGAAGCAGATATTCTACAATACCTCATCGACAAGTTGCTTTTCTGCTGCTTCTGAACGTAAGGAGAGGTACTGATCCTTTACTCTTTCAAGGATGTCATTCATGCCCTTCAGGCACTCCCATTTTTTCTCGAAGCAATCCTTCATGAGGGGAAGCAATGTTTCGTTTTTCACAAGGGCATGCAACTCATTAAGGTAACTGACAATTTCTAGAGACCTGATATCCAAACTGCCGTTTTTGGCAGCCAATTCTTCTAGACATGCATTCAACTTTGAATTGAGTGCCAACACTTCCTGGTTATATCCCTTGTTTTGATTCTCAAGCTCCAACACATTATTCTCAGCCTTTGACACTGCATCTTCCAATGATTTAATGGTTACATAAGCATCTGCCAGATTGATTTCCTTGGTTACAGATTCATCTTGCAGCTTCTTCAGCTCAGTCTCCATATTGCTTCTCCCAACTTCTAAATTATGGTTCTGCTCGGTCAATAAACCAACTTTCTTCTCCAGCTCCAATGATGCATCTTCTAGTGACTTTATAGTTTGTTGTGCATCTTCCAATTTGCCAGTCTGAATGGAGATCTCCTCCTTCAGTTTCTCTAGCTCTCTTTCTGCTGCAGCTCTAAAGACTTGAGCTGCTTCCTTGTCATTGGTGAGTGCAGTAACATCATTCTCTGCCTGCGACAATGCCTCTTCTAGGGACTTCTTGAGAGCACAAGCCTCAGTGAAGTTACTAGCTTGGGAAGAAGCTTCTTCAATGGCTTTCAGCAGCTCTTTTTCAACATTTTCCTTACTGGTTTCTATTTCCCTCTTTTCTTCCATAAGCCTGCAAACATCATCCTGTGCTGCTGACAACAAATCTTCCAGAGCTTTGATAGATGCTTTGGCTTCAACTAACTTGCTTTCTAAGTCAATGGCTTCTTCTTTCAACTTTTCAAAACCCTGCCTTTCATCTTGCAACAATTTCAGATCAGCATGGGCTTCAGCTAACCTGCCAAATAAATCCCTAGATTCCTCTCGAGCTTTGGCCAACTCTTCTTCAGCATCTTCCTTAGCCTTTTGACAGTCATTGAGGTGCTCTGCCAGCCACTTTACCTTTTCCACAGGCTCTTCAAAAACAGTGTCTGCAGGAACATAGATACCCTCAATGGACTCAATCACCCTCTGCATCATTTTATTACTCTCCGATAAGAACTGCTCAAGTTGATCCCGTTGATCTTTTAGGGAAACAAGATCCGCCTCCAACTTTGGTATGTGCTCAATGTGAGTAGACATTCTGTTTATCTGATCCCTGGACTCAGTGACTGCAGATTCCTGCTGCTGTATTTCAAGCTTCAGTTTTTCAATTTCTGAGTTCTTCTCATCCAGAAGATGTTTCGAGTTTTCCCTATCTTGAACCAGTCCCTTTCCTTTCTTGACTGCCATAGACAACTTCTCTCTCAAAAGAGAAGATTTCTCTTCTGACCGTTCGAGATCTTTTTGCAAATGATCCTTTTCCTCTTTGAGTGTTTCACGTTCTTTAGACAACAATTGCAACTGATATGAAAGATTATCAACCTTCTGAGACTTTTCCAGCATCTCTTCGTCAAGTACATTCTCATATAGCATTAACTCCTGAACCCGCAAATATAACAGACTTTTAATTCTTTCAAATGATTCCAAATCAGCATGAGAAGGACCCAACTCAGAAGCTCTCTGTTCCTTAACCTTTTCAAAGCATCTTTCAATGAGAAGGTTGCAGTCAGAAAAGGGTAGCCGTTGATAGGCCCCAAGGTCTTCCTCAACCGAGATTCCAGAAGCTTTCACCAACAGCATGACCATTTGCTCCTTCTCCCATGACGCTTGTCGCTCCTTTTTGATAATATCATTGTATTCAGATGTTATTTCGTCCACCTCCATTTCAAGATACTCCTTCTCCAGCAATGCAACAGAACATGCAGCAGTTAACCTATCTATCTCATTGTATGCAGCTTCTTTTATTTGAGAAGTTTCACCTCGTAGTGCTTCTGCTTGTTTATTGGCTTGAGTAAATGACTCCTTTAGCCAAAGAATACAGGATTCCAAGTTGGAAGTTGAGACAGATTCAGGTAACTCTATCTCAGTTAAGGAATCTTTCAATTTCTGAAATTCTATATAAACCCCTTTCAACATATTTCTCTCATCCACAAGCCATTTATATTTATCAACGATCTCAACCGATTTCATTTCCTCAGGTAAACTAGCCTCGGAGAGAATTTCCTCAAACCGGACGAGAATTGCATTCCTCTGCGAGAGATTTTCCTGCAGGAGTGCAACCAAATTTTCACTCTGTACCAACTCTTCCTTAGATTGTTCAGCCACCTCTAACGCACTTGACTTCTCCTGAAGTTCAATCAAGCATCTCTCAAGCTCACTTGTCTTCTCAGCCAATGAATGCTTCAGCGAGTCTCTCTGCTGCACCAATGATTTCCCTTTTGTCACAGCCATGCTAAGCTTTTCTTTAACATTGGCACAACGCATCTTCTCCTGCTCAACTTCACTTTTAAGTCGGCTAAGTTCTGCATTAGTCTCTTCTGCCAATTCCTTGTCCCTATTAACCTGTTCAATCAATTTTCTATGTTCATCTTCTGCTTGGCTTAGTTTTTCAGCAGAGTGTGCTTCCTTCCTTTTGCATTCCAACAACTCATTACAAGCTGCAATGATTACATCCCCGCTATCCTTCTGCATCCTAGAATCTAAAGATTCTGAAGAAACTTCAGATAAACACTGCCTAAGATGATCAATTTGTAAATGAATCTGGTTAAACTTTTCAATTAACCGCAACGTCCTCCTCTCAACAAGATTTATTTTCTCGCCAGTGGAATCATCCAAAAGATCTTCATGTTCAACCACTAAGGCAAGTGAATCTAATATTCTACTTGCAGCATCTTCAATATTTTGGTGATTCGTAAATATATCGGCAGATTTCTGGGCAGAATCAGCAATCTTGGATTTAAGATCTTCCATCTGTTGATCCTGTGTAGAAAGGATAGTATGAAGGTCTCTTATCGTAGCTTCCATCTGTAAACGTTCTTCTAGCGCAACTCTAATGAAGTCTGAACATTCCCTAATCATATCATGTGGCGAGTACCCAGGTACATGGGCTTTTTCCTCCCCATATTCAGATTCTGCTTCTCGATTAATCATTATATCACCATTTGCATGAAGCAATGGCTGTTTGACAGTCAAACCTTTGAGCTGATGGCAAAGATCACTGAGTTCTTTGGCATATATATCTCTTTCTTCCTGCACAATCGGAAAGTCCAGTATGAGAAAGTGATGCGTCAATAAAGCATGAGACCCTTGTTTCTAAATATAATCAACCTTGTATTGCCTTATAGCAATTTCTTTCTCACTAATGGCCTTCTCCAACCCCATTTGCATCCGGAAGAGCTCATCCGTCGACTGATGGACCCGGGGTCCATTCTCAAGTTGGCTGAAGTCACTCCCATCCAACTTGCTCCTTTCCTCCAACCCGCCTTCTGCTCCAGCAGCCACTGCCACTTCCCTCGCATCAGCATTCAACTCGTCCGGCGCATCGACAAACTCATCTTTTCCGGCATCTTCACCGACCATCACAGCTTCCTCGTCGTCCGAATCAGCCTGCTCCACGTTAGCTACCTGCAGGAAGCCAGATTCACAATCGTTCTCGATTCAGCACATTCCCCTGAGCAAGTCAAGACTTCTAAACACATTAACATCTCCCTAACAACCACCCAAACTCCCCCTGCATCCCCGGTAATATAAATCTCTCAGTTCGCTTCACTCGGTCAACACCACGGAGACCGCACCAAATTAAGCCTCACGGCTACTCATCCTACTGCTCCATAACCTTTCAAGCACAAACAAGCAGGAACCTCAAGATCCTCGATTCTACACAAACCTAACGCCATGCACACAGCTCAGCCAAAAACCACGAGACTTCGCCCCCCCCCCCCCCCCCCCCCCCCCCCAAACCAAACGGAAGATCAGAAAAACAGAGAATCCAGCTCCCGCGAATGCAAAAACGCGATTCAAAACAGCGCACCTGATCCCCCGAGGCATCATCATCGCCGTCGGCAACGGAGGGCTCGGTATGGAGAATGCCGTTGGGCCGGGAGCCCCCTCCGCCGTCCGCGCTCGATCCTCCTCCGCCGTACGGCTCCGGCGCCGCCGCCGCCGCCCCGTTCCCGGCTCCGCGGCCGCCGTCCTCCTCCGACATCTCACCGCGAAACGCCCGGCTCCCGGATCGCCGATCCCCGCGTCTTGCTGGTTCGCTGCTGAAATTGAGATTCTAGAGAGAGAGAGAGAGAGAGAGAGAGAGAGAGAAAAAATGCAGGGGAGGGGATCTGGTCGCGAAGCAGGGGATCGTGCTGTCGTTACTGCTGGGGTTCTGCGTTTCTGGGTGGGACGCGGTCGTTTTGGGAATATGTGTGTGAATCTGCAACGGCCGGGGCGATGAAACGACACGCACCGGCCTGTCGTGTCGCGGGGCGGTTGCTTGCAGCTCGTCGAACGTCGCGACGTCAGAAGGCATGGGGGAGCGAGACGGGTTATCCCTCGAGTACCCGCCAGCCGCCACCGGCCATAATAATTGTCAATGATTCTATTTTAAATAAATGATTAAAAAAAATCATTTCATTTTTTTTCCGACAATGTTTTTGTTAGAAAATTTCTTATAGTATATTATCTATCTCGATTTCATTTTCTTAAATGACACGATAACAATATATATTTTTGTACATAAGATATTATGGAAAGCAATTCCTTTTCAAATAGGTCGTTACTTTACTCTATTTAATACCTCATTAAAGTTTAATTCGTTTTTTCTAAGTTCATTAGAATAAGTTCTATTTTATTAACAAAAAAAAAAATCCTTCTACGTGATAAATAAAATAAAAAAATTTCTGATAAATCTGGAAAAAGAAATATAAACTTAGATTAATGAAAAATCCCGAATTGATACACGTATGACAAATTTTATCTCAAACTATTTTTTCAATCATGAAAAATCTAACCACTGGATTCGCCCCAGTGGCCACCCTTCCAATATGGAAAGGGGAGGTGAGGGATTCAAATCCCCACATTCTCAAGGGATGGGGTGGGGACGCGTAAGTTTCAGGAGTGGGTTTCGACTCCCACGCCCTACAAGAGGCAGGGCAAAAAGTCTAAGTCTGAGAGTGAGTGTAGAGTAGGAATAGAGTAGCACTGACAAAAAAAAAATCATGAAAAATCTCAAACTGGTATATATGTGACAAATTTATCCCAACTGACCATAAAAAACTCCAAATTTAGTATACATATAACAAATTTACACCAAACTAATTTATATGACTGTCAAAAACTCCAAACTGATATATTTATAACAAATATATCATCCGTTAAATTGTATTAATACAACAAAAAATCACAAAAATTATATAATTGTGACAAATGAAGAGTAAAATCCCAAATTGCCACACCAGCCAACTGTCACTTGCCATTCAACTTAATAACTTAATAGTAAAATTTAATAGAAACTAACAGATGGTAAATTTATCACAAGTGTACCGATTTGGAGGTTTTTATGATTAAAAAATTAGTTTGTGGTAAATTTGTCGCAAATGTACTGACTTAAGATTTTTCATGATATTAATCTTAGTAATAATGTCAAATGCATCAACACAACTATTCAATCGAAACTCTCTTACTGCAGAACAGTTCATTAGGTTTGATGCATTCTTACTAACCAAATTGCCCGATTTACATTTCATTATTTCAACTTGCGGACCACATTTTTTTCACTCCAGATCTTAATATAATGACCAAATATGAATTAGACATAACATGTGTGGGTGAATTGTTCGGATGCACAGGTGCCATTTTATCCTTGGAGATCACCCCCCCCCCTTTCTCGAAGATGATGGCCCTGAGTTTGTTCAAAGCAGCTGGGCAATTCGTGTAACCTACTCATAATCAGTCTGTCCCTCCTTAATAAAAAGAAATTATATAAAGCAAAGAAAAAAAAAATCAATTCTTTTCACAACTAGATCAAGCAAACATATTTTATACATGATCCGAATGTTGAAAGAGCTTTCCCTTTCCTTAGGAAACGCCTATTATAAAAAAAGGTTTGGTCAACCACTCATGCCCAAGCTACAATATTCCCATAGCTTCCTTCCTTGGAGCACCTCCCTTTTTGCTGAAGTGAAGTCCCTTCTTTAAATTAGAATCGTATACTTCCTTATCATAATTACAGACTTTTTTATGCTCATAGAATTAAATGAGAACTGGCATGAGTCAAAGACCATTGGCCAAAAATAAATGTAATGAAAATCGAGAGTTCGAAAACTTATGTCAATCCAATACTTTATTCCTAAAGCTTTTATTTTGGTGCATTGAACTCCTAAAACCCGTTACCACTCTCTCCGTTAGTTCTTTCATCAGGTGCGCTGTTTTTTTCGTGTACGGACAATCTATAGGACATTTTTTTTTACTTGGTCGTGGCAAAGGTGGCAACCCTTGTTTGTGGCTCAAGAAATGCCAATTGCCCTCACCAGCTACAAGCTATGCCTCCCTGTCGACCCCCTTCCCCTTTTTAAAAACCATTTTAAGTTTATTTTTTAAAATTTCGGTAATTTCTAATGCAGCATAAAAAGACACAAAAATGACATCATTTTGTGTGTTTTTGTGTGAACGACATCCTTTTCGACTTCAACAAGGTTATAGTTGCATAACGGCCATGTGGACAAAAAGGTAACAAGAACAACCATGCTTGCACGTTTCAACTCCCCAAAAGCTGAAGGAGCAATGGAATGATTATTGAGCGACGACAAGTTAATAGGACATCGATGCACGCGAAAAGTTTTGGGCTAAAGTGCTACGTCGAACTAAAACTTTTAGAACTCATAAGGTCATCATCACCAAAAAAATCGACTAGTCTTTTTCTTAAAGTTAACTTGTTCATAACTTACAAACAACTTTGTAAATAAAGCAACTTTTTTTTAAGTTTGCAAATCACCAATCTTTCATGCTAACTTGTCTATGTTTAGGTTGCATGACTTGTATTTTTATATGAAATATCAACATGAATCGAAGCGGCTTACTAATTCTTGTCAAATTTAAATTACAAACTATTCTTGAGTTTTTATCTCTATTTTTAAGTTACTCAGTATTTGATTTTTTTATTTTTATTAACAGCTGTTATTTGCATCGGATAGAAACCCTTTAAATCTAACAATTCTTTTTGAAGATTACTTACCTAAATTAGTGTGACTCCCCAATTTTCTTCCATAAAATTACGGTGTGATGTTTTCAGTGACTATCACTTGAATTTCTTACCACTATTTATTTGTTTATTTTAATTTGCTAACTTCCCTTATCGCTTAGAAATATTTTTCATATAGTAACACCTTTCAAACATCTTTCTTTTTTTTTTTGGTAAAGGTAAGAAATAAATTCTTTCAAACATCTTTACTGTCTAGACAATCTAATTATTAGCTGGATACTGTATTTCAATGTTATACAATTTCAAGAATACTTGGGATGCATATGATGATCATTCAATTTCTTTATTTTTCTATTTTTTTGTTTTCGAAAAATAGGATTGAAATATAAATCTATTTATGAATGCATTTTCATTTTTCTGTTTACAAGACAAATTTTGGGCTCAAAAATATGTTTGGAGTAGAAATAAGAAATAGAAATTTTTTATTTGTAAAAAAAAAAAAAAAAAAAAAAACTTTTTTCATCACTCACCTCCTCTCTCGCGCCTGTGTTTTGTCACAAGAAGACCACCCTCCTCCTCCTCCTCCTCCTCGAGAGTCTCCATGTCCCCATCCCCAAAATTGGCCCCGCCTCCTCTGACCCCTCTGCCTCAGCCTATTCCATTGGCAGCTGCTATACCTCCACCTCCTTCCCTAGGCTCTCCTTTGACACTCACATCGACACCTCCTCCCTCTCCAGCAGCACCTCCCTTTCTGAGTTTTACCACTCCCTCCTGGACAATCTTATCATCTTATGACTTTTCGAGCTCCACTCTCTACCACCAACAACTTCCTTGCCAAGCCTCGCTACTCCTCATCCTCATCCTCATCCTCCTCCACCTCCTCCCCCTCCTCCTGGCGCTGCTCCCTCCATGGCAAGGATGTTGTCATTTTCTGGGGCAAGTTTAGGCACAAGATTGACATGGGCCACCATGAGGACCTCCTCAAGATGATCTGCCAGAGCCACCTGGTCAGCATGGCAAAGCTACTTAGTGCCTTTGTCTTTAAGGACAATATCTTCTTGGTATATGACTTTGTCGATGGTGCTAGCCTCTCCAATTGCTTGCGAAACCCTAAAATGCCTAATTTCATGGTCTTCGGAACTTGGATGTCGAGAATGTAGATTGTCATCAACATTGTGCACGGGCTTGATTACATCCACAACAACACCGGCCTCAACATGATCCTTGTTCGAAGAGCAATAGTATTATGGTGATAGACCTGTCATTTAAAGCCATGATCTACCACCTTTTGCAGTGAAGGCGGATGAGAACAATGTTCTCCAAGAGCGAGTGGGTTTGGTAGAGGGCGGTGGTGAGATCAGGAGGAGCGGGTCAGAAATTTTATACCATTATCAAATGAATTTCTTTTCAAGGAACATAAATTTTATACCGTTATCAAATGCGGTTAGATGTTTATTAACTCGTTCATGATATATAAATAAAAAAAAGAAATTTCTTGCCTTAAATTGTACTAGGAGCAACAAAGTTATTATTTGCGCCCTTGGAGACTGCACATCCATTGATGCTATTATTATTTGAACATACCTTCCAAACATCCAAAATTTTCATATTTTAAGATGATCGAGTGTTGATATTCTTTAAAAGGTATCCACTCCAAGGATTGCCACGACTGATTTTCATGTCATGTTTAGTTCTTTCTAAATATGTCGATTTTCAATCATTTAGTCATACTGCCAAATGAATCAATTAATTTTTATCACTTCGTATCTTTTTCTTTTTTTCTGTCTTCGTGTTTCATATTGTGCTTACCAATTACCCAACATTTTTCTAAGTAAAGCCTTTTCTACAAAATATATATATATATATATATATATATATATATATATATATATTAAAATACTATTAAAAATTATCCATGTCAAAGCTAACTGTGTCATGTAGGACTACTAGTATTCACATTACTAATTTTCAATCAAAATTGATGGGATAGATTTAATCAGAAAAATGCAAAAAGTTAGGACTCAATTGGTAAAATCAAAATGTTTAAAATTGAATTGACAAAAATTCAACAAGTTTAAAATTTTTTGGATAATTTTTTCCATAAAACAATGGGAGGTCTAGGATCACTTGCATGGAGAAGGAAAAAGGAAAAAAAAAATCACTGGACGCCAATTCATGTCCTCTGAAAGAATGGGCTGAACTACAATTGTTCTTGCCTTGTCCATGAAGCACTTGTTGGATGTCATCAACTTAACTAAATTAGCAAAGCAAACTAATTCAAGAATCGTCTCTGAACCAAGGAATTGCAGATCATTCGATAAAACCACAAATCCAATTCCTAAAACTTGGGACCTTCGCTCATTTGTCTCCCCTCCAAGTCCCTATAAAATGTCTCCATTCCAAGTTCAAACTTCCACAGCTCCCCCGAAGTTTTCATCAAAGAAAACCCCAAAAGGAAAAGTTCTCAATTCTTGATTATCTATAGCTACCAAATCAGTGAAGAGAAAATGACTAAGTTTAGGTGCATTTCTCTCCTGGTCACCCTCGCATTCCTGATACAAGCTCGTCCTTCTTCCGCTACTTTCAATCTCCATCCCCTGCATCCTCACTTGATCACCAAGGGGGCCGAGGCCGTCGCCATGGATAAAGTCTTCAAGGCGATCTTCGCCTTTGGCGAGTCCTTGACGGACACCGGGAACGCGATGGCCCTGGGCATGCTCAAGCAGGGCTCAGGGGGTTCTCAATTCGGCTCGTCCTCTGCCGGGAACCAACTCTGCGATGGCAAGTTGATGATAGATTTCGTGTGCCAAGCTTTCGGCCTTCCCCCGGTTCCGGCATTCCAGAACACTTCCGCGAATTTCACATACGGCGCCAACTTTGCCGTGGCTGGATCAACTGCCCTCCCCACCAACTTCTTCTCTCCTGATAGCATTCACAGCTGGTTCCTGAACACCGTTCCAAAGACCATAGATTTGCAAATAAATTGGTTTAACAAGTTCCGACAGTTAACGGAAGGCGCAGAAACTGGCCACATGGTCGGAGGAGGAAGCGGAAGTGGACAATGGGGCGGAAGCATGAGTGGCAGCGGAGGCGGAAGCGGGAGCGGGAGCGGGAGCGGGAGCGGGACTGGAAAGGGAAGCGGAAGCGGAGGGGTAAGCGGAAGCGGAAGCGGAAGCATGAGTGGAAGCGGAAGTGGAGGAGTAAGCGGAAGCGGAGGCGTCAGTGGAAGCGGAGGCGTCAAGGGAAGCGGAAGCGGCAGTGGAAGCGGAAGCGGAAGCATGAGTGGAAGCGGAAGCGGAGGAGTAAGCGGAAGCGGAGGCGGCAGTGGAAGCGGAAGCGGAAGCATGAGTGGAAGCGGAAGCGGAGGCGTCAAGGGAAGTGGAAGCGGAAGCATGAGTGGAAGCGGAAGCGGAAGCGTCAAGGGAAGCGGAAGCGGAGGCATGAGTGGAAGCGGAAGCGGAAGCGGAGGAGTAAGCGGAAGCGGAGGCGTCAAGGGAAGCGGAAGCGGAAGCGGAAGCATGAGTGGAAGCGGAGGTAGCAATGTTGGCGGAAGTGGAAGCGGAGGTGCAGGTATGAGCGGAAGTGGAAGCAAAACTGGAAGCGATAGCGGAAGCATGAAGGGGGATATGAGCGCTGGCGGAAGCGGAAGCGGAAGCGGAAGCGTCACCGGTGGTGGTAGCGCAAGCGGAACCGGTAGTGGTATCGGTAGCGGAAGCGTGACCGGAAGCGGAAGCGTGAATGCTGACGGAAGCATCCACATGGAAGGTTCGCTGTTTTGGATTGGAGGGATCGGTTTCAGCGACTACCCTCGCCTGCTTAACTCATCCTCCTCCTCCTCCATCTCCAGCCAGTGGTTCAACCAGCGCTCCGTTAGTCAAGTCTGCAAACTTGTCAAGGTACGCAACACATTGCAAAAATGCAGGAACATGAAGTCAAGCAAATCCAATTCACAGACTAATGCGTGCAATTGTCCAAATGCAAACAGGAACTGCTGGGAAGCGGCGCCAAGTACCTCGTCGTTCAAGGCCTGCCTCCATCCGGGTGCTTCCCCATGTCCCTAGCTTCGACCCCCACCTCCGACCGCGACCAACACGGCTGCTCCAAGAGCGCCAATGACATGGTGACGGCCCACAACGAGCTGCTCCAGAAGAGCCTGGCCGAGCTGCAGAAAACATTCAGCTCGGCTACCATCATCTACGCCGACTTCTGGAAAGCATACATGAACATCCTCCAGAACCCCCAACAGTACAACTTTACCGAGCCCTTCAAGGCGTGCTGCGGGGTCGCCAGTGGACCCTTCAACTTCGACATCCACAACCTGTGCGGCTCGAGCAGCACCTCCGCCTGTAGTGACGCCACAAAGCACATGAACTGGGACGGGATTCATCTCACGGAGGCCATGAACAAACAAATCACCCTCCAGTTCCTCAACCACGGTTGCACTAACCCTCCGTTGCCGGCTGTCATCAAGCAGAAGATGGGATGAGTTTCGAGTTAAAGCAATGTTTCCTATGACTCCGAGTGACTGCAAAAGGTCACTGAGTTAAGTTTTTTCCTACTATCCTTTGGCTCCGAGAGGCAGTGTTAGCTCACTGAGTTAAGTTTTTCCTTTTTCATCGATTAATCCGTTCGTTGAGTTTTGTAGTTCTTTCTTAGTTTGGAGAAGGGATACAATTGCTCCATATGTAATAAAAGATTGACTATTTCTAGCATTCAATCTGGAGAGATTATTCATTTAGTTGCGTATCATTATCTTTTATATTTCCACACGTATGTGATCTCCAGTTACAGGAGCAAATTTCAGTCGAACACAAGCCTAGCGTTCCGACTCTCAAACATATCGATGAGGCCAGAGTAGATGTCACAGGTGCACTTTAACATTTTAAGTTTCAGAAACAGAGTCAAAAAGGACAAAGTTTGATGCCCATGTCCGGGAAAACCAAGGCCTTCTGTGGATCATTTCCATGAGAAATCCAAAATATGAGGAATGGAAAAAAAAAAAAATCATTTTGGGACGATCGTACTCAAAGGATTGGGTAAAAAAATAAAATAAAAAACAAAACAGAAAAAGCTAGCAGACTCCCTCCTATGGAAGAAATGGTCCAGAATGGAACTGGTCACAAGAGTCAAACTGGCACTCTTGAAAACGTCAAGGATGGCAAGCCTCTAGAAAAACGCCAAGTGCAGACACAGTCAGTACTCATTTCTCGCATAATGGTCAAAAGAGCAAGTTCAGTAGCCTCACATAACTCTCTCCATTGTTAAAACACTAGTCCTCCAGACCAGATATGGCAAAGCTCACGCTAGCCTACCACGTAAATTACCACTATTGTTCAAACATTCAAATCAGAATTGTTCGGGTCCATCTGTAAATGGCGAACCAGATATTAATGGCCTTGAATAAACCTGGAGTACAGGTCTGCTTTCTGTTTTGGAACATGTAATAGATCGTGTAATTGCCCAGACAAGCAAAAACTAAGAGCATCGACCAGCCGTCCTAGACATCCATGCTGTGTCGAACCAGCAGAGACCTAAGATCGCCGTGGACCAACTTTTGAATTTCGAATAAGGCTAACAATTCGGCTTGACCAACAAATCACCAGGTACACACTACTACTCCAGGTAATTCACCATTGTGACCAGAATCCAAGTTCCAGATATTAAGACTCACAGTATGATCAAATATCTTGCATTTGCGCAGATAAATGTTTGACAAGTACAAAGTGGAATTGATTATTCCATCGATCAGAGTGAAACTCTCCTTACCAGACCCTATCTACATCAGACGGTCGGCCTTTCGTTTTTAATCTGTACAGCAGGGGAATTACTTTGGATCATATTAGGTACTCATAATAAACTAAGAAAAGGGCGTCTGGGCTATCCTTTGGCAAGCTATTGATGTAGAGATAGAAACGAAGCAAGTCCTCTTTGGAGACCGTTTCCGCATCAACGACATCTTCATTGCAAGTGAGCACCCATAAATCTTCAGACTTTACTCTTTTCAAGCTTCCACGACAAAAGGGGCAAGACTCGGACTTCACATTCCTGAGATTTGACCAACAATAATAAGAAACAAATGGACACTTTGAACAACATTGTCAAGGCAGCGGAGGTACTTACCAATTCCGGTAGCATTTTATGCACATTGCATGGCAACAATTTGGCAACACCATTTTGGTGCACGGTTCCAAACAAATCCCACATTCATCTTCTCTCTCTAAATCTACTTTGACAAACCTGAAGTCGCCTTCCACTTTCTTCTTGCCCACAGACTCCATAGCCAGATGCTTGCCTTTGGCATCACCTAACTCTTCCATGTCACTGTGCAGCCGCCTAAGAGATGGCAATATAACAGCTGCAATTGCATAACAAACATGATTCAATTTCTGGCCAACCACAATCAGGGTTTTCACTTGCCAATCCTCAAGAAGAATTAAAGAGAAGTTCTAAGCTATACCATAGAAGTCCTTTATGGTAGCCTTCCTCCCATGTGTAGATATATTGGGCCTTCCATCACTATAAACCTGGCAAAAACAACTAGAACAATCGATAAACATGTACAAACAATGAAGCAAGGAATTATAAGTCTGACAGTTCAGGATTCTTCGAACTGGTGGAGATACCTTGTATATGAGTATGTGGAAGAGGTCTAAGTATCTGGGTAGTAGACAAGTGCAGGAGCAATCCATCCATTGTAGCAAAAACAAGAAAAGCGGAGCCAAGTGATTGTAGACCAGTTTCATTTGAAGGCGAGCGCCGCCCTTTGCCCTCGGAATCGCAGCCGCCCTGATCACAAAGAGCTCAAATTTCAGAACAGAAGAAGAAAAAACCCCGCCGAGCAGATCATATTCCCATCGCTCCTCAAAAGTTCATCTCTTTCCACATCTCCGCGAGTGGCAAGACAGAATAATTTCCCTAACTCTCAGGCAGCAAAATGCACTGTGAATGATCAAACGAAACTGCTGGACCAGATAAGTCAACAAATTCATGTCCGGGGTTTAGCTCTTTAGCTCATTTCGCTTAGAACACTTGATGAAAAAGACCGAATATTACTGCCCAAAAGCGCCAATTTCACCAACAGTCTCTCTCTCTCTCTCTCTCTCAGTTGGAAAATTTCCAGTTTACTGTTCGTGGGTTCCATAATTTTTGCCCGTAGAGTCAGGAAGAAAGCTGTTGACAACACATAAAAGCAACACAAAGACCCCAGACAAAGACACCGAAGGAGATACCCAGAAAGGGAAAAGACGGACAAAAAAAAAAAAATTAAGGCAAAAGCAGAACAAACCCACCTCCGAAAAACCCAAAAGAAAGGAACGAAGCCAGCAAAAATCCGAACTTACAGAGCGTTGGCGTGCTGTATGTCGGCCTCCAAGACCTTCAGCGAGTCCTGGTACGAAGACGACCTGGCCAGCTGGTAATACATCATCTCCATCTCCTCTCCCTCCCTCCCTCTCTCTCTCTCTCTCTCTCTCTCTCTCTTCAAGAAACAGGGGAAACAGAGCCGGAGAAGGAAAAAACCCTTCACGGAACAGGACAGAAAAAAGGATGGAGTAGGAGGAAGGCAAGAAAGGGGAGAAGAAGAAGATGGGTCTGGTGATTATTGGGGGACCTATTCTCCAACAAAGACAAGCGGAAAAAAGGACTTTATTCTCTCTCTGCCTCCCCCTCTCTCTCTCTCCAGCTTTCTATCCAACCTTTTGATGAAACGGGGCGGCTCTGATGGCGACTGTCTCTTGGGTGCCTAGCGGGCTTCCTTTATCTTCTCTCGCGTCTGGTCAGAAAGAGGAAGCCAAGCCTCTCTTCTCCTCTTCCCCGATAATTCTCTGCGTTTATATCTATGGCGACGACGGTGGCGGAGGGATGGATGACGATGATGACGATGCACGATGTTGTTGTGCCTTGCGCCTCTCGGGTTGCCCCTTCATCAATCCTTCTTCCGCATTATAAAAATTCAATCTTTTTTCAAGTTTGAGGATAAAGAAATGCCTTTTTTTTTTTTTTTTTTTTTTTTTTGGCTTTTGGGTTCCCCTGTTTTCTTTGGAAAAAATAAATTGGTCAAACCGCACCAAATCCCTTTCCGTCCCTGTTACTTTACTACCAAAAAAATACGGTCACGCTCAATAATCAAATTCCCAATTATTTTATTCAATCGACAGGGCACGCCTACCGCGACATTAAATTGACCACCTTTCGATTGCTGATTCGCCTACAGAGGCCCTCGATCCGGTGTCCGTAAAAAAAAATGCTTTATTTTCTTAATGGGATAACGTCACTCCCTCGGCGAGCCGTACTGAAAAATAGAATATCGATTCGAAGAAGAATTCAAGGGACCTCGTTAAAGTTGATACGAATTCTGAGAGTCGTCGTTCCATATTATAGTGTAGGTGGACTTTCGATCATGTATCATAACGCTAACATTAAAAGCAGTGCATTTCTTTTTCCCAGTTTCCCTCCACCAAACTCAATCAAGTCGATTCTTGGTCATATAGTATTTATGTCCCGGTTGTTTACCTAACTAATTTCCTCGTCCGGCCAAGGCCCGCGTGCATCATTGCCGCTCCATTCCTAATCCCTCACTCCTGCTTTCTCATGGAACAAAAAAAGAAAAAAAATCTTGAGAATCATCTCTGACATGATCACAATGGAGAATTTGCCGGATATTTTTAGGATAGTCGGTCGATCGTCGTGTACCGAGCACCGTAAAATCCAATTTTCCACAATAAAATGATCACGTCCCGGCACTCGAATTGGAGGGGTATTTTTTTGGTGAAAAAGTTGAAAAGATGATTTTTTTTTTTTTGGGAGGTTGAAGGATGGAGTGGGGTGGGGACCATTTGGTGCATAGTGGGTCGTGGTGGGTGCCCTCCATCATGACCATGATGATAAAAAGGAAGTGGGTCACCCACGCACTATAGATTGGATGGTTGGATGGGGAGATAGGGCTTGCCGATTCCGCCCCGCATCATTGAACCGCTCTTCTTAGCCATAATTTGCTGGCTGAATCTCTCTCTCTCTCTCCCCAAATTTTCCAATTTTTCCTTTTCTTTTTTTCATTTTTTATTATTATTTTTTCTTTTGTTTTAGGGTCTAGGCTTGCCGTTTCAATAGAAATTGGGAGTGGTCCATATTGGAACTTGACCAAGAGATGGACCAGACGGTGTTGATTCGGTCTCTTCTAGAGGGTTCATGAAGGAAAAAAAGAATTGTTCAACAAAAGATTCTAATCTTATTGTGCGGATATCAATTTAATCTTAAACAATTTAATTTAGATAATTTAATTCTAAATGTTTTGTCAATTTAGTCATTCCTGATAAATGGTATTAACAAAAACAATTTTTTGAGTTTTTTTTTTTTTTTGGTTATGGTGGTTGGCAAGAGTTGGAACCTTCACCTTGATCTCGTGAAGGCTTGGCAGCCTGAGCAAGGGCTGTCCCCTGCAATTGAAAAGGGCTTCTAGGCACTTGCCTATTGGTTAGCCATTATGAAAAAAGATGAAAAATTCAAAAAAAAATAATAAATTGAAAAAGTTGTTTACGTCAATGATTTCAATCAAAATTAGTTGGAAAGATTAAATTGACAAATTACCAAGATATTTAGAACTAAATTGATCAAATTAAAGCCCTAAATTGGCATATGTGCAATAAATTTATATTAATAAGGTTTTATTTTAAAAGTGTAATTTTTTTTCATAATAAAAAACATAATTTGTCTATCTCTATCTATGATTTAAAATTAGTTGAATGTTTGTGACTAATTAGACTTTTGCTTATATATGAACAATAATGTTACGGATGGGAATTAAGAAATATGAGCACCTTCAGTTTGAATGGTTTTCAGAAAACAAATCCGTTGATCTTGTTTATTTTATAACCTATTTTAATCAATTGATATGTAATTTAACTATACACTTTACAACTAAAAAGTACCAAGCAATAAAATAAAATAAGCAATACTATGACAAATATTGTTCAATAAAATTGATGTAGCACTATTAACTGTAATTAAATTTAATTTTTTTATTGAAAATTCTTTAAATAAAGTGAATAAGCCATTTCGTTATTTGAATAAATAAATAAATAAATAAACATAACCAAATGACACCCTAGTTTGCCCCCAACATGGCTTATTGGCTTTTTACCTTTTATCATGTTTGTAAATATTTGTCCTGCTAGTGAAAGTAAATCGCCGAATGCGTAAGCAATCTTAGTTTTTGACTAAAAACCTTTTGAGATAGTTACATTTAATATAGAAAACCTCAAATTCTTTATATATACATATATATATACATATAGCGTAGAAGGACATTAAATACTTTTTTCTAAAAGTTTAACAAATCACTATAAGGTCGGTGGGAAAAGCTAAAAAGCAAAAAAGTTGGAGGGTTTTATACGTCCTTTTTGTTTTTTCCAAAGAAAACAAACTGGGTGGCTTCCAAGGTTACATCACTGCTGAATGTAAAGTTGGGATTTCATATCATACTCAGGCTTTCAGCTGGAGAAAAACCAACTACTTTTGACTGTTGACCTGTTCAGCCAAAGGCTTGGTTTGACTGCTGACCTGATATGATACGCCGGTCACCGTTGCTGATCTGGGTCAAGAAATCCTTGCTCTGAGTTTCTGGATAGAGTAATCACAGGGGCAGCAGGTCAAACTGGCGTAATAATTCTGGATGTTCTTGGAAGCTAAATGGCTTATGAATGTTGTTAGGAAGTTGATGGAGGAAAGGTATAATGAGAAAGGTATACATGCATGCATGCATGCACGAGAGAGAAGGCAATCCCTTTCTTTGCTTGCAGCGTGACTCTGCAAAATGTTTCTTGTTTGAAGGCAAAGCAATCTGTCCTCAATTTCTTAGTTAGCTGCCCATCTCATGTAATCGTCCTGCATAAATCCTAAACATGGCAAAGATCAAGGCCATCCAGGAAAAAGCAAATCTTCATTGGCTTCAAAGTTCAGACAGTCTCCCCTCCTTTTGTCTCTTTTTTTTCACTGCATACACAATTCATATAAGGAGGGAAGCAAAAAATGTGGCAAAAGAGGCCGTTTAAGTCGTCCTTCAGCGACTCTGTCAAAGCTCTTGAAGTCGACATACAGCATGCAAATAGCATGTAAGTTCTCAGTTAGCTGCCCATCGCATATAATTGTCTTGCATAAATCCTAAACGTGACAAAGATCGAGGCCATCCAGGAAAATCAAATCTTTATTGGGTTCAAAGTTCAAACAGTCTCCCCTCTTTTTGTCTCTATTTTTCACTGCACACACAATTCATGAAAGGAGGGAAGTGAAAAATGTGCAAAGGAGGCCATTTAAGTCGTCCTTCAGCGAGTCCGTCAAAGCTCCTGAAGCCGACATACAGCATGCAAATAGCATGTAAGTTCTAACCCAAACTTTAGGCCCACGAACCGATGGTTTATATGCATGTTCTTGGGCATGATGCAAGGCATTGAGTAATTGATTTCTTGGCAACCTATTCGGTGAAGACACAGAAAGGTTAAATGTGTTTCATGGTCTTCTTATTTTTCTGTTCTTGCCTCTTATTTATGTGTTTGTTCATGTCAGTTTTCGTAGATAGGAAGGTCGGGTCATAAGAAATTCCGAGGTTGATGAGCCTGCACTTTGCATTGTATAAATCATTTAAGCAGCCTTGTCAGTGGCTTGATGGTGAAATAAATTGAGAAAGTCACTTGCTGTGTCCAATTGTTTTCCCTTGTCAATCCCAAAATCTTGTGTCGAACTTATTTCCTCCCCAGAAAACTTGAAGTAAATACTCTCTATTCATGCGATCTGTTACCTGGTAAATGAAATTGCCCTTTTGTCCTCCTCACTACTACCCTCTCATGATCATCCTGAGAAGAAACCAATGATTTCTGCAGCGCGGCAGCCCTGCCGAGAGACAATTGTGGCGATCGTATCCAAATGAGGTTGTCCTACAGTCCATTTGCACAGGTTTTCCTCTTCCTGATGGACTGGATGGACTATAGTTGCACGGATACCATCCCAACTCACTTAGGCCTTCTTAACGTCCTTGTGAACAAGGTAAAATTCGGGCTTTTCCTGGAAAGTTTTTCATCTCGTATTTGGTATTGTTCGCCTACTTATGGTTCTCTGTCCTCCCTGCAAATCTCCAGGTATGTCTCGATGGCATGCCCCGGATGTCATCAAAAGAAGCGAAGGCCTCTCTCAGGGAATTCTATGTTCTGTGAAGAAATCCATTTTCCCCAATAAAAGTAAATAATCAAAATTTTGATTTAAAGATTAATTAACTGAACAAAGAAAATTTTTTCTTGCAGCTGTTATGTACCCTTTACTGAAGCAACTCAAAGGCGAGTTTGCCAGAATTGGAGGTATCAATAGGGCAACCCCGGAGAGAATAGATGGCAAGGGGGAGTTCTGCAATAGAGAACTGGAGAGAGATGACGAATGCGGGATATGCATGGAAAGTCATGCGAATACAGTATTGCCTGATTGCGGGCATTCCATGTGCATTAGCTGCTACAATAACTGGTGCTTGTTCGTTTTTGCTTTTGTTTGTTTTCTAACAGATTAGCAACATGTGTTGTGGTTCCTGAAAAAAGAAGAAGAGGATCTCTTGTCTGATCCGTGTCTAAATTCTCAGGAATGCACGGTCTGGTTCTTGCCCTTTTTGCCGAGGCAGCTTGAGTGGAGTTACCTCTGCTGACTTGTGGATTCTTATGAGTAAAATTGACGTGGTTGACGCATTTACTCTTGCCATGGAGAACCTAAGTAGTTTCTACCTTTATATCGAGAGTCTATGTGTAATAATACCGGCACCACATATCCTTCTAGATTACATGATCTGACCTTGAGAAGGGCTTGTTTTGACTTTTGTCGTCCTTACAAATAAAAATGCGAGGAGTTATTGTACATAGTGTTGCAAGTGAACCAAGAAAAATTCTCCTTTTCAAATCTTTGTTTTAACTTGTGTTTGTGCTGTAATCTACCAGTAGGAAAGACTAGAAAGCTCTGGCTTGCACAGTTCATATGCCATCGCTGCATCAGTGCTTCAAGCACTTTGAAGGAGGCATTGTCCGAAACTTTGAAACATTAAAAAGCTAAGTCTGGCAGTGCCAATAATATAAAAGCTAACTCTTGCTGCGCAGGCTGAGAGGTTTCAGAGGGAGTCCTGGAATTAACAATCCTCAACCATCCACATACACAGTCACTCGTGTGACATGCTTGTTCTGAGCTTATGTTTAGATTACATCGTAGAACAAATCAGAACTAGAAATGAAGCCGATGAAGCAAGCAAGCACCAATTTTGATGCTTTTAGATTGGTGGTTAGTGTCTGACCAAAAGAAAAAGATTGGTGTTTGGTGCATGTTACCAAAGGTAGTCAAGAATTTAATACTGGTAAGTCCTGGTTGACTGATGTTACTCATGGTTCGAACTTGAATGTATCTTTCAGAAAATAAAGTAGAGGAGAAAGATTAGAACAGGTAAAGAAGCAACAGGCTGAAGCATCGTGGGAAGAGCATTACCAGACCAGAGCATATTCTTGCTTTTGAATTACATTAAACAAAGGCAAAAAGCAAACACTCCACTAAGAGGAAGATGCCTGGAGTTGGTCCATCCCCAAATTGTTAGTCACCAATCATTCTACCTGCAATTTAAAATAATTCCCCATTCCACATGAAGGGCTTTTCTTTAGTGGGCATTTTCCTTTCAAAGTCGGCTCAAACTTTCATTCAAAAGCTCATTCTCTCAACCCCACTCTCAAAAGCTTATGCCCATAGTTGAGCTTATCAAGCAAGAATTTTGAATGGAGAAAAACCAGTCACATTCTACATCATCCCATGTATTGGAGAATATGTTGGTTAATCCACTAAGAAAAAGGCCTCATCAAGTGTTGTCAGTTACTCTCAAATCACGAGTCTGTTTGCTGCATAATGTGCAGTCCATTTGGAAATCTTTACTTTTGTCGCTTCAGAAAATCTTAAGTGCTTATCGGTGCAAACAAAGGTTCTTGGTTTTGTTTTGTCCTTTTGCTTATGAAGATAATTTTGCAGAAAGATGACACCTTATCAGGATTCAGCACAAGTGTGGGAGCAAAATAGGACAGTTCTGGGCTCATCTATTTCCTGTTTGCCTTTTGCATTTGGGTGTAGCCTCAGTTAACCGAATAAAAAAAAGAAAAAGACTAGCTTGCTAGTTCCTGATTTTAAATCCAAGCTAACTCCTTTCTAAGAGATTCATTCATTATTCCCATGATTATACGCCTATACCAACCTTTTAACTGTGCCTTATTCTGGAGAACAAAACTGTCCTTTTTAATTGCAGGAAAGAATTGATTGGGTTATTGAGTTTGCATGTCATCTGCTAGGTCGGCATTACGAGTATCACTAATCATTAGGACCTAATGCTTCTTTATGACTTGCTTTATGCACTTGATTATAACAATTGCTGACCAATTACTATTGGAAAGAACCCCCTTTGCAAGTCTAATTTTTATGATACGACACATGGTAAATCAGGCGTGTGAAGCACGCTACACCGAGATGAAGACAATGCATATACTTTGAGGTTTCTAATTTGACATTGACAAGGACGTTTTGTGCCCCTTGTAATTGTATTGTGCTTGAAGCCTTTCTGAGACCACAAGATTCCAGCACTTGCTGAAAAAGAAAGGTTTATTTTATTTTATTTTATTTTATTTTGATTCTGGGGCATTCTGTAGTCAGTTTGATTACCAATCCACCCAAAATATTCCCTCATAAATGAAAACACTTAATAACCCACTCAACTCAAGGACACTAGGCCTTTTGAAGAAGTGGGAAATATGGGGCATCTGGGCAATGAAAGGTATCTGTACGTTTCACACTCTTTTTTTTTTTTCTCATTATTCTAAAGTTGCTGGAAGTAGGAGCAAAATTTGACAGATTTTGTGAGTGAGTGCAGAGTCTTGAGCACATGTCAAATCTGCAATAGTTCAGAGAAATGCAAAGTCAAAAAGAGGTCACCCAGAGGTGCCCTCGATCCTTTTTTATTCTTCTTCTTCACCAATTGAACGTCCATGGCTTCAAGTGCAGGTGGTTGAATTCTTGACACCATTTGAAATGATCAGTTTAATGAGATGATCTCAACCATTCTCAGTTTCACTGCTAATCCATGCCTTCAATTATGTAGGAAGCAGATTCAGCAGGAAGATTTAAACATGCCAGACATTTTTCCTAATTTTTCAACATTATATTTCCCATTTTATTCTGCCTTAAGAGATTTTTCGCAAGGAGATCAGCTTTGAACTGTCTTATGAAGTCGTGTATAAAGAGTAGCAGTTTGAGAAGGAACAGAGTACTCCAAAAAAGCATGTTAACAATGAATCATCAGAAGCTTCTTGGACTGTTTCTTTAGCATAAGGCCACATGAAGATATTTACGCGGAGAAATTCGTTGCAGAAGGTGAAGTGAAGAGGCAGAAAATGACTTGGACCAAGTTCTCTTATGGTATCAAAGCTGAGGAACTCGAGTTCAAATTTTATAAGTGGTCTCACAAATTCTCATACACTCATTATAACTTATTAATCCTCGCCGAATTCCGAATTTGGCAGTCTTGCATCCCACTTGCGTCTCATATAAAATGGGGTAATTACCGAAGCATACAGATCCATGCTATCGTACTGGTGTCTTAAAAGAATGGTGGACACATTTTTACTCTTTGGTGAAGAAGAGAAATAGACTTGTTCACTTGAACAGTTGTTACAGTTACAACAAGATGCTTTCTCCACTCCGACATTCTCGTTGTTTCCCATCATTTTGCTTACATAAATCATTAACAACAGTTACACAGTTGTTGTCTGATTCTTCTCTCCATTTAGTCTAAACGCCAAAGTGCTCACTCTCCCTGCTCTGTCTACTCTCCGTTCCGTTCCTCCATAAAGCTTTCCCTTTTTAAACTCACACACAATGTCATTTCATTTTCAGAGTTATACCCACAACGAAAGAAAGGCAAATTAATTCTGGCATAGTTTCAGGGTTTTCGTCTTTAGACTTTCACCCTTTACTTTCCGTATTATTCTAATTTCGCCACTCCCATAAATTGGCTTTCTTGCACCATTGATGCACCTGAAATCTCTTGCAAAACTTACAAAATATGTTGACGTTAGAGATAGAGAGAGAGAAGCCGAAAGAGGGGATAAAAAGCTGGCACGAGGCACAGGGACCGTTAGCTTAGCCGGCGCCAATATTCGATGAGCTTCCTTTTCCTCTTCCCCTTATAACCAGACATCAAAACCCCCCCATTTCCTTTCTTTTCAAAACTCACCAGGCCACCCACAGTTCTTTCCCACTTCAGACTCTCTCTCTACATCTGCCTCTGGATAATTTTCCGTTTTCCACAGAAAGGGTCCTTTTGTTTCTTGTCCCTAGTTGTTCATACATAAAGGTTTGTATCTCTGGGAAGCAGAGATTTCTGGAGGATCTTTTGTTGGCCTTCACTTTTGATTGATGATGGAGAGCAGCAAAGGCTTCTCTTCTCCTCGGAGCAACGGGTTCCCCGCCGGATTGCGCGTCCTTGCGGTCGATGACGACTCCACTTGGTTGAAGATCCTCGAAAAGATGCTCAAGAAATGTTCTTATGAAGGTAATGGTTAGAAAAGGAAGTTCCAATTCTATGTTCTTGGTAATCTGTTCTTTGCTGGACTCTGCAATAATCAAGAATCATCAAGTGTTTCTTTGTATGCAATTAGTTGTTCAATTTAGCGTTTCTGTGAGGGAATTCCAATAACCCCCATTTAAAGCCTTTGGATTTGGAAGCTGCAGTGTGTACATGCATAAGGCTCAGAAAGGACAACGTTTAGCCTAAGGATACTGATGCTAGTCCAATTATTTATGCCGGGTTTCATTCCTTGGCCTCGGAATTCAGTCAAGATGAGACTCGTTTGAGTAATTGTTCCTGATATCCGACGTTTGAATGGATGACTGGACAGATAATATGTGAACCAATTCAATTAGCAATGAATAGATGCATGTATAGAGAAGAAAAAAAAATGTCCTTGTTGATTAGGAAAAGTATGTTTTTCATGACTTCAACAGCCTGAGAAGAGCTCAGAGGTTGCGAGCTGCAACCATATTACTATATATCCCCCAGTGGTTATTTAGGAGCTAAAATAGCCATGGTTGAAGACAGTTAGAAAACAGTTTTGACAGAAGTTCTTAAGTGCTTCCCTCAATTCCTACTGTCCAGCAACCTAGTCTTTCTGACGAAAGTTCCATGCTTTAAATGTTAATGGTTCCAATTATATGTTTGTACACACTAGATACATATTATGAGTAAAGAAATGCATCCATCAAATTGTTGAGCACCTTTATGAATGCAGAAATCCACTAAATTTGACGCATTGTTTTGGAGTTGTTAATGTGTGTACTTACACATATGTCCAAAAAGTGCCGTTGATGTGCTAGTTAGTCATTAAGGGCTTAGAGTTTGATCTATAGCTACAGTGAAATTAATTGCATCTTACGTGACCTTGGGCACCTGAAACTTTAACTTTTACAATCGTTAGTTCTTGGGAACAATTGCGTGGAGGGAATTGGAAAGTTTCTCTGTTCACCCGTTAAACTGGCTTACGAAATGGCTGATGGACTCTAATTCACTAAGAGATTCCGAACTTATCTGTCAACTGAAAGACCTCTTGCGTGATTGATTTGGTGTTTGTGACTTAGTTTATGACTACTCATAGTTGCTCATACATTAAAGGACAAACCAGAACTTTGTGGCACTTATAAGGCCGAAGCTCATTTTTGGTCTTGCCTAGATTGCTGCCAAAGAACTCATTTTAATCCTTAGTTATTTAATAATTGTCATGCGCACTGAGATTTTGCAACTTTCTCACGTTCTGCTTCTCCACCGTTCTGCTTACAGTTACCACATGTGGTTTAGCAAGAGACGCCCTGAAACTGCTTCGGGAAAGGAAGGGTGGATATGACATTGTTATTAGCGATGTTAACATGCCAGACATGGATGGCTTCAAACTCCTAGAACTTGTTGGCCTCGAGATGGATCTTCCTGTAATAAGTCAGTACTTTGTCGCTGCATATGAATCCTTTTTCTCCTTAACACCATTAATATAATCAAGAAGTACCGCTCCTTGAACTCACTACGTGAAGTATCTGTCTTTACTTGAATGGACAGTGATGTCTGTGGATGGGGAGACGAGCAGTGTTAAGAAGGGTGTTCAACATGGGGCTTGCGATTATCTCCCCAAGCCCATCAGAATGAAAGAGCTCCGCAACATATGGCAACACGTCTTTCGAAAGAGGATCCACGAGATGAGGGACATTGAGAGTCATGAAGGTCTTGAAGATCTTCAGGTAACGAAAAGCGGGTATGATTGGTTGGATGATGGGCATTTCTATAGGGGAGAAGATACGTTGACTCCGGGAAAGAAAAGGAAAGACCTAGAAAATAAGCACGACGAGAAAGACTTGACCGATCCTTCGTCTTCCACTAAGAAAGCTAGAGTAGTTTGGTCTGTTGATCTCCATCAGAAATTTGTGAGAGCAGTGAATCAGATAGGATATGATGGTAAGTATGAAATTTTTTGTTATGACTTATCAAAAGCTCCTTTTTTTCCCTGACAAGTAAATTGAAGCACACAAGCCAATATTTTTATTCCAGAAAGGATGTAACATGTCTTGTCTGTTCCGCAGAAGTTGGTCCCGAGAAAATACTGGATTTGATGAATGTTCCATGGTTGACAAGAGAAAACGTTGCCAGCCACCTGCAGGTACATACCCTCCCTAAAATCTGGCAATGCTTATGCTAGTTTGCATTAAGTTCAATGCCTTGCTATTTTAAGTAGTTTAGTTTATAAACAAGTAGTTGTTATCTAAAACTCATGCTGTAAACCGACACTAAACTGAGCAAGTAATTATAGACCACAGCTTGCATTTCTTTTCTTGTTCCATTGGATTGTAAAGGCAGTGACGATCTTGCTTTATGCAGAAGTACCGGCTTTACTTGAGCAGGTTGCAGAAGGAAAATGATCTAAACCCACAAGGCACTGCCAGAGCATCGAGCCATTGGAACCCCATCAATTTCCAGCAAACTGATCCTACGAATGGCAACTCAAGATTTGCCGGCGACAACTTGCTCATCCAGAATTTGGACTCCAGAGGCAATGAATTCCACACCAGAGGGACTATCATCACCGAGACATCTGGTCCAGGAATTAGTCTCTCACTCTCTACGCTGGAGCAGGAAATGGAATTCACAGCGTTTGATAGTATTACCCCGAGATCGTACTCCAGGAGAGAAATTCCAGGAATCCAAAACTTGCGCCGCATCATCAACCATATTAATGGATTCAGGTCCATAACCATGGATTCCAATGTACGGGACCAAAACTTGCCCCGCATCATCGAGCTGCTCTTGGCCATAATTCGCGGACTGACTCTTTTCTTCCAACTTTTCCTTTTCCTTTTCCTTGCCTTCTTACTCTTTTTTTATTTTTGACTTTTTTTTTCCTTCTTTTTGGGTCTAGGCGTCGTGGTCCACACTAGAACATGAGTAAGATACGGATTCGACTGGTGTGATTGTGCTCGTCTGAAAGAAAAAAAATCATTGCAAGAGTCTTAAGCTCATTGAAAGGATGACAATTCAGCCCTTCCTGTAAATATCAATAGAAAAATCGTTAACATGGATGTGAACTATCTTACATGGCAACGGTGACATGACATAAATAATTTTTAAATGTTTTTGAATTTTCTTATAAGTTTTCTTTTTTCTCTTCTTTTTCTCATATGAAAAGAAAAATGAAAATTACCCTGAATCAAATGTAATTTGATGCTAATTTCATATATACAAAAAGAAAACTTTTATGTAGGTAAGGTTTTATTTTGAAAGTGTAATTTTTTTCTTTTTAACAAACGTAATTTGTCAATCTAAATCTCTAAGTTTAAATTAGTCGAATGTTAACTACTTAGACTTTTGCTTACGCATGCTAAACAATAGTGTTACTATTGGGAATTAAGAAATACGAGCATCTTTCCTTTTAATGTTTTCAAAAAATAATTCCGTTGCTCTTGTTTATTTTATAATCTATATTAATCTGTTGATATTTAATTTAACTATACTGTCCTGGCAATAAAATATAATAAGAAAAATTACTAGAAGTTAGACACGACCAATATTGTTTAATAAAAATATGTATTACTAGTAAGTGTAAATTTTGATAAAAAAAATCGTTTAAATAAAGTGAAAACAAGTTATATCATTTTGTTATTTGCAAACGGAAACAAAAATAAACATAGCCAAACGACACCTAGTTTGCCCTGACCATGGCTTGTTGGCTTTTTTACTTTTATC
The DNA here is from genome assembly GCA_028830015.1 of Eucalyptus grandis x Eucalyptus urophylla. NCBI lineage: Eukaryota > Viridiplantae > Streptophyta > Magnoliopsida > Myrtales > Myrtaceae > Eucalyptus > Eucalyptus grandis x Eucalyptus urophylla. The sequence continues at coordinate 58,972,512 of CM054200.1, read as the reverse complement.
ATGTTTGTAAATATTTGTCCTGCTAGTCAAAGTAAATCGCCATATGTGTAGGCAATCTTAGATTTAGAATGGAAACTTTGAGATAGTTATATTTAATATGGAACGCCTAGCATAGGAGGACATCGAATACTTCTTTTCTAAAATTTTAACAGATCAATGCAACTATTCTTAAGGTCGATGGGAAAAGCTAAAAGCCAAGTTGGGGGCTTTAAGATTACTATATCTCCTTTTTGTTTAAACACGTCCTTTTGTCTTTGAAATAAAACAAATTGCATGGTTTCCAATGTTACATCACAGCCGAAAACCAACCAATTACTTTTGACTGTCGACCTGTTCAGCCAAAAGCTAGGTTTGACTGTTGACCTGATATGACATGCCAGTCACCATTGCTGATCTGGGTCAGGGAACTCTTGCCCTTCGAATTTCTGGATAGAGTGATCACGGGGCAACAGGTCAAACTGGCCTAATGATTCAGCATGCTTTTGGAAGCCAAAATGGCTTATGAATGTTGTTAAGAAGTTAATGGAGGAAAGGTATAATGAGAAAGCTACACATGCATGCACGCGCGAGAGAGAAGGTCATACCTTTCTTTGCTTGCGGTGTGACTCTGCAAAATGTTTATTGTTTGAATACAAAGCAATCTGTCCTCACTGCCTATCTGATATAATTGTCTTGCATAAATCCTAAACATGACAAAGATCAAGGCCATCCAGGAAAAATCAAATCTTTATTGGCTTCAAAGTTCAAAGAGTCTCCCTGTCTTTTTCTTTTTCTTTTTTTCACTGCACACAATTCATAAAAGAGGGAAGCGAAAAAGGTGGCAAAAGAGGCCATTAAGTCATCCTTTAGCAAGTCTGTCAAAGCTCTTAATGTGACATCTTTGAATTAACTCACTCAAGATATTATCTCCTTTGATTTATCTTATATCGAGCCTCGCGGTTTTGTCCTTTGGAGTATAGGTTCATATTTTCTTAGAAGGTCACTCATTATGATAATACTCTAACTTGGGCTTACTTAACTTAAAAATTCCAAAACAAAGGTTGTCATTATATCAAAAGTGTACTTGTGAGTCAATCAAGTTTTTACATATATGTTTCATAATCATTCTCCTCTCGTTTGGTGCGCAATTCAGTTTATTCATGCCCTTTTGCCATCCTAAAAGCTTACCAAGAGCAATTCCTTGTCTAGGCTGCCTCTCCGCTAGAGTCTCTCTAGCCATAGCAAACACTTCATGCCATTGTTAGATTGGGTAGTTATAGGCCACCAGCTTCCGTCTAATTCATACCCAAACCAAATATACCTACCGGAGGGAGTCCCTCTTTGATACCATATTGTGACATTTTTGAATTAACTTACTCGATATATTGTTTGCTTCAGCTTATCTTATACTAAAACTCACAGTTCTGTCTTTTGATTTACAGACAGAGTTTACCTATCATAATAGTACTCTAGCTTGGGTTCACTTTCCTTTGGAGAGTTTTGCCATTAAGTTGCACTGACAATGGCTTGATGGTGTCATAAATTGAGAAATCACCTGCTATATCCAATTGTTTTCCGTCGTCAATAACAAAATCTTTTTTCCGAATTTATTTCTTCTCAAGAAAACTTGAACTAAATCCTCTTTCTCGCGGTCTGTTATATATTAAAAATTGAATTGCCCTTTTGCCCCCTTCACTGCTTCTCTCTCACGATCATCCTGAGAAGAAACCGATGATTTATGCAGTGCGGCAGCCCCGCCGAGTGACAATTGTGGCAATCGCATCTAATTGGGGTTGTCCTACAGTCTATTTGCACAGTTCTTCCTCTTCCTGATGGAGTGGATGGACTACAGGTGCACGGATACTGTCCCAGCTGACTTAGGCCTAGCTGACGTACTTGTGAACAAGGTAAAATTCAGACTTTTCCTGAAGAGTTTTTCACCTTCTTGTGGTTCTCTGTCCTCCCTGCAATTCTCCAGGTATGTCTCGTCGTCTTGATGGCATGCCCTGGATGTCATCAAAACAAGTGAAGGCCTCTCCGGAGTTCCAAAATAAAGCTTGCTGTTACGTCAAAAGACCTTGTGTGAATTAATTCCAATTTCCACACACACATATACATATTAGAATTGCTTTTCCCCTATTTGGTTCATTCCTACCTCCTTCGCTATTCTAAAAGCTTGCCTGGGGCTGCTCCTTATCCAAACTCTCTAACCCCATCAACCATTCCCTGCCCTTGTTGGACCGGGTCCCTACAGAAGGATAGAGAGCTCTGGATTGCACAACTCATATGCCATCACTGCATCAGTGCTTCAAGCACTTTGAAAGAGGCTTTGTCCGAAACTTTGAAACACTAAAAAGCTAAGTTTGGCAGTGCCGATTACATAAAAAGATGACTCTTGCAATGTAGGCTAAGTGGTTTTGAGAGGGACTCCTGGAATTAACAATTCTCAACCATCCATTCACATAGGCACTCGTGTGACATGCTTGTTCAGAGTTTATGTTTATAATACATCATAGAAAAAATCAGAGCTAGAAACGAACGCCTGATAAAGCAAACAATACACCAATTTTGATGCTTTTAGGTCGGTGGTGAGTCTGACAAAAAAAAGAAGTAGAGAAAAATTGGAGGCAGGTGGCATGTGGCATGTGGCCAAAGGTAGTAAAAAATTTAATTCTGGTAAGACCTGGTTGACTGATGCTATTGATAGTTTGAACTTGACTATATCTTTCAAGAATTGACCTCTGTTACCTAGGCATGATCTCCTCGGACTAATTTAGAGTTTGCAACATCATGGGTAAGGGGCATCTGACTTGAAATGATTGGGCCTCTGGTGAAAACGGGTACGGATTGAAAAGCAAGTTTGACTTTGACCGCTTCTTAGTGATTTGGCGCAACTTCCATACTAGAATCCGACAGTTGGACCAGATTAAGCAAATCGTATTCTTCAGACTAATTTATGCAGCTGTAAGTTCCCAAGTGGTGAGAAATTGCTTTTGGGTAAGAGAACACCACGGAACCTTCCGGAAAAACAGAAAAATTAATGACTTTGCAATATTTATTTATTTAAACAGTAGATCATATTTATGCCGACTATGAGATTTTATGCACACTATAAGCTCAGTGTGGATAGCCACTTTGGAGCCAAATATAGCCTTTGGCATATTCTCAGGAAAAAAATAATTTCCTTGCATGAGTCAGCATCATCATGGGGAGGAATTAGAAGAAAGAGTTCGAAAAATCATAAATTCTTGGAAAGCTTTTTTCAGAAAATAAAATAAAGGAGAGAATATAACAGGTAAAGAAGCAACAGGGAAGCATGATGGAAAGGGCATTACCAGACCAGAGCATATTCTTGCTTTTGAATTAAATTTATCAAAGGCAAAAAGCAAACACTCCACTAAGAGGAAGTTGCATGGAGTTCATCCATCCGCAAATTGTTTGTCACCAATCATTCTACCTGCAATATAAAATAGTTTCCCATTCCACATGAAGGGCTTTTCTTTAGTGGGCATTTTCCTTTTAAAGCCAACTCAATTTTTTATTCAAAAGCTCATTCTCTCAACCCCACTCTCAAAAGCTTATGCCCATAATTGAGCTTATCAAGCAAGAATTTTGAATGGAGAAAAACCAATCACATTCTAAATATCCCACGTAATGGAGAAAATGTTGGTTAATCCACTAAGAAAAAGCCTCATCAAGTGTTGCCAGTTACTCTCAAATCACTTATCTGTTTGCTGCATAATGTGCAGTCCATTTGGAAATCTTTACTTTTGTTGCTTCAGAAAATCTTAAGTGCTTATTGGTGCAAACAAAGGTTCTTGGCTTTGTTTTCTTCTTTAGTTTATGAAGATGATTTTGCAGAAAGATGCCACCTTATCAGCATTCATCACCAGTGTGGGAGCAAAATAGTGCAGTTCTGGTCTCCTCTATTTTCTGCTTGCTTTTTAGCATTCGGGTGTAGCCTCAGTTAACCGAAACTAATAAAAAAACGAAAAAAGAAAAAAGGCTAGCTTGCTAGTTCCTTATACTAAATCAAAGTTAATTCCTTTCTAAGAGATTCATCCGTTATTCCCGTGTTAATTGGCCTATACCAACCTTTTAACTATGCCGTATTCTGGAGAACAAAGCTGTCCTTTTAAATTGCAGGAATTAATTGATTGGGTTATCAGGTTTGCATGTCATCAGCTTAGAGGCCGCATCACGTGTATCACTAATTATTAAGACCTAATGCTTCTTAATGACTTGCTCTAAGCATTTGATTATAACAATCGCCAACCAATTAATATTGGGAAGAACCCTCTTTTCAAGTCTAATTTTTCATGATACGACACACGGTAAATCAGGCGTGTGAATCACGCTCCACCGAGATGGAGACAGTGCATATACTTCGAGGTTTCTACTTAGACATTGACAGGGATGTTTTGTGCCCCTTGTGATGGTGCTGTGCTTGAAGCTTTTCTGAGACCACAAGGTTCCAGCACTTGCTGAAAAAGATAGGTTAATTTTTTTTGCCTTGATTATGCGGCATTCTGTAGTCAGTTCGATTACCAATTCACCTAAAATATTCTGCCATAAATGAAAAACACTTTATAACCCACTCAGCTCAAGTACACTAGGCCTTTTAAAGAAGTGGGAAGTATTGGACATCTGGGCAACCAGAGTTTTCTGTATGTTTCCCACTTTTTTTTTTTTTTTTCCCATTATTCTAATGTTGCTTGAATGAGCAGATGAAAAATTAGACGGACTTTCTGAGTGAGTGCAGAGTCTCGAGCACATGTCAAATCTGCATTAGTTCAGGGCAATGCAAAGTCAAAAGGAGGTCACCAGAGGTGCCCTTGAACTTTTTTATTCTTCTTCACCAATTGAACTTCCACGGCTTCAAGTTCAGGTGGTTCTGGCTAGTGACATGTTTCCTCTCTTATTGGTGAAGAAGGAAGTGCACTTCTTAATCATCTGACAAAGGCGAAGAACCATTTTTTTTTAATCTCAACCTTTATATATAAACCGTAAAATATAAGATGGACGTGTCGATTCATCAGCTAAAGACGATGATGATGCGCGGCTGGATGCTCCATTTTCAATTTTCAGCCTTGTAGTCATGCTTGGCTTAATATTGCAGGGATATCTTGCCTTGCCATTCAGCGCAAAAATTATGTCTAAGCAAGAAAAATTCATTTGGGTCACAGTGTTTGATGATCAGTTGAATTCTCGACATTATTTGAAATGGTCAGCTTATCAAGATGGATTCGAATGATCTCAACCATTCTCGTTATCCCAGCTATTCCATGCCTTCAAATATGTAAGAAGCAGATGCAGCAGGAAGATTTAAAAACATCTGATATTTTTCCTCAGTTTTCAAGATTCTGCCTCACATTTTACTCTGCCTCATGAGATTTTTCGCAATGAGATCAGCTTATGAAGTTGTAGATGAAGCGTTGCAGTTTGAAAAGGAACAGAGTAGTCGGAATTAGCATGTTAACAATGAACCATCAGAAGCTTCTAGCTCTATTTTTTTTTTTTTTTTAGCATTAGGCCGCATGAAGATATACACCGCAGAAGTTCGTCGCAAAACGTGAGGTGAAAGAGGCAAAATGACTTGGACGAAGTTCTACAAAAGACGGAAAATGTTGGGATAAACTCAATCTGCCAGAGCATTAAAAATGAATTGGAACACTGATAAGACGTCAAATCTAGGAATTTAGTCCACAAGGTCGGCTTTCCCATGATTTCATGGCCACTACTACCTTACAAATAGTAATCTCCTCGTTTAATTCTCATGATTTCTTTTCTACTCTGCTTAATCTCTTGAGTTTTCTTCTGCCATGGTGATTCACGAGTCAACCATGGGATGATCGTCTCCCATGATTTCGCCTGTACAAATTTGTATTCTTCCTTCCCGTTAAACGTCGGGATCTGAACACGCGAAGATCCGATTAGTACTTGCCGAATTTGGCAGCCTTTCACCTCCGGAAAAAAAGGGTAAATACCGAAGTATACATGTCCGCGCTATCGTACGTGTCTTAAAAGAATGGTATATTTTCACATTTTACAGGAAAAAATAGAAAGAGACTGGTTCACTTGAACAGTCGTCACGGTTCCAAGATGCTTACTTCACCCCGACATTCTCGCGACAATGTCATCCCTTGCAGCCGGTTTGGTCTGATTCTTCTCTCCATTTAGTCCAAACTCCAAAGTGCTCTCTCTCTCTCTCTCTCTCTCTACTCTCTCATTCTCTGTTCTGTCCTCCATAAAGCTTTTTCCTTTTTCACTTTCACCCAATGTCTTCTCATTTTCAGAATTATACCCACAACGAAAAGAGAAAAGCAATATAATTCTCGCATAGTTTTCTTCTCTTAGGCTTTCACCCCGCCGGATTATTCTAATTTCGGCCTCTCGTAGAGTTGGCTTTCATGTAGCATCGAAGCACTTGAAATCTTTGCAAACTTACAATACTTGTTGACATTAGAGAGAGAGAGAGAGAAGCCGAAAGAGGGGATAAAAAGCTGACACGAGGCACAGGGACCGTTAGCTTAGCCGGCGCCAATATTCGTTCAGCTTCCTCTTCCTCTTCCCCTTATAACCAGACATCAAAACCCCCCCATTTCCTTTCTTTTCAAAACTCACCAGGCCACCCACAGTTCTTTCCCACTTCAGACTCTCTCTCTCTCTACATCTGCCTCTGGATAATTTTCCGTTTTCCACAGAAAGGGTCCTTTTGTTTCTTGTCCCTAGTTGTTCATACATATAGGTTTGTATCTCTGGGAAGCAGAGATTTCTGGAGGATCTTTTGTTGGCCTTCACTTTTGATTGATGATGGAGAGCAGCAAAGGCTTCTCTTCTCCTCGGAGCAACGGGTTCCCCGCCGGATTGCGCGTCCTTGTGGTCGATGACGACCCCACTTGGTTGAAGATCCTCGAAAAGATGCTCAAGAAATGTTCTTATGAAGGTAATGGTTAGAAAAGGAAGTTCCAATTCTATGTTCTTGGTAATCTGTTCTTTGCTGGATTCTGCCATAATCAAGAATCATCAAGTGTTTCTTTGTATGCAATTAGTTGTTCAATTTAGCGTTTCTGTGAGGGAATTCCAATAATCCCCATTTAAAGCCTTCGGATTTGGAAGCTGCAGTGTGTACATGCATAAGGCTCAGAAAGGACAACGTTTAGCCTAAGGATACTGATGCTAGTCCAATTATTTATGCCGGGTTTCATTCCTTGGCCTCGGAATTCAGTCAAGATGAGACTCGTTTGAGTAATTGTTCCTGATATCCGACGTTTGAATGGATGACTGGACAGATAATATGTGAACCAATTCAATTAGCAATGAATAGATGCATGTATAGAGAAGAAAAAAAAATGTCCTTGTTGATTAGGAAAAGTATGTTTTTCATGACTTCAACAGCCTGAGAAGAGCTCAGAGGTTGCGAGCTGCAACCATATTACTATATATCCCCAGTGGTTATTTAGGAGCTAAAATAGCCATGGTTGAAGACAGTTAGAAAACAGTTTTGACAGAAGTTCTTAAGTACTTCCCTCAATTCCTACTGTCCAGCAACCTAGTCTTTCTGACGAAAGTTCCATGCTTTAAATGTTAATGGTTCCAATTATATGTTTGTACACACTAGATACATATTATGAGTAAAGAAATGCATCCATCAAATTGTTGAGCACCTTTATGAATGCAGAAATCCACTAAATTTGACGCATTATTTTGGAGTTGTTAATGTGTGTACTTACACATATGTCCAAAAAGTGCCGTTGATGTGCTAGTTAGTCATTAAGGGCTTAGAGTTTGATCTATAGCTACAGTGAAATTAATTGCATCTTACGTGACCTTGGGCACCTGAAACTTTAACTTTTACAATCGTTAGTTCTTGGGAACAATTGCGTGAAGGGAATTGGAAAGTTTCTCTGTTCACCCGTTAAACTGGCTGACGAAATGGCTGATGAATTCTAATTCACTAAGAGATTCCAAACTTATCTGTCAACTGAAAGACCTCTTGCGTGATTGATTTGGTGTTTGTGATTTAGTTTATGACTATTCATAGTTGCTCATACATTAAAGGACAAACCAGAACTTTGTGGCACTTATAAGGCCGAAGCTCATTTTTGGTCTTGCCTAGATTGCTGCCAAAGAACTCATTTTAATCCTTAGTTATTTAATAATTGTCATGCGCACTGAGATTTTGCAACTTTCTCACGTTCTGCTTCTCCACCGTTCTGCTTACAGTTACCACATGTGGTTTAGCAAGAGACGCCCTGAAACTGCTTCGGGAAAGGAAGGGTGGATATGACATTGTTATTAGCGATGTTAACATGCCAGACATGGATGGCTTCAAACTCCTAGAACTTGTTGGCCTCGAGATGGATCTTCCTGTAATAAGTCAGTACTTTGTCGCTGCATATGAACCCTTTTTCTCCTTAACACCATTAATATAATCAAGAAGTACCGCTCCTTGTACTCACTACGTGAAGTATCTGTCTTTACTTGAATGGACAGTGATGTCTGTGGATGGGGAGACGAGCAGAGTTAAGAAGGGTGTTCAACATGGGGCTTGCGATTATCTCCTCAAGCCCATCAGAATGAAAGAGCTCCGCAACATATGGCAACATGTCTTTCGAAAGAGGATCCACGAGATAAAGGACATTGAGAGTCATGATGGTCTTGAAGATCTTCAGGTAACGAAAAGCGGGTATGATTGGGTGGATGATGGGCATTTCTTTAGTGGAGAAGATATGTTGACACCAGGAAAGAAAAGGAAAGACCTAGAAAATAAGCACGATGAGAAAGACTTGACCGATCCTTCGTCTTCCACTAAGAAAGCTAGAGTAGTTTGGTCTGTTGATCTCCATCAGAAATTTGTGAGAGCAGTGAATCAGATTGGATATGATAGTAAGTATTAAATTTTTTGTTAGGACTTATCGAAAGCTCCTCTTTTTTCCCTGACAAGCAAATTGAAGCACACCGGTCAATATGTTTATTCTGGAAAGGATGTAACATGTCTTGTCTGTTCTGCAGAAGTTGGTCCCAAGAAAATACTGGATTTGATGAATGTTCCATGGTTGACAAGAGAAAATGTTGCCAGCCACCTGCAGGTTCATACCTTCCCTAAAATCTGGCAATGCTTATGCTAGTTTGCATTAAGCTCAATGCCTTGCTATTCCAAGTAGTTTAGTTTATAAGCAAATAGTTGTTATCTAAAACTGATGTTATAAACCGACACTAAACTGAGCAAGTAGTCATAGACCACAGCCTGCCTTTCTTTTCTTGTTCCATTAGATTGCGAAGGCAGTGACGACTTTGCTTTATGCAGAAGTACCGGCTTTACTTGAGCAGGTTGCAGAAGGAAAATGATATGAGAAGTTCTTATGGCGGGATGAAGCATTCGGATCTAAACCCACAAGATGCTGCCAGAGCATCGAGCCATCAGAACTCCATCAATTTCCAGCAAAATGATGCTACAAATGGCAACTCAAAATTTGCTGGCAACAACTTGCTCATCCAGAATTTGAACTCCAAAAACAATGAAATTGACACCAGAGGGACTATAATCACTGAGCAATCTGGTCCAGGAATCAGTCACTCACTCCCTCCGCTGGAGCAGGAAATGAAATTCACAGCATTTGATGGTATTACCCCGAGATCGTACCCTTGGAGAGAAGTTCCAGAAATTCAATTTCACCAAGAAAATGCTGGGAATCAACCAGAAGATTGCTTTGGTCACGTGGCTGGGCCTATAGGTGGCCTGCAGAATCATGTCCAAGTAGATGAACTACTACCCATCACGTCCATTAGTTCGAGAGCACAACTGCCCACCCCAATCGAAACTAAGCCTTTGAATGTTGATTATGCAATCAACAGCTTTACTCAGGCAAGTCCGGTGAAAACGAGAATCGACTCTTTTCCCCTACCCACAAAAAGCCACATGGGAAATCAACAAGCCATTCAGCCCCCTTCAATCAACACACCAATCATGGAAAGCCAGGGCTTTAACCCGAGCTGCATTACTGACTTGGAATCTTCCCGAAGGAACTTTTCTTCAACCCCCACTGAGTCACCTTTTACATCTCCCGATGAGATTCTACAGGTAGGGTGGCTTCAGGATTACTCCACATGCCTTGGACTCCAAAACATAGAGTTTCCAGATTTTGGGGACCCAACCATCATACCTGGAGTACCGGTGCACTTGTACACTGCCCTGAAGTTCGACTATGACCAACCCTCCGACCAATCGGAGTTACCTGTAATAAATCAAGGTCTGTTCATAGCATGACCGATGCTCTAGTAGGATTTGTCGCTTCTAGATTGTCTGCTGACCCATCTAAAAGTTTTGCTTCCTCTTTAAGGATTGCGCTTACCATCATCCTAACAAGCTGTTAGGAGATTTAATTATGGAAACATGTACGATGGTGAAGATTGGCAGATGCTAAGCTAAACGAAGCTTGCTTCTCCAAGTTTGGTCGACGTGCATCAGTGCATTAGTTTTGATATCGTGTGAAGGATGGCTAGCACACAGGTACATAGGTGCGGGTAATGGCTATGCCTGCCCGACACTAAATCTTGGACACTTTGCAATCAAAGGAAAGACATTTAAATTATCAGAATACTCTCGCACCTCATTCTTCTATGCTTTTTCTGGCCACGGTTTGGTTTCGTTCATCTGTAATATTAATCTAAGCAACATATATGTCATTAAGGAAACTGAGAGAAGTTTTAGGCACAAGTTGAGGAATGCCAAGGTGGAGTAGGATTCGACCAGAAAATACAAGGCATTGCAAAACTTTGCATTTCGTAAATTAACAATACTATCAGGAATTTATTGACGTTCGAATAAACAAGTAAATTACCGGCTTTTTCGATTTTCGCAACGTGGCTGGTAAATTTACCAAGTTTTAAAAATTATCAACTTCTTTGAAACTTTGATATAATATTAGAAAATAAAGAAAAAAAAAAAACTAAAAGAGAGAGAAACAAAAAAGAGAGAATAAAGAGGAGCTGCAGGGATGATGGCGGCGCCTCCCACATGCCGGCGAAGGCTGCTGAGCCCTTACTGAATGTTGCGCGACTCCTCCCGATTGTCGGGGCCGCCCAACCCTATGTTGAGACCAAGTATATTTCTCTTGATTTGTTCATGTAACACAATGGTCAAGCGAGACATTGAGTTCCATGAAGAAAACTGTTTTTTTTTCCGTTTATTTTCGAGGGTTAAGGTTGTCTCTACGACTTCCAAAACGGGGCTTCAAAGGGTACAAAATGTAGAAAAGAAACGAGGAAGATCCAAAGTGATGGCGACAGTGATATATACAAGGTAGACTGGTTCAATTCTTTTGTTCATGTTTAGATGCTCGGGTTACTGTGAAAGTGAAAGATTGATCATAATGCCACGCATTTTTCCCGTGAAACGAGGATTAGACATCTATTTTCCTGTCTGGAACATCATGTCTTAGGTCTCACGGGTCTTGACTGTGTTATCCTGATGACATTTTTGGACCCACATAATGTCAAGTAATAGGAGCTGGAGAATCTCTCGAGGAGACAAGGAAAAGGGAAAATCTGAATTATGTGATGATACACTAAGCTCTTATAATAAGTATATGATAACCAGAAGTATGAGTAGAGTCGATCAGGACAAGCACGAATGAGGTTGCGCATCTAATTTTATCGAAAGCTTCGCCTCTAGTTTACATAATTTGAACACCAATAATCACTGGTTGCGCACCAACTTGATCACAAACCAAAAGTTAATCAACAAAAGCAAAGAACATGCTACCAAAGTTTTATAGATACTCAATTTGACATAGATACTCCGATGATCATTCCATGACACAAGGGTAAAAGCAAGCAAATTCCAACAGCTCTTGATCATGACCCAGCAGTGCCGTGTCCGCTTCATTTCATGACCCTCTCTAGCATCTATGAGGACCACATTGCTCTTCAACCTCTCATACCATTAAAGCCTGCACCAGGCTGGAGCACTTGAAGAGATCCCCTATCACTCTTTGCCATTTCCCCGAATTCCTTGGCAGCCTTGGAGACGCCCGAAACCGGCCTGTCCCCTTGAAGCCTCCAGGCTGAGGACTTACCACTCTTGTGAGCCTTCCTCGGGGTGAAAACTAACTCTTTCAGCTCCATCTTATGGTGTGCCTAGATCCTCGTCAACAAGGACCGGACAAAGTTCCCACCGAATTTCCAGCAGCCAAAGGACCATCCTTTTGCGTAAAATTCACTGGTTGAGACATCAGAGACGGCCCAGATGAGGACCCCTGGTTCCTCCTCGCCACCTTCGGCACTTAATTCCAAAGAAGCGAGACAGCTTTCATTCGTGTCATGTTCTATATGGGCCCACGGCATCTGGACTTTGGTGCCGACTCTTCGGGCCGGGGGTGGGTGGGTGGAATCCCGGCAATGTTGAACACAGGCTGGATAGGTTTAAGGGTGGGTTCGAGGGCCTTAAGAGCCCAGGACTTGACGAATGTGCTCAACATAGATGCATCGCCCAACTTGTGAGAAACGCATAAAGCGAGGGCAATCGCAGCTCACCCAAAGAAGGTGGCTTGAACCGACAACAGCCTGACTGGCTGATTCCATGTCAATGGGATAAACACCAAGGAGAAGGAACCTTTTCATCATCTTGATGTTGGGTTGGTGAAGAATGCTTGAGAGTGGATATTGGGCGTAAGCTTCAACAAAGTGAATCCCACTAATAATCATATTCAGATGAAGAATTGTCCCTGATTCTTCCAGGGACCATATAGAAGCAGCTTAGGGTGTCCGATGACAATATCCTTGGCCACCAAGAATAATGCTCAGGGGCTTCGGCTCGGACTGAGAGATTGCGATCATCTTTGTCATGTAACTTTGAGTAGAACAGAACAACAAGGACATGGACAAGTGCTGAGAGTTGGTCCTAGAGAGAGTTTGATACTCTTCAAGTGTCAGGGAGTTGAAAAGCAAGGCTTTGCTGGTTTGTATAATCCCAAATTTCAGTTCCATATCCGTTGGAGGGAATGTCTTTGCTTCTGCTGTGATGCATCTGGTGATATGCGCAAGAAGTTTGATTGACAAGCAAGAGAAGACCTGCCTAATTGTATTTAATAGAAGAAAGCTTCAAGAAAGAGAGAAAAACAACTAGAGCTGATATTGCCCCGTTTTACCGTGAGTGACACTCACGGGTAAAGGTACGATTTTTGCCCATCTGGAATCAAGAGGCAAAACCCGTCAATTTTTGGCCTGTGACAATCTTATCACGTTATCGTGTCCACTGAACAGCTCGATCGTACGATACGTAGTTCACGAACGCAGGAGCATTAGGAAAATCGTCAAAAAGGCTACTAAAGCACTTGCTCTTTGCAATTATAGCAAACAACCTAGCGAGCAATAATGGTTTGACAACCCAATCTTGTGAGTCGCCCTCCACGACAAATAGGCTTCTCTTTCAAGAATCAAACAAAAACTCAGATCTGCACTTTGGCAAGGCTAAATATATGAACTCGCGAAGAAGTGAATGATGCAGCAGATAGAACAAATCACCTTAGGGTTGAACTCAAGTCCTGTGAACTTAATCTCCTTTATGCGAAGTTCATCACTTGTCCAAAAACCTGGTCCTACATTGGCCAACCTGTGGTATACTGTACATTCATCCACAAAACCTATGCATATACAAACGACTCTGTTTTGACCTACATGGAGTTCTTCCTTTGGCAAACATTTCCTCGGAAGATCAGGTTCAATGCTAAATACAGTTTTTCAATTACATTACAAGTACCTGTTTTCGGGTCACAGAAAGATGATATCACGAACTAAAATGTGGATCAACATACTGCTTCATCTCCCCACTCCTATAGAGAGTTATTTACATTTCTCTTACTGCTGCCATGGATGATAGCTAGCGTCTAGAAGCAGTTATGTTTTGAATACAAGTATAACCTAACTCTCCCGCACTAGTGCGAGATTGCTTTTCATTATCTTCTATACAAGTACAAATGCAAGTTGGTGAGCAAGATCAAAATTCTCAATACAGGAACACTGAAAATGAGTCACAGCCAAGCTCAGATTTTGCACTTATGCTAAGCCTTTATTATATCCCTCAGGAACAAAAATTTGGATAAGGCAGTCTGTCATCTGCTATGCAGATCAGATACAGTTGAAAGGGAGTGGCAATAAGAAGGGCCTCTGGATTTTAACCTTTATTTCCTTCTAAACAAGAAATAGATTCACAGTCACTGGACATTGATATCCAGAATCTTGCCCCTAGAACTGGCCTTGGGTATTGTTATGTACAACACTCCATCTTTCACCTCTGCTCTGATCTTCTCAAACTCCACATTCTCCGGCAATGCGATCCGGCTGCTGTACCTCCCATAGCTCTTCGCAGACCACTCCTCTTCCTCTTCCTCCGCCACCGCATTCTCTGCAGTCCTTTTGGGCGACTTCTCGGCCTTGACCACGAGCACCTTCTCCTCAACCCACAGCCTCACGTCCTCCTTGGTCATTCCCGGCATGTCGAACCTCATCTTGTACTCACTCTCACCTTCTTTGATCTCCCACGGCGTCCTCCCTCGGCTGTACCCATCGCCACCGCTCGGCAGGGGCGAAGGCCAGGTACCTGAGTAGGCAAACGGGTCGTCCATTATCCTCTCCATCGTCTCCATCATCTGTTGCACCGTCCTTGCAGTCGGAAACCTATCCCATAAACCTGCCCAACCAGAAGGATTTTCATTATAATTGAGCTCCCAACCCAAGTTATATACGTCCGTGAATGTCCACATGACCCATCAAACTGGTCAAAAGCTTTAACCTTGCGCATCTCTCTGCGTCAAATTCACTTAAATATTCAATTTTTCGATGAAGTGCGCACGTGAGATTGCTTCGAAACATCTCTCTGCGAAAGCATCCGTCGAATTCGCTCAAAGATTCAAATTTTCCATCTAAGTGCGGACTTGGTGCCTAATTCTACCTCAACCGGAATGAGAAAATGAAGGGGTCGGTGGCGGGTGGGCAACTTACCAACAGGAGCGACAGGGGTAGTTCTTCTCTTGGGCTGAGCCTGAACCTGGGACTGAGACTGAGACTGAGACTGAGACTGTGGTCGGCGCATGCCGTTGGTGTTGGCTCTCTGAAGGTGATCGAGGCTGTCCCTGCCACCATTTGCCGTCGCCTCGGCCCTGATCCCTCCACACCGCGCGGCTCTCATCGGCGCGAACGCGACAGAGTGCAGAGGGCGACGATACGGAGCGGGAGAGTTGGTCGCCGCCGCCGACGGCGGCAGAGGGAGGACGGTGGGCTCGAGGCGGGTGCACAGCGACCGCGACATCATTCGGGCTCGTTCGAACGGATCAACTGCGAGGAGAAAGAGAGCAGATTTTGCAGAGCTCGATGCTGCACAGGAGGTGCGCGAGAGAGGTTATAAAGGAAGGAGACGGACGTTCGAGAGAGGTATGGAGAACAGGAGGGTGGCGCTTCTGGAACTGTCGGGAAGTGTTTCTGGTTTCGTGGACGAGGAAGTTGGATTGCGCGGGACCACCTTGTCCAAACGAAACCGAGCTTCTTCTTGTTTCTTTCTATTCCATTCTGTACCATTCTATGGTTTCTTCTTATCTTTTTCCTTTTTTTGGAAAACGAAAATGATCTCTATAACTTTGGTTAATGTACATTGTGGTCCTTGGACTTCAAATTTATTCAATACGATTCTTGGACTTTAGCTTAACATGTAATGTCGTTTCTAAACTTTTAATTGTTCAATTAGTTTACAGACTTTTGATATATATATACTTTAATTTATAAATTATTTGGAAATGTTCAATATTATTCCTAAGGTCGAACTATTTGAAGGACAATATGACCATTTTTATAGAGTCCATGGCCTAAATTTAACATGTACCAAAATTCTAGAAACCGCGTTAAACAAATTAAATATTTAGGGATAACCCTGCACATTAGATTAAAATTTAGGAACATTGAATAAATTTAAAGTTTAGATATCACAATGCACATTAAGTCAAAGTTTAGGGATCACTTGTATCTTATAACATCTTAAATTTTATTTTTGTTTTCAATTGGTTTTTTAAAAATGTAGTTTTTTTTTTTCCAAATTATAACTTCCATTAACAAAGATGAAGGGAGATAATAAGGGTGCATTGGTAACATTTCTACTGAGGAATAATTTCTTTTCATAAATAATTTTTTTCTATTTCTATTCACTAAAATAATTTCTGAGTAAAAGAACATGTTTAGTTACTATAAAAAAAATTATATTCCTAGAATGAAAAAAATAGAAGTACGTATGGTATGACCTACAAATTTTTTTTGTAACATAAAATTTCTTTTGATTTTTTAGTAATTTTTTTTTTAGATTTTTCTTTGTTTTCCTCTCTTCTTCTTCTTCTTCTTCTTCTTCTTCTTCTTCTTCCTCCTCTAGCCAATGGTTGTGTCAATGGTCAGAGGCAGTCGGTAACTAGCGTTGGCAACCGCAACCTGTGGGGGGGGCAAGTGGGTGGTGGGCGGCGACCGACGGCAATGACCAGTTAGAAGAGGAAGAAAAAGGAAAAAAAAAATGACTTATTCCAAAAATTGTTTCCAATAACAAGAAATTACTTTTTTTTTAACTTCTTATTTCTGTTTTAAATCTATATTACCTAGCTACTTTTTTTTTCCGAGGAATAAAAAAATTAGTTAACTTTACTAAACGGATTTACGTTCTTTTTTAATTCAAGGAATAAAAGACTAGAAATTTGGAGAAATAAAACCATCACCAAATGAAGTCTAAGAGGTCATAGAATATCACACGCGCACCCACCGTGACAAATAGGACTTTTATAAAGAAGGGAAAAAGTAAAACGAGTAGGGAGTGACGAGTGATAACCATGAGCTAATTGCTCTTTTCTTTCATCAATGGCGAGGCGAGGTTCAACCGTGGTCATCTTGAGCAACAAGGGTCATGAGTCTCATGACCCTATGCTCCACTCAAGCATGTACAATGTGTCAAATGACAGTTGTGCATGACTGTGACGTGATCTCTCCCCGAGCATATATTTAATTTTTCTATATGTATCAATCCAATGTCACTTTTGATTTTATATTTGGCCAACGAAGCATAATATAGTTGGGAGGACTCCACTGAAAAGAGCACTAGAGATTGGATTAACCAAGAGCCAAAAGTTCAGAAATCAACGATGTATGAATATGACCGAGCACAAAGTGCTAAACATATATTTTACAGGACACAATTCAAGTTAACAATGCTTTGAAAAGTGGAGACAACGTGCCTCGGGCGTCGTAGATGTCAAGCTTATATAATTGTTGACCCCCATTTCAGGGTACAAATATCCCCTGAAGTGGCGGTCAATTTGTCATACGTAGCTTCTACTTAATGCTCTTTTCTTTTTACCTTTGCTGAACATATTTGAACTGCTGTCGATGCACGTCTTTCATTCGGTGTCAAAAGGCAAAATTATGTTAAGAAAATCAACTCCTAGGCATGTGATGCCCTCCTTGTGGCAACAAAGGATCTGGTGAGATGCATTTTGGTCTAAGTAAGATAATTACAGTAGAAGCAAGGGCAGTTATATTAGAGATGAGATCTTCAGATGCTGCCTCTTCCCTCTCTCTTTCTAGATCCACATTTCCTCCGCCACTTCGGCCACATGCACTCTCAAACGATCCAAAGTGTCGAATTTCCCACTGCTTGGTGGCAGAGCATGCATCCACCAACCCCTCAGATGTCAAGCACAATCTCCCACTCCAAGCGAAGCATTCAATGACAAGTATGATCATCGAGACAACCATCGAAAGATCATTACAGCGTTGAGCAAAGGCGAACATCAAGATGGACTGCGATGGACTCGCAACCCATATGCTCTCTCTCTCGTTCGTCTTCCTCTTCACCATCCTCATCTACATCAAACGTCCATGCAAGCCCCGCCACGGCGACGTCTCACGCTCCCAACCTCAGCACCCGCCGTCGCCGTCGCCACGGCTGCCTCTCATAGGTCACCTCCACCTCCTCAGCAACATGCCCCACCACACCCTGGCGAACCTCGCCCGTCAACTCGGCCCCATCTTCCACGTCCAACTCGGCCAAGTCCCCACCATTGTCATCTCCTCAACGAAACTGGTGAGACTCGTGCTCAAGACCCATGACCATGTCTTTGCAAACCGCCCCCAGCTCATCGCTGCTCGGTACCTCTCCTTCGGCTGCTCCGATATCACCTTCTCCTCCTACGGCCCATACTGGCGCCAGGCGAGGAAAATATGCGTGACCGAGCTGCTCAGCTCGAAAAGGGTGGGTTCCTTCCAACTCGTGCGTGAAGAGGAAATGGCTCGTTTACTCGGTGCACTGCGATCTCTCTCGGGATCGGAGGTCAACATGAGCAAGATATTCTTCGGGCTGGCAAATGACGTGCTATGCAGAGTGGCGTTCGGGAAGCGGTTCATCACGGAGGGTTCTGAAGAGGGAGAGAAGAGCCATTTGATGAGAGTTTTGACTGAGACTCAAGATTTGCTTGCTGGGTTCAGTGTGGGGGATTTTTTTCCAAGGTGGGAATGGGTGAACTGGGTCACTGGTTTCGAGAGGAGGTTGCAGAACAACTTGGTGAGCTTGAGAGGCGTTTGTGATGAGATTATCGGAGACCATGTGAAGAAGAGAGAGAGAAGGATCATGGGTTTCGATGCTGATGATGACAGGGATGATCTACTAGATGTGTTGATGAGGGTACAACAGAAGGACTTGGAAGTGCCCATCACAGATGATAATCTCAAGGCTCTAGTCCTGGTAAACTTTCTATCTGTTCAGACTTGATTTCATCCACCACATCATCCATTAACTTAGTCTATACATAATTTTCCTATCCTATCCAATGATGTCGGTCACGAGTTTCGCGTACTAATGCAATGTCCTTTTCCCTGATGCAATGTAAAAGAATGCCCATCTGCATCAAAGACTCGTTACTTCACATCACAGAATTACCCGAGTCGAAGTAAATGGATTAGCATTAGCGTTAGCATTTCCAAAAATACATGAAAATCGTAACATATCAGATGGTTTAGCAGCTAGAGGGCAATATCATCATTGCTTAATTCTACTGCTGAAGTGAGACTTCCTTACAGATTGTCACATCTCAACAGGACATGTTTGTAGCTGGAACTGATACAACCGCGGCAACTCTAGAATGGACCATGACAGAGCTAGCCAGAAACCCTAGAGTAATGAAGAAGGCACAAGAAGAAGTTCGCAGAAGCGCACCCACTAGTGACAAGCTTGGGGAGAGACATCTCCACGAGCTACATTACTTAAAAGCTGTGATCAAGGAAACTATGCGACTACACCCACCAGTTCCACTGCTGGTCCCACGGGAATCCATGGAGCGATGTGTGCTCGACGGCTATGAAATACCTGCAAGAACTAGGGTGCTGATAAATGCTTATGCTCTCGGGAGAGACAGTGAGTCATGGGACCGACCCCTAGAGTTCAGACCCGAGAGGTTCAAGGGTAGTGACATTGATGTGAAGGACCAGGATTTCAGGTTTCTACCCTTTGGGGGAGGACGAAGAGGCTGCCCTGGGTTTGCCTTTGGGTTAACGACCGTCGAGACTTCATTGGCTAAACTCCTGTATCATTTTAATTGGGCATTGCCACCAGGCGTTAAAGAGCACGATGTGGGACTTAAGCGAGATCTTTGGCCTGGCTACGAGGAAGAAGACACCGCTTGTTCTTGTCCCGACTGTCCGACAACGTCAGGAGTTCTAGCTTTTAAGGAGGATTTGCTTTAGAGAACACAATAAAACTAGTACGCTAAGAATGTATCATCTGGCAATTTTTAGTAAATGGAGAATCATGGACACTCTTTTCTTCTGATGTAAGCCAATGCAATTAGCATTACTCTGTCTATGCTGCCATAACTATTTCTACCAGCGTGTAATATGCGAAGTTCGGACGTGGTTAACAGGACACAGTAGTAAATTTGTAATTGCCAACAATCAATATCTAAGAGATGCTATATTTGCACTTGGAGATGTTGCTAAAGCAAACCCAGTTAGATTGACAGAAATTTCCAAAAATATCACAAAGCTAAACTGTGCAGAGAAATTTAATTCGTATGCCTTACTTCGCCTGAATCTGTGTAATCCCTTCAGCAACCTCCATATCAAACGAACAAAGCGGCCACCTTCTAGGGATTCCTTTCTTTATCTCAGCTTTTAACCCTGGAAGATCGAGGAATTAAGCACGATTCCATGATTCTAAAGCTAAAGTTTGTATCAATTAAAAGAACTGATCAATAATGTCGCATTCCAACTCACTTCTCTTTTTCTTTAGAGCTTTCCTCAGACTTGGGTTCTTCGCTCGTCGTTGAATTTAGGGCTGTGAGTTTTCCGAACGATTCCTTAGCATCTCCAAATAAGTCCTTCACTTTATCGAACACAGTCTTCAGCTGGTCTTGTGTTGGAAGCTAAAATTGCAGAGGAAAGAGTGTGGACATAAGTGCCAGTTAAGAACTGAAAAACCATCTACCCCAAAATAAAAC
The DNA here is from genome assembly GCA_028830015.1 of Eucalyptus grandis x Eucalyptus urophylla. NCBI lineage: Eukaryota > Viridiplantae > Streptophyta > Magnoliopsida > Myrtales > Myrtaceae > Eucalyptus > Eucalyptus grandis x Eucalyptus urophylla. Next base: position 58,952,017 of record CM054200.1, on the reverse strand, counting down.
ATGACTTATATGCAAAACAAAACTTGATGTCATCATAGCCATACAAAGATTATGTTTGTTAAAAAACCTACATATTTAACATTCATGTCCAACTTCACAAGTAAGTTGCTTAAATCAGCAGTAATGAAATATAGGAGGCTCCTCACCTCAATGACGTCTGTGGTTGAAAGTGCTGCTCGCACATTACCATTTTCCTGCAAATTCGGCAATCACAAGGTTTAATCAGAAAATATCTCCAGAAATGCATAAACAATTAATTATGGAGGTAGAAGGCGGATCAACAGCAAATCGAACTTGTCCAGAGTAGAGTAATAAATCTGCACACGTACCACAATCTTGTAGCCATATCTGAACTCAGTGGCCGTCCTCAGGACACGATGTTGCTTGAGTGCAGTCTTCTGAATCTCCTTCTCATCCTGTAGATTAGTAAAGGTGTCTCAGTAACAAAACAACAAGGCATGAGATTATAAAGTTTTTCAAAGCAGAGAATGCGAAGTTGTGCTAGGACACTGTCATGCTGCAAATAGCTAGCAATTGCCAGAATTTTTGCACACCAAAAAGGCCTCAAAGTAAGAGTAACATCCTGAAATATACCATGTTTTAATGTGAGAAATAATCCAGGAGCAAAAGAACCAGTCTCAAGGAAGACCAACATAGAATAAACAAATTTTGCTCTTCAAAGATAAATAAATAAGGAATAATTGAAGTAGTAGATTATTTAAATCTTTAAGGCACTACAGCTGTCGTGAAAAGTCTAAAACTTGAGGTTTCAAACTGATAAAAGGAAAATACACTCGTCAGTCGGTTAAAGGATTCCCAGCCCAAATGTTAAGTTGTAACAAGGAAACAAAGGGCATGTACAAAAAATAGAGATGATATGGACAATATATGTCAAATAACTTGAGCACTCCCATCCAGGAGCAAAATTAAAAGGGATTTAGTTAGGCCTCTGATTCATCACCTAAAACTTCAAATCAATCAATAATTAGCAATTTGCATTTGCCCAGGCCTCTCGCACGCACGCGTCATGCACACACATCCTTCTCCGAGCTTTTTCAAGTGCTTGAGAATGTGTGTTTGGTGGCATATAAATTTACATTCAAAAGTGTGCATATCCTACTATTGGACAGTGATGCAACCCACCAAGGCATTTCTACAAAAACCTTGGTCCGAATCCAAAGAATAATTTCACCAACATAACCGTGCATCATGCCCGCAAGTTATAACCTAAAGTTTGATTATTCCTCAAACCTGCCCAGACATGGTCCATTTGATTCAGAGAGCAAATGAAACAGGTCATTGTCTTCTGCAAAACTCAAAATGTTTCTGTGAATGCTCCATCGTCTTCCCTGTTGGCTTGTTAAATGGCAATACCAATGGCAATATACCACTTTCAAAGCTTTGATCTGGATAGTAACAGTAAGGAATGGTGTGCAGCAACTACTCAGCATGAAGACCCAAAATCAAAACATGCTCACCACCTTGTGACATCCTTACTAGTCAAGCTTTCTTAATTCGGAAACTAACAGTATCCAGAGCATCGATTACATGTAGCATTGAACTTTTCCTTTTGGGCCGGTACATGTATCATTGAACTTGGAACAAGAATTTCAACAACCTTAGAAAAGAGAAACTCACTCTGTAGATGACAGCAGCAAGATTCCTGGCGAGAGTGTCCTTGTAAATGTACTTCCCCAAGAAATTATCTTTCGCCGCCACCATGATTTTGGCAGTGGTGCCGCCAGTTATCAGACTGAGCGGGTACCAAAGATAAACCTGCAAAAAAGCAAGCGAAACTCACCCGTTCACGCACAACGCTCAAAAGCCCACGAAATCTCTTTCAAAAAAGACGCCAACTTGGACGCTGGAACGAACATTGGCCATCCGAATGAAGATGACGAATCTGGGGTTGCCGTCGTCCTCGATCTTGGGCAGAGGAGGGGGCGGGGGCCGCTGGAACTGGCGGGCCTGCATGCCCCGCTTGCCCTTGGCCTCCACCACCAGCGGCGGCCGCCCGCGGCGGGGCCCGCGGGCGGCGGCGGCGGCGGCGGCGCGGGAGGTGGAGAGGGAGTGCCTGGCCAGCCCGGGGGAGTCGTCGTGGGCCACTCGGGAGCCCGTCAGGGGAAGACGGACCGTTGCGTTCAGGGACATGCCCACTTCCATTTTTTTCCGGTTCTTTCTCCGGTCTGGTGGCCCGGGAAGAGGTTACTGAAGAAGTGGTCGAGCCGATGGAGGGCCGTCGCCGTCCTCCGGGAGCTGGAATTTCAGAGGCGGATGGCGAGACAGGTCATCAGGAATGGAGAATTCGTTCGATATGGATCGTGCTCTTATCCGCAGTCACACAAACAGAGGAGGGAGAGAGAGAAGGTGAACTTGGGGCCATCCACGTGGCGGATGAAAGAGACTGAATGGTCCCACTTCCACTTCCTCTTCAACAGAACATTTTTTTACAAAATTTTAGTGAGGGTCTTAAGCATGACATTAAACCATAATCTAAGGGATGTCAACAGTTTAAGTGTGTATTAATTTTACGATTTTCTTTTATATAAAACTTAGGAGTGAACTATTTCAAATTCCGTTCAGTTCCACTTGAAATTTATAACTTTGAATTTTGAGTTTATCCTATATATCTAATCATATTACAAGTTTTACGATCTGCCTAAGTTATGCTCAAGTTATACATATATTTTCAATTAAACGATTGAATTGGATTATTACCTTTGATGATCATCATTTGTTATAATCCACTGATCACAACTCTTATATGGGCACATGAACAAAGTAAAAGTATCAATCATTGATATTGCCAGAAATAGAAACTTAAACTAGTGGTTTCATAGTAGACACTCATAAGTAGATGTTATGAAATGTCGCAAGATTACATGAAAACATAAAACATGAAAAATACAAAACCTTGTTCTAGATTCCAAGTTCTCGATTCCACCTAGAGCTTACCTATTAAAATAGAATTATCAATTTTTGGAATCTATAATTTATCCCGCATATCCTAAAACTTAAAATAGGGCTAGTTCTCACCAATCCAGTCCTCAAGTTCCTAGTTTCACCATAAAACTATGCTTACTCCTAGTATATTAAAAAAATGTTTAGCAAAAAATGAAAGAAATTGTGTCAATTGCAATTTTAACAATGGATGATTGTTATGTCGATTCAACAATCGAACCAAAACTGTCCAAATCAAAATAAAACAATTATTTGTTCATTATCTAAATCAAAACCCAAATCAAACCAAAAGTACACAAATTTGGTTTGGCTTAATTTAGTTATGGTTTCAATTCGATTTTGACATCCCTTATATCATACACCAACAAAGTTTGCTCCCATCTCCTAATTTGTCTATTAGACGCATATTTTGATGAAATGATCATTTTCTTCTTTACCGCCCCATGTGGTGACCGCGTTGGTTTTGGGCTCCTTCCTTTAACACAAGGGATGGTGTTCGAATCCAGCGTCGTCGCTAGTGGTCTTAAGCGCGGTGTTGTGTAGTGGGTCATGCGCTAGCACCGCTCCGGATTTACCTCGCCGGCTATCGACTATACGGCGTTCCCGGGTTACCAAATGGATACTAATACATCAGGAGTAGGTATATAAATTGAAGTCTGCGGAGGAATTTGAACATAGTTAATATAGATGGAAAAAGCTCATCTTGAGGCCACAAGCGAGGGTGCTTGATGATGACCAACCTCGAATGTCATAAAGAAAACGAATTCTTTTGGCTTCCCCCAAAAGCAAAGAGGTGGGTTTTTCATTTCTGTTGTCCCTTTGACTATGGTAGTCTGCCTACGTAAGGTCCAGACGTTTGAAGCGCCTGGACAGAGTTTTCTTCACGTGTCTGCTACATGTTTGATCAAATGCTTGGGAGAGAACAGAGTCCCACTTTGCCTCAAGTTCCGTTTGGTTTAGCTTTTCCAAGTTTCGTTTGATTTAGCTTTCCCAAGTGCGCTTCCAAAGCCCTTTTAGGGAAATATGAGAGTGTTTGACAAATGTTTTTAGGACTCCATTTGGTCAAATACTAGTATTAAGAAAGTTAAAAACCCAAAACAAGTGAGGCAAATCCCCACCTACTTTGGCCTTTTAGCATTTTTGGAATGCGTTCAATTAATGAATTTTGACTAGTTGCCTACATTGTTCTCAAAATATTTTTGAAAGTCCAATTTTTCACATTTTTTTATTAAATAAAAAAATTATCTCGATGGTGTTTAAATTCTATTGGTTGTCTTGTATCCCAATGTAGACTTCTTCTTCTTCTTTTCAGTTGAGTAAATTATCATTAAGCACAAGAATTAGAAGTAAGGGCAGACCAAATCATTTCACAAGCCCAGCGACCAATTTGACCCAAACAAGATCAAACCCTACTGTCAAGACCCAAGACCCAAGAGCCAACAGGCCCGCCACACCAACGCACACCCAAAAGACGGTCCTAGCCTACCAAACAAATCAAACGATATCGTAACGCAACAGCTATGCCTCAACATTAAGTCTCCGGTTAGCACCTAGAGCTTTGAACTTTAGCTGATTGAACTCTTTTTTTTTTTTTTTGTCAAGCAAGCATAATTTCATTACTAGGAAACTTTTGTAGCAAATACAACACTAGCATCCACACACAATAGATCTAAAAGAGCTGACGGGAGATTATTAACCCAATTCCTATTAAGACAACCCATTCGATAAGCTTTAGCTAACCAGTCAGCCACTTTGTTTGTGGTTCGACTACAATGGGCTAAAGTGGTACCCGACATGTGTTCCAGATTTCGCTTAGCTCGATCCACTAGTGGTTGTATCTCCTAGCTTAAGGAGTTCCCATTTTCTCCAATGAAGACCCTTCGACTTGTTGTTGTTTCTCCACTAGAAGTTAGCAATCTTCCTTTCTATGTCTCTTATAATAGATGCTGAAATTTTAAAAATAGACATAGCATACTAGGGTATGGCTTGTACAACTGATTTGAGAAGTGTCTCATTTCCCGCTTTTGATGGCAAAGACTTCTTTTTTAGAGGCACCCTAGTCCGAAGAGAATCCTAGGTATTTCCCTGTTTTCTTAATAACCAGAACTCTCAGCTCAGATGTCATATTTTCTTGCAATTGTTCTGGATAGCCTTTACTAAAGAATATCCCTGATTTGTTAAGGTTGATAGCTTGGCCTGATGCATAACAATACTGATGAAGGATAGATGCCAAGTTTTGACATTCCAAGATTGTACCATCTAGGAAAAAGATCGAGTTATCTACAAATAATAAGTGTGAAAGAGTGGGACAATTTCTGTTCAACCTGATTCCTCGAAGAGTGCCTGCTTGTATGGCTTGCTTTAACAAAAGGGATAGAACATTAGCCACAATAATCAATAAATAAGGGGATAATGGATCACCTTGTCGAATACCCCGAGTTGGTTGGAAATATGATAAGGATATACCATTAAGCCCGATGCTATAAGAGACAATGGTAACACACCGCATGGTCCATTTAATCCATTCTTCACAAAACCCCATCTTCCGCAAGCATGCTTGAAGGAAATCCCACTCTAGCCGATCATACGCTTTTTGCATATCAAGTTTAAGGACTGCTTGGAAATGTCTCTGTCAATTACGAGTTCTTAGTCTATGAAGGACCTCCTGAACAATTAGGATGCTATCCTGTATTTGCCGACCTCCCACAAAGGTGCTCTGTTATGGTTCGATTAAGGCTGGTAATAGAGGTTTCAGTCTATTAGTGAGGATTTTGGAAATGATTTTGTAGGCAAAGTTACACAAACTAATAGGTCTAAATTGTTCTATCTTTTATGGGTTTTGGATTTTGGGGATGAGAGTGATTTGTGTTTGGTTAAGGGCTGGATTTAGGGATCCGGTCTCAAAGAATTGTTGAACCTCCCAACAGATATCTTCTCCAATGTCTCGCCAATGGTGCTAAAAAAATATGCCATTTAACCCATCCGGCCCAAGAGCTTTATTAGGTGCCAACTGATATGTAGCATTTTTAATTTCTTCCACTGTGATAGGAGCAATAAGATATTGATTCATAGGTTCATCCACCAAGTTTGGAATATAATCCAGAATGGGCTAAAAGTTTCGCTGTCCACATGACATATATAGGTTTTTGAAGAAATTAACTGTCATGGCTTGAAGTGCCTCCTGATTACGAACCCATTCCCCTTGCTCGTTCAATAGCATGGATATTCGGTTCTGGTTTCTACGTTGAATAGTTGTAGCGTGGAAGAATTTTGTATTTCTATCTCCCAATTGCAACCACTTTATTCATGATCTCATGCTCCAGAACATCTCCTCTTGTCGCCAAAGGGAGTCGATTTCTTGATTAATTTGTTGAATTCTTTGTTGGTCATAGTCACTATCTTGACTATTCATCAAGGTTTGAAGTTCCTTTTTCAACCCTTCTATCCGTTTATATGCATTGGGATATCTTCTTTTACCCCATTCAGCAAGTTTTGCAGCTACTAACTTTAGTTTCTCAACCATATTTTTTCCTTGGGAATCATCCCAAGTTCGTTTCACAAGCTTCCTACAATCTTCATCATCAACCCAATATGCTTCATACTTGAACTCTCGTCTTCTGCAATCTGTTTTAGAATTCAGGGACAGCAGGAGAGGACTGTGATCAGAGCCTATTGCTGGTAGGGCTATGACCTCCGCGGCAAGGTAAGCTATTCTCCACTCCAGGGTACATAATGCTATATACAACCTTTTCTTGACATTTTCCTGACCACTCCTTCAATTTGTCCATGTGAAAGTGCATCATTTACTTTCTAAGTCCATCAAAGAACATGCATGTAGGAAGTCTCTGAAGGCTGTAAGACGAAAGTTTTCTGCTATTCTCTTTCCCATCTTTTCCCAATGATACAGGATTTCATTGAAATCCTCAATACATAGCCAATGTAGGTGATTGAATGTGCTTTCTCGTTGTAATTCTTCCCATAAAAGTATTCTAGCATTAAAACTGGTTGGAGCGTGTATAAAGGTGATTCTCATGAGCTACCTATTTTCGTGGAGCCAACATTGCACATTGATAAAATTTTCAGAAGACGAATCCACAACTATAGTAACCATTTCATCCCAAAAGATTGCCAAACCACCTGAAAAGCCATCTGGATTCACCAAAAAGCTATTTGGAACTTCAATCTATGTCGCCAATTTTGCACCAGCTGCTCTTTATTTTTTTGTCTCCATTAAACGTAGAATATTTGGCCGTTCTTGAGACACTAGGGCTCGTAAAGATCGAATTGTCAGGGGTGAGCCCAACCCTTGACAATTCCAACTGATAAGTTTCACGGCTGACTTGGTGGCTTGTTAGGGCTAACCACCAAAGCCCAATGCGTTGACTTCTTCTCTTCCGTGATAGGAATATCCACAAGCTGCAGTTTTTCTTTAGATGGTGCCTTTGAAGATTGAACACCGTATGGACAAAATCTCTTTCCTTTCTTTGAAGTAGGAATTTTTGTGATTTTAGTTTCGCCCTTATTCTGGCCTCTTTCATTTACTAACTGATGTTCTCCCTCTACCTTTTTTTTTCTTTCAACTGTTCGATGTAAATAAACATCATCGATTATTCATCTTCATCTAGACTGCTGCTTCCTCTTTTCTGTGGGCTTTTTTCCTCCCTTATGGTAATGGCGAGAGACTAATGAAGAGGATCTACCTGTTGTTTCATTTCTTCCTCCGAAAATTGCTAACTTTTGATAGGTAGGGTGGGCTGCTCTGTCGTTTGGTTTGAGTGTTGATTATATTGAAATTCCGCAGCAAGGGGGGATTCTAGCACCACTTCAGGATCATGAAGGAATTCGACATGTTTTTCATAGAATATTTTACCATAGGGGCTGAGTTCCCTAACTTCAGTACGTAACCAGTTGTCGAAATGACCTAGTGAATCATCTTCCAGCCTTGTAGTTTCATAAGGAATTTCTTTACATGCTGTGGCATAATGTCCAATCCTTCCACAAGAATAACAATAATGCGGGAGCCATACTTGAATTCTATCCATAATTTTTTGCTGCCCAAATTGAGAACTACTCATGTTTTAAGGGGAGAGCCTAAGTGAAGATTAACTCGGGCTTTACCAACTTTATACGTACTATTTCCTTTGGCTTCCAGCTTTACATCAATTACCTCACTGATCTTGGAAGCTATTTCTTTGACAACTTCCTTCGTCACTCTGCCAAGTGGAAGTCCATATAGATTAACCCAAAAGGGACAATGTTCAAAATCATAACACATTTCTGGGATGTCAGGATCACACTGTTGAAGCACTAGGAGGTTGCTTGCGAAGGACCACGGCCCGGAGTCAAGTACTTTTTGTTTTTCATCTTTAGATTTGAAGGAAAATGAGAAAAAACCTATTTCAAGCTTAGTACATGACACCTTTTCCGTCTTCCATGCCAATCTCATAGTATTGAGAAAAGCCTGAAAATTCACGTTAGGACGAGAATAGAGTTTTCCAAATAATGTTAAACGGCATTCTTTCAGTTTTTCTTCGGATATTCCTTGTGTAACATCTATCACATCATCCTTGGACCATAATCTGCCCAGGCTTCTGCATAATGCCTCTACTCGATTCTCATCAGTAGCCTGATCATTCATTTTTTCTATCTTACTCACGGACTCAAATAAGTTGTAAGAGAACTATTTCAACAGAGAAATAACAGAGAGACGATTATTTCTTTCAAGAACACAGCTTATCCTTTGCGTAAGATGTTGGGTAGCTACAGTTTGATTGGGGCTTTTAAAAGGGATAGAGGCTTAGAGCTGCCCCCCTGATCAATTTTACTATTTTACAGTAGATATTTCAGCCAGGGGAGAACAGAGTACTCAGGCAGGATGATTCTGGAACAGGGGAGAACAGAGCACTCGGGCAGGATGGTCTACTGCGGGCAAAAAGCTGTTGCAAGTAGAAGGAGCAGATGACTATTGGGAGTGACGATATTTAGGGTTTTAAGGTCAACAAAGAAAAAAAGAGGAAAAAGAGAACTAGGGAAAAAATCACGTCTAACAGTGGCGTGATTAGGGCACAAAAAGGCGATTGCTAAGGTAAAAGAGGAGAAAACAGCTGCTACAGTTGAGGGTAAAATATACGAGGGAGAAGACACAGGCGAATACGCAGGAAGACAGGACAAGAGAAGGAAAAGAGGATTCTTACAGTGGAAGTCAGAGGGAAAAGCTCTTCAAGGGAACTATTCAAAGAGATTTGCGAAGCTACAGGAAGGAGAACACCTACCATACGGTAGAGAGAAACCCAGACGACCTGGGAGCGGAACGGGCTCTTGATTGGACTCTCTCTGCCTTGCAAAGAAGTGCTTTAAAAGCAATCCGAATGTCGAAATTAATGGTGGAACTTTCTAACATGACCGGGAGACATAATTTGACCGGATGCAAATTAGAAAAGTTACTTGAGAAACTAGGGTTGACATGACAAACGAGAATATGAATAACTTGAAACAAAAACATAACTTTAGTTTAGTCTGCTTCTTTCAAGGATGAAAAGTTCGTAAAATATAGACCAATTTACACGGACTTTAGTTTAGTCTGCTTCTTTCGAGGATGAAAAGTTCGTAAAATATAGACCAATTTACACGGGGCCCATCATAACCCTTGCTTGTACCATTTCAACTTACATAGATAGTCTCATCTTTCACAGTTCCCAAGCAAATAAAATAGAAAAAAAAACTTTTTAAATTGTTGTATCAAGACAAGAAATTTAACATTTTTCAAGTTTCGAAGCTTAGCTCAAGGCCTGCCGGCCCCATCAAATACGAATACAACAAGAAATTGATTACATCACATCAAGAGACTTATCGTCTCGTTTGCAAAAGTAGCTTTCAATAGAGAGCCGTAAATTTTGTCATTAACATAGAAATTCATAGTGTAATAAGCTTATTCTAGATAGGACCATGGCTTATGTTTTGCTTATGGTCCCATATTGCTCCAAATACTATACGGATAGTACTTGAAACTTATTGAACTAATCAAATATTGCTTTTCAAGTTGTGAAGTCAACCGGTTAAAGCCAAGACACTCAGGCTTTAGGAGCATTTCCAACAGGAAGCTGCAATGATGGGCTTGGAGTTCCAGCCAAGAACCAAGCACCCCTTCTCTTCCACTATAGTGTAACCTTCACATACCCTGAACTTTGCAAGCCATTGCTTGGCCTGCGTTAGCATCTTAATGGGCGCAGACTGGAACCCGGCTCGGCTCATCCTCCTGCGCCATTGGTCAATCCTCTCGTGCCTCTCGACCCTAGCGGGCCCCTCGCAGCTTACAATGTTCTTGATTTCTTCAGCGAAGAAGAACTGCTCTATTTTGGCCCTCCTGGTATCATACTTGGGAAGCATGGCGTCTAAGGCGTCGAAGATGGCGGAGTAATAATGCAGCGCCTCCATGAACCTCCCTAGGAAGAACGGCCCATTGTGGCTTGAGTCTTGCTCGACCAGGACCAGGAGCTTCGGCGAAAGCTTATGCAGAATTTGCAGGACAGAGTTCAGTGCTCCTCGGCTTTCTTTCACCACGCAGTGCAGCTGAAGAATGCTGTTTATGACTAGGACTTCGCCTTCTAGGATACTGAAGTCTTCTGCTTGGAGGTTTTCCAAGTTGCTTTGGACCATCAGAAACTCGAAATTCACTCCCAAGCCTTTTGCATAGTGTTTTAGCTCGTCCCCAATCGTTTGGAGGCCTTCTTCGCAATTCCCAACACCAGATATCTTGAGGCATCGAGATGACGAGCCTGGCCGTTTTGCCAGGCTGCTTATTAGGTTGCGCCACTGGTGGTCATGAGGCAGGCCTTGGGTCATGCCTAAGTCCACCACATGAATTGAACTCTCTCCCTCAAAGGCTTCCAAGATTGATTCATTTGCAATAAAGTGACTGAATTGGATGTATGGACAAATCTCATAGACGAGGCGAAGAGCCTCTTCTTTCTCGTTCGTCATCACCATCTCCCTTGCACTTTGACCAACGATTCCCACAGCCCCCGATGGTTGAACAAGTGCCAGGCGGTCAACAAGGCCTTGCACAAAGCAAGATGCAACTCGCTGAAACGACGTGCCGAACACCAGAGCTTTGGAACTGAGCTCCGAAAGCAATGCAGAGGCGTGTGTCTTGTCGCGACAAGCCACAGCCTCTGCACAAGCGATGAGTTGCTGGACAAGTTTCATCGCGTCTCCATTTCCCTCCTCCCTCATCTCGCTTTGATCACCTTGCATGATGGCCGCTGCAGCTTCTTCCATGGCCTCGACTGCCAAGTACCTCTGGGTGTATGCCCATATATGATCCCTGAACTGAAGCTTACGCAAGCTATTAGAGCTATTAGTCCTCATACCGCTGCAGCCACGGTGCACAATTTCCTTACTCTCTATGGATTCTCCGATGGATGGTTCTACCTTCAACCTCTTGCAATTTCTTGTTTCATCCAAGAAACATCTGTGGATGCTCTGTAGGCTGGACGTGGATGAAACTGAGTAACACTCCAGCGTCGAAAGGTTCAGGTCGAGGACATGGGACTCATCATACTGATCTTCACTATAGAGTTCGGGTTGCAAGTAGCCTAGACTCATAGTTTCACAAAACTCTACGAAATGTGTGCGAAGGAGCTACACAAAGATTCTATGGTGGTCCAGGTTTGTAATATATAATGCTTAATGTCATTGGTGAAGTTTCCTTGTTATTCATGATGCATAGGAATAAACGCGTTCCCAACGTTGTCAAACAATTAAAATATATGTTAGCTATGTTGAAGCATGAAAAAAAAACAATGGAATGTCCTGCGAGATGTCGACATAGAGCAAGGCAGCATTGATCAATCGGAGAGAACGTTCCCCCACAAGGAATTCCAAGCATTTTGGAGCATAATTTAATCTCCCTCGACTCAAAGCTCTGTGTAACTCTGGCTTACTCATGTTGTCTGAACACGGCTGTCCTTTCTGACAGACCACGATTTTCTCATGTTCTGTGGCGGCTTGTATTGTACTATTTGTAGTTCTCTTTTCACAAGGTGTCCACGTTAAACTAAGCAAAAAGTAACGAAATTTTCCTGTAGAACTTTGTTATGAACCATAACGTTTTTCCCTTTCTGTTTTCTTTTCATCGATTTTGCCCTAGCTTGTGAAAAAGTCGTTGCTCCATTCCCAATCATTTAAAGCACTTTCTGTGGATTGTTACCGCAGGCGAATAGGTTTGACCAGTTCTTCAGGTGCTAACTTGCCCATTTTTTGCTTAATTTCAGGTAAGATGCATCAATCATATCCCTTTAGGTACATCGACATACGCGGAGCTACCCAATTTCCTGTACAGGTTTCTGGTTACACCAAGAAGTTGCATGAAATCAAATGATTAGAGCTACAAGTTGTTTCCATCTCAACTGCATTAGAATTTCTAACTTTAAAGCAGAAGGCAGGCATGAATTGCATTGCACTCAGCAGATGAAAATTTAATAGTTCGAATAAAGTGGGTAACTCATCTGAAATCGTGTACAGGTCAATGACTGGATCACCCGATGAATTAAAGGTTCGTTCTCAGATTACTTTAAGTCTCCATTTCTTCTTTCTTTAATGTTAGGCATAAAGACTGCTTCATTTTATTGCTTTTCTCAGTCCTATATGTCGACAAGTACTAGTTCTCTCAACTTTGTTTAAATTAATTGGAGTCGAGAGTTTCGAGCACTTCTCCAGCTTCCTGACATACAGAAGGAGACTGGACTACATCCGACTGCTAACTTGAGCTAGGAAAAACAGACAAATACAATGTTGTTTGCATAACAACAATGATCAATACTAGCCAGAAGAGGCAGAAAAATACAAGCCAGCCCTTTTTACCGCACTTTTCTGCTGATATTGTGCAAAACATCCAAGGAGATTCATGCTCCTTGGCCGGCCAGCTCTTTATAGCCAAGATACAGAACATAATGAGGGCATACAACGCACGGCATATGCCCCGAGACATAACATTGTGAATGGATCATTGGTCGGCTCCATAATGCGACACCTGCAAATTTCTAGGTACGAGAATGGCTGATCTGTGCAAATCAGCTTTGCGTATTATAGAATCCTTGGGCCAGTTCGCTGTGCAAAGATGACAAATTCTAAAAAGGAAAAGATATTCATCAAATTTGCCTTTTCGCATAAATTTTTCTCACTGGGCCACTTTTTGACGTCCCTTGTATGTGAAGAAGTGGGATGTGTGGTCCTACATCAGAAAGACTTGCATTAATCTAGTATCATTTTCCTTCGATGGTCTTTTAGCTTGCGCTTCATCCATGATCATGTTTGGAACTATATATGAGTGCTGTTAGGAAGCCATGGTTTTCATTCTTATGTCCTGATACTTGGAAATCTCATCAACCAGTGCTCAGCGTGGTTTACTCTTCCTTGCCGAGCCATCGTTGCGAATTTGGTTCGGGTTGGCATGATATTTCCTCGTACTGCGGTGCCCCGGGAACAGAACTTCATCGATTTAATGGACTGTTCTTCCTTCTTCGCAAGGGCAGGTCAAAGACAATCCAAGTAGGGCGCGCCTTGATCTTGATTGAAATGATCACCCCAGAACTTGATCTCATGAACCTTTTGTTAGTCTGCCATGCATTAGTTGCAGTAGCTTGTGAGAGCATTTGGCATGTACCGTATCTCCATTTTTTTTCACAGTAGACATACTCTGCCGGCTTTAAGCACTGCTGCCATTTCATGGTCGGTTTAAGGTTATTCTTATAACTAGTACAATTAGCCAAACCAGCTGCAATATTCCCCAGCAACTACAAAGCCCATGTTCAAGAGTGACATTCAAACCTCTTATGCCTTTTAATTGTTGTAGGATCATTCATCTGGACCGACAATTTGGAACTTTGTAGCCCATTCTCTGTCTTTGCGAAGTTTGATTGGTGATAATATGATCCTCACCCCCTCATAAAAACGACTCGAGTGAGGTTCTAAGCCCTTTTAAGAGTAAGTCTAACCTAAACTTGTTTTTGTTGAATTTTATTTTTTTCCTAAAGGAGTTATTAATATAATCATGACTAAGACAAATAAAAGACTGTAATTCAAAAACTAAGTTGGCAATTTATGGAAAATAACTAAACATAGAGAAGGAACTCGAATGAGAATTGACGAATCCAGAAGTAGTTATTAATATAATCTAACAAAAGTTAGTAAGTCACTCTAATATAGATTGGTACTTTCATATAAAGATTTAGTAAACTAAAAATGTTAGTACATTATGCATATAAAAGTTGATAAGTTAGTACAAGAATATTTAAATTGCACAATTTGAAAGAAATTGATAGTTTAAAAGAAGTGTTGGTAAGTTATCAACGAATTATCTGAAAAAAAAAAAAAAGGAAAGTCACTGATCGTTTTTTTTTTACTAGCAGTTATTTGGGTTTATCAATACTAATTGAAACTTTCCAACACAAAAAGAAAATCCCTATTGTTTGGCACAGAACATTAGGATTCTGTCTTTTCTTATCGCCTAACCCAATTGATATGGCTTGAAAGAGCTCACTCAATCAGTTTTTTGCCCATTTTGTTGCGCGGGCGTCAACTCATCTTAAACTCAGCAAGGAAGGTCATATAAAAATATAAGCAAAATACAAAAAGAAAAAGCATACAGTACGTTTCACCCGATACCCCTTACACATCTCTACTTGAGGAAATCCCAAGTTCATACCTGATTTTTTTATTTTATTTTTGGAAACCATTTGACAATCGTCCCTGTGCCCTTGTTACGAAAACATCACTTACTTTTCAAAAATCTCTATCCCTAAATCCTAAGTTCTCAAGCCCCTCCAAAGCCAACTAAAAATCAAACCACTCAATTATTAAGCGAGATGCTAAATATGAGTTTGTAAGGAGGAGCAATTTGTCTTTTCAATTGGGGTTTTGCTAATAGTATTTTTTAAAAATAAAAGTATGTAAGTGGTTATTTGCTCAAAAGTATACCTTTGACATTTTCCCAAAAATATCTGCAAGTTAAAATTTAATTATCATATAACAAGAGAATATTGCGCGTGTTGAAATTTTAAAACCCGCAATATCAAAGATTGATCAAATGATAGAGGGGAAAATTGTCCAATTAATCTTAAACCCATTGTTTGAATGTTAATTCAATCTTAAACTTTTCAAATTTGCGAATTTATTCCTAATTGGCCCATGATAAGGGCCAAGGAAAACGAAAATAGAATTTGAGGTAGGTATGGTGTCCAACTAAACGGCCTTTCCGGCGTTAGAGTAGAGATTGTCTATGACCCACTAATTTTTTTTTTTTCATTTTTTGACTCCTATTATATAAAATTTTATAAGTTTCATATTTTAATAAGTGCACATCATACTACTAGTATGGATCAGAACATCTCTCATTTTAAAGAATCATGCCAAGCAGAAAGGAAGATTTGAGAAAGTTTTAAGGATTCATAGCAAACCACATAATATTATTTTTAGAAAGGGTGCATTCTACCCCTTAATATTACAAACACCGCCTTATATAGACATAAGACAAACCCCAAAGACTCCTTTCGATAGACAAATGCCAATAATTTGACCCTTATACTAATAAGACTAAGATTTTGCTTTTGACAGATTCTTATCACACATTTTTTTGCTTCTGCTACAATACACTACATCACTAAACAATACTACTACAATGGCTACAGTGCCATAAATAGTTGATGAACAGTGCCAAATAGTACATTAACAGTATTTTTGCTCGGCATTTAAGCCAACTTTTTCTCTACATGTTTCTAATTTCTTCTTGCATCTAGTTTTTTCTTATGTCTAACTCATTCACATGTCATATTTATGGATTGATTCTTCAGTGCTATCATCCAAGCTGTCTAAGCCACATCCATCTTTCTGCCTTCTATACTACTTGACGAGTCTCTCAACTTACTAGGACTTCGAGCTGGTCATATTCTGTGAACTCCAAAGATTGATGGGAACTTGATGGGATGTCAATGGGATTATTGAATGTGCTTTTCTCAGGATTATCTGTATGCCGTTACCTGAGTCCTTCAAGGAGCTTCTTCACTTCTTAAATTTCTACAACAACTTCTACATTTAATTCAAACAACTTTTGTCTTTTGGATAACTAATGAGAGACTTGTTGGACCATTAATGGAGCTTGATGGAATGCGAAGTTGGGGTAAATTTCCAAGTTAAAATGATGGGATTCCTCTGTCGAGGGCTAGACTAAGTGCAAGTTGCAATTCACTATGATCAAAAGAGTTTTATGACAATTGTCCTCCCCATGGATCCTATGATGATGAAGTTGGATCTTGATGTTGTGACACAAAATTGTCTTGCATATCAATTCCATAGCATCTCCTTAGGCAAGCATCAATCATTGGTGAGGTTGCGCAATAGTCATCACAATGATCCTAGAGAACTAGTATCAGCTTCTATTGGCCACACTTATCGTGGAATGACTCGATTGTATTGGCACAAGATTCTCTGCAATGCTCAATATTGTCGAGGGTAAAGAGTTGTAAAAATCTTATTTGGAACAAGCTGGGATTTATATGTGGATGCTCCAACATTTGCTGGAGTTTTAAACATATCTACATTAGGTTGGACAAATAACCACAACCTGAAGAATAAAAAAACTACACTAAGTTCCAAGTCAAGCTTGCATGCTCTAAGCTGTGTTTGGAAAATATTTTTCATACGCTCAATGGTTTAAACCAACTAAGCATTTGCCCAAAATAGTTGTGTTTAGCTTCTCCTTGGATGATCCATCTAATGATGAGGGGTATCTTGGCCGTCAGAAATTCGATGGTGATGGTATAAAGATTAAAAAAATACCAATAAAAACAATTAAGTTTTTCTGGAAATTTCTTATTTGGAGAGAAAGACAGAGGATGGATGAATGAATATTTTGGTTGTGGTCCATCTAAACAAAGAATAAGACCACCATAATCGTTGAAAATATGAAAATGGTACTGCCACATAAAACTCCCAAGATTTTCAAAAAGAGTGTTGTCTTCAATGGGCTTAGGGACTTCTGGTGGATATTAGTACGAAGGCCATTTGAGCTTCATTTCTTGAGTCCTAACACCTCCTCTGAGATTTCTCACTACATATATATTTATGGATGTGGTAGCTGTAAATTCTTTTTCTTTTTTTTTTTGTCGGAATAGAAAATCAGCAAGTATATTCTTTTTTCTTGCAATATGTTTGGTTTCAAAGGAATACTTTGAAAACCATTCTGCCCAACTAAGGAGCTGAGGATGTGGGATCTACTTCTGCTTGAACTTCAGCATATGAGAAAATGAGGACATATCAATCTGCACGGAAAAATGATGTCTTATAAGATGATATTCAAACTTCTTGATGCCATATTTTACTGTCATGATTTCTTTGAATGTAAAATGGTAATGCATTTCCATTTACATGAATCTTCCACTCTTATGTCCACAAACTCTTCGTTTCTGATCAATTTCTTCAAGAAGAATAGCAGCTCAATATTCATCACTAGCATCTGTTTCCAAAATTCTTTTTCTAATGGAAGGAATTTGCAATGGGGGAAGATGTTGTAGAATTTCTTTAATTCTTTTTACCAATTGAGTTTGTTGTGGTCCCCATGGAGGAGCATCTTTCTTGAGCATTTGTTGTAGTGGACTTACAAACTTTGTGATTTTTTAGACAAAATCCTTGAGATAATTAAATATTCTAAGGAATTATTAAACTTGCTTGCGAGAGAGATGATCATCAAGAAACTTCTGCAATTCCTCAACGATATGAGGACTAGGATAATACGTCCCATCTTTGAGGTGCATTCTAAGAAACTCGATTTCTTTCTGTGCAATAATCATCTTCTTCTTTTTTTTTGGACAACATAATCCTATGCTTTAGTACTAACTCTGCAAATTGGACTAGTAATTTACAATGAAAATCCTCATCTAGACTATAGAGGAAGATGTCATCAATTTAAATTTGAGCATTGACCATGATAGGCTAGAAAATTCTACACATGGCCTTTTGAAATAGTAAATGAGTTGTTTGGAGACTAAAAGGGAGCACTATCCACTGCAAATGTCGACTGGGGATACAAAATCTAGTTTTCTAATTCCCAATTGTCAAAATCCAACTTTGAAATTAGACTTAGAGAATATATTTGGCTTGGCCAATGTAGCAGAGGAAATTTATCATCTTGCGGGAATTGATTGAGGGCCTAATAATTAATGATCAGTCTAATTTTTCCTCCGTTCTACTTAGCACGCTTGTTTACATAAAATGCCTCACAAGTCCATTAAGAATCTAGTGACTTAAAATAGTCCTTGGTGAAGCAAGTCTGAGCATTCCTTTTGTGCTAAAAGCAATGTTCTGGATTCATACCTGAGTGGCTAACTTTGGTGGGATTGATATCATCATTTTTTTCAAAGGAAGATGGATGAAAAAGTTAGTATATTTCCATAGAGGGTTAGGGCAACATTGAACAAAATTTGATTATGATTCTACACATGCCTCAAGAAGGGTTTGCAAGATTGGATCTAAAATGTTCATCTAAATAGTGAAGAAACTTTGGATGTCTGCAAATTCCTTGAATTGTCCATTGAGCTGTAGTCCATTGGGCAAAATTCTAAGTTTAGGAATATGCGTAAGGATATCACAACCAATAATAATATCTTTATCGGGTGAGCTAGAGCTGAGGAGTTTCGTAATTGTTGAACACTGGGAAAAAAAAATTGTATGGTGACGGGTTTGTTTTGAACTCTTGTGGAAAAGGTATCTTCAGAAGCAAAGTTAAAATAGCAAGGATATGTAGAATAGACGCATTAACTCCAATGTCAATGAGAGTAATGATAGAAATAGGTTGTCATATTTGGATGGGTATATTTTAACAAGAAAATATGATAGAATAGATGGAGTCTATGCACAAAGGTCTTGAACTGTGGGTGCTTTGGGTTTTTTCTGAAGAAGAGAGGAAAATTCCTTTGTCAAATTCCTTTAACGGACTTTCTATGTCACTGGTTTGCAACCATGTTTGAATAGCATACACAGTGTGCTTGGTGGGTTCATCTTCCAAGGAGAATACTTATTTAAGATCACCATTCAAGAGTGATATTCCAGTTTCCCTTTCTATTTTTCAAATCAAATGAGAATTTCTTCCCTTGACTTTTGGAGAATATTTTGTGAAATGGACTTTCTTATTGCCGGAAAATCGTTGATGCAGTTGTGTGTCATGTAAGACAACTAGTGACAACTGGACTACTATTTCAATGTAAAATTGACCAAAATGACTATATTATAATTTCGCACCAAAGCTATAACTAACTTAGCAAAATTGAAATGTTTAAGTTTGAGTGGGAATCTGTATAATAGGTTTTCAACTGATTAGGTGATATTTCCAACATTAAAATAATGAAAAATTTGGCCGCCTCTTTTATTATTTGTACCTGGCAGAACATTTCGACATTGGGTTACAAGCAAGTAAATTTCTTGGAAATGTTTACCCTTAAAATGCATGGTTTATCTTTCATCGAACCGAGGAATGAAAGTCAATTAGCACATAAAAATTTGAGCTAAGACACCATTTGATCGTCATAGCAAGAATATTGAAATTTTCAAGTATTTTGCCCTTGTGTAATTAACATGGCTAAGATTCATCGATGTGGGGTTTACACAGGGAGGATCACAATTCTTGGGCCAAATCCAAAGGGATGACACGAATTTATCGTCGTAAGATTAAAGAGATCTCCTCTTTTCAAATTAATAATAAAAAAAAAATGCTCAACCTTTTACTTGAGCAACAAAAATACCCACCTTCACATAACCAATAAAGTCGCTCAAAATCATCAATTTGGAACACCGGTTTTGTATTTGGAGCAAAAAGAACTCGATTCCAAAAGCCCCTAACTCCTCCAATTTGGGGTTCCTTAATCTTTTTTCTTTTCTCGGTGAAAAAACAGAGCCATCGGTTAAAGAAGACTGCGAAAAGAAGCCATTTCTATTATAGAGAAACGGCACCGTTTCCTTTTGCTAATGTGTCTATTATAGATATCCGCTCCTCTCTATCATATGATGCGGAGATGCCACGTGTCGCTTTACCCTTTTGTTGGGGCCCAAGTACTCGTCCTCGGTAGCATTTTCCGGTCAAGCCATGGTTAGAGAAAAGTCAATGGGTTAGTTTGCCATCGCTTGCGCGGGCGATTCGCATTGATTGATTTCTGTCCTTTTTTTTTTTTGTCGAATGATTTCTGTCCTTTGTGGCGATGAGTTTGAATGAATCAGAACGTGGCCACGCATTCCTAAAGTTGTTTCCCTCCAGTTTTGCTAATTTCGAATCTATATAAAAACATGTTTTTAACTTTTGGAATTAAGTTATGTGTCATCATTTAGTACATCGTGGCAAATTATACGAAAAGAGAGGGATTTGAACCCTCGGCAACAAAAATACTATAGATGTGATATATGAAAGTGGAAGAAATGCTTTCTTTTTTGCCATTTTCTTAAAATTTTTATATTGTTATGTGAGCTATGATCATAAGTACTATTAAAAAGCCTAAGACTTTTGAATCTATAAGCTTGATTTTGTTTAGCCTAAGACTTTTGAATCTATAAGCTTGATTTTGCGTATTGAGATTTGGAGTGCTAGAAATGACAAAATGAAGGTGGCTAACGTCGGAAACATTGTCAAAGATGCTGTGCAAATCCCGCGGCCTTGTTCTATGTACTTGTCATCCTTCAAAGTCATCGGGCAAGACTCTTGGTGGGTGGAGAAATTTTTTAAGAGTTAATACTTTAAAAAACCCGAAACTGGTATACCTATGACAAATTTACCAAAAACTATTTTTTTTTTTACCACTAAAAACCCCAAACCGGTATGCTTGTGACAATTTTACCATATATTAGTTTTTGTTAAATTTTACAATCAAATTATTAAGTCAAATGACACGTGACAGTTGACTAGTATACCAATTTAAGATTTTACACTCCGTTTAGCACAATTTATAATTTTTGTGATTTTTTTATGATATTAATCTAATTTAGCGGATGGTATATTTGTCACAAATTTATCAGCTTGGGGTTTTTTGCGATTGAATAAATTAGTTTGGGGTAAATTTATTACGGGTATACTAGTTTAGGGTTTTTTTATGGTTAGTCGGGGTAAATTTGTCACGGGTATACCAATTTGAGGTTTTTCATGATCAAAAAAATAGTTTTTGGTAAATTTGTTACAGGTATACCAGTTTGGAGTTTTTTTAGAGTATTAACCATTTTTTTAATGTTGTTTTATATACTCTCCATCAGTCCAAACCATTACGCAAGACTTGTGATGGATAAGGATGAGCGATTTCAGGTTTCGTACAGGTTCCACCTAGAACCTGAAATCTATCCATTAAAACAAGTTTTGTATTTTCCAAAATCTGAAACTTACCTTATATACCTTGGAACCTGCAATTTATATTGTTACAAATTTTAAAATCTACCCAAGTTCCTAGAATTCCATCGAGGCTCAGCTTAAGTAGTTTCCACAAAAGCTATTTGCCCTTAACTTTATGAACCAAAATGGGGCGTTTTGCTTATTATTTCCTCATGGTCAACATGTGGTTCTAGGATTTATTTCGGGTGTCAACACATCATGGACAGTGTAGCCTATAAAGGAAGTGAACGCGGACTACGTGAAGAAGCTAAGAGAAGGAGAAGGGTACTTGGAACTTCATGAAGGAACGCTTGGCCCGGATCTTGAAAGGCGAGGTCGTGCCCTTCAGCTTCATGAGCCTGTGTCGGTTTACAACCTACGAGGCCAACTTCGGGTGGGGCAAGCCCGCATGGATTGGGTCCTCTGCGCCTCCTTACCGGAACCTTGTCGTCTTCTTCGACACCATAGACGGAGGAGGAAGAAAAGCGGCTAATCTCAAGCCGAAGGACATGGCCTTGTTCGAGAAGGACGAGGAGCTTCTTTCATTCGCATCATCATCCGCATCTCAAACCGTGAAATATGCGTAGCTCGCGATGTTCACAGCATCCATGTTGATCGGTGTTTTTGTCGATGCAACTAGTTACGTCCTCACTGCTATGTTTTCCTATGTTTGGTTTCTTTTGTGTGCTGTATACAAATCGTGCGCGTCTATAGTAACAGCTCAAGCCTCAACGAGCGATGAATAAGTATGAGATTAATGTACAGTGATATATCAAGAGTACCTCTTTTCTACATTTGGATCGCGCAATTACATGTGCAAAATCATATTTCTTTCCCATATTCAACCGAATAGAGGATCGAGTTGTTGATCCCATCGCCATTTATAATATAAACTGTTTTGCATGTGTATGAGGCTAGACTAGGCACAATCCCGTGCCGAATCTTCTAATCATCTCTTGTGAGGTTATCGAATTAATTACTAGGATCAGTCTTCATTCAACCAGAGAAGACAAGCCTACGTGCAGACTCTAGACCAGCTTGACAAATCCCTGTGGAGACCAAAGCTTTTCTTGTCAAAGTATTGATGGAGTCGGTTGAACATTCCAATCCGTCAATTGCTTGCTGTGCATGCGCCTCGGTCAGCAGTACCGATTCGAAAGCAGCAATTATGAGTGTGGCGATCGATGGAGATTATTATGGGTGCGAATTGCTTGGTACATTGTGGTTATCACGACGTGCTAAATTTGCGTAGTACATGGTCGAACTCGACGTCGACCATGACCGTATTCCTTATATGGACTTAAATAGTCTCGATTCCCAAATCTGACTCCGATAAGGAAATGAATACTTGAAACACTTTTAAAACTGTCCGGTTTAACAAATAAAATGCATGTGATTATCAAATTATCTGATTTAACAAAAATGGTACTCTAATCTGTAGCACAATGTCTTTTAATGAAAAAATGATTTTTCCAATTGAAAAGGTCGAATGGGGACTCGATCTACGATTGCTCCCAAACCCTTTCGAATCCTCTACAATTATTTAAAGTGAACGCAAAGCCATCTTGCTTCTCGAAATTCGAAACTTGATCCAGCCGGGAATCTGAATTTTACCGATGGGTTTCTATCCGAACATGGAAGTGACAATGATCCATACACCAACATGAAGTTCGTAACCTAATTTTTCATTTTCGTTTTGTACGTTTTGCATGAATGATCGTCAAATCAAATTCCCAACATTGATCCATTGATTTCCACGCATCTGCTCCGACTCAGGACGAATTAGAAACGCCGCAAAAGTTGATATGAGATGGATGATGACTGATGGGATGTGATGACCGGGTCAGTTGCGTTTGCAAACGAATGAAAGATTTGCCAACTAGGGTTTTTTTGTTGCTTTGTTGTTTATTTATTGAGAAAAAACGTCTAGTCGAGAGAAAATAAAAATTAAAAAGGGAGTAATCCCACTACGACCCCGCAAAGCGTGTTATATTTACATGTAATAATTTCTTTAATCAAAAACTGATTAGCACGCACTTCATGTAAAATGGGGGTTTTTTTTTTTGTCGGTATGTAAAATGGTTTACTAGCATGAATATTATGGGATTAGTGACATTTACGAATTAAATTAAAATTATTTGTGGAAGTACGGCTTGATTTGAAGTATGCGAAAGATCACTTTCTTAGGTTTTTCCTTCCAAACCGAAAAAGTTGTCAAGGTTTAGTCACTAACAGCGCCAAAAAGTAGAAGGTAAGAGCTTAAGCTAGGATTGTTTCCCAAAGATTTCTTAACAAAATAAATTTTGGCTTCAATCTATGTAACTCTCTTTAACTCATACATTCCAAAGCATAATTAGCTGCTATGAAGTAAAAAATAATGAATATATAAGCTAGCAAAAAAAAATTGTCTAAAAAATTTTAAACTTATTGTACGGTGACCAAATCGGTCATAAATTTGTTTGTCCTAATTCTTAAACTTTTCAATTGTGTTAATTTAATCATAAACTTTTTTGATAATTTATTAATTTAGTCATAAATATTTTGATGATTTGTCAATATAATCATTTTGACTAATTATCCAAATAACAGGTTTATGATTAAATTGGCAAAACTTCAAAAGGATTAGGACTAAATTATTATAATTGAAAGGCTTAGGACTAAAAAAACAAATCATCAAAAGGTTTAAGACCAAATTTGTATAATTGAAATATTTAAGATTGAATTAGCCAGTGTACAATTAATTTGGGATATTTTGGATAATTATCCGTAACAAATAGGCACATAAGATATCTATCTAGGGAGCACGAACACTCTAAATCCTATCTGGGGAGCACGTAAGTATAGTTTGAATAACCATCAATGCTTGTATGGAGTATCTAATTACCTCCTTTTTTTGAAGTTACGTACCTATACCCACATAGGGTAAAAAAGAAATTAAAAGTTTGAGAACTTAAATTTGATAAAAATACGAGTAAGAAAACTACTACAAAGCTAAAATAGCTCACAAGACTATTCTATTTATACTTGACACCGGTTTTCTATATGGAGCAAAAAGAACTGAATAAAAAAACAAAAAAATCCCTAACTCCTTCAATTTGGGGTTCCTTAATTTTTACTCTCTTTTCACCGGAAAACAACAGAGCCCTTGGTTAAAGGAGACTGCAAAAAGAAGCCATTTCTCCACTAGAGAAACGGGCACCGTTCGTTTTGCTGATGTGTCCATTGTACACGTCCGCTCCTCTCCATCGCACGACATGGATGTGCCACGTGTCGCTCTACCCTTTCGGTTTTCCCAGTACTCGTCCTCGTTAGGGTACAGGTTAGTTTGCCATCGCTCGCGCGGCCGGTTCGCATTTAACGAGACGCGCCCGTTCCGATTTATCGGTTGATTTTTGTCCTTTACGGTGGTGAGTTTGAATGAGTCCGAACGTGGCCACGCATTCCTAAAATCGTTACCATCAAGTTAATCACATGGGCCCCCCGGAACATATTTGGCAGGTCAATTTTCTAAAAAGTTTTAAAATCTATTACATTCTTATTAATTTAGTCATAAATATTATAATTGTGTTTTCAGTCAAATACTTCTTTTCACGTTTTACTAATTTTAGTCGAAAATTAGTAATGTGGACGTCAACAGTCTTATATGGCACAGTATAGCTAATTTGAACAATTTTTAATGTAATTTTTTTCTTTTTTTTTCCCCTTCTCTTTTGCTTCTTTAATTTTTTTTTCTTCTTAAGAAAAAAAGTAAAGTAAAGAAAGAAAAAATATATAATTCAATCGACATGGTTATAAGATTTAGGACTGAATTGCTGAAAATTTATAATTGAATTAATCAAATTGCAATTACTTTAGATAACCACTAGAGGTTGCGTCACCGTTCCCCAATGAAAGGGGGAGGTGGGTTGTTTAATTCCCTAGCTTCTCAGGGAAGTTATGGGTGGGGACGTTTAGTTTCAAGAGTGAAATTTGACTTCCACGTTCTACAAAGAGATAGAACAAAAATCTAATGGTAAGTTGATAGTTAGAGTATGATCAACCCAAAGAAAAAAATTAGGTATAGTCTTTTTGGACGACTTTCCTTATATTTGGGATAAAATCCTTAGAGAAATGATTAAGTGATAATATTTATCTACTGTGAGAATAACATGCCCGTTTTAGATAATAAAAAATCAAATAATAAATAATTATATATATTTGGCATGCTAATTTTCTGAAAAGTTTTAAATCCTATTGTATTCTGTTTAATTTAGTCCTAAAAATTACAATTATATTAATTCAGTCTTAAACTTTTTAGCGTTTTCCTAATTTCAACCGGAAATTGGTGATGTGAATGCCACTCGTCTTATGTGGCACACCGGCACTAACGTGAATAATTTTTAATATAAATTTTTTTCTTTTTTTCCTTCTCTCTTCCTTCTTTAATTTTTTTTTCTTCTTAAGAAAAAAAAAAGTAAAGAAAGAAAAAAGTATATGATTCAATTGACATAGCTATAAGATTTATAATTGAATTACTAAAGATTTATGATTGAATTGATCAAATTGTAATTAATTTAGATAACCATTGGACACCGTTCCCCAATGGAAGGGGGAGGTGGGGGTCTTCAATTCCCTAGCTTCTTAGGGAAGTCAGGGGTGGAGACATTTAGTTTCAAGTGTAGAGTTTGACTCCTATGCTCTACAAAGGGATTGAACAAAAATCTGATAGTAAGTTGAAAGTTAGGGTACGATCGACCCAAAAAAAAAAAAGGTGTAGGCATTTCGGACGATTTTACTTATATATGGGATAAAATCCTTAGAGAAATTATTAAGTGACAGTATTTAATTTACTTTGAGAATAACACGAACTGTTTTTTATCAAAAAAAAATCAAATAACAATAGTTATAAATGATTATGTCCTTAAAAAAAAAATAGGTGTAGGCTTTTTGGAGGATTTTCTTTATTTTAGAGTCTTTAATCTATTGAGATGAGAATTACAATCTCTTTTCAACTATAAAAGTTAAATAATAAATAATAATAAATTATTGTGGGGTTCATTCCTTTAAAATTTATGGTGCATATCAAATTGTCATTATTAGTAGCAAAGCCCAAATTCTTATTTGGCAAAATAAGGTGGATGAGTGAAGTACCTTTCCAACAAAAAAAAAGGAAAAAAAAAAACTACAGGACCTTAGTGTCCTCTATATAATTCCCATTGCACTCGATCATCACCATCTCCAGCCCAAACACTCTAGACAGTTCTCATAACACTGTTCAAAAGATGAATGTGATAGTAGAACACACGGAGACCATCAAGCCGTCTTCTCCGACGCCTCCCAACCTCCGCCGCCATGGCCTCTCCTTCCTCGACCAGATCTCGCCCCCCATCTTCATGCCCCTCCTCCTCTTTTTCCCCAAAGACGACCTCCTCACCAACGAGGAAAAACTCTCCAAGCTCAGGCGGTCTCTCGCCGAAACCCTAACTCGATTCTACCCGCTCGCTGGGCGCTCAAGAGACAACCTCTACGTCGAGTGCAACGACGATGGCGTCCCCTTCATGGTGGCTCGGGCCACGTGCCATCTCTCGGAGGTCCTCGAAAGCCCTGACCCCGAGAAGCTTGACCGGCTCTTGCCCTTCAAGCTCTACGACTTGGGGGATCTCACCACCGCCGTGCAAGTCAGCTTCTTTGAGTGCGGAGGGCTGTGCCTCGGGCTATGCGTCTCCCACAAGCTCGCTGACGCGTTGTCATTCTTCTCTTTTCTCAATAGTTGGGCTGCGATCACTCGCGGCGATGGTGGCCATATAATATCTCCCATTTTCGAGTCATCCTCTCTGTTCCCGCCGGTAAATCTGGTGGGATATGCACCGAGTACGGGGCTTCTGAAGGAAGGCCTTGTAACGAAGCGGTTCGTCTTCGACGCCAGATCGATAACCACCCTTCGAGATAAGTATAGCACTGCTGAGATAGCGGAGGCTGAAGGCCAGAGAAGGCGGCCAACTAGAGTCGAGGCCTTGTCGGCCTTCTTGTGGAGGCGATACATGGAGAGCACGCAAAAGAAAGGGGACCGCATCAGCGAGAATGACAAGATATACACGGTGCTACATGCAGTGAACTTGCGTCCGAGGATGGATCCGCCATTGTCAGACCGCCATTTTGGGAACATTAGCAGGATTGCCCTAACGATGCCAACCGTTGATACTGATGAACATATGATCGTGAACCAGGTATAGCTAGAGAGAATCATTCTAGACAGAGCCGAATGGAGGACATGAGCTTAAGATTAGCGTCAATCCATTTTTTTTTTCAGAAGGATTAGTAAGTGAGCGCATGACTAATTCCTTTGAAAACTTAAGCTATCGGAAACATTCCATGCATAATATTTTAATCTTGATCCTTCGTGGGATTAAGATGATTCTGGATTATAAGTGAAGAATAATGCATTAGTGCTAGCTACAAAGATTGCTTTACAATACAAATTCCTTTTGCTTATCATGGACAACGTAGCATATGGAATGCTTTTGAGTCTTCCTAATTTATGCTTGTTTTTTGTCTTCTCTTTTCTTTTTCTATTTTTTCGATAACAAGGTGAGAGAAGCAATAAAGGAAGTGGACACGAGCTACGTGAAGAAGCTAAAAGAAGGAGAAGGGCACTTGAACTTCTTGAAGGAACGCTCGTCCCAGATCACGAAAGGCGAGATTGTGCCCTTCAGCTTCACAAGCCTGTGTCGGTTCCCTACCAACGAGGCCGACTTTGGGTGGGGCAAGCCTGCATGGGTCGGGTCCTCTGCGTTTCCTTTCCGGAACCTCATCGTCTTCTTGGACGCCAGAGACGGAGGAGGCATAGAAGCATATGCTAATCTCAAGCCGGAGGACATGGCCTTGTTTGAGAAGGACAAGGAGCTTCTTTCATTCGCATCATCATCAGCATCTCCGAAGGTGGAATATGCATAGCTGGCGATGTTCACACCATGCGTGTTGACCGGTGTGCTGATGCAACTGTCTATGTCCTTACTGCTATGTTTATCTCCGGTTCTTTTATGTGCTGTATGCATATCCTGCACTTCTATGGTAGGGGCTCAAGCCTCAAGGAGTGATGAATAAGCACAAGATTAAAAACAGTGATATAATCAAGAGTGCCTCTTTTCTATATGTGGCTCAAGTCATTACATGTGCAAAATCATCGTTTTACCCAAATTCGAACGAATAGAGATCGAGCTGTTGATCCATCGCCAATTATAATATAAACTACATAGCATTTCTGCATCAACTGTTTTGCATGTGCAAAAAGATAGACTCGGCATAGACTCGGCACAATCCCGTGCCGAATCTTCTGATCATCTCTTGCGAGGTTATTGAATTAATTAGCAGGATCAATCTTCATTCAACCAGAGAAGACGAGTGTACGTACGGATTCTAGACCAGCTTGACAAATGCCGGTGGGGCCCAAAACTTTCTTGTCAAAATAATTGAAGTATCGATGGAGTTAGTTGAACATTCAAATCCGTCAATTGCTTGCTGCTGTGCATGCGCGTCCGTTTGCAGTAACGATTCAAAAGCAGCAACTATGCATGTGGCAACCGATTGAGATTATTCAGAGATACGGGTGCAAATTGCATCGAACTCGAACTCGACCATGTTCCTTATGTGGCCTAAAATAGTCTCGACTCCTGAACCCAACTCTGGTAAGGAAACGAATACTTGAAAACCCCTTCAAAATCGCCTTGTTTATCAAGTACATGTGATAATCAAATATTTAATATAGCCAAAAGGGTACTCCAGTCTATAGCACAATGTCTTTCAATCAAATGAGAGTCTTCCGATCGGAAAGGTCGAAGCGGGACACAATCTCCGACTTCTCGCAAACCCTTTCGAATGCTCTACAATCTCTTAAACTGGACGCAGAGTCATCCTCTCCTTGAAACTCCAAACTTGATCGAGCCGGAAATCTGAATTTTACCAAAGGGTTTCAATTCGAAAATGGAAGTAACAATGATCCAAAAGACCAACATGAAGTTCGTCACCTGATTTTTCATTTTTGTTTTGTATGTTTTGCATGGATGATCGTCGAATCAAATTCCCTATACTGATCCATTGATTTCCACGCGTCCGCTCCGGCTCACGACGAATTAGAAACGCTGCCAAAGTAGGATGGAATGTGATGATCGGATTAGGTGCGTTTGCAAACGAACGAAAGATTCACCAACTAGGGTTTTTTCGTTGCTTTGCTGTTTATTTATTGAGAAAAATGTCTAGTCGAGAGAAAAAACAAAAAAACAAAAAACAAAAGACAAAAGACAAAAAGGGAGTAATCCCATTGCGACCCCCTAAGTGCGCCGTTCACATGTAAATAATTTCTTTAATCAAAAAGTAATTGGCACGCACTTCATGTAAAATGTTTTACTAGCCCCAATACTACGGGATGAGTGACTTTTGCGAATTAAATTGAAATTATTTGAGGAAGTACATTTTGATTTGAAGTATGCGAAAGATCCCTTTCTTAGGATTTTCCTTCCAAACTCAAAAAGTTGTCAAGGTTCAGTCGCTAACAAGGCTAGGGCTGTTTCTCAAAGATTTATTAATAAAATGAATTTTGGCTTCAATCTACCTACTAGCCGCTATGAAGCGAAAAATAACGATATATAAAGCAAGTAGGCACATAAGACTTAGGAAGCACGAACGCGCAAAAATTATAATTTGGGTAGCAGCCAAATATTTTCCAAATATTTTGAATAATCATCTATGCTTGCACAGAGTATTGAATTACCTCCTTTACTTGAAGATAAGTACGCATACCCACATAGGGAGAAAAATTAAAAGTTTGAGACCTTAAATTTGATTAAAATATGAGTCAAAAACCTTACACAAAGCTAAAATACATACGAGACTATTCTATTTTTACTTGACAGGGTGGGATATCAAGCACGCATTTCGTGCATCATTCCATATGGTTACTAGTCAATCCTATGAGAATGGCAAAAATTAGTTGCTTATGTTTGTTAATTTGAGCTTTTGTGCTGATGAATTGACGATTTGAAATGTCCTTGTCTCGAGTGGGTCCAAAAGTCATCCCTAGTCCGGATGGAGATGGAGAGTCGCGATCGATGAACATGTGACGAATAGTTATCACCCGTGATGTTATCACATATAGTGCCTGCTCTCCAACCAATCCCTCCGGCAAGCACTTATTGTCCTTCTTCCTACTTCTAAGTTTTTCTTTTTTTTTCTTTTTTTTTCTTTTTTCTTCCTTTTCTTTGGTCAACTTTCTAGCTGCAATAGCAATTCGTACGCAAGACTGGGCTCTATTTGAATGGGAAGATATATATATATATATATATCAATTTAATTGGACATTACAAAACAAGCTTTGATATCAAAGTTGTGAATTTAACGTTTGGTACCTAACCAACAAAAGAAAACAAAAGCAAAAATCAATGAAAATTTATAACAAACGACTAGGCACCACACTAAATAAATTAAAGGTTCAAGAATTACATTTTACATTGAGTTAAAGATTAAGAACCACATTGGACAAATTAAAAATTCAAGAACCACATTACATATCAAGCCAAAAGTTCATAGACCATTTGTGTTATCACCCATTTATTTATTTTAATAGGCACTTATCTATGCTTAATAAAATTGCACAATTGCAAGGACGTTCTTTCAATAAAAACTAATATATATGACACTACATGCACGTTCCAGTTGCAAAGCAATATCCGACTAAATATTTTCATGGGCAAATCCCGCTAGATAATCATCCCGAATTGAGCAAGTCGCAATTCAGACAATCGATTAATTTGCATTTCACAATCCATTGATAAAGTTATCTCGTAGCAAGGAACTTCAATCGGAACCGTCAATGACTTTCTTTCGACTGCGTGATTGAGGTCGCGCACATTATCTTTTGCAATGAATGCGATGTTCGCCAATCAATTATTATTGCATAAACAAGTGATGCGGATCGTGCCACGTGAAAAGCTTGTCACCATGCAGATCAAGGTAGGGCTTGGTCGAGAATTAATGTGCCCATCTTGTTATCAATTCCATGCATGAATGGTTAGTTGAAGACTTCATTGTTTGATGTATGAACGAATTATATGCATTTACCATATATATCGACCAGATTTTATTTTTTTTAATCGTACTTCTCTCGGGCCATGTCTAGATTTGGATGTGCTTGGAAGAGAAGATACACGCTAGTTTTTAATAGATGTGAAACCAAAGTCGTGGACAAGCAAGCCCATGGAGATTCGCCCTTGATTCGTATGTGTTATAAAATTACTGTATGGTGACTATGTAAATTATAAATAACTAAGGAACAACAGCTATTGCTAAGTTTGCTAACTACGTGATCAAAGTAAAAAAATGACGATATCATGTAATCACTGATGGTGACAGTGGCGACAGTCTAGTACTATGGCTTGCTACTGAAAACATCACTATTTCGGATCCTACTTGTACTAGTAATGTCCCTAACTTGCAATTATGGATGGGCTCCAGCCGTCTAGTATTTCGGTGTAGTCGTGGGGCACATTAATCTCTGAGTGATGTACAATGTTGGCCTCTCTCCCCAGGTTTGATTTCGAATCCTGGTCAATGGTGTGGGGTCCTCGTCTTAATGCTCAGAACTGTAGAAACGCAGGGTAGCCCATCCCCCTAGCGATGTGGAAAATCTTGATGAACAGATATATTTAAAAAGGCAGGGCTCGCCAAAAAATTCTTTTGAGATTACTCGATTTAAATTGACTTGTGCTTCTAATCTGTGACCCGACAATATTTCCTGAGAAAGTGAAATAGATATGAATATTACAAGAGGACCTAACAATGAACCTGGGCTACCGTCCTGGGCCGAAAGCCTTGTGTTTCGAGATTGAGCCCACGCTCTTAATCTTGCCACGTATAAGATTATGGAGGCTATATTGATCCTTCACAAGTAACATAGAACAATCAAGGAAAATGACTACTATTATATAAATCTTAAAAGAGAGCACTAGCTAAATGAATGATTTCGCATACTCCCTAGTGGTGGTGCTCATTGTAATTCGTTCAAATTCAAGAAAACAAGGAACAACAAGGGCGTTTTTAATAATCATCACATTTCGTGTTATCGGCCAACGGATTTACACAGACATTTCTAAACAAGTATGGCGGCCTCCTTGCTCACCCATGCATTCATTACCATTATCAGCAAATGTGTACGCTAAGCATATATAGCAAGATTCCATATTGCTCCAATCCTTGAGTTTTGTAATTCCATCAATTACTCGTCTATCCAAAAAAATGAATTAGTTCAGCTAGTCCTCTTATACCCTGAGTTAAGGATATTGTATAAAAAGTATCTATGTAACCACGATTATATGACCAATCATATGTCACATTTCTTATCATACTTCCATGTTGACATCATCACATGAACATGAAAAAAATGAACAAAAGCATATAAGAAAAGGAAACAATAACATCCTATGCATAGGCTATATTATCTTCCCTTCCAAAAACCAAGTCAACCCCACCATCTAACGCAGGTCGAACACATGCAACCTTCACCTAAGCATGCCTCTAAACGATGGAGTTTGATTAAAGCATTAGTTAATCTTAGCACATTACACAGCTCCATATGTGAGGCCACATCTGGTCCAATATATACTAAACTTCATCGAGAAAAGCACCAGTCTTAAAGTCAACATGTATTCTATTAGTTGAGCCTGTGACAATTGTTGAGAAAAAAAAACTGGGGAAAATTGGCCTGTAGCCAAAAGGTTTGTGTTCCAATTTGGCCAGCTCCCATACGGTTTATCTTTGTATAGTTTGGCCACTAGCATGAGTTCTTTCTTTCTTGATCACATAACTTACTAGCAGACACCGGAGTTCAATACATAACGCAAGTATTGACTAATTTCGGGATTACGTTGGATTATGGGCTATGCCAATGAGAAGGGATCTCCATCGGGAGACAAGTCGGCCCGTCTCCTCTTTAAATTATGTGAAGGTTGGCCTGCCTTCGGAGGGTGGGGTCCCCGCAAAAGTTGGCATGCCTGCTCTTTACATTAATTTGCACGAAAAGTCGAAGGCTAAGGGAACAAAAGAAAAGCATTCGACTCCAAATGAGTAAAGACCAAAATGCGCGACGACCGATTTTTGGTTTACGTTCTTCGCAATCCTGGAGTGCCAAATGACTTGAAATCTGAAAGGATTATTTTGGCCTGCGAGCTTGGGCAATAATCAAAGGTCAAATTGTGACAACAAAAAACTATGCTAAATGATTAGGAAGAGTTGTTACATATCTTAACTTTCCAATCCCAGTCCATTAAAATTTTAATTTTAATATGCTAATGAGTATCCTCAAGTGGTCAACTTGGTCAGAAAGGCATGCAAAAATGATGAGGATAGGAATGGGTCGGTTTTGGACCATGAGGAATCTGATTCTTTCCCACGACCATGCCTTTCCCTCCAAATGATAGTTGCCGGTTTAGTTAAATTATAGAAAAACCATAGTTTAATAGTAAGTGATTTGTTCTTAAGTTGGGGGCCTTTGGCGGTTTTCCATTTTTTATTTTATCTCAGTAGAACAGTCTAACAACTCCAAAAATGAGTTAGTTCTTTGTCCAATTGTAATGGATCGATTTTTTTTATTTTTTTTTGGAACTCCGTGCTCTGTTCTATGAGTTATTTTTCCATTCTGTGTTGAAGTGGGTTTCCGCCTATAAGGCCACTTACACTTTCATCTTCACTTTACTTATATAAAATTTTCTCAACCCTTCAAGGTTTGTGCAGTTGGTTGGGGTGATGGGGATTTCCAGCACGGGAACTGGAAGTCACCCATTCGGATTCCACCAGCTACGTGGGAACTACTCTAGATTAGGGTCGTGGGATTTTTAGCTCTTGAACTAGACGTCACCCATTCAAATATCACCAAATACGTAGAATTGCTCTGAATCAAGATCACAAGCACAAACCAAAGACTTAAACTTAATGGGGCTTACAAGATTTTCCATGGGATACAGATAGCCGAGTCTTCGCACTCGTGCCCCGAGTAATTAAAAAAGAAAAATTTAGATAATGTTAAACATTGAGGCATGGCAAAGAAATATAAGAAAAGGCCACGGACAATGACTCGATGACTGTTGTTAATCAACATATATATATATCGATTCTGCTCGTGCGCCACTTAGAGTCAAACAATTCAGATAATTTCTCTATCTGCCAAAACCCAAATATGAAAAGAATATCAAAGACCTACTCGTAAGATAGAAGTGGCTGAACCAAGATTGGTCCACCCAAAAATAAAAAGGCCACGTGAAAAGGACCAGTGACCACCTCGTCTTTTTGGTTTATATTTGTTTTAAGTTGAACAAAGTTAGCTTATTTTAAAAGAAGTAAAGTTACTTGATAGAGCCCTCCACTTGCTATTTCAATTTGCATACATTAATAGTATTATGCAGAAATTTATTTGACATTTTTCTTTCATGTAATTTTAAATTTCTGAAATTCATTGGAGAAGCTTTTCTAGTAGGACAGTGCTCCAGATATCACAGAAAGACCATTTCTCATTCAGCAAGAAGAGATTCGCGAGCAGCAAGAAGGGAGTCCCCCACCAGACGTTGATGGATTTTGTGCTGTATTCCTTTTGCCTTGAAAGTCTCCATCAAGAGAGATTCCGCATTAACTTTGGCATGGCGAGTCGGCGACATGCCCTAGCTATTGAGAGAGACTTGAGTTGAGACTTCAAGACTTGGGCGATTACCAACTTTTCTCTTTATCTTCTCTCCTTTTGCTCCACCATGTCAATTATAGATAAAGCATGTATATTTGTCGCATTTGGCCATTTCTATTACACCGAGATTGCGGATTCTGCTAGTGGTCGTCTCACATTGATTTAAGGGGAAATCCAGTCTGAGCAAGAAACTTTATCGTTTTGGCAAAAGTAATGAAGTGCGCTAGTTCGCAAATTAAAGTGCAATATATGTAGAGATCTTTACTGGGAGCACACGACAAAATTTTGATATGAATATGAGAGTTTCTAACGTGATTCACACTTGCACAATGCGTACCTTCATCCCTAATCTCTTTCTCCGAAGAGAATGAAATTCATTTTTTTTGAGATATTCATCACGGACTGAAATAAATTGGTCACACACTGAAACAGAAGAGATTGGGGCCATCAACCATTTGTTGATACCTTTACTTAGTGAGATCGTCAGAGGAAACTTAAATCCAAGCCCATCGATACATTCAGTTAGACTTACCTTCTATCAAAAACTTAAGATAATGAAGCTATTTTGTAACGCACCAATTATTCGATATGGGACTTTTTAACACAATATACATGTTCATTTCAATAGTTTTCCCCTCCACAAGCTCCACTTTGTACAACAATTTCAACATAGGGAACTTCTTTTTTCGGTAAGTCGCTAGGTATGAAGTCATATTCAACATTAGAAAAGCTAAAAACTTTAGAAAGAATAAATTAACCAAAAAAGACCTTGATTTGTTGGGCGACCGCCTCCAGCCTTCCATTATCATATAAATATATATATATATATATATATATATATATATATATATATATATATATATATATATATAGAGAGAGAGAGAGAGAGAGAGAGAGAGAGAGAGAGAGATCTACGGTTGTCGCAATGGTCACCACTCACGAGCAACCACCGAGACGGTGGCTCTGAACTCTACTTTCTTCATCAACGCCAACACAATTTAGAGCACAATTGCTCATCACTTTCTCTCTCCCCACCACTCCTTTCGCGTCTCTTTTCTTTTTTTCATGTTTCAATTTCATATGAAGACACGCAAGGTCCCTCGTTCGAGGTTTTATAAAAATTTAGATTTATCCAATTTTGTTCAATCAAGAGGGCACAACCAGACACGGTGTAGAACAATTTATCTCATATTTAAAATTATATGTGGACTATCAGACTCACCCTTAGAAGCACAAAATGAGTGAAGTTTCTTCTCGATGATGTGCACCCACATAATTATCACACGTCATGGAGGAAGAGAAATTCACATGTAAGATACTTTCTATGACATGAGTCTCAGATAGTAAATTATCCACAAGAAATAAAGGCAAAATCTATTCTAAAGTCAACTCTATAAACGAAGTTAGTACTAGTTCGACCCAAAAAAAAACGAAGTTAGTACTAGACACATCAGATACATCAGAGAGAGAGAGAGAGAGAGAGAGAGAGAGATCCTCTATGCATTTGTATGTTGTAACTACAAATAAAATACTGCCATATGCATATGCACAAGACAACCGAAGGAATAAACTAGAAACACGATCGATTTATCCTGTGATATCTATAAACCATAAGTCTATGCCAAAAGTACATATTAATTAAGCTCGTTCTAGCTTGTGTATCAATTTTATTCGCCAGATCTATCTCGTTCACATATGCATCAAATTTCAGTCCCCGGATCTATCTCGTGACGTCCCCTGTCAATACAGGACGAGCCTATGATTATCCACTCCAGTTTTTACGCACTCGAGCAATAAAAATTCTCACGCAATTCACGAGCCGGAGACGCTGGGGTTCACGGAAGCAAACCGGAGCAGCTCCTCATCCGCGTCGAGCACGTGCATGTCTTCTTGGCTCAGCGTCAGCCAGGCCTCAATCGTGCCACCGTCCCTCGCGTCCACCAGGACAATGCTGTTCTTGTACTCCACGCCCGCGAAGCTGATCCATGCCGGCCTCCCCCACCCAAAGTCAGCGGCGTCGTAGAGCCCGAAGCCACACCAGCTGCTGCAGTTGTAGAAGTCGACGTCTCCGCTGTTGATCAGCGCGCCGAATTTGGCAGCAGCCTCGACTACCGCCATGCAGCCCACTACGAGACCGCTCAGCCTTGGTGTGTAGTTATCGAAGTACTCCCTCTTCGCCTCCCTCATGTCGCTCACCAACTTCTTCAGCTCCATTTCCCTCTCCTCTGCTTGGGGCGGCATCTCCACCGTGAAGCCCCCGACGAAGTTCCCGATCGTGGTCTCTGGAAGTGGCTCTGGGAGCCGCCCCCGGAGGTTCACTGCTTGGGAAAGCAGTGATCGCCGCCCGGGGTCATTCTTCCTTGAAGCGCGGGCTACACACCTCCACACAAGGGCCACCACAGCCTCCACCTGGGTCGGGTCTGGCACAGCCTCACTGGCAGCAAGCGGGGTGATCTTTGCTGGGTCGAGCACGTACCTCCTTGTCACACACCTCGCCTTCGGGAGCACCACTGTGGGCAAAATGGCAGCCAATTCTACCAAAGGTGGGAACCGCGCTGATGCCGTGTCAAGTGGCGGGATTTCAATACCAACGTTGACATCGCTGAGGAGGGCAGCGGCAGACCATGCCTTGATGAAGGTGCTAAGAGTGGAGGCATCAGCGATCTTGTGGGAAACGCAGACCCCAACGGCGAGGCCACCACAGCCAAGGGCATTGGCCTGGACGAGCAAGAGGCGGCCCGTGGAGGCCTCTGGGGACTCCGTGTCGATCGGGAGGAGCTTACGCAGCGAGACTGGGCAGGGGCGGTCAAGGATGTGGGAGAGAGGGCAGTTGACTTTGGCGTCAACGAACTCGGCACCACCGTCTTCACAGTCGACAGAAAGATTGTCCCTAATCCTTCCGGCGAGGGGGTAGAAGCGAGTGAGCACGTCCGACAGCGACGACTTGAGACAACTCGATCGGTGGTGAGACGAAGCGTTTGTGTTCGAGGTGTAGAAGAAGAGGACGGAGGTGTAGAGGATGGGAGCGAGTTGGTCGAAGACGGAGAGCTTGAAATTCTTCAGGTGGTCTGGTGTTGGTGACGACAGTCTGATGGTTTCTTTGGCGACAACTTCGACCTTCAATTCCATTGTCATATTGAGAGAGAGAGAGCGAGAGAGAGAGGGAAAGAGAGAGATGAAGATCCTCTTAACCCTTATTCATGTAAGAAGTGGTGGAGGAGAACGTATATATGAGGTTCTTTGAACAGAATGCACACATGGAGGTTGTCTTACGTATCTATACTTTCTAACAAAGCCACGTTTTCCATGGCCGCCTACCTAAAATCGCATTATGTTTGATCCTTATTTAACTCAGATGATCCCACCAGATGAGGTCGAAATCGTCTCTAAATCCGCCAAATGCTGCTTCTTTTCTTGCCCAAATCCGCGCAGCGATGGGAATGAAACGTTTGATGACGATGTTGGACAAATCAAGAAAACACTACCAAAAATAAACGAGAGATGGATGTGAACTTCTTGACTTTTTATTAATTTATTCGATTTCCATTGTCACACGGATTTAAAGATGGATGATATTGTGTAGATTGCTGATGAAATCGAGCGATAGTGTTGAAGATACTGTTGCCGATGCAAATTGATCTTAATTGATTTTTTATTATAGGGAATATTTTATGTACATCTTTAGAATATTGTGTATATTTTTATTCCTTTGTTATTTAGACACTTTGTATTATAAATAGTTTGTAATTACATACTGCAAGAGACAGAGAAAAGCAATACAAATTTTTCTCCCAAACTTCAGGCCTTCTATATTTCTGACATGGTATCAGAGCCTCCCGCCTTGGCCTAGCTTCTGCATCGCCCTTTTTTCTTTTAGGGAGGAACCATGTCGAAGATTGAGGATTCAGCTTCCGGTGTTTCTGAGGGAAATCTAGAGTCCCTCAACAATCAGAGAGGAGACGTTATCCCTGCAGAACAGCAAACGAATCAATAAGAAAGTCAAACAGGTCTCGTGCAGCCTGTACAGCCCAACACAGGATTTAATCCTGTAAATCCCTTCACAGGACCATACATTCAATGGATACCTGTATCAATTCAGTCAAATCAAGGAGGTTTGACTCAGAATTTACCTCAAATCGAGCCGGGGAGGATTGGTGGGATGGAGGAAAGTCCATCGCACATACCTGGAGCGGCTCCTGGATACGGGGTGAACTGGATCTCTCCGAATCAGAGTGGTTCGAGTCCTGGATACGGGGCGAGCAACCCTTACCCGGCCTATGGACTCGGATTATTTCCGTTTGCAGGTCTCGGTGGCCGGCCAGAACCTGGAGACCCACTGTACACCGCCACCGCCAATGGACCGGAGCTACGTCTGATCTCCCAGCAGCTGTCAGGACTAGAGAATTACTCCTTGTGGTCTCGCAAACTTCGGCGAGCGCTCATAACCAAAGACAAAGATGGTTTTTGGATGGAACTGTCCCGATACCGTCCGACGAGCGGCTTGCGCGACAATGGCGCAAATGCAACCAACTTGTTCGGACCTGGATAGGAAATTGTGTGACATCCCGATTTTCTGATTCTATTTTCAATAAATTGAGACGGGCATTTCGTTGGCACGCATATAGTTCCTTTCCTTGAGTCGGCCACTCATGTGAAAACTAGTCTATCAGGTGAAGTTGTTAAGAAATTCTAATGCATCAGACTCGAGAATTTGGCCAGGAAGCGACTTTTCGACCGAGCTAATCTGCAAGGGTCATTACGGCACAAATAAAAATCGATTAGAGACCGGAGATAGGTCGACTCGACAAAGGCATGTGATCGAGTGTGGGTGATTCCACCGGATCGCATAATCCTTGTCGATCGGCACTAGATCGACTTTTTTATCGATTGGGTACCCTGTGTTCGTATTTGAAACCTTGAGATTACCCCGACAACCGAAAGTCGCCAATGTTTCAAGATGTACATTGTGGCTTGAGATGATCAACCACAAGTTAAATGCATGAAAATTTCTAAAGGCTACCCGGTAGGTTGGGCCGCGCTAGTATCGTGCCAAAGTGAAATTAACCGTGGAATTGAGATCGAATTCAGAAATTGGAAGTCTGAGTGTGTCACAAATCATTTCAAGATCATTGAATCATCTTTGGAAGATTTTTCATGCAAGCTGAGCTTTTCAGCAAAATAATCAAGAAATGGCTAATTTGGCTCGAGAAATTAGTAGGCCGTTTTTGGTCGCGCTTTTGGGACTTAAGTTGGTTCTATGGACAAGTGAAGATGTGAATTAAAATGTGGTGACATTGGATAAATTTTATGGACTTCAATTTTGGACTCAATTGGAAGTGGATTGATTATAATTGAAGAATTTGATGTACAAGAATTGGACCCCGGCGGAAAATGAAAGTGCAACCATTGGAGAAGTTGTGGAGGATTTGAGTGAGTGGAAGATGACATGGGATGATGTCATGGTGATTGAGGTCAAGGGTTGAGATCTTGACACGTGGACGGTGGAGATTTGCCCGAGAAAAGGTGACCCATCACCATCATCTTCCTCCTTGAATCAAGGGACTTGTCTTGGGACTTGAGGAGGAGAGAGAGAGGAGGCCGAACGGAACCAGCAGCCGCACGCCCCTTCGCCGCTCACTCGGTCGCTCGACGCTGCCGCCCATCGCCGGAGTTCGCCACCTCGCCGTCGCGCCGGACCGCCGTTGGCCGACCCCCTTTCCTTTCCCCTTCCTCTCCCGCCACCTCTCTCCTCCATTGTTGTTGTGCGAAGATTAGAAAAATGGCAGAGAAGAAGCTGGAGCAGCCATGGCCGTCCGCCCCCTTCGCCGTTCGCCCGTCGCCGCCAGCTCGCCGCTGGAGCCACCGTGGTCGTCGCCGTCGTCGTGCGTCCGCGTGAAGCCGCGCGCCAGCTCACCGGCCGGCTCGCGCTCAGCCCGCGCCTCCAGCTCGTCGACTAGGCCGTCCCGAGCTGTCGTCGCCGTCGAAGACCCGTCGGAGCCGCCGCTTGCACCGCCTGAGCTACTGCCGCCCCTCTTCTCCGCCGTTCCCCGCGCCCGAACTGCCGCCGATCAGCCACCGTCCAACCGCAACCAAAAGCTGGGAAAAATGGGTATGGCAGCGGACGTTTGACCCGTTTTGGCCGCCTTCCCGAGCCCGGAGGCTCGGCCCGCCTTGAGGAAAGTCGATCCTCGCGTCGTCCTCGTCGTTTTGGTCCGCTTGGCTCGCTAATCCTGTGAGTTTAGCTCACTAAACCTTGATTAGACGGTTAATGATGTCCTAAGTATGCTTAGTCTAAGTTAAGTACTCTTAGGTGGTTAATTTAGTTTATTTAATTGTGATTTAGATTAAGATGTTTGTTTAATCTAAAGTATATTTAATTAAAGGCTAAGAGAGTTTATTTAATGTTAAGCCTTGATGGGACATAATAGGGTTTTATTTTTGAATTATTTAAATGATTTCGAAATTCTGGAATTTATAATATTATATTATATTCCGAAATTATTAAAATATTATTTAAAAAAATGGAAAAATTATTTTTGACCCTGATTGCTTAGAATTTCGTGCCGATCGCTGCTGTGCATTCGGATTTCGAAATTGATGGTTGGATATTATAGATTGAGCGTGGATCGTGAAATATATGGATATTATTAAATTCTGAAAATTAGTTTGGAACCTTATTCTCCCATAATTTCGTGCCAATCGCTGCTGTGTATTTAGAATTTGAATTTGATGATTGATTGTGGCAAATGGAGTGTGATTGTGATAAATAGGGATTCTTTATAAAATCCTAAGTGTAGAAATTGATGGGAGATTGGCTGTGATTGACCACCTATTAGAGGTCGTGCCCAGTGAGGCCGTGATGTACCACCTAGGAAAGGTCGTGCCCAGTGAGGCCGTGATTAACCACCTATTAGAGGTCGTGCCCAGTGAGGCCGTGATGTACCACCTATGAGAGGTCGTGCCCAGTGAGGCCGTGATTAACCGCCTATTAGAGGTCGTGCCGAGTGAGGCCGTGATGGACCACCTAATTAAAGGTCGTGCCGAGTGGGGCCATGATTGCCACTGATTGTTAAACCTTCCTATAGGGCCGGGATTGAGAGCAATGAGTTATTTGCTAGAATGACATGTAATCGGCCCAGTCGATTGATCACTGAGACGATCCAAGTGGTTGAATTGTTTTGATAATGTGATTGTGTCACGGTTGTTTGGTTATCATAATTGTACGTGGTTGAATTATATAAATTGTGCTAACCTGCAGATGAAGGCTGAGGCGAGGTAAAGTCTTCTGTGTGATGTGGCTAGGCCACCCGGGGCGTATTTTCTTTCTAATAGGGGTTTAGGGG
This sequence comes from Eucalyptus grandis x Eucalyptus urophylla, assembly GCA_028830015.1. Taxonomy (NCBI): domain Eukaryota; kingdom Viridiplantae; phylum Streptophyta; class Magnoliopsida; order Myrtales; family Myrtaceae; genus Eucalyptus; species Eucalyptus grandis x Eucalyptus urophylla. The sequence goes on along the minus strand of CM054200.1, from coordinate 58,909,620 downwards.
ATTGAACTTGCTGAGACATCGTCTCATCCCGGTTGTGGAATTAAAATTTCAGGTCCTCGGTGGACGGAGTGGCCAGATAGCTTTGGTTGGTCTTGAGGAGTTGCAGATGTGAAGTCGTAAGATTGGAGAACGTGTTCGACTTGTAGGTCGTAGGACAGTTCATTTTTAAGAGCCGGTCTTTTGTAGACTGTTGGTCGTAGACCCTTGTTTGTAATTTTGTTGATTTGTGAAAGTGTTATGTGGTGATTTTGCTTCCTGCTTTCTTATCCTGTATTTTATTGTCAGGGGTTTTATAATACGTTCCGCTTGCGCAATAAGAAATGAATGGGGTCGGCGACACTACCTGGGAATGTTGCATTTGATCGACCGTAGTGGGATGTGCACGCGCTCGGGGTTCAGGGCATGACATCCTCGTTTAAGTGGTATCAGAGCATGGTCTGTGTATGGAGTGATAAGGTGCGATGAGTCATGGGATAGTTAGTAGGAAAGGCTTTTAATATGCTGATGCATGTGGTTGATAGCTATTTGGTAGCTTGTTTGTGGGGTCGCTCAAATTTCAACCTGATGTTGGAATCGGAAAACAGGTGTCTATAAGGAACCTGTAAGATGAGTGACCAGGAGTGGAGAACTCCTTTGGAGGAGGTCGATAAGACCTGTACCTCAGGGTAGGATGCTGACAAGAGTTGGTACCTGAGGTAAAGCGCAGGCTTAGACCAGCGCGTGTGTAAGAGTACCGCCGTAGGTCGGTACTGAGAGTGTAGCAACATCGAATGATCCTAGGTTTGTTGGGATTGTTCAGGCGCTAGTGTTCCTTGGAAGCTCGTTGGGTCAGTAAGTTCAAAACCGAGCCGCCGTTGTTGCCGTTGTTTCTACCGCTGCGAGTGTTGTGACCGCTGTTGTTGCCATGCTTGTTGAGGCCTAATCTGGAGTTGTGATCGAGAATCAAATCTCTGTATCTGAGTCAAGGTTCAGTTTCGACAGAGATGAAAATTGGTTGGGGAGAAAGGATGATGTCAGAAGAAAGATGCCCTGTTTCACCCAACCGGAAGAGTAGAGTTGGAAAGTCAATGCTCAACTTGATCGATGTGTGTCTGTGTCTATAAGAAATGGCATGGATTTGTCCCGCGTTGTAAGAGGGAAAGGACTTGTTACAGGTGTCGCCAATAAGGTCATTTGATCGAAGATGGTCCGTATAGAAAGATGGAATCACAGCTGTTTCTGTCACCGCCGTTGATAAGACAGAATAGAGGAATCATGCTTCGGGACATTTAGTGGGGTACTTGGAACAGACCCCAGTGCAAGGAATGGTGCATGATGTTCCTTGATGGGAAGTAGATGACTCACCGATTGTGTGCTGAGTTTGTGGAAAAAGAGAGTGAGTCAGCCCAATGTCAGAGTAAAAAGAGAGCATGCTTTGAATGTGGCCAACACGGCCGTCAAGTTAGGAACTGTTCGTGTAAGTTCAAGAGAGTGTAAGCACTATTACTGCAGATAGAACGCCACTAGGATGGCGAAAGGAATAACAATAGATTGACTATGCATCAATCAAGGGAAGAATGTTTTGAGGTGTTTTATCAGAGTAGCGCAACAGGATTTTGAGTGAAGGTTGTGGAGTTTCTGTTGTAATAAAGTAATAGGAAAATGAGTCTCTGACTATAGTTGTACCTGATGGGTTTGCTTATGTATGACTTGGAAGTCATTTATGAAAAGGTCTGGCTCGAGGAGCTCTCTGCTGTTATGAATCGTGGCAGTGATATAATTCAGTTTGTTCAGTTAGCGTACGAAAGTTTTGAATTACTGAAAGTTGAAGAGGAACTTCAATCATTGTTATTCGTCACTGAAGATGACTGGGTTCGGGTTGTTGGTTATCGAATCTACATGGCAGCTGTAATAGATGCGTCAGTTGATGAGCCGAATATGGAGATCATAATCGTGGTACAAGAGTTTTCTAAGGTATTTTCTAGAGAATTGTCAAGTTTGTGGTCAGAAAGAGAAATGGAGTTCGTGATTGAATTAGCACCCGAAACAGAGCCAGTCCCTTAGGCTCCTTACCAGATGGTGTTACCTGAGTTAAAGGAATTGAAGGTGCAGATGTAGGAATTATTGAATAGAGGATTCATGCGTTCCAGTGTATCACCTTGGGGAGCACTTGTTCTATTCGTGAAGAAGAAAGTTGGTTCGTTGTGTTTGTACGTCGATGTCCCTCAAAGTCGATTGGAGGTCAGGGTATCATTAGTTGAGGATCAGGAAGAAAGACATACCGAAGTTAGCATCTTGCGCTCGATACGGCAGTTATGAGTTCATTGTAATACTGTGTGGTTTGATGGACACCTTAGTTGGTTGTTTGGATCTAATGAGCAGAATGTTTAAGGATACTTGAATCAGTTGTGATCGTGTTCATTGAAGTTATCTTGGTGTATTCAAAGAGTGTTGAGGAGCACGAGAGACATTAGAAGATGATACTTTAGACCTTTAGGACTCTTCAATTTCATGCTAAGTTTAACAAGTGTGAGTTTTGGATGACTCGTGTTGTGTTCCTAGGTTATGTGATTTCAGGAGAAGGAATCTCCGTAGACCTCGTCCGAAATTAAAGCAGTGAACAGTTGGCCGAGATTAACTACAGTGACAGAGATTAGAAGTTTCTGAGGATTAGCAGGATATTACAAAATTTTTATGGAAGGGTTTTCAATGTCAGCGTTGTAGTTGATTCGACTACTGAGGAAGTAAGAAAAGTTTGTGTGGACATATGAGTGTGAGCGTAGTTTTCAAGAGCTTAAGCAGAAGCTGACTACCGCACATGTACTGACCGTTCCATCTAGCCCTGAAAGTTATGAGATCTACAGAGATGCGTCGTTTAAAGGATGGGGTTGCGTGTTGATACAGCATGATAGGGTTGTTACATACGCGTCCCGTCAGTTGAGACCTCAGGAGTTGAATATGAGACAGCGTCATTGGATGGAACTCATTAAGGATTATGACTATGATATTTTGTATCACTCTGAAAAGGTGAGCAAAGTCGCAGATGCACTGAAGCGAGAGTCATCAGTTGCACAGTTGGTACTCATGAATTGGATCTTATTTGAGAAAGTTTGAAATGCGATTTTCAAGTCTAAGGTAGGCCACCTTTTGAATCTTATGACTACCCTCAGAATTGAGCCGAAAGTTCATATCAGAATCAAAACGCTTCAGTGGACAGATTTAGAAATTCAGAAGATTCTATAAGAGAATGCAGATGAGAGAGAGATTGATTTTCAAATTTCCGAAGGCAGAACGCTAAGGTTCTGAGGACGATTGTATGTAATTGACGATACATAGATTAAGGAAGAGATCTTATGGGAAGCTCATCATAGCAACTTTAGCATTGTCCAGACAGTAAGAAGATGAGTCAAAATCTACATCATCGGGATTGGTAGATCGGTATGAAGATAGATATCGCCAATCAAGTTGTGAGTGTTGGAGATATCAGTAAGTGAGAATTTGGCGATGTAAGCCAGGAAAGCTTTTTCAAGTACTGGAGAGAGTTCTGTGTGGGAATGGAAGTATAGCATGATGGAATGTTATGATAGGCTTATTAAGGAGTCGGGAAGAGTATTGATTCCTTGTGGGGTTGTGGTCGATAAATGATCAGAGTCAGCTTGACTTAGTGCAGCACGAAAAGATCTCGATTAGAAAGGTATATCGAAGTGTGTGTATATCATATAAATCATCTGCATGGAGTGCCGAAGATGAATTTTATTCAAATCTAGATCAGATGTTCCAAGTTTGCAAAGCTTTCAGATAGTTCTTTCTTAAGCAGTGTATAGCAGAGAGCGCAGAATTTCAATTGCTGAGATGAAGTCAGGGAAAGATGATCACAGGCCAGGGTCAGTACAGTAGTCAATGATTGCAGTTGCCAAGATCAGTGTCAGAGTTATATTGGATCTTGACCAGAGGTTCCTAGTTTCAACAGATCAGTTAGATAGTTTCTTTTTAATCAGTGCAGAGCAGAGTGTACAGAACTTCAGTCAGTTGAGATGAGATCAGAGATCAAAAAACTGCAGGTCCAGAGTTGGTTCAGAAATCAGTGATTCAGTTGCAATTATCAGAGACAGTTTAGAGACTGCTCAGAATCGCCAATTTAGCTTCGCAGATTTTGTGTTGAAGACCTTTGGAATTTTAAGTGGACAAGTGTTTAGTATTTTGGATCCAAAGTGGTTTGGGCAAGATAGCAGTGATCTGGCAACATTGGTACGGAAGGAGCAACCTGAGAAAGAAAAGGTTATGTGAGACGATTGTACCCCCACCTTTTGGTTTAAGAATTGGTAAAGGTTTAAATTTCGAGGACGAAATTTTTATAAGAGGGGAAGAGTTGTGACATCCCGATTTTCCGATTCTATTTTCAATAAATTGAGACGGGCATTTCGTTGGCACACATATAGTTCCTTTCCTTGAGTCGGCCACTAATATGAAAACTAGTCTATCGGGTGAAGTCGTTAAGAAATTCTAATGCATCAGACTCGAGAATTTGGCCAGGAAGCGACCTTTCGACCGAGCTAATCTGCAAGGGTCATTACGGCACAAATAAAAATCGATTAGAGACCGGAGATAGGTCGACTCGACAAAGGCATGTGATCGAGTGTGGGTGATTCCACCGGATCGCATAATCCTTGTCGATCGGCACTAGACCGAATTTTCTATCGATTGGGTACCCTGTGTTCGTATTTGAAACCTTGAGATTACCCTGACAACCGAAAGTCGCCAATGTTTCAAAGATGTACATTGTGGCTTGAGATGATCAACCACAGGTTAAATGCATGAAAATTTCTAAAGGCTACCCGGTAGGTTGGGCCGCGCTAGTATCGTGCCAAAGTGAAATTAACCGTGGAATTGAGATCGAATTCAGAAATTGGAAGTCTGAGTGTGTCACAAATCATTTCAAGATCATTGAATCATCTTTGAAAGATTTTTCATGCAAGCCGAGCTTTTTAGCAAAATAATCAAGAAATGGCTTGTCACGCCCCGAACCCCGAGACACGTGAACAACCCGCCATGGTCATGCAAATGCGACATTCCCAGGTAGTGTCGCCGACCCCAATTTACCTTTCTAATGCGCAAGCGGAACGTACTAAGAAACCCCTTACAAAAGCATACGGGATAGGACAGCAGGAACATCAACTCAAAATCAAACAACATATTTTCATATATCATCAACAATCCAGGGCTTACATACATCAACCGGATCCAGGGCCTATACACCAAAAATGGGTCAGAGTCTATGCACATCAAAAGAGGGTTAGCCTACACAACAAGGATTGGCCCACCAAAAAGAACGGCCCTGTAACTACTCATTGGACTCGTTCGACGATCCCACATCCTCCACGTCTGATGGCGCAGGGTCCGGAGATGATGGGCTGTCCACCCTACCATCGGGAAGGTCAGCCACACCCTCTCCTAGAAGAGCATCCATCACAACCAGGGGAATGTCAAAACTGTCAAGCGGACCAATCCTAAAACAGTTGGCCCCAAAACGGAACCAAGCCCTATACCTATGGGGCACCCTAACATCTTCAGTCTCCTAGATCCACACGGTAGCCCTGATCAGCTCATAGACCCAATGGCTCCCAGGATCAGGGGTGCTGCGCACCTGCTCGATGATCTGCACTGGGAGGCCATTCTTCTCTGGGGGTCCCGCCATCTACGGTCCTGTAATGTTTTTTCCCAAACCGGGATGAGACTTTGTCTCAGCAAGTTCACCCCTCCTAAACCCCTATTAGAAAGTAAATACGCCCCGAAGTAGCTTAGCCACAACATCAAGAAGACTTACCTCGGCTTAGCCCTCATCTGTAGGTTAGCACAATTTATATAATTCAACCACGTACAATTATGATAACCAACCAGCCATGGCACAATCACATCATCAAAACAATTCAACCACTTGGATCGTCTCAGCGATCAATCGACTCGGCCGATTACATGTCATTCTAGCAAATCAATCATTGCTCTCAATCCCGGCCCCATTAGAAAGGTTTAACAAACAGTGGCAATCACAGCCCCACTCGGCACGACCTTTAATTAGGTGGTCCATCACGGCCTCACTGGGCACGACCTTTCCTAGGTGGTACATCACGGCCTCACTAGGCACGACCTCTCCTAGGTGGTACATCACGGCCTCACTAGGCACGACCTCTCCTAGGTGGTACATCACGGCCCTATTAGGCACGACCTCTCATATGTGGTCCATCACGGCCTCACTAGGCACGACCTCTCATAGGTGGTACATCACGGCCTCACTAGGCACGACTTCTCATAGGTGGTCCATCACGGCCCTATTAGGCATGACCTCTCATAGGTGGTCCATCACGGCCTTATTAGGCACGACCTCTCATAGGTGGTCCATCACGGCCTCACTGGGCACGACCTTTCCTAGGTGGTTCATCACGGCCTCACTGGGCACGACCTTTCCTAGGTGGTTCATCACGGCTAATCTCCCATCAATTTCCACACTTAGGGTTTTCTAAAGAATCCTCATAAATCGCAATCACACTCAATTCGTCACGACCAATCATCAATTTCAAATTCTACTAGCACAGCAACGATCGGCACGAAATTCTGAACAACTAGGGTCAAAATAAATTTTTCGAGTTTTTTTTTTTATAAAATAATATTTTAATGAACTTCGGAATAAGATATATTATTAAATAATCCAACAATTTCGAAGCATTTATTTAAATCATAAATAAACTCCTTTAAGTCACATCAAGGTTTATTTTAAAAATAAACATACTTAACCATTAAACTAAACACACTTTACCTTAATTAATCACCTTAATATAATCCACAACTAATTAAGCCAATCTATCCACCTAATCTCAATCAACTTAAGCTAAACATACTTAGGGCATCATTATCTCGCTAATCGCGGATTAGTGAGGTAAACTCACCGGAATCGCTTTCCGACGGGTCTCCGGCGAAGAGCACGACGACGCCGACGACAAACCTACATGGATCAAGACCAAATGAGCACTAGAAGGGGACCAAAACGAGCCCGGAAGGAACTAGATCTTGCTGGTTTTTCCAGCACTAACCGAGCTTGAGAGATGGTGGAACGGCGGTTGAACGGTCGGGGAAAAGGCGGAGAATGACCGGCGGAGGAAGCTAGGGTTCGGGCGGTAGCTTACGGCGACGGACAGCGGCGACGGAGCTTTGGCGACGACGAGCAGCAGGCGGCTTGGAGCTGTGACGGTCGGGACTCGCGGCGGAGACGGAGGCAAGGCGGCTCGGCGCGAAACGGAACGGCAAGCGATCGCGCACGGGCGAGCGGCGATGGCGAACTCCGGCGGCGAGTGACGAACGGCGACGACGTGCGGGCGACGGGGCGGACGAAGCTCGGCGGTTTCCGCTGGTCTCTCCTTCGGTTTTTCCCTCCCAATCTCTCTCCTCTCAAGCTTGAAGATGATGGAGACAAAGGGGGAAGTGACATCCCCACTTTTGGTGAGCCAATTGGCTTGTGACACTTGTCAAGCTCTCCTTGAATTTGGCCTCCACCATGACATCACCTGCTGATGTCATTCTCCACTAATTCAAATCCTCCATAACATCTTCCAATAGGTTCAATTTCCTTTTCCGCCGAGGTCCAAGTTCTTGTACATTCCATTACTTCAATTTCCATCAATTCTCTTCTAATTGAGTCCAAATTAAAGTCCACAAAAATTATCCCATGATCTTAATAAGATGTGTGACATGACCGAACTTACGACTTCTAAATTCAATCCCAATTTTTACGGTTGAATTCAATTCGGTGCGATTTCAGCGCGCCTAATCCACCAAGTAGCTTTTGGGGAATTTTCTTGCATCCGACCCGAGGGTGATCAGTCCCCAAGTCTGACGCGGCAAAATTCCTTAATTACTTCACTCAATAGACTAGTTCCCTCGTGAGTGGCCAACTCTGTGAGGCAAACTACATGCACAGATGAATTGCTCGTCTCAATTGACTGAAAATAAAAATTGAGAAAATCGGGATGTCACATGGCTAATTTGGCTCGAGAAATTAGTAGGTCGTTTTCGGTCGCGCTTTTGGGACTTAAGTTGGTTCTATGGACAAGTGAAGATGTGAATTAAAATGTGGTGACATTTGATAAATTTTATGGACTTCAATTTTGGACTCATTAGGAAGTGGATTGATTATAATTGAAGAATTTGATGTACAAGAATTGGACCCCGGCGGAAAATGAAAGTGCAACCATTGGAGAAGTTGTGGAGGATTTGAGTGAGTGGAAGATGACATGGGATGATGTCATGGTGGTTGAGGCCAAGGGTTGAGATCTTGACACGTGGACGGTGGAGATTTGCCTAGTAATTGTGGACGATTACTCCCGTTTTACTTGGGTATATTTCCTTACAAGTAAGTCCGAAACCTTCTCGTATTTTGAAAAATTTGCTAAAAATGTTCAAAATGAAAAAGGATGTGTTATCTCTAGTATAAGAACAGATCATGGAGGTGAATTTGAAAATCAAGATTTTACAAAATTTGTGATGAATCTGGCTTTAAGCATGTGTTTTCCTCTCCATATACTCCTCAGCAAAATGGAGTTGTGGAAAGAAAGAACAGATTTCTTCAAAAAATGGCTAGAACTCTTTTAATTGAAAGTAAGATTTCTTCACAATTTTGGGCTGAAGCTGTTTCAACAGCTTGCTATATCATCAATAGAGTCTTCTTAAGACCTATTTTAGAGAAAACCCCTTATGAGATATTCAAAGATAAGAAGCCTATTGTTTCATATTTTCATGTATTCGGTTGCAAATGTTTTATATTGAAAAATGCAAAAGATCGAGTTGGTAAGTTTGAAGAAATATCAGATGAAGGTATCTTCCTTGGATATTCTACATCAAGCAAAGCCTACAGAGTCTATAACAAGAAGAGTCGGTCTGTGGAGGAGTCAATGAATGTCAAATTTCAAGACTCAACGCAAGATGAATCAAGTCAGACTCATCAAGAAGAGTCCGAACCTGTTCCAGACCTTTCAAAGCTTACAACTCAAGAAGCATCTCAGACTCTGGAAAACCAGCATCAGGTTGTTCGTGAAGATCTAAACAAAGAGAGAGATCATCAACCAGACACATCAACAAGTAACTGGAAGCATAAGTCCAGTCATCCCAAAGATCTTATTATTGGCGAAATTAATGAAGGAATTCGCACCAGATCCAAAAGGCGAGAAGAGTCTAATGCTGTGGCTCTCGTTTCTGAAATTGAACCAAAGAGCATAGAAGAAGCTTTATTTGATGAAAGCTGGATTGAAGCTATGCAAGAAGAGCTCAGACAGTTTAACATTAATGATGTCTGGGAATTGACATCCAAACCAAAATGCAAAACTGTTATTTGAGCTAAATGGGTGTTCAGAAACAAGATGAATGAGAAAGGAAAAGTCGTACGAAACAAAGCAAGACTCGTGGCCAAGGGATATACGCAAGAAGAAGGAATAGACTATAATGAGACTTACGCTCCAGTAGCAAGGTTAGAAGCTATTCGACTATTACTTGCGTTTGCTTGTTATAAGAATTTCAGGTTATTCCAAATGGACGTCAAAAGCGCTTTCCTAAATGGATTTATCCATGAGGAAGTTTATGTGGAACAACCACCAGGGTTTGAAGACTCAAAGAAGCCAAACTCAGTCTTTAGACTGAAAGAGGCTTTGTATGGTTTAAAGCAAGCACCTCGGGCTTGGTACGACAGATTAAGTAAGTTCTTAATACAAAATGGTTTTGTCAAAGGTAAAGTAGATACGACTTTATTTATCAAAAATGAAAACAAAAGCTTCTTACTTGTTCAAATATATGTGGATGACATTATTTTTGGATCCTCTAATGAAAATCTGTGCAAGAAATTTTCTAAGTCTATGCAGGATGAGTTTGAAATCAGTATGATGGGAGAGTTAACATTCTTTCCTGGTCTTCAAGTAAAACAATTGAAGGAAGGAACTTTTATTTATCAAGAAAAATATGTTAATGATCTTGTCAAAAGGTTTGGACTGGAAAAGTGCAAAAAGACCGACATACCAATGTCAAGTTCTTTAAAGATAGACAAAGATGAAAAAGGGAAGAAAGTTGATCAAAAGCTGTACAGGAGCATCATTGGATCACTTCTTTATCTTACTGCTTCTAGACCTGACATTTTGTTGAGTGTTTGCATCTGTGCTAGGTTTCAATCAGATCCTAGAGAATCTCATCTCAGTGCTGCGAAACGCATCATTAAATACGTTGCTTCATCATCAAGCATCGGCCTTTGGTATCCTAAGAAGGGAGACTTTAATCTTCTGGGATATTCAGACGCAGATCTGGCCGGTTGCAGAGTTGATAGAAAGAGCACTTCGGGAACTTGCCAGTTGCTTGGAAGCAAGACAGTGTCTTGGTTTTCAAGGAAACAAAGCACCGTGTCTCTTTCAACAACAGAAGCAGAGTATGTAGCTCTTGGAAGCTACTGTTCGCAAATTCTATGGATAAAACAACAGCTAAGAGACTTTGAAATTGAAGACTCATGCACGAAGATTAATTGCGACAACACCAGCGCTATCAACCTCACCAAAAATCCAATTCACCATTCAAGAGCAAAGCATATAGAGATTCGACATCATTTTATTAGAGACCATGTTCAAAATGGAGATGTTTCAATTCAATTTGTTGACTCAAAAAAATCAACTGGCGGATATATTCACAAAGCCTTTGGAGAAAAATCAATTTGAATCTATACGTTCCAAACTCAACATTTTGAGGTATGAGGATATCAAAGTCTAAAGACTTTCAGACTCAGACTTACAAGACTTTATCTGAAAGATAGTCTTAGCACGACCGTCAGACTGTAAGTCTTTCTCTCTCTAATCTTATCTTAAAAAGGTACAATCGTCAGACTGTGCTTAAATTGTTGCTATATTTAATTGACAAAAATATTGCATCGTTTCATTTTCAAAAATGAAGTTATTTTTGAAATGGCTATTTTTGCGGAAAAAAACAGTTATTTTGAAAAGGCATCTTTTTATTTCCTTTGTGACGGTTTGTTTATCTCTCTTTTTAACCGATCGTGCATTGTCGATTCCTCTTCACTTTACTCTCAAAAACCCTAGAAAGCATCGATCCTCCATTCCCGTTTGTCTTATTTGTTTAATCTTCAAAAAGTTGTCATCTTTCCTGGGAAAGTCAAGCAAGGAATCTTCCAAAAACTGAGAAAGATGTCATCTTCAAGAAAGTCTTCGAGAATCGCAAGCAGGGGACCACGGCGAATGAGTGAGGGGCCTACGCACTTTGATCTTACTGAAGAAGAAGTGACTCCAGAACAGCAAGCGAGCCCACAACATTCTCAGCAGTGTCATTCTCCACCATCTAGTCCTCAAGGCGTTGATCATCAACAACAGGAAAAAATTATCGAGGATGCAGACCCCGTAAGAGTTCAAAAGCCCGCTTTTATTTACAAGCTATATCGTGCCTTAAAAGGAATTCGTACTCCTTTGAACTATGTTGATGATTTTCTTAAAGACAAAGGATATAGGAACGAATATATCTTTCTGCGAAAAATGGAAAGTTTGGGAATTGCTCGTAAAGGGGTGGCTGAGGAAACCCTTGCAAATATCCCAAGTGATCCTCGTGACTGGGGGCCGAATCCTGTAGATGGAAATGATGATGACAATCTGTACAGCCTATTTCAACCGAAAATGGGTATTGCGGCTGAAATTCAAGGAAAAATGGGAGATTTGTTTAGATCAAAGGAACAAAAGGATCTGTACTCGAAATTGCTGAAGCGTGGGGTAATAAACCCTAGGAGTGTGGATTTTGATTTTCTGGATGCTGTGAATGTGAACTTGAGGGAAAAGTTCAATCATCTTCAACTTGAAAAGTTCTGTTCTGACAATACAGAGGCTTATGCTGAATTAACTACATATTTCTATTCAAATCTTAGCTTTTTGGATGCGAATAGATTCTCCTTCAGCGTTAAAGACCAAGATTATGTTGTGGATATGAATATGCTGGCATATGTGTTAGGAGTTGAAAAAGGAAGATATCAACCAATTAAAGTTTCCATTGCTCGAGCCACACTTGAACTGGTAAAGGACAGGAGAACAGATGAGAAGATCACCTATTTAAGGATGAGTGCATTCAACATCTTGCTTCACAAGATTGTGATTAATTGCCTCCGACCGAAATCAACTTCCAAGACTGATGTGTCAAGTTCAGAGGCCAAGCTGATGTATGCCATTCTCCTTGGGAAAAGGTTTTCTCTCCCTCACACTGTCATGTTTCACATGTATAGAGGTCAACTCCCTTACCCAAGCCTTGTTACGAAGTTATTCAGACATCTGAATATTCAGCCTCCACAAATCTTTTGTGTTCGACCATGCGATCATATGGTGGTAGGACTGAAAATGGTGACCAAAATGCGTCTGAAGGAACTGAGCAAGGAGTTGGAGAAATTCAAGGAGAAGACTCCTGCCAAATCTCATCAAATCCCTTCTGCAGCTAAAAGAAAAGGGAAGGAGCCCATGGTTGCTCCATCCAAGAGAAGAAGAGCTCTCCTCGTTGAGGATGAAGATGATGAGGAAGATATCACCATCTCTGCATTGGCTTTGAAGAATTTTAGTCGTCCTGTTCCACAGAAAGAATCAGAACAAATGACGAAAGAAGCAGAGGAGAAGGAAGAAGAAGAAAGAGAAGCTAAAAAAGAAGCAGAGGAGGAAAGACCTGAAGAAGAAAGAAGAGAAGAAGGAGAACCTGAGGAAATCTCTTCTCCACCTGTAGGCATGGAAACAGGGGGAGATCAAGAGAAAGGAGTGAAGTCTTCATATCCTGATGCAAGTGAAGGAGTCAGTCGCTCACCTGCAGACCCAGAGGATGTTTATGCATCTCAATTTCCAGAGGAAGGTCATGAAGTTTCATCGCCAAACCTGCGAGATTATGCTGATCTACCATCATCTGCATTTACTCCATCAGATCGAGCCGAAGCAAGTACTCAGACTGATAATGGAGCAGATTTTCGCAGAATCATGGATATTCTCTTGGAAATGCGAGGTCAAATTTATGCCTTGGGATGCGAGGTTCAAAGCTTGAAGAATGAAGGTCAAGCTTCTTCCTGTTCATTGAATGATAAGATGCAAGCCCTCTCTATTCAGAATCAGGCCAATGCCAAGAGTGAGGAGATTGCACAGCTAAAGGAAGATTTTAAAAGGCTGGAAGGCATCGTTCAGTCTATGGAAGATTTCCAGCTTGTCCGCGTTCCCAAGCAATCTTGACTTCATCTCATCCTTTTTAATGATGACAAAAAGGGGGAGTGATGCAAGATTTGAGCAAACTTTCAAACCTTCAATCATTAAACTTTTAACTGTTTGTTGGATTGTTTTGTTGTTTAAACTCTGTTTGACTTTGACGTTGTTTTATGTCTGGATGAGAACTGAACTAGACTTGGACTTGATTGCTTCTATTAAACTAGTATTGATATCTTATGGATGGCTTTATCATATACTAGACTAACCTATTTTCTGTGGTTGCAGATTCTAGTGTTATTCTTTTAGCCATTTATCTCTATAAGATATGCATATGTGTTTGAGAAATGTTTTGCAAGTCAAAGTTATCCAAATTTGCAGGAAAGTTTTGTCACCATAAAAAATGGGGAGATTGTTGGAGAAATCTTCTTAAAGTGTTTTGAAGTTGACAAAACGTTTCTATCAGTCTAGTCTGAAGGCTTGCAAACTCTGTTATTTAAAGTCTGAAGACCTCCGGACAGCCAGACTCAAGACTCAAAGTCTATCCTCATTGACAGTCTCTAATCCGTTGAAGAAAGGCTATCCAGAATTGAATGTTTCGTTAAAGATTTAACCTTATCATCTGGAGAAAATCTCGTGGCTGGAAAAGAAGTAACAGAATCCTTTGATTGATCGAGATTGATTCGATGATTGAAGATTCGATGATTGTCTAAATATTATTGGAAGGTTCTACTTATGGAAACCGAGATCCTGATTATATGGGCGAACAGGATTGATGGGCTATCAACACGTTCCTTTAATAGCTCGAACAATCTTCCTAATTGATTCCGTCCAACGGGTAGATTGGAGGAATTCCTTTGGTAAGTGCCAACGGGTATGATGGCATAAAGAAGTATATAAAAAAGACGTTCTTAGTTGTTCGAGGTGTGCGCGATAGAAGAATTCCAAAGTCCGAAGCTCCTTTTTGTTTAGACAATTCCTTTGAGCAAATACTTGTATACAAAAGAGAGTCTATATTTGTGAGAAACCTTGAGGAGGTGTGAAAGAACATCTACACCTTGGAATCAAGGCAAAGCTGTGCTGTAACTTCTCTTTTGATCATAGTGAAATCCAGTCGGTGAGCTGTCAGTGCGGAAGAGTGGACGTAGGCTTGGAATAAGCCGAACCACTATAAATCCTGTGTTCAATTTTCTCTTCCTCACTCTATCTACCTCGATCGTATTTCATTTTGTTAATCAAGAGAGAATTTCCTTTCTATCGTTTGCCAAGAATCGCTTCCGTATCTCGACAAATTGTTTGTGCACCTATTCACCCCCCTCTAGGTGTTTATACTAGCTATCTCACCCATCACCATCATCTTCCTCCTTGAATCAAGGGACTTGTCTTGGGACTTGAGGAGGAGAGAGAGAGGAGGCCGAACGGAACCAGCAGCCGCACGCCCCTTCACCGCTTGCTCAGTCGCTCAACGCTGCCGCCCATCGCCGGAGTTCGCCACCTCGCCGTCGCGCCGGACCGCCGTTGGCCGACCCCCTCTCCTTTCCCCTTCCTCTCCCGCCACCTCTCTCCTCCATTGTTGTTGTGCGAAGATTAGAAAAATGGCAGAGAAGAAGCTGGAGCAGCCATGGCCATCCGCCCCCTTCGCCGTTCGCCCGTCGCCGCCGCGGTCGTCGCCGTCACCGTGCGTCCGCGCGAAGCCGCGCGCCAGCTCGCCGGCCGGCTCGCGCTCAGCCCGCGCCTCCAGCTCGTCAACTAGGCCGTCTCGAGCTGTCGCCGCTGTCAAAGACCCGTCGGAGCCGCCGCCTGCACCGCCTGAGCTACTGCCGCCCCTCTTCTCCGCCGTTCCCCGCGCCCGAACTGCCGCCGATCAGCCACCATCCAGCCGCAACCAGAAGCTGGGAAAAATGGGTATGGCAGCAGACGTTTGACCCATTTTGGCCGCCTTCCTGAGCCCGGATGCTCGGCCCGCCTTGAGGAAAGTCGATCCTCGCGTCGTCCTCATCGTTTTGGTCCGCTCGGCTCGCTAATCCGGTGAGTTTAGCTCACTAAACCTTGATTAGACGGTTAATGATGTCCTAAGTGTGCTCAGTCTAAGTTAAGTACTCTTAGGTGGTTAATTTAGTTTATTTAATTGTGATTTAGATTAAGATGTTTGTTTAATCTAAAGTATGTTTAATTAAAGGCGAAGAGAGTTTATTTAATGTTAAGCCTTTATGGGACATAATAGGGTTTTATTTTTGAATTATTTAAATGATTTCGAAATTCTGGAATTTATAATATTATATTATATTCCGAAATTATTAAAATATTATAAAAAAAATGGAAAATTTATTTTTGACCCTGATTGCTTAGAATTTCGTGCCGATCGCTGCTGTGCATTCGGATTTCGAAATTGATGGTTGGATATTATAGATTGAGCGTGGATCGTGAAATATATGGATATTATTATTTAATTAATTTTCGGAATAAATTTAATTATTTAATAAATTCTGAAAATTAGTTTGGAACCTTATTCTCCCATAATTTCATACTGATCGCTGCTGTGTATTTAGAATTTGAATTTGATGATTGATTGTGGCAAATGGAGTGTGATTGTGATAAATAGGGATTCTTTATAAAATCCTAAGTGTAGAAATTGATGGGAGATTGGCTATGATTGACCACCTATTAGAGGTCGTGCCCAGTGAGGCCGTGATGTACCACCTATTAGAGGTCGTGCCCAGTGAGGCCGTGATGTACCACCTAGGAAAGGTCATGCCCAATGAGGCCGTGATGTACCACCTAGAAAAGGTCGTGCCCAATGAGGCCGTGATTAACCACCTATTAGAGGTTGTGCCCAGTGAGGCTGTGATGAACCACCTATGAGAGGTCGTGCCCAGCGAGGCCGTGATTAACCACCTATTAGAGGTCGTGCCCAGTGAGGCCGTGATGTACCACCTATGAGAGATCGTGCCCAGTGAGGCCGTGATTAACCACCTATTAGAGGTCGTGCCTAGTGAGGCCGTGATGGACCACCTAATTAAAGGTCGTGTCGAGTGGGGCTGTGATTGCCACTGATTGTTAAACCTTCTTATAGGGCCGAGATTGAGAGCAATGAGTTATTTGCTAGAATGACATGTAATCAGCTCAATCGATTGATCGCTGAGACGATCCAAGTGGTTGAATTGTTTTGATAATGTGATTGTGCCATGGTTGTTTGGTTATCATAATTGTACGTGGTTGAATTATATAAATTGTGCTAACCTGCAGATGAAGGCTAAGGCGAGGTAAGTCTTCTGTGTGATGTGGCTAGGCCACCCGGGGCGTATTTTCTTTCTAATAGGGGTTTAGGGGGTTGAACTTGCTGAGACATCGTCTCATCCCGGTTGTGGGATTAAAATTTCAGGTCCCCGGTGGACGGAGTGACCAGATAGCTTTGGTTGGTCTTGAGGAGTTGCAGATGTGAAGTCATAAGATTGGAGAACGTGTTCGACTTGTAGGTCGTAGGACAGTTCATTTTTAAGAGCCGGTCTTTTGTAGACTGTTGGTCGTAGACCCTTGTTTGTAATTCTGTTGATTTGTGAAAGTGTTATGTTGTGATTTTGCTTCATGCTTTCCTATCCCGTATTTTATTGTCAGGAGTTTCATAATACGTTCCGCTTGCGCAATAAGAAATGAATGGGGTCGGCGACACTACCTGGGAATGTCGCATTTGATCGACCGTAGTGGGATGTGCGCGCGCTCGGGGTTCAGGGCGTGACAAATTGCCTCACGGCGGAGGTCGCCGCCGGGATACCACCGACCGAAGATGCAAAAAAAAATTATTGGGAGAATTTACGAGAAATGTATGGTAAGCCAGATAGAGCAAAGATTTTCACGCTAACACAAAATTTATCAGATCTCAAGCAGGGAAATTTATCGATCTCGGCAATTTACAACAAACTCTCTGCCCTATGGAACGAAATCGAAATGACGGAGGAGAAATTAGAGGGACCCGAAGCAACTTTGGCTCAATATCGGGCCATGAGAGATCGTGAGAAGGTCACACGCTTCCTGCTCGTGTTGAATGAGAGCTACTTACCGTTTCGTAGCCAGATCTTGACCATGGATCCGGTTCCCCCGCTCGGCCGCATATATCAACTTGCGGTTCAATAGGAATCTCAGAGACTGGCGTCGTCCGAGTACGTGAAGACTAGCGACCGCATCGTTCTCGCGGCCAAGGCATCGTCGGAGCAGCGATTCAGTTTTGGAAGGTCCAGCCATGGAGGAGTTTCGAAGAAAATAGGGGCGCTAGGGTTATGGGAGGAGGAAGAAGAGGCCTTTTATCCATTTCAAGTGGATGGCCAAGATTATTTTGCAAGATCGGGCGGCTCGGGTAACTCACGAGGAATGAACGGCCGAGATTCAATCTTTGGATCTAATGGTGGAGGTTCCATCGCGTGATCAAACGGCTCCCTCGCGCGATCAAACGGCTCACCTTTCGCCCTTGCAGCGCCACGATCTGACGGTCCATCAGCGTCCGTTTTAAGGCGATCCAACGGTCAAAATTTGGCCACATCCTCGAACAGAAATAATTCAAACAAATGGAAAGGTAAATTTTGTGATTATTGCAAAAAACCTTATCATACCAAAGAAAATTGTTGGAAATTGCATGGAAGACCAGGGGAGAAGAAGGAACGTGAATTTTCTATAGCAGCAAATGCTAAAGTAAATCAACCCATCAGCAATGACAAACTCCAACAAGTCATGAGGACCTTAAGCCAGATGAGAATTCAGGAAAAGATGCCTAGTTATGCAGGTATTTCTTATTGTTTGATGAGCAATATTTCGAGCAATGCATGGATTATTGATTCAGGTGCCAGTGATCATATAGTCTGTGATGAACGGTTCTTTTCTAAATTAGAAAAATCCTCGAATCATACTTCCGTTCGCCTCCCAAATGGCAGTGACATTTCAGTAGATAAAATTGGGGATGTTGAGCTCAGTCCTTCCATCACATTAAAAAATGTCCTATTCATTCCAAATTTTCAATTCAATCTCATTTCCGTATCAAAGATCTGTCAAGACAATCTCTGTCAAGTCATTTTTTATTCTGACATTTGTCTCTTTCAGGCCCCTTTGATTGGGACACTAATGGGCTCAGGTAGGAACTTCGAGGGACTTTATTTCTGGACGACATTTCCAAAGAATTTTTCTTTCAATAAGAGCATCTTATGTAATGCCAATCATAATAAAAATGTCTCTTTATCCCATCAGCGTCTAGGCCATAGCGCCGCTTTTCCTCATCCTAAGTGTCCTATATGCCCATTGGCTAAACAGTCTAGAATGTCTTTTCCACAAAGTACATCACGTGCTGCTAGAGCCTTTTCTCTATTACATATGGACATTTGGGGCCCATATCACACCCCTCATCGTGATGGGTCACGCTTTTTTCTCACTATCGTAGATGATCATACTCGAGCAACTTGGGTTTTTCTTATGCAATCTAAAGCCCAAGTCCTTTCACATCTCAAAAATTTTGTTGTCCTGATCAAAAACCAGTTTAACAAATCCATACAACGGGTTTGTACTGACAATGCACGAGAATTCTTTAATCATGAATGTTCTTCATTATTTATTTCCAATGGAATTCTTCATGAAAGCTCATGTGTCTATACTCCTCAACAAAATGAGATTGTAGAAAGGAAACACCGTCATTTGTTAGAAGTTGCTCGAGCTCTCAAGTATCAAGCTTCAATCTCTGAAATTTTTTGGGGAGACTGTGTGGTCACAGTAGCATACCTGATTAATAGAATGCCATCTCGAGTTTTGAGTGGAAAAACTCCATTCGAGTTATTGTTTGGAAAACGTCCCGACATTCGTCATCTTCGTGTTTTTGGATGTTTATGTTATGTTTCTACCATGGGCCCTCGGGACAAATTGGATCCTCATGCCATCTCTTGCATATTTATGGGATATCCTACCCTTCAAAAAGGATATTTGGTTCTTGATCCATCTACCGGAAGATTCTTCGTCAGCAGAGATGTCATCTTTCATGAGGATGTTTTCCCATTCAAGGATAGGCTACCATCACAACAACATGAAGATTCCCAAATGTCTTCTCGTCCTTTTTTGCATGAAGACGATCCTCCACAAGGATCAATGATGATGCTCCCACAGATAGTATCTCCTATAGCATCTTCAGATGTCCAAGCACATGTTGCATCGGATGGGGACAATGCAATATCCAGCCTTCCTTCACCAAGTATATCCGAAGAACCTGAATCTTCACAAGCTAATATTCTGGAGGATGATACCTCTGCAAACTCACAAGTTGGTGTTCCATCTGAACCAACTAATCTTCGGCGATCAAGACGCACAGTTCGACCACCAACATGGACAGCGGATTACGTTTGTTCATCATCAAAAAAGTGTGGTACACAATATCCTATTTCCTCCTATGTCAGTTTTGCTAATCTCTCTCCTTAACATAGATGCTGTGTTAGTAGAATTTCTGCACAACAAGAACCTAATTCTTATGATGAGGCTGCCACAGATCCTCAGTGGCAACAAGCTATGAAAGATGAATTACAAGCTCTCATTGAAAATGAGACTTGGGATATTGTTCGCCTACCTCCCCATCGTTGACCCATAGGATGCAAATGGGTATACAAGATCAAATACAAAGCAGACGGATCCATTGAACGTTACAAGGCCAGATTGGTTGCAAAGGGATTCACACAGAAGGAAGGCTTCGATTATACAGAAACTTTCTCCCCAGTTGCCAAAGAAGTTACTGTACGGTCCTTTCTTTCCATTGCCGTCATTCGTGACTGGCCCCTTTATCAAATGGACGTTCACAATGCCTTTTTACATGGAGATCTTGAAGAAGAGATTTATATGGATATTCCACCGGGATTTCGCAGGCAGGGGGAGGGGAGTGTGTGCCGTCTTCGAAAATCCCTATATGGGCTCAAACAAGCTTCTCGTCAATGGTATGCCAAGTTTACCAGTGCACTCACAGCTGCAAAATTCCAGCAATCTAAGCATGACTATGCTTTATTCACATGGAAACAAGGTATGTCGTCAATCTATCTACTTATATATGTTGACAATATACTCATTATGGGAAATGATGCGCCTGCCATTGAGAGATTCAAGGAATATCTGCATTCTACTTTTCATATTAAGGGTTTGGGATCTCCCAAATACTTTCTTGGGATAGAAATTGCACGGTCAAAAAGGGGCATCTGTCTTAGCCAACGGAAATTTGTCTTAGAAATTGTGTCAGAAGCAGGTTTATCGGGGTCTAGGCCAGCTGTTATTCCAATCGATCAGAATATCAAGTTAACGACAGCTGAGTATGACAAAGGGTTGTCACCTATAAACAAGGATCCTTTGCTTAAAGATCCTTCTGCTTATCAAAGACTTGTTGGAAAGCTTATTTATTTGACCATGACCAGGCCAGACATTTCCTATGCAGTTCAGATTCTTAGTCAGTTTATGCATGCTCCAAAACAGTCTCACATGAATGCGGCATTGAAAGTCATAAAATACTTGAAAGGGTGTCCTGGATTGGGAATATTGCTATCTCGAGACAACAATATGGAGATGACAGCATATTGTGACACTGATTACGCTACTTGCCCCATGAGTAGAAGATTAGTCACGGGATTCTGTATAAAATTAGGGGATTCTCTAATTTCATGGAAGACAAAAAAACAGTCAAATGTATCTTTATCATCCGCTGAGGCAGAATACCGAGCAATGGCGAAGACTAGTTGTGAAATAGTATGGGTAAGAGGCCTCCTTCAAGACCTTGGCATACAGATAAAGGAGCCCACTGTCCTATTTTGTGATAATGATGCTGCCCTTAAGCTTGCAATGAACCCAGTATTCCATGAAAGGACAAAGCATATAGAGGTTGATTGTCACTTCATTCGAGACAAGATTCAAAGTGGGGTGATTAGAACAAGAGGGATAAGAACAGTAGAGCAACCCGCGGATATCTTTACCAAGGCCTTATGTCAGAGGCAACATTCATATCTATTAAACAAGGCGTCTTCGATGTTTATAGACCGCCGAGCTTGAGGGGGAGTGTTGAAGATACTGTTGCCGATACAGATTGATCTTAATTGATTTTTTATTATAGGGAATATTTTATGTACATCTTTAGAATATTGTGTATATTTTTATTCTTTTGTTATTTAGACACTTTGTAATACAAATAGTTTGTAATTACATACTGCAAGAGACAGAGAAAAGCAATACACATTTTTCTCCCAAACTTCAGGCCTTCTATATTTCTGACAGATAGCTGCGCTTGTACCGAGTGCTTTCCGTCTCATGAACCTTGATTCGTACAAATGAACAGCATCGTACATATTCCAAATGTGACTATTTTCGGTCGGCTCGCGGATTTCGCTTTGTTACGTAGTGCACGATGAGATGGACCGCTATTCTTCTTTTTTTTTTTTTTTTTGGTCAGAAGGTGGACCGCTATTCAGTAACCTAAACTCATTATTAAACTGATGCAGGCCAAACACACAGAACCTTCACCTAAACATGCCTCGAAATGATGGAGTTTTATCAAAGCAATAAATATCTCGACATATATGAAAGGTCCAAATGCAAGGTCACATCTGGTCCAATATGTACTAAAACCTTCATCTAGAGATTTCAAGTTAAAGTGTATTTTATCAGCTAAGTGTTAGGATGCTATTCATACGCCCCATCAACAAGAAAATGGCAATCCAAGAGGGCTGTCCCCTCCCCCGGCCATCAAAGGATGTTTATATTTTGAACCATCATTTATTGGTAGTTTTGGTTAGACTCATGAATAGCTATCGTTGCCTATGAGAAGTGGGAGGCATTAATTATAGTTGAATCATCTGCAAAATGTAACCTTAATTTAAGGGTAAATCAAGATAAACCCTATGTCTCGATTTCTCTCTCTCGTCTTTTACTCTTTTTCTGTGCTCCTGAACATAACACTGAACCTATAATACTTGATGAGAAAAAATTTGGGAGAATTACAGGCAATCATAGATTTGTGTTCCAACTTGGGCCTTGTATGGTGTTTCTTAGTGTAATTAGGGCTCTTGCAGGAGTTCTTTTTCGTTTTTGACCGCTTAACCTACTAAGAAACATCGGGAGTCACAACAGTTAACAAGGGTTACACACTAAGGAGAGTCAAGAGAGTCGAAATATGAAAAGACTATATCGGCATGCAAGCGCGTGCTATAATCAATGGTCGATATTCGGCAACCTAAACTTAGTATGAAATTAATGCACGCCAAACACATAAAACCTTCACTTGAACGTGCCTCAAAATGGAGTTTTATCAAAGCAATAGATAATCTCGGCACATATCAAAGGTCCAAATGCAAGGTCACATCTGGTCCAATATGTACTAAAAACTTCATCAAGAGAAGCAAAAATTGATGTGTATTTTATTAGCTGAGTGTTAAAGCGTGGTCCATACTCCCCATCAACAAAAAGGCGGGGGTCTAAGGGCGTTGCCCCACCCCCAGCCACCTAAGGACTTTCATATTTTGAACTCATGCTTTATTGGTAGTTTTGCTCAACCTCATGAATAGTTATTGTTGCCTATAAGATGTGGGAGGTATTAATTATAGTGGAATCATCTACTAGATGTAATCTTAGTCTAAGGGTGAGTCAGGATAAACCCTAAGCCTCAATTTCTCTTTCTTGTCTTTTACTCTCTATTCCATTGATTCTGTGCGCCTAAACCTAACACTGAGCCTATAATACTTGACGAAAAATTTGGGAGAATTACAAACAATCATAGATTTTCCAACTTGATTGTCATATGGTGTTTCTTTGTGTAATTAGGGCTCTTGCGGGAGTTCTTTTCTATTTTTGACCGCGTAACCTACTATAGAACTTCGGGAGTGAAAATATCAACACGGGTTCCACACTAAAGAGAGTCAAGAGACTCGAAAAATGAAAACATTGTACCGGCATGCAAGCTAGTGCTATAATCAATGGTCAAATTAAGACAAAATCTATGCTAAATAATTAGGGAGAGTTGATATATGTCTTAATTTTCGAGTCCCTGTCCAGTGAATTTTTATTCTAGTTATGCCAATCCGTTCCCTAAAGTCCTCAATTTTTTTTATAAATGCATGCCAAATTGATGATGATAGGAATGGGCCGGTTTGGACCATAAGGAATATGATTCTTTCCCCCATGCGTCGCCCTACAAGCACCACGCGAAGCCCCCTCCATGGACTTTTCCTGATGGTGTAATTAAATTAAACCGCACGAGATTGTAGTTTCAAAGCTGTGTTAGTTACATCACAAAAAAATATCAAGTCTTATTTATTTTCTTTTCTTTATCTTCGTAGAATATAGTCTAATAACTCCGAAAACGTGTTAGTTTTGATTTATATTAGTTTTTTTCTTTTTTCATTTTTCTTTTTTATTTTTATCTTTGTTAGTCTAGCACTTTTGATCTGAGTGCTAGGTTCCATGAGTTCTTGACCCATTCGGTATGTTCGAGTGAGTTTCAGCCAATAAGCCTACTTGCACCTCTCATCTTCACTTTTTCAAAAAAAAAAAATATGAACCCCTCGAGGAGCACTAGGAATTTCTAACTTAAGAATTAGGTATTATCCATTCGAATTATAATAATTGCGTACAAACTACTTTAGGTCGAGAGCAATGGGGAATAACACCTCAAGAACTAAATGTCACTCGCTTGAATTTTACCAACTGAATACAAACTGCTTTGAGTCAGGACCATAAAGCTTATAAGAATTTTCATGAGCTCATAACAGCAGCCGGGTCTTCACACTCATGTCCAAGATTATTAAAGGGGAAAGGATGGGGGGGGGGGGGGGGGGGGGGGGGGGGGGACACAATGTTAAACATTGATATGCGGCAAAGAAAGACAAGGCGACGGATATTGACTTGATATGTTATGTTTATCATCAAAATTAGATAATCAAGAAGCTACTCGAAGAACTGCCCAAAGCAAGATGGGTCCACCCAAAAATAAAAGTGCCAAACAAAAAGACTGATGACCACCAAGTCTTTCGGTTTTGTATTTGTTTAAAGTGGAATCATGTTCCGAGTTTGTAATCTATACAAGTGAAGTTACCCGTTGAAGGGCTTTCTCTCACATTCGCCTCTTCAATTTGCACAAATTAATTGGACAAGTGGTCTAAATTTCTCAGTTCAGTAGAGGAACTGTACTAGGACTAGGAGGACTGTGCTAAAGATACCTTAGGAAACTATTTGTCATTGAGCAAAGAGAATTCCAAGCTGTGACCGTCATTTTTTGCGGAGGACCATGATGTGGATGGAGCAAGCAAGTTCCCGAAACTGCAAGCCAAATTGGTGTCCTCATCTGTTGACAGCAAGATCATTGCATATCTTGTACAGTTAGAGAGCTCTAGAACTGAGACATTCTGGTTGTGCAATAGTAGTGGTCATTAAGTTTATAAGCAAGCTCACGATGGAGCACAAGCATCAGAACTAACAGTAGAGTCTAGTAAAGTGTAACTGAGGATCTAACTCAATCACTATGTCATGAGCTCGATTTGATCATCAGTTTCTTGAAGCTTAAACCAAGAATCACGATGAAGAACGATGGCAACAGACATTATCGGTAACACAAGCGGGTATAGGGTCAAGTAACGAAGTGCTAAAGGCCCGAGAAGAAATTGGATTAAGGCTTTGATTGTCAAAAAGTCTAGTTCAGAAGGCTTAAAATCATGAGATGGAGGACCAAAACCTGGGCAAGATCCGCCGAAAACCCTATGTCTTAGCGGCATGCAAGCTTAACATTTCGTCACAGTACAACCGAAGTGGAAACTTTGGTAGGTGTATCTCTCGCATATATTTGAAAAGAAATCTAATAGAAAACTTCACTTTTTTGGAAAAGAAATAAACGCACTAATTCACCAATTAAAGTGCACATGGTAAGTGCATTATTATAAGGATCCCCACTCTGCACAGCGGTGTTAATATAGAGAACTCCATCGATCGATGTGTTGCTAGGTGTATCTCTTGGAGCCGATTGAAAGCTTTTCTCTTTTCTCTTTTCGTGTTTTAATTTCATATCGAGATCGCCCACGATTCCCCCATTCGAGATGTTATATATATTCGACGTTTTCCAGTTTTGTTCCATCAAGAGTACATAACTAGGCGCGGGGGAGAATATTTTATTTCTTATCCAGAGTTATCTATCTAGGCTATTAAAAACACCCTTAAAAACACCGAATGAGTTTAGTTTCTTCTACCGACCAAAAAAAAAAAAAAGTTTAGCTTCTTCTCGATTCCCAAACCATGCGCACACCTATAATCATTACAGGTCATAGAGCAAGTGACATTTTACACATTCTACAAATGAAGATACAGAAGAGGGAGAGGAGAGAGAAAGAAAGAGAGAGATCCTCTATACATATGGAAAAGGTAATTACAAATAAAATAGTTCTCTCGTGCATATGCACAAGACAACAGAAGGAGTAAACTATAAACATGGTGGAATTACTCTATCTTATCTATCAACCACGCGTCCACACCCCAAAAAAAGAAAAAAATTAAGTAAGCTCATTCGAGTTCGTATTAAGTTTATTCACCAGATTTGTTCTTTTCTAGTTTGTATCCTTTTGAATCTCGGAATCTATCTTGTCATGCCATGTCGATATTGAACAATTCTATGTGATATTTTGTCGGGTTTTTACACACTCAGAGCAATAAATTCTCACGGAATGGACGAGCCGGAGACGCTGGGATTCAAGGAAGCGAAACGGAGCAGCTCCCCGTCGGCGTCAAGCGCATCCATGTCGGCTTGGCTCAACGTCAGCCAGACCTCAACCATGTCGCCGTCCCTCGCGTCCACCAGGACAATGCTGTTCTTGTACTCTACACCCACAAGGCTAACCCATGCCGGCCTCCCCCACCCGAAGTCTGCAGCGTCATAGAGCCCGAGCCCGCACCAGCTGCTGCAGTTGTAGAAGTCGACGGCTCCGCTGTTGATCAGCATGCCGAACTTGGCGGCAGCCTCGACTATCGCCAGGCAGCTCTCTCCGCCACCGCTCAACCTTGGTGTGTAGCTCGCGAAGTACTCCCTCTTTGCCTCCCTCATGTGGCTCACCAACTTCTTCAGCTCTATCTCGCTCTCCTCCGCCCAGGGGACGATCTCCACCTTGAAACCTCCTACGAAGTTACCCACCGTGGTCTCCGGGAGTGGCTCTGGGAGCCTTCCCCGGAGGTTCACCGCTTGGGACAGCAGTGATTGCCGTCCAGGATCGTTCTTCCTTGAAGCTCGGGCCACACACCTCCACACGAGGGCCACCACGGCCTCAATTCGAGTTGGCTCCGGCACGGCCTCACTGGCAGCAAGCGGGGTAATCTCGGTGGGATCGAACACGTACCTCATCGTCGTGCACCTCACTTTCGGGAGCACCACCACGGGTGAGGTGGCAGCTAATTCTGCCAGCGGCGGGAACTGCGCCGACGCCGTGTCTAGCGGTGGGATCTCAATACCAGCGCTGACTTCACCGAGGAAGGCAGCAGCGGACCACCCCTTGATGAAGGTTCTTAGGGTGGTGGCGTCGGCGATCTTGTGGGAGAGGCAGACCCCAATGGCGAGGCCACCGCAGCCAAAGGTATTTGCCTGGATGAGCATGAGGCGCCCGGTGGAGGCCTCTGGAGACTCGGTGTTGATGGGGAGGAGCTTACGCAGCAAGGCCGGGCAGGGGCGGTCGAGGATATGGGAGAGAGGGCAGTTTGCTTTGGCTTCAACAAACTCGGCGCCGCTGTCATCGCAGTCGATGTAGAGGTTGTCCCTGATCCTCCCGGCAAGGGGGTAGAAGTGAGCGAGCACCTTCGATAGCGACGACTTGAGACGACTCGACTGGTGGCGAGATGAGGTGCTCGCGTTCGAGGCATAGAAGAGGAGGACGGAGGTGTAGAGGATGGGAGTGAGTTGATCGAAGACGGAGAGCTTGAAATTTTTCTCGTGGTCTGGTGTTGGAGATGACGGCCTGATTGTTTCTTTGGCGACGAGCTTGACCTTGAATTCGACTGTCATCTTGAGAGAGAGAGAGAGAGAGATAGGGAAAGAGAAAGAGAGAGAGAGAGAGAGAGAGAGAGAGAGAGAGAGAGGGAAAGAGAGATGTGTAGGCACAAATATGAAAATCCTCTTGCTCCTTATTTATCAGAGAAGCGTTGCTCGCTGGACACTAAAGATAGTTTGATGTGTATTTAGATGAATTAATCCAAAGGCATCATTCTAGCCCAAGCCATGGGATATCCAACTCCAAATTCCAAGCCTTGGGTATTATTCCGAAATCAAAGGTATTCTAGCCAAACAAAGAAATAAGAGTAAGACTGGAGGAGAATCTATGTAGGGGACTTTTTTTGGGGACGGAATCAATAGAGTGAGGTTGTCGCACGAATCTATAGTAACTCATAAAGTCACTTCTTCCCTTTGGAGTCTACCCCAAAATGACATACTCAATCCTAATTAAATTCAAAAAATTTCACTAGACAACATCGAAATCGTCCATCAATCAGCCAAAAGCTCCAGCTTTCGTGGCTTCTAACGTTTGGCAGTATCAACAACTCTCACGTTCTAAGCATTATCTCCAGTAAAGTAATCCTGATTTTTTTTTACTGATATCTTTGTAGGTGATTTCGTCGTTCGGCAAAACTAATGGTTCTTCGCTTGCAACTGGCTAGTTAGTAAGCCATATTGACTTGGAAACCCCAGTCCTTGTTATCTTGCCCAAACTAACCCTCACCTAAACCCTTGTTTTGAACTTGACTTTTGTGATTTATTTGATTTCCAATTGGCCATCACATGTTCATGTAGAGAAGACAAATGTCGCATGGATTTGAAAACGGATAATTGCTGCGTAGATTGCTGATGAAACGAGCGATTTAGGGGATACAAGATAGGATACGCGCGCATTTAATACTTTCAGTGAGGTCATGAATTTTTGTTTTTATAGACTGATGACCTCTTACATTTTCAAATATGACAACTTATGGTCAGCTCGAGAACTTTGAATTTCTACGTCAGGCATTATGAGATGGATCGCCTATTCAATTGACCAATACTTAGTTTCGACCTAAACCCAGTAATAAGTTAATTAAAAGATAGTCAGTGCAAAGTAGGAAGAGGATCCACAGCGTCCACATAAATCTCTCAGAGATGTTAAATATACATGTCCATAGCAATATATGATCACGAAATATTACGGGTGAAAAAAGCCCTAGATGGTATTGCAATCATTCATTCACAACTTTAGACTCTTCTAAACAACTTTAGTTATCACACTAATTGAGGTTCATAATTACTACAAAGAGTTGGTCAAATTAAGGGGTTGTTAAGGAATGCAGATAAAAGTTTGTAAATGATATGAAAAGCTGGCAAATTAGGAAAATTACATTAACGCCGGCAAGTAAATCAAATGAAAGCTAACAACCAAATATTGTGTGGTAACTGAATGGGAGAAAATGTGGCGAGTCATGGTAATTTAAGTAGGTAATCTATGAGAGTTAGTAAATGTAAGGAATTGCTAATCAAAGCAAATAAAAACTTTGTAACTTACTAGAAAATTCGGTAAATTAGAAAACCGCTATCAAGCATTGCTAAGTAACTTAAAGGAGAGATGGTAACCCAAAACTAACTGATAATTAATCTGACAAAAGTTAGTAATTACTCTTATTTAGGCTGGTAATTTCATGAGTAGTTGGTAAAATATGAAGTGTTAATGAGTTGTTCAAATTAGTAATTTTGTAGAAAAATTTGTAAGTTTGCAATATTACCTATAAAAGTCAAAAGCTGTTTTTTTTTTTACAAGGCTATTGAAATATACCAGCACATAAACAAAATCCACACTTTTTGACATAAAACAATAGAATCTTGCCGCCCTATCTACAAAGACTAGATTAAGATTATCGAAGAAAGTATGGCATAAATAAGTTTACTAAATCAAGACAGTCACATTTCAAGATCTATCAAACTTACTAAAGCTTGCACGTAAAAACCGTGTATTATTCATATACAGTGATTAGTTTAGCCCATCACGTTACCGTCTAGACAATAGCCACCTAGATAAATGTTGGATAGAAAGCCGGGACATGATGCAAGGATACGTGGCCATTTACGTCGGAGTTTTACAAGGAGGGGCTTGGAATCCAATGCGCAGTTCTGCACTTATGATTGGCTAGATCGATACAAGACCTTAATTTCGGAGATCTTCCAATTTAATTAAAGATGGGTAAGGAGCTGTCCATTGAACTTCAAGCAAAGAGTTGTCCACCAAAGATATAAAATGAAGACAGAGAAATAAACTCCGCCAAAATAAAATGAAATTTAACGAATGCAAGCAAAGAAATGGCTGCGAGAGTGCTGATTATTCACGCTGGGATCGCCAATAGAGATTAAGGGGTTGAGTGGACTTTTCTGTTTTTGGGTGGGGGTGTTAGATCCGACGAAGATGGCTTGAACCCAGCAAGATCCAGGTGACTTTGCCGAATAAGATAATCATCTGCGTTTAGCGCAGAGTCCGATGTCCAAATCCTGTTTCTGATGTGGGTATGTGCCTGCTTAATTACAGCTGTTGTTGTTTCTCGCCGGACGGGGTTCTGGGGTGCAAAACCTCTTGTTTTAAAAGGAACAAATGGATAAATTTTCTAGGGTTTTTGTTTGTGCTTGCGGTGTGCACTTTTTTGTCTTTCTCCTAAAGATAGCGCTTGTGCAATAATGCATGCGCATGTGACTCTCTCTCTCTCTGTGCGGGAGGTCAACTGTAGTTCCAGCAGGAATTCTATGGGGTCCCTGTAATCTCAAATAGGAGAAGATACTTTGTGTACAGCGGTCATACTCCGTGAAGAAGGCGACTAATAAGACTTGGAGGCTTTCCAACCTTGAGCAAAAAAGCTTGAATTGCGTCTCGCGCAACCAACTCGTGTTGCTTCTTCATTTTTCTTTCAATGGTGAGATAATACAATTCTATACGATACGACGTCATTAAAAACAATTCAGTTAAATCCACACAGAAGGAAAAAAAAAACAACTCACAAAAGATATTAGCAGATAGTGCGAGATTTTTAACATATTTCACTTATATTACCCAACCCAAAGAGCATTTTTCTTTTTTTCTTTTTTTTCTAAGGCCATTATCAAATAGCTGTTGCATTTCATCCCAACCATAAATGCGACAAAATCACGTGAGCCAGTTCAGACCCCATGATTTACGGCTTTAATTCAGCCATCAAGCAATAATTAAATATATATATCTGTATACGCGCCATCTACTACGAGCACGTCGTTTCTTTTTATAATGGCCATTTCGCATTTAAATATTATCATTATAGTATAGAGAGAGAGAGAGAGAGAGAGAGAGAAAGAGATATCTCTAAAATTTAGGCTCGTGCTACTTCTCCTATGGGAACGTCATTCTTGTTCGTCTCCAAATTATTAGCTGAGCCACATCAAGGGAATAATGAGCAGACGAATTTCAAAGGGGCCGACGACAGACCAAAAAGAGATCTCTAATTATAATTTTTTTGGTTGTCAGAAAGATGAATTAATTTTTTAATTTCTGTTGCAATGATTTGTCCTGTCTAATAGTAACATTGGGAGCTGATGAATAGCATTTCTTAATACGGTTCGACACACGGTATATGACAATGTTGGAGTTTGTCGCATCAAGGTCGAGCAAAGGGAAAAACATGAATCGATAATTTCCGAATAAATAATAATTGTATATAAATATTCATGTATTACATACATATAATTCCTATTTCGTTCCTTTTATTTTTCTTTCTTGTTGGTGGAACTTGTTGGTTCTGTGTTTCTGTGTTTTTATTTGAGATAGCTGATCAAGATGCTCTTTTAACATTTATTTTTCTCTCTTAACCCTAATTTACAAGCAGCCATTTTCTTTTTTTGAATCTCTTTCGCGATTTTGTTTTGTAATTTTTATTCTTTACATAGGACGAAATGAACTTGTCTTCTTCCTCCAAATGGAAAAATAGAGTAATGAAAATTCAAAGGAGCAGTTTACTAAAATCTCGGCTCATCCCCATCCCGTCTGTCCCGAGCATGCTTATGCTGAGCGTAATTTTAAATAAATAAACTTATTTAAATTTGGTGTCATGCGATTTTTTAATCCTGGAAAAAATGTAAGAAAAAATTATCATCAATTGGTAGACTAATAAAGAAGACAACAAAGACCTGTGTTATATAAAATATAACATAGAAAGAAGTAAATTCCAATATTTAAAATAATCAATTTGCATTTTCTATGGAGCCATATCTTGGCTTTTCCCTCAATATATATTTATCCATTGACCAATACTATTCTTTGAGGTAGGTTTAACTCAGTCATACCAACATCTTTACAATCTTAGATCTGTCCCTACTTTGGCCTTGCCAAAAATATCAATCGAAAAGGAAAAAATGAATTCTGATCATATTGCTAAAAGTTGCGAATGTATATAGCAAGCTAATTGATCGACCATATTCGTGCCAGGTGATAAACATAGCAGTCCGCTATTTGGTGTTGGACTTGTTACCATGAATTTGCTTAATTTTACAAAGCAAACGGGCAAGTGATGCTAATTAGAAAACCAATTGATTGCAACTCTCAATTTATTCTTACTAAGAGTTGTTGTTAAATGGGCTTTAGGTTTTATTCTTGATGAGTCACTAAACTCTCTCTTGCCACAGAACCTTCCTGGTGGGTAACCTTCTTGAGTTTATGTATTACATTTATGAGATATTTCAATGAAGTTTATCTATTCTCAGTATGGCCAAATGGAAAATAAAGCCAATCTTAAAGTAGTATGGGAGTCAAAATTTCATTTTTTTTCTTTTTATATATCACCCTAAGATTGCGTTTATTTGTCAGGGCTATAATAGGGAGATCTGATTGTGTAACAGTGGTGATCAAGTTTCGAAGCAAACTCCCGATGTAGCACAATCAAAACTAACAGTAAATTTTAGAAAATTGTAACTGAGAATCTAAATCAATCACTATGTCATGAGCTCAAATTTGATCATCAGTTTCTTGAAGCTCAACCTGAGTATCATGACGAAGAAGGATGGCAACCGACGGACATCATAATAGAAGGATTGAAGAATAGGGTCAAATAACGCAACGTTACAGCCAAGAAAAGGAATTGGATTAGAGCTTTGATTGTCCAACAGTCTAGTTCAAAAGTCTTAAACCACGAGATGGAGGACCGAAACGTGCGTGAGATCCGCTAAAAACCCTATGTCATAGCGCTGTTCAACGTCTTGCAAGCTTAACCTTTAGTCACAATACAATCGAAGTGGTAGGTATGGTGGAGAGGTCCATCGTCCGCCTAAAATTTCGATGCGCCCGGTTGGCCCATCCCAAATGTCTAAGCTTTTGAAATCTAGCTCTTCCCATAGCTCTGACCTCGGGGGCAGTAGTTATGGTCCAAGACGGTTGACCAAAAATGTGAACATCTAGATAGATTTCGCATCAGCCCGCGTAGCGACATGACCGAACTATGGAATGAGATTTGAGTTGAGACTTCACACCTGTTTTGGTTCCTGAAGGAGCCGAGACTTGGGTGAATTGCTCTCTTTATTTTCCCCCTTTTGGCTTCATCATGTCAAAGTCCATGTAAATATGCATTTGTCACGATCGCCATTGGTATGAACTAAAGTGGGCTTGGTACCGCAAGTCAAGATTACAAAGTTTGGTAGTGTATCTCGCACATCTTTTTGAAGGGAAATCTACCAGAAAACTTAATTGTTTTGGTAAAAGAGATAAGCGTGCTAATTCACCAAGTGAAGTGCACATGATAATAGGAGTGAATGGTTCTAAGTTCCGTACAAGTTCCCCCTAGAACTTAGAGATTGTTCCTACTCGTGGGATAGGTTCCTTATATTTTGGAACCTAGACATACTCTGCATATTCTGAAACTTGAAACCTACTATTTCACAAGTTTTAATGTTCACATATATTATTAATTGAACAATTACAATAAATCATCATCTTTAATGACCACCACTCGTTGCTAACCATAACTTATATTAAAACACACAAAAAATATTAAATATTAACAAAGTAAAAGTCTCGGCTATAAAATGGAAGTTCAAACTAGTGATTCCATATTATACATTTATCATCAAACGTCATAAAATACTACAGGATCACACGAAGATAGAGATCAAGAAAAATACTAAAACTTATTTCGGGTTCTAAGTTTTGTCTACTTAGAACTTGAAACCAACGGTTGAAATAGATCCCCCGATTTTTGGAATCCGAAATCTAATAAGCAAAATCTTGAAACCTAGAACCGAATAGGTTTTTATTGGTTCAGTTTTTTTATTCTTAGTTCTATCTTGAAACCATACTCACCTCTCCATGGTAAGTGCATTATTATAGGGATCCCCCTCTACACAATAATGTTAATATAAAGAACTCCATTGTTCGATAAGTTGTTGGGTATGAAGTCATTTTTTTATGAAACAAATTATTCATGGATACAAAAGGTAAAAACTTATATTGAAAAAAAAAAAAAGCCCTAGATCTGTAGGGTGATTGTTTCCAAACTTCCAGTGTGACGACGATCCCATTGTCGGTGGGGCGATTGTCGAAAATGGCGACTGTGGCCGGCAACCACCAGTGTGGTGGGTGGTGGTAGTCACATCTGTTGCAGTGGCTGTTTGAGGCCACCACTACATATTTAATGCATTCATTTTAAGAGAGAGAGAGAGAGAGAGAGAGAGAGAGAGAGAACCTCTATACATTTGTAAATGGTAACTGCAAATAAAATAGTTCTCTCGTGCATACGCACAAGACAACCGAAGGAATAAACTATATTCATGAGTGAATTACTCTTTGATATCTATGAACCATGCGTCCCCACCAAAAGCAAAATCAAAGTAAGCTCGCTCGAGTTTGTGTCGATTTTATTCACCAGATTTGTTATTTTCTAGTTCGCATCCTTCTTAATCGCGGAATCTATCTCGTCATGCCCTGTCAATATCGGACAAGTCCATGTGATATTTTCTCCAGTTTTTACACGCCCAGAGCAATAAATTCTCGCGGAGTGGACGAGCCGGAGACGCTGGGGTTCACGCGAGCGAACCGGAGCAGCTCCTCATCAGCGTCGAGCGCATCCATGTCGGCTTGGCTCAGCGTCATCCAGACCTCGAGCGTGTCCCCGTCCCTCGCGTCCACCGGGACAATGACGTTCTTGTACTCCACGCCCGCGAAGCTGACCCATGCGGGCCTCCCCCACCCGAAGTCTGCGGCCTCATAGAGCCCGAAACTGCACCAGCTGCTGCAGCTCAAGAAGTCGACCGCTCCGCTGTTGATCAGCATGCTATACTTGGTAGCAGCCTCGACTATCCTCATGCAGCTCACTCCGCCACCGCTCAGCCTCGGCGTGAAGTTCTTGGAGTACGCCCTTTTCGCCTCCCTCATGTGGCTCACCAACTTCTTCAGCTCCATCTTGCTCTCCTCCGCCCAGGGGGCGATCTCCACCTTGAAGACCCCGACCAAGTTACCCAACATGGTCTCCAGGAGCGGCTCTGGGAGCCGTACCCGGAGGTTTACTGCTTGGGACAGCAGTGATCGCCGCCTGGGATCGTTCTTCTTTGAAGCGCGGGCCACACACCTTCACATGAGGCCCAACACAGCCTCCACCCGGGTCGGCTCTGGCACGGCCTCACTGGGAGCAAGCGGTGTGATCTCAGTGGGATTGAGCACATACCTCCTTGTCGTGCACCTCTCTTTCGCGAGCACAGCCAAAGGTATTGGCCTGGACGAGCAAAAGGCGTCCAGTGGAGGCCTCTGGCGACTCAATGTCGATGGGGAGGAGCTTGAGCAGCAAGGCAGGGCAGGGCCGGTCGAGGATGTGGGAGAGTGGGCAGTACATTTTGGCTTCGATGAACTTGGCACCACTATCGTCGCAGTCGATGTAGAGGTTGTCCCTGATGCTCCCGGCCGGGGGGTAGAAGCGAGAGAGCACTTTCGATAGCGACGACTTGAGACGACTCAACTGGTGGGGAGACGAAGTGCTTGTGCTCGAGACGTAGAAGAAGAGGACGGAGGTGTAGAGGATGGGACTGAGTTGATCGAAGACAGAGAACTTGAAATTCTTCAGCTGGTCTGGTGTTGGAGACGACGGCCTAATGGTGTCTTCGGCGACGACCTCGACCTTGAATTCGATTGTCATGTTAAGAGAAGGAAAAGAGAAATAAAAAAAAAAATATATATATATATATATATATATATATATATATATAGAGAGAGAGAGAGAGAGAGAGAGAGAGAGAGAGATTTATTAGCACCAATATGATTTACTGGCCCAAAATAAGCTCTTATATTACAGCTTGGTTTGGCGGAAAATGTCGGAAAAATCCTCAACATATTATATTAATGCCATTTTAATTCTAAACATTTTAACTTAGAGTCAATTTAATCCTTACGGCTAATTTAGTTGGATATTGCGGACATGTATGCCAATCGTGTCACGTAAGCCGGCCAACATTACCATGAATAACTTTTAATAATTTTTAATATTTTTCGAATTTTCTACTGTTTATTTTCTTTTTCCCTTTTTCTTTTTCTTTTCCCTTCCCTTCCTTCTTCTTTTAATTGGTCGTTGGACCTCAACAACGCGAGGCTGGCGCCTCGCTAGCCATTGGCAAGGGTGGCCTCTCACCAATGGGTAGGTGAGGCATGACCTTGCCAAATTTGGTAAGGACAAGCCTCACATCTCACCAACCCTTGCATCTGGCTGATAGTCAACAACTGGTTGGACGAAGAAGGAAGGCAAGAAAAATAATAAATCAAAAATAAATAAAAAATACTATAAAAAATTGTCCACGTTAGTGTGGACCATGCCAAGTTCATGTTAGCAATCTGACCAAAATTAGTCAAAAAAACTAAATTGGCTCTAGTTCAAAATGTTTAGAACTAAATTTAAAATAATATAATAGGCTTAAGATTTTTCTGACACTTTTCCCACTTGTTTTAGGCCATAAAAAATAAATAATTAAAAATTAAAAATTATTGTGGGATTCACTTCTTCAAAATGACTCACAATATGTTGTTATTCTAACTATGGTTCAAAGACTATTATGCTAACAAAACTTAAAATGAGACATGATTATATAATTGTCCTTAATTTACTGTAAGAATAATAGCTTATTTTTTGCCACCAAAAAAATAAATAAAAAATATTTAAAAAATGTTATGAGGTCCACTCCTTCAAGAAGTTCCTACTCACAACATGCTATTATTCTAATAGTAGCCCAAAAATTATTGTGCTAATGAAGCTTGAAATGAGAAATGCTTATTAATCTATTGTGAGCATAACAACTAGTTTTTTGCCAAAAAAATAATCAATAAATAATTAAAAATTGTTGTAAGGTCCACTCCTTCAAAACTTTATAGTCTCGACATATTGTTATTCTAACAGTAACTCAAAATTTTTTATGTTAACAAAGCCTATGAAAATCATTTTACTCCTTATAGGCAACCGAAGTGGAATATGGTGCATTTATTGAAATAGATCCCATGACAATTTTCTAGCCGAAAAAAAAAAAAGCCGTGAGACACTCAAATGTAAATTCCAGGTTTTGGATATTATTGCAAAATCAAATGTATTCTTACACTTATGGAGCGTTACTAGTAGGTCGGTACCGTTACCATATAGTAATGGTGTAACGATGACCACGTATTGCAATTTGGGCCGCAAATGGATTAGACATAGCTTGATGCATTTAGAGAAGTAAAACTAGGGATATTATTCTAGCCAAAAAAGAAAGGGAAAAATTATTCAAAAAGTTTTGAACCTATTACATTTTTGTCAATTTAATCTAAACCTTTTAATTTTATTAATTTAATTCTTAACATTTTCACGTTTTGCTAATTGAGACCATTTAGCCAATTTTGGCAAAAAATTGCTAACATGGATGCTGGCTATCCTATGTGCCACGGTAAGCATTGAGGTAAACAATTTTTAATTGTATTTTTTCGAATTTTAAAAATGTTATTTTTCTTTTCTTTCTTTCTTTTTTTTCTTTTTTCAAACCCTGGAAGGCGAGGTCGCCAGCCCAAACTGTGGGCTAACAACCCTCACCCTCACCTAGCCCAGGCAAGGGCCTATGGCTAACGACCTCGCTAGCTTAGTTTTAATTAATTAAAAATTCAAAAAAAATACTTTATTAAAATTGTTTAGGGCTGCGTTGACCATGCCACGTAGATAGCCAGCATCTATGTCAACAAATTATAATCAAAATTGATTGATGCACTCAATTGGCAAATGGTAAAAATGTTTAGAATATAATTGGCAAATTTGAAAGATTTAAGATTGTATCGACAAAAGTGCAATAGGTTTAAAAAATTTTAGACAATTTTCTAGCCTAAAAAAGCCATGGGATATTCAACTATACATTCCAAGCGTTGGATATTATTTCATAATTATATGTAATCTAGCCAAAAAGAAAAAAAAAATAGAGGAGAAACTATATAAAAGGACGTTTTTGGGACAACCAGTAGAGTGAGGTTGTTGCACACATCTACATGGTGACTCGTAAAGTCACATCTTCCTGATAGTGTATACCCCAAGATGATATACTCGATCCTAATTAAATTCAAAATTACTTCACTAAACAACATAAAATCGTCCATTAATCAGCCAGAAGCCGCTACTATCGAGGCTTATAACGTTTGGCAATATTAACTACTTTCCCGTTCTAAGCGTCATCTCCAATGAAGTATAAGAAAAGAACTAATGCTATTTTTTTTTTCACTAATCTCTTTGTAGATGATTTCATCGTTTGGCAAAATTAATGGTTCTCCGAATGCTTGTGGGCGCATTTGTTTAAATGTGTTTCCGTTCCCCATAACACAAATTTTTATTCTTTTGTTCCGGGGAATAAAAGAAGAACAGAAACGCGTTTGTTTACACTTTTGTTCTTGAGAACAAAAAATCTATTTTTTTTTTTTGTTTCTAGGAACAAATTTGGAACAAAAACAAGAAGTAGAAAAAACTTGTTTCTTGTTTCCGGGAATACTTCCGAGAAACACTTTTTTTTCTTCTTTTTTCTCTTTTTTTTCTTCTTCTTTTCCTCTTCTTCTTCTTCCTTTTGCTGGTCACTGGCCTTGGCAATGGCTAGCGCTAGCGATCAGCCAGACGAGGGCCAGCAACCTCGCCGGAGCATCGCCGACCCTCGGAGAGGCCGAGCCACGGCAAGACTCGACCTTGCCTGGGCTGGGTGAGGCCGAGCTCGCCCAACCATCAATGAGGCTCGACATCGTCGAGCCACCTCCAGGATGGTGTCGCCTGGCGATGGCTCGACAAGGCCAAGCCTCACCGATGGCTGGGCAAGGTCGGCCTCGCGCAGCCACCAGCGAGGCCAAGCTTCACCGGACGTCGCCCAGCCGATCACTGGCCACGACGATGGCCAGCGACCAGCCAAAAAGAAAAAAAATAAAAAAATAAAAAATAAAATAAAAATATTAAAAAATTAAAAGAAACAAAAAAAATTATACAAGTTTACCAAAAGTATTTATGTTATTTTTCTATTCCAAGAACATAAATTTTATGCAATTACCAAACGCGTTCTTCTGTTCAAAAATTGTTCCCGGAAACAGAAATAGTTTTTTTATTTCTATTCTTGGAAACAATTTTTGAACAAAAACGTTACCAAACGCGTCTTAGGAGCCATATTGACTTGAAACCCTAATCCTTGTTATCTTACCAAAACTAACCCTTGCCTAAACCTTTATTTTAGAACTTGACTTTTATGATTTATCGGTTCCCATTGTCCATACGCTAGTATTTATTACTTTGGGCGGGTTAGGTTATGTAGACTAATGATCTCTTACATTTTCAAATTTGACGACTTTTGGTCAGCTCAAGGACTTTTAGGTGTGGTAGGTCATGAATTCTGGTTTATATAGACCAATGGATTGCCTATTCATTACCCGATAGTTGGTTTCAACCTAAACCCATTATTAAGTTAATTAAGATAGTCAAGTGCTAAGTACGAAGAGGATCCACAGCGTCCACATTAAGCCTCTCATAGATGTTAAATATACATGCCCGCAGCAATATATGATCACGAAGATTTGCGGGGAAAAGAAAAACCCTTGATCGTCTTGAGATCATTCATTCACAATTTTAGATTCTCTTAAGCACCTTTTTGTTTTCCCTCCGTAATTCTCTTAAGCAACTCTTGTTGTCACATTAAATAAGGTTCATAATTACGGCAAAGAGTTGGTCAAATGAAGGTGTTGCTAAGGAATACAAATAAAAGTTTGTAGATGATCTGAAAAGTTGGCAAATTGGGAAAGTAAAATAAACATCGTCAAGTAACTCAAGATTATTTAGGTTGGTAATTTATGAGAGTTAGAAAATATAAGGGATTGCCAAAGCAAACAAAAAGTTTGTCTCTAACTGGAAAATTTGGTAAATTAGAAAAATGCTATCAAGCATTGCTGAGGGTGGATATGGTTCCAAAATAGAATTTGAAAACTAGAATCGAACAGTGAAACTAGGTAACCGAACAGGTGGGAACCTATCCAATTCTAGGTTCCCACATGTGGGTAGGTTCCAAGTTCCAAAGATTGGAGAATCTCTTT
This sequence comes from Eucalyptus grandis x Eucalyptus urophylla, assembly GCA_028830015.1. Lineage (NCBI taxonomy): Eukaryota > Viridiplantae > Streptophyta > Magnoliopsida > Myrtales > Myrtaceae > Eucalyptus > Eucalyptus grandis x Eucalyptus urophylla. The sequence continues at coordinate 58,869,818 of CM054200.1, read as the reverse complement.
TTATAAGTAAGTTTCAAGTTTTAAATAGGTAGAACTTAGAATAAATTTTTATGTTTTTTTTTTTTTTTGTCTATGTCTTCGCACAACCCTGCAATATTCCATAGTATCTAATGATGAATACATAATATGAAACCACTAGACCCTAAAATCGATCCTAGATCTGTGACATGATAGATTTCAAGTTCAGAGTATGTAAGGTAGGTTCCAGATTCTAAAAAATGGAGAATTTATTTCAATTGGTAGATTTCAGGTTTCACTTAGAACCTGTACATAACCAAAACCACTCATCCTTAGTGTTGCTAGATAACTCAAAGGAGAATTGGTAACCTAAAACCAGGTGACAATTAAATTTGACAAAAGTTGGTAAATTACTTTTATTTAGGCTGATAATTTCATAAAGAGTCGGAATTATATGAAGTGTTAATAAGTTGTTCAAATTAAAATGGATAGCTTAATATAAAATTAGGTAATTTACAATGACCTGAAAAGTTGGTAATTTCATCAAAATACTGGTAAGTTTCCAAAATATTACCTAAAAATTGAAAAGTTATATTTTTTGCTAACTGTTTTTTTGTCACTTACTAAGGCTATTGAAATATTCCAGCACCGAAAGAAAATCTACGCTTTTGAACACTGCACAACAGAATCTTGTTGTCTTGTTTACGAGACTAGGTTAAGATTATCAAAGAAAGTATTCCATAAATAAGTCTACTAAATCAAGACAATCACATTTCAAGAATTTTTTAGAGTCACTATAGGTTGCACTAAAAAACTCTTATTATTCATATACCGTGATTAGCTTAGTCCATCACATTATTTTCTAGACAATAAACACTTAGATAAGTAATTGTTCGAATAGAAAGTCAACATAATGCAAGGATGCGTGGCCACTTACGTCGGAGTTTTACAAGGAAAGGCACGGAATCCTATCTGTAGTTCTACGCTTATGATTGGCTAGATCGATACAAGACCTTAATTTCAGAGATCTTCCAATTAATTAAAGATGGGTAAGAAGCTGTCCGTTGTACTTCAAGTAAAGAGTTGTCCACCAAAGATATAAAATGAAGATAGAAATAAATTCCGCCAAATTAAAATGAAAATTTAACGTATGCAAGCAAAGAAATGGTTGCGAGAGTGCTGATTATTCAGTTCTAATCGCCAATAGAGATTAAGGGATTGAGAGGACTTTCCTGTTTTTGAGCGGGGGTGTTAGATCCGATGAAGATGGCTTGAACCCAGCAAGAACCAAGTGACTTTGCTGAATAAGATAATCATCTGCATTTAGCGCAGAGTCCGATGGCCAAATCCTGTTTCTGATGTGGGTACGTGTCTGCTTAATTACAGCTGTTGTTGTTGCTCGTCGGACAAGGTTTTGGGATGCAAAACCTCTTGTTTCAAAAAGAAACAAACGGACAAATCTTCTAGGGTTTTCGTTTGTGCTTGCGTTATGCACTTTTTTTTTTCTTTCTATCTAAAGATAGAGCTTGTCCAATGAGGCATGTGCATGTGACTATCTCTCTCTCTCTCTCTCTCTCTCTCTCTCTCTCTCTCTGCGGGAGGTCAACTGTAGTTCCATCAGGAAATCTATGGGATCCCCGTGGGCCGTAATGTCATACTACGTGAAGAAGCCCACCGATAGACTTTCGAACCTTAAACAGAAAAGCTTGAGCTGCATCTCGCGCAAGCAACCCGCTTTGTCGACCATGTCAACGTCAACCACGCAACCAATGCAGTGTTTTGTCTTCATTTTTCTTTCGGCGTGATCAGTTACAATAATATATTTCAACGTCGTTACAAGCAATTCAATTAAATCCACACGCACAAAACTCTCTAAAGATATTGGCAAATAGTGTGAGACATTTGACATATTTCACTTACGGCGCGCTAGCTCCGTTGTAGGCCTTTCACCCACCCTCACTCACCCCAGTCGCAAGTGGTTACTATATTGGCCTACTCGGTGGTAACCAGTGCATGCAAGCATGCTCGACATAGAGTCTACCTTTTTTACCGTGAGGCCCCCAATTCTCTGTATATCTTTATCTTCTCAACAGAGAGGGAATATGGAGGAGAGTGTGGGGTCTCCCACCCTTGGGCGAATCTCTCACTTGTTTCCTCTTTGAACATTTTAAGGACTTGCTCAAGTCCATTTTTTCTTTCAAATGGGCAAAAAAAAATTAATGAAAAAGGAGCATTTTACTAAAATCTCGGTAAGTTTGTAGGCCCCAACCCCCCCTCCCCCCTTCCCCCGAAAAAAAAAAAAAAAACTGCTTATGCTGAACGTAATTTTAGATAAATAAATTTATTTAGATGATTATCAACTTGTAGACTAATAAAAAAGACAACAAAGACCTATGATATATAAACAAATAACCTCAAATTATATCCACCGGGACATAAATACCTCAAACTTTTTTTTCTGTCTTATAAAAGCATATTACATTTAAATTGCTCGTCGTAATTTTAGCTTCCATAGACTCTAGTATTTGTCACTTACTGTTACGGGCTTCCTAGACATAGGTAATGTACTTAATCGACATAAAACCAAAAGAGCATTCCCATAGCTCCGTGGATAATTTAAATTTGCTCATTGTGACCAAGTATCATAAACTTTTTTGTCTCTTGAAAAACCCAGAATTAATATCAGTGTGATAAATATACACTGGACAGAAGTGAAATAAATGGTATATATGTCACGCATTTATAAGTTTAGATTTTTCCGTAATTCTAAAATACTTTGAGGTATTTGTGTCACACTGGGTAAGTATGGTGTTTTGATGACACAAAAAAGAGTTTGAAATGTTTGTGTCACAATGAATAGAATTGGTTGAAGTTTTTTTGTAGTATTTGCCCTTACATAAAACATAAGATAGAAAGCAGTAAATGATGTTTGATATTTGAAATAGTTAAGGTACGGAGCGGGAACGGTCCCGAAAACCCACTTCGTGCTTGTTTTATATGCTCCGTCACGGGCGGGGCAACGGGAGGACATGATGGAGAATGATAAATGAGTCGATTTTCAGTATTCTATGGAGCCATATGTGGGCTTTTCCTTCGCTATATCTCCTTTATCTCTCCAATAGCGAATACTATTCTTCGAGGTAGAATTTAACTCGGTCGTACCAAGATCATTTCACTCTTAGATCCGTCCCTACATCGGCCTTGCCAAAAATATAAATCGAAAAGGTAAAAATGATTTTCTGATCATATTGCTAAAAGTTGCGAATGTGTACAAATAATAAACATAACAGTCCGCTATTTGGTGTCGGGCTTGTTATAGAGTAGAATCGCAAGTGATGTTAATTAAGAAAACTAATCGATTAATCACAACTGTCAATTTAAAGGAAAATTGTCCAAAAATTTCTAAACATAATGTACAATAGTTAATTTAGTCTCAAATCTTTCAATTATGCTAATTTAATCTAAACTTGTTGATATAGTCTTTTCGGCCAATTATTCCAATAATTGGTTTAGGGCTAAAATGACAAATCTTTCAAAAGTTTAGAACTAAATTAGTACATTTAAAAGATTTATGACAAAAATGTCAAATCGGCAAAATGTTTTTTTTTTGGACAAAAGGAGATACTGCATTCATTCATGAGAAAAACGAGTCTTACAAGACATCGATGGATAGAATTCCAAACAAAGAATTTCCGAAAGAGGAAGAGGGGGAGAGCTCACCCAATTTACGGGAAGTTTTCTAGCTCGGTGTGATCTGGCCACCCAATCAGCCGCCCGATTTGCTTCACGTGGACAATAGAGGACCTGGACTAAATTGCAAAGAATCAACATTTCTCTGCATCTTCCCGTAATTTCCTTCAAATTCCATGGGGGTTCGGCCCGGCCCGTTACCATCTCCACCAAACTAAAACTATCACTCTCACACACCCATCGAACCGGTTAACCAGAGAAGCTCCCCACGTGCGAAGTTACTTTTTCCCTTAAGTACAGCAGCCCATGCAGGAGAGAGAGGGCTTCAGCTTGTTGAGATGAAGAAGCCCTAGCTTCGAAAGCAAAACCCTCGACAACCATCCCCATAGAATCGCGGATGATTCCAGCGATTGAGCAGAGAAATTCGCCTAGAAACCACGAAGCATCGATGTTGATTTTCAACTCATCCCCTTCCGGCGGCTTCCACCGACCAAGTTCGACACAGGTTTTGGGTATTTCCCTTTTTCGATTTTGCCATCGATTGAAGCTTCGTTGCTGTTCTTGTGCAAGATCCACGAGATCTGCTGTTTGCGGGGGCTTGGCTCTGAAAATGAAGTTATTACGGGATTTCCAAATATTCCACAACACAGCCGCGATGAGTTCCTTCTCCGATGAGCCTTTCTTGCCTTCAAAAGCCTCCATGAGCCACTGGTCGAACCGCTTGATGTTGTTGGGATAGTTGATAATATTAATGCGTGGGTCTATCCATATAGATGTTGTCCATTTACACAGCAAAAATAGGTGTTCTATGGTTTCCATGTGCTTGGAACTGAACAGGCATAAAGGATCAGGAAGCAATTGCCTTATGTACAAGTTCTCCCGTGTAGGTATGGCATTTTGACACAGACTCCATAAGAAAATTCTCAGCTTTGGGGGTATAGCGATGGTCTAGATTCTAGTCCACAATGATCGTGGAGGTGTGAAGGAGCAAGATGCTCTATTTAGATCAGCTCTGGTAGAGAGAGGTGTGGCTCGGTTATAGCCACTCTTCACCGTATATTGGCTTGTTTGCCTTCCATAGATCCCCATTTGGATAGTAAATACCTTTCAATATTCTACTTCACAGAGCTGAAGGAGAGTTAGATAGTCGCCATGCTTGCTTTCCGAGCATTGCCCTGTTAAAATTAATCAAATCATTAAATCCCAAACCTCCCTCATCTTTCCTGGTTTTTAGAACTTCCCATTTTTTCCAATGCAAGCCTCTTTTTGAATCATCTTTCTGCCACCAAAAGGCTGTTATCCTTCTTTCTATAGCTCAACAGATTGAAATAGGGAGTTCAAAAACTGACATTGCATAAGTTGGGATGGCTTGTACAACGCTCTTAATCAAAACTTCTTTGTCAGCTTTAGTTAGTAACTGTTCTTTCCAGCCTTCTAACTTCGAGTTGACTCTTGCCAATATCCAAGCAAACATCTCTTTCTTAGTATGCCCCCATTCTATTGGATCACCAAGGTATTTGCCTGTTTTTTCTATAATTGGGACTCTGAGTTCCTTAGCTAAGTTTCTTTTCAAGGATGAAGGATAGTTTCTACTAAAGAAAACCCCTTATTTGTTTAAATTAATGGCTTGCCCCGTTGCATAACAATATTGATGAAGGATATTGGCTAGATTTTGGCATTCAATGATAGTTCCCTCAAGAAAAAATATTGCATCATTAGCAAAAAGTAAATGTGTCAGTGTATGGCAGAACCTGTTAAGTGTTATCCCCTTAATACTTCCTTCTGCTATGACTTTCTTCATCATCAATGTCAGGACATTTGCTGTTAAGATAAATAAATATGCAGAGAGGGGGTCTCCTTGTCTAAGGCCTCTCGAGGGAGTGAAAAACTGAGATGGTTCCCCATTAATTTTAACACTCAGGGACATCGTTGTAACACATTGCATAATTAGGGTTACCCATCTGTCACAAAATCCCATTTTCAGCATGCAATCTCTAAGAAAATCCCATTCAATTCTGTCATAAGCCTTTTGCATGTCCAGTTTCAAGATCGCCTGAGATTTCTTCTTTCTTTTGGTGATTCGCAGGTGATGTAGAACTTCCTGAACAATGAGGATATTATCTTGGATTTGGCGTCCTTGGACAAAGGCACCCTGTTCACGCTCGATAATCTCTAGAAGGTAAGTCTTCAATCTGTTGGCTAGAACTTTTGAGATAATTTTATAGCTGAAATTGCACAAGCTGATAGGTCTGAATTGGCCTATATTTTCAGGGTTTTTTTTATCTTCGGTATCAAAGTAATGTGTGTTTGGTTGATATGGGGATCAAGGGTACCTGTATCAAAAAAGTTCTGCACTAACTGAAACACATCTGATTTAATGTCCTCCCAAGATTGGTGGTAGAACAAGCCGTTAAAGCCATCGGGACCAGGGGCTTTGAGGGGCCCCATTTGAAAAACTGTTGTCTTAACTTCTTCCATGGTAAGAGTAGCCATTAGATGTGCATTGATTTCTGCGTTGACAGGGCTTTGGCATTGAGCTAGAATTGGCTGATAGTTCCTGGGACCTGCTGATGTGAACAAGTTCCTAAAGAAGGTCCCTATATGATTTTTAATAGCTGAAGTATCCCTGCACCAGCTGTGGTCTTCCAGTTGCAACATAGTAATCTTGTTTCTTTGCCTTCTTTGCACAGTAGTTGCATGAAAAAAATTTGTATTGCGATCACCCCATTGCAGCCAATCAATACAAGATCGTATGCCCTAAAATTTCTCTTCTTGGTTCCACAATTGTTCAATCTGCTTTACAATTTTGTGAGTTGCCTACTTGCTAGAAAGATAGGAAGTTTGATAAGTGATTTTTGTTAATTCCTTGTTGAGTGCCCTAATTTGAAATGGAGCATGTGCAAACGTAGCTTTACTCCACTTAGCAAGAGCTATTAATATTTCATTTAGCTTTACTGAGAATCTAGTCTGGCTCAAGGGTGTATTGTTCCATGTTTGCCTTATAATCTCTCCATACTCTACATGGTTTATCCAGTATGCTTCCATTCTGAAAATTCTCTTTCGTTTCTGACTTTCAGGATGCAACACAAGGAGGAGAGGACTGTGATCTGAGCCAATTGCTAGGAGGGCTTGTACTTCAGCATCATGAAATGTAAGTTTCCAGTCCATGTTAGAAAGGACTCGGTCTAGTCGTTTTTTGACAAAATCTTCCCCTTCCCTGTTATTTGCCCACGTGTATGCACACCCTTTGTTGTCAATGTCCATTAGAGAGCATTCATTTAAAAAATCTCTGAAAGCTACATTCTATAGTTGTTTGCTTCTCTTTTCCCCACTTTCTCCCATACATATAATATTTCATTGAAATCGCCCATGCAAATCCATGGGAGAGAATTGGTTGACTGAAAATCTTTCAATTGTTGCCATAACTTTAACCTTTTTTTTCCAAAATTTGTTGATGCATGAATAAAGGTGATCCTCATTGAATATCCACTATCTGAGTCGATGCACTCCAGATCAATGAATTCTTGAGAGCTTTCATGGAGTTTTAACCCCACTTCTTATTGCCATAGAACTGCTAAGTCTCCCGCAATTCCTTCTGGATTAACTGTAAATAGATTTGAAAATTTGAGCCTCCTTCTGATTCCTTCCACCATCGATGCTTTGTTTTTCGTTTCCATCAAAAAGACCAGGTTGGGCCTTTCAAGAGCAACTAATGCTCTCAATTCATGGAATGTCAGGGGGTTGCCCAGCCCCTGACAACTCCAACTGATAATTTTCATTTCGTCAGTGGTGGCTTATTAGGGCTAGCCACCAAAGCTCACTCGTTACCATCCTTAACGACCTGAATTTGGGTCTCCAAAAGGTCCGTGTCATCAATCAGTAGGGGAACTTGCTTTGCAATGCATTTTTGTTTCTTTGCCCTCTGCACCTTCATACTCTTCTTGCTACATTTGCCCATTTTCGAAAGAATCGGTTTAGTAGCTTCATAGCAGATTAATTGTTTACCATGTTCTGGATTTTTCAGGGAGCAATCAACCGGTTCTACTATCGTCTCCTGTTTATTAAAGTTATCTATTATTTTCTTGCTACAAGTAGGGCTTTTCTGAAGTCGCCCTCATCTTTGGCTACTATTTCCATTGCCTGTGCTGGAGGAAGATTGTCTGGTACTGTTTCCTCCACTATATACTCCTCCTCTATTTTTCCATAAAACGCTTCCCAATGTGGGCTATGGTCACAAGCTTCCGCCTTCAACCAGGGGCCAAATTTGCCAATCTTGTTCACTGCCCATGGTGATTGATTATAAGGAATGAGTTCACAATTTGTTGCGTAATGGCCAATTCTTCCACACGAATAATAGTAATGCGGCAAACGTTCGTATTTAAATTCCACCCATAGCCATTTGGTGCCAATATCCAGTATAGCCCCTGATTTTAATGGAATTGTTAAGTCCAAATCCACTCTGACTCGACCTCCTTTGTATTGTCCATTGCCCTTGGGATCCACTTGGACATCTAATACATGGCCTATTTTCTTTGCCAGGTCGTGGAATACTTCTTATGTTCGCCATCCAAGAGGAATTCCTCCAATACGTACCCAGAAAGCATTTCTGGAAAAGTCATAATAGTGCTCCGGAATTTCAGGTACACATTGTTTTAGAACAAGTAGGTTGTTGGCAAAAGACCAGGGTGCAGCTTGTAGAACTCTCTCTTTTTCCTCCTCTAATTGAAACACGAAATTGAAAAAACCTGGTTCTTTCTGGAAACAAACCACAGATTCTGATTTCCAAGCTTTCTTCATGGTAGTAAGAAAAGCAGGGAAGTTGACATTTGGTTTAGAAAATAATTTCCCGAATAAAGTACGATTACATTCTGCCCTCTTTTGTGGGGGGATGTCTGTGGAAACTTCAACTATATCATCCTCAGACCACAAATCACCCAGGCTTTTACACAGTGCAGCTAATCTCAAATCATTTTCTTTTTTTCCTTCCATAGTATCTTGTCCACAGGATAGCTATCTACAAGCTTACGGAGAGAGGCTTTAAGCAATTTGGATCAGGCAGAGTATGGGTAAGAGATTGAAGGGAGCTCAATAATGGGTAACACAGAAACCAGAGGTGCGGGGGTACTGGAGAAAGAGTAAGGGTTTGCACCATAAGAATTCCACTGCAGCCAGACGAAGTTCATCCTCCCGATCAAGTAGATAAGAGGTAATGATCCATATATAGAAACATTAGAGCCGATTTTTTATGAGCCAAACCGAGTTCTCACTATACCTCCCACTTCCACAGCAACATAAAGCTAGAAATCCAATGAAAAATCAAAGGAGGCGACAGAAGTTCCACCGACATGAGAAAATCAAAAACCCAGCCGAGCATCGAGTGCAAAGCGAACCCACCTTGTCAAGGCCCCATCTGCAAGATCACCAGGTCAAGTTGAGTTCAGAAGAAAAGGCGATGATGACTGTTCTATTGGGCGAAACAACACAAATCTGCACAGAGTCAAAGCAGGATAAGAGATTTTTTTGGAGTTTTTCGATATTGGGTTGCAAAATGTAAAGAAAACAAGAAAGGGATTTTAGTTGCAGAAAGCAGCTCAGGATTTAGGGTTTGTGAAAAGGGGGAGCTACCATAAGGGTAGGGAAGAGCTCGCAGAGGCGAGAGATTCCTAAATCGGCAAAATGTTTGCTCTTGACTAAATAATCTCTTATATGGAGCCCTAGGCTTAGGTCTGTTAAGTAAAATAAGTCCAAAAACCCTTAATGTCCCTTGCATGTTCAGATAGATTATAAGCCCACAACCCCTCAAATTTTGGATTACTTTCCTATTTTGAAACATGTAATCTTGAATAGATTACCTTAGATATATCCCTTGCATGTTCAAATGGATTATAATATGTAGTCTCCTATTTCGATCGATCTTGCATTATTAAGGATAATTTAACTAGGGATATCAAACATTTTGAGCCTAAAGATTGGACCCTCAATTGAATATTTCCTTTAGTTTCTTTGTTCAAGTTGGTCTAATTAGGGAATCGAATATTTGAACCCGAAAATTGGACCCCTAATTAAATTTTTCCTTCTTTTTGTGCGCATCATGTACTGATAATTAATAGTCTAAGTTAATATTAGTAATTATTAATATTACTCAAATAATTTCATAGACATCATCTAATCATTGATCGTGTAGAACTTTAGGTTATGCACGTCATTAGATTAGGGTGCATTTCATGCACATAGAATAAAATGCACGAGAAATTGCATAGCTTCTAGGAATTAGATTTGCATTTATGCATGCACCAGGCGTTACGTAGCAATTTAGGAAATCATAGATTTTATTTAGTGCATGACTAGGATCTGATATAAATTATGTCCTAGTTAATTCAGGTCATCATGTAAATTTAGGTAATTTGCCATTTCTAATACATAAAAAAAAAATCCCCAAAAACTTACATCCATATTTCATTCACATTGCATTTAATTGTAGAAATAATTCATGGTCAGTTCTATAATTTTCACGCTGCATGTTGAATGTTGTTTTATAATTTAGATGTCTCTAAGAATTAGTTTAGTTGATCATCTCACATAGAATGCATTTAGGATTAACGCATATTTAATTCCTTTATATATAGTATAATGTCGCATATGTGTGTCACGTAGTAATTTAATTCACGCATATCATCTAGCTTATGCATGCACAAGGAATTAATTTACGCATTTGCTAAACTAAATGAGAAATTTAGGTTGCATGTTAATTAGTCTTGCATCATAATCATAATTCATGCCTCATCGTGCATCATATCTATTGAGAAAACATTTAAAGATTTTAATACTGACAAAACCGTCCCTCATGATTTGTAGGGATGATCAATTTTTACCCTTGAATTGAAAACGGTCCACTGAGGACTGATTTCACAAAATGTGAATTGGGATCAATCAACTAGTTCCTGGACCCACTTGAGAACCAGACCACCAATCCAGTCCCGTTTCTGATGGATCCATGGAACCAGTTGTGTCATGGAGGCCAGTCCAATTCTGGTTTAACTTGAATATTTCAATGAATGGATGGCGAGCATCTCGGACGACAGTCCTATATGCAGTGCTAGGACAATGTCTTGATTCAAGAGGATTAAATCAGCAGAGATTTAGACCAAATCCTCAACAATAGCCCTAACACGAGTTGGTTTTCACATAACATCAACGTGACATTACTCTTTGTTCTCGTTCATAGACGCACCGAGACAGAAGATTTCGAAGAACCTCTTGCCTTATCGAGGAGAATTCCCGACCGCGATTACCGGTCAAACTTGCGCGAGGAGGTTCTAAATGGCATCTCCGATGAAGATGAGCATCAGTAACGAAGCTTCTAGGGGATAGGTCTGTCACGCCCCGAACCTCAAGCGTGCCAACATCCCACCATGGTCATGCAAATGCGACATTCCCAGGTAGTGTCGCCGACCCCATTCATTTACTATTGCGCAAGCAGAACGTATTATAAAACCCCTGACAATAAAATACGGGATAGAAAAGCAGAAAGCAAAATCACAACATAACACTTTCATAATTCAACAAAATTACAAACAGAGGTCTACGGCCAAAAGTATACAAAAGACCGACTCTTAAAAAGGAACTATCCTACAACCTACAAGTCGGACACGCATTCCAATCCTTATGACTTCACCTCTGCAACTCCTCAAGGCCAACCAAAGCTATCTGGCCGCTCCGTCCACCAGGTACCTAAAATTTTAATCCCACAACCGGGATGAGACATTGTCTCAGCAAGTTCAACCCCCTAAACCCCTATTAGAAATAAAATACACCCCGGGTGGCTTAGCCACATCACACAGAAGACTTACCTCATCTTAATTCCTTCTTGCAAATTAGCACAACTTGTATCACACAATCTCAGGTAATAATAATAATTCAAACAAATGGGAACGTCATCACTTTCATATAAATCACAATCGCACTTAGTGTGCATTCCAATTATTATTCACTGCCACACAATGGCACAGCCTACTCGCAGTTCGGCTATCTACTGACATTAATGCCAAGCATCGCCTCCCCCCTTGGAGCGCGGCTTCGTCATTACGTCGACGGCATTCCCGAAGGAGCATGGGTCCAGTTGGCCTAGCATCTACTGCGACCCGAGCCACGTCACTCTATTAACGGCATTTCTAAAGGAATAAAGGTCCAGTTGGCGTAACCACTACTACGACCGAGTTTTTCAACCAGCACACGACAATTCAATAATCAATTGCACAAATCATCACTCAATTTGCAATATGTAATCATCAAATTCATAATCTGAATACACAGCAGCAATTAGCACAAAATTCTAAGAATTTAGGGTCCCAAAATAATTTCCGGAATTTATTAAATAATTAAATTTATTCCGAAAATTAATTAAATAATAATATCCATATTTTTCACAATACACACTCAATTTATAATATCCAACCATCAATTTCAAAATCCGAATACACAGCAACAATCAGCACGAAATTCTGAGCAAATAAGGTCCCGAGATAATTTTCGGAACTTATTAAATAATTAATTTTATTCCGAAATTTATTTAAATAATGATATTTTAATAATTTCGAATAAATATATATTATTAAATTATTTAATAATTTCGGAATACTTAAATAAATCAAAAACAAATTCCTTTAAGTCACATCAAAGCTTATATTAATATAAACATTCACTTAGCCTTAAATTAAACACACTTTAAGTTAATCAAGCACCTTAATATAATCTACACTTAAATAAATTAAACTAACCACCTAATAATACTTAACATAAACTAAACCTCCCTAAGCATAATTAACCCTCTAAGCGAGGTTTAGTTAGCTAAACTCACTCGATTAATGAACCGATTGGACCAAAACGACGAGGACGACGCGAGGATCGACTTTCCTCAAGACGGGCCGAGCATCCGGGCTTGGGAAGGCGGCCAAAACGGGCCAAGACTGAGCTACCGCACCCATTTCTACAGCTACTGTCTTGGGGCCAAAGGAGGGCATATCCGAGCTCAATCGGGCAAAGGAACACGGGGGAGAGACGGCGGCAACTTGGGACGGTGTCGGACGGCGACTCCGGCGGCGGCGAGCAGAGGCAAACGACGAAGCTGGAGGGTCCTAGTCGCGCGAGTAGCAGCTAAGTTGAGCATGAGCCGACCGGTCGTGCAAGCGGAAGAGAAGCGACACCAGCGGTGAGCTAGCTTCGACTGGCTCACGGTGGCTCTCCGGCGAGCTAGACGACCAAGAACAGCGGATGACGAAGATGATGGAAGCTCGGGGGCGCTCGGGCTTCGGCGGAACGGCGAGCTGGCCAGCGAGGCGCATGCAGACGAGCGACGACCGCAATGGCGACGGCTCCGGCGACAAGCGGCGATGTCGAGCGGGCGAAGGAGGCGGACGAATGGTCCAACCGGTCAAGCTCCTCTCTCTCTCCTCTTTTCCAAAATCCAACAAGCTCCCTTGATTCAAGGAAGAAGATGATGGTGATAGCACCTTTCCAAGAGCAAATCCTCACCCTCCACTTGTCAACATCCTAGCCACTCTTGCCCCACACTCCACTAACTCAATCCTCCACAACCTCTTCCAATGGGTGCAAATTTCATTTTCCGCCGGGGCATAAAATCTTATACATTAATCTCTTCCATTCCATTCAATTCTCTTCTAATTGAGTCCAATTGAAGTCCATAAAATTAATCCAATGTCACCACACTTCAATTCACATCTTCACTTATCCGTAGAACCAACTTAAGTCCCAAAAGCGTGATCAAAGGCGGGCCTACTAATTTCTCGAGCCAAATTAGTCATTCTCTGATTTAATTGCTGAAAAATTCTGATTACATGAAAAATCTTCTAAATATGAGTTAATATTCCTAAAATGATTTGTGACACACCCTGACTTCCAATTTCTGAATTCGATCTCAATTTCACGGTTAATCTCAAGGTTTTAAATACAGACACAGGGTACCCAAATGACAGAAAAGCCGGTCCAGTGCCGATCGACAAAAATTGTGCGATCTAGTGGAATCACTCACACTCGATCACATGCCTCTGTCGAGTCGACCTATCTCCGGTCTCTAATCGATTTTTAACTATGCTATAATGACCCGTGCAGATTAGCTTGGTCGAAAGGTCATTTCCTAGTCAAATTCTCGAGTTTGATGCATTAGAATTTCTTAACGGCTTCACCCGATAGACTAATTATCCCATGAGTGATCAGTTCAGGGAAAAGAACTATATGTGTGCCAACGAAATGCCCGTTTCAATTTATTGAAATTAGAATTGGAAAATCGGGATGTCACAAGGTCCACCTTAAGTCTCCTTGGCCAGAAAGAGAGAGCAAGAGCGACGTGACTTAGGTTGTTCATAGTAACATTTTTGTTTCCAAGAACAATTTTTTTTTTATTTCTTATATAAATTTCTGAGCAAAAGAACGCATTTAATAGCTACACAAAATTTCTATACCCGAAATAAAATTGTGTTTGGTATGACCTCCATTTTTTTTTTTTTTACTTAGAATTTCTTTTAATTTTTTTAATAATTTTATTACATTTTTCTCTTTTTTTTCTTTTCTTTTTCCTTTTCTTCTTTATCCTCTAACCGGTCACTGGCCTCTGCTAGACAAGAGCTAGCGAGGTCGCCGATCTTAAGGGAGCCTCACCGACCACTAGTATGGTCACCTTAAGCCCCGCGTAGCCACCAGCGAGGCTCAACATCGCCCAGCCACCATGAGGTCGACCTCACTTGACTAGGAGACGCCAACACTAGACACCGCTAGGTCAGCCTCACCCGACCAGCGAGGCTCCAATGAGGTCATTGGACCTCGTTTGGCTGATCGCTAACTATCACTGAGGCTGACAACTGACTAGAGAAAGAAAAAAAGAAAGAAAAGAAAAGAGAAAAAAAAAATAGTATGGATTTGAATTTTTTTTTTTTTTTGTGCCAGAGGAACCGCTTTGGTCGACAGCCGCCACATAAACCCCCAGGTGACGCTAGCCCAGGATCCACCACCAGGGCGCCACACGTAATACACATAATGGTCTACCAGCATCCTTGCAACGCAAGTTATAGGAGCTTCAAACACCTGACCTTTCCCTTCAAAGGCAGGAGCCTACCCAGCAGAGCCACCACGGCCGGTGATTGGATTTGATTATTGAGTTGTTCCTAAAAACAAAAAGTAATTTTTTTCTTTTTTTTTAATTCTGTTTTAAATCTATTCCCGAAGACAAAAACTTACACAAACGAATTTCTATCTTATTTCTGTTTCGAAGAACAAAAAATTAAAAATTAAAAAGAGAAACATGAACGTTACCAAACACGCTCTTAATTTCTCCTCTAAAGGTAGCCAACAATTGTATGTATGGGTTTGGTCAAGGTGGACGGCTCCACACCTGGAATCAGACCGCTTCCAATGGGAACCGCCTAGAGCCGTCCTGTTCGAGTAGTTCTCGATTTTTTTACACACTCCTAATAATTTGTGGTTTGACAATTGCTTGTGTTGCTTTTATTCATATGCTTTTGTTCATATGACTATTGATGACTCAAAACCATTGAAACTATCCCGAGTGCTAAGGGAAAGAACTTGAAAAAGTAAAAGGCTCTTATGGGTGAACAAGTAAAAGAGAATGAGAAGTTCGTAACAACTTGGAGCATCTAATAGGTGAATAGACGCGAGAAAGTCTAATTTGCATGCGTACTCGGGAAAAATCTATGTTGTTTGATGAGCACAACAATCGCCACCTTGCGCATGACGCAAGGCCGATTGCCAATCTGCCGCACTCAAAGAAGTTGGCCTGCACGAGGAGCAACGGCGCCGCCGCAACATGAGTGGATTCGATGTCTAGAGTGGCAGGGAGAAATTTCCTGAGGACCGCCATGTCAGGTTCTTCCAGGACTCGAGAGAGATCGCATCCCACCACGGCCTCCAAGTACTCGGCGCCTTGGTCGACACATT
This sequence comes from Eucalyptus grandis x Eucalyptus urophylla, assembly GCA_028830015.1. Classification (NCBI taxonomy): domain Eukaryota; kingdom Viridiplantae; phylum Streptophyta; class Magnoliopsida; order Myrtales; family Myrtaceae; genus Eucalyptus; species Eucalyptus grandis x Eucalyptus urophylla. The sequence goes on along the minus strand of CM054200.1, from coordinate 58,854,203 downwards.
CGAGCGAGAAGTCGTCGAAAATTCATCCCGCAAGAGATAGAAGCAAGCGAGGACCTCCGACAACGATTCCATCAGCTGCCGCGACCTCTCGGAGGCAGCCCGGCCACCGCTGCCGGTGTCGAAGAGAATGAGGGGCGTATGAAAGATGGGATAGAACTGATCGAAGAGAGGGAGAGCTCGAAGTATGTGAGCTCGGGGGGTGTCGGAGACGAGGGTTTGATGGTCTCTCTCTTTACATTGTCGACCTTAACGGTCGTGTCCATGGTTGAACGCTTGTGGAATTTCTTGTTTTGGTGGGACAATAGAAAATACTAGTTTTATAGTAAACTGCAGTTATTCTTAGAAGTATTTGTTTAAGTTATATAGTAAGCGCTTACCAAAAATTTGCTGCACTTTTCAAGTCAATTTTAAAGCAACTTGTCAGTTTTATAGTAAGCGCTTACCTAGTTAAAGTAATTGTGGTAGTGGTAGTATATCATATTTTTTTAAGCAAGTTGTCGTCTCCACAAATATTACTGGAGCCACAAGTCAACGGTATGTTCAATGAAAAGACGGATTATTTAGACTTGGATGTGATCCTGGGCATGTATACCTATTGTAGCAGGTGAAAGCAAATCAACCTATATGATCTACTGAATCCGATTGGGGCTGTCAAAATAGACCACAAATCCATATTTTAACTCTAATTCACTTAAACAAATCATATATAGGTTACTGCAAATCTGAAATATGAGTTACAAATGGGTTGTAAAGAGAAATGCCCAGAAAAGATGGATTTTAATGGATCTACTATAAACTCACTTATATGGTACGACCCAATCACCCGATGGGAACCTAGCAAGCGACTTCCTGCCTAATTCCACCACGTTCTCGATCAAATCCATCAAGTTGCTACCCTTCGCCTCGCCGTTACCTTCACGCACCGGTCTATAACCTAACCCCTTAAGGCTGGGATGGTGTGAGCTTCACTATAATAATCCGCCATGCCATGTGACGGATGAACGATTCGCTTAGATTTATTTATGGTGGAGTATCGGTTAGGCTTTGATGCCGGGGGCGCCGGGGGGGGGGGGGGGGGGGGGGGCGTCTTTTCAGAAGCTCTTCTGAAGGAGCGTGCATTATTCCGTAATTTGTCCTTTGAATCATCCAGGCCAGGTCCAATCCCGATCTTTCGTTGGCCAAACCTTGAAATGAGCACATTACCATGTCGTGCTTTTCTCTTGCTGCAATGTCACGCGTGCTCGCTTCATCCGACGTAAGGGTTGTCTTGTCCATGTTTTAATAACATGATATTCTCTTGATGACGCGAAACGAACTAACATGATTTCGACTCGCAGTGGTCCCGATTGAGACGAGTACTGCACTTTGCCCCCCCTCATTTATGTGTCTGGGCCAGGGATGAGCAAAGCAGACCGACCGAATCGGAATTATCTGGACTTAGACCAAAGAGGCCAATTATAGGCAGTTCGAAGAGGTATCGAGTCCGGTTCTTGGATTTGTATATTGACGAAGATGGATGACAATAGATTAAAGAAAGGTGACAATCCATCTTAACTTTAGCTATTAAGGGCATGTTTGGTAACGTTTTTATTCCTAAGAACAATTTATGTTCATATTATTTTTTTATTTCTACTCCTAGGATGAGTTTCCGAATATTCGAAAGCATCTAGTAAGTACACAAAATTCTATTCTTGAAATTGAAAAAGAATAAAAATGTATTTGGTACCATCTTCAATTTTTTTTATGACGTAAAAATTCTTTTAATTTTTTTGATAACTTTTTGAGATTTTTCTATTATTTTATTTTCTTATTTTCCCCTCTCTTTTTCCTCCTCTTGTCAGTCGTCAAGCCTCAATAATTGCTAACAACTCGCCAAAGACGAGAGTCGACAACCTCCCCAGCCTCAAGGGACCCTCGCCAGCCCCTAGTGGGGTCAACCTCACGGTGAGGTTGCCAGACCTCGTCTCTAGCCAATTATCAGCCATTGCCAAGGCGACCGGCTAAAGGTGTTAGACTAGGAGATTTTAAGTACAGCCCTTAATCCAACCTTGGACTTCACATGATCAACCACAAAGGAACAGGTTCATTACATAAAACATCATCGAACATTCTCATCGCAAGTTTGGCTTTACTCGGCATCCCAAAGATAGGAGACCTACCAGACATGTTTCCGTCGATGAACACGAGGGATGAGGGACGGAATTTTATTTCTGTAGCACCTGCGCGATTATCTCCACCGTCGGTGCTCCGGCCAGGGATCGCCATTTCCATCACGGCTCACGCGGACCGGTCCAGGCGCTCGGGTTAGGAGCGGCGTATCGCAACAGATCCTGATGCTTCTCGAACGCCGCCATCTCGGCTTCGCCCAGCGTCACCCACGCCTCTGCTCCTTGGCCGTCCCTGGCGTCCGTCAACACCACCACGTTCATCTGCTCCGACCTGCATAAGCTCGTCCACTCCGGCTTTCCCCATCCGAAATCGACTTCGTATAATCCGAACCGACACCAGCTCGTGATCCCGTAGAAGCTCGGCCCGTATGTACTCATCAGCTCACCGACTGCTTTATTCAATTCGCACATCGTCGAAAAGCTCTCCGACCCGCCAAATTTTTTCGCGTCATTTTCGAAGAAATCCTCCATTCCCACCCTCATTTTAGCCACTAGCAATGGAAGGAGATCCTTCTCCTGGTGCTCGTCATTTTCGTCTACTTCTGCTGTGAAGTAGCTGATCAAGCATCCGACAGAGCTCGGCGGGAGCGGCGGCTCTGTTCTCTTTCGGATGTTCACGGCTTGCGCGAGAAGAGAGCGTCCAGAGGACGCAGCAGATTCCATCGCACATTTCCATATGAAGGCCGAAATGGCTTCCACGCGAGTGGGCTGAGCGGCGGTCGCGCTCGCCGCTCTAGCTCGGAGAGCCGCAATCTCTGAGGCCCCAAAGCCGTACCTCCTCGACTGGCACTTCTGCTTCATCATCTTCACCGGGCGGAGGCTGCTCAGAGCCTCGGAAGAGGGGAAGAGAGTCGAGGCGGTACTCAAGTCTGGAAGTGGCAGCTCGGCCACGGAGCCTCCGCCACGAGCCACGGCGGCCCAGCTGTGGAGGAACGAGCTCAGGGTCGATGTGTCGGCAATCTTGTGCGACAAGCAGACCCCAACTGCCACTCCTCCGCTGTTGAAGAAGCTCAACTGGACAGACACCAAACGACCGTGGAACGATTCCGGCGACTCGATGTCCACGGGAAGGAACAGCTTCAGCACATCCGGGTCCGGCAACTGCAGGATCTCCTTAAGGCCGATCCCCGTCACTCGAGCCTCGAAATAGTCCGCACACTCGTCCGTGCAGTCAACGCACACGTTGTCCACGATCCTACCTGCAAAGGGGTAGAAACGAGCTAGGGTTTCCGACAACGACCGCTTCATCCGCCCCAGTATTTCACGGCTCTCAGGTCCATCACAAGGAGCGTTGGCGTAGAAGAGGACCAGCGGGATGTAAACAGGAGGAGCAAACTGGTCGAAGGCGGACAAGGCGAAGCGCCGGAGATGGGCGGGGGTCGGAGAGGACGGTCTGATCGTCTCTTTAGAGATGATCTCCACCTTCATCATCTCCATTGACGCCTTGTTTTGCTTGCTTGTCCTGGAGCAGAAGCTAGAATGACTGGCAAGACAGAGAATATGGAAAAGGAATTCATTGCATTGGTGTAGGTCAAGCTTTATGAAAGGGATATCTGCAATAATCAAGTGGGCGATGAAAATGAAATTTCTGGGTTCTCATGTAAAGTAATGCTCTCTTATTTCATGAGCTAGTCTTGGGTTCATAAATTAATGTTAGGGGCGTTTTCACTGAGGGCCCTAGGAAAGGGAACGATATGGGTTTTAACAGGTCTTGAAGATCTTGCTCAAATCTTTTAAACGTCAGATGATTAAATTAAATAAATGCGAATTCAAGATTGGCTGCTCATCTTCTTGGACCATGCCTCCCGGGAGATGACGTCAGCAACCAGGGACGGTCGGTTGCATTAGTTATATATGGATCGAGCGAAAAAAGAATTTGTCCGAACCCGGACCCGAGCGTCGGGAGCAATCTCGACCATTGATCATGGGGTGCCCCCCGGCAGATCTAGCCCCTCGCCGGAGATTCCTCGCATCCTCGTGAAAGAACTGAGAGTTGGAAAAAGATGAGGAGCGCGTGAACATGCTCGCGAAGAGCCGATGACTTGGTAGATACGGCTATGTACGTGAGATCATACAATGTTCTGGGGCTGACGATGTTCGTGCACTTTACTTCTGTTTAATGTTATGAACTTGCTCTGCCTGGCCAGGGTGGCATTTGGAACATCGCAACAGTACGTTTAGTTGGACCCGACATCGATCGATGGCTAAAACCAAGTAGAAGATCTTCGACATTCTCTCTTTTTCACCTTCTTTAACTTTTGTTTAAGAGCTTTTTTCTTAATTGTAAAATCACCCTAAACCAATAGCTTCGATACTTATAAAGTGGCTATCAAGGTTTTAGTGGCAAAAATCTGAAACTGCTGACCAACGGATGAGCCAAAAATGGAGCCAAAACTGAAGATGAAAGTATCATTAAGATCAACTGCAAGCTGAACCGAACTCGAAAAGTTGACATAAACTTCACTTCTCTTTTGGGCAAGTCGATTCTGTGTATGACACTAAGCTAATAAACTTTCTTCTTGTTAGCGAGGTGATACGATGAGACACGGACATTGTTTTGACTCGAATTCATATGGTAGAAGCAATTTGATGAAAGAAACAGAGAGACAGAGAGACAGAGGCTTTCATGCCTTCAAAGTACAAAAATTGATCAAGGGAATGATCTGAAACAGTAAGCAAAAGCTCGTGCAGAATATAGGGGAAACAAAAAAACAGGGTGGATCGATTACAGTAAATGTTTTTGGCCTTCGACCAATGTCAAGTCATCATCCTTCGCTACATTACAGAATACTCCCTCCAATGAAGATAGTATACAGTGGCATTCCATGAACATCAACCAATTTCCGAATCCTACAGTGAACCCCACTAGCCAAAATAAACGAAGCCGCTAGAACCAACAGCCGAGAGATAAGTGTTTGTTCTTGCTAACCTGAAGCCATTCGAGACAATGTTTTCGCGACAACAAGCACTGCCTCGTTGCTCGTGGCTTTCTTCGCAGCGAGTTCTTCCAAGCGTTTCCATGTGGTCTCGCGTCTCACTTGGACATCTTCTTCCTTTGCCTCGTCCTCCTGGAACTTGGTCAGGCATTCTTTGAACAGTTCGGGGTCAAGATCATAAAACAATTTACGGACATTCAGGGTCAAGCTTTGAACAGCCTGGTTCCAGTGGTTCCTGGCATTTTTCTCAAGGGCAGGGAAGATCATTGGCAATATTACACTGCGATTTTGCTTGATTAGATTCTCGATGTGGTCATTGTTCCAGAAAAACAGTGCTCGTTCAGCCACCTACAATTGAAAACAGGTATGCAAAATGAGAATAACCGTTGTGAAGCCATACCAGGCCCAAGATATGATTTAGATATGGAAAATAGCCATACTACTGCAGAAGTGCACAGCAGCTCCAGCAAATTATCAGCATTAAGCATTATCCAATGCTATTAAAAAAAAAAGTAAAAGAACAACGGACGAAGCAATAACAAATTGAGTTCCAGCAATTTCAGCTTCGGCCAAAAATTGATTTACGAGTGCTGGTCCAAAAATTAAGCCTCTCTATCAGTAGAAACATGTCAAAGAATGCCTAAGTTTCATGTTCTGGAATAACTGAAGGACAATGACATTTTCTTTCAATTGAAAACCAAAGAGCTACATATGAAGGACATCATTAAGTATGTATGTATGTATGTGCATACTAACAGCGTAGAATTTAATCAGATATAATAGTTACACCACTCAGAGATAGACGGCATTATTAGATCACAATTAAATAGGTATTACCAGTGACAAAATTCCCACTAAGCTCCAAAGGCCAATTTTCATCAAACGGCACTTTTCTTTCTGGCAATCAAAAACAAGAAATAGCATATTCAAATTTAATCTAAGCTCTGTTTGTTTGAGTGAAAGAATTTTCCGCAAATCTAGTTTTCTCAACTTTCACTCGTTTGGTTTGCTAAAAATGAACAGTCAACAGAAAACTATTACAATCAAGAAAATGTGCATGCTTAAAATTAGGAAAATGAATTCCTTAACTTGAAAGGAGGAAAACATTTTCCTGGAAAATAATTTTCTGGAAAGCATTTCCCTTTATCAGAAGTTTTCTCCAAAACAAACGCACCTTAAAACAAGCTCTCCACCAAAGATAAAGTAAAGAAAACTTCGATATTGATGCAAGGGGAGAAAGAAAGAATTGGAGAAAGGGACAAAATATATCCATAACACTACTTAAGTAAAGGAAAATAAAAAAGAAATCAACAGATCAAAAGAATGAACCCACATCTATTAGAATTGCCACAAGGAGGAATTTGCCAGTTAAAAATATTCATGCTCAATGACCTTGTGAGATATGATGAGTTCCACAATTAAATTATCAGAGAACGTGACCCAAAGAAAATGAAATTGTCTTTGGCAGAAAACAGACCATGGTAAAACAATTCACTACCCCTTTGCCATGAGAAATTGAATTTAGAGGCTCCATGAAATTAATCATATATTTGTGGGAAAAAAAAAATACATAGCACTACAGTGAATTGCCGGACCAGCATCCTCTGGCGATATATCAAAATGAAACCCCTAATAGCTAGCGCCTAAAAATAATACTTCTCATTCATATACCATTAAACACTCGCAATGTAGAAGTCATCAAAATGGTTTCCAGCTCAAACAAACACAGAACAGATATGAACACACATCTTTAGTAACTAAACAACTAGACATCGAGCAGGGCATGAGTAACATCCCATAAATATTTATTCTAAGGTTAGATCATCAACAACCATTGAATTGGACTTAAAATTATTGACCGCTTCTTCTAGCAAGCATGCGCGAAACTATACCAAAAGCATACTGAAATCATTTTTTAATAACTATGAAATAGGATTGTAGTTGGGTTCTCTTTGAGGAATCGAAGAGCTAAAAAGCAAGCCCCAGCAATGGCCAAATGTTTAAGTATTCAATCCATAAAACTCAATTCACATACTTGTTACTTGTGCTTTCTCAATTGCAGACAATACTCAACGGAGAACATTCTTGTCCTTATTTTCCTAGAGCTTAAAAATAAAAATAAAAACGTAATCTCAGCAGATCAATAAGCCTCGAGTATGAAAGTGCATCCATAAAGAAGAAGCCAGGCTTCTGGAATGAAGAGATCTACTTTAGCCATGCAAAAGTGGGAGGCTAGAAACAAGAGAGAGAGAGAGAGAGAGAGAGGGGAGGGAGAAGGGGGAGGGAGAAGGGGGGGTTGGAGTTTTAAGGATGAGATGAAGAGTCATGACTTTGCAAACTTAAAGTACAGATGACAGGTTGCTTAAAAGAACCTGCACCATAGACTTCTATCCCTTCATATTTGTGTCCAGATCTGCTTCCCATTGGCAATGCCTCTTAGAACCAGTATGTCTATGTACCAAAAAATTGACCTCATAGAATTATCTGGCTAGCCTGTGCGCTTCGGTTTTTCTGGTGGTTTAATTCTTTTATAAAAAAATACGACCAAAAGACAAGAAACATAACAAAACCTCTGGCAACTATCTACCTGACACAGATCTTTGAGTGAAATAACCTGATAGATAAACTCGAAGTCAAACCTGCAGATTCCTAAACTCATGACATGGAAAATGTAAACCCAACTAAATCGTAAAGAACAGAGTACCATCTGAGTCAAAGAGTATCGCCAGATTGGACATCGAGATGAAACTACTTTAGTTTAACCTTACTCATTCAAGTTCATCGGATGATGAATCAAAAGAATGCGCTTGGATGACTCTACAGTCAACTGTTCTTTAGCCCTGATAGGCCAAAAATAAGTACCAAATCCACTCAAATAATAACCAGCGTCTATATCGACTACAAGGGAAGTGAACTATCAAGAATCAAAACTAAAAGTTGCTCTAAATAAAACAGCTACCCAATGCAAAAAGGACATTAGAAGACGAACTTACCAACAGGAATCATAATTGCCAAAGTGTGTAGCTTGATGGAGACTACTGGAACATATTCCAACTATAGTATGCCAATTCTAACGCCTAAATCTTCTCTCTTTCCCTAAATTATGATAAAGAACACCATGTGCTACATCCTGCTCTGACTGCTTCAGTAAATATACACTGGCAAGCAATCAGTGCATAACACAACAGAATAGTAGCACATGATTGTTAACCATTCTCCTTCTTTTATCCTGGGGTTGCTGGAGGTGGGGCAAATCGACCTTACATCAAGAACGACAATGAACATGAAAGACATGGATCCTAATTGACTTGAAGCAAACAATGCAAAGCAAAGGGATGGACAAAAAGAAAACAAATTCAATGTTGAGTGCAACTTTCGTTCTTGGAACATAGCTGCCTCCATAAAGGTCTAAAAAGCATACCTCAAAAATCAGTAGATGTTAAGTACCGATAGTTTTCACAGCCGCATGCCATATTGTAAAGCACATCACAGCCGCATGCCATATTGTAAAGCACATACTTTTCACAACCGCATGCCATATTGTAAAGCACAATGATATTATAGGACAAACCACTATCTCCCGGATTGCAAGGGCACACACCTGAAAATGTGAACTGCTCAGGCATCGAGCAATTTGTCGAAACAAGGGCACCATGCATCGTTGAAACTCTGGTGGCTGAGTTGCTTCTAAAACTTCCTCCAACTCACTTAAGAACATCACTTCTTTTGAACTATTTGTAACCGGCCAGTACTTAAGAAGACCCCTGATGACGGTATCAGCAAGTTTGCTATCCTTCTCCACAAACTGAGTAATGCAGTAGGATAACTGTTGATGATACATAGCCAAGCACTTTGGCTTATGCAGGGGAATCAGTGCTCTCACAAGAAAAAGTTTATGTTCTTCTTTCAGTGGCAGAGCAAACCCATTTATAATGCTACCGAGAATCTCTAGAAGTTCGGCAATGCCATTATGCTTCTCAGTCTCGAAAATAAACCGGTAAAATATGTTGTTGATGACTTTCCTAATGAATGGGCGATGAACCATAAATTTCCCGTAGATACGGTGCAAAATAGTTTTTAAGTATTCCCTTTCTCTGGGATCTTCTGAGTCAAACAGGTCTAACAATTTGAGGATGAAAGAGTGATCAATGTATCTTTTGGCCAATTTAGCGTCCGTCTCTGATGATGCAACAAACCTGAAGAAGAACTCGTAAACAAGCTGCAAGTGGGGCCATGCAGGATCCATCAAAGGTTCCTCTTCCTCCAGATCAAAGGCTTCGGTGGCTTTGTTCTCACGTGGTTGAGGAGTTAGTGCCCTAAATAAGTTGATGGATACCATCTTTGTGGCTTCCTGCATTACTGTTTCAGCGAACTTCGCATTAACAGAAGTTACATAGTCTACCAGCTCTAATAGCGTCTGCCGCTTGATTTCCTTCTCCCTAAGGTTCTTTGTTGGGTCAGTGAAATCAAATATAACGCAACTCAGATTCAGCTTCCTTATTAATAAGTGCTGCTTCTCAGAACTCGATACATCTTTAAATCCAGGCAATGCTTCATAAGCAGAAGACACCATATACCCATTAAGTTGGACATTTGAGTTCCGTGAAGTCTTGTTGCCATGATTAGACCCCTTATCTGAAACATGGTTAGGAGCAGAGCTTGACGTCGGGTTCAGAGCCCCAGACTTAGCACTTCCTAGCTCACCACTTCTCGAATTGATCGAAGCATTGGCATATGGATTAGACCCTCCACCACTATCACGACTGTCAGCTGATTTTGACGATTTACGTGGAAGCTTGCTTAGAAACTGTTTGAACATTATTCATACAATGCACTAGGCGTAGCCTCTTCCCCGGAGAAAAGCGATATCAGTTCCCAAGAGATGGCAAAGCCCCTCCTTAGCAAATCAGATTCCCCCACAACATATTACACACCCACTTAAGCAACAAACACAAAGATTCAGCTACCAATTCGAACAAGAAAAAGGACGCAGATCATACTGTGCAACAGCTACGAATAATCTCCATCAGCAGAAGAAGAGGAAGAAGAAGACCATAAAAAACCCTTCTTCAAGTCCATGCCCTGATGCTGAATTTCACCATCATCTGTCCTCCCTCCGAACTCGAAGCACCTAAAATCCCAAACTTCTTCCGACCCTATTCTTAAAACCCAATGAGAATGCAATAGCCGCTCCAATCGAAGGACATGGAACGACCTTCCGATGCTCAGCTCTAGAAAACCCTCATTTTGTTCTCTGATCTTGGCTCAGAATGAGAGAGCACCAGAGCATATTCACCAACATTCGCTGTCCCCCTCGCGTTCCAGCCACCAAAAGGCAACCCCCAAGAGCGAGCAACAGCAACCCACTAATCGACCCGAACAAAAACCGTGAAAAACCAACGAGCGACAGCACGACCCAGATTGAAAAACGAGTGAGAGAACTGCAAAGAACTGCCAAGAGGAGGTACTTACAGAGAAAGAACTCGACTTTCGCTCTTTTCCCCCGATTGGGTTCGCGTTTCTGGAGAAATTCTTGCGTGTTTTTCCTAAAAAAATTCTCCTTTTTATCTCTCTCGTGATGGTTTTCTTCCTTTTTCCGGGAGAAGCAGCCACGAATCACTCCGCTCGCCTTTCAAATGGCGCTCTCGGATTCATCTGACAACCTTTTTAATGCTTAAAGAAAAAAGATAGCAATATCGGTCAAGTCAAGAAACGCGAAACCGGCGATTTGGACGAAAAAGAAAGGAAAAACCCCCCCTCATCGATCCCCACTATTGTTTAACGCCAGGGGGTCTTCGCAAACGTGCTGTTGACTCTGAAACTTTTGGCCATTTTTTTTTTGGACATTTCCCGTTTCAACTTTCAAACTCCTTGATTCATCTTAGCTCTGCTGGAAAGTTTTGGAGTAATCCGTCCACTGAAATCATGGGGGTGTTAATTTGAAGTTTCGAGGCGAGTCAGGTAAGGAGAACTTGATTGTTAATTCACGAGATGGTGATTTGATCCGACACAGGGCTCCATCTAGTCGTGTAGACAGGTGAGACTTTGAAATTCTTGCATCATGAGGGAGATGTGGTCAAATATGTCGCCCGTCGAAGAGGGTACAATTCCGGTCGTCCTTATCTTGTGACCTTTCCTCGATTCGATTATTGCTTTGGTTCACATGTGATGATTTTATAAAGGATAGATTTTGACTTAATTGCGTGATAATTATTAGCTAATTATTTTTCTTAATTTATCGAAAAGACCGACGTAACTAATAGCTCCGCCTCGACCACTGTTTTCGCTTGCTGCCTTCACCATTTCTGCTCTAATCACCAACATCTCTATGTTGATTTGCGTCATGTGTAGATAGTTCTGACATGCGGCAATTTACACATAATGAGTGGAAATATTTGCGCCATGTGTAGGTAATCCTAACACACAACAGTTTACACGTGATGAGCGAAAATTCAAAAACGCAACCTCCTTTCTTGAGTTAAAAATTTACCCCCAATGCCACAATCAATTGTATTTTTTGTTCTAGCAAGACACTCATTCATAGTTGAGAACAAAAAAAGATTAGGACAAGTTCTTGGTAGAACAGGAAGGGTCAAATGAGGAATTGAAAAGAATAATTGATGGATTCGTACCAAAATTAAAAAAAACATAACCCAATTAACCAAAAAGAAGAGGGTCATCATAACAAGGTCTCTCTATCTATCTATCTATGGTACCATTGGGAGTGAGAAAATCGTAAATTCCGCATCGAAACATGGAGAGCTCGTTGTCAAATGGGCCACAACTCAATCGATTGAGAAGACATCCTTAGTACTAGGAAATCCGCACCACGTGAAAGATTTGGATTCTTGAGGAGTGTCATGAACTATACTTGTCCAAAGGAGTCTTTTCCAAAGGGTATTCACAATGAAAACATGATCGCAACTTCCACTGTTAAGCTTGTGACAAACTCATGTAGCCATCAAGGATCATCCTTGAAAAAAAAAACAAAAAAGGTTAATACCACTTTCCCATCATAATAGATTGTTCAAAAGGATGAAAAATGTCAAACTAATATACATGCGATAAATTAGCCCCAAACTAATGCACTATAACAAAATTACTACCCGTTAATTTCCATTAAATTTTATCATTAAATTACTAAATTGAATAATATATGGTAGCTAACAGATATATCAGTATATGGTTTTACTTTCCATTTGTCATATGTGTAACCGGTTTGTGGTTTTTCGTTGTATTAATGTAATTTAACGGAAACTAACAAAGAGTAAATTTGTTATAAATATATCAATTTGAAGTTTTTGATAATTAAAAAATTAGTTTAAGATAAATCCATCACAAAACCTATCAGTTTGGGATTTTTTGTGATCAAAAATTGGTTTTAAAAACCACTGCTCGCAGCGGCAGCGCTGGCTTCGCGCTCTCACCCTCATCCGAGAGGGGGGGGGGTTCGAATCCCAATGCTGTCATTATAGATTCTTAAGTGTGGTGCCCTAGTGGTGGGTTAAAGGCTAGTGCCGCCCCTGATTTACCTTGCCGGCTATTGACTGTACGGGGGTTCCAGGGTCATAAAAAAATTGATTTAAAAAAAAAATTGTCACATGTATACCAATTTTGCTTTTTTTGTAAATTAATCCTGAAAAAAAATAATGGAGTTGAGATCTGAGAGTCTTCTTTATAAAGAGCATAAGTATATTCGAATAATCCAAAAAAAAATAAAAGGACATAATCTAGGTTTTGAAAGTTTATTAATTTTATCCCTTTTTCCCATACATAAAGTGGCCTTTTCCTCTTGCTCAAAAAAAAAAAAAAAGTGGCCTTTTCCTAGGGGCTAGCACTCTTGAGTGGATTCTGTTCTTTGCAATTTTCTGGCATGATGGTACTTTGGAATTTGGATTAAACTCTGATCCGCAAATTGCTCAGATGAATGAGTTGGTTTTGTCACTGGACAAAGCTTAGACTTCTTCCAGATTTTGATCGGAAGAGTATGAACAAATCGAGTTGGTGATGTGTGGGGGTGTGGACCCAATATGAGTCGTGTTACTAAACTTGTGTTATATTAAAGTGATCAATGTAGGCTAAATGGATCAATATGGACTGGGTCATTTTAGACCCGATCCAAATCCAATCCTGCCCGCCCATTTGATGGATCTTAGTGCAAAGAACAACAAGCTGCGCCACCTTCATAATATGAGTTGGGCCAGGCCACGAGTAGAAATTAGGCGGAGGCTCAAGCATGCTCGGGCTCATTGGGCCTAAAACCCATAAAGATACAGCTTGTCCCCAGAATCAGTACATTGATGTACGATGCGCAAAATTCAGACAAAAAAAAAAAAAAACGCATATGTAAAAAAATAAATTAAATTAAATTGACGATGAACAGAATGATTGCATTCTCCTAATGTTCAAAATTTCCTAGCTGAAGATAAATTGAATTACAAGTTTTTATAACGATTAAATCCAAAGTCAATTATCCAAGCAATTTAAAGTATCGTTATGGCATAAAACGCGATTCTTGACCAATCAACATCGCGCGACTTTTATAGCATCATACCAACTAATCGGAAAACAACCGCCCACATATTTTTCGCGCGAGGATCTTCAGGACGCCCTAATTTCGAGTAAAATTTTGTAGTAAGACGTCAACACGACACGTTGCTGCCCAGGAGAACATAACCACGTCGCGGTGGAACGAGAAACGCAACTTGAGCAACACGCGTGGCGTTCGCTTGAGACGATTGGATCCGCAATCATTGGCCATTTTAGCTTCGGGACAACGTTGTTCGATTCGGTCTCTGGCTTTGCCCTTTTTCTTTTTCCTTCTCCTGGCGAGCCGATCGAGCTCTGGTCTTTTTCCGTGCGATGGCCCCTGTCGGAGGCCAAAGGTGGGGGGGGAGGATTTTGCCTTGTTCGGGAAGGAGATTATAAGAGGAAATCGAATAATTTAATTGGGTGGGGGGGAAGAGGCATATGGCGTACGTTATCTGAGAAGGAATAGGATTCTTGATTTGGGGTGGTTTTCGATTCCCCTAAGTTTTCTCTTGACTTCCACGTTCAAAGCAAGTACAAAAAGAGCCGAAGCTGTTATTCCGGCCGACCATGATGGCCAAAAGGGAAGAAGAGGCAAGACGCAGCTGATTTGGGTTCAAAGGCTGATGAATCATATCTAAAGATGAGTAATTTCAGATTCCGTCTATATTTTTCCTGAAACCTAAAACTTAAAACTTATTTTCCGGAATAGATTCCCTAACCTACCCCACATAGTCAATTCTTAGAACCTACCAAAATCGTCTATCCAAGTTCCACTCATACTCTTAATTAAATAATTGCATGTTCCAGATGGAACATGGAACTTAAAACTTATCTGTCGGAACAAGTTCTCTAATTTTTTAAACTTGAAATCTACTATCTTACTCATAATCCATTGAACCTATCCTATCACGGTCTAGGGTTAATTTCGAGGTCTATCCAAATTCGATCTATAATCTTAATTGAATAATTGCATTGAATCATCACATTTAATGATAAGCATTTGTTATAATCGACAAATCACGACTCATATTTAGACGCACAAAAATTAAGAAATATTAACAAAGTAAAAGCTTCGGTTATGGATATTGCCAGAAATTAAAGCTCCTAATAATTTCATATTACGTACTCATAATTGCACGCCGTGGGATGTTGTAGGCATACAATAAGAAAAGTACAAAACTTATCAATCGAAACAAATTTCTCGATTTCTTGAAACTTAAAACATATCTTACATATCTTAGAACCTAAAACCAACTTAATTATACCCTAAAACCTTACTTACCACTGATACCATCCATTTGACAAAATGATGGTAATGAGTTTGAGATGAGAGCACTCTAAGAATACTCGTTAAACCATCGACTAAGAAAACTTCACGGTTTTCAATGTCGCGATTGCCATCAGGTGATCTATGATCGATGACTAGGAAGTTAAATTATTCTAAATAAAATATACTTCCATGCCCTTTACAAAGAAGAGCCGCGTTTGAACGTTCGATGGGTGGTTGTTGAATTGTTTTTCCAATCAAATTTGATTTGTTGTTTTTTTCGCTGACCAAATTTTTCCGTCTTTCGAAAGAACAAGACGATTGGGTAAATCCAAATTCATTTTATCGCAGGATTATTTTTGACCCCTCATCTCTACGTATTATCGTAATCATCCCGAAGAATCAATGCCCAGCTTCTTGTTTTGTTTCCTTCCGTCGAGGTGACGTATGCCTCTTGAAAATACCAATTCGATCAACAGGTGTTTCATGGACACTTAAAAACCGTGCATCGAGAAAGCAGCAATCTCCACTCCAGAGGCCCTCATCAACACGGCTTTTTCAAAAGAAGGAAGAAGCCAGATGCACAATCGTGCAAAGATTACACACATCCGTCGCTCGATAAAGTCATGAAACCACTATTAAAAAAAGAACGAATAAATCAGTTAATAAAGCAATAATAATAATAATAATAATAATAATAATAATAAATAATGATAAATCTAGAAAGGTGCTTGTTTGACACTCTTTCTCGACCTTTGAACATGACATCCGGTGGCCGGGGTGTGGAATTGAAGCTTCCTTGGTGGGGAAGGAGGCTTTGGTTGAATGTGGCAAGGGAAGCTAATCTTGGGAAAGGGGTGGGGCCCCGGGGGAGATATTTACCTGCTCCAATCGGATGAGCTGGATGGGCGAAATTGGATTCGGATCCTACTTTCCGGATAAGTAAGTCCTGATCCCCATCAAACCCCCGCCACCTGATCTCTCGTTAAGCTCTTACCTTACCCCCCCTCCACTCCCACGCGGATGCCAGAGCGGGGCCCCACCAGACACCCGAAAAAACAAAAGTAGCACCCAAACATTTCCTTTGACCTCATTTTTGTTTTCTTCCCGATTTTATTCCTACGCTTCGAAGAAATTATCGAAGGAGTCCAAAACCTTATTGTGTGGCGAAGATTCAGTCCGAAATTTTTCGATTATACCAATTTAGTCTTGAACATTTTGATAACTTATCGATCTAGTTCCAAATTATTTGATTATGTCATTTTTTTTATTTAAAACTTTTAATGATATGTCAATCCAGTCATTTTGCTCGAATTTGGATCAAAATTGTTTAATCAGTACCGGTTATCTTACGTGGCATGACTAATGTTGACATGAATAATTTTTGTAATTTTTTCAAAATTTTATGGATTGTTTTCCTTTCCTTTTTTCTATTCCCCTTTTTTCCTTCCACCAGTCATTATCAATGGCCAGCGAAAGTCGCCGTCCTCGCCCGTATTATCTTTTACTCGAGGAAATTGCTGTTTTTCTTATTTCTTGGTATGTAGTGGTTTTCTCATCACTAATGCAGTCTCCTAATATTATTTAGCTCCAAAATTGTAATCCAATAACTTAAACTAAATAGACGGATAGATATCTTGCATAGGTTACATCTCCAAATGACACTCTTTTTTACTTTTTTATAGATTATCTTTGTTTTATACATTTAGGTCGACTTCACATTAATTAATCACGATTCATCATGTCGAATGCGATTACCAACTTCCCAATCATTAATATAAATATATATACACTTTAATTTTTGAAAGGACTATTTTCGAGATTTTTTTTTTTCGAGAATTATTGACACGAGATATTATCCCGCATCGTTTTTAGCAGGGGACACTAAATTAAGTCACTACGCATTCGCGTTTCCTAGGTTAGGAAGACGGACGATCGAGGCCGCATTCGGAGTGCCCGATGGGTCCCGGTGTAATTCGCGGAACATCCGAGGGGCGAATCGGGGATTTTACGCATCGGCCTCCTGCCCTCGCTCTACTAACCAATCCCCATCGACGGCGCGCGCACCTACCCCAGCTAGAAATCGAAGCAAAGATCGGGCCGCAATCTCTGTCGTTCGTTCGACGTCCCAAATCGGACGGCCCCCCGCCCCCCCGCCCGCCCCGCCCGACACCCGCGGGCGTGCGCCCCAAGAAACAGCGACCCGCCGGAGCAATCGGATGGCGTCATCCGCCCGTCCAATAGCAGCCTCCCACGTGGACACGCGCGCAAAATAAATTGCAAACATCAAAAGGAAGAAGAAGAAGTCGAAAGATGAGAGCAGAATAATAAGGACGCTCGAGGGAATAATTGATGAGATTATTCGAGCCCTCCTCCTTTTGGATGACTGAGATAGGGGAAATGGGGTTAAGGGAAGCATGATGTTACCCTTTGACATTGATATGTAGAAAATTATCTTGAAATCTCGAGCGATTTATTTAATAATTACCCGATTTGCTTAAGATATGTATATATTGAGATTTCTAATTTACTCATCTCTTTTGTCTAGAGCTCCTCTCAATTTTTTTTTCCACTACACGAGAGAAGGAATCGGCTCTTTATATTATTTTTTATTAGTAGCACATACCATTTTCTTAGTTTTATCGTGATGAGTGGTCCAAACTGGTAAAAAAATTTTGAAAAAAATTGACACATAAAGATCCAAAGATATCGATGTCGAATGACGACATGTGATTTTCTTATTGAAATCAAGGGTCGAACTTATCATTTGGCTTGTGAATCTCTCAATTTGAAACATTAACAGTTGATTTATTTAGTAATTACTCAATTAGCTTTATATATATATATATATATATATTATATGTGTTGAGATTTCCAATTTACTTGTTTCTTTTTGGGGAATTCCTCTAAAATTTGTTCTTTTTTCAATGTGCAAGTACGGTTTTGGAAAATTAGAAGAAGTCAGCTCTTTGTATTTTTTTTTTTATTAATAGCATAGACCCCTTTCTTAGTTTTATTACGATAATCATAAGCGTGACAAGTGGTCCAAGCTGACAAAACTTTAAAAAAAATAAAAATTGATATATAAAGATCTAGAGATGTTGATTTTGAATGATGACACGCGATTTTCTTATCAAACTTAAGGCTCGAACTTATCATTTTGCTCGCGAATCTCTCAATTTGCAACATTAACGATTGATTTATTTAGTAATTACTTGATTAGCTTAAGATATACATGTGTGCGCTCGTGTTGAGATTTCCAATTAACATCTCTGTTTTTCGGGAGGTCCTCTAGAATTTATTCTTTTTCCATTGTGTGAGTACTGTTTTGGAAAATTGAAAGGAGTCGGCTCTTTGCATTATTTTTTTATTAGTGGCATATACCCTTTTCTTAGTTTTATCTTGATAATCATAATCGTGACAAGTGATCCAAGCTGGTAAAACTAAAAAAATATTCATACATAAAGATCAAGAGACGTCGATGTCAAATGACGACACAGGATTTTCCTCTTAAACTTAAGGCTCCAACTTATCATTTTGCTCGCGCATCTTCCGGTTTGCGACATAAACGATTGATTTATTTAGTAGGGCTAGAGAGATGAGTTTGATTTGGAGCTCAAAATTCATCAAACATCATTCGACAACGACAATCAATAGCTTTTTATCCAAGAACTCTCAAGTGGGTGTGATTTGATGCGCGGATTGAACATAAAATCAATTTGGTTGGGTAACTTCAAGACAAGGCCCCAAATCCTTATGATTTTCAATTAATTACACGCTTAATTTTCACATTCACGCTATTGGCCACGTGTACTCATCCCATTGGATTTGGGAGCTTCATTTAGCTTCATCTTCGTCTTCTTTTCTGAAATTTAATCACCCTTCTCATGCCAAGACTCGCACACCCTCCACAAGTAGAAAAAAGAAAAAAGAAAAAGGAAAAGAAAAGAGAGAGAGAGAGAGAGATGGAGAGAAATAAACACAGGGAGGATAATCACGAGCCAAAGGGGAATAATAATCAAATCTGATGACGCGTTTATACCAAAAATAAATTAAATTGACCAATTACCGGGTTGGGCTATTAGCTATACATATGCACATGTATATATAAAGAAAAGTCTGACCCAAAAAAAGAAAATGAAAAAGGGAGAAAGGAGAGGGAAAGCCTAAGAAAAGAAATGGAGGAGTTTCCGGATACGGGTCGAGACCCAGAAAAGCACCTGCGACCGGGGCCAGGGGGCAGGGGAGAAAGATTCCGTCTCCCGCCACATCTTTTCTACCGCTGGAGGGAGGGAGCGACCGACACGTGGCGGTCACCTGCCCCCACCACGATCGCCCCCCTTCTCCCCCTTCCCTTCCCCTTCCTCCGTCCTCCTCTTTTCCCCCGTCTCGCCCACCCTAATTTTAGACAGCAACAACTTCACCGTTAATCTCCTCCCGTCCTCCGCCATCTCTCTCTCTCTCTCTCCGGTTCCTGATTCCTGCTCACGTTTTTCTCTCTCTACTTTCTCTCTCTGGTTCTTGATCGAATTCAATCCCCACCTCCTTCCTTCCTCGCTTCTTCTTCCTTCCTTCTTCGTCTTCTTCTGTGGCAGACAATCAGGGACGCTCGAGATCTCTCTCTCTTCTCATCTCCCCCCCCCCCCCTCCCCCCCGGCAAAACCAAAAAAAAACAGGTTCTTTTTTTTTTCTTTGCCTCGACATTCCCTCTCTCTCTCTTTATCTCTATCTCTATCTCTATCTATCTCTGGTTTTTGCTCTTTTCTTGGCCTTTTGAATTCCGGCTTCGGGAGGATTCGATTCGGTCCCGCTCCTCGTTTCGTCGATTGGGCGTCCCTTCGGAGGCGGATTGGCGGGTGGGGTTGTTGCTCCTTTTTCTTGATTCGCGGTGGGTGGGTGTTGGGGTTTCTTCCATTCTTTCATTTGGCGGTTTTTTCCCAAGGGGGTGATTTGGATTCGATTTCTTCCCTAACCCTAGCTCTGGTGTACAGTCCGAAGGAGGGGGAAGCGAGAGGAAGATAGAGAGGGAGATAGAGAGAGAGATAGAGGGAGAGAGAGAGAGAGAGATATATGTATTCCATTGATTCTTGTTCTGTATAGCTTACGTGAGGATCTCACTGTAGTTCTTGATCTTTCTTGCCGGGTTCCGGTCGTGGAGGTTTTCTCTTTTAGGGTTTCCTTCGCCCCCTTTACTGGCGAAACTCTATGAGATTTTCGATGCGTTTTTTTTAGTTCGCCATCTGAAATTGAGGGTTTCCCACGCCGCTTCGATCTTCCACGTTCTTGCGTGCCCCCCCATTCCTTTTTTTTTTTTTTTTTTTGTAGTTTTCGTTCCCTGCTAATCCCAATCGAAAAAAACCCCCAAAAAAAAAGAGAGAAAAGAGAGAGAAAACCAAAAAAGACTCCAGCTTTTTTGTGTAGGCATTAGCCGGTTCTGTAGATAAGAAGATGGCTTTGAACTACTCTCATCGCCCAGTTTTCGCCGCCCATCTGCCTGAAGATAGCATGGTGTCCCCGATGAGGATTGCCAATCGGTGCATTGTGGAGGGTGTTTCGGAGAATAAGGCGGATGGTGCCGATAGGCCCTGGCTGTTGGAGGGGGATGTCAAGGATTGTTTGGATTATGGACGGAGTAGATGTGATGGTGGTGGCTGCTCTCAGGATTCGGTTTCCAGCAACATCCTTGACGTTTTGCCTTCCGATCCGTTCGGGATGGATATAAGCACCACTTTTACGGCTCTAACCGGTTGGCTTGAGGATTTGGAGATGAATTACGGTGGCTGCGCAAGAGATTTTGCTGGGGCCAGTCCTGATGATTACCAGCTGTTTGCAAGATTGATCTGGAATAATGCAATGAGATTCCAGGCTTTTCCAGGAATGATTGGGTTTAATACCGATCCTAGTTCAGCCAGCAGCACGTGTCCTTGCTATGGGGTGAAGGAAAGTGCGCGTGGCTCCTGTGATGTTGCTTGTAGTTCGATGAGTGAATTTTCTGGTTATCCTGATTCCTTGGAAGCAGGAGATGCATCTTCCTTTGATTTGGGTTCATCAAGTGGACATCATGGGTGTTCGGAGGAGGTCATAGAGGGACAGGACCCTTGTGATGGGGAGTTTGGATTGACCAGTGCACTTGGGGGATTATCTGAGGTTATGGAGTCGGGACAGGGATCCTGCCATGTTGGCTTTGAATCAGTAAGTGGCTGCGATCAATGTCCTGAGGTGATGGAAGATGTAAATGCACCCTACGATCTTGGCCTCGGATCCATTGGTGGATTTGGTAGGTGTTCCCTGGAGAATGGAGTTTCTGGGGTGTCTAACATGGATGGCTTTTTTCATGGAAGCAGTGGAAGCTCCAGCGTTCCTGATAACGACCACCCAAGTAAAGGCCTGGAGATTTCTGCTGAGACTTATTCCTTTGTCAACGGACAAATGACTCGCTACGCATTTTCTTTGGCTCTTGGTTATCTGGGTGTGCGGGATCTTCTCGCTCTCGAGAGTGTTTGCAAATCAGTCCGGTCTACAGTTCGAAATGAACCCTTCTACTGGAGGAATATACATATACATCATCCTCTGAATGAAAAGATTACTGATGAAGTTCTGATTCAATTGACTGATAGAGCTCGAGGTAATCTCCAGTGCTTGAGTCTGGTAGATTGCCCAAGGATCACTGATGATGGTCTGAAGCGTGTCCTTGACAGTAATCCAAAGCTAAGCAAGGTATTTGTGGATCTTTTAGGGTTTCATTTGCTTCTTGATTCTTGCTCTTGTGTATTATTCACAACAGTCTTCATTACATGATGAACTTGAAGTGTCTGGGGATATTTCAAACGGTAAGGAGTGGGTTTTAAACATCATTGTCATCTATCTATAAGTTGCTCCATTCGTTTGATTATTTGCATTTCTTGATGAGCATGTTCTCATTCATGGTACTGACCCCCCCCCCCCCCCCAAAAAAAAAAAACCAAAAAAAAGAAAAAAAACCCCACCCCTGCATCTTCTCTCTCTTTTCTCCTCTTCCTCCTAAGAAAGGACTGGGTATGTGTGGTGGTTCATGAAAAAGTTTTCTTTTCGATATAAAAAAAAGTATTAGTTCATGGAAGAATAGCAAAATGTTAATCCAAGGTTTGTTGTTAGCTTAAACATTTATTTCTAGGTCTTAAAAAGTAATATTTATATTTGTTATTAATTTATTATGTCACACAAGGAATGAAAGAAGGTCGCGAATAATGCATGTAGCCTGTGGATGGACACGAGTATGTGTAAAAGCAACTAGGAGCTTATTGACAGGGCATAATATGGCGAATCACTTATTCCAATCGAAGGCGTTAGCTGATGTCTTTTACTGGTTCCGAGCTTGAGTTAGTTTATACGGTCCCTCAATTAATTGCTCACTGGTTCCTTCTCAGGAGGGGAATTGAGATCATTTAGAAGGAGATGTTTTACCTGTTTCGCAGTGTTGGCTTGTGTCCTTTCTTAATAATCTATTATTGTGTGATCTATTCTTCTTTTATAAGTTTCGATCTGTCTTTTATGGAGACCTAAAACTTCTTTTCTTCCTTCCACAGCTCTGTGTACCTGGGTGCACAAGACTTAGTATTAATGGCATTTTGGATAGCCTGAGAACATTCAAGTTGATGGGTACCCTCAGCCTAAAGCATATTAGGATTGGTGGGCGTTATGGGGTAACGGAGGAACATTTTGAGGAGTTGAAGTCCTTGATGGGGATAACAAGTGAGACACAGCAGAACCTGAATGCCCTCAAGCCATATTTCTATCACAGAGATAGAATGTACTTATCATGTGAGGATGATCGTACCATTGATATTGAGACGTGTCCAAGATGCCAAAAACTGAGGTTGGTCTATGACTGCCCTGCCGAGGTTTGTCAGGGTAGGGAACATGCGTCTCAAGCATGTAGGGCCTGCATACTGTGCATAGCTCGGTGTGTTCAGTGTGGTCGGTGCATTAATGACAATGAATACGAGGAAACCTTTTGTCTGGAACTGCTCTGCTCAGATTGTTCAAAGCAACAATTTCTGATGTGCCATGAGATGGAAGGTAGCAATGTTGCTATCTCAGATTCCACTGCTCACCACGAAGACCCACAGGGCTCCTCAATGCGTGGCTGAAGATGAGTAAGGCTTCTCGTTGGTCTTTGGTCTATGAGCAATGCTGTTTTCTTTTTTGTGCCTTGCTTTTAGGATCAAACATTGACAAAAATGGAAAATGAGGAATTAGGGGGCAATTGAAGCTGCTTCACGTTCTCTGGCAGTCATATGTCATTCTCAGTTAGCATAATATGGCGCAGCTTGGAAACGGGGTGTGAAGAAATGGTGAGGTTTTGGTCTTGGAGCTGGAGGATCTGTTCCGAGCGTTCCCTACATGGAATGCTTGGTGACTGAGCCATCCATGTGAAGCACGATGACACGTCAGGCGACCTTGTGTTGTCAATCTTCACACTGTGTGTGGTTCGCGTGCAGACGGCTGTGTATTTATTTGGGTGCTATCTTGAGAAAAGGGGGTTAGAAATGGAATAAAAAGATCTTATGTGTACTATGGCATTGGATTGGAGGTGATAGGACTCAACCTAGGCAATAATCATCCCAAGTTTAAGATGTCTCAAGGTGTTTCGCCGAACTGTATATGGCGAGCGGTTGTTGTACTTGTATTAGTAGAATTGTTTACTCCCTATTGTTATTATGGGTTTTCACTGCCCGGAACAAATAAAAGAAGTCATATGTGGAAGATGTGTTAACATTGTTCTGTTTACTTGTAATTTGAACCTGTATTCCTGTTACTGGAATTTGCAAGTAGTATATGCAATAATTGAGGTTCTGCATACCTTCGTTCTCTTTGAGGACTCCTTGAAGGGTAAATGTTGCATCTTTATCAGATAAATTAGAAATGCGACTTTCGGATGGTTTGAGTCTGCTTATGAGTTCATATGCATTTGTAGTTAGAATTCTATACCTGAATGAATCACCTCAGACCTTATATAGCGGTCCATGATGAAGTTGGATTTGCTGAGAAAGTATCTTGCCAGTTCTTGTTTGGTAAGTATAGTTTTCCATACTCCTTCGGGGTTGACATCAAACAATCAATGATAGGATTATGCGATTCGAGATGCAGTTCCATATATCTTGTATTGCATTTGACTAATTTTACTAAGATGCCAATTAGATGGGGCAGTCTGTTTTCATGTCATGGAGTCCCCAAAGTTTTAGTAGCTCCACTCCGTCCTGTTGATTTGGAAGCAATAAGAAATCTTGAAGTTTTGACGCACATGGTTTTTCTCTCAAAACTTGGTCAAATTCTTCTGGAATTATCGATGGATAGGGAACCCTTTTGGAATGAATAGTTCATCATTTGGGACGGCAATGTGGATGTGTTGTGATCATAATTACTGTTTGGATTGCAAAATGGATACCGGATCTACGATCTTCTGTTTTGTTTTGCATTGTAGTATACAAAATGGGCAAAAGAAAGGCTTGCGCTGGATCCTGCAAATTCGCAGCTTGTACTTGAATTTTGCCATGCATTTTGCCCGTTCACGTATTCATTTCTTAATTCTCAGGGTCGACCTTTCTAATGAGAAAGGTTTCTTTCTTGCTTTCACTTGTTCTTTTGTTTCGCCATCTCGACTCCAGTGACGTTACCAGATGGAAAGATGCGCGCCGCTTGGGCATCTTCACCTCTCGTTTTGCATTGTTCCCCTAAACAAAGCAGAAATTCAACGCCTTCCGAGGCATATGAAATTTGTCGGCAGCAATGAACTTTAATCGACATCATGGTTCTTGCGTCAACGACAATACGCATGCAATCGATATTGAGAGAATAATGCGCACAGAAATTACCTTTAATTGTCCGAATCAGATATTTACTAAGAAACGATGGAAAAAGACAAAATACCAAAGCCTCGAACAGATAATTTCTTTCCTGCATAATGCGAGGAAAGAAATGGGCTCCTGTGTCACGAATAAATAGATGGAGATCACAAAAGAAAGTTCTTCTATAAGCAACATTTCCCAGGTGCAAGAATTAGGTTCTGCTTGAAGCAGGATTCCGTCACTTGTTATTTGACTTCTTGCACAGCTCTTTCACCCATTGTATGCTGAATTTCTTCGTGCCGGACTTCGACCCGTCTTTCTGCTTCTTCCGGTCCTCGGAAGCCTGTGCCGGAGGCGGGTCGTCGTTGTAGTCCCATTGGTCCGCCCACGATAGCCCGTTGTCCATCTCTCTCTTAAAAAATCTCCACCTTCTCTTGGAAAAATTGATTGCACAGAGGTCTTCAAATCTCTTCAACTGCAATCCTCAACCAGACATATCAATGCAAACCACCTCCATTCCCAATTAAGTTCCCTAATTTGCGTGGGACAAACCGCAAAGGTTTGACCGGGTCAACCTCGTACCAACGACAGGTTGATTGAGGCCAAATTACAGCGGGGCCTTCGATTTAATTGGGAAAATTAACAGCAGCCATGCGTTCGATGATGCCTAATAATAACACCTGGTGATTTTGCGCTGTCATAATGATGCAAACAGTGGGTTTTGGCAGGCAACTGTCATCCAATTAACTTAAATTGCCAATCCTTAATGAAAATGTTCCCGTTCTTCTTTGGGAAAAAAGTAGTGTACTATTTCATTAAGTTATACCAAATTTATTTTATCTTTTGGCCAGAAGACTTCATCATGTTTATTGGAAGTTGTACTTGAAACTTGTTACTAAACAAGTCATTCAAATTTGATACTTTTACTCATGTGAAACCAGCTATTGGCTTTAATATGACATTTTATTTATTATGAGGTAATGTAAGTTTTATGTGAGGATTTAGAATGTGGTTGATGCATAAGTACATAGATAGATTGAAAGGGAAAATAGAAGATTAAAGCTTGGTTAATTTGTTGAGGATTTTATATACAGATTAGATTACGCATTTTCTTTAACGGTCATTCATTACGTATAATAGAGTTATACCATGTTTGTGAAACCCCGTGCATAGCTTAGCTTAGCTCTTTGGAATGATGTTATGATACTAATACTATAGTTATTAATATCCGCAATTTTTGATTGGTCTTCTAGGATTAGATTCGATTTGGGGTCCAAACTAGGCATATTTGTTAGTAAAATTTATAAAAATACTGAATTACAAGCGTAGGTTTTGTTTCACCAACAAATTCGCCGGTTCACTACGGCTCATCGAATTTATTAAGTCATAATATGTTATATTTTACTTATTAAATTAATACGAATTTGCTCCCATTTCATGATGTTAAATATATAAATTACAGTTTTTTTAATAATATAAGTTGACATTTAGAAATAACACATTAATAGTAAATGATCTGGCACATTAACTTCTAGTACTGCGTAAATGTCATTTTTAACTTTTAAGAGACGAGTAAGGGGCTATGATATACTATGATATGCTTAGCATGTATTCAAAATTAAGATATCTTCGAATTTGCTCATGAATTTTACCAATTTTTGATATTTTGCAAATTTATAATTTATACGTTTTTATGTTAGAAAAAACGTATTTTACTTACTTGAACGTATCTACAATACCCTTCAATTCCCGATTTAACAATGCTCCAGACCAACTTCATTTGAGAGGCTATATGATCCAATGGCCAATTGTGGATGGCATGAGGTTTTGCGTAAAATTTCAAATAAGATGACCGACCATGACACAATTTTCATTCGTACATTTTGACAAACAACTGGTGACCGTAGGCCTGCGACTTCTATAAATGATACCACGTTGATAATCCTCAAAGAATGATGCAGCACAGGAATGTGATTCCACTAAAATGGGAACACCATAGTCATGCTCAGCATTTCAAACTTGATCACCTGAAAAACTCAACATGACCAGCAATCTCTCTGCATAACAACTTCGCCTCGCTAGCCAGTTTCAAGCTCTTGACGATCGCGAGTCCTGTCCGTCTGTGCGTCGAGGCAGGCTTAAACAAGTTGGCCTCCTCTTCCTTTCCCATCAACAGAGCTTCCCTGGCGGGCATTACATTTTCCCACCAAAACTCTCGTAAAATCCCATGAATTAGCTCCCAATAACTGCGCTCCCTACATACACGCAATATGGTGCTCCCGTTAGGCGTCCAACAATACAAATCCACCCAATCCCGATCCATTATCTCCATCTGGCCCTGCACCTGAGGCATGTAATAGAAAGGCATGGTTGTCCAGGGCAAAGCTACTTCAGGCTTACCCTTATTGTAAGGGCACTTCACTTCCAAGATCCCACCTCCTGGAAAGCACCCGAGAAGGCCATCGGGAGATGCACCCAGCCACTCAAACCGTTCCTCCGAATGAGTGGCGAACCCCAATGAGCTAACTTCACGGCCGGTGATGCTTTTATACCTGTCTATTGCCACCTCTTCATTCAGAACACCCCACTCCATGGCACGCATTTTGGAAGATTCCGGCATTTGCAATTCCGGTGCAAAAACTTTCTCATTCCAAAGTTCAAGGCGACGGGTCCCTTTCCAGAATCCCAAGGCTGTGCTAAAGGTGCTCGTCGTGAGCTTATCCTTTCGAAGGGAGAACCATTCTTCGGAGCGTTGCGGAGCATCAGACGGAATAAAACGAGCGGTCAATACCAATGGCGAGGGGGAACGAATTATGAGAGAAGAACTAGAGGAAACAAAAGGTGTATCACAGCTGGAAAAGGTTTGGGAAAGTCTTCTGGTTCCACGCTTTCTCGTAGCAGGAAGCGGTGCTGATGATCTGTAATGGAAGCCACGGTATCTGGTAAAGCAGGAGTTAGCCATTGCTGTGAGGGATCACACTTTAGAGGAATTCTATTTGGTTCCCTGCAGATTAAGATGTCACCTGAAATTTAGTCAAAGACCATATGAAGCGAGTGACATACATTTATTTATGAAAAGAAAAAAACGTTAAATTGATACATTGTAACATTTGAATGCCATACAAAAAATAAGCAAGATAAAATGCTTAGTTGCAGGACCAGTGGACATCCCACCAGTCCACGGCAGTGGGAAAGCTGCATATTCCTGCAGGCCCTTTGAGAGCTGATGAACATGGCTAATCTCCAACCAACACAGACCAAAAATCAGCCTTTCCTGATTGAAAAATGGCGGCAGCCTTACAAGACAATCAGAAAATTGCAGCAGAATATCTTCTCTTCTCTCTGTTTGACAGGAGATGGGGATGATTCTCATGAAAGATAATAGCCACAGGTCTTAGGTTTAGGCAGTACTTTGAATGTCTGAGTGTTAGGGTTTCTTGGTTGAGGAATGAAAGAAAATTTTCTGCCGAAGAGTATTGGAAGACACTTTTGAGTTTCCCATTATGAAATATAGGCAAAATTTAGTATACTCGAGGGGTGTCTTCGCCCATTTTAGTGCAATCAAATGCGTATCAAATGGATTGAAATGTGGCTATGTCGGGGAAGCTATTTTCTACTTTAAATGAGTTGTGACAGTTTCAGTGCAATTAAAAAGATTTCAAAGGGGGCGGGCAGATACAACTTAATCAAGAGCTGGTTAGACCCCTCTTCCAGTTCCCCACTTCACAAGGATAGAACTTATGCGTTGTGCCATTCTTCTTGCTTTCTCCTATAGGTTCGCATATATACCTTTCCCAGCATTCTTGATATTCTCTATGTCAGTATCTTGACAAGCACAAGCACCGGCAACTAATATTCATTGTCTGCGTCTAAGCATTTATCTCTTATCGGGTCATCATAGTATAAGCATAAATCACCAATTATAACATCGGAAGCATCCTTCGCAGCTGAACCTACCAGATATACTGTAACTGCACTTTAAAAAAAAAAATATGATCATATATACTACTCAAGCATAGTCATCATGCGAACCAAAACGAAGAATCGGGTAATTTTCTCGAGTTCGCGGGGCGTGCGAACCACATATCCAAAGCACTTCCGGCGCCAGAACAGTTGCCCGGAAGCTGGCGCCGGAAGCCGCCGCCCCCTCCCTCCTCCCACAACCAACCGCCACTGCCACCGGGCAACCAACATAACAAGCCAAAACACCCAAAGACACGAACTTTTCACAAACCCAGATAAAGAACCGGTGGAAGGAACAGCAGCACTACAGTGACGTTCAACCAATCCCCAGAACATAAGAACAAGAAGCACCGGACGGACAGATACCTCGAGCTACCGCCGCTCATCCATTGCCAGCCGAAGAAATGGAGGACGAGGGCTCGAGCTAAAGAGAAACCTCCTGCGCCATCGACCGCGCGGACCGGCTCCCGAAGATGGGTCGCGAGTTTACAGCGCCATTGGCGCTAGGGTTTCGCGGAATCGAGGTTCGGAGGAGCCAGCAAAGACGAGGAGGCGATAAGAGAGAGACGGGCAGGGACGAAAGACGCAGGAAGGCAGGAGGGGGCGCTTCTGCCGGTTCGGTTCTCCCCGGCCGTTTAAGGGCGCGCCGCCGTCGTTTTTATGTTGGTAACAAGGAGCAAGAACGAGCCCTCCAAAACGCTGTCGTCTTGCGACAATAGAGAATGCCTGCGGCTGTGCACTATCGCGCCATAAGAAAACCTATTGGATTAATATCACAAATAACTCAAAACCCAAAACTGATATATTTAAGATAAATTTATTTTATAATAATTAAATCTCAAATCAATAGATGTGTGATCAATTATCCCTTTGTTATTTTCCATTAGATTTTACTATTAAATTGCTGAGTTGGATAATACGTTGTAGTTAATAAATGTATTAGTTTGGGATTTTATCATCCGTTTATCATCATGGATATATCAGTTTGTGATTTTCCATGATATTAATCTAGTGTAATGGAAGGTAAATTTGTCACAAATGTATCAATTTGGAGTTTTTGATAGTTAAATAATTAATGTGCGATTAATTTGTCACAAATATATTAGTTTGGAGTTTTTCGTTATTAAAAAAGTTACTTTTGAATAAATTTATCATAGATGTACCGATTTGAATTTTTTTTTTCCTAAAGATATTAACCCAAAACTATTTAGGATCAAGTTATGACTCCAAACACACTCGTCATAAATGAAGCAAAGTATTTCTTTTTTTATGTGATGACACTTAATTTAAAGGTGTCGATGTGTAAACTTTATTTCGCACCATTTGTAATCAGTTACAATTCATTGTGTATGCTTCTCAATCTTGTACAAGATGTCGTCATTAGCATCATTGAATTGAGAACGTTCTGTTTGTTTCGGAAGCACCATATGTCCATGGAGAGATCTTGACAATACATAATAAGATTATTTGAATCTATACTGGATGTATTTTGATCGAGACAAAATGAAAGTGAGGTAGGTTTGAGATTGATACGATCCTGATGTATGTTAACCAAGATTAATCCCATTAATCATAATTAATGACCAATTATACCCCATCAATAGTAACTTTCGGCAGACTTATCCTCGTTGAGTCCAAGTCAAAACACTCTGATTCAATTTTATGCACTGGATTCGATCCTCCAGAGCACACACCCTTCGGAGAGAAGTGCATGACAGAAACAATTTTGAGATGTCTTCCACGTTCCTATGTACAAGACCTTCTCAAACTTGCAAATGAGGACAGCAAATGGTTCTGAATCTACAAAATGTTCCTAAAGAAAACGTGTGCCAGTACATTAATCTGCCTTGCCCTGCTAGGCCTGAGCATTGATCTGTCGAGACAAGCAGCACATGCATTTCCAGGCGAGCGCGATTGAATCTGGGTTTGATTCGTTTCTCCATCAACTCCGAGTGTTGTCCTGGTTTTTAATTTTGGGCATACTGGCCTCTCTTCCGAGGTTTTTGTGGTGGTTAGCAACAAGATGTTAGTGAATACGCAAGAAAGGCGTCATTCAAAGATCATGGAAGCCAAGGATGCTAGAATGAAAGCAACCTCCAGGACTCTAAAGAGCAGAAGAGTCCTTAAACTTCATTCTGGGGAACCGACATCCTTGAAGAGGATTCTGACTCAGAGAGACGGAGAGAAGTTCGCTGAAGTCTACACATGCCCCGTGGTGGCTTTTCTCTTCCCAGCTTCGCCAACTCTAGTTTTGGTGGCTACTTTCAGCGTGCATTATCTTGAAAAAACCATTATCAGCAGGTACAGTTCTTTTGGCTTTTTAGGATTTTGCAGGAGCCAATCTGTCACTTGCCCGAGCTCATTTCCATGATCACGCAAACTGAGGTTTCTTTCCATCGAATTGCTTGAAGAGGATCATAAGAAGTATTGGCTTACCAATCCCCAAATCCATCAGATGTTTCTGTCAAGATTGAGGCTGGTGAATATGATAGGGGTTCAGGCGATGAAACATTGAAAACTCCTACACTGAAATCTCGGAAGAGATTAGAATAACGGAAGGTTACCATGTTGCTGTTTACGGGTTGGTTGGGTCCGATAAAACGAGCCTGCCGTGGAGTATGCTTGGTGAGATCCCTAGAACAGCTGGGGAAGCCATAAGGATCGATGTAACAGAAGCACACGTACCACATAGTACTTGAATTCAAACCGGAAACGTGAGAGAGAACATCCTGTTCGGCAGGAAATTGAATTGCGCCCTTCTCTGAGAATGTCACGGAAAGTTGCCCTACGAAACAGGACGTCCAGATGTGGAGCGATGGCGATTTGACGGCGGTTGGCGAGAGAGGGATGAACTTGAGTGGAGGACAGAATCAGAGGATTCAATTAGCATGGGCAGTCTCCAGTGATTACGATATTTATTTTCTGGATGAATCTTTTATCACTGTCGATGTGCACACTGCAATTCATCTGTACTGTTATTCATTCCCCCCATCCATTGGAGTTTTTGGATGCTGCTGACCTCGTTCTTGTAAGTTTACGGAGCAAGCAAAACCTTACTAGCGACATCTTCTACTTTTTGAGGCATTTCATCATGCCTTTCGTCTAAATGCGTAGTCCCGTCCGTGAAGTATGAAGATCTAATTAGGGATCCGCAGAGTGAACTTACTGGGATCCATTACCAACCTACGGAGGCTCCCCAAGATAACCAGGGCAACGAAGAAACCAAATTGAAGAGGAAGTTTATCCAAATGGAGAGCCATTCCACACTGCTGCTGTTATGGAAGACTATGCGAGAGGAAGTGTCAATCAAGCCAAGACACCTCCTCAAGAAATGATCTTCCTGGTTGAAGCATCAAACTATTGCCACACAGAGAATTGGAGCTTCTCGTATCCTAAAATCCAAGCCTGTTCTCCGGCTATGGTGATGTAAGAAGCTTGGAAAACACAGTTTTGAAGAGGAGAAGGAGCTTGGTTTTCGATGAGGCGATCGCTTCGATTGATGCGGGGACCGGTAACCAGGTTCAGAGGACTATCAGGGAAGACAGGTGGTTGCACTGTCATAACCGTTGCTCACCGGATTCCCACTGTCATCGACAATCACCTCATTTTGGTTCATGATGATGATAAGCCCTTTTTGTCCTGTTAAATATAAATCATTACCCAATGCTATAAGCACAGAGATTTAACATAAGCGAAACTTGAAAACTTGCCTGATGCCACATGGAGATAGCAAGGATCAAAAGGAAGAGAACGAAAACTTGCCATGCCACCTGGGACATTAGGACGATTATACTTGAACAACTTTATTAGACCAAACACCAACCCTGCTAATCGGTAGGGAATTTCCATGTCCATTATGCTTTGATCCTTGGAAGACTGGAGAGAAAAAAGAGGAAAAACAATGCTTTGTCAATCTTTGGCACAGTAAGTATTGGATGAGTGACCTAAAAAGAACACACGACTTCGAAGAGCAAACCCATTCGGCTTGAAGGCGTGGAGTAAAAGCATGAGATGGGAGCACGGTCATATTTGAATCCTGTGGACCCGCATGGCTGGGATGGAGAAGTGACATGACCAGCCCGATCCCCAGCTTGAAGGGAAAGCTCCTTTCTCTCAATCGATCATTTACCTTCCTCAAGATAATCTCTGTGGCAGCTGTTACTAGATGATCTCCTCACAAACTTGGCTGCTAACTTTGAGAATGAAGAGAACTTATTCTCCAGCAAGAGCTTATTAGCAAGTCATACTCCACTCTCTTGCCTGCATCAACCAAACAATGCTTGCCCATTTAAGTTCACATTCTTCATGCAATCAAAA
This sequence comes from Eucalyptus grandis x Eucalyptus urophylla, assembly GCA_028830015.1. Classification (NCBI taxonomy): domain Eukaryota; kingdom Viridiplantae; phylum Streptophyta; class Magnoliopsida; order Myrtales; family Myrtaceae; genus Eucalyptus; species Eucalyptus grandis x Eucalyptus urophylla. The sequence continues at coordinate 58,821,193 of CM054200.1, read as the reverse complement.
ACATAGGAAATTTTCTTCGATATCGTAATAATTTATATTTAACAGGACAAAAAGGGCTTACCATCATTGAGAACCAAAACCAGGTCATTATCAATGACAATGGGAATCCGGTGAGCAACGGATATGACAGTGCAATTACCTGTCTTCCCCGACAGTTCTCTGAACCAGGTTATCGTTCGCCATGTCAATCCAAGCCATCGCCTCATCCAAAACCAAGATCTCTTCTCTTCTTCCAAAACCGTGTTTTCCAGGTTTGTTACATCACCATGGCCAGAGAACTGGCCTAGATAATTGGGATACAGGAAGCTCCCATTCTTCGTCACCCCTCAGAATCAGTCACTGGGGCAGCAATAGTTCGATGTTTCAACCAGGAGGATCATTTCTTGAGGAGGTGCCCTAGCTTGATCTACACTTCCTCTCGCATAGTCTTCCATAACAGCAGCAGTGTGGAATGGCTCTCCATTCGGATAAGCTTCCTTTTTTATTTGGTTTCTTCATCGTCAAAGTTATCATGGTGAGCCTCCCTAGGTCATGGATCCCAGTAAGTTCACCCTGTGAATGCCCAATTAGATCTTCATACTTCCCCGACTGGACCACGCATCCATCTTTCATAACCTACACGGAATGGATGTGTTGGACAAAGGACATGAAAAAATGCTTCAAAAGGAGGTCATATCTTTTATGATCTAGTAAGGTGTTGCTGACTCCATGAACTTACAAGAATGAGGTCAGCGGCATCTAAAAACTCTAATGGATGGGTGCAATCAATAACAGTACAGATGAGTCCCAGTGTGCACATCAACAGTGATAAAAGGTTCATCTAGAATTAAACATCGGAATCACTGTAGACTGCCCATGCTAATTGAATCCTCTGCTTCTGTCCTCTACTCAAGTTCATCCCTCTCTAGCTAACTGCCATCAAATCTCCATCGCTCCACATCTTGACGTCCTGTTTCATAGCGCAACTTTCCATGACATTCTCATAGAAGGCGCAATCCAATTTCCTGCCCAACAACATGTTCTCTCTCGCAGTTCCGATTTGAATCCAAGCACTCTGTGGTACGTGTGCTTTTGTTCAATTGACCCTTATTGCTTCCCCTGCTGTTCTGGGAATCTCGCCAAGCATACTCCACAACAAGCTCATTTTACGGGAGCCAACCAACCCGCAAACAGCAACATGGTAACCTTCCGTTATCTTAATCTTCTCCGAGATTTCAGTGTAGGAGTTTTCGATGTTTCATTGCCTGAACCCCAAGCATATTCACCAGCCTCAATCTCGACAGAAACATCTGTTGGACTTGGGGATTGATAAGCCAATACTTCTTATGATCCTCTTCAATCAATTCGATGGAAAGAAACCTTAGTTTGTGTAATCATGGAAATGAGCTCGGGCAAGTGACAGATTGGCTCCTGCAAAATCCTGAACGTCGCTAAAGCCAAAAGAACTGCACCTACTGATAATGGTATTTTCAAGATAATGCATGCCGAAAGTAGCAACTGAAACTAGAGTTGGCGAAGCTGGGAATAGAAGCCACCACGGAGCATGTGTACTGTGTAGAGAGGTATCTCTTCAGCAAACTTCTCTCCATTTCTCGGAGTCAGAGAATCTTCTTCAAGGATGTCGGTTCCCCAGAATGAAGTTTAAGGACTCTTGCTCGAGTCTCGGAAGTTGCTTTCATACTAACATCCTTGGCTTCCATGATCTTTGAATGATGCTTCTCTTGCATATTCGCTAACGACTTGTTGCTAACCACTACAAAAACCATGGAACAGATAGCGGCATGTAAAAAATGACTAGGGCTAAAAGTACTTCGACCGGAGGCAACCAAATCCCCGATTCTCTCAATGTCCACATTGATCCAATTTACAATCTTCCCATTGCTTAGACCAGCATGCATGATCAATAGACACTTCCTTTAAATCAGTGCCTAAAGGCTAGCTCTAACGCATATACCAATTTGCTGAGAACCAAATACCACTGCCTTTGAGTCAGCGACTCAATAGTCTTTGAAGAAAAGAAGGCGAATGCTAAAATGAGTCCAAAACAGTAGCTTGAATCTTCGCATTAAAACGACAAGTGATTTCCAAAGCTTTGTGATCAAGAGAGGGCCCATATATGAAGTTATTGAATTAATTCCTATCAGCAAACAAACATCAAACGTATATCTCTATGATATATTTGCCTCAAGATTCAACTAAAGAAAAAGAAGGGGCCTGAATAACAATAAGCACCTCCCACTAACCCTTTTTTCGCCAGCGATCCCCATATGGCAAGCCGATTGCTTTCAGCAACAACAAGCTTCAAAGCTCTGTTTCCTCAGTGACTTTTCGAACAACTTGACAGTTGTTCTGCTCATTCGGACTGCACAAGTGAAGGGATATGGCCTACTTCAAGCTTTTGCTTTCAACAATCCATACTGAAAAGAGGTTCAGCCATGGAATTTTAGTCGGCTCCAAAACTCAGCAATATTGAAGCCATCCAAATCTCTATGTAGACTCTCCACCTCTTTCTGAAGCTAACGGTTGGTTGAGATGATGACTACTACTATGCTTGGTGGTGCAACTAATGACCACAACACTAACAGAAATTGCTGGTGAAAAAGGGAGGGACACGAATTCAACAGTATTATAGACTCCTAGGAGAACAGGGGGCAATTCCTTGGACTTTCTCAGTTGAAACACCAAGTAAGAAGAGGCGGAAGTGAACAAAAAAACAGTGAAACAGACCCACCAAAGAATCACGATGAGAGGGCCAGTTTCTTCTGCCTCCATGGAAAAATTTGTGTTCCTAGTGAAACATGAAATTAAAGATGCAAAAACAAATGTCATCATCCAGAATTCTGTGAATCTAATGTCGATAAGCACAAAAGCCAACGGCAAAAATTAGACCTTAGGACTTCATTGATCGGAACTGATAACGTCTCCCACTCCATTGACTACATAAAACCTCAAGGACTCAGTCTACAATCATGCAAAACATTAACGACTCACTGCACCGCTCTCCCCCAGAATTTGTTCACATATGCAGATAACGCTCTCCACTGCTCAAACGTCTGATTTCACATTAAGCTTTGCATTCTTAAAGAATACCACCATGCAATTTGCGGTCCCCCTTTTAGACCTCTCACTATTCGAAGTTCACACCAGTCGAACTCATCATCTCTAATGCCCAACAGGGTTTCTTTCCTTGTTGAGGCCACAAAAATTTCTCAACTCAGTTTAGCTTCTTCCTATTTTGAGCAGGAGCAGATGGATCCAACAGCCGGATTTTGCTTCGAATCTCTAATCTCCAGTCACCAGCTAGGATTCAACAAGCGCACCAAGCATAGAAACATGGTCACGTGAAATTAAATTGCCACGACCCACCTAACTTCTATTAGGGAAATCCCTTATGATGTTTTGAAGATGACAAAATAAATCAAAGGCTACTAACGTGTTGAATTGTTGAATAACAGACTATGCAGATGATAGAATATGTAAATGATCTTGTCAAAGTATGAAGATTGCTAGAAGACTGAACGTAACACATGTCCAAAGTATATCCTGAAGATTTCTAGACTTTAGTGTCAAAGTCTAAAGACTGCTAGACTTTAGTGTCAAAGTTTGTTTTACGTCAGAAGTTTGCTAAATCTGACAAATTCCAGACTGAACGTGAATGAAGAACCATAAGGCAGATTCTATGTTGAAGCTAAACATATTCAGACTGTGTCCAAACCTTAAAACTAAATATGTTCAGAAGCAGATTATGTTCAGACTCAGATTGTAAAGTCTATTGCACTCAGACTATATTTCAGTCTGAAGTTGTTTAGACTCAGAACGTGGCAGATTCAGAACGTAACATAAGGCCTAAATGTATAACGACTAGTGATCTAGTTTGGATTCTACATCAAGATTGATTTGATTGACAATTGGATCTTGAAGAAAAAAACTTTCTATACGGAGAAGCTCTATTTATGGAAATCAAGATTCTGTTTATATGGGCGATCGAAATTAATTTGGGATTCTATTTCTATCACTCAACGACTACCAAATCTTCTAGATACAGATTTGTCCAATGGGTAGATTGGAAGACGATCCTCGAGATACTGTTCAACGACTAATTTGGAAGTGGAGGAATATTTAAGGAGATCAAGGACCAATGAGCAAGTAAGAGACGGAGCGTAAAATTATAATTCTAAAGTTTGAGCGATCTTTGTTTATACACTTGTCTCTTGTGAGGTTAAACGTTTGTGATCGTGAGAGAAAAACCAAAAGAGTGACTTAGTGAGATAGTATGATCTACCACTAAGTGTTTGCACTCAAAGTTGTAATTTCTTGTTGATTGCATAGTGGAATCTAGCCAAGAAGGCTGTTAGCGTGGGAGAGTGGATATAGGCTTGATTTAAGCCGAATCACTATAAATTATGTATTCTTATACTTTTCCCTGAATCTCTTTATTTTGTTCATAATTCTATTTAATTGCTAAAGTCTGAACTTGCTCAAAATCTGTTATTTTTCAGACTTAGTTTCAAAAGTCCGTTATTCTTTAGACTCAGTTTTAGAAGAAAAATATTTCTACTGTTCTTTGTGAAAATATTTCTTTACACCTATTCACCCCCCTCTAAGTGTTCATACTAGCACTTTTAATTGGTATTAGAGCAAAGTGCTCGGTTTATAAAAGTGTTTTTACTTTTGAGCTAAAGATCTTTTATGGCTACTATCTTGGCACCAGGACTTATGGAAGGGCAAAGCAACACCACGCTACCATATTTTGATGAAAATGAATACAACGTGTGAAAGAACAAAATGAAGGCATTTCTAAGATCCAGAGATCTCTTACAATGGGATGTTGTGGAAAAATGAATCAATCCTACTGTTGCATCTATATCAAATAAGAATGGCAAAGACAAAGACACCAAACCCCCTGCTCCTAAGTCTCGGATGGAGTTGTCCAAAAGAGAAACTCTTGATGCAAAAGCCATTTATTCTTTGTATTGCGCCTTGTCTTCTATTGAACATAACAGAATTTCTTCATGTGAAATAGCTAAGGAAGTCTGGGATAGACTTCATGTTACATATGAAGGAACTGATTGTGTAAAAAAAACAAAAGTAAACTTCCTACTCGGCAAATATGAATCCTTCAAGATAAAGCAAGGAGACTCAATTGGAGATATGTTTAGCCGTTTCACAGAAATTGTAAATGGTTTAGCATATCAAGGTTAGCCAATTTCTTCCCCAATGAAGATCAACAAACTCTTGCGAGGCCTCTTAAAAGATTGGAACCATATCAAAACCTCAATCCAAGAGACTTAAAGGATTATGCCACTTTCCGTTGATGAATTGATTGGCACTCTTCAATCCTACGAAGTGGAACAAATCGTTGATGAAGATCTCGAAGGTAAGAAGTCCATCGCTTTAAAATCTAATGTTGATTCTGATGATACAGACTCAGAAAATGACATGGATGACGAAGAACTTGCTTTTATGATCAAGAAATTCAAAAAGCTAAGTAGAAAAGAAAGGAAATTCAATGGAAGAAGACAATACAAGCAGAATGGGCATAAAAGAACAATGAAAGAAGATGATGAGCAAGGAAATATATGCTTGATGACACATTCTGACTCAAACACAGACTCAGAATCAAAGTTTGACTCAGATACAGACTCAAAATCTGATGAGGAAATCGAGGTAAGTCATTTAAAAATTCCTATCAAAGTTTCAAAGTATATAAATGAGCTTTGCTTAAATCTCAAATCTCCTCTTAAAATGATCTCTGAACTTAAAAAGGAGAATTCTCAGCTTAGGCAATAGATCTTTCTCGAAATGAAAAAAATTGAAATTTTGCAAAAAGGTTTTATACAAACAAAAGAAAGTCGAGATTTACTTGTCAAAGAAAATGATTATTTAAAGAAAGAATTTTCAAATATTTCGACAAGATTTTCAAATGGATCAAAAACATTAGAGAATATCTTACTATAATAAGTCAGGACTTGGTTTTAATAAGGAAACTGATTTTCTAATAGATTTTCCTAAAGTCAAGGAGAGACTTAGACTAAGACCTCTAAAGGCATTTTACAAAAATTATTTCAAAAAGTGTTTGTAAAACCTGTTGGTTGAAATGTTATCAAGTGTTCAAATTGTGAAAATTCATAATACTTTGAGAAAGAATGTCCTCAAGTCTGGAGACTTATTAAGAAAGATTTGGTAAAAACAGTATATTCTACTAATTCTCATAGACCCAAGAAAAAATGGGTACCAAAGAAAATGTGAGTTGTTTTTGCAAGATATAAAGAAGAAAGAAGAAATAGAATTTGGTAAGGAAGGTAAATTTTTTATTTGGGCACATAATTCTCATATTTGACATATCCTTGATTGATTTAAATTTTATTATGACCGTATTCTTTGATTGGTTTTATTGAATAAAGAATTGTGTGATTTATTTTTGTGATTCGTGAGTTGCGATTTGATCTAATATGTGTAATTGATTTGATATCCTTCTTAGAGATAATGCAAATTATTTTGTCTATTTTTATGCTCTCTAATTTTTTCATATTTAGCAAAGTGAAAATTTGTTCTACGTGATGTTCAAGGATTTCATTCTCCCTGATTTTATTGTGCTTTAACTAAGTGAGAATTTCTTTTTCAAGATATTATTATGCATAATATTATTTCCTTAAATAATATGTTATGATGAGTTTAGAAAAATATTTGATTATGGAGATTTCATATTTTGCTCTAACGACATGGAAGGATCCAAATTGATGGATACCAAAAAGGAAATGAGTTGGTTGCAGAAAATTCAATAAGGCGAGAATGATTGCGAATCTACGCAGATTTTGGTGCAATAAGAAAAGAATCTTAGGTGAAGATTGGTAATGATTTTTTTTTAAAATCAATGGCATATTTGAAACATATACCTTGGGTAAGAGAATATTTTTTTATCATTCGACCTTGCAAAATTCTACATGCATTTATCCTGATTTTGGACGATTGCTTATCATTTATATTGCAAATATTTCTTCTCATAAATATAAGGCATTGCAATATTTTTTACTTGATTTGGCACGTGATAGCAATATCATCTTTCTTTTTGCGAAATGCATCAATAATATATATATTTGAGATTTATGTTCAAGGAAATCCCTTTGATCTTGAAAGATATTATTGCATATTCATGAATATTCTTGCTATATTTTGCAAGTTTAATCTGCAAAATAAAGAAAGATATTACGTGATATTTTTGCAAGAATTGTTATCCATTATACAAGATTTTGCAGGTGGCAATAGAATCTTCCATATGAATTTTGGAAAGCTCGATTTGAAAATTATGGAAATTCTATACTATTTTCCGGAGGCTCAAAAATTCCCTTCCTTCTGCAAAGTTTTTGCAAATTGTTAAGAAAATCCCTAATGTGTTGTACGAAAGGTTGAGTAGTTCTGAATTTTAATTTTATACATGTTATTCAATTTATTTATTTGAAGAAATGGCATTATATATTATGTGGATATCATTACAGCTTATTTGTGTAAAAAGTTCGTTAAGTTTATGCAGGTTGAATTCGAGAAGAGCTTGATTGAAGAAAATAAATTTTTGCCTCGAATTTCAAAATACAAATGATTGTTGTGGATATTGTTGTTACGAAGGAAATAATGGAAAAATATTCAGCTCAACCTACACAAGCCACAATTAGTGCTATTCGCAAATATTGTCATGATGACAAGGGGAGAAAGCGAATCCAAAAGAAAAGGAAAAGAGTCGTGATCATCTCAAAAAAGCAACAAATTGAGGGGGGAGCTTTGATCAATTTTGGAAAAATCTTTTTGAATTGATCGTGAGCTTGATTATTTTGGAAGGAAAAAAAAAGGTAAATGTGACGGAAATTGTTAAGATCTACGAAATCCGGTTAGTGCATCTTTTACTACCTTTTGTCATTAACAAATCTCTTATTGATATTATCATTTTGTTATGACAAAAATGGTAAATGAATTTATAATGCATTTGTGATTTTTATTGGATATTTGCTGATATATATGATAGAAGTGAGCTATATTGCATATCTTTAATATTCGACTTACTTTGTAAAAGCTGATTTTTTTAGAAATTGTGTTTCATGCAAGATATATTTATTATCGTTTTATATTCTCCACGTGATACTATTTTCATTGTTATCGCTTTTTGATTATGACGAAAAGGGGAAGAGAATATAAATATGCATATGTGTTGATATTTATTGAGCTGTGATTATCTTTACATATATAATTATATGCTCAATCTATTTGCTATATTGAATTACATTATTTTTTTATATTTATTGATTTATTATTATCTTTAAAAGCGTGATTACACATCTGCATATTCAGAAATTATTTTATCATCATCAAAAATGGGGAGATTGTTAGGGAAATCCCTTATGATGTTTTGAAGATGACAAAATAAATCAAAGGCTACTAACGTATTTAATTGTTGAGTAACAAACTAAGCAGATGATAAAACATGTAAATGATCTTGTCAAAGTATGAAAATTACTAGAAGACTTAACGTAACACATGTCTAAAGTATATCTGGAAGATTTCTAGACTTTTGTGTCAAAGTCTAAAGACTGCCAGACTTTAGTGTCAAAGTTTGTTTTACATCAGAAGTTTGCTAATTCTGACAAATTCCAGACTGAATGTGAATGAAGAACCAAAGACAGATTCTATGTTAAAGCTGAACCTATTCAAACTGTGTCCAGACCTTAAAGTTAAATTTGTTCAGAAGCAGATTATGTTCAGACTCAGATTGTAAAGTCTATTGCACTCAGACTCTATTTTAGTCTGAAGTTGCTCAGACTCAGAACGTGGCAGATTCAGAACAAAGCAGATTCAGAATGTAACACAAGCCCTCAATGTATAACGGCTAGTGATCTGCTTTGGATTCTACATCAAGATTGATTTGATTGATTTGATTGATTCAATCTAATTGATTGACAATTAGATCTTGAAAACAAGAACTTTTTATACGGAGAAGCTCTACTGATAGAAACCAAGGTTCTGTTTGTATGAGCTATTAGAATCAATTTGGGATTCTACTTCTATCACTTAACGGCTACCAAATTTTTTAGATACAAATCTGTCCAATGGGTAGATTGGAAGACGATCCTCGAGATACTGTCCAACGGCTAGTTTGGAAGCGGAGGAGTATTTAAGGAGATCAATGACCGATGAGCAAGTAAAAGACGGAGCATAGAATTTATAATTCCAAAGTCTGAGCGATCTTTGTTCATACACTTGTCTCTTGTGAGCTTAAACGTTTGTGATCATGAGAGAAATACCAAAAGAATGACTTAGTGAGATAGTGTGATCTACCACTAAGTGTTTGCACTCAAAGTTGTAATCTCTTGTTGATTGTATAGTGGAATCCAGCCAAAAAGGCTATTAGCGTGGGAGAGTGAATGTAAGCTTGATCTAAACCGAACCACTATAAATTTCGTGTTCTTATACTTTTCCCTAATCTCTTTATTTTGTTCATAATTCTATTTAATTGCTAAAGTCTGAACTCGTTCAAAATTTGTTATTCTTTAGACTCAGTTTCAAAAGTCTGTTATTATTCGGACTCAGTTTTAGAAGAAAAATACTTTTATTGTTCTTTGTGAAAAATTTTCTTCACACCTATTCACTCTCCTCTAGGTGTTCATACTAGCACTTTCAACTTCTCTTTCCCTGTAAGGATGGTCTGCAAATTGTGCATTAGGCAGGAAATATGAGACCCCGAAATGGACTTAATGTCACACAGGAAGTTACCCTCGGTTTCTTCATGTATGATCACTATAAAATGGAAATTGTTTCCAAATATATGCATAGAGTAATTGTCAAGTTTTGGGAACTCTTAATTTGAATAGATCGTAGAAGTAGATTTATAGTTTCTTGAGGCAAACACATTTCTTTAGGTACATTGAAGAATATTGAGGGGGAGAGGAATTTGAGCGACATAGGACCCAAAATCGGGGCAAGCGTTGGTCATCATCCCCCGCTGTTGTTTGTACATTAAGATTTGCCTTGCCAATATTTTTATGTGCTTCCCAAAATTCGTCCCATGAACGTATCCATCATCACCTTCTCTCGACTTAAATCTCATTTCCATCTTTGAACTTAAGTGGGTGCGAATCCTTATCGTTGAGCAGCTCTTTGAGTAGAATCTGATACATCGATTCCCTTTCAGAATGATTTATGAAGAAGACCCTTTATGCCCTAAATAATGTGATGTCTTACACTAATGAAGAAGACCTACTCGAAATTGAGATGCATAAATCAAATGTACTTATCGTTAATGATCAAACAATCAAAGCTTCAGAGCAAGTAACGCAAGGAAGTGATAAGAGAGAGACAGAGGCAGAGAGACTTTTGTTGGTTCAGTGTCCGCCTACGGCCGTCGTTTTTGCGTGCGGAATCGAAAACCTTTCATGATGCTGTCATTCTTGACGTGGGCAGGTCTGCTCCTTGTATTCGTGCCACGCCAGTCATACTCAAGCCTCAAGCCCATAGTGAAAGTCTTGCGTGGCTTTGATGTTTGATGTCCTATCTTCTTGGGTTGGGTTCCCTTGGGAAATTACATGCAGTGGCTACTTTCGGCATTTGCCTGAGCTCGTTTCCAGGATCGTGCAAACCAAGGTTTCTCTGATCTTGTCCAAGCGTTTGGGTGTTCAGTTGATTAAAACTTTAAAAGAAAATACACGAGTGAAAGCCTCGGAGAATGTTAGAAAGATGGAAGCTTGCCATGTTGCTGTTTGTGGGTCGGTCGGGTCTGGTAAAACAAGCTCGTTGTGTAGTATGCTTGGCGAGATTCCTAGGACAGCGGAGGCAGCAGCAAGGGTCTATGGAACAAAAGCATGTGCACTGCAGAGTGCTTGGATTTCCAACCCAGAACTGTGAGAGAGAACATCTTGTCTGGCAGGAGATTGAATTCCGCCTTCAATGAGGATGTCGGGGAAAGTTGCGCTATGAAACGGGATGTCGAGATGTGGAGTAGTGGAGATTTGACTGTGGTTGGCGACGGGGGTGAACTTGAGTGGAGGATAGAAGCAGAGGCTTCAATCAGCATGGGCAGAGTCTGTAGCAGTTCCAATGTCTAATTCCTAGATGACCCCTTAAGCGCCGTCGATGTGCAGATTGGGACTCACCTGTACAAGGCAAGCATCAAAACTGCGTCAATTTTTAGCTCTATTGTGCAAGTTCCCTCAAAAGTAAAAGACTTCATCGCTGAAATGTCTCATGCAAATGCTATCACGGAAGACTAATATTCATTCCACCCATCAATTGGAGTTTTTATATGCCGCTGACCTCATTCTTGTAAGTTTGTGGAGCGAGCAACACCTTACAAGAACGTACAAGATATTAATCTCATTTTGAGGCGTTTTATCATGTCTTTTGTCTAACAAATGCAGATGGCAAGGATTAACAGGAAGAGAACAAGGGACATTAGGACGATTTTACTTGAACAACAAAAAGAAGAGCGAACACCAGCCCAGCTAATCTGTAGGGAATGTCTGAGTCCACTATGCTTTTGTAAGATATGGCATTTTTGGGACCCAGCAAAAACAAAACAAAAAACAAATAAAAGGAAAAGAAATGTTGAAAAGTCAAAGAAGAAAAGAGGAGAAAAGAAGGGTTGTCCATTGAGGAGATTCGGGAGACTATCTAGCATCCTCTTACGGACGACCAGGATAGCTTCCTTGCCCGATCAGTCACCGAGATGGAGATCCGGGATACACTTTTCTCTCTACCTAGGGGCAAGTCCCCTGGCTTGAATGGCTTCACGGTTGAATTCTTCAAGGAGAATTGGGAGATGGTTGGACATTTGGTCATAACAGCAGTGAGGGATTTCTTCGTAACGGGGAAGCTATTGAAGGAGATAAACGCCACCATTTTGGTGCTTGTGCCCAAAGTCCCCAATGCGACTTCTATTGATGATTACAGGCCCATTGCCTACTGCAACACTATATATAAATGCATCACAAAAGTGCTGGCTAATCGAATTGCGGCTGTTCTAAAAAATGTTGTTAGTCCGACTCAGAGCGCTTTTGTGAAGGGCAGAAGGATCGGAGACAATATCTTGATGGCTTAAGAACTCTTTTCTAGTTTTCACCTGGAACCATACCTTCCTAAGTGTGTGATTAAGGTTGATTTCAAAAAAGCTTATGACACAGTTGATTGGGGTTTCCTTGAGAGAGTTCTACTTGCGGTTGGCTTTCCTGACTTCGTGATTATGCTTATTATGACATGTGTGCATACACCCATGTTTTCCATTGCTCTGAATAGGGAACTTCATGGCTACTTTGCAAGTGGGCGCAGCCTACGCCAAGGTGATCCTATTTCTCCATACCTTTTTATTTTGATTATGGAGATACTATCTGGAATCTTGAGGAGGTCCTCTTCCAGGCTGGAATTTAAATTCTTCTAGCGATGCAAGGCGATGAATCTCTCGCATCTTTTCTTTGTAGACAATGTTTTCCTATTTAGTGAGACGGATCTGACATCGGTAAGTCTCCTCAAAGAGGGCCTCCAAATCTTCTCGGCATGGAGTGGCTTGTGCCCAAACCCTTCCAAGAGCGAAATCTTTTTGGTTGGTGGATTGCCTGCTTTAAGGACTCAGATCATCCTCCACCTTGATTTCTAGGAAGGCAACCTACCGATACGATACCTGGGGGTTCCTATCATTACTGTTAGGCTTAGCAAGGCGGACTGTTGTGTTCTTATTAACTGCATTACTACGAGGGTACAATCTTGGACTTACCGCTTTCTCTCTTTTGCTGGCCGGCTTCAGCTTATCAGGTCAGTTCTTCATGTTATTCAAGCCTATTGGGTGAGAGTTTTTATGATACCTATAGCCATGTTAGAACAGATTGAGAAAGTATTTAGGCAATTCCTATGGAAAGGCCCGGAACTAAGGAAATAAGGTGCTAAGGTTGCCTGGGGTGAATTGTGCCTACCAAAAGAGGAAGTAGGCATTGGCATCCGGAGACTTAGGGATTGCAACAAGGCTACTATGCTGAAGCATATCTGGCTCCTATTTTTAGACAAGGAGGCCTTGTGGTGCAAGTGGATTCAATCCACATTCTTAAAATCAAGGAATTTTTAGGTTGCTAAGAAACCCACCTGCTGTTCTTGGGCTTGGAAAAAAATCATATCCTTAAGAAGCGAGGTTCCCAATGCCTTCTATTGGAGGATTGGAGACGGCCTCTCTACCTCCTTATGGTTTGACAACTGGCACCCTAGGGGCCCCTTGAACTTAATTTTTCGGACTCATTTATACACAGTTCAGGGCTTTCTAAGCAGGCAACAGTGATTGATCTCTTCTTTGATGTTGGGCAACCTCTCAAGTTGGTGCTTGAGTTGTGGAATCATCCCCTCCCGAGCCTCTCTCAGAATTCGGATTATTTTAGCTGGAGGGAGAATTCATCAGGACGCTTCACTGTTGCGACGGCTTGGGAGACCTTCAGGCGGAAGAGGACTCAGGTCTTTTGGCATACGTTCGTCTGGAACGACGAAATTACACCACAGTGTCAAGTAAACCTTTGGCTTATAGCTAAGCGCGGGCTACCCACCCAAACACTTTTATTGTCACATGGTAGAATAGATAGTGGTGCTTGTGCCTTCTGCAACGATGTACCAGACTCTATTGACCATCTATTTTTTGGGTGTCGTGTCATGGCTGGGGTTGCCTTCTTTTGGGTGACTAGATGCAATCTGCCTTGGCGTAACAGGGCGTGGGAGGATAATCTCCATTGGGCCATCACCATGCTTATGGGAAAGGAGTTTTATAAGTGCATAGCCCGCTTCTCCTTCGGAGCGTTGTGTCATATTATTTGGAACAACATGAACAACATTCTCTTCAGAGAACAGCCTCTTTCTGTCCCGGCTATGAAGAATCATCTTTTAAAAGTGGTTAGAGATAAGGCGATCATTTTTAGGAATGTTGAAGATAACATCAGGAATAGAAGGTTGCAGCGCAATTGGGGCATTGACTCGGTCATCTTTTCTGGGGAGCGTTAATTCTCTCCCTTTCAGCTAGTGCGTCTTGATTAAGGCAGTTGGTGCAACAAGTCTTACTGAATCCTAAGGATGGTTCTCTCCCTACTTGAGGGTGTTTTGTATTTGTTCGCTGGTTGTTCATGCGGTGCATTTCCTTTCTAATTGTTAGTGGGTTGCCACGGCTGTGGTTTTTTCGGGCATTGCTCCACTCATTATGATCCATTGTTTTGAGTGTGGATTTTGATGCCGTGATCTTTTTGTTCACTCGATCTTTCCTTAATATATTAATTACCTTTCACCAAAAAAAAGAAAAAGAGAAGAAGAAGGATGAGAAGGCACCGAGAACATTTGGGAAAAGAAGGAGAGAGAGAGAGAGAGAGAGAGAGAGAGAGAGAAGAAGAAGAAGAAGAAGAAGAAGAAGAAGAAGAAGAAGAAAGAAAGAAAGAAAAGAGAGGGGAGGAGATAAAAGGAAAATGAGAAGCACGTTCGGACAAAAGAAAGGGAGAGGAGAGAAAGGAAGGAAAGAAGAAGGAGAAAGAGGAGGAGGAGGAGGAGGAGGAGGGAGAAAAGAGACGGGATTCTCGTCATGGACACCTCCCCAAGCCGATGCAACTTCGATTTGCAACGCCTGGTAAACACTCATGCCTATCGTTCTTCTAATTGGATTATTTTTCAAGGTTAGGAGTAAAATTCGGAATTTTTGGAGATTCATACAGCGAAGTCCGATTTTTGAGTCGTTGAGATGTGTATTTTTATAGAAATGATAGTTTAAGGTGTTGTGAAGTTATAGAATTTTACGGATCTCAATTTGGGCTTACGGTTTGCCTGGAACAAAATTTCGAAGTCCGTTGCGCGTGCTGGTGGGTTCCGAACAGTAACTTGCGGGCCTGAATTTCAGCTGTTTTCAGTTAGTTTTTGGGGTGGCTGAGTTAGGATTTTTGTAGTACATCGAAATGGCTTTCTATGGACCGTATGTTGGTTTGGAAAGAACCTATGTGGAGGAAATTATGGCCCGAACAAGTTTAGAGCGCGATGGGACAACAATAGATTTGTGATATGGGCAAGGGTTGGTTGGCACATAGATATCGTTTATTGATGAGTAGGCATAGTGTAATCGAGTCATTTATAAAAATACCGTTTTACTCGGTCTTTTGATAGTGTTCTTCAGTTATTTGTTAGGAATTTGAGTACGTGGACTTGAGTAACTATAGTAGGCTAGTTTGGGCTTTCCCAGGTTAGTGATATTATTTCTTCTAAAAATTTATAAATTCATGTCTTCAAAATTATAAAAATTTGACATTTTATGAGTTATGAATAAGCATGTCTGTTGCATAAAATGGATTGGGCATTTACTACATTTTGATATTTATAAATAGTGTGAGAACTTTTTTGTGGGAAGATATATTTTATTTTGGAAATGAAGTTGAGAGATATTATATATTTTGGATTTGTGAAACCTTTTTACGAAAAGCTTTTTTAGCATGGGTTATGGAATATTATGTATATCGATTTGTGAAATGACTTATGACATGCATTTTGTTTGATTTGGTAAGAGTCTTGACATTATTTGAGGATGTTTTATGAAAAGTATTTTTGGCGAATAAGTTGAGTTGCGAAATGTTTATGATTTATGGACTTGGCTTTGTGGATTGTGGATGGTATTGTTCTAGATTTGTATTAATGCTCAATAACGCTGTGAGCCTAGTGAGGGGCTTGTGGGTATGCACATACTATTCTAGAATATCCTTGTGGGCCGAGCCATCGGCTAATAATAAGTGGAGACCTTACCAAGGGGGAATCTTGGTCGTTTTGTCACTAGGCGTTGTATCGTGACTATGGTTTGATATTAAGCAATGAATTGGTCAATAGAGTGGACCATTGACATGTGGTATGAGTTTGGTCAATGGAGTGGACCGTTGACATGTGATTTGAGTTTAATCGATAAAATTGACCATCGATGTGTGGTTTGATGGGATTAATCAATGAAATAAATCGTTGATACATGTTTTATAAGATTGACCAATGGGTTAGACTGTTAGTGTTTGCCTATTATTATCTTGAATATTTTTGCTTTGAACATATTGAGTTAAAGTAATAAAGGTTGCATTTTGGCCTTGAAGGTTTGTTAAATTTTTGGGTTTGGTGAAAGTAAGTTATATTGTGTTTTAAATGTGTATAGTGATTGCTCGATCCACTTAGAAGAACCGGCGCCCAAGGGTTTACTCTCCCCCGCGAAGCGGCGTGCGGAGGTTCCCTGGGTTACCAAAAAAAAAAAATGTATTACTCACTAGGTCGTGGTAGCTCATTCATTTCTTCTTATCATGTTTTTCAGGTCCCTCAATTAGTGGCCATTAGAGCGAGAGCGTCATCATTGGGGCTTTTGAGAGATGGATCATGGGTGGTCTGAGGCTGCGTCCTTAAGGAGGAAGGACATCCGTGTCACCCCCGTCCCTTTAGGATTTGGGTTGTGACAGCTTTGATCCTTGGAAGATTGGAGGGGAAAAATAAGAAAACAATGCTGATATCAACCTTCAGCATAATAAGTGTGACATCCTGATTTTCGACCATATTTTGATTAAATGAAATTTGTTTTTCATCATCGACGCGCCATGGTTCTTTTTCTCTGAGCTGATCACTCACGAGATAACTAATTTATCAAGTGAAGCCATTAAGGGATATAAACGCTACAAACTTGAGAATTCGATCAAAAATCGCTGCTTGACTGTGCTAATCGACAATGGTCAATACGACACCGTTATAATCGATTAGAGACCGGAGATAGGTCGATTCGATAGAAGAGCGTAATCAAATTGTGGGTGATTCCACCTGATTACAAAATTTGCGTCGAATGACACTAAACTAATTTTTATGTTGATTCCGTATTCGGTACCCATAATTGAAACCTTGAGATTTTTACGACAATCGAGAGTTGCCAATGAGCCAAAGATGCACAAACGTAGATCGAGAATTATCGACCATGGGTTAAATGCGATGAAATCCCTAAAAGCTACTCGAGAGGTTGGTCACACTCCAAATTAACCACAAAATTGAACTCGATTTTAGGAATCAAAAGTTCGAGCGTGTCACAATTTATTTTTAGGACCTCACCTCATCTTTTGGGAATTTTCCGTCGAGCTCGGAATTTCGGCAAAAAATCAAAATTGGCCAATTAAATTCAAGGAAATTCGGATGGGCACTTTGGTGTAGAAATTTGGCTATCAAAGTGAGTTGGTTTGTGAGGAATTGAAGGGAAATTGGTTAGGGCTGCTGCCATGGCATGTTCGGCCATTAAATTGAAGTTGTTGGTGGGAAATTGAATGAAGACCAAGGCAAATTCATAGAGGCAACTGCTAGGGTGATTTTGGGCACCAAATTGAAGTTATGTCGTGAAGTTTTGTGAAGCAATTGACTTGTGGGAGAAGTTTGGACAACTAAGGCTAAAGACTTTGGTGCCAAGCACTCAAGTGGCTTGATTTTTGTTGAAGCCTCTCATTGGCTGCTCACAAGACTTTGAAGGCTCTTTGTCCCCCTCTCTTCTCCCTCCTTCCCCCTCCTTCCCCCTTGGTTGACCACCACCCCAACAGATTAGTTGCTGCTTTTGTTTCAGCTTCTTCTTCTTCCTTAAAGCTTCCATTCTCCTCCATTATTGAAGCTGCAAACATCTAGGACCAGGCGAGCACAATTAGCAAACTCGCAAGCCACCGTGAGCCCAGGCCAGCCTGCTCGTTGCCGTCCTCCATCTCCTAGCTTCATATGCCTCACGCTCGTGCCAGCGCCAACGCTAGCTCGCCACCGTTGTAGGTTGTTCGCTCGCCTAAGCTGCTCCAGCTGCCAGCCCATCGCCGCTTGACTATCTCCGTCGTCCCTGCATCATGACCCGTCGCCGTAGCCCCTTGAGCAAGCTCAACCAGAACCGATCTTCCCAGCTAGACCCGTGAACTTTGTGGGCTATTTTCAGCCTTTTCCTGGCCTCCTTTGATGTTGCCATAGGCCTGGGTTTTGGTCGCCATCGTGCCGCCGTCGCCAAGGACCCATTAGCTCACTAAACCGGTGAGTTAGCATCCTAAACTCTAATTAGGGGTTAATTTCACTTAATCGGAGATTAGATTAGGTTTAATTAGGTTTAAGGTTAAATTAGTTAGTGTAAGTATTTAGTTGGTTAATTTAGTTAGACAATTAGATGGTTAGATAGATTAGTTAGTAGTCTAATTAGATTAAGGTGATTATCCTAGTTAGATTAGTTAAGTAGTTCAATTAGGTGGTTAGATTAGCTTATGTAGCTTAATTATGTGATTTAATTTAAATTTAAATAATTTGTAATTTATTTAATTATTTATTAATTAGCGTAAATTATAATGGGATAGCTGGTTGTTAGAATTTCACGCTAATCGTCATGGTTATGTTGGTTTGTTAAATTGATTGCTAATTTATGCAATTGAATGCTTGGTGATGATTTTTAATTATTATTTCAAAAATATGAATTTATGGTATTTAATTATAAAAATATTGGGTATCAGTTTTTGACACCGAAAATGTTTTAAGTACTATATAAAATCGTGGAATTTTAAAATGATGGAATATCATGCTTAACGGTTCAATTTGACTGTGTGTCCATGTACGATTATTTTACCAGGTGTTTTTAATATGAAGAAAATATGCCAAGTACATTATTTGAAATTGAGGCATTTGAGTGCAAAGCACAATGTCCTTGGTCGAGATTGGATGTGCGTGTGATCGCTATTGGAATCCGTCACGATGCGTTTACACCGGATGATACTCCTTTGGAAATGCCCCACGTTAACGGATGTTGGTCACAGTGGAGGTTAGGCCAATGCTCCTTTGAGAATGCTGTCTAAATGTAGACGTTGTCGTGCTTGACGAAGCGGGACGACGCCCAGTTATGCCGGATGACCGCCAACTGTTTAGTTGGCCGTGGTCGTTGGGTCAATAATCAATTGGAACGCTTGAATGAGTGATATAGCTGCGCCTGATTATGGGACGGAATTGTGTGGCACGGAATGGGACGTGTCATAACGATTTAGTCTTATAATCCGGACCCCTGTGATTGATTGATATATGAGTTCAAGTGTTCCAACTATTGATTGCATGTACTGTATGCATATGTTATATGAGCTGTACTAACGTACAGGGAGGTGCTGAGGTGAGGTCTGAAGCGAGGTAAGTCTTATATGGTGCTTGTCTAGGCTTCCTCTAGGTGAATTCTCATCCTAATTGGGGTTTAGGGTGCAGATTCGTTGAGACTTTGTCTCACCCCGTCATGGTTAAATTTTACAGGTTCTTAGATGAAAGTGCGCTACGTTCGTTTTGGGTGGCCACAGGAGGTGGAGACCAGCGTACCATACTCCCTATCCACGGGATCTCCGACTGGACCTGTGACTTCGTCATGACTACCATTTGGGTCGATGAAGGCCTACCTTAGTTGGTACTTCACCGATTCAAAGCATGGTTCCATTACGGGCCCAATGGTGTTCGGGAGGGCCCCTTGGAAGGCTTTGATGGCGGGTGATGGACCCGCCATCGATGATGAGTATGTGGAGGATCTTGACCCTGTCGTGGATGCTGATATAATAGCTGATATTGAGGCAAACTAGTTACCCGAGGGTGAAGAGCACGCTATAGAGGTAGCTCGTCCTCTCGACATTGACATCCCTGACGATGTCGTGATAGATTCGGATCTCAAATAGGTAGGGTTTGGGGTAGGGTTAGCTTGGTAGCATATTTTGGTTTTAGACTTCTGTATATAAACCTGATGTGTTTATAAAGTATGTTTTGTGTTTATTAATTGTCCTGTTTTCCTATCCCATATTTGATTAGTATCTGGAGATTTATTAGTTTGCTTCCGCATGTGCATAAATCGATTGGGTCGGTGATGTGTCCTGGGAACGTCACAATTTAGTCGACCACCGAGGATATGTGTGCGCCCGGGGTTCGGGGCATGACAATAAGTATAGGACCAGTGATCTATAACAGAATGCAGGACTTCGGTTTGAAAGCGTGGAGTCAAAGAACGGGATGGGAGCAGGTCATAAATCCTGCAGACCCGCGTGGCCAAGATGCAGTGGCGAAAGGACTAGCTCGATAACCAGCTTGAAGGAAAAAAGGCTCCTTTTTCTTGATCTATCCTTTACCTTCCTCAAGATAGATCCCCAAGGCAGCTCTTACTAGATGATCTCCTAACATACTCAGCTGCTAGCTTTGAGAACGACGATAACTTATTCTCTAGCAAGAGCTTCGGCGAGTCGTACTCTACTATCTTGCCTGCATCCACCAAACAATGCTCGCATATTTAGGTTCACATTATTCATGCAATCAAAAGCACAGAAAATGCTTCTTAATTGTATGATAATCGATATATAACAGAACAGAAAGAGCTTACCATCATCGAGAACCAAAACCAGGTCATTATCGATGATAGTGGGAATCCTGTGAGCAATGGTAATGATAGTGCAATTACCAGTCTCTTCCCTGATAGTCTTCTGAATCTGGTTATCGGTGGCTGTGTCAACCGAAGCGGTCGCCTCATCCAATACCAGGATCCTTCTCTTCTTCAAAAGCACCCTAGCAAGGCAAGCCAGTTGTCTTTGCCCGACGCTCCAATTTTCTCCGTCCTCAGCAACTAGGACAATTAAGCACAAAACTCAGAAAAAGATTGCCCAATGAACAGAAGGGAGTTCAAAGATTTCTCACGGACAAAGCCTTCATATGTTCATCCATGGTATAATACCTGGTGCATCGAGAATCCTCGGATTTTGCCTTACCATCTCTGCTAGGTGACATTTGTTAAGAACCTAAATATAAAAAATTTTGTTATCAATCATCCATAACAAAGAAAGTCGTACCCTTTTTTGAACCTTATTACTTTTGGTTTTACCTCCCAGATTTCTTGGTCCGAATGCTCTTCCAAAGGATCCAAATTTCTTTTAACGCTACCCTCAAATAGGATTGGATCCTGTGGAATGATACTCAGCCGCGATCTCAAGTCCTGCAGACCAATTTTGCAGATGTCCACCCCATCAATAAGTATCCGCCCTCCCGATGGTTCGACCACCCTGAAAAGCGCTTGGATGAGAGTGGACTTTCCGCTGCCTGTGCGCCCAACGATTGCAATCTTTTTCTCCCCGGGGAACGTGCAGGTCATCTCCTTGAGGATCACTGGGAGAGAAGGAGCATACCGGATGCTGAGTTCTTGAAGCTCGATTTTTCCTTCATTTGGCCATTCGGGGGTCGGCCTGGAATCTTCAATCACCAAGGGAGCTTCACTCGGTATGTTGGTAAATTGAAGAATTCTCTCGACCGAGATCATTTTGTTCTCAACATTGCACAGATTCCATATCACCCACGCTTGAATCACGTTTAGGTTCAAGCCATATGTCGCCACTAGCCCCGCCAAGCCTGAGATGGAAAGTTATCGGTTCAAAAGTAAAGTTTGCCAGTCAAGGGAAAAGAAGGCAGGGAGACTAATCTCTTCAAATCAAAATATGCCAAACACAGATATTGATCGGTAGCATTATTCATAGCCATTGAAATTTCAAAAAAATTGGCGACCTGCTGCACTGAAATGTGTAATGAGAGAGGAACTTACTGGGATCCACGACTGACCTAGGGAGGCTCACCAAGATGATCAGGACGATGAAGAAACCAAAATTAAAGAGGAAATTTATTCGAACAGATAGCCATTCCATAGTGCTGCTGTTATGGAAGACTATCCGAGAGTAATCATCAATTAAACTAAGACACCTCCTCAAGAAATCATCTTCCCGGTTGAAACATCGAACTAGTGCAGCCCCTGTGATCGCTTCCGAAAAGTGATGAAGTATTGGAGCCTTCTGTATCCCAACCATCCTGGCCAGTTCTCTGGCCGTGGTGATGTAATAAGCCTGCAGAACACGGTTTTTGCATGCAGTCAGTGGCACGACAGTGTCAAAAATAAACCTGCTGGAAGCATATACATTATTTTTTTACTTCCTCAGATATAGGGCCTATCTGAAGTAGTAACTAGTAACTCCATGAGTGAAACTGGAAAACTTGCCTGATACCACATGGAGATAGCAAGGATCACAAGGAAGAGAAAAAAAATTTGCCACACCAGTAGGGACATTAGGACGATTATACTTAACAACTGAATTAGAGCAAACACCAGCCCTGCTAATCGGTAGGGAATGTCTGTGTCCACTCTGCTTTGATCCGTGGAAGACTGAAAAGGAAAAAGAGGAAAAACAATGCCAATGTCAATTTTTGGCACAATAAATATTGGACAGTGACAATAACAGAATAGAGAACGTCAAAAAACAAACCCGATTGAGAATTCGGCTTGAAGGCGTGGAGTCAAAGAACGAGATGGGTGCACGGAAGACTGAAGAAATCATAACATGGAAGAGATGTTGAGCAGTCTTGATGGCAATAGTTGACAACAAAACTGCTCGTCCCAGAATAAAAATTGAACTCCCAGCAGACAGGAAGATGAATACTCCAATCAGCTTTTCTCTGCTGGTCCTGCGATCGTCCTCAGTCGCCCAGGCAATCCAATAATTGCTGGCCATCTGTAATCCTTGAAAGAGAACTTGGCAAAGAAGAATAATCGGGACCAGCGCACCTTTATAAGCATAAGTCACAAAGTTGGAGTACACGCTCCATTTCACACGGCCAGTTTCCGATTCTTCTTCTTGTGTTTTTTTCGAAAGAGTTTTGTTTTCAACGTGCTCCTCAGAGTTTTCTTCCACGATTTCGATTTCGCGCACTAGGCATGGCTTGACGGATGATGTCCTGTCTTCTTGGGCTGGGTTCACTTGATTTACAGACTGTCTATGGGCAGACAATTGTTTAGCAAGTTCACCGTGCGGATCCACAATTAAATCTTCATACTTCCCTGACTGAACTATGCATCCGTCTTTCATAACCTACACAATTGACGTGTTAAATAAAAGACAATATAAAATGCCTCAAAAGGAGATAATATCTTGTGTTCTATTAAGGTGTTGCACGCTTCATGAACTTACAAGAATGAGGTCAGCGGCATCTAACAACTCCAACTGATGGGTGGAATAGATAACAGTCTTCCGAGACAGCATTTGCATAAGACATTTCTGCAAAAAAGCTTTTTACTTATGAGAGAACTCGTACGAAAAGGGAATGCAAGAGAGCTAAAAAAGCATTCAGTTTTGATGCTTGCCTCGTACAGATGAGTCCTAGTGTGCGCATCAACAGCACTAAAAGGATCGTCCAGAAAGTAAATGTTGGAATCACTGTACACTGCCCGTGCTAGTTGAATCCTCTGCTTCTGTCCTCCACTCAAGTTCATCCCTCTTTCGCCAATCGCCGTCAAATCACCATCACTCCACATCCCGATGTCCTGTTTCATTGCGCAACTTTCCACAACATCCTCATAGAAGGCAGAATCGAATTTCCTCCCAAACAAAATGTTCTCTCTCACACTTCCGGTTTGAATCCAAGCACTCTGTGGTACGTATGCTTTTGTTCCATTGACCCTTACTGCTTCCCCAGCTGTTCTAGGAATTTCATCAAGCAAACAACACAACAAGCTGCTTTTACCAGACCCAACTGACCCACAAACAGCAACATTGTAACCTTCCATTATGTTAATCTTCTCCAATATTTTTACAGTAGGTTTTCTTGAAGTTCCATCGCCTGTACCCCAAGTGTATTCACCGGCCTCAATCTCAACAGCAACATCTGATTGTTTTGGGGATAGATGAGCCAATAAGTTCTTGTGATCCTCTTCTATAAGGAACTCTTGGACACGATCGATAGAGACCTTAGTTTGCGTAACCATGGAAATGAGCTCAGGCAAGTTATAGATTGGCTCCTGCAAAATCCTGAAGGTTGCCAAAGCTGAAAGAACTGTACCTGCTGATAATGGTACTTTCAAGAAAATGCAAGTGCCGAAAGTAGCCACTGAAACCAGAGTTGGCGAAGCCCAGAAGAGAAAAGCGACTGCGGAGCATGTGTAGAGGTACCTTTTCAGGAAACTTAGCTCCATCTCTCGGAGTTGGAGAATCTTCTTCAGGAATGTCAGTTCCCAAGAATGCAGTTTAAGGACTCTCATGCTCTTAAGAGTCTCGGAGGTCACTTTCATTCTAGCATCCTTGGCTTCCATGATCTTGGAATGATGCCTTTTCTGCACTTTCACTAATGGCGTGTTGCTAACCATTACAAATATCGTGGAAGAGAGAGCAGCAATTGTGGGGGCAGCACCAAGATTTCTGTATAAAATGACTAGGGCTAAAAGTACTTGGACAGGAACCAACCAAATCCCATGAACGTAGGAGCAGAAGTCCCCCATTTTCTCAACATCCACATCGATCAAATTCACGATCTTCCCATTGCTTAGACCAGCATACCTCATTGATTGACACTTCATATAAATCAATGCCATAAGGCCAGCTCTAATGCGTATGGCAATTCGCTGAGCACCAAAATACCACTGCCTTTGAGTTAGTGATTCGATAGTCTTTGAAAAAAGGAACATGAACGCAAGAATCAGTCCTAAGTGGTAGCTTGAATCTTCGCGCTTGGATGACAAGAAATTCACAAATCTATTGATCAAGAGAGGGCCCATAAATGAAGCTAGTGTATTAATTCCTGTTACCAAACAAACATAAAACATAATTGTCTACGATATTTAGGCCTCAAGATGCAACTTAAGAAACAGAAGGGAAGAGACCAGACGTACCTGCCAGTGCTCCATTAATAGCCAGCGATCTCCATAGAGCAAAGCCGATTGCTTTCAGCAACGAACAAGGTCCGATGTTCTGTTTCCTGAGCGATTCCTCAAACAACAATAAAGCCTGTTCTGCTCTTTCCGACTGCGAAACCAAAGGGACATGACCTAATTCAAGCTTTTGCTTTCGACCCGTACTGAGAAGGGGGTTCAGCCATTGAAATGTTAACTGGCTCCAAAACCCGGCATTGTGGAAGCCGTCCAAATCTCTACATAGATGACTATTACTAGTCTTGGTGGTGCAACTAATGACCGCTAAACTAACACAAATCGCTAGTGAAAAAGGGAGGGAGACGAATTTGACGGCATTGGCTTGTGGGAGAAAAGAAGGCACTGCCTTGGATTTTCTCAGTTGGAACGCCAGGAAAGAAGAGACAGAAAGTGAACAGAAATGAGTGAAATAGACCCACCAAAGAACTAGGACAAGAGGCCAGTTTCTTCGGGCTCCACCAAGAATTGTGCTCCTAAAGTACCATGAAACGACTGATGCAAGAACCCAAGTGACAGACCAAGAGACACTCTCTTTATCCACAATTCTGTGAACCCAATATTGATAAACACAAAAGCCAACGCATGTTATGGAGATTGTGACACTACAAACCAGAATCACCATTGAACAGACGCTAAATTTTCTGTTTATGGGAGTTAACTCTACATCACCACCTCCACCGAACCTCCTCTGCTTCAAAATATCAGCCAAAATCCACGTTATCAAAACAAATGCAAACGCTATATTCACTCCCAGTGAGAAATTTTCTATTGAAAATGCCATGGTCACAAAAAAGAACCTGCAATCCCAAAGAAAAAGGGAACTCGTTCAACTTTTTTGCACCAGAAAGTCTAGAACCTGCAGAATGCATTGAAAAACATGTACATGTTGTGTTGAACTTCAAAAGCATGTACCTGCACGGGTAATGGCAGTGGCCTTCTTTGTTTCCTGAGATTCAAAGCTGGGAAGGAGAAGGAGGAAGATGGAGCAGGCGGTATTCTTTTTTTTCCTCTTTTGTTTCCCGAGATTCAAAACTGGGAAGCATGAAGATAAAGCAGGTTGGCGATGAGACAGTGTGCTTTCAGTGGGACTGCGATCAATGAGTTTGTGTTCTAAAACTTTTTATATAAATGCGAGACCAGCCGGAAATATATAAATATACAACAATCACCATCGCCATAATCTTTGTGAGCCTTCCTCCGTAGCTATCGCCTTTAAGATGGAATGTGTATATATGTGCGTATTTTGATAGTACTATCACTGTTGTTATTTTAAGAAAGAAAATCAAGAACCTGCAGAATGCATCAAAAAACATGTACATGTTGTGATGAACTTCAAAAGCACGTACCTGCACGGGTAATGGCAATGGCCTCTTTTGTTTCCTTTTTCGTTTCCTGAGATTCAAAGCTGGGAAGGAGAAGGATGTAGATTGAGCAGGTGGCTTGCTTTTTTTCCTCTTTTGTTTCCTGAGATTCAAAACTGGGAAGGATGAAGATATGGCAATGCCTTCTTTTGTTTCCTTTTTCGTTTCCTGAAATTCAAAGCTGGGAAGGAGAAGGATGTAGATTGAGCAGGTGGCTTGCTTTTTTTCCTCTTTTGTTTCCTGAGATTCAAAACTGGGAAGGATGAAGAAAGAGCAGGTTGGCGACGAGACAGTGTGCTTTCAGTGGGACTGCGACCACTGAATTTGTGTCCTGAAATCTTTTATATAGATGCGAGACCAGCCGGAGATATATAAATATACAACAATCACCATCGCCGTAATCTTTGTTAGCTATCGCCTCTAAGATGGAATGTGTATATATCATCGTTGTTATTTTAAGAAAGAACATAAAAAACATGTCAGAATCTCACTGAGTGGTTATTTTTTCTGGAAAGATTAGGCCTCGTAGGAAATACATAAATATACAACAATCACCATCCTGTAATCTTTGTTAGCTATCGCCTCTAAGATGGAATGTGTATATATCACCGTTGTTATTTTAAGAAAGAACATAAAAAACATATCAGAATCTCACTGATCGATTATCTTTTTTGGAAAGATTAGGCCTCGTCGGAAATTTATAAATACACAACAATCACCATAGCTGTAATCTTTGTTGGCTATCGCCTCTAAGATGGAATGTGTATGTATCATCGTTGTTATTTTAAGAAAGAACATAAAAAACATATCAGAATCTCACTGATCAATTATTTTTTTTGGAAAGATTACGCCTCGTTATCTGCTTGCTTCAGACTTAGGTTACCCAACCAAGCTACTCCTTCAACTCTTTGCATTCCATTGAACTGTCGTGGACGCTGTTCTTTCCCTCTCATGGGCTTAAAAAGGAAGTGCCTTTGTTTCTCCAGTAAGAACAAAAATTGAAAAGAAAAAAGCCACGGAACGAGGAGATTGGTCGTGCACACCATTGTTGGAAAGGGCCAGCAAGAGTCATCGAAGCCTCAAAACCGGCGACCCTCATTTGGGTCGGGGTGAGAATCACCCTCACCCCGACCCAACTGAGGGCCTACAGGCCATCGCTTGTGGTCCATCAGGGTTGCTTGGACCTTGGTGTTGACCAGTGATGGGGGGACAATGTTGAAACCTTTCGCTGCCCTACAAGTCCTCATTGGCCTTTCTTTTTTATATATAGCTCGTGTCTCTTTTTTCTGAACAAAGTTTTAGGCTTTTTTTTTTTTTTTAACATTTAACTAAGATTTGGGGTAAAAAGTGGACGAAAACATGTTTAATTCTTATGCTCCATGTTTTAGATAATGCTAACGCCACATAAGATAGAAAAAATAAAAATAAAAATGACAGAGCTAATGGAATGGCTTGATTAAATTAACTTAAAAAGCTTTAGCACTTGATTAAACTAATTCGATAAGTTTGAAGACATTATAGGACTTTTTAGAAATTTTAAGATTTAATCGTACTTTTTCAACAAAATTTACTTCGCAAAGAAATGGAGGAAATTCCTTTAATAGCCCCTATGTACAATAATCTTATATTTTTTTAAAAAGGAAGGTAGTAATTTTCAAGAATTCAACTAAATATACCATTTTAATTACATACCTTCATGGAACTTTTAATTTCAATTTCTTTTTCTATTTTTAGTTTGGGATCTCTTTATGAAGGTCATTGTACTTTTTAGCATGTCGATTCTTTTGCCTTCAGTCTTCTTTTTTGTACAATATTTATTGTAGTGTCGACTCTTTCTTCATATCTTTTATGAATGCACTTTTACCT
This sequence comes from Eucalyptus grandis x Eucalyptus urophylla, assembly GCA_028830015.1. Lineage (NCBI taxonomy): Eukaryota > Viridiplantae > Streptophyta > Magnoliopsida > Myrtales > Myrtaceae > Eucalyptus > Eucalyptus grandis x Eucalyptus urophylla. The sequence goes on along the minus strand of CM054200.1, from coordinate 58,793,230 downwards.
TTTTTGCCCCGTTGATCCTTTTGCATTCCACCTTCCTCTTTGTACAATATTCTAAATCGATCATTATCTTTAAACATTTTCCTTTTTTGTACATTTAGATATTTTGTAAAGTTTTTTGGCACACAAATAGACATGTACGCTAGTTAGACTTAAGTAGAGAATTTGACTTATTGACTTTACTTCCAAAATAGGATAAGCAATTATCCTTCATCTTATGTTAAATATACTCAAATAGTATTTAAGACAATCAATGGCCAATGTGGACGGGTTGACTTACTTAAAATATATTGTTGATAGCAAGAGACTAATTTGGATTGACTACTGTGTGGAAAGAATATCCTTTACACTTAAGTCGAAGGCGAGGAAGGGGAGAAATTACAATGTCTTCAAATAAAATTTCTCGATGTTCTTTACTGGCAAAATACGAAGCAATTTATATGGTCATCTTTTAAAGTAAAATAGATCTAATCTTGTCCAATAGGTTGGGAATGCATATGAGGGAAGAAAGAAGAGTGTTCCAACTCAAAAATAGGGAAGAAGTGTACATTCCGCCAAAGAAATTTTTCTAAATTGGGAAATGCTAGTGTATTCACTGAAAAGAGTTTCCGCAAAGACTAAGCTCAATTAACTTACACGCTAAAGTGGCAATCTCCATTGAGAGAAAATTGAACTTAGGACTCGATTGATTGGAATTGATAATGTCTTCCACTTAGTTCGACTAAATAAAAATCTCAAGGACTTTCCATAATCGTGCAAAACATTTAGGGCTCACTGCACTGCTCTTCCCCCATGAATTTGTTCACATATGCATATAAACATCTGATTCCACGTTAAGTTTTGCCTTATTAAAGAATCCCATCTTGCAATTCGTGGTCCCCTTTCTCTTGTTAAGAACAGCAAGAACAGAAGCACTACAGAGACTACTACAGACAAGGGAAGTAACATATACAAGAGCAACGAAGAGAAAATGTATGAAGAAGATGAAGTAGAGAATATAAATGCTGCTAAGAAGAAAGAGGAGCAAAGGGGCTACTGTTAGCATCAAAGAAAGAGAAAGAAGACTAAGTGAGCTAAAGTGATAATCTGTAACAGTGAGCTAAAAAGCTCTGTTTCGAATACTCTGTAGAAGCTGCAAGTCTCAGTAGTTAGTTTGGTGTACTTCGGTACTAGAAGTTAGTTAGTTTCTTTTGCTTCAGTTAATTAGTTTTTCCATTTCTCAACTGATTCAATACCTGTAAAAGTAGTTTCTAGAGATAGCCATTGAATATAAAAGGCTAACTCTCGTGATTGTAAACAGAGAAGAAAATATAGAAAGAAGTGTTCATCTTAAGAGCTCTCTACTGCTCAATCATCCAAGACTTCTAACTTCTTCTTTGCGCATAAACTTCTTCATGGTATCAGAGCCATCTGCATCCTGAAGAAATCATCTTGCTGCTGTGTATTCAACCTTTGGATTCCTCAGAAGGTATTCCGTAAGTCTTTTGGATCTACATCAGATTGAAGTTAGATTCGAAACTTCATTGATCTCTGAAGATATCTGAATCTTCCATCAAGATCTGTGAATCGGTATTTTTCATCTGCATCTAAATCTTCATCAGCAGTATACTTGTGGCATTGTACTGCAAACCAGTAGAAGTCGTATCTACAACTGGAATTGATCAAAGATCCGGAAAGAATAGAATGGCAGCAAGAAGTTTGCGATATCCATTTCCTATTCATGTTAATATCTCGAATTTTGTTACCATCAAACTAGCTGAGGATAATTTCCTTCTATGGCAAGCTCAATTTCATAGATTTTTAAGGAGCCAAGATCTGTTTGGCTTTGTGAATGGGGAAATTGCATCACCTGCGAAGACAGCGCAGGTCGAAGAAGGAGGTCAAAGTTCTGAGATTCCTAATCCTGAGTATAACGACTGGATAAAAACATATCAGCTCGTATCCTCTTGGATTAGTGGTGCTGTATCAGAAAACATACTCAGCTTGATAATTAGGTTAAATACTGCTTATGAAGTTTGGCAAACTCTGCTAAATCGGTTTACACAGAAGTTAGTAGCTAAGGAATTCGAGTTAAGAGGAAAACTGCAGGCTTGCCAGAAACGTGAACGAACTTTATCAGCATACCTCAAGGATTACAAGTCAATATGTGACCAATTGAATGCCATAGGAAAACCAGTTGATGAAATCACAAAACTATTTGGAGTTCTGGAAGGCCTGGGATCTGAGTATGAAAGTTTTAAAACAACAATCTATTGCCTAAAACCCCAACCATAATATGATGAAGTAATCTCACACTTAGAGAGATTCGAAGCCAGGATACAGAATTACTCTTTAAATCAGTTCAGCCCTAACCTAGCTTACTATGGCCAGAGGAAAACTGAAGCTATACATAAAGAAGAGGCTGACAGAGAATATATACAACAGAATACTATCCTTAGAGGGTCAAGGACAAATAATCGAGGAGGAAGAAATTATGAAAGAGGAAGGTCATATAATGCCAGATACAGGAACTTTGGTTATCCTGGAAGAAACATGAGTTACAGAAATAATAACTCAAACTATGAACAAGAAAATCAGCAGTTCAAACAACTCAATACCTCCTCTGGCTCAGGTCCTGTTCAAGGATTCAGACCATACAATGCATCAGCACAAAGGTATTCTGATACCGGGTCATATCCTGCATCAAATTCAACTCTTCACAGAAGGGTGCAAATAGAAAAAGCAGCAGAACATACTCGACTTGAATGTCAAATCTGTAAGAGGCCTGGTCATGATGCCTTGCATTGCTGGTATCGGTTTGATAACTCCTATCAAGCTGAGGAGATACCAACAGCACTAGCAGCACTGCACATTGTGGAGACAAATGATCAAGGGTGGTATCCAGACACTGGAGCAACAGCTCATATTACTCCTAATGCTGGTATACTTCATAGTCTTTCTAAAAATAACAATGCTGATACAGTCATGATAGGCAATGGTCTGTGTTTACCTGTTAGATACATTGGTAATGCAATACTGAATACTGCAATTGATGCCTTGCCTCTAAATGATGTGCTGATTGTTCCTGAGATTAGGAAAAATCTTCTATCAGTATCAAAGTTAATTGATGATTACCCTTGTTCCTTTATCTTTAACAAAATTGGTGTATATATCAAGGACAGCACCACCAACACAACCGTGAAGATAGGAAACAAGGTTAGAGGGTTGTACAGAGTAGATCCTCATGCTGCAGAAGTCTACTTCACCCAGAGACAAAGAATTGTTGCAGAAAGTATCTGGCATCAACGACTGTCTCATACAAATCAGAATATCTTGAAGCATTTGAAGAACAAAAATCTAATCTAGTACAACAAAGAACCACAGTCTGTATGTAGAAGTTGCCAAATAGCCAAGAGTACTGCTCTACCTTTTCCATTATCGAATTCTACAGCTACTAAACCTTTAGAACATATTCACTGTGATATCTGGGGGCCCTCTCCAGTTACATCCTTTCAAAGTTTCAAGTACTATGTCATTTTTGTTGACAATTTCTCTCGGTTCAGTTGGATATATCCATTAAAGCTGAAGTCAGATTTCTATAGTATTTTTCTCATGTTTCAAAAGTTAGTAGAAAATCAGCATAGCTGTAAAATCAAGACTTTCCAGTGTGATGGTGGAGGAGAGTTTATCAGCCAGAAATTCAGAACACACTTACAGAATTGTGGCATTCAACAGCATATATCTTGTCCATATACACCTGAACACAATGGAATACCTGAAAGGAAACATCGACATATAGTTGAACTTGGTTTGGCTATGCTATACCATGCGAAAATTCCATTAAAGTTTTGGGTAGATGCATTTGTAACAGCCAACTACATTGTTAACATTCTACCTACTCAAAAATTACAGATGCAGTCTCCCTTCAGCAAATTATATCAGCATAAGCCAAGATATGACCATCTCAGAACCTTTGGCTGTGCTTGCTATCCCCGTCTTCGACCATATGCACAACACAAGTTTGATCCACGATCTTTAACCTGTGTCTTTCTAGGATACAGAGATCAATATAAGGGATATCGATGTCTTGTTCCTACTACTGGTCGTGTTTGCATTAGTAGACATGTAGTGTTTGATGAAAATTTCTTCCCATTCTCTCAGAAATTAACAACAGTGTATCCCTCCTACACACACTTGTATAAGTTGTGGACAGAAGAAGAACAGTTCCTAGCTCCCTCCATTACAGATCACATAAAACAATCAATCTCTCAGTATACAGGTTGGGAACAAGAATCCATAGCTGAGCAAACAAATGGACTGATTTCACCTGAATGCACAGAACAAGCAGCTTCTCTTTCTCCACAACAAGTTGCCATACCTGTTCAAATAACTGAGACAACAGAGGGACCAGATATGGAGCAACATACTTCAAATAATCAGACAAATTCACAAGGTACATTACCTACTCATCCTATGCAGACTAGGTCTAAGTCTGCCATTATCAAGACCAATCCTCGTTATGCATGTCTTGCTGTATATGAAGTACCTACTGAGCCAAAAACAATCAAAACAACTTTAGCACATAAGGGTTGGTACAAAGCAATGACAGAAGAGATGGATGCACTTTATCAGAATAAAACTTGGGAATTAATCCCTCGAACTGATCAAATGAATGTAATTGGCTATAAGTGGGTATTTAAAACGAAGCTTGCAGCTGATGGTAGTCTTGATAGACTTAAAGCTCGATTGGTTGCTAAGGGATTTCATCAGGAAGAAGGCATTGACTTTACAGAAACCTTTAGTCCAGTCATTAAGCATGCTACAATTCGCATAGTTCTATCTGTAGCCATGAGGAAACACTGGCCAATCCATCAACTAGATGTCAAAAATGCATTCTTACATGGTACATTGAATGAGGTAGTCTACATGGAGTAGCCTCCTGGTTTTCAAGATCATAAGAAACCTCATCATGTATGCCTCCTCAGGAAGTCTCTCTATGGACTTCGACAAGCCCCTCGAGCCTGGTTTGACAAGTTCAGCAACTTTTTGCTTGAATATGGGTTCTTTTGCAGCTCAACTGACCCATCCTTATTCATCTATCATACTGATATAGACACCATTCTTCTATTACTATATGTTGATGACATTATACTGACTGGAAGCTCCTCTCAGTCTCTTTCCAACCTTATCCATTCTCTAAGTCTTCAGTTCTATATGAAAGACCTTGGACCACTACATTACTTTCTTGGCATTGAAGTTAAAAATACCTTTGATCATCTGTTTCTTTGTCAGACTAAATATGCCAAGGATCTTCTTACTCGAGCTCATATGCTTGAGTGCAAACCAATCACCACCCCTGTATCATTGAAACCAACTGTTCTAATAAATGATTCTGCTCTCCTCTCCAATCCTATTGAGTATCGAAGCTTAGTAGGTGGCCTTCAGTATCTGACTTTAACAAGACTTGACATTGCATATGCTACAAATCAACTATGTCAGAAATTACAGAAACCAACTATAGCAGACTTACATAAACTCAAGAGAGTTTTGAGATATGTCAAAGGTACTATAAGTCTTGGAGTCTTCATTCACTCCCGAAGCTCTCCTCACCTGTATGGGTTCTCAGATTCAAACTGGGCAGGATGTGTTGAGACAAGAAGATCAACAATAGGTTTTTGTACATACCTTGGCTCCAATCTCATATCTTGGGTAGCAAAGAAACAATCCACAGTCAGTCGATCCTCTACAGAAGCTGAGAATCGTGCACTTGCTTCTGCATCTGCTGAACTTACCTGGATCAGCTTTATCCTTCGTGATATAGGATGCTCATTGACTCGTCCAACACAGCTCTTTTGTGACAATAAATCCGCCATCTCTCTTACTATCAATCCCGTCTTACATGCTCGCACCAAACACATTGAGGTCGACTTTCATTTTGTTAGAGAGAAAGTCTCCTCAGGGTCACTACAAGTGAAATATGTTCCAAGTACTTCCCAACTTGCTGATATATTTACAAAATCTCTCTCTCGTCTTGCACATTATCAGCTATGAATCAAATTAGGAATTGGTTTCTCACCCATTCCCAATTTGAGGGGGGATGTTAAGAACAGCAAGAACAGAAGCACTACAGAGACTACTACAGACAGGGGAAGTAACATATACAAGAGCAACGAAGAGAAAATGTATGAAGAAGATGAAGTAGAGAATATAAATGCTGCTAAGAAGAAAGAGGAGCAAAGGGGCTACTGTTAGCATCAAAGAAAGAGAAAGAAGACTAAGTGAGCTAAAGTGATAATCTGTAACAGTGAGCTAAAAAGCTCTGTTTCGAATACTCTGTATAAGCTGCAAGTCTCAGTAGTTAGTTTGGTGTACTTCGGTACTAGAAGTTAGTTAGTTTCTTTTGCTTCAGTTAATTAGTTTTTCCATTTCTCAACTGATTCAATACCTGTAAAAGTAGTTTCTAGAGATAGCCATTGAATATAAAAGGCTAACTCTCGTGATTGTAAACAGAGAAGAAAATATAGAAAGAAGTGTTCATCTTAAGAGCTCTCTACTGCTCAATCATCCAAGACTTCTAACTTCTTCTTTGCGCATAAACTTCTTCATCTCTCAGTGAGGCCACGAAATTTACTTAGCTCTTTTAGCTTCTTCCTATCTTGAACAGGAGCACATGGAATCAACAGCTGGATTTTGCTTCGAATCTCCAATCCCCATTCACCAGCCAGGATTCAACTAGCGAACCAAGTTTAGAAACATGGTCAGGCGTTGCCATGAACTGCCTAACTTCTCTTTTGCTATAAGGATAATCTGCAAATCGTGCATCAGGCAGTAAATATGAGACCCCGAAATGGACTTGGTGTCACATGGGAAAGTTAACCTTGGCTTCTTCATGCACGCTGACTATAAAATGAAAATGCCACTTCATATGAGGGAAGAAAGAAGAGTGTTCCAACTCACAAATGGGGAAGAAGTGTACATTCAACCAAAGAGATTTATCTAAATTGGGAAATGCTAGTGTATTCGCTGAAAAGAGTTTCTGCAAAGACTAAGATTAATTAACTTACACACTGAAGTGGCATTTTCCATTGAGAGAAAATTGAACTTAGAACTTGATTGATTGGAATTGATAATGTCTTCCACTCAGTTTGACTAAATAAAAATCTCAAGGACTCGGTCTACAATCGTGCAAAACATTTAGGGCTCACTGCACTGCTCTTCCCCCATGAATTTGTTCACATATGCATATAAACATTTGATTCCACATTAAGTTTTGCCTTCTTAAAGAATCCCATCATGCAATTCGTGGTCCCTTTTCTCTCATTGAGGCCACGAACTTTACTCAGCTCTTTTTAGCTTCTTCCTATCTTGAGCAGGAGCACAAGGAATCAACAGTTGGATTTTGCTTGGAATCACCAATCCCCAGTCACCAACCAGGATTCAACTAGTGAACTAAGTTTAGAACCATGGTCAGGCATTGCCACAAACTACCTAACTTCTCTTTTCGTGACATCCTGGATTTTCAATCCTGATTTCAATTGAATAAATCGAGCCTTTCATCGACGCGCTTATAGTGTTATTCTCAGAGCTGATCACTCACGAGATAACTAGACTATTTGGGGAAATTATTAAGAGATTTTAATGTAATAGACTTGAGGATTTGACCAGAAATCGACTGCTTGACCGTGCTCATCTACCGAGATCATTATGACATAATAAGATCGATTAAAAATCAGAGATATGTCGGTTCGATTGAGATATGTGGTTAAATGTGGGTGATTCTACTAAATTGCAAAATTATCGTCGATCGGCACTAGATTGATTCTTCTATCGTTTTGGTACCCTGTGTCCTTAATTGAAATCTCGAGATTTTCACGACTCGGTCGCCAATGTGTCGAAGAGGTTCATAGTGGCTCGAAAAAAATCAACCATGAGTCATTTGCACTAAAATTTCTGAAAGCTACTCGGTAGGTTAGGTCACACTAAAATCGCGCCAGATTGAAATTAACTGCGAATTTGAATCCGATTTCAGAAATTGAAAGTCCTGTTATGTCATAGGTCATTTTAGGAACGTCAACTCATCTTTCGAGAAATTTTCAAAGAGTTTGGGATTTTTACGGAAAATCGTTTTGAACGATTGGGAAAACGAACGGAAATTTGGATTGGCCAATTTGAAGGGACTTTTGGCATTTGGTGTAATTGAATTAGTGACAGGAAATTTTGTGGGCTTTTTTTCATCAAAATTGGACCTCAATTGGAGAGGTTTATTTAGAAAATTGGATTCTGAGAAAAATAAATTAGAATTCGGAATTGAAGGAAATAGTCATTTTTGTTGCCCAAGACTTGTTGTTTGGGGGAAATTTGATGCAAGAAAGCAACTAAGGATCAAGTGCTTTAGCATGAGAATTTTTGGGGACCAAATTGGACTAAACAAGAGCAAGTGGGACCAAGATTTTTGAATTATAGGATTTTTTCTTTTTATTTTCCTATTTTTCTTTCCCCCCACTTGGCCGCGCACGTCCCCCCTCTCCTTTTTCCTTTCTCTCTCTCTCACTCGCGCGAAAACCCCATCGATAACCCTCTTAGGGGGGATTGGGGTGGGGACAATTTCATTTCAGGAGTGTGTTTCGACTCCCACGCCCTGCAAGGAGGCATGGCAAAAGTTTAGAGTAGAATTATAGTAGGATTAATAAAATAAAATAAAAAAAACCCTCTCCGCCGTGTCCCATTTTTCCCCTCTTCTTTGACTTTCTTGGTCATACATATCCCCTCCCCTCTTGCCGACACACCCCATCCCCTTTTTCTCCTTCTCTCTTGTTCGGTTCCCCTCCATCATCCCGTTTCTTTTTTCTTTTTTTCTTTTTTAATTTTCCTGCTACTTCATTTGCTCGGACAAAGACCCGAGCGACCCCCGTGAATTCTCCTCCTTTGCTGTTTTTTTTTTTTTTGGTACATCGAAGCAGCTCGTTGAAGCTGCAAATCCAGCCCTTCTCTCCGCGTGAAATCAGCCGCTCAAGCAGCCTACAGCCGTGGAAAACCAACAGCATCGTGACGCTTTATGGGCCAATTTTCAGGCCCAATCCGTGCTCGAAAGCTATCGCCACTTTGGAGAAGATCGAGCCCCGTCGCATCCCCGTCGATTTGAATCGAGTGGTTCATTAAACAAGTGAGTTTAACTCACTAATCCTCGCTTAGTCGGTTAATCATACTTAGAGGTTGATTAGTTTAAGATAAGATGGATTAAGTGGTTAGTTAGATTATATTAGAGAATTTAATTATTTGCCGATACATATTAGGTGGTTAGTTAGTGCAATTAGCGAGTAAACACGTTCTAGCATTTATTTAATGAACCTCAGAATTTTTTCGGGTCTGTTTTAGCATCCAATTAGGCATTACGGGTCTAAGTTGGATTTATTGGCATTTATTTAATATTTTCTGTAATTATTTAATTAATTACTTATTTTTCGGAAATTAGGTTGGGATAGCCGACGACCAAAATTTTATGCTGATTGTGATGGTGTGATCTGTTTATTTAATTGAGGTCGAATTTTTATTGATTTGGTGTGATATTTTTGGATATATTCCTAAATTTATTTATTTTCATTATTTAATTGAAAAATAACCGAGCGTCGGTTTACAACACCAAAAATATTTTGGTGGACCATATGAAATGGTGGGATTTATGGAAAAGAAATTATTATATTTTGGTTAAGGCCAACTGTGTACCCATACACGGCTATTTTATCGGGTATGATAAAAGGTGAGAAAGAACGTTATATTATGTCGGCTCGATGACTAAGTATGTCATCTCAGAGAAAGACGTTATATTTTATTGGCTCGGTGATTTGGTACGTCATCTTGAAGAATGAACGTGGGCTCGGTGACTCGATATGTCATCTTGGAGAATGCACGTTGGCTTAGTGATTCGATATGTCACATTGGAGAATGCATGTGAGCTTGGTGACTAGATATGTCATATTGGAGAATGCATGTGGGCTTGGTGATTAGGTATGTCATCTTGAAAAATGCATGTGGGCTTGGTGACTAGGTATGTCATCTTGGATAATGCACGTGGGCTCAGTGAGTAGATACACCATCTTGGAGAATGCATAGTATTGATTAGAATGACCAAGGAATGGTCTGATTGACATGTAATCAACGAGGTCAATTGATCGATAAGTTAATCTGAGTGAATGATTTGATGTGTTGATGTGACTCGATGAGATTATGAATTGTGCTGAATTGCAGGGAGGAATTGAGGCCAATGTGAGTCCTTTGACACCTGATTGTGCTTAAGCAACCCTTAGGGCGTATTTGCTTCTTAATCGGGTCTTAGGGGTAGAACTTGCTGAGACATTATCTGGTTATTGTATAACCATTTTCAGGTCCTTAGGTGGTGTTGGTGAAGGACCGGAAGCGCCGGAGTTTAGGAGGTGAAGCCCGAAGAATCGGCGATCTTGTCCGGCTAGCTAGTCATAAGACAATTCTCTTTTGTGAGGAGTTGATCCATTTTGTAAACCTTTGTGTATAAACCTGTGTATTTATAAAAATATATTTTGTGAAAAATTGGCCCTATTTTCGTATCTTTATTGTTTTATTAGATGGGGATTATTTATATGCTTCCACATGCGTATATTAAATGATTGGGTCGGCGATGCATCCTGGGATGTCGCTATTAATCAACCAAGGAGGGATGGGCACATACTCGGAGAATCGAGGCGTGACACTTTTGCTATAAGGATAATCTGCAAATCATGCATCAGGCAGTAAATATGAGACCCCGAAAAGGACTTGGTGTCACATGGGAAAGTTAACCTTGGTTTCTTCATGCACGCTGACTATAAAATGGAAATTGTTTTCCACTATATGGATCAAGTTTTAGTCAAATTTTGATAAGTCTTAATTTGAAAAGAAGGTGCTCAAACTAGTTCACTAATGTAATTATGTGTAAAGTATCTTAAAATGCAAAAATAAAATGGAAGCTCTATCCAAAATGACACTTTAGAAAATTCCTTACATGAGATGTGGATCTCTAAATCAACGTTTGAGAGTTAGACCCGGTCCTACTAAAACAAAAATGTTTCCAGTTTATATTCCCAGCGCCTTTAGAAAGTACCATGCTACGAATTATAAGGTCAGGGATGTACAAAATGAATTAATTTTATATGAGCTCTTTATGACTCTTCTCAGAGCATTTGATATGAGTTTGTATAAAATGATAAGCCAAGAGGTGAGGTTGAGATTTCATTTTTTGGTTCAAGCTGGCGGCCTCGCCGTAAGTTAGTGCTCAAATGCAATATCAAGAGCTTGAGCTCGTGACCCTATTGCACCTGAGAACGATAGGCACACACATAAAACATACTTGCACGCGTGCATATGCAAACACATGAGTTATCAGCCAAAATATTTGTGTTTGCACGTCAAATACTCCACCACAACTTCAATGAATTGTCAGTCATCTGAGCTTCAACATGGATTGGCCAAATGAAAAGGAAAAATAAATAAACAAACCTTTGGAAAATCTAAGCATATTGACTTCATGTGAGTGTCATATTCTTTTAATGCATTCCTTAACTTTGAATATATAAATTTTGTTGACACTCATTAAGTAACTAACTGAAGAAACTTTTGCAATTTTTAATACACTTTTAGCATAATAATGATTGGAAAAGTATATTATTCCTTATTTAATATATCTAAGAAGTATCCATAAAATTTTTGTCACCTTTAAAAATTTGCATGCTTTATTTTTTGGTCCGACCAACATAAAAATGGTTTTTTAATGACAAAAAAAAAGAGGCACAAAATAAAGAAATGGTTGGTTATTTAAAAAGGCTTTGATAGCATAATAATCTTTTGAGTAATGTAAAAATAATAATATATTATGAGTCACAAATTCTTAAAGAAGTAGGCCCGATAATAATTTATAATTATTTATAATTTGATTTTTTATGATATGAAATAGATTGTTATTCTCACAGTATATTAAAAATTATCACGCAATTATTTCTCTATTATAACTAAGAAAATAAATAAGAAATCATTAATAACAGCCGTTTAATACATGGACAGGAACCTACTACCTTTAGGAGTGTCAAAAACCGAACCGAACCGATAACCGAACCGAACCGAACCGAAAAATTCGGTTTTTTCGGTTCGGTTCGGTTTTCGGTTTGGTTCACATTAAAAACCGATATTTTTTTATTGGTTCGGTTTTTATCGGTTAACCGAACCGAACCGAACCACAAACCGATAAACCATTAAAAATTCGGTTTTATTCTCCCCTGACTCTCGTCTCCTTTGGCTCGATTTCGCGTGCCTCCCTCCAATCCATGGTGGCCCAGCTCGAGAGCCCCCAGCCCCCGCCCCAGCAGTAGCAGCAGCAGTCACCGCTGCAGCGACAGTGCGACCGGGACGGTGATGGTTCGCCGACCCGAGCGTCAACTTGGAGGGCGGGAGAGGAGTTGGGTAGGAGGCAGCAATGCTGGAGGTCGAAGAAGAAGCAGGCGAAGATGGATGCAGAGATGGAGGCGAATTGCAAGAGAGCATTTTGAATAAAAGAGAGTGGGTCTTATCCGCAGAAGACAGAGGAGAGAGAAAGGAGGAAGATGAAGTCGCTGGTTCAGCCTCATCTCCCGCAACCTCCCCCTGCCCCCCAACCTGCTGAACGCCGTCTCCTCCATCTGCGACGACGTGGCGACGGGCGGCGACGACAGGGACGAGGACGGGGAGGACGGCGCGGGCAGCGGATCCGAGGAGATTCCGGTGGTGGTCGAGAAGGGTCCGGTGAGGGTTTTTTTTTCTCTCAGTCCTTGATCTTTTGGGGGTTTCTGATGATGTGAGCGTCCAGGAAGATGACGCAGAGAGGAAAGAGGAAATAAAAGAAATGCAAAAAACTAAAAACCGAAAACCGAAAACCGAAAACCGAAAAACCGAACCGAACCGAACCGAACCAAACCGAAATTTCAGTTCGGTTCATATTCGGTTCGGTTCGGTTTCGGTTCGGTTCAGAAAATTTTATAACGGTTCGGTTCGGTTCGGTTTTTCAAAAAAACCGAACCGAACCGAACCGTTGACACCCCTAACTACCTTCCCATTGAATGCCCTATTAAATATATACATATATATACCGAGAGAGAGTACTGATGACATCATAAAGCACTATCACTCTGCTGCTGCTCTCATCTGGACAATTCACCTTTTGCCAAAAGGGCAGAGCATGCTCTCACCTTCAATGCCTCATTTTCTCCCACAAGCCAATGTCGTCAAATTCGTCTCCCTCCTTTTTTCACTAGCGATTTATGTTAGTTTTGTGGTCATTAGTTGCACCACCAAGACTAGTAATAGTCATCTTCTAAACCAACCATTGCTTCAAACAGAGGTAGAGAGTGCATGTAGAGATTTGGACGGCTTCCACAATGCCGGGTTTTGGAGCCAATTAATATTTCAATGGCTGAACCCCCTTCTCAGTACGGGTCGAAAGCAAAAGCTTGAATTAGGTCATATCCCTTTGGTTTCGCGGTCTGAAAGAGCAGAACAGGCTTCATTGTTGTTTGAGGAATCGCTCAGGAAACAGAACATTGGACCTTGTTCGTTGCTGAAAAAGAAGGGAAGAGACCAATTAGATTGAATTGCCTCAATTTTTGCCACTTGTTAGGGGAATGTTAGAGATAATTAAGATTTTCTCTAGAATTTTTTTTATGGTAAAGATATTTTAATAATTCTGTTGATTATTTGTATCTTTTAAGATTGTACATATATACATTCCACGTTCATTGCACGTTCATTGCACGTAAATTGCACTCGTGTTGCTTACTAGATAATAAGATTAGTGCATAAATTTAAAGTAAATTTTTCAGTTGACAATGACACGTGTGGTCCCTTAATTATTTTTTAACGTTTAATATGATCCTTGAACTGTTTTTATTTTATTTTATTTTTGTTCCATCTAATCCTCAAGCATTTAAAATCCACTCATTGTAGTCCTTCCGTTAAAAATGAAAAATTTAAGCATAAGCTTAAATTGAACTTAGGACTTGATTGATTGGAATTGATAATGTCTTCCACTCAGTTCGACTAAAAAAAATCTCAAGGATTCGGTCTCTAATCGTGCAAAACATTTAGGGCTCACTGCACTACTCTTCCCCCATAAATTTGTTCACATATGCCTTCTTAAAGAATCTCATCATGATATTCATGGTCCCCTTTCTCTCATTGAGGCCAAGAACTTTACTCAGCTCTTTTTAGTTTCTTCCTATCTTGAGTAGGAGCACATGGAGGAGTTTTGCTTCGAATCTGCAATCCCCAGTCACCAGCTAGGATTCAATGAGCGAACCAAGTTTAGAAACATGGTCAGGCGTTGCCACGAACCGCCTAACTTCTCTTTTGCTATAAGGATAACCTGAAAATCGTGCATCTGGCAATAATTATGAGACCCTGAAATGGACTTGGTGTCACATGGGAAAGTCAACCTTGGTTTCTTCATGCACACTGGCTATAAAATGGAAATTGTTTTCCACTATATGGATTGAGTTTTTGTCAAGTTTTGATAAGTCTTAATTTGAAAAGAAGGTGCTCAAACTAGTTCACTAATGTAATTATGCGTAAAGTATCTTAAAATGCAAAAATAAAATGGAAGCTCTATCCAACATGGCACTTCAGAAAATTCCTTACATGAGATGTGGATCTCTAAATCAACGTTTGAGAGTTAGACCCCGTCCTACTGAAACAAAAATGTTTCCAGTTTATATTCCCAGTGCCTTCAGAAAGTACCGTGCTACGAATTATAAGGTCAGGGATGTACAAAATGAATTAATTTTATGAGCTCTTTACGGCTTTTCTCAGAGCATTTGATATGAGTTTGTATAAAATGATAAGCCAAGACGTGAGGTTGAGATTTCGTTTTTGGTTCAAGCCGGCGGCCTCGCCGCAACTTAGTGCTCAAATGCAATAGCATGAGCCTGAGCTCGTGACCCTATTGCACCTGAGAACGATAGGCACACACATAAAACATACTCGCATGCGTGCGTATGCAGACACATAAGTTATCAGCCAAAATATTTGTGTTTGCACGTCAAATACTCCACCACAACTTCAATGAATTGTCAGTCACCTGTGCTTCAACATGGATTGGCCAAATGAAAAGGAAAAATAAATAAACAAAGCTTTGGAAAATCTAAGCATATTGACTTCATGTAAGTGTCATCTTCTTTTTCATGCATTCCTTAACTTCAAATAAATAAATTTTGTTGATGACTACTTTAGAGACACTCGTTAAGTAACTAACTGAGGAAACTTTTGCAATTTTTAATGCACTTTTAGCATAATGATGATTGGAAAAGTATATTATTCCTTATTTAATACATCTAAGAAGTACCCATAAAATTTTTGTCACCTTTAAAACTTTGCATGCTTTATTTTTTGGTCCGACCAAGCTAAAAATGGTTTTTTAATGACAAAAAAAAAAAAGAGGCATGGAATAAAGAAATGGTTAATTATTTAAAAAGGCTTTGATAGCATAATAATCTTTTGAGTAATGTAAAAATAATAGTCCATTATGAGTCACAAATTCTTAAAGAAGTAGACCCGATAATAATTTATAATAATTTATAATTTGATTTTTTGTGATCTAGAATAAATTGTTATTCTTACAGTATATTAAAGATTATCATGTAATTATTTCTCTATTATAACTAAGAAAATAAATAAAGAATCATTAATTATTGGGATTTGTCATAGCGGCCACTCTTTCAACATGTAAGGGGGAGGTGGGGGGTTCGAATCCCCACATTCTCAAGGGGTTGGGGGTGGGGACGTTATAGTTTCAGGAATGGATTCCGACTCCCACGCCCAACTAACCAAAAAAAAAAAGGAATCATTAATAACGGCCGTTTAATACATGGACAGGAACTTCTCATTGAATACCCTATTAAATATATATATATATATATATATATATATATATATATATACACCTAGAGATATACATATATATACCTAGAGAGAGAGACTGTACTGATGACACCATAAAGCACTATCACTCTGCTGCTGCTCTTTTTTATTTATTTATGGAATTTGCGATAGACATGTCACTAGAGAGTGTTATATAAGAACAATACATGTCACAATCATACAAATTATTTCCTTTAACAATAGCAGAACAGGCTTCATTGTTGTTTGAGGAATCGCTCTAGAAACAGAACATTGGACCTTGTTCATTGCTGAAAAAGAAGGGAAAAGACCAATTAGATTGAACTCAATTTTTGCCACTTGTTGAGGGAATGTTAGAGATAATTAGGGTTTTCTCTAGAAATTTTTTTCTATGGTAAAGATATTTTAATAATTCTGTTGATTATTCGCATCTTTCAAGATTGTACATTTATTATACATACATTCCACATATGTTGCACATACATTGCACGCATGTTGCTCACTAGATAATAAGATTAGTGCATAAATTTAACGTACATTTCTCAGTTGACAATGACACGTGTGGTCCCTTAATTATTTTTTAATGTTTAATATGATCCTTGAACTGTTTTTATTTTATATTATTTTTGTTTCATCTAATCCTCAAGCATTTAAAATCCACTCATTGTAGTCCCTCCGTTAAAAATGAAAAATTTAAGCATAAGCTTCGAATCTTTAAGCACTTGAGATGAAAATTTCAACTATCAGAAAAGGGATTCCTTCAAAGAGAGAAGCAATCATAAAGCGATAATTCTAGGGTTAATCTCGTTTGAAGAAATGGGCCAAGCCTAGCTAATTCGATCAGCCCATCTCGTTTCCCCTTTTTTTTATTCCGTTCTTGTGCAATGGGAGTGTCTAGCAGCTTTCATGTTCCATCAGATTATCCTGTTTTTGGTAGAAAGCTCAAATTGGATACCTCCATTTTGTTACCAGAGGCCATCAAATTTGAAGCTACCTGAACGGAAGACCGAACAAGTGCTTGCCAGACCTTAACACAGAATTTTCTCTAACCCCTAATAACGAAGTCTATCAAGAATTCATGTCTGAACAAATCATGTGCCAAAATGTATTCGCATGTCGCAATCATACCATATGAATCTCGACGATTGACATGTCACTGGAGAGTGTTACTATAAGAATGATACATGTCACAATCATACAAATTATTTCTTTTAACTGGACGAATGAAGGAGAGGAACTCAAGTGATAGCAGACCCGAAAGAGGGCCTAGTGGTGGTCATCGGCCCAGTCATTGTTTGTATCTTAAGATTTGCCTTGTCAAATATATCCCCCTGAACTTATCCCGTGCCTTACTCTCGTCCTCAATTTTTCGTTGTCACTGAACTTAAGCGGACGTGATTTCGCAATGTCGTGTAGCTCTGAGTACAATCTAAAGCATTGACTCCTTTTCAGAATGATTTCTACCCTGAATAAAGCGATGCCTTACACATTCTTATGGACAAGACCTTCTCAGACTTGCAATGAAGACATCGAATGCTTTTGATTCTACGACATGTTTCTAAAGACGGCATGGACTATACATTCATTGTCTCGCCTCACCTGGCCTGAGTAGCGATCTACCTAGACAAGTACACATGCATTTCCAGTCAAGTGCAATTGAATCCGGGTTCGGTTCGTTTCTCCATCAACTCGGTTTCCACCGTTTTCTTGGTTTTTCCATAGAAATCAGTAAAGGAAAAGCCAAGTTATTCATCGGATCATGTAATCTCCTTTTCCAGAATTCATCTGGGAAAATAACGTAAAACAGGCAATAGATTTAAGTATTCAAAGTACGTGATCAATCAGGAAAACTAGCATATCTGTAATTATTGGCCAACTGTTCTATGTTTTATCCAAGCCGCATACACCCTGACGAGACCATAAGCTTTGGGCATTTCTCAAACTGCAAGTTTTAGTTTTTCATTGAATAATAGCACAATTGTTCCCTAAACGTTCCCTGAACCTTAACTCAATGTGACTTTTAATTGGTGCAATGTCGTCCTTATAATTCTAACCTAATGTGCAATGTTGTCCCTAAATTTTTAATTTGTTCACTGCTCTCCCTAAACTAATTGTAAGAATTCAATGAAATCATTAAATGTGTGAAATTTTTTAAAAGTCCAGAAACCATATCGAATATTGGACAAAAGTTCATGGATCATATCAAATAAATTAAGAATTCAAAGACGATATTATATGTCGGACCAAAGATCATGGATTATTTGTATCTCTTTAAATCTATGCGGCAAAAGCTGGTTTAGTATCTCCACTTTATTGTTCATGTGCAACCATCGAATTACTGAGAACGCATTGGAGTGTAATTGTGCATGTGCGGTCTCTGTCTCATCTTGCACTATGGCTTCAACCGAAGCCATGTGCATTGAACTTTTGCCCGCTTTTACGCACAATTATTTTCACCTTTTTGCCAAAAGGGTAGAGCATGCTCTCACCTGGTCCTCGTGGTAGGAGAATCCCTCGCACGTACCTGCAATAAAGCATACCAATGAAGCTCCTCATACTTAAATTTGATTGTCAACTCTCGTAATATGACGCCCCACTTGTCGGTCCGGTTCAACTCAAGATAATTCAGATAGTCTACATGCAAAGACAGACATTTTATTGGACAAGAGTCTGTCTATAATTATAAAATCCAGATAAATATGTAGAAAATTATGCACATAAGCAACTAATCAATTAGGAAGAATCGGATCCATATATGACTGTAAAACACCGAGATCAATAAGTACAACAGAATTAAAGCGTACCTGTTTAAGCCATTTGAGCTATTGCTTCACTTGAAGAAAAATAGATCACTCCGATAATCAGAGATCTATTGAAATACTAGATCTTTCTCTCTATGACCTATTTCAGTATAGCAGCTTTTAATGGGATTTAAACAACTTATAGGTATAACATATCCTTTTATAGGCTAGAAAGAGAACCTAGCAAACCCTAATCAATAGTGTGTCAACTGAGCCCTGCCCATTACGGGCTTCAATTAAACACAATTGCTTACACTTTGCTACTCAACTAAGTTCGTTATTAATAGATGCCAATACCTAATTCAATAAGATCAAATATTGAAATATCCATTAACCCGATTATTTAAAATGAAAAATTAATTAATTAATGTAAGCCCATATTATAGAAAATTTCCAACATTTTCCCACTTGGGCTACATTAATTAACTTATTTTTATTTTGAAAAAGATTTTATAACGACACTATCGGGTTACTAATTAAAAATTTTGTTTTATGTGGCCATAACTTTGAAAAATAATATTCCAATAACGGCATCTCAAAACCAATCTAATCCACAACACATACCTTCCATAATCACATATAATAAGTATTATATTTTCATGGATCATAGGCCGAGTAGTGTAGTAAGAAATAGTGCTAACATATGACCAAAATATACATTATTTCTTATCGGTCCTCAATACAATTTCTTAACGACATGAAATTGCATTAGCGCAATTTCTAAACAACATTAAATTGCACAATATATCACAATCCAACATGAGATATCATAATCAGTGACATAAAAATTGTTTAAGATATTGTTTTATACTTTCATTTCTCAGTCAATAGAAGAAAGGATAACAATAGAATCAATAATAATGATTATTGAAAATAAATACTTTAATAGACATCATGAAATCATTATCAGTCTGCATATAACTATAATATCCATAAATAGAAATTATATAACTCCCACTAATAGAAGAAATCAAAAGAATCTAAAATACCCTA
Source organism: Eucalyptus grandis x Eucalyptus urophylla (assembly GCA_028830015.1). Taxonomy (NCBI): domain Eukaryota; kingdom Viridiplantae; phylum Streptophyta; class Magnoliopsida; order Myrtales; family Myrtaceae; genus Eucalyptus; species Eucalyptus grandis x Eucalyptus urophylla. The sequence goes on along the minus strand of CM054200.1, from coordinate 58,773,533 downwards.
TTCTACATATGTTCTTTAAACAAAATAGGTCGTAAGCCTTTTGTTAGAGGATCAGTTAACATGGACTCAGCTCTAATATTCTCGATCACAATGTCTCCCTTTTTTTATCAACTCTTTAACAGTATAATATTTGATCTAATTAACATTTCAACCGTGACATTGTTGTTATTTACAGTAAATGTAATTGTTTTTCACACATAATATAATAAGATCAATTATGGGCAATAAACAATTCAACAAAAATAATTAGTACATCATAAACTCCCTTTTGGGCAGAGTGTATAATGCACAATTATTTTCCACAACATGAAATTTGTAAAGCGACAACAAGGAGAATAACATATGATTATCAAGAATCTATTCCCTTTGGGTAGACAAATTTTTTAAATTATAATATAGAGGGGAATCACATATAATTTTCAAAACATTTATCCCCTTTGCGCAGATAAATATTTTCCAATTATACATCCCCATCTTCAAAATATGGGAATTAATCTTCATGCTATTTCAAATTAATATACACAATAACCTCCTTTGGGCGAGTAATTGTATATACTAATTTTTATTAATAGGGAACTCCATAAATTTATGCTCAAAATTCATCAAATAATATGAAACACTTTACAACATGTGCTTCTCAAGATCATATTGCATTTTTTTTTAAAACGAACAAATTTTTTAAAAAAATTTTAAATTTTTTTAATTTTAATATTTCGGACCCCACCCGCGCCCGGCCCGTAGACCCGCAGGAGCCCATGCAGACCTCTCAGAACGGGCGGGCCACAAATTAAAATGGCCCACTAATTTAAAACAAAAAAGAAGGGCCAAACCCATTTATTTTGGTTATGGGCTCACGCCCAGCACCTCTCTACTTTGTGGTTCATGGGCGTGAGCCTAGAACCTTTTAATTTGTTTATGGTTCTGGGCTTACGCCCATAACCCTTTTTATATTGTTTTAATGGGCGTGAGCCCAATTTGATGGCCCAGCCTGGCTGGAGGTCTTCTTCAACCTCTAGCCAGGTCCCGAATTTGCTACAAACCGGGTCGCACGACCGGTTTCGACCCGAATCTCTAAAAACACAAATTAACTTGATTTTTGATGAAATTTCTTCATGGGTCTTGCATATAACATCAATATAATTAACTAGATTGAATTAAACGAAGAAAAAAACGAGTAAATCGTCCACATACAAGCTTCAAAGTTTCGGATCTAAACCTCCCATGGCCGAATTTCAGATTTCTTAAATTTAAGCCCTAAAAACTTACTTTAATACAACAAAAGGATGTAAAAACATATATATAACAATACCCATGTAACAATTTACGACGAACATCAATCAATTGCAAGTAATTTGAAAATTCTAGAACTTTTTCATGTATAAACCCTCACTCAATTCTCAACGAAATTATACAAATTATATATGGTTGGAAGAACTCGACATGTAGAACAAAAGTCCTATGGTTTCAGGATCAACTAAGCAAAAAATCCACACGAAAAAATAACGTCCATATTCGGCTCAAAAGGAACAAAAAAATTGAATTTGTTCATTTTTTTTTTTTTTTTGGTTCTACAATCATATATGTTGCTCTGATAGAAAATTATGCACATAAACAACTAATTAATTAGGAAGAATCGGATCCATATATGACTGTAAAACACCGAGATCAATAAGCACAGCGGAAATAAAGCGTACCTATTTGAGCCATTGCTTCACTTGAAGAAAAATAGATCATTCTGATAATTAGAGATCTATTGGAATGCTAGATCTTCCTCTCTATGGCCTATTTAGTATAATAGGTTTCAATAGGATTTAAGCGACTTATAGTACCTACCTTTTATGGGCTAGAGGAGATCTAACAAACCCTGGTCAATAGCATGTGAATTGGGCCATTCCCATTACTGGCTTCAATTAAACACAATTGCCTACACTTTGTTGCTCAACTAGACCCGTTATTAATAAATGACAATACCCAATTTAATAAGATTACTATAGGGTTTAACAAATATTGTAATATACATTAACCCGATTATTTTAAAATTAGAAAATTAATTAATTAAAATAAGCCCATATTATAGAAAATTTTCGATAAAATATTCACACTTGCTAAGTTTTTCTGAAATCCTAGCCAAAGCGTCCGTGTACGTGTGATGTATGATACAACTCTAATTGCAAGCGTATTAAAGTCGGAATACAAACTTCAAAAAAAGATGTGCTGTGAATTTTGGAATTCTCTACTCTATATGTATATCAGCATATCTTTACACATAGTTAGAGATGTTAGTGAGAAGCAGCAGCACTAATCGTCAGGCTGGTTTTCATCGTAAGTGCTTTTGTGATCATGTTAACTGCAACGGCTTGCTTGTTTGGGTGTTATTTCAATCCCGTGGGCCTAGATGGCCAGAAAAGAGGAGTGATGTGACCAGCTCAATCACCAGCTTGGAGGAAAAAAGACTCCCTCGTCTCGATCGATCATTTACCTTCCTCAAGTTAAATCCCCATGGCAGCTGTTACTAGATGATCTCCTAACAAACTCTATTGCTAAGTGCTAACTTTGAGAACGATGAGAACTTATTCTCTAGCAAGAGCTTCGGCGAGTCGTACTCGACTATCTTGCCTGTATCGACCAAACAATGCTGGCACATTTAGGTTCCCTGACCGGACCAGGCATCCATCTTTCATAACCTAGACGGAATGGATGTGTTGGACAAAAGACATGAAAAATGCTTCAAAAGAAGATGATATCTTTTATGATCTAGTAAGGGGTTGCTGACTCCATGAACTTACAAGAATGAGGTCAGCGGCATCTAAAAACTCCAATGAATGGGTGCAATGAATAACAGTACAGATGAGTCCCAATGTGCACATCGACAGTGATAAAAGGTTCATCCAGAAATTAAACATCGGAATCACTGTAGACTGCCCATGCTAATTGAATCCTCTGCTTCGGTCCTCCACTCAAGTTCATCCCTCTCTTGCCAACCGCCGTCAAATCACCATCGCTCCACATCTTGACGTCCTGTTTCATAGCGCAACTTTCCACGACATTCTCATAGCAGGCGCAATTCAATTTCCTGCCAAACAAGATGTTCTCTCTCGCAGTTCCGGTTTGAATCCAAGTACTCTGTGGTACGTGTGCTTTTGTTCCATCAACCCTTATTGCATACTCTGTGGTACGTGTGCTTTTGTTCCATCAACCCTTATTGCTTCGCCAGCTGTTTTAGGAATCTTGCCAAGCATACTCCACAGCAAGCTCGTTTTACGGGAGCCAACCACCCCGCAAACAGCAACATGGTAACCTTCAGTTATCTTAATCTTCTCCGAGATTTCAGTGTAGGAGTTTTCGATGTTTCATTGCCTGAACCCCAAGCATACTCACCAGCCTCAATCTTGACAGAAACATCTGATGTATTTGGGGATTGATGAGCCAATACTTCTTATGATCCTCTTCAAGCAATTCGATGGAAAGAAACCTTAGTTTGTTTAATCATGGAAATGAGCTCGAGCAAGTGACAGATTGGCTCCTGCAAAATCCTGAACGTTGCTAAAGCTGAAAGAACTGCACCTGCTGATAATGGTATTTTCAAGATAATGCATGCCGAAAGTAGCCGCCGAAACTAGAGTTGGCGAAGCTGGGAAGAGAAAAGCCACAACGGAGCATGTGTAGAGAGGTATCTCTTCAGCGAGCTTCTCTCTGTCTCTCGGAGTCGGAGAATCTTCTTCAAGGACGTTGGTTCCCCAGAATGAAGTTTAAGGACCTATGCTCTTTAGAGTCTCGGAGGTTGCTTTCATACTAACATCCTTGGTTTCCATGATCTTTGAATGATGCCTTTCTTGCATATTCGCTAACGACTTGTTGCTAACCACTATAAAAACCGTGGAACAGATAGCGGCATGTAAAAAAATGACTAGGGCTAAAAATACTTCGACTGGAGGCAACCAAATCCCCGATTCTCTCAATGTCCACATTGATCAAATTTACAATCTTCCCATTGCTTAGACCGGCATGCATGATCAATAGACACTTCCTTTAAATCAATGCCTAAAGGCTAGCTCTAACGCGTATACCAATTTGCTGAGCACCAAATACCACTGCCTTTGAGTCAGCGACTCAATAGTCTTTGAAAAAAAGAAGACGAATGCAAAAATGAGTCCAAAACAGTAGCTTGAATCTTCGCATTTAAACGACAAGTGATTTCCAAAGCTTTGTGATCAAGAGAGGGCCCGCCCATATATGAAGTTTTTGAATTAATTTCTATCAACAAACAAACATCAAACATATATCTCTATGATATATTTGCCTCAAGATTCAACTAAAGAAAAAGAAGGGGCCAGAATAACAATAAGCACCTCCCACTAACCCTTTTTTCGCCAACGATCCCCATATGGCAAGCCGATTGCTTTCAGCAACGAACAAGCTCCAAAGCTCTGTTTCCTCAGCGACTTTTCGAACAACTTGAAGCTTGTTCTGCTCGTTTGGACTGCACAAGTGAAGGGATATGGCCTACTTGAAGCTTTTGCTTTCAACAATCCATACTGAAAAGAGGTTCAGCCGTGGAAATTTTAATCGGCTGCAAAACTCAGCAATGTTGAAGCCGTCCAATGTAGACTCTCTACCTCTTTCCGAAGCAACGGTTGGTTGAGATGATGACTACTACTACGCTTGGTGGTGCAACTAATGACCACAATACTAACAGAAATTGCTAGTGAAAAAGGGAGGGACGTGAATTCAAGAGTATTATAGACTTGTAGGAGAACAGGGGGCAATTCCTTGGACTTTCTCAGTTGAAACACCAAGTGAGAAGAGACGGAAGTGAACAAAAAAACAGTGAAACAAACCCACCAAAGAATCACGAAGAGAGGACCAGTTTCTTCTGCCTCCATGGAAAAATTCGTGTTCCTAGTGAAACATGAAATTAAAGATGCAAAAACTGTCACGTCTCAATCCTCCGAGCCCGTGCCCATCCCTGCTTGGTCGATATAATAGTGATATCCCAAGACGCATTGTCGACCCATTTGTTTTCATATACGCATGCGGAAGCAGATATAAATTCCCAGACAATAAAACAATGGGATAGGAAAGCAGGGCCAACTTTTTCAAACCAAAACAAACCTGTTTATAACAAATAGGTTTATTCACAACGTCAGGTCACTTACAAAAATATCGACTTAGCCAAAAAAGAACTGTCCTATGACTAACTAGCCAGGTAGTTTTGCCGATTATGTTTCCTCCACCTTCCCAAACTTCAGGACTTCTGGCTCTTCACGACCGTCACCTAGGGACCTGAAAAATTGATCCCACAATCAGTGAGTTCTACCCCCTAAAACCCAATTAGGAAGAAAATTATACCTTAAGGGCTGCCTAAGCACATATAGGCATCAGAGGACTTACCATGGCCTCAGTTCCTCCCTGCAAGTGTCACGACCCGAACCTCAAGCGCATGCACATCCCTCAATGGTCGATAAAATTTGCGACGTCCCAAGAAGTGTCCCTAACCCATTCAGTTTATGGCACACGCGGAAACGTAATAACAATCTCCAAACAACATAGAAGTGGGATAGAAACGTAGGATAATATTTTCACAAAACACACTTATAATACAGCAACGTATATATACAGAAAAGTCTAACACCACATGAATCTATTTCAAAAAGAAGAGCTTCTAGGCTATCTATGCTCTAAGTTCCTCGTCCATGGGACCAGAGTCCTTTTCGATCCTATTAGACTTCTCAATAATAAAAAGGGTGAACTGTCACCCACCGTCCAAATTAGATAGAAGACCCGTCGACATCTGGCAGGGACTAAAGAAAAAGCTAGACTTCACTTCTTGCGAACCCTTGCACCTCGCTTGACGATCCTCCATCTAGGGACCTAAAATCGGTTATACAATAACTAGTGAGACAATGTCTCAGCGAGTCCATCCCCTAAATCCCAATTAGGAGAAAAGTATACCCGCATGCAGTCTAACCATATCTCCTCAAAACTCATGTAACACCAGTGTTTGTCCTGCATGTCAGTACCATTCAACTTGCATATAATTATATTGAAATCATGCATCATTGGAACATCTCGACATGTATACGCATATAATTATATATCATCATCAATCCACGGGCCCCGATTACCAGACCAAACAGTTATGGTACATCCCATACCGCATTACACAATTCCGTCTCCTAATCAGGCCCCTCAATCTCAATTATTCATGCGTTCAAATTGATTATGACCAATTGGTCACAGCCGACTCAACAGTCAGCAGTCTTTCGGCTTAACCGGGTTTCGTCTCGCACCATCGAGCACGACAATGTCTACATCTAGACGACATTCCTCAAAGGAGCATCGGTGCAGCCTCCACTGCAACCGGCATCTGTTGACTTGAAGTATTCCCGAAGGAGCATCGTATGGCCTCAAAGACTCATGATGGCATCTCATATCATTCATGTATTCATTCAATTTTGGCCCAGGACACCGTGCATTGCACTCAAATGCCTCAATTAAAATGGTGATCCTGGCCTATTTTCTTCATATTAAAAATGCATGATAAAATAATCGTGCGTTGGGACACGGTCAAATTGAAACAGAAAAGTTGTATCATCTCTTATAAAATCCCACAGTTTGATATAATATTTAAAAACACTTTTGGTGTCTAAAACCTGACACCTGGTATTTTCCAATTAAATACCGAAATTCCACTATTTTGAAATAAATACTCAATATTAACAATCATCACTCAGTTGCACAATTCAATAGTTTAATGCATAAATTGAGCATACCACTACAATCAGCATGAAATTCCGGTCACCGGTTATCCCGATATAATTTCTGAAAAATATTAAATAGTTAATTAAATTATTTAAATTAATTATTTGACCAATTACTATTTACCAAATTTAACTATCATTTATAATTGCACATAACTTGAGGCCACTATTCAAATACCTAATTAAATTAATTCACTACATTAACCTTCTAGACTAAAATGCTATTTGAATATTTAAATTCCTAACTAAATAGTCTAACCAACATAACTGACTAGTCTAACTATTTAGTCATAACTCAACTAACTTGGCTAACTAACACTTACCCTAACTAACTTAGCTAGCTAGTCTTTACCCTAACCAAACTAATTACCAATATTAATTAAATTTAATCTAACACTTAATAAATGTAATCAACTCTTAATTAACAATTAGAAAACTAACTCACTTAAATTAAAAGCCAAAGACCTCTGGCGATGGTGGCAGCAAGGTCCCGGCCTTTGGGGTGCCGGAGTGGCTCTGGTCAGCTTGGGATAGGGTCGTGAAGCCCTCGGCTCATGGCTGAGAGGGAGTCCCCTCGGCTAGAGGGAGCCGAGCAACGGTTGCACGGCAACCGCGGAGGCGAGGTGGTTGCATAACCGCGCTGGTTCGTTGGTTGGCGGCCTGATTCGGAGCTGCTGGAGTCTCGGCTGTTGGACAGCAGCACAGGCGAAGAGATGAGGTCTTTTGGTGGGGGTGGTGAGCTGAAACAAAGGATGGGTGAGCTATGGTGTGGTGGCAACAAAGGTGGACGAAGTTGCTGAGTTTTCGGCGCAAAGATGTAGGGGTTATGCCTGTTTTGGAGAGCTGTGGACTTGCTGGTGGGGCTGATTGTTTGGCAAACACAGGCCTAAACAAGGAGAAATGGAACATGAAGGACAGCTTTGCTGAGAAGGGGTGCTGGACTAGCATCAACGGCACCCAAAACAAAGCTTCCTCTGTTTTTCAGTTGCTGTTTTGGTTAGCCAAGGGGAAACTGAAACAAGGGAGCCGAAGCAAGGGTGACCGAAACTCTTAAAGAAGAAGAGGACAAAGGAATTTACGGCAAGGGAAAAGGAAGGAAAAGGAAAGAAAGAGAAAAGGAGAGGGAGAGGGGCGTTGCACGACTTGAGGAAGAGGGGGAAGCGCACGTATTGGGGAGAGAGAAGAAGGAAAAACAAACCATGGAGGGTCCCTCCCTCCTTTTTCCATGTCCTAAGGTCCTTTTTCCATAGAATCTAAGCTTCCATCACTTTCAAGGGGCCTACCCCCGCCCCCTTGAATGACTCTATCCTCTTCAAATGATACTCAAATGAAGTTGAATTCCCTTTGTACAAGTGGAGCTCCGAATTTCATTGCCTTTACATCATCTTCCTTTCTTTCTTTCACCTTGCCATTTAATGGCCTTAGATAACAAAAATAAGTCCTCAATTGAACTCTTATAACTCCTTTCTCCATTGATCTCACATTGAAGACTAAAATCCATTTAAATTATGGCCTTTCTCCATTTCACTTAATTGCTGCAATTTGAATTTTTCACCAACAATTCAAGTTTATAAAAAGGCATTGAGAGGACGCATCAATGTCCCTAAAATTCGTGGTGACACAATAGAATTCTCAATTTCTAAAATCATATTAAATTTTGCAGTTAATTTCAATCGGATGCGATTTTAGCGTGACCTAAACTACCGAGTAGCTTTTAGGGATTTTGGTGCAATTGACCCGTGATCGATTTATCTTGAATCACAATGTACATCTTCGACACATCGGCGACTCTCAATTGTCGTGAAAATCTTAAGGTTTCAAATACGAGCATAGGGTACCAAAACGATAGAAAAATCGGTTTAGTGCCGTTTTGCAAGAATTTCACAATTAGGTGGAACCACCCACATTTAATCACGCATTTCTGCCAAATCGGTCTATCTCCGGTCTCTGATAGATTTTCGACTGCGCTATAATGACCCTTGCAGACTGACACGATCGAACAGTCAATTCTTGGTCGAATTCTCAAGCCTGATGCATTAAAATCTTTTAATGACTTTCCCGAATAATCTAGTTATCTCATGAGTGATTGGCTCAGAGAATAATACTATAGGTGTGTTGATGAAAATCCCGACTCATTCAATCAGAAACAGAAGTGGAAAAATCAAACTGTGACAACTCTTCCCCTCTTATCAAAATTTCGTCCTCGAAATTTAAGTTGTTACATCTCTCAAATAAAAAAGGTAAGGGTATTGTTGTTTCATTGCATCTTCATTTTCCTAGGTTGCTCCTTCTATGCCGTGGTGTTGCCAAACCACCTTGATCAATGGAATCGTCTTGGTACGTAAAACCTGTTCCTTTCGATCTACAATCTAAATTGATCTCTCCATGTACGACACCTTGTCGTCCACGTCTAATTCTTCAAAATTTAGCACGTGGGTTGGGTTAGGCTCATATTTTCTCAACATTGACACGTGGAAGACGTCATGTACTTGTGCCAATATCGGCAGTAACGTAAGACAATATGCTAGGGTCCCTATTCTCTCCAGAATTTCAAAGGGACCTACGTATCTTGGGTGTAGTTTCCTTTTCTTGTCGAAGCGTGAAGTACCCCTCATAGGTGACATCTTCAGAAAAATGTGCTCACCAACTTGGAATTCCAATGGTCTTTGACGTTTGTCGGCGTAGCTTTTCTAGCAGCTCTGAGTAGTCTTTAATCTGTTTTTGATAACTGTAATGGCATCCACTAACTACTGGACTAACTCTGGGCCTGTGATCTTCCATTCCCCGACTTCATCCCAACACACCGGCGTTCTACATGCTTTGCCATATAACGCTTCAAAAGGAGCCATCTGAATGCTATGCCGGTAGCTGTTGTTGTAGGCGAACTTAACGAGATGAAGTTGCTCCTCCGAACTTCCTTTGAAGTCCAACACGCAAGCTCATAGCATGTCTTTAAGGGTTTGAATTGTCCTCTCAGATTGGCCATCCGTCTGAGGATGATAAGTTGTATTGTACTGCAACTTCGTTCCTAAGGCGACTTGCAAACTTTTCCAAAATGCAGCTGTAAACCTCAGGTCTCGGTCTGACGTAATTGTCACTAGTACCTCATGCAGATGAACAATTTGACGTACATACAACTCTGCATGCCTATCTAAATCAAGGTCTTTCCATACTGCGATGAAGTGGGCCAACTTCATCAGTTTGTTGACTACTATCCAAATGGAATCATTACCCTTCTAACTCCTCGGTAAGCCTGTCACCAAATTCATTGTGATGTGCTCCCATTTCCACTCGGGAATTTTGAGAGGTTGTAAAAGTTCTCCTGGTTTACAATGCTGAGCCTTTACTTGCTGACACGTCAAACACTTGACGACATGCTTGGCTACGTCTGCTTTCATACTGGACCACTAATAGTGTCGACGCAAATTTTGATACATTTTCATACTACCAGGATGTATGTTGTAACTGCTACGATGTGCTTCTGATCAGATTTCCTCTTTAAGCTCTGCATCGTCGACTACACACAATCATCCTCGCAACTTCAACATTCCATCTTTTGAGATGTGGAAGTCTAGTTTTCTCTTTCCTACCTCCTCCTGTACAATTTATGGATCTCTAGGTTGGTCCATTGAAGTATCTTGATCTTCATTTGTAGTTCTGGTTCAATTCTGAGGGTGGCCATAAGATTTGAAAGTTGGCCTACCTTAAACTTGAAATCCGAATCTCAAACCCTCTCGATTAAGGTCCATTCCTTGAGCACAATCTGGACAACTAAATACTTCCGACTTAGCACATTTGCGACTTTATTCGCTTTCCCAGGGTGATATAAAATATCACAATCACAATCATTTAGGAGTTCCATCCAGCGACGCTGTTTCATGTTCAACTTCTTCTAAGAGAATAGATACTTGAGACTTTGATGGTCCGTGAAAATCTGGAATCTTTCCCCACATAGATAATGTCTCCAAATCTTCAAAGCAAAAATAATCGATGTAAGTTTCAAGTCATGCGTCAGATAATTCAGCTCGTGAGGTCTCAACTAATGGGACGTGTATGCAACAACTCTACCATATTGCATTAACACGCAACCCAATCCTTTAAACGACGCATCACTGTAGATCTTATATTCTCCGGGACCAGAAGAAATGGTCAGCACAGGTGCGGTGGTCAGCTTCTACTTAAGTTCCTAGAAACTACCCTCACACTTGTCTGTCCACACGAACTTTTCTTCCTTCTTCAGTAGGCGAGTCAACGGTGAAGCTAATGCTAAAAATCCTTCCATGAACCGTCTATAGTATCATGCCAACCTCAGAAAACTTCTGATCTCTGTCACTAATGTCGATCTCGACCAATTAATCACTGCTTCATTCTTGCTTGGGTCTACAGAAATTCCTTCACCTAAAATCACGTGACCTAATAAAACAACACGAGTCAACCAAAACTTGCATTTGCTAAACTTGGCATACAACTCATGAATCCTCAGGGTCTGGAGTAGCGTTCTCAAATGTCCTTCATGCTCCTTTGGGCTTCTAGAGTACACTAGGATATCATTAATGAACGCAATCACGAACTGATCCAGGTATTCCTTAAACACTCGGTTCATCAGATCAATAAAAATAGTTAGGGCGTTCGTCAATCCGAACAACACTACTATGAATTCATAATGACCGTATCGCGTACGAAATGCTGACTTCGATATGTCCTCCTTTCTGATCTTCAGCTGATGATATCCCATCCTCAAGTCGATTTTAGAGAATATCAACGCTCCTTGTTACTGGTCAAATAGGTCGTCTATCCTTGACAACGGGTATTTATTCTTAATAGTCACTTGATTGAGTTGTCGGTAATCGATGCACAGACGCAACGAACCGTCTTTCTTTTTTACGAACAAAACTAGTGCTCCCCAAAATGATGCACTGGGACCTATAAATCCTTTATTTAACAATTCTTGCATCTACACATTTAGTTCTTTCAACTCTGATAACGCCATCCAATAAGGAACCTTAGAGATTGGTTCCGTCCCGAGGGCTAACTCAATCACAAATTCTATCTCCCTTTTTAGTGGTAGACCCGGCAATTCTTTTGGGAACACATCCCGAAATTCTTGTACCACTGTAATATCTTCAATTTTCAGCTCTTCAACTGTCGTGTCCATGACAGTTGCCAAGTAACCTTAACAACCCTCGTCTAACAAACGGGTTGCCTCAAGTGACGAGATTAGGGTAATCAAGGGTCCTCCTCGACTTCCACTAAACTTGAAACTTTCACTCTCTAACCGGTTGAACTGAATCACTTTACGATAGCAGTCCATCTTAGCTCGTTGCTTAGTGAGCCAATCCATGTCAATTATTACATCAAAATTATACGTGGCTAGAACTATCAGGTTTATTCTCCCCTCTTGCTCACCAATCACCAACTTGCAATCAGGACAGCCCATCGTAGACAATACTCTGTTCTTTAATGGCATCGATATACTAATAGCCGACTTCAACAATTCAGGACTCAATCCTGTTAACTCAATAAATTGCTCAATTATAAATAAATAAGTTACATCAGGGTCAAATAAAGCATATGTTGAATGATCATTCAGGGAAACAATACCTGTGATCACATTCAGTGCATCCTCTACCTGCCCTCTGATGATGGCATATGTCCTTCCTCCTGCTGAAAGCCTAATTGGTTCATCCTGTTGTGTGTTCGGGGGTGCGTACCTCCGATTCTGACCCATCGGTGGAGGAGGCAGTAACTGTTGTCCCATTGGTCGACTGGGACAATCTCTGACCCGGTGGCCTTATTGGCCACATCCATAACAAGCTCCTGTCCTAGCATGACATGGGGCAGATCCATGTTGTCTCCCACAGAAGCAACATACTTGATTATTGCTCAACGCTGACTTACTCACCCCACCTTTCCTATTAGGTGGGATATGATATCTATTTTCGATCATAGGTTTCTTCCTGAACCTGATACTGTTCCTGTTCGTGTTAAACCTCGACCCTAACACAGTAGCTTGCTCATTCAAATCTCTTTCTATCAGTTGAGCTCGACGATAAATTTCTCGATAGTCGTTCAGGTCAAAAGGCACCAGTGGTTGCTTCATCTCTAATGGGAGGCCATTCTCGAACCTTCGAGCCTTTTCTTCAGGGTCCTCTACCAACCTTGGAGCATATTGAGAAAGCTACGTAAACTTGACCTCGTACTGGTCAACAGTCATTGTTCCCTGGCGGAGACGCTGGAACTCTTCCATTTTCTGCTCTCTGGCGCTCTTTGAGAAATTTTGCTCATTGAACACCCAAAGGATAGCGTCCCATAACGGAACTACTCCTCCCAGAAACACGGTCTCTCGGATGGCTCTCCACCAGGTATTGGCGTTACCCTGCAGTTGATAGACTGCCAAGGTTACTTTCTCCTCCTCACTACACCTCAAAAGTGCAAATGCCTTTTTTAAATCCTAAATCCAACGAAAGGCAGTCTCTGGATCTTCAGTACCGGTGAATCTCAGCGGACTCAACTTCAAAAATTGTTCCACCAACTTGTATATAGGTCTCTCCACAACCACGTTCCCTGGTGGAACCTCAGCAGGAGCGGCAGCAACAGCAACATTGGCAGCAGCAGTAACGGCACCTGTAGTGGCGACAAGAATGACGACAGCTTGATTCTAGACCTGCTGTCCCATCAGGTCTCTCATCGCTTCTAGTGCCTGCATGATCCCAACAGTTCCCGGATCACCAGGCGCTGCTACTTTAGCACCAACCGGCGGAACCGGCCGCGATGCTACTCTACTAGCGCTGGCTTGAGCCAGCGCTTTACCTTTATTGCCTCAAGCACCAACTCAAGTCGGTGTCCTAGTCCGAGTAACAAATTCAATTGCCATTTTCCTAGGCCTCTGATGTTGCTCACTCATGGTGCAGATTCTTTATAGACACATGTTTCCTATTCCAACACCATATTAGAATTTGAATGATTTCACAAACAAGCTATCAATCAACTATCACTCACATGCATCGGAATATTAAAAGCCTTTCCTATTAACTATCCCATGACTCATCGCACCTTATCACTCCAAACACTAACTTGCTTTGATACCACTTAAATGTGGATGTCACGACCCGAACCTTGAGCACATGCACATTCCGCGGTAGTCGATAAAATTTGTGACGTCTCAGGAAGTGTCACCGACCCATTTAGTTTATGGCACACACGGAAACGTAATAACAATCTCCAAACAACATAGAAGTGAGATAGAAACGTAGGATGATATTTTCACAAAATACACTTATAATACAGCAACGTATATATACAAAAAAGTCTAATATCACATGGATCTATTTCAAAACAAAAAGTGTCTAGGCTATCTAAGCTTTGAGCTCCCCGTTTATGGAACTAGAGTCCCTTCCGATCCTATCAGACTTCTTGAAAACAAAAAGGGTGAACTGTCACTCATTGTCCAAATTAGACGGAAGACCCGTCGACATCTGGCATGGACTAAAGAAAAACCTAAACTTCACTTCTTGCGACCCCTGCACCTCGTTTGATGATCCTCCATCTAGGGACCTGAAAATGGTTATACAATAACTAGTGAGATAATGTCTCAGCAAGTCCATCTCCTAAATCACAATTAGGAGAAAAGTACACCCGCATGCAATCTAACCATATCTCCTCAAAACCATGTAACACTAGTGTTTGTCCTGCATAACAGTACCATTCAACTTGCATATAATTATATTGAAATCATGCATCATTGGAACATCTCAACATGTATACACATATAATTATATATCATTCCCGAATGAGCATCGTCCGGCTCCAAAGGCTCGTGACGGCATCTCATATCATTCATGCATTTATTCAATTTTGGCCCAGGACACCATGCATTGCACTCAAATGCCTCAATTAAAATGGTGATTTTGGCCCATTTTCTTCATATTAGAAATGCATAGTAAAACAATCGTGCATTGGGACACGGTTAGATCGAACCAGAAAAGTTGTATTATCTCTTTTGAAATCCCATAGTTTGATATAGTATTTACAAATACTTTCGGTGTCTAAACTCCGACACTTGGTATTTTCCAATTAATTACCGAAATTCCACGATTTTGAAATAAATATTCAATATTAACAATCATCACTCAATTACACAATTCAACAGTTTATTGCATAAATTGAGCATACCAATACAATCAGCACGAAATTCCGGTTACTAGCTATCCCGATATAATTTCCAGAAAATATTAAATAATTAAATCAATTATTTAAATCAATTATTTGGCCAATTACTATTTACCAAATTTAACTATGAATTATAATTGCACATAACTTGAGGCCACTATTCAAATACCTAATTAAATTAATTCACTACATTAACCTCCTAGACTAAAATGCTATTTGAATATTTAAATTCCTAACTAAATAGTCTAACCAACATAACTAACTAGTCTAACTATTTAGTCCTAACTCAACTAACTTGGCTAACTAATACTTACCCTAACTAACTTAGCTAACTAGTCTTTACCCTAACCAAACTAATTACCAATCTTAATTAAACTTAATCTAACACTTAATAAATGTAATCAACTCCTAATCAACAATTAGGAAACTAACTCACTTAAATTAAAAGCCAAAGACCTCCGACGACGGCGAAGCGGCGGTAGCAAGGTCCCGACCTTTGGGGGCACCAGAGTGGCTCCAGTTAGCTTGGGACAGGGCCGTGAAGCCCTCAGCTCATGGCTGAGAGAGAGTCCCCTCGACCAGGGGGAGCCAAGCAACAGTTGCACGGCAACCGCAAAGGCGAGGCGGCTGCATAACGACGTCGGTTGGCGGCTTGCTTTAGAGCTGCTGGAGTCTTGGCTATTGGATAGCAGTACAGGCAGAGAGATGAGGTCTTTCGGTGGGGGTGGTGAGCTGAAACAGAGGATGGGTGAGTTGTGGTGTGGTGGCAACAAAGGTGGACGGAGTTGCTGAGTTTCCGGCACAAAGATGCAAGGGTTATGCCTATTTTGGAGAGCTATGGGCTTGCTGGTGTGGGCGATTGTTCAGCAAACACAGGCCCAAACAAGGAGAAATAGAACATGAAGGACAGCTTGGCTAAGAGGGGGTGTTGGACCAGCATCGACAGCACCCAAAATAAAGCTTCCTCTGTTTTTCGGTTGCTGTTTTGGTCAACTAAGGGGAAACTAAAACAGGGGAGCTGAGGCAGGGGTGACCGAAACTCTTAAAGAAGAAGAGGACAAAGGAATTTACAGCAAGGGAAAAGGAAGGAAAATGAAAGAAAGAGAAAAGGAGAGGGAGAGGGGCGTTGCACGGCATGAGGAAGAGGGGAAGCGCATGGATTGGGGAGAAAGAAGAAGTTAAAACAAACCATGAAGGGTCCCTCCCTCCTTTTTCCATGTCCTAGGGTCCTTTTTCCATGAAATCTAAGCTTCCATCACTTTCAAGGGACCTACCCCCCCTTGAATGACTATATCCTCTTCAAATGACACTCAAATGAAGTTGAATTCCCCTTGTGCAAGTGAAGCTTCGAATTTCATTGCCTTTACATTACTTTCCTTTCTTTCTTTCACCTTGCCATTTAATGGCCCTAGATAACAAAAATAAGTCCTCAATTAAACACTTATAACTTCTTTCTCCATTGATCCCACATTGAAAACTAAAATCCATTTAAATTATGACATTTCTCCATTTCACTTAATTGCTGTAATTTGAATTTTTCACCAACAATTCAAGTTTATAAAAAGGCCTTGAGAGGACGCATCAATGTCCCTAAAATTCATGGTGACACAATAGAATTCTCAATTTCTCAAATCATATTAAATTTCGCGGTTAATTTCAATCGGATACGATTTTAGCGTAACTTAAATTACTAGGTAGCTTTTAGGGATTTTTGGCGCAATTGACTCGTAATTGGTTTATCTCAAATTACAATGTACATTTTCGACACATCAGCGACTCTCGGTTGTCGTGAAAATCTCAAAGTTTCAAATACGAGCACAGGGTACCAAAACGACAGAAAAATCAATTTAGTGCTATTTTGCAAGAATTTCGCAATTAAATGGAACCACCCACATTTAATCACGCATCTCTGTCAAATCGACCTATCTCCAGTTTCTGATAGATTTTTTATTGCGTCGTAATAATCCTTGCAAACTGACACGATCGAGCAATCGATTCTTGGTTGAATTCTCAAACCTGGTGCATTAAAATCCCATAATGACTTCCCCGAATAATCTAGTTATCTCATGAGTGATTGGCTCAGAAAATAACACTATAGGCACGTTGATGAAAAGCCCGACTCATTTAATCGGAAACAGAAGTGGAAAAATCATACTGTCACCGCAAGTCAGTTCAAATAATAAATACTAACAATAGTATCACTTAATCAAATCAGATCAAATCCTCGATTAATCAACTCAGTTAATTACATGTCATCACGACCATCTCTTGGTCAGTTCATTCAATACTATCTATGAGTCCGATCAAAATACAGGACTCCTTAATCAGGGTGAAATATAAATAGTGTAATATTCTATCTCCAGATGACTTATAGAGCTATCAAGCAGGTATGCATAATGTTCTATCTCCAAGACGACATATATGGTCATCAAGCCGTTATAACATACCTATGCATAACGTTCTATCTCCAAGACGACATATAGAGTCATCAAGTCGTTATAACACACTGTTAGGTCATACCATCCTTTTTCCAAGATGACATATAGAGTCACCAAGCCGATATACAAACAATTTTTTCTCAATATGACATGAGAGTCATCGAGCTATTATAGTATAACATCCATTCTCCAAGATGACATACGAATCATCAAGCCGTTACAGTATTTTTGTTCTGAAGACACAATCAATTTCCCATTTTTATTATACTCGATAAAAATACACGTGTGCGAGTATACGGCCAGCCTTAGCCAAAATACAAGGTTTTAACTTTCAAACCTCCCACTATTTTCAGCAGTCCCAAAATAGATTGTTGGCGCTGTAGACCGACACCTGGTAATTTTCCAATTTATTACCAAAATTAATTAATTTAGGAATGAAATCCTAAAATCACAATTAAATCAATTCAGCACAAATTAAAGCTCAAATAAATAAACAGACTGCACCACAATAACCAGCATAAAATTCCGGTTGTTGACTATCCCAGCCTAATTTCTGGAAAATAAATAATTAATTAAATAATTACGGAAAATATTAAATAAATGCCAATAAATCCAATTTAGGCCCGTAATGCCTAATTGGATGCCGAAACGGACTCGGAAAATTTCCGTGACTGGTTCTATAAATACTAGAGCCTATTTACTCGCTAATTGCACCAATTAACCACCTAACATGCATCGGCAAATAATTAAATTTCACTAATCTAATCTAACTAACCACCTAAGCATACTTGGCTTAACATAATCAACCCTTAAGCATAATTAACCTACTAAGTGAGGATTAGTGAGTTAAGCTCACCGGTTTAAAGTGAAGACCGGTTCACAGCGACAACAGCGAGATGGCGGCCGAAATCCGAATTTTCGACGGCGTCGACGAGCACTAAGACCGGGCCCAAAAGCCTTGCAAGCCCACAACAAATGCTTCGCTTGGGCCTGCTTCTTGGGCTTGAGAGTTGCTGAGTTGGGCTTGCCGAAGTTGGGCTGAACGGACTTCAAATGGGTTTGACCAAAACTGAAAATAGGCTGCTGATATCACTGGGCTACTGTGCGGGCTTAATGGAGCTGCTAGGCCTAAGTGTTGCGGTGTAGATGGGCTTCCAATGTGCGTGAGCTGAGTTGGACTCGATGGAGAGTTGGGCCGAAATTGCTGCAGAGAAGATGGGCCCGTGAAACTTAAGACTGCTGGGCCAAAGACACGCGATGGAGAAACGGACAAGCTGGCAGAGGTTGCTTAGGGCGAGGAAATCCACGGTTGGCTTCGCTCGATTCACACTGTGCAATGGAGAGAGAAGCAGCGTCAACGAATGAAGCTGGCGTTTTCGTGGGCTAAGGAGACGCGTGGACGGCAGCGAAATGGAAGGCAATTCGGTGGTGGAGCAGGGCGTTGCTGCGGTCAACAATTAGCAGAGAAAATTGTTGGTGTTGACCCGTGAGGTGCGCTGGCGTGAGAGCTGAAGGACGTGCGGCAAGCTGGGAGATTTGGTGCTGCTGGATCTGCGAGGGGCTTCGGTGGGCTGAGTCGTGGCAGGGAAATAGACGATGGATGATGATGATGATGGAGCGGTAGGCGAGAGAGAGAGAAACAACGGTGAGGGAGAGCAATTGAGGGGATGAAGTTTCGAAGGAAAATGAAACAGAAGCAAGGCAGGCGGTGGGGAAAAAAAAGGCGTGTGTGAGACGCTTTGCATGGAAGGGGGCAAAAGTCCATAAATCTCATCTCTTCCATTAATGGCTTGGTCTCCCTTTTATCTCCATGTATATCACTATGTTCCCTAATACTTTCCAACAATACAATTCCACCGGAATAAGAACGCTTCAAGTGCCAAAAGTTGGCACAAAGGGACACTTAAGTGCCAAAAGTTACGAAAAGTACACTTAAGTGCCACATTCGAAAAAAAAACGGATCACTTAAGTGCCACTCCGGCCAAAATCCGGCCAAAAGGCTGACGTGGCATTTTTCCGACGAATTTCCGGCGAAATGAACCCAAAACGACGCCGATTTGCATGCTGACGTGGCAAATAATGCAAAAACGGCGTCGTTTTGGGCTGACGTGGTAAAAAAATAATAAATAAATTAAATAAATTAAATTTAAAATTAGATTTAGTTAAAATATTAAAAAATAAAAATTTTAAAATTAGATTTAGTTAAAATATTTAAAAAATAATAAATTTAAAATTAAATTTAGTTAAAATATTAAAAAATAATAATTTTAAAATTAAAAAAATATTAAAATAATTCAAATAATAATTAATTTAAAATTACATTTAGTTAAAATATTGAAAAAATAATAATTTTAAAATTAAATTTAGTTAAATATTAAAAAATAATAATTTTAAAATTAAAAAATTTAAATAATTAAAAAAATAATTTTCAAATGAGATTTAGTTAAAAATTTAAAAAAAAATTAAAATTAAATTTAGTTAAAATTTTAAAAAAATAAAATTTTAAAAAAATAAAATTTATAAAAATAAAAAAATAATTTTAAAATTATTTTTAGTTAAAATATTTTTAAAAAATAATTTTAAAATTAAATTTAGCTAAAATATTAAAAAATAATAATTTTAAAATTAAAAAAATTTAAAAAAAGGGGGGCGATGGCTAAGGCTCCCTCAACCACCGGCCCCCCTTTTTATTAATTTTATTAATTTTATTAATTTTATTAATTTTTTATTAATTTTTAATTTTTAAATTATAATTTTTTAATATTTTGCTAAATTTAATTTAAAATTATTATTTTTTAATATTTTAACTAAATCTAATTTAAAATTATTATTTTTTATTTTTAAAAAAATTTATTTTAAAATTTTTAATTTTTAATATTTTAACTAAATTAAATTTTAAATTATTTTTTAAAATTTTTAACTAAATCTAATTTTAATTTTTTTAAAATTTTTAAAATTTTTAATTTTAAAATTATTATTTTTTCAATATTTTAACTAAATATAATTTTAAATTAATTATTTTTGAATTATTTTTAAAATTTTTAATTTTTAAGTATTTTAACTAAATTTAATTTTAAAATTATTATTTTATAAATATTTTAACTAAATCTAATTTTAAAATTATCATTTTTTAATATTTTAACTAAATCTAATTTTAAATTTAATTTATTTAATTTATTTATTATTTTTTTATCCCATGAGTCCAAAACGACGCCGTTTTTGCATTATTTAGCCATGTCAGCATGCAAAACGGCGTCGTTTTTGGCTCGGTTCGCCGGAAAAATGCCACGTCGGCATTTTGGCCGGATTTTGGCCGGATTGGCACTCAAGTGATCCATTTTGCTCCGATTTTGGCACTTAAATGTACCTTTAGTAACTTTTGGCACTTAAGTGTCCCTTTGTGCCAACTTTTGGCACTCCAGGGGTCCTTGTCCCCAATTCCACCAATTAATCCAATTTAAAGCCAAGAAATGCAGCCTCCAAAATGGCATACGAATTTCACCATATATGCCTCAATTTCCTCTTCAATTATCCAAATCGAGGTCCGATTTCGCTGAAGGAAAATCTCGAACACAATTTTCTGTATGTCCCTGACACTCAAAGATTTGGCTTGGAAGTCCAAATTTCCTTTAATTTGGCCTGTCCGAATTTCCGCTAATTTTCTGCAAAAATCCCGGAATCTCCGAAATTCCTCAAAAGATGAGTCAATGTTCCTAAAATAGATCATGACACAACAAAACTTTCAATTTTGAAATCGGGTTCAAATTCACGGTTAATTTCAATCCAATGCGATTTTACTGTGACCTAATCTACCGAGTAACTTTTAGGAAATTTTGGTGCAATTGACCCATGATCGATTTATCTCAAGTCATAATATTCATCTTCGACACATTGGCGACCCTCGATTGTTGTGAAAATCTCGAGATTTCAATTATGGGCACCGGGTACCAAAACGATAGAAAAATTGGTCTAGTACCGATTGACGAGCATTTTGCAATCAGGTGGAATCACCCACACTCTGATCACATATCTCCGTCGAATTGGCCTATCTTCGATTTCTGATCGATTTCGACAGTGCCATAATGACCCTTGCAGACCAACACAGTCGAACAGTCGATTCGCGGTCGAATTCTCAAGTCTATTGTATTAAAATCCCTTAACGACTTCCCTAGATAGTCTAGTTATCTCGTGAGTGATCAGCTCAAAAATAGCACTATCGGCGCGTTTATGAAATGTCCAATTATTTAATCAAAAATAAATTCTGAAAATTTAGGCTGTCACGAAAACAAATGTCATCATTCACAATTCTGTGAACCTAATGTCGATAAGCACAAAAGCCAACCGCGAAAATTAGACCTTAGGACTTGATTGATTGGAATCCATGACTAAATAAAACCTCAAGGACTCAGTCTACAATCGTGCAAAACATTAAGGACTCACTGTGCTGCTCTCCCCCGTGAATTTGTTCACATATGCAAATAACGCTCTCCACCGCTCAAACGTCTGATTTCACATTAAGCTTTGCCTTCTTAAAGAATACCACCGTGCAATTTGCGGTCCCCCTTTTAGACCTCTCGCTATTCGAAGTTCACACCAGCCAAGCTCACCATCTCTAATGCCCAATAGGGTTTCTTTCCTCGTTGAGGCCATAAAAATTTCTCAACTCAGTTTAGCTTCTTCCTATTTGAGCAGGAGCAGATAGATCCAACAGCTGGGTTTTGCTTCGAATCTCCAACCTCCAGTCACCAGCCAGGATTCAACAAGCGCACCAAGCATGGAAACATGGTCACGTGAAATTAAATTGCCACGACCCACCTAACTTCTCTTTCGCTATAAGGACGGTCTGCAAATTGTGCATCAGGCAGGAAATATGAGACCCTGAAACGGACTTAGGCTGCGCATGGTAACATTTCTTGGCCGGGGAACAATTTTTTTTCAGAAATAGTTCTTTTCTATTTCTATTCTGGGGAACAATTTCTATGTAAAAAAAACCCGTTTGGTAACTACACAAAATTTTTACTCTAGAAATAGAAAAAGAATAGAAATGTGTTTGGTAAAAAATAGTTTCTTTTTTATATTTATTTGTTTTTTATTTTTTGCCGGTAGACCGGCGGCGACGTGCGGCGGTGGTGGCATCCGACGGCGACCGGCGGCGACCGGCGACGACGGCGGCGGTCATTCGGTGGCGGCGGCAACGGTCGGCCGGCGGTGACGGTCGGTCGGCCGGCGGCGGCAATGGTCGGCCGGCGGCAACGTGAGATGGCGGCGGCGTCCAGCGGCGACCGGCGACAACCGGCGGCGGCGGCCACGGTCGGCCGGCTGCGGCGGCGGTCGGCGGCGATTGTGGCCGTCGGTCGACGGCGGCAGCAGCGCCTGCGGGTCACGGCGGGCGGCGGTCAAGGGCGGTCAATGGAGTCAGCAAGAGAAGAATAAAAGAAAAAAAATTCACTTATTTCTTAAACTTGTTCTCGGGAACAAGAATCAACTTTTTTTTACTTCTCATTTCTATTCCAAAACCATTCCCGGGCTAACTTTTTATTCCCGGGAACAAAAAACTAACTTGCCATTATCAAACAGGTTTCTATTCTTTTTTGGGATAAGTGTTCCAGAAGTCCTACAACTTGTCACGAAAGTGCATTTCAGTCCTAAAACTTACAAAAAGTGCATTTAAGTCCTAAAACTTGTCAAATTGTTTCAAATGAGTCCTAAAATCGACGCCATTAGCATTTTCCGTTAAAAATGCTGACGTGGCATTTTAAATAATTTTTTATTTTCCACGTGGATTTTTTTAATGATTTTTTAATGATTTTTTATTCATTTTTTAAAAAAATTAGATTTAAAAACTAAAAAAATCAAATTTATTCATTTTATATTATTTTCACAAAAATTTAAAAAAAAAAGTTAAAATATTTATTAAAGAAAATACATTCAGCGGTTCCTTCTCCCCCGCCGCCGCCGCTGCCGCCGCCCATCGCCGGAGGGGCCGGGCGACGGTCGCCGGCCCTGGGCGGGGGTGGCCGGGCCTCGCCGGCCCCGAGCGAGAGCCGACGAGGCCTCGCCCAGGGCGGGCGACGGTCGCCGGCGCTCGCCTGGGGCCGGCGAGGCCCGGCCACCCCCGCCCAGGGCCGGCGACCGTCGCCCGGCCCCTCCGGCGATGGGCGGCGGGGGAGAGGAGCCCCGCTGAATTTTTTTTTAACAATTTTAAAAATAATTTTTTTTTAACTTTTCTTTTTCGTTTTTGTTGAAAATAAGATAAGAATAAATTTAAGTTTTTAGTTTTTAAATTTAATTTTTTAAAAATGAATTAAAAATACACTTGGAAAATAAAAAATTATTTAAAATGCCACGTCAGCATTTTTAACGGAAAAGGCTAACGGCGTCGATATTAGGACTCGTTTGAAACAATTTGACAAGTTTTAGGACTTAAATGCACTTTTTGCAAGTTTTAGGACTGAAATGCACTTTCGTGACAAGTTGTAGGACTTCTAGAACACTTATCCCTTCTTTTTTTGTTCTGGGAAAGAGAATAATAAAAATTGTTGGGCTGGGGAAGTTTACCATGCGCACCCTTAATGTCACATGGGAAAGTTACCCTCGGTTTCTTCATGCATGATCTCTATTAAATGGAAATTTTTTTCAAATATATGCATTGAGTAATTGTCAAGTTTTGGGAAGTCTTAATTTGAATAGATCGTAGAAGTAGATTTATAGTTTCTTGAGGCAAAAACATTTCTTGAGGCCCATTGAAGATGATTGAGGGGGGAGGAATTTGAGCGACATAGGACCCAAAATAGGGGCAAGCGTTGGTCATCATCCCCCGCTGTTGTTTGTACATTAAGATTTGCCTTGCCAATATTTTTATGTGCTTCCCAAAATTCGTCCCATGAACTTATCCATCATCACCTTCTCTCAACTTAAATCTCATTTCCATCTTTGAACTTAACTGGACACGAATCGTTATTGTTGAGCAGCTCTTTGAGTAGAATCTGAAACATCAATTCCTTTTCAGAATGATTTATGAAGAAGACCCTTTATGCCCTGAATAAAGTGATGTCTTACACTAATGAAGAAGACCTTCTCCAACTTGAGATGCAGAAATCAAATGTACTTATCGTTAATGATCAAACAATCAAAGCTTCAGAGCAAGCAACACAAGGAAGCGATATGAGAGAGAGACAGAGGCAGAGAGACTTTTGCTGGTTCAGTGTCCGCCTATGCCGTCATTTTTGCGCGCGGAACCGAAGAAATGCTGTCATTCGTGACGTGGGCAGGTCTGCTCCTTGTATTCGTGCCACGCCAGTCATACTCAAGCCTCAAGCCCATAGTGAAAGTCTTGCGTGGCTTTGATGGTTGATGTCCTATCTTCTTGGGTTGGGTTCCCCTGGGAAATTACATGCAGTGGCTACTTTCGGCATTTGCCTGAGCTCGTTTCCAGGATCGTGCAAACCAAGGTTTCTCTGATCTTGTCCAAGCGCTTGGGTGTTCAGTTGATCAAAACTTCAAAAGAAAATACACGGGTGAAAGCCTCAGAGAATGTTAGAAAGATGGAAGCTTACCATGTTGCTGTTTGTGGGTCGGTCGGGTCTGGTAAAACAAGCTCGTTGTGTAGTATGCTTGGCGAGATTCCTAGGACAGCGGAGGCAGCAGTAAGGGTCTATGGAACAAGAGTGCTTGGATTTCCAACCCGGAACTGTGAGAGAGAACATCTTGTTTGGCAGGAGATTGAATTCCGCCTTCAATGAGGATGTCGAGGAAAGTTGTGCTATGAACAGGATGTGTCGAGATGTGGAGTAGTGGAGATTTGACTGTGGCTGGCAACAGCGATGAACTTGAGTGGAGGATAGAAGCAGAGGCTTCAATCAGCATGGCCAGAGTCTGCAGCAGTTCCAATGTCTAATTCCTGGATGACCCTTTAAGCACCGTCGATGTGCAGATTGGGACTCACCTGTACAAGGCAAGCATCAAAACTGCGTCATTTTTTAGCTCTATTGCGCAAGTTTCCTCAAAAGTAAAAGACTTCATCGCTGAAATTTCTCATGCAAATGCTGTCTCGGAAGACTGTTATTCATTCCACCCATCAATTGGAGTTTTTAGATGCCGCTGACCTCATTCTTGTAAGTTCGTGGAGCGAGCAACACGAACGTACAAGATAATAATCTCATTTTGAGGCATTTTATCATGTCTTTTGTCTAACAAATGCAGATAGCAAGGATTTACAGGAAGAGAACAAGAACTTGCCACTCCACCTGGGACATTAGGACGATTTTACTTGAACAACTGAAAGAAGAGCGAACACCAACCCAGCTAATCTGTAGGGAATGTCTGAGTCCACTATGATTTGATCCTTGGAAGACTGGAGGGGAAAAAGAGGAAAACAATGCTGATATCAACCTTCGGCACAATAAGTATAGGACCAGTGATCTATAACAGAATGCAGGACTTCGGCTTGAAAGCGTGGAGTCAAAGAACGGGATGGGAGCAGGTCATAAATCCTGCAGACCCACGTGGCCAAGATGGAGTGGCAACCGGACCAGCTCGATAACCAGCTTGAAGGAAAAAAGGCTCCTTTTTCTTGATCTATCATTTACCTTCCTCAAGATAGATCCCCACGGCAGCTCTTACTAGATGATCTCCTAACATACTCAGCTGCTAAATTTGAGAACGAAGAGAACTTATTCTCTAGCAAGAGCTTCGGCGAGTCATACTCTACTATCTTGCCTGCATCCACCAAACAATGCTCGCATATTTAGGTTCACACTCTTCATGCAATCAAAAGCACAGAAAATGCTTCTTAATTGTATGATAATCAATATATAACAGAACAGAAAGGGCTTACCTTCATCGAGAACCAAAACCAGGTCATTATCGATGATAGTTGGAATCCTGTGAGCGATGGTAATGATAGTGCAATTACCAGTCTCTTCCCTGATAGTCTTCTGAATCTGGTTATCGGTGGCCGTGTCAACCGAAGCGGTCGCCTCATCCAATACCAGGATCCTTCTCTTCTTCAAAAGCACCCTAGCAAGGCAAGCCAGTTGTCTTTGCCCGACGCTCCAATTTTCTCCGTCCTCAGCAACTAGGACAATTAAGCACAAAACTCAGAAAAAGATTGCCCAATGAACAGAAGGGAGCGCAAAGATTTCTCACGAACAAAGCCTTCATATGTTCATCCATGGTATAATACCTGGTGCATCGAGAAGCCTCGGATCCTGCCTTACCATCTCTGCTACGTGACATTTGTTAAGAACCTAAATATAAAAAAATTTGTTATCAATCATCCATAACAAAGAAAGTCGTACCTTTTTTTGAATTTTATTACTTTTGGTTTTACCTCCCAGATTTCTTGGTCCGAATGCTCTTCCAAAGGATCCAAATTTCTTCTAACGCTACCCTCAAATAGGATTGGATCCTGTGGAATGATACTCAGCCGCGATCTCAAGTCCTGCAGACCAATTTTGCAGATGTCCACCCCATCAATAAGTATCCGCCCTCCCGATGGTTCAACCACCCTGAAAAGCGCTTGGATGAGAGTGGACTTTCCGCTGCCTGTGCGTCCAACGATTCCAATCTTTCTCTCTCCAGGGAACGTGCAGGTCATCTCCTTGAGGATCACTGGGAGAGAAGGAGCATAACGGATGCTGAGTTCTTGAAGCTCGATTTTTCCTTCATTTGGCCATTCAGGGTCCGGCCTGGAATCTTCAATCACCAGGGGAGCTTCACTCTGTATGTTGGTAAATTGAAGAATTCTCTCGACCGAGATCATTTTGTTCTCAACATTGCACAGATTCCATATCACCCATGCTTGGATCACGTTTAGGTTCAAGCCATATGTCGCCACTAGCCCAGCCAAGCCTGAGATGGAAAGTTGATCGGTTCAAAAGTAAATTTAGCCAGTCAAGGAAAAAGAAGGCAGGGAGACTAATCTCTTCAAATCAAAATATGCCAAACACAGATATTCATCGGTAGCATTATTCATAGCCAATGAAATTTCAAACATTTTGGCGACCTGCTGCATTGAAATGTGTAATGAGAGAGGAACTTACTGGGATCCATGACCGAGCTAGGGAGGCTCACCAAGATGATCAGGACGATGAAGAAACCAAAGTTAAAGAGGAAGTTTATTCGAACAGAGAGCCATTCCATAGTGCTGCTGTTATGGAAGACTATCTGAGAGTAATCGTCAATTAAACTAAGACACCTCCTCAAGAAATCATCTTCCCGGTTGAAACATCGAACTAGTGCAGCCCCTGTGACTGCTTCCGAGAAGTGATGAAGTATTGGAGCCTTCTGTATCCCAACCATCCTGGCCAGTTCTCTGGCCGTGGTGATGTAATAAGCCTGCAAAACACGGTTTTTGCATGCAGTCAGTGGCACGACCGTGTCAAAAATAAACCTGCTGGAAGCATATACATAATTCTTTTACTTCCTCAGATATAGGGCCTATCTGAAGTAGTAACCAGTAACTCCATGAGTAAAACTGGAAAACTTGCCTGATACCACATGGAGATAGCAAGGATCACAAGGAAGAGAACAAAAATTTGCCACGCCAACAGGGACATTAGGACGATTATACTTAACAACTGAATTAGAGCAAACACCAGCCCTGCTAATCGGTAGGGAATGTCTGTGTCCACTCTGCTTTGATCCGTGGAAGACTGAAAAGGAAAAAGAGGAAAAACAATGCCAATGTCAATTTTTGGCACAATAAATATTGGACCAGTGACAATAAGAGAATAGAGAACTTCAAAAAACAAACCCGATCGAGAATTTGGCTTGAAGGCGTGGAGTCAAAGAACGCGATGGGTGCACGGAAGACTGAAGAAATCATAACATGGAAGAGATGTTGAGCAGTCTTGATGGCAATAGTTGACAACAAAACTGCCCGTCCCAGAATAAAAATTGAACTCCCACCAGACAGCAAGATGAATACTCCAATCAGCTTTTCTCTGCTGGTCCTGCGATCGTCCTCGGTCGCCCAGGCAATCCAATAATTGCTGGCCATCTGTAATCCTTGAAAGAGAACCTGGCAAAGAAGAATAATCGGGACCAGCGCACCTTTATAAGCATAAGTCACAAAGTTGGAGTACACGCTCCATTTCACACGGCCAGTTTCGGATTCTTCTTCTTGTGTTTTTTTCGAAAGAGTTTTGTTTTCAACGTGCT
The DNA here is from genome assembly GCA_028830015.1 of Eucalyptus grandis x Eucalyptus urophylla. Classification (NCBI taxonomy): domain Eukaryota; kingdom Viridiplantae; phylum Streptophyta; class Magnoliopsida; order Myrtales; family Myrtaceae; genus Eucalyptus; species Eucalyptus grandis x Eucalyptus urophylla. The sequence continues at coordinate 58,745,002 of CM054200.1, read as the reverse complement.
CCTCAGAGTTTTTTTCCACGGTTTCAATTTCGCACACTTGGCATGGCTTGACAGATGATGTCCTGTCTTCTTGGGCTGGGTTCACTTGATTTACAGACTGTCTATGGGCGGACAATTGTTTAGCAAGTTCACCATGCGGATCCGCAATTAAATCTTCATACTTCCCTGACTGAACTATGCATCCGTCTTTCATAACCTACACAATTGACGTGTTAAATAAAAGACAAGATAAAATGCCTCAAAAGGAGATAATATCTTGTGTTCTGTTAAGGTGTTGCACGCTTCATGAACTTACAAGAATGAGGTCAGCGGCATCTAACAACTCCAACTGATGGGTGGAATAGATAACAGTCTTCCGAGACAGCATTTGCATGAGACATTTCTGCAAAAAAGCTTTTTACTTATGAGAGAACTCGCACGAAAAGGGAATGCAAGAGAGAGTTAAAAGATGATTCAGTTTTGATGCTTGCCTCGTACAGATGAGTCCTAGTGTGCGCATCAACAGCGCTAAAAGGATCGTCCAGAAAGTAAATGTCGGAATCACTGTACACTGCCCGTGCTAGTTGAATCCTCTGCTTCTGTCCTCCACTCAAGTTTATCCCTCTTTCGCCAATCACCGTCAAATCACCATCGCTCCACATCCCGATGTCCTGTTTCATTGCGCAACTTTCCACAACATCCTCATAGAAGGCAGAATCGAATTTCCTCCCAAACAAAATGTTCTCTCTCACACTTCCGGTTTGAATCCAAGCACTCTGTGGTACGTATGCTTTTGTTCCATTGACCCTTACTGCTTCCCCAGCTGTTCTAGGAATCTCATCAAGCAAACAACACAACAAGCTGCTTTTACCAGACCCAACTGACCCACAAACAGCAACATTGTAACCTTCCATTATGTTAATCTTCTCCAATATTTTTACCGTAGGTTTTCTAGAAGTTCCATCGCCTGTACCCCAAGTATATTCACCAGCCTCAATCTCAACAGCAACATCTGATTGTTTTCGGGATAGATGAGCCAATAAGTTCTGGCGATCCTCTTCTATAAGGAACTGTTGGACACGATCGATAGAGACCTTAGTTTGCGTAACCATGGAAATGAGCTCAGGCAAGTTATAGATTGGCTCCTGCAAAATCCTGAAGGTTGCCAAAGCCGAAAGAACTGTACCTGCTGATAATGGTACTTTCAAGAAAATGCAAGTGCCGAAAGTAGCCACTGAAACCAGAGTTGGCGAAGCCCAGAAGAGAAAAGCGACTGCAGAGCATGTGTAGAGGTACCTTTTCAGCAAACTTAGCTCCATCTCTCGGAGTTGGAGAATCTTCTTCAGGAATGTCGGTTCCCAAGAATGCAGTTTAAGGACTCTCATGCTCTTAAGAGTCTCGGAGGTCACTTTCATTCTAGCATCCTTGGCTTCCATGATTTTGGAATGATGCCTTTTCTGCACTTTCACTAATGGCGTGTTGCTAACCATTACAAATATCGTGGAAGAGAGAGCAGCAATTGTGGGGGCAGCACCAAGATTTCTGTATAAAATGACTAGGGCTAAAAGTACTTGGACCGGAACCAACCAAATCTCATGAACGTAGGAGCAGAAGTCCCCCATTTTCTCAACATCCACATTGATCAAATTCACGATCTTCCCATTGCTCAGACCAGCATACCTCATTGATTGACACTTCATATAAATCAATGCCATAAGGCCAGCTCTAACACGTATGGCAATTCGCTGAGCACCAAAATACCACTGCCTTTGAGTTAGTGATTCAATAGTCTTTGAAAAAAGGAACATGAACGCAAGAACCAGTCCTAAGTGGTAGCTTGAATCTTCGCGCTTGGGTGACAAGAAATTCACAAAGCTATTGATCAAGAGAGGGCCCATATATGAAGCTAGTGTATTAATTCCTGTTACCAAACATAGAACATAATTGTCTACGATTTTTAGGCCTCAAGATGCAACTTAAGAAAAAGAAGGGAAGAGACCAGACGTACCTGCCAGTGCTCCATTAATCGCCAGCGATCTACATAGAGCAAAGCCGATTGCTTTCAGCAACGAACAAGGTCCAAACTTTTGTTTCTTCAGCGATTCCTCGAACAATGACGAAGCATGTTCTGCTCTCTCAGACTGCGATACCGGAGGGATATGGCCTAATTCGAGCTTTTGCTTTCGACCCATACAGAAAAGGGGGTTCAGCCATTGAAATGTTAGTCGGCTCCAAAATCCAGCATTGTCGAAGCCATCCAGATCTCTACATAGAGTCCCTACCTCTTTCTGAAGCAACGGTTGGTTGAGATGACGACTACTAGTAGGCTTGGTGGTGCAACTAATGACCACGACACTTAGAGAAATCATTAGTGAAAAAGGGAGGGACACGATCTCAACAGTACTGGCTTGCAGGGGAAGAGGCGGCAGTTCCTTGGATTTTCTCAGTTGGAACACCAAGTAAGAAGAGACAGAAAGTGAACAGAAAACAGTGAAATAGACCCACCAAAGAATTAGCACAAGAGGCCAGTTGCTTCTGCCTCCTTCGACAATTGTGCTCCTAGCGTAATATGAAATGAAAGATGCGAGGATCCAAGTGACGGCCCAAGAAGCAGTGTCACCATCCACAATTCTGTGAACCCAATAACGATAAACACAAAAGCTACCGTATACCATGGAGATTATGACACTGCAAAGCAGAATCACCATTGAAGAGACTCGAAGTTTGCTCATTACTCTGTCACTGTGGATTATCTCTGCATCACCACCACCACCACCACCATATCTTCTCTGTTTCCAAATGTCCATCAGAACCCACGTCACCAAAACGAACCCAAACACTACATTCACTAGCTCAAGTGCTATATACAAGTTGACATATCCTGAAACTCCGGGCGAGATGCTTCCCATTGAAATGGCCATGGACACTGGAAGAACTCTGCAACTACAAGAAACTGCAATCCAAATGAAAAAGGAAAGAAAAAAAGGAAACTTGGTTCAAGCTTAAGAAAAAAAGGAAACTTGGTTCAAGCTTTTCGCACGAGAATATCAAGAAACTACAGAACGAGGAATTGAACGGTTTCATTCTCACTATCCGTAGATAAACTTCAAGAACATGTACAGGTAATGCTATATTCACTCCCAGTGAGAAACTTTCTATTGAAAATGCCATGGTCTCAAGAAAGAACCTGCAATCCCAAAGAAAAAGGGAACTCGTACTTTTTTGCACCGGAAAATCTAGAACCTGCAGAACGCTTTGAAAAACATGTACATGTTGTGATGCTTCAAAAGTATGTGGCAGTGGCCTTCTTTGTTTCCTGAGATTCAAAGCTGGGAAGGAGAAGGAGGAAGATGGAGCAAGCGGCTTTCTTTGTTTCCTCTTTTGTTTCCTGAGATTCAAAACTGGGAAGGATCAAGATAGAGCAGGTTGGCGATGAGACAGTGTGCTTTCAGTGGGACTGCGATCACTGAGTTTGTGTTCTAAAATCTTTTATATAGATGCGAGACCAGCCGGAAATATATAAATATACAACAATCATCATCGCCGTAATCTTTGTTAGCTATCACCTCTAAGATGGAGCGTGTATATATCATCGTTGTTATTTTAAGAAAGAACACAAAAAACACATCATAATCTCACTGATCGATTTTTTTTTATTTTGGAAAGATTAGGCCTCGTCGGAAATGTATAAACACACAACAATCATCATCGCCTAATCTTTGTTAGCTATCACCTCTAAGATGGAGTGTGTATATATCATCGTTGTTATTTTAAGAAAGAACACAAAAAACACATCATAATCTCACTGATCGATTTTTTTTTATTTTGGAAAGATTAGGCCTCGTCGGAAATGTATAAATACACAACAATCACCATCCCCGTAATCTTTGTTAGCTATCACCTCTAAGATGGAGTGTGTATATATCATCGTTGTTATTTTAAGAAAGAACACAAAAAACACATCATAATCTCACTGATCGATTATTTTTTTATTTTGGAAAGATTAGGCCTCGTCGGAAATGTATAAATACACAACAATCACCATCCCCATAATCTTTGTTAGCTATCACCTCTAAGATGGAATGTGTATATATATCATCGTTGTTATTTTAAGAAAGAATATAAAAAAGCATATCATTATCTTTAAACATTTTCCTTTTTTGCACATTTAGATGTTTTGTGAAGTTTTTTGGCACACAAATAGACATGTACGCTAGTTAGAGTTAAGTAGAAGATTTGACTTATTGACTTTACTTCCAAAATAGGATAAGCAATTATCCTTCATCTTATGTTAAATATACTCAAATAGTATTTAAGACAATCAATGGCCTTGACCGGTTGCCTTCAGTCTTATCCTAATATGCAATAACTAGATCACGTGCAAAGAATTCTCTAATTCTAGGTTTTCTTTTTCTTTTCTATGAAATTCGAAATTAAAATTGTCCAACAATTAAACGTGCAATCTAAATTGTTTGCAATCGTATGCACATTGTGACATCAAGGATTAATCCCTGATTTAAAAAAAAAGGCTATTTGAGACTATAGACATGATAGCATATCGTAAATTTTAATCATATGCATCGACGATATTTCACATAAGGAAATTGAATATTTGGAAATAAAGTTAGATAAGATATTTACTTAATCCAAATATTAGCTTTCAAATAGGGCAAGTTGCGAACCACGATCCTGGGATGGTGGATCAATGGAGGAACAGGGAGGTGTAGCAACTTGGACACTTGCTGGCCACCAAAATTTGTCGTTGAAATCAGCAAAGCAAAGAGTGGGTATGGAGAGAGAAAGTCTCCGTTGACCTCAGAGAAATTGGCCCCCCCTCTGAGAGAAAATCTTCAAAGTGGCGTGCCTTCCTTTAGCGAAAGTTTTATCTAGACTTCCTCCAAAGATGGACTTGATAAGTCACGAGAGGCAACAACAGTGAGCTTGAGGAGACACCAGCAACAGGTCGTGAGCAAGATGGTCTCGGTGGTGAGGAGCTGCAATGACAGCAAGAACATGCGAGGCTTCCCCGATGGACTGAACTGGAGCGTTTGGAAAAACCTGCAAAAGAAATTCAGCAAGCTTAGCAAGGCGATTGATATGGCTCGGGGTTGCCGTTATTGGCCAGTGTGGACAAAAACGGATGATGGCGGAGCAATCAAGTCGGAATGTCAATAGCGCTCGAGTGCAGGGCACGTGAGCTTTGCTAGAAGTGACGCCGGACTTGCTGAAGCCAGGTTACAGGAGCAGCAACGGTGGTGGTGGCTTCAAGGTTGACGAATGTCGGAATGCTGTCGGAGGATGCTTGAGAGCGACTGATGGTGTGGCTTGAGGAGCTGATGAGATTGACGATGTACAGTAGCGCGGCGGCCGAGAGGACCCGGCGTGCTAGAATTCGAAAACTCCCTGAACGTGAACTTTGTTTCGAGATCTCCCAACAGACATAAAGGAGACCAACGGCCCACTCTCTATATTTGTTTCTCTCTGTGTGCGCGCGAAGCGCCCCCCTCCTCTCTCAAGGTTTACTACTTTATTTATAATATGGCAAGTCGGGGTCTATAATCCTGCAAAAACATTTAGGGCTCCCCCCTAAATTTGTTCACAAATGCTTCTTAAAGAATCTCATCATGGTATTCACGGTTCCCTTTCTCTCATTGAGGCCAAGAACTTTACTCAGCTCTTTTTAGTTTCTTCCTAGCTTGAGTAGGAGCACATGGATGAGTTTTACTTCAAATCTGCAATCCCCAGTCACCAGCCAGGATTCAACGAGCGTACCAAGTTTAGAAACATGGTTAGGCGTTGCCACGAACCGCATAACTTCTCTTTTGTTATAAGGATAACCTGCAAATCGTGCATCTGGCAATAATTATGAGACCCCGAAATGGACTTGGTGTCACATGTGAAAGTCAGCCTTGGTTTCTTCATGCACACTGGCTATAAAATGGAAATTGTTTTCCACTATATGGATCGAGTTTTTGTCAAGTTTTGATAAAGTCTTAATTTGAAAAGAAGGTGCTCAAACTAGTTCACTAATGTAATTATGCGTAAAGTATCTTAATATGCAAAAATAAAATGGAAGCTCTATCCAAAATGGCACTTCAGAAAATTCCTTACATGAGATGTGATCTCTAAATCAATGTTTGAGAGTTAGACCCCGTCCTACTGAAACAAAAATGTTTCCGGTTTATATTCCCAGCGCCTTCAGAAAGTACTATGCTACAAATTATAAGGTCAGAGACGTACAAAATGAATTAATTTATATGAGCTCTTTGTGGCTTTTTCAGAGCATTTGATATGAGTTTGTATAAAATGATAAGCCTAAGAGGTGAGGTTGAGATTTCGTTTTTGGTTCAAGCCGGCGGCCTCGCCGTAAGTTAGTGCTCAAATGCAATATCAAGAGCTTGAGCTCGTGACCCTATTGCACCTGAGAACGATAGGCACACGCATAAAACATACTTGCCCGCGTGCGTATGCAGACACATAAGTTCTCAGCCAAAATATTTGTGTTTGCACGTCACATACCCCACCACAACTTCAATGAATTGTCAGTCATCTGAGTTTCAACATGGATTGGCCAAATGAAAAGGAAAAATAAATAAACAAGGCTTTGGAAAATCTAAGCATATTGACTTCATGTTAGTGTCATCTTATTTTTCATGCATTCCTTAACTTTGAATATATAAATTTTGTTGATCAATACTTTAGAGACACTTGTTAAGTAACTAATTGAGAAAACTTTGCAATTTTTATTTCACTTTTAGTGTAATAATGATTTGAAAAGTGTATTAATCCTTATTTTATATATCTAAAAAGTACCCATAAAATTTTTGTCACCTTTAAAATTTTGCATGCTTTATTTTTTGGTCCGACCAAACTTGAAATGGTCTTTTAATGACGAAAAAGAAAAAAGGCACAGGATAGAAGAAATGGTTGATTATTTAAAAAGGTTTTGCTTGCATAATAATATTTTAAGTAATGTAAGAATAACATTCTATTATGAATCACAAATTTTTGATGAAGTGGGTACCAAAACAATTTATAACTATTTGCAATTTGATTTTTTATGGTCTATTCTTTTATTCTCACAATATATTTAATATTATCATGCAATTATTTCTCTATTATAGCTGAGAAAATAATTAATGATTCATTAATAACAGCCGATTAATCCATGGACAGGAACCTCCTACCTTCTCATTGAATACCCCATTAAATATATACATATATATATATATATGCATATATATTTATATACAGAGAGAGAATGTACTGATGACGTTATAAAGCACTATCTGCTGCTCTCATCTGGACAATTATTTGACTTGCAGAAGATATATACTAAGCAAAAATCCATAATTCTGACAAGAAGAAAAATTGCACAGTAGCGATATTAAAGGATTTTTATAAAATAATAAATAATCTGAATTAGGTGGATACATAACTTTAAGCATAAGCTTCGAATCTTTAAGCATTTGAAATGAAAAATTTCAACGATGAGAAAAGGGATTCCTTCAAAGAGAGAAGCAATCATAAAGCTATAATTCTAGGGTCAATCTCGTTTGGAGAAATGGGCCAAGCCTAGCTAATTCGATCAGCCCATCTCGTTTCCCCTTTTTGTATTCCGTTCTTGTGCAATGGGAGCGTCTAGCAGCTTTCATGTTCCATCAAATACTCATGTTTTAGGTAGAAAGCTCAAATTGGATCCCTCCATTTTGTTACCAGAGGCCATCACATTTGAAGCTACCTGAACGGAAGACCGAACAAGTGCTTGCCAGACCTTAATACGGAATTTTCTCTAGCCTCTAATAACGAAATCTATCAAGAATTCATGTCTAAACAGATCATGTGCCAAAATATATTCGCACGTCGTGATCATACCATAAGAATCTCGACGATTGACATGTCGCTAGAGAGTGTTATTATAAGAACAATACATGTCGCAATCATACAAATTATTTCTTTTAACTGGATGACTGAAGGGGAGGAACTCGAGCGATAGCGGACCCGAAAGAGGGCCTAGTGGTGATCGTTGGCCTAGTCATTGTTTGTATCTTAAGATTTGCCTTGTCAAATATATCCCCATGAACTTATCCCTCGCCTTACTCTCGTCCTAAATTTTCTGTTGTCACTTAACTTAAGCGGACGTGATTCCGCAATGTCGTGCAGCTCTGAGTACAATCCCAAGCATTGATTCTTTTTCAGAATGATTTCTACCCCAAATAAAGTGATGCCTTACACATTCTTATAGACAAGACCTTCTCAGACTTGCAATGAAGACATCGAATGCTTCTGATTCTACAACATGGTTCTAAAGACAGCATGGTCTATACATTCATCTGTCTTGCCTCGCCTGGCCTGAGCAGCGATCTGCCTAGACAAGTACACATGCATTTCCAGTCAAGTGCGATTGAATCCGGGTTCGGTTCGTTTCTCCATCAACTCGGTTTCCACCGTTTTCTTGGTTTTTCCATAGAATCGGTAAAAGGAAAAGCCGAGTTATTCATCGGATCATGTAATCTCCTTTTCCAGAATTCATCTGGGAAAATCACGTAAAACAGGCAACAGATTGTGATTTAAGTATTCAAAGTACGTGATTAATCAGGAAAACTAGCATATCTGTAATTATTGGCCAACTGTTCTATGTTTTATCCAAGCTGCATACACCCTGATGAGACCATAAGCTTTGGGCATTTCTCAAACTCGCAACTTTTAGTTTTTCACTAAATAATAGCACAAATGGTCCATAAACTTTACCTCAATGTAACTTTTAATTTGTGCAATGTTGTCCTTAAAAATTTTGATATGATGTGCAATGTTGTCCCTAAATTTTTAATTTGCTCGATATTCTCTCTATACTAATAGTAAGAATTCAATAAAATCATTAAATATGTGAAAATGTTTAAAGTCCAGAAACCATATCGAATATTGGACAAAAGTTCATAGATCATATTAAATAAATTAAGAGTTCAAAGAAGATATTATATGTCAGACCAAAGATCATGGACCATTTGTATCTCTTTGAATCTATGAGGCAAAAGCTGGTTCAGTATCTCCACTTTATTGTTCACGTGCAACCATCGAATTACTGAGAACGCACTAGAGTGTAATTGTGCATGTGCAGTCTCTGTCTAATCTTGCACTACAGCTTCAGCCGAAGCCATGTGCATTGTGCATTGAACTTTTGTCCGCTTTTACGCACAATTATATTCACCTTTTGCCAAAAGGTTAGAGCATGCTCTCACCAGGTCCTCGTGGTAGGTGAATCCCTCGCACGTAGCTGCAATAATGCATACCAATGAAGCTCCCCGTACTTAAATTTGATTGTCAACTCTCGTAATATGACACCCCACTAGTCGGTCCAGTTCAACTCGAGATAATTCGGATAGTCTACATGCAAAGACAGACATTTTATTGAACAAGAGTCTGTCTATAATTACAGAATCCAGATAAATATTCACACCAACTAAGTTTTTCTGAAATCCTAGCCAAAGCGTCTGTGTATGTATGATGTATGATACAACTCTAGTTGCAAACGTATCAAAGTCAGAATACCACCTTCAAAAAAAGATGTGCTGTGAATTTTGGAATTCTCTACTCTATATGTATATCAGCATATCTTTACATATAGTTAGAGATGTTAGCGAGGAGCAGCAGCACTAATCGTCAGGCTGGTTTTCATCGTAAGTGCTTTTGTCATCATGTTAACTGCGACGGCTTGCTTGTTTGGGTGTTATTTCAATCCTGTGGACCCAGATGGCCAGAAAAGAGGAGTGATGCGACCAGCTCAATCACCAGCTTGGAGGAAAAAAGACTCCCTTGTCTCGATCGATCCTTAACCTTCCTCAAGTTAAATCCCCATGGCAGCTATTACTAGATGATCTCCTAACAAACTCTGCTGCTAACTTTGAGAACGATGAGAACTTATTCTCTAGCAAGAGCTTCGGTGAGTCGTACTCGACTATCTTGCCTGCATCCACCAAACAATGCTGGCACATTTAGGTTCACACTCTTCATGCAATTAAAAGCACAGGAAATTTTCTTCAATTGTATAGTAGTCTATATTTAACAGAACAAAAAAGGGCTTACCATCGTCGAGAACCAAAACCAAGTCATTGTCGATGACAGTGGGAATCCGGTGAGCAACAGTTATGACAGTGCAATTACCCGTCTCTTCCCTGATAGTCCTCTGAACCAGGTTATCAGTTGCCGTGTCAATCGAAGCCGTTGCCTCATCCAAAACCAAGATCCTTCTTTTCTTCAAAAGCACCCTAGCAAGGCAAGCCAGTTGTCTTTGCCCGACGCTCCAGTTTTGTCCATCCTCAGCAACTAGGACAATTCAACACAAACTCATAAAAAGATTGTCCAATGAACCTAAGGGAGTTAAAAGTTCCTCGAGATCAAAGCCTTCGTATTTTGCTTTGGTTTTAATACCTGGTGCATCGAGAAGCCTCGAATCCTGCCTTACCATCTCTGCTATGTGACATTTGTTAAGAACCTATATATCGATGATTTGGTAATCAGTCACCCCTAAAAATAAAGTCATCCTTCTTTCAAATTTTATAACTTTTGGCTTTACCTCCCAGATTTCTTGGTCCGAATGCTCTTCCAGAGGATCCAAATTTGTCCGAATGTTACCCTGAAATAGGGTAGGATCCTGGGGAATGATACTCAGCCGCGACCTCAAGTCCTGCAAACCAATTTTACAAATGTCCACCCCATCAATGAGTATCCGCCCTCCCGAGGGTTCGACCACCCTGAAAAGCGCTTGGATGAGAGTGGACTTTCCGCTACCCGTTCGTCCAACGATTCCAATCTTTTTCTCTCCGGGGAATGTGCAGGTGATCCCCTTGAGGATCACTGGGAGAGAAGGAGCATACCGGATGCTGAGGTCTTGAAGCTCGATTTTTCCTTCATATGGCCATTCAGGGGTTGGCCTGGAATCTTCAATCACCAAGGGAGCTTCGCTTGGTACGTTGGTAAATTGAAGAATTCTCTCGACCGAGATCATTTTGTTCTCAACATTGCACAGATTCCATATCACCCATGCTTGGAGCACGTTAAGATTCAAACCATATGTCGCCACTAAGCCAGCCAAGCCTGAGACGGAAAGTTGATCGGTTCAAAAGTTAACCAGTCAAGGAAAAAGGTGGCAAGACTAGTACTTTTAAATCATATTATGCCATGTTCGATTGCGTTATCCGTAGCCCATTTTTGGAGACCTGTTACATGGAAATGCATAATGGAGAGAGGAACTTACTGGGATCCACAACCGAGCTAGGGAGGGTCACCAAGATAACCAGGACAACAAAGAAACCAAAATTGAAGAGGAAGTTTATCCGAAGAGAGAGCCATTCCATACTGCTGCTGTTATGGAAGACTATGCGAGAGTAATTGTCGATCAAGCTAAGACACCTCCTAAAGAAATGATCTTCCTGGTTGAAACAACGAACTATTGCGGCTCCTGTGACTGATTCTGAGAAGTGATGAAGAATTGGAGCCTTCCGTATCCCAACCATCCTGGCCAGTTCTCTGGCCGTAGTTATGTAATAAGCCTGCAGAACACGGTTTTTTTGCATGCGGTCAGCATTGTGACGTTTCAAAAATAAAACTGGGAAGCATATACAAAGATCTTTTACGTCCTTAGAAATGGACCCTATCTGAATTAGTAATCTGTAACTCTATGATGCCATGAGCACAGAGATATAACATAAGCAAAACTTGAAAACTTGCCTGATACCACATGGAGATAGCAAGGATTAAAAGGAAGAGAACAAAAACTTGCCACGCCACCTGGGACATTAGGACGATTATACTTAACAACTGAATTAGAGCAAATACCAACCCAGCTAACCGGTAGGGAATGTCCGTGTCCACTATGCTTTGATCCTTGGAAGACTGGAAGAAATAAGGAGAAAAAACAATGCTGATGTTAATCTCTGGCACAATAAGTATCAGACCAGTGACCTATAACAGAAAGCAGAAGCTTGAAGAACCAACCCGATCGAGAATTCGGCTTGAAGGGGTGGAGTCAAAGAACGAGATGGGTGCACGGAAGACCGAAGAAACCATGCCGAGGAAGAGATGTTGAGCAGTCTCGATGGCAATAGTTGCCAACAGAACTGCCCGTCCAAGAATAAAGATTGAACTCCCGCCAGACAGCAAGATGAATACTCCGATCAGCTTTTCTCTGCTGATCATGCGATCGTCCTCAGTCGCCCAAGCCATCCAATAATTACTCGCCATTTGTAACCCTTGAAAGAGGACTTGGCAAAGAAGAACAACTGGGACCAGCGCACCCTTATAAGCATAAGTCACAAAGATTGAGTAAACGCTCCATTTCACACGGCCAGTTTCCGATTCTTCTTCTTGTGTTTTCTTCAAAAGCTTTCTGTTTTCAACGCGATGCCCAGAGTTTTCTTCCATGACTTCGATTTGGCTTGCTTGGTGTGGCTTGATGGTTGATGTCCTGTCTTCTTGGGCTGGCTTCACTTGACTTAAAGATTGTCTGTGCGCAGACAATTGCCTCACAAGTTCACCCTGCTGATCAGCAATTAGATCTTCATACTTCCCTGACTCAATTATACATCCATCTTTCATAACCTGCGGAGTTTATGTGTTAGACAAAAGACAGGATAAAATGCCTTAAAGGAGATAATATCTTTTTAAGTTTTAGTAAGGTGTTGTTTGCTACATGGAACTTACAAGAACGAGGTCAGCGGCATCTAAAAACTCCAATTGATGGGTGGAATAAATGACGGTCTTCTGAGACAGCATTTGCAGAAGACATTTCTGCAAAAAGGTTTTTCTTTTAGGGAACTCGTAGCTAAAGGAGAAGCAAGAGAGTTAAATATAATGAAGTTTTGATGCTTGCCTTGTACAGAAGAGTCCCGGTGTGCGCATCGACAGCGCTAAAAGGGTCATCCAGAAAATAAACATCGGAATCACTGTAGACTGCCCGTGCTAATTGAATCCTCTGCTTCTGTCCTCCGCTCAAGTTCATCCCTCTCTCACCAACCACAGTCAAATCTCCATCACTCCACATCTCCATATCCTGTTTCATGGCGCAACTTTCCACGACATTCTCGTAGAAGGCGGAGTTCAATTTCCTGCCAAACATGATGTTCTCTCTCACAGTTCCGGTTTGAATCCAAGCACTCTGTGGTACGTATGCTTTTGTTCCATTGACCCTTATTGCTGCACCAGCTGTTCTAGGAATCTCGCCAAGCATGCTACACAACAAGCTCGTTTTACCAGATCCAACAGCCCCGCAAACAGCAACCTTGTAACCAACCATTATTTTAATCTTTTCTGAGATTTTCACTGTTGGTTTTTTCAAAGTTTGATCGCCTGAACCCCAAGCATATTCACTGGCCTCAATCTCAACAGCAACATCTGTTGGATTCGGGGATTGATAAGCCAATAACTTCTTGTGATCCTCTTCTTTAAGGAACTCTTGGACACGATCAATGGAGACCTTAGTTTGCGCAACCATGGAAATGAGCTCCGGCAAGTTATAGATTGGCTCCTGCAAAATCCTGAACGTCGCTAAAGCTGAAAGAACTGTACCTGCTGATAACGGTACTTTCAAGATAACACAAACACCAAAAGTAGCCACCGAAACAAGAGTTGGCGAAGCCCAGAAGAGAAAAGCCACCGCGGAGCATGTGTAGAGGTATCTCTTCAGCGCACTTCTCTCCGTCTCTCGGAGTCGGAGAATCCTCTTCAAGAATGTCAGCTCCCAAGAATGCAGTTTGAGGACTTTCATGCTCTTTAGAGTCTCGGAGGTCACTTTCATTCTAGCATCCTTCGCTTCCATGATCTTTGAATGATGCCTTTCTTGCATATTCGCTAATGGCGTGTTGCAAACCATTACAAAAACTGTGGAAGAGAGAGCGGCAATTGAGGGGGCAGCGCCGAGATTTCTGTACAGAATGACTAGGGCCAAAAATACTTGGACCGGAAGCAACCAAATCCCATGAACATACGTGCAGAAGTCCCCGATTCTCTCAACATCCACATTGATCAAATTTACAATCTTCCCATTGCTTAGACCAGCATACTTGATCGATTGACACTTCCTATAAATCAATGCCATAAGGCCAGCTCTAATGCGTACGCCAATTCGCTGAGCACCAAAATACCACTGCCTTTGAGCTAGCGACTCCATAGTCTTCGAAAAAAAGAAGATGAATGCAAGAATCAGTCCAAAGTGGTAGCTTGAATCTTTGCGCTTGGAGGACAAGAAATTCACAAAGCTTGTGATCAACAAAGGGCCCGTATACGAAGCTAGTGTATTAATTCCTATCAGCAAACAAACATAAAACACAAATGTCTATGATATACTTGGCTAAAGATGCAACTAAAGAAACAGAAGGGAAGAGTCCAGAACAACCGTAAGTACCTGCCAGTACTCCATTTTTGACCAGCGATCTCCATATAGCAAAGCTGATTGCTTTCGGCAACGAACAAGGTCCAAACTTTTGTTTCTTCAGCGATTCCTCGAACAACGAAGAAGCATGTTCTGCTCTCTCAGACTGCGATACCGAAGGGATATGGCCTAATTCGAGCTTTTGCTTTCGACCCGTACAGAAAAGGGGGTTCAGCCATTGAAATGTTAGTCGACTCCAAAATCCAGCATTGTCGAAGCCATCCAGATCTCTACATAGACTCCCTACCTCTTTCTGAAGAAACGGTTGGTTGAGATGACGACTACTAGTAGGCTTGGTGGTGCAACTAATGACCACGACACTTAGAGAAATCATTAGTGAAAAAGGGAGGGACACGATCTCAACAGTATTGGCTTGCAGGGGAAGAGGCGGCAGTTCCTTGGATTTTCTCAGATGGAACACCAAGTTAGAAGAGACAGAAAGTGAACAGAAAATAGTGAAATAGACCCACCAAAGAATTAGCACAAGAGGCCAGTTGCTTCTTCCTCCTTCGACAATTGTGTTCCTAGCGTAATATGAAATGAAAGACGCGAGGATCCAAGTGACGGCCCAAGAAACAGTGTCACCATCCACAATTCTGTGAACCCAAAAACGATAAACACAAAAGCTAACGTATACTATGGAGATTATGACACTGCAAAGCAGAATCGCCATTGAAGAGACTCGAAGTTTGCTCATTACTCTGTCACTGTGGATTATCTCTGCCTCACCACCACCACCACCACCACCATATCTTCCCTGTTTCCGAATGTAAATCAGAACCCACGTCACCAAAACGAACCCAAACACTACATTCACTAGCTCAAGTGCTATATACAAGTTGACAGCTCCCAAAACTCCTGGCAAGATGCTTCCCATTGAAATGGCCATGGACACTGGAAGAACTCTGCAACTACAAGAACCTGCAACCCAAATGAAAAAAGAAAATAAAAAAGGAAACTTGGTTCAAGCTTTTCGCACTAGAATATCAAGAAACTACAGAACGAGGAATTGAACGGTTTCATTCTCGCTATCCGTGGATAAACTTCAAGAACGTGTACAGGTAATGGGGGGGAGCTTTCTGTTTTCCTTTTCAGATTAAAACCTGGGGAGAGAGATGATGAAGAGAGAGCACGTGGTTCTTCGTCGTGCGTGGGTTGGTGGACGATAAAGCGAGCTTTTCAGTGGGACTGCACAGTCACTGAGCCTGGTTTCTAAGAATGGTTTAAATAGACGCCAGAGCAGCCAGAAGCAAAAGTCCAAACGAAAGAAAAAAAAAATAGACAATCACTATCGCCATAATCTTTTAGTTAGCAGCCTAACGCCTCCACCGCCATCCCCCTAAGACGGAACGTCATCTATTTTATAGCATTAACATCATTATGTTACCAAAGCAATACAGTAAACCAGGCCAGAATCTCGACCGCCGCTCCTCTCAAAACCACCGAGCTCTATTCACACCGGAAGAGCGAGCCTGTCGCCATTTCCTTTGGTAAAGCTTCTTTATCTTCGCCGCTTTCCTTTTCTTCTTTCTGTTTCCTTACATATTCCTTCGCCACGGAGGCGTTCTCGGGCATGCACCGTTTGCTTCGCTAGTTGTAGATTCTGAGGGCAGAGGATGTCTTCATTCGTGTCTTCATCTAACGACACGGAATCTGCCTCTCGGATTTTTCTTGTTCGTATTCTTGCACCGAGACTATCACCTCCTGAAAATGCGGCCAAGAGAATATCCCCCGCTGTTGCAGTCCTATAAATATTCTCTGTCGAATAATCCATGCGGATGCATTTTATTTTCATTTTTTTCCCCGGTCGGCGGTTCATCTTCACCCCCGTATTGAAAGTTTTGCACCCACATTCTGCTGGGATTTCCATATTTATGAAATACCAAAAGTTTAATGGCATGAAAAAATGATCTTGACAAGACATGACTTTAATTTTATTTTCCCAATAAAGAAATTAGATCACGTGTATATAAAAGAGAGTACATAAACTCAGCCGGATGAAAAGTGGAGACTTGAAAAAATTGACTAACAAGGTGGAGAAATGGGGCGGGCATCATAAGCAGCAAACTCCTATCATCATGACTGTTGGCTAAGATATAATCCCATGTGAGGAGTGGGATTTACATAAGATATATCTCAAGCTCATCTCTCTTCTTTGTCCCCTCCATCCACCCATGGCTACTAGTTATAGCCTTTGCCACCCGTGGCCTCCCATCGAGCTTTGTCTCGTTATCAGGAGCTTCATGGCCAGATCTACAGCTCCTCCGTGTCTGAGCTTGACTCAACCTCAATTATGGACGAGCTCCATGGCCAGATCTAAACCACTAACCGCCAGCCCCCTCAATATTCTTTAGACCCCTCGTTTCACTCTGATAGTATCATAAATTAGGTTGATATAGAAGAAATGGCTGCATTTCTATACTATTAAGTAAAATAGCTAAAACAAAATATGTCTTAAGTCACATTACTTATTCTACTAGATCTTACGGAGCCTGTTCATGTACGATATACTCGAGTCTGATCATAGATCATAGAAAAGATTCTCTTCAAACAAACCAGCCTATCCCCTATATAGGACTTTTACGAGGTGGTTGGAACAAGGATATATTCCTTTATCAACGAAGAATAGACACTATGTAACTTTATTGCATTGGAAAAAAAAAAAAATATATATATATATGCTATGGACCTCCTCTTTCAGGAGATTATCTCTGAGAAAGTTGATATTTTATCTAGCTCGGATATCCATATATTTATATAAGATATTATATATCCTATCCGTATCTAATTCGAACTATATGTTATTGGACCTCATCCTATCCGACCAAAAAAAAAAAAAAGGTCATGACAATCAAACGCTCACAAAAAAGATAATGGTCACCCCCTTCCAAAATGGTTCGAAATGCCCAATTAGACAATTTGAGAGGACATTTGGATTGACAAGAGAGTCATGCGGATTGAATACTTTGCGGAAAGAATATCCTTTATATTCGGTCATCACCAAGAAGCAAAGTTGAAGGCGACAAAGGGGGAGAAATTACAATTTTCCAAATAAAATTCCTCATTGTTCTTAAATGGTAAACACAAAGCAACTTATATGGTCAAATTTTTAACTAGTGTGTATATATCAAAGGTTTAGTCAGGTAGGTAAATAGACAGTTACACGTCTTTATAAACATAGCATTAACTTGACCTCTTTAGATAATCTTGAGAAAACAACTTCACAAATGGACAAATTTGCTAGATAATGTAATTAATAGGCACTCTCTCTCTCTCTCTCTCTCAACCTTAACTGGGTTTTGAAAGGGAAACTTGCTAATTAAAACATGACGTTTGTGTACCCAAAAGAAAGTAGAGATCTCACCAAAACCTTAATTGCTCTTGATGTACATAGATCCAAATTGAATAAGGATGCCTAGCCTGGCCTGACCGCGCGTGCATATCCACAGTCCCTTTTTTAATTATAACACTGTAGAATTCTTTCTTTTGGCTTGGAACTCCACCTCTATTTGCTTTTAATTTGATCTTGTAAATCTAAAATGTGGGGGACAGGTCATCTCACTGGGCCCCACTAACTGGCTTTCCAG
Source organism: Eucalyptus grandis x Eucalyptus urophylla (assembly GCA_028830015.1). NCBI lineage: Eukaryota > Viridiplantae > Streptophyta > Magnoliopsida > Myrtales > Myrtaceae > Eucalyptus > Eucalyptus grandis x Eucalyptus urophylla. The sequence goes on along the minus strand of CM054200.1, from coordinate 58,727,011 downwards.
GTCGGCAAAAAGGAATTTGGCAAGGCATTTACGCACATGTCTGGCTGCTAAGTGCTACACATGAATTGGAACTCAAAAAAAAAAAAAAAAACACCTTTTATGGCTTTTAATTACTTATCATTTTCGTGGTAAACAAATATACTTATTTTTATGTGAAGTTTATAACTTGACATAATTTTTTTCTAACAAAAGAATATTTGAAAAATTGATTAGACAATGATGATAAATTATACGAGGAATTAACGTCGGTGATTTTAGGTTATCGCCAAAGGTGTGAAATAAGTTGATTAAAGAATAAGTGTTTTTTCTTTTCAAAAGTAACTTAAGAGTAACATTGGAATGGACTGAAAAAGTAAGATCAATCTCACTCTTTTTAAGTTACAATTTCGAGATTCGTTAACAATCCCTCTCAACAAACTTATTAGGTTATTGAATATTTGCCGTGCACTATAATAATCAATAATTAAATAAGGACGGTTCTTATAAGATATTAATGATGAATATTTAAGCTTTGAAATATAAACAATTAACAATCCGAAAAGGAATTCCTCAAAAAAGCCAAAGCAATCATAAACTTATAATTCTAGGGCCAATCTCATTCGGACAAATAGGCCAAGCCTAGCCAATTGATTAACACCCTTGGGATATGCTTGGCAACCTAGAATTGATTATCAAATTATTGACTTACTTGCTCCATAAAGCATGGACATGATGAAAACCAAGAGATAGTTACATAATAAAACTTTGGACTTTTATTATTCTATTACACATCAAATGTCATTCTTAAACTTTCAATTTATATAATTAAGTCACTAATGTTTAGTTTAATTGACATTCGATGAATCATGTCTATTGAATTTCCTAAGCTCGATACCAAATGCGACATTGAGAAAGCGAGACAAAGAAACTCACGCGCTAGCATAGAGGGAAATGCATGTCTTGAGCTAAACTCGACATTTTTTTAACCTTTTATTGTTGGAGTCCGGATCCCGACTCGGTGTCCCCGTGCTACCGCCGCCGGGCCAAGCTGCCGGTGCATTCGCTACTTGCCCAAGTGAAAAAATTGGACAAGATCATCGTGATTGAAGGACTGACAAGTCGGCCACAATGGAATGGAGGCGGGTGGGTGACGTGGCGATCAGGTCAAAGATATGACTACTTTAGTCCGATTGGATACATTGGACACGTGGCCAGTAGGCGGAAGGCGTGTGGCGGTACATGGCAGGCTCACTGTAGCTTGAGCGTAACTCGTGGTGGTGGTCAATACAAGTTCTTTTGACGTCTTAGTCATTAACCTCACCTCTAATTTTTTTTTAAATAATCCCTTTTTGGCCATCTCTAAATTTTTTAATAATTTGATTCCCTTTGTCACTGTTTGCCGCAGCACCCGCAAGACATGGCCAAAAGTTTTGTGCATCTCTAGTTTAGAACAACGTCGTTTTCTTTTGTGATTAATTATGGGTTAATCAGTGCATCTTTCTTTCCATGTGTTAAAAAAGATAAATACCAAAAGCTCAAATCAGTGGAGCTTCAACATCAATCGGGCTCTTTTCAATTAATTTAGTTTGTCTGTTTGACACTACTTGCTCACATGGAATTTGACTTCATGATATTTGATAAGTAGCTTTTTATGGGTGGAGTTTTTTTTTTGTTACGTGGTGACCAATTGCACGTTGCACTTAGGGCTTCGTTTGTTTCATGAAAAATATATTATTTGAATTTTTTTAAAATAATTGCTTAAAATAAGCAATTGAATAAAATTTCATTATTACCAATGACTTATGTCTAAATATTTTCATGAATAATGAAAATATTTTTGTTCATTCATTTTTGCAAAAGATATAAACAAATATTTTAAGGAAAAACTTTTTCCAATTATTCATTATCCGCAAAATAAACAAAGCCTTAGTTTGTGTATTAGTAAAAATCTTAATTTATTAATGAAAAAAACGATATGATATCAAATATGTACAGTGCTTACCTTTGACTTTTCCTATCACTTATGATGCCCCCTATCCCCTGCAATTCCCCATTGCAACATTCTAGTTTTGAGTAATCACCATTGTGGTGGTTGCATTCAATAGGCAACCACCATTAGATTGGTATCCAGACAACTGTCTGTATAGGTCGAGATCTAGATCGAGATCTTATCTCCTAGACATTCTATCACAATGGTTGCCCGATATCACCATGACCATCACATCAGCAACAGCGATTAGGTCCAATCTACTTTTTGATTGTTTTTACTATATTCATAGTAAATATCTAATCCTTCACCAAACAAAACACAATTTATAACAAATTCTCGTGTTCCTTATACTATCACATTCTCACACGTTCTAATCATTATCTTGACAATTAAATACACACTTGGTTGATATGTAGATGAGTGTAATTTCAAGCTCGCCTAACAAGACAATTTGAAATACGATGCATGCTAATTACCAACTAAATTTTCTATAAGAGAATCCCTTATCAAGGGGCGATTACCTTTGTGGCCAAAAGAAATTTCCCAACTGTGCTCTCCTGCTCTTGGCCGCCAATTTTGAGTCATGCGGATGCAATGGAGAGGTACTTTTACAGTGGAGAGAGAGAGAGAGAAGATAAGGTGGCAACTATTTTTTATTTATTTGTTCAAAGGTACCTTTTTATGGTACGACATGGGGACGCTCCACTTTCCCGTGCATGCATCTATAACCATAGTTGAATGATCGAAGTGGGGAAGTAGTACCAAAATTCTTGTATACTTCAACTTTGATTCAGTGACATGCGGTCCTTGTCACCTTATCCACCTCGTGTAAGCAATGCTGCGCCAGAGAGTTAGGCTTTGGGGTCAAATCGAGTCAGGTCACTTGTGAATAGTTTGAACCTGACTCCGTGACCAATTTCTCTAGCTCAAGCTCGTAGATATATTTGACTCGACAAGCTCGCCGGCCCAATCAAGGTTTTTAGCTTTTTGAATATATTTAAATCATTTGATGATCATAAGACTTAAACTCATTTACATTACATAATTTTTTAGCTTAATATATTTATGCTCCAGTAAATTCATTTATCAAATCTAGTTGAGTCGAGCTCAAGTATGTATCTTGATTTTCTAGTTGAGTGAAATTTGAGCAAGTAATTTGATAGTCAATTGAACACGAGTCAAGTTTCAAACATCAAGTATACAAACTATGTGAAATCAACTTAGCTGGATTAACACTCCTAAAAGAAGTATAGCCTATTATAGCAAAACCCAATATCTCCATAAGTTTGAGTAGCTTTTACTTAATTGTGGAATTTAGGTAACATGGAGCTTAACTTGTGAATATTTTCTTAGCTTTTTTTTTTTTTTTAATATGAAGACTCCGTATCGCAAGATGAATTGCCTAATTGAATTCTAAAAAGCTTTTACAAATTCGAAATCAGGGATTTGTTTTTTGGCACGAGACTCATGTACATATAAATATTCATTATAATCTTTTTGGGAAAAATATTTATTTTTTTTTTATTTGCAAACTATAAGCCCATGATTAGCGTTTTCATTTTTCAGTTTTTATTCTTTTAACATGGAGCCCCGACTGCCAAGTTGGCCATTGTCGAGTGTCTTGAAATGACCGACTCCCCACTGAAATGACTTTTCAGCTTGCTTTCGGGGAGGAGATATTCTCAATCCTGCTGGACTACTTAATTGGTATATATCATATTTAATTGATGATGAGTTGCCTCGGATCCTATAAATTGACTAATTAGTTCACATATTTCATTGTCAATTGCCTTTTCGATTTCAGCATTTTTTTAACCATTCTTTTGGTTGTCCACCTTTCTAATTTTAGAGGATAAGATTGATTCAAGTTTGTGACACGTTATAATAGGACATTAGAATTATTATGGATTTGAATATAGTGATTCTCATATCGAAATGGTCCAATTGTCATTTTTTAATTGACCAATTTATTGAATAACATATATATTCCCCTAGATTTTTTAAGCTTATTATGAAGTTGCCAAGAACGATGCTACTCTCGGAGGAAAAAAAGGGTATCCCAAAAAAGGAAATTGTTTTCGAATATGTGCATCGAATAAATGTCAAGCTTTGATAAGAACACTGAGGTTATGCACATCAAAATTGCCGTTGATTAGAGAGTGTTTGTTTCGTGAAAAATGAATAATTTGAAAAATATTTTCTTAAAAATAAAAATAATTTTTTATTAACTAATTATTTTAAGTTATACAAATGATAAAATATTTATTTTTCATTAAACAAATGAAATCACTTCACGTGCTCAAATTAGTCCTAAGTTACATTGGACCCGGAAGTGGAGCAAGCGGTGGCCATCGCCCCTGGTTGTTGTTTGCTCAATTTTCTACGCATTTTCTATCATGACCTTTCCCCATAATTTTCGATCTTTCCTACGAACCTACTCTCGGCTTCCCTCGACCTCGCGATTCCTCATCATCAAGGCAGCTCTTCGAGCGGAATCTGAAGCATTGATTCCCTTTCAGGACAATTTCCACCCAAAATAAAAGTCGATGCATCACTATCGAGGGGAGTACCAAGAACATTATGGTCATCCTAGAACTCAGCGAATTTTCTGGGATACCTCATGGGATTCCTTATTCTAAGCAACATCTTGGGGTTGGAGACAGATAATCTGTCGTTATCAGATTCGATACTCCTACAAAATGTTCGCAAAATGAAGAAACGAGATGGTCATAATGTCGACATTCTGGCGTTAGAGGCGAGAAAAGGAACCGAGAAGATTCATCAGAAAGAAAGAGAGAAAGGACCACCCCCCTTAAATGCTTTGATAGATTCTTCGTCAGCTTTTTACGATTCAATCCCGTCATGCGCACGGGAAAAAACAAAAAGAAGAGAAGAAAAACTCCATCTTTCTCTCTGCTGTATGTCATTCTCCCTTTGCCTTTTCATATTCACCCCTCTTTATCCCTTTGGTTTTGTGGTGACAATTTGTTCTTGTGCAATGGGAGTGTCTTGCAGCTTTCATCTCGGTACCTTGAAAATTAGATAGATCAAACTGGACCCCTCCATTTTTGTTGTGAGCGAGCCATCACATTTGAAGCCACCCTATGAACAAAGACCGAAAATAGCGCGCCCGCCAAAGGTGGTGATACCGCATTTTCCGGCCTCTGATAGTGAGATCCATCTGGATTAGTCGCTTAGAGTTGATCCTCATCTAGACGATAATTTGAGGAAGCTTCATGTCTGACCCAAGCATAGCCAAGTATATTCAAATGTCGTGATCCTATCACAAGAATGTCAATGTTCGCATTTTATGACGACATTATGGAAAATAGCATGGAAACATCTTAATCTTTTGCAACACGGTTGATTTGCATTATCTCCACAAAGCATGTAGCAAAGTATATTCGCATGTCGTCACTATAACACAAGAATTTCGATAGTTTACATGTCGTGTGAGAGTTTTCTGATGACATTATGAGATATAGCGTGGAAGCATCTGATAAAAGCCGCCCACCAAAGTTGATATTGTGTTTTCCGACCTCTAATAGCGAAATCCACTCAAGTTAGTTGCTTACAGCTGATCCTCATCTAGACGACAATTTGGGGAAGCTTCAATTCATATCTGACCAAAGCGAGTAACCGAGTATATTCGCATGTGGCCATTGTGTTGCAAGAATGTCGAGATCTGTATGTCATGATAATATTATGGGAAATAGCACGAAAACATCTTAATCTTTTGCAACGCATTTGATTTGCATTATTTCCACAAAACATATACCAAAGTATATTCACATGTCACAACCACAACACAAGAATTTCGATGGTTTATGAGTCGTGTGAGAGTTTCATGACGACATTATGAGAAATAGCGCAAATGATGGATTTGATTTGCATTATTTCCTTATCATAATGTGGATAGGTGACGAACACGTGATGATCATGATCGTTGGGATGGCTATCATTCAGTCCTGTTGAGAATCTTGAGGTAAGTATATTAAAAGTTTGGTTTCCGTCTCTCGACAGACTAAAGGTAGGCCAAAAGAAAAAGCTGAGGTTGAAATGTACATGAGCTCTTTTGCCGTAGTGGTTGCGAAAACATTTTCTTTTTCCCATCTCTGGGGAAAACTAGTACATGGCTCATGCCACTTGTCAAGTCAGTTAAGGTTTCCTTATTCCTTTTCTGTTTTTTTCCTTTGGCCCTTGATCCTTTGGTTGTCTGCCACCTTCTAGTCCTTTTTCTAGGAAGCAATTGGTTTGGATCTGTGTGCGCCAATGTTATTTATGAGAATGAAGTTCGAGTTGTGCGACTGAAAATTGTTAGCTTTATTAATGTTCACAACTTGTACCAGAGATAGAATCGTATGGGCGTTCGTGTTCGAGTCATACGACTAAAAATCGTTAGCTTTATCAATGTTCACGAACTACATCAGAGATAGAATCGTATGGGTGTTCATGTTCGCTTTAGGTTGACGATCATGGGATATGAACTGGCTGGTCTGGTTCGGTTTCCGACACATTGAGCTTTAAGCAAACAAGCCTGGAAGGGGTTGCTTGGGCCAGCATGAGCCAGGCCCATGTTCATGGGACTGTGAACCGCTTTCCCACTCCTTACGAGTACAGTCGTAGCATTTTCATTGGGCTTAATTGAGGATCCAGCCCAGCCCACTGAAATTTGTATTTTGAGAAGAGACTGCATAATGTAGGTTTTGTTTTTGTCTTATTGGGCTTAATTGAAGATTCAACCCAGCCCACTGAAGTTTGCATCTTGAGAAGAGACTGCATACTGTAGGTTTTGTTTTTGTCTTATTGGGCTTAATTGAAGATTCAACCCAGCCCACTGAAATTTGCATCTTGAGAAGAGACTGCATAATGCAGGGTTTCTCTGACGTATTTTGTGGTATTTGAGATCTCATCATTCATCAAGTTCAGACCCAACAAGTAGCAGGATTTCCTAATGCATAGAAGCGTGTTATGTGAAGCCTAAGACCAGAGAAGCTCCTATCCTATAGTTTGTTCGTAAGACCCGAGCGCACTGGCAAAGTGGTAAAACACTTGGACCTAATGGTGCGTCTCGAGATCGATTTGCTTCACGGCCACCAACTCCTTGTGTCTGTCTAAGAGGCATAGATTTATGTGACTCTGTAATGACTTGATATGATCGGGATTAGAGGTAATTAACCATACCCAATGGAGCACTGGTCAGGCTGTGATTGGGAGGGACGGGCATTTCCACACCGAGCGAACTATGGATTGGTCGCCAATCAGCAATCGACGTGGTATAGGGTTAAACAGAGCATGCTTTTAAATAACTTGTATTTTTCCATGTGGTACTTTTACACGCTCTGTTCTTTCCATTGACAATTTGAAGTGCGAGGGAGTGCAACCACATGTACTTTCCTTTGCAATAGAAAGTACTCGTCGTAATATCAAATTGGACTGATTTTCAATGTTTAAAGATTTCATTTATTCATCAGGTTCAGACCCAACAAATATCACGGTTCAATGAACAAATCATCCCATCCCCTCTGATCAGATCAAAGACAATCCAAAGATTTGAGCAATGTTAGCAAACGTATTGACTTTCTATATTGGAAACGTATCAATCGCCGACGCCTTCATTTGGGATCGGAGAAGAAGTTGTTGATGGACGGCATGACCTGAGAGGGTCTATTGCGGACGAACCTCCTGACCGCGTGCTGCGAGTACTTCTCACCCTCTGCGAAGTTATCGAGCACCCCAGCGGCTCTCTTCTCTTTGGTAACTCTGGAAAAAGAACATAAGCAAAATCATCGTCGGCTTCACAATCATGGAAAGTAACTGCTGAATTTTACGAAACCCTTTGCATGAAGGGACGTAGATGTTCGAGAGCCAAAATTTTACCTGACTTCTGGATTAGTGCAGATGTTTCTAACGAGTTGCATCCCACAGATGCCGACCGCGACGCCGACCGCAGCAAAAAGAGGGAACACCTATTTTGCAACGACGAGAGGAGAGAGCCCGGGGTTAGTCCTCGGCAATGTCACATTAACACATTCACGACAAACGACATGTCAAGCAACAAGGTCCGGCCGATGATGTCGAACGAAAAGGTAGTTTAGGTTTTTGGCCCTGAACCACCCGAGGACGGGTACTGCAGAAAGAGTACCGACTCTCCAGGACGTGAGATCGCCCGCGATCTAACAAAAGCATATTGATATTCAAATCCCTACATTTGTTACGGCAAGACTGCTCATCAACATATTAATCTCCATGACTCGAGACAGATTAAAGCTGTTGCAGCAAGATCTTGAAAGCTGCTCGGTATCTATACATTCGAACTAATGAACACTAATATTTCGCCAAATGCTCGGTTCTCTAGGTTCAAGTTATAATCTTCCAAACACCATCTATTTGAATTATCCTAAAGGAAAGAAAGAAGTAGCACAACAACCACCACCTACGAATTGCTTAACCTACAGATCCAGAGGCATAAAAAGCGCGACCACAACGTCACATACGGACTAACAAAACCAAACTCTTGAACTCCAAAATGAACTCCACAAAAACGAGTAGACAAAAACAGGGGACAGAATATGGGATGCACCTCGGGCCTAATCCATCTGTTAGCAGTTGAAGAGGCCATTGCCAGAGAGACTCGAGACCTGCTGGGAAAGAAAGAGAGAGGGACGAAGAAGCAAAGACCTCTTTTCTCTCCTCCCCAAGCAAGGAAACTTGGAGAGTAAGGCAAGACAGAATCGCACCCCAAGATCCTCCCCCTCCCCAGAGGAAAAAACAACGGAAAAGTCTCCCATCTTTATGGGGGCGTCGGCGTTTATTAATAGCAAGAACAAGAAAAAAGGAAGGAAGAACACCGATCGGTCAGAATTCGACTGCGACACGGGTCATCGATGTACAACCGTCGACCGTTGAGTCTGACCTTTGGATCGCGGACCGTGAGTTGGGTTCTCCGGGTTCCGGGTTGTCCTCCGAATATTCCGAGGGGCGATTTGCTGTTCGGGATTCGTGGAAGTGCGGCGTGCGGAACTAGAACAGCCTGTCTTGTCCCCTACGCATGCGCCATCCTCTCCAGCTCTCTCTCGGCATTGACGTTTCGGCGCCGGATCAATGAAGAAAGAATGGAATTAGAGTCATTCGATGTGGTTCAAACTTCTTCTTTTTTCTTTTTTGGTGTTGAAACAGATATATCATCTCATTAAACCCAACTCCATCTACAAGAACAAGGGGCATCAAAATATAAGATTTCCCAAAGAGAGGACGGGGGGTTAGAAACCAGTTTAGAAGAAGGGTTTTTCGTAGAGAGTCCTTTACAACCCAGTTTGCTAATCTATTTGAGTCACGGGGCTAGAGGATCAATGCTAGATTTTCAAAAGTGATAAGTGGCTCAACGTCCCAAGGATAGAGAGATGAATCTTTTAGACAACGTTGTGTGCAGATGAAGAGGTATTTAATACTGGGACGTCGCACGTAATTCTTCATACTTCTTTAAAAATGAATTTAGTAAATTATGGTGATATAACTTTTTCTTTAGAAGGGCCAATCTTAAGATCGTCACACAGTGTTTTATACTATGTAACCATGCATGTGTCTCGGTGTCCGACCAAAAAAAAAAAAAGTGTCTCGGTGTGTTGCTGAGCTCAAGATCACTTGTGTATATGTAAAGTTCCATATGTTAACTTGAAAAGAAAATCTCTTGCTATTTTTCAATTGAAATAACGACGTGAATGATGCTTGGACTTTTGCCTAATGTGTAATATGATTTCTGAACTTTTAATTTGTTTGACGTGGTCTATAAACTTAAGCTCAATATATAATGTAATTATCATATTTTTAAATTGTTTAATGTAGTTCTTAGACTTTTGGTACATATTCAATTTAGTCTCTGAGTTATACCAAAATGTTCAATGTAATTCTTAGACTTTTGGTACATATTCGATTTAGTCTTTGAGTTGTACCAAGATGTTCAATGTTTCCCTTTTATTAATTTAAGTTCAACAACAACATTTTGAATGTTTTTATATACTCCATGGTCAAAATTGAACAATGTACCAAAAGTTCAGGAATCATATTGAACCATTTAAAAGTACATAGACCACATTACATAGTGGATTAAAATTTAGAATTCATATCGAACAAATAAAAAGTTTAAGAGTCATATTGTGCTATAATTCATTAACCATTTGTATCGTTTTCTCTTTCAAATTTGCCCTTTTCTTTGTCCGAACAAATTATTTCCAAGACATTGCTCGTAAACCTAGCCAGTGACGCTGTGCTTACGTGCTCTTCTAGGTCACCCTATGATGGAAAAGATCTATGCATTTAAAATTAAATCCCCTAATGTGCGAAAAATGAGGGACGGCCAGTCCAATCTTAACCAATTCAGCGCTCAAGATGTTCCAATATCTCTCGTTAGCATGACTTTTAGATAGATGCTTTCGAAAGATTAAAGAAAAGGAGCTATCCAAGCTCCATTTATTCAACGACGTGTCGTGCCACCTTCCCCCTCAGCCGCGATTCTCGCCGCTCAGCAATGCAGGCGTGAACACCCGCTGCTTCGCACGCCCGTTGCCCTTTGCGCTCCCCCTCCTTTTATTTTCCTTCGCCGGTCGTAGTCGTTGACTTTGACCTTATTACGTTGTTTTTATATAATTTAATAATTCACGCGCATGCGTGGAAGGTGTCGTGGTGTAGTTGGTTATCACGTCAGTCTAACACACTGAAGGTCTCCGGTTCGAACCCGGGCGACGCCACCTTTTTTTTTTGTCCCTTTTTTAAGTTTTCTTTTTCCGAATAATTTTGGACTGTAGGGCTGCAACGACAGTCAACCAGACAATTTGACTTCCCAACTAACTAAATTCATCATCCTCAGTGATTAAACAATTTACAAAATATTTAATTTCTGTCAAGATGGGATCTTGGATCTTGGCTATACTAACATCAAATTATAAAATTGACATGCTGAATAATAGTTGCCTATAGACATTTGAGTTGGTGGGCCACTTCCGACGCTTGATAATAATTTGACATTCCGTTTAGTATATGTTAAGTTTTGCTCCAAGTTGAGGTCACCCGCCCTGTCCAATAATTTAGACAGGCTAATAGGACTGCGTTCCTTATTTTAACGTACTGGTATCTTTATGCCCAACCTCAAATTTCTCTCTATATATTTTTCTTTCTCGAGAAGAGGGAATGCTGTATCATTGCTTTACGTCCAAAGATTGCAGATGTTCGTTATTACTCCAGATGAAGCAATTGAAGGATTTAATTAAGTTCAACCATTTAGTATGATTTAGTAAACATGACATTTCTTTACTCGAATAAGGTAACAACTCCTCTGAACTTTCACCTTGTTTTTTTGTAAGGAAAGAAGAGGAATGGGGTTTGGCATGATTGGTCTCGTCCCAAGCCAGTAATTTTTTTTATTAGGAGTCCTTTACAGGTTTTCATATAAGATCTCAATTCTATCCCATTGAACTTGTTGAGTGTCGGTCAAGCACCCGTAGCCTATGACGTTACTACTGTCATTAGCATTCTTGCGCTCAGCAAAAGCTTCCTAAGAAAATGTTTTTGGGAAATTCACAATTAGAGAAAGTGAACCATTTTTCTGATGTCTATTTGTACAGAAAACACGATGAAAAAAGAGCTGGTTTAATGATATTTGTTGATAAGTGAAATCCACTAAAGGCAGCTCATATCGCAAAAAAAAAAAAAAAAATGACCACAAAATGGAGTCGCACCCTTTTCGTATATTTTGTAATCTATCAAAGTAATGAGATTTTACAGAGAAATTAGGAAATAAATCGCGAAATCACATTTGCAATATATTATATATGATTTTTTTTTGGAATGTAGAGCACAAGCATCAATAAAGTATATTCAAAAGATGGTAAAGAAGATCCGTAAACAGAAAAAAAAAAAAAACTGATGAGATTTATCAAAAACACAGATATGATACAAAATAGAGAGAGAGGGATCTATTATTCACTTGGATGTGTTGTAAGAAATCACAATAAATCTTTCATTCTTGCTAGAAGGGGAAGTTGATACCCCCAATCTAAACTTGTTATGTTTAGTTAATCTGTTTTGGTCAATTGAGTAGCTTTCCGTCTACCAAACTCTGAAATGTTCTAAAATAATTTCTCAAAAAAAGATTTTTTATCCAAAGCATAGACCTTAAGTATATATTAAGCCATGTCAAAATTGCAAATCACAGCAATTACAATTAATAATCCTAAAATGAAAAATCAAGCTTGTAACGATGATTGCTACAAAAAAAAATTATGAATTGCAATTTTTTTGGGGAGTTCACTAAATTATGTAACCTTCAAGAACTGAGTAAATCTAAAAAAATGTTCCAAAATTCTAGTAGAATTACGATAGTAACTTACACTTGCTAAATAATCTAAAGACCCCAAAAGAAATAAAGTTATTTTAGTAAGTGAAACACTTCGGATTCTGATAGTGAAATTCCCAGCTATAAAATCTCAAGCACATCCCAAACCCATAGTATTAAAAAAATTGCCAAATCTTCGAATTTTTAGAACTTTTTTTTCTAGAAACTGATCAAATTTAATTTTAGTAGGCACATGCAGACATGTGCCATTTCACCAGTAAACTAAAAACCAAGAAAAGATTAACATGGAATGACAACATTCTATAATAAATTTGAGAAAATCGCAGAAAATGTGCAACAGAATTGAGAGATCCAATTCATTCACTAGAAAAATGTAATATCGAGCGCAATTACCAAAAACATCGAGTTCCCATACGCGCGATCACACAAGACATATAGCAAAAATAAAGAAAAGAGATTATTTCCAAAAAAAATAAATTGGATTTATACGCGGCATCTAGAAAGAGGCCGACTCTTGGATACATTACCAAAGAAGAAATTCACTCGCAAGACCATCCGTGTTCTGTAGAAGATTCTAGAACCGGGAGCTCGCGAAAGGTGGTTGCCAACTTGCTCATGTCTTGTCCGTCCGCCATCAACCTTTCATCGCCTTTTGACTTTTCCTCCTGACCAAAAAAACCCTAATTCAATTCAAAATTCTCCTCCGGCTGCTGGGTTTAGGTACTCCTAAATTCGGCGGGCAATGCCTTAAGGGCCACAAGTTTTTCCTCATTCTCGCACAAAAAATAAAAAATCCAATCGAGTAAATATTATCAAGGGCGATATATTATAGCACAATTTTTTTTTTAACAACACATAAAATAATAGTAATTTTTGCGGGCGTCTAATATAATAAAGAATAGATCAAAATTGCTTGATCAAAATTTACTTTGCGCTGGCGCAATATGCTCAGTCTTTTGTTCTTGAATTAATCACTTCTTCGATATGACCGTCGCTAAAAGCGACATACGCGAAACAAATTTTGGTACGTAAGATCGATACTACGTGTTCGCGATTTCTTAGAATTTCTAATATTTCTTTAATTTTTTGCAAAGGGGGAGGCAAAAAATTAAATGAGAAGGAAATAATGTTAGACAAGCGGAACCATTGAAAACCTCCTCCTACCCAAGCCCACTGGCTCTCAGATATGCTCCGAATATTCCCGCTTCTCGTTTTCCCCACGCTCGCTTCACGCGCGTGGCTGACAATCCTACCCTCCGCGCCGGCCTCCCTTTCGAATTCCCCGAGCTCGGCGCGTGCCCGTGATGGGCACGACGTTCCGGAACCAGCGGGCTCCAACAGAGTCCCGCTTTCAACTAAATCAGCGGCCCTAAGCATCGTTCTTCGCTATCATCTTTTCTAGGGATTTCGTTTCGCCCAAGGCAGAGAGAAAAAGAGACGGCTGACTCGTCGACTCACGTGACCCGGCCCGAGCGAACTCACCGTTCTGACTCGCTATTTAAAGCCCCTTACTGTCCCTCACCCTATTGTCTCAAACCACTCTCAACTCACTCTCATCTCTACACTGCTTTTTCTCGTCTTCTCTCGCTAGCCATTTCCAGAACCCTCGTCGCGCGTCGCTTGCCATGGGTACGGTCTCTCTCTCTCTCTCTCGCTCTAGTTTTCGATCGATCGCGAGTTTCTGCTCCTTCGATTTGGTCCGATGCTGATGCGTTTTGTCTGGATCTGTCTTCGCAGGGAAGGTCAAGATCGGAATCAACGGTCAGTAACAGTCGCTCGATCTCGATCTCGATCTCGATCTCGATTCGCCCCGTCCGCTTTAGGGATCGACCGGAGATCTCCATTTCCGCGGCTAATCTGGTGCTGATTTGTCGTTTACTTTTTTACCTTGTTCCAGGTTTCGGAAGGATCGGTCGGTTGGTCGCTAGGGTCGCGCTCCAGAGGGACGATGTCGAGCTCGTCGCCGTCAACGACCCCTTCATCACCACCGACTACATGGTACGTCGCCCCCTCCCCCCCTTCTTCCCCCGATCCGATTGCGCCTTTTCTTTTGGCGTCGAACCGATCCGTTGACTTTTTTTTTTTGCGGGACGCGGCGAATGCGCAGACGTATATGTTCAAGTACGACAGTGTCCACGGACAGTGGAAGCACCACGAGCTCAAGGTCAAGGACACCAAGACGCTTCTCTTCGGCGAGAAGGAGGTCTCCGTTTTCGGCATCAGGTTGGTTTAGCCGTTTCTCGCCCTTGGCTGGATCTTCTTCCGAATTTGTACTCTTAAGAGACGGCGTGAGATGGGATCTGGTGCGATGATTCGTAAAAATAATCTACAGGAACCCCGAGGAGATTCCGTGGGGCGAGACTGGAGCCGAGTTCATCGTGGAATCTACCGGTGTCTTCACCGACAAGGACAAGGCCGCTGCTCACTTGAAGGTTCGTCTGTCTAGATGCCCTCATGTTCCTTTTATTTATGCCTCTTATCTGAGACGGACGAAAGATCGATTGGATTGACTTCCCTTGCCTGTCGTTCTAGTTCGTATACCGTTAGATCTAGGGAAGATTCTTGTGATTCGTCGAAAAGTGACTCGATTCCTGATTGCTGACGTGGTATATCCGAACGATAGTTGGCCCTTGAGATTCCATTATGTGGGGGGTAGTGAAATCGCGTTGTGTCGTGTGAGATGATTGACGAGGTATTTTATCTGTTTATAGGGTGGTGCTAAGAAGGTTGTCATCTCCGCGCCTAGCAAAGATGCGCCCATGTTTGTTGTGGGTGTGAACGAGAAGGAGTACAAGCCGGAGCTCGACATTGTATCCAACGCCAGTTGCACTACCAACTGCCTCGCACCTCTTGCCAAGGTTCGTAGCATGACTGATTGTTTTTCTAATCATTCTTTAATCATACCTGGGCAATGTGGAATTTGTTTGTGAAATGACCTTATCTTTGCAAATTTCAGGTCATCAATGACAAGTTTGGCATTGTTGAGGGACTTATGACCACTGTCCACTCCATCACCGGTGAACTGCTTGCCCTTTTACTCTTCTGAAGTCATTTGGTCCATCTAATATAAGTATAAAACTGACATGGGTTGCTTCCTCTTTTGTGATACAGCCACCCAGAAGACTGTCGATGGCCCATCGATGAAGGACTGGAGAGGTGGAAGGGCTGCTTCCTTCAACATCATTCCCAGCAGCACTGGCGCTGCTAAGGTACCTTGAACTGTAAAGTTTCCTGATTACTGTTGTATTGTGATAGCGAATGGGCTCATTTTCATTTCTTTTGCATTATCTGGTGGAATTTTTGGCTATGAAATTCATTGTCCTGTGTGTTGTGCTTTGCGAAGCCCGATTTGAATTTGCTAAGCATATATCTGGTGCTTGTAGGCCGTGGGAAAGGTGCTTCCAGTTCTCAATGGTAAGCTCACTGGAATGGCCTTCCGTGTTCCTACTGTTGATGTGTCAGTTGTGGATCTCACCGTCAGGCTTGAGAAGGCGGCAACTTATGATGAGATCAAAGCTGCCATCAAGTAAGTTTTAAATAGTCTTTTGGTTTATCTATTTAGGAAGATATTTTGTTGCACAAGTGGTACTTAAGTCTACAATATGTTTACATGCTACTTGCCTATTCTCATTAAATCTATTGGCCTTTCTTAGGGCGGAGTCTGAGGGCAAACTGAAGGGCATTTTGGGTTACACTGATGAAGATGTGGTCTCCACAGACTTCGTTGGTGACAGCAGGTACGGTGATATTCTGAATATGATGAACTATAACCTTATGTGCTTTTTTGAGTTATGTATAGTTCCAAATTGTTGTTGGAAGCAGAAGGATTCAATATTTATAGCCTATTCACTGTTGTTACTGGGATGTTTTAATAGTACGATCTGTTTCTGCTTATCTTCCTGAACTATAATCTCTTCTTCTAATTTTTGTGCAGGTCAAGCATTTTCGATGCCAAGGCTGGAATTGCCCTGAGCAAGAACTTTGTGAAGCTGGTCTCATGGTACGACAATGAGTGGGGCTACAGGTAAATATTCTTCTCCCCCTTGCTCTCACTTTGCGATTGTTGCCAAAGCAGGCTTTCCTGCCGAAATTAAATCTTGTGGTGTTAACGGATATGCATATGTGTAAAGAAACACTCGCCAATTGATATATATTTTCTGTTTTTGCAGCTCCCGTGTTGTTGACTTGATCGTCCACATGGCGTCCTGCGCTTGAATGGGAAACCCGTCTTATGATTAACCGAGGCCTTTTTGTTTGTGTTTGGGTGTACTTATACGCTCAACCATCATATTGTCGTTGCGAGTGTCTGCTCATGCTTTTGTTTAGGGTCTTTCGGCATTTAAGCCCATGGTATATCCATGGTATCCGTGGTATTCCAGTATCCTCGCTCTTAGATGTTTGGAGCAATAAAAGGACACAAATTGCCAACATCCCTTTTTATGGTGTCCTCTGGCTTGCTGAGGCTTTGCAGTACTTAAATGGGATATTTTACTATGCACTCTCCTTTTAATTTCACTACAGCTTTTCATCAACTGACGTGATAGGAAAATTGGCTGGACGGATGGATGTCTTAATTAACGTCGGATTTCAGACATAGCCTGATCGATCAAATTGTATGGGTAACACTCATCTTTCACAGGTTCCTTCCCATTAACTAATTGCTTGAGCCCATTTATACCCTGAGGTTTTTGATTAGCAATTTCTTGGGGACCAAGGATCATCATATATCATGCATATGTACTAATATGGAATGGACTGCATAACTTGTTAGTTGTATCACCGGATGTAATGTGATTCACCAGATATGTAATTTGCAATTTGCCTGTGAGACAGATTTGATCCGTTAGCAGGTGTTGAGTTTGTGGAGCACATGTCGGTCGTCGGTGTTTGTCACAATTTTTGACGGTAACCAATCATTATTTCATTGCGATGTAATGATTCAAACAGCGTCTAGCCCGACTTTTGCTGCCATCGCCATCGATAGGGTTGTTGGCAACTTGAGCATTGCCCCGGTCCCCAACGGTTGATCTACCGCCACTAGCTGCACCGTCGTAGGTCTGATTAATAATCGCCATCATAATCATCGTTTGGTGGCTACAGCCATAGCACAACTGCGAATGCCTCACCTTAAGCGCCAGCGATGCAGCGACTGATGGTTAGCCTCATCTAATCGCTTTAGTTGCATTCGTTGTGCCCTGTAAAAATATTAGGTGAGGTTCTCATGTCTTTCTCTCTCCATTTGCCGTCTCCATTGCTGAGAAACAAATGGAGTGTCTGCTCTCTCCCTCTCACTCTCCCTCTTTATGAGTTCACTCCAAGAAAGGAAAGGTGTCTCTGCTCTCTCTTCCGCCCTCTTCATGAGTTCACTGCCTCTTCTAATTTTCTCATTGCGAAGAAATTGATAAGAGAAAGTGAACTTGTTGCGACAAAATCCTTAGAAAATTAAAAGAGGGAGTGAACTCGTGAAGAGGGAGGGAGAGCAGGGATCCGTTCTATCATGGTTGAGCCGAAAAGAGGACCATGGAAGGCATTTCAGTTAGCACGAGTGATTTGATCAAAAAGGGGAGAGGAGAAGATAAATCAATGCTCGAGGAAAACTGTTCAAAAAGCATTGCTCGGTTATGTATTAATCAAATTGAACGAGGAAAACACATGTTAATATACTTCTTCAATAGTACCGCAAAAGGGAAAGTTCGTTGTCGAATATTTTCATGCATAAAATTCAAATGATCCACCCGTTTGCCAGCAAAAGCAAAAGACAAATGAAAAATGTCGATTCTTCATGACCCATCATGACAAACTAAAATCTAAGGTCAATATTTAATTAGATAACAATTTCAATCACGTAAGCTGCTATTGATCCTCAATCTTACTATGGCTAAGTTTGAGGATGAACTGTTAATTATTTAATTTCAATCAAGGAAGACTTCAATGAATATAAAATTTACGAAAATGGAAAATGAAAAACTCGATTCCCAAAAATAAACAAACAAATAAAGGGTCCAATCGAGTAGTGAAAATGTTCTATGCCCAAAAGCAAAATTGCATTTTGTATAATACGGGGTAAACAATAAATTTTACGAAAAAGAGCAGAGTATAAATTGCCCCCGACATAAACCTTAATCTCGCGCCTTCGCTGCTCCTCATTTTCATCTATTGTGCCTTCAAAAAGGAGATTTCACAAAAGGCGAAGATATTCCGACAATGATGATAACTTTTAATGCAACTTGGAGAGATCAGCAATTAAGTTGGTAATATGCATTGCCGATTCTTTAAGAAATGGACGGTGAGATTTACTTCTGATCTTGTTCAGGATGCATTCGTAACCTCGTGACCGTCGATCAGCAGCTTTCTTGTAGAAGGGACGGCTATAAAACGAGCATTTCATTTATTTACCAAGCCCCAAAAAAGGAAAAAAATAAATAAATAAAGAAAAGGGAGAAAAAAGCTGTAACCTCCGAAAACGCGAGAAAAAAAGACAGAAAGAAGAAACGATATTCACACAACTTCGCCCGGCGTGTTCCCTCCTTCTTTACATCGCCATGGCCCCGCCGGCGTCGGAGACGGGGTGGACGCGACGCCGGCCGGGCGCGCGGCCGGGGCGGCGAGCTTCGACGGGGCCGTCGCCGCGACGGCCCACCCCGCGCCGCCCGCCGGCCGAGCGGCCGGCGATCCTGGAGACGGCGCGGGAGGCGAGGCGGAGCAGTTTCTTGAAGATGGCGATCTTGATTAGGCCTCTGCTCGTAAGATGCCCCTGGGTCCGCACCCGCACCCGCCTGCGATCGCGCGCGTCGAAATCCATTTCTTGAAGCGGATAGAGAGAGAGTGCAATGCCCGCGGCGGCGACGGCGGCGGCGGCGGGTCTTGTGGAAGCTTCGCTTTTGGTGAAGTGGCCGGCTCGAGCGAGGTTTACGTGGAGAGTAAGTTTTCTGCGTCCTCTCCAAAAAATGGTAAAATAAATAAATGAAATGCTCGTTTTATAGCCGTCCCTTCTACAAGAAAGCTGCTGATCGACGGTCACGAGGTTACGAATGCATCCTGAACAAGATCAGAAGTAAATCTCACCGTCCATTTCTTAAAGAATCGGCAATGCATATTACCAACTTAATTGCTGATCTCTCCAAGTTGCATTAAAAGTTATCATCATTGTCGGAATATCTTCGCCTTTTGTGAAATCTTCTTTTTGAAGGCACAATATAAATTGCCCCCGACAAAATTCTTAGAAAATTAAAAAAGGGAGTGAACTCGTGAAGAGGGAGGGAGAGCAGGGATCCGTTCTATCTTTTCATTAACATGACACGGAGATGGAAAAAGAGAAATAACGGAAAGAGAGAAGGGACTTTCAAAAATGTCTGGATACATGTTGCATGCTGAATTGAGATAACTTTGCCGTATAATTTCACTTAATATTTTCTCATGTGCACTCTATGACGGGCTTCATTAGATTTGTCAATTTGGATCGAGATAACTTTGTCGGACAATTTCATTTAATATTTTCTCATGTGCACTCTCTATGATGCCTTCATTAGATTTGTCAGTTTGGATCCATCATGGTTGAGCCGAAAAGAGGACCATGGAAGGCATTTCAGTTAGCTCGAGTGATTTGATCAAAAAGAGGAGAGGAGAAGATAAATCAATGCTCGAGGAAAACCGTTCAAAAATCATTGCTTGGTTATATATAATCAAATTGAACAAGCAAAAAACATGTTAATATATTTCTTCAATAGTACCGCAAAAGGGAAAGTTCATTGTCATAGATTTTCATGCATAAAATTCAAATGATCCACCCGTTTGCCAGCAAAAGCAAAAATTGCAAGTAAAAGACAAATGAAAAATGTCGATTCTTCATGACCCATCATGACAAACTAAAATCTAAGGTCAATATTTAATTAGATAACAATTTCAGTCACATAAGCTGCAATTGACCCTCAATCTTACTATGGCTAAGTTTGAGGATGAACTGTTAATTATTTAAGTACAATAAAGGATGACTTCAATGAATATAATATTTGCGAAAATGAAAAACTCGATTCCCAAAAAAAAAAACAAACAAATAAAGGGTCCAATCGAGTAGTGAAAATGTTCTATGCCCAAAAGCAAAATTGCATTTTGTATAATACGGGGTAAAAAATTAAATTTTACGAAAAAAGAGCAGAGTATAAATTGCCCCCGACATAAACCTTAATCCCGCGCCTTCGCTGCTCCTCAGACCGTTCGTGTCGACCAGTCTCGAAGCAACTCTCCCCAATTCCCCGTCGCCCTTTCCTCTCATGAGCTTCTTCTCTTCCCGAGCCATCGCCCGGCGCCGCCGCATCTCCGGGTCGCCGTCGATCCGCCGCCGGGCCGCTGCCAATCTCTCCTCCTCCGCCGCCCTCCCCGACCCGCGCGGAAGCCCGGCCGGCGACCGGCCGTCCGACCTCGAGATCGTCGTGTCCCGCGTCCGCGCCGGGAGCAGCGAGCACGAGGTCCTCCGGTCCCTCGAGCTCGACCCCTCCTGCGCCTCCGTCGAAGTCACCCACGGCCTGGTCGAGCGGCTGCTCGACCGGTTCCGGGACGACTGGAAGTCCGCCCTCGGCGTGTTCCGATGGGCCGGGCGGCGCGTCGAGGCCGGCCGCGTCTCGCCGGAGGCGTGCGACGCGATCGTCGACATCCTCGGGAAGAGCCGGCGGATGGATAGGATGAGGGAGGTCCTGGAGGAGATGAACCGGAGCAAGCTCGTGAGGCTCGGCACGGTGGGGAAGGTGATGCGGAGGTATGCCGGCGCGGGGCTGTGGGAAGAGGCGGTCGAGGTGTTCGATGAATTGGGGGACTTCGGTTTGGAGAGGAACACCGAGTCGATGAACTTGCTGCTGGACACGCTTTGCAAGGAGCGTCGAGTCGAGCAGGCGCGCGCGATTATGCTGCAGCTCAAGCCTCACGTTTTGCCCGATGGGCACACGTTCAATATCCTGATCTTCGGTTGGTGCAAGATTAATCGAGTCGACGAGGCGCAGTGGACTATCCAGGAAATGAAGGGCCACGGGGTTCGGCCCTGTGTCATTAGCTACTCGACGATCGTGCAGTTCTATTGCCGTCAGGGCAATTTCAATAAGGTCTATCAACTGTTCGACGAAATGCGGGATGGGGGGTGCCCGCCGAATGTGGTCACTTACACCACGGTCATGCATTATTTGGCGAAGTCGGAGGAGTTTGATGAAGCGCTGCAGTTGGCTGAGAGGATGAAACTGGATGGGTGCGAGCCGGATACGCCCTTCTACAATTGCTTGATCCATGTGCTCGCGAGAGCTGGGCGAGTTCATGATGCGGTCGATGTTTTTAAGGTGGAGATGCCTGCTCGTGGCGTGAGACCAAACACACCTACCTACAATACCATGATTTCAATGTTTTGTCACCACGGTCAAGTTCAGAAGGCGATGGATCTCCTCCAAGAAATGGAAGAGTCAAATTTTGCAAAACCTGATGTTCAGACTTACTATCCCTTGCTGAAGTCTTGCTTTAAATCTGGAAAAACTGATGGCTTTTTGAGCAGATTGTTGGATGACATGGTCAACAAGCATCACCTCAGTTTGGATGTCTCAGCATACACACTTCTAATTCATGGGTTATGCAGAGCGGACAAAGCTGATTGGGCTTATCTTCTGTTTGACGAGATGGTTGGTCAAGAAATAACTCCAAGGTATCAGACATGTCGTTTGATGCTGGATGAAGTGAGACAGAAGAACATGTATGATGCTGCTGAGAGGATTGAGGATTTCATGAAGAAATTATGAGCACAAGGTAAAATCTGTATAAGCTGACATCTAGTTTGACATGGCCTGGATGTTACAATGAACAAGTAGCTGCAGCCCTCAATATTTGTGATCCTGCTTGTTTGAATAATTGCCATTACTCTGAAGCTTCGAAATGGACAATGTTGTGAATCATGAATTAGCGTCCAGCACATTATTGAAGGCAAGGGTCCAGCTTGGTGAGATGACAAGTGCTTTTTAGTGCGTAAGCTGGTTGGACGGACTTTGGTTTGGACTAAAGCAGTCTGAAATCAACGAATGCACTCAAGGAAGGTTTCTGAAATATACACTGTAAATTCAGAATATGGGAAGTGTGAATATCCTTGTTACACATCTTCAAGGTGTTGGAATGGTTCGTGTGTGAAACTCCATGGTCTCTTTTATTAGGATCTAAAGGCATTATGTCTACTTACTGGAAGCTTGAGTCCTCCATGAATACTAAGTATATTATAGTTTCTATCGCAAGAGTCCAACTATATCTATGTAAAACCTTGGTCAATATGTTAATCACACAGAGCTCTCCTTTTGTGTTCATAGAGTGGTTGTTTCTGTCACTGATGTGAATCTAACTTAAAGAGCATCTTTGGAACTTCATTTGTGTCCTTCTTTCTTCCTTATAAGATTGTAGAAAGAGGCCAACAAGGTCATCTTTGTGAATTTCAAATTTGTTGCAGCCTAGAAGCAAAGAGAGTTTGAGTTAAATGACCGACAATTGCCTTAATCAGCTTGCATCAAGGAAATTCCCTTGCTTATTGTTGCTTTACTGGCTAGTGAATCCAACCACTTATGGATGCGATTTTTATATTTATAGATTTGAATGCCAAAATGATGTGCCACAGTAGAACGGTGTAGATAGAGATTATTGGATTTTGCTTCAATTCTTAAAAGTAGGATTCATGTGGAGAATGTTGCCAGTGCCGGTGGCAGGATATGAATTTCTGATCAATGTAAAAGCATTTATCACTTCAGTTATTTTGATCCCAACTTCTCTATGCTCTCTTCATGTCTTCCCCATTGGTCAACACGCACACCCTGTTTGACTGATGAACGTGCTCTTTCTATAATGTTGACAACCTGATTTCCCCCTAACGAGATTGCCTTCTGTTGCAGCAGGCGCTGGAAGCCTTATTTTGATGCTGACATTGTTAACCAGAAAGTTGCTCAACTGTCGCAGGCTGTTAAGACAGCATAGGACAACTGCGGCTGGTGGTGGATGATGAACAGCCAGAGGCCGGAATCGACATCTGCCCACAGCAACGAAAATCCATTGTAAATGGAGTTTCCAGCAAAGTGAGCGCTACAAACGACAACACCGTTTGCTCACCATCTCATCTTTTGCCAAGGAATTCACCGAAAACCTTGAATGAAGGGGATTGCAACGGACGCCTGATGCGACATCATGCCGTGCAAGTGCTTGAAGAAGACAAACAGAAGGGACTCAGATAGTAGTCGAGCAAAGAAATAGTGTAGATGTGATAAGATTTTAGAGCCAAGAGAAAGTGTATTGTGTCGTTCGTATCGCGTGAGATGATGACGGGATTTTTTTTTTTTTTTTTTTTAAAACCTAGGAAACCCCGTAAGCCAACGGCCGGCAAGCAAACCTTAGGGGAGCGACTGCAGGACTCACTACCACAGTACTCCAGGTAAGAATTCCTAACGACGCATCTAGGATTCGAATTTCTCCCCTTCGTAAGAGGGAGAGAGCCCGAGCCAACTGTGCCGCTGAGGGCGGTGGTATGACGGGATATTTTCATTTGACATTAGATGATTAATTGACATGTCTTTTTGGACTGAATGAAAATGCTTAATTGGTGTAATGGTGGAACAACAGTCGACTGTTGAGCTGTAGCCTCAATGAGGATCTTGGCGACAAGATAGGAAGTGCTTTTGTACTAATTAAATCAAAGATTTAATTGTCATTGTCATTAACATTGGCTTTAGTCAAATTGAAGTTCTAAGATGAGGAGGCAGACCATGTTAAGATGGGGCAAATTATTTGTGACGCATTTTCACGGGACGCGTATTTTGCATGAATTTTGACATTGAATGAACCAGGTCTTTTGAATTACCCAAGCTCAGTTTCAATATGACACCAAGCAAGCGGAACGAAAAAAACCCTTTCACGGGTGGACGGATAGGAACCTCGCCTTTTGGATTTGAATCGTTTTCTCTTCTTCCACTACGACTCTCGCCGTCCCCGTGCCGCCACGCCTCCTAGACACTACGCTGTGTCGTCGGTCAATTTGCTACTTGCTCAAGTGAAAGATTGGACAAGATCGTGAATGAATGATTTATAGTCGGCCACGTCAATGTGGTCGGGTATAACACGGAACTACTTTAGGAGAAAATATTAGCGAACGGAAAAGAGAGAGAGAAAATAAGAGGGCCAAATATTCAATTTAATAAAATAAATAAAAAAGAACAAAAGAAATTAATATTAAAAAAACAGAGAAAAAGAAAGGGAGAGAGAAGGAGTGAAAAGGACCACAATTGAATTTTTATAGCCTAGCTTCCTACTAGCAACTCAAAATAAAGGAAGGAAAACTTGAGACACAGCGAAATGGACATGAGTGGGCACCTGCTCACTGTCACACTCACACCTTACCTCTTTTGGTGCCGTTGATTACTCGTATTTGAACGAAGTGAAAAAAATGCGATCTTTGTTGTCTAAGAAAACAAAGACTAATACCAACATTGAGTCGGTCAAGATTAAATCTGTTTATTAAAGTGCTTCTCTGATTGCTCAAGACATCTCTTTTCGATTGAGGAACAAAAGAAGATCATTTCATTCTTAGATTAATTTGAATTGTTTCTTTAAAATAAAGAGTTGTAGAGTACAGATAAGAGACTACTACATATAACTAGAATAAGAACAATATTGATAAGATAGAATCTGATCGGCTTAAAACTCTTTCCTCCAAGCAAAAAGCACTTAGGCTTCGAAAGCGAACACATAATTCAAATTTGACCCCCATATTTACCCAAAATTTGCGATCTTCATCACTACCTTCACATGAATTCACAGTACAACATAGTGCGATTGTCCACCTAATCGACTGCATGCGCTATTTTTTAGTATTTTCATATTCAATTATTAAGTCCAAGACCTATAAAAGGTTGGAAAATCACCTCTTAAACGGGCTAATTCCTTAAAAACCTCTAAATTTTAGGTCTAATCTCAAAAATTTGCTCCAAATCTTTTTTTTGTCTCAGAAAAGAACTCCAAATTTTAGGTGTACTCTCAAATTTGTGCCATTTTTTTTTTTGTCTTAGAAAATACCCTAAACTTTAAGTTTAGTCCCAAATCTACGTTAAACTTTTCTTTTGCTTAAAAAAAAAACCTCAAACTTTGGGTCCAATCCCAAATTTACCTCAATCTCTCTTTTTTTGTCAAAAAAAAAAAATCATCAATTTTTACTCTAGTCCTAAATTTTGTGAAAAATGCGCCTACCTACAATACCACGATTTCAATGTTTTGTCACTACGGTCAAGTTCAGAAGGCGAACAAGGTCATCTTTGTGAATTTTAAATTTGTCGTAGTCTAGAAGCAAAGAGAGTATGAGTTAAATGGCCGACAATTGCCTCAATCAGCTTGAATCCGGGAAATTACCTTGCCTTGTGTTTCTTTACTGGCTAGAGAAGCCAACCACCCATGGATGCGATTTCGTTTCATAGATTTGAATGCCAAAATGATGTGCCACAGTAGAAAAATGTAGATAGGGATTATTGGATTTTGCTTGGATTTTTAGAAGTAAAATTCATGTGGAGAATGCTGCCAGTGTCGGTGGCAGTATATAAGGGTGCGAATGGTAACGTTTCTGTTCTTTTTTTGTTCCAGGGAACAGAAACAAAAAAAAGTGTTTCTGTTCCGGGGAACGGTTTTTGAACAAAAGAACGCGTTTGGTAACGTTTGTTCCGGGAATAAAAAATGAGTAGAAACATGTTTGGTTAAATTTTATTCTTTTTTTGTTTCTTTTAATTTTTTAATATTTTTATTTTATTTTCCATTTTTCCTTTCTTTTTTATTTCTTTCTTCTTTCGGCCGGCAGCCTCGCCCAGCCACGGCGAGGTTCGCCGGCCCCCGGCGAGGCCGAGCCTCGCCGTGGTTGGGCGTGGCTCGGCCTCGCCGGATCTGCCCAGGCAAGGCGAGGCTCGGCGTCGCCGGCGCGGGCGAGGCCGAGCCTCGCCGCCCTGCCGTCGGAGCCGAGCACCTGCGCCCCGAAGCCCGCAGCTCGACGCCGCCCTGCCGTTGGAGCCGAGCACCTGCGCCCCGAAGCCCGCAGCTCGACGCCGTCTCGAAGCCCGCAGCTCGACGCCGTCCCGATCCCGAAGCCTCTAGTGCCGCGCCGCCGTCGCACCGTCCTCCGGAGCCCCTCGCCGGAACCCTAGCCAAAGATCTCCCCTCGAGCGAGGCCGAGCTCGGCCTCGCCGGCCCTCGACGGCCGATCGCCAGCCATGGCCAAGGCCGGCGACCGGCGAAAGAAAAAAGAAGAAGAGAAGAAGAAGAGAAGAAGAAGAGAGAGAAGAGAAACGTTTCTTCATTTTTGTTTCTGGAACAAGAAACAACAATTTGTTGTTTCTTTTTTTTGTTCTTATTTTGTTCCGGGAACAAAAAAACAAAAAAAGAACAGAAACGCAACCAAACGCGTTTTTGTTCTTTTTTTGTTTCCGGGAACAAAATCCATACAGAAGTGTTCCGGAAACACTTCTTTGGAGCGTTTCCATGCACGCCCTAAATCTCTGATCTATGTAAAAGCATTTATCACTTCAGTTATTTTAATCCCAGCTTCTTTGCTCTCTTCATGTCTTCCCCATTGGTCGACACGCACACCCTGCTTGACTGATGAACGTGCTCTTTCTCATGTTGACAACCTGACTTCCACCTAACAAGATTGCCTTCATGCCCCGCAAGTGCTTGAAGAAGACAAACACAAGGGACTCAAGACAGTAGACGAGCCAAGAAATGGTGCAGATGTGATCAGAGTTTAGAGCTAAGAGAAAGTGTAGTGTGTCGTTCGTATTGCGTGAGAGGATGACATGATATTTCTACTTGACATTAAATGATTAATTGACATGTCCTTTTGAATTGAATGAAAATGCTTAATTAGCGTAATGGTGGAACAATAGTCAATGTTGAGCTGTAGCCCTGATGGGGATTTTGGCGACAAGATAGGAAGTACTTTTGTAATAATTAAATCAAGGATTTGATTATCATTAACGTTGGCTTCAGTCAAATCGAAGATAATGAGGCAGATCATTTTAAGATGGGACAAATTATTTGTGACGCATTTTCGAGGGACGCGTATTATGTATGAATTTTGACATTAAATGAACCATGTCTATTGAGTTACCCAAGCTCGGTTTCAATATGACACCAAGCAAGCGGAACGAAGAAACTCTTGCGTGGGTGGACGGATAGGAACCTCGCCTTAAGTTGGATTTGAATCGTTTTCAAGCCTGGACCGCGACTCTCGCGGTCCCGTGCCGCTGCACCCCCAGCTGCTACGCCGTGTTGCCGGTCAATTTGCTACTTGCTCGAGTGAAAAATAGGACAAGATCATGGATGAATGATTTAGTCGGCCACGTCTTTGTGGTCGGGTAAAACACAGAACTACTTTAGGAGAAAATATTAGCGAACGAAAAAAGAGAGCTGAAATTTCAATTTAATAAAATAAATAAAAAGGAACAAAAAAATTAATATTAAAAAAACAGAGAAAAAAGAAAAGGATAGAGAGGAAAGGAGAGAAAAATACCACATTGTTCCCATTTGCTAAATGGACATAAATTTGCGATCCTCACTACCTCCTTCACATGAATTTACAGGACGACATCGCGCGATTGTCCACCTAATTGACCGCACACGCGATTAGATTTCGCACGACATTATTTCTTTGAGGTTGCAAAAAAACTCGTGATGCTCAGTATTCCGTAATTAATCGAGTCGACCGATTGCGCGGTGTTTCGAGCTTGCACATAACCTGAATATGTAGAGTAAAATTTAAGTTTCAAAAATTATGAAATTTGTTTTGATAAGAGGATTTTAAGTTCTTGAAATCTTGACGGAACCTAACCCTCATCACGTTTGCTCTGATTCTGGGGTTGTTCTGGGCGTGTCGTTGGCATGGGTTACTTGATGGAAGGACTTCATCGAATATTAAAACTCGAGTCCGGTCTGCCTCACTTCCCCCGAATCCCGAATCTGACAGCGGTCTCCTGGTTCTTTTCTTTCTCGTTTGACTGTTGATGGCCAGTCGTGTTCAATGGTCCGCAAAACCGTGACTCTGGATCCGTAGTGCGAATGGTAGTCTTCTTCACCGGTTTTTTGTTTGCCATTCCCTCATTGCATGTTTATGTGATTCATGTCCTTGCTGCGCCTGCGTATACCGGAGGGTTGTTGGCCGGCAAAACGGCAACCTGCGGTGGCCATTAGCGTGACGGCGGCGCTATTGGTCCGGTGATGGTACGGACTCACGGAACCGGTGGTCGAGGACGGTCGGGAACCGGCGAAAACCGGGAATGGCCGAAGATGGGGCTCGGTCATCAAGAGCTTGTTGACGACTAATCGGCTTTAGAGGTCTGAGGCTTGCTTGGTCTGGTTTAGTTTGGACTGGATTCGTTTCAGGTGGACTTGTGCTCAACTCAAAGTTGTTGGGCATGATGGGATCCTTTTAGTGGGCTTGAGATAAGAGCCCAAACTTGGTCTGGTCTTGGGCTCTATGGGCTCTAACCCATCAGGCGGCTATGGTCCATGTCCGGCCCGGGTCTCCATTTTCAGAAAATAGTGATAAAAAAATGTAAATACTTTTAAAATAATAAGATTTAAAAAAAAAAATCCCAAAAGAAAAAATTATTTAAAAATTAAATAAAATTAGAAAATTGATTAAGAAAAGGCCACTTCTTGTTCTTGTAGTGGAATTCATGCCAGTGCTTATTTGATCGTTTGGCGACTTGTGTGCCCAATCGCATGCTTAACTATACTCAGTGGTGAATGTTTTGATTTCGTTTAGCGATGCATGTCCTTTGGCGGTCAGTTTAGATGGAAGAAATTTAATTAGGGGTTAACGAGGTTAGCAATTGCTTTGTGGACACAAGTGGGGTTAATGATCATTAATTTTAATTAATGAACCTTTAGTTTGATTAGAAGGTGGTTGGGATTGCATGAGTGAAATCAAATTCTCAAACCGGATTGCTTGATGGTTTGCTAACTAGTGAATTTGCTAATTGATTGCTTTGATTAATTACACGATGTGAGTGTTAGATGAAATGGATGTTCGAAACCAACGAGGAGGTGGCGGTTGGAGGGGGCCAATGATGGAAGAACGATCTCCATTCCATTCTTAATCTTGTAATAGCTAGCTCAGGTTTAGCTTATTGTCATAAGATTAACCTAGTCAATCATTTTAGGATTAGTTCAAACTTCAAAATATAAAGCAAGTTAGATTTAGCCACGCCATCTCATCATAACAATTAGGGTACCTAAGCTTGGGCTTTACCTTAATCGATTGATTAGACTTAGGCTCGCCCTAGTTTCAAATAGCAAGCTTTCAATGGATCATGTCTCGAGGCTTAACAATGAGGTCGTGTAATATTATTTGCCTAACGTTTTATCAAGTTTTTGTTATTCGCACTTAGAAAGATGCTTTCAATTACTTGAGTGTTTAATTCTCGGACCGACTTTCAATACATTGATTGTTAATTTCCTTTTTTGAGAATATAATTAGAACATAATGAACACCCTGCAGGAATATTTGCATGATCACAGAGTGGACTAATTATTTTAGGATCATAAAATGATAATCAATAGTTAATGGTCACTTAGGCCCTATTTGGTCAATAATTAATGGTCACTTAGGTCCTATTTAGTAACTTGTTAAATAGTGTCTGATTCTATTTTTTTATTCTTCGGAACAAAAAAAAAACAAAAATTCATTTGGTAACTTTTTTGCTCCCAAGATAGATTTGGAATAGAATCAAGAAATAAATAAATAAAAAATTGCATCTTTGTTTCTCAAAACAACCTCGGAATCAAGCCCATTTTCCTTCTTTTTTTTTCTCTCTTTTCTTTTCTTCTTTTCGTCTTTTCCTGTTGTTCTTTTTTTTCCTTTAGCCAATCGCTGACCTTGGCAATGGCTGGCGACCAGCCAAATGAGGGTCAGTGGCCTCGCCGAAGCATTGTCAACTTGGCCAAGGTTAGCAATTAGCTAAAGGAAGAAGGATAAAAAGAAAAGGAAAAAAGAAAAAGAAAAAGAAAATGTAATAAAATCAATAAAAAAAACTAAAAGAACTCTAAATCACAAAAGAATTTGAGGTCCTACCAAACGCAATTTTATTCGGGGAATAGAAATTTTAAATAGTTACCAAATGCCTTGAAATGCTTAGTAACTTGTTTAGAAAAAAAAATTAAAAATATATATATTTCTAAGCATAAATTATTTTCAGGAACAAAATGCTTACTAAACAAGATCTTAGATAACACATCTTCAAGTTAAGTACTGAAAGGGCACTAATAAAAATATTAGCGTAAACAAATGGCTAGTCATGACTCCTATAAATTAGGTTTTTAATGAACTAAAAATGAGACGCCATGCAAGGTAATGAGCTTGGCAGGATCTATGCTTTTATGTGATGACATTAGATGACATATTCGGGTTGTCTTTTTGATGAATCATTTGGATTGTCTTTTGAGTAATATTTCTAAATCTATTCTCGAGAGTCGCCCCTTAGAGGTAGGTCATGATATGAATGTATACTAACAAGCAAAAGTATCCCCTCTTAGTAAGCGAAAGGTTTGAATTTTTTTCATGGAAAATGAAACGGAGTAAAGCACGCAAGTCGCCAAGGATACTTCTGATACTTTCGCTGGTTAGTTTACATCCCTCTTATCGAAGCACAAAAGCAAAAGGTTTTTATGACGAAAATGAAACAGACTAAAGCACAGACGTACATTTGTTAAAAGATATCAACAAATCGCCATGGCCATGGACGAGGTTTGATTCTGTTGCGCTCAGATGTGTGTAAAAGAAGAAGAGGCAAATTATTAATGGAGGAGAGAGAGTGCTCAGTTGTTCAGAAAAGAGAGAGTAAATATGAAAAGTAGGCCCATGTGACGTGTCACCACGAATGCACTCAGGGTTTCTGAAATACGCACTGCAAATTCAGAGAGTGGAAAATGTGAATATCCTCATCACACGTCTTCATGGTGGTGTTGGAATGGTTCGTGCATGAAACTTCATGTTCTCCTTTATTACGATCTGAAGGCATTATGTCCACTTACTGGAAGCTTGAATCTTCCGTGAATACTATTTATTTTATAGTTTCTATTGCAAGAGTTCAACTATATATATATAAAACCTTGGTTGATATGTTAATCAGACAGAATTTTCCTTTTGTATTCGTAGTGTTTGTTTCTGTCACTAATGTGAATCTAACTTAAGAGCATCTTCGGATCTGCGTTCTTGTTCTTTTTCTTCCCTCAAGATTGTAGTAAGTGGCCAACAAGGTCATCTTTGTGAATTTCAAATTTGTTGTAGCCCAGAAGCAAAGAGAGTTTGAGTTAACCGGCCGACGATTGCCTCAATTGGCTTGAATCCCAGAAATTACCTTGCCTATTGTTGCTTTACTGGCTAGTGAAGCCAACCACTCATGGATGCAGTTCTTGTTTTATAAAATTTGAATGCCAAAATGATGTGCCACGGTAGAACTGTGTAGATTAGAGATTATCGAATTTTGCTTGGATTCTTAAAAGTAAGATTCGTGTGGAGAATGCTGTCGGTGTTGGTGTCGGTGGCAGTGTGTGAGTCTCTAATCTATGTAAAAGCATATTCACTTCAGTTTTTTTAATCTCAACTTGTCTGTGCTCTCTTCATGTCCTCCCCATTGGTCCACACACGCACCCTGCTTGACTGATGAACTTGCTCTTTCTCATGTCGACAACCTGATTTCCCCCTAACAAGATTGCCTTCTGTTGCCCCAGGCGCCGGAAGCCTCATTTTGATGCTGACATTGTTAACCAGAGTGTCGCTCAACGGTCACAGTCTGTTAGGACAGCATGGGCCAACCGTAGCTGGTGGAGGATGCTGGACAGCCAAAGGGCAGAATCTTCATCTGCCCGTGGTGACAAAAAATCCATCGTCCATGGAGTTTCCGGCAGAGTGAGCGCTACAAACAACGGCGCTATTCGCTCGCCATCTCATCTTTTGGCAAGGAATTTGCTGAAAACCTTGAATGAAGGGAATTGCGAGTTTGCAACGGACGCCTGATGCAACATCATAACATACAAGTGCTTAAAGAAGAACAAACACATGGACTTGGATGATAGTCGAGCCATATGCTGTAGGACTAGGGCGAGAGCTTGTTCTTTCTGTGGAAGATAGATAGTGATGGGTAATTCAAAGATCAAGCAGACACTAAGAGTAATATGCAAATGTCCTAGTTCGTGGTCCTAATGAGAAAGAAAAGGGGGTAGGCATTGGGATGGAATAATTCACGTAGCTCAACTAAGTGCGTGCCAAACTGGGTTGCATTGGGGTCCTTCTTACGAGGGGTCGGCACGCGTGATTCCCTCGAACTTTATATATCAAGACACGAATCCCAAGTCAGGCCGAGAGAAAATCCAAATCTCGTGATCCAAAAAGCACGATGGGCGATGAAAAGCACGTTGAGGGGAGCCAAATCAGGAGCACAACACAACAACGGACCTTCTAATCACTTAGGCCCCATCACATTCTTTCCTCGTCGTCGACATTCCCATGTGCTTGATGGGCCACCTCCATGATCATCATTATCCCTTAAACCGCTTCTTTGGACGTGGGTCTGAACCACCGCATTGTCATCTTCCCTTTGAAATTGGTACTCCTCTATGAGCTTGCTGTAGGAATCGCGGAATCCGGTCCCGAACCAATCCATCCCCGCGCGCATCTTTCCTTGGACGTGCACTCTGTCCAAAATTCAACGTGGGTCTTCGGTTGAGATGTAACCGAAGTGGGGAAGAAGAGTATGAAGTCAAGAAAAAACGCGTTGTGCCGTTCATATTACGCATGAAATGACAACGACGTGATATCCTCGGACTGATCGAGTAGTCTTATTCATTGGACATTAAGGGGTTGATTTACGTATCTTTTTTAACAGGCCGTTGAGGTGTTTAGCTCCGATGGGGATAGGAAATGCTTTCTGCACTAATTGATTAAAATTAAGGATTTTGATCTTCATTGTCATTAATGTCGGCTTTAGCCAAATTGAAATTTCGAAGATGGGGAGGCTAAGAGCATTGTTGCGGTCGGCAGGGCTTCGAGGTTATCTTAAAGGCCGGTATCGAAAGGCACCTCGTCGATTTTCTCTTTCTAGATTATTATATTAGAATAAAAACGATATAAAAAGAAAAATCTCTCAAACGGGCCTGTGGAAAATGGAAATTCCTTTTTAATAATCCGTTAAAGAAACGAATTTAAAGATAATCTGGAAGATAATGATGCGGGAGAGAACGACGGGGTCCATGTAATGGAGCCCCCTGTTTCCTCTGGTCCAGAAAGGTAGCAAATAAATGGAAGTCTCCAAATGATTTTAACAGGAAAATGGTCTTTTTCTTCCTTGTTATTTCGCCGATCTCTATCAATTTTGTTAGGATCAGATGCAAAAGGTAACAATATTAGAACATGAATTTTTCTTTTGAAGGGATGATGGTCATATAATGATTGATTTATAGATATCATCTGTAACTAATCACGCCGGCCCGCGCTTTTGTACAAGCATATTCCGTTTTACTTAACTTTACGTGCGTTTATTCTCATTTTCGTTGTTTGTGTCAATGATTTTATATGCCGGTCAGTTAGGGTCGTCATTCATCAATTCCGAAAAGGTAACAAATAAAAGCATTTGCCAAACCGGATTCGAATCATTATCAGAAGCTTAAACCTACAACATAGCCGAGTAGAAGTAAAATAATATGAAGAAAAACGTGAATTGGCATCCAATGGTTTTAGTATTTTTTTTTTTATTTTTTGTTTCCATTTATGTGGGCAAATCCTTCACGCGAATCCGTTCTTTCTTGAAATGCACTGAATCCCAAGGCCACCGACCAGTCCTTGTCCAAACTCATTGATGGAAGACGCATGCAAAGGGTGAAGATTCTCGGAAGGTACATATAGCGCTCGGGCCAAGACAGAAAGATGGTCGATGCAGCATGTGCATTCTCGTATAAAAATGGCAACTTGAAGAGGGTCCCGATCGATGGTTGGATCGCTGGATGCCGTGGGCCGATGCCTCTGTTTCTTTCTTTATAATATAATTCGCACATCATTGGCAGAATGTTGCGGATTTCGTCAATGGATCGGGAGCGTTCTAGCGTAGCTTCCTCCTGGCCAAAAACTGTTCGTCGATCCCTGAAGTGAGAGAACAGGTCATGTGCCCAAATTGCACGCCATCAAAGAAAAGCTTGGGAAAAGAATTTTTATTTTTATTTTTTTGTAAGTCATTCTT
The DNA here is from genome assembly GCA_028830015.1 of Eucalyptus grandis x Eucalyptus urophylla. Lineage (NCBI taxonomy): Eukaryota > Viridiplantae > Streptophyta > Magnoliopsida > Myrtales > Myrtaceae > Eucalyptus > Eucalyptus grandis x Eucalyptus urophylla. Next base: position 58,692,429 of record CM054200.1, on the reverse strand, counting down.
TTATCTTTTGGCCAACCCCATGAATCGGAATCGTATCATCACCTCGAGAAGTCGACAGAAATGCGTGATGAAGGTCAACGGTGCCATCCTCCATGCCGTCCTCCACCTTTCTTCTCATGTCCCGTTTCAGCTTTAGGAAAGTAATGAAGATTTATCTAGATGTGTAGATTCAGGGCATAGATATATACAGTAATTATCTCTTCAACTGCTCCGATGACACGGGATTTCATTTTCCAAACAAGAAAACGTGCATATCCGGAAATTTTCTGGCCGCAGTCTCCCTCTGCGAGATCTCCTTTTCGTAGGCCATCACGGGGCCAAAGGAATCAGATCCCAATCATTCATTTTCCGTCTCCAGACTTCTTCCCCACCATAAAAAAACAAGAAAAGAAAGCAAAACACCCTCCAAAAATCTCCCACCACCTTCTTGCTATCTCCTGTTTGAGCATGAGCGTGAGCGTGTGAGCAAACAGTTGCAAAGGTTGTCCCTTTTGCTCTCCCCTGTGTTCTGGTCTCTCTCTCTCTCTCTCTCTCTCTCTGTGTCTCTCTTTGAGTCCTCTTTCCCTTTTGCTCCGCTTTTGAGGGGCAAAGAAATCATTGTTTTCCCTCGTTTTCTCCTCAAACTCAACTCGGCCTCTTCACATTTGACCGTCGAACTCTGTGGAGTCTTTCCTTATTCTGTTCATCAGCTTCCTTTCGTCTTCCTCTTGCTCGTTTTCGCTTAAAGCTCCCGCCTTTGTTTCTGGGTCGTCCTCTTTTCTGCCTGGGAATGCCGCCGGACTACTTCCCTCTGCGGTGGGAGAGCACCGGCGACCAGTGGTGGTACGCGTCGCCCATCGACTGGGCGGCGGCCAACGGCCTCTACGACGTGGTCAGGGAGCTGCTCCACCTGGACTCCAACCTCCTCATCAAGCTCACCTCCCTGCGCCGCATCCGCCGCCTCGAGACCGTATGGGACGACGACACGGCGGGACAGTTCGACGACGTGGCCCGGTGCCGCGCCGCCGTGGCGCGCCGGCTCCTCCTCGACTGCGAGCCGCGGAAGGGCAAGGGCGAGAACTCGCTCGTCCGCGCCGGCTACGGCGGGTGGCTCGTGTACACGGCCGCCTCGGCGGGCGACCTCGAGTTCGTGAAGGAGCTGCTGGGGAGAGACCCTTTTCTGGTGTTTGGAGAGGGAGAGTATGGGGTGAGTGATGTGTTGTTTGCTGCTGCTAGGAGCAAGAATTGTGAAGTTTTCAGGTTCTTGCTTGACTGTGCGGTTTCGCCGAGGAACGGGTTGACTGGTGGTGGTGAAGGTGATGGGGACAGAGGTTTTCGGAGGGAGATTATGAACAGAGCTGTTCATGCAGCTGCAAGAGGAGGGAATGTGGAGATTCTGAGGGAGCTGCTCCAGGGTTGTTCTGATGTTTTAGAATACAGAGATTTGCAGGGCTCCACTGTGTTGCATAGTGCATCTGGAAGAGGGCGAGTTGAGGTTAGGATTTTTCTTTTTCTTTCCCCTTTTTCTCTTTATAGTTTTGGGATTTCTTTGTTTTCTGTATTACATTTGAAGATTTTCGTTTCATGCTTTGGCTGGTAAATGAAATTAGTCATCGGAATGTGAGATTGATAATGGTGGTAGCTCATAATTTGGTGACATGCAAAAGTGTGGCTATAAGAGGAGCTCTTTTTGTCTTCTTGGCGAAACTCTCTTTATGTTGACTGCCTTTAAGATGCCATCCTTCTTTTGATCACCAATAAGTTGGGAGTTAGGTTGCTTGTGTGATATGAAGGTATTGAATAGGGGATTGAGGGCTGACTCTAATTGTGCTGCAAGTTGCTTCGTTACTTGTCGCTTTATGGATTGCTTAAGCTGGATACATTGTGCTTTGTCGTGCATAGCAAAAAAGCACTTGTTCGCAAAGACCTGCTTAGCTTCATAAACATCTCTATGTTTCTTGAGGAGGAAGTGATTTGGTGCTCGGATGTCGCATGCTATTTTAAAAATTCCACCTTGGAAAATGCCTTTGTGATTCTTTTTCTGCCTAACATTTTGAAGCAGCCAAAAGCATATGGCCTATGATGCTGCAGTTTTAGAGTCTTTATTCCTCATGTTAAATTCCTCTGGTGTTGATATGTGAAATGCGAGAATGGCCCCTAGCAACTTGTTGTGCTAATCGTAGGAAACACGATGTTTCATTGGCTAGTCAATCAGAGCATTTCTGAGAGAAACACCCAGCAACTCAACTATCAATCATGCTTTTTGAATATTTCAATCTTTACAGGATACAAAGTGGGGCATCAGAATGGTCAATGAGACCGTATCTAGATGCCGTTGTCGTGACTCGTCAATTTTGTGTTTCCCGTTTTTCTTTCAAGGAGTGTAACTGTAGTGTGTGATGTTGTCTTATTTTATCTTTTCTTATTTTTAAACTAGGACAAAGAAAATTCTTTTCATTTGCTGGTTTACCAACCCACTTGTGGTAATGAAATCCCCATGCATTCAATCATGGATGCCACATCGCCATAGGTTTTATTTAGGACTACCTTTGTGAACACTTATGCGTGTTTTTGCTGGCTGCAGGTTGTTAAGGATCTAATAGCATCCTATGATATCATTAACTCAACAGATAATCATGGCAACACAGCGTTACATGTGGCTGCTTACCGGGGTCATTTAAGTGTAGTGGAGGTCCTCATTCTTGCATCTCCCTCTCTAGCCTCGGTGACAAACAGCTATGGCGATACTTTCCTTCATCTTGCTGTGGCAGGTTTCAGAAGCCCTGGATTCCGAAGAGTTGATTGTCAGATCGAGCTTATGAAGCAGTTGTTAGGTGGAAAGATCATAAATATTGAAGACATCATCAATGTGAGGAACAACGATGGAAGGACTGCCCTCCACATGGCTGTAACTGAGAATATCCAGACGAGTCTCGTGGAACTGCTGCTGACTGTCCGGGCAGTCAATTTGAATGTCCGTGATTCTGACGGAATGACTCCACTAGATCTTCTCAAGCAATGGCCCAAATCAACATCTTCTGACATTCTAATAAAGCAGTTGATTTCTGCCGGGGGGATCACCAATTGTCAAGACCGCGAAGTTAGAAACGTGCTTGCTTCTCATCTTAGAGAGCAGGGCCTAGTGCATAGCCCGGGAACTTCATTCAGGATTCCCGACGGAGAGATTCTTTTGTATGCTGAGGTCGATAGTGCATGTGGGTCCCGTCTCAATTCGGGCCTTCTGGAGTATGCCAGCTGCTTGAGTGAAATGAGTGATGGAGATTCTGGTAACTTGTCTGAAAATAAGATGGCAAGTCCAATAAATCGTAGTGCAAGACGCCTGAAGTTTCTCTTTGGTTGGGCTGGAAAGAAAGAAAGAAATGCCATTAAGGTGGAGTTTAGAGATGACAATGACAACGATTCTTTTGAGTCTGTCAATGCAGGTGGTAATTTGAAGGATCATCCAATCTCACTCAGACAACGGTATTCGAAACAAGCATCCCTTCCAAACAATAAGAGGACTTACTCTTTGGGGACTGATTTTCCAAGTCCTTCCACGAGAAAGAAGTATACCACGGGCCTTATGCATGGTGTGCTTCAGGCGAAGCCACAATTCTGGCAAGCTGATTCCGGTCCGAGTTCTTATTCAGGGTCATCCGTATCTTCACCTATATCAGTTGATGGCAGACAGAATAGTGATGTCTTGAGAGCATCAGGGTCAATTGAACCCTTGAATAACGGCAGAACCCTAGGGAGGGACCAGATAAAGACCTCTTTCAACAGGAAGCTGATGAATCAGTATTTCTGCTTTGGTGCACAGCGTCTAGCCACTGAAGATTCCATCGAGTCTGCCCCGGAATATCGAGCCTACGAGCAAGCCTTAATGGTATGATCTTGATTCCAAGGAAGAGTACAGTATTAGTGGGTTTTCCTAGATTAGATATTCTGAGAGGTCATGATATATTGTTGATTCGTTAAAACCCTTCTTTGTGACGATAAACATAAAGCTGTTGGAAGTTTTTCAGCGCGCATTAAAACACGTGGCGGTGTCCCAGTGTTGGTTGTATAAATAATGTTCTGAAGAGCAAGATTCTGAACAAGTATGCGAATTGTATATACGCGGTAGACTCTGTATGGATTGCATGTTGATGGAGATTCCAATGCCTTGAAGTGACTCGTTCTTAGGTCATGTATTTGAATGGACCCAAGATTGCGGGGTGATATGATTGATGCGCCCTGCACTCGTGCAAGTTCTCGTTTTAAGCAACAGCCCATGTTATCTGTAGTTTTAGCGGAAAACGACGATTATCAGACGCCAGGTAACAAAGCACATGTCATCAAGCGCAGTTAGGTTGGTCTCGACATATCGAAAGATGGTGCGGCCTAACAGACTTTTCGTCTCGAAAAGGCTTGCACTTCATTTTGGTATATTCTCTGATCTTCTCATTCAATCGCATCTATTGTTAGATAGGTAAATACCCTTTTCTTTGTTATGATTCCAGCAGCGTCGCGAACAATAAAATTCTAAGCGAGCATGCGACTTGCTTCAGGCGTCCGCCTCCGGATAATTTCAACGTGCAGGACAAGATTCCCAAAATGCTCCTAAATTTTAGCTACAGAATTGCCTGCCCTTCATTGAAAAAAAAATTCAGAAAAGACCCACGTAAATGAGGAATGGGTGGCTGTAAGAATATTCAGGTTTCGGTTAAGGTGTTTTACAGAGAGAAAACAGCCGAGACCTGCGTCATGGTATATTCTTAGTAAGGGGAGGGTGCTAAAAATGGCTTCTCTTGATTCCAGGGGTGATCTCTCCCTCTATATAAAATCACTCCATCTTCATGCAACGAGAACACGCCGTTCCGTGGTTTTGGGTCTGGGGAAAAGCCTGCGAACGCTTGCATTTCCCTAGCAATGGCCCAACACCAGCCACGGAAGGATGAGATCGATGAGAAGGCGATCGATGATTGGCTTCCGATCACATCCTCCCGGAAAGCCAAGTGGTGGTACTCAACCTTCCACAATGTCACCGCCATGGTTGGTGCCGGGGTCCTCAGCTTGCCTTATTCTCTGGCTGCGCTTGGATGGTAAATTATTGCATCCCCTCGATTCTTCAGTTTCCATTTCTTCTCTCAACCATAGCATAATTTTGGCTCCTCAAAGCCCGTTAGGCGAAACTTTTCATCGCTGTCTGTTTTACATGATGCTTGTATCCATTTCTTTCGCCTTTGCTGTTTACATCACTTCTCTCGCATTGATGCTTCAAAGGTTGCTTTTGACCTGAAAAATCTTCAGGATCCTAGATGAGGGATGTGATTCTTTACGCAATTTTCAATTCATCAGCTTGAATTTCAATTTCCAGTGAGCATAAGGAAACACAAATATGATCCACGAGGATATCAGAAAGCCAATGTGAACTCTCAGAAATTCCACTTCATATAGACAGAGAAATTTCAAAACTTCTGTTTCATCTTAAAAAGTTCAAAAAACCTTAAGAAAACTTCATGGACTCCACCTCGCTTTTGAATCCCTTTATAACGCGGATATCTAAACTTTTTGGTTCAACTGATTCCCACCAATGCAAGCAAACTGCGCCAAACGATGATGTTGTTTTGACATCTAGATTTCTGCCTTGACATTGTCCTTTTCCCTTTTTCTTTTTTCTAAACATGGGATGGACGTCATTGCAGGGGACCCGGTGTAACTGTGCTCATCATTTCATGGGTTGTCACCCTGTACACTCTGTGGCAGATGGTGGAGATGCACGAGATGGTGCCGGGTAAGAGGTTCGACAGGTACCACGAGCTGGGCCAACACGCCTTTGGCGAGAAGCTGGGCCTGTGGATTGTGGTCCCCCAGCAGCTAATTGTTGAAGTTGGGGTCTGCATCGTGTACATGATCACCGGTGGCAAGTCCATGAAGAAGATCCATGACTCGCTCTGCACCGGTTGCAAGCCCATCAAGACCTCCTACTTCATCATTATCTTTGCCTCCATCCACTTTGTCCTCTCCCACCTCCCCAACTTCAACTCCATCTCTGTTGTCTCCTTGGCCGCTGCAGTCATGTCCCTCAGGTAAAGGGAAAACAAGATAGTCTATCTGTTCATGAGAAACCTTGAACTTCCGAGAGCAAGCCACATTGGCTTTAGCTTGTACATTAAGAAAGGATCAAGGTACGCTTGATCCTGAGACCGCTTTGGAAGATTACATAATGGCCCTACTATAGAATTGGTCATAGTTTTGATGGCTCGAGAGACACGGTAGGCTCGCTTCTGTCTAGGTTCGCTTAATCAAGCCAAACGGTACATAGGCCAACGACAGAAAAAAAATGCAGACGCAAGCGAGCTTGACCTTTCCCTTTGGCTAGACTTTTTCAATCTTCAACTTCCTTTTTTTTTTACGTCATGTCACTTTGATCTATCACAGGGTCTTTTAACGTATTTTCACGAGTCTGGAATCTACATCGACCCCACGGTTGGTGTTGGTCCTGCAATTTTATGGGCAGGCCCTGATCTTTTTTCTCTTTTTTCTTTCGTGTGCACACAGCTACTCCACCATTGCCTGGACAGCATCTCTGCACAGGGGAGTGCAACCAGATGTGGACTATTCGTACAAGGGCAAAGATCAACAAACTGTAGTGTTCAACTTCTTCAGCGCGCTGGGAGATGTGGCCTTTGCTTATGCCGGCCACAACGTGGTGCTGGAGATCCAGGCCACCATTCCCTCCACCCCAGAGAAGCCCTCGAAGAAGCCCATGTGGTTAGGCGTGGTGTTTGCGTACATCGTTGTGGCCATCTGCTACTTCCCTGTGGCTCTCATCGGCTACTACGTGTTTGGCAACTCCGTCGATGACAACATCCTCATCACTCTCGAAAAGCCCAAGTGGCTCATTGCTGCTGCTAACTTGTTTGTGGTCATCCACGTCATTGGTAGCTACCAGGTGAGGGGGAATACACAAGAAGAAAGACCTAATGATTTGCTTCTGCCTTCTTTAATTTCCCGTTGAAAAGTTTTGTCCCATGCCGAGAACTGTTTTCCTTACACTTCGCAACGGTTTGTGTGCACAGATCTATGCGATGCCGGTTTTCGACATGATGGAGACCTTTCTCGTCAGGAAATTGCGCTTCAAGCCTCGCTTCACTCTCCGTTTCACCACACGTACACTTTATGTCGGTGAGTGATTCGAAAAGCTTACTGGTTCTTGATGCATGGAAGTTCTGAATCCGAAGCTAGAGTACGGACTTAAGTGGGTGTTCCCGTGAAAAAGAGCTGTTCTTCTGCAATGTGACTTATTATCTTTTTCTGGTCTTCCTCGCTCAGCATTCACAATGATCGTCGGCATCTGCATCCCCTTCTTCGGTAGTCTCCTCGGGTTCTTTGGAGGGCTTGCTCTTGCTCCAACAACGTACTTCGTAAGTGACAGCAAAATTGCTCCATTCATTACCTACCGCTCTCACTTGAAAATTTAGCAGATACTTCAGAAAACTAATATCATCTTTCCAATTTCTTCAGCTTCCATGCATCATGTGGCTTTGCGTCTACAAACCAAGGACATTCAGCTTATCGTGGTTCACCAACTGGGTGAGCACCAACTCTCATGGATTGCACATTAGCAGAACTTTGATCGCAAACTCTTGGTTGTTTTACTGATGAAGCTCAATCTTTTATGCATTTCAGATTTGCATCATCCTTGGTGTAATGCTGGTGATTCTCGGACCGATTGGTGGCCTAAGGAATATCATCATTTCGTCAAAAGATTACAAGTTCTTCTCGTGAAGGCTTTCGCCCTAAAGAAGAGGATTGACTAACCTTGACGATTATCACGACATAATGATGGCGATTCCATGGAGAGTTGAGGATTAGTTCGCGACAGTGTCTTTGTTTATATATGTTGACGTTTGTACAATCATCTGGCTTGATTTGGGAGGATCGTGTTCTTGTTATGACAAGTCTATGTGTACATACGGTCAAAGCACGCATTTAACGTAGCTACTATGGAAAACAAGGACGTTTAGAGAGAGCATGTATGTCACCATGTTCAAGATCCAACTATCTATCCAAACTCCAAATTTATAAGGATTCCCGCAAAGTCTTCCAACGCAGCATTTATCACTGTGGTGTGCAGCAGCTGAATGTGCGAAGAAATTTGAATTCTACACAAAGCCTGTCAAAAAAAATTAGCAGACGGCTTTACATAAATCCAAATTTGGAGAGGAGATTTGGAGTTGAAGCAGGAGATGAAAAAAATTTCTAGAACTGATGAATTCACGGCTGCAAATCACGACTTCCTGATCGAGCAAAAAATGACCATACAGTTGGTATTCCATGAACATGTCAAACATGACAAATGACTCTGTGATCAACTGCAGCCTAAAATTCGGACTGATTATTAGCAATCGTTGGCAAAACAGAGATGTTTACCTTAAAAAAAAATAAGAATTCAGATGTTCATTTTTTTCTAGAGTAATTGCTACAAAGTTTATAATTTAAGCTAATATAAAAATATAATTAATACCCATTAATGAAAAGGGCTTTGGTTTGATTTTTGAAACAAAGCCAGTTGTAAAATGCTTCAAAAGGATAATTGGGAAATTTAGGTATATTTTGGTCCACTAGTGAGAACAGAACAGCACCAAGACACGACCAGCTTATTTTTTAATTTGAGAAACTTCCGTCCCGTGCATCAATTAATTTCTTTTTGAAAGGGGGGCTTCCTCATTTTCACAGAAAATACATGGTAGCATCAACTAAACAGCGGTTAATTAGAACAAACGGAATCATCTCTGGACCTGCTCCGCAAGCTTAATCAAGCTATACGTCTCAGCATCCGGCCTTGCACCTCCGAGGATCATTCTTCTCAGGAGGTTGGGATCACAAACCTTGGCCTTCAGATAAGCCTTTATCAACGTGTTGTACACGAAAGTATAGCGGGTGTACTTCGCTTGAGCAAGCTCCCCGAAATACTTCTCAGCATTGACAACATCACCCTTCTCTGCGAATATCTCAACTATAGACAGTGTAGTCTCCAACCATGGCGTGGATTTCCTGACCTTTGCACTTGTTGTTGACCGTGAACACATGTCCAGAGTCCTCAGGGCTTCGTTTACTAGATTTGCCTTCATACAACCTAATGCAAGATGACGGTAAGTAATGGCATTCGGTCTGCACCTGTTCGCGACCATCTCTTTGAATAGAGCAGAAGCTTTATTAATGGAACCATGCTTGCAATACACGGATATGAGAGAGTTGTATTGCTCTGTTGATTTCAACTCTTTCGTCAACTTCATCTCTGACCAGAGCTCCTCAGCTCGAGAAAGTTGTCCAATCCTACCAAATGCTTCAATAGCCAACATATAACTCTTTGACCTAATATGGGGAAGATCTTTCACAACACACCAAGTTCTTTCCAGCTCCTTAGCCTTCCCGAGATATCCATACAGTATAAGAAGGAGATCCAGTGTAGACCAGTTACTTCCTGTAGCAGACTTCTCTATAGACTCAACATAGGCCTCAGCAGCTGCGTATAACCTCGCCACAGCATGTGCAATAGCGAGTATGCAGTAAGACACCTCATTCGGCTCAACTTTCTTTCGATGCATCTCACTGTATACCTTCGCCAGACCTTCGATGTTATGTTCATTAGCCTCTATTTTCATGAGAATGTTATATGTTGACACATGTGGGCCCACCTTATCAGCCTTCATTTGAGTTAGGATCTTTGGGATCATTTTCCTGCGGCTGGGGGAGGAATGGAGGATAATGAGGCGGTTGAAAACCAAGTGTGAGATAGCATAACCTAGCTCCCTCATTTTCTTCATGTATGTTAATGGAAGCCTCACAACACCTTTCTCTAAGCAGATAATTACAAAATTGTTGTAAACCAGCTCATTCTGAAACTCCATTGGAATTCGAGAGAAAAGACCCTCACCTCTTGACATCCCATGAAATCTTGTTGTGAATTCCAACAGATAGGAGTACTCCAGTTCCTTTGGCCTATATGGCCTCTCACGAATAACCCATTCCATCATCTGTAAAACACATTTAACACAATAGAGAATTAGGCTTCCCATATTCAGTCTACCTTGGATCCAAATATAAGAGCATCTAGATAAGGGAGAAATATTGCTGGAATTTTCTTTAACAAGGTAAAGGAACAAATGCCTCTCAATTTTTACAGTACAGCCCAAGAGAAGGAGAATGTAAGGATGCTATCAAACTGGTAAATCTTTATACAATATGATGTCTCCATTTATTTGGACCAACACAAGTCAACCTCGTACTCAATTTAAACTTTCCTCAATATTCTGACAAGAATCAATGATCGGGTGAAAAAGAACCCTCTAGAGTGCACTCATTTGATGCAGATAGCACATTTTGCCATCGGAATCAAATTACCACCCATGAAAATAAAATCAAGCAGAGAAGGCATTCACCTCAAGAGCCCGCTTGTACATCTTCAGCTTCCTCAAGCGATTGATAGCATGATATATTTCCCCTCTATGAATGGGGAAACCGTCCCCCATCCAACTCTGGAATGCACACCCAACTGGCTGTCCTCTAGGCAGCTTTTCAATTCTATAGGAAAGGCATTCTGCTTCTGCTTTTACAGGCAGGCTTCCTTGGGGGAACTTCTCGGTAGCTTCAGTGCAAAGGAAGCGAAAATAACTAAATGGACTCTGAGTGAACAATGAAGATATAGTGTGTGCTTGATGATGGATTGCTTGAATGCACCGCCTGCTTGGCCCAAAAGCCAATGCTAGCATGACTTTCACAAGTTTCTTGCTACTTTTGGCTGACAGTGTAGTAATCCTTTTTGCACCATATCCATTGCAACCAGAGAGTTCAACTACTACTCATGTGACAGGCCAACTAGTTCTGTAGTTAAGTTTTGTTCCTGTAGCAGAAAAAGAACATAGAATAATGAACAAAAGAGCAAATATACATCTCTAACTTCAGTCAGATTCTGAGTTCTTATAAATCAGGATTAATAAACAATCTTGTCCATCCATATTTACTAAAATTCAAGAAAACTGCATGTCAAAATCAGAGAGATATATGCAGAATTCACCTAATTTTAGCCTGATATAAAACAACACAAGGTTACAGGAATGAACCCAAGTCAGGTGCCCATGTATTCAACTTATCCTAAATAATTCCTAGTAAGATTGAGGGGGCAGGCGGGCGTGGGGTATGTGGGGGTAATATATATGGGATCAAAATTGAAATGTGTGTGAGGGAAAATTTTGAAATTTGGTCCAGCATTCCTCCACCAGCTCTCATTCTATCCCTCCGCTCCCTCTCTTCCCAAACAAGCATAAGTATAAATTTTTTAACACCCAACATAGACATCCTCATGTATCTAAAACTAAAACAGTTGAGTCGGGACTAGATATGATGCGAGTTCCTGATAATCTACCTCCTCAACCTAAACTCTCCATAATTACGCGGCTCACATTAATAGGCCCAGGTACACTAACTTGGAAGGGAAAGGTCACCAATTAGCAAAGAGGCACAGAACTCAACATAGAAAAACTAAACATCTCTGGAGCATTTCATCGAGCACCGTCAATGCAGTCATCACCGAGAGAAGACGCTGCCATGAAGGAAGATTCATGCAACCAAAACGTTGTACCCCCGAATAAGCACGGCATTATCAATCAAAAGCAGTCATCAAACTGTACAACTAACAGCAAAAGATGAACTTTTTAACGGGAAAACAATTCGCAGAGACCGTACCCACTAAAGCAAACAATCAAGCACGCCAGATTCGCTCCCGCAGATCGGTTCAATTCGCCGCGGGACCGAAATCACGAAGCGAAAACCCGCCAAAAACCAGCGCGCGCCAAGGAGCCGCGAACCCACGAAGGTTTCCCAGTCGAAGCGGCGGCGTTCGGACAGCGGCTCCAAGCTAGCGGAGCCCAATTAGGACCTCGTCAGGTCGCGCCAGTGGAGATTTCACGGCGCGTGGAAATGCCCGCACGGCGCTAGAATCTAGCGAGTCCCCAGCATTTACGGACGCGGCCCTCCGGACATGCTTCGTTCTTGCAGCGTCGGCGTCGGTCTATACAGTAACGTGACCGACCTTTTGTTGTAAATGAACGGGACCGCGCGCGGCCGGCAACCGATTCTCCAACCGGGCGAGTCGGATCGAGTCCGATTGTGAAAATGGTCGAAATTTACACTTTTTTTTTTGGTCGAAATTCACACTTAAATGGTGGTTTTTTTTAATTAAAAAAGGTGGTCAAGTAATTGGACAAAAAATTTTAACATCAAAATGAGTACCCTACCAAAATTATGACACTGTTAATATCTATTTTTCAATAATTTAGTCTCTTTCCAACAACGTTCTTCTTAAGCGAGAGCAAAAACTCTTCATTTCGTTACCTATCACTCTTTTTACAAATTCTACGGAAGGTTCATTCACCATTCCAATTTCCACGGCTCCAGCGCATTATGTGGCTTTGATTCTACAAACCGAGGAGATTTTGCTTATCATGGGGGTATCAAACGGGCATGCACCAATTCTTATGGATACAGAACCGCTTACTTCTATTGCAAATTCTTGATTGTTTTGCTGATTTAGCTTCATCCGTGCTGCCCATTAGATAGCATCATATTCGGTGTCATGCTGCTGACTCACCGACCAATTGGTGGCCTAAGGCTGATCATACTTTCATCAAAAGAGCACAAGTTCTTCTCATAAAGGCTTTCACCCTAAACAGGAGGATTGACTAGCCATGAGGATTATCCCGGCATGATGATGAAATGTAGACGATTTATGAGAATGACCAGTTCAGGGATGAATAGATTGCGACGGTGTCTTTGGTCACGTGCCTCGACATTATCATAATCTTCCGGCTTTATTCGGTAGGATCATGGTCTTTGCTTTGACAAGTCTAGGTGTACATAAAGCCAAAGCATACCTTTCGACTTAGCTATCACGAAAAGAGGGACATCTGTAGAGCATGTATATCTCCACGTTTCTGATCCAACGATTTCTCCAAACTCGAAATTATTCATAAGAATGCTCTCAAAGTTTTCTAAAGCAGCATTAATCTCTGTGGTGTCCAGCAGTTGATTGTGCGTAGAAATTTGAATTCTACGCACAACCTATGAAAGAAAGTAGCAGACGGATTACTTCCAAGCTAATGTGGAGTTGAAGCTGAAGATGAGTTCATATCCTCGAACTAGTGAATTCAACACTGCAAATCATAATTTCCCGATCGTGCTAAAAATGACCGTACAATGGTATTTCATGAACAAGTACACGACAAATGATTCTGTGTGATCAATTACAGCTGATAATCTCAAAACTTGCCACAAAAACCTCTTATTGTCCATCCTTAGTAATATAAGTTTTCAACATTGGCTCTAATGTCATGCCACCGGTCACTTGTGAATCGCTGCTGTGTAGACTAAGCTCTGCGATTGGAGGTTCTATTCAGGCTTCAACAAAGTAGATATAATACTCTACATGACCATTCCACCATCTATTGGGAAGACCTGCATATTAACATCAAGTTATTAAGCAAACGAAAGATGAAACACTGTCATGAGCAGGGAAAAAGGTAAAACAGCGGGAACAGCAATTCTTTTACCTGTCCCGTAATGTAGCTGGCTGCAGGGTTGATGGCCAAAAATTCCACCAGTCCAGCAACTTCTTCTGGCTTTCCGTACCTTCCTGTACTCATAAAAATGACTAACATCAGAACAGAAGTCCCACATACTCTTTGATGAAATAAATTTTTTAGGGGCTACTCTTAGTTAAGGCAACACAGCATGGATACAAGGTTCTATATTCTTCTTATTCGACATTCCATCAGGAGTTATCGATACTCCCAATCCTTCCCCAACACTAAAGCCACCAAAAAATTTCCTGAATATGGTATCTTCCTAAGTATCAAATACAATTCATGCTAAGCATGACTGTTATTAGATCTCATGGAATGTCCTCAGAAACAGTTGAGGACTGGAACATCCCTAAATCAGCAATTCTATGGTGAAATGCCATTCCTAGCATATCTTACCTAACGGAATATCCTCCAAGATTTTCTTTTCAAATTCCTCCCCAAGTTTGGCAGTCATATCAGATGCAATGAACCCCGGAGCAATGGCATTAACCTGGGAAAATAATGTTGTTAGAAGTAAGCCAACTGCAGTTTTTCATGTGGTCAAACAAGGGGAAAAACTGACTATATTCTTAATCAGGCAAAGAATAAACAATGACAAGATGTCAAAAGCTTACATTGACTTTTCGGCTTGCATATTCTTTGGCTACAGTCTTCGTTAGGCCAATAACCCCCGCTTTTGCAGCACTGTAGTTGGCCTGCCCAACATTACCCACGAGGCCAACAACTGATGCAATGTTTACTATTCTTCCCTGCAAATTCAGTCTCCATTTAAATGTGATCGGACCATATACTTAAATATCATAATTCCACTTGATGGCATCATACTAATGAATAAGAAGATCAAACTCAGCCAGCAGGCTGCCTTCTTCCTAAGGGCAGAAGCTCCGTAATCACAAATGAAAAGCCAGGATAGGAATGCTATGCTACCTTTTTCTTCTTCATCATAATTTTAGCTGCTGCCTGAAAAAGAAGTCCTAATTTTTGTAAGTGATCAAGAAAACCATTTATATGATACAGTCAATCTGATAAGTTCACAAACCTGAATGCAGAGGAAAACACCAGTCAGATTCAAATCAATGACCTCCTGCCATTGGGCTTTCTTCATTCTCATCAATAACCCATCACGAGTGATCCCTGCAACCAAGGCTGATGCTTCATTTCGAATATGAGACATTGAACTCACTGCTTCTCTACTCATAATATGCTCAAAAATTTCGTCTTTATAGTGACATTCTCCAAATTCGAATGGGCCATAGTTGATTCGAACAGAAGAACTATTAATGACTGGCATGTTTAAAGTGTCACAAGTTGCTTAAAACCCCAAAAAAATAAAAAAATAAAATGTGAAACAAGAAAATGATAGAAAAAAGCCTTCATGCTTTACCCGCATTGTTAATCAATACATCCACAGTTCCCCATGCATCCACTGCCTGCAAATGAGAATCGCAAAGCAGTAAAACAAGGTTCACCAACATGTCACCATCATTCTAAAATTTTACTTACAGTCTTAATCATAGCTTCGACATCAGCCTCTTTTGAAACATCCCCACCAAAAGTAAGAGCTTGACCACCACATGCCTCAATCTGGAAGAAAAGATTTACCAGTGTTGATCAGCTTAATTTAGCCAGCTAGGGGTAGAGAGAGTACTTGCAAAACATACGAGACTAAAAGACAGCTTTCAATAGCAATTCTTTCGAACTCCACCAGATAGGTATGGGCACCAAATGGTAAAGGAGGAGGCAGAATAAAGAAGATTTTGGTATGGTTAAAACCTCTTTGACCACTTCATCGGCTTCCTCTGATGATCTGGCATAATTTACTAGGACCTGCGATGGCACAAGGAAGAACAACAATGGCATGATGGATGGCTTAGTGAGGATGAATAAAATACAGTTGAAATAAATCTGTCAGAATTATTCATGGCTTAATACATGTGAAGTTTTAGAAAACTCAAAAAAATTAATAAGTAATAAATGTCTTACCTTTTGTGCAAAATGCAAGTGGCAGAGTTTCTTTAATTTATTTCATGATGCAACGTTTTGAGTTTCCAAGTTTAAGTAAATCACATCAATTTGATAACTATATAATACTATCAACCACGTCAAATTTTTTTACATTTCTTGGAAATATCTTTTCTCTCAACTTGTGGAAATTGAACGAAAAATTAGGATGTGGATATTCTGAACCAAAATGCAAGACAGGACTGCATTTACAAATGACCGCAAGGAAGAATCACACATGTGCATGCCCACACACAGAAGCATCACAATCATGGCCTGTTACAAAGATATACTGTATCTTGAGAACCAACGTATGCAATTACTTGAATGATTTCAGAATGGCTCACTGAATAAGGAAGTGCATTTACTCATATCACCGTAGTCACTTTGCCAAGAGAAAATGACAGATGTGCATGGAAGAATATTCATTCATTCGCAGAGCAGAACACTCATAAAGTGGGCGAAATACTAAGTTGCAAATAGTCAAAGCCTGTGGATTGACAAGATCACACCCACCTTGCAACCTGCTTTACCCAGTGTTAATGCAACGGCTTTACCAATACCCCTGGAGGCTCCAGTAACTATGACGACCGGTGATTCTACGTTTTGAGCAACTTCCGTGCTCACTTTGTCAACAGTGGCAACCTGAGCTCTTACACCTGCACGAACAATGAAATTCCACGAGGTTAATGATAGATTTATCCAGCACCACAAGCCAGAAATTTATGGCCCCTCTTTCTGTGCAACAAAGCCAAACCACAATAGATCACCGCTTCCCTGAGGGGCAAAACTTGCATGAATGCAATCACTAACGCGAAGCTTGTGTTCCTTAGTCTCGCACTCATGAAATTTTGGAAAAATATAGAATGTCATTGCTAAATCCTATGGTGATTGCACTTTCCATAGGAAACACAAAATACTCGCCCTACTTCGTAACCATTTCCCATAATTTCCCACTCAGTCAGCATCCCAATGAATCAACCGTATCAAGACACAGAAACGAGAAATCAGCACAAAATCATCCACAGTCGCCGATCACCCCGGCGCCTCTCATTTCTCACACCAGGAGCACTCCGCATAAACTCGAAAGCCAAGGTCCACAACAACCGACTCTAAACGCCCGAAGCCTCAGCAGGAGCAGCAAAAGCATAGCAAACACATTGCATGAAGGAGAAAACGAAGGAACCAGTACCGGCGATGGAGCTCCCGCTTCGGCACCGGAGAGACGGCAGGCTCCGGAGAAGCCGACTCGGCCGGGCGCCGCCGAGCACCGGGCTCACATTCCGCCGCGGGAGCCCGAGACTCCGACGACCGGAGCTCTCGAGCCGGCCCGAGGGGAGAGCGGCGACGCTCGATCCGGCGACGGCGGCCATCGGAGATCCGGCGAGAGGTCGCGGTGGCGCCCGAATCGAATGCGGCGGCGGCGGCGGCGGCGGAGGAGGAGGAGAGGACGGAGCCGGAAATGAAAATGGTCGGGGCGGTGGAGAAGAAGAAGTTGGAGAGATATAAATGCGAGGGAGGGGAGCCTCGGGAGGTCCGGAATGCGCCCGCGGGTGGCGATGGAAACGAAGCTGTGGGGTTCGTTATTTCGAAAGAGGTAGTTGCAACGTACATTTGACATTACTAGTTACGGTCTGATGGTTTATTTCGAGAACATTAAAAAAATTATTTTTTTAAAATTAATCGTTTGTGTTGTTTATGAAAATAAATAAATAAAAGAGTTTTTATTGTTCATGAAAATATTCATTGGCTATATATTTCATACGATCTAAGCTTTTAATTTGTAAAAATTACCAAAAGAGTCTTCAATTTATTGTGTTTGTGCCAATTTAGTCTTAAACTTTTTTTTTAATCAATTGGTCCTAAAATTTTGTGATTATGTCAATTTAGTCCAATTAGTTAGCACCGACGTGGAGAATTTTTATTATTATTATTATTTCAAATTTTTAATATTTCTTTTTTTTTTCTTTTTTTTCTTCCTTCTGTGCTTTTTTCCCCACTTGTCATTGGGTGAAAATGCCTCATCGGCATCGATGGAGGAAAAAATGAAAAAAGAAAGAAGAAAAAAATTAAAAAATTAAAAATATATATTATTAAAAATTGTTCATGTCAACAATGACCGAATAGCGGGTGTGTATGTTATCATCGACTAGCCAAAATTTAATAAATTGACCAAATTGGTACGATTGCAATAAGTTTAGGATTATTTTTTTGGTAATTTTCACCTCTTAATTTTAGCAAATGTTTCATTTCTCATTAAATAAATGAAGCCTAGAGTTACACAACAAAAGATAATGCAAAATTTGAAATTTAAAGGGAATGAAGCCACCACAATGATTAGGAAAGCGATATTACGGCTTATCTAAATTCATAGCATGAAAATGCAGAAATGAACTCCCGTTGAGAAGTTCTCAATTTCGAAAGCAAAAATAAACTCCAGTCAATTCAACCTAAGAAAAGAGTCGTCGAACAAGGCTTGTTTGATCGCCGAGCAACGTGTGGAATCGAAATCGAAACTTGTGAATGCTTAGAAGTTGGAACGCATGTATCTGATTTCTTTCATAGCCTAAAAAGTATAGGGAAACTTTATGAAGTCAATTTAATGTTCGATTTAACCAAATTTGGCCCCGTGTATTAACGTTGCATGACATGATGGGTTCCATGTGACACGGACGGCCATAAACAATCCTATAATCGAGATCTCCGAGTAGAATTTCTTTCCCGTCTTATCTAACTTATAGGTTATTCAAGATACTTTGTAGGTTTGGTTCACCTAAACATGATCCTCGTCCCAGTGAATAAGGTCACAGGTGAACGACCAAAACTCTTTTGATGCCTACAGGCCAAAAGCCCACAAGGCCCACCGCCAAACTGACTTAATTTCTTCAATCTGGGCTTTCGGACCACAACCCTCAAGCAAATTTTTGGGTTTTCAAGCCCATGGACAGAAAGCCCAAATGGTCAAACCAACCTACCTTTTTTTTTTTTTAACAAACCAGCCTACTTTTAAAAAATAATTAATAGTACATTTCAATAAATTAAGAATTATTATTAGGTCTACTGCTGGTGTGTGTATATATATATAGGGAAAAAGAAAAAACTTACGCATTATTATTGGATGGATGATACGTGTACTTGAAGATAGCTACATTACCTTATTCATCCACATGTCACTTTATTTCAATAAATTAATTATTAGGTCTTCTGCTGGTGTGTGTGTGTGTGTGTGTGTGTGTATGGAAAAACTAAAAAACTTACGCATTAATGTTGGATGGATGAGATGTGTACTTGAAGATAGCCGCATTACCGAATTCATCCACATGTACACATTGCAATAATAATCCTCCATACATATTTTAAATATCCTAACCGAGCTAGCTAACAAAAAAATTTGAGGTGTAAGGTATCTAATTCGTTAAAGTTGTCCAAAGCAGCTAAGGGCGAAAGTTGGCTTGATCACAATGGAAAAAGTGATAGCATTAGGGGCTATTGTTCTTAAGAGCTCCGTAACTTTACTTTGTTTTAATTATGACCCTTTTAAAGCATGAAACTTCTATATCTTCTAAGTATTATTTTTTCAATTACTTAGTAATTGCATGAACGGACACTGGAATTTAATAATCAAAATTAACACAAGAACGATTTCCAAGACCAACCCATGCTCAAACAAGCGCAAACTAAGTCAAATCAATTTAGCATATGCAAATGGGCAGTTGATACTGATTCTATGCATGCCTAAAATTGCATTTCGCTCTTATGTGATGAAGTACTTATTCAGACCTCGATTCTCCAAAAAAAAAAAAAACTTGAATATTTAGATGTGCTTACGCGAGAGCATTAACGTAAACAATCTTAACTTAAAAGAATGTTTGGCAAAGTTGGTGGTTAGTTGCCATCTGAGGGCCATTCCTTCATCTTCATTCTCGTTTTCTCACTTTGTTTAGTTTTATATCATTTCCTTCCCTTCCAAAACAATGAAACTAAGAGGAAAGAAAGCAGGAGTTGGGTCCACTCAAGAAACTAGGCAATAGATAAGGCTTTTGGACAGTGCAGGTTGGTGCAAGGACATCATCGCTGTTTAGGAGATGTAATCCAATAAGTACAGCCCAACCTCCAAAGGGGGAGAAAACGATATTTGAATGGTTAGATAATGGGGACGGAATCAAAAAGGGGGAGAGGCATTAGTTGAGGGGCAATATAGAAGCGAAAAAAGGTCAACATAACCGAACATGAGCCATGATTAGCCTAATCATCCCTCTCCTAATCCAATGATTTCGTCCTAATTAGGATGGGAGAAGCATTGGACAAATTGAGATAATGATTGCACAATTCATCCATTCATTAAGGTAAAGTGGGCTCTTCAAAGACATTCTCAAACCAAACATCGAAGTTTATCTTGATAGCTTCCATCTAATTTGGTAGAGGAGCTTTAGAGCTGTGAAGGGTTAATGACAGCTTCGAGATTTGACTCTTCCCCATCAGAAATTCACCCTTCTGGATGTTTGGTGAACAACTCCATCTTTTGATTCTTGGGTTCTATGTTAAAAGTCGTTCTCACCGTTCACAGACAGGAAACTCTCATATTTTCCCGCCGCCGGATTTTCATCATTTATTTTTTAAGAATTGAAGTTAGCAAACGTGTCGCTACCTGAATGAATACTGAAATTTCCATATTGGCGGAATCTTTTACCTGGCATTTAATATGAGAGTCGGCGGAATCAATTTAAAAAAAAAAGCACAATCAATGGGAATCGAGCAAAGAGCTGAAAGCAAGCGAACACATCCATATAAAAGCCTTCATTTGGGACTTTCTGACATGACATTTTTTTTTTTTTGTTCAGAACGTTGTTTAATCATAAAGGAATATTTCGATTTTCAATGCACTGGTTGTGCATAAAAGAAAATTAGTGCATTGTAAGTATCAAATTCGCATTAATTGGGTGTGTAAAGAAAGGAGCTCATTTCCCCTTACTTCTTTTATCTTTTTCGCTTATAAATATGTCTACACAGTGGGTTTCTTGCCGCATGACCGGACGTATCAGAAGCAACTTGTGCGACGAAGGTGCATTGATTGTACGTACATCGAAGTTCAGAGCATCAGCTGAATGAGTACGAAGTTTCGAGCAGGTCTAAAGGGCCCGTAATTAAGTAACGCAAGATATGCTTTAACTACGATATTTAAGAGGTGGCGAAATATCTCATATATTCATTTTTAGTGCTAGCGGAGTCACGAATATCGAAAGGGGAAATACTACCGCTCGCAGTAGCGCAGCTAGCTTGGAGCACTTACCCCCTTATGAAGGGGAAGAGTTCGAATTCCAGAGACGTCGTTAGGGATTCTTAACTGGAGTTCTATGGTGGTAAGTCCTGCAGTCGCTCCTCTTACCAAAAAATATATATATAGAAAGGGGAAATGAATATTTGGAGTTACCACATAGTCAAATACACATAACTATTTATTTTATTTTTTTGGTAACTTAGGGAACCTTCGTGCGCCGCTTTGCGGTTGAAGTAAACCCTTAAGGAAGTAGACCACTCTTGCTCCCCAGGTAAGTCGTAAACCTTGGAACAAGTAGAGTCACCACCACTCTTACTCTCCAAGTAAGTCGTAAACCTTGGAACAAGTAGAGTCACCATCACCCTTGCTCCCTAGGTAAGTTGTGATTTCATTTCCAACTCCACCACCCTTTCTCTCTGGGTAAATCGTAAACTTTGGAGGAAGTAGAGTCACCACCACCCTTGCTCCCTAGGTAAGTCTCACCCTTGCTCTCTAGGTAAGTCGTGAACCTTGGAGGAAGTAGAGTCATCACTACTATTGCTCCCTGGGTCTCCAGGTGAGTCATGAACCTTGGAGGAAGTAGAGTCATTACCACTATTCCTCTCTGGGTAAGTCGTGAGTTCCTTTCCAACTCCACCACCCTTGCTCCCCGGGTAAGTCGTGAGTTCCTTTCCAACAAGACAGACAACGTAGGGATTTGAAGACTAAACCTCTCGCGAAAGAAACCAGCGCTCTATGTCGCCACCATGGATGGTTAAATACATATAACTATTTGATCTTTTTTATTTATACAAAAATTCATAGGTCTTCGTACTCATCTTTTTATTCAGATTTTTTTTTTATTAAAGTATAAAAAAAGGATAAATGATTTCACGAAAACGGTTTTTTCACACGGGACAAGCAATGTGATTGGTTTCATCACATCGAATGTATGCTTGATCTTCGTAGTTATGTCGCTTGGGTCTTTAAATAGCTTTCAAGGGGGAAATCAAGCCTGTTTAAATTTCTCTGCCAAAAAAGCTCGTCTGCGATAAGTAGCGGGGCGTAATTAAGAGAATCGCAAAGTCTAGGGGAGTTAACTGGGCAAAAAAATAAGTTTTAGATTTAATTTAGGGCCGCGCAATTACGGGTGGCACGACATATGATTTACAATGCATTCATACATGCATGCATGCACGTGCAAATGACAATTTCCAACGCGTTTAAGTTGATTGCTACGTCCGTGGCATTTTTCACGTTCTCAAATCTAATTTGAATCATGAATTTTGGATTAACCACTAGTTATCCCGCATTTTTTTTTCCAGATTAACCTTCTTCGAAAATTTCGACAAAAAAAAACAAATTTCTTATACGAATCCAATGTGTAAATGCCTTAACTTTTCGGGTATTTCTCCTCGATAAGATAAGAGCGCATTTTGTAAACAAGAATTGAAAGGATCAACAAGAAAATTTTGCCCAAGCTGAACAGATGTTAATTGGGACGCCGCCATTGTGAAGGATCATGGTAATAGAAAATTCTTGATTTGGTTCCAAACTTATTTTACGGACATCAATTCAATTATAAACTTTCTAATTTTGCCAATACAATTTTAAATCTTTGTGTGAAACTCCAATATATCTTATCGACTATCGAAAACCACTGGTGTGGTAGTGTGTCATGTAGCACAATTGATGGTGACTAAACCGCCACATCAGTAATTTCCAGCAAAAGTTAGTTGAAAGGATTATATTGAAATTTCACGTGAGAGTTTAAAACTAAATTAACAAAAGTGAAAAGTTTAAGGCCGAATTAGCATACTTTCTCCAAACCATGTTGTATAGGAGAAGGGAAAAAAAGAAAAGATGTATAATCTGAAACCTTGAATTCGATGGTGTCGACATGTAAACTTCAAATTCAATGTGCACTCTAAGGCCTTGAGTTACGTGCTTATGAGCAAAGGGGTGACGAGCTTGTCACGGCCCCATCATGATCCCGATCCCGATTATGACCCCGACGACCCCAACCCTGACCCGACCGGTTCAATGCTCATCGCGGGCAAATTCAATGGACATAAAAAAGCCGTGATGGAGAGCAAAATGTGGACGTTGCAAGAGCAAAATGCGCAGCATTATTTTTGGGTGCGCCAGTTCAATCGCGAGGGGGCCATGTACCTATAAATGCCCCCCCGGGACGACGCCTGAATGGGAGAGAGGGGGGGACCCAGCGCCATGCCGGTGGTGTCAAGTTTCCCGTAAATTAACAAAACAAATCTCGGAAAAATCAGTTTCCCGTAATTAAAATTTTCTGGCAGGTCGCTCCCATTCGGAGAAAATTTCACGAGGAGTTAATCCCGATCAAGCAAATAGATACCATCAGATAATAGAAAGAGGCAACCAAAAAAAAAAAAAAAGAGGAAAATAAAGCAAAAAGCAAAAAGCAAAAAAAAAAAAAAAATATTGCAGTTAGCAGAGAGTAGAGAGAGAGAAGAGAGAGAGAGTGAAGAGGCTTGCTTCAGAGGGAAGAAGAAAATCTTGAGGCCACAGCGCCAACAGCGGACAGCGGAAGGCGACGACCTCGACGGACCTCGGAATCGCCCCCCCTCATTCTCCCGGCGGAAGGCGGAGGCGCGGAGGAGGGAGGGAGGGAGAGCGGTGTGAATGCGAGGGCACTCGCGGCGCCCGCCGTCGTCGTCGCCGCCGCCGGCCGATCCGCCGCCGCCCGCTCCCCGATCTGCTCGCCGGTCCCGCCGCTAGATCCGCGCGCGTCGTCCGGCCGTTCCCCCCCGCCGCGGATTCCCGGCATTGCGGGTCGCGATTCGCGGGGCCCCCAATTGAGCTCGGGCGTCGGCGCCCACGAAGAGGACTCCACCCTTTGACTCGGGGAGAATTTCCGGTGAGTTCGCGGCTCCTCCGGCGCGCGCGCCGGTTCCGGCGGATTTTCTTCTTCGCGGTTTCGATTTCGCCGCGAATCGAACGGATCTTACCGGGGCGCGAGTTCGGGCCCTTCGCTTGCGTGCGTTTGCTTTAATGGCACAGTCTCTGCGAAATTTGGTTTTCCGTTAGGGTTCCCCATCGTGCGATTAATCTGTTCAGGTGGATGGCTGGTTGTGCTTGATGACGTGACCGACTAATTTGCAGCTTTTGGTGCCGAGTTGGTTTTTTCCAGCTCCGCTGTCATCTGAAAGCTTTTATATTGGTGTGCGCCTGCGTGTGTGTAGGCTCGTATTGGTAATTGCTTGACGGGTTTTGTGTGGCTCTCCGTAGGTGAATTTTTTCGGGCGAGCGGGAAATGCCGCCTTCTCCGGCGTTGAGATGCTCTCCGGGGAGAGAAATGAGGGCGGAGAGTCACAAGCGTGGCCGCAGCCTCGAAGGCGGGCTGCTCTTTAGAGAGAAGGACGACGATCTTGCTCTGTTTAAGGAAATGCAGACGCGGGAAAGGGATAATTTCCTGCTCCAGTCGGACGACGATATTGAAGATGTGTTTTGTGAGTTGCTGAATCGAATTTCCTTTTATTTCCACAGCATGGGGTTCAGGTTTCTGTTGATTTACCTTTGCCATATCTAATAGCTTTGCATGTTATTTCTTGTTATGAACTTGCTGGCAGCTACGAAACTCAAGCACTTCTCTGACTTTAAACTTGGGATATCCATTCCTGCTAGAGGAGAGAGTAGCGACCTTCTCAATGCCGATGGAGAGAAAAATGACTATGAATGGTGAGTCACATTCTCCCCGTGTTAAACAAAATGTAATCCAACCTAGGGTCCCACATCACTTTCGGAATATTTAACCGTTAGATAATGCAACTGTTCAGTTTTTGCTTTACAGTTTAGACCAAAATTCATGCATCTGGGGTTATTTGAGTTCAATTTATGAGCTAAATGCTGGAAGATTTGCTGCAAGTTAGATTTTAACATGTTTGTTTCATGATGCTAATTAGAAATTGTAATCTCTCCTTGCTTTCATGGTTCTCCTAATTGACATTATCATTTGGCGAAGGTTGATAACTCCTCCTGATACCCCGCTCTTTCCATCTTTGGATGACGAGACACCGCCGGCCAATGTTGTACCTAGAGGACGTCCCCGGAGTCAACCCATTTCCATATCAAGGTCATCCACGGTAGGTCGTTAAGTCACTTGATGGAGTGTAAATATGATCATCTCACGCCATTGCTTTATCTATGCAGTATGTATACATCTGCTCAAATTTCATCTTCTTAACCATGTTTTGTTGTAGATGGAGAAGAGTTATCGGAGCAGCAGAGGTAGCGCAAGTCCAAGTCGTTCGAGCCCATCTCCACGCTCTGGTAACAGCGCTGCCCAGTCAAGGGGAAGGCCATCATCGGCTCGTCATGCCAGTCCGACTCCTAGCCTGCGGAATGCCACTCCTCCACAGAGGCCATCTACTCCACCAAGCAAAACCTCTACGTCTGCTCCAAGGTCTTCCACCCCTACTAGCAGGAGGATCAGTGGTGGGTTTAGTACTACTGGTGGTTCAGGGGTTAGAGGAACATCCCCTGTAAAGACAAGTCGAGGAAACTCTGCTTCGCCCAAAATAAAGGCATGGCAAGCCAACATTCCTGGTTTCTCTACTGAAGTGCCTCCCAATCTGCGCACTTCCTTGGCTGACCGGCCCGCCTCATATGTGAGGGGTAGTTCTCCAGCATCTAGAAATAGTCGGCAATCAGTTTCTCCAACTGCTTCAAGAAGTGTGGCGTCATCTTATAGCCATGACCGAGATCACTTCAGCTCACATAGCAAAGGTTCTGTGGCATCATCTGGTGATGATGATGTGGACTCTCTACAGTCAATTCAAGTGGGAAGTCTGGACCGATCAACTTTAAGAAAAGTTGGTGCCTCTCCCAATAGAAGATCTTTGGTCTCTCCCAGGAAAAAAGTTGTCTCCTCGGTTTCGGCTCCAAAGAAGTCCTTTGATTCGGCTTTAAGACAAATGGTACGTGTCTAACTGAATCATTTTGTGTCCTTGTTGGTTGCATAAAAAACAAGGTCCAGTTGATTTGCAAGTGATAGTGCTGGCAACTTGTACTTCCTTAGTAATTTAATGAAAAATAGCAATGACATCTTACTCTTTTTAGTCTCATATTCTTGAAGTAAGGAGTGTTTGGCATTTAAGAATTCTAGAATGGATTTTCAATTCAACATGGCGCTGTGGCATTTTGTAGTGGCTTAATTTCCATAGATGGTTCCCTAATAAGCCCTTCATGGAGTTTCTCTCAAATCAATGTTCCTTATATCTTGAAAGGGAAAAAAAAAAAAAACGTATTTCGTAAATGCATGGACTATGCTTTAGATGTTCTTGTTGATGTCGTGGCCTGTTATTTCCGAGTCCTTGTTCAGGGTTGCAAACTATGGAAATCAACTTTCATACATCAAAGAAGTGGAGATTTGGAAAAGCTGAAATCTTTCAACAGACCTTATTGAGATTAAGTCTTTACTCACATTTGATTGGATTTTGCTACCTTATTGTAGGATCATCGGAAAGCCCCTCAGAATATGTTTAGGCCCCTCCTGTCAAGTGTACCAAGTAGTACATTCTATGTTGGAAAAGCAGGCTCTATGCATCATTCTATGGTATCTAGAAACTCTCCAGTGACAACAAGCAGCAATGCCAGTTCTGACCATGGCACTGGACCTGTACTTGACACTGAAGGGACTGACCAGATTCGTGATGATATGACCTGTGAATCGGGCGGAGGAATATATGCTACTGTTGATGAAGAAATTTTTGAATTTGACAGGGGTGACACTGCTAATGAAGACACGGGCAGTGAAATTTATGCTGCACATCAATCACTTAATATCCCAGTCAGCGATTTTGATGTTGTCACTATTGTTGAGAGTGGCCATCCCAATGCTGAAGATAGCTGCCAAGACAGTGCTATCGAGAATGTAACTGCAGCTTCTGAAGTTGATGGTCTTAGAGATTTGGTGCCGTGCTCTATATGTGGTTGCCGGTATGATGCCTCCGAACTGGTGGAAAATGAAGAGAATCTGTGTCCCAAATGCAGAAAGAAAGAAACTATTTTTCTGGAAGCTGACATGGTTGTTGCAGAGGACTTCACACTAACACCCATAGATACTCCAGATAAACATAATAATTCGGGTCAAGTGAAATTGCCAATGGCTGAGTGCGAGTTGCAGGAAGTAATAGATGTGGATGAACCAACAGTTTTGTTAGGAGAGGAAATTGTTCACCAGAGCGAATCTTTCTCAAAGGAACAAAGCCAGGTCCATCTACTAGAAAAATCTTGTCCAGAGCACCTGATTGCAGGAGATAATGAGAGATTCAGCGATGGGCGAGAATTTATTGCACCAAGAGTTGGTTCAAGTCCATCACATGCAGATGTGACAAATCAAGAGTTGCAACTGTATATAGATCATAACAAGAATGACGTTACTGAAGGTGCGGGAATTTCTTTGTTGCTTAAGAGATCGAGCAGTAGCAAGGGGCGTGTCATTCAGGGTAGGACATATACTGTTTCTACAATTCCTCGAGATGATCTATCTTATGCAAGAGATAGCACAACCAGCTTGAGAAGCTCTTATGGCCGGGAAAGTGTTTCTGGATCATCTTCTGTTGATTTTAGCTCTTCTAGACAAACAGATGTTCACATGCATCGGCAGTTAAGTGGCCTCAGATCTGAGAGTGAGAATTCCAAGTATGACATTAAAACTCAAAGCATCGGATCGTCATTTTCGGGGTTGTCAAACCATGCTTCCCAAGGTTTTGGTCTGGAAGCAAGCGTGCATGACTCTTCTGAGGATCATGTTGGCAATGAGGATACTGATGCAGAGGAATCAATTTTAGCTTCTCTAGAGAGAATGCATGCTTTGGAGACAACGGATGCTGTTCATACATCCACAATGTCCACCTCTTATGGGGAAGATACTTTTGAATCGAATGAGGGCAGTACAGCCCTGAATGCTTCTACCACAGATTTGTCAAGTCATGCAATTGGAATGGGACTTGAGGGCAGTACAGTAGCGTCTTCTAATGTTGCAGACGCTATTTCACTTCATAACGGGGCAGTTCCCCAAGACGACTTAAGGGTTGTTACTGATATGGAGGCATCAGCTGTTGCTGCTCTAGTGCCTTCTGCAGGAGAGGGAAGTGGTTTGCTGAGCCCTGGCGCCAGTGCTTTAGAATGTTCAGATGTTCAGGCTGACCGGTCCCTAGTCATATCATCTGAAATGGAAACTATAGATGGTCAAAGTAGAACTCTTTCAGAGTCTGAACATAAATTAGAGAGTAAATCTCCAGGGACTTTAGATACAGAAATGGATGCTTCAGCTCCAGAAGCCAAGACCTCTGACCATGGGCATGGCATATTAGGTTGGTGTTTGCATAAGATATGTTCTACTGATAAAATTATGAATGTTGCAATCTTTTTCTCGTCACTGCCTCAACAACTTCCTCTGCCCAAAACCCAGAGACTAGGACCCAAGATAATTCAGTAAAGACTGAAGCAGAAGTTTATTATGTCGCGTGCTGTTGTTTATGTCCATATTTGTGATTTTTATGTCTGCTATTAACATGCATATAGAACTCATCTATTGCGTTAGCTGTTGAAAATCATCCTTGACAATTGATTAAGGCACAGAAAATAAACTGCACACGAGTTCCTTCCTTGCGTTGACAAAAATTCTTTTTGAAGGAAAGAAGTTGCTTGTTGCTATTAGAATGCTAGTGATCTCCTCTGGAAGGGTATGGAAGGTTCTAGTGTACTGTGAAATATAGTTATCCAATTTGATGATTGGGAAGAGAAGGTATAGAATGGTAGACTTGATATATGAGAACTTGGTAAGGGTTCTAGTGTAGCGTGAAAGAGATAGCTGTCTAAGAACATGAGTCAGATGGAAGGCATAGTATGAAAGGCTTCATGTATGAGCACCTAACTAATGTGAAAATTCATTTCTTGTTTCATCTGGTGATGTCTTCATTAATTGCTTTCTGTCGATTAATTTTTTTCCTGTTGCTACTTGACATTTTATTTATGTGTTAGTTAATGCTGCCTCATGGTAGCTAATCCAGTAATTCTGCATGACAATCTTTTTTCTTCTAGTAGATGGCAGGGAACAATAAAGGATATATTGGGTTGCATATTGAAATTGCATCCTTATATAATGAAGCATCTGTTTTAAAACCTGTCTGGTTCACTCTTACTGATTCTAGTGAACTACAACTAGCACCTAAATATTGTATCCTTGACCAGATATTTTGCCAATTGGCTCTCTGGTCCCTGCTATACAAATTAGCTTAAAGCCTCTTTTTGATGTTTAGTCAATGGTTCTGTTGCTACTGACTAGCTTTCCCTGACATTGACAGAGGAAT
This sequence comes from Eucalyptus grandis x Eucalyptus urophylla, assembly GCA_028830015.1. NCBI lineage: Eukaryota > Viridiplantae > Streptophyta > Magnoliopsida > Myrtales > Myrtaceae > Eucalyptus > Eucalyptus grandis x Eucalyptus urophylla. Next base: position 58,663,213 of record CM054200.1, on the reverse strand, counting down.
CAACCGTTACAGTGGAGGCACGACCTGGAAGAAGAGGAAGAAGCCTTACCCTTGATGAAGCAACGGATACAATACTTTTCTGCAGTTCCATCGTTCATGATTTGGCATATAAAGCTGCAACTATTGCGATGGAGAAAGAACCTGCTGTTCCACTGGAAGGCTCGCATCCTACCGTAACCATATTGGGGAAATCCACCACTGAAACGAGGGATCCACGCAGAGGCAGAATTGTAAGTAGACCCAGTTTGAAATCCCAGAAGGCGAGGCAGAGGCAGGTAGAAACCGAGAAGAACATCCCATCCAGCAAGACTGAGAACGACGAGAACATTGACGAGTCCTTGATGCGTAATATCGGGATCCCAAACAAGTTGGACGGTGTAAAGCCGCCGAAGCTCGAATCCAAGTGCAATTGCATAATAATGTGAAGAAGGTACACATCCTAAGTGCTCCCGTGAAACCGGGTTGCAACCTGGCTTGAGGGTCTTGTAATTCGAAAGGCATTGGCTCTTTAAGTTAGTACACGTTTAGCTCCTGTTTATTCCAATTTATTGGCAGCGACCACTGTATTTGTGTTGGGTTCCAGATTTGTAAATTTTTGTTTAGTATGGTTAGGCTGATGGTAGTGTAGTGAGGGGCATGTCTGTTTGAGTGTAACCCCACATTCTTGTATTTTGTCAATCTGTCTTAAATCCTCAATTCGAGAGCAGTGTGATTTATGAATTCAAAGCAAAGTCAGCATTCATTCAATTACATGGGCGCCAACCACTCTCAAGGTCCTCGGATATGTTAACAAGTTTAGATGAGCCACGGTTGTGACTCATTCGACTAACAATGTTGAGCTTCATCTCATGACTTGTTGCTGCTCTTGTTATTACTGTTTTGCCACACGTGTTTAGCTTGGAAAAGTAATGGTAGCACAACTGGTCCCTAAATTTTGGTCTAACATGCAAAAGTTAATGTGTAATTTCTTCCCTAGGTCAGGAACAACATAAAATACGGGACTAAAGTTTGAGTTTCGCATTAAATAAATTAAAAATTTAAAAGAGACATCACGTATTGAATCCAAATTCCAAGGCATTTGTTTGATTTTTTCATAAAACGAAAGTAGGGGGTGGACCGTGGAGCAGGTAAAAACCAAACGGGAAGAGCCAAAAGAGGAAAGAGCCGCAAACCAATCAATTCTGCACGCAATAACATGGTGTGCCTCCTACTCCTGGCGCCTGAACAAAAGGTCAAAGCCAAGAAAAGGTGAAAGCAGGGAAAAAAAAGAAGAAGAAGAAGAAGGGAAAAGCACGATGGAGATGGAGATTTCTCGACTCTCTCTATCTATTTGTTTCTGGATTGTGCGGCGTCTCGAAGCTCCATTAGCTTCGCATCGAATTCCAAAGTCAACGGCCCCCTCGAATTTCCAAAGGGTTATTGGTCTAAACCATGCCGTGGAAGGAGGCCCTTCGATGGAATGTTGACCCGGTTCACCAACTTCGAAATTCTCACACCCTATTGAGCCCGACAATGTCAAGATTTCATAGCTAGATAGATTTGACCATTTCTTCGCAAATGGCAGGGAATTTCCACTTTTCCCGCTTGGGTCCACAAGGTTAAATGCTCTCTCTCTCTCTTCTTGGAGAAAAAACCCACAACCCCCACATGCGCATCGATTATTAAAGCGAATGGCATCGAACGTGCCATGACAAGCATAGGACATGTCGCCCACCCATGCCCATCTTTTCTCATCTGCTCACCCTGCGAGTAAACTCATCTGCTCGTCCATACATCCATGTGTGTATATAGGCACATGCAACTTTATGGAAAAACTGACATCGGCCTGGCTGATGTAACTTTGATTCGACCGTCGTGGAAAAAGACTTGATGGGCAAGATCGAAAGACTAATATTAAACCAATGAGTGAAGGGAAAATCGCATTTATATGAACATCATAAGATCCCTATTTACGAGCGGGTGGGATGCTTTACTATGCTTTTCTTGTGTAGGTTGGACTAGGAATGATGCATAAGGATTGAAAAACAAGAGGAAGTACACGCAGAATAAATTTGGTGAAGCCCACTTCTGACACAAAGTTAAGAAAATATGTGGAGAGATATCACATACTAGCGATATGGGATAATTTGACACGTACTATAAATGCAAATTCTTATTTTCCATCTTTCACCCGAAAATGATGGACCCGATTAAGAAATCGGAACTAGAGAGAGCATCTCAAACTGGCCTAAATCATCACCATCGATATCAACTGTACGTGCATCTTGTTAGTATCCGCGTGATTGGAATATGATCAACACAAAATGATGGAAACCTTTGGCGGGGACCATGTAATATAGGAGGTCAAACTCGGCCGTCCTTCGTTCCGTTGGATACTTCGAATGTAACAACGTACGGCCTTCTCTCTCTATCGTTATCTTATCCACGCCATAAATTTAATTAATTAAATCGGTTTGAGTAAGGACATTGGGAAAATACGTTTCGTGCCCCATATGATATATTCACCACCCGAGTTTACGTATTTGATAAAAGACGGATTTTCTTGTAAGTTCAGGATTGCAAATATGTTTTAGGATGAACAAGCCAGAATAAATGGAAGAACAAATAAATTAGGACGTATTTTGTAGCTTGAGAGAATCTGGAGATTGCAGCCTGGAAAACGACGACGGATCCGGAAAATTTAGAATGAAAAAAATGAAATAAGATGGTGGTGGGAAATGGCATATTCTGTTTTTTAGTTGGAATATGAGAGAGGGAGGGACGCATTTTCATGCCTATCTTTTTCTCTCCTTAAGACGTGAAGAACGGGAATTGAAAAGACCGTTAGTTGCTCCCCATAAAAAGCCGGCGAAGAACGACGCCGAACGACGCCGGACGACGACGACGACGACGACGACCGATCTCCTCTCGATCTCGCTCGCTCTCTGCATTCCGAGATCGGACTCGAAGGAGGAGGAGGAGAAGAGGAAGCGTCGTCGGAGCGACACCGAATCCAATCCGATACGTCCGCCGGCAATGAGAGGGATGCTGATTGAGGCGGCGGCGGCGGTGGCGGCGTCTGGATCGTCGTCGACGGCGGCGTCGTCGTCCTCGTCGGCGCCGCCGGCGTCGGCGTCGGCGTCGATCTTCAACAACTACGCCCTCCTCGCCGCTTTCGCCGCGTTCGCCATCGCTCAGTCCATCAAGTTCTTCACCTCCTGGTACTCCTTCCTTTCGTTTCTCCCCGTTGTTTTGGCTCCCGCGTGTTCGTGAGCTTCCCGATCTTCGTCGTCGATGTCCACGTGTGCATCGGTGAAGGCGAATGTGCCTGTATGGTTTCGTCGTGCCTTGTCATGATGGCTTTTCTTTTGACTCCTTTTTGAGCGATGATCAAATCAAACGTCCGGATTCGATTCGATTCGATTCTGTAAAGTAAAACTTAGCTTGCGCAAACGATGGCAAGTCGATCCGTGATGAACGCCGTTTTGGCGTAATCCTCTGGCTTCCAAAATTGAACCTAATGCTTATTGTTTCGCCGAAGCTAGAGAACGCACCAAGAAACTGAATCTGAGCTGATTGATCTAGCTCGTTGACCTTAGGTCACGTTTGTTTAAGGCAACCTTCGTGTGTCGCAGGCTATAGATATTCACCTGAATCGATGCATCTGTCGTTTAAAGTTGATCTCTTCCCAATCCAATGCTTATATGCGGTTCGCTACTCTAAAAATTGCCTCGAATTTTGTGGTTTAAGATCATGGATGTCGTAATGAATTCATTTTGACTAGATGGCGGTAAAGTGGAATTTAGAGGGTCTATTTGTTTCCCCTTTCCATATGTATAATTCTCTTTTGTAATTTGGTTTACGTGGTTATATGTCCTGAGAGTCTTAAGCTTTTCTTAGATTTGCAGGTATAAGGAAAGGAGATGGGATCTCAAACGGCTCGTTGGATCTGGAGGGATGCCATCTTCTCATTCTGCGACCGTAACAGCTCTCACAGCAGCAATTGGGTTTCAAGATGGCTTCGGAGGAACAACATTCGCCATCACATTGATCTTAGCATTGGTGGTACGGCCTTATTTCATTTTTGTCCCATCTTGCGCAATTAAGGAATTCTAAGAAAGCCATGGAAAATCTGGTTCAAAAACCCAATCTTCATCCTATTCTTGTCAAGTCTTAAAGAATTACTAGGGGAAAATGGAATCATTGTCATGATTTGGCATTTTCTTCGCTTCTGCAATCTCCTGGTTTGCTGCAATGCCCGTAAGATAGTCTAGTATGCAAACCGACAGATTGTGTTGATAACCTGTTAAAAAGATGCTATTTGTTGTGCTGTCTGTTCCTAGAGAATGTTAATATGGAACAAATTGTGCAGGTGATGTATGATGCAACTGGTGTTCGGTTACAGGCTGGACGTCAGGCAGAGGTTAGGTTTTTTTTAACCATTTTTTCTGTTCTTCCGCACTCGGTGGTTATCTCTTACGATCTATTTTATGAAAATGAATCTTAAATTAGAGTGCTTAGATTAAATAAGACTATTTAATATCTTTAGGACTCATCTTTTCTGCATTTTAATTGTCCAGGTGTTAAATCAAATTGTATATGAACTTCCTGCTGAGCATCCCCTCGCCGAGAGCAGGCCACTGCGAGAACTTCTAGGCCATACTCCTCCTCAGGTCTGCTATATGCTCGACTGTCCTGGTTCAACTTGTATCTGTATACATTTATTTTTCACTGGGAGTCCTTGGAGTATGGTTTGGGATCAAACATATGAAGGATACGCTAGGTGAAAAACCACCGTGAACGCATGCTAGGTTACCATCCTATATCTTCTGGATTGATTATTGAAAGTGCTGCAAATGATGATTGTGAGGCTCAGTCTTTGCTTTTGCTCATCTGTTAGCATACAGTAGCTTACGTCAAATACTCCGATTTGACGTTAGGTGGGGACTCTTTTTTGGGGTACTCTAGTTGCCTGATTTGATGATTCCTGTTAAATCATCATCAAGATTGTCTCAGGCAAAGAGAATATGTCAAATTTCAAACTTTACGACATTGCAGAGTCATGGAATTATTCACGTTCATTATGTGTTCTAAGGAGAGGATTTGTAATAGTTGGCACTTCTTTTAAACTTTCTCCTCTTAAAACGCCTTACATGTTTAGGCAACTTGACTGGATATGGGTAAGTGGCTTACATTAGATTTCATCAAGTTTATTAAGATGCGATGCATTTTCACGTGGTAACTACAGAGGAAACTAAATGACATCTCTACCATCCCCTGCTTATGTATTCTCAGAAACTTCGAATGTCAATACTCATGTGTTTTTGCTTCTTTCATTTTTTTTCCCTTGCTAATCACAGGTCATCGCTGGTGGGTTGCTCGGAATTGTTACTGCATCTGTAGGGCATATGATCATCCTGGCATGCAGCTGATGTTACTAACCAGTCGATTGTGCAGAAATCCGAAGCAATGCGCTTCAACATGTAAAAAACTCAAGCCGAGGTCACAAATGGAAGGATGTCCAAGCACATTCACTCCTTTCTCAAACATGTGTTTCTTGATGCCTTAATTCAGCATTTATTCCTGATGAACTTGACACTGTAAAATAGTACAAAATGAAAGATTCAAAGATTGAATACGGTTACCGTCTGATCCAGTCTTGAATTTTCGGTTCATTGCATCCAATCATGGGGTTGCAGATTGCAAAAATCGAGAGAGGGTGGGTGATTCAATTTAGGTCGCAAGGAAAGAAAAACGAGGACGTGAATTAATTGACAGAAACTACATGAATTGTTGGATGCTATCAAGCATTGGGTTCTTCCCTCTGGTTACAGCGGGAGACAAAGGGCATGAAAAAAAAAAAATCAATTCTCTGTGGCCATGTCCGGCTAGAGATTTAACAGTTTACCTGCATCTGTGAATCATCATAACTTTGCCTACTCTAGAGAGGATAAATGGGGGTGATGTTTGTTATTCTGATCATTATTTTGATCATCTACTTGGAAGTAAGTGAAAAATTTTGCTAATTGGAGACGAGCCTTGTCCCTATCGTATTATGCATCCGACATCATCGAGTACTTGAGGGTCAACACCCAAATTATTAACTGTGGAGCAGGCAATCAATGCTCACAAAATAATATTCGTTGTTCTCCAAAACCTAAATCGATAGAAAATGCCGTACATAAGATCATTCTCTTGCTACTCTGGAACTAACAACATCCATGAGGATTGCTAAGTTTCCCTAGACCGCCTTCAACTTAACACCCAGCACCGCAGAAAAAGCCTTTCGCATCTCCAACATGGGATCGCCTATGATTTCAGATTTCGCACGCCAAGCAATATGCTCATCAGGCCTGACCAGAATCACCCCTCTGTCGGTCATCCGGCACAACTCCCACCAGGAGGAAGAAGAAGAAATTGATGGATTCTTGACTTCCTGAACGTCTAAGTAATTTTTCCAAGGTGCCAATGCAACCTTACTACCTTCTCCAAACGCATTACCAGCTTCAACAGGCCACACTACACAGACTCTAGCGGATACTCCAAATTCTTCAGCCACCTTGAAAGCAGCACGAGCAAGGTTGTAGGAATCTTCAATTGGGGCAATGATGAGGACAAACTCAATCTTATCTCCACATACAAGGTCAAGAGTCGACATTTTTTCCTAGAAGACATTTACATAGAGGCACACCCAATGTAAGTAAATGGTGAGAAGCCAAGCTTGCATGCTTCATGTGTTTATCAAATAAGCATGTCAGGAACCGATAACTAGGCATACCTCTTTGCCAGAATCTGACCATAGCCTCACATTCATGTGGGGAAGCCTTGATCCTGGATCTGCAGATGGTATATAGTCCCTCCGACGGCCAGTAGGTCGCAGAAGCGGAATGGAGGTACTATCAACATCAGGAATAAGTGCACCATCAAGGTACCTGAAATATAACGGTTGATTATCATGTTCATGCGGGCAATAACATATAACAGAAGCTTCCCAAAATAGATTGGTGGATTCTCAAAATCAAATGAGTTGTGAGTCAGGAAATTAATAATTAGTTATTATCAATCTCTAATTCCTAAGAGAATGCAGGCCAAATATACATGAATATTTCCTAACCAGGCTCAAAGTTAATCAAGATGGATGACAAACGATCTGAATTTCATGACAGAACAACTAACATTACCCAATTGACAAGTTGCCAAGCAAGCAGAAAACATCAACATGAAATTTTTCACAAATAAAACACTTCTATTGGTCAATCGCAAAGATTCCTCGATTATTTGTCACATTAGCAGAATGAAAGGTCGAATATGAAATTTCCACCTCAGAATCCGCTTCTTTTAACTTTTATCTGAATATGAGTGATACCTGAAGCCAAGATCCTCAGCAGGAAACTGCAGTTGGAGGCTTTTCCCTTCATCAAATATACGTTTCAGTTTTGCCAGTCTTGATGATCCCAGTGGGTTGTTTTCGTTAAGAAGAAATGTTGAAAGCTGTGCACGGCCCAAGCTAAAAGCTCCATCCAAAATAGCCTTCTGAACTTCAGATGGTAGAATGGAACCGAAGCCATCACTGACAACTCGATGTACTGTAAGACAGAGCACATAGAAAGGAAGAAAAAGTCAGGCATAAATTAATAGGCAGCTGCAGCAATGCTTCTGAGGACTTTATTAAAGATTGATAAGTTTAAAAACTGATTACAACAAAAGAAAAGAGTATTTTGCAGAGAATCGAAGCAAGCATCAAAATACCTGAGTTTGCGACAGCAGGATCGAGACCTAGAGCAGCTGGAACTGCCATGGCAGCTTTGAAGTTTTGAACACTCAATGTAGTATTAAAGATGGCAATCTGATCAGTTATCACAAGGTCAAGGATCCATCCAATTCAAAGAATATACAACTTCCACCACTTACAAGGAGGAATCGAATAGAAGTACCGGCTTACGTTCTGCTTCATAGGTATGAAGAAATGAAGATGGTGAAATACCCTTCAAAACAGAAGCCAATTTCCAAGCAAGATTGTGTGCATCCTGGATTCCAGTGTTCATTCCTGCAATAATTTCATGGAAATTTTACTAATCTATGAGTCTTCCTCTAACAGACTTTGACAAGTTGAACTTTCCTGCTCCTAAGCTATTGATCATGCCATCAACTAGCCAACCACATGCTTGGGCCCGTTCTAATTGAGCATTTCTTAAGGATAAAAAGAGCAGAAGAATGATCAAAGTTCTCGTCTCATTAGGTACTTATCTTTTCTCTGCAGGTGATGATTCTGTTGATTTATTTCAGCCAAAATTATTTCATACTTAGGGTGCAAGGATTCTTGGAAACACTAGAAAAGTGGCAGCCTTTGGGGGCCAACTAAAATGGAAAAAGAAGAAAGCATTATATATTTCCATGTTCGACAAAAAATCCATTGCAATGTCAACATACAAAAGATTTTGACTTCCATCAGCAGCTAAAGCTAGAAATAAAGCTCAGTTGCTATAGCTTACAAGCATTGCCTAGTTGATTCCTCGAGTCAAAAGTAATGTTCCATCCAACTAGAATTGAATTACAAAAGGCATTTGGCACAAGATCAAAGTGGATTACCCCAAATAAACTAAAATTTGGGTAAATAGAAGTGCGATTAGCACAGAAGCGATTGAGTAAAAGATGCAGGATTTAAGCCTGAAGAATCTTAACTAAGTAGCCAACTGATTAAAGGGCTACTCACCAAAACCGCCAGCTGGAGGAAATCGATGAGCTGCATCACCAGCAATTATGACTCGATTGTTGCAGGTAAGAAACTTCTCTGCAACTTCAGCATGCATCACCCATGGTTTTACTCCAATTACATCGATGTCCACAAGTTCTCGGCCAACCAACTTGAAAATTATCTTCTCACATATCTACAACAGGTTGAATCCTTCAAAAAACATATTGTTTCCATCAACAAAGAATTATAATCCTATCGACAAATCATAACTTAATGCTGTATGGCAAAAGCAGCTATGCTGCACACAGAGCACCTGAGAGGGTATTTTATAAGTGAACCTAACTGAGGGCACATAATTTGAAAACGCACTAAACCAGAATTTAAATGGAGTATGTAACAAATATCCAGCTAAAAAATATAACAGTACCTTCGGCTCAAAATCCTGTACATTTTGCTGAGGTGGATAGAATGGCATCTACAACATAATAAGCAAATTCAGGTGTTATCTAGTGGGGATCTGAAGCAGGTCAAATGATCAACTAGACATTTTGCGTGAAATTCCAATGTATACCTGCAAAACAAATTCTCCTTGCTCCAGATCATGAGCAACAAGAACTCCAATAGCTTCAGTATTGAAGATAAAGTATAACATGCCAGGCCTTTCCCTGAGGAGATGTTGCCCAAGGTCTTTGCTAAGAAAATGAACACTGACAAGCTTTTGTAAATCCTTTTCACCTCTCAAACTAATTCCTAAAAGCCTTCTAACACTACTTCCAGCCCCATCTGTACCAACAAGAGTACTGCACCGAAATTTTCTCTCCTTACACTTTCCTCCCTCAATATGAGAGACAGTGGCAGTTACACATCGGTTAGAAGTAGTATCGATGGAGATGCATTCGTGCCCCATCAGTATTTCTCTTGCCCTGGGAACTTCACAATCCAGGCCTTCTGAGTTGTCTGCTTCGCGAATTTGGAAGTTGAGCTTTTTCAGATGCTCAACTAATAACCTTGTTAATTTGTATTGTGAAAAGTGTGCCACAGAGACAGGGCTGACAACTTTTTCAAAATCTGCTAAGCAAGGGATGTATTAAGCATCTCTTAGAACACAAATTCTCCACAATCAAAACTATATTGATGGGAACCAGTTAACAACTATTTCCTTTCACAGACGAATGGTACCACCGCAAATTTGGAAAGACCAAAAACGAACACAAAATGACATGGATATTAGCCTAATTTTTATCAATAATCAAGCTGAGGAAAAACAATGGGACTATCCATACCTTGAGGTTGCATATGGTCAACTGTCCCTAGAACTGAACCGGTGAGTGAGCTGCAATATATGAACTTTCTCCACAAGTCAACAGGCGGTTGATATTTTTGAATTTCCTCTGCCAAGCCATTAATTTTGCGGAACACCTAATAGAACGAAAGAATCTGCTTACATAAAATCCCAAGAAAGACAGACAGACCTTTTCCAACAGAAAGAGAGTTGACCTCCATCGTACGGTTATTGATGAAGTGAGCCTGCGGATGGCTAGAAAATGTCTTACTCTTCTCCACGATCGCACACTCCACTCCTACAAAAAGCCATAATGCGGGAAAATTATTCAATGCCGATTGGTCACAGCAAAAGTGCACCAAACAAAAGAGAAGAACGAGAGGAAAGGTACAGAGAGGATTAAGCCGCCTCTTTGCATCACTATATTACTTTTGAAATTCGACATGTCAGTGCAATTCTCTGAACTTCGGCGAATACGAAACACCCCAATTAGGGAAAGGAGTTATTTTTGTATATACAGCCTGTTATGAACTCAGCAAGGCAGTTGTAAACGGTATCGAACCAGCTCTTAATTGTCTGGTTTGGGAAAGATTAAATTTTCTGGAAACCACTAAGCGGCGAATTCCTCTCAGTTTACAACTGATTTCACGCTGGAGTAGGACTACCATTTCCGAGCTTCAAGCGCAAGTACATATAAGTTTGAAGTTCTTCATTCTTTTCATTCCTCCTAGCCGACCTTACTGTGCTTAGATCGAAGCTCCATGATATGCGACAATGACTGTTGAACAGAGAGCCGCCGACGTACATTCACACACTTTCGTCCTCTCATTGCGATCCCTCAGCAATCGGCGGAATCATGCGCAAACGCGCCCAAAACGAGAAGCGGAAAGAGAGCGGGAGGCCGGAACGGTACCTAGCTTCGTGAGAAGGATGGAGAGGACCAAGCCGACGGGGCCGGCGCCGACGATCAGGACCGGAAGCGGCGCCCCGCCGCCGCCGCCGCCGTCGCCGCCGCTCGTGGAGGCGGAGACCGATAGCCCGCGGGCTCGGGAGAACGGGGACGGATGGAATCTGGTCCCGCGTCCGACGGCGAAGAGGCCATTGCGGAGCTTGAGGGAGCGCGCGACCGCCATGACTGGGGCGCAGAAAGAGAAGACGAAGCTCGGGGAAAAAGCCCTGATACCGGAAGGGCCTTAAACGACGTCGCGGTCTGCGTTTCGGCTTTGAAAGCTGCGGTTTGCGACTTCCCCACGTTCGCGTCAAGGTGGCCGATAGAGTTTATTTATGGCTCGTTTGATAAATTTGGTGGGGCTCATCTTCGCTGGTAGATGGAGAAGCTCGATTGCATAAGTATGGTCCGTTTGTCCGTTCGGATAAAAAAAAGAAAGAAAAAACTTTTGAAAAATTAATTTTTTCGACTTTTGGATATCTGAATCATGACAAAACTGTTCGATTTATGGAAATTATTCTTCTCGACTTTTGGACCATAAACAGTAAACTTGACTTATGGTAAAACAATTCTCTTATCCGGTGAAAAAGAAATCATTTTATTCAGAATACCCAATAAATAAAAACTAACCACTTTTATGTAAAATGAAAATTTTCCTTATTGTAGTGAAATAAACGCAGGTGCATAAGAATACTTGATGCAATTTGAATGGATTATGTACTTTGTTGAGTTAAAAGATTTGTTGGTATTTTAATTAATGTTAATATCACGAAAAACACCAAAGTAATTTTTTTATCACTAAAAACTTCTAAATTAGTATGTCTATAACAAATTTACTGTCCGTTAGTTTCCATTAATTTTTACAATTAAATTACTAAATTAAATAACATATGATAATTAATGGATGTAATAGTTTGAAATTTTATCCTCCGTTTATTACAAATATATCGGTTATGGTTTTTGTGATATTAATCTATTTTAACAGAACTAATGGATAGTAAATTTATTATATATTTATCGGTTTAAGATTTTTTTATGGAAATTTGCCACATTTTTATAAATTTGTGATTTTATAGTCGAAAAGTTAGTTTTTGATAAATTTATTACAGATTTATTAGTTTGAGATTTTTCATAATATTACTTACCCCTTTCATTTATACCCTTTTGTTGATAACTTATGAAAAATTAAGTATACAATGCCATTTCTCGATTGTTATACTTCTAGAATTTGTGAATTGGAGTTCGATCTCATAGATTGAGTTCGACAAATTGATGAGTTATGACTATCTAAGCTTCAGTTCAAATCCAAGTTGGGAGTTTGAGAGTGAGAGTGTTCTTGCTTACATATACAACATGCCTTTCCTCAAAAAGATTAAGTGAAGGAGAAAAAAGGTGACGTCCGTAGAGGCAAATCAAATGGATATGCTGTTCGGAATCCCTCGGCCCGTGACCCCCGGACCGGACGAGGGAAGCAGCAGCTCGTACGGCGGGACGCCGGCCCCGGTTCGGTTCTTCAGGCGCTTGTCCTTGTTCCTCTGTTCAATTATCTTCTCTATGTCCTCGAGCTTGCTCGAGAACGTCTTGAACAATTCCAGGACTCGGCGGTCGTTGATCCAACGCCCGTGGAGCTGGTTCTCCTGGCCCAAGTACTCTTCGTCGGGCGAGTGTGTCGACAGCGTGTCCTGCACCGCCATCACCTTGGTGGCCTGCAGCTGGGTCGGCAACGACGTCAAGAACATGAGCTGCGGGTTCAGCAGGAACTTCTCGTACTCGGGCTCGTCCTCCTGAGGGATGAGCCTCCGCATCAGCGTCGGCCTGTTGGGCACGTACCCTCCGAATGGGTACTGGCCGAAGTTTATGGCCGCGTGCTGGCCTGACGCCGTCCATATTATAATGGTCAGGATGGTGCACAAGTCCTCTTTGGTGTCTAGCTTCGGCCACCAGGGCTCGTTCCTCTTGTTGCAGTGGCCTTTGTTCTTGATCTCGTCCCACCAGGCTTGGAGCTCGACGTCGGACTTGACTGATCCAGGGTCTGAATAGAAGTGGTCTACATAGGATTCGACCCATTCTTTTATGGCAGACCATATAAGGAGGCCGTCATCTGCATAAGGATAGTCTTCGAGTACGAGCCTCAGGCCGTGGGGCGCCGAAGGATCTTCCACTGCCATTCCCCTGAAAGATACCACAGAGTCAGTGAATCAGTTCACAGATACTTCCTAGATGAATAGAAGGCGATCCTGGATGATTCAGCATAGCTCGCACTGTTTCTCATACCACCTATGGCTCGACCAGAAGATTGATTCTGAGCGATAACTCGCTATGAAACAAGAGTGACTATGTCGAACTCGAAACAAAACAAAAAGAGAGCTTGAAACCATGCCAGGTTTTGAAGGTAACTTTTTCTTGGAATGTGCTAGGATCTTACCTCCGAATGAGATCAGCAGGCAATGCCTCCATGTCGAACCGCCACATGCTCTTGTATGCAGCGGAACTCAGCTCCATGGCATACTTTCCCGGGCTGAAACAGGCCTCAATTATACCTCCTCCATTAATTAGGCTCTGTCGAGCTAGAGCATTAATTTCTAACGTGTAGCGCATATGCGGGTGAAGAAGCTTGTAAATCGGATGCATCGAGCTGAGCTGCCTATGGGTCGCGATTATATAGGGCTCCATGGAAGCATGAGTCCTCAACCTGAGAGTCATTTGTACAACAAACGAAGGATTAGATAAAACATAGCATTGTTTAAGTACTGACCATGTTCGTCAGTCTGCGCAAATTGTGAAATGCAAAATTCAGTCAAGATATAACCTCAATGTCGTGTGTTTCCGCATTAATGCCAAAATTGAACTCCAGTTAAACCCACTAAAGCTTGATCTATATTTCATAAATTCTATCTCAGACTTTCCAATCTTACCAGTGGTTTACTAGTTGATGGATCCCGCCATCATTGGCACTGACATGGGCTTTGGCTTGCTTCCAAATCCAGTGAGCTGTCGCATCGTGCCCTTGGGTGTAAACCCTTTTGTTCCAAGGCTTAGAAGGCGTTGGAGGCAGCGAAAGCTCGATAGCTATTGGCTTCAAACTGCCGGCCGGATTATAGAAGAGGATAGTCCTGGAGGCATAAGTTTTTCTGTCCGGCAAGGAGTTGATCTTATTGACAAACGGCAGAAGCATATCGTGGTAATCAATTATGAACAATCGCTTTTCCTCTATGGCCTGCATTATCGAAATAGCCTGTGACGTGACATTTTCTAAAACTAATAAGCGTTTTTGGAAGAAGCAGAGAAGATAGTTCATCTACCCGGTCGACACTCATTCCATGGAGTTCTTGTTCTATCAAGTCCTTGGTAAGTGCTGATTCTGGAGGGCCAAAAACGGCAGGATCCAACTGGCTAAGGATAGGAAATTCCTGCCACATGACATCAAGAAGATCAAAAGTTTGTTTATACGCTGATTGAACTATTAATTATGCTGCGATGGAAGTCTTCTCTTCATTCTGTCGCTTTGACTACCTTCAAAATCTGAATGCTGACTGGATTAACCCCAGCCAAAGCTTGGCGTGCAAACTCATTGTCTCGCAGCCAAGAAAATCTATCCCCTAGAAGATGCAGACATTTTGCAGGGTTTTAATGAGATGACAGACCATAGTTGGCAAACCAAAGTTCTTCGAAACAGATAAAACAATCGTGTTGAACAGACAACAGAAGGAAGAGATAATTACTTGATATTATATTAGGAATTTCGTACTTCAGCAACCTCTTGCCTACCGTTAAGACCTCTCTCGTCAGATTCGCCAATGCCAGAGTGGCTGTGGCCTCATTCCGCTCTTCATCTTTCAGGAGCAGTCCATCGTTGTACAGCTTATCGATATCCGAGAAGCACTTGAACGGAATATCTGAGCTTGACAATGAAGCAGCAATTTGGGGCACCAGATTATGGAGCAGAGCCTTTAACCTCCCTGCAGCAAAGGTGTTCTGCTTGATCTCCTCGAAATTCTCATCCCGAGGCACATATACTGGGCGGGGCTTCTCAATTCTACTCTCACAAAGCGGGTCTGTGGAAGATTAAAAAAAATGAAATTTTTACATCATCAGAAAGAAAGGATGAAGAAATGACTATTGAGGTCAGTAGTTTGCTTGGTTCACATTGAATAGCTCATATACCTGTTCGCATAGGTGGCCGGCCTGTTCGACACCGCCTCGGATATGGTCTCTCCTCCCCGCCCAATACTGGCCTAGCAAGATCATCATCTTTGTCCGGATTTCCCAGGTCGTTATACAAATCATAATCGTATATCCGTTCATGAGCCTTTCTCTCGCCTTTCCCATTGCCCCGAATGCTCAACAAGTCTTCGCGCCGGAGATCCCTAAGACCTGCCGGCGTTTGCGATGGTAAATACGCCTATTTACAAAGAAAACCCGCATTGCTTAACCAAAATAGAGGAAAAACAGATCCATTATTAAAAGAAACGGATTTCTAAGAAGGCAATTTGCGGGTCTGACTTGGTTTCGGAAGATGATTCTGCTCTCGGGATTGTCCTTCTGGGCATGGATCCACGTGTTGGCGGGGAAATGAATCGGGCCTTCGCCAAAACCGTGGATCACGATCTCGAGCAAGTGAAAATCCTTGCCATGGAGATTGGTGATGAGGACAGCTCCTGGACAACCAAAGTCCTGAGGGACACTAAAATCAGCTGCATACTCGGCTATGTAGGAGTGTTCTGTAGGGTTTGGCCACCACCCTCTCACGCTGGACTCAATGTTCTTCCCTGACTGTGTCGCTGCAATTGCAAACAAGTGAGATTAGCTTCGAGAAAAAGAACAAAATTGTGTGATTATGGCTAAACTTGATATTTTGCAGCATTAGAGACATGTTGAAGAGCAAATCCCAGAACAGAACAAGAGATGAAAGAGAATACTGGTGGCCAACATGTGAAGGACCTTTTTTCTCCGCATGGTATGCCTTGATTTTTTATTTTTTATTTATTTATGGTATGCCTTGATTGGTTAGGACAAAAAGGACATCCTAGGACCAGCAAGGCTCCTGGACTTCTCATTTGGCCAAGAAAAGACAATTTAACTGCAATTATTGAATTCGACGGAAAAAAAAATCTGCAATTATTGAGAGGGAAAATATTATAGCTTTCCAAGGACATCAAGCACAGGAATCTCTGTAAACTGGGATCAAACAAAAATAAAAACACAAAAAAGGAAAAAGGACATGTAAGCAAAGTATAACCATAACTTTCATTTGAGCACAATCTGACTGTTCATCACTAAAATCATCAAGAAGTTAAGGTTAGCCTTTCACGAGGTGCCGTGGAAGATCTGAATCAGACTGATACTTGTCCGTATCCCATGAATTAAGAAAGGGTCCTCTGTTTCAGCCTCCTTTTTCCAGAAACTAATCTTGACCAATAACCCGCAACAGAGAACCACAAAAATATTTTAAAGATTTCCATCTTGCAGAAGTGATAGCACGACCTCGAAGAAGAATGACGAAATGAAATCTAAACTGCGTTGCATGTTTTTTGCCAGCGATTCACCCTTCCAAAAAGATAATAACAAATAGAAAACAGTGCAAGTTCAGCCACACAAAACCCAGTAAGGAAAAGATGGAACTTTGAAAACGGAAAAGATTGATCTGGGTCGATAGACTGACCAGGATCGACCTCCTCGCTGACAAGCTGAAGCACGATGCCCTGACCAATCCCATTCTTGAAAGACTCCAAGGAGTCCTCAACCTTGTCGACCAGTTTCTGCCTGATCTTCTTCCTTATTGAAATCACGGCTCTCACATCAATCTTCCCTGAAGAAGGAGACGATGACAATGACGATGAAGATGATGGCAATGACCCACTCAAGCCCTTCCCATCCGCTGGCTTCTCAGCCTCTACAGTCTTGTTGTCCCCGCCGCTAACCACTGCCCTCACCCACCCACCACCCCGGTTGTCCTTTGACCTTCGGCCCACCGCCGCCCTCGACCGCCTCCCGTCGCCGGAGGCAGGCGGAGGAAGCCGGAAGACCGGCCCGGAAACTTCTGACTTGAAGGGAGAGAGTGGTTTGACAGCAAACATTTTCTTGTTTTCTTCAGCTTTCCTTTTGCAGGGTTAACTCCACGGGGAAGAAACAAGATTTATAAAACTCTTATGGAGTGTTGAGAGATGACTTGGACTTTACAAAGTGAGGAACAGTGAGAGGGACTAATGAGGTGATCCGATCTGACGGGTCCCGATTCATGCGGATTGACGGAGACTCGGGGTTGATGGGTTTGTCTTGGCTAGGAAAGACAGACATGGCCTGAAGGTGAAACTTGCTAAAAAATCAATAAATATGACATTTTATGAGAGTTCTGTCCTAGGATCAAGACGTGATAAATTAGGATCGAATATAAAATGGGAATCACGAATTTAAAATACCAATTTATTAATTTGAGATATCGTATCGCTTGCCGCATCATACAATTCATACTTTTATACTGATTTTTGTGACGCAGGTATTACATCTGTTCTTTGCACGAGGTCTACCATGATTGGTGTGCAAGGCGTACGTAACGATTCTTTCTATTAAATCTTGTGGTGCACACTATTCTACACATCCCGCCTTTATTACCGTTGACCCGAGTAGTCAACTTGGTCGCTGAAAATAAAACTGCCTGTATATTTGCGGTGGGATATGTGTGTTTAAAGTACTTAGTTCTTATTCTAAAGCTAGCTATTTGAACGTAAACCATCTTTAAAATGCATGCTAAACACGACTCGCTTAATCCCACGGATTCCGACCCCATAATACCCATCACTAATCTCGTATACCCCGCTAATCACTGACGTATCCCGATCATAAATTGTAAGAAAATCTTGCACTTGGACTTAAAAATTAAGAAGAAAAAAGGATACAGGCGAGTATGCCTTCTGGCTTCAATTTTTTTTCTCTTAGGAACGCGATGATTGAGATCTCCTCCTGCTGGAAAAGCAAGGTGAAGATTCAGGAACATGGCCTGCGACCCGCGTGGAACACGAGAGCAGTGTCGCATAACGATACAGGAACATGCACGTGGGGATTAATGTATGTTGAGGTGCTTATTTCGAGGATTAAGATAACAAAAACTAAGCCGAGGCATGGCTTTCCAAGGGAGAGAAAGCTGGCAGTCGATCATCGAGGGATGGACAGTTTGAATAGCATTCGTCCCGAACATGTGTGTCAGTAAGATTGGCAATCTTTGGAGGGTATCACCTACCGGTACTATTGACAATGATGTAGCATTTTAAAAATCGAGTGCTTTGAATCACGGAGCTATCGATGCCGATCGAGATGCGCAAAAGTTACTGTAATCCTCTCTCTTCTTTTTTTAATCATGAATAGATGCGCAAAAGTTGTTGTAATCCCCTCTCTTATTTTTTCAATCATGAATAAGTATTAGAATAGAGAATCGGGGAAGATATTAAAGGGAGTTAGTCGACGATTGCTCTTGTTTAGATGTTGAATAAAGGCAAAGATCAGTATGAGAACATGAATTAACACAAAACGCTCGAAATCTTTTATAAATATAGGATTTCTGATAAAATACAGTCATGCACGAACTATTTAAGTACAAAATATGTTTTGTGTCTTGGGGCAGAATATTTAATTCTCTAAAGTTGACGGCAAAAACATTTCTTCTTTCCTCTAGATCTTGAAAGGCTGAAAGTGGGTCCAAGTCCAATCGCCAACTTTATGCTTAAGAAATGATTATGGACGATGATCACTGTTGTACACCATAAAATATACCCTTTATCATTCATTTTGATTTGATCCCCATCTTATCTAACCCACAAAATTAACGTACTACTTGATGAGTCTAGGATTTATTTACCTAAATTTAGATTCGCTCATCATAAGTAAACTAAATGAATCCATACCTTAGAAAATAAATATAAGCTTATATTGAGATTCTAAATCTCTCTCATTATCTCTCGATTTAAAATCTAGAATCTACACATACTTCGAGAAATGGTCCATGCATATTTATTGTCAGGGACAACAAGATCAAGTTGGTAAGGATCAAAATATTTTTTATTTTTTATTTTTAATTTTTTAGTCACTTTCTATGATCATTGAAGCAATTAAATAAAGTCATATATAAGTTAAACAAGATAATTAAAATCAAATGAACAAAAAAGATGTGCCAATATGGGTTGAATTCTAAAAAGTGGCCAAAACGTATAAAAAGATGATTTATGAGGTCAAAAATATAGTAACTAATCCATTTTTTAATTTCAAAAAGAAAATTGGGCTAGGCTTGAATCAACCCGACACTGATCGATTCATTTAGTCCGATATGAGGCATTTTCTTGTATGATCAATACGGCCAAGAAATTTCTTGAGACCTAACCTGTGCTTGCCCCTATTGACAGGTACTTATTTCTGGGATAAATATAAAAAATATCTATTGATCTGACTATTGCTTGAAAATTTTGTATATAAAAGAGAATTGGCCATGTTAGCGGCAATAAAGTCCACCTGTGGTCATCGTGTTTAGTGGCGGTAGGCAAGTGTCGAGAGACAACTTAACTGTGCTCGGTATCTATGACTAATAACGAGGGTCATTTGTGCTAAAAACACATGGATGACTATCTAGAAGTTCCAGCTTATTGTAGTCACTAGGGTTAACTTTTGAAGATTTATAACGAACGAAAGCACAAAAAATGTGGAGATGCATGCCCCAAATTGGTAAAAGGATAGTGCACATCAAAATCGAGTAGGGGCATTTATATTTCATTATAGAACTCCACAACATGTTCAAAGTGGGGTTAAGGGGAACAAAACCATGTTTTCCACATGGGGTTCATTGAAATGAAAGGGGTTAGATCTCAATTTTTCTCCGCAATGAAGGTAATGACCGGTACGTGAGTTCCGATGATTGGTTTAAATGCGTTTTCCAACCATCTTAAGCTCCCTTTATATATGCATGCCCCAAATTGTTAAAAAGATAGTGCATATCAAAATTGAGTATGGGCATTTATATTTCATTATAAAACTCCACAACATGTTCAAAGTGGGGTTAAGGGGAACAAAACCACATTTTCCACACGGGGTTCATTGAAATGAAAGGGGCTAGATCTCAATTTTTCTCTGCAATGAAGGTAATGAACGGTATGTGAGTTCCGATGATGGGTTTAAATGTGTTTTCCAACCATCTTAAGCTCCCTTTATAGTACGAAAAATAAATAATTTAGAAAACATTTATCGAATAATGATTATTCATATAGTTCGAAATAATTAATCAATAAAAAATATTTTTATTATTGATAATAATTTATATTTAAATATTTTCGTGAAAGATAAAAATAGTGGTATTAACGATCATTTTAATTTTTTTTTAATTATTAATATTTCAGAGATAATTAGCGCCTCAGAAACGCCCAAAAAGAACCGTGCTTCGCGTGTCTCATGGTCCCCTGCTGGATCACGTCATATCAGAGTCAATTGAGGCAAAGGACGCAACCACTAGGCAGCGGGCACGTCGCATTGGTCCCCTGCTGGATCACGTCACGGTCGATTGGGGCCATTGGATCCACGAACCCGAAATAGAATGACAGAAAAGCCACTTTAGTAGTCCGCCTAAAAATAATCATGGGACCATCAATGATCCTCTTTTGTAATTTGCCAAGAAAGAAAAGCCACTTTAGTGATTCCACCCAAAAATATTCATGAAAATAATCGATGGTCCTCTCTGGTAATTAGCCAAGAGAACACAAGTGTTGGTGTTGTAACTATTTTTTCAATTTGATTGCCATGTGCCATATTACTTTATAATCGATCATTTGAGTACTGAAACATTTTAAAAATGTTGACGACAAGTGTTATATCACGCCGTGTTTCCAACATCTAGGTGAATATTGTTTAAATATTTTAGTACTTAAGTTATTGATTGAAAATCATGTTTCTTAAGTTTTTTTTTTTTTAAGTTACACATCAAGTAGTTGAAAAAAAATTATGACATTCAAGTGAAGTCCCAATTTAGACCAATTTTTTTTTATACCATTAATGCCCCAAATCTGACCTTCATTAAATTTCCATCAAGTTTCCACCAAGTACGGATGGAATGACACTTCAAATTGTTAAAGGCAATCATTGGACCGCAACTTAACAGGGATCGGATTTAGATACTGACTTAAAGTTGCGCTTTGTTTATAAGACAACAAAAGATTTGGATTCGAATTCGAACATCACCTAGAGTTGGTGTTTTAATTATGAAACAAAAAGTAAATTTGGTCATGAATCAAGACGCGAGTCATGATGCTTTTTTATGAGGCAAAGAAAAAAAAATTCAGGTCAGGTCACATGTTTTTTCAATCCTAGTGGGGGCATGCGTACGAATGCTTCGGATTGATGGCACCTGTTCATTGATCGGGTCTACTCACGAGGTGCTGTATCGTGCATTTTTTTAGAAGGGGACGAAAGTATGCAAAGCAATCAGAGAAGTAGATTGGAAAAAAAAAATTGAAAGGGCTGTGAATCTACGACCACTCATTCTTCTCACCACCAAAGGGGACAAAAAACTCTCAACGGAAAATATGTTCAATGGAAATGAAATTGGATAAGTATTTTAGGTTCTTTCTTTTTTACATAAAACTCAAAATTTAGAAAATATTTTTTAAATAGTTAATGACGTGGCTTGAAAAATTAGTTAACGGAAAATATGTTCATCATCAGTTATGATGGATACCTAATTATTTTTGTAAGTGATGAAAATATTATTTATTTATTTATTTTCATAAACAATAAAAATTATTATTTTTTAGAAAAATATATTCCGAATCTCGAGTGAAAGCTTTCTCCGGCGTCGTGTTACAGATGGTGTTAGAAACTTTGCTAGTGTAGCAATGGAGACTTGAAGCAAATAAGCAAAGCAAGGGAGCAGAGGACCATATGCATCATGAAGCTCTCAAACCGTTTCACTGAGAGTATGTACCTAGCATTTTGCGTAGGCATCGACTACTGGTCTATCGATATATCCTAGGACGATGATTCTAAACTTCTTTCGATGTTTTGCTTTGAGGAAGTGCACGTTATTTAATGGATTGTTTGTTGGACAAGCAAGATCCCTTGAGCGAGAACAGAAGGACAGGCAAGCGACTTCTTGCCCCCCATGCAAATTTACATCGATACGACAATTTCCTTCTCAAGGGAACTGTTGAATATGTCTCAAGTTTGAGATCGTAATGAAACCGAACTAACGAAAATACGTGAAGTCGACCACGTACGAGTCAAAGCAGCGCATGTGAATTGGCCGAAATTGTCAGAAGAAGATTGCATGTGGATCTATAAGCCGCAAGCGTGAAGAATGAGGCTAGAAGGGAGCGTGCAGCCGCGAGAGGGGAAGTTTATTATTTTATTCTACCTCTTTAATTGCGTGCACATGGACGTGCATGTGTCACGGACTTGAAAGAGAGTTGACCCGAGAGGTTCCTGGAGGTTGACCGTGACTCATCCATAGAGGACCTCCTGCTTTCACTTGGATTCCCATCAAGACTTCTCCCGAAGATTTCCAAGGGCTGACATCACCGTCATTACGTCTGATTCTAGAAGTCTCCTTTCATTAATGTCGGTAGCTGATAGTTAAACATTTATGTCGGTAATTGAGGTAGTGCGATCTCGTCTGCCAGTTGAATTATAGATCAATGGTTGTAAGCTGAGGCCCTCGACTATAAGAAGAGGTGTCCTATTTTATTTGGAAGCATCTACTACTTCTGCAATACAAAGCAAACTTCTTTCCAGAGCTCTTCTCTCTAGATTCTTTCTCTCTCTACACTCTGGGTAAGGCGAGCAAGTGAGCGTTCAATTGAACAAAGCTTGGCTTAGGTGTTTCGGTGATCCAAATCGATCCTAAAGTGCCCGAGTCACCGCGCGGTCACAATCCTAATCGATCAGCCTGTAACAAGTGGTATCAGAGCGTAAAGAGAGATCCGTTTCCAAGAGATTGAAAAGCGCCTACTATTTGAAAGAATGTCAAGCCAAGAAGCGGCTATGGAGGGAGAGGCCGTGCAAATCAAAGAGACCCGCGACCGATCAAAGAAGAGAGAAACCTCGATGGATGCTGCGGCTACGTTCGATAAGAAGATCGGGAAGGTCCAGAGTGCCGTGCTCAAGCTCATGGAAGGTCTTGACGATGTGCGAGACCGAATCATGGAGGTTGAGGGCTCGCTCCGTGAGGACTTCACGACTGGCATCAACCAAGCTACGGCTCTGTTGTACGACAATGACGAAGCTCTCGAAGCATCGGTCGATGGTTTGAACGAGCGCATCCAAGGGATCGAAGAGGTAAGCTCGTGTAGGGAAGAGGTCGAAGCCATGAAGGCAGAGATCCAAGAGGTCAAGATCGAGCTTGCCCTATGCAAGCTAAGCATCACGAACGGTGCAGTGCCTACTACTCAAGCGGTGCCCAAAATTGAGGTGTCGAAACCCAAAGAATTCAAAGGCAACCGATCCGCCCAAGAGGTGGACAACTTCGTGTGGAGCATGGAGTAATACTTTGCGCTGTCAACATCTGAAACGAGTCGATCAAGGTACGAACCGCTTCCATGTTCCTTACTGATACGGCAATACTTTGGTGACGCAATAGGTGTGATGAGATTAGACGCGGTGCCGATCCCATAAGCACGTGGGACGACTTCGTGAGAGAGTTCCGTGACTACTTTTTCCCCGAGTTCACTTAACAAGAAGCCCGTAGCAAATTTCATCGTCTCGAGCAAAGAGGTGCGATCCGAGAGTACGTGAAGGAGTTCACGGAGCTCAAACTCCAAATTCGCAACCTAAGCGAATAGGAGGCTCTCGGAGCGTTCATGGATGGATTGAAGCCATGGGCACTTCTCGAGCTCAAGAGACAGGACGTAAGTAGTCTTGCGCGAGCACTAAGCGTGGCTGAGTCGCTCGTTAACCTCACCAAAGCCGAACCAAGGAGTAGACAAAGAGATTGGAGGTAGGCTCGACCCGAAGATGAAGGAAGAAACATTCCCCGAGGCGCGCCCGATCAAAGCAACCGAGTCAAGACGTGGGGAGAAGGGTCTTCCAAGCCATCCTTCCAAAGGGGTCAACCATCGACGGACTACACGAGTAAGTTCGATCAACCTCCGCCTTCTCCTTGTTTCATATGCAAAGGTCTACATTGGACCCAAAAATGCCCAAAGAATGGTCGAATCAACGCCCTCCTAGCCATCGAAGAGGTGGAGGAGGAGCCCAAAGAAAAGAGGTAGCAAATCCAACTTGGAGGCGTGAAGACAATTAACTCCGTCCGAGCTCGATTGCTGTCCAAAGAAGGAATTACGCCGAACACGGACATGTTCTTTGTGGAGGTCGAAGTGTGCGGCCGAACGCTTTACGCTTTGGTCGACACTGGCGCGTCCAACATGTTCATATCGACCGAGGTTGCAAAGGCCTTGAAACTTCATGTGGAGCCAACTGGGAAGACGTTCAAGCAGATCAACTCGGAAGGTGTCCATGGCGTAGGGTCGACTTCGGATGTAGATGTCAAAATTGGCGGATGGAATGGCAATATGGATTTCGAGGTAATCCCTCTCGATGATTAAGATCTCATCATTGGTATTCAATTCTTCCAAAGTGTGAGATCCATGATCGACATGAGGACCAAGTGCCTCGTGATCCACGACCCGAAATACCCGACGACGATCCCTATGATCAAAGGGGTGATCGATACCAAGACCATCGCGTCAATCCGACGCCTCGACAAGAACTTGAAATCCATGAAGCAACTAAACAAGCTGGCCAAGGTGAAGCTGAAGGTAGAGTTGGATCCTACTCCAACACACGCCATGCCAATCCAAGTGCTCTTCCTTGAGGTTGTGTGCGCTCCGCATGCTCCATCCAAGCCGAAGATGGAGCCGTGTGCCAAGTCCGAGTTCATCATAGAAGGTTGCGGTCATTTGTATGTGAGCGTCCGCACCAAACAAAACCGAAACAAAAGAGCCCGTGCCAAAGCCCGTGTTTGTGCCAAGAAGGCCACCTGTCAAGCTGTGAGCGACAAGGATGTTGCTCGATTGAGTGGGGGAGAATGTCACGGGCCGAAAGAAAGTCGACCCGAGAGGTTCCTAGAGGTTGATTGTGACTCATCCGTGGAGGACCTCCTGCTTTCACTTGGATTCCCATCAAGACTTCTCCCGGAGATTTCCAAGTATGGACATCACCGTCATTACGCCTGATTCTAGAAGTCTCATTTCATTAATGTTAGTAGCTGGTAGTTAAACATTTATGTCGGTAGTTGAGATGGTGCGATCTCGTCCGCCAGTTGAATTCTAGATCAATGGTTGTAAACTGAGGCCCTTGACTATAAGAAGGGGTGTCCTCCTTCATTTGGAAGCATCCACTACTTCTGCAACACAAAGCAAACTTCTTTCCAAAGATCTTCTCTCTAAATTCTTTCTCTCTCTATGATCCGGGTAAGGCGAACAAGTGAGCGTTCGATCGAGCAAGGCTTGGCTTAGGTGCTTCGGTGATCCAAATCGATCCTAAAATGCCCAAGTCGCCGCGCGGTCACGATCCTAATCGATCGGCCCGTGACACATGCATGGCAAGTAATGGACATAGAAGACCAAGGCCAAAAGTAAAAAGTTGTGGGCTTGTTTTGTCTTCTTTCATTAACTCATTGTTTCTTTCCTTAGCTATTTGTTTATTCAGCTGAAGCCAACGGAAGGAACAAAGGATAAAATATTACTTAAAGGAGTTGAACGTCATGGAGATGATCTTGGAAGACGGCGGCCATCCTTCTTTCGCGCTTAAATTATGGGCGCACGTTTTCTGCCTCCTTAAATGCAAAGTGTGCATGCGTGCCCGTGAATTTTGGTGGGCGTCGGTGTTGATTGTGGGTGCTTGAATGGCTTCACATTTTCTGTCTCGTTTCGCCCTTAAAAGGCATAGGAGCGAAGGAGAAGATTACGCTAAGTTATTTCGGTGGCCGAGAGAGCTGTAGAGCTAGTGAGAGAAGTCGTGAGACTTCCTATAGAGGCAGCAGCTCTCGGCAGAGAGGATTTTCTCGTTGTAATTATACCCGAGTGTTTTAGCTAGTTAAATTCTTATGAGTAGAATTTGTATAATTTCTTGAGTGATGTTTCACTAGGAATTGTGAGGGGCTAAACACTATGTGAGTTATTTGGGTATAATTTGGGGCTGGGAAACACTGAGAGTGTGTTTGAGTACACGAGTGATTGTAATCTTTGGTGTATCGTTGTTTCTATAGTGAAATTCCATACTGCTCTCTCCATGGACGTAGGTTCCGATATTCGGACCGAACCACATAAATCCAGTATCTGATTCTCTTTCCTTCATTCCAACTAATTTATCCGATTCGCTTAGTCCGTATTCCGCACGCGGGCAACAAGTGGTATCAAAGCCCGGCTTGGCTGACGTGAAGCAAATCGGTGACGATGGAAGAAGGAAAGGTGAGAATTGATCGATTTGATGGGAATGATTTTGCTTTCTAGAAGATGCAGATTGAAGATTGTCTGTACCAAAGAAATTTGCATTTGCCCTTATATGGAGAGAAACCGGACTCGATGAAGGATGCCGAGTGGGAATTGCTGGATAGACAAGCGATGGGTGTTATTCGACTGATGTTGACTCGTAACATCGCATTTAACATTGTAAAGGAGAAAACCACTGTGGAACTAATGAAAGCCCTGTCGAATATGTACGAGAAACCCTCTGTGATTAATAAGGTCTATTTAATGAGATGTCTGTTTCACTTAAAGATGGACGATGGTACGTTAGTAGCTGAACATATCAATGAATTCAATGAGGTCGTTAACCTATTGAGTTCGGTTGAGATTAACTTTGAAGATGAGGTACGTGCATTGATTCTATTATCCTCATTACCTAATAGTTGGAATACTACTGTTACTGCTGTTAGTAATTCTTCCGGGTCAAGAAATTTGACGTTTGATGAGGTTTGCGATTTGATCCTGAGTAAAAACATTCGTAGGAAAGAATCTAGTGAACCCGTGTCTACTGCTTTAGTAGGTGAAAGTAGATGAAGAACTAGCACACGTGTTAGCAAGAACATGAACAGACGTAATCAGTTTAGGACTGGTAGACAGTCTAGGACTGGTAGAGTTGTCTGTTGGAATTGTGGCAATAGTGGGCATCGTAGAAGAGACTGTTTTAAGCTGAAAAATGAAAAAGGTAAGGGAATTAGAGTTGAGTCTACAAATAATGTTACGGTTGTAGTTGAGAATGATTCTGATGGTGTCGATTGTGTCTTGTCTGTTACTGGGGATTCGTCATTTGATGGATGGATAATGGATTCTGGTTGTTCATTTCACGTTATACCCACTTATCAGTGCACGGGTAGTGGTAAAGTGCAGTTAGGGAACAACGCTGAGTGCGATATTGTGGGTGTTGGTGATGTTAAAATCAGAATGCATAATTGTATTGTGAGGACACTAACTAGAGTAAGACACGTTCCAGAATTGAAAAAGAACTTAATTTCCTTGGGTGCCCTAGATTCAGCTGGTTGCAGGTATTCTTCAGACGGTGGAATTCTGAAGGTTGTTCGAGGTGCCCTAGTGATAATGAAAGGAATCAAACATGGAGGCCTGTATAAATTTCAAGTTGAGACAATGACAGGTTTCGCCCCAAAGACGTTGGATGCATCTGTTCAAGAGTCTATTGACTGCTTGAGGAAGACCTAGGTGTTTGTACCAATGCACAAGTTTGATACTGGTGTCAGGATCACGTGGTCGAGAGCTTTGATTGAGACGGGGACTAATAAGTTGATCAAGCATGTGTGGACTGACAATAGCATGGAGTTCTGCTCGAAACTAGCAAATAAATTCTGCATGACAGAGGGCATAGTGAAACACCGCACTAGTGCTAGTAAATCACAACAATTTGCAGAATTGATGAGCATAACATTACTAGAGACGGCCCGTAAAATGATCTCTAGTGCTGGTGTTGCTAGGAGAATCCTAGCTGATGTGCTTAGTACGATAAGCTGCCTAGTTAATAGATCTCCATCAACTGCTATTAAATGGTGGACTCCTGATGAAGTGTGGTCAGGTAACGTTGCTAGTTATTCTATTTTTAGAATGTTTGATTGCTTGTGTTATTTTCGAGTAAGTGATGGTAAGCTTGATGGTAGGGCAATGTGCATATTCCATGGCTATGCACAAGTGAGTGGGGCGATTAGTTGTGGTGCTCAGATATAAATTCACCTGTTGACAACAGAAAAGTTACCCTTGACAAGTCTCCAATACTTTTGGTTGGGAGTGTTTGTGGCAATGTTAATACGGATCTGGGCGGTGTTCAGCTCAAGGTGGAGTTGCAACCAGAAACTCCTGAGGTAACGGATACTAGCGAAATAATCGACACGGATGATGCTTGTAGCGAGGTGGAGCCAATAGAGCCAACGGTTGCTGTAGCTGCTAAATTTGACAAGGTACGGTTCGACCTTTTGTCAGATATGGAAGCAATGATAGTTTTGCTTTATCTGTGATACAAGAGGTTATGTCAGAAAATCCTTGTGGAGTAACTAATTATGCAAGTGGAGTTGGTGTCTTGATGAGGTCCACGGTTATGGGAAAGTTCAAGCGTGGCTTGAACTTGGAAGTACCCTATGGCGATTGAGCCCGTTGGGGCTAGTAGTAGCGAGGTGTCCACTGAAGCGATTATGATTTGGCTCAAACGTCGAGCTAAGGTGAAGATTGTTGAATATGTCTTGAGTTTGAGCTCGTGATGAAATTGGACTAACGAAAATACATGAAGTCAACCATGTACGAGTCAAAGCAGCGCATTTGAATTGGCCGAAATTGTCAAAAGAAGATTTCATGCGGATCTATGAGCCGCAAACGTGAAGAATGAGGCTAGAAGGGAGCGTGCAGACACGTGAGGGGAAGTCCATTATTTTATTCTACCTCTTTAATTGCATGCACATGGACGTGCATGCATGGCAAGAAATGGACGTAGAAGACTAAGGCCAAAAGTAAAAAGTTGTGAGCTTGTTTTGTCTTCTTTCATTAACTCCTTGTTTCTTTCCTTAGCTATTTGTTTATTCAGCTGAAGCCAACAAAAGGAAAGAAAGGGTAAAATATTACTTGAAGGAGTTGAACGTCGTGGAGATGATATTGGAAGACGATGGCCATCCTTCTTTCGCGCTTAAATTATGGGCGCGCGTTTTCTGCCTCATTAAATGCAAAGTGTGCATGCGTGCCCGTGAATTTTGGTAGGCATCGGTGCTGATTGTGGGCGCCTGAATGGCTTCACATTTTGTCTTGTTTCGCCCTTAAAAGGCAGAGGAGCAAAGGAGAAAATTGCGCTGAGTTATTTCGATGGCCGAGAGAGAGCTGTAGAGCTGGTGAGAGAAGTCGTGAGACTTCCTGTAGAGGCAGCAACTCTCGGCAGAGAGGATTTTCTCGTTATAATTATACCCGAGTGTTTTAGCCAATTAAATTTTTGTGAATAGAATTTGTATAATTCCTTGAGTGAGGTTTCACTAGGAATTGTCAGGGACTAAACACTGTATGAGTTATTTAGGTGTAATTTGGGACTGGGAAACACTGAGAGTGTGTTTGAGTACTCAAGTGATTGTAATCTCCGGTGTATCGTTTGTTTCGGTGTATCGTTTGTTTCTATAGTAGAATTCCGTACTGCTCTCCCTGTGGACGTAAGTTTCAATATTCGGACCGAATCACATAAATCCGGTGTTCGATTCCCTTTCCTTCATTCCGACTAATTTATCCAATTCGCTTGGTCCGTATTCCGCACCCGCGCAACAGGAACAAAGGAAAAAGAATGGCATATAGTTTACATTCAGGTCCTCCGGTGATCTGCTGAATTGACGTCGCAGAGTATGATGCCACGGACCTTCCCCCTTTCGAGTTCCCTAAGTTGTGACGAGCAAATGCCTTGCAGCCAAGTTCGAGAATCGCGAAGACTGTCATTAAGAAGCATCGAAACAATTCACAATCTCTACTCTGCTTTCTGATTCGCGCAAGTTCCGGCAGGAGTTTGAGGGATTCACAGTTCAACATTCTGTTCTTAGCGAGCCACTGCTCGAAATTGGACGGTTCGAGCAGCAAAACAGCGCTCCAAGGACAGAACGGAATACACTTAGTTCCATTGTACTGTATAAAGAATTCGCATCTAAACTAAAAAGCTAGGTGATTCTCATGGGGAGTTTGCCATCAGAGTGGAAGGAAGCGACAGCAAGAGAAGCTATTCAGATCCGCGACGTGGATGCGAACTGAACTGCATTACATCAGCAAACCGCACAGCCGTCTGGCAGCAGCAACGGCAGTCCTCGTCGCTACTGATGACAGCTGAACATTGGCTTCCAGTTGAACTGGAATTAGCTAAAAGTAGGCCAATCCTCTTTGGTGCAATGAGCAGATTCTAAACATTCACCCCAACGAGAGAACCGACAAGCATCACTTCTTGCTGTGGGGATGGAAAAGAGGACAAAAGAGCCTCTTGAAGTACACTGTCAACTTGCCCGCTTGGGGAGAGGGGGGATATCTGCGAGCGTGAAGGAGAAGGTGAAAAGTTTCTCTTCGTGCGCTGCGCGAGTGTGGGTATCTTGAAGTGTAAGAGTCCCACATCGACTAGCAATACCTCGCAGGCTCTTTGGGCTTTCAATAAATAAGGAGCTCGTGCTTACTCTTCAAACTACGCAGCCGCGCGGTGAGCACAGAGCGAACTATTCTTTCGCCTTTTACTAAAGAATACCGTGTGCGCGCCGCAAACAGCGGCATACGCCAATTTTTGGAGGGCTCTTCTCTTCGGAGGGGGCCACACCAAGTCAAGTTTAAAATTAGGCGATCTGGTTCCCGTTTAACACGTATGGGGCATTGGCCGGACGGTGGGTACGGTGTTTGTCTATGAAGTTGGCATTGGAAGGTTTGTTCTTTGGACGGTCAGAATTTGTAACGGGGATTTCATTATGAAGAAAATGAAAGAAATTTAGCGTGTTATGTATTAACGCAAGTCGACATGAGTTGGCCTGTGTTTGGTCAAACCTGTGTTTGGTCAAATATGGTATTTTGCTACTTCACTCTTAAGTTTGCCTTTTTATCGAGCTCGAACCACCAAGATAAATCGTGCACGGTGATTTCAGCCCCTCAAGTAGAATCTCTCCTGATGCACTTTTAACTAACTGCAACATGTTGGGACGAATGGCTATAATAAAAGCAAGGGTTCTGTACTAAGATGAGGATGTACACCACTCTTAATGGTTACACGAATGGGAAGTCGCCTTCTTAATTAGCCATGACACTTTCATCACCAATGATGCATTGAATAACAAGTTTCTTTTGTGGAATGAATACATATATAAGTCTTTTAAGTCTTTGTTGAGCAGCTTTTCTTAAATATCTATTGGTGAGAAAAGTCTCAGCAAAATGATAAAGCCCCAAGCCTGCCCAATTCCCACCAACATGGGGGCTGTTCTCTGTAGCCGAGAGGGAACTTCACGCAGTATTGCACAGAGGAATGTTGAGATCAGTAGCCAATCATCTTCGGCAGTATGCGAGAATAGGCCTGTTCAATTTGGAGGGAAAATAAGACCATGCAGTCTCTTTAAAGAACAGAAATCTTCAGCTGGTTAATCCTGTAGATCCCACTCCACCCGGTCTATTTTATCTGAAAATATCGGGAGAAACCCAGGCCAAGAACGTGTCCATGTTCCTCTCCCCATCAAAAATTGTCCATGGAGTGGCCTTTATTGTACATGGGATCTCAATGTAAAATCAACGAGGCATGATGACATCTTGCCCTGGGCCACTGAAATACGAGTGATTGATGTTCCCTTTGGCAGCAGATCTCACAGACTGTTACCTCAGCAATCAACTGAATTATCTTCTTCTATAAATCAATCCACAGCACTCAGTTCAACAATTATGAGCTCATTTTTTGGCTTTCCGGGCAAGAAAACGTTCTCTCGCTGCCTGAATTCTGCTTTCGTTGTCAGGCAGAACCTTAGCTGGGCTAACATCTTCCTTTGGCAAGAATGCTGATTTCCCATCATTTCCCTCCTCAGTTTGACTATATCCTCCACTGCTTAAGAGAGACATACGTCACAAACAAAAGAGAATCAACACGTTACGTGTTATGGGACATTGTGAAAACAGAACTACAATCGCGTTACCTTAGCTTATTGACATTCACTTTCTCGAGCTTCCTTAAAATGGGAACGACCCATTTCATGTCAATTGCACACACATTACGCATGAAAGGGCGTGAGGTGGTAATCAACTCATGGTAGACGGCAAAGTCTGGGTACATTCCCTGTTCATCTGTCCCTAGCACCGAGGAAGGATGTACCTAAAAGAAAAAGTACTTCAACATCAATTTTTTCCACTGCAATAGTACAGGCACACAGATACAAAAATAGAAGACCGGCTTCCACTTAACTTACTAATCCCTATGATTTAACTCTTTTCCTATTTAAGCACTTTGTTCTGATACTCGGTACTGAGCTGTGGGAACTATCCCTAGTAAGAATGAATATAGTGAAGTTTGGATGAATGTCTCTATGGTAGTAATGTCAGCATGTTCAGTAGCAGCAGCAAAATGTTTATGAGTACCTGAACTAGCTGGGATTTAAATCCTATCGTACGATATCCGTTGTGGAGAGTCATTCTTTCTGCAAGCTGATTTGCAAAACCCACACATAGAACCTTCCTCAAGTTCCTATAATCATCCCTTCTCTCTTTCCTACTTTCAGATGTCCGTACATCTAGAGTTCCTGTTTCAGGCGAAAATGGGAAAAGAATGCTCAATTATATACAACCAGAAGAGCATCTGTTAGATGATATAACAACCTAGCAGTTCTAGACACAAAAATGCCATAGGAATTGAAAAAGCACACAAAGCTATGCCAAAGCACACAGTTTTGGCACGAAATTTTTAATAGGACTGGGTTGGGAGCTAAAGCTGGTCATACAAAAGAACCTCGGCCAGTTTACATGTGGATTCTCAAAAAAAATAAAAGTCACACACACTGATAGGGCCCATCAAGAGGCATTATTACAGGTAATGATATTCTAGTATCGGCTTTAAGTAGGTAAAAAATTCATGGGGAATCCTCCCCTCCCCCCCCCCCCCCCCCCCCCCCCAAAAAAAACACAAAAAAAAAAAGATCCCCACCGCAGCCCCGCGCATCTCCTGAAAGGAATTTTGTTAATCATTCAGGTAAAAAGAATCTCTGATTGACAGTCATTTTGTGTGTGTGTGTGTGTGTGTGTGTGTGTGTGTGTGTGTGTGTGTTACACAAAAAGATAAATTTTATTTCACAGCACAATCTGCACGCACTTAGAAGCTAAGTTATCACAAAGAATTTATTGAGAAAATACATTACATAATGCAGCTTGACTTTTTTACAATAGAGAGTACGTCAACATGGACATAAATATTGTCTTGTGAATGCTGCATATGGGCGTGTCATTAGGACGACTTGTAGGTGCCACTAAAACATACCGCCTGATTTGAACCCTAAAAGCTGCTCCCTAAACTTAGAATTTTGGTTCTCGATTCAGCATTTATGAGTTATATAGAATCTCTTCCAGATGCAACTATATATATAGACTGATTAGTACAGCTGGTTTGCTCAAAAAAGCGAAATTCTGTATAACAATGCAAACTGACCTTTTGCTTTTTTTTGCATTATCTGGCATAACTGCTTCCGAACATCTTTGACAAACAGCATCCCCCGAACCTGCAAATGATCAAAATTATGCAGAGCCATCATATCAAGTTTTTGTAACCATTTCCTCCCTCCTCTCACAATGTTTCATATACATAACAATGGAAATTATGCACTCATCAATACTTTGAAGGTATAAGGTTTGTTTTTGCAAGATCATTTGACCTAGAAACTACAACTAATGTCATCTAAAGATATTTCCTGCTTCCTGAAGTTGAAGTTAGACAAATACCTGTAAATTATTTTCCTTGCACCAACCAATATCATAATCATTTTGATCCCACTGCTCAAAAATTTGCAGCAATTGAATGTGATCTCCCAAGCCAGATCCATCAGGAAGATCTGCACTGTGTCTTCTCTTCTTTTCAGTACCTTTGCTGTGATCATAATTAATTCATCACTTATTTGGTGAAATGAATGATGGTTACTTCACCAGATTAACTTCAAGCTGGATGCTCAACTTTCAGAGTGACTTATAGTTGGTCCTCTCATTTTTCACATCTGACATGCCAGACTCATTTGAAAACAATAGATTCATTTTTAAGATATAATGGTGATAAGTGTCATTTTGGCTGTGAAGCTGGGATGACGATGGTCCTGGTGGTCAGCCCTCCGACATCAACAAACATATCTTTCAAAGAAAGGTGTAACAGGCTAAAATGTACGATTTCCATGAACATTCAAGACGAAAAACTTACAGTTCAACTTTGCAGGAAGTGAAGGTACTTATCTACCAATTTTGTTATCGGTGGAGGGGAAGCCAAACTTCATATCTACCAATTTTGTAATCGGTGGAGTTCAGAGTGTGATTAATAGAGGGGTAGGCCAAAATTCATGGAAACTAATAATTATCTACCAATATTGTGATTTCTCCAATTCCGGATTCCAACATACAAAGATGTTGAGTTGTCAAGTTCTGAGCATCTGCTGCAGAGTGCAAACCAGTACTTATCTACCCATTTTGCAATTTCTCCACTCTCCTCTTTGTGCAGTATCATGAGGCACTTGATACAACTCCCAATTTTTGAAGCTGAAAATAATCTAATAACATGCAGAATCAGGGACAGTTGAAGACATTCAGAAACTGACCTTCGACCAGGAAGCAGAGAAGTCTCTGCAGATAACATGGCAGCAATTGTCAAGGCCTGGGATAGGCAACCATACTCATTAGCTTCCATCAATGTTCTTGAGAGTGAAGGCTCCAAAGGAAGTTCTGCATTAATTTCAGAAAATAGATAAAGAACCAAGTGAATGTATTTACAAGAGATGACACTCCACATAGAAACACTTCTAGAGCTTCACCGCTATAGCACAAAAAGGAAAAGATTTTGTATAACCTATTAGGACAGCACAAATTTACTTCAATTTCTTAAAACGTGATATTATTGCAACAGCATTGATGGTGGCAGCATGCCATTATTGTTCAACTGTATTCTTTTCCCGAAATTGTGGATATTGTGAGAGCAATCTGTGAGAAGCGGTGGACAAAGTCAAAAAGACAATTACAGTTTCTTTCACAAGAAAGCAAAGTTGCACCACTATACCATTGCATGAGACAAAACACGGAGAAAACAATCCATGAAGAAGTCTCTCTACTAATGAAAAAATAATAATTTGAATACACGGAGAAGTCTCTCTACCGATAGACAAATAATGATACAACAACAGGGTTTTACCAAAGGGAATCAATTTGAAAAATTATAATCTTCTAACTTTTGCTTGTAACTTTTTGGGTTTAACTGTAACTTTTGACTTTTGTTTTCAGCTATATACTTTTACTGAGTCTAGGTTGAGGAAAGGAAGTTCTCCGAATAACCATATTTGAGGGTCAAGTGTGGGATATTATGGAGGATCCATGTAATCGATCGTAATTCTTTTCCTATTTCTACTATTTTTGTGGCTTCAACTCAAAAAAAATAGAAGAAAGAACGATCTAACTTTACCTTTCGCTATTGAAAAGAAAATTTCTATTTTTCACATTTATTTCTGTTAAAAGCCAAAGTAGAAAGTTCAAAGCTGGTGGAGCAAATTATGCTTTTGGCTTTTAAAGTTGCCAATTAATTCTGGATAGCTTAGTCAACAGCAGAATTTGTGAACAAACACCCCCCCCCCCAAAAAAAAACACCAAATAAAAATAAAAGAAAAGAAAAACCCCACAAGTACCATTATATATGCAACTGGAAAAAAAGTTGTTGCGTTACTTCACAAAAATCTGGAACCAAAAATTTTTTAAAGGCCATTTTTCCAATCACACTAATTATGGTTAAACTTTGAAGCATTCCATTTGTTTCTTATGAAAGATAGCAGCATGTTCTCAAGTATTGTGGAAAGAGTCACAACTTATACCAATGATTAAGCTATCCTGTAATGACAGGAATGCACTCTGGCGCATAGACAGTTATTCGAAGCAGAGCACACTTAAAAGGATGAAATGCATTACCGGCCATTGTCCGTCCAATGCTTGTAATTGATCCATTTTCATCAATTGCATCAATAAGGTATAACTGCTTTAAAGCATCTTCTAAAGAACCATCTGCAGTACATTCAATATGTCATAAGACCCACAGAAAAAAAAGTATAACTCGAGAACATGAAAAGGTTTTTTGAGCTATATGCTATCCCTTTTTGAGATTTCTGATCACTTTCGCCATCGAAAATAGAACCCGATATGGAGCTTTATAGTGTAATTCTTTTCTGCTAATCAATTCATTTTATTCCATATTGGGGAGAAGGGAGCTGATTTTTACTTTCACAAGTGACTTTTAGTCATGAACAGAGATAGAAAAATAATACAAGATATACGAAGAGAAAGCAGAATATATGAACAAACATACATGAAGGAGAATCAAGAAAATCAAATCTTAGGATGTCGATATCAGAAAGATCTAACGACTTCAGATAAAGGACACTGCCAGCCAGAGAAGATCTCTGTATTTCAGGAACCGTTACATCTAGGAATTCATCTTGATAAACCGTGGATGGATATAATCGGTAGCACTTCCCAGGACGTGTCCTTCCAGCACGTCCAGCACGCTGGTCAGCTTGAACTCTGCAAAATTACAAGTCAATAAATGACTGAAAAAATTAAGGAATTACCAAATCCATAAGGGAAATCCAAGAAACAACGAAGCCTCAAGTCCTCAACTCCAAAATACACAGGAAGTTCATTGAGAGCATGCTGTAAAGGCTTCTACTGATTGATCACACATTCAATACCATGTCTCATTCTGTTGAAGATGTTGACAGTTTTAAAATTTAATAGTAATTCACAGACATTCAGGATTACAAGCTCAAGACTGAAGGCCGCAAATTTTTACTCAGCCTTTTCTATGATTAAGAACCCAACCTTGGAATCTTTTCCAAGAGCATATCTGCTCAATTGAATGAGAATTTCTATCACTAATTAAAAGGAAGCAAGGCATTAAATGAACTGCCAAGCAAGATGAGGAAAACAAGATCTAACATTGACAGTATTGTCTGCTTACTTGCTGACTGGAACAACATCAAGGGAATACATTCCAGTGGATGGGTTGTATCCACGCTGTTTCACATAACCAGAATCAATAACATACCTGTCAATTTAAACCAAATGAAAATGTGAGGGCAACTAATTGGCACCAGTACTTCAACTTTCAAAAAAACGAGATAACACAGCTATTGAGTTCTTACTAGAGCTATAACCAAATTGTATTGAGCAACTCAACTACAAGTATGAGTCCATTGGTCAAAAAATAATCCGATCTTTGATTTAAATTTCCATCCTCCATCTCCAACTCTTATACAAAAAATACCCAGGGTCCGGCCAAGAAAATTAACATAAGGAACCAATTCAGCTCCATCTAACTTGATTTCATGCATTTAAAGTAGAATAAGCTCTAAGACTGTTCAAATACTAATTCTCACATTCATCTATCTGCTCAAACTTTAAGATAAGTAGTGGCCTCACGAAGTTCTGTATCCAATTGGAACAGGAGACCAGCATCCACATTTGAATTGAAAATCAATATGCTTTAGTCTTACAGAACATCCCAACTTATGCAGTGGAGAGTGTTAGAGCATTTAAACATTAAATCATGCTTCATTAGCAATTTTAGCTTTTAATAAATTTGTCGTGATCCCATAAGTTTCGGCAGTATGAATGTCAAAAAAAAAAAAAAAAAAAATTCCTATCATAGGATGTGTTTGGCACATAAGAACTCTAGCCAAGAAAACTGACAAGCGTGCAAATTTACTAAAAACTTGTATTCTTTGCCCCACAAATTCGATAGTAACACGGTCAATTCTTTAATCAACAAGCGAACCTAGCTGTATTAACTCTGCAAGGGATCAGAATCATTTGCACTGCAGGTTTGAAGAAGAAGAAAGATTGATGTAGTTAAAATTTTACTTTGTTATAGTCAATTGCAAATTGAGATAGCACCAACAGTTACAGCCTACTTGAGCACATTGAAAATGATAATCACCCACTCCTAAAATACAAGAACTGCTTTACAATAGGACAAAGGAGGATTTATAAGAAACTACAATCTACATTTCAGTACTCTATCTCTTGGCCCTTTAAGCTGATAAAGAAATCCTGATTTCTTGGCTTTTTGAGTATTTATCTCCATTATTCTTCTCTTTTAATTAGATAAATATTTAATTTATTCTCGATAATAAAGCACTAATTAAAAGACATGTCATTATGTCCTAATCATGTAAATCAGCAATTTAAATCTCACACGCAAATGCAACTGAAATGAATCTAAGTTACTTACACAACTCCATCAACAGTTAAAGAAGTCTCGGCAATATTGGTAGCAACGATAAATCGCCTACAGTTTGGAGGTGGAGGAGTAAACACTCGAACCTACACGATTCATGAAGCAAGTGAAATTAAGAAAATCAAATCAAATCAAATAGAGTCAAAAATTCAATGTTTCCCAGTTTAAACTTTACATAGCAGCCTTGCCATTGCCAGCATATATGCATTTAATACACTAGATTTTTTTAGTAGAAATCATGAGAAACGGGTGGATGGATAATTTAACCCCAACATAATTAGCTTTTTAAGAGATAACTTTTTGGGATACTTAAGAGAGAGAGAGAGAGTTCCATGTCTGTAAGCAAATTATAATGCAGTGGCAAAAACTATAACAATGCTATTTTTACTTACAACACGACATAAAAGCATATGTTTTCAAAAGTGAAGTACACAAATGAGAAGTTTTAAATTGATCAACTTTCCTAATTCTGTAAACATTTCTCCAAGCGTGAAAATAGCAAGAAATTGCCTGTAGCTCCGGGGGCAGTGAACCATGAAGAGGTAGAATAATGGCGTCCATGCATGATCCTTCTTGTAGGCTTCGAACTTCATCTTCCAACTTCGACACCAGCTTGTCTATATCATCCTTTAAGACCAAGTAAAATCAACTATTTCATTTCTTAACCTACAACTAGAGGGAAAATCAAGCAAAATTCAATTTCACCTGTCCAGTCATGAATATCAAGACATCGCCTTCTGGTTCCCGAACATGTATGTCTACAATTTAAATTAGTTAGAAATAATCAACGAGTTAGTATTGCAATTCAAAACTAAGAAAAAAGGTAACATGCAAGAATGACCTATGATTGAAATTCATTCTGTTGTGGGCGAGAAGTTCATAACAAACTCAAATATTGTGTCCAGAGAACTTCAGTGTGCTAAGTGAACTACCCATAACTTCTGCGGGTAAAGTGAAATTTACAGGGAACAAAAGGAAAAGATCGCCATGACAGAAGATTGAGCTTTGACGGAGAAGATAGACAAAAACAATGGATCAATTATAAACCAGCTTACAAAACAAACATCAACTACACTATAAACCATCAACGAATAATTGACAAATACGTTGAGCCATCATCATGCTTGGTCATGGCATTAAGCCCAAAAGATCAAATGCAAGTTTGGATGTATTATAAGATAAGTTTATGATCAAACTCGTATCATACTGAGGGCCGTTCTCAAAGAAGACTCGAGATAGCTTGTTGGACGCTCTCTGCTGTATACTATTTCCACTGGATATAACTTTCCAGGAACATTTAGTACCGGGCAATCTGAGAAAAAATTAGAGACTTTATTCCCATCAAGAGTAGCCGAGGTTATCAGAACCCTCAAATTGGATGAGCGGATCTTGACTAAGCGCTTCATCAGTCCAAGCAATATGTCCCTGAAAGTTCGCACCAATAATTATAAAAGGAAAACTTGATCAGAGGCAGTGGACATATACAGACATGGGTATTAATATTGGAGACTAAAGATGCATCACATTCACATGACACAGTCAACCCAACAGACCAATGAAGTAGAAGAATCACACATAGAACTCACGTATTTAAACTCCTTTCATGGGCTTCATCCAATATTATAACTGAATATTCACTAAGCTCTGGGTTGGATAAACTTTCCCGAAGAAGCACACCATCAGTAAGGTATCTGAGCAAGTACAAACTCCACTGTTAGAAACCGCAAGGAGAGAGAGAGCACAAGATTCTATCCAATTCCCCTAACTGAGCAAGCAATGGAGGGTGGACATTCATTTATCTAGGAGAAACTGTACAAAACCGAAGCTGAAAATAATTTGGAACGTTCAGAAAAAGTTTACTTGATTCTTGTTCTCTCTGAAGTCCTATCCTCAAACCGGATGGCGTAACCCACTTCCTCCCCAAGCTTGACCCCAAGCTCTTGCGCCACCCGTCTGTGCACGTGAAGTATTAGGATCACATCAATTCCACAAAAATGGATCATCGCGAAATTGACAATGCAGAAAAAGCCAGCCGCTACCCATTATGAGATCATTCGAACACCAAAGTAAGGAGACAAGAGACCACCTCGTAACAGAGGCCAAACTGTCTCGCACGACGAGCCTAAAAGCATATCAATTTCTAATTCCCAGTCGAAGCTTTTCAACTGATAAAAGATCCACAAACCATCGGTAGGACCGCAGTTCGACACTCGACACTAGACATAGCAGAGAATTCAGACAGCTCCCCTATGAATATACATGCTTGTCGATGTTACGTGAGGACGCGAACTAGTCCCACGATTCTTCGTTAGTACACAGGGATGCCGAAACCCTAGGACGCGTGCCCGAATTGAGAAAAGCCTAAGAAGAAAAGGGAGCCGGAAGGCGAACTACACCTAGCAACGGAGACGGCGGCGACGCGGCGGGGCTGGGTGACCCCGACGATGCCGGATTTTGTGTAGCCCCTGCGGTGGAGGATCTGAGAGAGCTGCGTGCTCTTCCCGGAGCCGGTCTCGCCGATGATCACCACCACCGGATTCTTCTCGACCGTCTCGGCGATCTTCTCCTCGAACTGGAGGATGGGGAGGTCCGGGAGCGACGGCGACCGATCGGCCATCTCGGCGAAATCCGGTAAGACAGCGAAGGCGCGAAGGAGATGATGAAGATGAAGAAGAAGAAGAAGAAGAAGAAGAAGAAGCCGCCGCCGCCGACGACGGTGAAGCTCTCGAGCGCACTATTGCTACGCGGGCAATGAGGATGTGCCGGGAAAAAAAATTGGGGGGGAATTTTTTTTTTTTTTGTGTTTCTATCTCTCTTGTAAAATATTAATGATTTTCTTTTTCATGATTATGAAAATGGAAGTTTTGTCATGAATAAAAATTGGGACCGTGGTGTTTTCGAAATTAAGGAAGCGTATTTTCATTTTAAGTGAATTATGCTTCCATCCTGAATGAGAATTTGTAAAAATTACTTCTTTTTTTTGTTCTATAATTACTGAGAATGATCGATTCCAAGAAATATGGTATGTAAAACCTATCATGTTAGAATCGATTTCCAACATACATTAATACAATTCTTCTATAAGAGAATAATACTGTTTTTTCATTTTCAATTTACATTTTCTGTTTTAAAAAAAAATTGAAATAACTTATTTAGGTTAGGTTTTTAGTTTCACGTTCTATCCTGAAATCGACATTTCAAGTTTTTGCATAAAATCGACCAATTCAAGATTTGGAGCCATAAACTGAATAGGTCAAGGTCCGCTTGCAATTTTTGGAATTGAAAATTGGACCAATTTTTTATTGCGAATCGGTCTAGTTGCTCACGCCTAATAGCTAGGGAAAGTGAAAACACTTAAATCTTATTTTTGTTTGAAAACACCTTTTAAAATGTAAGAACCGAATTGAAACCGGAATTACACCAAATCAGCCCAGAGAAGTTAGTTGAGTTTATATGCATGGAACAAAGGAGATCGCCTGATCTTGCTTTCCTCAAGAACTTGGTCACCAAAGCATGCATGCTTGTATCAACTTGATCAAATCAGGAGAAAGTCACAATTCTATCAAATCTTTTATCATCTTCTTCTTCTCCAATTTCCAACCCAAGTCAACTTTGCAACTTCAAGTAGCCCTTTGTCCTGAACTGAACAATTTCTACCGTGAGATGTACGAGGAACCCAGAAGCTAAAGGACAATGGAAACTTTCATTTTCGGAAGTAGGATCCACACAGTGATGATGTAGTTTGATCAAGGTAGCGCGGGAATACTTGCTCATATAGCTACTGCTATTGCAATGTCTAGGAACATCTGTCATGATGCAGAGAAAAAACAGGAATGGAGCTTATTAGTTTGCCATCCTCAAGAAAAATCCCTTTCTTGATCACTGCATAAAACGAAAGCTGTTTTACTAAAGATCTAGTCTAAGCAAGTTCAGGCGGATCTCCTTTAGCTTCCAATAAATATACACCGCGAATAGAGCCCTCCAAGCCCCACGAATCACTCTCTCGGTTCGCTCTTCCCGAAGATGGCTTCCCTCGTCACAAGCTTGATTCCCCTCACCCATAACTGCGCCATTTCATTGCCTCCCTCACATACAAAGTGGATTTCCCTGTTCTTCGTCGTCACGACATGGAACATCCCCTGTTCGTCCGTGTCGAACTTCCGCCTCCGGTTCCAGCGGAAGGACGAACTAGGCCCCACCTCGGCCAGCTTGCATATCACGTTCCTCCTGCTCGACTTGCCCCAGCGCAGCACTGCAGCGGCCCCAACCATCCTCAATATTTTAACGTGCGGAGCTCCTCTGCCGCACTTCGTGTGCTTCTTAACACGAGCCCCCTCCAACACAAGCTTCCTAGCAAGCTCATCTAAGATCACTCGCTCTGCGTCACTTCCAATACCGTTTAGTCTCGAGAGTGAGAGTGCTGTTTCGTGTCTCGAATTCTCTAAGCTGCACCTCGCTCCATGTGAGATCAGGAGCTCGCACAGAGCGCTGTGACCTCCCTTTGCAGCTAACATCAGTGGGGTGTATCCATCTGCATCAAAGGCATTCACATCGTGACCTTTGCTCGTTAGAACACAAACCATATCAATCAGTCCATCCCGTGCGGCGTGATGTAGACTACTAATGCCAGCAGAATTATCGAGCTGTTTTTGAAGTTCGTACTCTTGCATTATTGCTTCAAATGTTTCCCCATTTTGCGTCAACTCCGATAAGCTTTTCACTGTATTGCCTTGCTTGTTTTTCAGTTTTGTGTTGGCCCCAGCAAAGACAAGCACCCTGAGAGCCTCTATATGGCCATTTGTTGCAGCCCTCATGGCAGATGTATATCCGTCAGCATCCTGTTCATTAAGATTAATGTCTGCATGCCCAATAAGCTTTTTCAGAGCTTCAACGTCATTTGCTTGAGTTACAAACATCAAAGGACAAAATATCTTCACATTGCTTGATTGAGGAACTTTCCCGGCTTGAATGACATCCACAACCGCTTGTTGGAAGCCAAGAGTCCATTGAACTGATTCTGCGATTGATTCTGCCGACTGACATGCTGAACTAACCAAAGCCATGTCTACGCCAGCTGAAGCCAAAACCTTCACACATTCCTCATTCCGACGTCTTGCAGCAATCATTAATGCGGTCTCTACACATTCTGTCCGTGAATTCAGATTGCAGCCGGCAGAGATCAAGCATTGTAGAACTTTTGGATACCCGAGTCGCGTTGCCAAATGAATGGGTCGTATTCCAGTTTTAGGAGTGGTTTCCAAGGGACATTCTGGATCCATGCCACACGTCAGCAGCACATCTAATGCGTTGCTGTTGTTACATAGGATTGCATGGTGGACAAGAGTTCTTCCGTGATGAGAAGAAGAGGGAAGCCGTCGGAGGAGCATGCGCAAGATGGCACCGCTGCATTCAAAGTACTCCACCGCGCACCAGGTGACATGATATGGCTCAGCTAGGCCTGCACCCACTCTATATTCTTCTCCTGTATTAACATCCCAAGACCAAGCCCCCAGCCTCACCTCAATGTCTACTCTAACGTCTGCCTGCATTGCAAACCCGAAACGGTCACAATCTGCCGGTAACAGACAGCTAGTTGACCATGCTACCTTTTTTTTTTTTTTTATTCGCTGGTACCACAAGTAGCTTAAGAAAAAGCTCGGTTCTACTACTGCAGCCGTGATAACCTTACCTGTAGCAGCCTTCGGACCACCGAAACCTGCCTGCTGATGATGGCAGCAATGAGTGGATTGCAGTCCACATTAATGTGGAGAGATGGCTTAGAGGATTGAAGCAATGCCCTGTCAGTTCCATTGACATCCACACCGCACTGCATCAAGCGATATTGCAATCTCAGATGACATCTCATATTCATCAAATAGGACAAGATTGGTGTCTTTCACTAGGAAGAAATGGGTAGTTCGCTCAAAGAGACGGACAAGTTGGAGTAACACAAGTGGACTTTCCCTGGTATAGATAGCTAGGTCATTGC
This sequence comes from Eucalyptus grandis x Eucalyptus urophylla, assembly GCA_028830015.1. Taxonomy (NCBI): domain Eukaryota; kingdom Viridiplantae; phylum Streptophyta; class Magnoliopsida; order Myrtales; family Myrtaceae; genus Eucalyptus; species Eucalyptus grandis x Eucalyptus urophylla. Next base: position 58,618,869 of record CM054200.1, on the reverse strand, counting down.
ACTCATTCCTGGCTATCAAAGTTGAAAACTTAATCATTTTACCCGCTGACTTTGAAACCGGCAATATACATCTCAGGTAATTGTTGAGCCATATGATGAACCAACCAAATGACGGATGAAGACTTGATCTCACAAAAATCAATTTTGCTTTAAGCTTTAATTGGGGTTAATATTTCCTGATTCTGCTTGTAATTCTCCGAGGTTGCTAGTGTCCACAGAAGATTAAAAAGACTCATTCTAGTGACTGATCAGCCATACCTTGATGAGTGCATCAACAACCGCAACGAACCCTCTGCAGCACGCAAGGACAAGAGCATGAACAGCAACATGTGGACGGATCATTTGGGATCCCATGAGCATTTCGGAAATCCTTGGCTGCCCCACGTAGCTCGCCTCCACTAAGGCCTCCTCACATGCATCACGAGATGCCCCTGCGGTCATAAGAACCTCAGCAACCTTAATATGACCCTCTCGTACGGCGGCTGTTATGGCATAGCCCCTGAACAGTTTCTGGTTAACGTCAGCTCCCATGCTCTGTCACATAGATATGCAAGAATCAAGTTAATTCGATACAGAAGATTGACAATTTTCTTGTCGAGGATATGTTCATTGAGGTGCATCAAGGGTGTGATGCGAAAAAGTCACACGTCGAGGAATCGATTTGAAATGATCAATGTCCCATCAATTCACAACTTATAGGCTTCAAAATTTTTGGACTCGACACGAGACTAACTGAAAATTACAAATGAGGTCAGCCCAGACCATTTTCTAATATAGAAAAAACTTGAAACCTTAGCAGTCTACTCGAGCTCAGGAACCTGTGCTGTAAAAAATCAAAAGTAGAACGCAAATTCAAGTGTAAAGATTAGAAAAGGCAGAACTAGAGTCAAGTGGGTTTCCATTAGTAGTCTACTCGAGCTCGGGGGTTCTGGATCTGCGGCAATTTTTTGCTTCGGCAGGATGCGGAAGCATATTTTCACGTGTGTGACGCTGAAGAATCGCGACACTCCAACATAAATCCGGAGCAAGTGGAGGAGATGATGCCATCTCGCAGGCCGTCCGGTTCTGTACGCACGCTGCTGTGCAGTATTACCCAAGCACAGATTATTACAGCAGGACAGAATCGACTAAGAATTTCGCAAATGCCCAGATCTTTGTCTCTTTCGCGTTTTCATTTACAGAAACCGGAAGCGCCGGACCGAAGAAAATAAATGTCGTGACAATGTACAACCAATGCGCACGCATTGGTCGAACATTGATGAGGGAAAGAGAGAAGAAAAATGACTTCTGTTCTCGGAGCAATAACCCAATGGTCAGACAAGCTGATAAATCGCCACCAACAAACGTCGTACCGTCAGAGCCTGGAAGCAATGACTATTACATCGTACGATTAATTGCAAGTTAAATACCCATTGTAATATTATAGCTACCATAGTTATTTCATAGATCCCCGTATTACAGCCAAAATACTTTTCCTTTTTTTTCCTGCTCACTCAATCAGTGTTAAATTGTTGATTATTATTAAAATTTATATGGATTACAGCTAGATTATGACTATTTTGACTTAATCACATATGTAATTAATAAATGAATTATTAAATATTAGGTATATCATTTAGGGGATAATGATTATGCTATCTGGCGAATACATAATTATTTATTATATTAGATATTATACGTGATATCATAATCAGCATAAATATGTACTCACTATTTGGAATGATGATCTAAATTTTCATAATTTCATATTATATTACTCGTAATATGTTGTAATCTTAATTTGAAATTATATCAATTAATGCTTGAATTTCAAATAAAATTATTATTTCAACCATACTATTAATTACGTAATAAAAATTATTTTTAATGTAATCTCGCATTTATGATTAAATAAAATTATGATATCAAGTAATAGCCACTGTGGTATAATGTTTACTTTAAGGCAATAGCACATTATACATTTATATTTTAATCATAATCAATCAATTAATTATAAAAAGTATAAATAAACATTTGATATAACAAATTATACACCTAATAATTTATATAGGAAACTAAACTCATGAATCATAATAAATTTCGCTATTCCTTCAAATCTTGATTTTAAGGGTATTTTGAGATTTCTTATTCTATTGCCATCATTACATACGGGTATTATATTACTTAACCCAAGCAGTGTAAGGACCATTATAACTTTATTATATAAGTGTAATTGCTATTGCATTAAACCTCGTCGCTACAAATCTCAAAAGGGTTGGAGCTAAGGAGCACCGATTTACACGACACCGATGCATCAAATAATAGATCCTAACTCAAGCTCATGATCAGTCGAAATCAATCAGATTGGTTGGTCTGGTTTCAAAGAAAATATGGTCCAATTCTTGATCCAAACACTTGGAACAAGCCAAATCCATGGAATCACCGATTCGACTCGAAAACCGAACCACCGAGGCCCATCCGAGTTGAACCGGCCTATGTTTGGTTTTTAAATCTGTGATTCCCAAGCCGTACGTTAAATGGTGGCGAAAAGGAAATTCTCGAGATGGCTTCCGTCGCTAGCGGGTAATAACACCAGCGACAGCAATAAATCCCGATTAAAAACACGAATGGCAGAAATAAATAAATAAATATATTGAAAAACAACGAAGCGTTCAATAGATGAAAAAATTTCATGAGAATTTGACCGATGTGCAGAGGAACTGATCAGCCCAGCAAAACGAGAGAGCTAAGCCATGGAGTGCGAAAATCGCAAAGGAAATGGAGGAAACGAAACGAACTGCGGATGCGCGCGTTTACCAGCAGCTTCCTGACGAGCGTCAGGTTCCCGGCTTGAGCGGCGAGGAAGAGCGCGGTGACCTCCGTCCGGAACTCCTCGTACTCCACCGCCACCTCGTGCGGGCACTCGCCCCGCGGCACGATCTCCGCCCGCCGCGACCGCAGGCTCACCGTCCCGACGAAGCTCACGTCCACGAACGGGTCGACCATGCACTCGTACGCCGTCCTCAGGTCGCCGCCGTGGGCGGCGTCCACGAGGCGCTGCGACACCTCCGCCTGGTAGTCCACCGGCACCACCTGCTTCCCGGCGAAGTAGCCGGCGCCGGGGCCCGCGAACACCGTCATGTCCGCCGTCGCCGCAGCCGGCCGCGAAATGCGATCCTGTTCCTCTCTACTGCGTCTGAACACACAGAGAGAGGAAGCGCTTGGCGTGTGAGGCTTCCTGCTGTTACGGAGAGAGATGCCGGAAATGCTTTCGCCGTGCATTTATCTGGAGACGAAGAATGGAGTTTGACTGGGTCGGGGGTTGGTCCATAGAGTGGGGCCCACTGGTACTCCAGATTTATGATTTTTCTATTTTTTTAAGGATTGATATAAATCCGTGTGAATTTATTGGTAACATGTGATCTGCGTAATGACTATGGAAATCCTGCCATAATTGTCCGATCCGCCATAATCCAAGAGAAAAATTACCGTATTTCTATGCAGTCCGTACGCCCTCCCCCCCCCCCTCCCCGGGTGGGCACTTAACCAATCGATCTCAACATTTTTAGTACTATACTAGCTTGAATTAAGTCGTATCTATAAAAAGATTTGGATTTTTTATTAGGGAGTATGAAATGTCCTACCTATATTAGATTTGAACGTTGAATATGGAGCAAGCATAGCTATCTGAGTAAGCTCGTGAGAAGGGTATAATTCAAACACAAGCCCAATTTCTCTTTAACCAAAATGTATATATTACTTATCTAAGCATAATCACCACAACAATCGAGTTGTTATGATTCATAAAGTGTGAGATTTGCTTGCAACACCCTTGCAACATTCCTTAAGTAGCCAAAATTACACTTTTTCGTTTTTGATTTTTAAAACATGCACTAAACCTACCCTGAATTTTTATATAAGGATTTTACTTTCCACCCACTATTAAAGTCGAGACGAACTATCATGATTTTTACATAATGACAATTTGTACTATCTCCACATGGATCCACCAAGTTCCCTTGTATAAAGAATTGTTTCTTCATAAAATTCGTGTTTTTCTTCACTTTTGATAGTAGGAAACAATTAACAGATCGGTAGATCATGAACACGAAATTAACCATATTGGTATTTAGCCAATTCACACGACCTATCAATCAAGTATCATGATTGGAGATAGAGGAAAATATAATAATTTCACAAATATCAGATTTTACCGCGAGAATACTTGCGTCATTACTTAATAAAAGGAACCTTTTAGACAAATCTTGGGAACGAGCTGGCAGATGGCTAGCTGTGGAATTTTGAAGCAGGTAGAGACAGAACTGCAAGACCCCCTGACGCCCAAAAAACCTGCCTCGATATGAACTAAAACCAGCTCGTTCCAATTGGCCTCATCGAAGCATGTCTCATCTTAGAAAAAGAAGGGGAAGATCTCGATGTCGTGGCCGGAAATGGCCTGCAAGACTGGTCGCTCCTCGTGAATGGACTGAGATCAGCAAAACCCTCTTTTCTTTTTCTTAAAATTGTCCACAGAGGAATTATGAATTATCAGAGGACTAAGTTCGGAAAGAGGCCCACGTTTGTGCGTGGGCCGGGTCCGTATACGGCCCACATTCTAGGCCCACTACTTCTTCCTCGACGTGGAATCCTTCCTCATCACTTAGCACCCCGCGAGATCCCGACCGTCGGATCACCGGCTCCCCTTCGATCACCGTTCATCACGGCCCCATCTCCACCGTCCTTCGCTCGCATCGCCATTCGCACGCGACAGAGGAGCTCTCTATTCATCTGCCCCGACCTTTGCAGTCCCCTTCTTCTCTCTCGATCGTCTCGCTTCGCTCCTCGACCTGAAATCCGCCCGCCCAGTCGGAGGCGCATCCGCGACACGTCCCGCGCCATGGTATGCGAACCGCGCCGCCCCTTCATCTCTTTCGCCCGCGTGACTTCCGCGTTCTCGCTCGCGCTCGCTTTTTATTCGTGCTCTCGTCATCGATCGCGACTGTGCAATTCGCTCGCGGTTAGGACTGATTAGGGGAGTTGGGAGGGGAATGCCTGTTGAAGCTGGATCTGTCGATATGTGTTTTTGACGAGCTTTAGGGGGGTACGGGTTGTGGAGGATCGAATTCGATTCGATTGACCTTGCGTTGTTCTGGGGTTTTGCGGAGTGTTCTGGCGAGTGATAGGGATTCGACGAGTTCCTCATTTTGTGGGGGCATTTTCGGTTTTTTCAGGGTTTTTGTCTTGAGGTAGCGTCATTTCTGTTGATCGTTCGGGGTTCGAATCCTTGAGATTTATCGGAAGAGGAGACCTAGGAAATGCACTCTAATTGGCGTTCTCACGCCGAATAGCTTCATGTAATGCCGGGTTAAATTCGCTGCTCTGCTTAGGTGATAGTCTAAATCTAAGTATTCAGGAACTCTTGGGTTTGATATCTTATTTGTTTTAGAAATTCTGATCTGGTTTCATCCGTAAAAGTTGACTTGTTGGAACGCAAAGTCATCTTCGCACCATCCTCTAGGCTTTTGTTTTTCACTCTATGTAAAGTAAATAAACCAAATATGCTGCCATGTGCGCTCACGGCATAATTGGGATTTGTGAATATCAGCAGAATTACCTGAATATGATGCTGCTGTATTCTAAATATACAAGGCTGGACAGTTATTTAGGGGTGATTTTTTTGTAATGTCGTTACATGGCTTCGTGTGCATGATCTACTTCAGGTTGATTCATTCATGTTTTTGTATTTCTAGCAGGCACCAATGAGGGGCCTGCTTTCTCTTCGAAAGACGATTTTGCTTCGGGGGCAGGGGATAGGTGTTAGGTCATTCAGCACCGAAGGTGCCAAAACTGCTAGTGCCCCTCCATCGCCTCCACCGCCTCCACCTCCTCCAGAGAAAACCCATTTTGGTGGACTAAAGGACGAGGATCGCATTTTCACCAACCTGTATGGAATGCATGATCCTTTTCTGAAAGGTGCCATGAAACGCGGTGACTGGTACAGGACAAAAGATTTGGTATTAAAGGGCACTGATTGGATTGTGAGTGAAGTCAAGAAGTCTGGTCTCCGAGGGCGTGGTGGTGCTGGTTTCTCAGCTGGCCTGAAGTGGTCTTTCATGCCAAAAGTATCAGATGGTCGTCCTTCCTATCTGGTGGTCAACGCTGATGAAAGTGAACCAGGAACATGTAAAGATAGGGAAATTATGCGTCATGACCCTCACAAGCTTCTTGAAGGATGCTTAATTGCTGGTGTGGGAATGAGGGCATCTGCTGCCTATATTTATATAAGGGGTGAATACGTAAATGAACGTATAAATCTTGAACGGGCCAGAAAAGAGGCTTATGAAGCTGGACTGTTGGGAAAGAATGCATGTGGATCTGGCTACGATTTTGATGTCCACATCCATTATGGTGCTGGAGCTTATATTTGTGGTGAAGAGACTGCACTATTGGAAAGTCTTGAAGGGAAACAAGGGAAGCCAAGGTTAAAGCCACCTTTCCCGGCTAATGCCGGCTTATATGGCTGTCCTACCACTGTTACCAATGTTGAAACTGTGGCTGTTTCTCCAACGATTCTCAGACGTGGTCCAGATTGGTTTGCCAGTTTTGGAAGGAAAAACAATGCAGGGACAAAATTGTTTTGCGTGTCGGGTCATGTAAACAAGCCTTGCACGGTCGAGGAGGAAATGAGTATACCATTGAAGGAGCTGATCGAAAGACACTGCGGCGGCGTTAGGGGTGGATGGGACAACTTACTTGCAGTAATACCAGGGGGTTCATCTGTACCGCTTCTCCCAAAGAACATATGCGATGATGTGCTGATGGACTATGATGCTCTTAAGGCTGTCCAGTCTGGTCTAGGAACAGCAGCTGTTATAGTGATGGATAAATCAACCGATGTTGTCGATGCAATTGCGAGGCTTTCTTATTTCTATAAGCATGAGAGCTGTGGGCAGTGCACGCCCTGCAGGGAGGGCACAGGATGGCTCTGGATGATAATGGAAAGGTTGAAAGTTGGGAATGCAAAGTTGGAAGAGATTGATATGCTGCAGGAGGTGACCAAGCAGATTGAAGGGCATACAATATGTGCTTTAGGTGATGCGGCTGCTTGGCCTGTCCAGGGTCTCATTCGGCATTTTAGGCCGGAACTCGAGAGAAGGATTAGGGAACGTGCCGAGAGAGAGTTGCTGGAGGCTGCAGCTTAGTTTTTATACTCAGGTTTCTACTCCAATCTGTTCTCGATTTATTTCTTGTACTATCCCATAATTAAGTAGAAAGGAGAAAGCAATTATGGCTCACATGTTTACAAACTCATGTCCTCTCCCTTTTTTTATTTTTCTTTCTGTCATTAACTAGACTCTGTTAGATTATTGAGTGGCTGGTGAGATGATAATGGATGGGCTAAGTAACTGTAAATTCAAACCGGCAAGATGAGAATTGTGGGGTGATGAAGGACTAAATGTTGCTTTAGCATAATTGCAAGTTCAAATATTCGAAAAGGGAATAGTCATTGATTATATTTCTATAGCTTTTGCTAGCATTTGGCAAATGGTGAGGCAGAGGGGCTTAAATATGACATATTGCTAAGCTCAAGGGACAATTCGTATGTGCAATGTGGACATTTATTCTTACGGTCTTACTTGTAGGTACATGGTTGTGTACTTTTGCTGTGATTGTGAAGTTACTACCGGTTTCTTATTGGTATCTATTTTGTCTTTCTCCATAGGTAAATCCCTTTGTTGGTGGATAATGTTAGAATAACAAGAAGAACTACCCAAAATTTGGGTTGATGGGTGGATTTGGCTTCTGGGTCTTTTGCATTTCTATTTCTTGCTAAGCTGCACAGTGAGTTTATTCACTGCCAAGGAAACTTATTCTCTCAATTATCTGGACAGGAGTTATGTATTGTCATTTCGTGTATTATGGGAAAACTAACTAGCTCACATTTTCCAGAAAGTTTGTCAATAAATCTTTGTATGTTGTCTTCTGGTTGATGTTGCTTGTCTGTAAGTAGTCGCGGGAAAACTGTTCCCTTGAGATGGTATTATTGTGCGGCATGTCCAGTATCTTGAATTTGAGAATGGAAACCCTCATCCATGCACCATGCGTTTGGTGAATTTCAAGTCTGAGCTCCGACTGACTCAACTGGTCGGCTGCTACGAAGGTCTCTGTCATTTGACCCTGTCTGTTGAGTGATGGCTCTGATGATTAGCCGAGTCACCTGATTTCTTTCTTTTGGTCTGAACTGGAGGCTGCACATGAGCGGCTAGTCCATAGGTGTCCAATGAACTCATGGTTGCTGATGAAATTAGCATCTCGAATTCTCTCCTGTCCCTTGTCTTGGCAAAGCTAGGTTGCGGGAACTACCTTTCCTGGGCACCAAATATATCAGTGACTATCGTCCAAACTTCTTTGAAACTGCTCAACCGAAGGCATAGCCGTTGGACATGTTTTTCATGCTTTCAAATGTGTCTGCAATGCCAGTAGTGGTTTTTCATTTTATTTTATATTTTATTATGTATGATGATTCGCTTGGTCTTGATGCAGTGGATTAGGTTGCCTTGATACAATGTTTGTTTGAAATATTGAGACCTTAACTTCTCGAGATGATTGTCACCCTAGATTACACTCTCCTGTTTATTTCCCAATGGTTATCCGAGAAAGCTTGGTTTTCTGTTTGTCTTATCAAAATCACCTTGCTTTTATGTCGGGCTTTCTGAGATACTGTTGACTTAAAAGAAAGGTAAACTGATCAAATCTTGTCACCTAACTACCATATAACATCATTTGCGGTGCAAGGTTCATCTATTTCTAAGGGCAATGTGTCGTAATCGTGGATACTTAAATGAGTCGGTATCTTTGCATCAAAGTAAACTTTTTTATGCCGCCTCAGAAAAGAAGGAAGTGAAAGACTTGCTGACGCGAGTTCTACTGTGCTAGTGGTTGCGACGTTTACAAATCCTCATACAAGCTTCCAAAAATACAAAAGAAGAAATTATTGAACCTACTATGTGAAATTGATCGAGTCTGAATTGGCTGAAATAGGGGCTAAGGTGGAAGGGTTGAGCATGCTAATGGAATTGATCGTCCAAGCCCATCCAATTTGCCTTTTTCAGGGATATTGAGGCTAATCAGACATGAGCTGGTCGAGGGGCCATTCAATCCGTTGTTGCATTTCGTACCATACTCTTAATCGTTCTTAGTAAATGTCCCACGTTTCACCGGTTGAGATGCTCTCATGGGCGTCATATATTGGCTTTGAGTGTTTATGCATATTGGCTGTTATACTCAAGAAAATTTTACAATTTTTTTTTATTTATCATCGGGTGAAGATCTCTTCAATCTTTAAAAGTTACCAATAGGACTTTTAGTCATTTGCAATCGTGCCAAATCTTTTCACAATCTTTTTAAGTTTTATAATTTGCGCGATTGTAATGAGAATGGAAGTAGGTAACTTCTATTTAGAAAATGTTGAAACAAATAAATGCACGAACAGTTATAAGATGCACTGGATTTATGTAATCACAATGCCTTGTATTCCCAGATTCTTTTGCATTTTGATGCGGGACCGGAATGGCACAAGGGCTGCGCCATGCCTACTAGGTACGCATCCCGCCTCCTCGGGGTTTGTCGTCAAATCATAATTACTCGAAACACCGTCACCGCAAAGTGTATTTTTCTCATGATAATGTCGTAGACGACGTTGAGTCAAAATTGATATTGAGATGTGTATCCGTATATTATAGTACGACCAACTTATTTTAATCGAAATATCTATTTTGGCCAGACGGATATTATCCTCAACTCCTGGCCTTTTTTACCCCTCTTTCTTTTGAAACCTTTTCAGTTTTCACCGGCAAAAGTAAAGCAGTAGGGTAGAGGTGGGGTCATTGCATTCTGCAAAGCCAATGCCAGATATATTCCTGCTCTGTTCCGGGATCTCCTCCTGAAAATCGAAACTCCTTTTTTTTTTTTTTTTCCAATCTCCTTTTTGTCAGTGTTTTTTTTTTTTTTCTTTTTTTTTACTTCGAGTTCCAGATTCGGTTCTCGCCGAAACAAGCGCAACACATGCTTCGCACTACCGCTTTGACCTGCGCGGGCGCCCCCTCGTATCTAAAAGCCGCGACGTTTCAGCTCGAGCTCTGACAATTCTCTCTCTCTCTCTCTCTCTCTCTCTCTCTCTATCTATCTATCTCTAATGGCGTCTCCACAACAACCGGCCGAACTCGCCCCGACCGTACTCGTACGTTGCAGTTCCCACCGTCTTTGACTGTCGTCTTTCAGCTTCGCGTTTGCGGATTTTGCTTGAGATCGGTTTCTTTCTGTGTTTTTTTTTTTTTTTCATTTAGTGTTTCCTGCTGAGTTTGTAGAGGTCGGCTTTTTTCCTTTTTCTCCCGGAAAGGTAGATGCCTTTTTTTTTTTTGCCTTTCCCTATTGGTCTTTTCTGTTCCTTTTAGATTCACGGGTGCAATGCAGATCATGTGGACATTGTGTTAGGTGGGTATTTTTTTGTTGATTTTGACTAGAATTTGTTAGTTTTTCTTTTTGGATGCTCTCGCTGATGTGCGTACCGCGTCGTCGTTACTACGTTCCTCTCGATTTTTATATTTGGAAACACCGCGTCCGATTCTCTCTCTCTCTCTCTCTAGAAGGTAAAGCGTCCGATCTCTGGTTTTAGCTTCTCGTGTTGGGTTTCTCTACTCTTCAGACGCAACGAAGCAGAAAGCTTTTCTGATAATGGAGATATTGGCAATCAGCTGATTGAGTAGGCTGGGTTGTACCCAAGAGTTGTAGTGTTTTCTTCTTTTGTTGCTGTCAATTTCTCATTCTTTGAGTAGCCCTTTAGCCTATACTTTGAGCTGTTTCAGCAGTGGCGAGTCTTTCTATGTTGCTTCCGGCGCGTGAGATTGGGGTTGTTCTGGTTTCAATCATCTTGCTTGTGGCATAAGTTTGTATACTTTCGGGTGATTGCTCTTGAGCAACATCATTTATGCCACTTTCCTAGTTGTTATCCTGTCTATGACATGAGGTGATATCCGGATGTTCCGTGGATGTAGAGATGCTGCAGTGGATGGTAATATTGGCTGAGGCTTGATCGGCATTTGCTGTCAAAAATGGTTCTCGGGTTGAGATCGAAGAGCCGGAAAAGCGTTGCACTTCATGTTGATTACCTTATCCATGTGGAACAGATTAAGCCCTGGCCCCAATCTCCGATATCTGCTCAATCTGTTTTGGTTCAATGGGAAAACGACGACAGTTCGGGATCCTTCCCTTGCAGTGCCGAGGATGGAAAGATCGTGATTGGCGAGTCGCTTAAGCTTCCTGTTACTCTGTGCAAGGAAGCGTCCAAGAGAAGAAGCAGCAGTGATGGTTTCCAGAAGAACTGCTTGGAGTTCTCGTTATATGAGTCCTTGAAGAACAGGGCGGTGAAAGGTCAACTGCTGGGATCTGCTGTGATAAACCTTGCAGATTATGGGGTTATTCAAGAGACAGCAAATGCTAGCATTCCTGTGAGCTGTAAGAAAAGCTTGAAAAATGCGGCACAACCTGTGCTTTACATTAGCATTCAGCCCTGTGATGTGGATAGCTCCAGCTCTTCACCAAAGAGTCGACTTTCAAAAGAAGTATCTCTTGAGAAGCCTGGAAATGGATCTGTTTTGGCTCAGGTCAATGATGAGGATGTTGAGATCACGTCGTTCACTGATGATGATTTAGATGGTGATGTCCCCATCCATTCATCGCAAATCACTTCCACCTCTCTTCCTGAAAACGTTGTCACCTCACTGTCTCGAGATGATAAGGTACTTGAAATCATTACAGGAAAACTCTGTCAACTGGTGTTTTTTTTTTTTTTTTCCTTCCTTCCTGATGATGGAGATTTGTCTTGCTAATGGCCGGTTGTTCATCTCTTGGCCATGGACTTCTTTTGATATTTATTCCCATGGATTATTTAGTTTATATACTCCAGTCAGGAAAATTTAATGCTTTTCATCATTAGTTCTTGTTCAGGAAGGGGGCTGACATGGCCTGTAGATGTTCCTTCCATTAAATAATCAATGACCTCACACATTGCTTGGGAATTGGGATATCATGCGCATATCAACTTCATTTTGTTTAACTGTCATTATAATCAATGGAATCTCGAATCTCCTTCCTGGTTTGGTAATCCAACCACGTGAGCAAACTCCTGAACTTGAAGTGTGACTCACCATCATAGCTTTCATGCTTGAATTATCAGATCTTGAAATTTGAAATTGAGAGGCTCGTTCCTTGTTGATTTGCGACTTTCTCACGTGGTGGATGATATGCAGACACATGTTCTGGAAGGAACCGTTAGATGTTTCATACACTTTAGCCTTTTATCGTAAATCATAACAGATTCTTGCTAGCCGAGGATATTATATCACCAATAAATTAGTTTGCACATCTTATGATGCTTCATTTTGTTCTTTAGCTTTCAGTCCTCTCTGTTAACAAGTACACCTGCTATTCTTGGACTGTTCTTGGTGCATAGAGAGAACTAGCAACATCAGATAATGGCAAACAAGTTGCTAATCGAGAAGATGCACTGCTACTAGAAGTAGCAAATTCAAGCCAGGAAAAACTTTTTGCAGCTGAAGCAGTTGAACATGGAAAAGCCTCCTCTTCTTCACCATCTACAGACTCACTTGACACTGGCAACCATGCTCAAGGTTTGCTTCTGTTCTCCCATTTCTTAAGAAAAGTCTGACCTCATACCAGGAAGCTATCCACTATCTTCAGTTATTAATTCTCATCTATAGGTCTCCAACATATGAGAGAGTTGCACCACAAGGAAAACACACGTTTGCTGGAACCAATACGTTATAAGCTCCATGAGAGAATTCCCGATGAAAGCGATGGGATTAGAGAGGGCTCTCGAGCAGAAAGTGAAGGTGATGTTATTAGATGCTTTTCTGATGGTTCATCGTCTAATGCTCCAAATTCTGGGAGGGATATTGACACAGAGCTTGTAAGAAGCACCCTCTCTCAAGATCATGAATACAATTGGAGGTCAAATAAAGATGGCCCATCTCCACCCCTACAGATGCTGTTAGGTTCTTTTTCAGTAAAAGATGAGGATGAACAGCAAGAAAATGGCCTAGCGGAACAAACACTCAAAAAAAAGAAACATTTTCGAGACGTAGCTTCGGGTTTTCTAAAGCGTGACACCAGAAAACAGGTTGCCTTCTCGAGAGATGCTGCAGACGAGATGGTTGATTTTGTTGATAGCAATGAACTAAAACATGGAAAAGATGCGAACCTATTATCTAATCCATCGGATAACTTTAAACTGCTTGTTAAGAGCGCAGTTGCAAAAGAGGCGAAACGGATTCACCCACGCAGAGATGATGAGAAAAGTGCTACTTTTTCTGCGATAAATGATAAGAAGAAATTGGCAGACTTTTCTGCCAACGAAGCCAAGTTGGAAAACAGAATTGCTATGCTTGAGGAAGAGCTGAGGGAAGCTGCCGCTATTGAGGCTAGTCTTTATTCTGTTGTTGCTGAGCATGGAAGCTCCTCGAACAAGGTCCATTCTCCAGCTCGACGACTTTCTAGATTCTACTTCCATGCTTGCAAATTAAACTCTCCATCTAAGAGGGGGAGTGCAGCCAGAGCTGTTGTTTCTGGACTAGTTTTGGTCTCTAAGGCATGCGGAAATGATGTACCGAGGTACTTTTGAAGCTCAAATAGTAGAAGTAATGCAGAAACAATTTTACTTTGCTGATTTTGGCTAGTATTCTTGCCAAGCAATTGCAAATTCTACAATTGTCAGTTAAAAGGAATAGTAAACGAACCATGGGAGCTTGCTCCCTAGTATCAATAGTGGATAAGTTGTGTGATATTTGTGTCAAGTGAATTGTTCAGCAGGAGAAGTTCTTCTGTCATTATCTTGCAGAAGCTGCATGATATACTGGATTGCTTAAAAGAGGATGTGATGATGTCCCTAACTGGATTTTATAAGAAAAGGGAATCATATTTACTCAAGAAAATTAAACTCTCATCCAGTGAATTGCTGATTTTTCCAGAATTCACCTTCTCTTCCAGTTAACGGTTGTCATTTAGTTGTCTTTTGTTGCAGGTTAACTTTCTGGTTGTCCAATGCAATAACGTTGAGAGCAATCATCACTCTTGCTGCCGGCAAACTGCTTGGTGAAGAATGTGTCGGCAGTAAAGTAAATAAGGAAACATTGGTTGGTTCCTCTGTTCGTGGGAAAGACAAAGATGATGTGTCAGAATATGCTGATGTATGGGAGAATCCATTGGCCTTTGCGGTTGCACTGGAAAGGGTTGAAAGCTGGATATTTTCCCGAATAGTTGAATCCGTGTGGTGGCAGGTGATTTGACAGTTTTAATGCAGTTGCTGCTTTTAGTACCTTGATTGAGTTCCCATATTTTTCTTTGTTGTTTGCTTAAAGATTTCCTACTACTACAGACTGTCACTCCACACATGCAGCCTTCTGCTGCCAAAGGTTCAAACTCGAGGAAAATCCATGGAAACTTTTCTGTTGATCTCTGGAAGAAGGCTTTCAAGGATGCCCGTGAAAGGCTTTGTCCCATTCGAGCTGGAGGTCACGAATGTGGATGCTTGCCCCTACTGGCCAGATTGGTAATGAATCCACACCTTATTATCTATTGATATGCATTGGGTAATTGAGTCCAGTGCATTGTATGCATTTGTGAAAGCTGTGGATAGACCGACTTGCGAAAAGCACAAACGCTTACCAGTAAATCCAGGACCAGATAATATTTATTCGTGTGGTTAATAAGTTTTTCTTTTTATCGTATTATGCTTTTGTGAAATCTGTTACCAGATGCTTGTCTCCTGTGTATATCATTGACCGGTAAAATGAAACCATAGACTTATAAGTTCTTTGCATTTTTATTTACAGGTAATGGAGCAGGTGATAGGTAGGCTGGATGTTGCCATGTTCAACGCCATACTGCGTGGATCAGATGATGAGATGCCAACAGATCCTGTTTCTGATCCGATCAGTGATTCAAAGGTGCTACCTATTCCAGCTGGAAAATCTGGTTTTAGGCCTGCGATACAACTGAAAAATGCAGTAAGCAGTTGTCTTCTCTTTCCTTTACCCATTTCATCCTTATTTATCAATCGTCAATTGTACTTCCTCACAGACTTCTTGAGCGATGACTATAATTCTTCTCCAGAGAGTTCAATCTCCTGATTACAGAGCATTTAGTGCTTTTATCTGAGAGTATGCGAGATGTCTCACTAGGGGACACATGATTCTAACTAATAGTCAGCAGCTGAGATGGAACTCGCTTATAGAGATGATAAAAAGATACCGGACTATTTGGATCACTAAGCATGAATTCACTTGAGATGTGGTTGTCTTGAAAGTTTTAAGGCACTATTCTAATTTTTTCATTAACTTCGTATATCCTGACAAGAGTATTAAACTTCTGACATATGGTACACTTTATATTGCTTCGTGTCACTAGATTGGGGACTGGTCCAGATGGCTGGCTGACTTATTTGACATTGATGAGGATGACTCTCTTGAGGATAGGAACAAAAATGGCGGCAGCAAGAAACAGGAAGGCGGTACATCTTTCAAAGCTTTTCCTCTCCTTAATGCCTTGAGTGATCTGATGAAGCTGCCCTTAGACTTGCTGGCTGATAGGAGTGCAAGAAAAGAGGTATTGCTCACTCTCTCTCTCTGCTTGCCTGCATGTCTGCTCCTGTGTTATTAATTTCACCAACATCCTGTTTGCTTTTTGTAAGTTTTGCCCTGCATTTGGTGTGCCACTGATCATGAGGGTTCTCGACAATTTTGTTCCTGATGAATACTCTCCAAACCCTGTGCCAGAGGCACTTATTGAGACCCTGGACTCTGAGGTTAGGTCATTCAACAAGTTGCTTCTGGACTAATGCCGTCGCTTCATACTAATTTTCTGTTGAGTTCTTGTGCAATTAAAATGCAGCGATAAGTTGTTCATATTCATCATTTGACTGACCGGACATTGATGAAGCTTTTTTCATCTTTATGCAGGATCACCTTGATGAGGACGAACAGTTGATAACAAGTATCCCACACATTGCATTGCCAACCGCATATGCACCACCTCCAGCATCTTCACTTGGCACCGTCATCGGAGATATGGGAAATCAAAGCTTGTCAAGGACAGGATCATCAGTCCTCAGAAAATCCTATACCAGCGATGATGAGCTTGACGAATTGGACTCTCCTATAGATTCAATTATCCATGATGGTGGCCGAGTTCTGCCTACCTCACCGCTACCAAACTGGATGCTCGAAAGAAAGAGTGGCAGGAAGGTTGTCCGATACCGACTCCTCAAGGAAGTGTGGAGAGATGGTGAATAGTCCCTCCTTTGCCTTGCTCTCCAATTTCTTGTTATTCGCATCTATATACTTCCCCTGTAATTAATCTGGTCAGCTTAATATATCCTTTTTTATTTAGAAAGTTTCAAGTAAGTATCCTATAACAAGTACTAAGTTTTGCTAAATGAAGAATAGACTCCGGAAACTAAATTCATGTATTGGTGAAAGTACGATTTTAAACAGCACCTTTCTCTTTGACCTTACTGTACGGCTAATACAAGTGAACTAGCCAGGAAATTTCGTCTCCCCATGGCTATGGGCCTGCATGTTTTCGTTTTTTTTTTTTTTAATGAACAGAAATTTTGTTTTTTTGTTCTCGGCAACAAAATAAGAACAGAATCTCGCTTGTTTGCGTTTTTGTTCAAAATCAAATTTTTTGTTCTCGGAACACAAAAAGAACAGAAATGAGCAACAAAAAAAAATTATTTCTTGCTCCAGAAACACTTTTTTCTTCTTTTCTTCTCTCTCCTCTTTTCTTCTTCTTTTCTTCTTTGGCCGATCGCCGGCCTCGGCTATGGCCAGCAACCGGCCGTCGAGGACCGGCGACGCCTTCGAGGGTTGGCGACCTCGCCAGAGCGTCACCGGCCTCCGGCGAGGCCGAGCCTCACCGGCGAGCCTCGCCATGTCTGGGCAAGGCTACCGGCCGAAAGAAGGAAAAATAAAAAAGAAAGGAAAAATGAAAAATAAAATAAAAATATTAAAAAATTAAAAGAAACAAAAAAAGAATATAAATTTAGCAAACGTGTTTCTATTTATTTTTTATTTCCGAAACAAGTTTACCAAACGCATCTTGTCAAAAATTGTTTCCCGGAACAGCAACACTTTTTTTTCTATTTCTGTTCCATAGAACAATTTTTGAATAGAAACATTATCAAACGCGCCCTATGATGAATTCATCTGGGGTGTCAGAACTGAACTGAGATTTCGTACACTTTCAATTTGGATCTGGTTTTAGTTCGGTTAATCAAATTGAACTGAAAATTGCCCTTTTTCTTAATATTACTGTTTTTTTCTTTCTATTTTCATTGAAACCTCTTCTTAATATTACAGAAAAAGAAAACCCAAAAAACCTGAACCAGGTATTTGATTTAAATTATATTCGATTCGGATCGTGGTTTGGTTCAAAGATATTGTATGCTCAAACAGTTCAAATTCGGTTTGGGTTCTTGAAAATTTGAAATGTTGACACCCCCAAAATTCGGGTTTCCATAAGCTCAAAAAGGGAGAAATTGTAACAGAATAAAGTGAAATACATAGAATTGGAACGTGATCATGTAGAAGTCTCCTTTTAACTCTCTATGAACGGAGAAGAGCGAGTCTCAAGAAAATGCTATCTATATAGCTTGCTCGTCTTTTCCACAACAAATCTACGGCACAAAAGGTGAAGTCTTGAATAAAATGGAGAAAACTATCGAGAGAAAGGGGGATTCAATTCTACTGATTTTATAATTTTTTTTTTTTGCGCTCAAAATGTGTTGTGCCTACTTAAGTACTACTCAATAAATATCCAAATTCTAAGTTTCTGTTTTTCTTAAGATAAACCTACATGTTAGAGTTGATCCATTTTAAATAAAATTCCACGGAAGTTTTAGCAAAGAATACGATTTATATGAATATTTATTTTTGTTATAATTTATTTCATATCATTATATTTCTCGCACGGAAATTCAAATCAACACCAGCATTCAAAATAATATAATAAATATAACTTTAGATCCGTGCAATGCGCGGTCATCTTGTTAGCGCAAAAATAAACATCAAAGCTTTTTTACGAACCAACCAAAGGTACTTACACATTAACAGATAAATAGTAGGCAATGGCTACTGTAGATCAGATATTGATACGAAATTATTATTTTTTTGGTAGAAAGAGATTGATATGAAATTTGATGATGTTGGAGATGTGAAAAAATGTAATTAGTCAGAGATAAGGATATATATGAAATTAGGTGAGACAAGATCTTAGGAAATGACAATAGATTTTTCGATAGAAAGAGCCGTCAGTATTTTTAAAGTGACAATTGACCTGTCCAAAAAATTTAAAAATTTTTTCTCCCCTCAAGTGAAAAAGGCATCTATTTTCTATTTTTCATTACAAACTCTGATTGTTTCACAAAAAATAAATAATTTAAAGAATATTTATCTAAAAATAATCGTTATTATACCTTATAAAGATTAATGAACAAAAAAATATTTTCATTATCCACGAAAATATTTACACAAAAATTATTATTAATAATGAATTTTTTAAACTAATTAATTATTTCAAGCAATATAAATTATTATTTCTAGCAAAATGATTTTTATATCACTTATTTTTTACAAAATAAACGGAGTATTAGCTACTAATATCATGTGTAAAATGACTTCTGTGGTTCTCTACCTATCTTGATCATCATCATATTCATGCTCGACAAGAATCTTAGAATGCACGAATTACATGAAACCGATCTTCAAATTTGCCAAAGTCTACAAAATATTTTCAATTTTTTTATCATTTCAATATTATTTGACAATTTATATATGCGTACCATGGAATATATTCTTGTCGCGTCAATGCATATCTAATTTCATGTGAGTAAATCCAACCGAAAAATGCGGTAAGCATTTGTCTTTTCTTTCCATTTAACTTTTTCCTTTTCATCCTAATTTATTAGTCGTCAGTGGTACTTCCTCACAAATTTATTGAGCGATGATAATAACACTTCCCAGGAAATTAAATATCATGATTCCAAAGCATGTAATGCTTTTATCGCCCGCCCTAAGAGTTATTCTAGAACACTTAAGAAAATCCTAGGACTCGGGGATTCTAGCAAAGGATCGCTTGCTCTAAGGATAGGTCTCGGCCTTCGTTTAGAACCCTCTTGGGTTGTCCCTTGCTTTTAGCCATGACATTGTGGTTAGCAATACATTATCATGTAGACTTAATTTATGGATTATGTGAAGCACAAAACCAAAAATGCGGCAGAAATGAATATCTTCCACAATCTTGATGTTTAATTGACTTAGTTTAGTAGCATAAGTGGAGACTGGTAAATTCTCGCCATGTTTTTGCTTAACTCAAGAACTTGCAAAAGCCTCGCTTCTGTTGGAATTGCTTACCCAATTGAAAAGAGTTCGTGATCAATCAGTTGAGATAAGGAATTAAGAGTCATCCCCTAATAGTCGCTTCCATTTCAAATTAACGTTTCGTTTTAAACTACATTTTCCACATCAAACAGCAATACTTGAAGCTATTAAAGCTCCCGTATAACAACACTTGACAGAGACACTAATAGACTCTTTCATTGCATTTCACTGATGATACAATAAGGGGAAGGAGGCCCATATATATACAAGTACAGGACGAGTCATCAATCTCATGGTAAAGATCATATCTCTCCAACTATCATCTACCTACATGGTCACAATTTTACCATCGGACAAGAATGATAGATATGAAAAGATTTACCATCAAAGAGGAATTGTGGACATACTTGCTGTAATGTTTGGACGGTTAGTTCCATTTTTTTTTCAAAGTTAACTCATTTTGTGTCTTGCGTTTGTTAAAAATGTTTAGTGTTTAGGATTCTCTTTATGAATGAGTGGTGGGTTTCTAGTTAAGTAGCCAAGTGACGCTAGGATTTCATATAAAATGGTAGTAGTAATTATAGATGGTTGTGGACTTCCTGTCTGTATATTGTGTTGTTTTGTCTAAGATCATGTTATAATTGTTGGTCAGTTCGTGGTTTACTACCACATTTTCTATC
This sequence comes from Eucalyptus grandis x Eucalyptus urophylla, assembly GCA_028830015.1. Classification (NCBI taxonomy): domain Eukaryota; kingdom Viridiplantae; phylum Streptophyta; class Magnoliopsida; order Myrtales; family Myrtaceae; genus Eucalyptus; species Eucalyptus grandis x Eucalyptus urophylla. The sequence continues at coordinate 58,598,756 of CM054200.1, read as the reverse complement.
ACTCTTACAGCCAAGACGCGGAAAAGTAACCTCAAAGGATGAATTTGCCAAAGCTAGAGTGATGCTGAGATGGAGGCAGGCTCAATAACTAGAATGTATGTCTCGAGTCATTCATGTTTCCACAGACAAAAGCGACACAACTTTTTTCTTATTGTTGTTTTTATCTATTATACATTCTTTTACTCATTTTGTTAGTCGAACGGCTTACAAGTGATAATGAGAAAGCCCTCGCTATCATTTGCAAAAGGAGGAGATTTTTTTGCGGCAATTTATCGGGTGATTCACACTATTGTCATCGCTATCTGTATAACACTCAAAAGTTTATCACTCTCCAAGAGACTCGATGGACCTCTACCCTTCTCTGGACTTTTCTCATGCATAAGGTATTCAGGTTTCCATAAAGGCAACCGTTGTTGAGTGGTTCACTATTGACTCCAATAGTCGGCCGGTTAACATTAAGTAATTTGAAGTAATTTGAGTTGTAGTTACGTTCCATTGATCAATTATTTATTTTGCTACCTCAGTGAGATTGAAACTTATGATTTCTTTTTTTTTAAATTAAGGTTTCCTCGAGAATAAATAAGTAAATTTATTTATAATTTATGAGAAAAATTAACTATTGATTTTTCTTCCACTATAGCCCTTACTTGAAAAAATTCAAAATGAAATTTTGCAATATTTAATTAGATTTAAGGTTTTTTTTCTATCGGTCAATTAAATCCTTCACGTGTAGTTTTTTGATTTTTTAGATTCCACGAGGACCATCAACACTATGATTGGGGTGAATTGGCAATCGATGGTGGGTGTGGTCATGCTAGTGAGAAGGAGGCTCGCTCGATGCACTTGCCTTGGCCTCCTTCTTCTTCTCCCATATGGTGTCAATATGTTCTAATGTCACCAACACTTCATCCATTGAGGGCCTCGCTTCAGGATCGTCCTCCTTAAGATATATACAATTACCACGAAGAACCAATTTTATCCAGGCTTTACTGCATATATACCTTCTGATCTTAATTTGACAGAGATGGGTAGGGTTATTCAATTTATGCTTTATATTTTTGTGGAACCTTTTTTTTCTTTTCAATAGGAAAAAAAGCTAACTTGTTTGTTACCTAGGTTCATCAGATGGAATTAGAATGGTCAAATGTATCGCCCGTCCCCAAGAGTTATTCTAGAACACTCAAGAAAACCTAGGACTCGGGGATACTAGTTGAGGGTTGCTTGCTCTAAGGATGAGTCACAGCTGTTGTTTAGAATCCTCTTGGGTCATGCCATGCTTCAAGCCGTGACATTGTGGTTAGCAATACATTAATATGTAGACTTAATTTATGGATTACACGAAGCACAAAACTAAAAATGTGGCAGAAATGAATCATCTTCCACCATATCTATTTCCTATCATGTTATTGTTTAATTGACTTAGTTTAGTAGCATAAGTGGAGACCAGTAAACTCTCACCACCTTCTCTATTTTTGCTCAACTCAAGAACTTGCAAAATCCTCACTTCTGATGGAATTGCTCACTCAAGTTGAAAAGAATCAATCGGTTGAGATAAGGAATTAAGAGTCATCCTTTAATGGCCCCTTTGGTTTCAAATTAACAATTCATTTTGAACTACATTTTTCACATCAAACGGCAATTTTTGAAACTATTAAAGCCTCGTACAGTACTTCTATTATATTTCACTTGTTAATGAGATATACAATGAGGGGGAGGAAACTCCTATATATACAAATATATAGCAAATCGTATCTGTAGATCTCTCATCGATCTAACAGTAGCTACATCTCACAATTTTACCACCTGACAATAACGATAGATATGGAAAGATTTACAATCGGAGGGGAAATGTTGACATACTTCTTGTAATGTTTGGATGGTTAGTTCCATTTTTTTTCAACGTTAACTCAATCTGTGTCAAGTGAGGCTAAAATTTCGTATGGAATGGTAGTAATAATTGTAGATGGTCATCTGAGATCAAGTTATAATTGTTGGTCAGTTCCTGGTGTTACTGCCACATTTTCTATCACTATTACAGCCGATACGCGAAAAACGAGATTTATCGAGTAGTAACCTGAAATGAGGAATTTGCCAAAGCTGGAGTGATGCTTACGTGGAGGCAAGCTCAACAACTAGAATGTATGCCTCGAGTGATACATGTTTCTCGACAAAAGTGACACGGCATATGAATTTGCCAATAAGAAGTTAACTTTTTTTTCTCTATTATATCTCTTAATGACCGTATTTTTCTCATTTTGTCAGTCGAACCGCTTGCCGAAAGAGATAATGAGAAAGCCCTCGCTATCATTTACAAAAGGAGAGATTTTTTTGCAGCAATTTATTGGGTGATTCACACTATTGTCATCGTTGTCTATATAACACTAAAAAGTTGATCATTCTCCGAGAGATTTGAGAGACCTCTACCCTCTTGATGTTTCTCATGCGTAGGGTATTTAGGTTTCCCATGACGGCAACAATTGTTGAGTAGTTCACTAAATGTTGACTCCAATAGTCGGTTGGTTAGCATTAAGTAATTTGAAATAATTTGAGTTATGGTTACGTTCTATTGATCAATTGTTTAATTTGCGAGGTCAAAGCTAACAATTTTTTTTTTAATTGAGGCTTTCTCGAGAATAAATAACTAAATTTCTTTATGATTTATGAGAAAAATTAACTATTGACACCTTCGCTCGATTTTTCTTCCACCATATCCGTCACTTGGAAAAATTCAAAATGAAACTTTTCAATATTTAATTAGATTTAAGGTTTTTTTCTTAGGCAATTAAATTATTCACGTGTAGTTTTTTTTATTTTTTAGGCTTCCTTAAGAATAAATAACTAAATTTCTTTGTGATTTATGAGAAAATTTAACTATTGATATCTTCGCTCGATTTTTCTTTCACCATATTCCTCACTTGGAAAAATTCAAAACGAAACTTTTCAATATTTAATTAGATTTAAGTTTTTTTCTTGGTCAATAAAATTCTTTACATGTAGCTTTTTGATTTTTTATGTTCCACAGGACCATCAGCATTGTGATTGGGATGAATTGGCAATCGATGGTGGCTATGGTGATGTTGGTGAGAAGGAGGCTCGTTCAATGTTGAAGTGAAGATTGCCCTCTTACAAGTATTAATGTGAGTACTTATATACACCATATAGAAGTATTGCATATTATAGGGAAGAAGACAAGTCCTCTCTCCTCTCCTAAACTAACGCCAATGGATCCCTTATTTCAAAGCCCATAGACATTTCAAGCTCTTGAAGGGTGAGTTTTTAGTTTCATTTTCTGTTAGAATGATGAGTTTCTGATTGATTAATTTTGTGATTCTCAATTCATTATGGCAATTATACACCACATAGAAACATTGATTACATGGAAGAAGGCAAGTCCTCCCTCCCTCTCCTATACCAGCGTTAGCAGATCCAAGCCTTATTTACAGACACTTCAAACTCCTCTCTCCTCTCCTAAACTAACGCCAATGGATCCCTTATTTCAAAGCCCATAGACATTTCAAGCTCTTGAAGGGTGAGTTTTTAGTTTCATTTTCTGTTAGAATGATGAGTTTATGATTGATTAATTTTGTGATTCTCAATTCATTATAGCGGTTATACACCACATAGAAACATTGATTACATGGAAGAAGGCAAGTCCTCCCTCCCTCTCCTATATCGGCGTCAGCAGATCCAAGCCTTATTTACAGACACTTCAAACTCTTGAAGGGTAAGTTTCTAGCTTCCTTTTCTATTAGAATGATGAGTTTCTAGTTGATTAACTAAGTGATTCTCAATTCGTAATGGCAATTATGCACCACATAAAAGCATTGCATAGGGAAGAAAGCAAGTCCTCCCTCCTCTCCTATACTGGTGCAAGCAGATCCCTTATATCATAGCCCTATTTACAAACACTTCAAGCTCTTGAAGGTGACTTTCTAGCTTCTTTTTCTATTAGAATGATGGATTTCTGGTTGATTAGCTAAGTGATTTTCAATTCATTATGGCAGTCATGCACCACATAGAAGCATTACATATTAAAGAAAGGGAGTAGCCCTATGCGGTCGAAATTTTACCACTGGACGAGACGAGTAGACATGGAAAGATTTTCAATCGTAGGAGAATTGTGGAAACACTTGCTATAATGTTTGGACGGTTAATTCCATTTTTTTTCAATGTTCACGTTAACTCATTCTGCCTCTTGCGTTTGTTAAGATATTTAGTATTTATTGCCACACTTTGTCACTATTACAGTCGAGACGCGACAAACAGGATTTATCAAGTAATAATCTCAGAGGAGCCTTATGCCCGAGCTGGAATGATGCTAACACATAGGCGGGCTGATCAACTAAGCTGTATGCCTCAAATGAGATTGGTTATCCTAGATGATCACCAAGTAGTGAAACGATTTGTCTGTAAAAAGTTGACTTTATTCTTATTGTTACTTTTATCTATTATATCTCTTTTAACAAACTAATATGTAGACTTGTGATATAATAAAAAACCGCATACTTGATAGATAAGCCCGTCTCATTGGATTTGACTAGAAGAGAGAGGTTGGAGATTCACATTTTCTTGATCTACCATATTGGTTTTGATTTAAGATAAAGCTATGAAAACATAAGAGAAGCTAAAAAATTAAAACCACACTCCAATGCCATAAAACTGAAACTTCAAATCCTCCATTTTTTTATTCAACCAAATTTTGTCCCAACCAATTTATATTTGTTTATTAATTATTTGTTTTTACTGATTTATAAATTATGTAATGGCTTTTCTGTATTTTTATCCAATTTGGGAAGTAGCAAGACCATGAATGATAGAAAATTCTGGTTTTTGGCTTAACTTCCTACACGTCTTTTTTATCATTTTATCAATCCAACAGCTCGTAGAAAGAGAAAATGAGAAAGCTCTCGCTATTATCCGCAAAAATTGGAGATTTTTTTTTGCGAAAGATGTCGGGTGATTCACCTATTGCAATCGCTGTCTATATGACACTCAGGAGTTGATCACTCTATCAGAGATTCGACGGGCCTCTAGGCTCTGAACGTTTTAAATGCCTAGTATACGGCATTCCCATGAAAGCAAGAGGTGTTGATAGTCCAATAGTCGACTGGTTATTATTAAGTAATTTGAAGTAATTTGAGTTGTACTTACGTTTCATTGATCAATTGTTTATTTTGCTACCTCAGTGAGGTTGAAACTTATGATTTTTTTTTAATTGAAGCTTCATCAATAATAAATAACTAAATTTCTTTGTGATTTATGAGAAAAATTAACTATTGACATCTTCACTCGATTTTTCTTCCACCATATCTCTCACTTGGAAAAATTCAAAACGAAAATTTTTAATATTTAATTAGATTTAAGGTTTTTTCTTGGTCAATTAAATCCTTCACATGTAGCTTTTTGATTTTTTTATGTTCCACAGGACCATCAGCACTGTGATTAGGGTGAATTGGTGATCGATGGTGGCTGTGGTTATGCTGGTGAGAAGGAGGCTCGCTTGATGTTAGAGTGAAGACTGCCCTCATACAAGTACTAACGTGAGTATTTCTATACATCACATAAAAGCATTACATATTATAGAGAAGAATGCAAGTCCTCCCTCCTTTTATTTATTGGTGCCAACAGATTCCTTATTTCAAAGTCTTCAAGCTCTTGAATGGTGAGTTTCTAGCCTTTTTTTTTTTTTTTCTGTTAGAATGATGGATTTCTAGTTAATTAGCTAAATAATTCTCAATTCGTTATGGCAATTATGCACCACATAGAACTATTGCATATTACACGAAAGAAGGCAAGTCCTCCCTCCTCTCTTATACTTGCGCCAGTAGATCCAAGCCCTATTTATAGATACGCTCTTGAATGGTGAGTTTCTAGCTTACTTTTATATTAGAATGATTGTTTCTGGTTGATTAGTTAAGTGATTCTCAATTCGTTATAGCGGTCATGTACCACATAGAAGCATTACATATTAAAGGGAAAAATGCAAGTCCTCCCTCCTCTCCTATACTGGTGCTGGCAGATCCCTTATTTCAAAACCCTATTTACAGACCCTTCAAGCTCTTGAAGGGTGAGTTTCTAACTCCTTTTTTGTTAGAATGATGGGTTTCTGGTTGATTAGCCAAGTGATTCTCAATTCGTTAGGGCAGTCATGCACCACATAGAAGCATTGTATATTACGTGCAAGGAAGGGAGTGGCCCTATGTAGTCGAAATTTTACCACCGGATGAAACAAGTAGACATGGAAAGATTTTCAATCGGAAGGGAATTGTGGAAATACTTGCTGTAATGTTTGGACGGTTAGTTCCATTTATTCAATATTCACAGGAACAAAACCAACTAAACAAAGCTTAAGTGCTAACAAAACAACTCATATGCACCCACAAATCATTTATCCGAAGAGATTGTTCAAAGCCATTTGTAACATGAACATTGAGCGCGAAATTTAGTTATACCATAACTCTCTCCACTAAATCTCGTTTCAAACATATTTACAATCAACGGAAAGCCATTTCAATGTACCACAAGAACCTTAGCTAGGTTGGACCTAAAATCGAGCCCAAAACTATTGAAATTTGATTCGAAAATCATTGGCCATGCACTATTCATCACTCACACCAACTTTAAACTTTTATTTCCAACAAACTAAACATCCAAATTGAGTTATGTAAAATCCTGCGACTCCACAATACCCTAAGATATCATTTTTATAAATATTCATAGCTCAACAACTCCTTATTCGAATCTTGGAATTCAAAATCCATAAAACCCCAAATTTGTGCCCTAACTTCTAAAGTCACTCCAAATAAATGAACAAAGGGCGCAATCACTAACTAAAAGTTGTGATTTGTAGTTGATTCAACTTCGTGAGGTGTCTGGATTGCAATTCATGGTCATTGCACTTTCATGATAAATTTAAGGATTAAATTACACTTTTTGAAAATTTTAGGATTTGATTGCATTTTAATATTAAGTTTTATGACTTAATTGTACTTTCGTGACAAGTTTTAAAACTTCTAGTATACTTATTCAAAAATTATAATTTTTCAACGAGTTTTAGAAAGGGAAGGTGTGCACAATTCGAACACCTCGCCAAACTAAATCAATCATGAATCGGAACAGCTAGTAAGTGATGGCTTTGAATAATCGTTTGGGATGAGTGATTTGTGGGAGCATCTGAGTTGTTTTTTATTAGTTTTTAAGCTAGTTTACTCGAGCCGTAGTTGAGGAAACATTTTACTAGATTTTACGCTATTTCTCGCTTATTTGATAAGATTGCGAATTCAACGGTTTGAGTAATCTTTGTTTTTTAACTCTATCCTTTTTCGATAGTTTGTTCTCCTCTTTATTTCTCGCCGACCGTCACCACCAACCATCTACAATCATTCTTCTCTTTGAGCTAAATTTTCTAAATATGCATCATTGAGGTTCACAGACCAAATAAATTGTTAACAAGGAGCAGCCTCCCTGCTCAATAATTTGTTCATACTCATCATTTGACTGATTAAACATTGATGAAGTGTTTTTCATCTTTATCCAGGATTATGTTGATTAAGACAAACCATTGATAACAAGTATACCATATATTGCATCACCAACTGCATACGCACCACCTCCAGCATCTTCACTTGGCGCCGTAGATGGGAAATCAAACCTTATCAAGGACGGGGTCATCAATCCTCAGAAAATCCTATAACAACAACAACAAGCTTGACAAATTGGACTTTCTAATAGGATCAATCATTCACGACGGTGGCCAAGTTTCGCCTACTTCACCATTGCCAAACTAGACGCTTGAAAGAAAGAGTGGCAGAAAAGCTGTCATATATCGACTCCAAATAGTGGAGAGATGATGAATAGTCCTTTATTTCTCGCCGACCGTCACCGCCAACCGTCTACAATTATTCTTCTCTTTGAGCTAAATTTTCTAAATATTCATCATTGAGGTTCACAGACCAAATAAATTGTTGACAAGGAGCAGCCTCTTGGTCAATAATTTGTTCATACTCATCATTTGACTGATCAAACATTGATGAAGCATTTTTCATCTTTATCCAGGATCACGTTGATTAAGACGAACAGTTGATAACAAGTATCCCATACATCGCATCACCAAATGCATACGCACCACCTCCAGCATCTTCACTTGGCGCCGTCATCAGAGAGATGGGAAATCAAACTTGTTGAGGACGGGTCATCAATCCTCAGAAAATCCTATAACAGCGATGAATTGGACTCTCCGATAGGTTCAATCATTCACGACGGTGGCCAAGTTTCACCCACTTCACCGCTGCCAAACTGGATGCTCAAAAGAAAGAGTGGTAGAAAGGCTGTCATATATCGACTCCAAACAATGGGAGATGATGAATAGTCCTTGGTCTCCAATCAGGCTGCACATGATAAAATTTATGAAATAGAAATTGATTTCTAGCCAGAAATCAATTTCTCAATTTCTATTTCCCGGATAAGTTTCTGAGCAAAGAAACTCGTTTGATAATGACTTAAAATTTCTATTTCTGAAACAAAATTCCGTTTGATAACAAAATAAAATTTCTATTTCTAGGAATAGAAATGATTAGATAACAACATAGGAAATCCTCAAATACAAAATAATAGTTAAAATAATACTAAAACAACATAGGAAATTCTCAAATACAAAATAATAGTCGAAATAATACTAATACATTACAAAAGTTGAAAATATAATTTCATGAAATTTCCAGCATATTATTATCTATTGCCATTTTATTAGCAACAGTTTTCCTAAGCATATTTATTTGGTTTCTCTCCTCAGTCAATGTATCATTTGCAAGCTCATGCTGCGTAGGTTCAGACAAGTACTGCGAAAGCATGAATATGGGGGCCATCAATGGCACCTATACAGGCCTGTCCTTTTATCAAAGACTATTATTATACAAGATTATCAAAAAAATAAAATCGATGGTGTAAAGAAATATATGAGAATTCTACCTTAAAATAATGTTTATGGTTAGGAACCAATCGGGGGAAGGTCGGTTTATTTTGATTCTCGAATTGAATCAGTCCAGTTGCTCATCTCTTATTTCTTTATTGTTGCTCAATGAACCTTTAATGGCCCTTGCATAGCAAAGAGAGAGATTCTCTTGAATCTCTGCCTTTGAATTAAAATTCAAGATTGTGTAACAATCTAATTATTTTGATTTTGCAAGAATTTTGAATTCGTAAAGAAACGAGGTTATCTAGGCACGTTTTTTATTCATCTATTACGTAAGAACTTTGTCTTCAACTGGCCATACGCGTGCCTTTTCTAGAAGGAAAGAGCCCCATTATTTTTAAGTAAGCATTTAAGAACTTTGGTCGTTTTTTAAAATTGGGAACCCATTCGATTGCCTTTCATCCTAAAAAGGAAGTTATCAAAAAAAAAATTGAAAAAAAAAGAAAAGAAAAACATGAGCAAAATAAGAAAAAGAAAATTAGCAATAATTTGTGAAGTTGTGATTATGAGTGAATTAAGTTAGCAAGAAAGCACAAGGTTCTTTTATATGGTTTGATTTCAGCTTCTGATTTCTATTTTATAAACTGAGAAGTTAAAAATTTCAGTTTCTGATTTTTTCAATTTCTCTATGTCTGGAATAGAAATCTGTTTCAGAAATAGAGAAATTAAATTACATTACCAAATGAATTTCTATTCCAAACTTGTTCCAGGGAACAGAGAAATAGACAAATAGAAATTTTGTCATGCGCGCCCTCAGTTTCTTGTTATTTGCATTTATTTACTTTCCCTGTAATTAATCTATTTCATATATGTTTTTTTTATTAGAAAGTTTCAAAAAGTAAACGAAATTCATGTATTTGGTGAAAATACGATCCTCAACCGCACCTTCCTATTAAAGGAGTCCATTATCTTCGAGGCTTTGACTTGACTAGTACAAATGAACTAGCCGCAAAATTTCCTCACCCCATGGCTACAATGAATTCGTCCGTTGTGTCAAAATTAAAAATCGAATTTTCGTAAATTTTAATTTAGATTTGATTGCTGTTCAAATAATAAAAAAATTTAACCACCTTTTTTTTTTTATCTCGGTTGGGATAGTTTTGGTTAACCAAACCGAATTGAAAATTATCATTTTTCTTAATATTACAATTTATTTCTCTCATTTTTCACTGAAATCTCTTCTTAATGTTACAAAAAAAAAACCAAAAAAAACAAAAAAATAAAAAACCAGACCGAACCGAATCAAATCAAATTTTTGGTTCAGATTATATTCAGTTCGCGGTTCAATTAAAAGAGAATGCACACCCAAACGATTCAATTCAGCTCAAGTTTCCCAAAAATCCAAACCAAACCTTTAACATCTTCAAAATTCGAATTTCCCCGAACTCAGGTCCAAGAACAATTTCTTTGCTTGTTATTGGTACTTTGACTTTGCAATTTCTTTTTTTTTTTTTTTGGGTTAAGAATCATGTTTCTACGTTTGGATCGTTTAGACAATTAATGCAAAACCCATTTTTAAGTTAAGGAGAATAACTTCATCATTTAAAATTTAGAATTTTTTTTTTCGAAATATGACTAGACCTTAATGCTTAGGTTTGAAGGACCCAAGCTGAGCCAAGGATCACGATGCCCGAGCCCGAGTCCCATGGGACATGGCTTGAACCCATGGTGGGGAGGACCATGACCTTGGCACTAGGGCCCTCGAGGCCGAGATGAGGACCTCAAGACTCAAGCCTAAGTCTCGGCCCAAGACCCGGACAATTGGGGCCGGTCTCGAGTAGGCATGCCTAACTACCAGGGTCCTGGCCATGATTGTTAAAAGTACCCCGATTAAATATCCAACACTTCTCTTTGTGACGTGTTGTTATTGATAAGAAATATTTATTAACTCTTGCTAAAACAAAATAATTGACATTAAAAACCAAAAAGAAAAAGGAAGAAATGGTATAAAAAAAAACGGAGAAATATATGGAATTGGAACGTGATCATATAGAAGTATCCTTTTAACTCTCCAGGAATAGAGAGGAGCAAGTGGAGGAGAAAAAGAAATTATTTTCGTCTCAAGAAAATGCTATATAATTTTTTTTTTCTTGAACAGAAATGCTATATAAATTAGCTTGCTCGTCTTTTCCGCACAAAATGGATGGCACAAAAGGTGAAGTTTCGGATAAAATGGTGGAAAGCTAGAGAAAGGGGCATTTACAATTTTACATTCTACTTTATGCTGCCAGTTTATTATTGATTTATAATGTTTTTCGCGCTCAGAATATAATGTCTACTTACGTTATTACTCAATAAATATCCAACTTCTAAATTTAAATAAAATTTCATGTAAACTCTAGCATTGAACACAATTAATATGAATATTTATTTTTGTTATGATATTTTTCATATTGTTATATTACTTTTGTGAAAATCAAGTCGACACAAACATTCAAAATAATATGACATATAGTTTTAGATCAGTACAACAACGCATGGTCATCTTGTTGGTGTAAAAATAAAGATAAAAAAAAATTACAAACCAACAGAGATACTTATACATTAACAGATAAACAGTAATCGATGGCTACTAAGAATCAGAGATTGATCGTGAAACTTTGATGATGTTGAAGGTGTACAAAAAAGGAAATTGCTCAGAGATATAGAGAATATGAAATTAGGCGAGACATGGTGCTAGAAAATGACAATCGTCTTTTCGAGAGAAATAGGCCTCAGTAGTTTAAAATGATAATTGACCTCTTTTCTATGATACAAAAGATAAGTTTTTTCTCCCCCTAAGTGAAAAAGACGTCCATATTCTATTTTTCATTACTGGCCCTTTTTATTTCACTAAAATGAATGATTAAAAATAATTTATCTAAAAAAAATCACTTGTACCCCTTACAAAAATTAATGATTGAAAAATATTTTCAATGTCCACGGAAATGTTTAGATATAAATTATGATTAATAATGAGGTTTTTTTTTTATTTGACTATTTATTTCAAGTGATAAAAGTAAATATTTTTAAGAAAATGACTTCCAAATCATTAAATTCCGAGAAACAAATGAAGTATTAGCTACTAATATTATGTGTAAATGACAAATGCTACAGTTCGGTAGCTCTCCATCAATCTCAATCACCATCGCATTCATGATACAATAATATTAATGAATGAATCACATGAACACCCAACACGTCATTATCTTCAAATTTGCCAAAGCCTGTGAAATATTTTCAAATATAGTTTTAGTATATCATTTTGATACAATTTGACAATGTGCATATGCATATTGGTGATTATATTCCTATTGCATCGACATGCATTGACAATATCTAATTTCGGGTGAGTAAATAGATGATGGATCTTCCTCATCCAACAAGAAATGTTTTGATCACCAGAACATAACTAGACATTATACAAGAAAAATGGCTCATAGAGACATAAACTTTTCTTTTTCGATATTCATCGAGTGTTTCGGTGCATCCTATGGTAAAACCCGAATTTGCAATTAGGAAAAGAAGACAAGGGACCACGTGACCCTCCTGATCCGAGGACACGAAAACGAGAAAGATCGCGGGTGGGCCTTTTCAACTCCCACCTTTTCTCCACCCTGAAACTTCAATGTCGTTAAACAGTTAACAGCCACTCGTTTTCCCACCTAAATCGGGAGCAAAATTAGAATTTCACTCTCTGCTTGTTTATGACTTCCCAAGCAGAAATCCCATTATTACCAGGTGCAGAAATTTTGCTTTTTCTATGTCATTTTATTATCATTATCTTTTGGTTATATATGGAGTGACCCCGTTTAAATGTAAGGTCTTTCTTTGCTGATGATCCTCGTTAGATTCGCTACAAATTTCTGCAGGAAGCTTTTCTGGTTGATACCAAACGATTTTGACACCATCTTTCTTGGCAGAGGTATGAAATAGGGCGTTTCATCTAGTTGAAAATTTCTATGCCTGCTAGCTCTTTTCCGATGATTTTTTTGGTCCTTCTTTTCAAATTTTTTATAAGTGTTACGTTTGTATTCCATCCCACAAAGATAAAATTTTCTCAGGAAAGATTGAATGGTCGTGTTTTTCTATATCATTTTGTGTCAATTTAGACTACCTGAGCTTTTGCCTGCCTTCTGCTTGTATGTTGTTAATTTGCTGCTAGGAGTTGGTATGAACAAGAAAAAAAAGCTTTGTCTCTAGAAATTGTAAACTTTCAATCTCATAACGTGGTATATTGATATCTGTAAGTATCCAAGAAAGAATTTCCATATTTATAGTTCAAATTGCTTCCCAAAACGAATATGCCACATTCTTCAGAAGGTCTATAATGCATCACGTTATGCCGGATGGTAAATTTGTGAATCTTTTGCATCATTTCCATTAAAAGTAGCATTTTCTTTTTCTTGAGTGAGAAGTTGAATCATTTTTATACTGCATAGACTCTGAAAAATTCGTTTTTCGGTCACATCAAAACGAAATTCCTCTCCTATGTATCTGAAGTTTTGTCGCTTGGGATATGTCTGTTTTGGATACTACGAGTACAGAGTACAATGTATGCAGTGATGCAGACTCTAACTTAATCGGGAGGCACGTTTTAAGATGAATCCTAGCTCGTAAGTCGGCAACAGGTCTATGTTTGTTGGGTAACGTCCAGGACATAACTAAGGCTTGTGATTGCAGGAAACAGGTAACAACCGACAGGATGAGTCCGAGACGCCGTCCCTTGCACACTTGCAGGGTTTCGATACTTGCAACAGCTCACAGAGCCTACATGAGAGCACAAGACTTCAATAGACCGTCTGGATCGTTGTTCAAAGTTTTCACCAGATTAGCCAACAAAATCAGCCCGTTTGTGTATGTGGTTCAGTACCAATGCCTTTCCATGCTCTCCTTCGCGGACAGTACCATCCTAACTGCTGAGGATGTCATCGAGAAAGTCTTCCCTGCATCGAGTTATGTGTTTGATAAGATTGATGAGCTCATCCAAGTGACGGAAGCCCTCCCAGATAGAATCGACGATGTCATAAACAAAGTGCCGGGTTTTATCCACCAAATTCCACTTCTAGATTGGGTGTTAGTCCATTGTATATTGTGGTTATCATTTTGGGTCTCAATAATAACCTGCTGGGAATCAAGAGCGGTCAGAGAGAAAGAGATCCCGGTCGATCCGAACTGTAATGAATGCTGCGATAGATTGGCGTACTTAGCTGATGCACACTACCCTGCTGATCAGGAACCGCACTTTGACAGCCGAAAAACAGGGCAGTTTTCTCCAGTGTCTGAAGCCGGAGGCGAGACAAGAACTTCTGATGCAGAGACCCACGAAAAGGGCTCATACAAGGAGATTCTACAGATGGGAATAAAGGAATCATACAAGGAGGTTCTAACGAAGGGAATGAAGGAAGAAATAGAAGAAGAAAACAAAGACAGTTTGGAAGGCAAGAACGAAAGGATCAACGTCAAAACTGAAGACAATGAGCAAATAGAGGACGAATCCACCAATGATCCCATCTTGGAGCTGTTCGAGTCCGCATGGCTAAAGAAACCAGCAAGAAGGAAAAAAGGAGACTCTATCTCTTACATGTGACACGTAACTAAAGTAAAACAGGAGATGCAAGCCATGGCCGTTGTATCCATACTCCAGTATTGTATGGGCTTAGTTGACAAAATACCATATCAGTTTTCTGTCGATATAGAACCATTTGGCATTTTCGCTGGAACTTCATAACGAGATGGTACAATGAGTATTTTTATTTGCAATCTGCTCAAAGAATCGGGTTAGTTTCTTTGATGGGATGATACAGAGAATTCATGCCTACATATTTCTATTTGCTAAAGATGGTTGATTTCTTAGACAGGGTTCTTCCTGCATAAAGTTTAATTCTCATCATGCTATCAAGAGATGCTGGAACTTCATTGTTGTTATATGGTTCAAACACTCTGTAGCTATCATCATTCCTATCGACCAGCTTTTGATATGAGAACGAAGCCTAAGATGAATCATTTGTGTCTTAAGCAAAGAAAGTTTGAGGGTATTATTAAATCTAAACGTTCTTTGTGTTCATATACTGCAATGGTTCTGTTTGGCAAACGAGTAGGCAACAAAAAGATATTCGAAGCTCCTGAACTGGAGAGGAATTCTCCGCTTCTAATTGCAGCAACAAATTTAGAAGCAACTGCTTTATAGATCATCTTATGTGTTTTAAGTGCAAACAGAAACAGAAACATAGCTTATTTTTTCATTGGTATTAGAAACAGATAGGTTAATCGACTCTTCCTACGTATCCAAACACACTCAGAAGCAAAATCCGGCTTAGTCACTGAATGACGGAAAAATTTAGATGGGACATCTTGGGTCTAATCAATCTCATGTTAAATTGACCTGACATTCACAATTTCAACAAAAGGATTATACTCAACATGGAGTAATTACGTAAATCATGTTTCTATGACATAAAACAAGATCAAATCAACCATGCTCAATATCGTGGCCTTCCACATTTCAGTCAACAGATGGTGTAGAGATCTTCTCTAATGCATTTTGCATTCTTCCTGCTGCTGAGCAAGTCGAGCATGACTCAAAATCAAGTTCACATAACTTGTATTAAGTTAGGGGCCTCTTTAAAGTACTAACGCCAGAACCAACCACTACATAATGTGCCGTGCTACTTAAGCCTTTGATTCTGGCAATAAAAGAACTAACAATCTCCCCACGAGAGAGAAAAGGGGTAGGAGGGAGAGACAAAAATCCATTCATTGCATGGAAAACTGTACACCTCTTTTTTATCTCAAGAAAATCAAAACAGATGATTTTGCCCAGCAGAAAAGAAGATACCACAGAAAAATATACAGATTGTGATAACATCTAACACTGGTAGACCGAGTAACTCTTGCTCTTCCATAAAAAGCCCCAGCCTTTGCCTGTTTTCCTTCTAGATATAGACTTACAAAGCGGGTTGGCTTCTGGAGCTGATGACACATTCCTGTGACTCGTCTCCTCCAGCTGACAATGATGCCGCTGGCTCAAATTGGCAGGAGATTGATCCCGTTGCCGTTGCTCCCGGAACAGCATCAAAAGTTTCTGAGCCTTTTCTCTTCCTCTTAGTGTACCATTCACTGAAATGGACACCAATGCAGGTATAACACCTTCTTGTAACACCATTTGAATGCACTTGTCATTTCCATTACACAAAACTAAAAGACATAACACAGCTTGCTCCTGCTCAACAGGCTCTCCAGTGTCAAGTACCGTGGCAAGTAAACTTATGAGCTCAGGGCAAGATACCATTTCATCTTTTCCTGATTGGCTTGAAGCTAAATGTATAAGGACAGCTATTGACTTTTCTGTCCACATTTGGTCGCTAGAATCTGCAAGAAGAGATTGAAGGCCACTAATAATGCCTGCTGAAAGAAGGTATCCAATATTGTTGTGGTAGGTGGAGAGATTGTAAAGGGCATGAAGAGCATCAAGCTTGCATTGAGGTGCCGTTTCATCTTTAAGAAGCTGGATCAGAAAGGGCACAGCCTGACTCGTGCCAATTATGGGCTTGCCATCTTCGAGACAGGACAGATTCAGATATAGAGCCGTTGCTGATGGATGAGAGTTATGGTTGGATATCATTTCCTCGAGAAGTGGAATGACTCCAGCAGCTAATATCAACTCCTTGTTCCTGAGGTTAAAGAAGCAAGGAGAACACATGTTAAAACACTGTGTCAGGCCAAGAATGATGCAAGAAACTACAGGAGGAGAACTGGGAGATAAAGAAAGTGAAGGCAAAAATAATCATTGTTGTGCTGTTTAGCATATAAGGAATAGCATAGCAATTTCTCCTATATGAAAAGACAAAAGCAGCACTTTCTTTTGTGGTCAAAACAAAAGCAGCACTTGAAACAGGTTATAGGTGATGAACAAACTAAGAACAGAATATCCTTCCACCCCTTTGTTTTCAAACGTTCAAGTTGTAAGCAGAACGGAAAAAGAAATATACCTCCTGCTTAAAGAGAAGCCCTCAGAGGACATCAAAACTTGAGTACAAGAATCAGAGAAAAGACAGAATAGTGGAAAACACAAATGCCAAAACGACAATATTGATCCAAAAAGCATGAGACTCCAGTCCTATGGTCATAAGAAGTGAAAAGGAAGCCATAAGGGGCATTGCATGGAAACAATATCAGTCATTCTGCAGACAACAGCAAATTCCCAGCAGCTGTTAATAAAAGCAATACAAACATGCAAAATGGAGCCCAAGTGGGTGAAACTCTAGTACTGTACCCACCGACTGGCCCAAAAGAAAATTATAGCATTCACAATTGACTGGATACCCTATTGCTTTTGCTGCATAATTAATTGTCAAAATGCCCAAAAGAGTATTGAGACCTCTAAAACAGCAATACACTAAAAGACAAACCTGTTATTGTTGACAGCAAGGTTGAACAGAGCCATTGCTCCAACGTCCTGAGCCATTGCATTCCTCTCATGGACAGCCAACTCCAGAAACTGCAGAAGGGCTTCAACAAAGCCATTGGCCCCCATGAAAATTCTAGCCTCCTCATCATCCTTTAGCAAAAGCCTGATTTGTTCTACCACTTTGCACTTTCTGCACAATTCCTCTCCTCCCTTTAGCACTCCAAGAAAATGATCATTTTTCTGAAAAATATTGACCTCGGGCGCAGAAATATTTTCTTTCTCATCATCTTCCTCCTCAATGGTACCACTCTCCTCCAAAGGAACAACTTTGACAAACTTTGACTTGCAGGAACCGAGACTGTTCATCAATCTTGAATTTGTGGACTCAGACTCAGATAATGCCAGCCTCCAATAATTCAAATCAAGAGACTCTGGAGGCCCCTCTGGAACAGGAACACCATTTTGGTCGCACCAGCTAGCAACAAGTCCTTTCACACAGTAATTAGGAGTCAAACAAAGATGAGACAGTTTCTGTTGAGTTTTAGGACAGGTGTTGTGCCCATCACTAAACCACTTCTCAATACAGATCCTTTCATATGTCTGTCCAGAAGAAATAATAACCGGATCGTACATAAGCTGCAAAGATATCGGACACCTCAACTCTTCTGGTGGAAGTGGCATCTGGCCTGATTTCCTGATGTTGTGCCTGAAGTTAAAAGAACTCAGCTTTGATAGCTGTCTTTCAAATGCGTGACCATTGCCCACAATGCCTCCTTCATCAAGGGAACCCTGGACAGTTGGTGAACAAGGAGTTGATCCCTGTGAATCATTGTCATCAGAGAATTCACTCCTGAATAACTTCGAATACTTTCGCATTAAATGTAAAAGATAAGCCACAATTGACTCCTTTCGCTTATCTTCCTCTGCTCTAGCTCTTTCAATAAGTTTCTTTAATGCTCTTCTCTCTGTAAGAGCCGCTCTAGAAGAAGTGATTCCAAGTTTACTAGCTGCTTGATGGAAAGACTCGAGTTCATTGTTATCATTAGAGTCATTAAACTTTCTTCCTTGTTGGAGCAATGCAATTATTTCCTCGCCCACATGCTTCTCCTGCGGATCAAGGGTAAATAGAACAGCCTCCAGTTCGGCAACAATCTCCAATATCTGCAAAAGTAGAATATTATGTCTGGTTCAGCCTATTTCAATTTAAGCAAGACAGACTCATGGACTGTTCCAATTACTAAAAACGAAAACAGAAAAATAAAACGTGCCAAGTAATGGCATTCAATGAAAATGCCAAAGCACATACAAGGGTAACGAACTTGTAGAAACACATATATAATTGCCACAAAGCATGTTCCATTAATAAAGAGTAAAAGAGTAGGTCTCTCAGAGCCCCTCATCTAAAGCTTTGCTTCCTAAATAGATAAACACCTCAATCAACCACATATAGATCATCCTAATCAATTGCCTCTCACCAATCGAAGAAAGGTCTCCATAAAAATCAGTTTGATTTGTTAAAAAAAAAAAAAAAATTGCCCCTGCATCAATAGTAGTTTAAACAACTAAAAATTACCTGACAACTGATAGACTGTGGGACAATGTCTTCAACTCTTCTAAGGCTATCTGCAACAGCAGATCGAGCTTTTTCAAATTTAAGAAGAACAGAATCTCCTGTTATTGCCTGCAAAGAAAAATGGATTGCTGAGAGAAAACTACAGAGCTTGGCACATGAAATCAAAATTAGTGATAATCATGTAAGATAGGAGAAGAAGATAAGATGTATGACACCGAATGCCTCTTCATTCTCCCAAAAGAAACCTCTGTTGGAAGCCACGTAATATTCACAATGCTATAAGATCAGAAATAAGAGAATGGCATCTCTCAGAGTTCCAAGAAGAACATTACCAGGTAAAGTTTACTACATTCGGAGCAATGCCGAAGTATGTTCTTTGTTTTCTCCAGAGCCACATGCAATGAACATAAAGCCTGAATTCCAGATTTGCTTCTAGGCCTTGCAGCTTCTAATTCAGGGAAAATTGCCAATACTTTGCAGTAAATTGCGGAGAGAGTCCTACACATATCTCCATGTAACTGAAAAATGCAACTTGTCAAATCAGTCGCCAAACTCCAATTGTAGACAAAATAATTGCCTCGTCATGGTCCAGTGCTAAAAAACAGCACTTTAAGCTGATTTTTATCAAATTGTTCGCGATACTCTTCATTATTAGAGCCTTCCAAAAACTAGAACATAACCCAAACCCAAGTATACTCTGTTTTAATGTGCCAACAAAATAAACAACTAAATATTTCAGAAGATGGAAGCACTCTTTTAGATGGTCGAGAAAGTATCAGTACAGGAATACTGGCTCTGGGACAATATTGACTCACAGCCTTAGCTTCTATTATGAAGAATACCTTAAAAATCAATTCTTTCGGCAAATTTCGTGGGTATATAGTCCATTCATACCTTGGCATCGCTGGCTGCAAAATAACTTTCTTCAACTTCAACAACGTCCATAGGTCCTGCTAACGTGGAAAACTCCTAAGCAACTTTCTACAGTCTGCCACAGAAAAAAATGGAGCAAATCCATCATCAGAAAAGAAACGAACTTCATCAGTTTTAACTTTCAAAAGATAACACAGCTACTAAATTCCAAAACGGCCAAATAAACTGGGAAGGGGATCGAAGATGACAGGTTACAGGGCATAGTTACTTCAGACAAAAATTTCATTATCAACAAAAGCAGCTAAAGGAAGACGCCGCCAGAAACAACAAATCCATTGTATTCAGTTTCATCCCTATTGGTTCGATTCTCTGCAGAAATTTAAAATGGATGAAATTCGAAAAGAAAAAGAAAAACTTTCTTATCAAAGGCGAAAAATTCCACCATTTTACCTTCCTCGCATATAAGCGAAGCAACAGGCAAACAATGATTGCTTGTATTAAGACAATTTAACGCCTATTTAGGACACAGCATAACGAAAACTCATTTGTTCCCTCAGATAAAAAGGATCTAAAAAGCTTAGAACATCAAAATCAAAAAAAAAAAAAAAAAAAGAGGAGAAAAACCGAGGAAGGATTCGCGATTTCGACATTTCCTCAAACGGAATATGCGAAATTCCAGAAGTCCATTTAAAAATAGGAAAGAAAACATGACGTGCGAGACGAACCAAAAAACCACGGAGCGATTGAGCTTTATTTTTCCGCCAACAATTCCCAGCCGAATAAAATAAAATCCGAACTACGACTCCAAGCATAACGACGGAAAGCGACGGGCTTATCCGAGATCTCACCCGAACCGGAACAGGGCCTCTGATTTGACGAGCAACAATCCGATTCGGCGAAGCACCAAATACGCAAGTGACGCCGAAACTCTGCGCAATCAATGCCTGACGCGCGACGCGAATCGTGCCCGAAAGCAGAACGAAATCGTCCGTACGAGAGCGCGACGAATCCCCATCGGCCGAAACACGAGAACGGAAAGGAACGAATCTTCGGCGGGGGAGAAGCCGGGGGGTCCGGATCCGGAATGCGCGCGGATACCTAGAAGAAGCGAGGGAGGAGGAGGGACCACGGAGGCGGCTTCATAGGAGAGCGCCGGCGAGAGGCGTAGGCCGGCGGAGACGGAGGAGGGAGCGAAAATGGAGGTGCGAATCAGCGACGCGCCGCCTTCTCCATCGACGCCGCGATTCCGAGCTCCGCCGGTTCGGATGGCTCCGGGAGAGCGAACAGGTTCCTCGCGCAGAAAGAGAGAGAGATGCAAACCGAGGAGGAGGAGGAAGGAGGAGGGAAGAGGACGAAGGAAATGATAATAATAGTCTCGGTGAAGAGACAAAAAGGGAAATAATGGCGATGGCTATTTTTCTTCTTTCTTTTTTCTTTTTTGGCGATGGCTAGCTTAAGGGAAAAAGAAGAAGCATTCCGTGGGGCTTGTTTATTTAAGTGATTTTAAATTAATTATTTGAAAAGGGGAAATTAAATGGGATGAGAGATTCGTACTCACTATCGTTTTTTCTGTTTTTTTCGTTTTTTTTATTTCTAATTTTAAAGCGTTGGGAGGGGGATGATGTCGAGGAAATTAAAATTTGGCGCTTAAAAAAATAGGGGGAGGGATTAAAGTAATGGGGGAGAATTTCTTGAGGGGGGGGGGGGGGGGGGGGATTTTGGCAATATATCGCCGCTATTGTCTCCCCGGGTCACCGGCCGACAGTTGCCGACCTCCCCGTTTGTCGGCTAGCAGATCTGTCCAAATGTACCTCGGGAATGACCCTTGTGTCCTCCTCCGATTGGATAATTTCTCGTCCCCCTCACCTGCTTTCAATGCGAATCCTTACGCCAATAAATGAATCAATTCGGGAATCGGCTTTTCTTTTACATTTATGGCTCACACATTGACTCTCCCAAAAACGAGAAAATATCAATTTTAAAAAAGAAAAGGCGATGAACACTCGTCTTGAACAAATAGTAAGCACGATATTGAAATCGTAATTACCGTCCAATAAATTCCACCAAGCTAGCGGAGAAACAAAGTGTCATTGAGTTTTTGTATACAAGTCGTTTTTCATAGTCCTCGCATGTGCAGTTCTCATAATATATTTTTTAGTAAAAAAGTGGGGAGAGCCGATTAATTCTAGTAACTTTTATATATATTGTCATAAAGATTTTGCAGTCATTACAAAATGTTTGGTTTAATCCGAAGTTATTTCATATAGCCTGCAATTCGAAAGTGTGAAATTGACGAGACTATCATTACATCTCACCAACATGCCAACAATTCGAAGAATTTACTATTGTTGTGAATAAATCCGTGATCACGTTAAAAATAGGTGAGACATTTATTGCTAGGACACCAACATGGTAATTTGCCATAATTTTGTCAAAATTTTGGATGTTTCGAAAGAGGGCCTGTTAGGCCTAATCTTTTCTCGATGCTTCCTTAATCATAACATTCATTTGTTTTTTTGGTTCAATCCTACTGTATATGCACTTGAATATGGTGCTCCAAGTGGACCTCGTCACCAAGCACAATATGAAAAGCAACAAAAGAAGAGAGAGGAATAAAAAAAAAAGTAAAGGAATCAGCCGTGTATGGAAAGATGGACATTATGAAGATCTAAGAAAAATTGCACCACCATCATTTGTTCCATAACCACAGAGGTCTCAATAATTCTCTCATAGTAGTATAGAAAATTCAACATCACGTTTGAATTTCTCAATCCAACTTCCTAACTTGGTTTTCTATTCAAATGGAGTTCTTGAACAATAATCCTCGACAAGAAAAAAAAAAACAAAAAAGGTAAACACGTGGATTGTCGGGAAAGACTTTTATTTGAGATAATTACCGATTTATAATTCTTTTTTATTTAAATCCGTTGATCATACTTTTGTAATTAAAATTGAACTGATGACATTGACACTTGGGCAGAGGGAAGAGCTGTCATGGGCAGTTTGGGGAGCGCGTTCCCAATCGCGCAGCGGCTGTCTCCAGGCAGGAGTACGGAAACAGGAATCCCCTCGCGTGTCCTTGTCCAGCCCCAAAAGAGAAAAACCAAAAAATGAAATAAATAATAAGCAATGGCTCCGGCCTCGCAGCTTCTCCACGTGGTCGTGTTTTTAACCACGGGTTTTTACAGCGAGTCGCACCATCACGCCTGTAAATTACCGAACTCGCCCATTCCAGATCCGTTGTTCACGGAATCCCGCCCACCCAAATCTCCCTCTTGCTTTCCCTCCCAATCAGCGAGGGAAGTGAGATTTCTTCGGCCGCTAGCGACGAAACCCCCACGCGCGGAGGCACGGCCGGGCAGTAGTTTCGATGCAGTGATGCGGTTGAAGTAAACGGCATTTTTTTTCCCTCCGGTCGAAATTTAAGATGTTATCAAAATCTCAGAAAATTATTAAAATAAATTAGGAATAAGTTGACAAAAAAATAAAATTAAGTCATAAAATTACTAAAGAAAAATACAATAAAAAACTAAAACTTGTTGAATGTGAAAGATGAGGCTAAACCAGCATCATTGTGGTCTAAAAATGATTTTCAGATTTTTCAAATCCAATCAAATTAAAAGTGCATGCACCATGAAAATTTGTATTAAGCAAAGGGGAAAATTTTACCTACCAAATAATGAAAAAGAGGAAAATCTTGAAGTCGATCTAAATATGCTCCAAACTTTTGCCCAGCTCATTGTTGAAGGGATTGCAATGGAGATGAGTTGGACTAATTTGAGTTCCCAACTTGCTCAATGTATAATTTTTTCTTTCTTGTCAAGAATAGGAGGTTTGGGTTTATTTGACGGGGACGAAAAAACTTGACCCCGGCAAATCATAGTTTTCAAATACACAATACATTTTACATTGAAAGAGTATATTCTATTGATACCTTTGATAAATACTAGTACAAAAGGCCAAAACATATAATAATTTTGAGATGACCTCACTTAGTGGTATGGAGGAAAAAAAATGAAAACGAAATGGCTTATGAGTGAGAGTTTGAGATCTTCTATGCATCAGATTTTATTTTGATTAGTTGTGCTTGGGTCGGGATCAGCTTATATATCTAAATTATTGAGTTCAAATTAGATTGAGGTTAAAAAGGGTTTTTCTCATGCACAACAAGATGATTTATCTTTAAATTCTTTAATTAATACCATGAAAAACTCCAAATCATTACACCAATAATAATGTTACCAAAAACTAATTTTTTGATAATATTTTGACAAATTTACCTCAAACTGATACATTTATGATAAATTTATCCTTCGTTAGTTTCTATTAAATTTGATTAATACTACAGAAAACCACAAATCAGTACAAAGTACATTCATCAATTGCTATGTGTATTATAATTCAGCAATTTGATATTCAAATTTAACAAAAAGTGCACAAGTGTGCTACTTTTGAACTTTTCATTATATTAATATTTAGTACTTTATTATGTTTTTTTCTCGAACGAAGAACAAGAGTTCACTTGTATATAGGAGCGACCACCGGCCCAAACTCAATAATAGTTATTTCAACCTTTTTATTTGTTTTGGTCACTCAATATTTGTTGGCTGCCATGTCATATGTTAATTAACCTAAGCCGGTAATACTTCTACCGTTGCTCACTTAATTACACTACTATCGTGCGAAATTGTTTATGTACCGGAACTTTACTATACGAGGTCCAGGCTGCCACGCGCTATGGGCAAGCGTGACCGCGTGGGGTCCGGGGATCACCCCCCTTTGACGTTCGGAAAATTTGCTTACGTGCGCCCGTTGACATGCACGTAGCTGTCGTACACGTGGCAATCGCTTGCTCGATCTCAAAATTCCGATCCCACATCATTCAAATGAACGGTTCTATTCATTCTTCTTCTTTTTACTCACTTTTGTCTGTGAAAAAAAAAAATTTCATTTTTTTTTACTTAAATGCGATCGATGGGGCCACCAATATGCTCTTGCCACTTGGCAAGTTAAAGGAATGGTTTCATTTTCTCCAAGAATTAGAGAAAAATAGAAAAATATTAACAAATAAAAAGGTGTAACATG
Organism: Eucalyptus grandis x Eucalyptus urophylla; assembly: GCA_028830015.1. Taxonomy (NCBI): domain Eukaryota; kingdom Viridiplantae; phylum Streptophyta; class Magnoliopsida; order Myrtales; family Myrtaceae; genus Eucalyptus; species Eucalyptus grandis x Eucalyptus urophylla. The sequence goes on along the minus strand of CM054200.1, from coordinate 58,573,865 downwards.
GGGGCCAGTCGGCTCTCATTTCTTAATGTTTCCCCATAATCAGCTATCGGAACTTTACTAGTTCGAATGCTGATAATCATTTATTACATGTCACCTTTTTCTACCTAAGTTGGTGGTTTCTATTTATGGGAAGGCAGTATGAAAGTCTGGGGAGAGATAAAAATCATCATCTTATCTAATCACTTTCTGAATTTGGACTTTGGGTAATGATAATGTGCTCCAACGGTAAATAGCTTTACACACCGGTAATTATAGAGAACGAGTAAATATAATCTTCAAATCAATGGTGAATAAATTTCCCTTTGCATCGATGGCGTGTGATCTATTTTGTTGTTAGATTATCAATTTGTCTTATAGAGTCAACTACGCAGTCTAATAAGATAAAAAAAAAATTCGAACCACATTTGGTTAATCAATTTGGGCTTATCTTTGCCATTAGTACCGCCTCAAGGTTTGCGAGACCTTACCCTTGGTTGAGGCATCGGGCAACCTTGACAGGGACCGAGGGACATCTCTACCTCGTGCATTATCGCTTGAATTGGCACCGCGCCGTGCGTTTTTTCCCTCATCAGCGTCGCGTCATACCTACAAATATATATTCCGCGTGACTTTAGAAAGGTCACGCTAATAATTGCATCAGGCCTGCTGCATTGTACGAGCAAGTAAAGAATTTCGAAAAACGTATTCGGCGAAAATCACGGTTTGCGACTATTTGCTTCCCCGACCAGAAAAGAAATCCCGGAAAATTACGTGGATTAAAGAGAGCCAGACATCTCTGACCGGGCCCCAGGCTCCCGAGTCCTGACGACCGAAAGTTGAAAGAATTCGGGTGGTGGGGGTCGGAGATCGAGGGAGCACTAACGACCAAAATGCATCACATCACTCGAGTCAAATTCGAGATTCGTGTCCGCTCCGCCTAATTTCGCTCTAGACGCAATCGAATCGACGCTAATAAACTTGCTTTTTTCCTCCCCCCAAAACCGTGGACCGTGTCCGGCCGTTAGAAGTCGTAGGAAAGTGACTAATTTCGCCCGTCACTTCCGAGCTCGCGTCCTTGTCCGCATGTCTTCCAAACATATTTAGACATTTTTGCATTTTCTTTGAAATTATATATCTCGACTCATGCCGGTTTCAAATTAATCACGTAACATGTATGTCGCGTAATCACCGCTCGTTGATTGAGGGCCTCTAGGACCACTAGAGAATCATCTATAAAGAAAGTTGATAGCTCTCAAAATATCTTATTGTGTTGAAAAGAAGCATTTTTCCTTCATGAAATTATTCGAATGAGTTTTTCTTAGAACATTGCCATGAAGGAAGGTATTCAATATCGGGCAATGTTGGCATCACCAATTAATTAGGGGGTGTCATGCAAAAATCGAAATGTGAACTTTTTTATTTTATTCGCATTCACTAAGCAAAATGGAAGATACATCTATAGCATTTCGACGAAACAGCAATGTAGGTGAAATAAGAAAAACAGCATTAATTTATTCAAAACAGATATTGGTAGCGAATGTCTTTGGAGCACGTATTAAGTGTACTTTATTTGATGTAATTCAATTTTCAATGCATCGATTATTCATGTTAAGAGGATAATCAGTGTATTTGAAATGGTAAATTTCATATTGTAGTAAACAAAACCCTTCCAAAATACTTTTGAGTATTTCCCATGCATGAAGGTAAAAAAATTTTCATTTTCATTTCCGTTATTTTCTACCTAAAATATCGTAACCATCATTATTTAATTCTATTGTCTTTCATGGACAAATATGTGAATTCGAAACTAATCACTAACTTTGTTACTTTGAATCTTATTTTTATTTTCCCTCTTTTATGCTCTCGCATTATATTAACATCTTGTAGGGCTCAAGTTCAGTAAACTAGACCTTTTACCATGTTAAACAGTTTAGCAAATTTAGTTTTAAATGTATATCAAATCTCGAACAAGTATCCATAACTAGGAAAAGTTAAAAAAAAAAGTCTTAAACCTATTGTAATTGTATTAATTTAGCCATAAACCATTTATCTTTTTATCAATTAAATTCTAAATCTTTTGTATTCGTACCAATTCAATTTAGTACATCCAACCAATTTTGACCGGAAAATCATTGACGTCAATGTCAAATGTTCTACATGACATAATTAATGCTAACAGAAACAATTATTAATAGTATTTTTTGTTAATTTTTGCCCATAACTAGTCCTATTTCAACCAAATTGCATGGTGGTCAATTCAATTCTAAATCTTTCGATTTTTCCAATTTAGTCCAAAAATTTTAGACGATTTGTCAATAAAGCAGTCATTTTAGCAAATTTTTTGCTAACGTAAATGCTGACGATTTTACGTAACACAACCATTACATTAACGATTTATAGCCAAAATTAGTCGAAGTCGCAACATTGATAAATTGTTAAAATATTTAGGACTATATTGATAAAATCAAAAAATTTAGGATTGATTTGTCCGCCGTACAATAAATTCAGGCCTTTGGACAATGATCTTTGAAAAGAGAAATCTCGTTAAAATGTCTTGCTCAAACTTCTAGCTCCAGTAGCACGTTACTAAATTCATGGCAATGCTCGTTTCATTTCTTAATTTCAATCGAGACTGCCTGAATATGGTGGCACGGGTCAAGTGGTGGCGCTACTGAGAAAGTTCAAATTAGAGGGGTGGGGAACACGTGAATCGCGCGAGGGCCGGGGGTCAATTGCCGGTAGTTGAAGTCAAATTGAATTCGAAAGTGGCTTTTGTTTTAATACGTTGGATTCGTGAAATCTTACGGACCACATAAATTCTCCGGATTGGCCGAGACAAGGAGGGTGGCGAAATGATGTGTCCGTTCCACGTCGCCCGGTGAAACGATGCTCCCGCAATCATGATTCCCCCGAAGGAGGAGGGGCGAGACGAGCCAGCTTTTGACTAATTTGCACCCGCCTGTCGGTGAAAACAGATCGAAAATACAAATCACATTTTTCAACCACGAGAACTTCGGATTGACCCACCAGCTGATTTGCTTTGTTGGGTGAGGGAATATATTCGGGCCATCAGATGATTTTCTTTAGTGTCGGTCCACGAAGAGTTGTTTACGCTAAAAAGATAACGCGTGGTCGACATAGGCAAGCGCATGCTTGACAAGTGAGCAAAGACTATTTGCATGAGTAACCCGTGAGCATTACCACGCACACCTTGTTGATGACTATAGAAGTTGATCTTTTGATTGGTATCAATATAAATTTAGTGATGCATATTCGGTTATCGATCCATTATGATAATACTCCAGCAGCAATCAACATAGATATTGGCAATTGGCAATTGGCAAACAATAGAATGGTATCTGAGCTCTATGGAAGCAAGAGAAGCATAGGGATATGAGTACCAATTTGGGATGAAGTAATCGGAGAATATTAGAATAATTGGCGGTGATTCACTTAAAGAGCATAGAAGCACGGCCAGCAATTGGATTTGAAAAGGAATGGATGTGCATATTTGGAGTAAATAGTTACCATTTTTAAAATATAAGATCACAAGACATGTCATGATTTGGAAGACAAGAACACTAAGTAGCGAGGTTGTGGGACAGTTACCAATGAGTAGTCTTGAATAAGAAATCTAGAATCGAGAACTCAATGCTCGTACATGGCTTCTTGGCACATTAGCCTAGGTCCACAAAAGCTTAGCGCAAAACTCTAGTGTTGGATGATTAGACCAACTCCGTAGAGGTTTGGCCCAAGTCCATTGAGGCTAAACTTGAGACCTTAGTGCCTATGCTCAGGTTCGCGATGCTCAAGCTCGAGACCCAAGTGCTTGTGTTGTGATCTTCCACGCTCAGGCTCCCATTCATCAAGACCACACTTAGGACTTTGGGCCCATGCCCGGGTCGCTAGCTCCAACTCGAGTTCATCGAAGCACGCTCGAATCTCCTACATTCAAGCTTGGGTCCATCGAGGCCAAGGCTTAGGTCTTAAGCGCCCAGGCTAGGGTCAATCGAGGTTGGGCCCAATACCTCGACACTAGGACCTAGGTCCATCGAGGCCAAGACTCAAGACCTCAATGCTTGCGCCTAAGTCCCTAATGCTTGTGTCCAAATCTATCAAGACTAAGCCTAGAACCTTGCTACCCATGCTTATGTCCCTAGCGCTTGGCCTTAAGATCTTAGTGCCCGTACCTGGATGTCTTGCACCTATGCCCTTGTCCATCAAGGTCGAGGCCTAGAACCTAGTGCTCATGGCGTAGTCTATTAAGCCTAGTCCCTTGGGACCCTGGTGCATGTGCTCAGGCTTAGGTTCCCCGACGTTCAAGCCCGGGTCCATTGATGACAGGCTTGAGTCCCTAGCCTCAGGATCTCGGCGATCAGGCCTAGTCACCAAGACCCTAGCCCGACATTGATGGACATGAGCCTCGGCTTAGGTCACCTGGGCTAGGCCTTGATAGACTCGAGCACATGCGCCAGGAATCCGAGCACACCAACCTCAATGGATATGGGCATGAGCTTAGGGACTCAGGAATGAGTGTTTAGTTTTCCGTGCTCAAATATAGGATTTCTAGCACAAGCGTGACACCTAGTCATATATTTGGAAAATGATTACCAATTTTTTAAGTTGAAAATCATCTTTCTAAATTTAAATATTGATTTTTCGTTAACTCATTTTTCTAAAAGATTTAAATGTTGGAAAACGAGGAAAATATTTTTCACGAAACAAGTGATATCTAAATTCAAATTGTTTCCGATCTTTTATGAATAGTTATGACCGTTAAGATATTTAACCTTGCACGATACATCTAGATAATGATTATTAACTAGTCATTTACAATGAATTATAGGAAAAAAATGTAACCATCGTGTCCAAATTTTCATTTTACGAACTCTATAGCCATATTACCATCCGCAACGGAAAGTTACTAATTATATGAGCAAACGAATTAGGAAGCTTACAAACAAATCATGAGCCATCAAGTTGAACTGCTCAACATAGGTATAACCGATCTTATGATGGAATTAGGTAAATTACGACAAGTACGAGAAAAATTACTATTTAATACGAGATCTTTCCCAATTATTTGCTTACGGGCCCCTAGAAGTGCCCCAAAAAGAGTTGACTTACTCTCATCATTTCAAGTGTTCGTTTTAGATTTTTCCTATAAGTGAAAAAAGATGGAAAGAGGCGACCCTCGATAAGCATAATCGTAAGAGCTCCTCACTGGCAATTGGAATGTAGAATTCAAGCCATATCTCCTAGCAATTATGTGCAAGCCTGCCACTGCCATCTCTCTAATAGAAATTGGAATCGAGCTGCAGCCATCCTATGCTCAGCTCAAAAATTGGACTAATGCCATTGACGAGTCGCATTTTTCATTGGATCTAGGAGTGTCTGAAGATTTTATCAATCAATGCATGCTTCGAATTACTTGAGAGCGAGTCTCAAACATTCCAATCACTCACCTTAACTGTAAATTTTACCTCAACAAGAGCCTTTACATGACTTAGATGCACACGAGCCCAAGAAAATTTACTTTCTATTTCCCATAAGGGTAATGCTTTGCGCATGCAATACAACTTGCGTAAAAATAAATAAATAAATAAATATATACATATATAAATTTATATTTTGCCCGAGCTAGAAACAAAATTCTCATGATTGCCAATAAAAGCTTTGCTCTTTTCATCGCCTTATTTATGATCGGCAACCTAACGTGTTTTTATTTTTTGGAACTTAACGTGTTTCAGATTGTCCTGAACTCTTAATATGCGAAAGGACTTCTTTCGTTGCCGACTCAGGTAGTTAGTTCATTGATTATGACCCAAAATAAAAAAGTTCATTGGTTAACTTCCTGCAGAGAATGGTACAGTTTTCCAGATAGACTCCAGAGATGTCACTCCGCGTCAATCTCCGACATTAAGGAAAAAAAAAAGTGAAGCTTATGCAAACCAACTTGGAATCCTACGCATTTAATTTTAAATTTAAGTGCGAAATTTTAATAAAATCCGTTCAATTAATTTAAATCTCTGACGTGGCAGTGTTCTTATCACTTAGCCGCCCTATGCGGCATATTGTCATGCATTTACAATTTTGGACTCGAGATTACGCCTTTTATCCTCAATGTAATTACGCCTTTTTTATTTTCCATTTATATACAAATGGCCGACATGCATATATCTTAAAAGGGACATCTACAACCCAAGCCTAAGGGGCAATAATCACATGCTATGCTCCTCGGACCCCACCCCATTAGCTAGAAATAACAACGTTGGACTCGAGTGTTTAAGCTTTACCTCATTATTACATTTGATGTGGTCCAAACTCAAGTAGTTTGACTTAGGTTGATAGATCCTTCTAGTTGCTCATTTTGGGCCTAGCTAGTGTATTTAATCAATCCAATCTATCTTATCATGTCATCATCACGAGAAAGCATCTTGGGTAACATTTATAGCGTTGCCAACCTAGGGAAGCAAGTTGATTAATTAAGATTCATAGAGAATTTGCGTTTATGTTGGAAGTATCTCAACCTTGACCGATGACATGGATATGTTCGATGGACAAGATGCTTTCTCAGGCACCATCACTAACTTTTTACAATAATTCAAGATGTTTGAAATAGAATGGATCCCTTTTCGCATGTCCGTGAATTCTAATTAAATCAAGAAAAAATTGTTATCCCTTTTAAGGCGTTAATTAGGATGAACCGATTATGTGGTATAAGTATACATTGGCCGTCGACGAAACACAATCAATATGGATAGAGTAAGATTCAAACTCTAGCATACGAAAAAGTTAATTTCATCCATATCCCCTGGCAACCCAAAGCGTGCTTCCTATTGCTAGACAAAATGGGAAATTAAGCACGGAGACTGACCCTTACTTCTATTTTCAATTCAATTACAAGAATCAAGAACCACTATGTTATTATCTGGTTGAACCGGCTGGTTTGCTCGACTGGTCTACTTTTACAATAGGGCTAATTTTTTTTTTTTTTTGTAATTACGAGCGCTTCTGTTACACTGAAAATTTTGTGATAAGGGAAAACATGTTCCATAAAAATCATTTTCTGAAAAAAGAATGATTGGTTTAATTTTATCTGGTGGTTTAGAGAAAGTAATTTCCTTCTTATCAAAATGGGAAGTCGTTTTTTCCCCTAATCTAAGCTAGATATTTTCAACCTGCGAAAAACATTTTCCATAGATTAATTAGCTTTCCTTCATCCTAATACCGATATTTTTTCTGGGAAATAGTTTTCTTTAGATAAATGGATTATTGCGGATTACCGCCAAGCACGAAAAGAACAATAATGAGGGGCTCACCGGATGCATGTGAGGCTCGAAGTGGAAGTGGGGGCAGTGCAGTTATTAGCGACCACGTTCCCCCCATGAAGTCCCCCTTCCCTTCCTCCTCGCTTCCGCATTAAAAGAGAGTACGCCATGCCCAAAAGTGAATTGAAATCTGGGTACGTTCTTTGACCTTTTTTTTGGGGGGAATTCGAAGGCCGTCTTCAATTGCTGCCGGTCGATTTCGTCGAATAGGATGAAGATCGTGGGTGGAGTTGTTTCGCTCTTTGAAGAAAAATGGTGTTTTTTTTTTTTTTTGGAAAATACTCGTCATGGGGTCTTTTTCCTCGCCAATGACCTCGCGGTCCCGGCTTCGCTTTCATTGGCCTTTTCAACATCATCACCAATCAAGGCCTAAACGGTCTACTGAAAGGGGAAAAGAAAGAAGACAAAAACTAAAAGGAGACGTCGACTATTCTTGGTTATTTAATGGGAAGTTTGACGTGACGGAAAATCTCAATATGATGCATCACAAAAAGATACTAAACGGATATATTTACGACAACTTTATCTCAAATTAAACTTTAAATTAATATATTTATGATAACATTTACTCTAAACTACTTCTCCTGATATAAAACCCCAAAATCATGTCCACTATATAATCTAAACTTTTTTTTTCTCGTGACATAAAAAACTCCAAATTTATATTTATATGATACACTTACCTTCTAGCAAGATTCAGTCAGATGATTTTTCAGTAACGTGGGCATCATGTCAACACCATTTGCCTTCCGGTGTCCATGCGGGCAGATTTTTTACCGTGCTCATTGAAAAAACCTTGATGGGTGGTAAATGCGTCGCAGATGCACAAGGATGGGATTATATGCGTCATGGAAAAGTCTTTAGAACAAATGTGCTACATGCGGATAGGTTGGAATTTTTCTGTCGGCTTTTTTTTCTATTTTAATTGTGAGTACTCCTGTACTTTCCAATTGGGGGCAACTTCGAATTAATAAAGTTGCAAGTGTTTCTTTAAAAGAAGGGGTATTTTCCATCGAACGAATTTGCATACTCCTAGAAGAATGGATGGCTTTCCACTCCTACGAGCAGCGCCCACGCTATTTTTGGGCTTCTCCTCCGCCACGTCCATTTCCGGGGACCGCGGTGCGCACGCAGCTGGCCGATCAAGGCAAGGACCGACCCATCTTTTCTTAGTGACAGACGTGAGACAACTGTGCGTGGGCTAAATCCAGCTGACGCGAGAGCCTGTGAAAAGGAAGCAGCGCCCTACGAGGTAACTTAGGTAAAGCCGTCCGCGCGGTCCGAAAGTGACCGGTCCGTGGATTAAAAATGGCCCACCCCGTCCTTCGAGAGGTGGCGAGTTCAATTCACGTCCAATGAAAATGTGGACCGCTCGTGGTGTTGAGTTGTCAAGATGTGGGATACGTCATGTGGACATAGGTTCTAGGTGATAGAATTTTGGCGGGCGATGTGATGGGCTTGTGAACTTTGAACTATCGGGTCGAGGGCGGTACGGAGCAATAAGAACTCGAAAGAAATATTTCATAACAAGCATGGGATCTCAATTGTAACATTTATGGGGAGTCACCAGCGACTGTCAGGTCCTCTTCACCCTTTTTGCCAAAAAAAAAAAGAGGTAGGCCATTGCAGCGATGATAAAAGTTTTCACGAAAGAGCCCTTTTAAGTAAATTGTGGTATTGACCAAAAAGAAAGAGTAAATTGTAGTTTCATGATAAGATATACCGATTTTGCCTAAGTGGAAGGCATTATGCACACAGATGTGTCGTTGGGTTTGCTTTCAAAGTCGTGATCGTGGACCTCATTCTTCTCGATTGGGCCTGAAAAGGATCGGCCCCTGGACTTTGCTTCTTCATTAGATCTAACGATAGATCTAGATCTTGTGCGCTTCTCGAAATATAAAATTTCAAGCTTAGCATTCGCCCGCTTAAATGATTCCTTTTGGACTTATGGTTCTGGAAGCCCGCTCGATTCGGATCGTGCATCTTCACCGGTGCAAATCTCATCGGTTCTCATTAGTCCCGATCGCCAGCTCGATCCCGTTCGGCCCTGCTAGGCCCAAATACGCAAGTGGAGGCGTCTCGAAATGCTCCACGTCGGAAATTCGGAACTGGAAATTTATATCCGTGCTTGTCATGGAAGGGTTCCGACCTGAGAAAATATTGGGTACATTCGGGGTAGTTATCTTGGCATTGCACCAATCCATTTTTTTACGTGTCAATCAAAGGCCCACTTTTAAGAAAAGCAGTAATTTCCACCGTGGAGACAGTTTGTACAGGAATTTTCTGATGTTTATATAGGCAGCCATTGTTGCAGCAGCAGTTATGATGCTGACAGTAGATAACCGTCATACTAGTTAGGTCATGTTTTGCATATCTGACAATACCCAAAGCCAGCCAATTCTTTCTGTATAGGCTCCACTGCTTCACTACTTTGTTTGTTGGACGGCAACTATCCGTACTGAAGTTTTCGTCTTATGAGATTCCGGGATGACTCGAAATTTTCGTTGGATCGTGTCACTGTGAACATAGCAGCCAGCAACATATTGAGCGGTTTACAAAATTGTTTTTTCCCGAAATGATGTGGTAAACTGTGTTTTGAATGTTTGAAGAAACGAGTCATATTGAATTTATATCCTTTTATAACCTTTTATAAGGTAATTTCTTTTATAAGTCAGTATGTTGTCTTTCAAACGGTACTTCCAACTCTTAATTTTCAGAGTTGATGCAGTTATGTGCTAATGTAACCTTGCCTAATTGGAAAAGTGATCCTAGATTTTATGATCAAAGTGAAAATAGTCCTTCGAAATTAAATATGTAATATAAAACCCAGAAAAGTAGTGCAGCGTACTTTTTATGGGTTGTAGGCATAGAACTCTATTCCCATTGCATTTGCCGTTGATTTATATAATGCAAATTAATTACCTCTTACCAACTCCGACTTTAATCTATTAAAAAGGAATTAGCCATTAATCTATTTTATTTATCTAATGTATTGATATAATTAATTTAGATAATTCAACATAAGTGTCGGTGGACTCAATAAATCTGCAGTCTTGCCTTTGCACAACCCGTAAAAGAATCATGTGAAATCACAATTGCAGTAATGATGAGCTTGTGGATTTTTAGAGATCGTAGCCAAACTATTAATGACATGATTGACATCCAAACAAGACGTAATATATGAATTATATCATATCTTATCCTAAACAAGTGAGTCAACATGAACATCAAGGTTCATTCAATATCCATTCGATTAAAAAAAAAAAAAAAGAGACGACGTAATTGAATTGTGAAAGCAATGATTTCCAAAAATACCATGCTTTCTAAATACAGTGGAGATTAAAAAATTTTCAAATCAAGGAAATTCAAAATCAGAGTCGCCACCGAACTCGTCCATACATAGGCTTATCCAAACTTACTGAAGCTTTTCACTTATTAAAAAGGACAGGCCTCTTATCTCCTAGACGGGCCATGGGCCTTAGGCCCAAAACCGGATATCTAAATCCCGGGTCCAGGCCCGGCCCGATCAGCTAAAAAAGCAAGGGGAGGAAAAAAGAAAATAGGGTTTTTATTTTCCTTTTCTTGCGCAGGTGAAGAAAGCCCGAGAGCAGCAGCAGTAGCTTCTCCTTCTTCCTCACCTTCCTACTCTTTCTCTCTCTCTCACTACTTCACAGTGTCCGATCAGTCAAGCCGCCGGAAGACCGCCGGAGAACCGAGAGAGCAACCCGCGCGGCAGCGGATCGGCCCCGCACGCGGCGGCGAGCTAGCGAGGAGCCCTCCCAATTCGTGCGCATCCCCAGCCTCGCGAGCGCTCTCACGGTAAGCCGCGGTCCCTCTATTCCTATTGGGCTATCGAGAATGTGGATTAACTTGTCATAAATGGGCCGGGCCTCTTGGCCCATTTAGGCTGCAGCGGCCCAGCAACGGACCTTTTCCTGCAGAGCAAGAAAGAAGAAGAAAGGCATAAAACCTCTCCGCATCGCGCTCGTCGTCCTAGCTCCTCTGCATCGCGCTCGATCGCTTCTCACGGTCTCGTCTCTCCATTTCTTCTTCGCCGCATCGTCTGTGACAAGGTACTGTCCTGATCCGTCGGCACTGCTCCGGTGCCGTTCGCGCCTGTTAGGGTTTCGCAGTTCCCCTTTTCGCCTCGCGCCTGTAGTCAAATTCTTAGTGGAGATTATGCTCGAGATTCGGTTATTCTTAATGAGAAATTGGAATTTTTTTTGCGCAAAAGTTATCGTTGCTTCAGTAATTTGACAATCGAGCTTGCCAGAAATAGCTCGAATTAGATGATTTCGTTGGCAAGGGTGGAATTCGATCTGTCTGGAGCTATCTGAGAAACCTGTCTTTGCGTTGGTTTTCAGTTGCCCGAGTTTTTTCTTACAGGTTTTAGCCATGAAGCTCGATACCAGCGGCCTCGAGTCCACCATGCCGGTTTTCGGGGTGAACAAGGAGCTTTTTGAGGGGTTTTCAGCTGCCCCGGCTTTTGAAATTCCTGGTGCTTGTGATGTGAGTTTCGAGAAGCCATTCTTTTCTTTGGATTGGCTGTGTATGCCGAGTTGATCGGTCGGACAATGGGTTTTTACATTCGTGTTTGTTTTTTCAGTTCGACAACTTTCAAAAAGAAGCTGTGCAGATGGTGAAGCCAGCTAAGGGAACTACTACCCTCGCTTTTATTTTTAAAGAGGGCGTTATGGTTGCTGCTGATTCTCGAGCTAGCATGGGAGGCTATATCTGTAAGTTCATTTTTGTTGATTTAGTTATATCATCAAGATGTGTGTTATGGCTATTTATGTGGGCTGGAAGGCAGGGGGGAGGGGGAGGGGGAGGGGGAGGGGGAGGGGGGGGGGGGGGGAGAGAGAGAGAGAGAGAGAGAGAGAGAGAGAGAGAGAGATGCCCATGTTTCGTTCAAATAGATTCAGAAGCTCGTATTCCTTTATATTCTGTAGTACGTGTTACCTGCCTTTGGGTCAGGTAATGCACTGTATATGGTCGTCTTGATCAATGTTCATTAGTGCATGCCCAATGAAGTTTGCTGCGCTTAACATTATTATGATCAGTTTTTCACTTATGTTATCTGCAGCATCTCAGTCCGTGAAGAAGATAATTGAAATAAATCCACACATGCTCGGAACAATGGCTGGAGGAGCTGCTGACTGCCAATTTTGGCACCGAAATCTCGGTATTAAGGTAATCACTTTTCTCCTTGACAGGAAATTCTTTTTTATTTTATTTTTTTGTTGGTAGTGATACCTTATGAAAGGAACTCAGTGACACTTGAATTGCAAATAGTGAACTAGGATATACTTTGACATTCCCCTATTGAGTTGCTGCTTCAGCAATTGGAAATCTGCTCGCTTGTTTTACACTAAGCATGTTGAGCACGATATTTTCTCCTTCTTGTCATCGTCAATTTTAAGATTCTCTGGTTGCATAGAAAGCTTATGAGTAAACAAAGTAGAACAATATGAATCTTTTTTTTTCTGATAGACTTGACTAAAGAAAACCATGAAGAAAAGGGAAAAATTAGCTTACTTTCTTTCTTAGAAACTCTGGATTGCTAATCTTCACACATACTAAGATATTTCTTTCTTTTGGAAGGTTGCGTGTTATATAATGAGGAATGGGGAATCATAAATTGTAGGTTCGCTTTGTGTTAAACGATACTTCGTTCTATAGGCAGAATTAACCAATGATTTGCATGTGTAAGTTTGTGGTTTCTCTATGTCTAGTCCCAATTAATATGAACAACTGTGATGGAAGAGTGTTACTACGGTTTGTAAAGATATATGTATACTATAATCTATCTCCACTGTGTCTGAACTTCATGATGCTGAACTTTACATGCTTTTAACAATACAAAGTGTTACTGAAAATGTGCTTTATCTGAATAGTGTCGGCTCCATGAATTGGCAAACAAACGGAGGATTTCAGTCACAGGGGCTTCAAAGCTCCTTGCAAACATTCTTTATTCATATCGTGGAATGGGTCTATCAGTTGGGACGATGATCGCTGGCTGGGATGAGACGGTATTGGCATGTCCATTCAAAAAATATATAGGCTTTTCGTCTGTATCTTTCAATATCTTGCTTCTACTCATTGTAGGGCCCAGGTCTATATTATGTGGACAGTGAGGGAGGAAGATTGAAAGGGACTCGTTTCTCGGTTGGATCTGGGTCACCATATGCATATGGGGTTTTGGATAGCGGGTATGTTATTTCTTAGAAGTATTAGCCTGTAGGTTGTCAATTGTATTGGACTAATTTGCTTTTCAAAAAATGGATGCTCAAATATCTGTTGGATGCGTTTCTTACTCATTTCTTAGTCAGAAATCCTTCTTGTCACTGTATTGCTTATATATGCAGAAGAGGCAACATATTCACCTAATTATTGGTAGTAAGAACAGATGAATTAATCTGTTTAAATTATAGAAAGAGCTAAAAGTTAGTGGGAAGCATGTGGGGGTTGAATGCTGTGTTGAAGCTCTGTCTACCCACCCCAAATGAAAGAGCAAGAATGAGAACAAACTTTCTTCTCCATCTTCTTTTTGTGTTAGTCATAGAACGTGCTTTTATCTTGCATCCGCATTACCCACAGTAAGAAACTAGATGGGTTTTCGCTCTATGGGGAGTGGAGAAGTCCTTTGACCAATGATGGTGGTCAGACTTTGGATTGTGAATGTAAAACATGCAATTGGTTATTTTTTAAGATATTGTTGGAATACATATAAGTGCAGACACTATAACCTTCAAACTTAGATTTATCACGAGGTCTGGACCAACAGAGGTCATTCCTGACAATGCAAATATGCAATATGGATACTCTTGCTTTGGGATGGTTCAACCTACATGCATTTAAGCCTTTTGTTAGCAGTATCCCAGTGATTGAGTAGCTTTCCCTTAGTGGCGTTAGTTTTCATTTGTAATTACACCAAACCCTGTTGAAGTTTGAAGTTTCTTCAAGTTTTTATTTATTATTAATTTGAAAATTTTCATGAATACCATTTTCAATCTGATGATTTTGCTGCCCTTGCATTTGCTAGCTATCGTTATGACATGTCAGTTGAAGAGGCTGCAGAATTGGCTAGAAGAGCCATTTACCATGCAACTTTTCGTGATGGAGCCAGTGGTGGAGTTGCAAGCGGTACTCTCTCTCTCACTCTCTCACTCACATATGCATGCATGCGCAGAGCGCACCCACATCTGGGAAATATTTGTCCAAGCTCACATGTGGTTCTTACATGGTTCGATAGGATGAACTTTAACATGAGCCTTTTTTTTTCTCTCCCATCCAGTCTATCATGTGGGACCAACCGGTTGGAAGAAGCTATCTGGTGATGATGTTGGGGAGCTTCACTACCATTACCACCCTGTCACGCCTAGCACAGTGGAGCAGGAAATGGCTGAAGTAGTGGCGGCGCCATGAAAGGATCTCTTCTTCAACTGAATGCTTTGAGTGGGTTCTTTTGTGTTCCATCTGCCGGGGAAGACAGATATCTTCACGTGCTTATGTATCTTGATCTTCTTCTTCTTCTTTTTTTTTGCTGTTGGATTGATGATCAGAACAGCCCTTGATGAACCTGAAATGAACTAAAATTAGAAGAGAATCTACTCAGTGCTCATTGCCTCCTTGGTTATCCTTGTCAACTGTACATGTCAACTTATAACTGTCGTAATGTGGTACTGCTTTCGGCCATTAAAAATGTCAGTCCTTGCAGAGTTTTGAAAAATAGGACTTGACGCCCTGCCTGTTGTGGCACCTTGATGTTGGGATGCTTGGAAACCTGAATGGAAGTGGCAAATTGGTCAGGAACATCTTTCAATCACTCTCTCTATCAGTAATCTCTCCCTTCGGGCAGCTATCGGATTTATGTCAGCAAGGAGTGACTTTGAGTTGCTTTTAAGGTTTTCGGACCCCGTAATGCACATTGGGTTATTGTCCACCTTGCTGTCCTTTGCTTTACGACAAATGTTGCTTGTGATGGCTTTGAACCCCACCTTTACATCAGTGGTATGTGGGATGACATCTGCATAATTAGGGGCCGGTTCTTTATCCAATTCCTTTTTACCCCAGCTGGAAAGAGCCAGGATTTGATTTGTACTGCGTTAGGTATGTCTCTTCAGAGCAAAGCAAGCGATTGCGTCTTGCTTTCGAATCCTTGTAAAAATTTCCCACGTTCCCGGAAATTATTTGCTTCTTTGTGAGAACTCGCTTTTAGCCCCAGGGCAGGCATCATTGAAATATGTCATTTCTTAAGATGAGTTCTATAGTAGGAAAAGAACAGGAAAAGAGGGTAAAGTAATTATCTTTTCGGGGTCGGCCAGAAAACAATTCGTTATTAGAAATGGGAATGGGGAAAAACTAAAGGAAGTAGGTTGCCTGGGGGGGACCCGATCTAACTAATAGCATCCTCGGACATGCAATTGCATACAGAGCCAACGAATGAAATTTAGGGTAGGCACGTGCTGTTCTTTCAGTTCCGTGCAACTTGCTGCTTCCATGATCTCATTGGAAAGATCATGAGAAATATGAAATTTGAGAGCCGTCAGTCAGTACATCTCAAGTCTCGAGTCTCAACTGCTCCAGAACAAGACGGGAGAAAAGACACAAAAAAGATTATTTGGCTCTAGCTGGACAGAACATGCCCACCTCTCTCTCTCTCTCTCTCTACCTCGTTTGTGCGTAGGTTTGTTAGCTTCTAAGCATGTTTTCATGATTGGGAGTGAGATGCCATCATTATGGACATATTCGCTGCGCAATTACAATAATAGCGACCCGCTGTTGATGAACCACGACTCGTGGATTGATGAAGAGAAGGGTCGCCCTTTTTTGTGGAAAAGGTCGTGTTGGGAGGTATTGATTTGATAACGCAGGATGGGGAAAAGGAGGGAGAAGAATGGGATGAAAAATCATGAAGCATGAGTGTTGCCAAGGGTAGAAAATGATGTCGCCAGGTTGTGGAGTAATTGAGCCTTCTACGAGCCGAAAGGGTTGATACCTAAAAAGGAAATTTGCCTCCCATTGGTACACTCATATTCACTCATTTGACTAGCGATATTTGGTGATGCGGTTTTTCATTCCGAAAGGGAACCCCTTGGATTGATGACATCAAGAGTGCTCCACTAAATTCGACTTGAACAAAGTCTCAGTTCGCATTCGTATTTTGGCTTATCAACATGAAATAACTACATATGGGTCCATTGGTCGTCTTGTTCAGACGCATTAAGACATGATGAGCTGCTTGAATGAGACAGAGAAAGTATAATTTCCAATTTTTAATATGAGGAATATCGACCGGAGGATATATGGTATGATGGACAGCGAGGGGTGGGCAGCAACTGCTCGCTCCTTGGTCCGTCCCCGGATACGAGCGGTGTCTTCTGGTTAACAAACTCGGTCTGTACATACACACGTAGTTTCAAAACGTTGGTGTGCAATTGCATGCCTCTCGGAAACGGTAACTGAGAAGGACGAGATTCATGAGAATTTGCTTCTTCTGTTTTACCCATTGCTTTCGTTGAAGACAAGCGTAAATTGTCGTTACAGAGCACACGACGGGACTATGCTTCGGACGCAAATACGAGAGCGGAAAGGTGGTTGTGCTGTCTGGAAATTGACGTGTTTACTGTTCCCGATGAAGAATCAGTAAATCCAAAAGATTCATTGATTTCGTCCTTCATCTTGATCACCGTCCATCTCATCAATCCCGAAGCTTTTGCTGCAGACATTCATTTCGACACAGGAAACGCAGATCGAACAAACATAAACTGCGTTTTCGGAAATAAAAATGCAACATGGCCAAATCCCCGTCACAAGTAGAGCATCCACATTGCTGGTCAAATGGCGCGAATGAAACTCGCAGAAAATGGGTGAATTTCGAAAAATAATTGTGTTTAGGCACCAAAGGACCTAATAAAGTCTGCTATCTAAAAGCCGTTAAATAAAAAAATAAAGAAATTCAAGCGCCAATCGAAGTTTCTGTACTGTAGTTGTAGCGACACAAGTCTCTGTACTGTAGCTGCAGGGGACATATATTCGGGAAGAAGACAAAAATGATACCACAGGACAACACAGTTGACATCAACATCATAGGCCTAGCTCTCTCGCTCTATCTAGCCCGGGGGCAGTTCACAAATCTCGTTTAGTACATCGTTACATGAAGTATTATCGTCGTCACAGAGTGATTTCCAACTCGAGAGTCGAGCGTGATTAGTTCGAGCGTTAGAATTGGTTCGATCTTATTGGAAAACCCGATTGTAAAGCTCAGATTATTAGGTGAGTGGAGATTATACGTACATAAGATACATTATAATTGTGTATAAATGTAAATTACTGATCTCATTCAGTGTACTCTTAAGAGCATTCGTCTGACATCAACGCTCACACTTCATACTAGCCTCACACGATTCTTCATCCAATTCATAAAGAGAAAGAAAACAATCAAACGCTCGACGTGTATCCCACCTCGCAACATTATACATTCAAATATAGACACATTAGGACTTTGCTTTGCGCCTTGCATGGTAAAATTAGTGAAATATATCCCGTGTAGATAATTCATATATATTTAAGATGGAGCTAAAAAGGAAGCAAAGCACTTTTGAGAGGGTGATTGCTTTTCTTCTACTCACCATCCCCACCAGATTAGCAGACTCCTGTGGACTGCTGGGCCACACTTTAATGAAGCTCTCGTCCATTTCAAGTCTCTTTCTCATAAAACACTCAACTAACTCTTCTCCTCCTCCACCTCCCTCCACTTCCTCCCCCTTCCTTCCTCTGCAAAACTACATTAAAACCATCTCCACTTCCACTCTCACTTTCTCACCCATACACAACTTCCTTCTCTCTCTCTCTCTCTATAACCGCCATTTGCTCCGCCGCGATGAGCCGCCGCGCCTCCCTGTGGAGCCTGCTCGCCCTCCTCGCCCTCGCCGCCGCCCCCGCCCTCTCCCTCAGCCCCGACGGCCTCTCCCTCCTCTCCCTCAAGTCCGCCGTCGACGAGCCCCCCGGCGCCGCCTCCGCCTTCGCCGACTGGAACGAGGACGACCCCACCCCCTGCCGCTGGACGGGGGTGTCCTGCGCCAACGTCTCCGCCAACTCCTCCGACGACCCCCGCGTCGTCGGCCTCGCCGTCTCCGGCAAGGGCCTCCGCGGCTACATCCCCTCCGAGCTCGGCACCCTCAACTACCTCCGCCGCCTCAACCTCCACGGCAACGACCTCTCCGGCCCCATCCCCGACCCCCTCTTCAACGCCACCTCCCTCCACAGCCTCTTCCTCTACGGCAACAACCTCTCCGGCCCGCTCCCGCCCTCGATCTGCGGCCTCCCCAGGCTCCAGAACCTCGACCTCTCCAACAACTCCTTCTCCGGGGCCCTGCCGGATGGGCTCCGGAGCTGCAAGCAGCTGCAGCGGCTGATCCTCGCCGACAACCGGTTCTCCGGCGGAATCCCGGCGGCGATCTGGCCGGCGCTGGAGAATCTGGTGCAGCTCGACCTGTCCTCCAACAATTTCACCGGGCCGATCCCGGCCGAAATCGGCCAGCTCAAGTCCCTGTCCAGCACGCTCAACCTCTCGCACAACCGCCTCTCCGGCGAAATCCCCAAGGCCCTCGGGGACTTGCCGGTGACGGTGAGCTTCGACCTGAAGGGCAACAACCTGAGCGGCGAGATCCCCCAGACGGGCTCGTTCGCGAGCCAGGGGCCGACGGCGTTCCTCGCCAACCCCCTGCTCTGCGGGTTCCCGCTCCAGAAGGCCTGCAACAGCCCGGCCCAATCGGGTGCGCCATCGTCGGGCCCCAACAATTCGCCAACGACGGACTCCGACTCCCGGAAGGGCCTCAGCCCGGGGCTGATCATCCTAATCTCCGTCGCCGACGCGGCCGGGGTCGCGCTCCTCGGCCTCGTCGTCGTCTACATCTACTGGAAAAAGAAGGACACCGACACCTGCAGCTGCACGGGGAAAACCAAATTGGGCGGTGGAGGAGGCGGCGGGGGCTGCCGGGCCGCCGCCCGCATTTGCGTCTTCCCGTGCCTCGGGGGCGCGGGCGGCCACGAGGACTCCGAGGCGGAGGAACCGGAGAAGTCGGAGCGGAGCCACGGCGACAGCGGCGGCGCCGCCGGCAAGGAAGGGGACCTGGTGGCGATCGACCGGGGGTTCACGTTCGAGCTGGACGAGCTGCTGAGGGCGTCGGCGTACGTGCTGGGGAAGAGCGGGCTGGGGATCGTGTACAAGGTGGTGCTGGGGAACGGGGTGCCGGTGGCGGTGCGGCGACTCGGGGAGGGCGGCGAGCAGCGGTACAAGGAGTTCGTGGCGGAGGTGCAGGCGATCGGGCGGGTGAAGCACCCCAACGTGGTGAAGCTGCGGGCCTACTACTGGGCCCCCGACGAGAAGCTCCTCATCAGCGACTTCATCTCCAATGGCAATCTCGCCTCCGCTCTACGAGGTAATCATTCTTTCCCTCTCCCAATTCTAGCTTTCTTCTTCTTATTATTATTATTTTTAAATATCGAAACGAAATAACGTCTTCAACCTTTAAAATGCGTGAATATAAATATTCACTTCTCTTAAAACATGCTTTTTCCAGCAATTTTCTCTCGAGGAATTACGAATTTGTGCCTGAAAAAGTTAAAAAGACAATAAAGGACTTCATTATAACACCTTTAAAGAAACCGGATCTTTAGAATAGAATGACTCAAACGACATTGCAACCCACGTGGTGCATCGCTTTAATTAAGTAATTGCGTCGAGTCGAGGTGAGGCGAACTGACAAAGGGAGTGAGGGTCGGTACTCGGTAGATTTGGGACCATCGTACCGCTTCGAGTGGGTTTAGTCTGACTATAATTTAGCGGGTTGTGATTCGAGCGAAATGCTCTCACGGCCGTCGTGTCTCGCCGGGTCACGTCATCCGCAAATATATTGTCCGGTCCGTGCAATTTCCCTGGTGCGCCAGGACTTTTATTTCAGCGAAGATTTGGTCTTTTGCCCGACAAGTTGCGAGATAGAGGACGCTCCCTGGTCATGTCACGTTATCATCGTGGGAGAAATCGCGGTGAGGTCTTTGAAGTTGGGCCATGAACGGATGTTGGGCTCGCACGGACACACGCGGACTCTCCGTTCTGTTTCGGCGCGAGCGTGGACGTCGTCGCGCATTTCGATGCTCCCTTCTCGCGGCTGTTCTTAATAAATCCCCTTATCCTATCCGAGCAATGTCAGTCCTACACATGGTCGTTGACTGACAATGTGAACTTAATTGCGGGTCGGAGTGCGGAGGCATCTGGCGATCACAACGGACAAAAACGGGAAGGAATCGAATCGAACGAATTCTTAAGGGTTTTCTGGGTCTTCTTTGACTTTTGGAGCGTGGTAGTGTCACTATAGTTGGTACTGGGTGGGTGTTGGGGGTATAGCTAAGATCCAAGGGGATAGTAGGGGCTCGCCCACCGGGACAATCGGCAGGAACACATGGTGGTGTGGAATGATGCAGAAGCCTTTTGCGTTTCTAGAGTTCAATCATGCCGCGCGTGGTAGGTCATGGTCCAAACTCCAAAGCTAGTACGGATTTAGATCATGACTCTACCACCTCCCAAGTATTTCGTTGCAAAAAAAAATAAAAATAAAGAAAATACGCGAGCCACATAAAATATTCTGCAGGCAAAAAAAAAGATTTGATATATCATGAAAATTCTGTACGGTGTTTTTTGTCCATCATCGAAGTTTACCAGTCACTTCTCATTCTATGGTTGGTTCGCTTGGTTTCGGATCAGAGTCCTTAAAAAGTGGAATCTTTTTTTCTGTCCGACATCATGCAAAGACCCTTTTGCTTTGAATTTAAGCTCAAGTTATCGAAGGTAGAGTGGTTGGATGCACCTTTTTGAAGTCTTCTCGTTAATATGAAAGAATGGCAGTTTAGACTGCACCGCAGAAACGAACAGCACTACCACAAAAGGGGGGATTCGAGCTTCGAATGGAAGGAACGCTTTCTTCCTTTAGAAGTGCGATTTCTTCTGAGTGGAGCTCGGTTAGGTGGTAGGCGGCAATTATAGAGGACTCTTCTTTTCGTTTCCTTTTCCCCTTTCTGTACTATTCTTGCACCCGTGTCTCACTTCCGTGTTGATCGTGTATTTGCTCAATGTTGCGTGAGCTCGTCACTGTTCGGACTGAGTGGTTTGATGTAGTTATTTACAAAATCAGCTAAGTGAATAACGTTTTCTGATCCTATATACGGAGAGATGTACTTAACCGAAATGGGCATTCGCTGCCTGCATTTTTGTTTTCACTTGTTTTCTCTCGAATTGACATCAGTCTCATAATGACATTCATGCATTGATGTGTGCTGCATTCAAAATCTTGTTTCTATTCATTATACTAGCTGAATTAGGAACTCCGCTGAGGCTGATATAATTGATAATTTCTCAGGTAAAAGTGGCCAGCCTTCGTCGAGCCTTTCTTGGTCAACCAGGCTGCGAATCGCCAAAGGGACCGCCCGAGGATTGGCCTACCTCCACGAATGCAGCCCTCGGAAATTCGTGCACGGGGACGTCAAGCCATCCAACATCCTCCTCGACAACGAATTCCAAGCCTACATCTCCGATTTTGGCCTCAACAGGCTCATCTCCATCACCGGCAACAACCCATCTTCCGGAGGCTTCATCGGTGGGGCCCTGCCTTACTTCAAGTCGGTCCAGCCAGAGAAGGCCAACAACTACCGAGCCCCAGAGGCCCGCGTGCCTGGCAGCAGGCCGACACAGAAGTGGGACATCTACTCGTTCGGGGTTGTCTTGCTCGAGCTGCTCACGGGGAAGTCCCCGGAGCTGTCGCCTACCACTTCGACTTCCATCGAAGTGCCAGATATCGTAAGATGGGTCAGGAAGGGGTTCGAAGATGAGGTCCCATTATCGGACATGGTTGACCCGATGTTGCTTCAAGAGGTGCATGCCAAGAAGGAGGTGCTAGCCGCGTTTCATGTGGCCCTAGCTTGCACGGAGGCCGACCCCGAGGTCCGGCCCCGGATGAAGACAGTCTCTGAAAATCTCGAGAGGGTCGGTACATAAGAATGCGCCCGGCTTCAAGCTTAGTCGCCATGTAAAGTTGGGTTGCCACAAATGATTCGATGGTGGATCAAGCACGGCACGTTCCTCTGTTATGGAGGATCATATCTGCAGCCATTCATGTTCTTTCAGTCATTCTCCGAAGAGGTTGAGGCCATGATTTGTCTCAAAGTCCGGCAATTTTTCCTTAGCACAGAAATTTGGAGTATAATGCTTGGGATTATACATTATTATTTGTTTTTCCTTTTGTGGGTTAGAAGAGAAATAGCTTTATGATTATTTTTTTTCACTTAGATTGTAACCCTGTTACAGTTTTGGTTGAGCCTGTAATAACAATATTGCTTCATTTATAGTCACTCCGAGATGAATTGGTGGTCAGTCTTTACAATCATCTTCATGCCTATTAACTGAAAAACATCAATGAAAGTTCCTCAAATTGGGCGGATTGCATTTCGCTTTTGGGGACACCGTTCGTGTAATCATCTTCAAGCATCCTAAAACATTGCGTTTGAAAAACACAAGCTAATATTCAACATAAAACTTTTGGAGACGACTCTTGGGAAGCCCGAAAGGCTGCCATTAGTTTATGGATAGGATTGGAGTGGAGATTGTTATATCTATTTGCATTTGTGGATTTTGCAGTGACCTATTTCGACCCTTGTACATCTGCCTTCTTTTATGAAAATAGTGTTTTTGTTGTTTAATTCGAAAAACATTGGCATCAATTTCAAGAAGCTGGACAAGAGTCAAGATGACAAGCACGATGGACAAGACGAAATGGATCATACACTATTTTCATTGTATATGTTCAACTATTCCCGTAGGAGTTGACTCCTTTGAGAGGAAAGACAATTAATCTCCTCACAAATCTTTACATGAATTACTATCATTCACTAATTTTAGAGCTTTCCTTTTGCAAAATAAACAAAAATTCGTAAGCATGAGCCATTTCCAAATGGAGCCATAGTGAAAGTAATGCCCACATTCCAACTTTCTAAGCTTCATCTTCATCGGTGGAAGTGAACCTACAATAGTTTTAGCAAAATACAAAGTACAATTTAGTTGCAACATGATTCAACTTCAACATTAGATTCTGTCGAAGTCGAGGATTGTTATCATTGTGACCTAAGGTTTATGGAAATGACTTCTACACTCAATCCTATGGAAACATCTCCAACTTATTCTTCAAGGTAGAGCAGTTCCTAATGAGAAAATATAGGAGAACTCGATCGGGCTATAGGCTTCCAACTATTAATTCCCGCAGATCAAATTACTTCTGCGGCATCTAGAATGTTGGGATGGCAATCAGAAGGGAGAGGCAAGCTATAGTTTGTCCCAAGATATGGACTTCGTCTCTATGGGCCATCATTCACAGGAGAATGCATGAGGTATGTTCCATAAGATGTAATATCATTGTATCTTTATGTGCTTATCATGTTTCGTCATAGGAATGACGGGGTCGTATTTATAGTGTTAGACTTGAAAGTTAAATAAATTTTTGGATATTCCCAATTTGGTTCCTTAGTTAACTATGATGATCTCCTTGGAAATCTAGTAGATATTTTTCTTTGTAAAGGAGAATTTGAGATAGAGAGCTTTAAATCTAGATGGATTTTTACTACCGATTATGTGATGCATTTCCATATTGTTCACGCTCCCAATGTTAGTAGATCATTCCATCCTATTAAACTTTTGATTCTCATTCATATACTGGATATGAACTTTAATAGTTAAGCCAAATTACGATAATATGCGATTATACATAGCTTTTTAGGAATTTTATCATATAAAAAAATTTGTGTCAAGCAAAAAGGAAATTTCCCATTAAATGGAGATAAGAAATTACCTTTTTCCGGCGTAACACGGATTTTCATAGACACAATGAAATTCTTCAATTGGTCTATGCTATTACATAAACATTATTGGATTTAAGATAGCATACACATTACTCATAACCATTTTGTGGGAAATACCACTGATATTTTATCATATATTCTCTTTTGCCATTTCTAAATAGGTTTTGCTTTGAAAACAACTTACTCACGGCAGTATAGCTCACAACATATCTTTGTGCATTCATTTTTCTTCATCCAGGCTAATTGGGTAAGTTCTAAATTCTATCCATTTTCCAAATTATCTATACAAACTTATATGATTATATATTAATTATTTGACTTATCGAGTGCTAGCCCAATCTGGTAATTAACTATTTTAAGGGAACTTGAATTCCATTTTTGAATTTTCCTGTTGGTGTCATTTATTTAATTATTGCATTACAATTCTTTCCTTTACGGCTTTGTCACATTCTAACTAGTAAAACAACAATATAATAATTAGGAAATATAGTTTTGTAGAGTTGTTTTTCTTTTTTCCAAAATCCTTTTGAATATTAATTGAATTTGGCATCAAGTAACATGTTACCCATCTCTACCTCTCTTTGGAAATATGTATACGTGCGCTCGTTAGTTTATCTACTATAAATAAGTTTTTGAATTGGAATTAAGAAATGTCCGTTATCTATAAGCATCTCTGGACCTTGAAAGACCATTGAAAAAATAGTTTCCGTGTTTGGTAACATAATCTCAAATGCCTTTAGGCAAATGGTCAAAGCAAAGGCCATCCGCCAAGTCCAATGATAAACTCCACCAGAGACCCTGCCACGCCAACGAGCCCCCTTTGTCTTCTACCTCCGATGTCACCCATTGCTCACGGCTCGAGTCTGCGAGCTGACCTCCACCCAGAGTTGACGATGGCCCTGGATTTTGAAAAGCCACTTGCGGCTTTCACCGACCCAATCAACCATGTATCAACCTTGGGATCACGCCCGTCGTTGTCACTGTTCTGTCTTCGTTGACAGTGGCGATGAGAAGCAAAGGGTGAGTAGAGAGGAAGAAAGACGGCAGATGTAGAGATGAAGAGATTGACTCGCCGTTGGGTTGAGCTGTGGAGCTAGGGAAAGAGAGAGGGTGACAGTACGCAGTGGTTTTCATTACGACGTCAGCTCTGCACCGCCCGAGTAATAATTATCTTACAATGTTTTTACCAAACACTATCTGTTTTCATGAAAACCTTTTGAGTTAATGTCCTCTGCGAAAATGCAAATCGTATGGTCTAAATCCGCCCGAAACACACCCCAAAGGAATTTGAGCATCGACAGAGCCACCCGACAGCGCTCGCGAACATCCTCCTACCACCTCCAGCCACCGTCTTCAGCGCCACCACACTTAGCCTCATTTCCTCTCTCTCTCTCGATCTCTCGATCGCAGACGTCATGGGGACCTTGATTCAAGGTCCTCGATAGTCATCCTCTTCAGACAAAGAGAGATGAGTGGTGGCTCCGCATCTCGCCGACGAAGACAATTGGCGACGAGAGGGGCAAAGGCTACGGCGGCGGTGGCTGGTGCGAGAGTAACGGTGGTGCAGGAGAGTGGGGACTAAAGCTACGCTATGGTGGTTGACGGTCAGGATTTTTCTAGTGGGGAGTTTCTTTGGGCGGTTGGAGAACTTAGAATTATAGTAAAAGGGTTTTTTTCTTTAAAGAATAATGATCATTAATGCAAATTATTTTTAGTATTAAGTCAAATTCTATATTTAATATGAAAACTCAGAATGTGAAATCCTGACATTAGAAATAGAGGTGATAAATTGATATTAAGATTAGAAAAAAAATTGAACATGATCTTTTATATATTAGGCTAAAAAGAACCGGAAATCGCTCCAAATTGAATCGGATTGGCCAAGAATCAGCCATTCCCAATTCTAATTTATTGGAACCGGAGAGTACTAGTTTGATCCTCAGTTTTAGGTGTAGACCCACTATTCGTAAAATTCTAAACGCAAGTGCACGTGTCAAATAAGTAATATAATGATGAGAAAAAGTATCGTCCCACTTTCATTCCACGGAGATCGATGATTAATAAACTAATCAAATACTAAAATAGACTAATTCTAAAATTTATCTAACAGATCAAAATATATTTAAGAATAAATTAAAACTAATTTTGTAGACTAATAAATGCAATAAATCGATCAAATAAATGTGTTAGAGCATCCGATTTCACTATAATCACTAAATATGAATTTCATATTGTTGTGAATACAAGAACGATATCAATTATGTGATAGTGGAATTTCCTAATTTATTTACTATCATATCTTTAGGTATAGCAAATCTACTCAGCTTATTAATCCATTTTATATCTATGTAAATTAAAATAAGCATAAATGCATTAAAAACTATGAATATTCCCGGCTTACAATGAGTCTTTTGGATCACTTTATTATCAAAAGCTACACAAATAACACGGTATATCTCTATTCACGTTTAATTTATGGTTATACATTATAATGAACAATTACATATTATCACTTTTCAGTCTCAAACATGCACATCAAATCATTCAAGTGGTGGACAGTCACTCAAAAGCATTAAACACAATAATACATAACTCACATGAATGAAATCAATTGTAAAACATAAAAATCAATCATGAAATCATATCATCATGATTAGGCTACATAATAGAAGAAGAAATAAAAACATATATCAAACCCAGCATCTTAAATCAAAGAACAAGAATTCTATCACGATTTTGGTCTTCTCTTCAAAATACTTGAAAAACTCTCAAAACAATGAAAAACGATCTAATCAAAAAACCTAGCTACTCTTTCTGGCTCTATTTACAGGATATATCAAAGATATCTATCTCCCAAACGCTTACAAATAATATTATGGAACAAAATCAAGAATTTTCTAATTTGATATCCATCTTCCACTGCTTTTTTATTTGAATTCCTGATATTTGCCATTATTTTCCTTATCTTCTCCATATCTCATCATTCTGCATAAATAAAGAAAATTCAAATAATCAGAAGGAAATCCAAATATTTTCTCGTAGATATTGCATTAATCGTTGCATAAAATAGGTAAAATAACTCTATTTTTATAGAGTTATCACCCACCTATATATATATTTAGCTTTTAACTTTTTAGATCAAAACCATAATTTCCTCTTCATCTCTCTCCATCTCTTGTAGCCTCGCCTCCCTCTCTTACTCTCACTCTTAGTGATCCCTCTCTTCCTTTTACTCTAAATCACCTCCGGCCTCATTACTCCTTCCGTTACTCTTACTCTTGATCACCTCCGGCCTTCAAGCTCATTGCTCGCTCTTAAGTCTCATGCCTCTTTTGAAGTTAGGACATTTCAATTGGTTTCATGGACCACCTGAAAAATTGGACTGGTCAGATCTTCAGGTAGGTCCATGGAACTAACCGCTGGTTCCTTATTCCATTTTTTTGGAACTAGTCCTTACTAGGTGATTCCTAATTTCAAGGTGAAACTATTTATCCGGGAACTGATCATCCCTAGTTCGAGATGTATCTACAAGAAGTTCTAAGTGATGAATGCTAACTTTTTTTTTTTCAAGACAAATATTTTCAAAAAATCGTTAAAAATTGTCAATATCAACCTCAACTATGTCACATTGGACAAACGACGTCCCCATTAATGATTTCTAATCAAAATTTCATCAGAAGAACTATATCGATAAATTGTCTAGAAGTTTAAAATTAAATTGGCTAAAATTGATAGGTTTATTATTGAATTGATATCCATCTAATAGATGTAAGAAATGTTTAGAAATTGAACTCAACAAGCCTTCCCATTTACCTTATACTCCTCCTGCCTCTCAATGATAATTTTAACCTCGTTATTTAAAAAAAAATAGAATTAACGATACAACAAATCTTTAATCCAAGCACAATTCCATGGCGAACGATTAGAATCTCACAAGGAAAGAGAAACCGCGAAAAGTGAGGGCCCACCTGCGAAGCGGGAATGTCAAGAGGCCCAGTTCTACAAAAAGCCCATCAAGGCCCGGTCGGAAGATCCCCCCGTCGTCTCTCCCATCGGCCTTCGTTTTATCCTTTCGACGCTTCCGTCACCGACTCTCTCCCTCTCTCTTGCCGTCGCTCGCTTGCTCGCTCGGCGCGCGCTCTCTCTCTCTCTCTCTCTCTCTCCTTTTCTCCCTCTCTCTCGCTCGATCTCTAGCGACTCATCAGTCCGGAATCGCAGTCGCCCGATCGCCGCCCGGCGCGTCCGCCTCCTGCTCCAGTCGTCGCCGCCGCCAACAGCCGCCGGCGTCCGCGCGTCGCTCTAATCTGCGGCGCCGGGAGTTGCGTCCGCCAGTAGCTGTCTTCCCTTGGTATTTTCCCTCTCCGCTTCTCTCTCGTCGCGTCGCCTCAGCCGCGCGTCGTTTCTGGTTCAGGTCCGGAGCAGGGAGCGATTCGGTTTTCGCAATCGAGTGCCCTAGGCACCCGGTGCGTCGGTCGTGTATTTTAGAGCTGAGATGGAGGTACGCGATGCTTAAAAGCTTGAGTGCATAGTCGATTTCATTTTGTTTGCGAATTGTGTTGATCCTATGATGAAGTGGTGTTCGAGTAGTTCCTCGGTTTGTGATGTTTGGGTGCTTTCGTGTAGGATAAGGTTACATTGGAACCGGAGAAGAGTGGTGCTGCCGGATTATATATTCCTGGGAAGGAGAGAGTAGTCTTTAGACCCTCCGAGAGAAAATCGTTGTTAGGTAAGATGAGTTTCATGGCGAATTTAAGAATTAATGACTCTTGTCCACTGTCATGAGCTGATATGTTGCTGCGACTACTAATTATTTCCTGTTCTATCGTAACTGAACTAGGCTATTTATGTGTGTATTATATTGCGCAATCCATAATGCTGAGACATTATCACTCATGACTGCTATTGGTGAATCATTTTGAAATTCAGTCAAGTATTCTGCACATGTCCGAAGAGGTGGTTAGTAAACGTTTGTTTGTGAGACTCAATGTAACTGAGTAAGAACCGTGGCCAAATTGTGTGTTTTTAGGAAGAGAAGGAAAAGGATTCTCTTGCTTGCAAAGCCAGAGATTATCTCACAAGAACCAACTGTACTCTGCATGGTCATCCCCATTAAATGTGATGCTAAGCTGCAACTGATTATGAAGGGCTAATTCGATGTTTGCTTAGGTGTGTCTATGTAATACTTGATGTGATTCTGTAGAGGAAGCTGCCCAGATCGAACAGTTAGTTCAGCAATGTCATTTTTTGTCATGCGTTTGTTTTGATTATTAAAATTATGTTTTAGTGGTTTGTCTCCTTCATTTGGTGTAGCTATGGCATCTTTTGTGCCCTGTCCTGTATGTCAGTGGTTACCAGCTTTGAATGTCGATATTTACTTGTGAAGTCACTGTACAACTTCATGTATGGATAGGGTTGGATTTTCTTGCAAATGCAAAGCGGGCAGGATCTAAGGTTGATGATGGATTTAAGGTTCCTAAGGAGAGAGTTACTTCTGTTGTTTCCTCTATCGATGAGGAAGAGAAATCTGAGTTGTCAGGATTAGATGAAGAAGAAAGTGATATCGTTAATGGTGCTCGCAATACTAATCGGAGGTATCGTGAGACGGCCGCAAGCAAAAATTCTGATCCAGGTTCGCACATTTTTATATACATTTATTTGAGTTGAATCAGTAGTTGCAACTAGGTTAGAAAATTATTAATCATTCTGTTTCAATGATAAGCTTGCCCTTCTTATCTTCCTCATATGTTTAGGGGCCATTGATTTGACGTGCACACAAGAGCTTCAGTTAGTCAACTAGATCTCTAAATTTTATAAAAGATATGCTTTCAATCTCAGGACAGGAACTGACTTCACCCGGATGGAGTAACACGCATTCAATGTTAGGCTATCTGTTTGAAGTTTGAAAATGAGTTTTTTACAATGTTGTTGGGCATCGGCTACGTTCTTTTAGCTGTTTTGGCTCAACAATCTGGCAAAAAAGAGCCTTCACTGTGTAGTGGTATTCCCGGTGCGAAAGAGGAGGACTTCCAATCATTGAACCTCTTCACACTGTCTGGTTGGAAGTGGGATATAGATGCTTTATTTGCAAAATAATAATTAATGTAGGGATGAGGAGATTCATAAGCTGGTATATATTTGCTGCTGCATTCTCTAGTACCTTATATTATCTGAGAAAAAGAAAAGCAGCGGATAGCGGAAATAGCTTTCTTGAGGTTTGTATGGCAGGTGATATTAATCATGGGTAATTACTTGTAGAAGTAAGTTGATCTCAAACAATCGTCGAAGGTAGACTCCAGTGGTTTAACAGGTTGCAATCTATGGATTTGATGTGCCCATAGTCTCGTTAGCCTTATGCCATTGGTTGTGGATTTGTTCAATAATTCCTAGCAATGTTCATACTGAAAATAGCTCTTGATTTCTGTAGGCTGTCTTTTGGGATGTAAACTATTAAATAGCTCCTGTGCTGTTGGTGTAAAAGTCATTAAAGGGTTATTTCACCATTTCGAAGAAGTTTTATGTGATTAGCTTCTTCTTCTTTTCTTTGAGCAGATAATGTCTCCGGTTCAAAAAGCGAGACCTTTACGCCCAGAAATCGTCGCTCAAGTGATTCAATACGTTCAGAAGTGAGTGTTTTCCTTTCTAGTATTTCTTTGCTATATTTTGATTGGCTGATGCAAGTAGTTTCTTGTAAATATGACGATTGGTGCATATGCCCATTCATTAGATCTACTGCCTTTGCTAGTCCAAACACTGTTCTCATATCTTGATGAAGATATGGCAAATTGAGGGTTACATAATCATGTGTTGTTGATCTAGTTTTCTCGATGTGCCTTTCTGCATTAGCCTCTCTTTGATTCATTGAAATTGAAGTTATGTTATGTTTTTCCTCAAGGGAATCTTTTAAATGACAAGTGACATTCTTTTCTTCATTAGATGTTTTATGAATGCTTCTAATACACATAATATTATTTTTAGACAACTTATTTAGTTAAGGAATTTATGAGGAAGGTTTAAGTGTCTCAGGACTTTACTTGTCATGTCCTTCTGTTCATAATTTTTATTTGGCTTGATGTTTCTGGCAACAACAGTTGGCTTTTATATTTAATTGCTTAACTTTATCATTTGTGCAATTCTTAACTGCTCTTTTCATCATCCTTGTATCTATATCTTTTTATTTAGTTTAATTTTACAAAAGAAATTTGGCTTCATTTTTTTCATATCTCATCTCATTGGTGATATTAGTTAAAGAAAGTTGACCTGGCATTTTGTTATTCTTAAGAGTTGGGAAATGTTTTGTGCTTGTTCTTTTGCAAGGCCCTCTTATCAGGGAGGTGCATTAATAGGAGGATACAACTTTAAGTTAATGTTAATATAAAGACATTCTTTCAGCAATTGCAATTGGAATTTCAAGCAGGGGGACAGTCTAGGAAATGTGTGAGTTGGGAGAAAGCATAGTGTGGAAGATGTAACTATGATTTCTGTTCTCTGTACTTTATAGTTTAGAATTCAGGTCTGTCATATTATTAGTTTGAGGGCTTATGCTCTGCACAGGCACCCTCTTGGAAATTTGTGATAAGTGAAAACTTAAAGCTCCAGTTGAATATACTAATTTATAAAAATTTGTGAAAATATTAAGCTCTTAATTTCTTGAATGCAATCTAAATTGGAGTCTAATTGTAACCAAATCTTATAAAATACTTTAGACATGTAATATTCAAGTGTTTTGGCAAATTAGTCAGACAAAACATAAAGGCACTAATGTAGTTAATCAAGAGAATTGGCATGTGTGGTTATCATGTACATCTAAACGAAGAATTTAGCCAAACACTTTAATGTACTAATAGGGCATCGCGTGAGTTATTTGGTAAAGTTGTTTCTTATTAAGAAAGAGCTGATACTTATATTATCTCTTAGTCCGCAATGACATATGACATGGACATTATTTAAATTTAGATATTTTGATTGTTCTTCTTTTTTAATTTTGCTAACATTTGGTATTTTAATGTTCATTCATTACAAAACACTCGATACCATTGACAACGTAGACACAAGACATTTGAATTATTTCTAAATATTCTAGCAATTTATACAGTAGAATGATACTACTTGTAAAACTTGAGATCTCTCTTCCGACAACCTCAACTATTTGAGTATTACACTCTCTGCATCGATTCACCACAACCTCTTAGTCGATTTATTTGTAAAAGATACTTGAGGGGCTGGAGAGACAAGAGGACCGACTGCATTGTTTGAACGTTGATCATTTTCTGTTGGTTCTGACACTCTTATGCTGAGTTGATATCTGCAAATCTGAATATTCACGAAAATTCTGCTTGCTTCATTTTTATGTAAGGTTTCAACTCTCACCTCTCAGAATAGTAGGGGGAGTCCCCCATTTGATGAAGGCCACCATCGCCGTGAACGGCGGGATTCCAAAGATGATGGAACTGAAAGGAGGCGGTTAAGACAGACATATAGTATGGATAGTGAAGACAGATATCATGGAAGAGAAATACGGGATCGATATGCGCATGGTCACGGGGGAGATTATGGAAAGAAACGGAGTAGATATGATGGCAAGAGGACACCTGGTATGTTTTGTTCCCTTGCATTTTTTTGGTTTCTTCAATCTCTGCTGATTTTTAGCTTCCACTGGACTGAGAGATGAGGAAATTGGCAGTTTTGCCTGTTGAATATACATGTAGAAGCTCTTTGTGGGCCAGCTGTATTTTCTGTCAAGGGTTAAGTATTTGGAGATCTTACCATTTAGACTTATGTGGTTATTTTTTAAAACTTAAATTTAGAAGTCAACAATTTTTTATTTGATGATTATTTGATGTTTGAATCTGTCTGAGTGTACTGAAGTTGTCTAAGATTTACTGTATCCCTTAGCTTTAATAATAACGTAATCATAGAATTGCCATGAAATATGGAAATTGCAGGTAGAAATGAATGGGATGATGGGAGATGGGAATGGCAAGACACGCCACGCCGGGATGGTTACTCTAGCTCTAGTGGGCGAGAGCAACCTTCACCATCACCGATGTTCATTGGGGCCTCACCTGATGCCAGATTAGTTTCACCTTGGTCGGGTGGTCATACTCCCCGTTCTAGTGGTATGTTGTTTTAAATATTCGTAATGTCCTGTTAGGTATATTAGTCCTTTCATTATTGTGCTTATAATTTTCTCCCCAATTGGAAGGTTCTGCAGCTTCTCCTTGGGACCACATCTCTCCCTCGCCTGTTCCAATACGTGCTTCTGGAGCTTCGGTTAAATCTTCGAGTTCTAGATACAGTGGAAGGTCCCATCGACTTACATTTTCTGCTGGAAATTCAGAACCGAATGAGGTACTTCTAATTTTTTTGTATAGGAATAAATCTTGAAGTGAAACTTTTAACTTTTGAAACCTTTGTTTATTAAGTGCTTTTGTGAGGCGTCTATTAAAACTAGAAAGTGCTATTCTTGCTATCCAATTGCTTAGTTAATTCTAATTTGTTCCATTGCTTTTCTGTTTTCCAGGATAGAGAAGCAGACAATATGGACATGGCAGATGAACATAAGTATGAGATTTCTGAGAGTATGCGTTTGGAGATGGAGTACGATGCAGACCGTGCATGGTAATTTGTTATATGGACACAGCTCTCCACTCATTGCCCGGTGTTCAATTTAAGTAGCTATCTTTTCGTGCATCTCTGACCAAATGCACTTTACTTCTTTGTCACCAGAAGTTTATTTTTACAATTCTATTTATTTCGGTGCAGTCTTAACTGGTTGCATTATAAAGTATAGACAGAATCTTTAATTTGGCAATTTCTGTCATACAGGTATGACAGAGAAGAAGGTACCACTATGTTTGATGGGGATAGGTCGTCGGTTTTCCTTGGAGATGAGGCCTCTTTTAAAAAGAAAGAGGCGGATCTTGCAAAAAGACTGGTGAGTGTCTTGGCCCTTTTTTTTTTTTTTTTCATTTTCTGTTCTTTTTGGCTTCTGGTTCAGTTGTTTTGAACTTTGGATGTTTGTTTAGCATAGATCACAAAGTACTTTGTCTGATTAACAATGGCTGGGGCTCCTTAATGCTGTACCACTATTTATTTGATCATGTGCCAAAGTCCAATGCGTCTGATATGGTAAAGTGACTCTCGTCAATATGTTTCATTTCAAAATTAGCTTGTGGCAGACCAGTGTACAGTCTGTTTCAATGTTGTTTGCTTGGCTAGTTTAATTTCAATAAAGCGACACTTTTCATTTGATATCCTTCTAATCCCTATGGAGTGTTTACACTATGATATGATGCTTTTCTTCATCTGTAAATGAGTTAAGGGACCTGACAAGCAGTGTCCAGATGCGGTCAAGCTTTAAATCTTGCATGTTTTTTTAGGGTTATAGTGGCATTATTCATCTATTGTGACATGAGTTTGCATGAAAATAATATATGCTTTGTTGGATCTCATATTGTCCAAAATCTCTTTGATTTGAGCTTGTGTCTACATCTGTCGAAGGCAATCAGCTTGTATGCCTGTCATCAGTGTGCATCATGTGAGAAAAGATGCTGATTGGTTCCTTTGACATTACGTGAGCCATTGTATCAATAATCTTCAGATTTTTCAAAGGGTGTTGCTTGATTGGGTGGTAAACTCCTTTTGACGATAATGACAGTAAATTGACTTCTGTATTCTCATTGTAGTTCATGCATAATTCCTTATATGGCTATAAGATTTGAAAATGGATGGAATCCAAAACTGGTGTTGCTTAATACTCATTGTTAAGGCTCTCTGGCTTCTTCAATTGCAGGTTCGAAGGGATGGTACTAAGATGACCCTTTCTCAGAGCAAAAAGTTGTCACAGCTTACTGCTGATAACGCTCAGTGGGAAGACCGACAACTCCTGAGATCGGGAGCTGTTAGAGGTACAGAAGTGCAGACCGAATTTGATGAGGAGGAAGAATGCAAGGTTATTCTTCTTGTACATGGTAAGCTTTAGTGTGGGCTTAAACTCCCAGTGGCGTAGGCTATGTGCATTGCCACATACATATAATTGGTTGCTCTGGCTTAGGCTAAGATTTTTTTGTATTTTGTCACAGATACAAAACCTCCTTTCTTGGATGGGAGAGTAGTCTTTACTAAACAAGCTGAGCCTATAATGCCCCTCAAAGATCCGACATCAGATATGGCTATAATTTCACGAAAAGGTTCCTCTCTGGTCAGGGAGATCCGTGAAAAACAGAGTATGAATAAATCTCGCCAACGCTTCTGGGAGCTGGCTGGCTCAAAACTTGGAGATATTCTTGGTGTTGAGAAATCAGAAGCGGAGGTAATGTGTTTTGCGACATTGAAGGATGATGTTCTCTATCTTTATAAAAGTTGCTGTAGTAATGCCCATTCCTGAGAGCTTGTTTTTCTTAAAATCTAGATTGATGCGGACACTGCTGTAGTGGGGGACCAGGGCGAGGTAGATTTTAAGGAAGAGGCAAAGTTTGCACAGCACATGAAAAAGGGTGAAGCAGTGAGTGACTTTGCAAAGTCAAAAACTATGGCACAGCAACGGCAGTATCTCCCCATTTATTCAGTGCGTGAGGAGTTATTGCAGGTTGGACTTTTAATTTTCGAATATATAATAAGTTCAATGTAGTTGTGATTAGTTTTGGATAATATCTCATGCTGTAAGAGTCTGGGTTTTATATGTTTTTAAACTAGGCATTCTTTTAGGGCTAGTATTGGGTAATGAGGCATGGGGTTAATATTGAAGTCAGGACCCAAGCTTACTCTGACCAGAGTTGTAGATTCTTTGCTTACTAAATTGAGGCTGGGGAAGTACAAAATTTGCAATCATAGCTTTGTTGGGCTCTCTTATGGTTTGGGTGCGCTATTATGGGCCAGTTTGTGAGGACAATGCTCCATTTTTGTTATTGATTTCATCTACATCAGAATCTAACAGAAGATTCTGTTTATACAATAATATGGTAACCCATAACTACATAAGTATGTTATGAGAATATGAAGAACATGAGATGAGAAAACTTCACTCTTCAAGTAAGCTGTCAAAACCATCTGAATCTCTGCTCTCTTTGATTCAACTTTCTTACAAAGATAAGAGAATTCCGGATTAATATACTTATTTTTCACTTAATAAAAGCAAGAGTTGTTTTTCCTTGCACAACAATCAACACTAAATTTATAGGAATTAGTTGATTTTATTTCTTTCGGTGACGGAATATGTTTATGAGATTAATGAGGGTA
Source organism: Eucalyptus grandis x Eucalyptus urophylla (assembly GCA_028830015.1). Lineage (NCBI taxonomy): Eukaryota > Viridiplantae > Streptophyta > Magnoliopsida > Myrtales > Myrtaceae > Eucalyptus > Eucalyptus grandis x Eucalyptus urophylla. Next base: position 58,537,413 of record CM054200.1, on the reverse strand, counting down.
TACTTTGACATAGTTGATTGACAGACAATGCAATCCCCTTAACAACACATATTAATAGTCAGTTGTTGATAGATAGAGATGGAAATAGATATAGCTGAAATATTGTTTGGGGAATTAATAGCGGTTACATTTCCTTTTCTCTTTCTTGGTTGTCCTAGCATGTTGGTTTTTCAAGGAGTGAGGTGGTGACTATGGGAGATGGGCTATGGTTTAGGAAATTGACCTATCGTGTCTTGATAATCTGTTCACTTTTTCCATTAAAGAAAATGGTATTTACTTCTTTCTGTGAAGAAATTCATCAGCTAACTGTGCATGTTATATGACCGAAAAATATTGCTTGCAAATCGCAATTGTTGCATTCTTGCTAGATAAAGGCCGCTATATTTTGTCCTTGATAAGTGTGGGAACAAGTTTTTCCCTGGAAAGGCAATGTGGGAACAATCACATGTTCTACTGCTTTCTGTATGCCTCATTAAATTTCCTACATTTATCTAGAGGCCTTCTTCTTATTCTAGATATGAATGTCATGACTCTTTCTGGGTGTTTGTTGTAACCTTGCTTATATCGTGTCTGAATATTTGATATGATAGGTTATCCGTGAGAATCAGGTGGTAGTCGTTGTGGGAGAGACTGGTTCAGGGAAAACAACTCAACTAACACAGGTTCTCTTCATGATCGATGTCATTAATTGTTCTGAAAATCTGTTGTTAGGTTCTAAGGGCAATTCGAATCTATTATGACCTCTTTCTTGTTATATACTGTGACAGTATCTGCATGAAGATGGCTACACTGTGAACAGCATCATTGGTTGTACCCAACCAAGGCGTGTTGCAGCCATGAGTGTGGCAAAGAGAGTGAGTGAAGAGATGGAAACTGAGTTGGGCGACAAAGTGGGGTATGCCATTCGTTTTGAGGATGTGACTGGGCCAAGCACAGTAATTAAGGTGAGACTGTTTTTTATTGTTAAGAGCAAATTCTTTAGGATACTATTTTTTTGGTTGATTGACTTTTTCTGTGTCTTCTTTTATTTCTTTTTCATGCTGTTGCTGTTAGTCTAGGACATCTTTAAAATTTGTTGGTTACCCGATAAATTTGAATCCCCTCTTTTTCATTTTGATTTACAGTCCATCGTATATCATTGTTTCTTTGTTTGTCACTTGCGTATTGCAGTATATGACAGATGGAGTACTTCTGCGTGAAACACTGAAAGATTCTGACCTTGATAAGTACCGGTATGAAAAAGTCTTCTCTGCTCTGATCTGTTACTTCTCTTTTATGTAAACTGAGTTGGATTGGATTTGCACGTGCATTGAGAATAATTTATGCAGACAAGAGATAAAGGTTCCTCCACCAGGGACTGACATTTTGCCTTCTTAACTTTTTTTCAGGGTCATTGTGATGGATGAAGCACATGAGAGATCACTGAACACTGATGTTCTCTTTGGGATTTTAAAAAAGGTGGTAGCTCGCCGTCGTGATTTTAAGCTCATTGTAACATCTGCTACTCTGAATGCACAAAAATTTTCGACCTTCTTTGGCAGGTAATAATCCTATTTGTCAGAAGCTTATCCAATCCAAATGTCTGTTGATGCAGGACTAAATTTAACTTCTCTTGGTTACAGCGTACCAATTTTTCACATACCTGGAAGGACATTTCCAGTCAACATATTGTGGAGTAAAACCCCATGTGAAGATTATGTTGAAGGTGCAGTGAAGCAGGCTATGGCCATCCATATTACCAGTCCTCCAGGCGACATCCTCATCTTCATGACTGGCCAAGATGAAATTGAAACAGCATGCTATGCTCTAGCGGAGCGCATGGAACAGCTTGAATCATCTGCGAAGCAAGGTGTTGGTAAGCTCTTGATTCTTCCCATATACTCTCAACTTCCGGCTGATTTGCAAGCAAAGATATTCCAAAAGGCTGAAGAAGGGGCTCGCAAGTGCATTGTGGCCACCAATATTGCAGAGACTTCTTTGACGGTAGATGGAATATATTATGTCATAGACACAGGCTATGGTAAGATGAAGGTCTACAATCCCAAAATGGGTATGGACGCACTCCAAGTGTTCCCAGTCAGCCGCGCTGCTGCAGACCAGCGTGCTGGTCGTGCAGGCAGAACAGGACCAGGTACATGTTATCGACTTTACACGGAGAGTGCATATTTGAATGAAATGCTCCCGAGTCCTGTGCCGGAAATCCAGAGGACCAACCTTGGGAATGTGGTCTTATTGCTCAAGTCTCTTAAAGTTGACAACCTGCTAGACTTTGATTTTATGGACCCACCTCCGCAGGATAACATTCTCAATTCAATGTACCAGTTGTGGGTCTTAGGTGCACTTAACAATGTTGGAGGGTTAACGGAGCTCGGCTGGAAGATGGTAGAATTCCCATTGGATCCTCCTCTTGCAAAGATGCTCTTGATGGGCGAGCAGTTAGGTTGCCTAGATGAGGTTTTGACAATTGTCTCGATGCTCTCGGTGCCGTCTGTATTCTTCAGGCCAAAAGATAGAGCGGAGGAGAGCGATGCTGCAAGGGAGAAGTTTTTTGTTCCGGAATCTGACCACTTAACGCTGTACAATGTCTATCAGCAGTGGAAAAATAAACAGTACAGAGGAGATTGGTGTAATGATCACTTTTTGCATGTCAAGGGCTTGCGGAAGGCTCGAGAAGTGAGATCTCAACTGCTGGATATTCTCAAGGCATTGAAAATCCCACTAACTTCTAGTTTTCCCGATACTGATGTCGTGAGGAAAGCCATCTGTTCTGCATACTTCCACAATGCAGCACGACTGAAGGGTGTTGGCGAATATGTGAATAGCCGGACCGGGATGCCCTGCCATTTGCACCCGAGCAGTGCTCTCTATGGCATGGGGCACACGCCCGAGTATGTGGTCTACCACGAGCTGATTCTGACAGCAAAAGAGTACATGCAATGTGCCACTGCTGTGGAGCCACAGTGGTTGGCCGAACTGGGTCCCATGTTTTTCTCCGTTAAAGACTCGGATACGTCTCTGCTGGAGCACAAGAAGAAGCAGAAGGAAGAGAAGACAGCCATGGAGGAAGAAATGGAGAACCTGAGGAGATCGCAGGCTGATGCGGAGATAGAAAATAAGGCGAAGGAGAGGGAGAAGAGGGCGAAGCAACAACAGCAAGTCTCATTGCCTGGGTTGAAGCAGGGTACTTCTACTTACCTCAGACCAAAGAAATTTGGTCTATAACTGTACATAGCGCTGTATCGATAGTATTTAATGTAACATTTAATTGTTTTCGGAGAAGCCAATAATTTGGTAAATACGGTCGACACATCTACTGACCTAAACCGGGAAGGTAGTAAAAGAGCGGAAAAAGGCAGATGCGGAATGGATTTCGAATTAGGACTTGTCTTTTGTATGCAGCCTTTAACTGATGATAGATGTGCAATCCTTTCTCAACTGATGATGGGAAAAACTGCCGCAATTTCAACGGCGTACGGTAAATTTTGCTCAAGGTAATTCCCTTTAATTGCGTTCTCATCGAAATAGTCGTATACCTTTGATTATCAAGTTCTTTTGATTGGAACTTTTTTTTAATGGAAAAATGGGTGAAATGCATCGATTCAAAGTAATTTCAGTGCATTGTTGATAGACGTTAATTGCAGCTGAATGTATCAAATGTCCTCCGAAATTGGCCTTCAACAACTCCAACGGGAAAGAATCAGAAATTTGAACAGACGAGTTTTGGTAGGATAATCGTGACTTATGACAAGTTAATTTGTGTAGGTAGGTTTGTACCTTACGCTTTTTCTCGCAATCGAATGTCGAGTTCATGAGCGTATTGCTCTGTATAGCAACCGAATGCCTTCACCGTTTTTGGCCCACAGAAGGATTGCCCTTGCTCCCCTTTTCAATACTATCGACCAGTTTAAAAAAAATTCAAAACTCTCTCAAAATATGGTTTTTAAACTAATAATATATTAGAAAATGAAGGTAACATATATCACCAAACATTATTTGCATACTGTGAAGTTCTCACTGTCAAAGTCCTTTCTCTAAATGCAAAGGCATTCTGGAAGGATTCTTCCAAACTTACCCTTTTTTCTATTACTCAATCTCTTCGTATTTCACCTCTTCCTACTAGTAATTGCCTGAAAATTGCATTCTACAAGCCTCCCAATTCTCCTAATACTCCTTCTTCCTCTAAAATCATTTTTTAATCCCGTTATTTTTATACAAAAAAGTCAGTGAACCAACATATCATAAATCCAAGCATAGTAAACAATTAGAATCTCATATGCTAGGAAAAAAACCCGCAAAAAAGAAGAAGAAAAACCTACTTTCTAAGAGTGAATCGTGAAGCCCATTTCAACAAAAGCCCATCAAGCCCATGTCGAAAATCCCCGACCGTTTCATCAAACTTCATGCTCGCGCGCGCTCTCTCCTTTTCTCTCCCGCTCGCTCGATCTCTACTGGCGCATTAGGCCAGAATCGCGGTCGCCTGATCGCCGTCTGCTCTCTCCTCCGTGCGCGGCCTCCCTCCGCCGTCCGTCGCCGTCGGCCGGCCTCGGCCGGCGTTCGCCCGTTGCCTCCAAAGTGCAGAACCTGGTGCTGTATCTGAGGGCGGCAACTGTCTTCTCTTCGTATTTCCCTCTCCATTTCTTTCTCGCCGCGTCGTCTCGGCCGCGATCGTTTCCGTTTCGGGTTCCGAGCAGTAGAGATGGAGGTATGCGATGATTAAAAGTGCACGGTTCATTTCACTATGATCTTGAATTGTGTTGATCTTATGATGAATCGGTGTTCGGGCGGTGCTCAGTTCGTGATGTTTGGATGCTTTCGTGTAGGATAAGGATGCATTGGAGTCAGAGAAGCGTGTCATTGCCGGATTATGTATTGCTGGGGAAGAGAGAGTAGTCTTTAGACCCTCCGAGAGGACGTGGATGTTAGGTGAGGAAAGTTTTGCGGTGGATTTGAGAATTAATAACTCTTGCACACTGTCATGAGCTGATATCTCGCAGGAACTGCTTCATCTTTGAATACCAATTTTCTCCCGGTCTATCATAACTGAGCTATATGTATTTATATTGTGAAGTTTATACTGCTGAGACGGCACTGCTCATAGAGTGCTTGGGGAATCGTCGTAAAATCCTGTCAAGTATGCTGGATATCTCCTTAGAAGTGTTTAGTAAACATCTATTGGGAGAGACCGTTACAGGTGCTGCTGCAATTTCATTAGTTGAGCCAGACTTCGACTTGACTCAAATATAGCATATGTGGTTAGGGCAAATGGGTGAGGCAGGTATGATGATGTTTACTCAAATGACGATGTTCTCTCTTTCTTTTTTTCTTTAATAAAAGTAGCTGTAGTAATGCCCATTGCCTAATAGCTTATTTTTCATAAATTCTAGATTGATGCTGATACTGCGGTAGTGGGGGAACAGGGCAAGGTAGATTAAAGAAGAAGCAAGTTTGCACAGCACATGAAAAATTGTGAAGCAGTGAGTGAATTTGCGATGTCAAAAACTATTATGCAGTAAAGGCAGTATCTCTTCATATATTAATTGCGGGATGAGTGATTGCAGAATAGACTTAATTTTCCAATGTATATTGAGGTTAGTTTCACGAAAAAATTCGTAGAAATGTAAGAGTCTAGGTTATGTATGTTTTTAACCATAGGTATTCTTTTAGGGCTGGTATTGGGTAATGAGGTATGGGGATAATATTGGGATCGGGACCCAAACTGACACAGACCAGAGTCGTAGTTTCTTTGCTTACTTGAACAAATAGAAGCTGGGGAAGTATAAATTCTTGCAATTATAGCTTTGTTGAGCTCTCTTATATTTTAATTGTGCTATTATGTACCAGTTTAAGGACAATGCTACATTTTATTATTGATTTCGTTTTCAATAAAATTAAACAGAAGACTCTGTTTAATACAAGATGAGAAAACTTCAGTCTTCAAGTTAGCTGATGGAACCATCTGAATCTCTGCTCTATTTGATTGAAAATTTTCTTGCAGAGATGAGAGAAATCCAGATTGAATTACTTAAATTTCACTTAATAAGAGCAAGACTTCTTTTTCCTTGCAGAAAAACCGGCATTAAATTTATAAGGATTAGCTTTTTATTTTTATTTCTTTTGGTCATGGAATATATTTATCATATTAATGAGGGTGTACTTTGACGTTGTCAATTGATGGAGAATGCAATCCTGCTAACATTACCTTGAACTAGTTAGTCGAGGGGGTGAGGTGGTGATTGTGGGAAATTGGCCTCTGTTCACTTTGTCCATAAAATAAAATGGTATCACTAGCATTTTCTTTCTGTGAAGAGACTCATCAGCTTATTGTGCATGCTGTGTGGCCGAAAAAATTGCTTTCAAATCGCAATTTTTGTTGCATTCTTGATAGAAAAAGCCCCCTATATTTTGTGTTCTATGACATTTGCCCAATAAAGGCATTGTGGGAACAATCGCATGTTCTCCGGCTTTCTGTTTGCATCATTAGATTTTCTGTGCTTGTCTAGGGTCTTCTTCCTATTCTATTATATACTCTGCATTTTCGTTTTGATTTTATGCTGTCATGTATAATTGTCTTTTTGTATGTCACTTTCTTGTTTCAGTACTTGACAGATGGAGAGCTTTTCTGTGAAACAATGAAAGATTCGGACCTTGAAAAGTACCACTATGACAATGTCTTCTCAGCTCTGATCTATTACTTCTCATTCATGTGAACTGGGTTTGAGTGGATTTGTATATGCATCGAGAATAATCTACGGAGACTCGGATTCTTCAGGCGCCTCTTTCTGGGGTCTCACAATTTGGGGCCTTATGTTCATTATGATGGCCGTTGTTACTTGTTTCACTGAGCACTGTGTTCTCTTGGGGATATTTAAAAAGGTGGTAGCCCGACGTCGCAATTTTAAGTTCATTGTAATATCTGCAACTTTGAATGCACAAAATTTTTCGAACTTCTTTGGCAAGTACAAATCACATTTGTCAGAAGCTCATTCAATGTGGATGTCTGTTGATGCAGATAATTACAGTGTAGCTATTTTTCACATACCTGGAAGGACATTTCCCGTTAACATCTCGTGGAGTAAAACCCCATTTGAAGATTATGTTGAAGCTACAGTGAAGCAGGCTATGGCCATCCATATTAGCAGTCCTCCAGGCAACATTCTCATTTTCATGACTGGCCAAGATGAAATCGAAGCAGCGTGCTATGCTCTAGCAGAGCGCATGGAACAAGCTTGTATCCACCACAAAGCAAGGCAGTGATAAGCTATTGATTCTTCCCATGTACTACCAGCTGCCGGTTGATTTGCAAGCAAAGATATTCCAAAAGGCTGAAGACAGGCTCACAAGTGCATTGTGGGCACCAACATGGCAGAGACTCCTTGGATGGTAGATGTAATATATTACGGCATTGACACAGGCTACGTTTAGATGAAAGTCTACAATCCAAAAATGGGTATGGATGCGCTCCAAGTGTTCCCGGTGAGCTGTGCAGCTGCAGCCCATTGTGCTGGTCGTGCAGTCAGAACAGGACCAGGCACATGTTCTCGACTTCAATAGGAGAGTGCATATTTGGATGAAATGCCCCCCAGTCCCATTCTGGAAATCCATAGGACCACCCTTGGGGGTGTGGTCTTATTGCTCAAGTATCATAAAGTGGAGAACCTTCTAGATTTTGCTTTCATGGACCATCCTCCACAGGATAACATTCTCAATTCTATGTACTAATTATGGGTCTTAGGTGCACTTAACAACATTGGAGGGTTAACGGAGCTTGTTTGGACTTGCCAAGAAGCTCTTGATGGGCGAGCAGTTAGATTGCCTAGATGAGGTTTTGACAATTGTTTCGATGCTCTCGGTGTCATCTGTATTTTTTGGCCAAAAGATAGAGCGGAGGAGAGCAATGCTGCAAGCACGAAGTTTTTGGCTCTGGACTCTGACCATTTAACGCTGTATAATGTCTATCAGCAGTGGAAAAGTAAACAGTACCGAGGGGATTGGTTTCGTGATCACTTTTTGTATGTCAAGGGCTTGCGGAAGGCTCGAGAAGTGAGATCTCAACTGTTGGAAATTATCAAGACATTTAAAATCCCACTAATTTAAAGTTCGCCGACACGGATGCCGTGAGGAAAGCTGTCTGTTCTGCATATGTCCACAGTGCAGCATGACTGAAGGATGTCGGCGAATACGTGAAATGCCGGACCAGGATGCCCTGCCATTTGCACCCAAGCAGCACTCTCTATGGCACGGGACGCGCCTGAGTATTTGGTCTACCACGAGCTGATTCTGACCGCGAAAGAGTACATGCAATGCGCCCCCTCATCTCTGTGGAGCCACAGCAGTAGGCCGAACTGTGTCCCATGTTTTTCTCCATTAAGACTCGGATATGTCTCTGCTGGAGCACAGGAAAAAGCAAAAGAAGAGAGGGCGGCCATGGAGGAAGAAATGGAGAACCTGAGGAAATCGCTGGCCGATGCGGAGGTAGAAAATAAGGAGGAGAGGGAGAAGAAGGCGAAGCAACGGCAGCAAGTCTCATTGCCTGGGTGAAGCAGGGTACTTCTACTTACCTCAGACTAAAGAAATTTGGTCTATAACCGTACGTAGCGCTGTATCAAATGGTATTTAACGTAACATTATTGTTAGTCGAGAAGCCAATAATTTGGTGGATACCTTCACTCAGTTTGACCCTAAAAAAAAGAGCCCGCGATCTCATTTTCGATACTGTCTACCCTGTTCAATTATTAGTTTATATGCATAGTTGGAGTTTTGAAAATGACACGGTCGAAAATGATGACCTGAAATACTAAGCCGATAAGAGCAGTTTCACAAAGTTTAGGTTAATTGGGGACGACCTCATCACCTGCAAAGAAGTCGATGAGTAAGAAGTTGGATCAAGAATTCAAATTAAGCGTTCACGCTGAGTTAATATCCTAGCATCCCTCTAATTTAATCGAGCTTAGTTCCTTACTCAGTCCACGTAACTCTACTGCGTTGACATATAAATAACTTTCTTTCCCCCATGCTATAAATGCATGGTGAGTGAGAAAAATTTCTGCTCATTGAGGAACTTGTTTACATTACTCTTTGATTATATGATCTGCTCAAAGTGTCTAGCTATTCAAAACAATATTTGAATGCTGAAACGCAAAATCGGGCAAAGTTTAATGGATCTCCCTCCCTCCTATGAGGAGATTGTTTGCTATGTAGTTGTGGAGTCGAGGTGCATAACAAATTTACTGTTTGCATTTGACGGTCTGCTAGATTTTTCTTGCTCTGTATTGCAGAGTAAAGGGCAGAGAAGAAGGGAGACAGCAATACTTAGTCGGCGAACAATTGACCTTTTTTTCTTTTCGACATTGTGAACTAATGTGTTTGTCAGTGTACCTGGTATTTATATGGATAAACTTCATATCTGAACTTGTCTAGAACATGATCTCACCGCATTTTGCGTAGAGAGATGTTTGCTACTTCCCGATAGAGCAGTCATACCTTGACACATGCCTCGACAGTTCAAAGTACCAGACAACTTAATAGCAAACAAAGTACATATCAAGATGCAAAATTAAAAACATTCAGAAATGTGATCCAAGCATGACAATCGGAACAAGAAGCTACAGCTAAAACAAACAATCTGGCCCCTGTGACCTGATTTCAAAGAAGCTACATTCCAAACTTTCGCAGAACTCTTGGGTTCAAGTAGTTAAAAGCTTCATGCTTTTATTGTCACGCTGCACAAGCACAAGCCTGATGGCTTTATCTCAGAAGTCTGCCATTCAGAGCCCGGGGCAGCATTGGGATCGTATAACAATGTATGGTACTCCGGATCTTCTTTAAGTGAAAATAGCAAGAGCTTCCCCTCCAATATACCGAATTGGAACCCTATACTTGAGCTCCCTGTAAGAGGAACGGGCACCGTCCTCCAGGAATTGTCTTCTGGATTATATATGGCAAGCTTCCTCTGATTCTTCCATTCCATACAGAACAGCTTCTTTCCAAGCACAGCATGGGCAGTGACCATGACGCATCCATTCTTCATCTCGCACCAGGTGTGCTGCTCGGGATTGTATACATCAACGAACCTTGAGTTCCCAATGGTGAAGCTTGATCGTCCACCCATCACATAGAGCTTCCCTTCAAAGCTGCACGCAAAGCATCCCCACCTTGGTCGCCTAAGAGACTCAATGAGAGTCCACTTGTCAGAATCAGGGTCGTACACTTCAGCACTGGAGAGACTTTCACCTTCAATTCCATAGCCTCCAACCACATATACGAGTCCATTGACTTCTGCGCAAGCGAAGTCATAGCGAGCCACATTCATGCTTGCTAGTTTGCTCCAACTGCAATGAAATCCCACAGTGAAAAAAAGAGCAGGCATGCAGGTGAACTTTTATAGTTTGGCGCATGCAAGCTGACAGGTTATAGTAAAGCAACTAGGGAAAATAAAAGTGGCAAAGAACATATAAGAAAATTGGGTCAGCAGACCCATGTTCATATGGACTAGTCATGGTACTGCAGTCTCAATACAGCAGAGTATTTGTCACGTTCAATTGAGAAAACAAAGAGGCATCTTGAAACAATTTGTGATAAAAAAAACAACTTGATTTAGCAGGTCATCAAGAGACACAAGCGTGCAATTTCCAGGATCATGCATAAACCTGAATTTCTAACCTTCAAACGTTCAGTTATCTGTTCCATTTTCAGGGCATCTGACAGCATGATAAAAAAATAGCAATGCTTCAGGATGGAAATCCAATGCCTAGCAGGAGATCTATCATCTAGTAGGCAAAGTTTGATGCATCATAAGAGAAAGTGAAGAATCCCATTTACTTTCCAGATGAATGAGATGCCCGGAAACTTGAACAAGATAAATACATATATAAGACACAAAAATCAGAGTATACTAGTCAACCCTTCCTACCCTTACTCACTTATCAAAAACTAGAGTATATACCTGTTCAGGCAAGAATCATACTGGTAAACTTCTGCAGAAGCAGAGCATGGTCCATCTAATGAGGAGTAACCAGCCATGACAAATAGCTTTCCATTAAGAACCACCACTCCAAACCCGGATTTCACTGGACCAGGCATTAGGGGAAGTTGCCGGATCTTGTGTCCCAAACAGTCCAAGACTTCCCAGTGGCTTTCCTTTCCTTCAGCATCCATAGTTAACACATACAGCCACTCCTCAACAACCTTTGCTAATTTTCGCACTATAAGGAATTCTCTGCTTTGGAGCACTGTCCTCCACTTCTTGCAGACAGCACCCATTGATGGAAAGTTGCAACGAGGAACTAGTGCAAGGCAATCCTCAGCCACATGATCAGGCAGTCCAGGAAGAATGGGACTGCCAAAATCATCAGCAATAGGAGTTGCTATAGGAAGGTTACTTTTCGAACGAGCTGGAGTGCTTTCGTGGACTGAATTGGAGAAAAACATGGCCTGTTCCGTGGATCTTTTCTTCTCACTCACAAAACAAGGCATTTCTCAAGATGACGCTGCACTTAAGAAAAGAGTGAATGGTTCTCGTACCGATGGATTGACCTCCCCAAGGACGAGTTAACTCGAAAGGAAGGCCTTCTAATTAGAGAAATTCATGGTAACCTTCAGCTATAGGAATTTTAAGGGACCAAGGCATGAAAGATGTGGCGGAACGGATTGTTAATGCAGCATATGCCGAGGTCTTTCGGTGCTTTGTCCAATCCGACTCAAATTCCATACCAGAACTTCTGCTTTTAGAGAATTTTGTTCTTGATGATTGAAGCAGAATATTTTCCAGGCTCCTGAAGTTGGTTCTCTGTCCACACATTTCCCTACAACTAGATCAAGAGTAGACTCTCAAAGCTGACTAGGAGAAATTTCTAGAAGTTAATTCTCAAGAAGAAATAGCAAGCATGAACATCATACCAGTCAAAGTGATAAAACTGAAAAGCTTCTTCAGCCCCCTCTTACTTCCATCTTCCTGGAGAGAGTGGGCTGCCTATAGGCAACAAAGAAATTTGAACTAAAATTAGTACAAATAGAGATGAGTTAAGACAAACCAATATGCTTCTCAAGCAGAAGGATCCTAAGCAGTTGATGTCAACGCCTCGATCAGCAAAAATAACACAGCAAAGGAATCAGACATTTGTGAATCTCCACAACACAAGCACTTAAAGACAAGGGGGATGGGGTGTCTGAACAATCACAAAATTTCTAAATCATAATCTAGAAGCAACAGATTCGTGAACCAACCGGGGAAAAAAAGTTCAGAGACTCAATGGGAATGAAAAGATTCGATACAAATAAAAATGAAGAGAATTTTTCTTCCCTGTTCCGGTAAGGGCTTATCAACATATCATTGACCTCTAGTTCATGCAATTATACAAAGAAAATTAATTTTACCACCTGAAACAGGGAAGCAAATCTACAGAGACTTACCCAAAAAAAAAGTACACATTACAAGATCTTCTCAACCTGACCCCTTTTCTTAAGCCAAACTCCTTGCATTATTAAGTGACACGACATTTTCAACTTCACCAACCCTCTACCCACCTACCTACCATACAAGTCTAACATTTGAGAGATTCATACACCATTTCCCAGTTTTTTTTTTTCTCCATTTCCTTTCCTTAACGTCTGTGCAATTATTCTCTGTTATGAACTTGAGGAGAAAATATTCAACATGGATATCGGCCCTATGTTCTGTAATTCCCGGCGGTAGAATTTCTAACGAAAGTCCAAACACTCTAGCAAGATTGCAGTACAAGCAATCAGACAATCAACATCGAAAAATAAAAAATAAAATAAAATAGCCAAGCGAGGAAAAATTAACCAAGAATGAAAGAACAAAACATGGGTTTTGCGAAAGTTTAACCGACGAATCGCTTTATAACAGTATGCTTAGGTCATTTTAGCTCGTCAACCGTCCGGTCGGAGGTTTCTTCCGCACAGATCCAAGCATGAAGACCTCAAAACCACTTCCAGATCTCGCGCGTTCGTGCAACAATCAGACACGTTCAGCGCAGACGAAACCGCACGAAAACACACATCACGCGTCGCCGAACAATCGAATCAAGTCAAGCCAGCGAGAGAATCAGAAACAGCACTAGAATCACTCGCTCCAAACAGGACACAGGAATTCCCAGCTCGTCGAGCTCGCACATCAACAACACTCGAACAGAAACTCAATCGAGCTCCACATCGAGCAAGCCAAAACACCACTTCCCGCAATCGGATCTACGACACTACAAACAGCAACACTCCGGTCATCGGCCGCGTCGCCGCGGACACTCCATTCTCGGAAAGACGCGCAAAAACGAAAGGAATGTCCGAACACTCGGCGCCGTCGTCGACGGCACGAGCCGTCCGGCGCGAGATCCGACCGGACCGGGACCGGAAATTACCTGCGGAGCCGGAGACGAATCAGCTGCTAGAGATAGAGAGAGAGAGAGAGAGAAACGCGTGCGAGAAGATGGAGAGCAGCAGCAGCAGCAGCAGCAGCAGATCGATGGATGGTGGATAAGGCGAGGAGGAAGAACTGGGGAGGGGATTTTAAAGGGAAAAAGGAGGGGAAAGATTAAAGTGGTTAAAAAAATGGGAATGTGAGTTTTAGAGAAGGAGAGAGATGATAAATTATGATCATAATGATAATGATAATACTGACACAAGCGACCACGTCGGACAGGGACACGAGATCTCCACGCTCGAATGGGGAATTTCGGATAATTTAATAATGCCTTTTCCCTGTCCGAAAAAGATAAAATAAAATTAGTTAACGCCCGGAAATTCACCAGATCTTTTATTTTTCCGTGGATTTTTTATTCTCTCTCTCTTTTGGCTGACGATTTTATTGGCGCATTTGACTAATGGACTAGTGCGGAGAGTGACTAGTCTCGCACACGTCATAATTTTTTTTTTAATTTTACGCAATTAGTTACAAACTCATGTAAGTATATTTAGGGATGATTGGTTTCCGGAGTAGATTAACTTACCAGATTATAATTAGTTCTTAATTTTTAGACCCTACAACCTCTTGCTTTTCTAGTTCGGCTCTAAGGTTTACCCAATAACCTATTTTTATTTTTTTGTTTCCTTTTTTAGTTCTTTTTTTTTTTGCTATAAAACTATAAGTAACAAAACGATTCAAAGTAAAACATGAAAGAGAGAAATCCCAATTCACTAAAAGCAACAATTCATAAAATAAATATGTAGTCACATACAATTATAAATGATAGAAAGTTCAAACACATAACATAAAATATAAATTATAAAACTCTATTCCTCATTCATCCATAAAAATTTAAGGGAAGAGAAAAGACTGACAAAGAGTTTTGAGGAAAGATAAGAGATGAAGGGGCACTAAGATTATAATTTAGGGTAAAAAGAAATCGGTGTTTTGATTTTTTAACTTATAAAATCAGTTCCAAAATAGAGCGGTCCGATTTGATTCTCTGATAGGTATTTACTCAAAACCTAATGGTCACGACTAGTTTCAAAAATTTAAAACCTATACCCTGACCTGTTTTTTGGGTAGTACAATCAAATTTTCATATACAACTTATTTGACTATGCATCTCTATAAATGTCTTCTGTTTTTCTTGGGCAATGAGAAAAAATATTATAGATTTTAAAGATCATAAAATTCATTAAAAAAAAAAAATTCACGCGTCAGCATAGCATTTTTTTCTAACGTGATCCCAGATAATCACGTCAAGTATGAATGAAATTTGACACCATAAAATTTTCGTGGGCCAGAAAATTCCGGTCGTTTTATTTTTCAACCAGCACGTGCGAATTGACCGTTGATGTCCTCGTAAGTTCGACTCAATAAAGAACGGAGCGCACCTAACATTCTCGAAAGGCAACAACGCAAAGTTAACAGGAAGAACGACGCCGTTTAGCTGCGGTTGCCGGATTCCACGAACCTGCGGTCTGGAATTTTTCTTCCCCCCCCCCCCCCCCCCCTCGACAATTCTCTTGTCACTTTCGTCCGCCTGAGCCACTGCCGATGCGACACGTGGCGGCGGAGCCCCTTTGGGTCACCCAATACCGAAATCACGCTGCGTCGTCGTCGACGCCGTCTGGAGATTCTTCGATTTGAACGTGTCTGGTTCAAACGTCGAGCGATGCGGACCATCGACTTTAACGAGCTGCGATCCGATGCGGTCAGCACCACCACAGAAAGCCGTGTGTGTGGCCCGTTCGTTCGTCGGTCGCGCGTCATGGGATCGTCTCGAGACCCGCCACACCACACGTATGGTCGTGATTAGATCCCGCGGCATCAGATTCTCGCGGGATGTGTTCTTATCCGGTGCGGTCGCGATGGAGCTGTTCACACTTCACATTCATGCTATCCTTTAAAAAAAAAAAAAGGCGTGTCTGGTGTATTGAGGCGCATGATCTATTAAGGAATCGATGATACGTTAAATCACTCACGATCACGGATGGTGACCAAATATTTGAGTTAGGAAATAATATTTAATCGATTAATTTTAAAATTAGTCCGGAAATTATCGTATTGTTGATTTTCTGAGATATATTGAATTTATTGTAATTTATTGAAAAAGTGAGTTCACTTATTCAGTTGGGATCAAAACTAATTTCTTCGTATGAAGATTGAGAAGATTCGCAATTACTTGTTTTTCTGTAACGCGTGGATTGAGTGATTTAATGCTTGATTATCTCATAATCGAATTACAATGCTTTTTATTCAGAGTAATTTGGGAATGATTGTTGACCACTATGTTAATAGAGTTTTCTTTGTTAATGTGAACGTGGGTGGGGTTCATCTAGATTTACGATGACTATAAAGTCAAAGGTTTGAACATCTCGTGTATTTAGAAAGAAAAGAGGAAAGCTAAGTCAAGGATGTGCTTTGAATTATTGTTATTATATTTTTGCCGATAAATTTATTAAAGCTAATCCACCTCTCCCCGTAATGTCAACTATATCCCAACCATATTTTTTAAGCTCTAGGTAGAATATCCAATCCATAGTTTAACTGATCTTACAAGTTTTGCTGCCACGGCAACTGAAATGATGCTTGCAATCATTAATAAAGTACGATACAAAAAATCCTTTCCATCTGAGCTTGTCATTTTTATGAGGTTTTAATTGCAAATCCTTATTGAGGGGCAGTCCATTAATGATAAGAATTTTTGTTGTTTTCCCCCTTTTAAAAGGGGATATAAAGCTTCTTTTTTATATGATATTCTTCCGGCGCTTCATTCTATTGATGAAAAACCCATTTTCATAAATTAATGGTTAAGAAAACCAAGAGAAGGACCATTTAGGATTAGAGGATTCACGTCCGCATCCAAGAGCACAATTACAAAGTCTCCAAATGACACAAGATCAAAATGAAAAAAAAACAATTTAACTACATCGGCAAGATAAATTTCGCTCTCGAAGTGTCACTACTAGCCGATCTTGATAAGTGTCCTATCGAGCTCCTTTTGACATTTTTCCGTATTACTATTTTTTTTGGTCAGACATTTTTCCTTCTTTTTTCTTTTTCTGGTCCATAACATTTTTCCTTATTTCAATATGCTCGGCATAGTGGAGAAATTTGGTGGGCAGCAGGCATCGAAAACGACGTCCGTGCTCTGTGGCAGAGGGTGAAATCTGGGCCGTTCACGAAGAATCGCGGGGGAGAGAGAAACGGACGGTGGGCGTAGCTACACGCACTCACCACGTCTTTCGAGGTCATCATTTCTAGGGCTGGCGATTTGGCCTTCCGAGGAGATTACCAAAAGACTTATTAAATTGACTCCAATTTGATAATGCGATAACACGTTGTCCAGACCTTGAGTGCCTTAGCAAGTCAATTGTCCGGTGCATGAATCCTCCTCAACTGTTCTTCAACTCGTGGAAATCCAGCTACTAATGTGGAGGGACATAGCATGCCTTGACTTTAATTCTTTAAACAATTTCCACACCCTTCTCTTTGCCAAAAAAAGCCCCATTCTTTAATGTTTAATGAGTATTATATTCTTCACCTATAAGAACATGTGCTGATGCTTACTAATATTTCTTAGGCAAATTAGCGATCTGTAATGATGTTTATTAATAATTCTAAGGTCGATGATAGTCGGTAAATGGGCACACTACATAGAACGGCCGATGCTAATTAGAATACGTCAACAATTTCTTAGGCAAATTAGCGATCCGTACTAATGTTTACTAATAATTATGAGGCCGGTGATGGTCGACAAATGAACATATTATATAGAATGGTTGATGCCGATTAGAATACACTAATAATTTTCGATTAAAATAGATCGGAATAACTAAATTGGTAAATTGTTATAAGGTTGGAGATTAAATTGATGTGATTGAAAAGTTTAAAGTTGAATTAATTATTTTATAATAGGTTGATGATATGTTTAGATATTTTTTTCCGAATTTATCATTTGCGATGCGTAGGAGTCTATGACCCTAGAAGTTTCAAGAGGGCGGCTTATCAGAATTTCCGACTCCAACGTGTGAAAGCAAAAGAAGCTCCTCTTCCCATGATCATCGTTATCCAAGGCGTTCGTACGTTGTGTATCTCGCTTTAGATTCGACTCATTGCCCGACATATCGCTGTCCTTTTACAGGCTCGATCGAAAATTGGGCCGAAGCTTCTGGGCCGCACCTACGTTGTCTCTTGATTTTGGAAGGTTACACCTCCCGAACTCTGGGCCTTAACATTGTTAACTCGAGTTCTAGGATATTTGGTAAGAGACTAAGATTTGAAAAATATTTTTTCTAAAAATGATCGTTTATATCATTTATGAAAGAAAAATTAACAAAATTTTTGTCATTATCAACAAAAATATTTAAACTTAAATTTTTGTGAATGATGAAGACATTTCGTATTGAATAATTATTTCAAATAATATAAACGATTGTATTATCATTAATCTTTCGCAAGACAAATGCACTCTTAAATGCTTTTCTTAAGAGCACTGTCCAAAGGGGGCAAATTCTTGCTTGGATTGAGATCTGCATGGACCGTATCGCACATAATCGAAAGAGGAAACTACCATTAAATCAAATCTTCCATTAGTCAATCACTTGAAATGAATTGAATTTAGATTTGCATCACGCCTGATTATTCTCATCCTTATCACGAAGGTTGTGTTTGGTTATATGGATATTTGGTCAATGTAGAATTAGATAGGATATAATACAAAATTCAGAGATTTTTTTATATTTTTTATTCATTAATTTATTTTTTGAGATTTGTATGGCTTTTGTATCTTCTATATACATTTAATTTTTGCATCTTCGTTTTCCCTTAATTATTATTATTTTAAATTTGTCAAGTGTTAATTGGCATAGTTAAGATAATGTGAGCTATGTGGATCGGTTTCAACCGCATCCTGGCTGGATTGGTTTTAGGTCATCCATGAATCGACATGGGTTAATAAACAAACAGGGCTTAGTAAAATGGGTCACTTAAATGACCCAATTTCAACTCTTTTGACCTTAAAAAAAAAAAAAAAAAAACTTATTGACCTTCTAAGACTGGAGCAGGTTTGGAGATTTTTAACTCAAAGGAAAATGGAAAACGGAAAAACAACAAAGCGCACAATTTCAGGTGAGATGACCTGCGGCGGGAAACACTTGGAAGTTTTTCATAAAATTGATGGGAGGATTTTTGTTTGTCTCCTTTTTAATTTCTAGTGTTGTGGGTTGATTTCCAATGGAATGGATGATATCTAACGTGGTGTTATTATCTTCTTTTTTTCATGGCCTAAGTAAAATATGCATTGCATTAAATAATATCTCATTGGGTACCTAGTAGATGCATTAGTATTCTCGCATAAAAGAGCCCAACGAACAAGCGGGGGATAGAGTCCAAGTTTGAGCTTGTTATTATATATAATTGGACTACTTACATTCCAAAATTTAACCATATAATACTTACCTGTATCTCGCTGGTGATCCATATTTGCAAAGATCATTTATGCTTGGTGGGGGACTAGGCTTGGGGCCTCACGGCAGCAGTGTTGTGGGGCTCGGACAGAGGCAAGACTATGGCGGCTATGTGAAGCAGTGCAAACGATAGTAAGTGATCATTTTATTTTGTTGATTTGCCTTTTCAATTTGATATGAAATTTTATACAACTAACATATTTATACAGAGGTTAAAGTGGGCTAAATGGGCGCCTATGAGTTTTCAAAAGTTAAATTAAATAAGGATGTGCTTTAAAATATGGATCGGGCCGTGTATGATCACTAAAATCGAATTGCGTAAAAACGAGATCAATTTGGGTCGGGCCATTTTCGGCCCGATCCGATTTACTCATTCAATGGGCTCACCATGGAGGCCCGGTTTAGCTGGAAGAGAAAACCCAGAGACTGCTAGAATCGGCTACGGGCCACCTGCAGAGAAACCGGTGGACGCGCGGTCGGACTAGGAGCGGAAACGACGTGAATTGACCGGAATGCCCCTCGCCCTCTCTCCCGCATTTGTCGTTTCTCTGAAAAACCCAAGAGCTCGATGCTTATCCAGACTTCCGTCTTCGACCTTCGTCTTCCTCCGGCGTCTCTGCAACTAACTCTTTAACTCTCGCTCAGCCATTTCACCATCTCTCACTCATGCCTATCGCTTCCATCTCCGCCCTCCGCCACCGCGCCGCCGCCTCCCTCCTCCACGTCCGCCACCTCCCCCTCGCCGCCTCCGCCGCCGCCGCCAGGCACCGGAACCCCGGCAACGTCTCCAGGAAGCTCCAGAGCCCCGGAAAGAACCTCCTCAGGGCCAAGCAGCGCATCGTCAGGGAGTTCTCCTCCCTCGCGCCGGTCCTCTCCCCCGGCGACGAGCCCCCGCTGTCCGACTCCCAGGCGATCGGCACGGTCGCGGCGGCGCAGGCCAACTTCATGCGCGTGATAGTGCAGTCCCTGCCGCCGATCGAGGGCGCCGGGATCGGGGTGGAGCTGCTGTGCGTGGTGAAGGCGGTGCTGAAGAAGATAAAGAGGAGGGTGCTGGTGGGGGACAAGGTGCTGGTGGGGTCGATCGACTGGGTGGATCGGAGGGGCATGATCGAGAACGTGTTCCAGAGGAGGACCGAGGTCCTGGACCCGCCGGTCGCGAATGTGGACCACTTGCTCGTGCTTTTCTCCATGGAGCAACCCAAGGTGGAGCCGTTTTTGCTCACTCGGTTCCTTGTGGAGGCAGAGTCTACGGGAATTCCGCTCACGCTCGCGTTGAACAAGTGCGAACTCGTCGATGAAGAGGTTGGCACTCTTTCTACGAGCTGAATTAAGGCCCAAACGAGTGATTATTAGTGGTCAAGCTTAATGCTTTTGTGATGGGAGGATTAGGGGAGCAATTTATGTTGTGTGCATGAGCTACTAGATCACGGCAAATTTCATCTGCGCTGGTTGGTAATATAAAGATTAGATTGTGACTGGTGTAGGCTTAGGGCTTTCGTGTTCATTACCCTAGCCTGTGACTGGTGTAGATGTCTCTGAAGTGGGAGAATGTCACAGAACGGGCATTTCCTTTGTGATATTCTATCAGATGCAGATTGAGAGATAAAGAGCGAGGCCTCAAGATCTGATAAGTGGCATTTCTTTTTACACCAGGGAAGGTCAAGTTACTCGATGATTGTTGTTTTTGTTTAGATGGAGGGAAGAGTGCTGTTCATCTACGCAAGACTAGATTTGAAGTTCCGGTTATCCATTTCAGTTTGTGATATCAAATGAGACTGAATATTTTGTTGCTTCGGTTATTAAATGACTGAATTGTTTCTGAAGTTGTATCAAAACCACAGACAAGTAACAGGCGTCGTGACGCAGTGTTACTAATGAAAATTAAAAAGAACCACAGTATGGTGTCATTGTTGCCTCGGTCACCATCTATGAACCTTTTCCTGGATTAAGCTTGAGTTACGGTGACATGGAGGGAGGCTTATACTAGGAAAACTTCATTAGCCTAGAATACTGCCATTTCTTGAATGAGTTCTCTTTCCTCTCTTCACTGATGAATGGCTTCAATGAAGTTTGCAGACGTTGGTTGCCTGGAAGTCTAGGTTACGCAGTTGGGGCTATAGGCCGATTTTCTGCAGTGTTGAGTCCAAAAAGGGACTTGACTCGCTCGCTTTTACCTTGAGAGACCAGACGACTGTGATTGTGGGTCCAAGTGGAGTTGGAAAGTCCAGCTTGATCAATGCTTTGCGAAGCAACAATCATCCTTCTGATGCAGCAGCCGATACCAATTGGTTTGAGCCTGTGGGTTCTCTAGTTCTTGTTGCACTTGTATTTATATGTGATGGGATGAAGTAAACTCAACATTTTGACTCTAGCTGTTCTCCCAACAGATTCTCGGCAGTAAATGGTATGAGGATCAGCGGGTAGGGGAAGTTTCTTCGAGAAGTGGAAGAGGAAAACATACTACACGCAATGTTTCTTTACTTCCATTGTCAGGTGGAGGATATTTTGCTGATACTCCTGGGTTTAACCAGCCAAGTCTACTAAAAGTCACCAAGCAATCTCTTGCAGAAGCTTTTCCAGAGGTGATGTCATCACTTCCTCACATATCTTCTGGTGTTCTCTCTGTCTTCATGTTCATTTTGCTGAAACAATGGTCTTGTAACTATCTTCAGTTCAGGAAGAAACTCAAAGCAAGTGAACCAGCTAAGTGCTCATTCAGTAACTGTTTACATCTTGGCGAGCCTGGGTGCATACTGGAAGGAGAACCTTTGGAGAGATATCCTTATTACTTCCAACTCCTTGACGAGATAAAAGTCAGAGAAGAGTTTCAACTAAGGACATTTGGGACCAAAAAAGAGAGTGATGTTAGGTATTTCCTGTGTGCTTTATGTGTGCTTGGTATGTTTGTATTGATGACGAGTAGTTAATGGCATGCATGCGAGATTTCGTGTGGTATTGAGACTGGCCTGCATTGAATGTGTTGATGTCCTGATTTTGTCAACTATGCCATGGTACTGGTTTCTAGTGATGTGGCGAAATTGATCGGCATATGATATTAAAATGCAAGTGGGCTGTTGAATATCAATCTTTCCTGCAGAAGAAACTTAAGACTTCCTGTAACATTCATCTATCATGATGCGGCTAGCTTTGTAATGCATGTTATATCAGCTGCCTGTGAAGCTCATTTAATTATTTAATTATTATTATTTTTTTGGCTGTCATTAGCTAGTGAACGCACGTGTGGATCCCAATCTTTTCTTTTTTATCTGAACTAATGATCTTCTCGTTTTGCAGATACAAGATAGGAGATATGGGGGTCCAACAAGCAGAACCTCGATTGGAGCCCAAGAAGCACAGAAGGCTATCACGAAAGACGATCAACCAATCTATACTGGATGAGTTAGATGAGCTGGATGACGACGACAGCCTATTAGATGATGAAAATGATCCCATCTTGAGAGCATTAAGAAATGAAAACAGCCAGTGAGTTGATGCGGGTTTATAGAACTGTAGATATTAACTTTCTGTTTTGGCTTTAACCAAGTTGTTCTTAGCTTGACCTTTCTGCTATGAAAATAGATGTCAAGAAGACTCAATTTAGGGCCTAGACGAGTATATGAAGCGTGGTCGATGCATCTCAGTTCGATTATCATATCAAGTCTCTGGAGATGTAAAAGTGTCACCAGATCGAGAGAGATGCATGTACAGGACAACATGATTTTGTAGCTGCAAGCGTTTAGAGTTGTAATTCGATCGTGAGCTCCCCGAACCTTTGACCTTTGACAGTCTGAAAGATCTTACTTTAGTCGAATAGACCCAGTACGCTTATTTTTACCCTCTGGAGTGATTCAATTGATAATAGAGGGAAAAGATGGACTTTTCATGCTAATGTGTTCCTATCCTTTCGTCCTTTGATAGAAATTAGTGACATTAGAACTGAGAAATTAGTCTTACCGATCGAATCTCCTGTTTAATTATCTGCTTGTCAAGGCCGTAGAGTCGTTCAACTCCTCAACCTCACCAGACGAAATAAGCTTTTAGATTAGGCGAAATAAGTTTTTAGACTAGGTATTGTAGGGCTTTACCCAATACAGGGAGCCCTTCCAAAAATTCTCAATATAAGCTTTTAGATTAGGCGAAATAAGTTCTTAGACTAGGTATTGTAGGGCTTTACCCAATAAAGGGAGCCCTTCCAGAAATTCTCAATGGCCTGAGGC
The DNA here is from genome assembly GCA_028830015.1 of Eucalyptus grandis x Eucalyptus urophylla. Lineage (NCBI taxonomy): Eukaryota > Viridiplantae > Streptophyta > Magnoliopsida > Myrtales > Myrtaceae > Eucalyptus > Eucalyptus grandis x Eucalyptus urophylla. The sequence continues at coordinate 58,514,305 of CM054200.1, read as the reverse complement.
TAGCCCAGGCCAAAGAGGGGGTTTGGAAATAGTTTTCAACCAGCAATTGACGCGCCTCGGTTAGTACCTCACTAGCTGCGTCATTGCCCCAAGCGCAAAGATGAGTATTGATGTACTCTCGCGTGCCATTTTGTAGCAAGTCATTCTCTCTCATGGTGTCTCCTGGTCGATGTGGGACTATGAGTATATATATATTCACTTGGCCCCTGACCCAATTTGGCCTGTCTGGGCCTTGTATAACTGTGATGTCTAACTTTTTGAGTTCTCTAACTTCCAAACAGCGGGGGGTGACAAGCTGAGCTCCTTGTAATTTTCTTTACATCCATCCACTAAGACAGATTTAAGGAAATTTTAATTTATATATGGGAAAATGTCACAAGTGCAAGCGGTTTCAAACTAGTTTGTCTACTACTTGAAAAACTTATAACTAGATAGACCTCATGCCTCTTGAGGTACTTGAACCACCATTATTATCCCTCGTCGATAATACTGCCTCATATGAAGAATGCTCGGAAATGCACTGGGATATTGCCAGGATTTGATGTTAGAAACATGACAAATCATATTGTGCACAGTGCACATTAACAGATGGACTCCCGTCAAAGTGGATTAATGTACTGGCGCATATGTTTCTGTTTTCGTAACTACTGTCTTGGACTAGCAGAATACAACATAAGAACTCATAATGTTATCAGGTCGATAGTAAGGACATTCCGTGCATTGATGATTAGCGAAGAAAACCACAATCACGATTTTGATTGAGGGAATAATATAGTTTGGAGGACCCTGAACACATAGAGAGCTCGCTTGACTGTCCTAACCAAGAACCCAGAAAAAATTCAATTGAGCAAAGCCCCAAGGACTAGAACATCCTACGTATGGTGAAGAAGTGTTCCTCTCGTACCAAAGGGTGATGACAGACCTCCTGAATACTACCACGGCAAAGAGTTAAAAAAAGGCAAAAACGAGGGCGATCTCCCGAAAGAGCCTCAAGCTTGCGACTTCTCAGATTTGCTGGTTGCCAACGCAGTCAGCAGCTGCAAGACCAACATTGCACCTAAGAAAACGGCTCGACAAGGCAACTTATGCCATTAACGTGGTAAAACAACAGGCTACCTCTTTCCTCACGGGTTCATCAGTTTATGACAAAATCAGCTTGATGTGATAAGGAGACAGACACATACGCCATAAAAAATTAAACAAGATAACATTAGCAATCGTATGAATGAAGACGACGATGACAAGGGCACAACGTCTGATAACATATGGTCCATTCTTCCGTGAGCGTGTAGGTGCGGCACCTCTGCTTCTGAGCCTCGTTCTCCTGGATGTGAGATATATAGAGTGCATCAACGTCCAACCTGTCGCCTGATACAAAATTAGACGGGTTCTATTAGTCTAGCAGAACAAAACGAAACCCCACTTATGAGGACGAAATTTTGTGACAACATACTCCAGCATTACTCTTGGCATTTTTCGACAAATCAAGAATGAATCTAGTCGATTTCCCTGGCTACCGCCCTTGTCCATTAGAGTGTCTGTTTTTTGCCTGAGCATTCCTCTAACGCCACCGCAAAATCATCGGAACGGCCTTCAGGTACCTCTTTGCTGTGGCCAAAGGCAGCTTTCTTATTACAAAGGCCATCTGTCGTGTTCTGAAAGTTAAAAAAGTTACAGAACTTTATTCCATACTAGTGCAGCACTAAGGCATAACTTGCGCGAGAACAAAGCTACCAAAACATGGATTCTGCAAGTGTTAACTCAACTCAAGAACGTAGAAGGTTTTCAGTGGTGGCCAACCTTCGTTCAATCACTGGATGCTAAATTAGAAAATCCTTAAATGAGACTCGGCAGACACCTCATCTCCTATCGAGGCAAAATGAAAGAGCTCTTTGCACAACCCTTGCACTCTCTCGTGTGAATGAAAGTCACATTGCACGATTACATGACTAATTAGAATGATGCGTTCATGCGGCAAAGTTAAATTCATTTAGCTACCAAAACATGGATTCTGTAGGTGTTAACAGCACATAGGCATTCAAATTCATCAAGCAACTTGACTTGACTCAACTCAACTCGAGAATGCTGCAAAAATATCCTAACGGTAGATAGCGAGATGTTAAAATTTTAGTTTCTCATACTAGACTCAAGAGACGTTTCGTTGCCTATGGGGAGAAAACGCAATATCTATTTACATTGTGGCCCTTGTCAAGCTTTTGGGTTATGAAGCCTGAAATGGTGTGGCCCGACCTAAAATTCCTAATTTTCATACTTTTTCATCCTACATGAAAAAAAAAAAAGAACTATCACAAGTGAACAAGATACTTCGTTATATAAAAAAATAAAAATTGAAAAGTAATTTTTGGGGTCTAGCCAGTCATGAATCGGGCAAGCCCGAAATTTTTGAATTGAGCCTAATTTGGGGCAGGGATGCAATAGTAGTCTGGCCTGCCCGAACCATGGCCCTGTTTGGTAACCATCCAAACATAGCCAAAATTCTGATTCTTTGTTTTCGGAATCAGTTTAGGAACATAATTGCGTTTGGTAAAATTTTTGTTCTCGGGAACAAATTTGTTCGCCGAAACAGATTGGAAGTAGAATCAAGAATATAAAAAAAAAAATATGATTCTTGTTCCAGAATCAGAAAAAAGAATCAAACTTAACTATTCTTCTCTTTTCTTCTTCTTCTTCTTCAATTGCGCACCACCATCCGCCCCCATCCACCACCATCCGCTGCCGTTGTTTGTCGTCCGCCGGTCGTTGGCAATCGGTCCGGCGAGCTCGCCGTAGGCTTGCCAGGCCAGGGCGAGGTCCAGCGAGCTCGCCGGAGGCAAGCCTAGCCACCAGCGAGGCCCGCGTGACCACCAACGAGGCCGAGTCTCGCACGGGCTGGGCAAGCCTCCTGATGCCCAACCCCACCGGTGGCCAAGCGGGCCTTGCCCAGCCCCGACGAGGCTCGCCCAACCTCGCCGGTGGCTAGGCGGGCCTCGCCCAGCCTCGACGAGGCCGGCCTGGCCACCGGCGAGGCTCGGCAGGGCTGGGAGTGCCTTTGCCCAGCTGCCGGCGAGGCTCGGCTGACGAGGGCCGGCCTTGCCGAGGGTTGGCGACGCTCCAGTGAAGTTGTTACCAAATGCGCCTTTATACCCATAATCGAGTCTCATTGTCAAGCGAGGGAGGAGAGGTCAAATGAAGAGGCAAACTCGCTTGTTGGCTTCTTTTTATATTTTGAATTATATTACAAATTTTGATTAAAAAATTTAAAAATATTGCTTAAGAAAGTGTAAACAAACACGTAGACACAATCTATAACCAAACACTTTGTCTGTAATGATTGCGTGAGGGGATCAGATCTGCAATGGTTACATTAACGTATAAAATATTTTGCTTAATGTGGTTGATCACGCATTAACCATTCTTTATTCTCTCTTTCCTTCCACGATGTTTTTTTTTTTTTTTTCATTTGTTATGAAACGGGACTTTTATAAAACGACATTCTTCCTCGCGAGATTTGTTATTGTCCCCCTTGAGATATTGAAATGTCGACTCCCGGATCCATCGTTCAAATGTCGCATCCGTCGTTCAAATGGACCCTAGAGACAATAGACATATCCCGTTCCATTGCATCCATTCCTTCATCCGAAAGGACCCAATTTCACCTATTGTAGAGATGATTGCTCCAAAATATATTCTGCAGTTCATGTAAGCCAACTAGCCACGTCCCTGGTCAACGGTTGCAATGGGTTTGATCTATGTTGTCCATTGACCGTGTAATAACTTATCTAATAACTCGGATGGATCTAAATGACGAACTCTCTAAATGAGTTTAGCTCTACATTCCAAACTTCGATTAATTATTCAAGCGAAAGCCCTGAGAAGTTTTGGTCTATCCACGAGACGGGTATGGCTGTGTCATAGCATAAGATAACTTTGCCTTCACTTTCATTAGCACCATGGTGCGAGTAGCAATGATGGGCTTATCCAAATGGATAGTAATTTTAGCTCAAATAAAAAATTCGATTACAGGTGTGAAATTCCTAGGATATCACCGGGGAGTCACGGACACCAATTGCCTTTCCTACCCTTTTCCTAATCAAAATGAAACATGGAGTTTTGAGGTTGATCGATGCATAAATGCACCAATGAGCGACGAGTAATTATGGAAGCAGCAATGAGCAATGATAGAATCTTCATAGATGTGTGGCCGAAATTACAATCCATCTAACGTGGCTCCTGTATATTACACTTTTCCACATTAACGATCAAAGGACAAAAACTGAGGGAAAATTATTAAAAGAGTCCTAAAAATATTGTATTTGTGCCTATTTAGTCTTAAACTTTTCAATTGTACCAATTGATTAAATATTTTTACGTTTTGCCAATTGAGTCAATTTAGTCAATTTCAGCTGGAAATTGTTGACATGAACGTCAGTCATCCTATATGATATGACCAAATTGTCAACATTAAAAGTTATCATGAAAGCATAATTGAGTCTTGAAACTTATCACAAAAGTGCAATTTGAGTCATAAAACTTTCAAAAAAGTGAAATTTGATAAATTTTGTGACTTAATTGTACTTTTTGAAAGTCTTAGAATTCTATTGCAATTTCGTAACAAATTTTAGAACTTGCAACACACTTATTACACATCATCTCTATCAGTTTTTTTTTTTTGAGTGATGACTTTAATATCACATTCCAATAATGGCACGAGAAAAAAAGACGTGGTATTATATTTCAATGACAACCATAAACAAAATTGCACGCACAATTTCCTTTTCACGAACCTCCTCCATCAACGGTGGTTTGGCCCTTTCGACCAAAAAAAAAAAAAACGGTGGTTTGGCCCTAATTTTTTTTTTTTCTTTTATGTGCAATTGATTTAGCCTCGTAACGTGTTAAAAGCAGAAGTGTCATTGGACAGGAGCCACGATCGGTCGGATGCGAGCGTCCAGTGATTCCTATTTTGGGAGCTTTAGGCCCGCCCGCCCTTCGGAGATTCCATCATTGCTGCGTAATCACGCCAGCTTTGGCACGTTGATGCCCGGGAGAACGAGCTAATCGCGAGGCTTTGACCGGTAGGTGGCGAGCGTCTAATGGTTCCTATATAGAAGTTCAGAAGTCTCTGCCGCTCCGGCCTTGGGGTGGAGTCTCTTCGAACGTACTCAGACATGGAGCGAGGCCGGGACAAGGGCTAGATCCTGGCAAGCAAAGCTCTCTCGAAGGTTTGGGTTGCTGTCTCTGCATCGCGCGTCTTCTTGCTGTTCGGTTCTTTTAGGATGTCTCGCATGCGCATCTAGAGCTCTGTGTGTGTATTACGTTCTATTGGGTAAAGTGGGTCATCGCTAGACGGTTTATAGTTGTTGCGGAACGCCTCCTCAAGGTTGCCATCGAAGGTTCCCTCTTCCTGGTGCACACTCTTAAGATATAAACCTCATTTCCGTGTCATTTTTCCTCGATATTTCAAGCTTTTGGAGTAAACAGATACGGACCCAGTTTTAAGTTGGTATTAAGATTGAGTGCCAAATAAGAGAGGGTATTTTGTGATGAGAAGGTGAAGTGCAACCTAACTAACTCAAAGTTGCATTGTTATTTGAAATTGTGAGGACAATAAGAAAGGTATATTGGGGCTAAAATTCGCAAATAGAACTAGTTACATTGATTTTCTTTTTTTCGTGCACGTGTCGTGTCATGTCCCTTATTATATATAAAAAAAAAAAATGGTTGGGGCAAAGGAAAGAGCTCTCTATGAGTGAGAGTATTTCTGTGAATTTTTGTGTGGTGCGTTGTTGATGTTGCAGTACATATTGGAGACCAATGCATATCCGAGAGAGCACGAGCAGCTGAAAGAACTCAGGGAGGCCACGGTCCAGAAGTACCAAATCCGGTAATTACTAGGATTTCTATAATGGGAAATGAGAGCAAGATGGTACTGTTAATCGTATGAAAGTAACCGTCTTTTGTACACGGCATATTTTCTCAAGAAAACATTATGACTTGTTTAGTCGGTTCCTTGGGAAAATCATTAATCCCACTTGGTGGTTTTGCTAGCCACCGAGTGGGACTTCTCCTATTATAAAAGAAATTCATTGATGTTATTTGCTCGGTTTCTTGAAAAATTCGTGAATATCACTTTGTGAAGATTTTTAAAATCAGAAAGAAAAAAACAAATAAACTAAAAAAATCCGGCAGCTTCTAATTGAAATTATAGTATTAGGCTTCTAATCTACCCGAGTGTTTTACCTTACGCCAAAATCAGTTATTTTATTCATCTTTTTTATCTTCGTTATTGAACCAGAGATTTGCAATTTCGATAAGGTGTTTAGTCATTGTCAAAGTGGTCGGCTAATGTGATATATATACCCATGGTTCACGACTACGATGGAATTCATGTTAGAATCACAAATTTGAAATGGTGAATAGATCTTTTAAAGCGAGCGGCGATTGGGGTGTAATTATTAAAATATTAATCGAGTTGATTTGCTAATGTTTGCTGCAGGAGTATAATGAACGTGCCGGCTGACGAGGGGCAGCTAATCTCCATGATGTTGAAGCTCATGAATGCGAAGAAGACGATTGATGTTGGGATTAACGGATCCCCGAAAAGCGGATTCGACACTAAATTGAACCCCTAAAACGAATGCGGAAGACAAGCCCGGGGAAAATCACGTATCACCGATCCTAAAGCACACCACGGATTCGAGCGTACCTTGTTAGCCACAGATTAGACACCGACGCCGATAAGAGGAAGAGAATTTGTCCCTGTTCGATCCGATGACGCCTTAAAGGGAAGAAAAAAACGTTGCCTTGTGCTACTGTTTTTCTTTCTTTTGGAGAGAGAGTGAGGGAGAGGGAGACGTACGTACGTTAATTATGCCAAAGGGTATGTTCTCCCTCTCTCTCCTCCTTTATATATGTCCCCTCTAATAAACAAACGTACCCCTTCGTCCATGGGCCCTAATCCTGTGGGCCGGGCTTTTAGACCCAACATGGGCGGACGGGCCAACTTAGGCCCATCACTATAAATAAAAACCATCATCTCCCACTCGCACATGGTGGGCCGAACAGGATTCTCTTTACCTCTCTTCAACATTCATACCGGTGAATAATCCGTGCGACCAGCATACTTTGAGAACTCGTTGCTATGCATCTGTTAGGAATATATAGCAGCTCATAATGGGCGTCTCACTTTGAGTAGATTTAGTATGCAGTACCCTAGATCGATCGATCACATTTATATCTATCTTTATCTCTTTTAAACAATGATACATATATTGTATTCACAATTATAATTATCATAAAGACAGTCATAATTGGTCGACCAGTGAATACAAAACTACAATGTGATTCCCCAAAATCGATATTCCTCTTTCCTTCAAACTCTCAATTTCAGTTCAGCTTGCTTTTCTAGAAATGTCCCATTAGATCGAATCAACTCATGACCATTGGCAACATCCTAAGATAGCAAACACTAAATAGAAATCTCGAGAATAAGTAAAAGTCATGAGGGCACTAAAATTGAGGAACTCTTTTCCTCAAGAGTCTCACACGTCATAAAAGTTGAGATCAAACTTTTTGCCACTCTTATTGGTCGGCTCATACATACGTAGTATGAAATACGTATTACGGTATTAACTCCTTTCCCATGGAGCGTATGTCTACACCTTTCAATACCGTACAGATGATAGTTCAGACATACCCAATGTCTAACTTGAGTTCACGTATATACTCATTTACAAAATTCATCAGAACTCACATCTGGCATCTTAGATAAATAAAGTAAAATATGTTGGGTATTTTACTTTCGGACATAATAAGTATTATGTCCTTATCTTAACACTCAGTTAAGGCGACAAATATTTTAAGCTTGAGCTCTCGATTATCACCTAGATAATAAGCTTAAAAACAGTCTCATCTCTATTCATCACACAGTAAATAGAGGCGATTACCCGTGTGAGTGGGCCAATCTTATATCTATCCGACATACTTTCTCAACTTAAAATAATGCACTGAGCGTCAAGATGCATAAAGATCAAACAAAGATTCATAGGCATTAACAATTGAAAAAACAAAAGTTCATAAATGTGAACAACTCAGGGAAATTACAATCCAGTACATCAGACTCTACGCAATCCTAGAGATTTTACATGACCACAAAACACATCTCTAGGTATTGGCTTTGTCATAGGATCTGCTACCATTCTATGCGTAGATATGTACTGTAAGTTCACATCCTTTCGTGCAACCATATCTTTGACAAAGTTATACTTGGTATCTATATGTTTGGTCTTGCCATGATATTTTGGATCTTTGGTGTACGCTATAACTGCTTGGCTATCACAGTTAACCAATAATAGATTTGCAGCTTTCTCAATAACACCTAAATAATCCAAAAATCTCTTAAGCCAAACTCCTTCTTGTACCGCTGCTGATAATGCCACGAACTCAACTTCCATCGTGGACAAGGCTATACACGTTTGCTTCTTATTGCTCCATGATATGGCGCCATTGTTCAGTAAGAAAGCAAATCCAGAGGTAGATTTCCTTTAATCTAAATCTCCTCCCCAATCAGCATCTGAATAGCTTTCAAGTCGCAGATCCTTTCATTGGTAATTCAACTTGTAATCAGCAATTCCCTTCAGATACCTCAGTATTCTCTTAACGGCTTTCCAATGTGCTGGACCTGGATTGGATTGGTATCTACTTACCATTCCAACTGTAAAACATATGTCGGGTCTTGTACACATCATAGCGTACATCAAGCTCCCAACAGCACTAGCATAAAGAACATGTTTCATTTGTTCCTTCTCTTGTGGAGTCCTTGGACACAGTCTATGGCTCAATCCTTCACCTTTTGCAATAGGAGTGTCTATGGATTTACAATATTGCATACGAAATCGTTCAAGAATTTTATTTATATATGTTTCTTGCAAAAGAGATAACGATCTCTTCGAACGATCTCTTAAAATCTTAACTTCAAGAATGTATGCAGCCTCACCCATATCTTTCATCTCAAAGTTGGAAGACAACCAACTCTTGACAGTATGAACAAACTCCATATTACTTCCGGTAATTAGTATATCATCAACATATAATGATATGATCACAAATTGATCCTTGGATCTTTTGATATATACATAATGATCCTCATCAATCATTGTAAAATCATATGCCATTACGGCATTATGAAAACGTATATACCATTGTCTCGATGACTGCTTGAGACCATATATCGATCTCATAAGTCGACATACCTTTTCTTCTTGACCTTTTGCTATGAAACCAGCAGGTTGTTCCATATATATTTCTTCCTCTAATTCTCCATTGAGGAAAGCAGTCTTTACATCCATCTGATGTAACTCAAGATCCATACCAACCACTATTGCCAGAATAATGCGAATCGAGGTAAATCTCACTACAGGAGAAAACGTATCTTCATAATCAATTCATTCCTGTTGATTATACCCTTTCGCCACAAGGCGAACCTTATACCTTTCTATCGAGCCATCAGCCTTTTGCTTTATTTTGAGAATCCACTTGTTCCCAATAGCTCTGCGTCCTTTTGGAAGATCAACCAGTTCCCAGACTTGGTTTGATTTCATTGACTCCATTTCTTCTTCCATTGCATGAATCCATTTTTCCTTACTAGGGCAATTCAGAGCCTCATTAATATTTCTTGGCTCATCCTCATCTTGTGGAGCAACCATAAAAGTTTCCCCTTCAATGTCAAAACGTCGACGGGGAATACTTTGGCGACTTGTTCGCCGTATGGGAGATTGTACACTTTGTACATCATTCCCCATTATGCTCCCACTTGGATTAGATAGTGATGACGTCATCTCATCATGTGGTTGTAATTGAGAATGAGTTTAATTCAATTCATCACTTCTTATATTACTCCCACTTGGACGAACTCCACTAATATCATTATCTTGATCCAAGGTTTTAAATAGGGAGTGATTTTCCCCTATTTCGCCCTTCTTAGGAAATTCATCATCTAAGAATGTGACATCCCGTGATTCAAATTCAGTTATACTTCCACTTTCCTGCTCACCTATGAACACATACCCTTTCGAGTGTTCCGAGTATCTTATGAAAATACTCTTCTTTCCTCTGGGACCCAATTTCCCAAACTTGTGAGAGGACTCAAGTGTATAGGCAGCACAACCCCATGGCTTAAGAAAACTTAAGTCCGGTTTTCTACCTGTCCATAACTCATATGGAGTGGAAGTAACTGATTTGGAAGGCACCCGGTTAAGTATATAGGCAGCAGTTAACAACGCATCACTCCAAAAAGTAATAGGTAAGTTAGCATGCGCTATCATGGACCTAACCATTTCCAGTAGGGTTCTGTTTCTTCTCTCCGCAACACCATGGAGTATACGGAATAGACAACTGTCTTTCTATTCCTTTTTCATCACATAATTTTCTGAACTCATCAGATAAATATTCTCGACCTCGATCGGATCTCAATGTTTTTATTTTCTTGTCTAATTGATTTTCTACCAGGTTCATAAACCTTTTGAAACAACTTATTGCTTCAGATTTATGAGAAATCAAATAGATATATCCGAATCGAGTATAATCATCTATAAAAGTAATGAAATAAACAGCCCCATGCCTTCCTCTCACATTCATTGGACCACAGACATCAGAATGGATTAAATGCAGAGGAAATTCAGCTCTTTTACCTTTTTCAAATGGTTTCCTTGTCGTTTTCCCTTCTAGGCAATGCTTACAAATGGGCAAATCGACTTTTTCAATGTTGCCCAACAAGCCCTCTTTGGCTAGTCTAATCATACGTTGTTGGCCAATGTGACCAAGTCTAGCATGCCACACATTCACATCATTATCATATGTATTAAGAGACGTGAGAAGGAAATAACAAACATTTGCATTAACTTAATCAATATCTAATACAATGAAACCATCCAGAAAATAATCACAACCATAGTAATTTGTATTCAAAAACAAATCCACACCTCTATTATAGAAGTTCATATTAAAACCTAATTTAACCAACACTAAAACAGACACTAAATTCCGACGAATCTCCGGAGCATACAACACATCATGTAGGAACAAAGTGCGTCCACCACGCATATTCAGTTGGCATGTGCCAATTCCTTTCACTTCAGCTCTGGAGTTGTTTCCCACATAGATCCACTTAGTTTCAGTTGGTACTCGTCGGAATTCCACGAAGGATCCTCTATCCTTCGCTACATGGTCTATCGCTCCTGAATCCACAGTCCACAAAGAATTAGACTCAGTTAAGAACACAGAACTCGACACAAAAGCAAAGTTCTGAAAAGTACAAGGGGTGTTTACCTTCTTTGGCTCACGACAGTCACGAGCATAGTGACCCTTTTTGTCACAGTTGTAACACTTCACCCTTGCTAGCTTCTTCATGCGAGGATGCTTTCCTCTTTCATGTTGGTTAAACTTGGGTTTATTCCCTGAAGGACCTGCTTCCTTGCCTTTCCCTTTATCAAACCAGTTAGGGCGTTTGCGCTTGGAGCTCGAAGCTCCATGTGAGCTAGAACTAGCATGATAGAGTTCAGCATCCGGCTTAGCCGCCAAGAGGCGGTCCTCTTCCAACTCAAGATGGCACACTGCATCCTCAAAAGTTTTGATATTTTCATTATGGGTTAGGTGCACCTTCATATGCTCCCAACTCTGAGGCAAGGAACGAATCACTGCTTGCACTTGCTGCTCATCTGTGAGGACATGGCCAGCATCTTTCAGCTCATTTATCATGTTTGACATCTTTCTAAGATGTTGCTTCATGGTCTGACCATGAGGCTTCTTGTAAGAGTCAAACCTAATAGTGAGCTGTCTTAGTCTGGTCACCGAAGTATGACCAAATCTAGCTGCCAATGCCTCCCACATTTCCTTGGCATTGTCAAAACGCCTAAACTCTCGCATGACGTCATTTTCCATGCTGCTCAGCAACGTGATGCGAGCAAGAAAGTTCTTTCTTTTCCATGCAGCAAAAGCTTCTTTATCTCTCTTGTGCTGTGCAGTGTTTCCTTCTTCAGGTTCTACCATAGTCAAGTTAAGAGCTTCAAGTGCCTCTTGCTCTTTCAGCACATATTGGATTTTCATGTGCCATATCTCATAGTTGTCACCATTGAGCTTTTCACCTTTGTTCAGCTCGGCAACTATGCTCTTCGTGGCTGAAGCCATTGATCTGAACACATCAGACATATATGCACGAATTATTAATGCCTATCATTTATGTATCCCTTTTGCACAGACCCATCATAGTAATGAACAATTTCAAGCAAGGTTTCAGAATCAAAAGGTCACTAAGTTTCCAATCATCCTCCAAAAATCCTAACTTAAAACTATCATTAATATAATTGTCTTATGCAAAATAAATTCTATGAAGTTACAAAAACTTCTATAACTACCCACAGCTAACTACCCACAGCAACCGGCAATAACAGAAAGCAACAGATAATTGACATCCAATAAAATAATAATGCTTTCATCTAATACAACCAAGATATCGGTTGCTACATCAACAACAATCAGGTAGTAAACATTACATAAGATGTCCACAAAGCACACTTAACTAAGATTAGCCAATACATCTAACACCAAGTCAGCACACGAACTGGGAAAGATCATCTTTTGTTCAATTTCTTGATCTTTTCCCTTGTAATAATCCAGTAATATTCATTTACAAAATCCATCACAATTTTCTTATAAGAAGCAGCTCTGTTGACATCCCATATGCGATTCAACACTCCTTGCCATTCAAGTGGAAGGGTGTTCATGAAAAATCGCACCATCTCTGACTGTGACATAGGACGACCATTCCATATGACCTTTTGAATTTTTTCATTGACCTCAAGAACATGATCAATTAAGTCACCACTCTCCCATCGATGATCAGTCAGCTCAGCTATCAACTTAGAAAGCCTTTCCTTTTGTTCATCAGTAATTGCGCGAATAGGTGTGCGCAACCTGAGGGGAGGCATTTTTCCTGCAACAAATGCAGAACCGTCCTTGCAACAAATGCAGAACAAATAAGGGATCACAAATAATCCACATAGACTTAATTGAAAAAGAAACACATCTTTTTTTTTTCTTTTTTTTGGGTTAACGGTCAACGGTCAACTGTCGTTGGTCAACGGTCAACGGGTCAACGGTCAGGTCGTCGGTCGTCGGACTGGTCGGGCCGGGTCGGACGAACCGACCGCACGTGCCGCGCGCGTGCCAGGCGTCTGCGGGTCGAGTTGGGTCGCCGGCCGGTGACCGCCCGGCCAACCGTCGTTGGCGCTGACGTCATCGATGACGTCATCCCAGTGGTTACTGACCGTTTGGTGACGTCATGCTGACGTCAGCACGCGTTGGTTCGCCGGCCGGCGGCGCGCACGTGCCGGTTCGCCGACCGGCGCGTGTGCCGCACGCGCTGGGCGAGCCAGCGCTTCTGGCGCGTCGCGCCCATGCGTAGCGGCTTTTGGCCGCGCGTGTGGGTGCGTCCGGCGTCGCTCGGCGGCTCACGACCCATCGACGGACTCGTCTTGACGAGCCCTTTCACCCTATGTCTTCAGAAATCGATTTCGAGTTACAGAAACTCGAAAAAATGGACGAACAGTGCTCGGGTGTCGGGATTTTGCGCTCCGATCCGTGTCGGCCGAAAATTTTCGCGAAAAATCAATCAAAAAACATGAAAGGGGTCGGGAAAACATGAACTAGGGCTTTGATACCAATGTTGGGATTAACGGATCCCCGAAAAGTGGATTCGACACTAAATCGAACCCCTAAAACGAATGCGGGAAGACAAGCTCGGGGAAAATCACGTATCACCGATCCTAAAACACACCACGGATTCGAGCATACCTTGTTAGCCACAGATTAGACACCGACGCCGATAAGAGGAAGAAAATTTGTCCCTGTTCGATCCGATGACGCCTTAAAGGGAAGAAAAAAACGTTGCCTTGTGCTACTGTTTTTCTTTCTTTTGGAGAGAGAGTGAGGGAGAGGGAGACATACGTACGTTAATTATGCCAAAGGGTACGTTCTCCCTCTCTCTCCTCCTTTATATATGTCCCCTCTAATAAACAAACGTACCCTTTCGTCCATGGGCCCTAATCCTGTGGGCCGGGCTTTTAGGCCCAACATGGGCGGACGGGCCAACTTAGGCCCATCACTATAAATAAAAACCATCAATTGAGATCGGAGTCTTCACCAGCTGTTCTCTTCTCACCACCGCACTTGCACTTCCGGCCGATGGCAAGGTAATAATCAATAATTTCAATTGAGTTAGACTCTTATCAGTATTTTAAATTTGTTTATAATTGTGATAAATTTCTTTTGTAATGAAACGAGTTAATCTCTCCTTGGTGTAGATAATAGCAATAGACCCGGATAAGGAGGCCTATGAAATTGGCCTGCCACATATCCGAAAAGCCGGAGTTGATCATAAGATCAACTTCATCCAGTCGGATGCTTTTTCAGTTCTGAACGACCTTGTCGCGGATGTAAGTATATGCGTGTCAAAGATCATTTCGATTTTACAATTTCCTAGAAAATTTGAAATTATGTGGTCTTAAATTATTATTGGAAATGTTGTCCATGTAACAATAATTGATTGATGTAGAGCCAAGAAAAGGGGACCTTTGATTTTGCTTTTGTGGATGCCAAGAAGGATGACTACATGAAATACCACGAGCTGGTGCTCAAGTTGGTGAAGGTCGGAGGAGTGATGGGGTACGACGACACACTCTGGTTCGGTGCGGTCGCGCTCTCCGAAGACGACGAGATGAACGACCACCTGAGGCTCCGGCGAGGCCAGCTCATGGAGTTCAATAACTTCTTGGCGAAGGATCCGCGTATTGAGTGCTGTCTTCTTTCCGTCGGAGGTGGCCTCACGCTTTGTAGGCGCCTCTTTTAGAAGCCTTCTTTCTTTAGTGCTGGTCCAGTCCGGTCCCTGTGGGAAACGGTCTACAAGGAAGAGACTACAAGGATCTTAGAGAGTAATTGGACTCCTGGTTTGTAGAATTTCATACTCGATTTGCACCCGAGAGTTACTCGGGAAGTAGCGGAAGTTCGACCGTACTTGTAATCGACAGTCTTACGGACTTCCAATTATATCATCCACGCTGCAAATTAACGGACAGATTCGCCATCAAAGAGGGATCAATTGGGGAGCACATGTTTCGATTTTCACAAGTTCTGTCACCGACCATCAAAGGGGGTCAATGTCTGAGCATACAAGAGATCATAATGTCATTAGGACGATAGTAAGTAAATTCCATGTGTCGATGATTAGTGAAGAAAACGGTGATGCTAAGTTTGATTATTAGTGAAGAAAATGGTGATGCTAAGTTTGATTTGAGGAAATAATTTAGTTTGGGGGACCCTGAATGTGTAGATAGCTCGCTTGACTGCCCTAACCAAGAACCCATAAAAGATTCAATTGAGCAAGCCCTGAGGACTAGATAGAACATACTACATGTGGGGAAAAGTGTTCCTCTTGTACCAAAGGGTGACGACAAATGTCCTGAATACTACCATGGCAACTAATTGAAAAGAAAACACGAGGACCGTCTTTCGAAACAGTCTCCAGGGTGGAAGACCTGCCACCTTAAGCTTGCGACTTCTTAGATTTGCTGGTTGGCAACTGAGTCTCCGGCTGCAACACCAACATTACATCTAAGAAAATGACTCACAAGCCAACTTATGCCATTCACATGGTAAAAGATGGAACCACAGACTGTACCTCTTTCGTCACGGGTTCTTCCTTTTCTGACAAAATCAACTCGATGCGGCAAGGAGATGACATATACGTTGTCAAAAATGAAACAAGATAACATTAGCAATAGTAGAACGAAGACGACAATGACACGGGCGCAACATTTGATAACATACGGTTGATTCTTCCGTGAGCCCTGTAGGTGCGGCGCCTCTGCTTCTGAGCCTGTTTCACCTGGATATGAGATATGTAGAGCGCATCTACGTCCAAACCCTTCACCTGATGCAAATTAGACAGGCTCCATTAGTCTAGCAGAACAGCATAAAACCCATCACCAGAACGAAATTTTGTGCTGACATACTTCAGCGTTACTCTCAGCATTCTTCAACAAATCGAGAATGAATCTAGCCAATTTCACTGGCCACCGTCCTTGTCCATTAGAGTGCCTGTTTTTTGCCTGAGCAGTCGGCAAAATCGTCAGAATGGTATCGCTTGTTTGTGCACCAGCACATCCTCTAGGTACCTCTTCGCTTTGGCCGAAGGCAGCTTTCTGATTGCAAAGGCCGTCTCTCGTGTTCTGAAAAATGAAATCACAAATATAGATTCAATAATAGTGCAGCACTAAGGAATAACTTGCTCGAGTGCGTAGCTACCGAAAGAGGGATTTTATAGGCATAAACAGAAGCATTTAAGTTCATTAAGCAACTTCAACTCAACTCTAGAATGCTGCAAAATTTTCTGGTGGCGGCAAAACTTTGTACAATCACTTGATGCTGAATTAGAAAAACTCACACGACACTTGAGAGACATCTCTCTCCACAACCGTTCACTCTCTCATGTCCGTGAAAAGTCACATTGCGCAATTACATGACTAATTAGATCTATACATCTCTGTGTGCAGAGTAAAATTCATTAAGCTGCCAAAAGATGGATTTTATAGATGTTGAAAGAAAATTTTGAATTCATTAAGCAACTCACGCTCAACTCAGCTCAAGAATGTTTGGAAATTCTCTGGTGGCGGCTAACTTTTGTACAATCACTGGATGCTCACACGAGGCTCAAGAGACACCTCCTATCGAGGCAAAATGAAAAATTCCTATGTACTGCCCTTTCACTGTCTCATGTGCACGGAAAGTCACATTGCGCAATTATATGAACAATCAGATCAATACATCTGTATATGCTGAGTTAAATTCATTAAGGTAATTCCCTAAGTGTTCACACCACGTACGCATTCAAATTCATCAAGCAACTCAACTCAACTCTAGAATGTTACATAATTTTCTGGCGGCGGCAGTATAGCAGGATGAAAAGGTAGACTTCCTCACATGACAGTCGAGAGACACCTAACGCCCTTCACTCTCTGTGCATAAAAGGTCGCAAAGCGCAAGGTACATCTCTAAATCAGATAAACCCATCTACCGTTCCATCAAATACTGAATTTTTATTGCTAAAATAGATGCAGATGGTCCCTCCAGAGTTTAGTGACTATCTCCACTTGAGTTTTGATGGCTTCCCGACAAATTCTCGAGGCAAGAGTAATGCAATTTTAACGAACAATAACTTGATAAACCGCCATAAAAAAAAGAACTTCATACAAATGTTACCTTGAAGTGAACCCTGAGATCAGAGCCCCCAGCTTTGCAAGCTGCGGAAAAATGTCCGAGGACATCATTAGATCCAAGACAGTATCCGATAAACGACCATATAACACCAGACAAATTCTGAATTTCCATGGGCTAAAGATAAAAAGGAAAAGGGGTGATCGAGCTGAAGCTTGCACTAGGTGGGTGTTTCGCTGGTTTTGATTCCCGCCAAAAGTCTTTCACCAAACGTTGCGATTTGGTTTTATTATAGGAGACTCGATTCTGTGTTGGATCCGAAAAGAGAAAGTCAAATGCAAGGGTAAATTTTATTCTCAACTTGTATATACAATCCCGACAATTGATACTCTGGCGATTCAAAAACTAATAGCTTTTGGGCACAAATTACATCAAAATCTAGTAAAAAATATAACCTAAACACAAGTAACTAGATAGCCTATACTTTGAACTCAAACTATATTATAATTTAATCTACAACATTGCTTGCTTTAGGTGTATAGCTAGAATTTAATGAACAACAATACTCCTCGATAGGAAACGGAATGACAGAATTTAATCAATGACGCTGAGCTTATGAAACAATACTGAAATTTAATCAATGATGCTGAATCGGATAGAAACATGTGCCGGAATTTTAATCTACGATGGGAATCTTGAAATACTACAAGCTAAAATGCGATAAAGTAAAGATAAAGTAAAGATGGTTATTATGTTGTGCAGGGGTTCCTTGTTGGACAGGTTGCAGTATTTATAGGGTGAATTGGTAGCCATAAGTCGGTTACTTCTCCTTGAGAGCTACTCTAAGCATTCTCCATGTTTTCCTTTTTCTTTTCGACAACCTTATCCATAAACAACTATTTCTTGACTTGTCGACGATGTTGTACAACTTGCTCATTAAGTAAATAACAACTTCTCTATTTTTATGCACATTTCATGTAGCAATTATTCTCGGCCGAGCTCTAATGCTAATCCAACTTAAATTTCAAGTTTGATGCGTTGTTCCTATAGCCCGACACGTGCCAATTATTACCTTACCGTCAACTTTAGAATTTGTGTCTAGAATTTTGTCAACTACCATTCACAAATGCTGTCAGCCCCTAGCTTTCGCAAACAAAACAGGGCGTTTTGTTCTTATTATTCGCCTCATGACCAGCACGTGACAACATGGGTAATTTTGGGTGTCAACAATGGGATTGTCGGGCTCTCAGGAGTACTTCACCAGCGGTGGGTCAAACAGGCAACGGACGATGCTCAAAAAGGATATTCTCGAGATGAATTCTCAAAGGAAGAAGGGTCGAAGTAACCAACCATGGTGTCTGATGCGCGTGCCCTGGTGAAAGTTCTCCTCTTGCTTCGTTAGCTTCCGTGGTCGAGAGAGAAGGTACAATAGCACGTAGGCATTTAAATACATCAAGCAACTCAATTCAACTCAACTCCGCTCACCAAATGCAAGAGATGCCCCGTCGCCCATGGAGTGAAAACCCGATGTCTACTTTACATTTCAGGCCTTGTCAAGCTTTTGGATTACGAAGCCTGAAATGGCCCAGCCCGACCTGAAACTCCTAATTTTCATAATTTTCCATCCTACATGAAAAAAAAAATGAACTATTGCAAGTGAACAAAATACTTCATTATATTGAAAAAAATTGGAAATTAGTTTCGGGGGTCAAGCCAGTCTTGAATAGGGCAAGCCCGAAATTTTCGGATCAGGCCCAATTTCGGGCCGGGACGCAGTAGTAGTATGGCCCGCCCAAACCATTTACACCCGTGATAGGGTCCCATTGCCAAGCGAGAGGGGAGAGGCCGAAGGAAGAGGCAAACTCGCTCATTGACTTTTTTTTTATATTTTGAATTATATTATAATTTTTTATTAAAAAAATTGCTTAAGAAAGTGTAAACATACTTGTGGACAGAACGTATAACCAAACACTTTATGTAGTGGTTGCATTAGGGTATCAAATCTTTTTCTCAATGTGATTGATCACGCATTAACTATTCTTTATTCTCTATTTCCTTCCACAATGTATTTTTTTTTTTCATTTGTTATGAAACAGGACATTTATAAAACAACACATGCTTTCCTCGCGAAATTTGTTATTGTCCCTCTTGAGATATTGAAATGTTGACTCCCGGATCCATGTTCAAATGCCGTATCCGTCGTTCAAATCAACCCTAGAGACAATAGACATCCCGTTCCATTGCATCCATTCCTTCATCCGAAAGGACCCAATTGTACCTACTGTAGAGATGATTGCTCCAAAATATATTATGCAGTTCATGTAAGCCAACTAGCTAAGTCCCTAACCAACAGTTAAAATGGGTTTGATCTATGTTGTCCATAGAATTCGGGTGGATCTAAAATGACGGACTCTCTAAATGAGTTTAGCTCTGCGTTCTAGACTTCGATTAATTATTCAAGCGAAAACCCAAGGAAGTGTTAATATAATAGTTATTTCCTTTTTGCACATGTTGTTGATTTGGTTTTTCAGTTATTAGAGTTAGTGGAATCATGTGTGTTGGTTATCCTAGTTTTTAGGTGTGGGGCAAGTGCTTTATGGAGAACATGGGTAGTTATAGTGTGTTTTACGTTATGTATTTTGTCTTTTGTAAAAGACTTGGTTGTTCAGTACGTAAGATGAAGTTTCAGTCTCATCTCTCATTCTTTTAGCAATTTAACAGGAAGTTTTGGTCTATCCACAACACGGGTATGGCCGTGCCATAGCATGAGATAACTTTGCCTCCACTTTCACTAGCACCATGGTGCGAGCAGCAATGATAGGCCTATCCAAATGGATGGTAATTTTAGCTCAAATCAAAAATTCGATTACGGGTGTGAAATTCCTACGATATCACCGGCGAATCGCGGACACTGATTGCCTTTCCTACCATTTTCCTAATCAAAATGAAACATGGAGTTTTAAGGTTGATTGATGCATAAATGCACCAATGAGCAACGAGTTATTATGGAAGCAGCAATGAGCAATGATAGAATATCCATAGATGTGTGGCCGAAATTACAATCCATCTAACGTGGCTCCTGTATATTACACTTTTCCCCATTATCGATCAAAGGACAAAATTGAGGGAAAAATATAAAAGAGTCTTAAAAATTCAATCTTAAACTTTTCAATGGTACCAATCAAGTAAATATTTTCACGTTTTGCCAATTGAGTTCATTTAGTCAATTTTAGCTAGAAATCATTGACATGAACGTCAGTCATCCTATGTGATATGACCAAACGGTTGACACTAACGCGAACAATTTTTACAATTTTTTTAAAAAATGAAGTTTTTATCATTTTTTTTTCTTTCTTTCCTTTTTTTCTTTCACAAGACTTGGTAAAAAAAAGAATATATATATATATACACACACACACACAAATTCAGTTTTTTTTTTTTTTAAATTATCCACATCCGTGCTGGCTGTCTTACATAGCACTACCAGTGTCCATATTAGCAAGTTCCAATTTAAAGTGATCGGATGGACTCTAGGCTTCATCCGGTATATGCACATTGCCCGATGCATACAACCAATGCATACATCAGGACCTTTTATCATGTTGTGTCGCCCTCAAAACGTCATAAGGGATCTTACCCAACTAAGTTTACTATCATGCCGATTTGTTATAACAACTTTTAGGACTCTTAATGAAATTGTCTCGAGATACGTGCACTGAAAATCCTAAAACTTATTATGAATGTGTAATCAAATCTTAAAATTTATTACAAAAGTATTATCGAGTCCTAAAACTAGTCATCAAAGTATAATCAAGCCCTAAAACTTTCGAAAAAGTGCAATTTGACAAGTTTTGAGACTTAATTATATTTTTTAAAAGTTTTGGAACCCCATCGCAATTTTGTAATAAGTTCTAGGACTTGCAACACAATTATCCAAATGGTCTCTATCATTTTTTTTTTGGGGAAAAGTACCAAAAAAGTTATAAACCTATTGCACCGGTACCAATTCAGTCCTAAAATTTTCAATTGAACCAATTCAGTCCATCCGGCCAATTTTGGCCGAACGACGTTGACGTGGATGTCGGCCGATGGCCGAATGCTGACGTGGCAATTTTTATGATTTTTTAATTATTTTTTCGAATTTTTTATTAATTTTTTTCTTTTTTCTTTTCTTTTTCCTTTTTTTTTTTTCTGTCTTCTTCCTTGCGTTGGCCGGTGAGGCTCGCCGGCCACTGGGCGAGGGCCGCGACCCTCGCGCGGCCTCTCCCAAGGCTACGAGCGAGGCTGGCCTTGCCCAGATCGGCCGCTAGCGAGGCGGCTTTGCCCGAATCTGGGCGAGGCCAGCCTCGCTCACACGGCCCTGGGTGAGGTCGAACGGCCCTGGGCGAGGCCGAGCGAGGGCCGCTCGGCCTTGCCCAGATCCGAGAGAAGCCTCCTCACCGGCGGCCTTGGGAGAGGCCAGGCGAGGGCCGCGACCCTCGCCGGCGGCAGATGAGGGCTTCACGGCCCTCGCCCAATGGCCGGCGAGCCTCACCGGAGGCTTGCCAACCACTGCTAGGAAGAAGACAGAAAAAAAAATTAATAAAAAATAATTAAAAAATCATAAAAATTTTCACGTCAGCGTTCGGCCACTGGCCGACGTCCACGTCAACGTTGGCTGGCCAAAATTGGCTGGATGGACTGAATTGGTACCAATAGTAAAAGGTTTAGAACTGAATTAGTTCAATTGAAAAGTTTATAACTGAATTGGTACTAATGCAATAGGTTTAAGACTTTTTTGGTACTTTTCCCTTTTTTTTTAGTAATGACTTTAATATCACATTCCAACAGAGGCACGAGAAAAAAAAAGGTGTGGTTTTACATTTCAAGGACAACCATAAACAAAATTACACGCGCAATTTCCTTTTCTTTGCCTTTTCTTTTATGTGCAATTGATTTAGCCTCGTAACGTGTTAAGGGCAGAAGTGTCATTGGACAGGAGCCACGATCGCTCGGATGCGAGCGTCCAGTGATTCCTATTTTTGGAGCTTTGGGCCCGCCCTTCAAAGATTCCATCATTGCTGCTTAATCACGCCAACTTTGGCAGGCTGATGCCCGGGAGCACCAACTAGTCGCGAGGCTTTAACCGGTAGGTGGCGACCATCTAATGGTTCCTATTTAGAAGTTCAGAAAGTCTCTCCCGCTTCGGCCTTGCGGGGTAGAGGCTTTGACCGATGGACGGCGAGCGTCTAATGGTTCCTATTTAGAACTTCAGAATGTCTGTCTTTCCAACCTTGTGGGTTAGTCTCTTCGGACGTACTCAAAAATGGAGCAAGGCTGGGACAAGGGCGAGATCCTGGCAAGCAAAGCTCTCTCGAAGGTTTGGGTTGCTGTCTCTGCATCGCGCGTCTTCTTGCTGTTCGGTTCTTTTAGGATGTCTTGCTTGCGCATCTAGAGCTCTGTGTGTCTATTACGTTCTATGGGGTGAAGTGGGTCATCGCTAGACAGTTTATAGTTGTTGCGGAACACCTCCTCAAGATTACAATCGAAGGTTCTTTCTTCCTGGTGCACATTCTTAAGATATAAATCTCATTTCCGTGTCATTTTTTCTCGATATTTCAAGCTTTTGGAGTAAACAGGGGAAACGTGCCAAAAAAATCATAAATCGTTTGTTTCTGTACTGATTTAGTTTTAAATTTTTTTATGTTGTGCCAATTCAGTCATTTCCAACCAATTTTGCCCGGATTTTGCTGATTGTACGCCGGCCGGCTGATGTGGCCTGATCGGTACTGATGTGGACAATTTTTAATAATATTTTAATATTTTTGAGTTTTTTATTTTATTTTTATTCTTTTTTTCTTCTCCTCTTCTTCCTCTAACCGGTTGCCAGACCTTGGCGACCAGCCAGAGGCGATGGCTGGCGGTCGAGGTCAACCTCACTGGCCACCTCGCTAGTGGCCGCGAGGGTGGCCTCGCATTGGGTGACAAGGGTCGAGCCTCGCCCGCCTGGCGCAAGGCCACTCTCGAGGCCTGGGTGGCGAGGGCAAGCCTCACCAACTCGGCGCGAGGAGGCATGTCACTGTTGGGAGACAATGGCGGCGGCAGTGAAGTGGACTGAGGTGACGATGGGGAATGTGACGGAGGAGTTTGCTGCGGCAATGCATGGAGGGTTCAGCTGGCCTGGCGCTGAGCTAGCGAGGCTCGACCCTCGCCACCCAGCACAAGGCCGCCATCGCGGCCACTGACGAGGTGGTCGGCAAGGTCGACCTCGACCTCGCTAACCATCGTCTCTGGCTGGTCGCCAAGGTCCGACGACTGGCTGGAGGAAGAAGAGGAGAAGAAAAAAAGAAAAGAAAAAAAAAACATTATTAAAAATTGTCCACGTTAGTGCCGATCAAGCCACATCAGCCGACCGACATCCAGTAAGCAAAATCCGGCCAAAATTGGCTGGAAATTATTGAATTGGGACAACGTAAAAATGTTTAGAACTTTGGCACAAAAAAAAAAAAGGTTTAAGACTAAATCGGCACAAAGACAAAAGGTTTAGGACTTTTTTGGCACTCTTCCTGAGTAAACAGATATGCACCCAGTTTTAAGTTGGTATTAAGATTGAGTGCCAAATAAGAGAGGGTATTCTATGATGAGAAGGTGAAGTGCAACTTAACTAACTCAAAGTTGCATTATTATTCGAAATTGTAAGGACAATAAGAAAGGTATATTGGGGCTAAAATTTGCAGATAGAACTAGTTATATCGATTTTCTTTTTCTTGTGCTCATGTTGTGTCATGTCATGTCCCTTATTATATATAAAAAAAAAGCTGGGGCAAAGGAAAGAGCTCTCTATGAGTGAGAGTATTTATGTGGATTTTTGTGTGGTGTGTTGATATTGCAGTACATATTGGAGACGAATGCATATCCGAGAGAGCACGAGCAGCTGAAAGAACTCAGGGAGGCCACGGTCCAGAAGTACCAAATCCGGTAATTACTAGGATTTCTATAATAGGAAATGAGAGCAAGATGGTACTTTTAATCGTATGAAAGTAACCGTCTTTTGTACACGGCGTAATTTCTCAAGAAAACATTGTGACTTGTTTACTCGGTTCCTTGGGAAAATCATTAATCCCACTTGGTGGTTTTGCTGGCCACCGAGTGGGATTTCTCCTATTAGAAAAGAAATTCATTGATATTATTTGCTCGGTTTCTTGAAAAATTCGTGAATATCACTTTGTGAAGATTTTTAAAATCAGAAAGAAAAAAAAATAAAAAAATGCGGTAGCTTCTAATTAAAGTTATAGCATTAGGCTTCTAATCTACCTGAGTGTTTTACCTTACGCCAAAATAAGTTATTTTATTTATCTTTTTTATCTTCGTTATCGAACCAAAGATTTGCAATTTCGATAAGGTGTTTAGTTGTTGTCAAAGTGGTCAGCTAATGTGATATATATACCCACGGTCCACGATTGTGATGGAATTCATGTTAGAATCACAAATTTAAAATGGTGAATAGATCTTTTAAAGCGAGCTGCGATTTGGGTGTAATTATTAAAATATAAACCGAATTCATTCGCTAATGTTTGCTGCAGGAGTATAATGAACGTGCCGGTTGATGAGGGGCAGCTGATCTCCATGATGTTGAAGCTCATGAATGCGAAGAAGACAATCGAGATCGGAGTCTTCACCGGCTACTCTCTTCTGACCACCGCACTTGCACTTCCGGCCGACGGCAAGGTAATAATCAATAATTCCAATTGAGTTTGACTCTTATAAGTATTTTAATTTTGTTTATAATTGCGATAAATTTCTTTTGTAATGAAACGAGTTAATCTCTCCTTGGTGCAGATAATAGCGATAGACCGGGATAAGGAGGCCTATGAAATTGGCCTGTCATATATCCGAAAAGCCGGAGTCGATCATAAGATCAACTTCATCCAGTCGGATGCTTTCTTGGTGCTGAACAATCTCATCGCAGATGTAAGCATATGCGTGTCAAAAATCATTTAGATTCTACAATTTCTCAGAAAATTCGAAATTATGTGGTCTTAAATTATTTTTGGAAATGTTGTCGGTCCACGTAACAATAATTGATTGATGTAGAGCCAAGAACAGGGGACCTTTGATTTTGCTTTTGTGGATGCGAAGAAGGACGACTACATGAAATACCACGAGCTGATGCTCAAGCTGGTGAAGGTCGGAGGAATGATCGGGTACGACGACACCCTGTGGTTTGGTGCGGTCGCACTCTCCGAAGCCGATGACATGGGCGACCACCTGAAGCTCTGGAGAGACCAACTCAGGGAGTTCAACAGCTTCCTGGCGAAGGATCCACGTGTCGAGTGCTGTCTTCTTTCTGTCGGAGGTGGCCTCACGCTTTGTAGGCGCCTCTATTAGAAACCTCCTTACGGTCCAGAAGCAGGAGGTTCGCGAATCTCGTACGTGATTTGCTCCCGAGAGTTCCTCGGGAAGTAGCAAAAGTTTGACAGTATTTGTAATCGACCGACTTATAATCATGCGAGAATAAATTTTGAGAACATCTAAAACTTTTTTCCATGCATCATCATTCGAAAATCGAATGTATCTTGTGTCGTGATATTGGTATGATGATACTAATTAAATAATACTCATTGCTTCTTAGGACAAAATAAAAGAACTCCTGGCACTACCCTTCACTCGCTCATGGGCACCAAAAGTCGCATTGCCAAATAATTAGCAGAACGTCTACATTCAAATTCATTAAGCAACTTGGACTCGAGTCAAGTCAAGAAAGTTACAATATTTTTCTAGTGGTAACTAACAATTATACAATATAAGGATGTTAAACTTCAATTCCTCACACTAGACTCAAGAGACGTCTCATTGCTTATGGAGGAAAATGCAGTAGCCACCTTACATTTCGAGCTTCGCGGAGCTTTTGAGTGGTTATGAAGTTTGAAATGGTTTGGTCCAACTTGAAACTTTTAATTTTCATTGAGTTTTTTATCCTACATGAAAAGAAAAAGTTGTTTGTCCTACTCTCATTTTTATTTCACTTTCTAACTTTTCTCTTGCCTCTTTTAAAGCATGTAAGCCAAATTTTACACTTAAAACTAAAAGGTCTCCAACCCCAACCCCAGCCTCAGCCCCTTGAATAGGTGAGGATCCCCGCCTCTTCTTTCCATGTAGGAATAGTGGCTAGTGTTTAAAAGAAGAAGAAGAAGAAGAAGAAGAAGAAACTTCACAAGTGAATAAAATACTTCATTCAATTAACATTTGAAATCCGATAAAAATAAAATAAAATTTGAAAAATAATTTTGGGTCTAGCAAGACTTGAACCGAACAAGCCCGCAAGACTTGAACCGAACAAGCCCGCCGACAATTATCTTGCTGATTTCCTTTTTTACTTGGCCTCCTGACCCTTTGTAGCCGACCCGGCCTTTCTTTGATGTGTGCTATCAACCCTGAATTTTTGGGGTCTACTTTTGAAACAATGGTGGGGTGACAAGCCGTGAGGTCCGCCATCTCCTTGCGGTCCACGATAATAGATCCCACGGAAGATTTAACTATATATGAGAAAATCACGGAGAAAGTGTCAAAAAAGTCTTAAGATTATCATGTGATTCAGGAATTAAATTAAATATGTAACAAAAGTTTAGGAAGTATATCGAACAAATTAAAAGTTAAGAAATTCATTGCACATTAGGTTTACGTTTACTCATATTAAATAAATTAAAAGTTCATGATACATTACATATGAGATCAAAGTTTATGGACTATTTAATCGTCATTATCAAAGTGGAGATATTAATTTCCAAGAAGGTGTATATAATACTCACCAACATGTCACCCATGACTACAATGGAATTCATGTTAGAGTCACAACTTTTAAAGGGTGAATAGATCTTTCAAAGCGAGTGGTGCCTCATTAATTTCATATTGCATATCTACATGGTGCGTCGGTATATGTAAAATATGTTGCACATAAGCATAAGCTCATCGACCGGTGTCTAATTATCAAAATATTAATCGAATTGATTTGCTAATGTTTGCTGCAGGAGTATAATGAATGTGCCGGCTGATGAGGGGCAGCTAATCTCCATGGTGTTGGAGCTCATGAATGCGAAGAAGACACTCGAGATTGGAGTCTTCACCGGCTATTCTCTCCTCACCACCCCGCACTTGCACTTTTAGCAAACGGCAAAGTAATTATCAATAATTCCAATTGAGTTCGACTCTGTAAGCGTTTTAATGTTGATTGCAACTGTGATGACATTGGTTTTGTGATGAAACAAGTTAATCTCTCTTTGGTACATATAATAGCTATAGATCAAGACAAGGAGGCCTATGAAATTGGCCTGCCCTATATTCGAAAAGCCGGGTTTGACCATAAGATCAACTTCATCTAGTCGGATGCTTTCTTGGTTTTGAACAACATTGTCGTGAATGTAAGTATACGCGTGTCGAAGATCATTTCGAATCTACAATTTCTCAGAAAATTCGAAATTATGTGATCTTAATTATTTATGGAAATGTTGTCTATCCATGAAACAATAATTGATTGATGTGGGGCAAAGAAGAGGGGACCTTTGATTTTGCTTTTGTGGATGCCAAGAAGGACGACTACGTGAAATACCAGTAGCCGGTGCTCAAGCTGGTGAAGGTCGGAGGAGTGATCGGATATGACTACGCTCTGTGGTTCGGTGCAGTCGTGCTCTCCGACGACGAGGAGATGGAGGAGCACCTGAGGCGCTGGAAAAGCCAACTCAGGGAGTTCAACAGCTTCTTGGCGAAGGATTCACATATCGAGTGCTGTCTTCTTTCCGTCGGAGGCGGCTTCACACTTTGTAGGCGCCTCTGTTAGAAGCCTTCTTTGCATGGCGCCGGTTCGGTCCTGTTCGGTTTCCATGGAAAACAGTCCCGAAGTCGGAGGTCATAGGGGTCTTGTAGAGTGATTATACTTCTTGTTTGTTGACGCAAGGTCTGTTTCGTGTTTCGAGAATCTCATGTTTGTTTTTTTCCTAAGAGTTACTTGGGAAGTGGCAAAGTTTGACTGCGTTTGTAATTGATTGACTTTGATTATATAAGAATAAAATCCCGAGAATGTCTAAGCTTTTTTTTCCATGCATCATCACTCAAAAATCAAAACATATCTCATGGTTGTGATATTGGTTTGATGGTACTTATTAACCAATCTAAATGAAAATTTGATTAGAAATCTTCACATGATTGAGAGACACCTCAATACTTATCGAGGTCAAATAAAAGAACTCTGGACACCACCCTCCACTTGATCACGGGCACGCAAAATGTCGCATTGCTCATCAATTGAGAGAACATCAGCATTCAAAGTCATCCAGCGAATTGACTCGACTCGAGAATGTTGTAAATTTTTCCTGGCGGCAGCCAAAAATAGTACGTTGCCAGGATGTTAAACTTTAATTCCTCGCGCTACACCCAAGCTACACCTCATTGCCTATGGAGGCAATGAAATATCCACTTTACATTTCGGGCCTCGCCAGGCTTTTGGGTGGTTATGAAGCACGAAATGGCCGGCCCAACCTGAAATTTTAATTTTCATTGAGCTTTTTATCCTACATGGGGAAAAACAAAAGTGGAACTTCACAGGTGAAAAAATACCTCATTCAATTGAAACTTTAAAAAAATAATTTACAAGTCCGCCGACAATAGTCCTACTGGTTTCTTCTTTTACTTGGCTCACCGACCCTTCTTTGGCCCGCTTGGCCTCCCTTTTTAATCTATGAAGTCGTCATTTTTTGAGTTCTGCTTTCCAAACAACGGCGGGGTCAGGTCCACTAACTATATATGAGGAAATGGCACCAGACTAAGCGGTTTCAAGACTGTTTAACCTGTAGCCGGGCAACTTCGTGCTGTCGGAAGTACTTGAATCGACATTATCATCCCTAATCGACTGTGCCGCTCAATATGATGAAGAATGCAAGAGTCTTAAAAACGCGCTGGGCTATCACCAGAATTTGATTTTGGAATCATGATAAGTTTGATCGCACGCACTGCAAATTTACAAACAGATTACCCATAAAAGGGAATGAGTGAGCGGATAAGATCTGATAATGTTATTAGGACGATATCAAGTACATTCCATGCCTCGATGATTAGGGAAGAAAAAACTGGTACTGATTTTGATTGAGGAAATAAATTTAGTTTGGAGGACCGTTCCCTCGACTGCCCTAACCAACAACCCGAAAAACCTTCAATTGAGCAAGCCCTGAGGACTATAACATACCTTAAAAAAGCGTTCCCCTAAATACTACCTTGTACCAAAGGTTGACGACAAATCTCCTAAATACTACCTTAAAAAAGAAAACACGAGGACCATCTCTCGAAAGAGTCCCGAGAGGGAGACGTGCCGCCTCAAGCTTGTGACTTCTTAGATTTGCTGGTTGCCAACTGAGTCTCCGGCTGCAAGACCAACGTTGCATCTAAGAAAATGACTGACAAGCCAACTTATGATATTCACATAGTAAAAGATGCGACCACAAACTCTTACCTCTTTCCTCACGGGTTCTTCCTTTTCTGACAAAATCAACTCGATGTGGCAAGGAGATGACATATACGCTGTCATAAAGAAACAAGATAACATTAACAATAGTAGAATGAACACGACAATGACAAAGGGGCAACGTTTGATAACATACGGTTGATTCTTCCGTGAGCCCTGTAGGTGCGGCGCCTCTGCTTCTGAGCCTGGTTCACCTGGACATGAGATACATAGAGCGCATCTACGTCCAAACCCTTCACCTGATGCAAATTAGACAGGTTCCATTAGTCTAGCAGAACAACATAAAACCCCAATCAACAGGACGAAATTTTGTGCTGACATACTTCAGCGTTACTCTCAGCATTCTTCAACAAATCAAGAATGAATCTAGCCGATTTCACTGGCCACCGTCCTTGTCCATTAGAGTGCCTGTTTTTGGCCTGAGCAGTCCTTCCGACACCACGGCAAAATCGTCGGAATGGTATTGCTTGCTTGTGCACCAGCACATCCTCCAGGTAACTCTTCGCTTTGGCCAAAGGCAGCTTTCTGATTGCAAAGGCTGTCTCTCTTGTGTTCTGAAAAATAATAAAAATCAAAAAGATAGATTAATTACTAATGCAGCACTAAGGCATAACTTGCTCAAATGCGTAGCTACCAAAAGATGGATTTTATAGGTGTTAACAGAAGCATTCAAGTTCATTAAGCAACTTCAACTCAACTGAAGAATGCTGCAAAATCTTCTGGTGGCAGTGAAACTTTGTACAAGTACTTGTTGCTAAATTAGAAGAACTCACACGACACTCGAGAGACCTCTCTGCACAACTGTTCACTCTCTCATGTGCACGAGAAGTCACATTGTGCAATTGCATGACTAATCAGATCAATACATCTCTGTGTGAGAGTTAAATTCATTAAGCTGCCAAAAAATGGATTTCATAGATGTTAAAAGAAAATTTTGAATTCATTAAGCAACTCACGCTCAACCCAGCTCAAGAATGTTGGGGAATTCTCTGGTGGCGGCTAACTAAAAGTACAATCACCAGATACTCACACGAGGCTCAAGAGACACATCCTATTGAGGCAAAATGAAAGAACTCTATGTACTACCCTGTCATTCTCTCATGTGCATGGAAAGTCACATTACGCAATTACATGAATTATTAGATCAATAGATCTGTGTGTGCTGAGTATAATTCATTAAGTACCAAAAGCGGATTCTGTAAGTGTTCACAGCACGTAGGCATTCAAATTCATCATGCAATTCAACTCAACTCAACTCTGGAATGTTACAAAATTTTCTGGCAGTGGCAGTTTAGACGATAGCAGGATGAAAAGCTAGAATTCCTTACAGGAGAATCAAGAGACCCCTAACACTCTTTGCATAAAAGGTCGCAAAGCGCAAAGTAGTTCCTCTAAATCAGATAAACCCGTCTACCATCCCATCGAATACTGAATATTTATTGCTAAAATAGATGCAGATAATCACTCTAAAAGTTTAGCGACTATCTCCACTTGAATTTTGATGGCTTCCCGACAAATTCTCGACGCAAGAGTAATGCAATCGTAACGAAACATCTACCGACAATAACTCGATAAACCGCCATAAAAAAAGCACTTCATACAAATGTTACCTTGAAGTGAACCCTGAGATCAGAGCCCCTAGCCTTGCAAGCTGCAGAAAAATGTCCGGGGACATCGTTAGATCCAAGACAATATCCGATAAACGACCATATAACACCAGACAAAATCTGAATTTCCATGAGCTAAAGAAAAAGATAAAAAAGGGAAAAGGGGGTAATCGAGCTGAAGCTTACACTTGGTGGGATTATCGGGCTCTCTGGAGTACTTCACCTGCGGGGGGTCAAACGGGCAACAAACAATTCGCTCAGAAAGGATATTCTCGACATGAATTCTCAAAGGAAGAAGGGTCGACGTGACCAACCATGGTGTCTGATGCGCACGCCCTGGTGAAAGTTCTCCTCGTGCCCCGATAGCTTCCGCGGCGGCAGAGCGTACAACTTTGACAGAAAGGAAGAAGAAGAAGAAGAAGAGAAATCTTTGCTAGAGATGGAAACCCTAGTTTCGAAGGGGCCTTCTGGAAATTGGGCTGGGTTTAATCTCTTTTTCTAAATGGGCTTAATGGCCCAAAATTTGGGGCTTTGGTGGAGAAACTATTCAAATCAATGTGAATCAAGCATACCGTAGTGAGTTTAATGTAAGAATAGTATTGGCTCAGCTTTGCAATTCTTAGCATGAGTTGTCATGTCTTTTTTCAATAGCCACAGCTCAAAAAGGAGACGGCACGATTATCTGTGTCCCCACTCTCACTTGCGCTCAAGGGGTATTCTATGTTGTAGACACAACATGTGGGATAGTGACACGTGGTATAATTTACGATAGAAAATGAGAGCAAATGCACACGTCGCAAAGTAGTGCAAGATTAATAGCATGGGGGGCAATAGCTGTTAAGATAGCATTTCGTCATTACCGCGTGGTTATGGGTCGACATATAATACTTTCTCCACACTTCATTGAGCATGAGAAAGCGATTTATGATTTTTGAAAGTTTAGAGTAGCAAAGAGAAAATATAGAGATTAGTGTTCCTATCTATGTATATATTCAATTACCAGCATTTTATCTTCCGAGTTCCCTGGTATAGCTTCATAAGCTCTTTTAGAATATGTAAAATTCACAAATATCGTTGCACGTCTGTGCCCATTGGAATAGGAAACAACTAAGAACATATAAATCACTTACCTCATAGTCAAGTAAAATAGGATATTTCAACACCCATTTCAAGTGGAAGACGAAAGAGGTGAACGCATACACAAAATAAAATGTCCAATTAAGAAGTTTAAATTGATCGGTGGAGAGAAACCACGTGTATATAAATAGCATATAAATTCAATAATAAAGTGATGTGATATATTTCAATGGAAACTTTGGAACTTTGGTATAGGAAAAAATCAAAGAGACTGAGGATGAAGAGTCCAGTAGGGGTGTGTGATATCCGAGGTAAACAAGACATTTGCCCTATCCTAAAACTTATTATAGCCATCGGTTCTAAATTTTAGAACTCAACTTACGAGTTCTTGAAACTACTCCACAACATGGAACTTATCAGTAATATTCTATACTACATTGTACTTTTTCAGTAATATTTTGTAGAACAAATTGCTGCACTTCCGATTAGTAACGTTATGCACATCCATTACACAATATAAATAAGGGAGAGAGATTCTTTTTGGAGATTGTCGATCAATTAAGCCTTTCATACATTCAAATGGGAAAATTTCATACAAAACAGAAAATTGTAAATAATTAAGTAAACCTATATTTACTTAAAAAAGTATTATGCACGATAAGTAACCTATACCTTTCTACAGGGTACAAGGTGGGTACTGGGTGGTATAAACCAAAGCGTTGGAATCCGGAAATTTCACAAGTTCTCCTACGCATCCCCTGAGCCTCGGGGTTGAAAATAAAAATCTGAAAGCCTGAAACCTGGCCCGAATAGTTCTGGTCGGGATTTCGGGCTTATTCTTTTTTTTATATTTCCGGCCCATTATTTTTTAATATTTCCAGCCTTACCGGGCTTTTGGGTTATGAAGCCCGAAATGGCCTGGCCTGGCTCGACATTTTTATTTTTCATTTTTTTGTTCCAAATGAAAAAAAAAAAGAACACATTACTTTATTGTACTGTTAAAATAATAAATTTTTAAATTTTTAAAAATTAATTTAATTTAATTACAAAAACTGAAAAATCTATTTCAAGCCTAACTCAGCTCAAACAAAACAAGCTCGAAATTTTTTATCAGACTTGTTCAGGTTCGAGCTTGATTATAGGCCGGGGATGTCCAAGCCCGAATGTTTTGGGCCAGGCTAGTTTTGCGATAGAAGCCTGGCCTGCCCGACCCATTTTCACCGCCAGTGGAGTCCCATTTTTAAAAGAGAGACGAGTCCATGGAAGCCGAATATTAATGAAGTAAGAAGCAAAAGTGTCGTGGGTTATTTCTAGAGGTGTCAAAATGGATCGTGAACCCAATTTTGGGCGAATCCTTTAATACGACGTTGTCTCTGCGAGTCTAGTTGTGTGCAAGCTCATGCCCTAGCACTTTACATTCCGTCCATTTCACGAAAAATGAACTAGTCCAGGAAAACATTTTGCACACTTGGAAAAAAACACCTTCAAAAGTGGAAAAAATATTTTCCATTTATAATAAATAGAAAACATTTTTCATAACTTCTTTTACCTCACATTCTTTCACCAAACACATTTTCCATTTATTTTTATGTTTTATGTTTTATTTTATTTTTTAAAAATTGAGTTATTATTCCCTTTTCCTTTTGTTGTTCCTTGGCTAGTCGCGACCACGGTCACAATCGGCGACTGGCCATAGGCCAACTCTAGCCTTGCCCAAGGCCAGATT
Source organism: Eucalyptus grandis x Eucalyptus urophylla (assembly GCA_028830015.1). Classification (NCBI taxonomy): domain Eukaryota; kingdom Viridiplantae; phylum Streptophyta; class Magnoliopsida; order Myrtales; family Myrtaceae; genus Eucalyptus; species Eucalyptus grandis x Eucalyptus urophylla. The sequence goes on along the minus strand of CM054200.1, from coordinate 58,480,140 downwards.
TGGCGAGGGAAAGGCTCGAGCTTATTAGCCGAGTTGGCGAGCTCGCAACTCGCCCGATCTAGATGAGCTCGAGCTTCGCTAAGGCTGGCGAGCTCAAGGCTCGGCTGATCCAAGCAAGCCGTGAGCTCATCAAATCTGGCCATTTGCATCTTGGTCAGCCACCGAGTAGCTTGCCATCTTTGAGGCACTTGGCGGCCGAGGAAGGAAAAAATAAAAAGAAAAAAAATTTAAAAATAAAAAATTGATTTTTAAAAATAAAAATAATTAAAAATTCATTTTTTTTCAAAACAATACATAAAAATTAAAATTCATTTTTTTATAATTTTTTTCCAAAAAATCAAATTAGATAACAAACAATGGAAAATATTTTCCATTCAAATTTCAGGTTTCATTTGAATATCAACAAATAGAAAATGACTTCTTGAAAAATATTTTCCAAAAATATGATATTTTCCACAAAATAAATAGACCCTAAATAGGCTCTTGAAATCCTTCCGTTTTAGATGATTGCTTTTCCCAAAATATTAGCATCTTATTTTTCTTGAAGTTCGATGGCCAATTTTTACATGCCTATTTTTTTGGCTAAAATTGAATTAATACAATTGTTGAAAATTCCATGCAATGCTAAAAGCCAAATATTTACCATTTTATAGGTGAAAGAGACATTTCTGTTTTTCTTTTCACTTTGAATTGCACTGTATGACAACTTATAAAGTTATAATATTGTTTTATCAAGTGAATGTGATTTTAAATGTTGAGATTTATTATAGGCAAACCGTTGTGGTCGTAATGATGGGAGTAAATATTATGCTGATGATGGTAAAGGTCGATAAGATAATCTACAACATAGTACCTTAGATGACAATCTATGTATTTTTTATAAATATTTCAATTGATATATTTTTTTTTACATTTTTTCACTTATCTTATTGACTTTTTTTATTGTGCTAATTTACTTTTTAAATTTAATCTGAAACTATTATCCAAGTAACATATTTAAAAAGCTTAAAGTGAGATAAATAGGTAGGTATGGATTTTCATAAAATATATAGATTGAGTAGGATACAAGTCTCTATACAAATAGGTCAAAATGATTAAACTTATCGAATTACTTTGGATTCGCTCTACTCATATGAGTTGTAGTCCTCACAATTTTTTTCAACAATCTCGGTCAAAGAGTTGAGGGTATCTTGGTGAACACACTCAGAAAGAGTCAAAATAACTGTGAATTTTGCATCCCAACGTTGATTGTTGACAGGCAATCTTGTGTATAGATTCCCTTTTTTATATTTATGAGCAATATCTTAAATTTTGATCAAAAGGGTAAAAATAAAATGTTTAGAAAAGTATTAAACACACGCAGACAAAATCCGTAGCAATTGCATTATCGGTATCGAACGTCTTTCAGGATGTGCTCCATTCCGCATTAACTCTTCTCTGCTGCTGTCAAGATATTGGTTTTTTATTTTTTCTCAATCGAGAGGACAATAAATGTATCTGTAGTATAGGCGGTCATTCCGTGGAACTAAAGGAATGGTGGGTAGTCCTTCCTAGGGGTGAGCAGTGGTCTAGGGTCGACCCTGGACCAACCCTAGACCGGCCCAACCCTGCCGGTCCCGGTCCGGTTCCCAAGGGGACTGGGTCGGTCCTTGGTCCTGAAATTCCAGGACCAACACTGTGCGGGTTGGTCCTCGGTCCTAAGAGTTTTGGGTCGGTCCAACCCTAGACCAACCCTGTATATTATATTATATTATATTATTTATAATTCTTTTATATATTCAAACCTAAGTAAAATGTCTGTTATATTATATTATATTGAGATGTTCTATCAATAGCACTAATAGTAATTTTAATTTAAAACTTTGGTTGAGTATTAATTATGTGTCGTTTGTTTTGTTTTCAGGTGTTTAGAAGTTCAAGTGAATTAACAAGATGTGAAGTTATATATTCATGGTTTATATTAAGTATTTTAAATATTTTATGGTTTAATTGTATTTTACTAATGAATTTCAGCTGCACTTTGCTTTTCAATTTGTGTCAAATGGTAGAAATTTTTAAAGAGTAGAGTAGTACTGCAGTTGCTATGGTGATTTGCTAGTTAAGTGGTGTGAAGCTCATTTTTTGGTTGAGTGGACTTTACATGATCAAATGCAGGAAAATGTTTTTGCATATGGTGTTATGAATATTAAAGATAGATGATTACAAGAACTTTTCATCTTGTCCCATATCTCAATGAGCGGTTAGCAAGTACGAAATTTCTATTATTGTATCATCTTAAATTTGCTAAATATGTATTGGTATTTATAGTTTAGTTGTACAATGCCACATTGTCAATTGATGTGTAATTTGAATTTGCAGGTTTGCTTTTTTAGGGAGTATAAAAAATAAGACGAAAAAAATTATCGATCGGTCCCGGGTTGACCCTGGAATCGAATCGAACCCATTGGGTTGGTCCGGTCCTTGGTCCTAGGTTCAATAGGGTCGGTCCTCGGTCCTAAAAATTGAGGACCGACACTGTACGGGTTGGTCCTAGGGTTAGGGGGTGGCCCGGACCAACCCGGACCATGCTCACCCCTAGTCCTTCCCTCGAAAAAGTACCATGCGGTGCACGGAGACCAAGCCGGTGGTCAAATGCTGAGATGAATTTCATTTACATTATCTGTGTGGACTGTGTAATAACTTATTTAATAGCTCGATGGGTTTGACGCGGCAGACTAAGTGTGACCCAAATTGAAGCCTACCAAATTCGATTGTACATTTCATGCCTCAATTAAGTATTTAAAAGAGAGCTCGAGAAAGCTTTGTTTTGTCTACACATCGATTCGATCATGTCCTGACGTAAGATGACCTCGACTCTACTTTCATTAGTACAGTGGTGGGATGGCAATGACGACTTAACTTAAGATAAATAACAATTATCACTCCAACCGAACATTCTGTTACAGTTGTAGAATTTTTGTGATAACACTCAAACAGAGTTGCCAACGATAATCAACATTCCCATTATTATCCCGATCAAAATAGTACATGGAGTTCAGAGGTCGATTGAGGATGATTGTACATATAAATGCACCAATGAGCAATGAACAACGATCAAATCTCTGAATTTTAGAGTTTAGAGTTGTTCAGTCCTCATGCGGCATAGGTGATGCTGCCGCGATCGCCCACAAATCCTGCCCTGGGACCACATCCCTTGCCAATGCTTTGAGCAAAGGTTGTTGCCCTCACCCACCGAGAGGCGACTGCATCACCCCACGATTCTCCCTCTGAAAATCTCTCTTCTTATATATGTTTTTTTTTTTTTAATCGGGCTTTTTAAATTTCCAATCTTATTTTTAATTGTTCAATTTTTTTATCTTTCAGCCTTCTCACGATGTAAAGCAAACCAGGCTTCACATAAGAGTTAAAAAAAAAACAATAACAAAGCGTCATGTGAACTTTCCGTTCACAAAAAACAAAAGACGGACTTTAAGAAATTTCTCTATTACATTTTCGGTGCAAGTTTTTAACACCTGTACGAGCCAATCGAAAGTTGTAGGCAATACCGTCTCTGACAATTTTCAGGAATCTCGATGAAAATGTCTCCGTTTCTTATCTTTTCGAGCAGGACTTTAGATTTACGTTGGAGCAGCCCTTCCGAGGTTCTGTCCAGGAGAGAGAGAGAGAGAGAGAGATTTGACCGGTGAGTGGCCGTGAGAACAACCAATCACGAGGAGACACGAGAGCTAACCCCCGCTCTCCACATCCTCACCGTTCATTCCTTGTTTTTTTGGTCGGGGTTCATTCCTTATTTAAACAGCCACCATCTTCTGTCCTTGGGGAGCAGCAGAGTGTAATAGCCAGGCACGTTAGTCATGGGAGGCTCCCACAACAGGAAGATCCTCGCAAGCGAAGCTCTCTCGAAGGTTCGTGTTACTGTCCCATTGGAGAAAGTAGGTCATTGCTAGACATTTTATAGTTGTTGCGATATGCCTCTCGTAGACTTCCATAGAAGGTTCTTTTCTTGTGGCGCGTATCACTGAGGTTAATGTTTTTGTGGTGCGTTATTGATGTTGCAGTACATATTGGAAACGAATGCATATCCGAGAGAGCACGAGCAGCTGAAAGAACTCAGGGAGGCCACTGTCCAGAAGTACCAGTACTGGTAAATTGCTTGGATTGTAGCAGTAGTTATCCACTCTCAATAGCCAGGTAGCATCTTAACGGTAGAAGAAAACACACGAATCAATGGATCTATGGAACATTTCTTTCTGCACACAGATTTTTTTCATGTTCAGCGTACGAGGCAAAAGAAGTCTCTTTCTATTCTGCCAGAGTGATTCACTTTGTGCAAAATGCAGGAAGAATTTTTAAAAGAAAAATGCTTGGAGGAACCCATACCACCCTTCCCCAAGGGTGCTGTCCGGCAATAGATTTTGTATGGTCTGACAATAGATTTTGTAAACAATCAATTTGAGAATATGTGATCAGGATGGTATTATTACTTTGTGGAAAGTAAAAATACCGTTGTCCAAGCATTGCTCAACTTTAAATATGAAAAGAATTAATGAGTTTGTAATACATGTATTTTCAACCCCTTTAATCGAAATAGTAAAGTTGAGAAAAACAGGTCTAGAAAAAAAAAAAAATCTAGGCGGGGGGAGGGGGGGGGGGGGGTGTGGGGAACAGAAGAGAGAGAGAGAAAGAACCAAATCACACCACACTAAATCCTAACCTATAGCTCGAATACCCAAGCTCCCTCAATGACTTGGCGAGCTAGCTCATGGAGTCATCCATTCTTAAGAGAACAATTTGAAGAGAATAGTAGGAGGCTGGATTAGCTTTAAGCTGGATTGGGTGTGGGCCAAAGAAATTGTAATGTGTAAAAAATCGATCAATTTAGGTTTGATCGTTTTTAACCGAACTTAGCTCACATAATTGACGGACCTACGTGTCAGCTCGTATGTTGATGACGTGACTTGTGAAACCCCGTGTGTCTAATAGATTGCACATCATCAGAAGCTCATCAAGTGGTGCATGATGTTTGTGAAATATTTTTTCCTTGTGGAATAACTATCGCCGTGAATGATAAGTTACGAATAATGAAATCGAATTGGCTCGCTATATTTGCTGCAGGAGTTTGATGAATGTGCCAGCAGATGAGGGGCAACTAATCTCCATGATGTTGAAGCTCATGAATGCGAAGAAAACGATCGAGGTCGGAGTCTTCACCGGCTATTCTCTCCTCACCACCGCACTTGCACTTCCGGCCGACGGCAAGGTAATAATTAGTAATTCAATTTGATTTTCACATTGTAAGCATCTTAATTTCTTTTACTGTAATGAAATTTATTTCGTAATCGAACAAGTTATCTCCTCATTGAGTAGATAATAGCGATGGATCCAGATAAGGAGGCCTTTGAGACAGGCCTGCCATTTATGAAGAAAGCTGGGGTGGAACACAAGATCGACTTCATCCATTCAGATGCTTTCTTAGCTCTAAACGACCTTATTGCAAATGTAAGTACATGCGGGTCTCATATTATCCAAGCTAATATCATTTAAAAAGAAAAAGAAAGAGAAATCTCAAATTGGTATCTCATAACACATTCACTCAAAATTTATTTCCGTCCCACAAAAAATCCAAAAGCGAAACCCCCACGACACATTTACCTCAAAAGTAATTTCCATCTCATAAAAAATCCCAAACCAATAACCCCGACCCAAACTACCCTCCCATTAAAATGCGTACACGTCGATTCACGTCTTGCAATCTTGGTATATTAGACAGAATACTACAACAGAAGGTGGATTTGAGTCGAGGGCGCCGGTCTGCTTTTTTAATTTTATGTGAGATAAAAATTAAGTTGGAAGTAAACATGTCGCAATAATATCACTTTGAAGTTTTCATTGGTTTCCTAGTATGATGTTCGTTCATTTGCTCTTATATTATTAAAATTCGACATGGTTCAAAATAAATCATGTCCTAGGAATTACATTTTAATTATTTAGACACTTGACCTACTTAAATCGAAAAGAAAAAATAAAAAAAAATAAAAAAACCTTATGTAAATTGTATGTAGGGCGAAGAGGGGACCTTTGATTTTGCCTTTGTGGACGCCAACAAGGAGGATTACATCAAGTACCACGAGATCCTGCTCAAGCTAGTGAAGGTCGGAGGGGTGATCGGGTACGACAACATTCTGTGGTTCGGTGCGGTCGCGCTCTCCGAAGACGACGAGATGGCGGAGCATCTGAGGGTCGGGAGAGGCCCCCTCCGGGAGCTGAATAGCTTCCTGGCGAGCGATCCGCGGATCGAGTGCTGTCTGCTTTCCGTCGGAGACGGCCTCACGCTGTGTCGACGCCTCTATTAGAACAAACCCTTCTTTTTTTATAAGTGTCATTGCATTGCATTGCATTCCTTGAGGACTCTAATGTTTTATTGTTACTTTGGTTGAATGACTACAACGTATTCGATTTGATCTTAATAAAACATAACTAAATTCGGCCATACCACATCAGTGTCTTACTTAAATTTTCTCTTTATATTTCGTGTCAACGAATTGACCGTATCCAATATTATCATCAAGAGCTTTGAATGAGGACCAATTATCGGGGTATAGTTTTCCAATACCCTCTAGCCAAGTACAAACAGAAAAATTTGTTTGTTCCACAAAAAATATATAACTTGAAAAATGGTTTCCTAAAAATAATTGTTTGTATTGTTTGAAAAGATGAAGAAACAAAAAAAATATTTTCATCATCTATGAAAATATTTAGACATATATTGTTATAGATGATAAAAGTATTTTTCATTGATTAATTATTTCTAGTGCTATAAGCAATCAATTTTAAGAAAATGTTTTTCAAATATATTGGTGAGGTCTTTCGCCAATGAGTGCATTTATTTATGGCTGTATAGTTAGAGATGCACACTATGTAGCATCATACTATGACCCTTTTGCATATTGTTGCTCTTGAAGTCTACTGATGACTTCAAATTTTTTTCCTTTGACCAATGTTACCGAGGTTAACAGGGTAGCAATTCATTCAGAAGAGGTCCTTTCATACCCTTTCTAGGAATATTGAACCCTCATTCTCATGTAAGCTCCTCTTTTGTCTAGCATCTTCCACAAATAGGGCCTTGCAAAGTTTCAGTGTCGGATGTTCCTATCTGGTGAATTGTTAGAACCTGGATTCTCCAAAGATGAAGTGATGATAGATTGATGACTAGGGAAGAGTTGGTGATATATAAATAACATTCTCTTTAATAAAGTTAACTTTTCCATCTGTAGAACAACGTAATGGAGGTGTGGTCCAAGATCATGATCAGGTGTCCTTTTAGAACTAACAATAGAGTGAAAATAAATAAATAAAGAGAGATTGACACTCTACCCGCTGAGTTATATTCTTTCGCAGCTTCCACATCTCGAATTCAAAACACCACATGGGAGATGGGTGGTTTAGGGCATACTTCGATCAATGTTTTGAAACCATTTGAACAAATATAATTTAACATGGCGACCCATATTGAATGCCCTCATTAGGCAAATACGATGCAAGACCTATCACATCAAGGTCAAGAAGAAAGCGACTCTTCATTTTATTATTTTACTACCTCTCCAATCAGTAGCGGATGCCAATTTCGATGCAATTCTTTGAAAGGATCCGTATGAGATTGCTTTCTATGCATTTATGAAGAACTGAAAGTGATCCAACTCTAAAAATATGACTTTTCTGTGTGCGTACGGCGGTTTTTTTTTTTTTTTTTGGGCTTTACGCTCATAACTACTGCAAAAAGGCAGGTAAGAAGGGTTATAGGCAATATGTACTCTTTTTTTGAACTATAGGCAATATGTACTTGATGACTATTGAAAAGTAGGATGATATTTTTTAGAGCTTTTAAGGCGCTTCGGTTTGGTTATGGACTAATAGTTCTTGAATTAGTAGAGGAGGTTGCTGTATCTTCTGTGCATTTATCACATGTTCGTAGAACCTTTATGTGGGTGAAGTTTTTTGACAGAAACTGCTTAAAACTCACGTTAGATATATTGTGAGTGGATTTTCTTTTCCTGATGTATTGCAAATACTGGATGTTTGTTAATAGATAACCAATTGATTGGAACCACTTCTGAGGAAGGGGAAAATTAAGAAGATGACAAAGAATGCTTCCCGATAGGATGCTGATATTGGCATAGATGATGTGCCTGGACATACTTCTACGTTGTTCAGAGTGTGCGACAAGGATGACAATGCCTTGTGTTGTTATATCTCAATATGTAGAAAGCAAGCTTTGTCTAGTTATTTCTCACCTATTGTTACATTCGTCCAAATTAGCACTGATATTAGCCACTCGAACTGAAGGTGGAAATGTGCGAGTGTGATGCCAATAATGTCAAAGGTCGCGAACTGCTGGCAAAATGAATTTGGTTTATATGTCGTATACAATTGCCAGGAAAATTTGATGAAATAGTCATTATAAGCTTGCTTCATTTTTTACCGAAAAGTGGTCCTTTTGAGATCTTCAGCTTTTCTAATTTTTTGTATGATTACCCCCAAATTCTGACACAGGATTGGCTGATTAACATTTCCTTCTCTTTTGCTTAATTGTTCTTTTGTGACAGTTGTAGACTGTAGTTAAACGAATGGTATATAACCAATGTCAATAAAGTGGAATTGTACAGCTGTTTCTTGAATAAAAGGTGCGGCATGGTCCTCAGTTACCTCGTTGGCATTGTTTCTGCGGGCTCATTTCCAGCCGCAGCGGCATTTGCAGTGGGTGGAATGCAATCAGCAGCAATCAGAGAGGCGTATGATGGGTTGCCTAATATGAGCTACCATAAGGTTAATATTGAGATAGTAAAAGGCAAGATACTAGAGATAACAAGGCTGTGTAAGGAAGGATTCGAACTTGGTTCCATAGGTAAGTTAGAAGTCATAGGTTGGTCATCTTGCTGCTGACTGCTGGTTCTTTGGACATCTGCTGAAATGTCGGGCATGGCAGTGGTTGCTGGGGTGATGATTTCTTGCTTGGAACCAGCATTGACAATGATGTCAGTAATGGCAGTGACGTTGATGGTCTGAACGGCACCTTGGTCAGTGAAGCCCCACATTTGCATGTCAGGCAGTTTGGTCATCAATTAGAACGTCGTCGATGTCGATTGGAGCAACTGATCGCATCAGTAGATAGAGTTTGCTCATCAGCAGTTCTGTGATTCTTTTCTGCATTGGGTGAAGAAGCAAGAATTAGCCTCCTGCGTTTTGTTGGAGTGGACCCCTCGCCCTTTTGTTTCTTAACGGTCGGTGAAGTGGATGGGCGCTTCCTACTAGTGCCTTCGGTAGTGCTGCTCCGGGATGATTTGGACCCTATAGTAAGGAATGAAGCATTGGATATGCCAAAAGGAACAGTAGAAATCATGTGAGTACCTGATGTCGTTGTCCTTTTGGACGTCTTACAAGTGCCAGGAGAGGAGTGTTCTTTGAGTTTCTTGGTCTTAGGAGGAAAAGGGTTGCTAACCTTCACTCTTTTGATGATGGAGTTGAAGTCCTCCCCGAATATGTTCGCTTTAAAAACCCACGAGTCTATGAATTCGCTTGTAACTCCAGGATGAGGTCTAAACTCTCTGATGACGTGTCGATTAAAAATCTCATCTGTAATTCGATGACAGCAGTTGAAAGCCTTGTTGCTGGTTGACACATAATAATTACTCTTCCAGAATTGGTACTCCATTGAAATACAGGATAGGCATGGGAATGCCCAGGATAAGCCCAAATTATCCTGCACGATACCGCAGGGAATACATTTCTAGCCCAGGCGAGAGTTTCCCTTTAGAGAACAATTTTAAGGGAAGGTCTACGGGAGTTAGAACAGAGAGCCAGAATTTTCGCATCTTGTTTGGATAGGTGAAGTTGAAGACGTTAACAAAGTCAAGATTGCGAAGAGGGCAAAAGTCAGCTGTATAAGTACATGGCCAGAAAAAAAGAAGGAAAAAAAGAAAAGTTTCATGATCATAAAACCAATCCAGAAAATACTGAAAAGAAGAAATGCCTGCGGGAATGGTTTTAAGACGATAACTCAGTTGTTTACATTCTCTGGTGTCTGGAATGTAGGGTTCAGCCTTGAAACTCCTACAGCGAGGCGGAGCATGTTTGACATCCGAAAACAAGGAAGGAAAATCAAGCTTCACCCCTGTCGCAAGGATACCGAAAGGACAGGCATATTCGTACATAGATGCAGAAGCCTGTGATTTAGTCCCCAGTAGAGAATGGCCAGTACAACGCGCCTCAAAGCAAAGTGCTTGCCTTCAGCGAGATAACAAAGCCAGGTTTACCAAATCCTTCGAGACCTGCTTTGGTAGCCGGAATAACAAAAAGGCTGCATGTTCTTTTTGAGTGACCTCACCTAAGTCTTCGTAAAAACGGCTCATGAAAGTGGCTTGACAAATGTCCTCCATGCGATCAAAATGAGTGCATTTAGCAGGTTCGGCGGAGGCTCTATCTTCCCCCAATGGACTGAGCCTAGTGATGGCAAATAGGTCGAGGAGAGTGGTCGACATGGCCTGAACCAAAGAAAGAAACGGATGGTTGATGGAGACCAGAAACTAGCCAAGCCGGCCCAAAGTCCTAAGTCAAGTTCAAAATAGCAGAGATGAAGAGCCTAGTCAATTTGCGCGGACTCCCAGGCTGATTCTTTCGGAGCCCTTCTCCCCAAATACCATCGGAATAATGTGGGTAAAAAAGGGAAAGGATTTTGGATCTGAGTAGGTTCTTAAAATGTTCAAGCAAACAGAAACAAACGAGAGATTCGTCCTAAGGTGGGAGGTGTCACATCTCGTATTTCTACTCATCCAAGAAAAAAAATTTAGATGGGACTATAGGTAGTGAAGATAAACACCACGTCAATATTTTGATATTAGTTACGGTCGAATAGGGGAGTATAGTAACTCTTCGTGCTTGAAGTGATATAGGGTGGTATCAAATTCGCTCTTTCCCTTAAGAAGTCCAAACGAATTCAATAATGTGCTTAATATGGAATTGAAGCTTTTCATCTCGGTACCAAGCAAAGCAATCTTGGGGCGACAAAGGGACTTGAGGCTTAATAAACCTAGGGCTCAAAATTACCTGGTCGGGTTCAGTTGTAGAGTCATTAAGCAAAGAAAGGAGATGATTTTGTTGTTATTTTCATCTTCTCGAAGTTGATCAAAGCGAGACAGGTACGCCGAGGGTGAAAACGCAGGAGACTGATTCTTGGGCGACATCGCAACTCTAACTAGTAGGAGGAAAATCCAAAACCAAGAAAGGTGAATGAGCTCAAGAGATTTGTGACGAAGGAGAGAAGTGAAAATGCAATCTTGGGCTTGACGTGTCCAATTGAGATGGGAGAAGATAAAATAATTGTCAGGATTTCAGTACATTAATAGGCTTTTTTTTTTTTTTTAAGGCTATATGTTGACGACAAAAAATAACTCAAGTCATGATGGATTCTTGAGTGTCCACGGTAAGTTCTCGAATTGTTACAAAATCGGTGATTAACACGAGTGGTCGTTATCGATGAAAGAAGAATCGAGAAAGACTGGTAATCGACGTATGGTAACTTGGATGACCAATTAAAGAACTAATGACGGGGAGCCCAAGACAGTTGTCGACGTACAACACCGGAGGGTCAACCACATCCGAAGAAAATCAAACTGATAGGAATCTTGTACAAAGCGCAACCGTCAATAAGCAATTAGAAGAGGCATGAACTTCAACCGCCTTTGAGATTTTCAGCTCCGCGCTCAAGATCATTAATTGCATAGAATCAATTATAAAGGATCAACAATCAATCACACTTATCAATTTTTCTGCAGTACTTTATCAATTCTTTACTAGCAATTCTTTATATTTTTAGAAAATATAGTTTGTCCCATGTCCATTATTTCCTGTTTGAATCGCCACAGAACCCAATTCACTTTAAGAAACCAAAGATCAATTCTTTGGTGAAAGGTCTTTTATCAACGACCATTTTTGATGAAATAGTTATGTTATAGTAAAACGAAGAAAGCTCACGTCTATACTCTAAGGGCATGTTGACCCAAAAAATAATCCGGATATCAATAAACACATGTCTAGCATTTGGATGAAATCAAACACGTGAATAGCACATGGACATGAAGAATCATGTGCATGGCAATGAGTGTCACTTTGCATATGCCAGCTTATCGACAAACATAGAGAGATAAACATGTGTATCAACATTGGTGTTCATCAATGTCATATGTCTTTTTTTTTCCTTTCTTTTTTTCTTTTTTTTTTGTAAATCAATGTCATATGTCTAGTTATCGAAATATGTAGCGGATAGTCGGTAACCGTCCAGATAAGCATCAACGATGAATGATTAGCAAACAGACGTTGAAACACAATTTTGAAATTGAAAATTGACAAGACAGTTAAAATCAAGGGTGCATATTTTTTGAGAGAACAATTATCGCTTGAAAGCAAGCTCGTGGGACAACCATCTTTACAAAAAGAAGATCATGGAGTGGTTCACACCTGGCAAGAACAACCGTTTGAGAACATGGTTGTGAGACTTCTGAAGATATAGGAACTTGGAGGCGATTGACAGTTATTACTTGAGGAAATGCAAGCGTAGAAAATTGTTAGAAGGCAGTTACTTTAAAACCATTATAAATACCATCAGCCACCTAGCAAAGAGCCCCAGTACAAATCGAACCAAATGTTATCTTTCAATTACCTTTTATTTTCCAGTACTGTACTGTAGTTTTCTGATTTGCATCATCGATTAATTGTCAGCATAGTATCTTCACCTTTATGTTTTTGGGTTTTGTCGTTGATTAAATTCCAGTGGAGCCTACTTACGTTCGGTTACCCTATAGAGTCAAGGCATTTGAACCTTGTTGTCGATTAAATTCCAACACAATTTGAGTCTCTATGATCTTGTTCGAATTTGAAAGTGTTGATTCCTCTTGCTTGTGCTTAGTGATATTTTTTTGCCTAAAATTAGTTTAGAACCTTGGTCTCCTTTTGCTTGTGCTTGTGATATTTTTTGCCAGAAAAATCGAATAACTACTCTCAGTAAAGAATATTTCATTGCTGGAATAATTCCGGCGAAACATTTGTTTGGCATGCCTGGTGATATAAACGTTACTAATTTGAAAAAATACCATGTCACATACTACGAGTCAACCTGACCCTGACAATGCCAGCGATAATTCATCACCACAACCTACTAGTGAGAGAGTGGATGCGTTGAGTTATCAACGGCACCTTTGGTGTTAGATCAAGCGCAAAGAGGAGATGTGAATGTGCCGAGGCAACTTACTGAAGAACATAGAAGGCAAATAGTGCCAAGTCCGGTTATGTCGTCTACTATAAGGATGTTGGCGGAATACCAAAATGAATTGACCAACCACACAACAGAAAACCTTATCGATGTGATTGAGCCATTGATTGTCGATACTTCCCAAGAGTGTGTGCATGGGCAATATGGGACATCAACTAATCCAGTTCAACCACAAGTCAACCACACTGTTGCTATATTTATTGGGTATGTTTCTTCGCCTGCCCAAATCACTTTTGGTACTATTGGGCGGGTCACGCCACATCCACCACCACTTAGGATCCTACAAAGAACGAAGCTGTCGGCACGACCCAGACTTTTGGGTCGATGCTGGCCAATCGAAGTAATCTTGTGAATCCATTACAAAGGAGCGAAGCCATTAGTACAACCCAGAACTGTGGGCTAACTTTGACCAACGGGGGTAATCTACCTAATCCAGTTCAGGTTAAAATAAGTGGGAAAGATAATGGTGGGATGGTGAACCAAAATCCTCAGTAGAATGCATCATTGCAATTATTGAACATGTGCAACCACTAGGTGCCATGCCTCAACTAAATCTCATGCCCATAACATATGGGTCCAATGTTACCATTGACAATTAAGGTGCACCTCCAATCCCGCCAGGGGCAAGACATTCCACTACAACATCTCCCATAACAACTAGCTCCGCAACTGTTTCCACAAAGGGCGCGTTTGGTAACGATTTTGTTCCAGGGAACAGATTTTGATCAGAAATTATTCTTTTTTATTCTGTTTCCGGGAACAATTTCTAAGCATTTTAAGCTATTTGATAACTGTCCAAAATTTCTAATTCTGGAATAGAATTGCGTTTGGTACCGTACTTATTGATTCTGTTTTAAATCAATTTATTTTAATTTTTAAATATTTTTTTTACTTTTTACTTTTTTTTCCTTTTTCTTTTTTTCCTTTTTTCTCCTATTCTTCTTCTTCTTCTTCTTCTTCTTGTGGCCCGTTGCCGGACTGGCGATCGGCCAGACAAGGGCCAACAACCTCATTGGAGCGTCGCCAGCCCTCGGTGAGGCCGGTGGCTAGGCCGGCCTTGTCGAGGTATGGCTAGGCGGGTGAGCCTCCAGCAAGCTCGCCGAACCAGTTGCCAGCGACCAGCGGTGATGGCGATGAACGGTGGCAGATGGCGGTGGACAGCAACCGCAGGATGGTGGTCGATGAAGAAGAAGAAAAGAGAAGAAGAAGAAGGGAAAAGGGAAGAAGTGATATTGCTAGTATGAGTACCTAGAGGGGGTGAATAAGTATATAAAAGATTTTTCTTCAACAATCGCACAATACTAGACAGTTGATGGATTTTAGACAAACGATAATCAAAATAAGACTGAGAGAAGAGAAAATTAAACACGCGGTTTATAGTGGTTCGGCTTATATCAAGCCTACGTCCACTCTTCTTCACTGACAGCCTATTGGCTGGATTCCACTATGAACAAAAAAGAAGTTACAGCACAGCTTTGCCTTGATTCCATAGTGTAGATGTTCTACCACACCTCCTCAAGATTTCTCACAAATATAGACTCTCTTTTGTATACAAGTATTCGCTCAAAGGAATTGTCTAAACAAAAAGAAGCTTCAGACTTTGGAATTCTTTTATCGCGCACACCTTGAACAACTAAGACCGTCTTTCTTATATACTCCTTTATGCCATCATACCCGTTGGCACTTACCAAAGGAATTCCTCCAATCTACCCGTTGGACGGAATCAATTAGGAAGATTGTTCAAGCTATTAAAGGAACGTGTTGATAGCCCATCAATCCTGTTCGCCCATACAATCAGGATCTCGGTTTCCATAAGCAGAACCTTTCAATAATATTTAGGCAATCACCGGATCTTCAATTATCGAGTCAATCTTCGATCAATCAAAGGACTCTGTTATGTCTTTTCCAGCCACAAGATCTTCTCCAGTTGATAAGGTTAAATCCTTAACGAAACATCCAGTTCTAGATAACCTTTCTTCAACGGATTAGAGACTGTCAATGAGGATAGACTTTGAGTCTTGAGTCTGGCTGTCCGGAGGTCTTCAGACTTTAAATAACAGAGTCTGCAAGCCTTCAGACTAGACTGATAGAAAAGTTTTGTCAACTTCAAAACACTTCAAGAAGATTTCTCCAACAATCTCCCCCTTTTTGATGGTGACAAAACTTTCCTGCAGATTTGGATAACTTTGACCTGCAAAACATTTCTCAAACACATATGCATATCTTATAGAGATAAATGGCTAAAGGAATAACACTAGAATCTGCAACCACAGAAAATAGGTTAGTCTAGTATATGATAAAGCCATCCATAAGATATCAATATTAGTTAATAGAAGCAGTCAAGTCCAAGTCCAGTTCAGTTCTCATCCAGACACAAAACAAAGTCAAACAGAGTTTAAACAACAAAACAATCCAACAAACAGTTAAAAGTTTAATGATTGAAAGTTTTTTGTTCAAATCTTGCATCTCTCCCCCTTTTTGTCATCATTAAAAAGGATGAGATGAAGTCAAGATTGCTTGGGAATGCGGACAAGCTGGAAATCTTCCATAGACTGAACGATGCCTTCCAGCCTTTTAAAGCCTTCCTTTAGTTGTGCAATCTCCTCACTCTTGGCATTGGCCTGATTCTGAACAGAGAGGGCTTGCATCTTATCATTCAATGAACAGGAAGAAGCTTGACCTTCATTCTTCAAGCTTTGAACTTCGCATCCCAAGGCATAAATTTGACCTCGCATCTCCAAGAGAATATCCATAATTCTGCGAAAATCTGCTCCATTATCAGTCTGAGTACTTGCTTTGGCTCGATCTGATGGAGTAAATGCAGACGATGGTAGATCAGCATAATCTCGCAGGTTTGGCGATGAAACTTCATGACCTTCCTCTGGAAATTGAGATGCATAAACATTCTCTGGGTCTGCAGGTGAGCGACTGACTCCTTCACTTGCATCAGGATATGAAGACTTCACTCCTTTCTCCTGGTCTCCCCCTGTTTCCATGCCTACAGGTGGAGAAGAGTGTTCCTCAAGTTCTCCTTCTTCTCTTCTTTCTTCTTCAGGTCTTTCCTCCTCTGCTTCTTTTTCAGCTTCTCTTTCTTCTTCTTCCTTCTCCTCTGCTTCTTTCGTCATTTGTTCCGATTCTTTCTGTGGAACAGGACGACTTAAATTCTTCAAAGCCAATGCAGAGATGGTGATGTCTTCCTCATCATCTTCATCTTCAACGAGGAGAGCTCTTCTTCTCTTGGATGGAGCAACCATGGGCTCCTTCCCTTTTCTTTTAGCTGCAGAAGAGATTTGATGAGATTTGGCAGGAGTCTTCTCCTTGAATTTCTCCAACTCCTTGCTTAGTTCCTTCAGACGCATTTTGGTCACCATTTTCAATCCTACCACCATATGATCGCATGGTCGAACACAAAAGATTTGTGGAGGCTGAATATTCAGATGTCTGAATAACTTCGTAACAAGGCTTGGGTAAGGGAGTTGACCTCTGTCCTTCATCATTGCTCTATACATGTGAAACATAACAGTGTGAGGGAGAGAAAACATTTCTCCAAAGAGAATGGCATACATCAGCTTGGCCTCTGAACTTGAAACATTAGTCTTGGAAGTTGATTTCGGTCGGAGGCAATTAATCACAATCTTGTGAAGCAAGATGTTGAATGCACCCATCCTTAAGTAGGTGATCTTTTCATCTGTTCTCCTGTCCTTCACCAGTTCAAGTGTGGCCCGAGCAATGGAAACTTTGATTGGTTGATATCTTCCTCTTTCAACTTCTAACACATCTGCCATCATATTCATATCCACAACATAGTCTTGGTCTTTAACGCTGAAAGAGAATCTATTCGCATCCAAAAAGCTAAGATTTGAATAGAAATATGCAGTTAATTCAACATAGGCCTCTGTAGTGTCAGAGCAGAACTTTTCAAGTTGAAGATAACTGAACTTTTCCCTCAAGTTCACGTTCATAGCATCCAGAAAGTCAAAATCCACACTCCTAGGGTTTATTACCCCACGCTTCAGCAATTTCGAGTACAGATCCTTTTGCTCTTTCGATCTGAACAAATCTCCAATTTTTCCTTGATTTTCAACCGCAACACCCATTTTCGGTTGAAATTGACTGTACAATTTGTCATCATCATTCCCATCTACAGGATTCGGCCCCCAGTCACGAGGATCACTTGGGATATTTGTAAGGGTTTCCTCAGCCACCCATTTACGAGCAATTCCCAAACTTTCCATTTTTCGCAGAAAGATATATTCGTTCCCATGTCATTTGTCTTTAAGAAAATCATCAATATAGTTCAAAGGAGTACGAATTCCTTTTAAAGCACGATATAGCTAGTAAATATAAGCGGGCTTTTGAACTCTTACAAGGTCTGCATCTTCGATGATTTCTTCATGTTGTTGATGATCAACGCCTTGAGGACTAGATGGAGGAGAATGACGCTGCTGAGAATGTTGTGGGCTCGCTTGCTGTTCTGGAGTCACTTCTTCTTCAGTAAGATTGAAGTGCGTAGGCCCCTCACTCATTCGCCGTGGTCCCCTGTTTGCGATTCTCGAAGACTTTCTTGAAGATGACATCTTTCTCAGTTTTTGGAAGATTCCTTACTTGACTTTCCTAGGAAAGATGACAACTTTTTGAAGATTAAACAAAGAAGACAAACGGGAATGGAGGATCGATGCTTTCTAGGGTTTTCGAGAGTAAAGTGAAGAGGAATCGATAGTGCTTGATTGGTTAAAAAGAGGGATAAACGAACCGTCACAAAGGAAATAAAAAAAATGCATTTTCAAAATAACTGTCTTTTTCCGCAAAAATAGCCATTTCAAAAATAACTTCCTTTTTGAAAATGAAACGATGCAATATTTACGTCAATTAAATATAGCAACAATTTAAACACAGTCTGACGATCGTACCTTTTCAAGATGAGATTAAGGAGAGAAAGACTTACAATCTGACGATCATACCAAGACTATCTTTCAGATAAAGTCTTGTAAATCTGAGTCTGAAAGTCTTTAGACTTTGATATCCTCATACCTCAAAATGTTGAGTCTGGAACGTATAGATTCAAATTGATTTTTCTCCAATGGCTTTGTGAATATATCCGCCAGTTGATTCTTTGAGTCAACAAATTGAATTGAAACATCTCCATTTTGAACATGGTCTCTAATAAAGTGATGTCGAATCTCTATATGCTTTGCTCTTGAATGGAGAATTTGATTTTTGGTGAGGTTGATAGCACTGGTGTTGTCGCAATTAATCTCCGTGCATGAGTCTTCAATTTCAAAGTCTCTTAGTTGTTGTTTTATCCATAGAATTTGCGAACAGCGGCTTCCAAGGGCTACATACTCTGCTTTTGTTGTTGAAAGAGACACAGTGCTTTGTTTCCTTGAAAACCAAGACACTGTCCTGCTTCCAAGCAACTGGCAAGTTCCCGAAGTGCTCTTTCTATCAACTCTACAACCGGCCAGATCTGCGTCTGAATATCCCAGAAGATTAAAGTCTCCCTTCTTAGGATACCAAAGACCGATGCTTGATGATGAAGCAACGTATTTAATGATGCGTTTCGCAGCACTGAGATGGGATTCTCTAGGATCTGATTGAAACCTAGCACAGATGCAAACACTCAACAAAATGTCAGGTCTAGAAGCAGTAAGATAAAGAAGTGAACCAATGATGCTCCTGTACAGCT
Source organism: Eucalyptus grandis x Eucalyptus urophylla (assembly GCA_028830015.1). Lineage (NCBI taxonomy): Eukaryota > Viridiplantae > Streptophyta > Magnoliopsida > Myrtales > Myrtaceae > Eucalyptus > Eucalyptus grandis x Eucalyptus urophylla. The sequence goes on along the minus strand of CM054200.1, from coordinate 58,461,133 downwards.
TTTGATCAACTTTCTTCCCTTCTTCATCTTTGTCTATCTTTAAAGAACTTGACATTGGTATGTCGGTCTTTTTGCACTTTTCCAGTCCAAACCTTTTGACAAGATCATTAACATATTTTTCTTGATAAATAAAAGTTCCTTCCTTCAATTGTTTTACTTGAAGACCAAGAAAGAATGTTAACTCTCCCATCATACTCATTTCAAACTCATCCTGCATAGACTTAGAAAATTTCTTGCACAGATTTTCATTAGAGGATCCAAAAATAATGTCATCCACATATATTTGAACAAGTAAGAAACTTTTGTTTTCCTTTTTGATAAATAAAGTCGTATCTACTTTACCTTTGACAAAACCATTTTGTATTAAGAACTTACTTAATCTGTCGTACCAAGCCCGAGGTGCTTGCTTTAAACCATACAAAGCCTTTTTCAGTCTGAAGACTGAGTCTGGCTTCTTTGGGTCTTCAAACCCTGGTGGTTGTTCCACATAAACTTCCTCATGGATAAATCCATTTAGGAAGGCCCTTTTGACGTCCATTTGGAATAACCTGAAATTCTTATAACACGCAAACGCAAGTAATAGTCGAATAGCTTCTAACCTTGCTACTGGAGCGTAAGTCTCATCATAGTCTATTCCTTCTTCTTGCGTATATCCCTTGGCCACGAGTCTTGCTTTGTTTCGTACGACTTTTCCTTTCTCATTCATCTTGTTTCTGAACACCCATTTAGCTCCAATAACAGTTTTACCTTTTGGTTTGGATGTCAATTCCCAGACATCATTAATGTTGAACTGTTTGAGCTCTTCTTGCGTAGCTTCGATCCAGCTTTCATCAGATAAAGCTTCTTCTATGCTCTTTGGTTCAATTTCAGAAACGAGAGCCACAGCACTAGACTCTTCTCGTCTTTTGGATCTGGTGCGAATTCCTTCATTAATTTCGCCGATTATAAGATCTTTGGGATGACTGGACTTATGCTTCCAGTTACTTGTTGATTTGTCTGGTTGATGATCTTTCTCTTTGTTTGGATCTTCACGAACAACCTGATGCTGATTTTCCAGAGTCTGAGATGCTTCTTGAGTTGTAAGCTTTGGAAGGTCTGGAACAGGTTCAGACTCTTCTTGATGAGTCTGACTTGATTCATCTTGCGTTGAGTCTTGAAATCTGACATTCATTGACTCCTCCACAGACTGACTCTTCTTGTTATAAACTTTGAAGGCTTTGCTTGATGTAGAATATCCAAGGAAGATACCTTCATCCGATCTTTCTTCAAACTTACTAACTCGATCTTTTGCATTTTTTAATATAAAACATTTGCAACCGAACACAAGAAAGTATGAAACAATAGGCTTCTTATCTTTGAATAACTCATAAGGGGTTTTCTCTAGAATAGGTCTTAAGAAGACTCTATTGATGATATAGCAAGCTGTTGAAACAGCTTCAACCCAAAATCGTGAAGAAATCTTACTTTCAATTAAAAGAGTTCTAGCCATTTCTTGAAGAGATCTGTTCTTTCTTTCCACAACTCCATTTTGCTGAGGAGTATATGGAGAGGAGAACACATGCTTAAAGCCAGATTCATCACAAAATTTTGTAAAATCTTGATTTTCAAATTCACCTCCATGATCTGTTCTTATACTAGAGATAACACATCATTTTTCATTTTGAACATTTTTAGCAAATTTTTCAAAATACGAGAAGGTTTCAGACTTACTTGCAAGGAAATATACCCAAGAAAAACGGGAGTAATCATCCACAATTACTAGGCAATATTTCTTACCTCCAATACTCTGTGTTCTGGTTGGTCCGAAGAGATCCATATGCAGCAACTGTAGTACATGATTAGTAGAGACATGATTTATTGGCTTAAATGAATTTCTTACCTGCTTTCCCAGAATACATGGAGTGCATGGATCAGTCTTTTGATAAGGTAATTTAGGTAGACCTCGAACAAGCTGCTTTGATGAGATTTTGGCTAATTGCTTCATGTTGACATGACTAAGCTTTTTGTGCCATAAGCTTGCTTCGTCTTGAATTGAGATAAAACATTGCGATTCATTTGGTTTCACATCCAGAAGATAGATGTTTCCATGTCTTCGACCCATGAAAGACTGAGTAGAGTCTTTACTGATTCCAGAACATATTCCTTCTTGAAAGAAGATCTTGAAACCAGTATCACACAATTGACTAATGCTGAGAAGATTGTAATTGAGTCCTTCCACTAAAGAAACATTACTTATTGTGAGATTTCCAATTTTCACAGTTCCAAATCCCACAATACTTCCTTTGCTGTTTCCTCCAAATGAAACTTTTCCACCATTTACTTGAGCAAGCTTTATAAAACAATTTGAGTCTCCTGTCATGTGTCTTGAGCATCCGCTGTTAAGATATCACTTTACCTTTTTCTTGACGGTGACATGCATTCAAAATAAAGTCTCAAGCTTTCTTTGGTACCCAAACTTTCTTGGGTCCTTTGGTGTTAGTAATATAAGCAGTATTAGCCCATATTTTCTTAACAGGTTTCCAAACCTTAGGACACTCTTTTTCAAAGTGATCCGGACTGTTGCATTTTGAACATCTGAGAGCATTTCTACCTACAGATTTTACAAAAACTTTCTTGAAATGATTTTTGTAAGCCTCTCTCGAGAGTCTTTTCTTAATTCTTTCTTTTACTTTAGGAAAATCAATCAAGGGAATTGTTTCTGCTGTCATACCTAGACCGGACTTATTGAAGTAAGGTCTTTGAGCTGAAAGAATTTTTTCAAGTTTTTCAGACCCTATTGAGAATTTCTTTGAAATATTTGATAAGTCAGTTTTTAAAAAAGCGTTTTCTTTTAAAAGATTATCTTCATTTTCTTTAAGAGTGGAAACAATCAAGTCTTGACTTTTAACTCTTTCTATTAAAACATTTTCCTTTTGTTTTAGAGCTGAGTTTTCCTTTTTCAGTTCGGAAATTCTTTTGAGAGAAGTCTTAAGATTAAAACACAGTTCATCAATGTATTTAGAAACTTTGACAGGAATTTTAAAATTACTTGCCTCAAATTCACTGTCTGAGTCTGATCCAGAGTCTGAGTCTCATTGTGCCATCAGACATAGATTGGCATATTCATTGTCACTTTCTTCACACTCTGTATCACTCCAGGTTTCGGCTTTGAGAGCTTTTCGAAATTTTTCAGTTTTTCCTCTCTTCTTTTTCAGAAGAGGACAGTTGGGTCTGATGTGTCCCTTTTTCTTACATTCAAAACAGACTACATCTTTGTTTGGTTCCTCATCATCAACAGACTTGGTCTGCTGTCTTTGAAAGCTTTGTTTCTTTGAGTTGAACCTTCTTCCTTTTCTATTCAGTTTTCTGAATCTTCTTATCATGAGAGCAAGCTCCTCATCGTCCATATCATCTTCAGAATCTGTATCATCAGAATCATCATTTGATTTTAATGCAATGGATTTCTTACCTTTTGGATCTTCATCTTCATTGATCCGTTCCACTTCATAAGACTGAAGAGTTCCAATCAGCTCGTCGACAGATAGTGGCATAATTCTTTGCGTCTCTCTTATCGAAGTCTTTATGTGATTCCAATCCTTGGAGAGTCCACGTAGTAGCTTGTTTACCTTCATGGGATCAGAAATTGGTTGACCTTGATTTTCAAGACCATTCACAATATCTGTAAAACGACTAAACATGTCAGTTATAGATTCTCCTGGTTTCATTCTGAAGGCTTCGTATTGACCGAGAAGAATGTTGATTCTTGTTTCCTTCACTCGATCTGTTCCTTCATAGGTGATGTGCAATCTGTCCCAAACTTCTTTTGCTGTAACACAAGAAGATATTCTATTATATTCAGTTGGTGACAAAGCACAATATAAGGAGTAAATTGCTTTTGCATCGAGTGCTTGTCTCTTGATTATCTCTTCCTGAGTCATTCCGCTGGTCTCATCAGTTTCTTTCCCTCTTTCAGAGACTGATGCAGTGGTAGGAGTAATTCCTTTTTCTACAACGTCTCATTCCAGAGGATCCTTTGATCGTAGGAAAGCTTTCATCTTGTTCTTCCAGATGTTGTAATCATTTCCATCAAAGTAGGGTGGTCTGGTATTGCTTTGTCCTTCCATCAGCCCTGGTGCTAGCATACTAGCCATGGATCTTTAACTCTGAAGTAAAACACTTCAAACAAAGTGAGTACACAGGCTCTGATACCAATTGATATTGCTAGTATGAGTACCTAGAGGGGGGTGAATAGGTATATAAAAGATTTTTCTTCAACAATCGCACAATACTAGACAGTTGATGGATTTTAGACAAACGATAATCAAAGTAAGACTGAGAGAAGAGAAAATTAAACACGCGGTTTATAGTGGTTCGGCTTATATCAAGCCTACGTCCACTCTTCTTCACTGACAGCCTATTGGCTGGATTCCACTATGAACAAAAGAGAAGTTACAGCACAGCTTTGCCTTGATTCCACAGTGTAGATGTTCTACCACACCTCCTCAAGATTTCTCACAAATATAGACTCTCTTTTGTATACAAGTATTCGCTCAAAGGAATTGTCTAAACAAAAAGAAGCTTCAGACTTTGGAATTCTTCTATCGCGCACACCTTGAACAACTAAGACCGTCTTCCTTATATACTCCTTTATGCCATCATACCCGTTGGCACTTACCAAAGGAATTCCTCCAATCTACCCGTTAGACGGAATCAATTAGGAAGATTGTTCAAGCTATTAAAGAAACGTGTTGATAGCCCATCAATCCTGTTCGCCCATACAATCAGGATCTCGGTTTCCATAAGCAGAACATTCCAATAATATTTAGGCAATCACCGGATCTTCAATTATCGAGTCAATCTTCGAGTCAATCTTCGATCAATCAAAGGACTCCGTTATGTCTTTTCCAGCCACGAGATCTTCTCCAGTTGATAAGGTTAAATCCTTAACGAAACATCCGGTTCTGGATAACCTTTCTTCAACAGATTAGAGACTGTCAATGAGGATAGACTTTAAGTCTTGAGTCTGGCTGTCCGGAGGTCTTCAGACTTTAAATAACAGAGTCTGCAAGCCTTCAGACTAGACTGATAGAAACGTTTTGTCAACTTCAAAACACTTCAAGAAGATTTCTCCAACAAGAAGAAGAGTTGGTTTTGATTCTTAGATTTGTTCCCAAAATAAGAATCAATTTTTTTTTATTCTTGATTATGTTCTAAATCTACTTTCGAGAATTAAAAAAATAGAAATTTGTTCCCGAAAACAAAAATTTTACCAAACGCAATTCTGTTCCAAAACTACTCCCTGGAACAAAAAATTAGAATCGGGTACTGTTTGAATGGTTACCAAGGCTGCGCATGATAAAATTTATGTTTCTTGATTTCTCTGTTTCTCTGTTCCCCGGAACAGGTTTGTAACAGAAATCCGTTTGGTAACGCAAATTGATTTCTCTATTTCTGAAACAAATTTCTGTTTCAGAAATTGTTTTGGGGGAGAAATCAGAAGCTAGAAATTGTAGCTTCTCTGTTTCTGAAATAGAAATAGAAATTTTTTTTTTGAGACTCTGTTTAAGAAACATGCATGACTTATGTATTTCATTTCATGACTTATGTATTTGAGACTTTGTTTATTTATGTTTTTAAGTTGCAATTATGATGATATTATTGCTATAGGCGTTCTTCTTTAAGGAATGTTATTGAAAGATCATTTGGGGCATTGAAGAATCGCTTTTTCATTTTGAGGCACATGCCCTCATTTGCACTTCGAAAGCAAGCACATATCATAATTGCATGTTGTGCCATCCATAATTACATCCGCGATCAAGACAAGATGGATAAGAACTTTTCCCTATATGGAGATCCGATGTACGTGGCTGAACCTATGCAGGATAAGCTTGCAAACATTCAGTTGACCGAGGAGGGAAACCAAATAAATATGCTTAGGAAAACCATTGCCAATAAAATGGCAAGGGAATAATATGCCGGAAATTCCATGAAATTGTATTTTCAACTTTTGTAATGTATTAGTATTATTTCGACTATTATTTTGTATTTGAGGATTTCCTATGTTGTTATCTAATCAATTTCTATTTCTAGCACAACTTTCATTTTATTAATTTCGAATCGCTCGCAAATTGCGCCTCCCTCCATGTCAACTAGTACCTAACATAAAATCACTTTGTGGTCTCAAAAGAATGCAAAAAAGTGTAGTGACTTAAACCCGAATCTTGAATGAGGAGAATAAATACATTCACTATTTGCATATTAGCATTTGAAAATACCAAATCTTTTATAGTTTGCATATTAGCATTTTTTATACTAATTACTAGCTTTTATTTACATAAATTGCTAATGTTTTGAAGTTCCTAACTACTCTATCGAATTACCAATATAAATTAAAGTGATTTATCAACTTTTATCAAATTAAATTACCATCATAAGCACCAAGAAGAGTGAGGTAAAAGGATGGGGACAACATGATTCATAGAAATAGAAATTTTTTTTCTGTTATCAAACGGATTTCTGTTTCAGAAATAGAAATTTTGAGTCGTTATCAAACGGGTTTCTTTGCTCAGAAACTTGGCTGGGGAATAGAAATTGAGAAATTGATTTCTGGCCAGAAATCAATTTTTGTTTCAGAAATTTTATCATGCGCAACCCAAAAAGCCCCAAAATGTTCCACATTCATTTCTACAACAAATTCTACAACCATTACAGCAACTACCATGGTACGTACCACGACACTTAATTCTACAACCACTTTGTACGGACATCGTACAACAATACTTACCACAACAATCAATTCTACAATCACTTTCTATGGACATCCTGCAACAACCTATACTGCAGTTTGTACCACAACCATTGCCACAACCCATTCTTGGCGCTGAACATGCCACTACGCTTGTCGCATTCGCACATGGTTTGAATCAAAATTAGTCAAAATTTCCCTAGCACGCATGTGAATTAGACTTCCACAATTCTGTTCACCTGATCTTTTAAGTCCTCACGAACCTCTCATTCTCTTTGACTTATTTACCCTTAAGCTCCTTTCAGTCTTGCAAGTTCTTTCACATACAAATTCAATGGTGTAGAGTCATCAATAGATATCTAAACAGGAATAACACTTGCATCTGTCAAACAATAAATCACATAAGATAGTTTTATCATTATTGAAATCCTTGGGAGTTTTCTTAATGATTCCCTTTTTTATAATGACAAAAACGTTTACATAGATGCAGATGCAATTAAACACACGTGATTAGAGATTTGATATACAGTAAAATAAGATGTAAATTGCTTTTGACATTTAAAGAAATCAGTGTAGAAACAGTGTGCGATAAGTGTTGAAAATCTGTTTCTCTGGTCACCTTAAGCTAGCTGCTATTTCCTACTCATAAACCCCACCTATCGGCTAAGCCGCCTATCCCTCGTAGATAATACATTAGTTAGCCTACCCGCTGGCCAATAAATACGGATGTTTTGGACAAATGAGAAAGATTACCTACCTCCCCTTTTACAATTGGTATGTTTCCCATTCCCTATTCGTCCTGGTCCTTCTTCCTAGTTCCTTTGATTTGATAAGTCTAGTCGGCCAATAATCCATGTTCAAGTCTTATTACCAAGTGCGAGCTACTTTCTGTGTAAGGTTTGATTACGGGAAGGAAATAGAGGTCACAAGGTAAGGGACCGCTTTCCTTTTATGCTTCCCTACATGGAAAATCAATCAAACCAGTTCTCCCTTGACCTGCAAGTCTTCGAAATGGTTCTTGTTTATGCTCATATAGCATAAAAATGATTCATTGGGAGGGCCATGGGAAATCCACTTCATACCTTTATATCTATAATCTAAACACTTCTTGCAACCAGTCCAACTTTAGTGGAACTTGTGTTATCTTAATTTGTTATGCCCGTAGATGAAAAACAGGCCAAGTTCTGCCACTACCATTATCGATTCATTTATTTCTTGTTATATGCATTTTTTTATTGTTTACTTTTTAACTATTCAAAAACGAACGGGTTAAATTATACTTTTCCCCTTTACTTGTTTAGGAACGGGCGGGTAGGTCTCCATTTAGTCCGTCAACTAGTGAGTGACGGCCTCAACTTAGTCCGTCATCTTCTTCGGGTGTAAGGTAAGCGCGGCTCAGAGGCCTCCGCTAGTACTAATAACGACGTTTCGCTATCAAGCTGGCTCGTCCCCACTGAAGAATGAGGCCGACAGTGGAACAGCTTTCCATTTAGTGGGGGCAATTGAGACGTACCTAATTTTCTCATAAGGTAGAGGCTTTGAGCAGTGGGCCCACGTGAAAACGTACGGTACTACTTTGTTTCTGTTCTTCAACGTTTTTATCGTTCAGATGTCTCTCTTCCTTTGGCGATTTATAAGTTAGAATCTTGGCCTCGAGGAGCAGAGCAGGAGAGAGTGACAGACATATCAGACATGGGAGGCTCGGAAAAGACTAAGATCCTCGCAAGCGAAGCCCTCCAAAAGGTTTGGGTTTACTGTGTCGACATCATCGCGTGTTTAACTATCGATTAATCGATCATCAGCTTCGCTCTAAGTTAAAGGGTACGATTTGTGATCTCTCTAGGGGTTGTTTTTATGACACTTCTGCGAGTTTAGTTAACTGTGCACGGAGAGACTTTGAGAAAATCCGCCGGAAAAGAGATGTCGTTAAGAAAATCGAACTCTTCAAGATACCTTCTCGGAGGAAAATCTTATTGTCGTGTGCATGTCCATCCTGCTGGTACAGTTATTGCACTTGCAAGATGCCTCTCAAGAATGCCATCGCCGGGTCCTTTCACGGTCCACGCCAATAAGATATGAAGTACATTTCGTTTCCGAGGGTTCTATGATATTTTTTGCTGAATAAACGGTTATGCACTCGATAAAGGATTGCGTACAAAGGAAGAGAGAACATTCTGTGATTGGAAAGTGAAATAGTGGAACTTCATTTTAGTTACTCTTTATTACGTTGTAATTAATAAAGAGGACATCGCAGTTAAAATTCACCAAAGATACTAGCGACGTCAATCTTTTTTGTTCTTTCTGTGCTCGTGTCCCTGGTTATCCAAAAAAAAGTTGGGTCTCTCTCTCTCTCTCTCGAAATGAGAGAAATTTATGTTGTTGTTTTAGTTATACATATTTGGAAACACTAATGTTGGTGTCTTTGTGGTGTGCCGATGATGCAGTACATATTGGAAACGAATGCATATCCGAGAGAGCACGAGCAGCTGAAAGAACTCAGAGAGGCCACAGTTCAGAAGTACCAGTACTGGTGAATTTCTTGGATTCATAACAGTCATCCACTCTCATCAGCCAAAATAGCTTCTTTTAATCCACCAGAGCGTTTTACTTCCCACAAATTTAAGAAATTTTTTTGAAATTTTCATCTTAATCTTCATTATAAAACCAGAAATTTTTAATTTCGAACAAGATGTCACCTATGAATGTAATGGAATTCATTTCAAACTCATAAAATTAATAGGGTATATAGATCTTTCAAAACGACATATTATTCTTTATATATTGTAAATCTACATCGCGGGATGGTTGATGACGTGATGTGTGAAACCCCCCACATGTCCAAAATATTGCACATAAGCATAAGCTCATCTAGCGGTGCGTGATGTTCAGGAAACATTAATGATTGCCGTGAATGATAAATTACGAATAATTTAATCGAATAGGTTTTCTATTTCTGCTGCAGGAGTTTGATGAATGTGCCAGCTGACGAGGGGCAACTGATCTCCATGATGTTGAAGCTTATGAATGCGAAGAAGACCATCGAGATCGGAGTCTTCACCGGCTATTCTCTCCTCACCACCGCACTTGCACTTCCAAACGATGGCAAGGTAATAAACAATAATTCCATTTAATTTTGACATGGTAAGTATCTTAATTTCTTTTAACCGTGATGAAATTTGTTCCATAATTGAACAAGTTATCTCCTTATCGTGTAGATAATAGCGATGGATATGGATAAGGAGGCTTATGAAACGGGCCTGCCATATATCAAGAAAGCTGGAGTTGACCATAAGATCAACTTCATCCATGCAGATGCTTTCTTAGTTCTAAACAACCTTATCAAAAATGTAAGCATGTGCTTGTCCAATGCTAAGTTAATATCACCATAACTCTCAAATTGGTATCCATGACACATTTGTACCAAATTAATGTCCGTCTTACAAAAAAGTTGCAAACTAGAAATAGTATGACACATTTAATTCCAAACTAGTTTTCGTCTTAAAGAATTTCCAAACCAATAACCCTCGTCCAAACTACACTCCCTTAAAATGCATACTTGCCGACTCACATATTGCGGTCATGATATATTAGATGGAATGCCATTGGAAGGTGGATTTCAGTTGGGGGTATTGATTTGGTTTTTTTCATTTTACTTTGCGAGACGAAAATTGATTTTGGGTAAAATGCTTCATTGTAAAATCGGTTTGTTGCTAGGCTGACAGTGCCTTTTCAACCACAAACGGCCATGGAAGTAATATTGGCAACCGGAAGCATAATATAGACCCATAGCAGATTTTATAAAGAATCTTGACAAAAATTTCTCGGATTTTGGACAATATTCTTTTTTTTAAATAGACAATGAAATTAACAAAAAGATAATATAGTGGATGCTTGTGAACTTTTTTTTAATAGCTTCGAATAACTATTTAAATGAAAAACTCAATTATTTCATAATGTACTTGCGACAATGTTTTCACATATTAGTGATGCAAAGAAAGTCATATCAATAACCCACAAGCGTATTTCACTAATTTAATGAGATTCCGAAATATTATCGAACAAGTGAAAAAAAAATTACACTACAGTGAGTCTCGTTGTGGCATTTGTTGAACTAAGACACAATGTATACTTATATAGTTAAGATATGTTAAATTGAAATTTGGCTAACACGGTGACAAAGTTGGGCTATACAAAATATAAAAAAGGAAAGTGAGGCGAAAAATTTAATCAAACAAATTCAATATTCTATAAATTTTTACATAAATTTAATTTTGGATATACTAAATGATCATCTCTTTGATTTTTGAGTTAACTTGGATTGCTTTGACTCAAGTTGAATTTATCGATACTTTAAGTTGTACAAATAAAGATTCGCGTCTTAATTTTGGTAACTGTGAGCATCTTGTTAAATGATGAATATAATTTTTGGGAAATGTTTAAGTAACAATCATTGTTATTATTGCTAAGTAATGGTGGCATGTAGGCCACAAGATGTAATTGATGGAAAATGCAAGAAAAATAATTTCCTTCCCTTCATTACAGCTGATGTTATGCTAGCATCAATTGGTAGTTCACATTTTACTATTACTTCCAACAATAACAGTGACTGTCATGCTATCGTCATCCATAATTTTTTCACGATTTCAAATGTGAAAAGTGTTTTACATAGCGACCTTATCAATAGAAATGCTAAATTTATTTGTCTTATAATCTAAATGTCTGAACTGGTCTTTCGACATGGAATGTAAAATATTTCATGTTTAATGCTTTCAATGAAGCTCTTTCAATTCCCTAAGATTTTTCTATTTTTTTATTTAATTTATTTTTTTAATCTAAAGAATCCCACTGGGATCCCTTCAAAAATCTTGTGGCCGGGGGAGCACCGTTGCTGTCCAAGTAGTGACGGTGCTGTCCAAGTTGATAAATTCTATTATGTGAGATATGCAATATTTTTGGAAAATTCAAAGTTTGTTCATTTGGTCTTAAATTATTACCATTCGACATATGGTGCATGGGAAATCGTGTCGTAGAAACTGGAGGTGGTAAGAGAACTCATTTGACGTTGTCAGTCCGTGCATAAACAATCAATAGATGTAGAGTAACATGCAATTATTGATATTAAAACAAGACCGCCTACTTCAATAGGATAGTTGACGATCAATAGTAGCGTACCATGTAATGTTTAACAAAAAAAAAAGGAAAAAATGACACATTTGGCTATCCGTAGGGAGAAGAAGAGGGGGACTTTGATTTTGCTTTTGTGGACGCCACCAAGGAGGACTACATCAAGTACCACGAGATCCTGCTCAAGCTGGTGAAGATCGGAGGGGTGATCGCGTATGACAACGTTCTATGGTTCGGTGCGGTCGCGCTGTCCGAAGATGAAGAGATGGCGGAGCATCTGAGGGTCGGGAGAAGCCACCTCAGGGAGCTGAACAGCTTCCTGGCGAGCGATCCGCGCGTTGACTGCTGTCTTCTTTCCGTTGGAGACGGCCTCACGCTCTGTAGGCGCCTCTACTAAAATCCCCCCGGTCGAAGGTCTATTTGACGCTTCGAGAATTTCTATGCACGGTGTGTCCTCGAGAGTTAATAATTTTTATCGTTGCTTTGGTTGAATGACTATCGACATATTAACTCGTTGTAATACAATATAAATAAACGTTGCCTACCACGTCAACGTCGCACTTGTATTTTCCCTTCATGTTTCACGTCAATAAATCGATCCTATCTAATATTAAGATCAAGAGCTCCAGATGCAGAGCAATTATTGGGGAATAGTCTTTCCCGGTTCATTTCGCAAAAAATCAATGATTTGAAAAATATTTTCTTAGAAGCAATTTTTGTATTGCTTACGAAAATGAATGAATGAAAAATATATTCGTCATCCGCAAAAATGTTTAGACATAAATTTTTATAAGTAATGAAAACATTTTTTATTGATTAATTATTTCAGCCGATACAAGTGATCGCTTTTAGAAAATATATTTCAAAATTTGAAGGGTTAATATCTTGAAAAACTCTAAGCCGGTATACCTGTGACAAATTTGCCTCAAACTAATTTTTTGACCACCAAAAATCCAAATCGGCTCATGACACCTTCTATTAACTCTCATCAAATTTACTGTTAAATTTGCTTACGCGGATGACACATAGTGACATTTTATGGTGACATGAAATCATAGGGTTAATATCATGAAAAATTCCAAATTTATCATAGGTGTACCATAAAATTTGGCATAAGTGTATTAATTTAGTATTTTTCGTGATACTTACTCTTGAGATTTCCACATAGACTTGTCACATTACTATGTGTCATCTACGTCAGCAAATTTAACATTTAAATTTGACAGTAGTTAATGAAGGGTAAATTTACTATAAATGTATTGGTTTAGGATTTTTATGTTAAAAAATTAATTTTTGCTAAATTTGTCTTGGGTGTATCAATTTGAGATTTTTTGTCGTCAAAAAATTAATTTATGATAAGTTTATCATAGAAATATCATTTTTGGATTTTTCAGGATATTAACCCTAATTTGAAATAGAGCATCATATTAAACATGAATTGTAAATATATAAAAAAAAGGTTTGGGCGAGTGCCTAAAATTATTCGCAAAATGTAGAGATCTCCCTTTAAATTTCCATTTTTGTTACACTTCATGAAAAATCGCTAACAATTAGCTTCTATCGTAAACTCTTTTTTTTTTTCCTTCTTATTTACAGTAGCTTATCTCAAAGATCGTAGATTTTCTTTCTTTACTTGTCAATTTGTTTAATATGATGAAAAAAAGGGTTGAAGCTGAATACGAAATTTAACGCCATAAATTTACTAGGCCTATTTTATCACTTAATAAAACATGAAGTAATTCTATAGGAGGTAATAAAAAGAAACTATCATTCAAGCGCTTATCCATTCCAAGATTAGCAAGCTAGTCTATAAATCGATTCCTTCTCGAAAGTTATGTTGTCACTTTAGCTCGAAGTGAGAGCATAGCAATATTTTGATATCTTTAAGCAAAACAAGGCCATCATCATTAATCATAAGCTTTGGACTTACAAGATTAGCGAAGGCTTCGGAATCAATCTCAATAATGATTGTACAAAATCCAAGTTGTATTGTGAAGTTGAGTCCTAACCACAAAGCCCAAAATTTTGCTTGTGTCGACAATTATATTCCTATGATTGCAGCAAAACCATCAATCTAGTCACCCCTTTTGTTTCTAAATAAACCCCCTGTACTAGTAAGTTCTAGGTTGCTTTTAGAGGCCCTATAGGTATCCAGTTTAATCACCCGAAAGGTGGATGGTCCTATCTAACCAAAATTAGAGAAGTGAATGATCCACTTAATGTCCAGTTATTCACAAACGAACCTTTAATGATTTTCTTTGTGTGTGATTGAATTACTTATATCGTATTTGAAGGAAAAACAAAATTGACTTGGAAAAGTGACTTCTTTCCACACATCTACTCCAAAAATTATGCTCCAATCACTATGAAAATTCAATTGCCTGTTACAGGCGAAATTTGAATTTAATTATTGCAACAAATTTATTGAGAAAAATTCTCCTATATATCATTGTGGGACAAACTCAAGCCATATCCTACAAACAATTAGACAATCCCCTAGAACAAGTAAAGTTATTTTCACATGTGACTGACATCTCAATCAATATGAATTTCCTTCCAAGTTGTAATGACACAGTCCAACAAGGGCGAAGAATGGTTGCTGAGGATAGAGGGCTTGGATAAGAAGTGGGTCTTAGCAGGTTTCTAAAATGACAAAGAGGATAAGAGTAAACCAAACTATGCACTAAGCATGAAGAGAGCGATTCTCAAATATATATGCAAAGCCTAAAATTAATTCACGGAGGCGCCTCTTGATATACCGGTAATTTGGAACTCCAAAGTTAAGTATGCCGAAGTGAGAGCGCTCCTACAATGAGTGTCCTCCTAAGAGGGTGCTCACCTATAGGCCACTGGACAAAACCATGAGGCTTGATATGGAACGGGCCAATGTGATCAATATCTCAGTGAGTTAATCTAGGATGTCACAATGTGGTATCAAAGTAGGACCCCCTTTGGCAGGTGTGTGGTTTTGGGACAAATTAGGCAGAAGCCGGTGGGCCTGTAATTATCTAGTCCAACGAGGATGGGGAGTGACCATTGGGGCAAAGGGTCTAGACAAGGAGTGGCTCCTAGCAAGCTTTTAGGATGGCAAAGGGATATGAATGAAACAAATTGTGTATCAAATATGGGGAAAGCGATTCTAAATATGTGTGAAAGTATGTGCGCGTGCGCGTGCGTGTGAAAGTTAGAATTAACTCACGAAGGCACATTTTGACGTAACAACAATACATAGCCTTAGAACTCTAAAGTTAAGCATGCCCAAGTGGGAGCACTTCTAAGATGGGTGACCTCCTAGAAATGTGCCCACCTATACAACGAAAGACAAAACCGTGAGGTTTTGTATAGGACGGGCCAAAGTAAACAATACATTAGTAAGTTAATCAAGGGCATCGCACAAGTTATTAAGCGTCCTCAATTTATTAGTCAATAGTCACTTACAAGCGGGTAGCCATATAAAAGTTCTAATACGTTAAGGTCCATTCCACTTCCAAATTGTGGGCCATATACTATTAGATTTTTGATTGATTGCTCCATCGGTTACCTCACATGCGGGAGAAGTACACTATTAGTGCCATAAGTTGTGTACAGCGCTCACTTTGGTGCCAAAAATTTCCATCGGATCACTTAAGTGCCAAATTGGAGGAAAAACGATCACTTTGGTGTTATCGGTGAAAGATTCCGATCGAAATGATTACGTGAATTTAAAAAAAAAAAATCACAAATGCCTTTAAACGACGTCATTTTCGGTCCTCCTTAAGAAAACGACGTCGTTTTGCCGTCCTACATGGAGGGCCTCACAAAAACAATGCCATTTAACTCATTTGGAGATTTTTTTTTTAATTTGGGGATTGAAATTAGGGTTTTTCTGACTTAGCTTGCTTGGCCGTCGTCGCTCGGCCTCCGCCGTCGCTCGCTCAGCCGCCATTGCTTGGCGCTGTTTGGACGCCCTCGATGGCACACAAGGGAGCACCAACCTCGGTCTCCGAAGCCTAGGTACTGGAAGACGCAGGCTAGGCATTCGTCGGGGAGATCGAAGATGGAGAGGGAGACATCAATGGTGGCGCACTTGTCGGCAGCCTCCCCGAGCACCGGCTAGATCACGGCCTTCGACTTGGCCGCCGAGTGGCCATGTCGGGGTTGGGGTCGAGGTCGAGGTCGAAGCCATGGCCGTCGAGTGGCCATCGTCGAGGTCGAGGTCGGAGCCACAGCCACCGAGTGGCCATCGTCGGGGTCGGGGTTGGGGTCGGAGCCACGGCCGCTGAGTGGCCATCGTCGAAGTCAAGGTCGAGGTCAGAGCCGCGGCTGCTGAGTGGCCATCGTTGCGATCGGGGTTAGGGTTGGAGCTACGGCCGCCGAGCGCAGGGGCCGTCAAGGACGGCGATTGGCCGGAGATTTAGGGTTTTGAATTGGGGGAGACACCAAACGGCGTCGTTTTGGTGTTATGATGCTGACTGTACTCTCCGGCGAGCCACATCAACTTCAAAAATTAATAAAAAAAGTGCAATGTCGGATTTTCAGCCAACCGGATTGGAGTTGGCACCAAAGTAAGTGTTTTTCAAAGTTTTTGGCACTTAAGTGATCTGACAGAAACTTTTGGCACCAAAGTGAGCGCCGTACACAACTTATGATACCGATAGTATACTTCTCCCCCTCACAGGCTAACTTAGCGAAAAAAGACCCACTTTCGATACCCTCCCACAAAAAAGTATTGTCCCCATCAAAAGCCAAAGAAGGTTTGATAACTCTAATAGGAAAGATTATTTCTTATGGTATAAATCCCTAAATCATCCGAAAATTCCAATTTTCATTCAACACATGATCACAAACTTTTCGAGCCCATCTTAGAATGAGATAATTGGACACTAACGACATTATAGAGCGCATCCATACCCAATATGCATCTATTTGTACAAACCTTAACATGTTTGCCATTTCCAAACTCCATTAAGGTCCTTCTTGTAAAGGCGACCATATGTTCACAATCGCCTTCTATAAGATCGAGTCGCCAAGTTTAGCATGAAAATCAGTTTTTTGCAAACAAAATTTAGTGGTCAGAATTTGTGCCCAAAGATTAATAGATCGAGTCTTGATACCCCCATGTTAGCTTCATTATAAATTTGTGTTTAGTTAGTTCAAGAGGTCTAACTAAGACCATCAAATTTCTTAGGCTTGCATATGGACTCTTAATTCAAGAGGTGATTACGACGTTTATCACCGATATCTCCGCATATGAAAGAACGACAATTATTTCAATCTCTCGACAAATTTGAGTTGAAACTTTAGTGCAATGCATGTGATAGATACATATAGACCACAAACTAGGATAAAGTAATTGGACCTACCATTGACAAGTTTTAGAGTTTCATCCACTAAGCTTTGTTTCCGTCGTCTTTAACACAAATTGAAAATGCCTCGAATAAGTTCTTCCATGAGTTAAAGACACTCCCAGATACTTGCTAGCTCTGCACATACACCAAAATCAGAAATCTCCCTCAAATTACGTTTTAGCCCTAGACAAATATTCTTTGAATAGGAAATTTTAGTGTTAACCTTGTTCACAATATGTCCTAATCTATTGCAAAAATCACCTAGGCATTTCATGATGACATCCATTTGATTTATCGAAATTCCTACCATTAACAAGAGATTATCCGCAAATTTTAGATGAGAAATTTGTAGTCTACTACTTCAAAAGCAAAAAGGTTTCCACCATTTTAATTTTGCTGCATCATTTATAAGTTGATATAACATATCTATGCAAAACATAAAGTGTTGAGGTTCTCTCACATCGACTGTGAAAGGGGCTAGTAGTCGATTTATAAATGTAAGAGAAAGTCTTACCTTTTGAGTTAGCTTTTGGGGTGAGAAAGACCCAAGACCACCCAAAACAAGTATCACGGCCCAGGTTTGCCGACAAGTTTAGATCCAAAAGTCAAACGGGAGAGTCACGGATTGTTGTGGTTTTGACATAAGGCCCAAAGCGTGAGGGGGATTGTTAAGGTGTTCCACATCGGTTGTGGAAGGAGTTGGTGGTCAGTTTATAAGTGTGAGAGAGTCATGGGTTGTTGTGGCTCCAACCTAAGGCCCAATGTGTAAGGGGGAGATTGTTGAGGGTGTTCCACATCAATTATGGAAAGAGTTGGTGGTCGGTTTATAAGTGTGAAAGAAATGCTCAT
The DNA here is from genome assembly GCA_028830015.1 of Eucalyptus grandis x Eucalyptus urophylla. Lineage (NCBI taxonomy): Eukaryota > Viridiplantae > Streptophyta > Magnoliopsida > Myrtales > Myrtaceae > Eucalyptus > Eucalyptus grandis x Eucalyptus urophylla. Next base: position 58,443,109 of record CM054200.1, on the reverse strand, counting down.
CATTTGAGTTAGCTTTTAAGGTGAAAGAGATCCAAGATCACCCAACATAAAGATGTACGGTGAAAGATGGTCTTTTTGACGTAATTCCCTAAATTTCTTGGTAGTCTCGTCATTCCACAAAACTTGTAAGGATGATGATGTGATGCAGTTCATAATTAAATGAACCATAGAATATGTGAAGAGTTTCCTCAATGGTCGAGTCAATCACATGCCTTTTTAAGGCCAATTTTAAGGATCATATACCCCATTTTCCCCTGAATTTTGGCCAAGTGAATTGCCTCTTGTGTGATAATAATTTTATCTTGAATATGTCTACTAGGAATAATACTAGTTTGATTAAGCGAGACGAGTTGTGGAAGCACTTCCTTTAATCTATTCACGACCACTTTGGTAAGAATTCTGTGACATTAGACAAACTGATTGGTCTAAAGCTACAAATTGATTCAGGTAGGATTAAAACGAAAATAGTTTTATTAATCTTAGGCCATATTTGGTAACCATCTAAACAGGGCCAAATTCTGATTTTTTGTTCCCAGAATCAGTTTGGGCCGAAAATCGCGTTTGGTAAAATTTTTATTCTCGGGAACAAATTTGTTCTCGAGAACAGATTGGGAGTAAAATCAAGAACAAAAAAAAAAATTGATTCTTGTTCCAAGAACAAATTTGAGAATCAAAAACCAACTTTTCTTCTTCTTCCCTTTGGCCATCTCACGACCACCGTCCACCCCTGCCCGCCGCCATCCGCCATCTACCGCCGCCGACGGTTGCCGTCCGCCGGTCCGGCGAGCTCGCCGGAGGCAAGCCCAGCCACCGGCGAGGCTCGGCCGAGCTCGAGCCTCCCTAAATCTGGCGAGGCCGAGCCTTGCCAGTGGCCAAGCAAGCCTCACCCAAGCTAGGCGAGGCTGGCCTGGCCACTGGTGGGGCTGGGCAAGCCTTGCAACGCCCAGCCCCACCGGTGGCCAAGCCAGCCTCGCCTAGCTGTCGGTGAGGGTCAGCCTCGCCAAGTGCCAGCGACGCTCTGGTGAGGTCGCCGGCCACAAGAAGAAGAAGAAGAATAGGAGAAAAAGGAAAAAAAGAAAAGGAAAAAAGAAGAGAAAAAAGGAAAAGAAAAAAAATCAAAAAAAAAATAATAAAATTATTTAAAAATTAAAAGAAATGATTTGGAACAGAATCAATAAGCACGGTACCAAACGCAATTCTATTACAGAATCAGAAATTTTGGACAGTTACCAAACGCGTTCTTTTACTCATAATCAGTTCCTAAGAATAAAATAAAAAATAATCATTTATAGTTAGAATTTGTTCCCGGGAACATAATCGTTACCAAACGCGCCCTTAGCCTAATTACAATTCCAAAAAAAAAAAAAAACCAAATTACTAACTAGATTCCTTCTGATGCTAAAAGAAAACTGCTTGAAAAACATCCAATCAGGGCGCCTTATAAGGTCCCATATCAAAGAGTCTCTACAGAGTCTTCTTTGTCAACTGGATTAGCTAGATTCAAAGTTCGTGAAGAGCTCAGTATTCGAATTCTATTAGGCTGCAGAATCTCAACTGGGGTTTGACATCTTCTGTGAAAAGGTTTATGTAGAAATTCACCATAATACCTTTCAATTCCTCGTGGACAAACACCAATTCTCTATTATGATTCTTTAGAACATCAAATTTATTTTTCGATGGTGAATGATTGTGGTAGCATGAAAAAATTTCGTATTTTTATTCCCGAACTGGAGAGTCTAGAATATTTATACCAATGGATTTTTTCCTGAATTGAGACATCAACAAACTCCTTTTGTGGTTTCGCTTCAAGTTTCAACCAAAAAAAAAAGGATTTGTTACTCTCTTAGGTGCTTTTTGGATGCCTCCTAATTTGACTAGCAAATTTTTTTTTCTTTTGAAAATGTTTTCAAAGACATTTTTTCCCCTCCTTGAGGTTGTTTTGTAGTTAGGGCAAAGCAACATTAAATGACAACTCTATCATTCCAATTAAGTTGAGCAAACTCATTTAAAGAAATATGAGTTAAATTGAAAAGGCCAATTTAACTTAGGAGAGCAATCAAGAGAAGATGATGGTTAGATTTAATTCTTGAAAGTACTTGTATCGTCGCATCAACAAATATTGAATGCCAAGAAAGATTATGTAATGCTATGTCAAGGCGCTTGAATTTCCGATTACATCCATTCCACTTGGGCATGTGCCATGTAAATTTCATTCCTGCCCAACCAAGATCAATTATACAATATTTGTCAATCCACTCTCTAAACCTAGTACATTTTGCAGCATTGACGGGTGCAGCCCATTTCTTTCATCCAGAAATGCAATGTCATTAACGTTTTGTCAATGTAGGAGGTACCTATTCAAGATGATCCCTCAATTGTGTTTTAGCTAACTTATTTGGTTTTAGCGTTGACAACCGTTAGCCACCAACTTCTATTACCCCTCTCTAATTCCAATGTGAATAAATTGAGAATCAACCTAGATCTCATCCATAGTAAAGGATGCACATCACGCATCACACTATGACAACCAGATTCTCCCAAAAAGCCCTATGCCTTAGCACAAGTATTCTTAGAAAATCGAAGTTTCTTAATTATTCATAAGCTTGATCTCCACTCACTCTTGGTTCAACAATTATAAGCACATGAATTATATGCGAACGAATCAAGTCCCTAGCAGTTACTAAAAAAATTTCACTTCCCTTCCTCAACAATTCCACGTTAACAACCGCATTAGGTAAAATGTTTGAAAGAGAGAAGGGTACATCTAAACGGAGCGATCTAGCATCGTAGGATTCACCATATCAATACCATTATTTAAGCATCAGATGAATTGTCCCACCAAGAGAATCTAGAACCTTCGATGTAGTTGAATCGATGCCCCCAACCTATCAAGATTAAGTCTATAGAAACAAACCCTATGAATTTTGATGCTAGCCTCCCCACTCTTCCTCTTTCACACTATGATCTTGATGGAATGGATTATCCCCCAGCAAAAGTATATTCCGAGTGCCAAAACTTAGTACAATGAGACATTTAAGTGCCAAAAATTAGGAAAATGACACTTAAGTTCGAAAAATAGGACACTTAATCTCCAACGAACCCTGTAGAAAATCCTACGTAATAATTTTTTATTAATTTTATTCGCCTACGTGATTTGTTGAAGAGCTAACTCAGTAAAGAAACATAAAAACAACGTTGTTTTGGTGTGGATTTGAATTTTAATATAAAATTAATTAAATTAAATTATAAAAAAAATTAAAAAAGAAAAGAAAAGAAGAAGAAGAAGAAGAAGGATAGGGGCCGGCAACCCTAGCCAACCCTCCCCCACTATTGCCAGCCCTTCCCGGTGACGGCAAGGAGGCAACAGTGATGAGGGCTGAGCCCTCAATCGCATGCTTCCTTTTTTAAAATTTTTTAAATGAATTTGGTTTTAAATTTAGTTTAATTAATTTTTATATTAATTATTTATCCACCTCAGCAGTAAAATGATGTCATTTTTGCATTTGTCTAATCACGTCAGCATGCAAAATAACATCGTATTGCACTTGCCTCGCCAGAAAATCGCTAGGTCAGCCTTTTAGCTGAATTTTCTCACCGTTGGCATTTAACTGATCTATTTTGCTTCGATTTTGGCACTTAAGCATCACTTTCCTAATTTTTGGCACTTAAGTATTCATTCGTGCCAAGTTTTGGCACTCCAAGTGTCCGACACTCATTATCCCCCTGTTCGACAAGGTATCAAACATTCTTGAGCGTTGAGTGTAAGTTAAACTCAAAGATCCTCTCATCGAGAATCCCTTTTGGGATGTAGCGCTTCACAAACTCGATTTGAAGTAGTGTTGAAGGATTCATATTTCACAGTCTCATTTGATGAAGCAATGGGTGAGCCAATAACAAGCTTTGAGGGCGTCCTAATCATGGCGGTAAGCAAGGAGGAAAAGGAAAGATTATTGTCAACCTTGGCATCAATATCTAATTATCAAATTGCAAGGTCAAATAGTTGGATACAATTTGTCGCATAAAAAACTTCATTAGATGCGATCCCTAAAAGGAGAATTGGTTGTGATTGATTTGATAATGATTTTTTTCATTGCAAAACTTTTTCCGCCTAAAGATTATCAGCTTGTGCTTAAGGAAGGACCTTGGATGATCTTTGATCATTGTTTGGCCATCAGTAGATGGCATCCCAATTTCGATCTAGACCATTGAGAGCATTTTTGCTAGCTACTAGAGGGAAGTATGCTTACTTGTTGCGAAATCACATGCCGATTCCAGAAAAATAATACTCACAAACAATCCGCTAGACAGAATATATTAATACATAATAGAATCAAAAGAATACGCCAAAAATTTTGTTATCGAAATTCACCCAAACTTGAGCTACGTCTCCACGCAAAGGCACTCTGCAAATCTACTAGATTTCAAAGAAATTTGAAATAAACGATGGTTTTCTCTCAAGATCAAGACATAAAGAGATTGAGAACCTTCACAAAGAAAAAACTCACTTTTCTTTCCTCTTTTTCTTACATTTCTATTTTTTTTTCAGCATATTGACGGCTAGCGTCTTCATACCGCTAATATAAAGGTATAGTTTTTTAACCTAAAAGCAAATCTAACGGAAAATATAAAAAAGCCCCTTAAAAAAAAATATTTTGTTTTATCTATAACAATCTCCCACTTGAAGACAAATATACCCAATGCACCAAGCAACTTTGTATCAATCTTCTTCAAAAAATAGTAACTAAAAAATTTGTGCCTCTGCGATACTCCTCAACAATTAACATGGAGTAATACTAATGATAATAGTACAAAAAATATTTTTTTTTCTCTATCTACCACATTGGTCAACATGCTAGCTAGATTCTTCGAGTTATCAATCTTCTGTAACTTTGACTCATTACTTTTCAATGTTGACCTAATAAAGTGATAACGCTTCTTGATATATTTAGTCCATGAGTGATAAACTGCATTCTTTGCTAAGTGCACTACACTTTAACTATCACTTCACAGTGTACTGACTAGCTGCTTTTGATTTAGCTCCTCCATATAATATTGTAACCACATGATTTCCTTGAAGGCTTTCCACTTCTATTATTGATAAAGTCACTACTTTTTGTAGTTAAGATACCTAACTCACTACTGTACTTGTAATTGTAAAGACATATCCAGTGGTACTCTTACCATTATCTCAATCACCCGAGTGATCTACATCTACATAACCCTGCAACTCTAGAGAGGTGCCATCATAATAAAGAGAATACTTTGATGTACCTACTAGATATCTCAATATCCATTTCATTGCATTCCAATACTCTCTGCCTAGGTTTTGCATATATCGACTCGCAACTCCCACTACTTGTGCAATATCTGGTCTCATGTTCACCGTGTGATACATAAAACTCCCTACTGTTGATGCATATGGAACTACTACCATCTCATCTCATCTCTTAAAGCTTGAATGCTTGGACACATATTCTTGGAAAGTTTGAAGTGACTCGCTAGAGGAGTCGCAACCAATTTTGTTTTGTTCATGTTAAATCTCTTTAACACTTTCTTCACATAATCTTCTTGCGATAACCATAATTTCTTATTTTTTCATGTTCTTGATGATTTTCATGCCTAAAATATTCTTAGCCTCTCCTAAGGGCCCGTTTGGTTCGGTTTTGGGAAAATGCTCTTGGAAGAATACAAGTACCTTTGAGGTAAAGGGATTTTCCGAAATGCTAGATTATTTGATAAACTATAACTAAAAAGTGTTTTAGAGAAATGCAAGACTGTTTGGTAAACATATATTTGAAAAGCCCTTTAGTGTAACAAAATTAAGTTTTTTAGTTTTAGTATTTTTAAAATTGCAAAAAAGAAACAATGACTATATAAATTTTTATATTTTCATGTTGAGAGTAATGTAAAAGATATATATTAGTAAATGTATTTAAAATTTATATTAAAAAAGAATTTGATTATAGATTATATGCAAAGCTCAACTTTTGGCCTAGGGTTCTTTTAGGTTTGTTTTCAACTTTGAATAATTTGTTTTAATTATTGTAGTATTAATCATCTTTGTTAATTAATGATCATTCAAGTGTATTGATAAAAAGTTGGGCTATTGATTGTCAAAAGATAAAAATGACAACAAAAAAAAGGTAAACCCAACATTTACAAAGAGTTTTATTATTTTTTTAAATATAAAAATAAAATCCGATGAAACTCCACGTCGATCAACGGTGGTTGGCATGTGGGGAAGATGATCGGTTTAAAAAATAAAAAGAAGTCAATGGATGAATAGTAGAGGTAGACTTGCATTTCCGAAATGCTGAAAGCTCAAAGCAAGTCCCCACCTGCTTTGGGCTTTCAGCATTTCAAAGGCTAGCATTTGGCCAAGGACACCTCCAAATGCTAAACCAAACACCTAAATTTTTTCCCAATAGGCTTTCGAGGCTGAAAGCCCCTTGGGAATGCTGAACCAAACAGGGCCTAAGTCTTTCATAGCATATTGCAATGGTAACATCTTCTTCACTTCTATAATTTTCTTCATATTGGAGCTAGCCACCACATGTCATCTACATATAAAAAGAGATATACGATAACACCATCATCATACTTGTGAAAATAAACATAATGATCAAATTCACAGTGTACAAATCATTTTTCTTTCCATCAAACTTTAGGTACAATTGCCACAGAGCTTGTTTCAAGCAATACAAGCTTTTGTTCAAGCGACATACCATGTGCTTTTTACCTTTTACTTCAAAACCTTTAGATTGCACCATATATAATTCTTCATCTAAGTCACCATGTAAAAAGGTTGTTTTCACGTCTAATTGTTCAAGATGAAAATCCTCCACTGCAACTATACTAAGCAGAATTCTAATTAATGTCATTTTCACTACAACTAAAAAAATCTTGGAATAGTCGATCCATTCTTTTTTAGAAAAGCCATTAACTACAAGTCTCGCCTTGTATCTAATACTACCATTCACTTCATTCTTAATCTTGTACACCCACTAGTTTAAGAAAGCATTTTTACATGTGGACAACATGGTCAACTTCCAAATTTTGTTTTGAAGTGACGAGCTCATCTCGTTTTTCATAACACACTCCCATTACAAGTGAGACGTGTCTATCTTTGCATTATCATAAGTCTCTGGTTCTCCCAAATCTATATATAAGATATGGTTCAAAACAGTATTAACTGATAGATCAAAAATTACCTTTGGCTTTTTCACGTGTAGACCTCCTTAAGACAAATAGTTTAGGATCATTAGTTTGCTCTAAATCACTATGGTCCTCTTGAACTATCTCCTCACTGATAATAGGCTCATCTGAAACCTCTCATTCAAGTGCATGTTGATCTATTGGAACCATCTTCGTGGGCATTGTGTCTAATTCAACATACTCAAATTCTACTGCATTCTCATGCTCTATCTAAAGATTTTTGTACATCTTTTCTTCATGGAATACCATATTCCTACTGCAAATGACTTTGTTATTTTGATAATCTCAAAGCCTATAGCCATACTCATCGCCACCATATCCGATAAAGACACTTTTAGAACTTAGCATCAAGCTTCATCTTGTCCTCCTTGTCAATCAAAGCATATGCAATATAATCAAACACTTTTAAATATGAATAATTAATCTTTTTACTTGATCACCGCTATTATGGTATTTCTCTGTCTAACGCACTAGATGGACTCCTATTAATAAGATAAACAATTGCATCAACTGTGGTAGCCCATAAGTGTAGCAGGAGACCCACATGTAATCTCATGCATTTCACACATTCTAGAATAGTCTTGTTCATCCTTTCAGCTACACTATTCTCTTGAGAAGTTCTAGGAACAGTCTTCAAACCATGTATGCTTTCTCTCAAGTATTTTGCAAATTCCTTACTTGTGTATTCACCACCATTATCGAATTTCAGAGCTTTAATTTGATAACCTATCTCTTTTTCTACCATAGTCTTCCACATTCTGAAGTCTTGAATACTTCTAATTTTTTTCTAAGAGCATAAACCGAAGTCTTCCTTGTTGCATCATCGATGAAGGTGACAAATATCTCTTACCACCATAGGAGAGTTCCTAAGCCGGTCCCCCTATATCAATATGAACCAACTTTAGTTTCTAGCCTTTATTTTTTTTACCCATTCAATTGAGAACTAACAGCCTTATGTTTTCCATAATGCAACTCAAACAAAAATCTACCTCAACTTTTTGTAAATTCGGAAGTAATTTTTTCGAATGTAACTGCTTTACACCATTTTCATCAAGATGTACCAAACGATAATGTCAAAGGATAGATAAACTACCTATAGCCACTGTAATTGCAACAACATGAATGATATTGTCTCCTTGGAGAAGGCAAAGTGTATTTGCATACTTTTCATTTGCTACCACTCTTGCCCTTGAAGTTATCTTCCATTCTCTGTATCCAAAAGTTGTTATCAAACCTTCTTGGTCAAGTTTACTAGTTGAGATAAAAAATTTCTTTAATTCTAAAATATGCCTAGTTTCACACAAAATTAAACGTCCTCCGCCTGAGATATTCACAATCACGGTCCTTTTTTCCAATAATTCGGACACGTGGCCGTTTCCCACAACTACTTGTCCAAAATCTACACTGGCATAATCATCAAATGTCACTTTGCGAGGTGCAATGGAAAGAAACACCGGAATCAATAAACCACTTGTTTGTTGTCAAGTCAAACCCTGTAGGCAAACACAAGTTCTCTAACAAAAATTAATTGCTAACCATATTAGCTTCTTGATTCTCATATCGTTGCTTTTTTTTGTAGGCTTTACACTGAAACCTTCGATGTACGGTCTGGTGACAAAATCAACATTCATCTCTTGCAGCATGTCTTTTTTCCTTTGATTATGACTTGCCACACCCACTAAATTTTTCCTCTACTTTTACTTCTTCCACAATTCTCCACTACTAGTTCCGTCGAAGGTGTAGAAACCAAAAAATGATCTCCACCTGAGACTTTTCTTCACTTCTCTTCATCCATGACGCTGCTCACAACATCATTTAGAGTCAAATCATCCTTCATGATGCTCAAAATTCCTTGCACTGCGGTATTATAGCTTTCTAGAAGGGAACATAAAAATAATAAAGCTTGAAACTTCATATGTAAGGATTCCAATTAATCTGTGACCTGTGTAAAACTATTATTATGTTTTTTCCAAAGAACTTATGTCATATAACTTCATATTAACAAGTTTCTTTAGCAAAAATATCCGATTTGATGTTGATGGTTTCTTATAAATATTCCTTAGAATATCTATGGTTCCTTTTGCAGTTTTTGCTTTCGCGATGTGGTACCTTGTCTTTTTCGTCAAACCTAGACGAATCGCACCCAATGCTTTTCCATCAAGAATTTTCCATCCGGCTTCTGCTATCGAATCTACTTCCACCATTTCGGGTTTCCAACCCTTAAGTGGCACATAGAGATCTTATTGATAAAGATAATCCTTGATTTAGAGTTTCCACCATCTGAAATCCAGCCCATCGAACTTATCAATTCTGATTTTATCTTCTGCTATATTGTTTACTATTAATTGAGCATCATCGAAAACTCTTGATGTTCTCAATTTGCCAACCCAGGATCTGATACTAGTTATTGCGAAATTGCACGTCGATTCTAAAAGAATAACACTCATAAACAATCCATTAGACAAAGTATAAAAATAAAGAACAGAATCAGAAGAACACGCCAAAAAAATTGTTATTGAAGTTCACCCAAACCTGAGCTACATCTTTGCGCAGAGGCATTCTGTGAATCTGCTAGATTTCAAAGAAAGTTGGAATACAATGATGATCCTCTCAAGATCAAGGCACAAAGAGATTAAGAACCCTTACAAAGAAAAAAAAATCACTTTTTTTTTTCTCTTTTTCTCACCTCTCTTTTTTCTTTTTCAACGTCTTGACAATTAGCGTCTTCACACTGTTAAAATAAAGGTATAGCTTTTTAAACTAAAAGCACATCTAATTGAAAAGACAAAAAAGCCCCTTAAAAAAATATTTAGCTTCATCTATAACACGTCTTTGTGTTAAAGTTAATTTAACACGCCCTTTAATGCCTTTGATTTTTCTAAAAGGAAAGCTTAGACGCATGGAGTACAAAGGTATACATCTGTTTTGTCTCAGATGTGGCCATTATGGCCACGAATCCTATGATTGTGGGTCTAAAAGGATAAAATGGAAGAAGAAACTGAGAATGATAACTCTATGCCTGATTCTCCCACTGTAAACATGGAAAAACAATAAGAAGTTAAAAGCAAGCCCAAGATAAATGAAAAACCTAATGCGGGAAAAATCATAGATCCCCCAAAAACATCTACTAACCACCAAGAATAACATAATACACAAAACGTTAATGAAATACGGCTCAAATTTGAGCATGTTGTTTGTGAGACCAAGGGCTACAAATTGAACCACCTCCAAATTTTCCAATCGCAATTAAGGTTTTCTTACTCCGAATTTATTTATCTACTTATGTGATGAAAAAATATTGTTGTAATGTTGATGTTGAGCCTCTAGTGTGTGACTATAAAAGAATATTTTGTGTATCCCTTTATTCTTAGTGCTTAGAATATTTTTGGGTGGTTTTCCACGTTAAATCTTTAGTATCGTTATTTGCTCTATCTACCTATCATTTCGACATTATATTTGCATATTGTGAGGATATATATTACCGATTGTTGCTAGGGATTAATAAAATTTTGGTTGATTTAGTTTCAAGGGAGAAATTAATCCTAGATTGTGTTTGGCTCGTGATGAATTATTGTCCCCGGTTCTCCCCAATAAAGTGGTATCAGAGCTAAGGTTGAAATTCTAGTGTTGAAATAGAAGAAATTAGCAGCATCATGCTTAAATTAAATGTCTCGAATTATTCTATTTGGAAGCCTCAGAAAGAAGACTTGTTATATTGTAAAGATTTGTTTGATCCCATTGAGGGTGATGAGGCTAAAGGAGATAAGGAAGACGAAGAATGAAAGAGGGTGAATTAGAAAACGGTCGGACTTATTTGGCAATGGATTGATGATAATGTGTTTTATCATGTCACTCAAGTAATGAAAACGGATACTTTGTGAAAAAAATTACAAGATCTATATGCGAGGAGAACTCCACAAATTAAAGCTCTCCTAGTTAAACGACTTGTGAATTTGAGATACGAGGAGAGAAGTAACATGTCAGAACATTGAGTGAATTTCAAGATATTGTAAATCAATCGACAAATCTTGAAATTGACATTGGTGATGAATTGCAAGCATGCTTATTACCTAGTATTCTTTCAAATAGTTGGGACACATTGGTTGTGGTGTTAAACAATTTGGCTCGTTATGGTGTGCTTTCTATGAGTATTATTAAAGAAAGCTTGTTCAATGAAGAAATAAGAAGAAATGCTTCTATATTGCTGTCATAGAAAATAGGGCAAGAAATCAATCAAAAAAGTTTCAAAGAAATGATGATCGGAGCAAGTCAAGAGAAAGGTCGAAATCAAGACCGAGGAGGAGTGTGAAATATTATAATTGTGAAAAAATGGGACATTATGCAAAAGAGTGTTGACTATCAAAGAGAGATAAATCTCATAATAGAAATGAAGATTGAAAGAAAGAAGAGATCAAGCTACGATAATGGTTGCATCTGATGGCGATATTGTATTCGTATGTGACGACGAATGTATGAACCCTACATGCCAAAACTCTATATGGGTTGTAAAACTCTACGTGGGTTGTTGATTCCGTAACTTCTTTTCATGTCACCTCATGGCGTGACTACTTTTTTTCTTATCATAATGGTGATTTTGGTTGTGTTAGTATGGGAAACAATAGTGTTTCAAAGGTTATTGGTTTGAAAGCCTTTTGAAAAATGTGAGACACATTTCGGATATTCGACTTCATTTGATCTCCATGGGTTCCTAAATGATGATGGTTGTTGTGATTCTTTCTTTAATCACAAATAGAATTTGACTAAAGATTCCATGGTAGTGGTAAAAGTTAAGAAGGTAGGCTCTCTTTACACCATGCATGCTAACTTGATTAAAGAAGAGGTAAATGCAGTGGATGATTCATCAGTTGATTTATAGCATATGAGACTTGGCCACTTAGAGAGAAAGGGCTTGACACTCTTGTTAGGAAGAATCTTCTACTATTGAAAGAAATTTGAAGAAATGCACTCATTGCCTTATAACATAAATTCTCAATTCATAGTTCTTCTCTACACATGAAATTAAAGTACTTGGTTTAGTTCACACTAATATTTGTTGGATAGATGCTGGAACACTTGGTGGTGCATTATATTTTGTGACATTTATTGATAATTGCTTTAGAAAAGTGTGGGCTGTTACTTTGAAATCTAAAAATTAGGTGCTTGCGGCTTTCAAATAATTTCATGTCAACATAGAAAGAGAAACTGGAAAGAAACTTAAATGTGTTAGAGCTAACAACGGTGGTGAATATTGAGGCCCGTTTGAACATTATTGCAAGAATTATGGTATTAAGCTTAAGAATGTTGTTTTGAAGATACCACAATAAAATGGAGTAGCAGAGAGGATGAATCGAACAATAAATGATCGGATTCGATGTATGCTCTCTCACGCAAGGTTACCTAAGCCATTTTGGGATAAAGCAATGAGAACGGCAGTGAACTTAATAAATCTTTCTCCATTGATTCCTTTAAAGGGGGATGTTCCACAAAGGGTTTGGAGGAGCAAAAATGTTTCTTACAATCATTTAAAAGTATTTAGTTGTCAAGCAATTTTGCATATTTCAAGAGATGAAAAATCCAAATTTGATGACAAGTCTAAAGAAATGATGAGTTTGGCTATAAATTATGAGATCCCATTGTAAAGAAAAATCATTAGAATCTGAGATGTGGTGTTCTTTGAATATCAAACTATTGAATATATTGACAAGACAGAGAGACCAAAGAATATAGCTCAATATTTGGTTAGCTTCAACCCAAATCCTCCTACCGTAAGTGGAAATCATGGTGGGAAGTGCATGAAAATCATGAAGATGGTGAATCCTCACATAATATTGATTGTTCAGCTGAAATAGGTGAAATAGTTGAGCAAGAGCAATTCGTTGAACCAGTTGAGCCAATTGAGCAAGAGTAACCTATCATATCTCAAATTAGAAGATCTAAAAGAAAGCGTACACATTCTTAGAAATATTTGCCACATGAATATATATTACTCACTCATGCAGGAGAACTAGAAACTTATGAAGAAGTTATGTCATGTGAACGAAAGAATGATTGACATGAAGCCATGTAAGAGGAGCTTAAATCCTATGCATTTGAATTGGTTAAGTTGCCTAAGAGTAAGAGAGCACTCACAAATAAGTGGGTGTATAAATTGAAGACGGAAGAAAACAGTTCACAACCACGATACAAAACTAGGCTTTTTGTGAAGGGTTTTCATCAAAAGAAAGGCGTTGACTTTGAAGAGATTTTTCATTAATTGTAAAGATGTCTTCTATTCGAGTTGTTCTTAGGTTGGCTGCCTATTTGAATTTAGAAATTGAATAGTTTGATGTCAAAACAGTTTTTCTTCGTGAAGACCTAGAAAAAGAAATATATATGGAGCAATCGGAGGGTTTTAAAGTTAAAAGGAAATAGCATCTTATATTTGAAGTTTGAATCATTCATGAAAAAATAAGGATATGGTAAGACAAACTCCAATTCTTGTATCTTTATAAAAATATTCTCAAATAAAGATTTTCTTATTCTCCTATTTTATGTGGATGGCATGTTGATTGTTGAGCATAATGCTAAAACATTCAAGAGCTTGAAAAATGAAATGAGTAAAGCTCTTGCAAAGAATCTAGGCCTTGCCAACCAAATATGAGAATTACTTGTGACTAGAAGAATAAGAAATTTTGGTGATCTTAAGAGAGATACATTGAAAAAATACTTGAAAGATTCAACACGAGTATATGTAAACCGGTTTGTGCTCCACTTGCAAACCATTTCAAGTTGAGTAGTAATAAGTACCCTTCAAATGAAAAAGAGAAGGAAGAGTTATGCATTGGCCGTGGGAAGTTTGATATATGTCATGGCTTGTACAAGATCTAATATCGCTCATGCAATTGGTGTTATGAGTATATTTCATTCAAATCTAGATAAAGACCATTGGACCATTGTTAAATGAATTTTGAGATATCTTAGAGGCACTTCTACACTTTGCTTATGTTATGAAAATGCGAAGCCTAAGTTGAGTGACTACTCAGATGCGGACTATGTCAGTAATATTGATTTTTGGAAATCTACATCAAGTTACATAATGATTTTTGCAGGGGGAACTGTTTTATGGCAATCAAGATTGCAAAAATGTATTACTTTGTCTACAATGGAAGATGAGTATAGGCTATTATTGAAGGAGGTAAAGAACTCTTGTGGATGCAAAAATTCTTACAAAAGTTGGGCTTAAAACAACAAAAGTTTGTTCTATATTACGATAGTATGAGTGTTATCTATTTTAGTAAGAATCCAGTATTACATTCAAGATCGAAACATGTTGATGTCAAGTATCATTGGATCCGAGAGAAGTTAGAAGAGAAGCTCTTCCTACTTGAAAAACTCAATACCAACAACTATAGATTCGATACAATGACTAAGATGTTGCCCATGATAAAGCTTGACTCTTGTAGAAGAAAAGCGAGCATGATAGGTCTTCCCACATGAAGTGGAGGAGGAGATTTGTTAATTGGGTCCACCTTTATGTGGGGCCCAACTAACATAAAATTAAAAGAAAAGAACAAAAAGAAGTGGCTTCGTGAGTGTGTGCACCCAAAAAGTGAGGAGTGTGTGTGTGTGTGTGTGTGAGAGAGAGAGAGAGAGAGAGTAGAAACCACCGAAACAAGAGATAAAAGAAGAAAAGAAGAGGGCTGCAATTTTGTAATCTTGATTCGAAGGCTAAACGTTGACAAAATCGGCTCAAATTTGAGTGTGTTATTCATGAGACCGAGGACTACGAGTTCGTCTAGAACCACCTTCGAATTTTCCAATTGCAACTAAGGTTTTCTTGCTCTAAATTTGTTTATTCACCTATGTGTTGAGAAAAAATTATTGTAATGTTGATATTGAGCCTCAAGTGTGTGATTAGAGAATGATATTTTGGGTATTCTCCTATTCTTTTCTTCTCTTCTTCTTGTTTCGGTGGTTTCTATTTTTTTTCCTCTCTCTCTCCTCACTTTTTAGGTGCACACACGCACCAAGCCACTTCTCTTCCTATTTTTTTCTTTCTTTTCTTTTTTTTATTTATGCTAGCTAGGCCCTAGATGAAGGTGGACCCAATCAACAATTTAGTATATGCACGGTTATCATGTTCATCAGACCCGGGTTGAAAATTGAACTAAATTGGACATCTAGAAAGGCATATTTCAATTATACGTGACCATATGCAAGACTTCAAATGATCGTATACTTGATCGAATGATCATATGCTTGCTTTGAGCATGACATTTTCATGGGAGCAGTTGAGCTCACTACTTTCAGAGGCTAAGTATTTCTACAAGTATCTCAGAATAATAAGTATTTGTTGCTTGTTAAGCCATGATATCTATATAGTGAAGCCTCATAATACTTTTCTACTAGATTTGATTTTTTTTTGCTGCTTTTAGTTTAATAAATTATCTTCCCCGCATTCCTTCTGTACGCCGCACCCACTCTATATGCTCCTACCAATGCAAATCGAAAAGAAATTACAGTACTCAGCGGAAAAAGAGAGAGAAAAGAACATCATTACAATGTGTCATCTTTTTTTTACTTCCTCAAAATTTCATGTCTCCTGGTTTCTGCATAATGGCTTAATCTGCTATATATGTTGACAAACTAGTTTTACATCTTGCTTGGTTTCATCGTCGTCGTTATTAAATAGCAACGTCCAAAGGAAGGGACTCGGGGTTAGTCTCAATTAGAAGTGTTCTCATATTTTAACTACACCCATGAATATTTCGCCTTCGAGGTTTGCCAGCGTCCTCTCTAAATCACTGAGGAGAATGACTGGAGTTAGAAGAAAACGTGCTTAGAGATAATGGGGTTATGATGAGCAGATATTGAGCTGTAAAGTTTTCCTGCCCTTAGGTGGTGCTTCATCAAGAGCTCTCTACACAACCGATGGATGTCTCTGTCACGAGAAGAGTAGAATCTATGAGTCTTTCACCAAGGAGTGCATTTATTTATGGTTGTATAGTTTGAGATGCACACTATGGAGTGTGACACTATGATCCTTTTGCAGATATTTGCCCTTGAAGTCTACCGATGACTTCAAGCTTTATTCCTTTGACCAATGATACTGAGGTTAAGAGGGTAGCAATTCATTTGGAAGAAGTCCTTTTATACCCTCTCTAAGAACATTGAGCCCTCATTCACATATAAGCTCCTTTTTGGTCTAGCATCTTCCAAACATAGGGCCTGGCAAAATTTCAGTCTCGGATGTTCCTATTTGGTGAATTGGTAGAACCTTGATCGATCCAAAGAAGAAGTGATGATGGATTGATGACTAGGAAAGATTTGGTGGCATATGATAGACATCCTCTCCAATAAAGGTAACTTTTCCGGCTGTGGAACCATGTAATGGATGTGTGGTCCAAGATCCTGGCCAGGTGTCTCATTAGAACTAGTGCGAAAAGGCAGAGGGTTATAGGTAATATGTACTAGGTGATTATTGAAAAGTTGGATAATATTTTTTAGAGCTTTTAAGGTGTTTGGTTTGGTTATGGATTAGTGGTTCTTGAATTAGTGGAGGTTGCTATATTTTCTGTGCATTTATCACATATTCGTGAAACGATTAGGCAGGTGAATTTTTTTTTGGCAGCAACTGCTTAAAACTCATGTTAGACATATTGTGAGTGGATTTTTTTTCCCAGATGTATTGCAAATAGTTGGTGTTTGTTAACAGAGAGCCAATTGATTGGAACCTCTAATGAGGAAGAGGAAAATTAAGAAAATGATGAAATTGGTTCCTGATATGAAGCTGATATTGGCATAGATGATGTGCGTGGACATACTCCTAGGTTGTTCAGAGCATACGACAAGCATGACGATGCCTTTTATTGCTGTACCTCGATATGTAGAAAGCGAACTAGCTTTGTCTAGTTATATCTCACCTGCTGTTACGTTCATCCGAATTAACACTGATATTACCCGTTTGAACTGAAGGGGGAACCGTGCAGGTGTCGCACCAATAATGCCAAAGGTCACGAACTGCTGGGCAATTTGAATTTGCCTTACATGTTGTAGACAATTGCCAGGAAAAATTGATGAAATGGTCATTATAAGCTTGCTTCATTTTTTTACTGAAAGCAGGTCCTTTTGAGATCTTCAGCTTTTCTATTTTTTTGTATGTTGAGGAACATGTTTGATTAACCCCCCAAATTCTGACACAAGGATTAACTGATTTATATTTCCTTTGCTTTTGCTTAATTGTTTTTTTTCTGACTATTGTAGACTGTAGTTAAACGAATGATATATAGCCAGTGCCAACAAAGTGGAATTGCACAGCTATTTTTTGGATAGAAAATTGGTCATTAAGAGTACTTTTGGTAGCCATTTTGTTTCCAAAAATAATTTTTTTCTCAAAAGTGATTATTTTTTATTTTGTTCCCAAAAACAATTTCTAAGCATTTGAAAGTGTTTGATAGCTATTCAAAAATTGTATTCCCAAAATAAAATTGCATTCGATAGGACTGTTAATTTTTTTAATTCTTTTAATTTTTAATACTTTTATTATATTTATCTTTTTTTCTTTTTTTCTTTTTTTCTTTTTCTTGCTCCTTCTTTGTGGCCAGTTGCTGGCCACAACAATAGCCATTGACCGACTGGGCGAGGTTAGTCAAGCTCATCGGAGACTCACCTAGTGACTCACAAGCCTCGACCTCGCCTAGGCAATGCGAGAATATTGAATTGTAGTGGCAGGATCTATTGGTGGAGGCAACCAATGTCCCCTCCTATTTCCTTGCAACACATGTCCTTGATGGACACTGTCAGTGATATCAAATTGTCACAAGAGTGATGGAAGATATTTTCCCCTTAATTTAGTTTTTCGGTTATATGCTATCGTGTGTGTATGGAGTCCTTTTTCTGCCGGCTATTGAAAGCTCATTATTTCGAAGTTTCTTGTACTTTATTAGGTGTCAGCAGAAGATTGCTCAGCTAACTTTAGAGCTCTCCAGAAGATCTCGCTAAAAGTAACACATAATTACAAGGCCTCGGAAGGTTGTGAGAGGTTCTCTTATCCTACATTCTTTTACAGTTAATACTAAATTTCGGTCGTAACCCAATGGACAGACATTAGACAAGGAAAAAGTTGTACAAGTTGGGACACATTTTGGATAGATAATAGGATGATATGCTGTCTAGGAATCAGGATTTTGTTGGTGTTCCTACCCCCACTAATAACTTTCCATTGTCATGATATGAGTGGTGGATAAGTCGGCAAGTTTGTTCCAACACTCGCTATTAGGGGAAAGAAATCTCAGGGGACCAACACAAAGACAAGTTAGTTATTTTAATGCGTAGAAGCTGTTAGTATAGCGATATATATTTAGGAAAAGCTTGGAAATTTTCCAAAACGTTCCACAATGCGCTTCCTTTTTGCATACACCTTCCTACTGGTTCTGCCTGGAAAAGTATATTTCCGCCGCAAAGGCTTTCTGCTTTCTGATTTTATATTTCGGGATTCATGCTCGCTTTTTCATTCAATTTGATTTGATCCTCCTGACTGAGTCTTCTCTATTCGATGTGTTTATTGCCCCAGAATTCTGCATTCATTGTCCCCGGAGGCCACAATTGCATTGTTCCTTACAATAGTTTAATGGGTAAATACTTAGTGGGGGTGTATTATATGTCCCTGTAGTAGCTTTCATGAAAGCAGGAGTCATCACATTCTTCATTATGAAGGTTTTTAGTGAGGTTTCACGGGGGAAAAGGTATCCACGTCTCCTTTAGCTTTTTCCAGGTATATTGATATTGGGGATATTAGGGTTCCTTAACCATGAGGATATTGATTAAGGTTGAAAGATATGATTGTACACTCAAGAGGATGATTGGGTGCTTAAGTGATGGATGACATGGAAAAATAATTGCATTATGGTTTGTGCCATTGTATTGGATGCTCCATTGGATGAGCGTGTAAATGAGGTGCTTTTGGGACTAGTGCTCTACATTTTCTTTTTTGTGGTCCTTAAATTTAGGTGACTGTGGATGGGATTTTCTTTTTCCAGATTTGATTCTTGCTTTTAGGCCCTTCCACAATAGACTTCTTCAGGAAGTCACGATCGCGTAGGCAGTTTTACTGTTGGCTGCTTAACTTAGATTTGGGATGTTCACGGGCTTGGGAAATTTGTTTGCCAGAGGGGCCAAAAATATTATGGCATACTCATTTTAGCGGTGAACAAAGTGCTAGCTGCTGCAGAGAAAACGCATTAGCACATGTTTGTTCATCTGTTTTTTCCCTTCCAGTCTAGGTTGCACTATCTCGTCCAGCTTAGTTAGCGTAATAAAATCGACGCTTGGATATCTCAAGCTGATCGATGGTCGATAACAGATATGGTGGCCTCTGGGCTCTGCCTCAGAACCAATGTTGCTGCTTATGACATCACTTCTCGCCGGCGTGTGTTCTGGTCCAGGGGACAAACTTTAGAGTTACCATGAGTTTAGAAGGCTTTGTCATGTGGTATCTCTACATTTACTTTCGAGAGGTGATTGACCGTGCAAGCTTAAAATCTTTCCATGGTTTTAGAGCCTTAGTTTCTCGGTGCTTTAATTTTGTTTTCGAGCCTACAATGTGCTTTGGTCAGGGAAGAGGATTTGGTGCTGTGACTTTGTTCTGTGTCGTCATAGCTCTTGGTGTTCTAGTAGTATTTGCTTTTAATATCATCTTCTTATGGATTGCCGTGGTGGAAACATTTGGCGAACGAGATCTGATGCGCAATATTGTATACAGAACGTGTTTGTGCCGGCCAGGTTGCATGTACCTGGATAAGATTTTTCATTGTGCTGGGTGCATGGCAACTAAGGTTGGAGCGTGCTTACTCTCGGCCAAAAGAGTGGGGTTGGACCGTTGGAAGGTGCTTTGAATATTGTAAGTATGGTTTACAAGTGTTCTGTGTGGTCATAGCTTTTGGTGTTCTAGTAGCATTTTCTTTTAATATCACCTTCTTATGGATTGCTATCGTGGAGACATTTTGCGAACGAGATCTGATGCGCAATATTGTATACAGAACGTGTTTGTGCCGGCCAGGTTGCATGTACCTGGATAAGATTTTTCATTGTGCTGGGTGCATGGCAACTAAGGTTGGAGCGTGCCTACTCTCGGCCAAAAGAGGGGGATTGGATCGTTGGAAGGTGCTCTGAATATTGTAAGTATGGTTCACAAGCACAATAAATTGCCGTGCTGTGAGAAGGAAAATTCAAAGAATTTTGAAATTGGGTGACTGAATTTTGAAGAGATTTCTGGTGTTTGATGCTAAATAAAGTTCAAGATGTGTGAAAAGGAAAAATTTGGAAAAGAAAAACAGAAATTAAAAAAGTCTCTCATACTGATTATTTATCTTGTTAAAATATTCCTCTAGAGTCTACAAGATGCTGTTGGACCGGGCTCTCTAGACCACTCATGAAGCTGTCCATTGATGTCCAATGATCTGCGCGAACACTCTGGGCTTAATATATCATTGGCAATAGTCTAGTAGCTCATTAGGGAAGCCATTAGAAGCAAAGTTGTTTATGTTATCCTGCATTCTTTTGACGGAAGGAGCTTACCAATTGGATGAAAATACATGTGGTACGATGACCCCTTTTGATCGACCAATAATGGAAAAAGAAGGAGAGGGTCCTCCGGATGCGAGACTAACGTGTCTGGTGCGGAGTTAAAGGCCATCCCAGGTGCGCTGGAGTGCACAGAAAAGCAAAGATAAAAATGTGCAAGGCAGGGTGCCTCTATCGTGGTACCTCACTATGGTGGTCGCGTATCGGGATTGTGATCTTGCTCATTAAACGTGGCCAAATTCGTGGTTCAAAATCCTTCGAAAAGATGCAGCCGCACTCATTGTCCCGCGGACATCTTTTCAGCGTGATATCACATTGTTACGTCACGTCGACATGTTTTCTGTTGCCTCACTTTCTCTTTCATTTTGCCGTCTTTTTGTGAAATGTGGTATAATCCATGAAAGGTGCATATCATTCTATTCCGAAAGTCGAATAACCAATTTTCCCCTAAAACTTTATCTAACCTCAGGATTGTGTCCACGATGTGTACCAATCATATAAAACTTAATTACTAGGCATTAGCAATATGTTCTAACCAAATCATCTCCACATGAATTTACATGTTAAAGCCTGTATGATTACTTTGGCCATGTGTATGGGACTTCTGTGTTGTCTAAACTATGTAAAATTGGAAGTCAATCGAGTTAAGTATGAGCTATCTGAGCATGACCCATGGGAAATTGGCTCCATATCTGTTTTTGAATGAAGTCCATCTATTGCTCAACTAGCAAGATTTGTTTTCCTTCAAAGTTTGTACCTGTTGATAATCTGGTCCATATATCCCATGAAAGCAAAGTATCAAGTACTCCATCCTACCTTATTTCTAGTATACTTTATTCATCTGATAAACAATGCTTTGGCCAAGTTGGTCTCGTGTATATTTTGCATTTCAAAATGAATTAGAGTTAAATGTAAATGGGATAACTCAATCTAGTTTGAATGTCTATCGCGTCGTTGAGTCGTAGTATAGTCAAACAGACTTGATAATGAATTATTTGAGAATGTATTGCATCACTTTATAAATTAATTTCACGATTCCAGCGATTCTGGAGAAGAAGTAAACATGAAGAGGTGAGGACATAACCCTGGTTAAAGAAACTAACTGGACATTTAACCCACAATCACTTTCCACGTACTCTATAAATACAAACTATTCTGGCATGCCATCCTCACTCGAAAAACGTCCATCTCTAGACAATTCAGAGGGCGGTCTTTCTAAAGATCAGCTTTAATCAAAATCTCTCTCTTTCTCTCTCTCTCTCTCTCTCTCTCACATTTTCCATATTTATCAACAAAGTTAATAATGATGAACTTCCTCTTGCTGGTAAAACTCACTTTCTTGTTGATTTTCTCCTCTCTTATGGTAGGCCAATCTTCATATCTTCCACTTATTCTCTCACTACTCTCTCTCTTCCCTTCCTTGTTGCACTACTTTTTGGTCCCCGGTGGATTTGCATGGAGGAATCACCGCCATGAAGGTCACTCGAAGCTCAAGGGACCAATTGGTTGGCCTTTTGTGGGAAGCATGCCTCAAATGGCTTCTTCACTCGCTCATAGAAAATTAGCATCCATGGCAGCTTCACTTGGTGCGAAGAGCCTCATGGCACTTAGCCTCGGCCCGACCCCGGTAATCATTAGTAGTGACCCCGACACCGCCAAGGAAATCCTCCACCACTCATCCTTCTCGGACCGCCCCGTGAAGGAATCGGCCCGCTCACTCATGTTCGAGCGGGCCATCGGGTTCGCCCCCTTGGGGACATATTGGCGTCACCTTCGCTGGGTTGCGGTGAGCCACATGTTCTCCCCGAGGAGGGTCGGTGGCTTTGCGGAGCTCCGGGGGCATATAGCCGAGGAAATGTCGGCGAGGGTGTGGAGGGAGATGGGAGAGAGAGGGTTTGTGGAACTGAGAGGGGTATTGCAAGGGGGCTCTCAGAGGAACATGTTGGTGAGTGTGTTTGGGAGTGAGATAGGGTTGGAAAGAGAGATGTTGTTGAGCAATATGGTCAGTGAAGGGTATGAGTTGATAGCGAAATTCAACTTGGAGGACCATATTCCGCTGAGGTTCTTGGACTTTCACGGCGTGAAGAGAAGGTGCCGTGAACTTGCCACTAAGGTCAAGAGCGTGGTGGGTCAGATCGTTGAAGAAAGGCGAAGAGGTGGGGATTTTCATGGCGGCAATGATTTTCTCAGTGCCTTGCTATCTTTACCTCAAGAGGACCGGCTGAGTGATTCTGACATGGTTGCTGTTCTGTGGGTAAGGATGAGTTCAATTCCTCGATTGTTACATATTTTCGACTGCTCTTGCTTCCAGGTTCATTGCACAAGAAAACTCATCGTACGATCTGATGCATAAGCTCTGAGTTAACTGAATTTGATGGGCCATGTTTAGATATAATGAAATTCACGCGACACTCGCAATAGACTCGATATAATATTGTTGTTTTTAGTGCATGTGCAAGCAAAGGCAAATAATTACTCCTTTCTTGCACTTAAGTAGATGACAAGAAAAATGAAGAATCGTGCAAAAAAAGGCTCCGCCAAAAAATCATAAAGGTATAAATAGTACATGGCATATGTGTGTAACTATTACATTCCACTAGAAGTTTTAATCATTTTGTCCATTTAGACTCAAAAGTTTACATACTTTAAGAGAAGCTATAGTAAAAATCAGTCAATATGCATTGAGCACGGTAAACTAATTGATGTGACCTTTTAAAGTAGTTTTTGCTTTATGTAAATATTGTCACTCATATACTTTGACCTTTAGTTAGCTTGTTTTGTGCCGAAACTTTTAGTTAGCTTAAATGAAATTTATGGATGTTATCCTCTACATTTGCATGTGACTTTTTTATGTCTTTGAAATTTAAACTTAGAATGATATTTTTCATTTATAATTTTTTTAAATAAAAGTAGAAGTTGAGTGACTTCAACCGGGCCATAATCTCTCGATAAACTGGTTTTGAACTTCCTATGTTTACCCAATTTCACAAGTAAATCACTGTACTCATATATTTATCGTTTATAATTAATTGAACACTCGAAAAACGCATTTAGGCTCTAAAGAAAATCGCCAATAAATAAAAAGGGAAAAGAAAAGGACCTTTACAACTCACGGAATCTCCTTTTTTTCCAAAAAGAAAATTTGAGTGATGCCAAAGATGTTGAGATTTTTAGGTAAAATGAGTCCATAAAATGATGTGGAAAAATATAATAGGTAATAGAGTTGCATATTCGAGCGTGCAATAAGCGCACGACAAATCATCATATAATTCTGGAAATCAATCTTCTATAGTAATTATGTATCTGTATAACTTTTCAAAAGAATAACTCGCAAAATCAATTGCTTTGAGGCATCATTCGATTGGTTGACCAATGATTGACGTTACATGCTCCCTTTAGCTTTCTTTCTTTAGAATGAAAAGACTCCTCGTGTCTAGCGTCCATTGTTCTTCGTTGGTTCTTGAGACTTTCCGCTTTATAAGCTCTGGTTTTCTTGTTTACAAGCATGGAATTGTACGTGTATATAATCTTTAATCATGAAGTCAATTCAAAATCCGTTCTAAAGGCAAGTGAAAAGCTTTTGTAGGCCCTTCTTTTAGGGGAGATGCCATAATAGGGTCGAGACAGAATCGTTTCGATAAGACACCACTCACCGTGAATGTCTGTCCTCTCGTACGTAGGTTGTTTAGAGGCACTCGATAGTTATTTCCAAAAGTTATCCTAATGTCCTTTCCAGAAGTTATTAACACATTTGTCTTACCGTTTTAATTCCTGTGAAAAAATAGCCTCAGTCTAGGTTTGACATGGTGTAACAACGAGCGGAATCTTGATATTTTAGAAAAATCATAATTGAATTTGAATTATATATTTTTAACTTGGTCTTATAGATCAACCCACTTAAACAAGAGGTTTGCAAATTCAAGTTCATAATTCTAGCTGTGAACTTTCCCTATTTTCTCCCGAGAAAGATTTCGGGGAAAATTAATAGGCATACTTTGCCCCCACCCCCCTCTCTCTCTCTAGGTAGGTCATTATTTAAATCATACAATGAACGAAAAAGTAGTACGCTTTTGAGAGCCAGGGTCCAGCAAAGATATTTCTACCGCCTCCCAATAATAATAGATGAGAAAGAATGTTGATATTTATGTCCAACTAGACAGGAATGTTGAAGTTTAGCATGTCATGTCAAATGAAAATAGTGTTAATAATCAAGGATTCATAGTTTGCAATTCATCATAGGAGATGATATTTCGTGGAACGGATACGGTGGCTATTCTTCTTGAGTGGATCATGGCGAGAATGGTTCTGCACCCAGAGATCCAAGCTAAAGTCCAACAGGAGCTCGACGCGCATGTTGATCAAGATCGGCATGTTCAAGATTCAGACATCCCGAACCTGCCTTACCTCCAAGCCATAGTGAAGGAAGCCCTTCGGATGCACCCTCCGGGTCCACTTCTCTCGTGGGCCCGCCTGGCAGTCCATGATGTCCACATAGGCAAGACCTTTGTCCCGGCCGGCACAACGGCGATGGTCAACATGTGGGCAATAACCCACGACCCGATCATATGGAAGGACCCGTGCACCTTTAGGCCTGACCGGTTCATCGAGGAGGATGTGTCGGTCATGGGCTCGGACATGAGGCTCGCCCCGTTCGGCGCGGGTAGGAGGGTGTGCCCCGGCAGGGTTATGGGTTTGGCTGTGGTGCAACTGTGGCTCGCACGGCTTCTTCATCAGTTCAAGTGGGTTCCGACAAAGCCCTTGGATCTTTCAGAATGCTTGAGGCTTTCCTTGGAGATGAAGACCCCATTGGTTTGCCGTGCCATCCCTCGTCTCGAATCAGTCACCTCATGAAGTATCTTTCAATGTGGTCCTAAATATATGAGAGATATCTCAATAGTGAGCATAATATACTAAGATGTGAAAATTAGTACTGAGATGTACTTTTGTGGTAATCCTTTTAAGCAAATTGTAAATTAACTTGTTAAGTTGATAATATATTATAGTTTGGTAATCAGGATCATCCAGTCACATTGCATGGATGCATATCAAACTAAGTTTCCAACCCACATTTCCAACTACCCAAATGGAATTAGTTTATAAACGCTCAAGCTAGACTTCCTATGATGTCAAAGATGGATCGCATGAGACTTATGCATCATACAGTCCACCGACGAGGGATTGGAATCTTGTCAAGCTAAAGACTTAAATTAACTCTTATTACTTCAAAGAACAGTGATAAAACATCGAAGGACAACACATGGTCAAGTAAACAAGTCCCCAAGGCCTCGAGCCACTCGGTCGAGAAGACCTAATACAGGACATCGATTTCAAATGTATTGATAACACATAGATCGAGAAAAGTCGTCCCATAAAAAGAAAAAACTTCTACTATTCTAGGATTTATCCAATATCCTTCAAAATGATTCCTTTATCCTTTACTTCTCAATTAAGATTCATATGTTCCCTAGTGACATTAATGGTTGTATAGCACGTAGTGTGATTTCACGTTCATATATATATAGCACGTAGGGGGGCTTCATCATATGAACGCGACAAGAATATGCTTCTGGGATGAATCATTGGCTACCTCGTTAAATCCATGTTGCATGATATAGTAAAGGGCATTAAAGAAAGAGCTCGTGCTTGATGATGGTGAATTGAAAGGTGGTGAATTGCGGATATACATGCCGCCTAAAGTTTTGGCTTTTGAAGGTCCAAATCCACCATGTTTTTTTTCTTGTTCTTTTGCCCACCCTCCCCTCTCTCTTCCCATAGGCAGCGTAAAAGGCGAAGCCCTTTAACCTTTAATTAGCAATAATATAATCCAATTAACAAGCTTAATGCTCCATTAAAAAAAAAATTGTACTTGTTAGCAATGATTTTGGCCTTATTTTATAAAGCGACGAACCAGCTGGAGGCATCTTCCAAAAGTTGAGTGCCCGACTGATGTGGTGTTGTTTGTCCGCGACTGGGCCACCTGGAAAATGGTGAATACAATAAGAAGCTGAATGGACATGGGGGCTGTACGTTGGAATTGGACTGCAAGGGCTACAAATTGTACCTCGTTCGATCCCATATCTAGCTGCCTTTTACTATGTGTGTGTTTGCAAGGCTTTTCCCCTCAATTTGTGGTCCTCGTTACCCGCCTAATCACTTGTTTTTTTTTTTTTGGTAAAAACACCTAATCACTTGTTTCGATGCATCTTACAAACAAATCTTCGAGCTTGATTTGTAGTAATGTGAAATCTTGTTTTCTTTCGATTGATGCGCCATGAATCGCTTTCAAATCTATTTCTCCATTGATATTTGATGCGACAAGTTTTGTTAGAACTTGCTATGCACGTTAGAAAAAAAAGTTTGCAATCATGACCCCATATGGACTGAACTGGGATATTTTACAAAAAAAAAAAAGTACTTAGCAAAGAAATATCAAATTAGGTCACGGGTTAGGATATATACAAACTCTCTCTCTCTCTCTCTCTCTCTCTCTCTCTTAGATATATGCATGCAAAGTCTTTTGATGCTAGGTTAGGCCCACGAGACTAAGTTGTGGATCTGACAGTGAGATTGATTCATTCACGGGCCCATTGTATAAACCAATATGCATCGACCGCGCTTGGCCCGATCCTGCTTTGTTCCCTGTTGAAGGATCCAAGTGTAAAAAAGCTTATGATCGTCAAATACCCCATTTAATTGGGGTGCATGTTCATCACTCCGGTGTATAAGCAAATCATGTTCTAAAGATTGCTCGTGTAAAGAATAGTTACCGTTGTCGGTGTATCGCATAAAAGCCGTTTATCTAAGGATGCATTTATTTGGTTATGATAGACGAAAATGCTTTTCAGGAAATCAATTTCCTTGAAAATGGTTAATTCTTCTTTATTTGGTGATATGTAATCAAAAACATTTTCTAATTTTTTTATCTCATTTGAAAAATGATTTCAATTTCATAACTTTATCTCTAGTAAAAAACAAAATGAAATTTTTAAATATTATTTTTTATTCTTTTTCCTTTCCCTTCTTCCTCCGCATGGTGCCACATTGTGAAGTGGATAGGGCTTATGCTTTGCCACAGAGGAGGAGGAGGCTGGCTCGCACCTATGGCAAGTTGCCAGCCACTGCCAAAGCTTGGCGACTAGCAAAGGAAAAGGGATAAAAAAAAAAAGTAAAATTAAATATTAAAAAATTCAAGATAGGTAATTCCAAAAAGTATGTTCACATTTTTAGATTTATAAGGTTTTTTTTGGTCAAAAGTAACATTCCATTCATTTTCATAAAATAAAAAAACATAAAAATAAAAACAAGAGAGAAATAACACGAGCCAACTGAAAATCAAAACAAATTCCAGACAGTTTCAAAGCAAAATAAACTTGAGATAATAAGATGAATCATAATAGCAAAGTTATGGGTCATACGCTCAATTTGCGGATCTACAATTTTTTCAAACTAAAATAACTTATCACTAAATCTATCCTTAGTAATAGTTATGCACACGTTGAGAACTCCATCTTTTGCTATGATTTTACCTTTCGGTCCCCAAGACGATCATCACTCAGAGTAAAAAGGTTAATTGAGCACAGATTTGATTGTGAAAGCAAAACCCTCGTGAAGCTCCTTTGATCTCTTGCCAAACTAGACTATGGCCCCGTTTGGTTCAGCATTTCCAATGGCCTTTCGGGGCTGAAAGCCCATTGAGAAAAAATTTAAATGTTTGGTTCAGCATTTGAAGTGTCATTGGCCAAATGCTAGCATTTGAAATGCTAAAAGCCCAAAGCAGGTGGGGACCTACTTTGGATTTTCAGCATTTCAGAAATGCAAGTCCACCTCTACTATTCATCCGTTGACTTATTCTTTTTTTTTTAAACCGATCATTTTCCCCACACCCCAACCGCCGTTAATCGGCGCGGAGTTTCATCGGATTTTATTTTTATTTTTTTAAAAAATAATAAAAACCCTTTGCAAATGTTGGGTTCACCTTTTTTTTTTTGTCATTTTTATCTTTTGACAATCAATGGTCAAACTTTTTATCAATACAATAGAATGATAATTAATTAATGAAGATGATTAATACTACAATAATTAAAAAAATTATTCAAAGTTGAAAACAAACATAAAAGAACCTTAGGCCAAAAGTTGAACTTTGCATCTAATCTATAATCAAATTCTTTTAATATAAATTTTAAATAGATTTACTAATATATATCTTTTACATTACTCTCAACATGAAAATGTAAAAGGTTATATAGTCATTATTTCTTTTTTACAATTTTAAAAATACTAAAACTAAAAAACTTAATTTGGTCACACTAAAGGGCTTTTCAAATATATGTTTACCAAACAGTCTTGCATTTCCCTAAAACATTTTTCAGTTATAGTTTACCAAACAGTCTAGCATTTCGAAAAACTCATTTACCTCAAAGGTATTTGTATTCTCTCGATGACATTTCCCTAAAACTGAACCAAACGGGCCCTATGTACCAACAAAACCCAAGGGATGCAAAACCCTAAATATATACACACAAAAATTCTCAAATTTAGACTAGATCGGGATAAAAACCTTCTCAAAATGGGAAAGAAAACATTCTAAATCTAAATTAGATCACAAGAAAAAAGCTTCCCAAATAGCAGGAAGCAAGGAAACCCATCCGCAAGCTCTCTCTTCTCCTCTCCCTCTTATTTCCACACAACATTCTTCTTCAACCTCCATGGAAAGGAGGGTTTGAGCTAAGATTTCTCCCTCCCCTCCTTTTTTTTTAGATTTAGGAATTCGTTTTTCTTAATTTTAAACATAAATATTTCATTGACCATAAAGTGTTTTCAGTTGATTAATTATTTTTAGTGAACCAAATGGGTGAAAGTGCAAAAAATTAATTTATGGAAAACACTTTTACTCAAATAAATGCACCTTAGTATTTATGAAAATCATTATATTCTCGACTGAGGTCAGGGCTAAAAATAATCCTCTCTTTTTGCATGTTTATTATCATTTTGTATCTTTTTTTTTTTAATCTAAAACACATCTTTGCATAGCAGCCTTAATCCTACCACTTAAAAAGACCAGATTAAACCCTTTTAAAAAGAAATATTCTCCTAGTAATATCGAACAACATCTTGCGCACCCCTAGCCAATAAAGCCCAATCTCCTTGCTGCTCACCACCACTCACCACTTCTAGTCACTACGGGTGCGTTTGGCTGCACCCTATTTCTGTTCCCAGGAACAGAAATTTCTGTTTTTTTGTTCATGGGAACATAAAAGGAACAGAAACGCGTTTGGGTGCGTTTCTGTTCCTTTTTTGTTCTTTTGTTCCCAGGAACAAAAAAGAAACAGAAACAAGAAACACAAAAAAGTTGTTTCTTGTTTCTGGAACAAAATCTAGAAACACTTCTCTTTTTTATTTTTTTTCTTTTCTTCTTCTTTTTTCTTTCTTTTTTCTTTGGCCGGCTGCCTCGCCTGGGGCCGGCGAGCCTCGCCGTGGCTGGGCGAGGTCGCCGGCCCTCGCCGGCCATGGCCGAGGCCGGCGACTGGCCAAAGAAGAAAAAAGAAAAAAAAGGAAAAATAAATAAAAAAAATAAGAAAGAAAATAGAAAAATATTAAAAAATATTAAAAAATTAAAAGAAATAAAAAATTATACAAATTTACCAAACATGTTTCTATTCTTTTTATATTTCTGGAACAGATTTACCAAACGCATTTTTTTGTTCAAAAATTATTCCCTGAAACAGAAACATTTTTTTCTATTTCTGTTCCCAGAAACAATTTTTAAACAGAAACGTTACCAAACGCACCCTATGTGTCGTGTCCGGTTGCCTTCGACGATCGTCCTCCTCGTCCTAGGCACTTTTCTCTCCCCTCCACCCAATGCATCGCCGCGAAGCTAAACAACTCATCAGTTGCACGGGAGACCATGGGCGGGTTTGGTTCAATTTCGCAAATGGACTTTGGGTGTAATATGAATATTGAAGGTCAAAGCTCTTTAGGAAAATGCTAATTGTGTTTGGTAAAAATTCATTACAAATGAACATTAATTTCAAGTAATTGTTGGCTAAAAAAAATAATTTACAATGTGCTTTGGCTATATGATACACATTTTTTTATTAAAACATAACTCGAACCCTTTGCCAAAACAAGTGAAGGGCTACAACCGCCGATAAGCTGGATCTGGCTTTGGTGGCTGTTGACTGAGGTCACCTAACCTCGGGTGATCTTTAGCAAGAGTCATGCGACCTAGGCGAGGGCTACCAAAGGTTGTACAACATCAAGTGATCCCAAGCGATGAACTAGGGACCGTTGCCTGGGGTCACACACCTTTGGTAGAAGTCGCCTGGGTCACGCGACCCTCACCATCCCTTTGTTGGCTAGATCCGGCCTTGTGTGACAACCCTCGCATGTATAATATGGACAATTACAAGGAGGGGCAAAACCCAAAAAACTAAAAAATTGGTGAAGGCAGTTTGGGAAGGAAAAAATATTTCAATCTATTTCATCATTCTATAAATGCTATTTTAAAATGTTGGATGGGAGTAGCATTGGGCTTTCCGAATTCCCAATGTCACATCTGAACGAAAGTTATATCAAAATACTTACCAAATACTCCATCATTTCTTCAATTAATAGTCTAGGAAGTATAAACACTTTCCGAGAGTCTTCATGTCGTGTCGGACACTCAGACACGTGTTTGACACATCCAACACTGAAAATCTGACATTTGATTAACTCTCTTAACATTATTTGACACGTGATTCAGACACGCATGGAGTTAATTTTAAAGTTTTTTAATAAACGAGGGGTTAAAATGTAAATATGTAATAATAATAATAATAATAATAATAATAATAATAATAATAATAAAGGGGACAACAAGAAAATTTAGTATTCTCTTCTCACGACACACAATCCCCCCAAGTTTTTCTTTTCTCTTTGCTTCTGATATGCTCTAACAAGTGAGTTCAAAATGTGGATTGCTCTTATTTTTTCCTTTAAGTTTTATTGATCACTGGAATGTCATTGAATTTGTCAAATTGAAACAATGAATTATATTAATAAATAATAAATTAATATTTTTAGTGTAAACCCCAATCTAGACTTTTTATTATTATTTATCTATCGACAAATTTGAATCAAATTAATTTGATTGAAATAATTATAAAAAATGATAATTTATCATGTATACATAAAAATAATGTGTACCAATATGTCGAAATTCTTTATTTAAAAAAAAAAATGTATAAGCATATTGTGTCATTTATGTCACGTCATGTATCGATATGGTTGCTATTTAGGTGGTAGTAGAGGTTGAAAGTTATTAGGAAAAGTAGAAAATAGATAAATAAATCTCATAGGAGGAGGTCACCGTATGATGGCGATAGCGAGACTACACACCAAGCGCGGGCTTCGCGAGTAGGCAGCAGCCGTTGTCACGGGCCCTTCAAGTCGGTTCAACGGGAGGTCAATCGGGACACGCGTCCACGGGATCCCAGCGCGTGACGTCCGACCGAGGCCTCCGAGCGCGTCGGGCTGCCTCCGTATACGGACAGTTTCTCAAAATTCTGGAAAAATCGCATCTACATTTTGAAATTCCCTCTCCGTGTGAAAACCCGGAAAAAAAAGCGAACCGCGATCTACTCAAATTCAACGCTCATCCACCTCCGTTCGGACAAACAAACAAAAAAAAATAAAAAAATAAAAAAGATTAAAAAAAGATAAAATTTCATTTCCGCCCCTCTCTCTCTCTCTCCCTCTCCCTCCCTCTGGTTTTTTCGTTTCCCTCTCCTTCGTCTCTTTGGAGGGAAAAACTTCGGGAAATCCAAATCGAGCAAGCCTCCTCTTTCCGCTCACTCTGTTCCTCTACTGGCTAGGGCTTCCGGCTCGGCTCCAGCTCCGCGTCCCTCGCTCGCTTCCGGCGCCGGCGGAACTGAAATCGCTCCGGCTTTCTCCGGCAGGGGGGCGGCCTTCTCCGGCTTCCCGGTCCTCGTGGTTTTGTACTCCTTTCGGCCTCCGAGCACGGCGATTCTGGCGATCCGAGCGCACGTCGGCTCAGGTTCGCCGCTCTTTTCAGCTGCCGCTTGCGCGTTTTTTCTTCGTGTTTGCGTCGGTTGCGACGGTTGGGGGATTTCGCTGCCGCGCGCGATTTGGCTCGGAGCTCGGCGATCTGGTCGGGCTCGTTCTTCGTTTCCGCTGTTCGAGTTCGATGCGGGGGTTGTGTGATCGAATTGAGGCTGGTTTAGCTGGAAATGAGAGAGTTTGGAGCTGCATGCTTCGAGCTGTCGCGAGAGTGTTCGGTGTCCTGTCGCCTAGGGTTTCGGTTGTAGCTTACTGTGGAAACGCCGAGCTGAGCAATTGCCTGCTCGCGTGCTTGAGTTTTAGATGCGTCGAAGCTGACTCATTTTGAATTCGAGGCGAGTGGTCGACGTGTTCCGGATGGAGAGACTTGGTTTGGGCAGGCTTTGTGGCTTGTTTCCCTTCTAACGTTCAACATCTTTGTCGAATATTTATTGATATTTCTTGTTGATCTGGTAATCTAAGTTCGTTATTTGAGCTCGGAGAACCTTGTCAACCTGGTTTTATGTAAGCATCTCTGTCATGTACCGTGTGGTGTATTCTCAATAACTTCCACCTATCGATTAAACTGTTAGTTAAAAAAATGCTATTCTTGACCGTGCTATGGACTGTTAGTTACATGTCAATACCTTGCTTCTAAGGAATGTTCACTTCTTGCTACTTATGATATAATCGTATCATTTGGAATATTTGTTGGAGATAATTATTGCAATGGAAAAATTGTTTGTGCTAAGGAGCCATTTCTTTTTATTTCATTCAAGTTCTACAGTTCCAGCAGCATTAGGATACCTAAACTGTGAACCCCTTGACCTTTGTTGGGTTTCACCCGAAACTTGTGGTCGTGCTATGACAAGTACCTTTAATTCTCTCAATTTTACACTTTGAGTCTGTTTTGTCTCCCATCCTAGCAATTGTGAGCCATTTTACCCGCCTAGGGTATCTATTTCACAGAAATTGTCTTTTAAGATATAAGAAAGTGGGAGGCAGATTATTGTTTCTCTTTTGATTTTATTGTGGAGAAGGGCTGAAGTTTTCCATATCCTTATCTAATCTTGCGTTTGACAATTGATATATCGTCAATTGTTGCAGTTAGTAGTTTTCGCAAGATTCTTCGGACCCAACCAATACAGCACTTATTTCTTAAGTCTGGGAACGGAGGAGACTGTTTCTCAAGTATTTTCTCTAAGGTGGAAGTGGCATATCACACTGGGGAATTCTACCTGGTATGACGATGCAAAACAAGAGAAAAGGATCTGCAAGAATCGCTGCTAGAGATCATGCCAGTCCTAGAGTATCAAGATCTCAGAAGTCATCTTCTGAAAATGCGCAAATAGCTGATAAGAAAGCATCGCAGCTGATTACATCCTCGCCTAGAAGGCAACGGAACTGTAAGTTGTCCTTGTTTACCTGCTGCGTGGTTAAGAAGGTACAAGGTTGCCTTGAGTTTGGATGTTGTGTCTATTGCCTTATAAATGAATTTAATTATGTGAATTATCTCTGGCCAATTGATAGAGAAGAGATTCCTTTTCAAAGTTTTACTTGTGATTTGAGAGCTATGGTGAACACCCTTTGCAATTGGATTAAAATAACTCATTTCATATCTTCTCATCAGTTTGCAGTGTTTCTATTCAAGAAGTATTAGTCATATCACATCCAGTAAAAACACAATGGAAGAATGCCGCTGTTAAAGAGAATAAAATCACCATTCAGTATTATCATAAGGTTACTTCCTGTAGAAACACTGCCGTGCTACAACAGAAAAGGAAAAGATGCTGCATGATCCTTGTATATTTGATTTATTCAATTATGAAATTTTTTTTACTACTTATGATCCTTGTATATTTGTTTTGTTATTTTATACCTACACTTATCTAGTAAGATCGATTTGGTTGGTGTATAGTGATTATGCAGTGTATTGATAACATTTTTGTTGAGTTCATTACTTGTTATAAAACTTTGAGGAATTAAATACACGTGCATTGAGAAATAGCACACTGTTAAAGATGACTAATATATATTTAAAAGACAGCGAAGCAGTCTTTAAAGTTACACCCTGTGCAGACATCTTATAATACCATTAAATCACCAATGTTTCATTACCAAATTGTTGTTAATCCAATCAAATTATGTAATGTAAAGTATCTTGATTTTAATAATTTGTTCCGGATTGTGGATATTATGGTCATGCGATGTGGTGTTTTTGAACATTAAGGCAACGTGTTTAAATGGTTCACAGAGTGAGTCCACTTAAGAGTAACAAGGCTCAGATGTGGTTGTGGTTTGCAAACTTCTAGGCTATCCTTTAAAGTTGGGAAAAATGCATCGAAAGTCCTAATCTTGTGTACGAAATGCAATCAAGTCCTAAATCTTTCAATTGGTTCAATTAAGTCCTAAACATTTTTCAAAAAATGCAATCAAGTCTTGTCAAAGTGGCATTTTCAAATTGCACTTCTGAATAAGTTTTATAACTTAATTGCTCTTTTCAATGAATGTTTAGGATTGAATTGAACCGATTAAAAGGATTAGTATTCAATTGCACTTTTTGATAAAGGGTTTGGACTTAATTGGACCAATTGAATGGTTTAAGATTTGATTGCATTCTGTACATAAGGTTTAGGACTTGTGGTGCAATTTTCCCCTTGAAAGAACGTAGTACTTGTAGTTGCTAGCAACTACATCACAATTTCTTTCATAAAGTTATAGAAGGAGTCTGTTTTATATTAAAATCATCATGGCACTAACTTTGTGTTCCATGTTTATTCACTCAAGCATCAGCCTTGTCAGCTAATGTACTCTTGACTTTGTGAGCATTCAGTGTGCTGTATTGTGAACATTCAATTTGGTATAAAAATGATTAGAAAGTTCTTGTCATTTAAGTAATTGCGGACTTTCTTGCTGTTACTTTAGCTGGTGTTCCTCAGAAGAAGAACGATACTTCCCTAGCTTTGAAGAGTGTGAATACAAGAAGCAGGTTCAGTTCAGATGCTTGTTTGGACTGTGATGTGACTGAGGATGCTTCTTTCGATTGTAAGGTAATTGCTACTAGCATTTGCATTGTGCAGACCTGCATTCCTGTGTAGAGAAAGGTGGCTTTTCTTTATTCTCCTGGAAGTGTCTTTGTTAGGGCATCAGGATAGCTGTTGTCTTGTTTTTTAATTGTTAGGGCCTCAGGATAGCTGTTGTCTTGTTTTTTAATACATGTAGTGGTAGTATGGATTAGAAATATTTTCTTGCTTGCTGGACGAAATAGAGAAAAGAAAAAGAAGGCATGATGGAAAGGGGCAATAACTTTCATTTTAGCTCTGAAGCTCCACCGTCTGGAAAATTTATGTTTCTGTTTCTGCTCTGGTGGAATTTATTCTGGTCATGGTAAACAGGATTTGACACGTTGATCTTTTCTTTGTATCACTCTTAACTTTGTTGCAGTTGAATTGCTGCTTCTCTTCCCTCTTTCAACTTTTCCCATTTGACTTGTATAGTTCTGACTTTTGACTACATAGTATAATTGCTCTGCAACATGATCGACTGTCATGTGTACTCTTGTTTGAATACTTCGAATGATTTTGTATCAGGGTCCTCAAGAGGGAGCTGCTCATCTTGTTTTGGAGACTATTTTTTCTCCTGTTTTTCATTCAGCTAGAAATGGTGACAGGGAGCTTGCTGATGAAGGTAGATGGAAAAATTATATATCTTCCGTTACATGAGATTAATTTAAATATGTTCTTTGTTGATTGTCAATGGTCATTGTATTTTTCTAGAACTTCAAACTTCATTCTCTAATATTTGTCTTCTACATTTATCTAGAAAACAATGTCAAGTTCTATCAAATTGAGCAAGAAATAAATCATCGGTGTAGCACAGAGCAGTTGCAAGTTGATGTGCAGAATGGTCGTGTTGTTCATGAAACGTCAGGATGCTATTCTGTGGAAGAGAAGAGTATTTGTGAGAATAACTCAACTTCAATGAGTATGACTCACTCAAATTATGTGGAGATGGACCAAAATATGTGCTCAGAAAATTCAGATGCGAACAATGGTGATATGATGGTTAGTCTGGATACTAATGCTTTAAGTTCTCAGTACAGTATGGATATTGAAGGAGCCAGCCTTTCATCTGAAGTTTCGGCCATATATTTTGCCATGAAAAACTCCAAGCTTGAATGTGTTGATGAGCATGGTCAAGACACTATTACAACAGATGTATGTGTGGAAGATGATGATTATGATGAGCTTGATGACTTTGACCCATATTTTTTCATAAAAAACTTGCCAGCCTTGTCCTCCGTTGTCCCAACATTTCGGCGAATGTTACTACCTAAGCAGACTCGAAGTTGTCCTTCTACCACTCTTGTTTTGGACTTGGATGGTAAGTAAACCATTCAACTTGGTGTCAGCAAGTTTACCTATTTGTAAATTATTTAAAACCAATACTATCAGTTTCAGTTGTCTGTCGCTACTGTACATTACTTTCAGATCATGTGGCTGCTTTAATTTAGAAATAAAACAGCCGGTTCTCTCATTTCAATAGAAGTTTCGAAAGTCATAAGTTTTTACTTCTCAACAAATGTCTCTGGTAATGCACCCTCCAATGTCCACCGCATCATCAATGGTGTCTTTCTTGATACTCCAGCAGTTATCAGTTAGTACATTTTATTCAACAATGGTCCGTGGACAACTTCAATTTTGCTAAGAAGTTGGTACCAAGGCACTACTGGCTTGGACTTTCATATAACTTCCTCGCTCTTCTGGTCATTACTTTTGCTTTACTGTAGAATGAAAGAATGCATTGGTCAGTCATTCCTCTTTAGTAGTTGAGGATCACCAATTTTCTCTCACCACATGGATGTTCTTAACTGATTTAGCTTGTTATGTTGGTGCTGATTAATGTTTGTTAAATCACAACACTTACTGTGATTTAGCTCATCTTTGTTTGACTTCTTGAATTTTGCAGAAACTTTGGTGCATTCCACACTAGAACCTTGTGAGGATGCAGATTTTACGTTTCCAGTTAATTTTAATCTTCAAGAGCACACTGTCTATGTTCGTTGCCGTCCTCATCTAAGAGACTTCATGGAGAGAGTCTCCGGTCTTTTTGAGATAATAATATTCACAGCTAGTCAGAGTATATATGCGGAGCAGCTTCTCAATGTGCTCGACCCGAAAAGGAAAGTATTTCGTCACCGAGTCTATCGTGATTCCTGTGTTTATGTGGAGGGAAATTACCTAAAAGACTTATCCGTCCTTGGTCGTGACCTGGCACGTGTCATTATCATTGATAATTCTCCACAGGTAATATGATGTACCATCATTATTTTGTTAGAATGCTTTCAATGATTTTATGCCTCCCATGCAAGAGTTTATAAAATTGGTGATAGTATCATATTTGGCCTGTATTCTGTCTGCTTCAATGTGATCCCTAGAAATCACTCAATTGGCAACTTAAAGAGTGACTGCATTTGGTGGAGGTACTATACCATTTTCTGATGCAAGATATCCTGAAAATGAAGCATGAGATGCTGTTGCTTAATCTTAAGTTCCATTTGTTTAGCGGATGATTCGCAAAATATTTTCCTAAAGATGATCGTTTGAAATAATTAGTTAGTGGAAAATGTTTTCATTATTGACAACAATTATGTGTAAACGTTTTCTTTGACAATGAAACTATTTTTCGTTCATTTATTTTCGTAAGTGATATGACTGATTGTTTTTGGAAAATTCTTTTCAAATAATTCATTTTTTGTGAAACAAGTAGAGCCTTAAATGATAAATTTTTCTTGCTTGAACTTTTGAGCAATGATTTAGAACATTCTAAGAGAAAAATGAAAAGTCATCCTTTTCTTGCCGCTTCTGATGTATTTATGTAGTACAATTGTTTCGTGATGCTACTATCCTGTTTTCATGTGTTGAGTTTGAGAAGCAACACCCATTGACTATGCAACAGATACACATACGCTGGTCAATTAGGGTTTTGATAGCTTAGTATGAGATTGGCTGCTTCTTCTGAATGGTCATTCATACTTCAACTATAGAGAGAACTTCATATATCATCCAACTTCATGAAACGCCCATATTTTCCCTGTTTTCAACAGATTATGCTGACTTAATCTAAAAATGGAGTTAGTTCTGTAATGCCTAATCGCTGTGTACATGTTGCTTATCAGAAGCAAAAAAACAGAAAAAGAGAGATCAATTAAAGCTGCTCTTTATGGTAGTCACAATTCTGCTATTACCTGTTAACTGACATTAGTTTGTTTATCTTCTTTCGTAGAACCAGGACATTAGTTTAGTTGGTCCAGTTATTTTACTTTCTACCTTTTCATCTCAGGCATTTGGATTCCAAGTGGACAATGGAATACCCATCGAGAGCTGGTTTGACGATCAATCGGATCAAGAGTTGCTCCGGTTACTGCCATTTTTGGAAAGCTTAGTTGGTGTTGAAGATGTCCGGCCTTTTATCGCAAAGAAATACAATCTCCGGGAGAAAATAGCTGCCGCTGCCTATCCTCTAAACACAAGGAGGGCCGATCCTTTCGAAAGGTGAGCGTTCGATATGAATTTCAGCTTCTCACTTCCAGGCAGGCAGTTTGTCTGTTTATTTGTCTGTAACATTAATTTATTGGTTTTAGGATATTCCCTTCTCTTTGTTCAAGTGTTTTTAAGGACCAAATGTGCAATAAATTAGCTTTGATGAAAACAAAGAGGAGAGATCAAAAGGCGTCTCGATGTATCAATAATTTTAAAATTTTTCAAAAGCATATCATCAAGATTCGAGTATTGTCCGAGGTGCCTGCAGTCTAGAGAGAGCAGTTTCTAATGAACTCTCGGTTGCCAAAATGAAAATTTGAAAGGCGTTTGGTAACCGTACAAAATTTCCAGTCTTGAAATAGAAATGCGTTTGGTATGACTTCAAATATTTTTTGTAAGTTAAAACCCTTTATCGGCTAGGAAAGAAGAGGAAGAGAAAAAGGAAGAAAAGAAAAAAAGAAAAGACAAGACAAGATTTGTTTCTTGAGTTGTTCCGAGAATAAGAAATAAAATTCTTTTGTTTTTTTATTTCTGTTCTAAATTTATTTTTGGGATTAAAGAAAAATTAACAAATGAATTTTTGTTTTAAAAGAGAGAAATTAGAGTGCCCCAGTTATCTTTCTAATGCCAAAAAAGAGCACTCGTTTTGAAGGGAAGTACTTTCTTCCCTATGGCTTTGAACCTTTGGGAAAGTTCTGTGAAGTTTCTGCCGTACCCCTGAAGTTTGAACCTAGGAGCGTACCCTAAATTTGGCGCCTTCCGATTTTTACCGTTGGTACGTTAGGCGGAACTAAGGAGGCAAATCCTTGCTTGGGTATCAATTTCTTCCCTGAGGGATGGTTCATGATTCATAATGCAATTTC
The DNA here is from genome assembly GCA_028830015.1 of Eucalyptus grandis x Eucalyptus urophylla. NCBI lineage: Eukaryota > Viridiplantae > Streptophyta > Magnoliopsida > Myrtales > Myrtaceae > Eucalyptus > Eucalyptus grandis x Eucalyptus urophylla. The sequence goes on along the minus strand of CM054200.1, from coordinate 58,402,887 downwards.
TCTTCTATGATCATGTATAGGTCCATGTTAATCCGATGGCCTGGACATGGGGGCGGGTCCCCCACGAGGGAAAATGCGCTCATTTTTACCCACACGATAATGAGATTTGGACGTAGTGGTTGACTACGGTAGATGAAAACGTCTTGCTTCGAGAACGATTAGGGTATCTCCCGTTCGATCGCTATCTTGTTCGCCGAAATATATGCTTAAAAAGTCCACAACATACATCGCATCTCTTTTTCTCGAGAGGCCTGGATGTCTCGTTTGCATGGCATGTCTATCCGCATGTTTTTTGTCTTTTTGTCTCTTAATTCATATCCTAGTCACTTCGGGGGCTCCAAGGAAACGCCGGGCAAGCCAAAGATCGCCGAAGCTAACTTGTGTTAAAAAAGATCATGGACGATTCACGAGTCCCTGCCTCCAAGCTTATAATTTCTTTTTCTTTTAACAGGTGCCTAGCCTAGTGCTTTCAACAAAAGTAAGTAAAGGAGGTGTAAAGGCATTCTTTCGCTTTCCCTGGCCCTTATATAGTGTTAAACCCCGCCCCACTAGTACTGGGACATTAAATTAACTGTTTCATTTCCTTGCCTTCCCTGTTTCAATTCCATACTTACCTTACCTTGCTTGGAGTGAAGTTGCTTACTTCAGGGCAATCAGTTTCTTCTCGAACACCCCTCAAGACGAGGAAGCGAAGCTGTCTACAAAGTGGTAGCTTCCCCCGGCTGACTCAAATACAACGGTCGCGACTTACTTTGATTCAAAAGAAAGGGAATCCATCTCTTGTTGCCTTACCATTGAGTCATAAGAGAATCTCTATTCATCCCATGTTATTTCTAGTCTTTGCTTTCAAGAGCCTCCCCCTTCCCGTCCCTTACTCGTCCTTTGAAAGCCGTTGGCACTTCCAACCAATTCAAACGACTTGGATTCCTAAGCATCGCCCTATTTTGTTGTCCCTTCCCGAACCTTTTTTCTTCAACCGAAGTGTTGGAGTTCCAGAGCACGAGTGAATAGGCTTTCATTCCCGGGAATGCCTCGTCTATGTACTCAGCGCCTCCCCCGATTGCTTGAAGGGCCCTCTAAAAGCCATACTGCCACTATTGTCTCTATACAAGAATCCTGTGAATTTTTTTAGTAGCCTCCTAAATTATACTGTTTCGGAATTGTGAACGCAATTGAGCTACTGGCCATGATGTTCCTTACAATGTTGTCCAATGTCTAAGCTTTCAGCTTTCCACCGAAATGCTATGGGAAGCTTATGATTTGAAAATTAGGTTCTATTAAGGAAAAGTGTTAAAAAAGTCCTAAACCTTTTGTATTTGTGATAATTTAGTCATAAACTTTTTTTTTGGTGCCAATTTAGTCATAAACTTTTTTACATTGTACCAATTCAATCATTTCCGGCCAATTTTGGTAGGATTTTGGCCGAATTTTGCTGACTGAATGCCGGCTGGTTGACGTGGCCTAATCAGCGCCAACATAGACAACTTTTAATAATATTTTTGAATTTTTTATTTTTATTTTTTCCTTCTCCTCATTCCTCCAGCCAATCGCCGGGCCCCCGCGCTCGACCAGAGACAACGCCGATTGTCGGTTGAGGTCGACCTCACCGGCCACTTCGCCTCCCAGCGCGAGGCCGCCCTTGCAGCCATTGGCGAGGTGGCCGACAAGGTCGACCTCAACCTCGCCGATCGTCGCCTCTAGTCGATCTCATTGGCTGTCGCCTCTAGCCGGTTGTTGAGGTCTGGTGATCAGCTGGAGGAAGGGGGAGGAGAAGGAAAAATAAAAAATAAAAAGAAAAAAAGAAAAAAATATTAAAATATCATCAAAAGTTGTCCACATCAGCCGGTCGGCATACAGTTAACAAAATCTAGCCAAAATTGGTCTGAAATAACTAAATTGGCATAACGTAAAAATGTTTAGAACTAAATTTGTACAAATATAAAAGGTTTATGACTTTTTTTTAACACTTTTCCCGTTCTATTATGATGTATAGGATGGGATATAGTTAAAGAAGAAAACTAGTTCTTCTCTTGATCCTCGCACGTGCGGTTCTTAGGGGGGGAGAGTTAGTAGGAGCCATCCTATCCCAATAGCGAATATTTGGAGCTAAACTCTGAATCCAAGAGGTACCCACCTAGAAAAAAAAAGGAAAGTCACCACTCACTGGTGAAATAGGAGAGAAAGGACCAATTGAGGGACTTCCACTGGCTAGTTTGGCGAATGAGAGAGAATCAGCCTTTCGGATGGTACGTGGGGTCTTCTACTTAGAATACGATAAGGATATTAACAAAGGTGCAATAGGCTAGGTCTAGGATCGATCCCATCTAAAAGAAAGCAGTCACGCAAGATAGAAGAAACTCAAGGTTTTTTTTTTTTTTTTTTTTTAAATCAATGGATATAGCGTAAAGAGAAAAGACAGAGAAAGTATTCGTATAAGAAAATGCTGCTCTATTCTCCAAGGGCCCCACCCAAATCTGTCAGTAGTCTGGTTTATGTAAGTTGTACAATCTATTTTATTAAGTGGGTGTTCACTCAAACTCAAAAAGCCTTTCTGGCACTAGGCATTGTTCCTAATTCAATTGCCTTTTTGTCAGGTTTTTTTCCATCTTTTGAGGTAGAATCACTCATTTGGCTTGTCAAAAAAGCGACAGCTCCTTAATCTGCACTACAGCCAATCAAAATGTTCTCCAAATTGATATATGATGCTAAACCGAGACCGAGATAGAGAGAGAGAGAGGTATGACCCAAACTATCTTCGAAGTCTGCTGCCAACCAGGCCATACAATTCAGACTCATGTAACAAGCTAAGGACCTGAAAGGATCACTAACGAAATACCGCATCTAGAAGCCCATTTACTCCACAATTTAGATAAAAATGGAATCGTGATGCTAGGCGTTCATATGAGAGTGCTATCAAACTTCCAAAAAGTGGTTTTGCCAGTAAGAAAGAGATCAGGCTTCCCTCTTTACTTCTTCCAAAGGTCGAGCTGCTATCGCTGCTTGCCCCTCTCGTCGAGTGGCTTTTGCCTTTTTCGATATTGTATTGACTTTAGGTGTGGCTCTCTCTTTCATTTGTGCATAATATAATCGCAACAACTTGAGTTTCGGCTGATTTCACTTCAAAATCTGTGGGATTTCTTCAGCCCACGGGTTGGTCAACAGTGCATCCTGATTAATCTAATCTTGGTGCGTCTCATCTTCGAGATTGACTTCGAACGTAATCTCCACTGGAACGCCTTGTTTCCGGCTGTCCTTGTCGTTAAGACAGGAGTCAAGTCGCCTCTATCGTATTTACGTAGGAAAGTTGATGGTGGTCTGGCCTCTCTGCGTTGGATTAGGTCTCGGACGACTGTCGGTTGTACTTATCGTTTGTCCTCTTTCTATGCGATTGTAGGAAAATTGGTTACCTAAGATGTGACGCCCCCCCGGGTAGTTCGGAAACCCTTCGAAATGTCGAGACTTTTTCTTGTGGAGGTGTTCGTTGCCGACGTGCTCGCGTAGGCAAGCCGTCGAATTAAATTATGTAAAGAGCTCGTTGAGTATGGAACGAGTTCTTAGTCACCTACTTGAAACCTTTCAAAGTTGAATGTGAATCGACTGATTACTTACTAATCTCGAAATAATATGTAAATGTGGAGTCAATGGAATGAAAGGGGTATGATGGGAAGCCTCGTTCATTCCGTAACCATTGTCATATTATTGATAACTATAGTTATGATATGAGTTTTTCTTATAAGCATGATACAAGTTTTTCTTGTCAAGTGTTTCACGAGCATTTGTTGAATAACTAGTAAGATGAATTTTGTGAATTTCGCTTTTAAAAATATTTTGACGAGTGCCCCCCAAAACTCTCTCTAATGCTAATTATAATGAAAATATTAACTTTTGTTACGAATGAAAATTATCATGATCAAATCATTTTAAATCTCATAAAATAGCTCTCTTGGAAGTCTCTGAAGCAATAATGCAATGCTCTTGGCATTATTGTTGAAATTGAGAATTGATAATAATATAAATGGTTTCTGAATTTTGATATTATGTATACTATGATTCATAAACTTTAACTAAATACGTCATATCGTTTATGTACTTCTAATTTATTCAATTTAATGTCTAAATCATACGAAACACTTAATGGCATTTTTTCAATAGTTCAAATTTAGGGATAGTTTGGAATATTTTTCTACGATTTAAAGACTAAATTGAATAAGTATCAAAAGTTTGAAAATCATAATTTAGGATTCACACTTCTTATAAATTTAAAATATAGGAAGTATACTTGATATAAAGCCAAAGCTTAGTAATCATTCTCGTCATTTACTTTAGAAAAGGTCCCAATCAGGTGGGCCCCCCGGCCACCTGCCATCGGCAAGCCCCATCGTGTGGCCTTTAAACTGCGGATTCCATCACTGTACGACGCTGCGTTCCATCGATATCTAGATCTTGCTCCCACCCCCCCGGGCCCGCCAAAAAGCCGGCGTCACCATCGCGCCACGTGTCCTCCCCGAAGCCTCTCCTTTCCCCTCTAGAAGCTTCCTCCCTCCCCCTGACCTCGCCCTCACGACAACAACATAGATGCAGACGATCCTCCCGTCTCCACCGTCCGATCGATCCCGTTCGCGAGGGCCCCACTTCCGAGGTGTCAATTTTGTGATTTTCCTTCTAGATTTTCCTCCAATTTTCCCCTTTCATTAGGTGCGGAAATTTACTTTATTCCAACGCCCCTTTAAATAATTCGTTCCTCCAGCATAAATATTCCTACCTGCGCACCCGTAAACAAGCTTCTCCCTCATCGAATCTCGCGCACCAAGTGCCAACTCCAGAAGCGACGCTAGCAGCAAGCGAACCCCCTCTCCGATTCGAGCGCCGCCGGAGCTTGAAGGTAATCATCGCCGCCGCGAATCTTCTCTCCTTCTTCGCTCCGCCGATCGGACGGCGATCGTGATCTGAGGATTCGCGCGCTCTCTCTTCCTTTTTCTTGCCTTCGCGCAGCCTGGTTTTTCCCCGGTTGTGGAGTGGAACCCGATGGAGGCCGAGAACGGCGAGACGAAGGCGCATCGCCGCCAGCTGAAGCACCTCGGGTTCGTCAGGCTGACCGCGGTCCACGCCCTGGTCTTCGTGTCGGGCCTCTACGACCGGGCGAAGCGCAACTGCGGGTCCCTGAGGCCGGCGGTGGCCACCGTGGAGGGGGCCGTGACGGCCGTCGTGGGCCCCGTCTACGAGAAGCTCAAGGACGTGCCGGAGGATCTCCTCGTCTTCGCTGATCGGAAGGTTAGTAGTCTCCCGGAATCTTTTGCTTGATTCGGTTGCTGTGATCTGTCTCCGATCGGCCGGAGTCTTCTGCTCGAGATCTCTGTTATTCGATCGGAAAGTTTCGATGTAGGTTTAGGAAGAATATAGAAGTCGCGCGTTCTCTTCTCTTTTTACTCAGTCCGTTCCCGTTTCCACGCGAGGTTTTCACCTTCCTTAGATCGTCTTCCTTGTTAATCGGAAGGACAGTTGGAGAACTTTTTCAGGTAATGTTTAGCAGCTCGCGGACCGTTTGACCTTCTGATTAGCGGTGTCGACACGTTAAGCTATTCGATAGCTGCTCAAGCTGACCATTTCGTTTCGAGTTCATTTGATATCGAAAATCGACTGTGAACTCGAATGGTCGAGTTTTGTTATCATTTTGGAGACCTGAATCGGCGCAACTAGTGAGCTTAGCCCGGAACTCTTGAGTCCGTAACGAATGATAAGCCACGCCATTGCGGATTCATATGATTTGGTCAGTCCCCGCTTTTGTTTTGAGCGCTGCTGTGAGATTGAGTTGCGTTTGTTGTGTCTTTGGAATGGATTTCCATAGTCTCTTCAAAGGAAGTTGCATTCATCTGAAGATGAGATTATTGATGCGTACGGAATTTCGATGTTTATCGCGTGATCGATTGAACGCCCAAACTCTTGCTAACGTGTAAGAATTTCAAGGTAGTAGTACTTCTAGGACATATGAAAAGGAGAAGTTCGAATGGCCAACGAATTGGTTAGAGCTTTTCGTATTGAAGAAGGGACGACAGCATTCGGGATAAGCTGAAGTAGTCACCGGCTGTTTACTGTTGCAGGTCGATGAAGCAACGCACAAATTCGACAAGCATGCGCCTCCCTTTGCCAAGCACGTAGCTCACGACATCCATCACTTGATTCTGAAGACTGCAGAGAAGGCTCAGAGGCTCGTGAACGAGGCTCAAACGGGAGGCCCGCACGCAGCTCTGCACTACGCTGCTACCGAGTCGAAGCATGTCTTCCTGGACCAGAGCGTGAAGGTCTGGATCAGGCTCAACAAGGTTCAGCCCTTGCACATGGTGGTGGACATGACAGTGCCGACAGCTGCTCACTGGTCCAAGAAGTACAACAATGTCGTCATGGACATGAAGCAGAAGGGCTATCCTGTGATCGGCTATTTGCCGCCGGTCCCTATTGATGAGATCGCCAAGGCATTCAAATGCGGCGAAGCGGAGAAGAATGGCGAGGTCGAGGTTCTGCCTAAGCCCGCTTCAAGTTCCGAGTCGGATTGATGGGCCTGCTGTGCTTTCATGGGGCTTGGATTTGCGATAAAATGTAAGTGGCTTGCAGGGTAAAAAGGTAGAAAGAGTGTCTGTCTGAATGCGGTGAAGCCGATCTGACGTGTGATGTAAAAAAAACAGCCGAACCTTGTTTTTTTCTCTCTTCATGTGGGTAATGAATGTGAATAATTACGTCGATTCTATGGGATTCTTCCCAAACGTTAAAGCTTGCGCGGATCACGCAAGCTCGACCAAAAAACTCTACTAGTCGATGGTAAAATGTCTGTCGATCAAAGCTCAAATCAAGCATCGGCTTCTGAGGTAGGTGTCAAGATTGAGCTTTCTGATCCGATCAAGATCTACAGACGGTGTGAACGTTACATTACAAAGAAGTCAATCGTCAGCCAATTCACGGTATACTTGAAGTGAATGTAAAGTACTTGCTGATGTTAGAACTGGAGATTGCGAATGAGCATCATCATGATCACGCATGCCAAAGAAGAAGATCTGAGATGAAAGGTGAAATTCAGGAACAAAATTTGCTGTACCAAAAGCGAGATTGAATGGCACCAGCCATATGTGATAGGGCAACGAGGAGAAGCGAATGCCGAGCCGTCGCAAAGTCATGCTAAACTCCAATGTAAACCTTGGCTACGAAACGAGAAGGGCATGTGCAGGTTGTCGTGTTGGGAAGAAGAACTAAATAAATACACAGCAATTCAACAGCATAGTCATTTCAAGAAACGCACGACATTGATCAAAAGACGTGAGTTCAAACATGATGGCATGTCTTCAGCAGCTGATCGATGAGTTCAGGCTGACCTGAGAAAAACATACTGTTGGAATTTAAGTCGGCGGAATACGACTTACCTGATTTCGATGCGCAAACAACAATTAACCCCGGAATAAACGTTGAAATGAGGTTGAATCATGAACGAAATTACTCCACGTTGGTCTGGATGCGATTACGAGGAAAACACCCGATTTCCACAGCGTAAATGCCGGTTGTTCTTCGTAAAAGTGAAAATGGAATGCCTTCTTCTTTGATGGAAAAAGGGAGATAAGTTTTGGTGTGAATGATCTGCTAACACCTCCAACAGTTGTGTTCGGGAGGCTTTTATACGTCTCCTTTCGTACCCCTCCATTAGTGTCTTTCCATCGCAACGCATCAAAACGAAACGGTGCGTTCCAATTGCACCCTATTATGAACGTATCAGCTAAAGTACAACATCTCCCACTCGGACATGATGGGTTTGACAACGCTCTATCAAGAATATAAGGCATTCAACATTCATCGACTTTACAAAACAATTCATACTGGCAAATAAGCCGTACGACCAGTGAGTACACCTGCACTTAGGAGCTCTAATTATGCACCTGTTGAGGATGACATAATGGTTACAACCCCGAAAAGAAATAAACAATCGATGTCTCACAGTGCTCCAGACATATTTTGTTACATCGGTCCAAATATACCTATCCCTTAAAGGCTATACTTGACTATTATCAAAAAACACAATGTATTTACAATTACATCCACAACCACAGAGGGCGATGTAATTGGTCGACTAGTAAATACATGTGATAGATGTAAAACAACAATAGTCTTCCTTCGCACTCATGTCTCTCTTAATTTTAGAACAACTGCTTTCCTAGACACGTCCCATAGGCCATATCTATTCATGACCGCTCATAACATGCTAAAATAGCAACATTGATCTTTCACTTCGAGAACATAGTCAGAAGTAACATAGGGCACAAAATTGAGGTAAATTATAAATTACCTTAAGGGCTCACACGATGAGTAAATGGGAATAATTTTACTCATCTTCCCTTATTGGTCGTACAATGCACATGCAGTATGAATTACATGTTATGGTGGATTACTCTTTCTATAAGAGCGTATGTCATTTATCAAATATATCCACCATACGGATCTTAGCTTAAACATAGTCACGTGCTTCTCACGTACTCATGTTTAGCCTGAGTGCTATATCAGCTCGCTTTCTATAGCGCCCAATTAAGTACTCGCATCCGGCATCTTTCAGGCATACATGATTGTAGGAATATCATATTCGGTCTTGTTACAAACAAATCACAGACTTCATCTTGACTCCAATCAAGGCGATATATTTTATCTATCAGACTTGCTCTTCAGTATTTATTTGTACATAACGTCTCATCTCAACGTGCTATCTAAAGCACTTGAGGCAATTGTTCGTATGAGTGAGCCAATCATTGCCTGCTGACATACTTTTCAATAATACATGTGTGTTTGTGCTAGTCTCATAGTGGATTTGTATTTATTGATAAAACATCAAATCACTAATAAATAAACAAGTACAATACATCTGTCCACGAATACATAAACCAATGATCCTCTACAATAACAAATATCACATTCTACGCAATCCTAGTGACATTTTATGGGTCAAGAATATGTCTCTAGGAATAGCCTTCGTAAATGGATCAGCAACCATTCTATTGGTTGAAATGTATTGCAGAATCACTTCTTTTCGCGCTATAATATCTCTGATGAAGTTATTCTTTATGTCAATGTGCTTTGTCCTTCCATGATACTTAGGATCTTTCACATAGGCAATGGCTGCTTGACTATCACAATAAACTGTCACCGGTCTTAGAACTTCAGTGACAGTGGCTAAATTTTCCAAGAAATGTTTTAGCCATACAGCTTCTAGCACTGCAGCAGAACATGCAATAAATTCTGTCTCCATCGTAGACAAGGCCGTGCATGTCCGTTTCTTGCTATTCCAAGAAATCGCACCTCTATTGAGCAAGAACACATATCCAGAAGTCGATTTACGTTCATCCAAGTCTCCACCCCAATCAGCATCTGAATAGTCTGATAGGTGTGATAATGCTAGTACGAGTACCTAGAGGGGGGTGAATAGGTTTATGAAAATTTTCTTGAAGATTGCACAATACTTAGACAGATGAAGGATTAAAAAATCAATCGTAAGACTGAGTAAAGGAAAGAGAGAATTAAACACGAGGTTTATAGTGGTTCGGCTTGATTCAAGCCTACGTCCACTCTTCTGCACTGACAGCCGATTGGCTGGATTCCACTATGAACAAAGAGATGTTACAGTGTTGATCTTCCTTGATTTCTCGATGTAGATGATCTACTACACTCGCTCAAGGTATCACCAAGTATAAACACTCTCTGTGTATACAATTTCGCTCGAACTGTATCGACTAACAATCAAGGTTCTTCAGACTCTGGAATTTTTCTATCGATCACACACTTAAAACAACTAGAACGTCTTCCTTTTATACTCCTTTATGCCATCATAGCCGTTGGCACTTACCAAAGGAATTCCTCCAATCTACCCGTTGGACGGAATCAATTAAGAAGATCATCCGAGCTATTTAAGGAATCTGATGATAGCCCATCAATCCTGTTCGCCCATACAATCAGGATTTTGGTTTCCAAGAATAGAACATTCCAAGAATGTTTCGTCGACCATCGGATCTTCAATTGTTCTTAGATAAGAATCAAAAAATCCGAAGTGATTATCCAACCAAGGGATCTTTTCCAGAGGATTGGATCGAATCCCCAACCATATACTTCGGCTTCGGATATCCTTCGCCACTGGATTGGAAAGACTGTCAGTGAGAATAATCTTGAGTCTTGAGTCTTGAGTCTTGAGTCTTGAGTCTTGAGACTTGAGATTACAAAGTCTTGAGACTTTAAACTATCGATATCCAGACTAGACTGATAGAAATGTTTTGTCAGCTTCAAAATATTCTGGAAAGATTTCTCCAACAATCTCCCCCTTTTTGATGGTGACAAAACTTTCTTGCAGATTTGAACAACTTTGACCTGCAAAAACATTTCTCAAGCAATATGGTTAACTCATAAAGATTAATAAACAACCAGACTCTGCATCCACAGCAAATTGGTTAGTCTTTCATGAGTAATACCATATAACAATACTTGATATAAATGCAACCAGTCAAGCATCAAAATCCACAGCCAATTCAGTCTCACACCCAAGTTCAAGTTCTCAAGTCATACTCAAAAATAACCACAAAAGTCAAAGTTTTAAAATAATGTTTGTTCAAATTGGTTCTCCCCCTTTTTGTCATCATTAAAAAGAGGGTGAGAAAGGAGTCATGTCTGCTTGGGAATGCGCACGATCTGGAATTCTCCCATTGACTGGATTACGCCTTCTAGCCTTTTCAAGTCCTCCCTTAGATGAGCTACCTCATCTCCTTTGGCATTGGCTTGAAGTTGCAGAGCAAGGTCTCTCATCTTGTCCTCCAGGGTGACTGAAGATGCTTGTCTAGCATTCTTCATGGCTTGAATTTCACAGTCCAGAGCATATATCTGGCCACGCATTTCCAGAAGAATATCCATGATGCGATGAAAATCTGCAGAATTGTCTGTCTGTGTACTGGCATGAGCTTTTTCAGATGGAGTAAATGTATACGATGGCGCTTCTGTATAGTCTTGCAGATTTGGTGTCGATGTACCACCTTCTTCAGGCAATTGAGAAGCCTGAAATTCTTCTGGGTTTGCTGGAGATTGTCTTGGACCTTCACTATCTGCAGCATGAGGTGTAGACCTTTCTTGCTCGCCAACTCCCCGTCTCTAGGACATCCAAAGGGGAAGAGTGATGATCATGCTCTAGATTTCCCTTCTCTCCAGATTCAGCAGTAGACTTTTCTTTCTCTTCTTCAGCTTCTTTCTCCTTCTCTCTCTGCTCTTCTTCTTCTCTCTGTTTCTTCTTAAATTCTGTCGGCTGAGACACAGAACGTCTGGTTCTTGTCAGTGCATGGATAGTAGGATCTTCATCCTCTTCATCTTCATCCTCCAGGATGAGAGATCTTTTCTTCTTTTTCGATGGGGCTCCAATGGCCTCCTTTCCTTTTCTCTTTGAAGCAGACTGAACAAGAGATTTCACTCTGAATTTCTCCATTGCCTTGGAAAGTTCTTGCAGACGCATCTTCGTTAACATCTTCAAACCTACCACCATCTTATCACACGGTTGAACACAAAGAGTTTGAGGCGGTTCAATATTCATGTGTCTGAAGATCTTGGTCACCAGACCAGGATAAGGCAATTGTCCTTTGTCTTTCGACATTGCTCTGTACATATGGAAGAGAATAGTGTGCGGGAGAGAGAACTTTCGTCCTGTGTTGATCGCGTACATCAACTTTGCTTCAGAAAGAGACACAGAAGTCTTTGACGTAGACTTTGGTCTAAGACAGTTGATCACAATCTTATGAAGCACAATGTTGATGGCATTCATCCTGGAATAGGTAACTTTCTTCTCTGCGTCCCTATCTTTGACCAGTTCCAGAGTAGTGCGAGCAGGTGAGACTTTGATTGGTAGATAGCGTCCTCGTTCATCTCCAACTATATCAGCCAACATATTCACATCTACCACGAAGACTTTGTCTCGTACACTAAATGATATTCTATTCGTATCCAGAAAGCTAAGATTTGAATAGAAATAAGCGGTCAGATGAGCATACCCGTCCGTAGAGTCAGAGCAAAAATTCTCAAGTTGAAACAAATTCAACTTTTCTCTTAAGTTTATGTTGATGGCGTCCAGGAAGTCAAAATCGACACTTCTAGGGTTTATCACCCCTCTTTTCAACAGCCTGGAATACACTTTTTCTTGATCCTTGGATTTGAACAAATCCATCCGATTTCCTTTCACCTTTGCTGCCACTCCCATTTTCGGTTGAAATTCAAGGAACATTCTATCATCATCGTTCCCTTCAATTAAATTTGGTCCTGGCATACGAGGATCACTTGGAATGTTCGCAAGTGCTTCCTCTGCTTTTCCTTTCGGGGCAATTCCCAATTCCTCCATTTTCTTCAGAAAAAGATACTCATTCCCATAATTTTTGTCCTTAAGGAAGTCATCTATATAATTCAATGGAGTACCTGTGCTTTTCAACGCACGATAAAGTTTATACATAAAGGAGGGCTTTTGGAGTCTTACTGGGTCGGCATCCTCGATTATCTCTTCTTCCAGATTATGACTTGCACCTTGTGGGGCAGGAGGCGTTGAATGACGTGGATGAGAGCGAATCGGACTTTGTCGCTGACTTGTTAAGTCTTCTTCCTCAGTGAGATCGAAGTGAGTCGGTCCCTTCTCCATTCTTTGTGGTCCCCTGCTTACGATTCTTGATGATTTCCTCGAAGAAGACATCTTTCTTTGTCGATTGGAAGATTCCTTCACTTGCTTTCCCAAGAAAAATGACCACTTTCTCGACGACGAACAAGCAGTAGAAACAGTATCGGGAGGAGAGTGCCTTTTAGGGTTTTGAAGATTGGGGAAAAGAAAAATTGTATATATATAACTCAGTTTTGAAAAGGGAAGTTCAATCGGTGCAAGGAAAGTGAACGATCATTTCTTTTCAAAATCAATAACTGCCAAAATTATTCCTTTAAAAAAAAATCTTCAAATTTCATGCGGATTATAGAATAACTGAACAAAAGATCGTACCTTTTCGAGTTAAAATAACTAAATGAAAATTCGTACCTCTTAGATGAAATACAACTTACAGTCTATAGCCACGAATGTCTGAGTCTGAGGATTTAAAGTCTGAAAGATTAGAGTCTTAGAGTTGGTGAGTCTCTAGACTTTAACTTCTTCAGGCTTCAAAATGTTGAGTCTTGAACGGATAAAGTCGAATTGATTTTTCTCCAAAGGCTTTGTGAATATATCCGCTAGTTGACTCTTTGAATCAACAAATTGAATCGAGATTTCTCCATTTTGAATATGATCTCTAATGAAGTGATGTCGAATCTCAATATGCTTTGCTCTTGAATGAAGGATTGGATTTTTGGTGAGATTGATCGCACTGGTGTTGTCACATCTGATTTCTGTGCATGAGTCTTCAATCCCAAAGTCTTGTAGCTGTTGTTTTATCCATATAATTTGCGAACAGCAGCTTCCAAGAGCTACATACTCTGCTTCTGTCGTTGAAAGAGCTACAGTGCTTTGCTTCCTCGAAAACCAAGACACCGTCCTGTTTCCAAGTAGTTGACAAGTTCCAGAGGTGCTTTTTCTATCGACTCTTCAACCGGCCAGATCTGCATTTGAGTATCCTAGAAGATTAAAGTCTCCCTTCTTGGGATACCAGAGACCGATGCTTGAGGATGAGGCAACGTATTTGATAACACGTTTTACAGCACTGAGATGGGATTCTCTGGGATCTGATTGAAACCTAGCACAAATGCAAACACTCAACAAAATATCAGGTCTAGAAGCAGTAAGATAAAGAAGTGAACCGATCATGCTCCTGTACAGCTTTTGATCTACTTTCTTTCCTTCTTCATCCTTGTCTATCTTCTGAGAACATGACATTGGTATGTCGGTCTTTTTGCACTTTTCCAATCCAAACCTTTTGACAAGGTCATTCGCATATTTTTCTTGATGAATAAAAGTTCCTTCCTTCATTTGTTTCACTTGGAGTCCAAGAAAGAATGTTAACTCTCCCATCATACTCATTTCAAACTCATCCTGCATAGACTTAGAAAATTTCTTGCATAGACTTTCATTAGGTGATCCAAAAATAATATCGTCCACATATATTTGAACAAGTAAAAAGCTTTTGCTTTCCTTTTTGATAAACAAAGTAGTATCTACTTTACCTTTGACAAAACCATTCTGTAATAAGAACTTACTTAGTCTGTCGTACCAAGCTCGAGGTGCTTGCTTTAAACCATACAAGGCCTTTTTCAGTCTGAAGACTGAGTCTGGCTTCTTTGGGTCTTCAAACCCAGGTGGTTGTTCCACATAAACTTCCTCATGGATGAATCCATTTAGGAATGCACTTTTGACGTCCATTTGGAATAACCTAAAATTTTTATAACAAGCAAACGCAAGTAATAGACGAATAGCTTCTAACCTTGCTACTAGAGCGTAAGTCTCATCATAGTCTATTCCTTCTTCTTGCGTATATCCTTTGGCCACTAGTCTTGCTTTGTTTCGTACGACTTTTCCTTCTTCATTCATCTTGTCCCTGAATACCCATTTGGTTCCAATAACAGTTTTACCTTTTGGTTTAGATGTCAATTCCCAGACATCATTGATGTTGAATTGTCTGAGTTCTTCTTGCATAGCTTCGATCCAACTTTCATCAGATAAAGCTTCTTCTATGCTTTTTGGTTCGATTTCAGAAATGAGAGCCACAGCACTAGATTCTTCACGCCTTTTTGATCTGGTGCGGATTCCTTCATTGATTTCGCCAATAATGAGATCTTTAGGATGACTGGATTTATGCTTCCAGTTACTGGTTGTTCTGCCTGGTTGATGATCTCTTTCTTTGTTTGAATCTTCATGTGCTTCTTGATGTTGGACTTCCAGAGACTGAGATGCTTCTTGAGTTGTAAGCATTGGAAGGTCTGGAGTAGGTTCAGACTCTTCATACTGAGTCTGGCTGGATTCATCTTGCATTGAGTCTTGGAATTTAACATTCGTTGATTCCTCCACTGACTGGCTTTTCTTGTTATAGACTCTGTAGGCTTTGCTTGATGTAGAATATCCAAGGAAGATGCCTTCATCTGATCTTTCTTCAAACTTACCAACTCGATCATTTGCATTTTTCAAAATAAAGCATTTGCAACCAAACACATGAAAGTATGAAACAATAGGCTTTTTACCTTTGAACAATTCATAGGGGGTTTTCTCTAAAATAGGTCTTAAAAAGACTCTGTTTATAATATAGCATGCTGTTGAAACAGCTTCAGCCCAAAATCGTGAAGAAATTTTGCTTTCAATTAAAAGTGTTCTAGCCATTTCTTGAAGAGATCTATTCTTTCTTTCCACAACTCCATTTTGCTCTGGAGTATATGGAGAGGAAAACATATGATTAAAACCAGATTTATCACAAAATTTCGTAAAATCTTGATTTTCAAATTCACTTCCATGATCTGTTCTTATGCTTGAGATTGCACATCCTTTTTCATTTTGAACCTTTTTGGCAAATTTTTCAAAATACGAAAAGGTTTCTGACTTACTTGTAAGAAAATATACCCAAGTAAAACGGGAGTAATCATCCACAATTACTAGGCAATATTTCTTACCTCCAATGCTCTGGGTTCTGGTTGGTCCGAAGAGATCCATATGAAGCAACTGTAGTACATGATTAGTAGAAACATGGTTTATTTGCTTAAATGAATTTCTTTCCTGCTTTCCCAGAATGCATGGAGTGCATGAATCAGACTTTTGGTATGGCAAT
Organism: Eucalyptus grandis x Eucalyptus urophylla; assembly: GCA_028830015.1. Taxonomy (NCBI): domain Eukaryota; kingdom Viridiplantae; phylum Streptophyta; class Magnoliopsida; order Myrtales; family Myrtaceae; genus Eucalyptus; species Eucalyptus grandis x Eucalyptus urophylla. The sequence goes on along the minus strand of CM054200.1, from coordinate 58,387,123 downwards.
TTAGGTAGACCTCGAACAAGCTTCTTTGATGAGATTTTAGCTAATTGTTTCATGTTGACATGGCCAAGCTTTCTGTGCCATAAGACTACTTCATCTTGAATTGAGATTAGGCATTGTGCTTCATTTGGTTTTACATCAAGGAGGTAGATATTTCCATGCCTTCGACCCATGAAAGACTGAGTTGAGTCTTTGCTAATTCCAGAACATATGCCTTCTTGAAAGGAGATCTTGAAACCAGTATCACACAATTGGCTAATACTTAGAAGATTGTAGTTGAGTCCTTCTACTAGAGAGACATTGCTTATTGTGAGATTTCCAATTTTCACAGTTCCAAATCCCACAATGCTTCCTTTACTGTTTCCTCCAAATGAAACTTTTCCACCATTCACTTGAACAAGCTTTATGAAGCAATTTGAGTCTCCTGTCATGTGTCTTGAACATCCGCTGTCAAGATACCATTTAACTTTCTTTTTGACAGAGACCTGCATTCAAAAGAGAGTCTCAAGCTTTCTTTGGTACCCAAATTTTCTTGGGTCCTTTGGCGTTAGTAGAATAAGCATTACTAGGCCATACTTTCTTAACAGGCTTCCAAACCATAGGACACTCTTTTTCAAAATGATCCTGACTGTTACACTTTGAACACCTTAGAGCACTTCGACCTACAGACTTTACAAAGACTTTCTTGAAATGATTTTTGTAAGCCTCTTTTGACGGTCTTTTCTTAATTCTTTCTTTTACTTTTAGAAAATCAATCAAAGGAATTGTTTCTGCTGTCATACCCAAACCAGACTTGTTAAAGTAAGGTCTTTGGACTGAAAGAACTTTTTCAAGTTTTTCAGACCCTATTGAAAATTTCTTTGAAATATTTGATAAGTCAGTTTTTAAGAAAGCATTTTCTTTTGAAAGTTTATCTTCATTCTCCTTAAGAGTAGAAAAATTCAAGTCTAAACTTTTCACTTTTTCTTCTAAAATATTTTCCTTTTGTTTTAAAACTGAGTTTTCCTTTTTAAGTTCGGAAATCCTTTTTAGAGAAGTCTTAAGACTAAAACATAGTTCATCAATGTATTTAGAGACTTTGACAGGGATTTTATAATCACTTACCTCAAATTCACTGTCTGAGTCTGATCCAGAATCTGAGTCTGATTGTGCCATTAGACACAGGTTGGCATATTCCTCATCACTTTCTTCACACTCTGTATCGCTCCAAGTTTCGGCTTTGAGAGCTTTTCGAGACTTTTCAGCTTTTCCTCTTTTCTTCTTTAGGAGAGGACAATTTGGTCTGATGTGTCCCTTTTTCTTACATTCGAAGCAAACTACATCTTTGTTTGGTTCCTCATTATCAACAAACTTGGTTTGCTGTTTCTGAAGACTTTGTTTCCTTGAGTTGAACCTTCTTCCTTTTCTATTCAGCTTTCTGAACCTTCTAATCATAAGAGCAAGCTCCTCATCGTCCAGATCTTCTTCAGAGTCTGTATCATCAGAATCATCGTTAGATTTTAATGCAATGGATTTCTTACCTCTTGGATCTTCGTCTTCATTAATTCGTTCCACTTCATAAGACTGAAGAGTTCCAATCAGCTCGTCTACAAATAATGGCATAATTCTTTGCGTCTCTCTTATTGAAGTCTTTATATGATTCCAATCCTTGGAAAGTCCACGCAGTAGCTTGTTCACCTTCATAGGATCAGAAATTTTCTGTCCTTGATTCTCAAGGCCATTGACAATATCTGTAAAATGGCTAAACATGTCAGTTATAGATTCTCCTTGTTTCATTTTGAAGGCTTCATATTGACCAAGGAGAATGTTAATTTTGGTCTCCTTCACTCGGTCTGTCCCTTCATAAGTGATATGTAATCTGTCCCAGACTTCTTTTGCTGTATCACAAGAAGATATTCTGTTATATTCAGTTGGTGATAAAGCACAATATAAAGAGTAAATTGCTTTTGCATCGAGTGCTTGTCTCTTGTTTATCTCTTCTTGAGACATTCCGCTGGTTTCAACAGTTTCTTTCCCTCTTTCGGATGCTGATGCAGCAGTAGGAGTAATTCCTCTTTCTACCACATCCCATTCCAGAGGATCCTTTGATCGTAGAAAAGCTTTCATCTTGTTTTTCCAGATGTTGTAATCCTTTCCATCAAAGTAGGGTGGTCTGGTATTGCTTTGCCCTTCCATCAGCCCTGGTGCTAGCATACTAGCCATGGATCTTTTACTCTGAAGTAAAACACTTCAAATAAAGTAAGAACACAGGCTCTGATACCAATTGATAATGCTAGTACGAGTACCTAGAGGGGGGTGAATAGGTTTATGAAAATTTTCTTGAAGATTGCACAATACTTAGACAGATGAAGGATTAAAAAATCAATCGTAAGACTGAGTAAAGGAAAGAGAGAATTAAACACGAGGTTTATAGTGGTTCGGCTTGATTCAAGCCTACGTCCACTCTTCTGCACTGACAGCTGATTGGCTGGATTCCACTATGAACAAAGAGATGTTACAGTGTTGATCTTCCTTGATTTCTCGATGTAGATGATCTACTACACTCGCTCAAGGTATCACCAAGTATAAACACTCTCTGTGTATACAATTTCGCTCGAACTGTATCGACTAACAATCAAGGTTCTTCAGACTCTGGAATTTTTCTATCGATCACACACTTAAAACAACTAGAACGTCTTCCTTTTATACTCCTTTATGCCATCATAGCCGTTGGCACTTACCAAAGGAATTCCTCCAATCTATCCGTTGGACGGAATCAATTAAGAAGATCATCCGAGCTATTTAAGGAATCTGATGATAGCTCATCAATCCTGTTCGCCCATACAATCAGGATTTTGGTTTCCAAGAATAGAACATTCCAAGAATGTTTCGTCGACCATCGGATCTTCAATTGTTCTTAGATAAGAATCAAAAAATCCGAAGTGATTATCCAACCAAGGGATCTTTTCCAGAGGATTGGATCGAATCCCCAACCATATACTTCGGCTTCGGATATCCTTCGCCACTGGATTGGAAAGACTGTCAGTGAGAATAATCTTGAGTCTTGAGTCTTGAGTCTTGAGACTTGAGATTACAAAGTCTTGAGACTTTAAACTATCGATATCCAGACTAGACTGATAGAAATGTTTTGTCAGCTTCAAAATATTCTGGAAAGATTTCTCCAACAAGGTGTAAATCACTTCCTTGGTAACAAAGTCGATAGTCTATGATGCCCTTCAAGTATCTCAGGATCCTCTTCACTACTTTTCAGTGTGCTTGACCGGAATTTGATTAATATCAGCTCACCAATCCCACAGCATAGCATATGTCGGGTCGAATACACATCATAGCATACATCAAACTTCCGACCGCACTAGCGTAAGGAACAGTTTCCATCATTTTAATTTCTTCTAGAGTCTTAAGATACATCTCAGTACTTAAGCCCTCACCTTGCATGATAGGAGTATCAATGGGATTATAATACTGCATATTGAAACATTTAAAAATCATCATAATATAAGACTCTTGTGATAAAGTAATGAGTTTCCTTGATCGATCTCTTTCGATCTTAACTCCTAATATAAGCAGCTTTTTCCATGTCATTCATTTCAAAATTAGAGGACAACCATTGTTTTATGGTGATAACCACAATTTTGTCATTTCCAGCCCATAAAATATCGTTCATATAAAGTGATAAAATTACAAAATTATTTTCGGACCACTTGACATAGACACAGCGATCTTTTTTGATCATCATGAAACCAAAAGTTGTTATAGCTCGATGAAAACGAAGATACCACTATCTAGATGATTACTTAAGGCTATATATTGAGCAATGAAGCTTTCAAATTTTATGCTCTTGACCTTTAACTATGAAACCTATCGGTTGTTTCATATAGATTTCTTCATCTAGTTCTTCATTAAGAAATGCCATCTTTACATCCATCTGATGTAATTCAAGGTCCAAATGTGTAACGATAGCTAGAATAAGGCGTATTGAGGCAAACCTTACAACAGGTGAAAAAGTTTTCTCATAGTCTATACCATCTTGTTGAGTATAACCTTTCGCCACAAGACGAGCCTTATACTTTTCAATGGATCCATCCGCCCTTCGCTTAATCTCGAAGACCCATTTGTTTCCAATGGCCTTATGATTGAGTGGTAGATCAACCAAGTCCCAGACATGGTTTGCCTTCATTGACTCCATCTCATCTTCCAAAGCTTTTCTCCATTCTTCCTTATTAGAGGATGAGAGAGCCTCTTGAACAGTCTTAGGCTCGGCATCGTCATTCTGAGCAATCATAAATGCTTCCCCTTCAATCTCAAAACGACGATGGGGAATATTTTTACAATTACTTTTACGCAATTGAATTTCTCTTGCATTCAATTTGTTAGGCGATGCAACACTCCCACTAGGTCTTGCATATTGAGGTAAATTTCCATTTCCCTTTACAATATCAGTGGGTGTGTTATCAGGATTTTCCATCTCATATAATTGGAAGTCCTTATCAATCTCACCTCTATTAGGAAAATCGTTCTCCAAGAACGTAATATCTCGTGACTCCATTTCGGTCACACTTCCATCAGCTTGTTCACCTATGAACACGTACCCTTTGGAGTGTTTAGAATATCTTATGAAGATACATTTCTTCCCTCTAGGATCTAATTTGTCATATTTATGGGAAGAATCATGAATATAAGCTGCATATCCACGTAGACTACTCAAATTTGGTTTCCTACCAGTCCATAATTCATAAGGGGTGGAAGTGACCGATTTTGAGGGCACTCGGTTAAGTATAAAGGCAGCAGTCAATAATGCATCTCCCCAATAGGAGATAGGTAAATTTGCTTGCGCCATCATAGACCTAACAATTTCCAATAGGGTTCTATTCCTTCTCTCAGCTACCCAATTTTGTTGTGAAGTACCAAGAATAGTCAATTGTCGTATAATTCCCTTTTCATCACAAAGAGCCTTGAATTGCTCCGATAGATACTCACGTCCACGATCGGTTCTCAATGTCTTTATTGTTTTATTCAACTGATTCTCTACCATCGCTATACATCGTCTAAAGCAGTCTAATGCTTGGGAGATCAGAAAGACATAACTAAAACGTGTGAAGTCATCTATGAAAATGATGAAATATGAGGCTCCATGCCTCGCCCTCACATTCAAAAGACCACAAATGTCAGAATGTATGAGATGCAATGGAAATTCAGCTCTAGTCCCTTTACCGAATGGTTTTCTAGTTGTTTTTCCCGCTAGACAATGTTCACATACGGATAGACTAACATTAGTGAATGACCCTAAAAGGCCTTCTCTAGCTAATCTTTGCATTCTTTGTAATCCAATGTGACCTAATCTAGCATGCCAAGTACTTGCATCAATCTCAACATTACTAGAAGATGCGATTAAAGAAAAACAACCATCGACATTAACATTGTACTGATCATAGTCAATGTCTAACACCATAAAACCATTCGATACATGACCTAAACCATAATAAACTGTTTCATACAAAATGTCAACATAATCACCATGGAAATTCAATACATAACCTAAGCTAAGAAGAACAACTACAGAGACCAAGTTTCGTCGAATATCTGGAGTATAAAGGACATCATGTAGGAATAGGTTTCGACCACCACGTAAGATTAATTTACATGTGTCGATACCCTTCACTTCAACTCTTGAGTTATTCCCAATATATATCCATCTTCTTCCAAACGATATCTAACGATACTCCACAAATGCTTCTCGATCTCTAGCTACGTGGTCTATTGCTTCTGAGTCTACAGTTCACATTGGATAAGATTCAGCAAGCATTACAGTACTAGAAACAAAAGCATTAATCAAAGTAATTGAGTAATAAGGTATCTTTTTCAGCTCAGTGCATTCACGAGCAAAGTGACCCATCTTGCCACAATTGTAGCACTCCATCTTGGCCTTGTCCTTCTTCCCACCACGCTTCTTGCGTCGGAAGGTCTTAGCCCTTTTAGGTGCCTGATCAGTCTTCTTCCCTTTATTGTTGAACTGAGGATTCCTCTTGTGCTTGAAGCCCGAAACTTTGTGCGAACTTTGATTCAGCAACATAAGCATAAGTAGAGGATCTTGTAACCTCTAGGCGCTCATTCTCTAATTCCAAATGACGCGCAATATCATCAAAAGTAACGATGTTCTTTTTATGCGTCATATTGATCTTCATATGCTCCCAATTGTCAGGGAGAGACCTTATAACAGCCTAAACTTGCTGTTCATCAGTAAGGGAGTGACCTGCCAACTTCAGCTCACGGATCATGTTTGACATCTCCTGAAGATGCTGCCTCATCGTTACATTTGGGCACTTTCGGAATGTGTCAAACTTGATGATGAGTCTCCTCAGCTTAGTGGCAGATGTACCCCCAAACTTATCTTTCAATGCACCCCACATAGCTTGAGCTTTATCATAATTTTCAAACTCACACATGAGATTATCTTGTATACAACTCAGTAATGTGATGCGAACAATGCTATTTTTCTTTTTTCAAGCTTAATAAGCTTCTAGATCTCTCTTGTGTTGAGCTGAAGTTCCATGCTCAAGTTCATCCATGGTATGGTTGAGGGTTTCCAAAACCTCTTGCTCCTTAAGGATGTACTGAACCTTTCAGTGCCAAATATCATAATTGTTACCGTTTAGCTTCTCACCTTTATTGAGGTCAGCCATAATGGTCTTGGATGCCGAAGTCATAATCAATTGTTATAACACATTGACATAATAAACACATAATCAATACTAGCACACTTTATCAGAGTAACACACATATTTAATTTGCAGCAAAGATAAATTAAATTAATGATAATTCAACAAAAAGACAAAGAGGCAAAAGTTCACTATATTCCCAATCAACTTCTATGTACAATTGTTCTATTATCATTAATTAGTTTAATTTACGCAAATTTTAAGTTCTAGGTGAGAACTCTTTCAAATTCTACCAACTTACGAACTTCCACTGGGAAAAATAATTACATGATCTCATGTAATTTCTACATTTTTCCATTAACACAAAAATATAGCATGATATGAACCAACGTGCAAATAACAATCATGCTTCAACTATAATCAAAATCGCAATTCAATATATAATGGATTTCCTACCATTGTTCGAATTTTCCAGCAACCAGAAAATTTGCAAGTATATTAAACTATATACATGATATCATCGAACCAAGCTCTACACAGCATATATGACATCATTTGCACATAAGCTAGATACTGTATTTCCTAAACCACAAGAAAATACAAGCTACAAATGAATAAATTATGCATTAAACCCCAAAAAATACGTGTACATAGGGTTACCTACGCATTTTTATACATTTATAAAATTCAAAACTATAAAATAATTATACCACAGTGTAGACAACATTCATACGAACCAAACGCCTCTGACCATGCTCCAATCAGACCTCACACGTGCCCACATGCGGCGCCTGAGTGCGCAACGCGTGTGACGCACGAGCCAACGAGCCAAACGGCTCCTGGTTGGTCCAACCGTTGACCGGTTCGTCCATTGACCGATCAACGGTCAGGTCGGGTTGGGTCAACACTAGTCGGATCTCAGGTCGGGTCAGGTCACAGGTCGGGTCACCGGCCGGCCAACTACTGCCGGCGATGACGTCATCGATGACGTCATCCCAACGGTTGCCGATCGTTGGGTGACGTCACGGTGACGTCATCACGCGCCGGTTCGCCGATCGGCGCGTGACGCACACCTGCCGATTCGCTAACCAACGCGTGAGGCGCACATGCTGGCTTTGCCAGCGCTTCAGGCACGTGGCGCCCATGCCCAGTGGCTTCTGGCCACGCGTGTGGGCGCGTCCGGCGTCTTTCGGCGGCGCTCGACCCATCGCCAGACTTATCTCGATGAGCTCTTTCACCCTGTATATTCAAAAATTAATTTTGGCCAAAAAATTATTTCAAAAAATGGCCAAAACCGTATGGGTGTACGCGACCCCAAACCCGTTCTTCGCTTCGGTTCGAATTTGAGTTTTCAGATTGCAATTCCGACTAATAAACATCAAAAACAGTGTAGAATACAATCTCTTGATCTCAATATCAAATGGTAAATGAGAAAACTCGATGAAAAATAAGGTAGAAATCACGACTGGGCTCTGATACTAATGTTGGAATTCAAGTCGGCAGAATACGACTTACCTGATTCCGATGCGCAAACAACAATTAACCCCGAAACGAACGTTGAATTACTGATGAATCACGAACGAAATTACTCCACGTTGGTCTGGATGTGATCACGAGAAAAGCACCCGATTTCCACAGCGTAAATGCCGGTTGTTCTTTGTAAAAGTGAAAATGGAATGCCTTCTTCTTTGATGGAAAAAGGGAGAGAAGTTTTGGTGCGAATGATCTGCTAACACCTCCAACGGTTGTGTTCGGGAGGCTTTTATATGTCTCCCTTCGTACCCCTCCATTAGTGTCTTTCCATCGTAACGCATCAAGACGAAACGGTACATTCTAGTCGCACCCCATCATGGACATACCAGCTAAACTACAACACATACAACATCAGTACCATTGCTATCAAAACTCGACGCTTCATGAAATTTACGTCGAATTCCACAATGACTTCACACCAGCCTATTACCAAACCTCAGAAATCATTTGGGAGGCCGACCAGCCTCGTGAAGGAGATCGTTGTATGGGTCCCTCCGGCCGGGGAGCGTCCCATGCGAGCTGGGCATTGGGGTGCTCGAAGGTCCGAAAACCGTCAAGGGCACAGAGGATATAGCTCTCCACACTGATCCATCGCCGCCTACAGATACTCTATAATTTTCCATTCTCCCTCCTTAAGATCCTCCTCCTCCATCAACCTAGGGATCAAAATTATTCTCCACAAATTATTCTCGCGTCGTTTCTCTCTTCATGATTCGGTTTGCGAGTATGGATTCCGAAATGGTTGTGGTAATCGGACGGATGTACTGGTTTATCTACGCTCTCATTGCCACATCCGAAATCAAACCTATGCCGACGAGGGAATCTCGGCATCGAGTCAACGCGGGTTACTTACTGCAGAGTCAAACCTACATTCCATCGTACTTAATCGGATCCTTGGCGGATCACAAAACATTCCAAGAAACGGACGGCATTTCATTCCCCGCAGTCGCCATTCGATCCAAATGAAGATGCGAACTGATCTCAAGACGAAGGCTACGGAAAACACGAACACGGGAAATGATGATCGAGGGTGCTTACCTGATTATCTTCAGAAGATGGAGAGCTCCCAGGAGCGAAGCAGCAGATTGTTGCAGTCTTCTCCGAACTAACGAGCTTTGCTTCGATGGGAGAGAGAGGAAGGAATTATGCTAACTAATAAGCTAGTGATTTTCATCAGTCCCAAGTGGGCCAAGGCCCACGAATTTCGTAAATGGGCCTGAAAATGGAAGCCCGCTACATCGGCGTTCAATTGATTTTGGGGGGGGGGGGGGGGGGGGAGAGGGTAGCTTTTTAAGATTTTCATTGAACTTCGGAAATTATTACGTCACGTGTCGTCAAAAATCATATAAATCCGCTCAGCGTTTTAGCAAGTGAAAACCACTATGACATAACTCCACTCATTATTTATTTATTTTTGGTCGAAATAACCCATATTTCGATTAGGTGCTTTGTTGTAACTTCGTCTAGATCGTTGGGAAGCCCTGAATCGCCTAACGCCTTAAATTAAAGTTATTCTTCTTATTTTCCTTTCGAAAAGAATATTATGAAATTGGTATGAATCAAAGTGAAGTGCACACATAGACGATGCATTTTCCTTCCTTAGAACGGCCCCTTCCCATGGCTTGGACCGCAACCTATATAGGACGTGCAATTGGTTTTTGTGAGATCGGTACACTTCATAGAGCTCTACTCAACGTAAATCTTGACCTAACGGATCACAAACAACCCACCCGCCAAATCGGAACTCTAATCTACTCTTTCCACTAATTGAACAATGGAAGGAAATAGAGACTCCCTATCTGCACCTCAACAATTGCATCTAAACCCTCCACTCTATTAAACCTAGAAAATGAGCAAATTTCACCAAACCAAGTAAAAAATCCAAATTGCAATCCTCTTTCTTTGCTAGATAGAGAGCAGGGAACTCCACATGGCATCCGCTGTCAATTTTTTCTCCCCCTCTCCTACACCAATCGGTTCAGATTGGTGGTTGGACTCCAAAGGGAAAAAAATGAGCAATAATTGAATTGGTGGAAAAAAATTCAGGGGTTGGCACTAAATAAGGAGGGGGGCACTGTCAAACCAGCTGGACCCTATTGCACACAATGGAATATTTCTGGGCAGGGCCATGATTTTTCTACCTAACGTTTGCATTTCTTTCTAGGAAAACCAGAAAAAAGAGGGGGGAGATTTATAGTTCAGCAGTAAAAGCATATCTGGCTTTTTGATAAAAAGGGGGAATCACAAGTTCTGCTGCCCACTGAACATTTAATTTATTCTTTAAAAAAAAAAAAACCCACAGCTTTTCACGAATTTTACTTTTATTTGCCTTGAATTATTGAAATTTTTATTTTCCTTGGGATGTAGATATTGACGTGCGGAATTAGTTCTATTTCGTTTTTACTGAAACGGATGTTAAAAAGAAAATGAAAGTGATATCAGCCTTCGGAGCACCGAAAAGAATTTATCTGATATTCTCCTGCCAAGATGACAAATAAAATCCGATTTTTTCCCTCTTGCTTTCCCTCAATGTAACAATCACCAAAAAGAAAAATGAAAGGCGTAAAGAGAAAAGGAGAAGAAAAAGGGAATCGTTTACGTCAAGGATCTTATCGCATGTCATTCGATGCTCATTCCGAAACCAATTTAGATATGTCGGTTATTTAGATTCTCTTACACAGCTCTAGCGAGAAAGAGAGCCCTTCATCCCGTCTTAACATTTCTCGATCGCTCTTATAACTCAACGGAATTACGAATAATTCAGAATGCGCAAGCCACGGCATAAGATTATGGGCAATTTCCATCTGATTAAAGTATTTATAAGCTCTCTTCATTCCGCCATGACAAGATGGCCCTTATGTCAACGGAGGCAATCGAGTATGAAGCATGAAATAAGCCAGTTGAATCCCAAAGTCAAAGATTCGATCGAGTTAAACCCCCTAGTTCAACGCCCATGCCCATGTGAAGAGAAAGATAAAACATCTCTGCTCCAAACAAAATTGCAAGATAATGACCGACGTAGCGATTCACCAAATCAAAAAACTTGACTTTTACCATATTTAAACGTGTTTCATTTATCGTTTTCCGTGCTGTAAAGTTTTTGTTTTTGTTTTTTTTTTTTTCCATTTTGGTCCCTACTCTCGGAACCTTTCATCAATTAGCCAGAAAATTGTCACTAGCCGATATTCCTTTTCGGTCGACATTTCATTCAGTCCTAAAACAAGCTACACATTACTGTCAAAAGTCGCGAGCTACGGCTAGGCGAAGATATTCATTTATTAGCCATCTTTACCATTTCTTTTCGGTAGCATAAGTTTCTAGATTGATTGGCTTTCGGGTAAACAAAGAAATAGGAACTGACATACATTATTATTTTTCCTTCTATTTGCTCTCTCTCTGTTTTTTTTTTTTCGGATACAGGCAAAGTGTATTTTTCACCTGCAGATTTTGGTGCTACATCTACCATTGTTTTCCTGATGCAACTACCTGTTATTAAGGGCACAAATTGCTGTCAACCCAGCACGAAATCCACCCAACGGCTTTAAATGGGCTGGGCCAGGACCACCCTCTAAGTCTATCACCAGGACCAATCTTGTCTGTCTATAATTCCAAAGAAATGGAGAAATTGGAAAAAAGAAAAGGAAAGGTCAAATTAAAAATAAAATAGAAAAGTAATGCACCCAAGAAAAAGAGTATGGAGTCAACAAGATAAAAAGGGACTTCGGCCAGAATACAAAAAATAAAAATAAAAAAATAAAAAAGGACAAAAAGGGTGGGCGAAGGAAAAGAAAGAGAATAAGTGCAATCCCCACTTTTGGAGCACATATTTCGTCAATTCCCCCCTCCCCTTTTTCTTTTCTAAGTGGGCTTTTTTTTTATATATATATTTTTTTTTACTTTTGAGAGGCAGCAGGCAGGCAGCAGCAGGGCATAAAAAGCTTTGGGGGAAAAGACCCACAACAATTCCTCCACTACCTCCCTCCCATCAAAAAATTTTGCAATTTCCATGTTCTCTCCCACTTACTCCAAATCATCCCTCTTTCCCCTTCACAATAATCTCCTTTGATGGGTTGAGAAGCTTTTTCTTTATTTATTTCCTCCTTTTTTTTAATTTTTTCCTCTCTTTTTTGGCCACTCAAAAAGCTAGACAAACCGAATAATGATTAAAGAAAAAGGGAGGGCAAAAATTAAAAAAGAGAGAGAAGGGAGTGGAATATATATATGATTTACATAGGATCCTCGTGCCGCTTTACTCCTTGAAGCCCCCATTCGGTAAACAGTCCGTCGGTCTTCGTTTCGGAAAAAATTAAGACGTTGACTTTCCTTTAACATCCAAGACAAGGCATAAAAACCAAAACAAAAACAAAACAAAAAAAGGCCCATGTACATGTCTTTACCTCAAAGCTAAGGCAAATGTGTGCTGTCGTTCCTCGGCCATGAACGAGAGGGACGCCGCTGCGTTTTTGTCCATTCGATTTTTTCGCACGCTTTACCTAATCCACTCTCTCTCTCGATCTCTCTCTGTCTCTCTCTCTGTGGCAATCCAATGAGGATATGAAGGTTCGATAATGGAATGGAATGGATCCCTTTGTCGTCGATTGAAATCGGAACCTCATTTGAAAAATTGAAAGACACCCTCTTCAATCCCACCATTTTTTTTTTCTTTTTTTGGTCATACTTCAATCCCACCATTTGAGGGGCGCTCTTTCTGCTTTTTCGCCTTACAGAATTCGCACATGGAATGACCATCTCCCACGACCCTGCCAGCCCGCGAACAGCGACTACACATAACTCATAATGCTCACATGAAAATTCCCTTGCGCCATATTTATATTTCATTATGAGTCTCTCGTAATTTTGCACTACCCTTTGAACCCTTTCTTTTTTCTTTTTAACGTAAACTCCCCGTCTTGACCAAATTGAAAAGATAGAATTGATTGGGCACTTAAAAATGTAAGTTCGCCCGCCGCATCAAAACAAATTAAGGGGAAAAAATCGAAACTTGGAGACCTGAATTTTGAACTAAATAAACTGAGGCTGACATTTGGTCTAACATAGTACCCAAAAAAAAAAAAAAAGAGGGTTTTTTTCCTTTTCCGAATTTACCCATCTCTATACAACCCAAAGAAAGAAGAAAAAAAAAAGGAGGGAAGAAAATATTAAGATTCGCAAATTATGAACGGACCAAATCCAAAAATATTTTCATCTCAATAACTCCCCATCAAAACTGGTCCTTTTCTTCCCTCAACCCCCTCTACCGCTGCCGTTTCCGTTACCGTTACCGTCACCGTCACCGTCAACTCTCCTCCATGACATCACCGTTAAGGCCGGCCACTCCGTCATGTTCCCCGCCGTCCCCCTCCCCGTCGCCGTCGACGTCGTCGTCCACCCACCGCTCCACCGGCGTGCACTCGGCCTTGTGGCGGAGCTTCCAGTCGAGCGCCTGGCACGCCCGCGAGCAGTAGTTCACGGCCCCGCAGACGGAGCACCGCCTGAACTCGTGCTTCCTCGTCTCCGGCCTCCCGCACCCCACGTGCGAGCACAGCCTCAGCCCCGGCCCCGCCGAGCCGCCCCGGGCGGCGAACCACTCCGCCATGAACCGGTTCGCCGGGTGGGCCTCCGGCGCCGGCACGTTGCAACCGAAGTCGCTGAGCAAGGGGCACCCGGTGCCGGCCGCGTGGCGGAGGGGATGCTGTTGGTGGTTCTGCTGCTGCTGCTGCTGGTGGGGCGGCTGCGCGTGCGGGCTGCTCCAGGCGAGCCACGCCCGAGTGGAGAGGAGGGAAGCGGCGGCGGCCGCGGCGGAGGGGGAGGAGAGCACGGCGGCGAGCTCGCGGGCGTTGGCCTGGACGAGGAAGCGGCGGCCCTCGGCGACGTTCTGGCGGACGCCGTACCCGTCCTGGAGGCAGTGGCCGAGCTCGCGCATGGCGTCGACGTGGCCGAGGAAGGCGGCCCGGGCGCAAAGGGCCACGCCGGCCCGCAGGTCCTTGTCGTTCTTGGAGCCGCCGCTACCGTTGAACTGTATCACCGCGAGCGAGTAGAGCGCTGGCGCGTGCGACCCAATCGCCGCCTTGGCCATCAGCGAAGCTCCACTACCCCGGCTTTGCAAGCAGTAGAAGCGAATCTGTCGGGAAAAAGAAAATCGCATTCATTCATGAGCCGCGAAGAGGCATTTCCTTCCATCACTAGTCGAACAAACATAACGGCAAAAAAAAAAAAAAAAACCATAAATTTAGTCTGCGGATTCAATTTGGTTATTACCATGCCGAGAGTGTAAGAGGCTTCGACGTTTCCGGCGTCGGCGCACAGCTTGAGGAAGCGGTGGGCGGAGTCGCACCAGCCGTGAGCTCTGACGGCGAGAGCGTTCGACGACGCCTTCGACAGCACCATCGAATGCAGGCCTAACGATTTGAATCTCCTGCACCTGTTCATTTCACAGCAAACAACAAATTAATAAAAAAAAAAACGGATAGAAATAGGGCAGACGAAGGGAAAGAGAAATGGGGAAACAGAAGGAGCGGGTCTGCGAGAAAAAGGAAGGGGACCGTACGTGAGCAGAACGTTGACGAGATCGGCAGGCGAGGAGGCGGAGCCGGCGACCCTGCAGAGCACCGAGAGAACGAGGTCGTCGGGGAGGGCGTCGAACAAGTCGTCCCCGCCGCCGCCGCCCACCCTCGGGGGGCACCTCCGCCGCTTGCGGCGGAGCAAAGCCGCATCCTCCCCACCGCCCGGGATCGAATCCACCCTCCTCCTCCTCCTCACCCCCACCACACCCGCCGCCACCGCCTTCGCCGCCGCCGCCGCCGCCCTCATCTTCTCGGAGCACAGGTCCGATTCGGAGTAACACATCCCTCGCCTGGTCCTCATGAACAGACAAGACGTCCCCTCTCCCGATATGCGCGTCTGGCGTATGTATATATCTCTGTGTGGCTCCAATTCCGCTCCCTATCTTATCTAACCTAATCTCTCCCTCTCTCTCTTCTATTCTATCTCAACCAGCAACGAGGACGACATGGCCGAACCGAGAAGACAAAGCATAAATACGGAGAAGCTAATGACGCCCCGAAGACCTTTGCCCTCTCCCCCTCTCCTCCTGGATCGTTTTTAAGTGGAGAGAAGAGGTCGGGTAGAATGACAAAAATGCCCCTCGCTTCCTCCCCCCCTCCCCCTGGCCTTGTCGCCTTCCGCAGTCAAACGTGCGTTGACCCAGATCTCCCCCTCCTTTCGTCGTCGGTTTTGCTTCTCTGCGCTCCTGCTTTTTGGCACTGCGATTTTGCTTCCTTCTGATCTTTTCGCTTCCGCGAGAGAGCTAAATAGGGGAGGGCTATCGGGGGGGGGGGGCCGTTATTTATCTCGCCCTCGTCCCGAATTCCCTTTTTCTTTTTTATTTATTTGTTTTTCCCCTCCTCCCCCTCCCTGCACGCGAGAATTTACAGGGCTCTTTAGGAGCGGTTAATTTGGTTATAACCGCGCCAACTAAACGGGAGGTTATATACCGAGGGGGGCTATATTCTCCGCCCCCACGCGCCGGAACCGCAGCCCCCCTTTTCGGTGGTGGAGGTGCGGCGCACGCGCTCCCGTCGCGGGTGCGGGGGAGGCTTCCCCGTAACCAAATTTGAGGTGGCGCAGCCGGGGCACCCCGTTGTCCGAAGACACGGTCAGTAGAGAGATTTCGAGCACGGACCGGGGGAGCTGCTTGCGCGTCGAGGACGTTTTCTCCAGGTAATAATAACCGGCGGTTAGAAGGGGGCTTAGTATAGCGCCCCACGTTTTTTTTTTTTTTAACCTTTTTACTGTTGGCGGATGAACTTGTGCGTGCGAATTAAGCGTGTGCCAGGGGTGATTAGTGATTAAGCGTGTGCCAGGCGTGTCCGTTTTTTTTTTTTTAGTTCGCGCGCTCTGAAGATACCCTGCTGGAATTTAGATTTCACCGTATGCCGTTGGGTCAGATTAGGGAGATATTTCTGTCAAGTAGGATGTTTATCCTGTTGTTGTGGGTGGTTTTTTGTCAGTCACAGAATAAAAAATAAGGATCGCCTCCAAACCCCCCCTCCCAAAAAAAGAAAATAAAAAAAACGAAGACAGCAATAGTTTCTTGTAATGCAACGAGGTTGTCGATGAATGATTATTTCAAAGAGGGCGTTCGGAAAATAAATTGCTATGGAAAGATGAAGGTCGAAATTAAACCTATTCCGGCGGCAATAATTTCTTGTTATGCAGTGAGGATCTTGACCTATTTTGGTTTGGATTCAACTCGAGATTAAACTCCAAGACATCCAAAGAGAGCGGATGATTTGAAGAGCGCGAAGATATGTTTTTAAACATTTAGAACAAATGACAAATTGACACGATGATACTATGGGTCCAAATAGCGAATTTTGGATATCCGAAGGCACTGGACAAACCAACCTAGATTAGACATATGCTCGTCTATGGACACGGCAGACAGAAGCAATCAACTTTGGATGTTTGATCAAGCAGTGGCCAGACTTCGAGCTGACGTTTGCAAGCACATGAGATTGATATTTGGGTTTTGACTTGATTTCACACAAACAATAAGCCTAACTCTCGTCAAAAAGTGTGAATTTATGAGATTACGGGTGTGATTAAGGTATGAGAAACACTTAATCAGCAACAGAATGGAATATTAATCGACAAGTTTGCTAAATAACTAAAGGAAATTCGGAAATTGGTTCATCAAACCATCATTGAGTATGTCATAATCATTTTTCCATTTTTCCTCGAGTTATAAAGATACCCAAAAAAAAACTATATAACTTTATTAATTTGCCCACAAAAATAAGAAAAGGGGGTATGCATTTAAGATTGTCATCCCCAACCCCGACGTTGTAATCGCAAATGGATTTGATTTCTTACCTAAATGACAAGGAATTATCTATTTTCGACATGAATTTGCGAGCAGTTATTGTCCCAAAAGTCAGAGTGGAAGTATCCAATATTGCGGAATCTTATATTTTCATTAATGTGGCCGAATCACATATTTATAAGATACTTCCCTAGCGAGAAAAAAATAAGTATTGGAAAAATGGTTTTGCCATATATAAAGCTAAAGAATTAAGAGTAATGCTGGACAGCCTTAATGAAGTTTACCAACTCGGGTCATGGACAAATTTAGGACTTAATCGAATCTAATCTTTATATATAACTCACAATAATACTATTTCATAATTGACACTCGATGGACTAAATAGAATAACTGTGCCATACGTTTATCTTACCATCTCGTGGGTTTGCTTTCCTTTACTTAATTCATGCTTAAATAAAATGACTAAAATCCCGATATTCGTCATTTGGTTTGAGTCTCTCTTCTCACGATGTATACCAATCAGGGACGTCAATGGTTTCACCTAGCACAACCCAAGATCCAACCCATGTAAGACCCGAATTGAGGAAAACTATTATCAATGCAATTAGATGAGCTCAAAAGACAAAGGTGTTCTACTTATCTTATAAGTTGCCGCAATCTAATATTAGTAGCAACATCATTATAAAGATTGACTCCACCATCGATTGAGACTCCAATCGATAGCATGTGTTTTTTTTTTTCTTTTAAATTCCTCTCTTTTTCGACTTTTGGGGACAACGTGTAGCCACATTACCTTTCAAAAACGCCAAATGGAGAGGTCAGAAAATGCCATTAACCCCCCAAAAAACTCAACGGAGAGGTCAAAATCGTCGCACCACTTGTTTGAAAAAAATAATAGGAAGAGGCCCCCTTCTTCTTTTTCTTTTCCCATTTCGACCCAATCATTAGCTTTCTTTTTAAACCCCACTCGAGAGTCTCGAACGCGATCACTCATCACGCATAGACAAAGAGAAAAATACTTCAATTATTAAAAGAAAAAAAAAAGAAGGGCAAAAAGGAAGAAAAAGAAAAATTGATGGTGATGATGACGATGATGAAATCGGGGGGAGCTCCCGTAAGGATCTTGAAAACTTCTCATGGCGTCACGTCGCCGTAAAATTGATCGATCCTCGTCAACCTCAAAGACGACAGCGACGTCTTTAAGAATAGTATTTCCCGGTCGTTTCACCAGCGGCGTACGTAAAAAATGTTCGATTGGAGCCGTCGTTCTAGATGATGAACTGATGAGAAGTTTTCGTCCCTCTCCCTCTCTCTTTTTTTTTTATTTATTTTTTTGATGGTTCGTCCCCATCATCAGCGGATGAGGATTAATGGAATAATCACAACACGCCCCGGCAATTTTCGCAAATTACAAATCGAACCATCCATGGTTTTTTTCCCCTCCTTGGGAAAAAGGATAGGGATTGCGCACTTTGCGAAAAATCATTCCAAGCGCCGTTTACGTAACTAATTTTGCATGACCCGACAATTATGTCAATCGCATGATTTGCTTGTCATCTCATGCAACAGCGAAATTATAGAATCATTTCTATTTTTTTTTCATCAACTTATATGGTCATTCCACATGATATTTTTTGGCATGCTTTAAGGGGCGGCTCAATTTTTATGTTTTGAACATGAAAATTCTATCTAAATATATATTTCATGGGGATTTTTTCGATAAATTATCAAGAATACAAGTGCAACCGTCCACGCTCATGTGCTCTTGAGGAATATATATATACTCGTTAAGTGGATCTCACTAACTCTTAGAGGATAAAGTTGGGGAATTGCTTTTTGGGGGCCTTAATGCGTGAAAGCTAGATCCAAATAATAGCAAAAGTAATAAAAAGAGGGGTCTAAATTAATAAAAGAAAGTTCGTCCAAGTAATCAAAAAGGATAGGGATTGCGCACTTTGCGAAAAATCATTCCAAGCGCCGTTTACGTAACTAATTTTGCATGACCCGACAATTATGTCAATCGCATGATTTGCTTGTCATCTCATACAACAGCGAAATTATAGAATCATTTCTGTTTTTTTTTTCATCAACTTATATGGTCATTCCACATTATATTTTTTGGCATGCTTTAAGGGGCGGCTCAATTTTTATGTTTTGAACATGAAAATTCTATCTAAATATATATTTCATGGGGATTTTTTCGATAAATTATCAAGAATACAAGTGCAACCGTCCTCGCTCATGTGCTCTTGAGGAATATATATATACTCGTTAAGTGGATCTCACTAACTCTTAGAGGATAAAGTTGGGGAATTGCTTTTTGGGGGCCTTAATGCGTGAAAGCTAGATCCAAATAATAGAAAAAGTAATAAAAAGAGGGGTCTAAATTAATAAAAGAAAGTTCGTCCAAGTAATCAAAATTCCTCGCTTTCTCGAGGCAAGTTGGATTCTTCAATTATGAGCTTCGTTGAACTTTATTCCCCCCCCTCCTCCCCTCCATTATTCTAACCTCGAAAGGGGGAAAATCGAAACAGGGGATTTCCACGGACTGTTCCTCTTTAAACTTACACAACGAGTTGCGTGTAGCTTATAGCAGAAACAGAATAAAAAAACCCTAGAAATCGAGAACGCATGCGTTCGATCTTGAATCTCCAATTACGGGACATCAGCAAAGGATGAATCTTTCGGAAAGTAACATGTCGACCGCATCGGTGATTGTAACAGTGTGACCAATCGGAAATGGAGATGATGTATGGAACAATACCGCATCGATGATTCTAACAACATGACCAATCGGAAACGGAGATGATGTATGGGACAGTACCGCATGCCTTCTTGACTCTTGAATTAGGGTTAGCAACTCTCCTTCATTCCACGTCTCCGAGGCTTGAAATTGATAATCTAATGCTTTGTGTTAGAAAATTGGCGAAACCAATTTAAATGGAGGATTGTAACAAATTTGAAAATTTGATTTTTTTTTTTGCCGTAATTAAATTATTGGACATGTTAGTTCGCATTTAAATTTTATGTCGAAGTTTAAGATATTAGTCACGCTCTAAAATTTATGGAAAAAAAATATATAAATCCACCTGTCTAGCATCGGAGTGTTGTGAAAATTTAAGGAATGTTCAACTTGAATAATAAAAAAAGTCAAAGTATATGAAATCGCAAAATTTAGATTTAATAAAAAGTAACAAATAAAAAGTCAATTTGGTGCGCGACAAATGTCGAGTTCTACTCGATCGAGTAGATTGTGCGAGACACATATCTTGTGACTTTTGAAAAGAAAAATCTTAAAAATTAAGGAGCTTGTTTGATAATTCGCGGTGGCATGATTTTGTGGAAAATATATTCTAGTAGTGGAAAAAGATAAAACGCGAATAAATAAAAGGGTTGGGGGGAAGGAGTTATTTGGATAAGTTGGGGGATGATGTGTACCCCGAGGAGTGATGTCGACCTGTCATGTCATGCCCCGGGGTGGGGCCCCAGGCCTGTCCATCAGATTTGTTCTGTGGCAACAGCGACGGGCGGGGCGGGTCGGGGACGGTCAGTAAGTAGATCCGTATGTATGGCTACGTCGGAAGTGTGGAAAGTCGTCGGATCGGATGCTTGTCGTCCTTGCCAACCCCTTGGACCTCGGCCAAGGCCGGACCGCGCGTGCTCCGTGAAACGCATGACGTGCCATCTTGAGTTGCTCGTGGGAAAGGAAAAATATAAAAATGGTCGATGTCATTTCTTAAAAATATTGTGAAGAGGTTTTCGTTCAAGCAAGTACCATGCACTAAAATATGGTGAGTTTTTAGTAGGGCCCTGCCTTTCTTCATATTCGTTTGAAGAGAATGCTCCTATCAAGATAGATGGGGAAAATATTGAAAAAATCATTTACTTATTATATTTATACTGATTCAGTTTTTAAATCTTTCAACTATATCAATTTATGCATAAATCTGTACGCATTTTATCAATTAAATCAATTCAACCAATTTATATGGGAAATAGCTGACATGGAGTGGGCGATCCTACTTGGCCTCATCTTGGCCTAGGCAAGGCCAACACGTGTGGAAGCAACACCCTCATGACTAATAATTGGCAAAAAGGAAAAAGGAAAGAAAAAGAAAGGGAAAATAGATTAAAATTATTAAAAACTATTAAAATAAAGTCAATATCAAAGCCAACTGTGCTATATATAATAATTGGCATCTGCATAAATAATTTTCTACCTAAATTGGCTGAATGGACTCAATTAGTAAAACATTATAAAGTTTATAACTAAATTGGCATAATTTAAAGATTTAAAACTAAATCGACACAAGCGCAATTCATAAACCTAATGGGAGAACATGGAGAAAAGCACGACGATTCCCCTAATTCATCTTATCCTCGTGGAGCGAAAAGATTTTAGCTATTACACAGAGATGACTTTCTTGTAGGAGCCATCCAATCTAACGGCTCATGTCTCCCCAATCCATGTTCAATTTGCGGTCAAGGTTTTCTCTGTTATTTAGATGAAACTCAACAAAGGTGAGTTTAGGTAGATTCCTTCATAGGCTGAGTCCAATACCCCAGTGTCCTTGCCCGGGTCCCTCTCACTTGAGTCGGTATCCCAATGTCCGTGCTTGAGCTCAGGTCCATTAAGGCCTCGACTTAGAACGTATTTAAGAAAATCAAATCAAAATTTTCTTTTCGAACGATGAGAAATACTTTCAAATTCTTTTTTAAGTTTCAGTTAAGTATCATGAAATATTACCATGTTCCTGAAAAATATCTTATTAAAAAATATTTGTCATTAAATAAACGGGGCAATTAGCGAAACTCAAATGTCCAAAAACGCTCGTCCGATTCATAATTGACAACGAAAGGCCGGAAGACTCAAGTCATGGGAAAAACATGAAAGGCGTTTCCAGTCGAAGCACATTATTGCAACTGTCGGGGAAAAGAGAACCACAGGAGTAGAAAACTGAGGAACGATGCTGATGGGGCACCAGATTTTCCAAAGGTTCCCGTCGCGCAAGAAGACGTATGATAGATACTATGAATGCCTGGAACAGCAACCCCAATGCTTTCGCAATTATAGAGAAGTGATGGTTACCCCTGGAAGCCACCGTAGGGGCGGTTGCTTGCGGGTCAATCGACTGCAGAAAACTCCAAGAAGATCGCTGCCCCTGTTCGGCCGGCGCTCCTCGGCTGATGTTTTGATCTGACGTGAACGGTTGCTTTCTGCTAAAATGGGGGGGGCTTGTCTCGGTACCTGCTTCGAAGTTGACTAGGCCTTAGTTTATTTGAAAAGAGACTTCAATTGTATGTTGGCGGTTGCGGATGATTGTCCAAAATGTTAAATTTAGTAAACTTGTTAGGACCTAAACCTTTTAATGTTTTATTGATTCAATTTAAAACATTTCAATTATGTCAATTTAATCATAAATATTTTGAAATTTTGCCAAAATGACTAAATTGATAAATCGTCAAAAGATTTATAACTAAATTGGTAAATTATCAAAAGATTTATGATTAAATCGGTTTATTAAAAGGTTTAGGATTAAATTGATAAATCATTAATAAATTTGGGACTAAATTGACGTAACGAAAGATTTAATATTAAATTGTTTGTTGTATAATAAATTTAGAATATTTTCAACTTGAGTAGTTGTTCGTTAGCTTCTTGAAGCTAGGAAGTCCGATGGAGGGTTTGATTGCATTTTGTTCATATTTTCGTTTGTTTTATTTGTCAATCGGGTAGTATTTGCCATTATGCGTCAATCTTTATTCAAGACGTACCGATGCCGCGCTCCCGATTTTTCGCCTTTGGGTCATTGTCGTTTTGATTTGAGAAGGAGATCTCTTTGGTTTGATTTGTGTTTTGGCATTTGTCCCTTCGATGGGACGTACTCTGGTTTTGGTTCGATGGCGTCGCAATAATTCCACACTTCATGTCCCATTTTGCCACATCTCTCTGCCGCCTTCGTCCTCTATATTGACTTTATGTACATTATATATATATATATATATGAAAACCCGAGTGTGTCGATCAATAATACCATAGGTAACTAAGGCCAAACTATAGAGTTAAAAACTGGAGTTAAATTTGGAAAAAATTATTTAAATAGTCATAAATCTATTATACGGCAATGAATTCATCTTAAACTTTTGAATTTTTCAATTTAATTCTAAATCTTTTTGACGATTTGTTAATATAATTATTTTAGCCAATTTTAATTAGAATTTATTGTAATGCCGGGCGTTCCATGTGGACTAGTACCGATATAATGATCTTGCAATTCTAAAGAAATTTCTGAAATGTATCTTTGTTTTCCTTTTTCTATTTTCTCTCTTTTTCTCTATATTCCATCACCAATAATGGGGGCCTTAGCAATGACTGGTGAAGGTGTCACGGTCCTTGTCAAGGCTCACACAATTGATGGAGGGAAGTGTGAAAAACATAAAAGAAAAAAAAAGAAAAAGAAATAAAAAATTATAATATTAACTGTATCATGGTTGATATTCACATTAACGATTGTCATTCAAAATTGACTAGAAGAACTATAATGACAAATTGTCAAAAAAATTATGATTCAATTAGTCATTAAGTTGTCTATAGTACAAAAAATTTAAATTTTTTTTTGAACAATACTCCTTTAACTTGGCCATGAAGTTTTCGTTAGACATGGACGTGTTGTCACGTTGAGGCATGAAGTCATGGGGCAAGAAAGTTCACTAGAAAACAGGGGATGAACATCTCTACTTTCTGTAGAGATTATTTTTTCCCAAAATCTCCAGATTAGGCTTCTCATTGCTCGACACGTGGATCCCTCAAAGCAAACAGCGAGTTGGATCTAAAGGCAAGGGATAAGATTCTATACTTTATAACAGGTCAATCACAATGTCTTTAGAAAAAATAAATCTCTTGAAATTAAAAATATATATGATAATATTTTCGATTGGCTTTTTTCTCCACATGTCGTTGGCACCGTTAGAGGGCAATCTCCACCGTTAGAGGGCAATCTCAAGTGCGCTTTCGTTTTCTTGTTTCTTTACTATTAATGTCGATTCACCTTTATATTGTCTTGGCGACTTTGGTCTTTATTTTCAATTTATTTAAGTGAAAAATTATTTATTGAAATTTTCACCCAAGATAAAGATCTTAATTTAAAAAAAAAATCACGAACAAATCCGACATTAAAGTGAATGACTTCACATGTTTATGAATGTTTTCAGGTTCTCCGAATTTCAATAAGAATCAAATATAAAATCTTAAAAAGCAAATTGAAAGTAAGTGAAACTTTTTCTCGCTGGAAAAAAAGAGGAGAGGTCTTTCTTGATGATTCGGAGGTACTAACGTCAAAGCCCGACACTTGGAAGTTCTTAGAACACCCCACAACCCTCACGAGATGTAGGTGGCCTCAACTTAAAGTAGTTTGCATATAATTAGTGGGATTCGAATGAGAGTTTCTAGATTTTAAAATGTGCTTCCGTGAGTGTGTGTATTAAAATTGTTCTCCTCATATTTAGTGCATAATTCTGTTCATTCCTACCTCATTCGTCATCCTAAAGGCCTACAAAAAGCCGCTTCTGATCCAGGCCTTCTAGCCCTAGCAACCGCTCGGAAACCGAGTTGTTACAAGTCCACTAACTTCCGAGTGGTTAAGCCCTAAACAATACACCCACTAGAGGGGGTTGTGCTCTGATACCAAATTATGACATCCCCCAAATTAACTTATTAAGATAATATCCAGTTAGACCTATCTCATATTGAGTTTCATGATTTGGTTATTCTTTCCTAGGAGGTCACCCATCACGTTTAACTTTGGAGTTCCAAATTTACACATTGTTATCATGTCAAAAGGCACTCCACTGATAGAATATTTAAATATTAAACAATATTTTTATCTAACGGCTTAAGCTTTTAAAATAAGTGGCGATGATCCCATGAAATCTCAGCTATTAAACCAAGCGCCCCCACTCGAAGGCTGTGGAAACCATCTTTCTTCAGCCGAAAATGTGGGGGAGAAAAAAAAGAGAGGTTAAAAGATCCGGCTTTTTGACTTAGGAAAAAAGCTTATCCGGCGCCTTTTCCATGATCTTGTGATCGAGACAGTCTCCGATTCATCCAAACCTTTCTCGTGATCAAAACAATAATGAAATGTATCGAGGTGGTTTGAGAACGAAGGGAAAATGACTCCTCGCACTTCAAGTAAAACCACGCGTAAGAGCGTGGCGTGGTATGGGGCATGCATCGCATGAGCGATGACTTTGCATCTCTCCAAAATTGCTGAACTACAAATTTTGCCCCCATCGCACGCTATCCCGTGCAGAGGTCTTATTGACCACCATATATTTTACCACCATCTATTTATATATATATCTCTCCCAAAGTAAACATGAAAAATAATCCAATTTAATCTAAGATGTCATCTAATGAGGTGCACGAATATTTGATCTTGCTATCTCGTGCCGAGTTTTAATTGACCACCATTTATTTATACATATCTCTCCCAAAGTCAACACGAAAAATAATTGAATTTAACCTAAGATGTCATATAATGAGGTGCACGAATATTCGATTCCTTCTTCTTGTGATAATAATTAAAAATTCTTCCATACTGTCGGTTTTTCTTCTTTTGAATGGACACGAAACTGATAAGAAGGTAACGACTAACCTAGCAACGTGAGGTCCGCCATTAGGAGGTCATGAAAGAGTAAGCATAAGCATAACCTCTCCCGTGAAGTCGTAATTTACAATGGAATTATATAAGTATTGATTGCGTGAGCTACGCAAGAGATATTTTTCTCTATCTTATAGCCATCGTAATTCACATGATCTGCGTTTTATCTTCACGATAACTGACCAGCTGCTCATATTAAAAAAGCGACGGTCGTTGGTTTAACCACCAAAAGAAAACAATTTGCGTCAGGCCGCATGGCCAATGACAATCCACATGAAACTGGTGGGCCCGCGCGATGAACGGACGAGATCACGTAATCCGAAACTGCGGACGTGGCATCTCACAACCCGTGTCGGCTGACGTGGCGCCTCTTGACTCGTGAATCTCGTCTTGCTTTGCTAAATCCGGGGAGAGCGCGGTGGGGTCAGTTTGGGGGTGGTGGCCCCCCCCCCCCCCCTCCGGTTCTGTTCGGGAGTTCACGGACAAGAGAAAATGAGCTGTCCTGTTCGTGGCGCACGGCTCTCCGACGGGCCCGACACGTGGCGCGCCCTCTGGCCCTGGTCCTCTGCGGTGATTTGAAGCGTTGGCGCATCTGTTCACATGCCACGCGAGACGGAGAGAGAGAGAGGAGATTGCGTAGGTGGGAAATGAGGACGTTGGACGCGACGAAATTTAGCATAGATATAATGACTGATCGGCCTTCGAAGAATGGCTTGCCGTTGCTCGCTTTCTTGAACTTGAAGAGATGATCAAGCTTTGGGACTTTCAGAATCACCCAGATTTACAGTAATCGTTTGTTTGGCAGCAAGACGTTTAGATTCCTTGTGATGGGTCCACTATTCCTCAATAATTTTCGGATCATTTTCATTATCTAACTCATAGACATCATGTTCCGATGAATTTTTGCACAAACGAAATTGAGCCATGCAAGTGACTATCGTGATTATGCATAATGTCATGCTTGAGATGCAATGAATAAGATTAGTATAACCAACATCAAATGCGATGAATATTGTTTGAATGAAAATTCTTTTGAAATTACGATTTTTCGAAGAGAATTGATAAGGAACTCGTCCTCATATCATCAAATACTTGTGGAGTGGGTTTTTGCTCGCGTGTCGCATTATCCATCTGAAACTCGTATCGTTCAACATAGACACATGCTACGATAATTGAAGCTGGTCATTAGTAAATTCGGATATCGTAGCAATAAAAAACGGGGGTGGGTGTAGCTTATGAATAAGCCAAGCTCGTCCCTAACGTAGAGAAGCATCAATCGCATACCGCATTCCTTACGTTGGGAGTGACATTGTTAGATGTAAAAAAAAGGGGCTCGAACAAAGTTAAACCAGCTCAAAAGTAATCTCACTGGCAATAAATCAGGACCACTTTTATTAATGGCGACAGAGGAATTAGGAGAGATTTTTTCAGAGGATGTTGCTTAACGCATTTGCCAAATGAAGCGTTTCAGTAAACAAAACCACATTTTACCTCGTAACTAGTGTCGGGGGGCGGATCGTGGGGGCATGCGCACGTGATGGCGCCACTTTACTTGAGTATCGTCGAAGCCACACGGATCGATTTCACCAAACAACGCGATTGGGCGGGACGTAACTGCACCATAAACTTCGTACTTACGAAAGCCACTAATTTTATCGCTCTCTGTGTGAGACTCGTGTGTATTATTATTATTTTTTTTTTTGAGTCCGAGGGATTGCTTGACGAGGTGTTTATGCTCGTTTTAAGCTAACCCGGCTCTCGAAAAGCGTGATTAAGAAAGTAATAAGATAATTGAAAAGGAAAGGGGCGGGGGGTGCCGCGACATATCTTACTTCATGGTACAGCAGTCAGATTCTGGTCAGCCGGTTCGAGGGCTTGCGTCGGTCGGCTCTGGTCGTCGTTTGCCCCTGACTTCCCGCTCAATCTTTACCCGTAGTGGCATGGGGCGTGCGAAATGACGAGTGCGCCCTCGCTCTTTTCAGAGGTCACTACTAGCACTGGTAATAGTAGCCACCACATCGCTCGTTTTGCATTGAAAGAAAAGAAAAAATATATCTAAATTTAAGTGTCGACACTTGGTTATATTAATAATAAAGTATATTCATCGTAGATGGATTCCTTTGATGGTTTAGCATGTTACGGTGATCATTCTATAATTCTTTCATTAGTTTCTTGTTCTTTCGGATTGTAGGGTGTGTGATTTCTTGTTTAACGTTCTTTGTTAAGAAAATAGCCCGTTCTTGAGTTTTTAATTTGACCGTAAATTAATTTCCAAATTTTTGCCGAACCAAATAGTGGACTGATTTTTCGGCTTCCTTTGTATTAATTTGAGCTCATATGGAAAATATTTCTAGTTGAAGCTGTTCATTTGGTTTGATAATGCGCATTTGGTAGCTTGAGTTTAGAATGATGTGCGTCTATCCAGAAAGCTCTCGCGTAAACTAGACTTAGAAGTACCGTGGAAAGTAAATAAACGCAGTTCAAAAGAATGGTTCGTATCATTCATGCGAGAGGACCGTTGATCGCACGTGATTGGCTCCTTTCAAGAAGAGAAAAAGAGAAAAATGTCAGCTTTGACCGGGTTTGACCAGGCTTTCTTCGTCTTCTTTAACATCGCTGCGGATATTGAAAGCCACCGCTTCCAACCCACACGCAAAACCCTTCTCTCTCTCTCTCTCTCTGCCTGCGACTGACTGCAAACTGCTAGAAAACGACAACCCTTTCTTTTCTTTTTGTCTTTCGCCTGCGCTTTTCTTTTTTCTTTGGCTTTGCCTGCGCCTTACTTATGTGTTGTTTTTCTCAATTTTCGAAAATTCACAGCATGAAAAGGGGGCTACAGAGGAGTTATGTAGTAGGCAATGATAACGTGGGGTTGGCTCGGTTTCTTGGCAATCCAGCTATTCCAGTGGAGAAAAATATTTCACAGCTCGTCGTGCAAGCAAGAGAGAGAGAGAGGGGAGATTGCTTTTTGCCTCCTAGTCCAGCGACAAGCTCGACTTTGCCTTTACGTGCATGGTAAGTGAACTTCCTTCGAAATTTAACCAGAAAGCTTTACCAACTTTTCACCTAGTAATCGTACAACTAGCTCTCTCTCTCTCTCTCTCTCTCTCTCTGGTCATTATGCTTCCACACAGCGAGTGACCGGGACTTGTGGTTTGCGTTGAGTAGCCATCACTTTCCCTACACTGCCCTCTCTCTCTCTCTCTACACCTTTTCCCTGTGTGATTCCCGGGGCCAACCGCGTGGCGCCACGTGGATTTCTATCCTTGAAGTTCAAGGTTTTTCTGGGGGGAGGTAAGTCGGGTGATTAACGTTATCCTTTCCCTCTCTCCACAGACCATGGAAGGAGCAAAAAGATGACAGCCGATAGGAGAACGAGTCATAGGCTGACAGAGTCGAGCTGACAGAGTCGAACGATAATTGTGAGTTGAGGAATCCTTCAAGCCCAAAGAAATCGAGAAAAAAAGATAAAAAAGAGCAAAAAGATGATGAACAAAAGTGATTTGCATGTTATCAAGTTTTAAAATTCGATGATGAACAGTCGATAATATATGTTTGCATTAATAATATTTATGGTTCGAGGATATAACATGCTAGTGTATATGTATGCATAAACTTTTTTCATAAAATTAATAAGATTCGATGATTAATTATAACATATACTGTCAATATTTAAAATTAACGAGCGATTTTATCTATTAGTGACTTGGGGATTGTAACATTTTTCGATCATCTTGGCAGCCCTCCTTGTATTAACAGTAGTTGGATAAGACTAACTTTGAATTTTTTTTTTTTTTTTTGCAGCCACGATATTTTCTCTACTTTTTCCGTTATTTGTTCAGCTGTGGCTAATTTGATTTTTACTAGACGTGGCTTTCCCATTATCTTTACTTATGATTTATCAAGTAGTTATCATTGGCGTAAAAGTAAGCAGAAATTCGGGGAGAAAAGTTGGGAGGAGATAAGGTTTGAGATGTGGAGTGGGTGGAGCACAAATCTCGCTTTATTGCTCGAAATAAGGGTGTGGCATCAATGTATCTTGAGATGGATTAATAAATTTGATGGTGACTTGGATAAGTTAGCAGAAGATCTTTCCAGAGAAAAAAAAAAGACAGAAATTGGGAAAAAAAGAGGGAAAAAAAGTAGACGTTGATCTTGAAATTTCTACACGACATTTGCACAAAAGATAATTAAGAAAAAAACTTTCATCCATCGCAATAAGATCATGCTGCTCTAAGCAAAGTTCCTTTTGGATAAAAAAATTCGGCATATTATGTACACTTCTCAAGTAATAATATTTATACTAAAGTTTATTGCTAGTTTATCATAAAATATGGTGAAATAATATAGATGGAAGGTTCAGTAATATCACCTTCCAAAACCCATAAATTTGATCATACGATGACAATCATTTTGGACGGTCTCTATAAGACCGTAACACATAAAACCTCTTTGTCAACCTGAATTTCTTTAAAGGTTTCTAAATTATTGATGAAATTCGAGTTCTCAAACATGTACATGATTTCATCATCGTTGCATGGGAGTTTCTTTAAAGCAAAGATACAACAATAACGTGCCATTAATGTTCCATATGTCTGTTTAAGTACCTTTAACTTGCATCTTAGGCTAAGATTTCAGTAAGGAATCGGTTGAGATAGCTTGGCCCTCTCGAGAAGAGAAGATCGGGAAGACGAAAACGCTCCGAGCTGTTTGATACAAGACTTCAAGGCACGAACCTGACGTGAACTGCTTACGAAGCATATGCTAAAAACAGGTCATGCGGTGTGGTATTTGGAGAAAAAGTTCGCATGGTCGGTTACTGACTCTTAGCTAAATAATGTGTATGGCGATGTACACTGACTCCCTTCCATTTGAAACGAGATTTTTTTTTTACCTCCTTAACCACCGTAGACGTCAATGACACCGAAACGACATGCCACCCTCTCAACCACTGCTGTCCGCTTCCTCGCGTTCTCATTCTGGTCCGTCATGGATAAGTCTAGTCTGACGATGAGGTTTTCGGGAAGATGAAGGCGGCTCGAGCGAATGCTTCCGCGATCTCGTTATTTTTATTCGTTTTGTTTAGGTGGCTTTTGCCTTTTCTCGTGTTTTTTTTTACCGATAATGCTTCGCACATAGGTTAAAACAACTACGGGTTCATGAAGTTTCGGAGCACTGTTTTCAGTCGGAAAAAGAAATATGGGAATGAATGAGGGAAGAATATAATAAGAGTATCAATGATGGAAAAGGAGCGACTATAACTGCTCTATCAGATTTTACTCTAACATGTGAGTCCTTACTAGACAGGTGAGCCCTTCAGGGATAGGCTTTTGCTCGAACATCCGAGGCATTCATTTTGAGGTTCTTTTGTTTTTTTCTTCATTGGACAAAAGGTGGGGGGTAGGGGCGAACTGCGTTGAAAACCCCCTCCGGGCATTACCGTTTAGGGCCAGCATGAAATGTTTGGCTTGAATTATAACCACTCCATGCCAGTTGCAACCCAGTTGCAAACTAAAGGGTTAAAAGTGGCAAACCTGTCACCATATTCTCATCGAGATTTTAGTAATTAAGAAGTCTCTTCGTACGAGACATGTCTCAGTTACGTTATTTAGAACTTCACTCATGACACAAACCAAATTCACGATTCATAAAAAAGAATATGTGACCCTTTTATTGCTAGGTTGATCATCTTGGAGGTCCTTCATTTCTTGGTCCAAATGTGAAACAAAGTCATTATAAGAGTTCGTAAAGGGAAAATAGCCATGTGTTCAGAATTTACACTTTTACATCAAATGTTTAATTTGATCCAATCCCATATTTTGGATGTAAATAACCACCACAATGCTCCAAAAAATTTTGCCCATGCATGGCTAGAACAACACGTTCTCGGTTCTCTTATTGTCCAACCCAGGGGAGGATTAGTTTGGCCGCACGCTACTTCTATCGTAGTTTTGACGTACATGTGCAATCGAATAGGGTAGTAATTCATATTTTCCACATACGGACACATCAATTAAACAATTTAATCGATCACACGTCCAAATCTTCAAAATTAAATCGTGTTATCTCATGTGCCGAACCTCTGTCTAGGCGTTGCATGGTAGCTAGCGTAGCGTGGCGTACAACCCCATCATTCTCGATCATTTCTGAAATTCCAACTATCTACGACCTGCAGCAACATTAATATATGTACCGATAATAAGAAAACATTAGAAATTTACTGGGGATTTGGGAGGATTTAGCGTAACGAACCATTAAATGGGACCAAGGGCAGAGAGAGAGAGAGAGAGAGAGAGAGAGAGAGAAGCAAGGGGATGTTGCTTGACGCACTTGCCAATTTCCCTCTCCTCGATCGCCGCGAAGAGGAGAATCCAAGCTAGGATCGATTTGAACACGTGCTGGCCCGGAAGGTTGCCAAAATCTTGGAGTGATTCTTAAGACATCGTAACATTCTCTGCTCACTCCCACGATCTCACTCTATTCTTTATTCAAGCAATGGATAGGAAGAGACTACCTTTAGCTCGGCTAGTGGCCCGAAGGTGCGTACAAAAGTATTGAAATCTCTTCCATTTGGTCAATCGAAAAGCATCGATTTGAAAAGCTAGAAGCTTTTTTGCCCACTTGGAAAAGCACAAGTCAATCCTTCGGTCAAAGGGAGCTATGATTAAAGGTAGGAGGAAGGGTCAGGTTGGGCCGTGATTGTAGGCCATCCATCTTCATAATTTTACAATATGGTTTGTGTCATTTAGTGGTACCCAGAGTTGAATTCAGATGTTGTTCGAATGGAATTTAAAAATAATGTGCCGAGTTTTTATTTTTTGTTGCGAGGCATTTTCAATTGTAAGATAGCTTGGAACTTGGAGGGTATGAACGAGACCTAAAAGATTAATCCCTAATCAAGGGTCAGATCAAGCCAAGCATACTTATTTTATAGTATTTTCGCACATATCAAAAAAGTAAATTCTTGTCGGTGATGCATCTATCAATTAACTGGCACAAAAAGATGATCCCAGTATAGAATAGTAAAGGCTTCACCAAACTTATAATAAATCGTGAAAGGCCTTTAACCATGTAGAACTTTGCAACTTCAAAGCCGATCATCGGAATAAGATATATGGTTTTAATTTAATCAACAAAAAATGGGATGATGGGCTGTTATTGACAACGCAAGTACCGATCCACTGACTGTTCAAAAAAAAAAAGAAAAAGTACCGATCCACTGTGATGGAGTATTGGAAAGTGCTTAATACAAATGCGTACTTGCCTCTAGTCTGGTAATTTTCCTTTTTTGCTTAAAAGACACTTGGTAATGAGCCGTCTACGAAAAGTTTGTTATATTCCAGTACATAATCATTCTCCTATTAAATGTAATCAACACTTTGAAAGCTATGACACTCTCTTTTCAGTATGACCAGCAAGTGCCTACATGGTACTCTGGAACATGATCCATCTATAAAGTCATCACAAGAAAATATTTTGCTTGCCTAAATACTTATTTAGTTTCTTAAAGATTAAGGGAAATTTTTTTGCAAATATCCGTACGAAAGAGGGCTCTTGTTCTACACAACAATTGCTCGGCCTCCTCGGGGAAAACCCTAGAAGCTCCAAAGTTCAAGATCTCTCTCTCTCTCTCTCTCTCTCTCTCTCATTAGTCTCGTCACCTCACTAAATGAGGCGTAACTTTAGGGGCGAGCGACGTAAATAGGAGGGGATACAATAGTTTCGATTCAACGTCAATGTTTCCGGAGGAAGGTGATTATCACAACGTGAGAGACCATCGTGAATAGGTAAAAGATTGCTTGATGCCTGCCAATGTCGAGACACAAGGTCTTTACGTGCATGGTAAGTGAAGTTAACCACTTCCTAAGCTACGTGCCAGCTTTGCTTGGTCCTTTATCTCTATCTTCATCGATTGTTGGGTATTTCCTTGTAATCCAATTAAGGAATAGCCCTCCATAACGCCCTCTCGCGGTTGGTTCTGGGGATGTACAAACGTAATTTCTAGGGTTGATCTCATTTATTTCTTTTTTTCCTTTTACAATGAAATGCGAATACAAAATATGGTAAAGAAGCGACATATCAACCCCTGACACTGGCGTAGTTGCTCAATCTGGAGGTCACATGTCAAAATTCAATCACGCGAAAATAGCGTTTAGTTAGGATCATTTACCTGAGTGAATGACCTAGATGAGACTCACAGAATGTTTCCTAAATGAGATCAACAAAATAATGGTTTGTTAGATTTGTTTGTTTGAGAATTTTGGTGCAGACACTCTTGGGAATAAAGTCTTTTACCCTAATATGCAAGTCTAAGATCAATATTCCCAATCATAGGTTATATTCAACAATGCCGAATCTATTACAAATTCCAACTCAAAATCTTACTGATTCACTGGGGCGATATGAAATTAAAGAGTCATATTAATATGAACTTTTGAGTTTTGACGACCCATTCATTTCTTGTCACGAGTATTGAATTTGACGGGGTGATTTCATTCGCCCTAATTAACTTGTAAGGCCAACTAAAACTCGACCTACTAAGTCGGGCTAGTGGCCAATTGGTGAGCTCGGGATATGGCATACGTAACATAACTATTTTGGACATGCGACTTTAGCTTTCAGGCTCTCCTATTTCTTTATATTATTGCTTAGCTGATGTGCCGTCCAAGGTCCAATTTTTCACAATCACCATACAATTATTCGAAGAATTCTCCCTCCATTTCAATGTACCCAAAACATCATGACCAAATGTCATGCCGACCAAAATAAACAATAAGAGCAGAAAGCGAAACCTTTCCGAACCTGAACCTAGGAGAGAAAAAGTACAATAAATGTCAAAAAGAACACATATATTACTACATCACCACATAATTTAGGGAAAAAATATGAAGAAAAATAAGAAAATAAATGGAAAAGCTCAAGCAAAGGAGGCCTCGTGTAGCGATTGCTGCCACTCGATCTCACCGAGCGCAGGCCAAAAACTTGAAACTACGTCATGGGGGGCTTGAGAGCTCCATCTCATCTAACTTCACCCCCCCTCTCGGCAGTTCCCATGTTTCTTTATGTTGACCTCGAGCTAAATAATTTTTTCTTTCGAAAATAAAAGAAAATAAAAGAATTAAACTCCAAATCATAACTGAATAAAGCGGAAAAACACCCTCGGATAATGAATTTAATAGAAACGACAATAATGTCACTAATTAGCCGCCGGAGAAGGAAAGATGGCGACGGAAACTGTTTGAAAAATCATTCATGGCCGACTAAAATACCGACATTGCGACATTTGATTAAGGAGAAGTTGAGACCGATGGATTAGGTGGTCTAGCGAAGCAAAAAGATTACTCTAGTGCAATATCTCATTGTGTATTAACAAGGATCGTCCGATTGATTGGTCGGCATCTAATCTCAATTAAAATAGCCGCTGTGGCATTTTCCCAACATTTTTCAGGAGCTACATCATTTCGATACGGCCAGAACTCAACTCATAAAGCGATTTCGCATATACCTTTCAATAATGTTGTCAACCTATCTATTCAAATCTTTGAGACAGGGCCATCATTATATATTTGCGATGAATAGACAAGAGAGTTTATAATAATCACCGAAAACGAAGTTCGTCGACATATAATTATATATAAGAACAGAATAAGTAGAAGGAGAAGGGAAGGGGGCGGTATGATTGAAAAGAATAATTACGGGATGGATGGTTTTAGGTGCAAGAAACCAAAGTCATCGAATATTGAATTAGGGTTTCTATTGATAAGCACTTAGCCTGAACTCTGCTCTTTCGTCGTAAGGAGATATATAAATATTATATATATTATCATGATTGAAGTTGGAGATTACAAAGGGAATCATATATATATATATATATATATATATTCGATACAAGTCAGCTGCCAAAATCATTACGTATGGCTGCTTTCTTCTCTATATTTTCCCTTTTGACTTTCTTCTTTTTTAAAGGCGAATTAAGTCTTGACTTTTTCCATTCTTTTATTTTATTTATTTTTGGATTTATTTCCCTCCAATGTTAATACTTAAAAAGTTAATAGCAGTTATCTTCCATTAATAAAGGGGAAAAGAAGTAGAGCACTATATATAAAAAAAACTAGCAGTTGGATTGCTATATGCATTAATGTATTGTGTTTGACATCACGGGCATTTCACAAAGCTTGAAGATAACATATATGAAATTTGGGACGACCCACAATCATACTTGAAATGCACACATTGGCCGAAAAGCAAACTATCGACACGATCTCCTTAATGATCATGGAAACATATCATCTACAAAGAGCTAATTTAATTAAGGCTCGGATATGCACATTGAAGTAGGGCCCACGTTAAATCCCAGGGCAACATCTGTTCCATCTACAGAATAGGTACCGTGGAGGGATTAGAATGCTTAGAATAACTTCAGATCATACTCTTCTCTAACAAATCTCTTTAATCGGTAGGTTACAAATATAGATGGATATCGTCCACATTCATATATTGTTAAGCTTGCGTGGAGGGTGTAATTTAAAACTCTTATATGCCAATCAGATGTAAGATTGAAGGGAAGCATGGCTTAATAAAATTATATGAAAGTTAGATATTACATCACACCATAACATTGCTTCCCATTCATTTTGTAATTTCTAATGTAACACATTTTTCGGGAAAATAAAATATAAACTTACCAAAAAAAAAAACAAAAGAAGAAAAGAACCAACCTAATGATAAGAAATCTGGACATCTATGACTTTCAAGTTGAGAAAGTGTCGGTCTTTGAATTCACACCCGCGATAAGCCTAACTCACGAGTTAGGCGACAAAGACTATTTCTTCTACTTTTCCCAAAATGAGCTTCGTGGAGATTCAATCAGTCAATTTACAGGAAAAGAAAAAACTCCACCTGGGCCTGTAATGGAGCCCCATGGAAAAAGAATGGGCCCATATGAGTTTCCTAGCTGTTGATCAGCCTAATCTACTTGTAAACATGATAGGACAAGTTAATTTACAATTTTTCCCTAATTGAAGGGATCTTGAGTTCCTTAACTATGATCAAATTGGCGGATCTCTATCTGTGAAAAAATCAGTGTTTCCATCTTGCTCGAGTGACTCAGGATCTGAGTCTCAGTGACGACATTTATCCGTTCTTTCGAGACAACAATATTTATGACGATTGAGTTACATGCTCTAATAGTTAGCGTGTTCGAATGGAATGAAGTGATCGTAACACACAACAAGAATCAGTTGAATCTTAACGAGTGCAAAAAGAGTCACTGAAAATTTGAACTGACGAACGATTTATAGTTTCAAGGATTTGCGGGACGACGACACTCATGAGGACGAATGTTGCATGCATTGACATCGGCCATCCATTACGAGTCAAACTGGGCGATGGTCGCATCTAGTCGGTATTAGTTGAGTATGGAGTTAGAGTACTTAGACAGTCCTAGTACTTGAAACATGGGTACTAAGGGCAGCTTAATAATTATAAGGTCTTACGGTACAAAAGAAGATCTGGTTGAGGGCAACCGAGAGAAGATGTCTCCTCAAGGTTGAAGAGAGCAAGTGTTGGAGATAATGATTAGGTTATAGTGATGTCCTCTTTGGCCATGAAAGTGTCCCCCAACGAATCGCGAACTAAACATGTTCCTTACATCCCCCCCACCCCCACCCCCTCCTCCTCCACCTCCGCCTCGTCCTCCTCTCCCTCTCCCTTCCTTTTGCAATTGCTTCCTATCTACTCCTCCTCATGCATTGTCATTAATTAGTATGGAGAACACAAGCATTGCCAAATTGCTTTCCCGGGTCCCCTTTAGGAAGCCCCCCAATCTAAGGGGCGCAATCGCCCTGCGGGCATGTGAGCATATAATTGAAAGGACACGAATCATGAAACCAACGATGATGAGGCCCCCGAGGAAATGATGATGATGATGAGACCGACCATGGGGTCCCGGCTTGTTTACTGATTAAGGATCCGACCGAATTAGCGTACTTCTTATGGGAGGCTTTGCGGGAGGGGAGAGAAAAAGGCTTGGGTTCGGGTCATCATAGCGACCAAATCCAGCCATGGATTCAGCACTTTCGGGAACAAACAAAGTGCTCGCGAGGTCGTGTTTTTATCCTTGCGTCCCCACGTAAAGTGGAATCATGCATGTCGATGACTAGAAGCCCTTTTGCCGATGGTTGACCCCGCAACTGTAAAGGAATGCAAAATTTAGATCTCGACATGTTTAGCGCCTAGTATGTTTCGTTGAAGTTCTAGGATGGTGTATGGAATTCCCAACATTTGAGGAGTCCCGTACAAGTGAGCGTGATTTCGCATACTTTTTCATGGACCGATCCAAACCTTCCAGCTCAATTACTAGGTTTGTTGAAGTTGGTGATTACTCTTCAAAATCAATTTATACCAAGGAGGTCACGTGATAAGACTCACAAATGAAAATTTATCCGAATGACTTATGAATTTCTCGATGCCCAATTGTCATTTCATCACTATGGCCCATCGTAGCAAATGCAAAAAGTGAAGAAGGAAAACAAATGAAGCAATCTCGAGCCTTGAAGGGCTCGTAAGCTTATAATCATAGGCGAACAAAGTATGAGATATGCAGATCTGTTTATTTTCTCGTGGATTAATCGCAAGCAATCATGGGAGGACATGCTGGATTTGCGAAGAACTATCGAGTGAGATCTTTGTCTTAATCATAATCATCGCATCCAGCATCGTGGTGCGATTTAGCAGCAGGACCGCATGATTATTAGGGGGGGGTCTGTTTTATGCTGTGTTTTGCCTTCTCGGCAAGATGTGATTACCATGCACATGCTTGCATTAAGGCGGAGAGAAAAGAAAAAGGAAGGAGAATCCGAGGCACTTTGAATTTGAAGGCAATCTCTCTCTCTCTCTCTCTCTCTCTCTCTCTCTCTCTCTCTCTCTCTATATCTCTTTCTTAGTGTTTAAGGATTTGCTAACAGTCCCACCAAACCCGATTTGATGTCGTGGGGGGTGAGGCGGAAGAAGAGCCTCAAGCCCTTCCATCAATTACGTTTTGGTCATTAGTGTGGTGAATAGCGAGGACGACCACCAACATTTTGCTTCCTTAAAATGGTAAAATCGCTCTTGGGGGGAAATGGGGTGTTTGGGTTAGGGCCACCAACCAAACATCATCATCATCATCTCTTAGTCGGTGGTATTTATGTCCTGAGGAGATAATCTTGGGGATTAACAATGTAATTACGCTTGTCTTTGGCTAGGTAAATACGTGAAACGTTGATTCATTAATCTTTTGAAACATACCTACAAGTTGTGTTGGAAATGGTCCTAGATTGAAGAATTGGTATTGTACACAGTAATTAATATATCTCAGTTAGCCCATAATTTATTGATTTAAGTTTTTGTGTAAATATGGATCTAATTGAATATGTTAACAGGTTCAGACATAGCATGGGAAGGTTAAGGCCACCAACCAAACATCATCATCATTTCTTAGTCGGTGGTATTAATGTCCTGAAGAGATAATCTTGGAGATTAACAATATAATTAGACTTGTCTTTGGCTCTGTAAAGATGTGAAACATTGACTAATAGATCCAATGACATGTATGTGTGAATTGTGTTAGAAAAAATTTTATGTCAGAGAATTAGTGTGGTGTGGGATTATTAATATATTTCAGTTGGTCCCATAACTTATCAACTTAAGTTTCTTAGTGAATGTGAGTCCAACTAAGTATAATGATGGGTTCAAATTTGAATTTTCTCTTGGCGATCTCTCTAGATAAATATATCGGATTTCTTGCTTGATCTCCCAACAAGATTGACACCGCACCTGATAAGGTCTCTGACGACAAATGCTAATGTCGTTGCTTGTTGAATGAAGCGACAACACCAACATTAAAAGCGTCGCCTACTTAGCTTGTGCATCCTCTCTCTCGTGGTCACCATCAGCCTCTGTCCCCCATACCATGTCCTTACGGAGGTCCTAACAATCTAAATTATTTGATGTATATGGTCACATAATTCAAAGCAACTCATAATTCGTGCCAACCGGTGGCTGGAACCATCGAGACATCATGTGGCGAAAGGGACATATTCCACTGGAGATTAGTCGAGTGTTTTGAACTATATAGCCTGGACACCTGGTCTTTAAAGGCGCCGTTAGGGAGATGATTATTGCACAAAGTGGCTTTGGGTCCAAGATAGACATGTCACATCCATTTCCATCCTTGGAATCAGCTGTGCGCCACGCCCTGATTAATTCAAGAGCCCGCTTGTGCAGTGAAAACCGTCAATACGCGGGCGTTCGATAGGAAACTCTTGAACGACGTAATGGGCCTTCGGACAATCGCTGGATGTGTCCACAAAGGCGAAGACGTCCAGCCCAACTCTCTAGAAGCTAACCCGAATCCTCAGGATGATTTATTACACTTGCCAACTAGCAAATGACCGAAGGGAGCGAGCGATCTCCCTCCTCTCTTTTCTTCTCCTTTTGGAGTGATAAGCCCTAATTATCATTAGCAAAACGGAGATCCCACGATGAAGATTACAGTTTTCTTGTCGCCTATAAAATAATTTATTACGCCGAATTGGACATCAAGTGGAGATGGCCGAGTTGGTCTAAGGCGCCAGATTAAGGTTCTGGTCCGAAAGGGCGTGGGTTCAAATCCCACTCTCCACACCTTCTGTCCTCACTATTTTTTTTAACCTCTTTGCCATTTCAATGAAGCCATTAGGTCTGTGGAACATTCTTTTCGCAAATTTCTCAGGACAATGGACTTCTGATCTAGCATTGATTTAACTCGTGTTGCCCTTTTAATGTGTTGAGAAGAAGAACAAGATCAACAGCGAACTTGCCGAAGATTAGCACGGCTCATAACCGCAAGCATTTTTTGGTCCTCGCCGATCTGCCATTTCGCTTAAGGACCATACAAGACAGTGTGGCAAATGGATATTAGTCAGCAATGGCGATGGAATAAACCGCAAAGTGAAGCCCACTTAGCCCAGCCTCGCAGGACTCTAAGGGGGCCAGGCAGCAAAAATTGGACTTCGTATGAGGAATCGCAATGAATTTTTATGGAATAGAATGTCACGTAAACCAAAACAGGCTAATGAAGTTCCCTTAACGACTCGTTCGACTCAGCAAGGAACAATTGAAATCCTCATAAGCAGACCCACAGAACTTGTAGTGTTTTGATAACTTTGTGCGCCTCGATATAGCAAGCACACGGTCGGGTCAAATATCTTTAGCTGTCCTCTCCTCCTTTTTTTGGTTGCACTTCGATACGGCTCTGCAATTCGCACGCTCCGATGGCTGATGGATAATACTCGCCATTAACCTTTAGTCGACTATCCAAAATTGTTGGTATTTTTTCTCCGTTGCTCAATAGACACTACACTGGCTATCAAAGAATAAAGAACCACATTGAGATGGACTTTGAATGCGTATAGTTGTACACTCTAAAAGACTTGTCTGATGTTGATGTTGATTCTTGAACTTCTGAGGTACTCCTGCAGAAAACAATCATCCTGATTTGAGAAATGCAACTCAAGTGGAGTGATCTCAGCAGAATCTTTGTCTGTAAAGATCCTGGGAACACCTGCATTGGAAAAACATAAGT
Source organism: Eucalyptus grandis x Eucalyptus urophylla (assembly GCA_028830015.1). Classification (NCBI taxonomy): domain Eukaryota; kingdom Viridiplantae; phylum Streptophyta; class Magnoliopsida; order Myrtales; family Myrtaceae; genus Eucalyptus; species Eucalyptus grandis x Eucalyptus urophylla. The sequence continues at coordinate 58,345,849 of CM054200.1, read as the reverse complement.
GGATGCAGAGAGTCAAGAGAGAGCCCGAATAGCATTGCCAGATACCAAAAAACGCGTACCAATTACATAGATGCTAAGACTGCCATGACCTATTACTTTGAACAAGAAAAGGCGAAGTGAGGTCAAATGTTACAGGCAAGGCACGCCATGAACATGGTTGATCCAGCAGAAAATAAGAATAGAAGGTTTAAAACCAAGGAAAATTTGAAGTAGCATTTTCTTTTCTCTGTATCCAAATGTATCATTGGAATCGCCAAGTAGCAAAATTATTAGTAAGCAATGTCTCTTGCAATTATTAAGACATGCAAAGGCACTAAACAAGCAAGGAGAAGGATCATCACTGGGCCAGGCTAACAGCTCATTGGATGAAGACAACCATTGTAGAGTAATAATTAGTGTGGACAGGAAAGAGGGGTAAGGAACTTTCACTACCAACACATTGGAGTTAGTAATCTTACATCTCACGGAAGAGTAAAACCGGTGTAGATTAAGTGTGTTTGTTTCACAGAAAATTAATGATTTTGAAAACTTTTACTTAAATTATCACTGAAAAAAATGTATCAATGAAACATTTTCACGATCACTCAAAATGTTTAGGCAACAATTGTGGTAGGCATAGATTGTGGTTAAATAGATGATAATGATATTATTTTCCGTTGACTAATTTTTCTAAATGATACAAACGCCATTTTTAAAGAAAAAGATCTCTAGTGCACTAAGATTCAGATTCAAGTGCTTCGACATCTTAGTCAGGCATTCAAGAGCTTCAACATCTTGATTGGACATAATTTTATGGTAACGAATGAAAGCAAGGAATAAAGCTGCCAAGGAACTCATACCATGAAAGCATTCCCTTGCTTCTCCAGCCATAAGTAGGACATCACCACTTCGAAGAAACATTGCTATAGGATCGTCCTGTCTAGTCTTGCCTCCCAAAAGAAAGATAGCTTTGCATCCCAAACTGTCAGAGAAGTACACATAGTGTTAGATTCTCGAAAATAATTACTCCATCATCTTTCTTCTTCAAGCAAACTAGAGAGAGAGAGAGAGAGAGAGAGAGGAGGGAAATACTATGATGTACCTCATGCTAACTATAGGTTTGCTCCAGTCTGCTTCCATGTCATCAAGATGACCACCCAAAGTATCACCTGAAAGAAAAATTACATGTAAACACCAGATTAGTTACAATTTCTGATCATCTACCAGAAAAAGAATTACAATCCTTGATCCAATGAAAAAAGAGAACAAGAAGTTAATGCAAAATTGAAACAATAATATTATGTACAGGAGGGTGACAACCATCATGGCCACTACAAATTATTAGGATGCAGCTTATGGCCCAAGACAAGTGTTATGAGTTCTGTTGACATTGGGACTGGCTGACATTGGTCCACAAAGTGGCCAGGTGTTGGATATGGCAGTTTCAACTTTCAATAGGGTGGTTGCAGCTAGCGGCCCCTCCCTATTAGGAATGACCAAGAGATACTGTGGGATTATCATGATTGGGAAGCTTCTTATCCCAGTACTGATAAAATAGGTGGTAATGTCTAAGCCATGAAATTACTCATCCTAAGGCTAGTTTGTATCCATAAATGCATATCATCGTAGTAGCACAAATGGTTCACTAATAAAAATTTCCTTGTGTTTTGAAAAATTTTAACACTACAGTTTCATTCTCAATTTATTATCACTCTCCTATCTTACTTCCTTCGTCCTCTCCTCTTTAAGCATGACCCTAGGGTTTACATCATTTAAGTGTCATGTCGTTCAAATCCAATTAGTTCAGTATGTGAGGGGTAATTGATTGATGTCAACATAGTTCCCACTTAACTTGACTTGAGGCAGTTATGATGCTTCACTCTAGCTAAGATCAAACCTCCCTCTTTTCAAAGCACCAGCTTGATTGGAGGTAGTGCTTTATAAGCTCGAGCTCCACTGGACTAAATTCTATCATCAGAAAGTAAATTTGATCTAAGCTTGAGCTTAAACTTGGAATATAAAGTTACAGTACAACTTCGTATATGCTTCTCACATCTATAGATGTAAATAACAACCTACACATGCAGAATTCAACACCTCTATTAGACTTATGAGCAGAGTTGAGAATTGTCAAGCCTGAGCTCGATGTGTCTAAACGCTTCAGCTATTCATTCATATTTAAACTCAAAAAAATTTAAGCAGAAACAGTCTATGAATCAAACTCAAGTAGTTTGACTCACTTTTGCTCCTATTCGCACATCCATTCTCCATGTCATAGTTCAATTGAAACATTGTCGACTTCCAATATTACCGACACAGTAGAAATCAGAGAAAAGTACCTGATGCAAAGTAATTCACTATTGCAGCTTCGGGTCTAAATTCTTCTCCCTGAGGCATTGCCGGAGTAGCCAGTCTTTTAGCCAGTTGACAGAGTGCATCGGGGATCTTATTGTGTGGAAGAGACACATCATAGTTCCGCTGCATTGTATAGCAAAAGCTATTTATGGATCAAAAGTAAAATGCTGGCCAGATTGATCACTAGAATGCCAAAGAGATGGCAACAGAAAGGGTTATGCAGCCATAAGCATGTAAATCTTTAGCCACTCCTTTCCCTTTATTTACCTGAGACCAGTCAAACTGAAGGCCAAGGGTACTCCATCGTAGCTTCCGTAAAAGAGCAGAGGCCGGACATGACGTGCAACCGTTTCCTCTTAACGAAACTTCAGCTTCATTGACGAATTTCCAAGTGGGATGGTCTCCATCACTCTCATCTTTCACCAAAACCTTCCTCTCTTTTGCAGCAGCAAAGAGATCCTGTAGAGGGCCATATATCGCATTATGATTCGTTCTATTAGGTGGTTGCGGGAAGCTGAGTAAACTCTCCCTCATCCATTGGCACTGTTCTTCTAGACTTAACGCCCCAGGAATGAAATAAAATCCTACATAATCAACAACCAAGTCAAAAACCGAATGACAAGGAGAGAAGCACATCGATATCTACACAACACTTTGAAGGATCTCGACCCGGCGCAGACGGGAAGGCAGTCCCAACACCGATCAGCAACTGAAGTGCGCATATGCCGATTGGCGAACGTTAATCTTTACTCTAAGAAAATGGGTTCTTCCACTACAACATTTTTTCCCCAATCGTCATGCATAAGACTACAAGCTAAATCCCCAATTCCCATAGGTCGAGCACATGGAAATTTCCAATTCAGAAGGAGGAACTCCGACCAGCTAAACAAGAAATCGATAAAATGCGAAGCAGTCGAAAGCAGCAATTACCGGGCCGACCCTCCAAGCAGAACACGGGCCGACGGAAACCGCACGGAGCCGCCGCGACGCCGACCGGAAGCTCGCCGCCCCGCTCGTGCGCCTCCGCAATGGCCTTGAAATCAATCACGTCCGATACGTCCACGGGTTTGGCCTGCTTCTTCCTAGCCAAAAAAATCACAAACGAAGACGCGCGAAACCGTGAGACGCTCCGAAAGATCGAATTTTTATCCCCTCCGTGAGAAGGTTAGAACAGGGAGAGGAGACTTACTTTCGGGATGACTTGAGAGAACTGTCGTCGTAGTAGAGCTTGTACTTCTTCTCAGCTCGCCGGAACGCCGTTCGCTCCGAATCGCCGGAGGGTTTCTCCGCCCCGTACATTTTCCGAGCGGGAAGTTTCGATTCCGGCGAGGGGAGGGATCTGATCGATCTTCTACGCCGACTCCATTGTCAGGGTTTTACGCGGCTCTTCCCCTTCATCTCCTTGAAGGAATGACCGGGCTATTTTGGATGATTTTCCCAATTTTTTTCCTATGGGTATGGGGGGGGGGGGGGGGCGGGGGTTGATAAAATGAGTTCTTGCAATTAAATCTTTGGTGGGATAAAATGATATAATGTGATTTCTGTTGTAAAATATTGCGTTGCAAATATATAATAGAGAATAAAGAGATTGAGTAGAGAAAATCAGACACCAAAGATTATAGAAAAAGTCAGATCAGATAATTTTATTTCCAGTGTATGACTGTTAAATCACTGTTGTGTGACTGTTATTGTATTCTATATTATTGTACATCAAAACTAAATATCTATTTATAGGAGAACAATAATGTACTTATTATTAATATTAATGTATCGAATGATACATATACGGATAGGGGAGATGAACGTTCATTGTATGAGGAGATGTACTTAGAATATATGATACAAATGTACCATAATAAGTACATTAGATAAGATGAATATAATGAATATTCATTCATGTATTTCATAACACTCCCCTTTGAATATTCATTGTATTAATTACGAATGTGTATTTGAATGATACTGCCTCATTAAAAATCTTAAGCCGGAAAAACCCAGTGGAACAAAAATCGGACTAAAGGGAAAAAGAGTGCAGAGCACGAATGTTATGATCTCTCCATTTTATGGATGTATTAATTGCCTCGTTAAAAACTTTAAGCCGGAAAAACCCTGTGGGGAGAAGTTCGAATCCAGAGGCGTCGTTAGGGATTTTTATCTAGAGTACTGTGATGGTGGGTCCTGCAGTCGCTCCTCAAGGGTTTACTCACCAGTTGTCAGCTTACGAGATTCCCTGAGTTACCAAAAAAAAACCCCTATGGGAGAAAATCGAACAGAAAAAAAAAAGTACAATGAATATATATCCATTGTGGGGCTAATCAATCTTATATCTTGTGAACTCGCCGCATATCAATTCTACAGTGCATAGCTCATAATATCTCCCTCTCAATTGAGCCATATAACCACTTATGGGTTAATCAATCTTGCATCTTAGTCATGGAGTCAAATAAATATTATATGAGATTCATAAGCATAAAAGAATAATAAAAAGTAATACATTTAAAGCGAAACAACTAAAAAGAAATTATTATAATCATAAAATTCGAAGTTCAAATCATCATCCACTAATCCGATGCCTCATCAAAGTAATCAGAGGTCCTTGCATTTGCTACTTCGGGAGCAAGAGAAATCCCACCAACGAAAATATTGTTGGCCTCAATAGTGGTTATGGCAGTAGGATTGATTTCAATGGCATAAGATTCACCACGCTTGCCCGTATTTTTTAAAGATGCTTGGTATAGGTCAACAAAGTGCCTTAACGTACGACAAGTACGTGACCAGTGCCCAGCCACGCCATGACGATGACAAATACTTTCATTAATCACATTCTTCGGCTTCTTTTCTTTGCCATGATTCAGGCCAAAGTTTGATTTCATAAGGCGGTTAAATTTCTTGCCATCTCTTCTAAGATTATGTTTTTGCCTGCGCTTATAACCTTTAAAATGGCCAGTATTTTTCTCAAAGTTAGCATGTACTTCAGGCAATGCTTTTGAGCCAACAGGTTTAAGATTATGATTTTTTAGCGGCAATTAATTAGTTTGCTTGGCTGTAAGGAGCACAGAAATTAATTCAGAATATGTGGCAAACTAACGTTGCCGATATTGCTGCTGCAATATAATATTTGAAGCATGGAAGGTGGAGAAAGTTTTCTTTAACAATTCCGCATCAGCGAGTTTGATACCACATAACTCAAGCTGAGAAATAATATTAAATAAAGTGAAATTATAGTCAGACACTGATTTAAAATCTTGCAATCTGAGATTTTGCCAGTCATATTGTGCTTGAGGGAGGATAACAGTCTTTGTATAATCATACCCATCCTTCAACCTCCTCCACAGGATTTGAAGGTCTCGAACGGATAAATATTGAGTCTGCAGGCTCTCATGCAAATAACGACGAATAGAAATAAGCACATTTGCTTTATCATTTTCATTTGAAATTTCATCATTTGTAATTGCATTAGCGAGATCTTGCCCTTGGAGATGCATTTCCATGTCAAGGCACCAGAATAAATAATTCTTCCCACTCACTTCTAAGATGTGGAATTTGGGCTTTTCAATATTTGCCATAATCCTTGCAAAAATAAATTTTTATTAATTAAAAGGATTTTCAAATATCCACCGCCACTTCAAGAGCAGAATCCGATAACCGGCGGGTAGAACTTAGAGGCAACATGGGGAAATCGGCGGGTAGAACTTGGAGGCAACATGGGGAAACCACCACCCCATGCCACCGGGTAAGTCACCAAGTGACCCACCAGCCTCTCTGCAACTTGCGTTGCAGGGGCTTCGAACTCTCGACCTCTCCCTTCAAAAGTCTGGAGCCTACCCAGCGGAGCCACCACGGCTGATGGTTGTGTTGTAAAATGTTGCCTTGCAAATATGTAATAAAGAGAATAGAGAGATTGAGTAGAGAAAATCAGACACAAGATATCGTGGAGAAAGTCAGAGGAGAAAATTTTATTTCCAGTGTATACCTGTTCTATCACTGTTGTGTGACTATTGTTGTATTCTATATTGTTGTACATTAAAACTAAACTCCTATTTATAGGAGAACAATAATGTACTTATCATTAATATTAATGTATCGAATGATACATGTACTAAATAAGGAAAATGAACGTTCATTGTATAGGGAAATGTACTTAGAATGTATAATACAGATGTACCATAATAAGTACAATAGATAGGATAAATATAATGAATATTCATTCATGTATTTCATAATAATTTCAGAGTTTTTTAATTTATTCTATGTATTTTCTAAATTTTAACCTTAACTTTGAAAATCGTCACTAGCACCACTAAAAAGCTCACAACATTGCTCATATGCATTCGAAATAGCCTCGAAATCGATCACATCTAATTATACAAACACAAGGGCAAACAACTCCAAAAAGCCATTTTTTTATCCTCTGTGAGAATGCTAGTACAGAGAGGAGATTACTTTCTTAATGACTTAAGAAAACCGTCGTGGTAGTAGAAGAGCTTGTACTTCTTCCAAGGTCGCTTGAAAGCCGTATGCTTCGAATCACCAAGGGGTTTCTTTGTCCTGTACATTTTCCAAGCTGGAAGTTTCAATGCCTCGAGCGAGTTTGATGAAGGAACCATCGATCTTCTGCATCGACTCCATTGTCAAGGTTTCACATAGCTCTTCCTCTTCATTTTTTTGAAATGATAATCATACAAAATATCCCTCAACATTAAGTCATCGACTTTAGCTCAAATGCAATATCATCTTCGAAGTTTAAATTTTTTCAATGTGATCATCGCACTTTAACTCAATGTCTAATGTTGTTACCATATTTTTAATTTATTAAATAATGACCCTGGACTTTTGATAAATGTTTAAACTAATTTCTAAACTATGACCGATATTATCGTTTCATCAATTTAAATTTAGGGATCATATTAAATATTTTCATATAGTCTATAATTAGTTTAAACATTTACCGAAATTTAAAAAATCACATCAGATAAGTTAAAAGTTCAGAGGCAATATTGTATATTAAGCTAAAGTTTATAGACTACGCTGTACATTAAATAAAATTTAAGAATCATTTGTGTTGTTTTCTCTTTCATTAAATAACTAGGATGGTTTTCACAATTTTTCTCATATGGGTATGGGGGCAACTTTTCTATTTGTCGAATTAAGCCAAAGAATAAAAATAAAAACAAGCTATGTTCCGTAATTCGCACAATCAAATCCTAGCAATTAAATTTTTAGGCTCTTATGATCTGTGCAACCAAATTTATTTTATCATTAGCTCACTTGATCATGTTGAGGTCTAGCACTACGAAAAAATAACAAAAATATTCTAGATTTGATTTTTGGCACGAAAAGTCCTAATTGTGCCCTTATGCCTGAACATAACCCTAACATTTTAGATATTTAAATACACCTTGAGTTTGTGAACATATTCACTCGACAATTGTTATGTTCTAATTAAAAATTTTAGTATCCATCGGAACACTCATTATGATTTTTGTTTAGTTATATTTTTCTCTATTATTTTTCTATATAGGTATAACGTGAAAATTCAGACAAATCTTTTTAGCTAGATAGATTAATAAAAATCAACCGGATATTTCCGTTTGTTATAAGTTGTCTAAAACCATGCGAGATATTCATCGGATGAGCCAAACCATACGGACACGTCAATGAAAATGACAATCGCAGGATACATTTCCCGAAAATCAGTGTTTTGGAAGCAGAAAGATAACCCCCTTTTTTAATTTTCTCTTCTTCTTCTAATCTTAACATGCTTCTCATATTGGGCCTAGCGAAAAAGCCCAATCAGCCTTCCCATCTTAGTGGGCCCAATCGACCCGGGCCTGAAGAACGGACTGCCCCGTGGAAAAATAGCCCAAGCGCAGCAGCTCTTGCAATTTAATCGCGGCATCGAGGAGGTCACAAGGGATCGTCGCCCTCGCTAGCCCTCGACTCGCTCGCTCGCGCTGAATCGAATCTTTCGGCTCGCTCGAGACCCTCCGCTCCGCCGTCGCTCCGCCCGCGCTCGCCTCCGGCCGCCGCCATGTCTCAGGTACTCCTCTTTCCCGACTCGAATCCATCTCTGCTCCATCCAGTCTCCTCCGTCTCGCCGGAGCCTTCGCATCCGTTTCCGATCGCCGGAATCCGCGATTCCCTCAACCTCGGTTGGAGGTGCGCGTGTCGTCGTCGTCGTCGAAGCGGTGGTCATGTGGTTGAGTCGTGTTGTTGTTGTCGTTGTCGTTTCAGGTGGACAACAGGAACTCTTCCGCCGCCAAGCGCGCCAGAACCGACGGTAAACCACCACCTCTCCGTTCTCTCTCTCTCTCTGCCGCGATGATTTTCTTTCTTTCTTTTTGTTTTTTTTGGCTCTTGTTTTTTAGGTATAGAGTAATTTGAGCCGGTTCAGGACGAACAAGAAAGATAATCGATCCAGAAAGAGGACGTTTCTTTTATGAATTTTGATGGAATGACCTGTGCTGTTTGCATGGCTAGAATCCTGATTTTGACCTACTAAACATGCTTTTGACAAAACCGGAAGTAGGGACAGTAATCGACAGCAATATGTTTATCGAGTTCGAAATGGGACCGAGAAGTGGGAAGGAGGAAACCTGCTTTCCCGATTTGTTAAACCCAGTCTAAAAGGGGAATTCCGATGTATTTGGAAATTCGAAACATGGTTTTTTCTGCGTTAATGCTGTGTGTTTCGGCTTAACTTATGGTTAGGAATATTTATTGTTGTTGGTCCTCGGAGAATGGATAGGACATGTTCCCGCTTTCCTCTTTTGTCGCCCCATTAGATTTTGGTGCCGATATGTTGATCAGGTGAAAATTGCAGGTAGTCGGAGGGAAGATGACTGGACTTGCCCTAGCTGTGGGAATGTGAACTTTTCATTCCGGACAACTTGCAACATGCGTAATTGCACTCAACCAAGGCCAGCTGATCATAACTCGGTAATATATGACTAATTGTGATGTAAATCCTCTTAATAGCTACCTGCTCAGCTGCTAGTTATGGCCACACTCATGAATACAATGCCTAAGTATTATCGTGCTTGTTCCTTTCTTCCACTCCAAGATTTTCTATTAGATGCTTGATATTCCGTTGTTGTGATTCAATGTTAAATAGGTTGTTTGTTTTGTGTTTTGTCAATGCATTTTTTTCCTAAGATATCTGCCTGCTAATGTTTGCCTGTTTAATGGATGGAATTAGTTATGCGAATTCATATACTAGCTTTGTGCATTTTTGTGTGCATTATCAAATAGGAGATGGGTTAGCATGTTGTGTGTCTCTATGTCACGATTAATTGTTCTCGCTTCTGTTGGAGATAAATATCTTTTGTTCCACCAGGATCCCCACAACAATAACCTTTTGTGCACAAGTTTAATATGCCTATGTTTCCTAGGCTGGATCCACATCATTATCCGAGTGACTGGTTTGGTCAATGGTTGCTGTTGCTCTTACATATTTAATCTGGGTTTAACTAACCTGCTTGCGAGTGTTTGGGGCAAAAATGTCCTGAAATTATGATTTAGCTGCCTTTTTTTCCTAATCAAAAGGTAGCTTAAAGAGACTGAGAGTATCTGAATTATGTGGTTTTAAGATGGTATGGGATACCATTGCATGCATAGAAGTCTTTGCATGGAACTTTAGTCACTTATCAAAAAATATAATTAATATGGAGGCTTGAATGCTTTTGTAAAGCATATTCCAAGGTGAAAAGCTAATTAACAGTCAATGCGCGTGACTGTTAATACATTTTTTGTTCTCAAGATGACCGGTTTTGCTATTCGGCTTAGTTTATGTTTGCTTTGCCAACTTCTGGCAATACTGTGATCCTAATGTGATGTTGCTAAGGTTTCTTTTTTCTTTTTCCTCAGAAGTTTGCGATGAAGCCAGTGCAGCCCCCACAGAGTTACTCATCGCCGTCCCCATATATGGGTGCTGGGGGACCTTCCTCTATGTATATGGGAGTGCCACCATATGGTTCTCTCTTTAATGGGTCCACGATACCGCCATATGATGTCCCATTTTCTGGGGGCTCAGCATATCATTACAATTATGGCGGTCGCCTTTCTGCTGGTAGTCCTTATAGACCGCTTCATCTATCTGGAGCGGCACCTTATTCAAGTGGATCGATGATTGGAAATGGTAATCATTATTTTGAGCTTTGCTACTACTCTGGTTATTGTACTGACTGCTGGGTGGCAATTAGGATTCTAAGTCTTGAATGATTAAAAGATCCTTGCCTCCAAATCGTATGTGGTTGTTTTTCAATAGTGTTTGGTTGAGTTTTATGGTTTTCATCTTTCACTTCTTATGTCTTTTTTTGAAAGATTTTCCACTTTCTGAGCTAAATCACAGATAGTGAGAGAAAATGAAAAAACAGTACTTAACACTGCCTGTGTATTGTCTTTAGGCAATCTCTACAAGATTCTGTATAATTGCTGATTATTAAGCTTGTCGGTAATGGCTGCCTTTGGTTCTTTTTTAGGTGGAATGTATGGGGTACCTCCTATGATGGACAGATATGGCTTGGGTCTACCAATGGGCCCTGGTGGCATGGTATATGTGAAATTTCTTTCTTTCTTCGGATGTTGCTGCCTTTTCCTTTTCACTCTACAACTACATTATTCAGTGTTGTTCTTTCAGATATTATGCATGTCATTGTTCTGATATTTATTCTCTCAGGGACCACGGCCGGGATTTTTCCCTGATGATAAACTTCAAAAGAGGGGGGCAGGTTTGTATGCCGTGGCTGGTTACTGCTTGTAAAGTCAACAATAGGAATACTGGTTCATCTCCCACTGACATTATATTTCCTTTAAAACCTCGTAGATGCAACACGTGATAATGACTGGCAGTGCCCGAATTGTGGAAATGTTAACTTCTCTTTTAGAGAAGTATGCAACATGAGGAAGTGCAACACTCCAAAGCCTGGATCACAGGTTTGTGTTGCTTTGGCAAACAATTTAGCAATTTGAGGAGATTGAACTTTGTGGCTTTCTTTAATGTGTTTGTTGTATTCCCGAGTTATTATTTTGCTCTTGGCAATTTAAATTAGCTGAAGAATGTTTATTATAATAAACTAACGGACTTTTTTGCCCTTCAACTGCAGGTTCCAAAATCTGACAAAAACTATAGTAAGTTATCATTGCTGGTCATGTTGTTGCCTCATATTTGTCTATATTGGTACTCATATGTAAAGTTGCTTTCAGAACAAAAAATGCCTGAGGGTAGTTGGAAGTGTGAGCAATGTGGTAACATAAATTATCCATTCCGGACAAAGTGTAACAAACAGAATTGCGGTGCTGACAAACCATCTGAGGCTGAGAAATCTCCCCCTCCAGCAGAGGATGAAAATGATCAGGTCTGTTGTGTAATGTGCTCCCTGTACTCCCGTTACCTGAATTTATTGTTGCTTCTATCAACCATCTGTACAATTATCAATAAACTTAGTGGAAAAATAATAAATAGCCATGTTAAGTCAGTAAATGTTCATGAAGTTTTTATCTTCGATATGTTTTATAGTATGACTTCTTTCGTGCATTCATTGATAAGCAATTGTCTACTGTTCCAGTGAGTTCTAGGACATATTTGAGGGTTGAGAAGGTCCAGAGTTGTCGTCCAGCTTTGCTACAATGTGGGTGTCTGAAAGTCAGTCTTGTCGTCCTCATGTTGCAGCGGTTGTCAAGTCCTCTACCCTCTCATAATTCGTGTCAAGGTGGTTGTATCAAATGATGGTTTATATGGTCTATGTGGATCCTCCAAATGCATTATCTGTCAGCCAGCAGGAGTGGCAAGGATTATTCAGTTTGGTTTTTGTTTAATATTTTAGGCTCTTGAACTGCAAGTGAGTCATCTTTTCCAGCCAGTAAATGTTATGTGCATCAACGAATTTAAAAAAATGCACAGAAATCTCTGGGGCTAATGTTTCTGGTTTTGTGTGTTTAAGTTCACCGGGTAGTGACTTCTCCAAGGAAAGAGAAAAAAAAAGATTCTCAGCAAAGGTGAAGTACAATTGTTCCAAATGCTTTTGCCTCTATGGGCAGAGGTTCTCAAGTCATGATTTTGTCTGTTGACTATAAGTTGACAGTCCTGATCTTTTAGGTATTGTGAGGTGGTGTCAGGTATTCCATTGAGAGTTCTATTTCATGCTGAATGGGTAAGACTCACTTTATATGGACATAGAGCAATATTCGGGATACAAAGTATTTGCTAAATATTCTTCACTAAATGATGTGTGGGCACATTTGACATGCTTCAATTATGAATTGCCAGATATTTAAAGAGTGGGGTCCAGTGAACGTATCTTATTTAACAATAATCAGTTGTTGTATCATTTAGTAAACAAAGTTTAGTACACTGAGTAGATATTGCATTTCTCATGAGTGTATGCTCTTAGATGAGGTCTTTCCTGTGCCATCATTATGTATGTCTCTGAGTTTAATTTTGGTGGAAGCTGCACGATGATATTACTTATGTGGTCATATTGTTAAATATCAAACCTTCTTACTGCCAATGTCGAGAAACAGCGAGTCAATTTATATTGGGCTATCTGTTGCCGCGAGTTTTAGAATGCCTTGTCTCTGAGTTCATAGCTGTTGCAAAAAATTAATGTCTGCATTCCAGGTCTTCCTCTTGCATAGTGCGTCCTGCCTTTGGGGGTAGCCGGGGCATTTAAGGGGTTGTTAAGCTGTTTCAAGCATATTAGGAACAAAGGTTTAGTTTAGTAGTGCACCCTCCTGTGTAGAAAATTGCCGGAATATCCCACACTGCACATGATTTTGTAACCAATTGTTTGGTATAGCTTTTTTCCGACAATTGCATCCCTGGAAAAGGTTGTTGCAGTTTTTGTGGGGCATTCGGCATAATCTTTATTGTTGCAGCACTTTTTAAGCTATAGCGGCTTAGAGCAACTTGAGGAAACTGTCTCCTCTAGCTTTGTCATGCCTAAATTTAAGGTGTTGCGGTTATAAAATACATAATTACCAAACGTGTGAGTTAGGGCGTTTTACGGCACAATAAAGCTGCAGTTCCTTATCATACCAGTTTAGTATCTCTAGCATTGTTCTTTTGAAAGCCGTATCAAGCATCTTGGGTGCTTTGGTTAGTGATTAGCCTTGGTTATGTCTGTTCCCTGGACGTATTAAATCCCTGACCCTAAAAGAGCTAGTGGGCGGTGGATGTTTTGTCTGTGAGTACGTAGCTCTGAACCTTTTTACCTTCGTTTGGTCAATTTTCTTTTCTTTGTTTAAAGTAAAGTTCACAGCTGATTATCACACACCGAAGGGGACTGTAAAAGCGGGTGCTTTTTGAGTGCCTTTTTTTTTTTTTTTTGGCCCTGGGACTCTGTTGCCGTGCTTGGCTCTGGTCTATTTGTTTTTTTTGGCTTGTGATACAGCACTGTTGGAAGGCTCGAAGATGAGACCCGCATACAAAGATAGGACGTCCTTCACCCGTAGAATTTAATTCGAGCGCTCCTTGTCAAATTTCTTTTACGTGTTTATAACACTGTTGAAACCTGACGTACAGATCGTCCTTTCATTTGCCACTTAATGGTTTTTAGCTTTGGGGCCTGCATGTCCTAGCCCCCTTTCTGGCTAGAAACATTCATGACTAGCAGCTTTGATTTCAGCGTGTCGGTTCTTCTATTTCGTTTCAAATTATTTGAAGGAAAAAAATTTGTTTTCGGCAGGTTCGCATTCGTACTCTTTTTGAAAAGCAAGAACAATCAAAATCCGAACATATAATTATTATGAGAAAATTATATTTGAATTTACGTCGTCCTGAAATTTGTACATGGATTAAGTGAAACTCTATCGAAACAAATCCGTAATTGGCGGTGGTGCTGTTCTGATTTGGCGGGTAGAGTTAAGTAGGGAAAAAGCCAGGATGAGGTTGCTTGTAAACTTTGTCCTACACCAATCACATGCGCTCGACAGCAGAACAAACGGAGGCTAAGAGAAAGAAATTGAGAATTTCGCTTGTTCTTGAAGCACCGAAGAAAAGTTCTCTGGAATGCTTAAATAAAAGGTTTATATAGATAAGAAATCCAATATGGGCGTGTGTCTTTGAGTGTGTTTGCAGTACGGCCTTTCGAGTGCGCAATCGACCATCTATACAATACAAAGTTTAATAAAGCCCAATTGAATAGAATTGCTCTTAAAACGAGGTATAAAGTTTTATATTCATGCTCTCAAATAAATAGAAGGATTGAAATCGGTTCGGTGGTTAAACAGAGGAGATATGATGGTGACTCCCGAATTTCATCGGCAAAAGGAAATGTGAGAACAGCACCCACGACGCTAATGTTAGACGAAGGGCCGTCCAAAAATGGATGGACGCCTCTTCAAGCCTCGATCGACATAAATTTCGAGTAAGCGTAGACTTGGTTCGGCTCCATTTGCGCTGGACACGTCGCCGGCGATCCCGTGGCTGGTGGATGGTAAATCCAATGGAGCTCATTGACGTCGAACCTAACGCATTCATAAGCTGCACCAGAATCTCATAGACTTAAGACACGTCCGAGTCTCTCGAGTCTTCAGTCTTCTTTTCATTTATGGCGGTTTGAAAAGTGCAATGCGGGGAGATACGTGATGGAGGGTGGAACGGGGAGCAGCGGATCGTCAAACCCCCTCTCCCCTCTCGTTCAAAAAAGCGAAGCAGCACACGAGTAAAAGTAGGGGAAACTCCATCATTCTGGGTCATTATTACGACCCACATCGGAGATTTCTACATTATTTTTCTGTCAACTTTTCTTCAGCCCCACCACCCCGAGGGAGACTCCCTCTTCCCAAGACAGCACCTATCATTACTCACCGCCTCCCCCTCCATTTTCTTCTCCCTCCCTCCCCTCTTGGTCTTGCCAAAACCTCATCATTGTTACCTCCTCTCTCTCCTCCCCTCGGAATTATGACTCCATGGTTACAAGATTGCCCCACTGTCTCCCTCAAAATTACAGTCCCACCCTCCTTTTTCTCGTTCAAAAGTAGGCTACTGCTCCCACTTTAGCTACTCATGAGCCTAAAGACTTTCCATCCATGTTACGAGTGAGAACGCTTGAATTGAGATGACGTGTATACCTAAGTCGTGGGAGCTATCTTCAAATTTTAGCTGAAGAAATTACGGTGCGAGAGCGAAAGTTTTGAGAGAACGAAATAGATCAATCTCTGGGAAAACGTGAACATACGAAATGATAATCAGAGTGTTTTTCAATCGGGGATATGGAGCTGACAAATCGATCGCAGGATATCAAGCGAAGCACCAGTCAACTCAGCAAAAACCCTTTCAAGTTTCATCTTATTATCCTCAAACGCACGCGGGAGGTTATTATATCTATCTATTCAAGAGTAGTCTTTTCCAAAGAAGGGACCGGGAGTGTCTACCTTCACCCCAAGGCCTCCAAGGTCTTAAATGAATATTTTTCTCCCCAATCAAAAAGAAATATTTTTGAAGTTAGAGTTCAGACGAAGTAAGTTTTGGACTTGCTTAGATCCAAGCTGTCTCCAATTTTTAGCTGAAGAAATTTTAGTGCGAGAATGAAAGTTTCAATAACACGAGGTAGAACGGTTTCTCAAAAACGTGAACATACGAAATGGCACATTACAATGTGATTAGATTGTCAAGTAAATACAGTGTGAACGAGATCTCTGTCTTTTGTTTTCGTTTCCTCTGGAAGGATCGATCACGTACCGACAAAGTGCGGACGGACGGTACTCGACCCCGAACCGTCCCCTCTCATCTAAACTGATAAGTGAATGTTTAGGTGGGATGTGTAAGGGACGACAGGAAGCGCTTTCTTGGAAGCAAAGGACTTCGGTATGCTTTCTGGGTCTCATTTGACTGGTTGTTCGGGTTCCTTTGTTTAATATATTGGCCGTTTAAGGTTTGGTTAAGACATCAAGTTTGGGTAGGAGATGAGATGGCGTACGCAGGTTCCAAGGTAGGAAGAAAGCAAACGGGGTTGGAAACTTTCGAAGTGAATAAACAGTCATTAGAGAGTCGGCCAAAAGGAAAAAGCTCATGGAAGAGCCTCACCCAGAACGCCCGCACCCCACACGTCCGTCCAACCTCCTCAATTGAATTTTCGCAAAGGCGTGAGATTTCAGATTTCGTGACGGATTTTTGGGATATATTCCTTCACAATAATAACTTAGGCCCCACGATTTTCGACATGATCGATTTATGTGGGACATAGTTAAACGCATTTATGAATAATAAGCATGCCATGCATGATTTGGACCTATTAACTTGTTGGTGTGTTTAGATGTGTTTAATTAATATAGGTTTATACATACTATTCGAATTGGCCTGGCATGTCTAAATACATCTAAACACGTGTGCGGACATCCTCACTCATTTTGCCCGTTCTTGTTGGGCATCATAAACGGGTCTTATTACTAAATTTGACATGCCACTTTTATTGCATGGAAGAATGAGTGAGCCTATATGCCCCATTGCCATTCGATTTTGTTGAAAAGTGTCTTATCTAACACGTGCTAAACAAACAAGAGCAATAATAGATAGTTTTAAATTTATCTATAAAATTGATTTATCAAGTGATATGACAAATTGCAAATGAGTATTTAAGTATCTAATCATATTCCTAACATACCTAATAAAAGTCTAGCATATCACTTGATATATCAATTTTATAATCGACATTAAATATCAACATTATGAAAAAAGAAGAAGGAGAAGTTACATTTTCTAATATGGTTAATTTTTTGTAATATCCTTAATCAACATTTCAAAATTCACACTGTTCATTGTTAAGAATACTTAGGAAATACCTCGTGATTCCATTTCAATTTGTAAGATTAACTTATTTCAATTCTATAATCTTAATTGATGATATGCCTTTTGTTTATAACAATAGATACTTAACCTATCTTAAAAGATGCAAATTGGCTCACGTGCATCTCATAAGACTCCATAAAAGTAAGGGTGTGGTGTTTCCTCCCCACAGTATCTGGAGCCTTGTGTCAATAAAATTCTAAGCAGGATACAAAATTCCATATGTGAAGAGCATTGTGTTTAACAACCCATTGACAAAGTAAAGAAATCAATCTATAAGAATACATAATAACACTAGTCATAATTCCAAATAACGTTTTGCTAGTTCATGAGCAACCCTATTACATGATTTGGGAATTTTCCTCACCTCACACACAATAAAATGAGCAACTGGAGAATAAGTGTCATAAAATAGAGTTTAGTTCGGTAGAAAGAATGACGGGAGATGTCCTCATGACAAGGAATTTATGTTATTCTATTAATAAACGCGTTAAGAATCTGTAAGGTATGAATATGTGCACTTTTTCTCGACCATTTAAACTTTTAGAGCGGCATCTTTTTTGAAGACATCCGATAAAATTGAACTACTTAAGAGCGGTTGATTGCACGCCAAATTTTTATAATAAAATTTGTTAAACTCGACGTAGACATGCCATTAGGCATAGGTATGCTGATCCTGATAGACAAGAACCTCGAAGCATGCTGAATGATGCATTTCATGTGATTAGTTCAAAAATATTGGTATAGACAAATGAATAGATGAATTCCCAGTTTCATGATTTGATTTTTAGGTAAGGCACAGGAACATTTTAGGCAAACTTTCAAAAGGCAGAAATGAAGTTTGGTGGGCCAATAACTCCTAGAATGCAAATCAGTGTAACACGTTGGGCACCATGATGAATGCTTTGGCAGAATATACAAAAAAATCTTTTTAGCATCCCCTAATAATCGAATTGGGGGAATTTCAGAGAGCCCCACGATTTGGTATTGAAATGAGTAAGTCTTACTCTGATCCCATCATGACCGCATTGGATGTACAAGCAAAACTTTAGGAGCAAGTAGGATTCAACTGTGCACTTGATGCATATGATCATGATGAATTCTCAAAAGGCAAAATTAAAGATAAAGAAAAGAGAGACTTGGCTCATGATGGCTTGGTTGTGCGAGCATTTTGATAGTTAGGTAAAAAAAGCACTCTGCTCATTTAGCTTTATAATTAGTGTACTATGTCAAGATTTAATTACTTATGTTATTCTTATATTATCCAGGTCCCTAGCCATCTCAATTCTTGTATTCTCAAATTGGGTATTGATAGGGTTATATACACTAAAGTAACACACTCAATTTGACATTCCGTAGATTTTCTTAATCCTCCAACACAAGTGAAAATGGTCTCCTTTCCCTCCAATTAAACGAGGCAACTAGAAAGAAATAGTATTGTTTGAGTTTTGGACGGATCCAACGATTTAATTATTACAAAAAAGAAAAAAAATTCAAAGCTTGTCATTGAATCGCAATAATCGGATCTCAGATTACATCATCTTACTGTTTCATTGACGATGACGGCTCCTTTGATAGTACGCCAAATTGACTAGACCTTGTGATAAATTACGCACCTTTATAAACACGGTGAAAGATTATATTAGACCTATTTATGGTGGTTTGTACGTGATTTTCGCCATAAAGGAAGCTTTATAGAGGGGGGGAAATATAATGTGGAGAAAAAGCCTCCCCCGCTCGGAGCAATTGAGTGGGAATGATGGACAATCGAGCAAAGTTAAGTCTCCCGTAATTCTAACATAATCATCATCATCATGGAAGATGTGAAGGCGGGTGGGGCCCGATCGTGCGGTTGTACGTGCGTGCGGACGGGGGGGCGATCGGATGGGGAGCGCATCGTGGGCCGTTGGATCTCCCCGTCAAAAAAGCGAGAAGGCCCTTTTGGTTCCCCGGAAAAAAAGGTCTTCGGCCTTCTTGACCAACAAGCCCCTCCCTCGGGCTCGCACGTGCGGAGGACTAACCGTGCACCCTTTTTCTTTTTTTACCTCCGTACCCCTCCCTTTCTCCCTTCCCACCAAGAGAGAATCCAATAACCGGAAGAAATAGAATTAAAATATGGTGCCCGAGCCATCGGAGAGAATGGCCTAATTCCCCACAAAATTCCAAATTTAAGGTCTAATCCCAACTTTACCCCAGACTTATTTTATTTTAAAATTTTAGGTCCAATCCCAAATTTGTCTTCTGAATTTTGTTTTGTCTAAAAAAAAATCAACTTTTAATTTATTCATAAATTTATCCTGCAATCTAGTTCTAATTTGACATGACATTCCCACATTGATAACTAATCCATATCGTCAAGGCGACACATAAAGTTATCTTTAGAATAAAATCATTTTAGGATATAAAAGTTAGGGTCAACAAACTACGAACAGAGATAGATTTAGGATTAGAGTAAAAATTGATTATTTTTCTTTTAAAAAATGTTTGGGGTGGATTTGGGATTAGACTTAAATTTTGGGGTTTTTTTTGTGATAAAAAATATTTGAGATAGATTTAGGATTGGACCTAAAGTTTGAAAGTTTTCTAAGACCAAAAAAAATTTTGGGGTAGAATTGAAATTATATTTGAAATTTGGGGCTTTTTTGGGAAATAGGCCTAGAGAAAATATTCCCAACTCGACATTTGTGTAATAATATATTCTTAAAAGCTCAGGTCATAGGAAAACTAAATAGTTTATCCTTATCATAGGCATGGTCTAAATGGGAACTCGAACGTGACGAAGAGAGAAGAAAGAGACTGGGGATATATGCTTGAGTAGTATCTCATTGTCCGGCCAAAACAAAATTGGACTTTATGACGGCATTTCTCATGCTTGTTTAAGTTTTCTTAAAGAAGTATGAGAAATGTTGAGTGGTATCCTATCATTCAGCCGGAACAAAATCGTACTTTATGATGGCATTTCTCTTGTTTGTTTGAGTTTTCTTTTGTATGATGGTATTGAACCGAACTTCACTTTCCATAATTTTGAAGTACACCATTAAATTTTATTGACAAAAAGTGCATGACGAATGACAAATTTCAAATCGGCAATATGAATTAATCAGTATTTTCGAGAGTTTCTTTACGCATTTCTCATTGAACATGCATTAGAAGACATATATGGTTATTGCAACATGATTCGCAAAACCTAGAATACATGAATTGCGAAAAATTATAAATCTTTCAAATTTTGTATGTATCCTCAAAGAGAGATAATTAATGCGACGGGGCATCGGAAGTCTGGAAAGGCAGCCTACGAAAGTGAAAGCAGAAGAATATAAGAAAAGATCGATTTTTGATGAAGGAGCACATATACCATTGAAATATTTTGTTCACTTTTATAGACTTTCGTAGAGGGAAAAAGGAATTATTCTCAACCATAGGCTTTATGCGATTCCGTTGACCGGCGAGGGACAAAGAGGTAAAATCACGAAGGGAGGCTAGAGCGGACATAAAGCGGGGCGAAGGGAAAATAATCACGAGAGCGAAGTTGCGTGCGGGAAAATACAAATAATTAACTGCGATTTCGAAGACCCCAGAATTAAGGGATTAAAATAAAATAAAAATAAATAAAAATAAAAAAAGGGGGAGGTAGCGAAAACCCGTGTTGTTGACGTGGAAAAGGATGATTGGGCGAACCCGAGAGAGGGGGACTAAGTAGCATAAGACACTCAGAGAGAGAGAGAGAGAAAAAGTCCCAGAAAGAGAGAGAGGAAGAGACGGGGGAGATGGTGGTTGCGGTGGCGATTCGCGGCGGGGCCGCCGCGGGCGGTGGCGCGTAGGGAGGCGATTGGCGACGCTTCTTCTTCTCGTCTTCCTCGTCCTCCTCCGCCGCTCGCTCTTTCTCTCGCCGGGGAGGGGCATGGAAGCGGAGCTGGCCATGCTGAGACATTTCATAGGTCAGCTTCAAGAGCTCTGCGAACTCTACGGCTCCCCCTATTATCCCCACCAGCTCCAGCAGCAGCAGCGGCAGCAGCTCCTTCCCCCCGACACCGACGAGCCGCCTCGCCTCCTCCACGACCGCCTCGATCGCAGGTCCCAATCTCTCTGCGCCATCTCGTCGTTTTCGCTCGCGGTCCGGGGCCCCCCAACATGGCTTCCTCCGCGCCGTTCTGTTCTTCTTTTTTTTTTTTCCTTTTTTTTTTTGTCGTTTCCCGGCCTTTTGTTAGGTTTCGGAATGTCGCGCGCCTACGTTGTTCCGATTTCGCACCGCGAGGCGTTGTAATTCGTTTTCGAGCTCTTCTGCCTTTTGGTTTCCGGCTGTGTAGGTCTTGCTTGCGGAGACGCGTTCTGCGGTTCCTGCTTTTTCTATACAATCTTTCGAGCTGGGCGTTTGATGGTTTAGTTATGATGGCTGGCCTTCTTTGTGCTGCTTTCGTCTCTTCATTGCGAGTGCGTTTGTGCGTGAATCGGGTTACCAACCTTAGGATTAGCGGCGGCGTGCGTATGGGCTGGAATGTGGGTCGAGTTTTGGGTTTCTTGAGAAAGGAGGAGTCTTGGAAGAATTTGGTCGTTTCAGAAGTAAAATTTGCGCGGTTTTAGGATGAGCAAGATTCGGGGGAGAGATTTATGGGGTAGGTGATAATTTTGGATTGACGGATTCATTCCGGAAGAAAAGTCGGATGGTAAAGGAGAAAAACCTAAAAAGCTTGCTGTCTGGGCCACAACACAAAGCTTTCTGCGGAAAGTAATCGGAGTCATCTTCCTTTGAGCTGAAAATGTAGTCTTCCTTGCCTAGAACCCTCGCCTGTAAAGATAAGGGATTAACAAACTCGATACAAAGAATGGCCCCACCCCTAGGATAGTTAGTCCACGGATTTGGCTCAGTATTAAGTATTAAACTCGCGGTTTCTTTTCTTGTGGACAACATAAAATTTCATCCACCTGACTAATATGAATGGGCTTTACAGTTATCAATTTAGAATATCCTGTTTGAGTTTGCTTTACATATGGTAGATATGTCTCCAAGATCACGTAGCTTGAACTCTGATTTATATATGTATTTTCCAGATTTTATTTTGTGAAAATCCGTTGTAGCTGGGTCCTTTGGTTGTCACGTGGGAAGAAATTGATACTTGTCTTGCATATTCATATCTAAGGGCACTGTGCTCAAATTGCATTGTCTTTTTCTCCCAACTGAAAGGGTGAGAATGTTTCCACGTTAGTTCTTTTCCGTGATGATATTAATTGATATCAAGTGGTCCTGTTTAGTGCATTTACTGGGTAGATTGTGCCACTCTAAGAGGCAATTGTATTTTGAGAGATAATTTTCAATCCATACATGCATTAGATCTCTGTATCTTTCTAGTGTTAGATTAATTTATCCTGCTACGATTTTGCAATGGAAAGAAATAAAGCAGTTCATTTCTCTATAAAGAATATTAAGATTTTACGGTTGTGATGGCTTGATGCTTCCTCTTTTCCTTTCAATTCAGCAAAAACCCACCTCTGTTATATCTTTGATATTTGTGGACTCTTTATCTTGTGTGGTCTTCATTGTTACTATTTTTTGAAGATGAATTTGTAGAACTCTCAGGATAGGGACCCGTGTTTTGCAACTCAGGGCAGACTTTTTGTTAAGTCAAAGACTAAATTTAGTCCACAGTGATAAAAGTAAATCAGTAGTTCAAGCAACGTGAGCTTAACTCCAATCTGAGTCCTAAGAGATGAAATCCTTGATTTCAAAGGTTTGAAAGAATCAAATGCAAATGGAATTAAATATCATGTTGTATCTATTTAGTATGTTCACCTTTAGTTTCAAATCTCCTGTAGGTGTTTGATTCTCTATAAACATTCCATTTGACTTTGTCATGTCACTAGGAGAAACAGAATTACTGGTAAATACAGGAAGTTTAGTTGGTAAAAGTTAAAAACTCAAGAATTAAGCAATATCTTCTATTTCTATACCTTGTCAAACATTACTTCTAATTCTGCATTTCTATAACCTCATGGTAGCAACCTTACTATTGGTAGCACTCTTCAGTTGATCTTTGGTTATAAATTGTTGAATTGCTTTTGAGAAGAGTTCTGGTTTTGGTCTAATGATGAGCGAATGTTTGAACATGCCTTTTCCAAAAAAGTTCTTGTTACTGTCTAATGTCAATTGAATTCATGGATATGCCTTCTATATAGTGTTTTGAACTCTGTTGATGTGATGGGTCATGTATGAAGTCTCTCTCATGCGTGCATGAGTTCACATGTGTCCTTTAATGTTATTCTCTGGTTGGTGGTTTTGAAAATCCTTTATTAAAGTATTTGAAGCAGTTATTTTGCACTATGAATTTGTGACTATAGTTTAAGAACTCAACAACTATTCGTAAAATGGCTTTCTGAATAAACATGAGATAGTGTATAATGTGGTATATTGGAGTATCAAATCCGTGAAATTCCTTAAGTTCCAGATATTCAAGGTGTATTTGTAGTTACTCTTTTAAATCAAATTGAGTAATGGTTTGCAGAGGTCGATGGTTTTATAGTTCCCATAAGTGTAGCTGCTTGACATGCTCTTATTTCTGATGAGTCTTCTTGTTTATCTTTGGGAGAGTTGATTGATGAGTTGACTGATGAAATTCCTTGCTTTATGTTGCTTGAAAATTTGAATGTGGCACTTAGTCGTGTTCTGACCAAACAAATAGACCTCAGAGTAGATAATGCTCTGCAGAATGAGAATTTGCTTATTTCTGTATATGCTAGCTCTGCAGAATGAGAATTTGCTTATTTCTGTATATTCATTAGTAATGTGATTCTTTCTTGGGTGCCCGTTAGCATTAGATTTGTAATCAGAAGTCAGAACAAAATGCTGATGTCATTTTTTGCAATGACTTGCTATGCTATTTGAACAGATGGTGCTTTCTTGATATTGATGAAAGTTCTCCAGAATACTGTAGCCCCATAATGGCTGCTGGAAAGTCCAGAGGAATAAAAAATATAGATCCCTGCAAGCCTCCCCCTTCCAAGAAATCTCGAAAAGAGCGCAACCAGGGTAAGTCTGCAAATAATGACAAATCAGCCGAGGTTATGGACCAAGAAATCTGGAGAGAATTCCCAGAAGACCTTTTCGAAGCTGTTATTGCAAGACTTCCTATCGCGACATTCTTTCGCTTCCGGGCAGTGTGTCGGAAGTGGAACTCGTTACTCTGCTCTCAGAGTTTCTCTCAGCATTGTGCCCAGGTTCAACAAGCTTATCCATGGTTTTACACTATCACTCATGAGAATGTGAATTCTGGGGTCATGTACGATCCTTCCCTGAAGAAATGGCACCACCCCACTATATCTTCTCTGCCTGCAAATATAATCGTGTTGCCAGTTGCCTCTGCTGGGGGGCTTGTCTGCTTTCTTGACATTGGTCACAGAAATTTTTATGTCTGTAACCCTCTTACTCAGTCTTCCAAAGAGTTGCCAGCTAGATCCATTAAGGTGTGGTCTCGCATTGCAGTGGGGATGACCCTGAATGGAAGTTCTGCCACTGGGGGCTATAAGATAATGTGGGTGGGGTGCAAGGGGGAGTACGAGATTTACGACTCGGTGAAGAACTCTTGGCTCCGTCCTGGAACCATGCCGCCGAACATCAAGCTCCCATTATCACTGAACTTCAAGTCACAGGCAGTTTCCATTGACGACACGCTCTACTTCATGCGCTCAGATCCGGAAGGGATTGTGTCCTACAACATGGTCACCAGAATCTGGAAGCAGTTCATAATACCAGCCCCGCTTCATCTGACTGACCGCACGCTTGCTGAGTGTGGGGGGCGTATCATGCTGGTAGGTTTGCTTACCAAGAATGCTGCCACGTGTGTATGCATATGGGAGCTGCAGAAGATGACGCTCTTGTGGAAGGAGGTTGACAGAATGCCAAATGAATGGTGCTTGGAGTTCTACGGAAAGCACGTTAGGATGACTTGCTTGGGCAACAAAGGTTTGCTCATGTTGTCATTGAGGTCTAGACAAATGAACAGACTGGTTACTTATGATATGTCGAACAAGGAATGGCTGAAGGTGCCTGGATGCGTGGTGCCACGCGGGCGGAAGAGGCAGTGGATAGCATGCGGTACTGCCTTCTACCCTTGCTTAAGCGCTACTGCTTGAACCGATTTCCTTCACGTCTGGCAGCCATGGCTTGTTCAGATTAGGGATTTCGATTTGGTTTTTTATTTTGGTTGATTGGCTGTATGTTTAAGCTGCTAGTTTTTTCTGTGGCTAGATTTTCTATGTCTTGCTCGTCCAGTGGGAATGCCATGGGGTTAGCCTCACGATCTACGTGCTTTGTTCATGTACAGACTTATGCGGTCAAATAACTCCAATCACCAGAAAACATATTCCCTTACCGCTTTTGTCTTTCAGTTTTGTGCTGTAATGTCGTGTTAAGAGTGATTTGACTTTCATCTTAGTGGAGAGTAACTCTGATGTTTGTTGGAGTACAAACCTCTATGAAAGATGAGAGTGATTCACTTTTCTGCTAGGTGACAAATTTTCGTCTCCAAAGAATTGGTGATGGAACTCACACCATGTATGCACCGTTACTTTCTCTTGCAACTGAACATCAAATTTCTATGATATGGTCTGTCCCAGCAACTTCTCAGCCCGACCCTCAACAGGAAGAGTTGTTTAAAAGATTAGTGTACGAAAAAAATGATGAAGTGCTGTGGCGGAGTCAGGCGTCTCAACATGACCCGCTTGTTAATTTTGTATGCTAGCCTTTGTAATCATAGGTTCCCAATTGTCCGAGGAGCACAGGGAATCCTTGAATATTCACCAGCTATCCGTCTCATATTAACCCTGCTGCAGCGGACCTACTTTCTCACATTAGATTGCAAGATGTTGGACAAGAGATGTCGTACAAGAAGTTGAATCTGTAAATGTGATTTTCGCGATCAAATAATGGGGGACCAATTGAGAGCATGTCTTGTGCAACTTTTGGGTCCGTGTATTTTACATTGATTTGAAAAATATATACTTAAAAAATTAACTTATATTGCTCAAAATAATTAATTAACAAAAAATATTTTCATCATCAATAAATTAATTTATGTCTAAATATTATTGTGAACAATTAAAAAGATTTCATTCATTGTGAACAATTAAAAAGATTTCATTCATTCATTTTTGTAAGAAATTCAAGTGATTATTTTTAAATCACTCTTTTTAGGCGAAAGAAATGCATCCTTCATATCCTGCAAGATGATTCATCCTCATCCATGTACTCCATTAATTTCACAGAAATATAAACTGAACACACAGCTGTAATTCGTATGGCTCTTGCCTGAATTATATGAAGGGTGAAAAGCACCACATTAAGTCCAACATCCGAGCATCATTGAAACAGCTCTCGTCATCATTAGAACAAATTTCCTTAAAAGAGAAACTAAACTGAGAAAAATAAAGGGATCATGTTATATTCAAATCGAGAATTCACACCATGATAACTAGCCGGATAAATTTTCCATTTTCATTTCTCTGTTCCCTACAGACTAGGAGGATGACAATACTGTCTCCATCATTCCAAGCTTATGCCATTCCTCCGCTTGCTGCAGTCCTGATAATCTGGAAAAGAGCTGTTACATGCAAGAAAAACAGAATGGTTAAAACTATGAACTATCACCTTATGAGGACTGTGATTGACATGAACATTACAGAGTAGTGAGCAACAAAGCATTCGCATGTCTAAGAATAGACCCGATAGTTAGAGAGTCACGATGTCAATCGGGTTTGGTGCAACTGGTTCAATGGCACCAAACTTACCATGTATTTAGCACCACACCAGTTTGATGCCAAGAAGTGCATTAAGGAGATTAAGTGGTCTTTCAACATTGGAATACTGGTACAGGGGCATAAGATAAGCAAAACAAGTGAAAATGCATATGCCGGTCGCCAAGAAAGAAATAACGACGTGAATGTCAATCATTTCCTTAACCAACTTCACTTCATATTAGATGGGGATAACCATGAGGACAACTTTCTCTGAAAGTACTTGTCTTTCCTAGTTAGACTGTAAAAGATGGAGAAAATGTGTCTTCTTATAATGAGAAATCATAAATCAGACAATTGCAATAAGCATCATCATGTAAAAAATAAAAGGAAATCTATCCTGTATGAGGCAAGCCTTCTGCTTTCCTTCTAAGTTACTGGTGCATTGCAAATTTTTTTCCAGGAGAATTTTACACACAGCAGAATATGAGTTTTGTATTCAAGTTTACAAATTGAGCGAACAAGCAGTGTCCATGACGGCGACAACTCCAGCAGATTGGTAACAAAGTTTCTAAATTACTCAGCCAAGTAAAATATGCTGATAAGATGAAACCGGAAAGTTATCTAAATTGATTATTAGAAGCCAAGCAGGAAAGTCTCACATGAGCCGATGACGACGAAAATGAAGAACCCAAGCAACAGTGGGCCTACGGGATAGTCCTTTCCTTTCTTGACGGTCGTTTCAGGCACAGCTCCTCTCTTCTTAATATTCTTTTCGAACCTGTCCACCTTCCTGTCCGCGAAACGCCTTGATGTAGTCTGAAAGGGAAAAAATTCGTTCAGCACCTAAATATTGCACACCGACTTATTATCTAAGACGCTCGATCTAAAATCTTCTAGAACT
This sequence comes from Eucalyptus grandis x Eucalyptus urophylla, assembly GCA_028830015.1. Classification (NCBI taxonomy): domain Eukaryota; kingdom Viridiplantae; phylum Streptophyta; class Magnoliopsida; order Myrtales; family Myrtaceae; genus Eucalyptus; species Eucalyptus grandis x Eucalyptus urophylla. The sequence goes on along the minus strand of CM054200.1, from coordinate 58,318,103 downwards.
AAATCAGGCAATCGGAATCAGTTTCATCAGCCATGCCTAGCAACCGACACGAAGCAGAAACTACCACACAACAAGGACCATGTTTCGCAACATTCTTCCATGAAAGCAATTCTAAGTTACCGAAATTAGCAAAACGCGATCGATTTCCACATTACCCGACCCGACGGACATAGATCACAGCACAAACAAAGGACAATGTGACAAGATAGTCGCGATATTTCCAGACGCAACAAGCTAATCGACTCCAACATTCCTCAACGGGCATTAATCGCAGAACAGATCTTCCTAGAAAGTCACTATATTTCCAGATGCAACGACCTCCCCGAGGTCGTGTAACGATACATCGCGAAGCTAATGGACTCGAGCTCGATAGATCGAAGCGATTAGAGCCTCGCGACCTTTCAAGATGCATGCTTGCACGGAGCAATTTTCAACCGGATCAGCACGGACATCAACTCAACCGAGAACGCCATTGCATTCTTAAATCCAAAACAGCCGAAAGCTCGATCTAATCAACGACGCTGCAGGTCGCGATTCGAATCGATAAATCAGCGAAACGCCGCTAAAATTTCCAGATCGGGAACGGTTCAAATCCGATCATCCATCCGCTCCGGAAGATCCGAAAGAAGCGGCATCGATCGGGACGGGAAGAACCAGAAGCTCCCCCCGCAACGACCAGCCCGACCCGAACCCGAACGCGGGAGACGAAGCGGAAGAGGAAGGAGGAGGCCGAGATTTACCATGGCGATGGAGGCGAGATCCCGAAGAGGAGACGGACGCGAATCAAATCCGCAACGAAGCCGAAGAAGAATGCGCGCGGGAGCAGGCGATCCGGTCTCGTCTCGCTGGCGAATCTAATCGTTGAGGCGGAACGATCCGCAGTTCCGGGTTTTTATAGAGCTTTCCCCAGCCGAGAAATCTATTTAGGGTGACGGGGCCCGACTTCGAGCGGAGCGTCACCGACTCTCGTCCCATTGGCTGGAACGCGTGGATCCGGACACGCGTCGGGATTCCATTGGCTGCTTGCAGCGAGGAGGCGAAGGAACGGTCTCGATCCTCTCTCCTTTTCTTTGACTTCTAATCAATCTACCACATGCGCGTCTCGGTCGCCGTCGGCCCTCACCAGAAACGATCCCCGGCGGCGCGTCGCGTTTAGCGGAATGATTCATCGGACGCATGTGGGAATTTTGTCCGGCAAATCGGACATGATTGATTATATTCAACGTTGGATTGTTGACTTGTGAAATTATCCAATTATAAAGTTGATTTATTTTTTTTTTATTTCACGAAGGAACGAATTATAATCCTTTTTAACGGGTGTGAGAAACAAACTCCTATTTTATATGAAACGTTTGTAATCTTTAAGAAAATCTATGTATATTAATAGCTGCTTACTTGTATTTTTTTTTTTGGTTATTTATAATTTAGTTATTTCATTGTTGAGGATAGAAAGCAGAATCTAATTTCTCCTAACACGTGCATCGATAGTGTCAAGATGTTTTTAAATGAGGCTACTGCAAATTAATATTTATCCATGCAATAAGCAGAGATTTTCTAAATTTAGACTTGGAAGTCACATGTTATTAGCATAACAATTGGCTAAGTGATTCATTCTAGGGAGGAAACGCTTGTGTTGTTCTCAAGTTTAGATGCAGGGAAAAAAGAAGGAAAAAAAAAAAAACAAGCTTCGGTTTTGTATAATTTGATGAGATTCTAACTGGCATGGACACATATCCTTGATTATTATAATGTCTAAGAGATTGATTTTCCAGAGAATAATTAGGGCTATCCGTATTGCTTTCGCATAATTCCGTGCGATGTTTAGACGCGGGGATGGACCCATGTTGAAGCCCCGCTCCCTTTTCGATAATTTGGAAACGGTTAATAATTTTCTAAAAAAAATTCGTTAAATTAATATTTGCCCTATTAATCGTCTGAAAAAAAATAAAAATGAATCCCGACTTTTTCCCACCTAAAAGATGAGTTCAAGACCCACTCAATATGTGGCTTGACCTCTTCCGGTTGGTCTCTCTTCTTTTGCAACCATTAAATTTAGTTTGACTTCGTATCAATGAAGCAGTTGGCACATAGAGCTTGTATAATATAATCTTTATTTATAACGCGGCGATCTTGCTGGCCAACAGCTAACTAAGACCAGATCGCATTGAATTGGTCCAACAAACAGAACTGAGTCGACCAGCTCTAATCCACTAACTCCCCCAGTTCAAGCATTCATTGACTAGTTGATAAAATCCATTCTTTTTTCTCTTGAAGAAAGTGCAGATTTGATTAATACAATCCTCGATTTTATATTCGTCGTCCAATCTTTTGTTAGGCTTCACATGGAATTTCCATATTTTCGGGTTACTGTAGATTGCTTAACATACGCGAATTCAAATTACCTATATAAAGAAATTGGCCGTTACGAAAAATTTATTGGAAATACTTACACGAATATCATAATCCGAGTTTTTTAGCGAGACAAATGCAACTGAAATAGCTTCTTTTCTTTTGTTGCAAATTTCTCTCTTTTCAGGAATTTTTCCATATTAAAAATATTCAAACGCATGGAATTTTGTTAACAAGATATGTCTATGCGTAAGGTGTCGGTTAATCCTCATAATTATCTTCAACTCAATTGGTGTTATCAAATAGATGAGCTATATACATGTGGCACTAGCACAAGGGGACAACATATACAATTTCATCTACCAAACATTAGAAAACAAATTCTGCGTTTTGCCGTAAGTTTTGGAAACCTCAGCTTTACAATTTTTCTAGAGTGATTTCAATGCGTTAAAGTTTTACTAATGCTATAATTCTCTCGGCGATATCTACTGTCTTTGACAGAGAAGAGGTCAAGAATTTGAATCTTATATCATGAATGAGATATTAAAATAGAAATTTACATTAAACCATTAAGCGTTCGTCTTAGTTAAGAATTTGATTAAACCACTCTTTTTAACTTAATCACGGGTGTATCACGGGTGTGTCATAGCCCAAGGAACGATTGACCTGTGACACCCGCATCTATTTGTCATGGACACAGCTCATGGTGTTGATAATTAGTGACAAAGAGATCGCCTACTCTCGCTCAAATAACTCTAATTCTCAATATCTAACATCGAAAAGACAACTTATGGCAAACATCATAGTCCTAGTCCCTCCCTTGGAAGTGCCTCTACAAATGATGAAAGTGCAAGAAGGACGACAAGCTTAAGTAGCTCATCGAATGGCTCGATCTCGCAGTGACCACCGAGAGATCTTCCCTAATTTAATGTCTCAACTTCAACGAAAGATATTCTATTCAAGTTACTTCATAAAACCTAGTAAATATATCTTTTGTATTTGAAATAAAATCATCGACAAATGATGCGATTATACATATATAACCTCGCAAAGTTTGTCATTCGCTTATTTGAATTACTTTAGGTGATACCCGGAACACTTATTTCAATAATAATAGCGTAAAAACGAAGAAATATTTTGTGCATCAAATGAAACACGCGACAGTGACACGTGAAGAAGCAAGTCAATCATAAATAAGAATCCTGAAAATTCAAACGCAAAGTTGGTTGAGATACCTATCGTGCAGACAATATGATCGGTTGGTCATATTACATCCGTGATACAAGCGATCCATCACATACTTTAAAGCGATGGATTTCCAAGTTTTCACTCATCAGTCACATCCTAAATTATTCAGAGATGTTCTTTCGAAACTGTTCCTACTTTTATTCTTGAGCCAAGGAACCACTTTGGACAGCTCAGTGGACTATGGTTTTTACACCACTTGATGAAATGGGCCGCCAGAAAACTGCATTCGGCCCATCTAATTTTTGTCTGCAGAAATCCTCTTCTATCGGGGATCAATCACAGGATTCCAAAGCTTCCCCGGTCTTAGCGCTTTCTTCTTAAACCGCATCATTGTCTTATCTTTATCCTTGTCGGATCTTTTTTAGGCCTTGTGCCGACGATCATGTAGGAAAATCATGAGCCGGAAAAGGAGGGTTTCTCAATCATTCGAAACCATCGCACATGCTTTCGTTTCCTATTCACGTCTATATCAAGCAACCGCACTTTTCTTCCAATAATAATTAAACACAATTTTTTTTTTGGTAAAGGTAAGATAAAACACAATTTATTTATCTTATAAAAAAAATGAAAAATAACTATGTTGAAATGTCCCACATCGCTTGATTATTAAGGTGTATATGTTATTTAATATAGCTTAAATTTTAGAATAGTTAATAGTGATTCCATAAAATCTTATAATATTTTAGAGCTGGAAGTCCTGAATTCGAATTAGATTAAGCGTGAGAAGAATTGCAACTTCATTTAGTAGTTTTTATTTTTTGAGCATATGAAGCTTGTAATCATGTACAAGATAATTGAGCGTTGTGATTGGCCCACTGTTGGACTGATAGTCGCATCGACCTGTGGGTTGTGCGAACTATAATAAGGTGTTGGGATTACTTTTTGCTCAAATTGTCTCTAGTGTGCGACATGTTGGACTTGGACTTTCAAAACTATTACAAATTGAAAGGGAACATAAAAAAACATTCACGCTTGTTTTTCAACAAGGTTAGGTGGGTGTCTCGTGTGCATTTCACTTACTTTTTACTTACATGTGGTTTCCCTCCACATATACAATAGTAAATAGTAATTGCTACAATAAGTATAAGCTTGTAATCGTATACAAGATAATCAAGAATTGTGATTGGCCCACTGTCAATCGACCTGCAGGTTGTGTGAACTATATAAGGTGCTAGGATTACTTTTTGCTCAAATTGTCTCTAGTGTGCGACATGTTGGACTTGGACTTTCAAAACTATTACAAATTAAAAGGGAACATGAAAAAACATTCACGCTTGTTTTTCCACAAGGTTAGCTAGGTGTCTCGTGTGCATTTCATTTACTTTTTACATAGATGTGGTTTCCCTCCACATATACAATAGTGAATAGTAATTGCTACAATACCGGAACAATTATAAGCTCGTAATCGTATACAAGATAATCAAGAGTTATGATTGGCCCACCATCGGACTAGTGGCCGCACTGACTTGGAGGTTGTGTGAACTTATAACAAGGTGCAGGGATTATTTTCTGCTTAGATTGCTTCCGGGGTGCGACATGTAGGACTTTGACTTTTGAAGCAATCACAAATTGAGGGGAAACAAAGAAAAACATTCATGCTTCTTTTTCCACAAGGTCAGGTGGGTGTCCGGAAGGCATGTCTCCTGATGTCTTGTGTCTAAACTGAAAAAGAGCCGTATTAACAATGACAAAAAAGGGTAGTTTGGCAAATATCAAACTGCGTTTTTTGACTGTCTGGACCGTCGACGGTGTGGTTGATTTCCACTACTACACGAATCCATTTGACGCGTGAATTTCGCAAAAATTTCCCCAATTTCACAAAGATTTTTGCTCGTTCTATGCTCACACATTTGCCCTGAAATCGGTCGGCGTCGGAGCAACCAAACCCAAAAATCACGCATACGCCTCGATCACTGGTTTTCGGCCACATGGTAATGAGTATTGAGCATGCATTTTGGACTTTTTGATGGCTTTCTTGGCCAATTAAAGCAAATAAGGACCTGACTAGCCTGAGAAAAAGGGATTAAAAATTTTAGCCGTCCAACCTAACTTCAGGAACATTTTTACTGTAGATATGATAGAAAAAGACGCTCTTGATCGCTCAGCTCGTTTGCGTGTTCAACACAGTAAGTTGTTTTCGGTTTGTTTCGAGCAAGCCGCCTCGCACATTCGGATATTCAGACACGTGTCGCGTGCTAGCTATGACGAGAATGTAAGCGACGCCAAGTGACGCGTTTTTTTTTTTTTCTTTTTTTTCGAGTATTTGATTGATTGATCAATCTCGAATATAATGATCGCGCACATTTAGCAGTATCTCTCATGTTAGATTAGGACGTAGCAACCGAAGATGGCGATCCAATCAAGTTTTTATTTATCTACTTTTCGCTGGAGGAACATGGTGATTCCCCCCAACTTTAACTTTTTTTGATAAAAAAATCTTAAAAAAAGTGAGACGATAATTCCTCATGATTGGTACGGCTATTGCGGTGCGAGTCACCCAGCAATTTAAGGTTAAGGAACACAGCTAAACCGATGATTATTATTACTTTAATCCGAATAACTAAAACTCATGATGATTTGATAGTGCATGCGGCTTTCCAGCCATGGCCGAATATTCCATTTTCCTAATCTCCCTTCCCTTTTTAAAATCAACCAATATGTTAATCTCACTCTTAAGTGTCCTTTTTGGCCAACTAATTTCCTTCTAAAATTTGAGTGAATTAGGCGAACATTAAATACAATTTTCTTCAAAGCGTTTGGCCCCTAGATTTGAAACTCTTTTTTCATAAAACTTCAAATTATGTTCACCATAATACATTTACTCAAAACTTATTCCCTTGACACTATAGACTCCAAATCTGTACTCATATGACCTATTTCAATGACACCAAAGACTCTAAATTTGTATCCGAATGATACATTCATTTAAACTTGTATTTGTATAACACATTTTCCCTTCGTCAAAATTTCCTTTGAATGCAACTAAAATTTTTATGTGGTACCTGACAAGGTTGATGGAAAGCAAGTAGTGCTGGAGTGATTTTTTTTTCTCGTTTTCTTTTTCTTTTTTTCCTAGCTTTCTCGTTCATTTTCTTCTTTGGTTTAGTGACAGTGAACACAGTGGTAATGGTGACAGTAAGGGTGGCGATTGCGGCTAGGGCTGTCTAAATTTGAGTTTTTGTATCATAAAAAACAGTTAAGGGTGCAAATTTAGTGAAAGCTTGTCACATGAGTATAAAATTTGGGATAAATGTGTTATGATGGGTGTAATGTGAGATTTTTTTATAGCATTTACCTAAATAAAAAAATGAAAAAGCGAAAGAAAAAGAGAGCACGGTTGGCCAATTCCCACCGTCCATCTCGTGGTCACATCGCTATCATCCAGAATTAATTGCTCTGGATGCCCATGGACCCCCCCCCCCCCCCCCCTTCCTACGATCCCAAAAATCAATACCTGTTATCCCTTTCCTAATCTCCACGGATTAAATTAAACCCGTCTAATCAATCCATTACAGACTTTAATCGTCCCGGAGGGATTAGATCCCTACACGTGGAAACCATCCGACGGTCACGTCGCCTGATGCCTTAAGTGCCTCACTTGGAGCCGGCACTTCCAACGTGGCTTACGTGAACTAGACAACAATGTTAAAAAGTGAAAATAAAAAAAATAGATGGGGGCGGAATAACAATTAAAATAATAACGATTCACATCGAAAGGATAAACGAGCAATTTGATTGGAGAGGCCAGTTTGATTGCTCTGAACTGAACTTTATGCTCCTGGTCGGCGTCGGCATTTCGTCAGCCGTTCTCTTTTATATTTTCGGTCGCATGCAATGCATGCCTCGATTCGCGATGCCCTAATCTTGTTTTGTTTTGATTAAGAATGACTTGTCAAATGGTTAGTCATAAAAAAAGTTTATCTCCATTGACTGATTAGATTAACTTAGACTTTGCTAGAGAAGTTAATTGATGATGTACATATCTGAGCCGGTTAGAAGACGACAATTTCAACGGATGAAATTACAAGAGTTTTAATTTTTTAGGCACAGGAATTTTTTTTCCTCCTTACATGATGATATAAGTATTTTATTAACGAGTATCTTTAGGATACTTATTACATATCCTTAAGAAGAAATGGTTATACATCCAAACACAAGAAGAGCAATGTATTGAGAGTTGTTGGTTTTCTTTATTTGATTTGGGAAAAATACCAAATAATAAGCTTAAACCTCTTGTATTAGTACTAATCCACCTTAGGCCTTTCAATTGGATAAATTGATTCCTAAACTTTTTTTTCTCTCTTCACGTGATGATATAAGTATTTTATTAATGAGTGTCTTGAGGGTACTTGTTGGTTATAAATCCAAACACAAGAAAAACAATGTACTCAGAGTTGTTGGTTTTCTTTATTCTATTTGGGAGAAATACTAAAAAAAAATCTTTAACCAATTGTATTAGTATTAGTTCAATTTTAGACTTTTTAGTTAGACCAATCGATTCATAAACCTTTTTATATTGGTACCGGTTCAGTTCATCCAGCTGATTTAAGTCGAAAATTCATTGATGTGGACACCAATCATCTTACATGGTATAGCGGGTGCTAATGGTATGACCGGCATCGACGTTATTATTTTTATTATTTTTCTTCTTTTTTCTTCATTTTGGTAGCTGAGGGTGCGAAGGCCCTCGCTTAGGGCCTTTGTGGGCCCATTGGCCATGGGCGAGGTGATCCTCCCCCAAATTTTGTAAGGGCTGGCAAGAGTTGCTGGCGGGTCGCGGGCAAAATGAGGGGAAAGAAAAGAAAAGAAAAGAAAAGATTGTCGAAAATTCAAAAAATTATTAACAATGTTAATGTTAGTGCCGACTATGCCAGGCTGGATGGTTGGACTCCATGTTGGTGATTGCTTATCTAAATTGGCTGGGTGAATTGAATTGGTATCAATATGAAAAAAATTTATGACTAAATTGGTCTAATTAAAATGTTTAAAATGAAATTGGTACTATTGTCACAGATTTAAGACTTTTTTTTATACTTTTCCCTTTGTTAAAAAGCATACCAAATTTGAAGTAAGGATCATATCATCGAGTGGCATCAGACCCTAGCCACGCATACTTTGCAAAATGTGTTTCGATCTTCAAAACACCTTACAGCACGTCCCGTAACAAGAGCCTTAATGTTTCCTTAATTGACTACTTAAAAAGAAGTGTGATGGACAGCTCTTTATAGCAAGTTCCAAAATGGTCGTTGCCCCATCCTTCTTTCAACTCGGTTGCGTGCGTGAAGAGGTTTGATTAAATGTCGGCTGTTGCGGACGGCCTAACCCCATTTATCGAAAGGGCTAGTCCTCACGGAATCGATGAGATGGAGCTGCGCGCTGCCTGGTCGGAATTTCCTCTGTTCCCTTTATTCGGAGCACCTCTTATTATGCTTTTCGTAGAAGGAAAACAATTGAGAAATGCTCCTCCCGTGTAACCCAAGGAGCTTTAAAGTCTCTTTATTTAATGCGGCGAATTTCGAATAAACATCTAAAGTGGAGTTTTTAATTTGTTGTGGGGGCATCGAAATGGTCATTTCCACTTTGTAGAGGAGTAGAGATTGAGATATTTGTTTAGATACGCACATAAGTTGTGTTAGAAAAAGCCCCATATTGGATGATTGGTGCAGTGTGAAGTAATTAATATAGTTCATTAACCTAAGTATTCAAGTAAGAATTAGTTCAATTGAATATGCTGATAGAGTTCCGACTTGGGCTCCATCTCAACTCTCTCTCCTGAGGAAGGTATGCTGCAGACACCTAATAATATTAAATTGCATTGTAGTTTAATACAAATGCAATGGAAAACATTACCAAGTCAATGTTTCCATCGAAAGGAAGGGTCATGTAGATAGGTTATTGTCATAAAATAACATTTTCAACATATTTCTTCAAACATACTTAACTATTGGTAGGACTTTAAATTAGGCTCGTGAAAAACACCCGCGGGCTGTTGGTAGGACTTGAACAGGCGGCCTACGATTCCCAAACTGAAAAATCTCTCGACGCCGCAACCAACACACGCCACGTGCCCCGAGAGGTTTAAATTCGTGTTCGTGCGATGAATACATTGCAAACGACGGTGCTTCTAAAGTAAACGACACGCAAAGCGGAGCTTGTGTGCACGAAGCAAAGAGCAAAATAATCCCCCTTTCTCAGCCAAAATTTAGGTCTCGGGAAGCTATGATAACCAATGACGCGGGACCAATCGATGTGGCCGGCCGAAATATTTTTTGCCACTATGCGAACATGAACTTAGACATCGGGAAGAATATTCTAAAGTTGAGAAGGGATTTTAGGCTCTCCTTCTTTTGGAAAGTGGGAGATGGTCGATCAGTCTCACTTTGGCATGACAATTGACATCAGAAAGACCCGCTGAGCCTTTTCCTTCCAGAGTTTCTTATTGCTATTTCGGGTCTTTCTCCACAAGTGACGGTTGCTGAATTTCTCTCACCGGCAGGCCAGCAATTCCGATATCTTCTGGAGTGTTGGGATCTTTCTCTTCTGACCCTTGCTCAGGGCCTTGACAGGTTCTCTTGGCGTGAATCTTCCTCTGGGATCTTCTCGGCGGCCTTAGCTTGGGAGGTTCTAAGAACCAAGAAAGACTGAGTTCCCTGGGCCCACTTCATTTGGAACATGTCAATGGCTCCTAAGTTTCAATTTAACCTTTTGGTTAATTACTAAGAATCGCCTACCTACTTAGATTTTTCTTTTATCCTATGGTAGAATTAACTATGAAGTATGTGCCTTTTGTAATGCCACTCGGGACCTCGATTGATCATCTCTTTTTCAAGTGTCATGTTCCTGCGACTCTTGCGTTCTTCTGGGCTGCACGGTGTAATCTTCCTTGGTGAAATAGGACTTGGGCAGAAACCTTTCGTTGGGCCCTTAGGTTCCTATTTGGCAAGGATTTTTTCCATTCCGTTGCCCAGTTTTCTTTTGGGGCCATGTGCCACTTAATCTGGAAGAAAAGGAACATCATTATCTTTCGGGGCGAACCACTTGAGGTCTCTGCTTTGAAGAAGTACCTTATTAAAGTCGTTAAGGATAAAATTCTTACTTTCAGCAACGTGCCGGACAACCCCAAGAACAGGCGACTTTAGCGTGGATGGGGCTTCGACCCTTTTATTTTTGACGGATTTAACACTCATCTCACCTAGTTAGGTGGTTTGCTGGGTTGTTTTCTCTCCCTAGTGGCGTTTTTTTTTTGCCTAGGCTTGTGTTGCTGGGTGTTCAGCTGTGTTTTCCTTTTCCTTGCTTTTAATTCGGCTCCCTTCCACTCATCCTGCATGTTCGCATGATGAGTGAAAGAGTTTGGCGCCGGATTTTTGTGTTTGGTGACTTTATCTATTTAATTATACTTGCCTTTACCCAAAAAAAACTTACATCGGGTTTTGCGACACTTTGGGGCACCTTTATATCTTAATGTAAATGTCACGTAATTCCTTAACTGCTACAACACTGAACACTTAAAAGAAGTACTAATCACGTACCTGTTCAACCGAATTCAATGCTTTGTAGCAGTTTCAAATTAAGATACAAGACAAGAATGCTCACGCTTGTCGTCGAATGTAAAGGTGAGCTTGGTCCAAGTGGACGGTTCCCACCCTAGAGTCGGGAATCCCCTACTAAGAACTGGTTTTGCAAAAATTAAAACCAGGAACCACTCGTTGGTTTCATAAATCCACCCAGGAATTAGACCATCAATTCAGGCCGGTTCCTAGGTGTGTTCCTAACACGCCTCATGCACTCAGTGCTACATTTTTCAGCAAGCCAAAAGTAATGTAAAAAACAAAGAACTTCCATAGTTTTAATTGCAAGATCAGTAAAAAGATTGGACTCAAATTAAAAGGTGAGAGTCGATGCCATGAGTGAGATATAAAGAGACGGCTCATGTGAGGTTAGTGTGAGATGAGATGGGCGCTCAGCTAATGAGTATTGAGCTTCAAATCGGGAATTTTTTGGGTTTTCATTTTTCTCAACTTTTTTTATCAGAAAATTTCCTTATAAATTAAATATATTACCGATTATATTCGGGTGGGCGTGTGGGCGGTTCCACATTTAAAACCAGGAATCGGATTAGTACTTGACAGTTTCAATTTATTGAAACTAAGAATCGGACAAGTTTCCTTTGGAATCGTTGATTTCAATCTGATTCCGGACAGTCTAGGCTGTTCCTAATTTTCTTTTGTACGCTCCAAATTGAACGGGGGGGATTGCATGGAGATAGGATATCTAAGGACAACTAAAGCGTTAAATGCCATCCCTTGCAGGCGTGCGCGTACGCTACCCGAGCATTCAATTCGCCTTACACATTACAAAGTTCATCAGAAATTCAGAACCTCACACGGCTCGTTTCCGGCAGAGTCGCTGTAACAATGAGGTCGAAGGCGACTGTCCCTTTTTTTTTCCCTCCCTTTCTTGGAGACATTTTCTGACTCGTTTACTGTAGCGAGCGCACGCATAGTGTAGTGTCCGTCCGCCAGGGGCATCATTCGTCAATGATTTCAAAGTTGCGGCCAGCCAACCAGCCAACCATTGCTTCCCAGCATTTATCAGAAAACACCAAGAGAGGAGACGGAGGGGAAACCGCGAGGTGAGGTCACTTCTTGTATCTATTCATTTATGTTTTCGTCATTTTGCGGGGGCAAATAGTCAAATTAGACAAGATAGCTAGCTACGCTCGTTAGGTCACTATTAATGTTTTCTTTTTTTTCAACCAATGGAGCACAAACCAGCACAATTCAAATGAAGTCGTTGGGAGTAAATAAAGAAATAAGGACGCGTGTTTGGAAATCACAAAAAAAAAAAGAGGAAAAAATATACTTCTTGTCTAGATAGTAATACACACGTTTCTAAGGTTATTTCAGGAAAGTAAAATTCACCCTTCCATTGTTCATTGAAGTCGAATTATCTTTTTGTATCTAGCTTTGAATATAAATCCCCTCAATTACTCAATAACAAGAAGAAGAAGCCCTCTTGCCATTTGAAAAGAGAGACGAAATAACGTGATATATTTACTTCAAGTATTTTTTGTGACATAAAAATTCTTAAATTTATACTCATGTGACATATTCAATCCAAATTTATACACATATGACAGTATTAAGTTCGGATTTTGAGATAAAAGTATTATATTGATACAAGCTTGGGAATATTTTTAGAATAAATGTGTCCAGGTTTTCCTAATTTAAAGGTTTAGGTGGCTTTTTTCCAGGAAAAAAAACACTGTGCCGCGGAAGTCGAGTAGAGAGGATGGTCCCGTGATTTCGCACACGTGCGAGCATGGACAACGGGTGATGCCTCCCCCCGTTCTCACCTTTTTACCCAGCCGGGGCCAGCCATCCCCGTCACGACACGTGCGCCCCTTTAATCGGACGGCGGCGGGAGAACCGGTGCGCTGACGTGGGCCGTCGCTGTCGGAGCAGCTGTTCCTTTCTTCCCCACCAAAGATATATAAAAAAGAAAAAGAAAAGAAAAGAAAAGAAAAGAAGGGAAGTGGGAATGGCGGGGGCGTAGGAGTAGACGCTATGGACGGTGGTGATGCGCTAATCACTCGGTGACAAAAAAGAAAGAGCCCACCATCGAAAGTGGGTCGCATCGCATCGCATCGTATCCCCCCTCCCCTCTCCTGCATCCTTTTTACTCATGTGCCCCCGCGTCGCGCCGTTATTTACCTGCCCCGCCACTGTGGCCGCCTAACTCCACGTGAATTGACAGGATTGCCCTCGAGCGTCTACTCTATTTTCGGTGATGCCCCCCGAGCTTCTTGCAAAATTCCTGGTTGCTTTCGCTCCCCGGGGAAATTGACCCCAACCTAAGCGGTGTAGGTGGGCGGGGGAGAGTTGGGTGCAACCACAATTTTTGTACGATTTCCTTTTTATGGGCATCCACTTTATTTTTTCTTTTTTTGGTGAATATGGGCATCCACTTTGAGGGCATGAACTTGGGGGGGCATTTTTTATTTTTATTTTCAGTGCATTATTACAATTTTTTTTCTTTTTTGCCCCTCGCATGTGTTTGTGAAGTTTATTCACATGCAAAAAATAAGGTAAATCACCACATATCTAGGGGCTTAGTATTCTCATAATGTCTGCTCACAATTAGATGAGATTCCGAACATTTGCTTGTGTATTGATAGCTCTTTTGAAATTGTATTAAAAAGTGGTGTAACCCCGAGATTCGAGGAGGGCGGATAATGGGTTGTCCATTGTTTTTTTCCGTCTTCCAAAATGGTGTTTGATTTTATGGAACAAATGGAAAGCATGCCTATAGTTTTAGCATGTTTTTGTCTGGGGATAAGACTAAGCAATGCTGGAATCGGGATTTTTTTTCAATTGAAAGTTGTTGAGAAGGGAAATCTTGCAAAGTAACTTTGACTATACTTTAAAAATGGAAAACAACCAACTCCTCTTTTCCACATTGCAACAAAGTTATAGTTCGAATTTCAATGTGAAGTCGGCGCTTTTAAAACGTGATTATTATGGGAAGCTAAGTCATTTATGTTCCCAACAAAACACGATACTCTGGTTTGGTTCGTTTTACTTTCATTCCGTGTCCGCGTGATTCCCTTCAACCGAACACGGCCTTTGGATTTCTAAGCCTTCATCTAGGCCTTCTACGGACATGTAAAGAAGAGGACAACAGCATTGAAAGAGAAGAGACATGGGGAGAACTCAGTTGACCTCGGAAGAGGAGGACCACCATTGGCAAAACCGAAATACCATCGAGATTTAAGGCCCTTTCAGGGAACCGGTCCTTTTCGGGAACGCGCACGGTCCGAAATATCGGAAAAAAACTCGTCAGTAACTATCAAACGACACATCATTTTCTCTTCGGTCGGGCGAAAAATAATGACACGGGATAAAATATAGATAAAGCACCCCCCGCCGGCCGACGATCCTCGCCACCATATTCTTCACTATCCTCTTCACGCAGATTCTTCTTCTTTCATCCCTTTTACTTTAATTTTCCCTTTTACGAAGAGCAGGGTCGGGGAGGGAAAAAGGGAAGAGCTTTTTCGGCCTCTTACGGTGGGTTCCTTTTGCAGTTACTTCTCCGCACAGCATATTAGTTTCGAGCGGGTGGTCGGTTCCTTCCAACGAGAGTCAAACCTCGAAGAACTCTGCTTGCTCTGTGTGTCTCTCTCTCTTTCGTCTTCCCACAGTTTTGGAGTCATTTCTCGAGGGCCCTTCTTTAATTACGACTCCCATCAGGTTCTTCTTCCATGGAGTCGGGCGAGGGTGGGGCGGGGCTTTTTTTCTTCCGGTTTTTATTGCTTGAGGCAGCTAAATTTGGAATCTTTGGTGGTTTGGCTTTGGACCCATCTCTCGATTCCGGGTTCTTCGGTTAGCAACTAACTATATAACTTCACATTCTGATTGGGTATCAGAAAAGAATCTGAGGACTAGTCGGTTCTGTTTGTTTGTTTGTTTTTTTTTTTTTTTGGGTAGTGTTGGGGTGCTGGTTGGGTTAATTTTTTTTTTTTCTTTTCAACCTTTCTGCAATTTCTGTTCCTCCTGTTGTAATCTGAAGCTGGAGCTCTTTGGGTGGATAAAACAGCATATCTTGTCTCTGGGCTTCAGGAGCTCCCTTTTGATCTGCTCTCTTTTGGGTGCTGAGTTGGGAGGTTTGAGTGGGCTTCTTTGCCTCTTCGATTGCCGTACGACGATCACCAAGGTGAGGTTTTTGAGAATTTCCCTGTAGCTGGACTGTTTGTCTGGATCTGGTATTGGCTCTTCAGGTCGGTCTTGAATGACTGGGAAAAGAAGGAAGGAAAAAGAACTTGGTGGTACTGTTTCTGGCCAAAGTTGTCTAGTTTACCGTGTTGGATGAGTCTGTTCTATGTACTTGGGTTTGGTCTAAAGGCAGGGCAATTAATTTGGATGTTATGGTGGTCGATAGTATCCGTAATTTCAATGAACTGGTTCATTAGTAGGGGGCTCATGGATGCCAAGACTGGCCTGCTTGGAGGGGATGGCAAGATTTCGCTGAACTGGCGTGAGAAAGTCTTGGGGAAAATTGTCAAGATTCAGCATCGGTATGACCACTTGTTTGGGTCCAAGAAAATTAGCAACGCATTGTGGAGGAAGCTGTTGTACACATGGGTGTTTTGTGCGACCATGTTTTCTCTGTGGATTTTCTCATACATGAGCTCGCAAGCTATTGAGAAGAGGAAAGAGACACTAGCTAGTATGTGCGACGAGAGGGCTCAGATGTTGCAGGACCAGTTCAACGTGAGCATGAACCATGTTCAGGCTATGTCGATTTTGATCTCAACCTTTCACCATGGCAAGAGCCCCTCTGCTATTGACCAGGTTATCTTCAGTATCTGGAACTACTTTATATGCTTTCTAAATCAACTCCATCCGATTCACAGATCACACGATTGATGCGATTAATTGTGCCGCTTGCAATTAATTGTGCTGCTTGCAATTTTTTGCAATCTTGCTTTTATTGAAAGTTCTGTTGTATGAGATTGAACATGTTCTGCCTTAGGCCTTGTCTGCAAAAGAGTTTTTCATATTTGCTTGTCCAAATAGTCAGTCTGAATCTCGACGAGTGCTTAATCTTTAATTCCTTTATTTCTCCGGTCAAAGCTTAATCTGAATTCCTTTGATATTTGTACTTCCATTCTATGATTATGATATTTCCCCAATTAAATATCTCAGGTCAAAGCTTAATCTTCAAGTCCTTTGATGTTTAGCTTGACATTTGAACCAATTACCTACAATCACTAATACTGTGTTCACGAAATTCTTTTTCTCAATCCACAGACAACTTTTGCTGAATATACCAAAAGAACTGCATTTGAGAGGCCTCTCACTAGTGGTGTGGCATATGCAGTGAGAGTGCTCCATTCAGAGAGGGCAGAGTTCGAGAAACAGCAAGGCTGGCCTATCCGGAGAATGGACACCCTTGAGCAAAATCTGGTTCATAAGGATGACTTTGACCCTGAAGTGTTGGAGCCCTCTCCAATTCAGGAAGAATACGCCCCCGTCATTTTCGCTCAAGATACTGTCTCCCACGTAGTTTCCATTGATTTACTCTCAGGAAAGGTAAATCCCTTTTTGTCTTGCTATGAGTAACTGCAGTCTATTGCTGTGATTTTGGTAATTCCGTCTAATGATCGATGGTGACTAAAAGAAGGAAGGCCATGGCCTCCTTCTGAGTTCACCGTTAGGATAGCCTGAAGGATTTTTCTGAACTGGTTGTTGTCTGTCCATTCTTTGGATTACATTCTAGACTTTGTCTCGAATTTTTTGGCTTTAAGATTTTTTCTGCAGAATATGACGTCTTATGAATTTCTATTGCAACAGGAGGATCGTGAAAATGTACTGCGTGCAAGAGCTTCAGGAAAAGGGGTGCTTACCGCTCCTTTCAGGCTGATTAAAACAAACCGCCTGGGGGTCATATTGACCTTTGCTGTCTATAAAACTGATCTTCCTTCAAATGCAACTCCGGATGAGAGAATCCAGGCAACTGCTGGGTATGCCATTTTGTCATTTATGTGAAAATTAGTTGAAGATATTGTCCTTATATAGAATTTCTGCTGTATATTAATTCAGTGGCAATATCTTACTCAATGATTGGTTCCACAGTTAGCTCAACACCCAAAAATGTTTTACTGTGCTTAATGAAATATGGTACTTACATTAATGCGATGCTGATGGACAGGTACATTGGTGGTATCTTTCATATTCAATCATTGGTGGAGAAATTGCTGCAACAGCTGGCTAGCAAGCAGAACATTGTGCTGAACGTATTGGACACCACCAATCAGTCACATCCGATCAGTATGTATGGTTCAGATGAAGCGGATGATGCTTTGGAGTATGTCAGTACCCTTAATTTTGGCGATCCATTTAGGAAGCATGAAATGCGATGCAGGTAATACTAGTTCCTCCTCTTGTGGCTGAGTTAAGCATTTAATCGTCCCTCATTATTGATTATAATTCTGTATGATATCCATCAGCTATTTGTCCACATCTGAGATATTCAATGCATCCTCAGCCTGGCTATTTCAGGTTTGCATGTATCTGTTTCCATATCTTTGAAGAGCTTGCATAGGACAAGATGCTTCACAGGAAAACTTTTGAAACTCGTTTTGTCACAAACATGCTTATGAAGGACCTAATAAAAGTGTACTTCATGAGTCTGAATACTTGAAACTGAAGTGGTTTAATCTGATTGATGTATAAAACTTATGTACTCAGTTGAATAAGACGTGGGATACTTAATACCACTGAAAATTGTCAAAATAAGGACATGATTGTCCTCAATACGGATTTCTTCCTGGTGCTTTCTTAAGAAGAGTATAGAGTAAATGATGAGCATAAAATATTAAGTTGAGTAGAAAATAATGGGTTCCCCTTTTGCAAAGATAGAAGATACCTAGTCAGTCATTATTCTGACCCACTCTACTTTTATGGGACTGTGGTCAAGCTAATGCATTCTGGTTCAATCTTATGCTAAGTCCTTTGAGACTGGGTGGAAGCATGTAGTCTTTTAATAGGTTCTTCTTGATGCTTCCTGATACTTAGAGGTCCTTTAGGTTATAAATAGATGAAGCATCATTTGCATCATCACTTTCTGCATGGCAAAAAGGACTGGGACCGTTATCTCTTAAATTACATTAACTCTCTTAAAGTACGTTAACTCTGCTGAAGTCTAAATTTTAATGCCATTGCTGAGATTGACAATGTTCTTCACACAGATTCAAGCAGAAACCTCCATGGCCTTGGCTTGCGATAACAACATCGTATGGATTTCTTGTGATTGCGATGCTCACTGGGCATATATTTTATGCAACAGTAAATAGGATTGCCAAAGTCGAAGATGACTACCAGAAAATGATGGAGCTCAAGAAGCAGGCTGAGGCAGCTGACATAGCAAAGTCACAGGTTTTCATGTCTAAGTGCTTTGTATAAGCTCAATGTTTAGATTATGTGAATGTGTCTGTCACCTAACATTGTCCTATGCACTTTTCAGTTCCTTGCCACTGTTTCCCACGAAATTAGAACTCCAATGAATGGTGTTTTAGGTAAGCATATCGGATTAATCTATTCCACTTTCAGAGTTTCCTGTGAATTCTTGGAAAATATTGTGACTTTCCTACAATATTGTTCCGCCACAAATTTAAATGTTCTGCTAATTCATCAGGAATGTTGCATATGTTGATGCACACGGATCTAGATGTAACTCAACAGGATTATGTTAGAACTGCCCAGGCCAGTGGAAAAGCTCTGGTCTCACTTATCAATGAGGTTTTGGACCAAGCGAAGATTGAATCTGGTAAACTGGAACTTGAGGCGGTACAATTTGATCTGCGGGCCATACTCGATGATGTATTGTCCCTCTTTTCTGGGAAGTCCCAGGAAAAAGGAGTGGAGGTATCAATCATCTTCTTGAATCAGATCTGTACTTAACTAAGTCAGTTTGGTGCTAGTCTCACAGATGACTTCTTGACTTCCAAAAATCTGCAGTTGGCCGTTTTCATTTCTGATCAAGTTCCTGAGAAGTTAATTGGTGACCCTGGAAGATTTCGACAAATCATAACCAACCTTATGGGAAACTCGATTAAAGTGAGTATCTTGTAGGCCATTTCACTGCATTTCAAAATTAACTTTTGGCTCTAGAAAATTTTTCAAACTATATAACATTATGTCAAAACTTATTTTGAATCTTGTGGATCTGTACAGATATGTCTGGACTGTTTCTTTTGATCTTTTGGTGCATCCATATAAAAAACTAACTATGAGTTTATAAATCTAGTTCACAGAGAAAGGCCATATCTTTGTCACAGTGCATCTTGCTCAAGAGGTCATGGACTCGTTAGATGTTGAGACTGAGTCATCGTCGAAGAATACCTTGAGTGGCTTCCAAGTTGCTGAGAGACGTCTCAGCTGGGCGAAATTCAAGACCTTTAGCCAACATGAATGTGTTTGTTCTTACCCTTCCTCTACCTACAACCTCATCAATCTAATTGTATCAGTTGAGGATACAGGAGTTGGGATCCCATTTGAGGCCCAATGTCGTGTTTTTACTCCCTTCATGCAAGTTGGTCCTTCCATATCCCGTACACATGGAGGGACTGGCATAGGGCTAAGCATAAGCAAGTGTTTGGTTGAGCTCATGAACGGAGAGGTTGGATTTGTGAGCATACCCAATGTAGGATCCACGTTTACCTTCACGGCCGTCTTCAACAATGGCCATTCCAATTTGAATGAGTACACGTGCCAGCAAATGAACAATCAATCCAATTCTGCAAACTCGGAGTTTGAGGGCATGAGTGCACTAGTGGTGGATCCCAGATCTGTCCGAGCCAAAGTATCCAAGTATCATGTCCAGAGGCTTGGAATCCAAGTCGAGATCGTCTCGGACTTGAATCAAGTTTTGTCATCATTAAAAAGCAGGAAACCCAGAATCGACATGGTGCTTATTGAAGAGGAGGTCTGGAACAATGATTCAGATTTGTCCATTCTTTTTGTTGATCAGTTAAGGCATATAGATCAAAACGTTACTCCAAGACTCTTCCTTTTAGCAAAATCCATTAGTTCAACCCGGAGTGACAATGTGACTTCTGATACTCATAGTCCTGCTGTCATCATGAAACCTCTAAGGGCTAGTATGGTGGCCGCTTGTCTACAGCGAACCATGGGTAACATGGGGAACAAGGGAAATTGCCGCAACAGCGAAGTCTCCAGGTTATCTCTGCAGCATCTTCTCCTAGGAAGAAAAATTCTAATCGTAGATGACAATAAGGTGAATCTTAAAGTGGCTGCGGGTGCATTGAAAAGATATGGAGCTGAACTGGTCTGTGTGGAAAGTGGGAAAGAGGCGATTAGTTTGCTTACACCACCACACAGCTTCTATGCTTGCTTCATGGATATCCAGATGCCGGGAATGGATGGGTATGTATGTTTTTTTATTTGATATACGCCCTGTCAAATCTGGTTTAAAGAATTCATCCCTTTGTTCTGGGGTGTCAATGGTCCAAACTGGTTTTTGTGTGTGATAGCATGGCCATCATCATAGCCAGTTAAAGGTTTTGATCCATACTGAATATTTTTGAGAAACATTAGTTTTGCTGGTCCATCTCGGTTTCTTCTTTTTTAGAAGTTCTAATTGTACATTTTGCACCATAAAAAGCATGATTGCATGATAAAATCATATTCTTGTACTAATTGTACCTGTACGAAGTGTTTCTCGACAAAAACAGATTCAGTCAGTTTATGGCATATTTTCTGTCTTGATGTCACTTCATAATGAAATGATTAGTGAAATTTGGCTAGAAATGGAAGTTACCTAGAAGTCTTGGGCTTTAGTTCTTTCATTTTTCTTTTAGATTCAAACTGTTGGCTATCGGGTGCAGCTCTCTTTGTAAGATTTTCGCTTGTTCATGGGTCTAACTTAAGGTGAAGTACACATAGGTTGCTCTCTCTGATGACGGCTTTAATGCTTTGTTGAAGGTTTGAAGCTACAAAAACAATCCGAGACGTGGAAAAAAGTGTCAACCGGAAAATCCAACTTGGGGAAGTATCTGCAGAAGCACATGGAAACGTCTTGAATTGGCATGTGCCCATCTTGGCCATGACGGCGGACGTGATTCATGCGACTCAAGAAGAGTGCATGAAGTGTGGAATGGATGGATATGTTTCGAAGCCTTTTGAAGCAGAACAACTTTATCGGGAAGTTTCACGATTTTCCTATTCAGCTGAGAGTCGGAAACTGTAAAGGTGACTCCATTGCAGGTCGCTGAATTCATAATGGATCGTCATTCTTCTCACTTCTCCTCAATGAAGTCAAAGTTCTTCACCAAAGTAAGCTTCTGCCTCTGTCAACTTTATTCTTAAATTTGAAGTGTTAGCCAAATTGTTTATTGCGTATTGCTAACTGCTGATTATGTGAAGAAAAGCTGAGAACCTCCCCGTAATTTCTTGCTTTCTTGTGAAGACATTTTCAGGTATTACGTGGAAGAGTGTGTAAATAGAGCAATGCCTTATTGCCGGCAAATTGATTTTTGACAGATTGTCTATAGATAGCAACCGCTTGTTGTTTTTTCCTTACACGCTTCATCTCATCACGTGTGACCTCCATCAGCAGCCGAGCAAATAGAAGTTCATTAGAGGGATTCAGATTCGGAACAAGGATAAGTCCCGGGAAATCGTGTGGATTGGTTGTATCATAGCAGCAATGGCGGCGTTGTGTCGTCTTTCTTATACATATGTAGCAAACTCACCATTCACAATGACCTTGTTCTTCTTATCTTAGGACAGCTACTGTCTGTAGAGTCTGAACTAGAGCGTTGGATTCAGATGTAAGAATGAAAGTTGTAGATCTTAGCATAGCGTTGTCTACTTTCATGTTCGTTGCATGATTCTTTTTTGCCCCGTTTGGATGTGCCTAGTTTCCTGCTCAACAGTTCTGAATTTCAGGCCACCAGCGAGCCATATTTGGCACTGGCCAAGGTTGCGCGACCTCGGCGAGGGCCGCTTGGCCTGTCCGACCTCAAGTTGAGGTCGCGAGGCTGGCTGGCAGCAAATTCAAGTGATTCAAATCCAGCTCTCTAGGATTTTAAACAGCAAGGCAGAGCCCAGTCCAAGTGAATGCGAATGGAGAGGATAAATGTAGGGCCTTGAAAGCAGGTGCTGCCTACGATTTTATGAAGGACCTTGATGGGCTAAATCAGTTGATGATAGTATACCATGAACCCCCGCACACATGATCAACAATAATGGTCTAAGTAACGCTACGCTGCAGTTCTTTTTCTCCCTAACAAATCATGCACCAGGGAGAACCGGAATATAAAAACTTGAACATGAAATAGCAACCTGACATAGGCAGACTCAATTCGAACATGAACTCCACTTAGACGTGCGGTTCTGTCTTACCAAATCACGTACATAGAAATCTGTTTCAAACAGTCCTACGATAAGTTTTATCGAAAGGAAAAACAGATTGAAATTCCCGGCCTCTGAAAAGCCTAGAGAATACGGTTCGCATTGGACAATCTCGAGCGTACCGCTGACACGCTGCCCTGTCCAAGATCCTGTCTCCAATCGAAGGTCCTCCAATTTAGGGATGATACATAAAAGCTTCCTTGTGGTGTTGGGTTCAAATCGAACAACTGAGGGCAGAATCACAGCAAACCTGGAGATGTACATGGGTGCACGGGTCGTATCATCAAAATGCAATACACCGCATACGTAGCTGATGCATCAATCAATAATGTGACAAAAAAAAAAAACCTGGTGAAGCAACTCCGAGCGTAGCGTACCGAAAAGGGATCCAAAAGGTCATATCTTAATCTCGTTCAATACTGTCAAATAAGACCATATTGTATTTATCAATATCACGAACCTTGCATCAGAAACATCTTGCTAGACTGAGCAAGTTGGGCATCTGGCAACTCCCACGGGACAGGTAACAAAGCGGTAGAATTCCTCCGATAAAATGACATGAGAAATTTGGAGGGAGAGGGATTGACAGATTGATTTATTGAGGAGGAGGGAAGAAATAATAACTTAAAAAAGGTCAATTTCTTTAGGCATCACCCCCCACAAAGTTAGCTTTTTCTTGAACTTGATCGGAGCAACAATTCGGCTCCGCTATAAATCTTCTTATAAATAGAGACTGATATTTAGGTTGTTTCGCTGAAAATGTAATGTCTTCGGAAAATATTTTCTTAGAAATCGTTTTTTAAGAATATAACCATATTTTCCGGTGTTCGTCAGAAACTTGAAATTGAAGCGAAAAACGCATCTGATTTGATTTTCCTCCGTGCTCTTCTTTTGATCATTTTATTTTTACTTTTATTTTTTCCTTTTTTTTAAATCTTAAATTATTTTTTGTTTCATTTTTATTTAAAAAAATTCGAATTTTAAATTAATTTTTATTCTTCTTTTCTTTCATTTTCTTTCCCTCAGCTGGTTGCTAGGGACGATCTATGAGGCTCGAGCGTTGGCGAGTTATAGTCACTAATAGCTGGTCATTGGTCGCCGGTCTTCGTTTGGGCTAGCGATCGGCAACCGGCCAAAGAAAAAGGAAAAGAAAAAGGAAAGAAAAAAATAAAAAAGAAAATAAAGAATGATTAAAACTCGATTTAAAAAAAATGAAAAGATATTTGCTGAAAGAAAGTGAAGTAAAATAAGATAAGAAAAATGTTTTCCTCAATCTCAAAATAAGAAAACATTTTCCATTTGTTGTGTGATCGTTTAGTTTTAATTAGTAATAGATGACTCCATTTAATGCTTATTGCACTCGATGCAGATATCTGTCTGGGTAAGCTGCACATGATTGTGTACGTATGAAGAGACTGGTTTTATGAGCAAATCAGATGTAAGTACTCCATCTACTTCTGCATTATGATCAGTATGCATTTCATCTACTTCTGCGTTATGATCAGTATGCATTGCTGGCTTTTTATGGTTGTTGATAGACATGTGGGGTAATCATGCTTTCTTCTCGCAACTTAGCTTTGTGTTTCTTAATGGTGACATCCGAAATTTGTGGTTTTCATTTTTGCGAGGGAGGTGAAGGAATCACAGATCTGAACACTGCTCCTAAGGTACTGACTTGCTGGTTTAACTACTTTTTTCTCTCCTCCTGACAGCCGCTGATTGGTTGATCTTTGAATCAGAATATGTTTGGTGAAACTCTTGTGGGATGATAAAGATGACTTCCTTCGAGTTTTTTCCAAGCAGGCCCAATTTATCAGGTACGCCTATTTTTTTGGGTTGGGGGATGAAGATTAGAAGTTCTTTTTTCTCAGTTCTGGTTTACTGTGGGTCTTATTTGGTTATTTGTTAAGTTCTTGTGTCAATATAATTTTTCTGAGGTCTACAGTTTCAGCTGGGGAGGTTTTAGAGCACAACAATCTGTTGGTCATGTCAACTATTCCGTAATCTAAAAGTTAGTTCTGATGTTGAGGTGGGTTTAATTCTCTTAACTCGGATGCTCACTACAGTTACACGTGCTAAAAGTCTTTACATAGGTATGCGTTTTGTTTCAATTTATCAAAATTTCCTATTTTTGGGGATCACCATCATCGTGTGTGCATAATATGATGAACATGATAATTGACTTTCACCGTACTTTTTGATAGGTAAAATCTGCCTAATAAATGTGTTCACTTCCTACTGTTGCTAATTAAGATTTTCCTGTTTCAATACAAGCCTGTCAAGGGAAGCAGAGCTCCACTTATGTGCAATCTCATCTTTGATTTTTTTAGTTGGTTGTCCTATGAATGTCAATAAATCGTAAGAAGAAATGTGCATTTTTTGCCTTACCATTGTAGGCTGGTGGCTAGTCAACATTGTGAAAGGCAATGTCTATTCTGCCCTTCTCTCTCTTCCGGGGACCTAGGGGGGAGTTAGATTTACATATTGCCCGTTTAACAATCTGATAAGCTTGACAGAGTGTTCTTGGAGGAGCCTGCTTTTCATTCTCCTGCTCTGCCTTTTCATCTTTCCTTTGTCAGATGTATTAGGTGTTCCCTTTTTTAACCGCACAGTAGGGAATACTCGTTGAAAGGATCATGAAAATTGACTCTTCCTGCATGTCAGGTTGTGCACATGTTGATGGGTGATATGACAGTGGGACACCTGCATCGTCGGTCGGCCCCTCTTGTTCTTCTTCTTGTAGATGGTAGTTCATCGACTTCTCATGGGTTATTTGGGTGTGCATGTGTTGCATTATATGTCAAGGGTAGAAATTTCCAATCCTGTGCAGGTTTTTTTCCAATGAATCAGGTAGCTATCCTATTGATGTAACCAATTCAAGTTGGAAGCTGTGTCTTCTTATTCAGAAGACAGGTGATCAGCAAGGCAATTTCCAAGACAGGCTTCTTGGTTTTGCTGCTGTATACCGTTTGTATCACTATCCTGATAATGATAGTTCACGACTGCTGCTGGGTCAGGTTTGCTGTCATCTTGGTTAAATATAACAAATAAGACAAATTTTCAGTGCTTTGGAAGAGCATGCGCAGTATATGTTATCAATTAGCTTGTACCACTCACAAGGTCTTTTGCCAATGTCAGATTCTAGTATTGGCACTTTACCAGTGCAGAGGTTATGGCCGCTATTGGAACAGAAACGGTATGAGCTGTCCATGATGAGACTCTGAAGCAGGTTTTTAAAAAATGGTACTGATTATGTCGTATGACAGTAATAGCTGTTGGACAGCTTCCTGATACTTGGGTTTGGTACCATTGTATGTCAACTTCCCATCCTAAAGCCCCATGTCTAGTTTCCGAATTTCCAGGATTGCTAAAGCTCTCCTTTCTACAGGACAAGAGTGTTGTTTTTTTTTTCCCCCGTACAGTAGGTAGCTGGCGAGCAAACCCTGGGGTGATGGCAAACCCTGGGGTGATGCTAGCAGAGGACCCACCACCCGACGCCACACTTAAGACATCAAATGCCTGGGTTTTGAACCCCTCATCTTTGGGAAAGGATCACTGGAGCTCTTATCCAGTGGAGCCACCATGGCCGGTGGTGGACAAGAGTGTTGTTGATATGATAAAAGACACATTTTAGGCAGAAAGGCACAATCCTTGACAACCGACGAATTCCTACCAATTCAGTTCCATCTCATGACAAACATTGGTTTTCATATTTTGTTGAATGTGAAGCTGCTGCGTTGAGTGCATGGTTAATTCTCTTTTGTACATGGTACTAGATTTTGTTTGTTATCCTGGAAGTGTTTCTTCACGACTCTTTAAGCTTGATGTTTTAAACTTGATGTGTATTGGTGCAGAGAGTAGGAATGATCAGCTACAAAATGCCAGCTGATGATTTACAAATCATGAAGGACTACAAGGACTTGCTCACAGAATCTGTGTTTCTTCATGCCTTAAACAAAGATTCGTCAGGCAATCTCGGAGGAGAGATCTGCCCTATTTCTCATGTTCAGCTGATTTGGATGTCTTAGTTTGTCCACCATAGGCGTACGTTACAACAGCATTGTGCAAAGGAGGAGGAACCATGGAGGTAAATTTATCTTTTTTTGAGAAAGTTCCTCTTTGTATATCCTTCTTCAACCACACTTATGCTAAAATATGAGTACCTTTCAGCTCTCGAGAAGATGTGCGTCTGGCAACTTTAAAAATTTCTCCTCTATAGAACCTTGATGAAAACAGCGTTTGACTAGAGGAAGGAGTTATGACAACACCACCTGCATAAAGCATGGCATCCCACGTGTGAACCGGCGCATACTTGACATACATCTTCACGCCTTTTTTATTTCCAGTTTGCTTTCAATAGGTTTGTCTGTTGCTTGCTATACTTGAACCATTTTATCTTGGCGAAAGTTATGTTGTAAGCAGTCTAACCTTCGACACTGTATCCTGGAGGTCAAAGCAATTTTCAAAGATGTTCTAAGCCTTTGTTGCTGCAGGATACTAGCTCTAGAAGCTGCTGATCATGACCAGAAAAAAGTCTAATTGAACTTGAAGTGCCAATTTTTGTTCACTTGTTTCCTTTGATGAGCACTGATATTTGGTTTTACTAGAAGCTAGAGGAGGTTGCTTTCCCACCTTACATTTTAGAATCAAAAGCTTTAGTTCTCTACGTCACGGAATCCTAATTAATTAATGTTATGCTGGTGGATTTATTTGCTTGTTTTCTTCATATTCGTGATACATAACATAACGTATGATGAGACGTTCTGCAGAAATCATGAGATTCTCTGTTTACCGCATTCTATCTCTCTCTCTCTCTTTCTTTTCTCTCCTTATCTAATATATTGATATTTCTGCACTACAGGTCCTGTTTACTGGTTTTTCATATGGGGGTCTATCTGAAGTACCGAAGAACGAATACTTTTCATGCTCTATGGGATCAACAATCGCTGGAGAAATTGGTTTGGCTGTAGACCTTCCGTACTTTTGGATATGCTTGCTGGTAAGAGAGCTGAAGTTGGTACAACAATTGGAGCTAACTTCAGACCTAGAAACTCCTCTGCAGGTTTGACTTAGGGGCTGTTTGGTAACATGCCAAACATACCCGATTTTGATTTTTTGTTCCCGGGAGTAGTTTTTGAACAAAATAACGTTTGGTAAGGGGCTGCAGAGTAGTTTTGTTCCCGGGAACAAAAAAAGAACAGAAATGTGTTTGGTTGCGTTTCTGTTCTTTTTTTGTTCTTTTGTTCCTGGAACACAAAAAGAACAAAAAAAAGAAACAAAAAAAAACTTACTTCTTGTTCCAGAAACAATTTTGAAGAAACGTTTCTTCTTCTCTCTCTTCTTCTTCTCTTCTTCTTTTCTTCTTCTTTTTTTCTTCTTTTTTCTTTCGCCGGTCGCCGGCCTCGGCCATGGCCGGCGACCGGTCGTCGAGGGCCGGCGATGCCGTCGAGGGTCGGCGACCTCGCCGGCGTGGGCGAGGCTTGGCCTCGCCGGATCTGGGCGAGCTCGAGCTCGCCTAGCCATGGCGAGGCTCGGCCTCGCCGGATCTGGGCGAGCTCGAGCTCGCCTAGCCATGGCGAGGCTCGGCCTCGCCGGATCTGGGCGAGCCCGAGCTCACCCAGCCAAGGCAAGGCTCGGCCTCGCCGTGCGCGGGCGAGGCCAAGCCTCACCATGGCTGGGCGAGCTCGAGCTCACCTAGCCAAGGCGAGGCCAAGCCTCGCCGGGGGCCGGTGAGCCTCGCCGTGGCTGGGCGAGGCTGTCGGCCGAAAAAAGAAAAAATAAAAAAGAAAGGAAAAAATGAAAAATAAAATAAAAATATTAAAAAATTAAAAGAAACAAAAAAATAATAAAATTTACCAAACGTGTTTCTGTTCATTTTTTATTTCCGGAATAAGTTTACCAAACGCGTTTTTTTATTCAAAAATTGTTCTTCGGAACAGAAATACTTTTTTTTTTATTTCTGTTCCCGGGAACAGAAAAGGAACAGAAATAAAAACATGCGTGCCCTAAAATTTTTGTTCCCGGGAACAAATTTGGAGTGGAATCAAGAATAAAAAAAAGAGTTGATTCTTGTTCCAGAAACAAATTTGACAATCAAAACTAATTCTTCTTCTTCTTCCCTTCCGTCATCCCACGACCGCCGTCCACCGCTGCTCGCCGCCGTCGGTTGCCGTCGGTTGGTCCGGCGAGCTCGCCAGGCCAAGGCAAGGTCCGGCGCCCCGCCGGTGGCCAGGTGAGCCTTGCCCGGCCCCGGTGAGGCTTGCCTGGCCACCGGCGAGGCTCGGCCTCGCTAGATCTAGCAAGGCTAAGCCTCGCCAGGGCTGGGCAAGACTTGCGACGCCCAGCCCCACTGGTGGCTAGGTGGGGCTTGCTAAGCCCCAGCGAAGGTCACCTGGCCACCAGTGAGGCTCGGCCAACAAGAGCCGGCCTCGCTGAGGGCCGGCGATGCTTTGGTGAGGTGGCAATCGGCCACAAGAAGAAGAAGAAGAAGAATATGAGAAAAAGGAAAAAAAAAAGTAAAAAATTTATTTAAAAATTAAAAGAAATTGATTTGGAACAAAATCAATGAGTACGGTACCAAACACAATTTTATTTCAGAATCAGAAATTTTGAATGGTTACCAAACGGCTTAAAATGCTTAAAATATGTTCCCGGGAACAGAATAAAAAAGAATCATTTTTTATCAGAATTTACTTTCGGAAACAGAATTGTTACCAAATGCGCCCTTATTAATCCAGTCTAATGGTCATTCTATTGACAGGACAGAAGGATACAGTCGTGTCATTGTTACATATGATAGTTATATATCCACGTTTTTGAAAGATCAACGGTAGGTCTTAATTTGTCCGTCCTTTTTTTGATTGAATTTTGAAATGGCATAGACTCGGTCAGACTACAAGAAGAGGTATATTATTCCAACCACAATCCATCTCTTCTGTATGCTTATCTCATTTTCGTGGCATTGTTAAACCTTGTTCCTCAGACTTGTCTTGACATTGGTAACGATTTCTTTAATAAGATTGATTTCAGTGTTAGGCCTGGCAAGATTGATCTGAACTTTTTTTAATACGAAGATCTTTACATACTTGTCTAGTACAGGGCAAGTGAGAAGAGAATGGTTAGCCAATTCAAACCCAGAAATCCTATTTTCTTCCAATTTTGCAATCTTCCATTCATTACGCATGGCTCTTTCTTCTCCTAATTCCTTCCAAACCAATAACTTCCTGTTACCTGCCAAGTAAAATCCTGAATTGGATTCCAAATTGACTGTTTTAGTGCAAGCTTGTTTGTCGTCTTTTAAATCATGCACATTTATATTTGTTTCGAGGCTACTAAAAGGAATTAAAAAGAACAATTTTAGAAAGGAAAGGAAAAGACAAAGAGGACCACATAAGATGTGTGAAAGACTTCGGAGTTGTCAAAAAACTCGACGAAGCAATATACTAGAAGAATGGACATTATATTGGAGGGAATCCTTGAACGCAACCCAGAAAAGTGAATCTCGGTCCAGTATTGAGGCAATTGGGCCTGTGCATTTTTTTAGATCTGCATATTTAGATCAACCATGAATGTCAGAAAAACTGCAGATACAAAAGTAGTCTGCATAATACAGGTGCACTCGTTTTAGCGTGACATCATTGAATTATCAGTATGAGATTTTCTAAAAGACAAGCTGTCTCACACTTCTACCAAAACAAAAGATTATTAAATCATGAACCAAATATTAGATAAGATATTGTGCACCCTTCATGAAGGTTGAGTGCTGACACTCCACCGTGGTTCCACAGTGGAGAGATGGAAAGGTTGAACGTGGCACTTCGTTCCGGTTCCGCAAGACAAAGGTGCGTTGCGGCACTTCGCTCTGGATCGCGCAAAACATAGGCGCGTTTCAGCTTTGCTCATATTTAGCATTCGCAAAAGTCTCAGTTTCATAAATGAGCCGCACTTCCTTCCAATTCAATCTTATGTAGACTTTTCCCGATCATATAAATTGTTGTATGTATATCATGACACATTACTTTGGCACCATCAATCTGAATCCTGTCAATCGGCTAAAACTTAGTGTATTAACATGTGGAAGGAGCGATTTTAGAAAGTAAGCTTATGCAAGTGAGCCGCTCTTAATGATGTCCACCGACTGTGATTGCTTTCACCAATAATCCTGCAATGGAAGAAAGGAACAAAAAAAGTTAAAACCCCTGGACTCAGGTTATAGTCGCACTACTCTAATGAAATTCTTTCTTTTTTCCATCTATCATAAGTGCTGCTGGATAATTGAATAGCTTAAACAAGATTGAAATTTTAATATGGAAGAAAACAGTGCTACCAACAAGTTGTAGATAAGCTTTTTCATTTTAAAGCTAACAAATTAGTGGTTATGTTAGATAAACCAAAAGGTTGTTGTCGAATAGTTTTCGAAAGGTTTTTGGATAATTCACGTTTGATAATTTCTTTTGCTTAAACTAAATCTATTTTTGATTATCATGACTATAAGTTTAACTACCTATGACATTATAAAGCAGAGATCTGTGAAGGGTTGAGTAATCCATATTCATTGCGAAGTAAAAAGGTGCAAAAGTTGATCATGGTTGACCACTGTTAAGCACTCCAGCACGACCACTCAAACGCTCTCATTCTCCGATCATAACAAGTTCTCTCTGTTATGGGGATGCTTCAGATTTTTAGGCAAATCTCTTGTAATTCGTGATGATTGATGATGATGATAGATTTTCCTAATTTATATTTTCACATAAATGTGGCTGATTACTTCTAATCCCTATAGCTAGCTTAACTTGTTCTCAGCATAAATGGGTATGGTGTCATCTTTTTGTACAATTAAACTTGTTTTCACTTTATCTTTCTTTTTTCAATGATTAGATTTTTTTATTGTAGAGGCTCGAAAGGACAATAGTATCGTGTATAAAGTTGATAAAGATTTTAAATTTAGAATAGGCATGGCATTTACTAATAAGGAAGAAATATATAATAAATGCAATGCATATGCAATTTGCAAGGGATTTGGAGTGCAAAAATAACAAAAAACAAATAGCAGTAAAGGAATATTGTGTAGATGCACATTCGTTGTAGTTGTGAAGGACACCATGACAAAAAGCAAAGATGATGACTGTTTGAATTTGTCAATCATTATAAAAAGCAAGTAGAAAATGCGCACCAATGATATTGTTGATGATTTTTTTAGTGTGCTTGAGGAAAGCCACATATTATAGTTGAAAATAGTAGAATTTTGAGACATGTTGTAAATGTATACACTCATGTCATATATAAGAATCTCTAAGCTAAATTCTTGTATGCTTTGTCTGAATATGTTCTTAGATCAAAAGTTGATGGGCCATTGCATACTTATATCTAGGGACCTAAAAGTAATGAAATGAAGCATAATGTTCATTTTAGTTCGAGCGATTCTACCATTACATGTAGTTGCAAGTTATTTGAAATGCAATAATGATTGTGCATGTGTATTTTGTGCATGTTGACTCATGTTGTGAATGTTACAAGTACTCCATCACAATATTTTCTGAAGAGATGGACAAAAGCTACAAAGCAAGGGACTCCTTATGATGAGTGGTGGCTACTAACCACCATCTATGACGCTTTTGCTGTCTCTTTGCGCCATAGATATTGTGAGCTAGTAATGAGATTGCCTTTTATTTACTTTATTCCAACTACTTGTTGTCATTCAAGCTCTACTTTTAACACATAATTTTCCAAGTATTCTCCATTTCAATTTCAGATTTATAATGATATAAAAACTTATACCAATATTTATCGCGAAAACTTAGCCTTCCAAGAAGATGTGCAATATGATGCGTAGTATTTTTCCCAATATGCCATACACATAAACGATTATTAGAATTCGGGAAAATAGTTCTAATGGTATTTGGCATGACATGATCTTGATTAGTGAAAATAATATTGGGTGCTTTATTCCCTATTACCTCCAAAAAGGATTGAAATACCCAAACAAATGAAGCAATAGTTTCATCAATTAGAAATGCATAACCAAACATAATATTTTTCCAATAATAATTCAAGTCAACAAAAGACACATATATCATATTGTATTTATTTGCACAGTAAGTAGTATCAAATACCCTCACATCTCCAAAACTCTCATATTCCAATCTGGATACACCATCAAATAAAAATAAAAAATAAAAATTGGCCAGTCCTTATTTCTCATCCAATTGAGATGTACAAGAAAAATTGCTTCCATTTGATTGTAAGCAATTAAAATGGTTGATAATACTTTGATAATCACCCACACTAATCAGGTTCCTTCTTTTTTATTGTGATAAACTTTGATAATCATATAATGTGAAGCCAATATTATTTTGCCCCTTACTTCATCACAAAGATAAGAATATGCTTTTGTAGCCTCTATATTAACCCCAGTCATAGAAGTCAAAATACCTTTACTAGTATTCGTAATGTATCAATACGATCGTATAAGGTGTTTTTGTTTATCATCAGTGAAATGATGATTATAAATATTTTCAAACTTGGTAACTTCTTAAACTCCATCTTTGATTTTAAATTTAATGCAAGCTTGACATCTGGTTCTCTTCACTATCTTATAAATATCTCAATGTTCATGAATTAGGATTGGTGGAGAGTGTCGTTCACAATTACATACAAATGTGTTGCAATACCCCTTTACTATTGTTTGCTTTTTGTCCCTTGCAAACTGCATATGCATTATATGTATTATAAACTTCATTCTCATTAGCAAACACCATGCCAATTTTAAATTGAATTATGCATGATGATATTATCCTTTGAAGTCTCTACAATTTGAGGAAAAAATTTAATCATTTAAAGAAGAAAAATGAAAGAAAAATGAAGTAAATACAATTTTACTTTTAAAAAGATGAAGACATACCCATTTCATTCAAGAAGATTGGCGAATTTTGTCGAAAGTAAATCTTAAAAACGAGTTTTTGTGTTAACCAATATTGGGCTTCTCAAATTACACATATAGGCATTCAAACCTTTATAATCACTCCCACCATCCAAGTACCTTCTGGCCTACATATTGTAATAATATAAATAACAATTACCCATCAATAAATAATTACTAAAATTGCAAACAAAATAACAAAATAACAAAATAAACAACAATTACCCATAATCCATATGTGCTCAGTCTAGATTGTTAACAGCATAAGCACTATTGGGCATTACCAAGAACAAAGCAACACAAGAACTAGATTGTCGAACATGTTGAGTGCGTTATAAGAACAAAAGTAAACACAAAAGTCCAGATATTTTTTCATCCGAAACTTATGCATCAATAATAATAAAAGCCCAAATCATCAAAAATCAATTTGGATTTAAAGTTAATTACCTCAACGTCGTCCACCACTCATTCCCAACGAGATAATGCATAGAGCAAAGCAACCTAAAGATATAAGCATTCTGAGGTCCTCCTAGATTTTACATTCAAATCTCTCAAAACAAAAACGACATAAATGGCTTGAATTTTCTATAACCTGTGTTCAAGGATCTTAAATTTTTTCCCCCTTCTTATGTTGCAGGATCATTGGTGAAAACAATCATAGTTGGCGGGTATCATTTGGATTCTTCAGAATTGTTAAGAAACTTACATTCTAAATCGCTCCATCCACGCTTCAATATGCCAAGTTTTAGCCGATTGACAAGATTTGGATTGGTGGTGCCAAAGCAATGTGGCATAACATATGTGACATCCTGATTTTCTAATTCTAATTTCAATAAATTGAGACGGACATTTCGTTGGCACGCATATAGTTCATTTCCTCGAGTCAGTCACTTATGTGAAAACTAGTCTATCAGGTGAAGCCGTTAAGAGATTTTAATGCATCAGACTCGATAATTTGATCAGGAAGTGACCTTTCGATCGAGATAATCCGCAAGGGTCATTACGGCACAAATAAAAATCGATTAGAGATCGGAGATAGGTCAACTCGACAGAGGCATGTGATCAGGTGTGGGTGATTCCACTAGATCGCACAATTCTTGTCGATCGGCACTGGACCGACTTTTCTATCGATTGGGTACCCTGTGTCCGTATTTAAAATCTTGAGATTACCCCGACAACCGAAAGTTGCCAATGTGTCAAAGATGTACATTGTGGCTTGAATTGATTAACCATAGGTCGAATGCATAAAAATTCCTAAAAGCTACCCGGCAAATCAGGACGCTTTAGTATCGTGCCAAAGTGAAATTAACGTGAAATTGTGAACGAATTCAGAAATTAGAAATCATGGTGTGTCACAAATCATTTTAGGATCATTGACTCATCTTTGGAAGATTTTTCATGCCATCAGAGTTTTTTCAGCAATTAAATTAGGGAATAGCTAATTTGGCTCGAGAAATTAATAGGCCCGCCTTCGGTCGTGCTTTTGGGAGTTAAGTTAGTTCTATGGACAAGTGAAGATGTGAATTGAAGTGTGATGACATTGGATTAATTTTATGAACTTCAATTTGATTCAATTTGAAGCGAGTGGAATTGAAGAATTGTTGTACAAGATTCTATGGCCCAGCGGAAAATGAAATTGAACTTATTGGACTAAGGTTGTGGGAGGTTGGAGTTAGTGGATTGTGACATCACAAGTGATGTCATGGGGTGGGGCAAGATGGGCTAGGGTGGTGACACTTGGAGGGTGGAGATTGAATCCCAAAAAGGTGGGATGTCACTTCCCCCTTGTCTCCATCATCTTCAAGCTTGGAGGAGGGAGAGAGAGAGAGAGAGAGAGAGAGAGAGAGGAACGGTTGTTTTTGAACCAGCGAACCCAACTCCCCTTCATTCGCCCTTCGCCCGCTCGCTCGTCGCCGCTTGCCGTTCGCTGCTTGCCGTTTGTCGCCGGAGCTCGCCGTCGTCGCTCGTCTGCGGATGACCGCACGCTGTTCCGCGTGCGAGCTGCCCCCGCCTTCGCCCGCAAGTTCCAGCCCGTCGTCCGCCGTCCCACAGCTACTGCTCGACGTCGTAGCACCTCGCCGAAGTCTCCATCGCCGCCGTTCCTCCGTCCGAGCCACCGCTAGTCGTTACTCGAGCTGCCGCCTCTCTCTTCCACTGGTTTCGCGTCTAACCGACTACCGTGCCGCCTTCCTCCAAGCTTGCTCAGTTGCAGGAAGTTCCAGCGAGATCCGGCCCTTCCAAGCTTAATTTGGTCGCCTTTTGGTTTTCATTTGGTGTTGATCCGTGTAGGTTTGTCGTCGGCATCGTCGTGCTCTTTGCCGAAGACTCGTCGAAAAGCAATTCCGGTGAGTTTAGCTCACTAAACCTTGATTAGAGGGTTAATGATGCCTTAAGTGTGTTTAGCTTAGGTTGATTGAGATTAGGTGGTTAGATTAGTTTATTTAGTTGTGGATTAGATTAATGTGGTTAATTAAAATAAAGTATGTTTAGTTTAAAGTTAAGTAGGCTTATTTTAATATAAGCCTTGATATGACTTAAAGGGATTTGTTTCTGATTTAAATAAATGTTTCAAAATTATTGGATTATTTAATAATATATTATATTCCGAAAATTATTAAAATATTATTATTCAAAAAAATTCAAAAAATAATTTTTATCCCAATTGCTCAGAATTTCGTACTCATCGCTGTTGTATATTTAGAATTTGAAATTGATGAGTGGTTAATGCAAATTGAGTGTTGATTGTGGAAAATATGGATTTTATTTAGAAAATCCCAAATGTCGGGTTTAGCATCGAAATTGGATTTTTAAAGATTAATATTGTAATTGGGGTATGTGAGTGATGTGCAAAGTGTCTTGGGTTGATTATGAGTTGTTGTATGATAATTAAGAGGAATTGTCTTGAGCTATTGAGCTGGAATTGTCCCTCTATGGGATGCCCCATACAACGGATGCGGGTCACAGTTGATTCTGGGCCCATGCTCTTTCGGGAACGCCGTCGATGTACTGACAAAGCTAAGCTCCAAGGTGGGGAGGCGATGCCTGGCTATATGTCAATAGATAGCCGAACTACGAGTAGGCTATGCCCTTGTGTGGCAGTGAATAATAATTTGGAACGCTTGCTGTGATTGTGAAATTAAGTGAAATTGATTGTGTTCCAATGATTTAAGTTCCTATTATTACATATGATTGAGTGATATGAATTGTACTAATCTGCAGGAAGGCAAGAAGGCGATGTAAGTCTTCTGTACTGTGTGGCGAGACCACTCTGGGGCGTATTTTCTTTCTAATAGGGTTTTAGGAGGGGTGAACTTGCTGAGACAATGTCTCACCCCACTGCGGGAAAAATATTATAGGGCCGTAGATGGAGGGACCTCCGGAGAAGAATGGCATCCCAATGCAGATTATCGAGCAGGTGCACAACTTTTCTGATCCTGGGAACCATTGGGTCTACGAGCTAATCAGGATTACCGTATGGATTCAGGAGACCGAGGATGTTAGGGTACCACATAGGTTTAGGATATGGTTCCGTTTTGGGGCTAATGGCTTTAGGATTGGTCCACTCGATAGTTTTGATATTCCACTGGCTATAATGAATGCTATCTTGGGTGAATGTGTAGCTGACCTTTCTAATGGTAGGGTGGACAACCCATCGTTTCCGAACCCAATACAGTCAGATGTGAAAAATGTGGGATCAACGAATGAGTCCGACTAGTAGTTATAAGACTGTTCTTTTTTTTGGTGGACCAATCCATGTAGTGTAGACTGACCCTTTTTATGCACATAAACTCTGACCCATTTTTGGTGCATATAGTCTCTAGATCCTGTTGGTGTATGTAAACCCTAGAATGATGATATATGAAAGTATGTTGGTTTGATTTTGAATTGATTTTTCCCGCTTTCCTATCTTGTAAGTTTTGTCAGAGGTTTCTTAGTACGTTCCGCATGCACATAATAATCGAATGGGGTCGGCGACACTATCTAGGAATGTCGCATTTACATAACCATGACGGCTTGTTCACGTGTCTCGGGGTTCAGGGCGTAACAACATACATACAATAATTTATATGATCGGGAAAAGTCTACATAAGATCGAATTGGAAGGAAGTGCAACTCATTTATGAAACTAAGACTTTTGTGAATGCAAAATACGAGCAAAGCCGAAACGCAATCTATTTTGCGCGATCCGGAGCAAAGTGCCACAACACACCTCTTTTTTGCGTGAATCGGAGCGAAGTGCCGTTCTCAACCTTTCCCACCTGTCCATTGCAGAACCAAAGTAGAGTGTCGCACTCAACCTTCACACCTCTTTGTTGTGCGAAGTTGAGCTTTGTACTTTCATACATGAAATTTTTCCCTTAGAAATTAAAATAAAAAATAAAAAATTGGGAAAAGTTAATGAAATGACAAATTTTTGAATGTAAAAGAGTGAAAGGGTTAAGAGGGCAACTCGACCAGGTGCTGCGTGAATCGGAGCTCGACACCTTTAGTATGAAGATTTTTCCTTAAAAAAAAAAAAATTGGGGAAAGTCAATGAAAGGGAAAAAGTTCTAACCATAAAGAGTAAAAAAATGAAGAAGAAGATTGAACCAAGTACTACGCAAACCAAAACTTTGCACATTTGTAATGGAGATTTTACCTTTAGAGTTTCGCTTTTCTCTAATAGAGGTTTTCGTTTCAAAGAAAAGGAAATGGAAAGGAACATAATGAATTCAGCAGAGAAGAGAATATATAGTGACCAATTGAAATTTGGAAGGCATTTATTGCATTGATAGGGCAATTAATTCTTCTGCTTTTCACAGGTTACACTCATAGCCAACATATTTGTTTTTCTTAATTTGAGATGCTCCAAATTTACAGATGTCAAATTTTGAATGGTGTTGACTGGACACATGCATGCCACATCAACACGTGACCTGCCGATATGATGCTAATGAATATTTTCTCTTTTCAGGGTTACAGAGACTTCTCAGAAAAAAACAACAAGACATCATGAGTATTGCCCGCAGATCAAGTTGTACCGCCTCAAGTTCAGGTTTACTAGATTCAATCTTCGCTCGTTCTAAAACTCTGAAAATATGGCATTGTCAATAAAAATTCCACCAACAGTGAACATAACAGTTCAAGAAGATAAGGACCTTCAAGATCTTTCAGAAGACTTGACATGAAATCGACTACAATAGATTAAAAAAAGCTTTCATACAGTTGACAACCACCTAACAAGATAAGACTAAGTTTGTTGATGGCTATGGTGTCATTGGTAAACAAAGGTATTTAAGTTGGCCCAGCCTTTGGCAAATGGAAATTTGCTATCATGCAGACTGGTCTAATGAGTGGCATTGAAATCTTGGTCATATTAGCATGTAAAAAATATCAGTAAACTATAAAGGCTCCTATGGTGATGCAATTAGAGTACAGTAAGTCTCACATTTTACAAACCCATAAAGATAGCAAAGGAAAACACCCAAGCCCACAAATTCTTTTCCCCCTTGTGAAACTTCATAAGGGATAGCCATCAGACAAGAGTGACTCAATTAAAACATGAATAAACTCAATTCATCTAGGACTCCACTCTCATACTCAAGGTATCAAATGCATACAACACCACATTGGCCAAGTTTATTTATTAAACACGGGAGCAATCTCAGACTAGAACTCTATTGGTCGATGGCAATGGGAGGATGGGTAAATTAATGCTCAATACCTGCCACACCTCCCATGACTTGACCTTATGGTGGTGTGTTGTTGCCCACACAAAACATGTCATTCACTATGTAAAGCCTCCTTGTAGTGTTGGCTTCAGCTGGAATGTCTAAGGGCAGATAACAGCACAAGAGGGCGTTAAGAGTAACTATGTAAATTTCACATGTGCATGGACCATATCATTAAAATGTAAAACATATATATAGTGGTGACGTATCAAGCAACAATATGAAAAATGTGACTTAGTATCGCCAACAATATCCAAAAGGGGAGCCAAGAGGTCAAATTTATCCTCATTCAATACTTTTTAACAATGCCTATTATAGCCTCCATCAAAAAGATATGCTCTAGCAGTGAGCATGATTCCAACAATCCGGTTCCTGGTTCAAATGATTCCACAACTCCTGTCATGTAGGGTACATTGCTAGAGTCTTTTGGTATAGGCAAGAAGAATGCAATGTTGTAACTTCTTTCAAGAAGGAGATTGAAAGTGAAGAAGAATAGGACTTCCAAGCGGCTATTGTAATAAAGGACAGAGAAGAGTTGGCAATCGCTTGTATGATTGAGTCAAATGATTCAACAACTTCCTTCATGTCCCTAAAAAAGAGTAAGTGAGGGGTGAACTCGAAGAATCAAGTAACGACATCAACAAGCAATTGTGAGAAGGAACTACAAGAGATGTAGGATACGATGAAGAAGCTAGAAATTAAGAAGATGAAGATAGAAAAGATATTAAAAACGAGATATGAAATGCTCAGGCAAAAGGACAAAGAGCTCAAGGAAAAGAAAGAGAGCTTGAGAAGTTCCGATGTAAATTGCAAAAACTTAAGGAATTCAAGTGAATGTCCCAATTGATCAAATAAGAAGAGACAAAAAACACATGTAAGAAAAAAAGAAA
This sequence comes from Eucalyptus grandis x Eucalyptus urophylla, assembly GCA_028830015.1. Taxonomy (NCBI): domain Eukaryota; kingdom Viridiplantae; phylum Streptophyta; class Magnoliopsida; order Myrtales; family Myrtaceae; genus Eucalyptus; species Eucalyptus grandis x Eucalyptus urophylla. Next base: position 58,278,049 of record CM054200.1, on the reverse strand, counting down.
GCTTTTTTTTTTTTTATAGAGAAAATGAGGTTATCTTCACCTTATGACCCGTGGCACAAGAATCGGTGGAATAAGATCAAGGAGAAGAAATCATTTGAGAAAAAATGATCAAAATGTCTCCATTGAAGTACTTCAGATGTGATTGAATCAATTGAAGCATGAAATGAAAGTCATGAATGAGAGCGTTGGTCAAGTGAGTTTCAATCCCAAAATTCTTTTGAGAAATATGCTGAATATGAAAACTAAAGCACAAGTCAAATTGACATTACAGAAAACCAAACTTCTTAAAGCTTGATGCAAAGTTGCAGAAGTAGAAGCAACTGAAGATAGAGCCATAAAGTCATCCACATAAAAAGAAGCCATTATTTATAGTTTACTGTATTGTGTTTTTACTGTCTGCTTGATGGAAGGATTTTATTGAATTTTGAAGAGTAGAGATATATATATATATCCGATTATTTCGTTCGGTATTTCCCCATCCTTACTGGTCTAGAAGAAGCGAGTTCGGAAGATGAGAATGAAAGAAGGTCGCATAAAGTATATGCATTCAATTAGAAAAACCAAATTTCTAATTACATACATCCAAATAATGTGTTGGTAGTCTCGTCATTTATCACATAGTATGGATCAGAGCCCCCAAAGCTCACATTTTTCTTTCCAACAATTAGGAGAACTCCTGCATTTAACTAGATCTTATCAACAATATTTAACCCAAACTTCTAGCATAAAAAAGATCTATCTTTTTCACAAAAGAAACAGAAGTTTAAAAGAATACACGTAGAGTTAAAAATGAAAAAGCTAAACCTAGCTGTAAATGAAATTTAGTTTGCTTATCCCGTCTGTTTGTACCAGAATAAAAAAAAAAATTATCTCCACGAATCACCAACAATTCCAATAATATTGGATTAATACAACGGAACATTTTTTATGTTGTTGGGGGTACTAAATCACATTTTTCATGTTGTTGCTTGAGACATTACCATTATATGTATATTTTGCATTTTGATGATCCGTGCACATGTGAAACTTGCGCAGTTACTTTTAACACCTTATTGTGCTGTCATCTGCTCTCAGACATTTCACTTGATACCAACAGTAGAAGGAAGCTATTGCATAAAGAATAACATTTTTCGATTGGTCAATTCCATATCATCACAGAATGAAAATATTGAAAGATAGCTCAAACTAAATATTGATTTACACATACTACCACTTTCTTTTCCCAGATTTAGTTGTGGAAACTTCCATAAGGATGAGACAATATGTGTCTAGGGTCCCTTTTATGGGACTGACAATTTTGAAATGCAAACTAGAATGTGAAATTTGAGTTTTCAGGATCATGAAAGATGTATGAGAATTTGTAATGTATACTGGATAATTAGGTAGAATTCATATTCAAATTAAGTCATCCATGCCATATTGTTATTTCTCGTTAAATTTGACATTTCTCCTTGGTGCTCGATTTGAAGGAGGGAGGGGAAAAAAAACTGCACTACAACCGCCGCAGATTTCTAGGTGTTTTCATGTACTATATTTGTTGGCATAATAGTTTGCAGGAGTATGAGATTTGCGGTACTTTAATTGCATTTTTGTGTTCATACTTTAATTGCATTTTTGCTTGCACGCTTGTGTTCCTCATGTGCACAACACTGCAGGAGCCATTATTTATAGTTTACTATGTTGTGCTTTTACTGTTTACTTGATGGAAGGATTTTATGGAATTTTGAAGAGTAGGAATATGATTGTGTCGAGAATGAATATATATGCATGATCATTGCATCCGGTATTTTCCCATCCTTACTGGTCTGGAAGAAGCGAGCTCGGAAAATGCGGATGAAAGAAGATCGCATAAAGTATATGCATTCAATTAAAGAAACCAAATTTCTAATGATATACAGTTTAATAATGTGTTGGTAGTCTAGTCGTTTATCACATAGTATAGATTTGAGCTCCCAAAGCTCACATTTTTCTTTCCAACGATTAGAAGAACTTCCGCATTTAACTAGATCTCACTAATAATATTTAACCTAAACTTTTAACATAAAAAATATATAATTTTTACACGAGAGAAGAAGAAGCTAAAAAGGCTACATGTAAAGTTAAAAATGAAAATGCTAAACCTAGCCGCAAATAAAATTTAGTTTGCTTATCCAGTCTGTGTGTACCAGAATAATATATATATATATCCATGAATCACCAACAATTCGAATAATATCGGATTAATACAACGGAACATTCTTCATGTTGTTACTTGAGACATCACCATTATATGTATGTTTTGCATTTTGATAATATAATCTATGCATATGTGAAACTTGCGTAGTTACTTTTAACACCCTATTGTGCTGTCATCTGCCCTTAAACATTCCACCTGATGCTAACAGTTGAAAGAGGCTATTGCATAAAGAATGACATTTTTCGGTTGGTCAATCCCATACCACCGCAAAATGAAGATATGAAAGAATAACTTAAGCTAAATATTGATTTACACATACTACCAGTTTCTTTTCCCAGATTTTGTTGTGGAAACTTCCATAAGGATAAGCCAATATGTGTCTAGGGTCCCTTTTATGGGACTGACAGTTTTGAAATGCAAAATAAAGACTAGAATTTGAGTTTTCAGCATCATGAAAGATGTATAAGGATTTGTAATGTATACTGGATAATTAGGTAGAATTCATGTTCAAATTAAGTCATCCATGTCACATTGTTATTTCTCATTAAGTTTAACATTTCTCATTGGTGCTTGATTTGAAGGGGAAAGGGGAAAAAAAAAATTGCACTGCAGTCACCGCAGATTTCTGGGTGTTTTCCTGTACTATGTTTGTTGGCATAGTGGTTTGCAGGAGTGTGAGACTTGCGGTACTTTAATTGCATTTTTTATTGCCTTTATATGTTCCTCATGTGCACCAAAACAACCATTATTTATAGTTTACTATGCTGTGCTTTAACTGTCTACTTTATGGAAGGATTTCGTCGAATTTTGAAGAGTATGGATATGATTGTGTTGAGAATGAATATATATGCTTGATCATTGCGTCCGGTATTTTCCCATCCTTACTGGTCTGAAAAAAGCAAGCTCGGAAGATGATGATGAAAGAAGATCGCATAAAATATATGCATTCAATTAGAAAAACCAAGTTTCTAATGATATACATCAAAATAATGTGTTGATAGTCTGGTCATTTATCACGTAATATGGATTTGAGTCCCCAAAGCTCACATTTTTCTTTTTAGCGATTAGGAGAACTTCCGCATTTAACTGGATCTCACCAATAATATTTACCTCAAACTTCCAGTATAAAAAATATCTACTTTTTCCACAAGAGAAGCAAAAGCTAAAGGTACGCATGGCAACGTTTCTACTCCGAGGAACAATTTATGAGTAAAATAACATGTTTGATAATGATACAAAAATTTTATTCTTCAAATAGAAAAAAAATAGAAATGTGTTTGGTACGATTTATAAATTTTTGTATTTATTCATTCTTTCTTCTTACTCACAGATCACCAATCGCTGCCGGTTGCCGCACGATCGCCACCCACAACCCACTGACCACCAGCCACCGACCGCGAGAGGGGATGGTGGTCAGTGGGCTGTGGGCAGTAGTCGTGCAGCGGCAGTTGGCGATCAGTGACCGGCAGCGGCAAGCGGCGGTTGTGCAGCGGTCGTGCAGCAGTCGTGCGATAATCGTGCGGCGGTTAGGCGGCTGTCGTGCGGCGATCGATCGGCAGTCGGTGGCAATCGTCTACCAGCGGGGGTGGCCACTGGGTTGTGGGCAACACCAATGATGGTTGCCAGTAGTCAAAGGCTACAGCAATGACGGTTAGGTGACGGCGACAATGACAATCGCCGATGGTCAGGCAATGGCGGTCGGCCGACGATGATCGCCGACGGTTGGCCGATGACGATGGGGCGACGGCAACGACGATGATCACCGGCGGTCAACAGTCGATCAACGATGGCCGCGGGCAGCCAGAGATGGCCAATGGTTAGCATGGGGGCCGGTGGTGGCTACAGCAAGAAAGAATAACAAAAGAAAAATTAACTTATTTCTAGAAATTGTTTCCGGGAACAAGGAGTTGCTTTTTTTTGTTTCTTGTTTCTATTCCAAATCTATTCCACGACTACTTTTTTATTTCGAATAATAGAAAAATAAGTTGGCGTTACCAAACGGATTTATGTTCTTTTTCTGTTTCGAGGAACAAAAGAATAGAAATTGAAAAAAAAACATAAACGTTGTCATGCAAGCCTTAATTTACCCCGTCTTCACACCGTTTTCAACACGTGTCACGAGGAGGTGTAAAAAAGAATACACGTAGATTTAAAAATGAAAAAGCTAAACCTAGCCGCAAATGAAATTTAGTTTGCTTATCCTGTCTGTGTGTACCAAAATTAAAATAAAAAATAAAAAATTTCTTCCACGAATCACCAACAATTCTAATAATATCGAATTAATATAACGGAACAAAGTAATCTCTCCTCTTATGTAAATCTAATGGGAAACGATATAGTAGAGCAATAGTTTCTTTCACTCCAAAATTGAGCTCAAAGGGTGAGGCATTCCATCATACTTATAAATCAATCATTAGTCATTTCCTTAATCAATATAGGACAACTTCAACAATCTCCCCCTCACATATCAAGCCTGGGTCAGAGGCGCAACAAGCTATAACTCTTCCATTTGACTTTTAGTCCAAATTGGTCGGAAAACCAAGCTCCAATATCAGTGTTGAATAGTCTTGGGTTTCTCTCATCACATAAACTAACTCAAAGCATGAGGCATTCCCTCACTTTTATAAACCGACCATTAACCCATTCCACAACTCATGTGAGGACCATCTCAAGAGATATGGGCTACAAACTCATGACATTTGGCTTACACCTAAGGGAAATTATGGTCTCATTTGATTTGGCTTTGAGGAAACGTGCTTGGGAAAATGCATATACCTTTAGATTAAAGAGATTTTTCGAAATGCAAATAGTGTTTAGTGAATTGTAATTTTAAAATGTATTGGAAAACAATTTTGGCTTAAATGCCATTTGATAAAAATAATATTTTGTAAAGAACTTTTACTTTTTTTTTTAAGTTTTTAAATATTTTTTCGTGGAGTTCAGTCACCAGCGGCCAAAATAGTCGCTGACCAATTGCTGATGGCTAGATCTGACCGCCAGATAGCTTGTTTGAGGTCTTATGACCCCAGGCGACGTCGCCTAGGTTGCCATGATGCGTCACCTAAGGTCACGGGACTCGAGTGACACCTAGGTCAAACAAACCTAAGTGATCAACACCTAAGTCGTTGCAACCCTAGTGACCGACGCCCTAGTCACATGACCTTGGTCGATGCCCACCTGAGGTCGCACGACCCTAGGCGGTAGTAGCTAGGTGGTCACGACCTCCTGATGGCGATTGCTGGCATGCTCGACCCCTAGACCGGTGGTTATCAACCTCCTTTCAACTTCTCCATGCAAACCATGGAGAAAATGAACAATTAATGAGAGGCCAAGACTTGCATTCCGAGAATGCAACTTCCCAATGGACCTCCAGACCTAGTTTGGGCTAAAGGCTCTTAAAGTACTTTGAAGATACAATTGTATTTTTCCAAAGTTAGGCAAAAAATGAACTAAACGCTATTTATATTTGGCCAAGAGATTTTAGAGTCGTAAAGCTCATTTGAAATGTTGAACCAAACGGGATCCCTCCTTCATCTAAGAAATAAAATAAAATAAAAAATGGAGCAGTCGTGGTTCTGTCTCTCAAAGGCTTCGATGGTCCATGAATCAAATGTAAGCAAAGCATTCAAGGAGGAAGTTGTTATAAAAGGGAAAAAAAAAAAGCTACACTAATTGAGAGAATGCAGATCCAGCTATAACTGGAAGTTGTTCTTGTGAATCCTAATACCTGGCAGCGCTGTCAGTTAACACCTGGGACGCGATAATGATACAAACAACTCGCAATAAGAGGGATTCCAGTCAAAAGGGCTCGATGTCTGTTTGAATCCTTGGTTTTAACGAATGGAACAATTTGGGATCCTTGTTTTGCAAACGATGGACCTTCATCAACAATCTGAAAGGACCTATTGTGTCGAGCCCTTCAGCACGTTGGATACTCTTTATGAGTTTAATAACCAACAAAATCTTACCGTGCATCCCCACCGTATCGGCTTCAATGATGCCGTGTCCAGATTAATATCCTCGTATGACATTAGAGGACATCGAGCTTTATGCTATCTTGCTTGGTTTCAACTTTCAATAACCAGCTGGCCAGATTTATATTCTTGAGCATCTTTCTTGCTTTTGGGAAAGCGAAATTCGTAGTCACATATCGTGGCACGAGCTCAGACTCGAAAGACCCGAATTCACTAAATATGCTAATTTACCCAGGAAGTCGCTAGATCAGCAATCAAGGGAATAGAAGTTCCTCAGAGGGATTCAAATACCAAATAAGAAGTCATCCCAGGAAATCGTGTGAATAAGTTGTATCATAGCAGAGCGTCGACATTGTATCACCTTTCTTATACGTGTATTCATGGACACCGAACCCTTGGAGTGCCAAAATTTGGCACAGAACATACTTAGGTGTCAAAAGTTAGGAAATGTACACTTAAATACCAAAATTAGAGCAAACTAGATTAGTTAAGTACCAATAGCAAGAAAAATTGGCCAAAATGTTAATGCAGCGTTTTTCTAATAAGTTCAAAATAATATCAATTTGCACACTAGCGTGGCTAAATAAGTTGAAAATGGCGTTGTTTTGCATGCTAACGTATTTAGATAAGTAAAAAACAACATCGTCTTGGCTCTTCTTTGTTGACTCAGCTTTTCGGCGAGCCACGTAAGCAAGTTATATTAATAAAAAATTGCCACGTTGAATTTCCAGTCAGAGTTGTCGAACTTAGCACTCAAATGTCCCAATTTTTTTTCTTTAAAAAAATAATACTTATGTATACCTTTCATAAGTTTTGACATTTAAGTATCCACCGTGCCAAGTTTTAACGCTTGCAGTGTACTTTTGCCTATATTCATGCGAACTCACCATTCACAAGAATCTTGTTGTTCTTATCTTAGGACAGCCACTATCTTTAGAGTCTGTATTATATCATTTGATTCAAATGTAAGAATGGAAGTCGCAAGTCTTGTTGGATATTTTAGTATGATTGCCATGAAAGCTATCATTTTTTTAACAGTTTCACAACGGGCATGTAATAACTTTCTAATGGCCGTATAATAGCTTTTTAATGGTTTTATAACTTTGGATTTATATCTTCATAAACTATTCATTATTTTATAATGGTTGTATTCTTCTTTAAGTACTAATTGATCTAAACGATTTTCAAATGGCTTTCTCTTTCTTTTACATATAAATAATAATTATGAACATAAGATATCCATGTATCAAAATCAAAATATCCTTATTTTTTTTTCTATATCATTATATATTTTTTCTTTCATTACTAGGCTATACATATAACGTTATTTATATTTATTGCTATTATTCAATGCGGAATAAAGAATAAGGCAAGTTATATCTTAGGAGGATAGCTGCTGGAGTCAATTACACTTAGTTTCAAACTTTGAGGGGGAAAATTATTCTTAAAAAATGTATACATGCCTCAAACAATTGATTTTATGTTATAATTTTTTCCAATATATTTTCAAAATTATTATTATTTTCACGTAAAAAAAAATTTCCAACGGGACGTACCATGGCACTGTCTTCTTCCGCATGATTACTTTTTGCCTCACTGGGACTTTCCGAGTCTCCAAGTTCGCAGGTAAATGTACATCACTTATTTACCCGTTTGAGCTCTTGCCTTGATGTGGTAAATACGCAATACTACTGATAACTCCCCCTAAACTGATTTTTACTTTTTGTTTTATCTAAATTTTGTGGGTTCGTGATCCCGAAATAGTTAGAATTGTCAAACTAAATATTGACATTTAGATTAGCATGCGATTCATTAATTATATTTTAGTAAATGAAAAAATGGAAGGGTTTTAATTGAATTACATAGGATTTAAAATTGAACAATAATTAATCATAATAATTAAAGATGCCAATTAATGTAGAAACTTCAATCTTTATACAAATAGAATATCCTATCAAAAAATTTCCTTACACGATAATTCCCCAAAAAAAAAAAAGCAGAGAAAATACAAATAATAATATAAAAAAAAGCCCATAAATCGCTGAATATGCTAATCTAGCCAGATTTACCCTAGAGCATTTCTGAAATTGCACGAGTCGGTAAAGAGGAGATTAGCATATTCAGCGATGTTTTTACATTTCTGAATAAGTGCATATTTTCCTTGAATCTTCTTCGATAATAGTACGGAATAATAGTCTGATTGGAGTAGATACATGAATCGATATAAGAAGCCGAGTGGGCAGATTAGTCCGAATGATCATTTGATTGGCATGAAATTTGGAATGGATAAACTTGATGATATGAATCATTTGAAAAATAAGTGTACTCGTTCTGTAGCGGATCTCTTACAAGATCAATTTAGATTGGCTTTGGTTTGTTTAGAAAATGTGGTAAGAGGAACTATGTGTGGAGCAATTAGGCATAAATTGATACCGACTCCTTAGAATTTGGTAACTTCAACTCCATTAATAACCACTTATGAATCTTTTTCCGGACATCGTCGGATGTTTTCATTGTCAGATCCATGGTTTCTCGATGCGTACTCATCGTACTCTCTCCTTTTGGTTCTATGCTTCAGACGCGAGAGAAAGCCCAAGGGCAAAAGAAATATGTGGGGTTCGTGGTTTACCTTGTTCTCTCTCTTTTTATTTGGAATTGTCCTCCTCGTCTAGGTGCTTAAAAGAAAATATATATATATATATATATATATATATATATATATATAAAAGAACCCTAACCAGGCCAGACCCGAAACCAAAAGTTCCAGCCGCTTCTCTTTCGGTTCAGGTAGAAAGATTAAAAAAGGGAGTTTTCTCCCATATCCGAAAAACCAAAACACAGCTCCTTTATCCAAGTTACTTAAAGAAGCATTTGATAACATTTTTATTCTCGGAAATAATATCTGTTCAAATTTCTTTTTTTTTCAGTTCTGTTCAGATTTTGTTTTTTTTCAATTATGTCCCTTAGAACAAAGAAGTATATATTTTTTATTTCTTATTTATATTCCAAATCAATTCGGAATAGAAAAATTACCTGATGATACTAAATAGATTTCTATTTTTTTTTTCTATTTTAGGGAACAAAAGAACGGCAAGATAGAAAACATGATGGTTACCAAATATGCCTTTACTTTTCTGCTTGACTTCTCCACCAATTCTACCACCCTTGAAGCCCTTATTGAGACGCTTGGATTTTTGAATTGAGAGAGATATTTCAATTCCATGGGATCTTTCATACACAATTTTTTTCCACCAAGAATGTTTTATAAAACTTTTAGACACTGAATTTGGAGTATTCTACTTTCACACAATCCGCATCATGCTTCTCTGGCGTACGACGTAGGTGCAAGGCAGAGGCAAAGCTTTACATCACTCTTTTCCTTCTGTCATCCTACCTTCATTTTTATTTTTGCAACCTACAGAAGTACTTCTCTTCAGAATGGTTTGATTAGATATTTTGATACAATTGAGGTAACTTCTGTTAAATCTGAAGAAAATATGAAACCGAGGCGGAGGATTGCTCCTGCAGTCGCTGTTCTACATGCTCCAAAACGAGGGCGAGGTATCCCATGATCCTTCTCGATTTTCTTTCATGTTCTTATGTCTAATCATGTGCACTTTGTGTATACTTCATTACGTGAATGCCGTTTTATTGGGAAAAGCCCTGCCTAAAGCGCAGGCGAACTTGTTGACGTTGTATCGTTCACCACTTACGAGCACGTGTTACCACCCGGATTCTGTCCTCTATTCTTTTTATCACATCGTCAATGATTCCAGGATTCTTTTTCCCTTTGGCCAGAGAGAAACAAGGGAATTGATTCAGAGAATTTGAAAAGTCAAACATTATCCTCGTTGACTAGTCTTTTGATACACGAATTGCAATTTTGATGTAATGCATGACTCAATCCTCATATCCCAATATCAGCGATATTTCACGCACTATTTTGACTTGTACTTCAAGTCATGAATGAAAACTACTTGCTAAGCTCGCATGGTCATTGACATGAAGGGAAGCATGCAACATGCGAGATAGGGAGGTAACACGTCACAAATTCTTTAATAAAAGATTTAACCATTTGAGAACAATGCCAATTCCCATTAAAAAAAGTGAGATACACACCCTTTTGTATGTTCAGGCATATATGGATGAAAAAGAAACGTGAGTCGGAGTAATTTTGGTTTAATATACGTATAGATCAATAGAGATTGGCGTTGATGAACAAAAGTTTTGGCTAAAGCACTTATTTGGCACTAGTGGTGGATCTCAGATCCGTCCGAGCCAAAGTATCCAAGTATCATGTCCAGATCGTCTCAGACTTGAATCAAGTTTTATCATCATTAAAAAGCAGGAACCCCAGAATCGACATGGTGCTCATTGAAGAGGAGGTCTGGAACAATGATTCAGATTCGGCGGTTCTTTTTGTTGATCAGTTAAGGCATATGGACCAAAAGGTTCCTCCAAGACTCTTCTTTTTAGCAAAATCCATTAGTTCAACCCGGAGTGACAATGTGACTTCTGATGCTCATAGTCCTGCTGTCATCATGAAACCTCTAAGGGCTAGTATGGTGGCCGCTTGTCTACAGCGAACCATGGGTAACATGGGGAACAAGGGAAATTGCCGCAACGGCGAAGTCTCTAGGTTATCTCTGCAGCATCTTCTCCTAGGAAGAAAAATTCTAATCGTAGATGACAATAAGGTGAATCTTAAAGTGGCTGCGGGTGCATTGAAAAGATACGGAGCTGAAAGTGGGAAAGAGGCGATTAGTTTGCTTACACCACCACACAGCTTCTATGCTTGCTTCATGGATATCCAGATGCCGGGAATGGATGGGTATGTATGCTTTTTTATTTGATATACGCCCTGTCAAATCTGGTTTAAAGAATTCATCGCTTTGTTTTGGGGTGCTAATGGCCTAAATTGATTTTGTTTGTGATAGCATGGCCATCTTCGTAGCCAGTTAAAGGTTTTGATCCATGCTGAATATTTTTGAGAAACATTAGTTTTGCTGGTCCATCTCGGTTTCTTCTTTTTTAAAAGTTCTAATTGTACATTTTGCACCATAAAAAGCATGACTGCATAATATAATCATATTCTTGTTCTAATTGTACCTGTAAGAAGTGTTACACGACCAAAATAGATTCAGTCAGTTTATGGCATATTTTCTGTCTCTATGTCACTTCATAATGAAATGATTAGTGAAATTTGGCTAGAAATCAAACTTACCTAGAAGTATCGGGCTTTAGTTCTTTCATTTTCCTTTTAGATTCAAACTGTTGGCTATCAGGTGCAGCTCTCTTTGAAAGATTTTCGCATGTTCATGGGTCTAACTTAAGGTGAAGTAGACATACGTTGCTTTCTCTGATGATGGGTTTAATGCTTTGTTAAAGGTTTGAAGCTACGAAAACAATCCGAGACATGGAAAAAAATGTCAACCGGAAAATCCAACTTGGGGAAGTATCTGCAGAAGCACAAGGAAACGTCTTGAATTGGCATGTGCCCATCTTGGCCATGCCGGCGGACGTGAGTCATGCGACTCACGAACAGTGCATGAAGTGTGAAATGGATGGATATGTTTTGAAGCCTTTCGAAGCAGAACAACTTTATCGGGAAGTTTCGTTATTTTCCTAATCAGCACGGAGTCGGAAACTGTAAAGGTGACTCCATTGCAGGTCGCTGAATCCATAATGGACTGCTATTCTTCTCGCTTCGCTTCAATGAAGTCAAACTTCTTCACCAAAGTAAGCTTCTGCCTCTGTCAACTTTATTCTTAAATAGGAAGTGTTAGCCAAATTGTCCATTGCGTATTGCTAACTGCTGATTATATAAAGAAAATCTGAGAACCTCCCCGTAATTTCTTGCTTTCTTGTGAAGACATTTTCAGGTATTACGTGGAAGAGTGTGTAAATAGAGCAACGTCTTATTGCCGGAAAATCGATTTTTGGCGGATTGTCCATAGATAGCAAACGCTTGTTGTATTTTTTCTTACACGCTTCATCTCATCACGTGTGACACCTCCATCAGCAGCCGAGCAAATAGAAGTTCGTTAGAGGGATTCATATTCGAAACAAGGATAAGTCCCAGGAAATTGTGCGGATTGGTTGTATCATTGCAGCAATGGCGGCGTTGTGTCGTCTTTTTTATACATATATAGCGAAATTACCATTCACAGTGACCTTCTTGTTCTTATCTTAGGGCAGCTATTGTCTGTAGAGTCTGTACTAAATCGTTCGATTCAGGTGTAAGAATGAAAGTTGTAGGTCTTAGTATAAATTGTGTACTTCCAAATTCGTCACATGATCCCTTTTTGTCTTGTTTGGACTTGCCAAGTCTCTGAGTTCGCCGGCAATACATCATCTCCTACTTAATAGTCTTGAATTTCAAATGTCTGAAGGGCAAGTCATTGTCAAATCTTCTCGTGACCGGGTAAAAATGCTATTCCGATAGGCTTGTTCGGATTGATTTTCACTTTTTGTTTTATTTAAGCACGCACTTTAATTTTTCTTTGTAAACTCTCACAAAATAACTAATGTTGACATTTAGATTAGCACGCAATTCATTAATAATATTTTAAATTTTGAATAATATATTAAATTTTGACGAGAAAGTAAGAGAGTATTTTTATTTTAGTTAATGTGAAGAAAGACACGCCCTAACATTCTATTAGATATCTCCTCCTTTAGAAAACGAAATATATTAGGCGAGTTATGAGGTGAAAGACAAAGCAAGTCGGACTATAAATAAAAGAAAGGGTTAATATGGGTTAGTTATTTAGTAATTGAGTTTAGAATGGCAAAATTTAAAATAATATCTATATTAAATGAGTTCATAATTTAATTATACAAACCCATTTTTATGACTCTTTTCACTATCTCCTTTCCTGACTTGATCTCACACTCAATCACTAAGCCCTCTCACTTTAATTCGGATATGACTTTTACTAAATTAGATTAGACATGGTAGTGTGTTAGTATTATGAGGTGGGTATGGGTTATTAAATTTGTATTACATGAAAATAAATTAAAATGGGTCAAATGAGTTAATTTTGGTCCAACAATTTTCAACCCAACTAAAGCCCAATCCGACTTACACGTTTGACGGTCTAAACAACTCTCCATTATGAAAAAAGAGAAACGAATTGAACCATATAATACTATAGATAACAAGATCTCGTCATCTCAGGATGTAACATATTCCCACGATAATCGCCAACCAAGATTAAAAAACACGGATGAACATACCAATTTACCTTAATACCACGTTGGCGTATGATAATGGCCCCAGGCTTCGCGACTTGGTCGCTGTAGATCTTGACGTGGAGGCTTTGGCCTCTGGAGTCTCGGCCGCCGACTCCTTTCTGGTGCACGCACTCAATCGTCAGCAAGAACTTCAATGGGAAAGAGATGGAGAGCTTCGAGCCGGTGGCTACGGGCATGAAGTTGTGTCTAGCGAAGGAGGACGAAGAGCTTTAACACAAGGAGAGACCCCTACGTTCAGTGTACTGAGCAATGTTGCATTGGCGGTGTCAGATATAATAGTCCCCTCCGCCGGCTTGCGGTGGTCATGTCAGCTCAACCGGTTTGTCTTCTGAATCCGCCTTAAGAAATGAAACAAAAATACAGCTAAAAGAGTCGACATAGCAAATGCGAACACAGGGCGAATGCCTCATTATTATGAGCATGCGCACTTGGTCTCCAGCAATTTTCCTGCCCTCTGTTTGACCAGCATTCTGATTTTCCCTCATTTTCTTGCCCTAGACACTTTCCAGACAAACAAACAACGAAACCAGAAATGCAATAGGACGTTCCGATATTTCAGCCGCTTCCGTCAAGCAAAAGCTCCCCAAAAACTAAAAACCATTAAAGGGACGAGTGCATTGAAACTTTTAAAATTTATCAGTTTTAAACCTTTTAAAAATTAGAATCAAGCCTTAAAACTTTTTAGAATGTGCAATTAAGTTTTAAAATTTTCAAAAAGTACAATTAGATTTTAAAATTTATCAAATTGATCTAATCAAATCTTTTCGTTTATTATTTTTTAAAATTTTTTAGGATTCAATTAAATTTTTTGAAAATTTAAGATTTCGATTACACTTTTGTATATTTTTATTGCACTTTTTGAAATTTTGAAATTTTATTATATTTTTTTTTTTTGAAAACTTTAGTATTCGGTTCCACTTTGATGGTAAGTTTCCTGACGTTGCACGTATCCTAACCCTAGATGGCGACGAGTATCCCATATAAAGTGCAAAACGACAAAACCGCAACCCTCATATTTTTTGCCGCGTGGACCTGAAGCGCACAACCAGAAGAAGAGAGGACGATCGCGAAAACATGGAGCGCCCAACAGCTGATATACATAAGCCTGCCGCTGATTTCGTGGCGTCTTATTACGATAAGTTGGCCGTGGACCCGGCGGGCGTGGGGGACCTCTACACGGAAGGGTCGTGGGTGACGATACAGGGCGAGACGATCCATGGCAAGGAGGGTATCCTCGCCAAGCTCACCTCCCGTCCCGGGTGCAAGCGCAGGATCACCAACTTCGACTGCCATTCCTGCGACGACGCCGGCTGGCTGCTCGTTTTTGTCAACGGCGTGGTCGACGTCGTCCAGCAAGACGGCAAGCAGCACACCCTCAATTTCTGCCAGGTGTCTTGCTGTTCCTCTCCCTTTCCTCTCTGTCGGTTGATTTCGCGTGGATCTGATTCGATGCGCTATGCGGATCAAAGAACTCCTGTTATGGTGGATGTTTGTGCAAGCATGGGATGTTCATTTGTTTAGATGATGCTAGGGTTTTTCTTCCCTGTCTCCTTCGTTGGTGTTACGGCATGATCGGCGTTTGTTATGGATTTGGTGATTTAAATCCACGACGCACCTGGCATGAGACAGGTAGCGAGGGGCGAGTCAAAAAATCCAAGACGCACTTGGGTACTTCCATCCGCCAATCAAGGCTAGTGTAGCGAAGGGAGCCAAACCACATTCGGTTTTTCAATTTTTCAATATCAATATAAAAAAGAGAGGGAAAATTTTTATATATCCCCTCTGCTCATAGAGTGGGTGTTTTAAAATGCGCCTATCTTTCCCAGTCGGCTATGACTCGTATGTCCAGACGAACCCATAGATTCTTCTACCATTCGACTAGATCCTCAGAATTGACATGAAATGGATCACGGAAGAAGAAAAGGATGGATCCACTCAAACGACTGTGTTTGGAATAGAACTCATAGAGGCAGTCCCTCATGAGTGTGGCCCGCACCTTTTTCTTTCTTTCGAAGCCCTTTTGTTTGGTCAGTGAAGCAGATGTTTTTGATGGAGGCTATAATAGGCCTCGTCAGAAAGTATTGAATGAGTATAAGATTGACCTTTTGGCTTCCTTCTTTGGTAGTACTAAGTCACGTTTTTCATGTTGCTTGATGCATCATCAGTATATGGATGTATTGCATTTTGATGATATGATTCGTGTACATGTGAAATTTGCGTATTGCATAACATTTTGCCGAGTGTTTTCTGCCCATAGAGTTTACGGTTGATGCCAACACCACAAGGACACTTTTACATATTGAACGACATATTTCGTGAGGCTGCACCACCACAAAGTCAAGTCATGGAAGGAGTCCCAGCAAATGTTGCAACAGCGACTCACACTTGAAGAGGTGGCCTACCCTTTCTCAACGTAGAGATGGAGGGTTCATAATAACAAAGTGTTGCTGCACGGGTGTAATGCGCCTGTTGCTTTTTCATGTACGCATGAAGGCAGGATCGGTCTTTACTATTTACCTTGTAATTAGAGGATCTATGTTTCTATTGTAGTACTGGTTCAACTTATCTTTGTTGAGATTGGCTTGATTTGAACTGGATTTCTATAGCGATTCATAAGGTAGAAATCGTGTTCTCATAAAATTGCCTATGTTAGATTGCTATTTCTTGTTGAGTTATATACATTTCAATTCTCCTTGGTCAATTCTCCCTGGTGCTTGATTTGAAAAAAAAAAAGTACTGCGTGCTGCAGAGGCCTGGGTGTTTTTTTTTTAAATGGGAAAAGTATAAAAATAAAGTCATAAATCTTTTACATTAGTATCAATTTAGTTCTAAATTTTTTAATTGGATCAATTTAGTTCTAAATCTTTTTACATTTGTATCAATTCAATTCATCCGGCAAATTTAAGTTGGAAATTGATGATGTGACCACCGGCCGTCCTACATGGTGTCACCGGTGGTGACGTGGACAAATTTGTAATTGTATAATATTTTTTAGATTTTTAATTTTTTTTCTTTTTTTCTCCTTTTTTTTTTTCTTTTTTCTTTCTCCTTACCCCTTGGCTAGCAAGATCACCAGCCAACCATTGTCGGCCACAAACTGGTTGGGGCGAGGGCCAAGGGCCCTCATTGACCACTGGCGAGGGCCGTCGTGCCTTCACGCCACAGGCGAGGATGTAGGCCCTCGCCTAGATCCAGGCAAGGGTGTTGATCGACGAGTAGGGGTGTTAAAAAATGAATCGAACAAAACCTTTTTTCGATTCGATTTTCATTAAAAATCAAAACTTTTTTAATCGGTTTGGTTTTTATCGTTTCAGTTAATTGAACCAAACCGATAAAATATAAAAATTTTCATTTTCTATTTTTTCTTTTAAATTTTTAAAAAATCATTTTTTGATTTTTTTTTCTTTTTCTATTTTTCTTGTTTTTCTTCTTCATTGGTCAATCGTCAACCACGTGGCGGCTGGTGACTAGCCAAAAGCGAGCTCAAGCCTCATTGACTTGTGGCGAGGCCAAACTTGCCTGATGCCGGCAAGCTCGAGCCTCACCAAATCTAGCCACTTGGACGAGGCTCGAGCCTTGTAGAGGTCGCTAGACATTTGGCAACCTCCAGCGAGGCTCGAGCCCCACCCAGCTCGCCGGATTTGGCGGGCTTCGAGCTTGGCCTCACTAGATTAGGCGAGGCTCAAGCTCGCCTTTGCCTGCAATTGGCTAATGAAGAAAAAAAAGAAAAAGAAAAAGTAAGAAAAGGAAAAAAAAGAAAAATAAAAAGAAAGAAAAGGAAAATAATTAAAATAATTAAAATCTATTTATTGTAAAAATAAAAGAAAATTTATAAAAAGCGGTGTATGCAAGGAAAAAAACAAACAGGAAAAGTAAATATCGAAAAATTGAACTGAATTGGGATTTCGGGTCGGTTCACTTTCGGCTTGGATGGTTTGGTTTTCCAAAAAAATCGAACCGAACCATTTATACCCCTATCGACGAGGGCCTCTGCACCCTCATTGGCCACAAGTGAGGGACCAGTAGCTCTTGCTGACCAAGGGGGAAGGTCTTTGCCCTCATTGGCCACAGGCGAGGGCCGCGACGCCTCAGGCGAGGTCGTCGTGGCCCTTGCCCTTGTACGATAACATTACATTGTTTGGCACATAAACATACAAAAAATTTTGAATCACTTAAATTGATGGATATGTATTAAATTTTAAATTGACTTGCAATTAAGGAGATCAGCAATTCTCTTAATGAATACATATTGCTTAGATCTTGAATCGTACTACACGAATCGATATATGCCTACAAAACTTCGATTCAATATTCTTTTTTCGTATTTTGTTCTAATTAGGTGACATTGGGTCCAAATTTCACACACCGTAGATTTTCCTTTCGGCTTAGCCACATTGGCTCCATTATAAATTTTCACGCCCGGGGCCAAAACTGACAAATCACAGGCACGTGCGCTGCATGCGCCCGCTTCAGCCCGTCAGGCGAGTGCGTGCTTTTTTTTTTTTTTTTTTCTTCACCGTTCTTCTGCCGTGATCAACTCCGTTCCGCCACCAGGGTCTCCTCCCACAACCCATATCTGACCAAATTGACTTATGGGTTTCGAAGAGAATGTCGGGACGAATGAATAATTTCAAGATCCGGCAAAAACGACCAACGTACCGACCGGAATTAAGCCTAAAAAAATATGCCCCCCTAACCACTAACATTTCACCGCTCAATTAACCTCCGACAATCAGTAATATGCCGAAAAATTTAAGGATTTTTCTTCCTTATGGCGGTGTGATCATGCAGATCTATTATCGCGTGGTGGGTCACCCAAATTTGGCCGGAATTTTAAATTCCGTTCCAAACAATAAAAATCCGAATTTACCCATACATAATTCAATGAAAATAAATTCCAAAATTTCACCAAGGCAGAGATTGCAAACTTGCTCTGATACCAACTGTTAGGTTAAATATAAACTAAACCTGACAATCCCAATTTATCAATCACAGATAAATTCATGTAGAATTCGAGATTGATTTGCGGAAACGTAAATATCAAAATACCTCCAACCATTGATGAAATTTGCAAAAGCGGAAAATCTCAAAACCTCGGACGGATCCACGTAGCACGATCGATCTGCAATATGGGAACACCGGATCTGTACATTATGTTCTACTAGCTATACCCCTCAAAGCTGATGGTATGTTTTCTGTAGTGATAGGGTTTGAACTAGACGACCCAACGTTTTATTCGTTTCGTATGTTACCGACATCTTCCATTAAGACCGTTATGGTAACATATTAATGGGCAAATATCAAGTAATAGATGTGGGTGATAAATTAGGCAATAAATCGGAACTAATTAGGAACACAATATTGGGATCATTTTTAGAATAATAAATATATTATAACACAGCCAGCCCAACGGCAACGGCAACGGCTGGGGCGTGTTGATCCACGTAGTGGGCCACTGGGCTGTCACCGAGATAGGCCGCCGTAAGCAGATCTTCAATTTTACTGTCTCTCTCCCTGTACCTTAGGGCGTTCTTTTTCCTATCTCCTTCGCTAGTTATGCAACTTCCTCAGCATTTCTCCCTAACCCCAGGATTTTTTTAACACCCTGCCGTGCTGTCGTTTGCCCGCAGACATTTTCCCTAACGCCAGTAGCAGAAGGAGGCTTTCACATAAAGAACGACTTTTTTCGGGTGATCTAGCTCGAGACTACCACTTTCTTTTCCCAGATAGAAGCAAGAAGATGTGTAGAAAAATAAATGGTTTTGGGGAGAAGCGTATTTTCATTGTATTTCTTTAATGTACAGACCTTTGTAAATATAATACATGAATGATACGCAGTTCTTCTTTTTCTCCCTAACAAATCATGCACCAGGGAGAAGCGGAATATAAAAACTGAACATGAAATAGCAATCTGACATAGGCAGACTCAGTTCGAACATGAACTCCACTTAGACGTGCGGTTCTATCTTACCAAATCACGTACATAGAAATCTGTTTCAAACAGTCCTACTATAAGTTTTATTGAAAGGAAAAACAGACTGAAATTCCCGGCCTCTGAAAAGCCTAGAGAAAACGGTTCGCATTGGACAATCTCGAGCGTACTGCCAACACGCTGCCCTGTCCAAGATCCTGTCTCCAATCGAAGGTCCTCCAATTTAGGGATGATACATAAAAGCTTCCTTGTGGGTGTTGGGTTCATATCTTAATCTCATTCAATACTGTCAAATAAGACCATTTTATATTTATCAATATCACGAACCCTGTATCAGAAACATCTAGCTAGACTGCAGGTTTACAAGGAGGGCATCTGGCAACTCCCACGGGACAGGTAACAAAGCGGTAGAATTCCTTCGATAAAATGACATGAGAAATTTGGAGGGAGAGGGATTGACAGATTGATTTATTGAGGAGGAGGGAAGAAATAATAACTTAAAAATGGTCAATTTCTTTAGGCATCACCCCCAAAAAGTTAGCTTTTTCTTGAACTTGATCGGAGCAACAATTCGGCTCCGCTATAAATCTTCTTATAAATAGATACTCTGCTATGAAGTGCTATGAAGTGATATTTAGGTTGTTTCGCGGAAAATGTAATGTTTTTGGAAAATATTTTCCTAGAAATCATTTTTTAGGAATATAACCATATTTTCCAGCGTTCGTCAGAAACTTAAAATTGAAGTGGAAAATATTTTCCGCATCTGATTTGATTTTCTTCCATGCTCTCCTTTTGATCATTTTATTTTTATTTTTATTTTTTCAGTTCTTTTTATTTTTTAAAAATTCAAATTTTAAATTAATTTGTATTCTTCTTTTCTTTCATTTTCTTTCCCTCAGTTGGTTGCTAGGGACGATCTATGAGGCGATCGTTGGCAAGTTATAGTCACTAATAGTCGGTCGTTGGTCGCTGGCCTTCATTTGGGCTAGTGACCAACGACTAGTGACCAACCAAAGAAAAAGGAAAAGAAAAAGGAAAGAAAAGGGGAAAAAAAAGAATAATTAAAACTCGATTTTTTAAAATGAAAAGATATTTATTAAAAGAAAGTGAGGTAAAATAAGATATAGAAAATGTTTTCTCTTTCTCAAAACAGAAAAACATTTTTCTGTCTTTTATAAGACTTTCTTCCTTGGTGGAAAACATTTTCCACCGTTAGTTTATTTTCGTGAAACAAACGCCTTTTGTGAAACGAAGGAAGTCTCAATCAACAAAAATTGCCATCTCATCCAAGCCATTATCCTTCCACACTTAAAAAGATATAAAATAAAAATATTAATGGATCCTTCGATCGAGAGAGAGAGAGAGGCCTGGGAGAACATGAGGGCATCCTGCTTACCGTCTAGCCAGATGTAGTCGCTGACCACGGCGATCGTGCCACCGCTGGCACTGAAGGGAGGTGAGTTTGGCGACGATAGCCCTCCTTGCCCTTGATCTTCTAGCCCTCGAAGTCCACACCGACTCTTCCTGGCACAGGTTCACCAAGTCTGCCCGGTTCGTGTCGAACGTCCTGTAGTCGTCTTCCATGAACCGCCTGGCCTCCGTTATTTTCAATTACAGGGTTTCTCGATAATGAAACTACATCGATTTTTTTTTTTAGATTCCCGAAAAAGTGCATATTTTCCCTAAATCTTCTTCGATAATAGTACGGAACAATAATCTGCTTGGAGTAGATACATGAATTGATAAAGAAGCCGAGTGGGCAGATTAGTCCGAATGATTATTTGATTGGCATAAAATTTGGAATGGATAAACTTGACAATATGAATCATTTGAAAAATAAGCGTACTCGTTCTATAGCGGATCTCTTACAAGATCAATTTAGATTGGCTTTGGTTTGTTTAGAAAATGTGGTTAGAGGAACTATGTGTGGAGCAATTAGGCATAAATTGATACCAACTCGTTAGAATTTGGTAACTTCAACTCCATTAGTAACCACTTATGAATCTTTTTTCGGGAATCATCAGATGTTTTCATTGTCAGATCCATGGTTTCTCCATTAGTACTCTCTCCTTTTGGTTCTATGCTTCAAACGCGAGAGAAAGCCCAAGGGAAAAAGAAATATGTGGGGTTCGTGGTTTACCTCGTTCTCTCTCTTTTTATTTGGAATTGTCCTCGTCGTCTAGGTGTTTAAAAAAATATATATAAAAAGAGAACCCTAACCAGGCCAGACCCGAAACCAAAAGTTCCAGCCGCTTCTCTTTCGGTTCAGGTAGAAAGATTAAAAAACGGAGTTTTCTCCCATATCCGAAAAACCAAAACACAGCTCCTTTATCCAAGTTACTTAGGCAGCATTTGGTAACATTTTTATTCTCGGAAATAATATTTGTTCAAATTTCGTTTTTTTTCAGTTCTGTTCAGACTTTGTTTTTTTCAATTCTGTCCCTTGGAACAAAGAAGTATATATATATTTATTTCTTATTTATATTCCAAATCAATTCGGAATAGAAAAATTACCTGATGATACTAAATAAATTTCTATTTTTTTTCTATTTTAGGGAACAAAAGGACGGCAAAATAGAAAACATGATGGTTACCAAACATGCATTTACTTTTCTGCTTGACTTCTCCACCAATTCTACCACTCTTGAAGCCCTTATTGAGACGCTTGGATTTTTGAATTGAGAGAGATATTTCAATTTCATGGGATCTTTCATACACAATTTTTTTTCCACCAAGAATGTTTTGTAAAACTTTTAGACACTGAATTTGGCGTACGACGTAGGTGCAAGGCAGAGGCAATGTTTTACATCACTCTTTTCCTTCTGTCATCCTATCCTCATTTTTATTTTCGCAACCTACAGAAGTACTTCTCTTCAGAATGGTTTGATTAGATATTTTGATACAATTGAGGTAACTTCTGTTAAATCTGAAGAAAATATGAAACCGAGGCGGAGGATTGCTCCTGCAGTCGCTGTTCTACATGCTCCAAAACGAGGGCGAGGTATCCCATGATCCTTCTCGATTTTCTTTCACGTTCTTATGTCTAATCATGTGCACTGTGTGTATGCTTCATTACGTGAATGCCGTTTTATTGGGAAAAGCCCTGCCTAAAGCGCAGGTGAACTTGTTGACGTTGTATCGTTCACCACTTACGAGCACGTGTTACCACCCGGATTTTTTCCTCTATTCTTTTTATCATATCGGCAATGATTCCAGGATTCTTTTTCCCTTTGGCCAGAGAGAAACAAGGGAATTGATTAAGATAATTTGAAAAGTCAAACATTATCCTCGTTGACTAGTCTTTTGATACACGAATTGCAATTTTGATGTAATGCGTGACTCAATCCTCATATCCCAATATCAGCGATATTTCCTCATATCCCAATATCAGCGATATTTCACGCACTATTTTGATTTGTACTTCAAGTCATGAATGAAAACTACTTGCTAAGCTCGCATGGTCATTGACATGAGGGGAAGCATGCAACATGCGAGATAGGGAGGTAACACGTCACAAATTCTTTAATAAAAGATTTAACCATTTGAGAACAATGCCAATTCCCATTGAAAAAAGTGAGATACACACCCTTTTGTATGTTCAGGCATATATGGATGAAAAAGAAACGTGAGACAGAGTAATTTTGGTTTAATATATGTATAGATCAATAGAGATTGGCGTTGATGAGCAAAAGTTTTGGCTAAAGCACTTATTTGGCACTATGTGGATCTCAGATCCGTCCGAGCCAAAGTATCCAAGTATCATGTCCAGAGGGTTGGAATCCAAGTCGAGATCGTCTCAGACTTGAATCAAGTTTTATCATCATTAAAAAGCAGGAACCCCAGAATCGACATGGTGCTCATTGAAGAGGAGGTCTGGAACAATGATTCAGATTCGGCGGTTCTTTTTGTTGATCAGTTAAGGCATATGGACCAAAAGGTTCCTCCAAGACTCTTCTTTTTAGCAAAATCCATTAGTTCAACCCGGAGTGACAATGTGACTTCTGATGCTCATAGTCCTGCTGTCATCATGAAACCTCTAAGGGCTAGTATGGTGGCCGCTTGTCTACAGCGAACCATGGGTAACATGGGGAACAAGGGAAATTGCCGCAACGGCGAAGTCTCTAGGTTATCTCTGCCGCATCTTCTCCTAGGAAGAAAAATTCTAATCGTAGATGACAATAAGGTGAATCTTGACGTGGCTGCGGGTGCATTGAAAAGATACGGAGCTGAAAGTGGGAAAGAGGCGATTAGTTTGCTTACACCACCACACAGCTTCTATGCTTGCTTCATGGATATCCAGATGCCGGAAATGGATGGGTATGTATGTTTTTTTATTTGATATACGCCCTGTCGAGTCTGGTTTAAAGATTTCATCGCTTTGTTTTGGGGTGCCAATGGTCCAAATTGGTTTTGTTTGTGATAGCATGGCCATCTTCGTGGCCAGTTAAAGGTTTTGATCCATGCTGAATATTTTTAAGAAACATTAGTTTTGCTGGTCCATCTTGGTTTCTTCTTTTTTAAAAGCTCTAATTGTACATTTTGCACCATAAAAAGCATGACTACATGATAAAATCATATTCTTGTTCTAATTGTACCTGTAAGAAGTGTTACACGACCAAAACAGATTCAGTCAGTTTATGGCATATTTTCTGTCTCTATGTCACTTCATAATGAAATGATTAGTGAAATTTGGCTAGAAATCAAACTTACCTAGAAGTATCGGGCTTTAGTTCTTTCATTTTCCTTTTAGATTCAAACTGTTGGCTATCGGGTGCAGCTCTCTTTGAAAGATTTTTGCATGTTCATGGGTCTAACTTAAGGTGAAGTAGACATACGTTGCTTTCTCTGATGATTGGTTTAATGCTTTGTTAAAGGTTTGAAGCTACGAAAACAATCCGAGACATGGAAAAAAATGTCAACCGGAAAATCCAACTTGGGGAAGTATCCGCAGAAGCACAAGGAAACGTCTTGAATTGGCATGTGCCCATCTTGGCCATGACGGCGGACGTGATTCATGCGACTCACGAAGAGTGCATGAAGTGTGGAATGGATGGATATGTTTCGAAGCCTTTCGAAGCAGAACAACTTTATCGGGAAGTTTCGCGATTTTCCTAATCAGCACGGAGTCGGAAACTGTAAAGGTGACTCCATTGCAGGTCGCTGAATTCATAATGGACTGCCATTCTTCTCGCTTCGCTTCAATGAAGTAAAACTTCTTCACCAAAGTAAGCTTCTGCCTCTGTCAACTTTATTCTTAAATTGGAAGTGTTAGCCAAATTGTCCATTGCGTATTGCTAACTGCTGATTATATAAAGAAAATCTAAGAACCTCCCCGTAATTTCTTGCTTTCTTGTGAAGACATTTTCAGGTATTACGTGGAAGAGTGTGTAAATAGAGCAACGCCTTATTGCCGGAAAATCGATTTCTGGCAGATGGTCCATAGATAGCAAACGCTTGTTGTTTTTTTCCTTACACGCTTCATCTCATCACGTGTGACACCTCCATCAGCAGCCGAGCAAATAGAAGTTCGTTAGAGGGATTCATATTCGAAACAAGGATAAGTCCCAGGAAATTGTGCGGATTGGTTGTATCATAGCAGCAATGGCGGCGTTGTGTCATCTTTCTTATACATATATAGCGAAATCACCATCACAGTGACCTTCTTGTTCTTATCTTAGGCCGCCTATTGTCTGTAGAGTCTGTACTAAATCGTTCGATTCAGGTGTAAGAATGAAAGTTGTAGGTCTTAGTATAAATTGTGTACTTGCAAATTCGTCACATGATCCCTTTTTGTCTTGTTTGGACTTGCCAAGTCTACGAGTTCGCCGGCAATACATTATCTCCTACTTAATAGTCTTGAACTTCAAATGTCTGAAGGGCAAGTCATTGTCAAATCTTCTCGTGACTGGGTAAAAATGCTATACCATAGGCTTATTCGGATTGATTTTCACTTTTTGTTTTATTTAAGCACGCACTTTAATTTTTCTTTGTAAACTCTCACAAAATAACTAAATGTTGACATTTAGATTAGCATGCAATTCATTAATAATATTTTAAAGTTTGAATAATAAATTAAATTTTGACGAGAAAGTAAGAGAGTAATTTTTTTTAGTTAATGTGAAGAAAGACACGCCCTAACATTCTATTAGATATCTCCTCCTTTAGAAAACAAAATATATAAGGCGAGTTATGAGGTGAAAGACAAAGAAAGTTGGACTATTAATAAAAGAAAGGGTTAATATGGGTTAGTTATTTAGTAATTGAGTTTAGAATGGTAAAATCCAAAATAATATTGATATTAAATGAGTTCATAATTTAATTATACCAAACCCATTTTTATGACTCTTTTCTTTATCTCCTTTCCTGACTTGATCTCACACTCGTTCACTAAGCACTCTTACTTTAATTCGGATATGACTTTTCCTAAATTAGATTAGATATGGTAGTGTGTTAGTGTTATGAGGTGGGTATGGGTCATTAAATTTATATTACATGAAAATAAATTAAAATGGGTCAAATGAGTTAATTTTGGTCCAACAATTTTCAACCCAACTAAAGCCCAATCCGACTTACACGGGTCTAAACAACTCTCCTTTATGAAAAGAGAGAAACCAATTGAACCATATAATACTATAGATAACAAGATTTCGTCATCTCAGGGTGTAACATATTCCCACGATAATCGCCAACCAAGATTAAAAAACACGGATGCCACGTTGGCCTATGATAGTGGCCCCAGGCTTCGCGACTTGGTCGCTGTAGATCTTGACTTGGAGGCTTTGGCCTCTGGAGTCTCGGCTGCCGACGCCTTTCTCGTGCACGCACTCAATCGTCAGCAATAACTTCACTGGGAAAGAGATGGAGAGCTTCGAGCCGGTGGCTACGGGCATGAAGTTGCGTCTGGCGAAGGAGGACGAAGAGCTTAAACACAAGGAGAGACCCCTACGTTCAGCGTGCTGAGCAATGTTGCATTGGCCGTGTCAGATATAACAGTGCCCTCCGCCGGCTTGCGGTGGTCATGTCAGCTCAACCGGTTTGTCTTCTAAATCCGCCTTAAGAAATGAAAAAAATACAGCTAAAAGAGTCGACATGACAAATGCGAACACAAGGCGAATGCCTCGTTATTATGAGCATGCGCGCTCGGTCTCCAGCAATTTTCCTGCCCTCTGTTTGACCAGCATTCTGATTTTCCCTCATTTTCTTGCCCTAGACACTTTCCAGACAGACAAACAAACAATAAAACCAGAAATGCAATAGGACGTTCCGATATTTCAGCCGCTTCTGTCAAGCAAAAGCTCCCCAAAAGCTCAAAACCATTAAAGGGACGAGTGCAATGAAACTTTCAAAATTGATCAGTTTTAAAGCTTTTAAAAATTATAATCAAGCTTTAAAACATTTTAAAAGGCGCAATTAAATTTTAAAATTTTCAAAAACTACAATCAAATCTTAAAATTTATCACATTAATCTAATCAAATCCTTTCGTTTATTATTTCTTAAAAATTTTAGGATTCAATTATATTTTTTTAAAATTTAAGATTTTGATTGCACTTTCGTATATTTTTTATTGCACTTTTTGAAAAATTTTAAATTTTATTATATTTTTTTTGAAAACTTTAGTATTCGGTTCCACTTTGATGGTAAGTTTCATGACCTTGCACGTATCCTAACCCTAGTAACAGAGAACAGAAAGGTACTGAAGCAGACGAAATGGAAGGAGCTACTAGGACCATAGAAACCAGGAAATTCTGCGGAGAGAGGCACGTTGAGTACTTAACGGAGACGGGTAATGGAGAGGGCAGACAAGAATGGAAGAGGCGGAAGCAGAGGCAGCGGCGCGATTCTGACCACGAATATTCAATCGAGAGAGAGAGAGAGTATCCTCACCGATCCAAAAAAAAAAATAGAAAGGAGAAAGAGTAGCCTCGCTAAACTTTAGGGGTTGCTACTCATTTGGGATCTGGAGGTCGCCTTGACGCCGCCACTGCCGCAGCCGCTGCCAAGGCCGGATGGTTGGCAGTCGACACTGGCGATTCGGTGCTGGTGGTCAGGCCAAGCTCTGCCCGCTCGTGTGTGTTGGAAGATACGCATCTCTTTAGAATATTAGATTGATTCTAATTTGATTTGTACAGATCAATTAAGATTAGATCTAGAATAGATTGATTTTTAGAATCATTCATTTCCTTGTTCATTGACTGTCTTGTATTATAACTTCTCAAGATGTACATTGATCGGATCATTGAAGAATACAGAATACAGAAAATATTCTCCTCAAAATCTCGTGTTCTTCAGTCTCTCTTTTTCTTTTTCATCTTCTTACATGGTATCAGAGCGGTTCTGAAGATCTGAATTGCTTCCGCTTTCTTTGTCTCATCATCTTTCGAAGAACTCCTACATCTTCATCTGTCCAGTCTCTTAGTCCTCAAATCTCTTTTCTTTATTCCTTCTACCAAGATCGTCAACCCTGCACGAAGTTGAAACCTCAATTTATTTATAATGACAAATCCTGTCAACAACTTACCTTCAGCCTCCAATGAGCGTCCGCAGGATGGAAATTCCGAAGGTCAGGACACTGTTCCCACCGAGGACGTCGCCAGATCTCAAGAATCACCTGTCCAAACTCAAGAAATTCATCATTCTCCGGCTCAATCAATTCTGGGGCAACCCTACTCGGTTCAGCCCATTCCGGGCCAACCAATAGTGGGCCATCCTTACCAGTGGCCACTGTTTCAATACAACCCATGGTTGTTTGGGCCTAACCAGAACGCATCATCGCCAGGAGTTCAACCCGCCGGAAGCCTACCAACCGCAAGCGGGGCAAGCGCAACCGGTGGGTCGGGTGGAACAAATTCGGGACCAACAAATGCGGGTTATGGATCCGGTTCAAATCCGGGTATGGGAGCAAATCCCTACCCGAATTTTTCACCCGGTTTTTTGCTGTTTCCAGGATCAATTTTCACTGGACGACCAGAATCCGGCGACCCCCTGTTCGTTTCCACCGCCGACGGACCTGAACTGAAGCTAATCAGTCAGCAACTTACCGGGCACGAAAATTACTCCAGGTGGTCGCAGGAATTCCGCCGAGCCTTGGTGACTAAAGACAAGGATGGATTCATCGACGGGACCATTCCCGTTCCTTCGGACGAGCGGCTGGCGCGCCACTGGAGGAAATGCAATCAACTCGTCCGAACTTGGATCGGCAACTGCATCTCCCCAGAGGTCACAGCCGGACTACCACCCACAGAAGATGCTCAAAAGATGTGGGAAAATATAAAGGAAATGTACGGGAAACTCGATCGTGTCAAAAAAATTTCGCTTATGCAGGAATTGAGCGACTTAAAACAGGGGAATATGACAGTCACAGCTTGTTTTAACAAGCTCTCATCCTAATGGAACGAACTGGAAGCCGTCGAGGAAAAGCTCGAGGGACCATAATCGACTCTACAGCAGTATCGTTCAATCAAGGAGAGGAAAAAGGCTACGCGTTTCTTATTGATTTTGAACGATACTTACCTTACCTTTCGTTCTCAGATCTTAGCCATGGACCCTGTCCCTCCGATCGGGCGGATCTACCAGTTGGCCGTGCAGGAGGAGAGCCAACGTCTTGCATCGCCGGAGCATGCAAGGCACGGCGACAGCATCGCCCTCGCAGCCCGCGGCAAGCAAAGAGACGGATCCACAGCGTAAACCCTAACCCTAAATCGAGAGGGAAGGAGAGGCGGATTAGGGTTCTCGGGCGGAGAAGATCTCACTCGCCCCTTTAAAAGGGATGGGATCGACGGCCGAGATCTAATCCGCGGATCGGACGGACCAAATCGCGCGCGTGGATCAAACGGACCAGATCGTCCGCGTGGATCGGACGGTCTTCTTGGCTTCGATGGCATGGATGGATCCGACGGTGGATATGATCCCGCAAATAAAGGAGCGGACGGCCAGATATTTGCCACGTCATCAAAGAATTTCCGACCAAATTTTAAGGCAAAGGGTAAAATGTTTTGCGATTATTGCAAACGTTCTAACCATATGATTGACAGTTGTTGGAAATTACATGGAAGGCCCGGAGAAAAGGAGAAAAAAATATCAACTGCCTATCAGGTGATTGGACCTACAGGCCAAAGTACCGACCAACCTATTTCTTATGGCCAATATCAACAATTAATGCATGCTCTTCAGAAATTAGAAACCTCCAACAAAGGAGGAAGTTTTTCAGGTATCTCGCATTGCCTTATTAATTCAATTTCAAGAAAGGCATGGATTATTGATTCAGGTGCTAGCGATCACATTATTTGTGATAAGGCATTTTTCACAAGTCTGAATGAGGGATTAATTTCTCCTGTCACCGTGCAATTACCGAATGGGAATATCACACATGTGAATGTGACCGGAACAGTTAAACTTAGCCCTCAAATTACACTTGAGAATGTTCTTTATGTGCCGGAATTCCAGTTTAATCTTATTTCTGTCTCAAGAGTATGCAAGGAGAACTCATGTCGGGTATTCTTTGATATTGACACATGCTTCTTTCAGGCCCTTTCGACTGGCAGACTGATGGGCTTGGGTAATCTTTCTGAGGGCCTCTATTTCTGGACACATTTTCCAAGTAATTTCATTTTTTCTAGTGCATATTTCAATAAAACATCATTGTGTAATTCGACTACCAATGAAAAGAACTTTATTATGCACTTAAGAATGGGCCATAGTACTTTCTTTCCTTATGCGCAATGCTCCATATGTCCCCTTGCCAAACAGTCACGTAATCCATTTCCTCTAGGGAATACTCGTGCCAATGAAATTTTATCATTAATTCATGTCGATATATGGGGGCCTTACCATACAGCAAATCATGAAGGGTCTCGTTATTTTCTCACCATAGTAGATGATTGCTCTCGAGCAACATGGATTTTCTTAATGCAGTCTAAAGGCCAGGCTTATTCTCATTTGAAGACATTTATTACCCTTTCCAAAAATCAATTCGGGAAGTCTATTAAAAGGATCCGAACAGATAACGGAAAGGAGTTCTTCAGCCATGATTGCATCTCATTATATTTATCTCATGGAATTCAATATGAAAGTTCTTGTATATACACCCCACAACAGAATGGGGTAGTTGAGTGCAAACACAGGCACCTTCTGGAAGTTGCTAGAGCCCTGAAATTCCAAGCAAAAGTTCCGGATGAATATTGGGGAGAATGTGTCATTACAGCAGCTTATCTCATCAACCGAATGCCCACTCGGGTATTGAATGGGAAGACACCTTTTGAAGTATTATTTGGCAAGGAACCGGAGCGGGCACATCTCAGAGTCTTCGGGTGTCTATGTTATGCAGCTATAATGGGCCCTCGAGACAAACTGGATCCTCGTGCACGTCGCTGCGTATTCATGGGATATCCTACCCTATAGAAAGGATATAGAGTCATGGACCTATCTACCAAGGAATTCCTTGTGACTAGAGATGTTTCATTTCATGAAAACGTCTTTCCTTTCGAAGAAAAAACGCTCTCACATGAAGACTCTGGTACAATTCCACGTCGTCCCATGACAGATGATCCAGATCTTAATTATATACCGTTGTCGGTATCTACTCCTAATCATTATGAACAGGTAATTCCTTCAGTAGCAGATTCTGGTTCTCATGAAGATCGGGATCCAGCAAATGTCCCAGAAAGTTCACTTGCAGATCCTTCTACTAATGAAGAAATGGAAGAAACCTTCGCCACTACAACGAGGGAAACATCTTCACCTCCAAGAGTCGACCCTCCACGACGTTCTGGTCGAGCTACACGACCTCCTACCTGGACCAAAGATTATGTCTGTTCTGCACTCAACTCACCAGGTATCAAATATCCAGTCTCATCATATGTTTCCTTCCATAATTTGTCATCAGAACATAGATGTTGCATTAGTAAATTATCAGAGGATAAGGAACCTACCAGCTATGATGAAGCATCTGCTGATCCAAGATGGCAAAAGGCCATGGAAGCAGAATTACAAGCATTGATTGACAACAAGACTTGGGATCTTGTCACATTGCCGCCAAATTGCAAACCAATTGGCTGCAAATGGGTCTATAAGATCAAATATCATGCTAATGGTTCTGTTGAGAGATTCAAGGCATGACTAGTTGCCAAAGGCTTCACACAGCGGGAAGGGTTTGATTACCACGAAACCTTCTCCCCAGTTGCCAAAGACGTCACAGTACGTTCATTCTTGACAGTAGCAGCTGTTCGAAACTGGTCCTTACACCAGATGGATGTCCACAACGCCTTTCTTCATGGAGATTTAGATGAAGAAATTTATATGGACGTTCCTCAGGGATTACGGAGACAGGGGGAGAAGAAAGTGTGTCGCCTCCGAAAATCCCTTTATGGGTTGAAACAAGCTTCTAGGCAATGGTATGCCAAATTCACAAGTGCTCTCACAACAGCAGGCTTTCATCAATCTCGACATGATTATGCCTTATTCACACGGACTAAAGGTATGACATCTATCTATTTGATGATTTATGTCGATGATATTCTTATTATGGGAAACAATGAGGCTGCCATAAGAGATTTTAAGAGGTATCTGCATGCAATTTTTCACATTAAGGACTTAGGAGCTCCTAAGTACTTCCTTGGTATTGAAATTGCCCGTTCTAAACAAGGGATTTCGCTTAGTCAGCGAAAATTCATAATGGAGATTATTTCAGAAACAGGACTGTCAGGTTGCAAGCCAGCTGCTATTCCCATTGAACAAAACACTAAATTGACAACCGCAGATTATGATAAGGGAATCTCTCAAGAAGAAGACTTCACTTTGGAAGATCCTTCAAGCTACCAAAGACTTGTTGGAAAACTCATATATTTGACAATGACTAGGCCTGACATCTCTTATGCAGTGCAGACTCTTAGTCAATTCATGCACAGTCCGAAGCAATCACATCTTAATGCTGCATTTAAAGTTGTGAAATATCTGAAGAAATGCCCAGGTCTTGGAATACTCTTGTCAAGAAAATGCAACATGGAAATGACAGCATATTGCGATGCAGATTACGCAATTTGTCCTATGAGTCGAAGATCTGTCACTGGGTATTGCATCAAGTTAGGAGATTCTTTACTCTCCTGGAAGACTAAAAAGCAGCCCACTGTTTCTTTATCTTCAGCTGAAGCAGAATATCGAGCCATGGCCAAGACCACTTGTCAGATAGTATGGATTCGGGGTCTTCTTAAGGATCTTGGAATACAAGTACAAGGAGCAACAAAGCTATTCTGTGATAATGATGCAGCCTTAAAACTTGCAGCAAATCCTATAGTGCATGAGAGAACCAAGCATATAGAGGTTGACTGCCATTTTACACGAGACAAGATCTCAGAAGGAGTCATTGAAACAAGAGGAATTGGAACGACAGAACAGCCTGCAGATATCTTCACCAAACCTCTGTGTCAAAGACAACACGCATATCTTCTAAACAAGCTAGGTGTCTTAGACATATACAAGCCACCAGCTTGAGGGGGAGTGTTGGAAGATACGCATCTCTTTAGAATATTAGATTGATTCTAATTTGATTTGTACAGATCAATTAAGATTAGATCTAGAATAGATTGATTTTTAGAATCATTCATTTCCTTGTTCATTGACTGTCTTGTATTATAACTTCTCAAGATGTACATTGATCGGATCATTGAAGAATATAGAATACAGAAAATATTCTCCTCAAAATCTCGTGTTCTTCAGTCTCTCTTTTTCTTTTTCATCTTCTTACAGTGTGTAACATCGTGTTGTAGTCCTAAAAAGTAAAAAAGAAAAAAGAAAAGCCTAATGCGTGGGACAAAACAGACTCGAAGGACAGCTCAGGACAAATGGATCCAGAGGCGTTGGCGAAGGCATTCGTGCAGGACTACTACATGATGTTAGACACGAACCGGGAGAGCTTGGCATGCCTAGTCAAATCGATCCCGCCCACCGCCAGTGTCGACTGCTAGCCCTCCAGACTCGGCGGCTGCGGCGGCTTCATCACCGTCAACGGCGAGCAGCACCCCTCAATTTTAGCAAGGTTACTCTCTCTGTCGGATTTGATGCCGCTGAGCGTCATTGAACTGCTGTTACTTGGTAGGAACAGAGTAAAGCTACTTGAGTGTGAAGGATGGTTTGGACGACGACATCTAGTCGATGGAATATCAGCTGGTGTGATCTGTTCATTCACTGTTGACAGATTAAGTATTTATATTTCCGCCACAAAACTAATTACCGTAACTGTACTCCCGTTTAGTCTTTCTGATCCCTTTCCACCGTATTCATCCACTTGCATCAAGAATTTGGATTTAACTGACAAGCCTTAGCAGGGCAATAGATTGATGTTCAATGCAATGACTAGCGCACGAGGAATGATTGAACTTCTGCTTCCGCAATGATACCCCAAAGCCTATCAAGAGAAAGAGAAATCTTTTGTGAATAGAATTGTTGCTTTGACTAGCATGCCAATTGACTCCACTTTCGACAAAAAACGAAAGGACTCCAATTGTTTTTATGACGTTCCGTTTCTGGGATGACGTATATTAATGGATACGATGTGCTGAGTTATCCTACTTCCAATTTCTTATTTGGAAAGTGGCTGTATACAGGATTGCATCTGGCTGTGTAAGATGCCACCCTTTCTTTGACATGTGTTGGCTTGTTTTGATTTATGCTACTAAAAGGAGGTGAAAAAAAAAAGGAAAAAACAAATATTAGGCTTACCCATGCACAAAAGTACCAGGTAAGCCTCATGCACAACCCACTCTAACAATGTTTACATACAAAATAAACCGCCCACATGCATAAAAGTACCAGGTAAGCCTCATGCTTATCAGGTAAAAACAGAGTAAAGCTAATTGCAGGTCCTATTTATTCTTATGAGGAAAAGCTAGTAAAAATTTCAAGTAATACATTATTCTTAATATGAGTTTCTTTTGACAAAAGAAAGAAATAGAGTGCTCATTTATGTGCACGATTTTACCCCCTAGTAATTTTAGGGCTAGGTACATGGTCTTTCCAACTTAGTGATTTTTTCGGATTTACAACCACTGAATATGATCTGCTGAGTAAGGCCCAGTATGCTCTATTCTGAGAGTCAAGTCATTATGAATGTGAGAATAAAAATCTGGATCAATTAACAAAATAATAGAAGACAAAATCTGGATGGTACAAAATAACTACCCCAATCTAAGAAATGCTCTGTTCTGAATAGGGTCCATGCTCTGTTCTGAATATGTCCACGGGATATGTCCCTGCGTAAATGCTCTATTCTGAATAGGGCCCATGCTCTATTTTGAGACTCCAGTAATTCTGATCATTGAGAGCAAAAACCTGGATTCATTACCAAAAAGACAAAAGGAACAGAGGAAAAAATCTTGGTGGTAACGTGGGCTCGTGAAGTGTTGAGCAATACAACTTCACGAATGCGTCAAAAAGTTCATCTGATTTATGTGGAGTGCAGAGTTTTTCCCAGTAAAATAGCATTCACGTAATGGAGTATTCACACAGTGGACATGATCAAGAGATAGGAACAGGAAAGGAAATCAAGATTTGGGCATAATTTCTTGCAATCCTCCTACTTACATGGGAGAGAGGCTGGGCTACGGTGGTTAAGATATGTTTGAGGTCGCTGAAGTTCTGCGGTCGGCTGGATTGTTGTTCGCCATTGACCCACCCACTTTGCCTCGCTAAGTCTCAATAAGAAGGATCACATGGCATACCTTGCCTTGTTTCAGAACATATAGAACAGCGACTGCAGGAGCAATCTAGCAGCATTATCGGCAATTGCATGGCGGCCAAAATGTCTCTAATTTGGTCTTGCAATTTCTTCAGATTTAGCAGTAGCTGATTTATTTGTATCAAAACACCTAATAGTATTCAGAAGAGACTTGAGGGAAATACTGGTTGCAAAAATAAAAAATGAACATAGGATGACAGAGGAAAAGAGCCTACGAGCGAGCTAAAGAAGAACAACCGGCCACAGCGTCCTCGTGGGAGAAAAAATTCGGTGATTTGTTCTCGCCAGGTCATCAGCTGACATGGCAAGCATTTTTTTTTACTGTCTTAGCCATGTATAAGATGACGTGGAAGAATCACTAAAACTAAAACCTTCATTGCATATTGGAACTCCCAATCCAGAAATTGCCTGGACCGGACCGGACCGGCCGGTTTGGTCTGGTTCTAGAGGCATTGGTTCGGTTTCTGGTTCTGGGAGGGAAACCGTCGACAAAAACCTCAAAATTTTTGGCCTAGGCTTTCTTCCCTGGTCATCGCGTGGATCTGAAGCACACAACCTGAGGAAGAGAGGACGAGCGAGAAGGAATGGGCAACATGGATGCAGCCGCTTTGTTGGATCTCCTGGAGGATTATTACCAGATGTTGGCCGCGAAGCCAGCGGAATTGGGGAAGCTGTACCGGGAAGGGTCGAGGCTGAACTTCGAGGGCCAGAAGAGCCGGGGCAAGGAGGAAATCCTCGCCCAGCTCACCCCCCATCCCTTCGCGCGGTGCAAGCACAGCATCACCACCGTCGACTACAATGCCTCCGGCAACGACGGCGGGCTGCTTGTTTTTGTCAACGGCGTGCTGGACTTCGTCCAGCAAGACGGCGAGGGGCACGCCCTCAATTTCAGCCAGGTGTCCTGCTGTTTCTCTCCCTCTCCTCTCTTTCGGTTGATTTCGCGTGGATCTGATTCGATGCGCTATGTGGATCAAAGAACTCCTGTTATTGTGGATGTTTGTGCAAGCATGGGACGTTCCCTTGTTTAGATGATGCTAGTCTCCTTGGTGTTACGGCATGATCGGCGTTTGTTATGGATTTGGTGATTCGACTGATGAATGAATCCTCTCTCTTTTTTTTTATTTATTTTTTTGCTCTTTTTGTTCTCCCCTTTTCTGATTAGCTGTTTTTGTGACTTTTCTCACCTTTAATATGGTGCAGAGACATCAAATGTGATTTCTCTTTGAATTTCCGGTAGTATCATTAGCATGGATTTACTGGGTTCTTTTTTTCGTTTCTCCTCTGTGATCTTGCATCCTTCGAACACTTTCTTCTATTTGGATCCATTTATATTTAATTAAATTGTTTTTGAGTGACTGGTTTGGATGATGATGTTTGGTTGATTGAATATAGACCCATCAAATGAGTGGATCGGGTCGAAAATAGATCGATCTATATTTGACCAATTTAATCCATTTTGACTCATATTCATATAGTGTAAATCAAGTGATCAATACCCAATCCGATCCATACCTGACTCGACTCATATTGCTAAAACATATTAATATTATAGGAAAACCAACATCTACTATATGCTAATTAGATTAAAACTTCGAATTAAATTAAAAATAGTAAATAAAATAAAATAAAAATTAAAAAAACCTATAAATTGAAATATTTATAAAGAATTAGACCATGCATGTGCTCCTCTTGTCTGAAGTGAACATACTATTGAATAACTAAAAACTATAACATGAAAAATATTTAACTAAACCTAAGAAAGCTCAGTTTTATGATTTTTTTCTAAAAAAAAATGGGTATTGCTAAAACACTTTTATGCAATACAAATTTAATGGAAAATTTTTATAATTCTATTTAAAATATCGAATTTTTAATTATTTTTATTTTTTAAACTATAATTTTTATTTTTATTTTTTAAAATATAATTTTTAATCATTATTTTTTTCTTTTTTGGCCGACAGCCGACCATGACGACGACTGGCGACGGATCACAGTTAAGATCGAGCTCGCCAATGCTGGCGAGCTCGAGGCTCGAGCCTCGCTAGTTGTTGCCAAGGCGATCTCGCCAATCTGGTGAGGCCGAGGCCCTGCCCGATGCCAATAAGCTTGAGTCTCCCCAGATTTGGTGAGGCTCGAGCCTCGCCAATCGTCGGCGAGGCCGAGCCTCATTGGATCTGGTGAGACTCAAGCTCACCAGCGTCAGGCGGGGCTCGATCTCGCCGATCTGGCTATGCCTCATTGGATACATTTCCTTATTCCAAAGGTTTTGACAGATGCTATAATAGGTCATGTTAGAAAGTATTGAATGAGTATAAAATTGACATTTTGGTTTCCTTTTTTGGTATTCTTGGGGGGTACTACGTCACGTTTTTCATGTTGTTGGTTGATACATCACCACTATATGGATGTATTGCATTTTGATGATATGATTCGTGTACATGTGAAATTTGTGTATTGCATAACACTTTGCTGAGCTGTTTTCTGCCCATAGACTTTACAATTGATGCCAACACCAGAAGGAGACTTTTACATATTGAATGACATGTTTCGTGCGGCCGCACCACAACAAAGTCAATTCATGGAAGGAGTTCTGGCACATGTTGCAACAACGATTCACACTTGAAGAGGCAACCTACCCTTTCTCAACTTGTAGATGGGACTGTCTATAATAATATGTGTTACCTTTGCATGGTCTATTGAAACCCCTTACCTTACACGAGAAGGAGTTCTAGCATATGTTGCACAAGAATCGATGGAATGAGATCAAGGAGAAGTGAGGAGAGCAATTTGGAGAAAGTGAGGCCATCTCCGTCCTTGATATTATTCCATCAATTCTTGTGCCACGGGTTGTAAGGCGAAGATGGCCTCATTTTCTCCCAAAAAAAAAATTTTATTTTTCTCTTACATGTGTTTGTTGTCTCTCTCCATTTGACCAATTGGAACCTTCATGGTGGACTTGAATTCCTTAAGCTTTTGGAATTTCTTGAACTCACACCGGAACTTTTCAATCTCCATTTCTTTTGCCTTGAGCTCCTTGTCCTTTTGCCTGAGCATTTCATGTCTCGTTTTTAACATCTTTTCTATCTTCACCTTCTTGATTTCCAGCTTTTTCAACATATCTTGCATCTCTTGTAGTTTCTTCTCACGATTGCTTGTTGGTGTCGTTACTTGATTCTTCGAGTTCACCCCTCACTTGCTCTTCTTTAGGGACATGTCGGAAGTTGTTGAATCATTTGACAAATCCGTGGCACAAGAATTGATGGAATAAGATCAAGGAGAAGTGAGGAGAGTAATGGAGACATCTTGATCCTTCGAGAAAAGGAGAAGTGAGAGGAAGAGAGTAATAGTGCTGTAGTGGGTGGCGTGTGAGTGTGATGGCGTAAGCAGAGAGTGACATGAGAGTGTCTTGTGTGTGAGTGAAGAGACTAGTGAGTGAGTGTAACGCAAGTATGCGCATTTGTAATAAACGACTTATATAATGAAGTTCAACAAGCGATATCAAAACTAGGCCACACCACTCAACAGCTACGAGGTCAAAGTAGCAGCAAGAGAAAAGGCAAGAACTATACCATGTAGTTGTGTTTAGGTATAATAGGATACAAAATGACATAAATATGCAACACAGTTTGGCATGATGCCCTTTAAGAAATAGCAGAGATAGCCTCTTCTGAAAGTTCATCAAAGCAACAATTCCATTCACTATAAATCTTCTAAATACCTAATCTGTTGACAATGAAAGGTCATATTCGATCAACTAAAGATCATCATCCAAACTATCTTTTGTGACATCCCGATTTTACAATTATGGTTTCAATTGAATAAGTCGGCATTTCATCTTTGCGCCTATAGCTCTCTTCTCTGAGTTGGCCACTCACTAGATAATTAGTTTATCAGGTGAAGTCGTTAGGGAATCTAAAGGCAATAGACTTGAGAATTCGACCAGGAACCGACTACTCGACCGTGCTAATCTGTAAGGGTCATTATAGCACAGATCGATTAGAGACCGGAAATAGGTCGACTTGACAAAGACATGTGATTAAGCCACTGCAGATTTCTAGGTGTTTTCCTGTACTATATTTGTTGGCAGTGGTTTGCAGGAGTCTGAGACTTAAGGTATTTTAATTGCATTTTTGTTTGCCTTCATGTGTTCCTCATGTGCACGAAAACACCGTAGGAGTCATTATTTATAATTCACCGTGTTATACTTTTACTGTCTACTTGATGGAAGAATTTCATCAAATTTTAAAGAGTAGGCATATGATTGTGTTGAGAATAAATATATATGGCTGATCATTACGTCCGGTATATTCCTATCCTTATT
The DNA here is from genome assembly GCA_028830015.1 of Eucalyptus grandis x Eucalyptus urophylla. NCBI lineage: Eukaryota > Viridiplantae > Streptophyta > Magnoliopsida > Myrtales > Myrtaceae > Eucalyptus > Eucalyptus grandis x Eucalyptus urophylla. Next base: position 58,238,661 of record CM054200.1, on the reverse strand, counting down.
GGTTTAGAAGAAGCGAGCTCGAAAGATGAGGATGAGAAAATGTTGCATAAAGTATATGCATTCAATTAGTAAAAATCAAGTTTCTAATGACATACATCCAAATAATGTGTTGGTAGTGTGGTCATTTATCACATAGTATGGATTTGAGCCTCCAAAACTCACATTTGTATTTCCAACGATTAGGAGAACTTCCACATTTAACTAAATCTCACCAACAATATTTAACCCAAACTTCTAGCATAAAAAAGATCTATTTTTTCCACGGGAGAAACAAAAGCTAAAAAGAATACACGTAGAGTTAAAAATGAAACTAAACCTAGCCGCAAATGAAATTTAGTTTACCAGAATTAAAAAAAAAAATTATTTCCACGAATCACCAACAATTCAAATAATATTGAATTAATACAACGGAATATTTTTCATGTTGTTGGGGGTCTTAAATCACATTTTTTATATTGTTGCTTGAAACGTCACTATTATATGTATTTTTTGTTTTTTGATGATATGATCCGTGCACATATGAAACTTGCGTGGTTACTTTTAACACTTTACTGTACTGTTATCTGCCCTTTGACATTTTACCTTATGCCAACAGTAGAAGAATGCTATTACATAGAGAATGACATTTTTTAGTTGGTTAATCACATACCATCGTAGAATGAAGACGTGGAAGGATATGCGCCACACCTTCCACTTGAAGGCAGTGGGAGGATAAGTAAATCAATGCTCAATACGCGCTGCACCTCCCACTTGACCTTATGCTGGTGCATTGTTGCCCACACGAAACATGTCATTCACTATGGAAAAACCTCATTCCAGTGTTGGCTTCAGCTGAAATATCTAAGGTAGATAACAGCACAGAGTGCGCTAAAAGTAACTATGCAAATTTCACATATGCATGGATCATATTATTAAAACGTAAAACATACATATAATTGTGATGTATCAAGCAACAATATGAAAAACATGACTTAGTATCGCCAACAGTATCCAAAAGGAGAGCCATTGGATCAATTTTATCCTCATTCAATATTTTTTTAACAATGTCTATTATAGCCTCCATAAAAAAGTTATGCTATAGCAGTGAGCATGATTCTAACGGTCCAGTTCCCGATTCAAATGATTCAACAACTCCTGTCATGTATGGCACATTGCTAGAGTCTTTCAGTATAGACAGGAAAAAGGCAATGTTGTAACTTCAGGAGATTGAAAGCGAAGAAGAATAGGACTTCCGAGCGATTGTTGTAGTAAATGACAGAGAAGAGTTGGCAATCGCTTGTATGATTGAGTCAAATGATTCAACAACTTCTGTCATGTCCCTAAAGAAGAGCAAGTGAGGGGTGAGCTCGAAGAATCAAGTAATAACACCAACAAGCAATTGTGAGAAGGAACTACAAGATGCAGGATATGATGAAGAAGCTGGAAATCAAGAAGATGAAGATAGAAAAGATGTTAAAAATGAGAGATGAAATGCTTAGGCAAAAGGACAAGGAGCTCAAGGTAAAATAAAGAGAGCTTGAGAAGTCCGGTGTGAATTGCAAAAACTTAAGGAATTCAAGTCCATCATAAATGTCTCAATTGGTCGAATAGGGAGATACAACAAACACATGTAAGAGAAAAAGGATCAAGATATCTCCATTGAAGTACTTCGGATGGGATTGAATCTATTGAAGCATGAAATGAAAGTCATGAATGAGAGGGTTGTTCAAGTGAGTTTCAATCCCAAAATTCTTTTAGGAGATATGCCGAATATGAAGATTAAAGCACAAGTCAAATTGACATTGCAGAATGCCAAACTTCTTAAAGCTTGATGGAAAGTTGCAGTAGTAGAAGCAACTGAAGATAAAGCCATAGAGCCATCCACATAAGAAGAAGCTTCGTGAGGTGCAAAATGGAAGAAGACAGTTGAAGAGTTCAAAAGAAATATTGGCACGGCTACTAAATCTAAATTAAGGAAGAGTAGTCGGTGAGGGGAAGTGTTAAATTAATCACCACCTCTGTCTCTCCCTCTCTAGATTTTTCCTATGCTGCACTTTTATCTTTCCCTCTCTAGATTTTTCCTAAGCTACACTTCTAGAAGGTTTTGTTTTTTTTGTTGCGAAAGTAGCCTAAGTTGTTGGAGAATGAAGATAGCAAGTTAGCAATGTGTTAACTTGCATGCCACAAGAATTTTTCAGTGGAAAATCTGCCAGAACAAGTCTTCTAGCAATTTTTTGTGCCTATAAATAGGCAGTCTCCTTTTCCATTGTGGTTGTTGTGAAAAGTGTGCACGACTGTAGAGTGATAGGGGTATTGTGTGATAGTGATAGAAAGAGAGTTGTAATAGTGTTGTGGCGTGTGAGTGTAATGGCGTGAGCAGAGTGACATGCGAGTATCTTGTGTGAGTGAAGTGAGAAGACTTGTGAGTGAGAGAATGTTGCATTAAGTATATGCATTCAATTAGAAAAATCAAGTTTCTAATGACATACATCCAAATAATATGTCGATAGTCTGGTCATTTATCACATAGTATGGATCTGAGCCTCCAAAACTCACATTTGTCTTTCCAATTATTATGAGAACTTCTGCATTTAACTAAATCTCACCAACAATATTTAACCCAAACTTCTAGCATAAAAAAAATCTACTTTTTCCACGGGAAAAACAGAAGCTAAAAAGAATACACGTGGAGTTAAAAATGAAACTAAACCTAGCCGCAAATGAAATTTAGTTTACCAGAATAAAAAAAGAAGAAGATTATTTCCACGAATCACCAACAATTCGAATAATATCAAATTATTACAACGGAACATTTTTTTCATGTTGTTGGGGGTCTTAAATCACATTTTTCATGTTTTTGCTTGAGACAAGCTCTACTTCCGTGTTGCTCTTATATTCTTTTTTCTTTCTACGTTTTTTCATATCGGAGCTTGCATAATCTTCTCCAATATCTTTTTCTTGGTTTGAGAAAAGTGATCCAAGATTCGCTTGATTTTGTGCATCTGATTCAAGATTATCTCGAATTGCGGATTCTTTTTCTTCTTGATTTCGATTCTCTAATTCAATCGATTTTTGTATTTTTGCTTTTTGATGATATAATCCGTGCACATGTAAAACTTGGGTGGTTACTTTTAACACTCTACTGTGATGTCATTTGCCTTTTAACATTTTACCTTATGTCAACAGCAGAAAAAGGCTATTACATAAAGAATGACATTTTTCAGTTGATCAATTCCATACCACCGCAGAATGAAAGACGTAGAAGGATATGCGCCACACCTCTCACTTAAAGGTAATGGGAGGATGAGTAAATCAATGCTCAATACGCGCCACACCTCCCACTTGACATTATGCTGGTGCATTGTTACCCGCACGAAACATGTCATTTACTATGTAAAAGCCTCATTCTGGTGTTGGCTTCAGCTGAAGTGTCTAAGGGCAGATAACAGCACAGGAAAGCGTTAAAAGTAACTATGCAAATTTCACATGTGCATGGATCATATCATTAAAACGTAAAACATATATATAATTGTGACATATTAAGCAACAACATGAAAAATGTGACTTGATGCTGCCAACATTATATCAAATGAGAGTCAAGAGGTCAATTTTATCTTCATTCAATATATTTTTAACAATATCTATTATAACCTCCATAAAAAAAGATATGCTATAGCAGTGAGCATGATTCCAACGGTCTGGTTTCCGGTTCAAATGATTCAACAACTCCAGTATTTTCCCATCCTTACTAGTCTGGAAGAAGCGAGCTCGGAAGATGAGAATGAAAGAATGTCGCATAAAGTATATGCATTCAATTAGAGAAATTAAGTTTCTAATGACATACATTCAAATAATGTGTTGGTAGTCTGATCATTTATTACATAATGTGGATCTGAGCCCCCAAAGCTCACATTTTTCTTTTCAACGATTAGGAGAACTTCCGCAGTTAACTGAACCTCACCAACAATATTTAACCCAAACTTCTAACATAAAAAATATCTACTTTTTCCAAAAGAAAAGCATAAGCTAAAAAGAGTACATATAGAGTTAAAAATGAAAAAAATAAACCTAGCTGCAAATGAAATTTAGTTTGCTTATCTCGTCTATTTGTACCAGAATAATATATATATATATATTTCCACAAATTACCAACAATTCAAATAATATCGGATTAATATAACGGAACATTTTCCATGTTGTTTGGAGTACTAAGTCACATTTTTCATGTTATTACTTGAGATATCACCATTATATGTATGTTTTGCGTTTTGATGATATAATCCATGAACATGTGAAACTTGCGCAGTTACTTTTAACACCATGCTGTGCTGTCATCTGCCTTTAGATATTTCACCTGATGCCAACAGCAGAAGGAGGCTATTGCATAAAGAATGACATTTTTTCAATTGGTCAATCCCATACCATCACAAAATGAAGACATGGAAGGATAACTCGAGCTAAACATTGATTTACACATACTACCACTTTCTTTTCCCAAATTTAGTTGTGGAAACTTCCATAAGGATGAGCCAATATGTGTCTAGGGTCCTTTTCATGAAATTGACAATTTTGAAATGCAAACTAAAGGGTGGAATTTGAGTTTTTAGCATCATGAAAGATGTATGAGGATTTGTAATGTATACTAGATAATTAGGTAGAATTCATGTTCGAATTGAGTCATCTATGTCACGTTGCTATTTCTCATTAAGTTTGACATTCCTCCTTGATGCTCAATTTGAAGGGGAGAGGAGAAAAAAAAAACTGCACTGCAGCCACCGCAGATTTTTAGGTGTTTTCCTATACTATGTTTGTTGGCATAGTGATTTGTAGAAGTGTGAAACTTGGAATACTTTAATTGCATTTTTTCTTGCCTTTTTGTGTTCCTCATGTGCACGAAAACACCTCAGGAGCCATTATTTATAGTGTACTATGTTGTGCTTTTACAATCTGCTTGATGGAATGATTTCGTCGAATTTTGAAGAGTAGGGTGAGAATGAATATATATATATGTTTGATCATTGCATCTGGTATTTTCCTATTCTTACGAGTCTGGAAGAAGTGAGTTCGGAAGATGAGGATGAAAGATCCCATAAATTATATGCATTCAATTAGAGAAATCAAGTTTCTAATGACATACATCAAAATAAAGTGTTGGTGGTCTGATCATTTATCACATAGTATGGATCTAAGCCCCCCAAAGCTCACATTTTCTTTCCAGCGATTAGGAGAACTTCCGAATTTAACTGGATCTCACTAACAATATTTACTCCAAACTTTTAGCATAAAAAATATCTACTTTTTTCACGAGAGAAGCAGAAGTTAAAGGTGCACATGGCAACGCTTTTACTTCAGGGAACAGTTTCTTTTGAGAAATAGTTATTTTCTATTTCTATTACGAGGAACAATTTCTGAGTAAAATAACACGTTTGATAACGATGCAAAATTTTTATTCTTGAAATAGAAAAAAATAAAAATGTGTTTGGTACGATTTATAAATTTTTGTATTTATTTATTTTTTTTCTTGCTCACAGATCGCCAATCGCTGCCGGCCACTGCACGATTGCCGCCCACAACCCACTGACCGTTGGCCGCCGGCCGCAGGAGGGGACGGTGGTCAGTGGGCTGTGGGCAGGAGTCATGCGGCAACGGTCGGTGGTCAGCAGCCAGCAACAGCAAGTGGCAATCGTGCGGCAATTGGGCGGCTATCGTGCGGTGATCAATGGCGATCGTCTACCGGTGGGGGTGACCAGTGGGTTGTGGGCAACGGCAATGACAGTTGCCAGCGGTCAAGGGTTGTAGCGACAATAATTGGGCGGCAACAACGATGACGATTGCTGGTGATCAGTTAATGACGGCCGATGGCCGGCGATCGGCCAACAACGATCACTGACAGTTAGGCAATGACGGGCGGTGGTTGGCCGACAATGATCACCGACGATCAGGCAACAGCATCGATTGATGACAGTCGAGCGACGGCAGCAACAATGGTCGCTAACGGCCGGTAGTCGATCAACAATGGCCACGGGCGGTCGGAGTTGGCCGATGGTTGGCATGGGGGCCAATGGTGGCTACAGCCAGGAAGAAGAACAAAAGAAAAAGAAAAAATAAAAATTGACTTATTTTTAGCAATTGTTCCCACAAACAAGGAGCTACTTTTTTTTTTTTGTTAACAAAGCTCAATTGAAATGTTGAACCAAACGGATCCCTCCTTCATCTAAGAAATAAAATAAAATAAAATAATGCAGCAGTCGTGGTTCTGTCTCTCAAAGGCTTCGATGGTCCATGAATCAAATGTAAGCAAAGCATTCGAGGAGGAAGTTGTTATAAAAGGGGAAAAAACGCTACATTAATTGAGAGAACGCAGATCCAGCTATAACTGGAAGTTGTTCTTGTGAATCCGAATACCTGGCAGCACTGTCAGTTAACACCTGGGACGCGATAATGATACAAACAACTCGCATTAAGAGGGATTCCAGTCAAAAGGACCCGATGTCTGTTTGAATCCTTGGTTTAACGAATGAAACAATTTGGGATCCTCGTTTTGCAAACGATGGACCTTCATCAACAATCTGAAAGGACCTATTGTGTCGAGCCCTTCAGCATGTTGGATACTATTTATGAGTTTAATAACCAACAAAATCTTACCGTGCATCCCCACCATATCGGCTTCAATGATGCCGTGTCCAGATTAATATCCTCGTATGACATTAGAGGACATCGAACTTTCTGCTATCTTGCTTCGCTTCAACTTTCAATAATTAGCTGGCCAGATTTATATTCTTGGGCTTCTTTCTTGCTTTTGGGAAAGCGAAATTCGTAGTCACATATCGTGGCACGAGCTCAGACTCGAAGGACCCGAATTCACTAAATATGCTAATTTACCCAGGAAGTCGCTAGATCAGCAGTCAAGGGAATAGAAGTTCCTCAGAGGGATTCAAATACCAAATAAGAAGTCATCCCAGGAAATCGTGTGAATAAGTTGTATGACGTTGTTTTGCATGCTAGTGTAATTAGATTAGTAAAAAGCGACATTGTCTTGGCTCTTCTTTGTTGACTTAGCTCTTCGACGAGTCACGCAGACAAGTTATATTAATAAAAATTACCACGTAGAATTTCCAGTCAGAGTTGTCGAACTTAGCACTCAAATGTCCCAATTTAAAAAAAAAATGATACTTATGTATATCTTTCGTAAGTTTTGGCATTTAAGTATCCATCGTGCCAAGTTTTGACGCTTGCACTGTACTTTTGCCCATATTAATGTGAACTCACCATTCACAAGGATCTTGTTGTTCTTATCTTAGGACAGCCACTATCTTTAGGGTCTGTATTATATCGTTTGATTCAAATGTAAGAATGAAAGTTGCAGGTCTTGTTGGAAATTTTAGTATGGTTGCCATGAAAGCTATCATTTTTTTAAATAGTTTCACAACGGGCATGTAATAACTTTCTAATGGCCGTATAATAGCTTTTTAATGGTTTTATAACTTTGGATTTATTTCTTCATAAACTATTCATTATTTTATAATGGTTATATTCTTCTTTAAATACTAATTGATCTAAACGATTTTCAAATGGCTTTCTCTTTCTTTTACACATAAATAATAATTTTGAACATAAGATATCCATGTATCAAAATCAAAATATCCTTATTTCTTTTTTCCTATATCATTACGTATTTTTCCTTTCATTACTAGGCTATACATATAACATTATTTACATTTCCTGCTATTATTCAATGCGGAATAAAGAATAAGGTAAGTTATATTTTAGGAGGATAGCCGTTGGAGTCTATTACACTTAGTTTCAAACTTTGTGAGAGGAAATTATTCTTAAAAAATGTATGCATGCCTCAAACAATTGATTTTATGTTATAATTTTTTCCAATATATTTTCAAAAATTATTATTATTTTCACGTTATGAACATTTTTTCCAACGGGAAGTACCATGGCATTGTCTACTTTTTGCCTCACTGGGACTTTCCGAGTCTCCGAGTTCGCAGGTAAATGAACATCACTTATTTACCCGTTTGAGCTCTTGCTTTGATGGGGTAAATACGCAATACTACTGATAACTCCCTCTAAATTGACTTTTACTTTTTGTTTTATCTAAATTTTGTGGGTTCATGATCCCGAAATAGTTAGAATTGTCAAACTAAATATTGACATTTAGATTAGCATACGATTCATTAATTATATTTTAGTGCATAAAAAAAATGGAAGGGTTTTAATTAGATTACATAGGATTTAAAATTGAACAATAATTAATAATAATAATTAAAGATGCCAATTAATGTAGAAACTTCAATCTTTATACGAATAGAATATCCTATCAAAAAATTTCGTTACACGATAATTCCCCCAAAAAAAAAAAGCAGAGAAAATACAAATAATAATAATAATAATAATAATAATAAAAGCCCAAAAATCGATGAATATGCTAATCTAGCCAGCTCTTACCCTAGAGCATTCCGTCTCCATCAATCAATCTCTCTCTCCTCTGTACCGACTCGTTCGCCGCGTGGGTCTGAAGCGCAGACTCGAAGGCACCAGAAGGAGGGAGAAGCAGAGGAAAATCGGAGAGGAGGGAAGAAGGATGGATCCAGACGCGGTGGCGAAGGCGTTCGTGGAGCACTACTACTCGACGTTCGACGCGAACCGGGCGGCCCTGTCCAACCTCTACCAGGAGGGCTCCATGCTCACCTTCGAGGGCCAGAAGATCCAGGGCTCCCCCAGCATCGTCGCCAAGCTCACCTCCCTCCCCTTCCAGCAGTGCCAGCACAGCATCACCACCGTCGACTGCCAGCCCTCCGGCCCCGCCGGCGGCATGCTCGTCTTCGTCAGCGGCAACCTCCAGCTCGCCGGCGAGCAGCACGCCCTCAAGTTTAGCCAGGTCTCTCCCTCTCTCTCTCTCCCTCTCGGTTGGTCGATTCCGCGTGGATCTGGCTCGACGCGCCATGTTTACTTGCGATTCCTTCCGTTTATTCGTAGAGATCGATTTGTATTTTGTTAGATTGTTTTCGAGTCTCGAAGCAGGGTTCGGATAGCGATCTTTAGTTGATCGGATGATCCGTTACGTATTTATGAGATTTATATAGCGAGCGGAATTGTTGCTCTGATGAACTCTCCGAAAAAAAGAAAAAAAGAAAAAGCTATCTATCGAGATCCGGCGGTTCTAGTTTGTTGCCACTTCTGTTGATATACACATATTTTGATCTATCCGATTTGTTTATGTGGCGGATCGATTGCTGGCGGTGAAGAAGTCGGAACTGATATGATAAGATCTATTACTTCCGGCTTAAGCAGCTTGGCACCGGTTGGCAACTAGTCATAGCATGTTGTGGAACTTTAAAGTGACTGCAGATACGTGGCATGCATATCTTGTGTTGGTCGGACGGCATTGGCAAAAACCAGATGAGCTTGTTGCTGCTTTCCTAGTTTGGGAATTAGACGTGGTCAAGTCTCTGGTGTACGTGACTCGACAATGAGACTATGTTGGAAACAAAGCTGGGAGGTAAAGAGGGACGATGAGAACGCATCAGCAGGATGGAGGGCTTGCAATGTCGACAGTGTCCTTTGATGAAAGCATCTCCAAAGTAGCCCACAAAATTGAACGAATGAGTTGATATTTGTTGCGGTATTTCCATTGCCATCTGATTTTGGTGAAAAGACATCGGGTCAATCCTAAACTCAAATAAGAGACCTAAAAGGATTAACTTGTCAATTAGGATTTGAGTATTGTCGAAATTTTGTTAAATTTTTCTTCTCTTACTTTAAGTATTCTTAGGGGATTCTTTTTTAGTTATGTGTTGCATTTATAGGATTTGTAGAGTTGAGCAGGATATATGGAGAGACTAAATACAGCTATAAATTTTCTTTTCGAGAGAGTTGATGAATGATTGGTATTTAGCTAGTCTTTACTTTTGAATTTTGTGGTCCAATTCGTCTCTTAAGTATGATGCTTTAAAAACTCAAGGTCTGATTCATAGGAAGGTTTGGGGTGATGCCTAAAGAAATTTACCTTGTTCTTGTGAATTCTTTGCATTTTCTCTATCAAACCGGACTTGTTACTCTCCGACTCATCGTTCTGTGTCAATCAGTGTCTCTCCCTCTAAATTTCACATGTCATTTTATCGGAGAAATTCTATGCCCACTATATTAACAGTCCCTTAGAATTTGCCAATTGCCCTCCCGTAGACATGCAACAAAGCTGGCCTTCACAGTTGTACTTTCTAGCATAAAAGGGGCATTGCAGCAGTGTGCTTTTGGCAATCTGCCCTTTTTTTGGTGGGGGAGGGGGAGTGGGCAGTAAGGCAATCTACTTTTAGTCTCTTGGTTGTGTGGAAAGTTGTGACAAATTGTTTTCTGACACGTGTGTGGCTGCCCACCAAGGAATTCTTCTTCTTCTTCTTCTTCATATTCTTTTCAAGTGCTAAAATTTTTTTTGCTCTCTAAGATATGTGAAGTATGAACAGTTGGTGCTGTCACCATCTTTTCTGTTGCTGTCGGGTTTGATTGTCTTTCTTTGGTAAATAGGTTGTGGCATTGCCAAGGAAAAGTGCCTAAAAGAGCTTGCAATGATGACTGCATTTCTCCAAAATAGATTCTCTTATATAGCGTGCTACCTATATTGGCAGTCTGGGAATCTGTCTGGATTTGCTTCATGTCCATTTATAGTTACTATTATCTGGGGAGTTATTTGTGTAGTATCTGCTTAACTTTGTTATGTCCTTCTGTCATTCGGTTTTTCTTTTTACCTAAAATTGGACCTCATAGTTGCTCTTGAAGAAGCACTCAGCAAGGAGATTCATATTTCTTCCATGCAGTGTTATGTGTGAAATTAGTTTGTGAAGAGATTGGATACATTTCGATATCCCAAATGTTTGGTCAGTCTGACAGGATGTTTTCGATGCAGGGTTCATGATATTGTACCTCGTTAGACAGTATTGAATGAGAGTAGGATTGACCTTTTGGCTCCCTTTTTAGGTCCTCTAGGAGATACTAAGTCACATTTTTTCACATTGTCGCTTGATACATCACCAATATAAGTGGTGTATTGCATCTTGATGATACAAGTCGTGTGCTCATGTACATTTTAAATTTGTGTAGTTATTTGTTCTACTTCTTTGCCTTGATTGTATTTGCCTAACACTGCTTTGATTTCATCTGCCTTCAGATGTTCCATTTGATGCCTACACCACAAGGAAGCTTTTATGTATTGAATGACATTTTTCGGTTGAACTACGCATGAAGACAGGATTGACATATTGGATTCAACGAGTGTGAGACCACCTTGTCTTGATCTTAAATGCCAGAAGACAGAATCCATTTGCAATTCTGTAATCTTCTTAGGCTTTTGCAAAGGATGGATTTTCAGTTGGTGTTTTTGATGTTCTATTGCTGGACCATTCGATGATGTCTTTGTTGAGATTGGTGGAGTGTGAAAAAGATTTCTGTACCGTTTGATAAGATGGAACTGTGACAATCTTAATTGGATTTCACGTTTGAATTCAGTCGCCTATGTCAGATTGCTACTTCTTGTGATCTTTGTGCTTGATTTGAAGGGAGAAAAAAAGAACAGCCTTCTAGCTGTTGCAGACATCTGAGTCTAAACTAATGATTGCAGGCATAATAGGTTTGCAAGAATGTCGACTTGCAGTTCTCTAATTGGATTTTTGCTTGCCTACTCATTCTCCTCGTGCACGAAACACGGCATGGTTGTCCATACACCGGTGTTGACCATTTGTGTTAGTGTTCATGGTACTATCAACTGATTTAGCCCATAAAGATCTTTCCTAAAAAAATTGGAGGCAATACCTGCTTGCCCGAGCTTTATCCTCTCCATCTGGATTTCGCTTGAATTGGACCGCATGACATCATGTGTTTTAGAGGAGGTGAATTTTCAGATGAAAAGATCTATGCTTTCTTTTCGATGAATATTTAAAGCTTAGAGATCCTTGATGCGCCTCTGTTTGCAATTTGCTTATGACTCGCCAAGTTATCGGATCTCCTTGGACAATGATCAATGATCTTGTAGTTGATTTGAGTAGCCATTGGTCGGTTCTGTACATTTGTGGTATTACAGAAAACTACATGTTCAGCATTTCCGAAATAAGGATAACATACCCGGGATCAGATTTATTGGTTTATTGCAACTGTAGCAAGTGGATTGGCAGAGATAAAGCTCTAATTGGGAAAATTGCCTAATGAGTCCTAAATTTATTATACATATGTCAATTCAATCGTTAACTTTTTAATTTTTTCAATTTAATTATAAGTTTTTATGCAAAATTGTATTGTATTAGTTTGATCAATTTCTGTTGGAAAAATATAACTTAGCAATGTATCACGTAATATGACAGACGATGAGTAAGCTACCATGTGAATGATTTCTAACAAAAATTAATCTTACAGATTATATTAGGATTTCACATAAAAGTGCAAGATTAAATTGATAAAATTAAATCACATAAAAGTGCAAGATTAAATTGATAAAATTAAAATGTTTATAAATGAAATGAAAAATTTAAGGTTTTGAATAATTGAATAATTTCTCCTGAAGCAAAAGACCCGATTTCCTTTATTCTGTTCCATTGCCGGTCAAAATCTCAGGGAGAAAAGAGAAATTGAAAACCTCAAAATCCAAAAGGACTGAAATGCAGCAAATTGAGATACTCTTAACACGCAATTAAATCTCAAGGTACCAAGTTAGAATTTAGTGTCGATAGCTCAACCACTAGCTTGTTTATAACTGGTGTGGGGAAATTTAAACATGTTTCTTACATCTGACAACAAATCATTTCATCGAGACCTCTAGATCATCCCACCCGAAAAATACCGAGCACATGTTCTTTCAGTTCCTTGACCACGAGTTAATTGTCACAACGATCAGGAGAGACTGAAAATACGTTTGACGTTAAGTACTGCCAACAAGCAAAAAGGAAGACATTTTCATGACAATTTAATAGTTAATACATGTTCACTAAGGAATTCTTACACGCTTTTCTACGAGACCCTAAAAATATGACTGTACAAATCAACCGGTATCCTCTCTTGACATCAGCTAGATCACAATGCTATATTGGACAAATATACACAAATGCGGCATAGAGTTAAGACGCCTTAGAGGCTTCATGGGAATTGGTATATGAAGTTGTCATCGTCCATATTGCTAAATTCCTCAGAAGGCGATGGTGCTGCCTCACTAGATGTGCTGTTGAGTTCAGCCTGCAACAATAGTTCAAACATGGAGAATCATTTCGCTTCCACGAGATTTTGGTGTGAGGAACACGCCTGGTTTGCATGCATGCAGGCACGTGCATGCACACGCACACGCACACGCATGCAATCATGCACGCACACCGCACACACTTGAGTATAAGACAGGCAATTCACAATGTAACCATTGTTCTCTAAAAATATTCAATTTAACTGCACTCCATCACCTACCACTAAAGGAAATAGCAGGAGCGAAGCATTTCTCTGTCATCATGTTCCACATGTACAATTTGTCTCATCTACCCAATGCATGAGAGAGGGAGAAAGAGAGGAATAAAATTTTCTGAGTTTATGTAGAGCTAACACCAACTGGCTCTCAGCAAAATAATCAATCGATAGGCGAAAGTACCCCCCATAGGCTTGTTCAAGTCTAAGCAGGAATGCTCTTTGAGAGGATGAAACAAAAAAAACTTTGTGCAGATTCATTCTACTACAAATACAATAGACACTGAAAGCACCCCCAGAGGCTTTTTCATGTCTAAGCAGTCATGCTCCTTGGAAAAATGAAAAAGTAAACTTTTATGCAGATTCATTCTACTATTGATATCGTAGACACTGTATAATTATGAGGAACTCGTGCCATTGTGACCTCCAGCATAAACCTATGGGATTTTTAATAAGGGGGATTGCCACCGTCAAGTGAATTAAACCGTGTGAGCTGTAGACTGAAAAGGGATAACTTCTGTAGTGGCTGGAGAGGGAGAGTGCATGACAAAACTGTTGGTTGCACGAGTGGAAGCCACATATTGTATTTTACCTCTGCTAAGAACTAGCAAGCAGATGTTTGATGGTGATACAAAATAATGCCAGTGACATATAGCAACTACTACCTAATTGAGGGCCCTCATACTTTATGATTAGATTAAGGAGTTCCAACTAACCTTAGCTTGACGGTATCTTTCTAGCATGCGCCGGTACTGCTGACGTGCATTTGGAGAATCAACCATGCCTAAAACTCGTGAAACTGCCTCATCAACAGTTGCATCCACCTTTTGCTTACGAAAAACTTTGAGAATATCTTCATCATCACTATCTTCAATAGATTCTGCCTCCTTTTGAAAACTTCGTAAACCAACCCCCTTCCTTCGCCATCGCAGTACAACCTTGTCTAAAATTCCAACAGCCCAACATAGTACCTTGTAATGTTTCCTAACCTGATAACCTCTCACATGAGCCTGCAAGGACAAGAGAAGATGATCACGTAGTTCCTCTACAGCAGGACAACTTTAAAGCATGCGAATAAGTATTTCAGATGCAATATGCATAGGCTCAATCCCTGCATCTACAATTGCTGTGAAAGTTCCACAGACGGTACCTGTATTTTGACAACTTTCTGGCGAAATCTAAGGAAGTCTTTCCGACCTTTCCAGCCTCGAAATTTCTTCTGAATGGATAATGCAGCTGAATCACGAGTATTGCGTGAGGAAAGCTTCAGCATTCCTGTAAATCCATGAATATCACCTGAACTGCCATAATCATCAATAGCAGCAGCAACCTGCATTTGTTGCCGCTTCCTGAATGAATGTGCACGAAATGCAGATTGTATACGTGCAGCAGCCTGAGTAGCATTACGAACTGCAGCCAAGGTATCCTTTAGTGAAAGTTGATCCTCATCAGTAGCTAGAGTTTGATTTGTGATGCTATTTATAGTTCTCTCTGCTTCAAGCTCAGCAGAGCCTCTTGAAAGCTCACTCTCCTTGACTGTAAGAGATGAAAGATGGCTGGTCAGGGCCCGCTCCGACAAATAGCCAGCTAGTCCTTTATGTCCACTGGAGGCAGCAATACTTGCAGGTGTTTTACCGGCAGGATCTTGACAGCTGGGGTCTGTGACTGCCCCAGCAGATGCCCCTGAAGCTACCAGTGCAGCAACCATTTTTTCCCTAATTCAAAAGTTGCAGACAGTCAAAATGTGACTCATTATGGATGCAAGTAAACCCAGGTGTGTGACATGAGCATCTTTACCAACAATGACAAGTCACTAAGGCAAAAAAGGGGTGAATTCCTGTAGGTGGAATGTGACTTGTAATACTTTGCAGCGCATTATGTAAAGCCCTTGGGCTGCATCTAGTGTGCTAAAAGACATTGATGCACAGGATAATAGAATTCCTAGTTTATCACACAATAACGTGTAAATTTTTCCGCAATGCTGACAACCTGCTTGAAAGGCAAGTAGTAATGAGTTTCCATATTGGATTTCATGGAGAGCTTTCGAAATTTACACGATCTAGGGCCAACAGACTCACCTTTTATATACACTAGTTTTGTAATTTGTTATCATGACACCCTAAATCCCACAGTAGATGATAGAGGACTTGTAAAATGATTCATATGTAAAGATCAATCTCAAACAGCCAACATTTGAATACTCCTTTGGGGGCTTAGCACACATGGATCAGGTCGGGTCGCCAAAATATGGTAATATAGCGTATTCATACAGTCGAGGATGTAGAATGATCCAAATAACCTAAATAGCTGTTTAGTTATCTGTACATTGGACAGGATGCGGTTGAGTTGTTACACTCCAGATATTCAATGTTCCTCTTTGCCCCCAGACTATCGTTTTTTCTCTTTACTTACATAGCTGTTTCCCATATCCGTCTACTACATAAAGTTTATTACAGTATTATCCAAAAAAGACAGAATCCAATTGTCAAATATGAATCAGTGATGTCTCATAACAATCAGTTCATGTGCTTCAGTGGCAGCAGAAAATCTAAACAAGAGTAGAATTGCAAATGGATACAGAAAAATAGACGCTTCCATTTGTAGCACTTTTACTATGCGAAAGGACAAAAAAATTCTAGTGCTACTTACTGCTGACTACTTTATGACTTGGTTAAAGCCAGAATATAAGAACAGGGAGGAGCGAACGGGTCATGCTCCATTAAAAATAAAGAAAGATAAACTGGAATCTAACAGAAACTGACATGATAAAAGTGTGGTAGTGCAATGTTTCTTCAAAATGCCCATCATATGTAAGTACTAAGAAGCAGGAAGGCACTGCACACCCTTTTCTAAAATGAACCGCTGAAAAAACTAAACAGTTGCTTTAGCAGACTTTGAAATATTTGAGCTTCCATTTCCTTGGGGCATGTTACTGCTTGTGAACTACTCAGGTGACCTCATGCTTAAAACCAAGAACGAAATTTTCTTCAATAACCTAGATCTGACCAAAGAAAAAAGAAAAGAAACTCGCATGACAAAGAAGTCCCTCTCTTTCTTTCTTTAGAACTGATGGTTCAATACAACACTAGAAGCGTTTGTACTATTCTTCTCTTTAAACTAATATTTTCCAAATAAGCATTATCATGGTTCACAGACCAAATAAATTGAATAAGATGCTCCTGCATACCTTCCAAAACGAGCAGCCCAATGGAGAGCAGTCCACCCATTAATGTCACGGAAATTTACATTGACTCCACATCCAAGAATTGAGTTCAGAGCCCATTCAAAACCCAAGCCTGCAATCATGTGAATAATGCCTTGCTCTTTCTTGGACAAGAAGCAGCCTCCCTGGTCATGTTCTTGCCTGGATCTAAGTGCAATCCACTGTTGCAATTTATCCTTTAAGAGCTCCTGAAGAAGCCAATTAGATGTTTCGGATGAATTTTCATGGCCAACCAAGAGCCCATCTATGATATGACTCCAAGGATCATCCTCAGCTTTCGAATTTCTCGGAACATGAATTCCTAAAGTAACACCATCTTCTTTCTGCATTGCTGAATCACATAAAAGCATTTGCACAAATCTAACGAGTAGCAACAGCTCTTCTGTGTGCCTAGCAGCTTTTGTCTGTTCCAAGTTACAGTGAGCGCAAAAATTCGATTTTACTCTATACTCAAATTCTCTGACCTCGGAGCAGGACTGCCGGTTGCTAGAAGTAATACAAAGTGTGACCTTCCCAGGTGAGTGAGGAGGAGCTTCACAGCGAATGACACCTTGTTGAATGATCTCCACTGGAACTTCAATATCACCAAACATACAACTCCATACAGATTCCGACGGATCACACAGAAAAGATCCAACAATGACAATCTGCATGAAGAAACTAATAAGTTCTCAAGTTTGAAATGTCAATCGATATTCTGCACATATACATGCTCTTTTGTAAACTGCCTGCATCACAAGATGTGATTTAATCTCATCTAATCACTCTGGAAACAAAAATTAACTCTCAATATGAGATTTTATTGATGAATAATCAAGTTTTTCTACTAATTTCAAGACATATAATTCAGCGATAAAAGAAAAGACAAGGAAAGCCCCAAAAAAAAATTGCTAGTCTTATTCCATTCCAACCCATTCTAACTAAACAAATTATTCAATCCAAAAAAAAAAGGAGAAGAAGGAGAAGAAGAAGAAAAAGAAGAAAAGAAAAGAGCCAACCAAATAGGTGAAGGTGAAACACTGAAGCACTTTAAGTTTCTGTTTCCACATAAGCGCATCTTGAAACTATTACGATCAAATCAATGTTTAAGAGGTTTGTTTAGAAGGCATCAACAAAGGCTGCTATTATCAAGTAATTCTAGTTCTTCAGCATGTAACATATTTAACCAATTTGCCATGCATTTATGCAATTTGAGTTCTCCTATCAGCATCAAAGTTGATAAACTCAAAACTTTCGGTTAAAATAGGTCAAATGCACCATGTAGTTACATTCAACTAGTACTGTTGGTTAATTCAAAATCTACAATTCGATGAAAAGCTTCCTCATTCAGGATTTTGATCTTGGTTTACGAACCATGTATAGAATAGATAAATAAGCTAGAGAAAGTGCAATTCTTTTAAAGAAAATCATTTGCAATTTATACTGTTGCTAGGAGTTAGCACCACAATGACAAAGCACAAACATGCTAATAGGACTACAAAAGAATAAAAGAACCTAATATATTACCAGTTTGCTCCCCTTAAGATACAACATGGCAGGATTTAGATAAAATCATTAGACGTGGCCATAGAAAAGGACAAATCATTATATATAAATGAATGGAAAATTCACTTAGAATTCAGTCTGAACAATGTAACAATTCATACCCACCTTTGTAGCTTCAGTGGTGTAACCCCATTCAGGAGATATTTCTCGAATTGTATATTTCTGAGTTTTTGCAACAGTCAAACATGAATTTCCCACAACTGATATTCCCGGTTGGCCTTGTCCAAACGAGATAGGATAGTATTCTGGATTTGCCCCATGAGTTTCTCCAAAGGAAGGGTAAGCAGAGACTTCGAAATTGTCAAGTTCCAACAATGAGGCTACTGAAGCAAGAGATTTATGACATTTGTTAGACAGGGATATAGACCCAAATTAAAATATACTTAGGTACGGTTCACTGCCCAAAATAGAAAAGGCATGGTTCCAACTAAGTAATAATTATGCAGGGTTCTAAAAATCATACATGGATCTCTGTTCTTATTAGCATCTGACAGGAGATAGCCTTCTTGTCCTTCTGCTGGTCCTGTCTGTGTATAAGAGTGTAATTTTTCCTGTGGCACATTGACCAAATAGGTGACAAAACTCATTCAGGAAAGACTGATATCAGTACATATTAAAATTTTATAACATGAACTGTATCAAATTTTATTAGGACTTATATGCCTACAACCACATGCTACCAGTAGACAACCTATGCACACTTAAAGCTGTTCAACTGTCCCAAAAGAAAGATCTCATGCCCACTTATATGATTCTGATATCAGTTTCCAAAGAGCTAAACTGGTAATGAATAGAAATAGTTGTGTTTTCCAGACAGGCGAGGGAAGGATTGGTCAGACTTCAACCCAGATTTAGTGAATGGAAAAGTGACGTGCCAAATACACAAATCCTCAGTTAAAACATATAGGCATGGCTAAAACACTTCCAGTAAGAAATCCATGAAAACAAGCTAACCTCAGAAACACATATATTTAGCTTTTTACACTCATATAATGTCTCACATTTTCATTTGGAATCTGAGCATTATTCTCTAGGTATCCTTTGGCCGATGGGCTCAAGTAGGACTCCATATCTGTCCAGGAAAAAGATTCTTCTTTAACCAGATGCCCCTGTTCAAATGCCTGAAGATTATGCTGGCCATCATCATCTGCAGAAAACGGCTGCATGAGTCCTGCACGCTTTTATACCTATAATCTTCAATTGCATTTGCTATAAACACTACATTTCCTCTTCAGACAAATAACCTTGCTGGTTAGACGGAAGTTTACAGTCTATTTCTCATACCAAAGATTGCTACCCTCTATAAATTTTACTTGGGGGAAAAAAATTCAAGAACAAATGACACCAATAAATAATCTGAATTTTCTAGGAATGCCATTTAGCTATATGAAACTTCTGATAGGTGGAAAGTCAAAATTCTCCTTTTCCTCCTCCTTAAGACATAGACAAAGAAGGAAGAAAAGATCTGCCTGCCTCAATTAGGATAGAATTGAGAATAAGACTCACCTTGTTGAGCATAAGAACTTGTACCTGGCACAAAAGTAGGTACAATCTACTTTGTGATAAAAAATTGGGGTAGCTCTGTGGCATTGCCACATTTTTTATGGTTAATTATGATTCGAGGAGGCTAATTTTGGTTGCTTTGCTTACTTTCCCAGTCACTTGGAAGCTTGATGTCACTTTAGTTGCAATATGCAAAAATTTTTATGCAAACGATGAAAATCTTGATCTTTTTGGTTTGTATACTTGGCTTCTCAAAGCAGCATTATCATCATGCAATACAGCCTTCAATTGTGCTAGAAGAGAATGTGATAGTGCAGATGAGAGCGAGCACCAATTTAAGACAATGAACGGAGTCCTACATACTGAAGAGACATAAGTGGTGACAAATTCAACAATATAAATCCTAATACCCTCACACCTGCCAACCCCATCACACCTGCCAACCCCATAGAAAAAATGATCCTATCACATGTAGTTCCTTAAGAATGAGTCAAGTTTGGGGTATGTTTCACAAAGTGATGAGATGTGACTGAAACTAGTAAATACTGTTCAATATGAAACCAAAAGGTTACCATAGCAGATGACAAACCCCACATTAACGTGATAGTTGCCCAATCAAGGTGGGTTCCAGACTATAGACTACAGATAGTTCTTAACTTTAAAATGTCGAAGTGGCCCCTGCATCATGTTACAGAATTCTTCCTCATAAGATAAGTACCACTATGTCAACAAGTAGCCAACAGACCGTCGCCACTCTAAGAACAAAAAATATAGATGTGATACCTGTATCCTTAAGTGGCATATAGTTGCTTGAAACATTTCGCACGCCGTCATTTTCACTAAGAAATTGACAATTTACAGGGTCTGAAACCTGCAATAATGCTTCATGCTGATCTTGCTGAGATATCTCCCTTTCATAGTCCAGCAATCCTACCGAATTAAAATATTCATCATCATCAAATACTGGAACAATTTCTTTAATTGCGTCATCATTCAAACTGAGCTGCTCTTCAATCCTCCTCAAAGCTTTACTAACATCAAGATCAGACGAACTGCAAAGTGCTGCTCCTTCCACCCCGTCCAAGTTATCTGTTCCATGGTTGATGATAGCATTGATGGAACTAACTTCTGCAGAACTTGGACTGGAATGAGTTTGACAAGAGTCAAGTGAGGCAGAACCCTGATTTTGATTAGAGTAAGGGCTGGGACTCAGACTAGGACTTAAAGCAGCTGATGACCCTGGAGAAAACAGTGCTTTGGATCCAGAACTATGTTTCCCCTGCAACACAGGCAAAGAATGATGCTAAGTCCAATACCATTGGATAGAACCTAGCAGTCAGCCTAGTGGTCATGGGTGGGTGGGAATTGGAGCAATACATTAGAAGGTCAACCCCAGTAAAGACAAAAAAAAAAAAAATCAATATATTAAGGAATGTTCTCCCCAAAACTTAACCTGTCAAAAAATAGGCCCATCATGTATATTAAGCATATTTCTCAATACTCCCACTTAAGGTAAGGCAAACCTAACATGTTAAACACAACATAACAGATTGAAGGAGTAGGATCAGAATAACAAGGACATGTGTCAAAATAACGAGAGAGTGAGTTATGATACATGCTCTTGACCTGCGCTATGTCCTACACAGCTAACGGCTTTTCCCAAAAACATGCTCAGAACATATATCAACCACACCTCCCTCCCTATACAGATAGTGTCGGGTGGGCCAATTTGGTAGACAGCATTCGAGCAAAGGCTGACTGTAGGGACTTGATAAATCATAGACCAATCAAATAAAATATAAGCTGGATCCAGGAGTTATGAACTGACCTCAGTTATGTCCCGATAATGTACGAGAACTATGTGGTCACATGCCCTGCCCACCAAAAAAGCAAAAGCAAGGTGTGAGTGAATTTATGTCCTACTTTCCATCCTAGAGAAGAGAAATAAGAGGACTGGAGGTGAGTGTGGTACGAACCCTAAAAGATGTCCAACTCTCTATCCTATTTCATGCTGTAATACTGTGTATTGATGGATTTTAAGCATTCTGACTCTGAGGCTTAAAAGGCTGCCACCAGAGAGCATGAATCTGTCACCCTTTATAGAGGGTATGCATATCGTCGATAGTATCCTTGTTGCAAGGAACTTGTTAACAGCTACAATGGAAGAACATATCTCCTACATCTGTTATTAAGGCTGATCTTATAAAGGTGTTTGGATTTGGTGGACTGGACATTTATGTTGAACATTCTTCATGGCTTAGCTTTTTTGAACAGTTTACACAGTGAATGAGAAGCTGTCACACTACTTGTCATTTCTCTGTCATTTTGAATGGACGTATCGAAGATCCGTCAGAAAGGAGGCTCTTTCAGCAGTCATCCAAGATAAGAGGCTGCTATTTTGAAGAGAAAGAAGGTGCGAGACAATGTAATCTGGTAAATTGATGCTATTATTAAGTTTTCTGGCAAATTGACATAAATGAGTGAGCGTGGCCAAGGACATGATCAGTTTTGATAGGACACATTTTTACTGCTGCTAGCCACCTTAAGGGAGTTTGGCTCGTAATACCGAATGGTGCTTTCACCTTGAATATTGCTTGGAATACCCTGTAGCGGCTTCTAAAGTTCCAATGCACAAACTTGTGTTGTTTACTCCTAGCATACAGAGCACTGTATTGCCACTTGGTATTACTAGTTAAGTTGCCCACTATGGTGAAATTGTCAAGGGGGTATTCATCTGCACAGAGTATCCGTGTGCTATGTCAATTGCATAATTAAACTAGAAGTTATTCATTCTTCAAGTGCTCTTTCTCTGGTCCCATGTGGCAGCAGTTGTGTCTTCTAAATCAAGTGAGAAATTACAGAAAGTTGGACTGAAGAACTTGATCAGGCTTTTTAACATCTGAAGGTGAAGGAATTTCTCTAAGCTGCTCTTGAAGTTTACTTGGTGTTGCAAGTGTTCTGTTGTAATCTTATACTTATTGTGGCCAGTACAGAGGCCTTTTTTCTTAGATAAATGAAATTCTAATTCTAGCTTATTCAAAAGAGGAAGGTAAAAATATATTAGGAGAGAGTGTACAGTTGAGTCAGTTTACTTTATTAGGAAGACTTTGGCTATCAAAATAACTCAAATTCTCAATGCCTTAGTGCACTAATGGGACAGGATTACAAAAGTGTAATGACAAGCACTAATCACAAGAGAATATGATATGCTACCAATATTTACACTCACGGATCAAGCATCCAGTAGCTGCGCCTTTGAAAATTTGGGTTGTCCTCTCCATGTGCATAATAACAATTTAATTTTTCGACATTTCCCACCTAAACACATGAATGAATTTGATCATCAGTTCTGGCACATTTATAAGATAGAAATTTCCCGTTAGACACAGAAAAGTTGATAACGGCCATGGAAAATGCAGCAAAAGGAAGTGACAATAACCGTGATTATCACGTATTATGAGCTACTTACTTATTAACAGAGAAATAATAGATATGTCCATTTTACTTAATTAGCAGACCTTGAGCCGTTCATGAGCCTCCCCAACAGTCCTCTGGTCCTTCTTTTTCCGCCAATTATGCCCGTCACGACGGAAGAATCGAAGAACCCTCTTATTGAAAAGGAACAAGGATCCACCTGTTAAGAATTGTCATACGCACATTGCCATTCATTACTGACCTAACTGAGGATTTCAAGAGCGCTAGTTATTCAATGAGGCACAAAGGAGATGAAGTTTACTGCTTGGACGTTGAGGTGGCTGTTGGGTAAGCTGGCAGCTTTCATGGTTTTGCAAAATATAAAGCACTTCTGCAGGTTTGAGCCAACGATATTGAGCTTCCTGGTAAAGATCACTAATGTTGTATCCTGAGAATTCAGAAAAAAGGAGTATTGATAGTACTTTCATGTAGTGCTTCTCTGCTTGAGGCAAAACAAATGAAAAGGCACAGAGACCGGAGGAAGCAGAAACACAAAATGGTCTCCATAGAATAATAATGCAAATTGTAGCCTAACGATTTTCTCAACCAATAAAGAGCCACTATCTCTATAACCACCAAGGGCTCCGCTACACTGCAGCCCAAACAAAGAGAAACACCATCCAGGCAAATAAGTTGATGACATCAGTAAGGTTGCCAATATTTCAGATGCAAGCCATAATGGATACAGTTCAAAGCAGCAACTAGCCTATAGGATTTGTTAAAGTCCTTCCCTTTATACAACAACAGCAACAGTGCCAGGACAAAAAATAACCGTTTTCCTCCAAAGTGAGGTCGACTGCAGGGATCCTTACGCCTTTGTACTTATCCAGTCTCATATCATCCTAGAAATCAAAGTTCCCAAGAACTCCCCCCAAGCCTACCCCATCATGTCTTTCTTCTATTAAATTAATAACCTCCTCGTGACATAAAATGTAAGAAAAGTTTGCAAACCAAGAAACCCAAGACCACGAAGTGGCAACTTCATCAGTACAAACGAGCCCCGCCTTACCTCTACGATCGCATGATAAGAGAAATCACCTAGGAAGTGGAGAGCCTTATATCAGTAACCCATAAGCGCAT
Organism: Eucalyptus grandis x Eucalyptus urophylla; assembly: GCA_028830015.1. Classification (NCBI taxonomy): domain Eukaryota; kingdom Viridiplantae; phylum Streptophyta; class Magnoliopsida; order Myrtales; family Myrtaceae; genus Eucalyptus; species Eucalyptus grandis x Eucalyptus urophylla. Next base: position 58,214,417 of record CM054200.1, on the reverse strand, counting down.
GTTGAACTAAAGATAGCTGCCCCGGTTCCCCTCATGGTTGTAAAAAAAAAAAAAAAAAACCAATAGATAGACTGCTCAAACGTATCCTGATCCATAAACTATGCTTTTTTTCTTCTTTTTTTTTTTCTAGTCTATCCTACTCTAATTTTCAACTCACTCTCGGACTTTTGTCCAGTTTCTTTGCAAAAAGTAAGAACATCCCCCCTTCCCATGTAGGAAGGGTAGCCACCGGAGCAATCCCTAGCCGTTATAAACTACGAGGTTCAAACGCCATGAAATTAACATATTCCTACAAAAAAAAAAAAAAAAAAAACCAAAAGAAAATCCTAATTTATACGATAGCAGCCGGTCTCCCTCCACTCGATCTCTACATTTGCCACTCCAACTCATTATTTCCCCTCGGAAAAGAAAGAACTTTAAAAATAAAAAAAATTAAATAATAAAAATTAAAAAAAAAAAAAAAAAACCCTACGCGCGAGTTCAAACGATCAAAACCGCTAACGCTCGCCGAACCATCTCATCTCCTCCCACTCTAGAGCAGCAAAAAAAAAATCGAACCGCCTCGAATGCCAAATCGGAAGCACACCCCGCGAGAGAACGGGAACGGAAGATTTACCAGACGGCATCATGTTTCCGTATCAAAGCAGCGCGCTGAATTCGCGGACGACGCTGGCGATCATTCGCGCCTCGAACCGAACGGGCGGGCGATTCTCCCGAGCGGCTCCCGCGCACTCACTCCTCCGGCGAGAGAGGCGGTTGTCAGGGGCTTAAGAAGCAGGGGGGGGCGGAACTGCTGGGCGAGCTGCGGACCGAGCGGGGGCGGTGTTGACTCGGGCCGACGAAGGTCGCGCGCCGTACGGTTTTCGACGTCTTCCCCGGGCCCTTTCGCTTTCATTTCATAATGAGAGCAAATAGGAAACAGGGCTGGCGCCCGGCGGGCCTAAGAACGTTAAAACAAGGAAAGAAATCGCGGGCGAGGATCGAGTGCCAGCGGGCGCACGTGGATGCTTTGAAATCTCGGCGACGTGGCGCCCTCCCGTTGGGTCTCGCACCTTGATATTTTCTTAGGTTACTCCTCCCTAAACTAAAACGGATAGCTTAGCAAAAAAGGATAAAAAAATCGGTAAGCAAGCTTTTCTTCTTCTTCTTCTTTTTTGGGGGGCTGGCATGTAAATTTCCAGCGGGTTTAGTGCCTTCCTTTTACCCGCCAACTTTGACCGAAAACATAAAAAATTTACTCTGCTAAGAGATCTGGATGTGATCTGATGTTGATTGGTTTTAGCTTGACACGATTTATGCTTTACTAATTCTCGTGAGAGGGAGGATCTCCGTCAATTAAACCTTTTTTTCTAGCTGTATTTATTTGAATGATACTTCGTTTGTACTGTTGTGCTGTCCAGCTATTTTTGATGTGATCCTCGATCTTTACTTTTTACGTAGTTTCAAAAGTTAAGAACTGTTGGTGTGAAAGAGAGACTAATTTCGAGCGTGCGTAGCACGGCAAAAGAACACTAATTTCTTTTTTTATGGTTTTGCCCTAAAGAACACTGACAGAAGAAGAGGAGTGAGAAAACAGTTTGAGGATGACATATAAATTTCTACGAGTTTGGTGAGTACCTTTTATTTACACACCAACTTTGACCAAAAACAGAAAAATTATGTTACCAAAGGATCTCGATCTGATCAGATATTGATTAGACTTAATTTGACACAATTTATGCATTGCTGATTCCTGAAAGAGCGATCATCTTCGTTGGCTAAACCCCTTTCTAGTCCCATCCTTATGACTGATACTTCGTTTATACTCGCCAGCCGTCCAATTAGTTTCAATGTGATCACCGACCTCTACCATTTATTGATTTTCGAAAGTCAAGAACTGTTCTGACGAAGATAGAATGATTTCAAGCGTGGCGGGCCAGAACGCTGAATTTCTTTTTCATGGCTTGAAGGGAGAGAAGTCAGTTCTGGGGTGGTCTCGGTCTCCTCTTATTAAGTGCTAAAAATTGAAGGCTTGGGGCCCAGTGAAATAAAAAAATATCGAAGGGGAAAAAAGGGCGTTTACTTTTTTGGCTAATGTAGGATCCATTTCACGACTTGGAGTGCGCATGGCCGTGGCTGTCCCTCCACCATCTTTGTTTTTGACCACGTTTGTCACGATAGGCGTAGGATTCGATAATTGAAGGTAAGGATGTGTCCCTCGGCCCTCGTCGTCCTCTCATTCTCCTCGGTACTTAGGGCACGGAAAAAAAGTCGTTTTGTTCCTGACAACAATTTCAGACTAGATGAATTTCTGAACAACATTTGTATCATCAATGATGTAATCTTATTTGTCTTTTCTTTCTCTTTGCCGATAAAATGCATGGTTTATAATGTGTTGACGCGAGAGGAGCCTTCACCAATAAAATCGGGTGTTTGCATGCTTAAATCGTGCAAAGCTAATTCTCCCTCTTTCTCTTTAAATTTCTATCGGGCTCTTTTATGATGTAAGAACTGATCTAACCCTCAAGACAGTCTTCTTAATGTCCATTCCAAAAAATCTCGCCACAGCGATCAAAATAAATTTTCAAGTTAAAAGAATAACTTTAGATATTATGCTTACTGAAATCTAGCAGGAAGTTCATCTAACTATTGTTGATCGATGCTAGAAAAGATAGACCGTCAAATCTTACCTCCAAGCTAATGCACGAGAATTTTTCTTAGCTACTTTGGAACACGTTTTAGCAAAATGCCATTTTCATCCACAAATAAAGCATTTGTTGCATTTCTTCCTTCTCTTTAGAATTTTGATTTGCGGAGAAAGTTACATCTCTTCCTCCTGAAGATTTGAATTTAATCTCTTTTTACAAAGCATTCATAATTAGCAAGCTTTTGGCAAGCTTTGACAAAAATATTTTGTTCTCAAAAGAAAATTTCATCTAATAGACCTTTTGAAATATTTTCCTAGCAAACGTTCGGGGAAGGCGGCAAAGACAAGCAATAATAATGGTCCGTTAGTTTCACGAAAAATGGGTCATTTCTAGAAAATATTTTTCTAGAAGTCATTTTCTATGAAAATGACAATATTTTCAAGTGTTCGGTTAAAACTTGAAAATGTTTCAGAAAATATTTTCTAAGACTTCACCAGTTAGGCATGTATCACTTACGGACCTATAAATCCATCAAATATGAACTTGTCTTCAAATTCGGGTAAACTTGCTTCATAACTTTGTTCCCTTATTGTCACCAAATGTTCATCTATTCTAAAAAATGTTCATGTGGATTTAAAAAAGAAGCAAAAGATAAAAGAAGCAAAGCATGTACAACCCTAATAAGAATCTTCCAGTTGAGTGGCATATTCTCCCCCCTGTCTCTTTCATGTCTAATAAACAAAAGTAAAAAGAAGTAAAACATGTAAAGCCCTTTGCTTGAGCAATATACAACGGTAGGATATAGTAAATAAAGAAAATGATAAGCAAAAGTATAGAGCACGAGCTCGAGATCGATGAGCTTAAAATTCACCTAGCAACGACCGACGACTAGCTAAGAAAGAAGAAGATGGGAAACAAAGAAAAAAAAAGAAAAAGAAAAAGAAAAGAAAAAAGGAAATTAAAAATAATTCGAATTAAAAAAGAAAAAGAAAATTAAAAAAGTTCGAATATAAAAAGAAAATAAGAAGAAGAAAGGGGAGGAGAAAGTGAGAATTTGTAGAGGTGTGAGATAAAAAAGATCAAGTGAGGAAAATGTTTTTCACTTGATCCGTTCATTTCGCGAAAAATAAGCTATTTCCATAAAATATTTTCCCATAAGTCATTTTCCAAGAAAATGACAATATTTTCTGGTATTCGGCTAAAACCTGAAAATGTTTCGAAAAATATTTTCCGGTGTTCGGTAAATAAAATATTTTTCACTCACCAAATTGGTAAGCGCAAGCATCAAGCTCGAGACGCTCGCACTCACCAGATCGACGAGTTTGAGGTTCACCTGGTGACGGTCGATGACTAGCCAAGAAAGAAGAAAATGAGAAACAAAGAAAATAAAAAAAGAAAAGGAAATTAAAAAATAATTCAAACTAAAAAAGAAAAATAAAATTTAAAATAATTCAAATAAAAGAAGAAAAGAAGAAGAAGAAAGAAGAGGAGGAAGTGATGATTTGTAGTGGAAAACATTTTTCCCCCAATTTAGAAGACTTTTTTCCTTCCATGGAAAACATTTTCCCCTGGGAATTCATTTTCCGTGAAACGAACGTCGAAAAATTTGGAAAACGTTTTCCCGGAAAACATTTTCCGCAAAATGAACGGAGCTTTCAAGAGTGAAAAACATTTTCCCCTAATTTAGAAGATTTTTTTTCCTTTTATGGAAATCATTTTTTCCAAGGAATTCATTTTCTGTGAAACGAATGCCAGAAAATCCGGAAATTATTTTCCACGAAACGAACAGAGCCTAAGAGTTTTTAATTATCATTCCTATTTCAAACCTATTTTTGAATTAAAAATTTGTCCCAAAAATATAAAAATGAAATTGTGCCACCATAATAAATTTCTATTCCGAACATTTTTTTTAAACAAAAAAAGTAGAAAAATAGAATAATTATAATTCTTGCCCTTAGCCCTCCAAGAGGATTTTGGAATAGTTTGAATTGTTCTGTATGCTTCAAAATCAAATCCTAATCATCGCACTTTCGATGAGCGACAAAGCCGATAAAAAAAGGCAATTTATCAACTATCATGACCTCATAACCCTGAAAGGATCACGACAACTTTTTTCTCCATTTTGCTTTTAACATAAAAACAAGAATTCTTGAAAAGCACACGTGGTTCGTGGACCGCATTATTTTTCAATCAGGAAAAGTTAAGACTTCGTGATCCATTGTATTTTTTTGGTAAGGACCATCGGTTTTGTTTACTAGTTCCTTTAGAAAAAAGGAAGGAAAGAAATCGATCCAATCATCCACGGAAACCATCCTAGGCCCTGAGTTGGCTGTTAGCGCACCCAGAAATTAAATAGGAAAAGGACAAATTTTGCACCTTATGCTTCGTGCAACATCCACCACTAAACTAGACACTTTCCATCTCCTAATTCCATCCACAAGCTCCTCACTGTCCTTTCCCCTTCCTCCTTTGCTTCGCTCATGAACCACTCCATTGACTGTCGCTCAACTAATTATCTCCAAGTTCCCCAAAAGCAAAAGGAAGGCTGAATTTCAGAATTTGGAAAGGGTAAGTGGGGATTCGATCAGGGGAGGAATGTCGGATTGGGGCCCCGTCTTCGTGGCCGTGGTGCTGTTCGTGCTGCTGACGCCGGGCCTGCTGTTTCAGCTGCCGGGCCGCCACCAGTTCGTGGAGTTCGGGAATTTCCAGACGAGCGGCGCCTCGATCATGGTCCACTCGCTCCTCTACTTCTGCCTCGTGTGCGTCTTTGTTCTGGCCCTCAAGGTTCACTTGTATCTCGACTAAAACTTGTGCTCCGGCCTTAGGGAAATTCGAAAGTGGCGAGTCATCTCTTTCGCCATTACCATCATCCCCTATTATTTTCGGGCAAAATCGTGTTGCTCTTGCGACAAGACTTGAGCATTGTAATCGATTTCTTTCACATGGGTAATCGATTTCTTTTCTTCTTGGCGATGATTGTGAAGTCAATTTTGGCACGATCCCTTGTCTCCCCACCACATGGTTTTGTTAATCTGCAACTCCCTGATCACGGAGACAATGGCAAGCAAGATTTGAACTGGCTTTGACCGAGTTTGCGCACGTTTAAATGACGATGGGAGAGGTCTGGCTTTAAGTCGGCGGAGAAGTCATCGAAATAGGAATCATACTAATTTGTCGTAATTGACTCTTTGAATCAATTATTGTAGGTGCTTTCTCCAACAAACAAGTCGGCCGTGCATTTTATGTATGATCCACGTGAGATTGCCAGGTTGCTTCTGCATTCAATAAAATGTACGGCATCACCAACTGCACAAGATTTGACCTTTTAAGAAAAATTCTCTTGACATTTTTGTGCTATGTTTTTTTTATTGAAATATGTTTTTATGACCAAAGTATATATTGCATTAACTAGTGGAATCCGCGGCTGATACAGTATCCAACTCGGTAAGGTAATTTTGAAGAATATAGAATTTATATCGAGTCGAGTAAACTTCACTTTGATTTAGCAATAAAAAAGAGGGTGGCATAAGAATACGGTGCTAAAACGGAATGTTGCTGCATCTCAATTGTCATGATTCGAGAAAATACTTTCTTACTACGTGCCAATTATCATGATTCGAGACTCACTTTGAAATTCAGATACTTCCTTGGTACTGTCCTCCTTTTCCTTCTTGTTAATCGATAGGTACTAGATGATTAGACGCAATAATTGAGCGAACTGGGCCCAAAATTAAGGTCTAATGCGCTGTGCACTTTCCCCATGAGCTATGATATCCCTAGAAATGTTAGGACCATGTCGGGTCGAGCTGGGTCAAAAATGGGTCGGGCCAGCATTTTCCAATACAAGGGTGCTGCATGAGCCCACCAGTTTGTCCATGGAATTCTCGGGTCCGGGGGCCATTCTAATCGGGGTTCTTTAGGGTGCGCATGGATTTATTTCTGTGCTTTTTTTGTTCCTGGGAACAGAAACAAAAAAAAGTGTTTCTGTTCCGGGGAACAATTTTTGAACAAAAGAACGCGTTTGGTAACGTTTGGTCCGGGAATAAAAAATGAACAGAAACACGTTTGGTTAAATTTTATTATTTTTTTGTTTCTTTTAATTTTTTAAACATTTATTATTATTTTTTATTTTTTCCTTTCTTTTTATTTTTTCTTTTTTTCGGCCGGTCACCGGCCTCCGGCGACCGGCCGACGGGGCCGGCAGCCTCGCCCAGCCACGGCGAGGCCGAGCCTGGCCGTGGGTGGGCGAGGCTCGGCCTCGCCTTGGCTGGGCGAGCTCGGGCTCGCCCAGATCCGGCGAGGCCGAGCGTCGCCATGGCTGGGCGAGCTCGAGCTCGCCCAGATCCAGCGAGCCCGAGCCTCGCCGGGGGCCGGCGACGCTCGGCGTCGCCCAGCCAAGGCGAGGCTCGGCCTCGCCCGCGCCGGCGACGCTCGGCCTCGCCGGATCTGGGCGAGGCCGAGCCTCGACGGCCGGTCGCCGGCCATGGCCGAGGCCGGCGACCGGCCAAAGAAAAAATAAGAAAAAAAAGAAGAAAAGAAGAAGAGAAGAAGAAGAGAGAGAAGAGTCGTTTTTGTTCTTTTGTTCTTCCGAGAAGTGTTTCTTTTCTGGAGAAACAACTTTTTTTTGTTTCTTTTTTCTGTTCCTATTTCGTTCCAGAAACAAAAAAACAAAAAAGGAACAGAAACGCGTTTAAACGCAACCAAACGCGTTTCTGTTCCTTTTTTGTTCCCGGGCACACTTTCCGTACAAAAGTGTGCCGGAAACGTTTCCATGCACGCCCTTAGATTTCGAATGTCCTGTCCAATCAATTTTTCGCCTAAGCTGATCCATTAGTTTTTGTGACAAGGGCAGATCTTATCATCACTACTTCGTTCCTTTTGGGCTTATGTAGGTAAAGCCTTCACCTTTCGAAGAGAGAGGGCTTCACATTCTCCTCTTAGAAATTGCCCTGTGTCCTGTGTTGATAGGCCAAGGCTCCGGATCTTCTCTCAGATGTTCCAGAATTCCGGACACGAGAACGTGGACCAACCCGTCTGCGGAGGGCTAGGAATCTTTTTCGCTGGTGTTTAGCAATCAACATCGGTTCCTCTTTAGCCCTCTTTTGATAAATGCAACTCTTATCCTTGCCTGAATTTATACCAACTATCAAAACAAATTCAATTTCCAAAAACAATCTAGGAAACACATAAGTCGATACTTTTCTTGTTTTTGACGATTGCTCTCGATCTCTCCATCATTTCATAAAAGACGAGTTCAAACCAGATTGTTTCGCTTTTTCTTAGTTACCAATGGATTTCCTAGATCAGTATTCGCGCATCTCCTTAGCCATGAGCTAGTTCTCAGTTCTTTTACATCGTACTTCATGACAGACTGAGAACACGATCGGACAGAACAAATAAGGATCTCGTTCTTAGGGAAGGAATGGATTCTTTATTACACGCTACATCGTCCTTCGTGAACACGAAGTTCAATAACACGAAGGACGGAGCACGTGATGCAGAGCCAAGCACAAGGCCAGACGCATCACCGACCGCTTGCCAGAAAGATTTCTTCGCCGTCACTGATGCTCGGTCTCACTGATATATTCCTTTCTTCCTCCTCTTGCACTCGGCAAGCTCACACGAACTCTCTTTTCCCTTCTTTTTCCTCCGTATAAAGAAGACAAATCGCAGCAACTAAACTAAGAGAGACCTCTAAAAGTTGCTAGAGGCACCCAATAACGCTCACACAGAGACGCGTGCGCGCGCAGAGAGAGACCGAGAGAGATGGCGGATTGGGGGCCGGTGGTCATAGCGGTGGTGCTGTTCATACTGCTGAGCCCGGGGCTGCTGTTTCAGCTGCCGGGGAAGATGAAGGTGGTGGAGTTCGGGAACATGCAGACGAGCGGGGCCTCCATTCTCGTCCACACCGTCATCTTCTTCTGTCTCATCACCATCTTCCTCATCGCCGTCGGCGTCCACATCTACACCGGATAGTTTTATTTTCTCCTATGACGGTTGTTTCGATTGGTTTGATGTTTTGTTTTGATTCTGTTCCACTTCGTTTGGTTTTTTGTTGGGTTTTTTTGCTTGATTCTAGTCAAGTGTACCTGAGTGACGAAGATGCTATGATAAGATCTGTTCTTTCCAGGTTCCTGCTTTTTCTTCGGCCGATGCCAGAGGGAACGCTAGGGATCTTCTCTTGATAGTTTTCTTTCCTATGCCATCACCCTCTGAATTGTAACTCCCAGACAATATATGACAGTGCACACGTATGACTACTGATTCATTTCTACTTCCATTTTTTCGAGACTTAACAAGCAAAGGGTACTCGCAAAGCCAAGATCCGAGCGTGACGGGTCAAATCAGATGAATTGATCACCGAATGCACCTGATAGTCAAACGGATGTGATGCGGTCATGATTGGTTGTTTGGAATTGATCTAATATTCTACGAGTCGATCCTGATTAGATACCACCTCAAGTTGAAAACTTACCACACATTAAGACCCTTTCATTTTGCTTATTTTTGCCCAGAAATCTAGAGAACCGAATGACACGAAATGATCCTCAGGGTTCCGCTTTTAATATAATTTTGTTGTTAGGACCGCAAACATTTTCAATGATTCCACATGATCACGGATTCCAGATTTGCATCGCTTGTAGCAAGTAGCATAAGAAAGGATTAACATGAACTACATCACCTCTAGTGCTGCCAAAGTCAGCAATGAAAATGACCCGAGCTTTTGTCCAGTTGGGAAAAAGTTCCCAGGCACGACCAAGACCAGGCTAGAGACTGGCGATCAGGATAGAACCGTTCGTCGAATTAAAATGTGGCAGCATCTCATGACGCCAATCCTGCCACAGGAGCTGTCACATAATCCAGTCCAACTTCCGTATCCAGATAAGCGTGAATTTAATGCCATAGAGATGACAGGACAAAGGACGACGATACTGAATTTGAAGACATCTCAGAAACGGACCAACATTCAATGTGTTCTCTCGTTACACTCAAAACGTTGCCCACATTCTTCTGCCCAAAAAATTACCAGCAATAGAACCGCTAGTAAACGGGCATATTCTAACCTAGGCTCAGTCCATGATGGAAGTCGCCATGGAATGACAAACATGGAATTTTGAGATTTGAACTGATCATCGTCAAAGCAATAATAGAAAGGTAAAAGAACGAGGTTATAAAGATGAGAGATACGGATCAAAGTACTATAATTGAAAATGCCGACCTCCCGCAAATTACAAATACATAAACATGGAGGTGTGGGAATAAAAATTTGAAAATGCGAGATACAAAGGAACTGAGTACTAGCTCCCCAGCTATCATCCAAAGCAGGTATCGAACTGTGTATTATCCTCAAAAAGAAGCTTTGACAATACATCATTTCTAAATCTAACTACTTGAAAAGCCATCTCGAAATATATCCGCAGAATCTACAAAGAGAAAGGTATCCACAATTCTGCATCAATACTTGAAAAGCTCTGTAATCTCAATGTCCCTATATATGTTTACTTAAGGCGGTAGTAATTGGCAAAACGACCGAGTTCTGTGCTCTCAATCCTCCGGGACATAATTCGTCCCTCCAGCACATCTCCAAACGGACTTTCCATTCACAATAGCTTCCATGCTGATCATTTCAAATTCACAAAAAGGGACATGTTAGAAAACTAACCATGGACTAGTGCTGCACTCTTCTAAATCATGTAGACACAGGAAACTGGTCGAGATATGAACGAGAAAAGGAAAAGAAGAGCTATTACCACCTGCACATGAAGCTGACCAACAAGTCGAGCACTTTGTGTACCAGTTATATAAAAATTCAAGTACATCAGAAATGTAAAAGGAAAGAAAAGCAAGAAACAAAGGAAAACATCGCTAGACTATGTGGAGTCATTACAAGATGTCCAAAGTCGAATAAAAGAGCACAACACAGATAGTTATAACTTGCACCAGTGAAACTTGTTTTGGCAGCATACTCTGTTACATATATTCAATGCCCAAACGACTAAATGTGAGCAATTCTATCTGACTCGATCAGTTAAATAACCTTTGGCTAAAGCCAATTCTCCCATCTTTCTAGCCAGCCAAATTCTTGACAAACAGAGTCAGAGGGAATGATCACTGACCAGAGCAGAAATTTCTGTGGACAGCTCAAATAAAATCTTTTGGCAATTCTATTAGGTGAAGCAAGCCGATTTCAACTGAAAATTCTCTTTGAGCTTCATCGAATGAAAGCGCATTTTCAATACTTCCGACAGCAGCCAACCATGAGATTCTGAAAACTTGGCTAGAAGCCTGAGAATTAGTCATTTCCCTTTCAAACTTTTATCAAGTCCTACCTACTTAAATTCGATGAATAGGAAAATCAAGGTACAAACACCCAGATGCATATAAGCAGGTTTGACGTCAGCTGGAAGTTGCCCAAAGAATCCTAATCCTAACACAATACCATACGGATGTAGACTCCAAAGAACCCCATACGTTTATCAATACATGACAAGAAATGTTTTGGAGTAATTCTTGTTTGAGTAAATGGTTTATAGTTTCTTGTTGCATTGATCACAAAGTTGAACCAATTACCAGTTAGAAAAAGAATTTACAGCAAGTGTTGAATCAGGAATCTACTTATCAAAATGTGCAAGTAGAAACTTCACTGTCGACATAAGAGCGATGGCAAAGTCAAACCAGTGAAAGTCCAGAAAAGAATATAGAAAATATTTTGTAGAAAACGTAATCAAACTAAGATTCCATAATATCATTGATATATGAATCATCGCAGCAAGTACACAAATGCTCATCATCCAATTTCCAAAACTTTCCAAACTTGAATTTACAAGCCAATGCCACATCGGTCCTTATTTCATCAAAAAGGCCATGCGTCAAAGTTGCAAAGAGCAACCTATGACAGTGCCTAACTATACGGAAATTGAACATGTCAGGGGAGAGACACTACAGAAAAGACACTTCTTTTCCGAATTTTCTCATTATCAATTGAGCATAACTAATTCAAGCAACTGGAAATACACGACCCAAGGTTCGCATCAATACAAGTTCTTCACAGAGAGATCCCAAAGAGCCCAAAAACAAAAACAAGAAAAATTGTCAACAGCAGCATTAGGAACCCAAAAATCCATAGATAAGTTATCTCAATTTCATTGAAAACCTAATTCAAGAGTTGCAAATTAGCCTCCTAATCATAGGTTGCTCCCCTGCTTTCCTTTTTGCTATGAATAACCTAAATGAACAAGCTCTTGGACGAATAAAAAGCTTAACACTAACATCAATACAAGCTACCGCCAGATCAAATAGAACGAATAAGCAACAAATCTATCAACGGCCATCTGAAATTTAAGAACCAGCGACAAATTCAACCCCCAACAAGCGGATACAAGGTCAAACGAAACAGCAGAAGAAGGGACGGAGGGAATTTCTTACACGGAATCTCCTTCCGCGGCGTCGGCGGGCCGGTGGCGTAGCAAAGGATCGACCGCCCCAACACCGAGAGGCTCGAGACGATCCCGGCCACGTACAGGAACATCACCAGCCCGAGCACCCACGGCATCAGCATGAAGCCGATGAAGAAGGTGACCGATCCGCACAGCATCAGGGCCAGCGATATCCCCAGCATCAGCGACGCGAACCCCGCCGGCGTGATCTGGGCCGCCGCCGCCGCCACCGCCGCCGACGACCTCCTCGACGACGACGACGCCGCCGCCGGGGACTGGTCGGGGAACGGGGGCGGCGCCGGGGGCGACCGCAGCAGGTTCAGAACGAGGGCGGAGAGCTCGTAGAAGGGCCGAGACTGGTGGTCCTGTTGCTGCTGCCTCCTCATCATCTTCAACCTCTTCCCCCCTCTTCCTCCTCCTTCCTTCGGCCCCCCTCGTCGGAGAAAAATCCGATCGGAAATCGGAATAAAAAGAAAAATTTAACCCCCCGAACGTCGCCGATCGGATAAAATCCACTCCCGAATTTCGCCAAAAACGAGGCAAGCGGATAAAGGCGGGCGCTTTATCTACGCAGGTACGGGTTTGATTCCAAGTTGTCGATAAATTTTCTCGGCAAAATGGGCGAGTCGTTATGCGCAGAGGAGCTCTGGATTACTATTTTCTCGGGAAAATAGAAAAGGAAAAAGAAACTGAGGATTTGGGAATTCTACGGGGATGGAAAGGGACGCGGCGACGCAATCGTTTCTGGACGAAGGAGGATTTTGGGGCAAAAGCGCGCGACGTAATCCGCTTAATTTATCCTTTTTTTCCCCCGAAATTCTCGTTGGGATTTAAATATTCTTTCTTTTGGTCAGGATTGGGTTTGCATAATTCATCATCAAGTGGATTAGAAAATATTAGATTTTTGAGGAAAAAGAAAATGGAGATCTTGTGCTTTATCCGTAAGCAACCGACGGATTAAAAGGCGGGGCGACACGTCATCGATCGGCGGGTTTTTTGGGCGGGGCGCGCGTGAGGGGGCACGCGCTTCGGACGGAGGTGAGGCCCCATTGGGTGGTGGTTGGGGTGGGGGGTGGGGCCCAGATGACGACGTGGGGGACCTTATCCTCTCGGCGGGCCGATGACGGCCGCATGTTTTGCTGCTCCCCTGCGGAGGCGGTGGTTTAAGCTGCGGGGCGCGTGGGTGGCGGCGACTGGTCAAGCGGTTGACGGTGCTTTTGTATTTGTTTTGGCCCCCACGATTTTAGGATAAGGCTCTGAATAGCGGGGAGCTCGCTAACTTTCGGGCGGCGCGTGGGGGCTTTTTGGGCCTTCCCGTCTACAATGATTCCCCTTTGGGCCCGCCGGGCCCAATGGGCCCATCGTTATGGGGCTGCGGCAAAGCCCACTGGCTGAGACTCAACACAAGTGGTCTCCGTGCCATCAATTTTTTTTGGTCAGAACCGTCGTTGTGGCGGCGCTAACTTTGATCTGTGTACTTTATGTCGTAAGAGATATTGTGGTCTACAAATAAATATCCTGTGAACATTATTGAACAAATTATCTTTTTTTTTTTTTTTGGTGACCCAAGAAACCCCGCACGACCAGCAGCCGGAGGTAAACTACTTGGGGGCGACACATGCTAGCCACCACACACGTGCTACCGGGTAAGTCACCAAGAGACTCAAAGCTAGCCTACCCAGCTGAGCCACCGTGGGGTGGTACAAATTATCTTCTTTTTGCCTAGATATCAAGCAAAAATGCCAACTACGCGTGGCTACGAATTAAAAGTTCGTTGGAAATTATAAAAATGGTCCCCCTATAACTATCCCTATCTAATTATGGTCTAAGATTCAGTGCCTATACTAAGTCTTGATTTTCGAATTAAATTTCATATTTCGCTCCACGCAGACACCTCGTGTCGATTTCTCATACTTAGTGTTTTTGGTCCGCAAGTATGACTTTCTGAAAAAAAATTTAATCATAGAGAAACAAAAATATAGTTGCTAACGTTAGTAGCATATGTCGAATGCGTCGATGGAGTTTTTAACTAACAGAAATATTACGCAAATCGAACCTGGGTAGGTCCTTAAACTGCCTCACCCTGAATGTGTTTTCCAGGGTACCTCTTCCCCCACTTGGGTGGAAGTTGGAACGCGGGATGATGCCCTCATTGGGCTCTCCGGCCACGGCACCTCTAGCGCCGGGATCCCACCTGGAGGGAGGTCAATGTCTTCTCCTAATATACTAGGCAGATATACCCCCAATGAAGGGTCCGGAAGGGGATGGCATCCCCTTCCGGATGGCCGGCTCGGCCAAGCCTTGTCACTGGCAATGGTTCCTTGCGAAAGATGGGAACCAAAAACCCTAGACCTTCTCTTGGGTCCTGGGGTTGCAGAAGGGTCGAGCTCGGTTCCATCCACCGCCAGGAGAGAAGAAAAAGAAAAAGCTTAATGTATGACATAAAGTGAGTTCAAGCTTTAGGCAGGCCACGAAGGACTAGAGGATTGATCGAGCGGGGTGGATGATCCACCTGGCAACGAATCAGGACGTACGACGACCTCTCGGTGTGTGCAGCAAAAGAATTTGGTGGACGGTAACTTTTATGACTTGACGTAATTAATATTCGGGTTGCGCTGTACCGTTTGTAGAGAAGCCGGCTTCTAAGTTAAGATAGATTCAAGATTATCCAATGCCGATTTTATAATTCAGGTAATTGATAAGTCTAGACCTATGACGGGAAAACAGAGCTCGATGTACGAAAGTTGATGATCATTTTATATGTAGTCTGTAAATACGAGGAAAAATCTTATTTTTTAAGTTAATTTTTGAGACGAGAGAGGTCAAAAATCATAAACACGTCAAGTATATTCATTTTAGGGCATGTGAGCTGTAGGGATTTTAATTTGTGCATGGTCTACGTGGTAAAGAGCAATTATTTCATAGATTAAATTAGCCGACTCCATCTCCAGAATCTATGAAAACCATAGGGTGCTACGTTATACCGTAATGCAGCATGGCAATCAGTGCTGTTTATCGCATCAGTTATGAATTTTGTTTATTGAATATGTTTGCTGTCACCTTCGCAAAGTGGACACCTGCTTTGCATGAATCAGCAGCCTAGAACACGCTTTCCACCTCTCGAAGGAAGTCTCTCTGCTTTAGGACAATACTCATCGCCACTCATCATCGTACGTCCTATCGTCTCAACTCTCCTCTCTTTTCGCCCTTTCTGCTCCTTAAAAGCACTTGTCACGCTCCATTGCTGCGATCTTAAGCTCCCGATCTCTCCGATAGGGGCTGCGGAGCGAGCTTCTCGCGCCGAAGCATGTTGATCTCTCGGTGCTGCATTTCGAGAGCTCTTCCTCTCTCTCTCACACTTGCCTTCGTCCTTCGTTCGTGCTATAGTAGTTTGATATCTCTGCTTTACTTTTTGTAGGAACTCCTTCTAGCTCATCTTGCCTTCCATGATCGAAGTTATATTCGTCCCGTCCAAGAGGGAGATCTCTTCAACGATCTAAAGAAGATGAACCGGTTGTTCTCTCTTTTGCAGCAATTGTTCGATGCTCGTGTTCGATCAAATTCGCGCGTCACCAGCACGGTTGCGATGTGCGATTACTTGACAGGTCAGTGTTTATAATTGTGAACGCTGGTGCGCTTCCTCTGCTTTTGCATGCGGTCTGATGCAGTTCGATCCGATAGATCATTGACGGTATGGCACTTTCCCGCTTTTATGGTTTGTATCTCTCTCCCACCGAAGCAGCTAACATCAATATATTCTTTTTCCATGAGTCTCGTGATATAGCTGGTAGCCATTGGCATGTCCTTACATATGATGATTCCATGTGTGCACCAAGAAATAGAGCAAACCAAATTCATGGGTGTTCCCAGAACATGTAAAGCCCAACTCACACGAATTGCTAGATAAGATGCGTCCATTCATGCATGTAAGCCGAAGCATGCAGTACTTGCTTCCTAGCTATGTACATACCTTCTTTACCTTCTGGTATCCTCTAGGCTTTCTATATAAGGCTTGTCCTCTTGCCATTTGAATATAAAAGGCAAGATGGATCATAGTAACACTCCTTGGCATTAAACAGACATTGAGGACAACATGGATCTGCCCGGTGTTGATGGCAGACATCTATGCAATATACCCTAGTTGAAGCTCTCTTACCTTTGCCTCGGACTAGTCTGGAATCTGTTCTGCTGAAATAAGGCATGTTGACTTATGTCTTACATGTACCCTCCTGTACTAAGGGGATTTCCGTTCTCAATTCTGCTAACTGGTCACTGACTCTTACTGTCCTGGTTGATGTGAAGTTCAGTGAGAATCTCTTATTAGTCCACGTTACCGTTTCATTGTGCCCACCATAGATAATAAAGCAAAGAGAGTGTGTCAACTAGGTCATAAAGTCCATAAAGACGACAAGGTTTGATCTTGCATGATAACTGTACTAAGCCAAGATCATATTCGATCACAAGTGGATCGCAGCAGGTCAAGGTAGATTCTGTCAGTAACTGCACAACCATTTTCCGCCACTATTGGAGTAAGTGGAGAGTAGCCGGTCGAGGATGATGCACTGCCGTGTTCATTTCGGTAATCCCCAGAGGAACCTTATTGACATTATCATCGTAGCTCACCAGGGAAGCAATCTGCAAGCCATGAACAGCATTAAGGTCTTTGCAAAGATCCTGCAAAACCACTCGCTTGTTGTGAAGCAAGTCCAAGAGTCATCTTACCTCCTTCTTCAGAGACTCACGCTCCTCTCTCATCATCTTTTCCTGTTCAGAAGATTAGATCAGAATATTCACAAGTATCTGTCAAAAATCATGTTTCTTGCATTCTGCGGGTTTACATGGCAAAGAAACGCATAAATCAGGTTTGTGAAGAGCCATGCTTCAATTCTTGTCCCTCCCTGAATTAATAGTTTAACTCCACTTTAAAGCCAGTGGCACCCCATGTAAACTTCATCAGGCTGCTTTCTCAAGTGACAGTGATGCAACTTGCTCTCTGTTTCTATAGCAGTTCTTCCTAGCACATCCTCTGTTCTTATTTTATTAGTTCAGGGTTAACTTGCTAGTTGTGTTTTAACTGGCCTATTTTCCTTCCTGCTGGACCCTTAACTCGAATAGTTGAATCCATCAGCAAATATTTCTATTCGATTAAAGCTCTTTAGAAAAAGTAAAATCAAACACCCAGAGTTGTTAAGATGAAATTCTCAAACTCCTTTTCTCATCCACATACTCTTGAAAGTTGCTAATGACTTTCTCTGTGAGCCCTGGGAAATCAAGGCCCGCTAGCTGGACGAGCATATCATATCTGTTCTGGAATGCTGAATAACATTTTTCAAGGTACTGACTACACAAGGGTAAAGGAAATGAAGAATCTATGTTTATTGAAGACCCACTTCGTAGCTCTGAAAAAAAAAACAACAACAAAATGGCAATGAAGAAGCCAAAGTCATGTTTCTCCAGATTCTAAAACTGCCAATTCTGTTTTTAAAAGTGTGCACACACATTCTTCTGCTCCGTGTTTGTGGAACTAGGCCCCTGGATGTCTATATTGTGATGGAAATTCCAGTCCGACTAAGGTAAACAGGAACAATATTGCTGATCAGTGAATTATTGACTGGTAATCAACAGCGTCTCTAATGGGTTTATACCAGGTAGTGGACAACTGGAAATGTGAAAATTTATGTGAGACAGAACAGCTGCAGCACGGAGATTATCTGGGGGAATATTGGTGCAAATGGGTATGAGTGTTGCGAAAACCCATTATGGACAGGTCGGTAGTTTTACTATGATTTGTGGCTGTGAAACAAATTACTCAGTCCATTGTTGGCAAGTATCATAATAATTCGGTACATGCTGTAGCATAGACGCAGAGATTAAATGCTACTTATCGGCAGCATACATGTTGTAATTCTAATCCAAGAAATAAGAGACTGTTTCATACCTGTTCCTGCAAGGTAGTTTTGAACTCCAACATTAGTTTTGTCTGCAGGAAGTAATAATCAGTTTGAAATGTGCATAAAGATTTCAGCAGGAGATTGCATGAAATAAAAAACTTTACTTTGCAGATGGGATGGATTATATATGAACGAAGTCATTTAAGACTTCGCCAGGAATTGAAGTTTATGCAGACACAGAGATAATCAGTAGAATGGATGGCTAGTAACTTTTATCTCAACTAGGAAACAGCAGTATTTTTCTAGAACATGAATCTGTTCATCAGATTACAGAAGTGCATCTGAAATCAGCTTTTCGTACCTACACATGATACTTTTTTCTAGAAGCATGCGACTGCTATTGTGAAGTCACTCAACAAGGTTCAGAATTGTAAAAGAGTAACTAAATTTTTAATTGTTTTTCCCCTTTTTGATAAGAAAGACCGTCAGCCTGAGCTCACAGGAGATGAGGGACACAAGTGAACGTGGATGCAGAGCCAACACGGCAAAAGGAAAAGAGCCAGAGTTATATGCCACCTCACTTGTGGAAACCCATCAAATGTGGGCCTGGGCCACAACAATGCCTTCTTTAATCTTTGAGTGATTCAAAAAAAGAAGACAAAATCAGTAATATGAGAGTGAGAACTACTGCAAGGCATATGACTAGTAACATAAAAAATTAGCAGGGACAAACAATCCTAGTCCATGCAATCCACTGATCAGCATCCAACATAAAGTGGTACAGCATATTGATCTCAAAGCTTTGATCATTTGTACTCATCTTCTTTGGCTTTGGTTTCATTTAATCTTAAAGTTGAGGCAATCAGCACTGGCTATTGGCAGACAATTCTCTGAGAAAATTTTCAGATGCAGGATCTGAGGTCTCTCTGCAAACGACAGCTAGGGAAAAAAAAGCCAGTGAAATACAGGAAAATTGAACTCCCTTTCGTAAAGGCCACGTGTAGAGATCACTTAATCATCATCTATAATTGGTCAAATCCAATGATCGCGCAGAAGGCAAAAGGAGACAAAAATGACATCAAAAAAAGGATTCTTCTGTCTGGATAAATTGCCAATTCTGTATGTCTCAACTTTAGTCCCTGAAATAAATCTGATCCAAACAGAATTATAAATCTGAATTGGACTTGTGATTTGACATCCGAACAAGCAAATTGAAATTTCACATTGAATTTGGATTCTTAGTTTGAGTAAGTTTCCTAATTTGAGTTGGTAAGTCACATTTGAACATGTAAAAATAGAAATTTACTTATTACACAGACCAAACAATAGAAGTGTTAAGATTTTCTCTTTGTGAGTTTTGTGAGTGAGTTATCTATGAGAAATTGGGAGATAACAATTACTGATTTGTTTTTCATGTAATCTAAAGAAAAGGAACACTTGAGGGAGGATAGTGATTATGTAATTCTCTAGATTCGTAGTGAAATTCTTTGTGGATGGCTTGGCTCTCTCGTGGAGTAGGTACCAACATTCGGACCAAATCACGTAAATCCCTATTGTCTTTATCATTTCTCATTGATTTCTCTGATAATTTCTTCTTCCCACGTTAGATTTGAATTACATAATTTATTAAGTTCCACGTTACTTCACAACAATCGGTATAAGAAGAATGCTTAGTGTTTCTAGGGTTGATTTGGAGCTTGGGCTATTTGATTATTATTTAAAAATATTGGGTTTACAATTACATATGAAGCAAGAATTGAGAATAGGAGGGACAATTATAATTGTGGACCATTAAGATCCATACGATGCTCATAACCAAAGGTTTGGCAAAGGCTTCGATTGCAAGGAAAAGTGCTAGAAATGATGAAAGAGGCCAATATGGTAGATTTGATGGAAAAGGTGAAGAGTACAATCTTGTTGAATCTATCAGATGAGATGTTAATTGAAGTGGCCAATGAGATATGATGCTATGATTGTGGGTAAACTTTAGCCACTTTATCAAGGGTTTGAATAATTGCTTGTACATGCTTTAAATGATGTTTTAATTCTAGGTGGTTGAACAAACAAATATCAAAACCCATTTAGGTGAGTTCAACAAACTCATAATGGACATGAAGAATTGCAATGAGGCCTTGCCTGATGAGAAACAAGGTATAATATTGTTAGTGTCTCCTAGATTCTTTTGAGCACTTCACCAATTCATTATCATGGGGCCACACTAAATTATCTTGGAAGATGTAAAGTCCACTTTGTTTTCTTAGAGGTGGCAAAAGAAGTTATGAGAAGATATGGTTGGGTAATATTTGACACAAAGTTTATTTTCGAAAGTAGAGATGACACGATGTTATTACTACCATGAGGTGGGGCACTATAGGAGAAATTATTTGATGTATAAGGGCAAAATAGTTGAGGTGAAATTTGTGGCGAGGTAAATATTGTTATTTGATGTATAATAGGTTTAATGATGCTAATGATGCATTAGCAATCACCACAAGTTCATAAGAGGATGATTCGATGATTGATTTTGAAAGTTCTCATCATGTGGCTTCCTATAGACATAAATTTTCTACCTCTCACCACATGAATTATTGAGGTTGTCTCACATTGGTTATGGAAGACACTGATGACTGATTAATAAGTATGAAGAAAAGCTTCACCTTTTGAGCCAACTTTTGGGATGAAAGGTCTAAGATCACCCAACGCTTATATCAAAGCCTAGGTTACCAACAAATATGACTCAATGGTTACTCAAAGAGGGTTGTTGCGGCTCTGACTTAAGCCCGATATGTTAAAGGGAGATTGTTAGGGTTATCACACATGGATTGTGGAAGGGGCAAGTAATTAGTTTAAAAGTGTAAGGGAAAACTTTACCCTTTGAGTTAGCTTTTGGGATGAGAAAAGCCCAAGACCACCCACTATTAGTATCAGAGCTATGATTGCCAACAAGTTTGGAAGCAACAGTCCAACTAGAGAGTTACGGGTTGTTATGTCTTTGACCTCTATGTGTGAGGAGGAAATAGCTTTTCGCATGAGGGAGTGTGAGGAGGTCCAAGACCATCTAATACTAATATCAGAGTTTGGATTGCCATTAAGTTTGGATCCAATAGTCACATAAGAGAGTTGTGAATAAGTTTGGACCAAATAGTCACATAGGAGAGTTACAAATTGTTGTGGCTCTAATCTATGCTTGATATATGAGGGTGAGAGAGGCCTACCCAACACTAGTATTAGAGTTCAAATTGCTAATAAGTTTAGACCCAACAATTACTTAGGAGAGTTACTGGTCTCAAAGCTTAGAATGCCAAAAAGTTTGGACCCAATAATCACATGGAGAGTTATGAATTGTTGCGGTTCCGATCTAAGCTCGATGTGTGAAGGGAAGATTATAGAGGTTATCCCGTATTAGTTGTTCGATTTATAAGTATAAAAGAAAGTTTCATACTTTAAGCTAACTTTTGGACTGAGAGAGGCTCAAGACCACCCGTAAGGCTCTTTTCGGAAACAAATTGCTTGTAAAATAGTAAGGATTGAAATAATTCTTATTAAAATGCACAATGGAGTGGCCTAGCAGAAAAAAAAACATATTTCACTCAATGCTTTTGATGAGTTTGGATACAGATCTTCGCTAAAAGTAGATATTTGAAGCTTCTTCAAGGTGTGCTTACCATGATGATAGGGATGACATGAGACTTTGACAAATGAGTGAAAGAGAAATGATTGTTTTGAGTCAGAGGGTGTTCCTAGGAAGTCACTGAAAAGAGAAGTTTAACTTCCGTGTACACTTCAACATCAATACTCATCAGAGGATGAAGTTTTGCATGGGATTTCATCGAACTTTGGAGATTGTAGGCTGTGTATGCTGAAACTTATAAGGACTCTCTCGAGTTTCGTCTAAGGATGGTGCTAGGTATGTGTTGTTCTTTGTCAATGGCATTTCAAGAAAGTTGGATTAGTCTAACACGAGAGTGAGGTGCTTGGAATTTATATCATAAAAGACGATCGAAATTTACATAGCAAGAAAGATTGTGCCCTTTATAACTGACAAAATTGAAATTCTATTCTCAAGAGTTTATTCGATTTTGCATAAAGAAAGGTATAGTGAAATACTCGACATCAACACACTACAATTTAATGGAGTCATAGAACTGATAAACAATATTATATATCAGCGAGAGCTTGCTCTTACTATTCAATGCACCACCAGGTAAAGATGGGCTGAAGTAGTGAATTCAGCTTATTAGTTAGTGAACAAATCACCATCACTAGCAATTTGATTGGAAAATTCCCAAGGAAACATGATTGAGTAAGCTTACTAATTACACTAGGCTAAGAGTGTTCGGTGTTGCCCTACCTATGCTCATGTATATAATGGCACAATGGGGTTAAGGGCATGGAGGTACTTGTTCCTAAACTATGTACATGGGATTTGTAGTGGACTAAGGATGATATCACCTAGTTTACATTCAACAGAGAAGTTACTTTTAACAAATTTGCTTTCTTTAATAAGAGTGAAGGGTTGGTATAGAAAAAGTTTGAGGTGTTCAAAAACAAGTGAAGCTTTGGAGAGAGCCAAGAGATGTTCAAGGTGCGGTAGATATGACAATTTCTATAAAGTCGCTTGATTCCATAGCAATTGACGGTTGTTCCAAGGAGTTGATGAACTTTCTAGGTGGTTAGCAGAGATGGCTGAGATAAAGCGATGGTCATATGAAGATAACAAAATTAATAATTTGGGTGTTGTAGAGACAGCTTTAGGTTTGGAGACACAGAGTGAAAACTACCGTAATGTTGTGAGTGACTAGGAGTAATAAGTACACCGCCTTTAGCCTATCATAAATTGTTTAGGCTTGTCACTATGTACTTTGATGGAGGTGGAATGCTTGTCTCATGCTTCACATGCTAGTTGTCCAAGTTATGCCGTGAATAGTACTAGGCTTAATCTTTTAAACGCAGGAGAATGTGTTGGCTAATCCAAGTGTGCATGAGGATGTAGTGAAGTGGATCCTCATTCTTGTGAATGACAGATGTGGCAATATGTTGCGAAGGATGCAATTTAGGTAGTGTGGTGATATCTAGTTTATGGACTTAGGTCACGTATGGAGCATGAAGGATGACAGCTATTCCTTGGTTTCTCTTAGATGTGCTTTGACTTAGGAGACGTCATGGTGAGGCATGATGACAATGAAAGGAGCTAAAGAGGCGGTGTGCTCTAATGACTTGATTGGTGATGCTACCTTGGGACGTTGAGTTGATGTGGTGTCCAGTGGAAATCAGAGACATCATTAGAGAAACAAGTACATTGATGACCAAAATTTCTATTTTAGATATAGCATATTAGGAGAGTATGTGATTGTAAAGAAGCTTCCTACGATGAAGAATCTTGCAAACATTTAGACCAAGTTCTTCCTCTAGACAAGTTCGAGGATAGCTTGGGCTTGATTGACATCTATGAAGGTCGAGTACCCGTCCAAAATCAATATAGATGATAAACATTATAACTTGACTACAAGAGCTAAGACGGAAAATTGTTAGATAAGTCTTGAATCTAAGCTCGTGAAAGAAACCCAATACAAATAAAGAGACTTGTGGTTTGATGTCCAGACAAGTGAAAGATTATTGAAATACTTTATATATTGGATTTGGATTTCTAATTTGAGTACATTTTCTAGATTGAGTCGACATGTCACATAAATTTTTACTCAATTGTTACACACGAGCAAACAATAGGAGTGTTGAGTTTCTTTTTGTGAGTTTTCTAAGTAAGTTCTCTTAAGAGATAGTAAGATAACACTTATAGTTTGCTTTAGATGTAATCTAAGATTGAGAAACGTTTAAGTGATTGAAACACTGTAATTCTTTGAATTTATAGTAGATTTCTTTGCGACTAGCTCTTCTGGTACGGTGGCTATCGATACTAGAATTGAATCACATAAATTTCTCGTATCCCTCCTATTTGATTTTTCTAATGATTTCTTCTTTTCGTGTTAGATTGTGCATGATCTGTTAGTTTTTTTGTCATTTCACAACCATTTCCACTACTCATTAGTAATGAATTCAAGATATAGCTCATCTTCATCGACGAAGACCGGTCCCAGGGTTGTCAGTGAGCATTCCCATTTAATTTATGTTGAGTCAATTTCTTTACTCAATTGCACTAAAATTTTGCACCATGTTATCGTTCACTATAAACAAAAGGATAGATAGAATGGCACCTTTCTAGATCTAGTTTGTCTCAGTGCAGAATCTAGTTGCTTCTCTAGTTGTACTAAGTCGGTCACACTCATCTTCTCAATATCTGGCCCTCTCAAGTATCTGAAAAGGAAAGATATTCATGTAAAAACAAACTGAATTCTTTTCATAGAGAGGCGAGCCCATAAATAGGAGTTCAACCTTTGAACTATCTGAACAATCTCAGGATGTGACCAGTAAACCGCATCTTCAGATCCATTTCCCTGTAAATGAGGTAATTTTAGTTGTCAATCACTAGTACAGATGTGTAGGTAATATCTGAATGTTGCTACGTGTTCTAACAAACCTCACTTTTTAGATTTGACTACATAGGTGAAAGAGATGGAGAGTTCCTGTCGTTGGGAGCTTGACATCTAAGTTTACCCTGATTACTTGATACCGACATGGCATAGCTCATGCCTCTACTACACTTGCCAGCGTATAATTCTCGAAATGTCATTTCTAAAAGGTGGAGGAATATGCTTTCATGTCCTCATTTCAAAATGAATTGTTTTATGTAAAGGACAGTAATAGTCTCACCGACGTGCACTGCTTGTAAAAGAACACAATTATACAAAAAAAATTATCAATTGGTCAAGTCTCTGTCTGATTTGAAGTAACTAAAATATAAGGCATGGGAATAAATCTATTTGCTCAGCTATCCTAGATTTCTTTCCTTTGTAAAGTTCTATGTGCTTCTGACAAGTCATCTTGAATTTTGGTTATTTTAGGGGAACACCAAAAACATGCCTCAGTTTTCACTCCATGACCAAAAACATACTCGCGTTTTCAAAATTACAAGTTACATATCTCTGCCTCACTAAATAACTTAATTACCCTTTCTTGTGTAACACACCCTAAAACCTATCCTCGTATCACTTAAAACACCCAAACTCTCAATCCAAATGTATTGCCACTCTCCCCTGCCACCGGCCACCACCTCTGCTGACTCAGACTGCCCACCCAACTCCGCTCGTTGCCATCACGGCTCACTCTCTCTCACATCACCCCTCCACCCGGCCGGAGCCTTGGGTCGGGGTTACCGTTGGTCATAGCAACCCGGATTGAGGTCATGACGCCATAGGCAACCTTGAATTGAGGTCACAACGGTGTGGCTGACCTCAATGAGGTCGCCCATGGGATTGGTGACATTGATCCGAGGTCACCGTGCCATTGGCAACCTCCAATTGAGTCCCCTAGGCGAGATGTGATTCCAGTGAGAGAGGTTCGGGGCGAAAGTCGGGCTCAACGGTGATGCTTGCCTAGCGGCTTCGTGGTGGCATCGAAGGGAATCTAGGTGACTGGCCAGAGAGGTTGGAGGCGGGTGGCATCAATGTTGTCTAAGCTACGATTTTAATAAAGTGCTTTGTTGGTTAGTTAGGATTTGGATGTGGGTTGGTGCGAGAAAAGGGTAGGGGCATTTTGGGAAAAAATAAAAATGTTGTACATAAGTGCGCAAATTTGCTGAGTTGAAGTAGGAAACGTGTAGTTTATAAGGTGAGGTTTGTTTCTGGTCATGGATGGACAACTCAGGCATGTTTTTAGTATTTTCCCTCGTACTGACAATCTTGTAAGGTGCATAAATTTTGCTGAGTTGAAGAAGTAAACTTGTAGTTCTAAAAGTCGAGGTGTGTTTTCGGTCATGGATGGAAAACCGAGGCATGGCTTTCCTAATTTCCCTTATTTTTTTGATGATATGTGTCGATGACCACTTCTCGTTGCTTTTAACAAATCTTACATACCTCAACCGTTTTGGCATCTTTGGAGGTCTCTGCTTCTCCCAAATAGTTCTGATATCGCTCGAGGACTTCGGTAAAGCTACAATAGCAGGGTACTTTGTCAGAAATATCAGGAAATATGTTTAACATGTAAAGAAATACAACATAAATGGCACGAGATTGGAAGAAAAATTTCAGAGACTTCACGTGCAGGTTGCTAGAGAAAAATGATAAATACAAACGAAATTTGGCTGTGTTCAATGTCAGAGGCAATTTATGCCGTGTTCTATATTTCTGAATTTATTAAGCTCTTGAGTGATTCACATAATGAAAATGGCTTGCAACTTGTACTCAAAAGTATCACTAACTTAATTTAAGTAGCTAGCTTGATTTTGCGTCATAATTGCTAGAAATATATTTAGGAGATTTTATTTATTTTTATTAATTGGTCCTGATTTATTGTAATTAATATTTTACTATTTTAGATAGTCATCTTATAAAACTTATAAATAAGCTCGCTAATTCATTTGGTAATATATAGAATATCACATTTCTCTGTCGTCACAATTCTTAACTTAGTTTTTGAGAAAGCACACATTGAATCTATTTCATAGTAACGCCAACTGCATCGGTCATGTTTCTCCACAGTTGTAATCATGATGCCAGCCGTATTGGCCAGGTCACTCTTGTTCTCTATCGAATCATCAATTGTAGTTGTTGTTTGAGACTCTTTCGCTTTAGAAAACAAACATTACCACTAGACTCACCACCCTCAGACGAGTTAGATCCTAAAATTTCATTGCACACAACCGATGAACACCACTTCACACATCCCCGCCTCTCTTATCTATGTTTCAATGCTATTCCAACACATTTTGGTGGTTTTCTTTCAATAAAACGAACACCACCGCTAGAATCCCCACCGTCGGACAAGCTAGCCACCCATATTTCACCGCCAAAACCCGCTGCATGCACCCATACGCGTTGCCAAAAGCCACTATGCTCGACATCCATCCTCCAAGCGCTCCTCCCGCATGCTAACTTCATCCACCGCCTTACGCCACCGGCCATCAATCGGAGTTGACTTCGAGCGTTGATCAGCGTTGACCAATAATTCAATCAAAACAAATCGGTTTCGAGGCACTTTCTGAACAAGTCAACAACTTTTTGATCGATTCTTGGCAATCTTAGGCTAGTTCCCAGAATTTCCACATGTAAAGTCAATTTTCGGTTCTTCAAATACCAGTTTCTCCGCAGTTTTTGTCTAACCTACTATGTTGAAACAAGTAAAATGTGTATTATGGATAAATTAGAAGTTTTGATGTCCAACTACCATCGACTATGTCCTAAGCAACTTATAAGACAGCCAATTGACCTCCAAATTGCGGTATACATGCAATTGCAACTGCCACTGCTGCTATTGCAAAGGCTTCCATTAATAGATTGTCTGTCACTCTCTTATTAAAGGATTTTCATTCCTTTCTTCTAACCAATAGACTTGCAACTAGAGTATAGGAAAAAGCTTCTCTTTCATAATTGGGGGGGGGGGGGGGGGGGGGGGGGGGGGTGGTTCAAGAAGGATCTGATCAACATGGGAGGTGTGCAGTTATCTTGCGACTTCTTAGCTACTATGCAAGTCCGTCCTCCGATCGATTCCAACAGTCTTTCATTCACCTTCTCTTCTTGACATGATCCAAGTGTTCAAGCTAGCAAATCAAATTAGGGGTTTAAATGGGAGATGGTATCGTAGTGATGATTGACTTACCTAAGTTTTTACTAGTCATCATCGGTGTACCAATTGTTTTGTCCTTGTTCTTGGCTTTCCCGGCTTATCTCCATGCCTTCCATGAGAATTTTGTTTCATTTATTATGTCTATCACTCAACATACTTCTCATTTGTCACTTTTTAACTCCATTTGCTACAATCATATGACTTCATATTCTAATTTGTTTCAGTCAAAAACTTCACTTCACACGCCTTTACCATTAACACAATCGATAATTTACAAATGAGAGTCAGTCATGCAAAAAACATTTCAACATCTGTATTATCCATGCCTAACAATCCCATACCGTCTCCTAAATTTGATTTCAATATAACAATTATGTAAACTTGGCTTTCATGTTTACTTCTCCCATGGTTGTCATGTGCAAAATCCATGGACAGAGTAGACTATAGGGACAAGCCGTAGAGTGGGATACCAATTTGAATTCATCTCCTTGAATACTCCTAGCTCTTTTGCTTATTGTGCTGCCAAAGCTTTGCATTCTCAGTGAGGTCATTATTTTTCCTCTATATTAAGACATTTGATTTCAAGTCATCATTTAGCTCTACTTTGTCAATTGGGAAAACACAATGTCTTGCCATTTGATCTTAGTGAATCTGCCTTTCATGCTCCTTTTAATCTCAATTCACTTTGATATCTGAGGACCATCTTCCACCCCTACCACGGAAGGCTCTCGCTATTTTATAATCTTTGTGAATAATCATTCTCATTATACACGATTTTTATCTTCTAAAAAATTGATCTAAATTTACTCACATCTATCGTGATTAAAACATAATTTTCTCAAGATATAAAGGTTTTTCATAACAATAATGCCATGAATATAGAGATATTGAATTTCTTAGAATTTTCTTCCAAAATGGAACTATAGTTCATTGTTCTTAATCAAGAACTTCCCAACAAAATGATTGAGTAGCATGTAAATAATTATATTTTGGATGTTACACCCACTCTTCTAGTCTTTGCTTCTTGTTTGGAACAATTTTCGAGAGAGGCTTGTCTTACTGCTAAATATAATATCAGCTGTACCCATCAATAACATTTCTCCTCATGAACATTTGTGTGGTAGTGTCCACAATTACAGTCTTCTGCAAGTCTTTGATGGTGCTTGTTTTATAAATCTTCTTTGACATGAACGCACAAAGTTAGTACCTCATGCCTTTTTACATTGCTTCTTTAAGTATGACCTGAGCACAAAAAGTATAGATGTAAGGATCCTATCTCTAATTGCCTTCATGTGTCCCACCATGTTACCTATTGGGAACACAAGATATTTTCATCTTTCAATCCCTACAATCATCGACTCATGTTCCCTTCTTCACCAACAATTCAGTAGATTATATCACACCTCTGTTCACTTGTGAATCTTCCTCTCTAAAACTACCTTCTTCCTCTAATCTTGATGTAGGTCCTACAAGCATACTACCTTGTTCTAACATGTCTACTCCATCCATGGTTCTTCACTGACCAACATTATTGTTCCACTAGAATAAGTCAACCTTCTATTTCACTGCACAACTACCATTGGTACTTTACCATTGCTTTTCTTTCCGTACCTCGCACATAGAGAAGCTAGTACTTATTTTATCGGGCAAAAAGCAATAGCATATGAGTTGTAGGCCTTAAACAAATCTCATATATGGGTTTTGGTTGATTTGCTTCTCGATGTGTCCATATAGGATGTAATTAGGTATATGATATTAAAATAAAGGCATATGGTAATATGGACCATTACAAAACTCAAATAGTGGCAGAAGGCATTACTCAAGAATATAGAGTTCACTATGAAAAGACTTGCTCCTGTTGCACACCTTTATTCTATCCATAGTTTTCCCATTGTTGTCGCAATCAAGCTTTCATGTCTGTTCTAAATGGATCTTAAAAAAGCTTTTATGAATAGCGATTTACTGATACTCATCCTTCTAGCAAAGTATGTCAATTACATAGAGCATTATATAACCTCAAACAAGCTCCTCAATCATGGTTTCTAAGCTTAGCTCCACCATGGAGTTTTTGGGTGTCAATTTCAATTCTTAAAACCATGCTCTTTTTGTTCAATTCACATTTCGTGGGTATATGCTGCTCTTATATGTGGACAATATAGTTATTATTGGCGATGATCATATTTAAAATTCAAGTAGTATCTCATTCATCTTTCACAAGCCAAATATGCCAGTAATCTTGTCTCTCAAGCCCAAATCACTAACAAAAATGTCATTACAATTCCTATTGAGACCAATGCCAAATTTAATTCCACGGATGGGGCTCCTCTTTCAAACCCTACACCCTATTGGCAGCTAGTCGGCAGTCTCATATATCTCACTGTTTCTCGACCTAAAATTGCCTATACCATACATATTATTAATTTGAACATGATTGCACCTTGTACAAGTCATTTTGTTGTGGTCCTTTGAATTCTTCACTTTAATAGGGATATTATTTCATGGCCCTCACTTTTTTGCTCGTTCTACTTCGGAGTTGACAGTTTATTTTGCTGTGGACTGGGCTGATAACTTTCAAGATCGTCACTTCACTATGGGCCATTGTTTCTTTTTTGGTACCTCATTTGTCTCATGAAGTACTAAAAAACAGGCCCTATCCCTCACTCTAGTACAAATGCAGAATATCGAACTCTTGTTGATACGATATGAGAATTACTAGAAGATATGAGACCGCGCCAGTGTAGTGGAATAGTCATTCATTGCAATAACCGAAGTGCTATCCCAAATAGCACATATCGATTCCGTAAATGCATCAAGAGCATTGAAGTAAACTGTCGCTTCACCCGATAACATATTCTCCATGGCACTATTTGACTTGTCTCTACTTCATCTGCTGAACAGATTGTTGATGTCTTCACCAAAATACATTTACTTGGGCATTTTTGGGATCTTTCCTCCAAACTTAAGTTGACTCTTTGAAATCACTTTAAGTTTGCAGGGATGTTAGAAATATATTTAAGAGATTTCGTATATTTCCCTTAATTGGTCCCAATTAATTTTAATTGATAATATGTCACTTTAGATAGTCATTCCGTAGAGCCTATAAATAGGCTTGTGGACTCTACATTTGATAATGCACAGAATATTGCATTTTTCCGTCATCACAATTGCCAATTGTACTTTTCACTCCTAAACTTCCTAGCATTTAGTTAGTCACGTGTGTTCAAAAGATTCCTAATGAATCTTTTGAACACGAGGTTCTTGACAAAGTCAAATTGACTTCCATGGCATCAGTTCTTTCGTAGTTGACCATTGCGGAGTTCTCTTACACGACGAAAGTACCGCTCGCTGTAACATGAGATAACAAGCCACCTTTCTTGTCGCTTAAATCTCGAGATTCGTTATTGCATGACGCTTCCATTCCTCCCCCCGGTTTGAAATGACAAGGAAGATAAATACCAAGAGGAGCGAGAAATGACAAGGAATGTCGCGAGTTCCCATGCCGAATAGCGTAAGCGACCGGGTCAGAGGCCTATAATCCACCTAGCCCCGAATTTAAAGCAAAAATTGACCGAGAGAGACAGCAAACACGCACAGTGCATAAAAGATAAGCAGCGAAAAAGGACGAAATCCTGAAAGCGGATAAGCAACGAACCACTAAAAAATCGAATCGTAAGCAAACGAACACGGCAGGTGACGCGTCGGCATCAACCGCCGGAATCGCAGCAGTAGCATCAGCAAAAGCTCGAAAAAAATCGCGGCCGCAGCGCGAGGAGCGACGCCGACCGTGCCGCTCGTCGCAATCGCGAGAGCGCGACAGAGAGACACGGAGAGACAGAGAGAGGGAATCGAAGGGGAGGCGCACCTGTCGCCGCTGCAGAATTCGTAGAGCTTGCCGCGGCTGGAGAAGACGACGAGGGCGACGTCGACGTCGCAGAGCACCGCGAGCTCCCGCGCCTTCTTCATCAGCCCGCCCCGGCGCTTCGAGAAGGTCACCTGCCGGCTGCTCTTGTCGGCGATCCTCCGAATCTCCACCTTCCTCCGCCCCATACGCGGCGGCGGCCGGCCCCGGCGCTCCGAATCGAAGAAGAAAAAGCTCCTCGAGAGAGAGAGCGAGAGTGTGTGCTCGGGCGTGCGGGCGGGCGCGTCGAAGGAAGAAGAGGGGGCCGTGAACTGAAAAGGGGACGCGCGCACGCCAGCCTTCCCTTTCGTTCCGCTGATTCGTCGAAATCTAATTTAATGTCGAGTTGGTCGATTCAACGATTAAATAATCCCGGAAATTAGGTGCGTCGACACGTGTCGTGCCCTGGGACGCCTCCGAGATGCTGCTCTTCTTTTTCTTTTTGCCTTTTGTTTTTTCCTCTCCGCTTTTTCTAGGATTTGCCGTCACCGCTCTCCGACTTATGATGATGTTTCGGTTCGCGAACGCCTTTTCGGCAGATGGGGTTTATTATTCAATACTCATGAAGGCAACTGGCTAATCCTTTATTTATTTATTTATTTATTATTATTGTGATTATTTTATAAAGTGGGTGCCAAGCATGTGGCAGTAGAGTAACTAATGGAAATTTCTAAAAATTTATAATTCCTAGCAAAATCACCGATTGCATCTTTGATCGTAAAAGTTTCTATTTTTAGCTTATGACTTTTTCTCGAAATGTGCATTTTTTGAGATGACGTACATGCCCATTACTACTTTTAGCGATTTTAAATGTTGCTGTTATAACACTAATTAATGAATTTGTTATCCCTTTTCTTTATTTTTGGAGTCTAGTCGACGGGGTTATTATATGAAGTGTGTATCGAAGAAGACCAACCAAAGTCACCTAGAATTTTTTGAAACATTTTTAGGGATGAACAAGATAGTAATTGTACCGAGTACTAGAGCATCCTTGACTTAAATGCCAAAGATGCAATCTCGTCTGAAAGATCGATTATCAATCAACATTGTGATGGGTGCACTTCTTGTATAAATCGAGGAGCTCTTTTCTTATTTCTATTCATCTAAACATTTCAACAATACAATTTTTTTTTTTCAAAACTTCTTTGTAGACTTGTCTCTTTACGACTTGAGCGAGTGAACGAGCAATCGATCATTGAGAAAGGCTTAACTTATGTGCTATATCGATTTAAGAAAGCCTAAGTTGCCACACGGTCTCGATCTTAAACAATCAACCTCTGACGTAATCATGTTACGATAGAGTAATTAATAGAAATTTCTAAAAAATTATAACAGCCAATTATAAAGTACTTTGTATTTTTGACAGTAAAAATTTCTATTTTTGGTTCGTGACTTTCTTCTCCAAATGTGCTATTCTTCGAATTTTGTACGTCGATCTTTTAGTGCTGCTGCTGTCAGGATATGGATGAGATTTGTACAACTTCAATAAATAATAATGGTACTCTTACCAAAAAAATAAAAATAAATAATAATGGTACAGTCGTGGTAATGCCAAAAGAGCTCCCAGCCAATCACGAAAAACGGAATTTATTGCAACTTGATATTCAAGAAATCGCCACCAATAACTGACATTTAAAACTTTTTCACGTCTTATGTGTTTTCGGTATTATCAGCAACATTAAATTCGACAAAATTAATTTCCAAAAAACTATGAACTGTTATTTTCGGCAACGAACAATAATATTTTCACCCAGGCATCAGTCTTTAACGTACTTTTCTTCAAAAATAATTAAACAGGGATGAAAAACACCGATTGATTCTCAGGAGTGTCGCTGTCTGAAGCATCTTATTATGACAATTGGGTCAAATGATTTCTGATCCGTGGACAGATAAAGACGGGGGAGAAATCGCCATCTTACTTTTGGTTATGGTTAGATCCGGTCTCGTAAGCTAAACATTTCAGCCGCGGACATCCGAATGAAGACTTTGACGTTTTGTGGTTTTTTAAGACAGCGTGCTTTTCCGACAAAAAAAAAAAAAGACAGTGTGCTTTCATGGGTGCACATGCACTGTATTATTCGAGGGAGATCGACGGAGCTAGCGGACAAGTGGCAAAATATCGGGCAAAGTGGATGTGTCTTATCCCACCTTTTAGTTAAAGAGGGCGGTGAATCTCTAGGGGTATATGAGACTTTCTTGGGGTGGACACTAAGGATGTACCCGTTTGGAAAGAAGAAATTTTGGTGAATTTAGTTTTCTAAACTTTGACATATTTCAAAATGATTCATTTCCCATGAAATAAATGAAAGATATGTTTGTATCATCAAAAATTTCATGATAAAAGAAACAAATTTCAATAGATATTATTTTCAAGTAAAATTGTTAGTTTTCATTTTTCGATAGTTTCAGAAATTTTTTTAACTTCTTGTTAGAAAGAAAAGTACTCATTGCCCAATCTAAACTTAAATTTAAACTTATTGTTTTTAGTTCACAATTAATATTTAATATATATCGATTAGTTTTCTGTCATTTAAATATCAAAGAATCAAAAAATAACTTCTCAAAAATAATTTTCTTTCAAATGACCAAACCCAAATGTTTGATTTAAAAGATAGTATAGTTCAATGAATGTCAAACCCAATAAAATAAATATAAATTATACATCTTTTTACAGCTTCTTCCAGTCCACTAAACAGCCTAGCGTTTCCCCACTAAGACCACTTGACTAGAGGACTGCCCCTTACTTCGCATAAGATAATCACTCATCTTTTGAAACAAACACTAGTCCTATGTTCACTTTGATGCTTTCCATTCGTCCATTCGTTATTGTTCTTGATAATGATGATGATAGGGCACTTCAACCCAATTGGATACAATTAGGCCCTCAGAAAATCCAAGTCGATAGAATGACACGAATTGGCCTAATCGTCTGCACAGCAAATCATGAAGAACAAAACAAAAGTTATCCAGCTACAGGATATTCATTAAGTTAACGACGATTGATGGTCCACGATTGATTGGATGAATTTATGAAGCGATGTGATGCTTTGACAGCAGCTAAGGCAAAGATCTCTCTCTCTCTTTCTCTGTCGACTCAAAAGCCACTTGCAAAGAGCACATATCCATTGAGCTTGTAGAGGCAGATTATTTTCTACAAGCTTGAAAGTACTAATCCAATGCTTTAGCAAGCAAACGACCAAAAGCATTTAGGATTACAAAGCTCCTAAGGTCCAGCGCAATTAAAGTTAATAATAGCATTATCGATTCGGCATGTTCATCAAACGACACATAAAAAACACT
This sequence comes from Eucalyptus grandis x Eucalyptus urophylla, assembly GCA_028830015.1. Lineage (NCBI taxonomy): Eukaryota > Viridiplantae > Streptophyta > Magnoliopsida > Myrtales > Myrtaceae > Eucalyptus > Eucalyptus grandis x Eucalyptus urophylla. Next base: position 58,179,586 of record CM054200.1, on the reverse strand, counting down.
GGTTCTTATGGCCAGAATCGACACAAGGGCTCATCAGCCGTGTTATCTTCAAGGCAACCATCCGGGCATGAAGTTATTTATACTTGGTCCTCCCGTTATAACAGATGACACTGGATCGGGCTGGTATCTGCAATCCATCGTTCCAAAGAAAAGAAATCCGAGATTAATGGATGGAGCAATAGTTATAAGGAGGATTTTTACTGGGCAGGCAAAACTAATCTCCTTAAACAACGCTAATGTCACGACACCTGTAGAGCAAGTCAACTTTGGTTATATGTAATTGAACGCTCGTTGCTTGTCGTGACATGGATTGTGCTTAGGTGAAGCGCAACACGAGCTCAAGCCCATCAAATCCATTCCAATCCAATCCTTCATCTAACCAAATTTCAAAGGAAACCCGAACCCAATTTCTATCCAATCCCACGTATGAATGCAATTGGGTCGTGAACAGTAAAATGTGACATGGACTCAAGCCCATCAAAATCATTTAATTGCCTACCCTGTACAAGTCACTACTTGGAACTAATCAGAACCAAAACCAGGAGTGATCAGTAGCAAAACATGAAGATTGGCTTGATTAAGGATTACACTTACCCCATTTGCAAAGTGGGTTCACATTCCAAGGGATGAAAAAAGGCTTCGCTGTGAGGCTGAGCAAGTGGCTGTGGCGGCAGTGGCAGCGGCGGCGGATGACCGTATCCTCCGACTTCCTCGGCATGTTGATTTAACTGGAGCGCATTCACTTGGTATCCTTCCATCAACTGAAAAAGCCCATCACCCCAAAATCCGTAACTTATATTCAGTGAAGATGAACCATAATCATGCAGAGGGACAAAATCGTAATATCAATTTGGTCAAGATGAGAAGGTGATCCTTCAAACCCATAATATGACTTGAATTTTATCGTAGTGTCAACTTAGTCAAGGTGACGGAATGATTTATCGAATCTTTTAATACTTCTTCAAACTTAAATCTCACATGCATTGTGTGAACATATCGAAGTTTTAGTGTTTGATGTAATATCAGAGTATTGAGTTTAATGAGCAGGTGCAATTTTCACAAAATGACATAGTATGCTAGTCGTTAAACTTAGGTTCCGCATGGCCTACCCGTTGATTCAAGGTCCTGTTTGCTTCGTGGAGCAACTGTTCCTGCACACGCAATTGCTGCTATTAACAACGGACTGAACATACAGATGAATACAGAATTAAGAGAGGGAGTTGGGAAGATAACACACCCGATGTTGAAGATCAGTCAGCTGATCTAACATGTACTGAGTCTGCAAAATCAAAGAAGAAAGTGAAGAAACCGGGGTGCACGTAAGTTTGAGCAAGTTCATTGGGCAAAATCCTCGAAAACAAGATCAATTCAGTGAAACATTCGTGAGGCAATTTGTCATACGCAACAGGGAATAGCTACACGACATGCCTCCTGATTAAGAGATAGATTACCTTAACACGGGATCAAACATGCTGGCGAAAATATGAATGACATAGCGTGTTATCTTCAAGGTATGCTAGGAATGCTTAGTAGATCATCGTGGCTAAATAGACAATATAGAGGGGAATAAATTCGCCAAGTAGGATGAATTCTTTAAAGGGGAAGGTGCAAGATAAAAGCTTTGGGCACTTTTCGGATCATCCATCGAATCTTGATGACAGGCACAATAGTAAACAAGCCTTAGCAGAAGAAACCCCAAGGGAACATGTATTAGCATGTCATTTCTCTCTAAACAAAGTCATCCAATTGACTATTTCAACGCAGTCATCGCACTTCTTGCAAAATCTGTCTTGACAGTTGCAGTATTTTAGTAGTGCAACAGTATAATGATGGCAGATCCACGCATTCGTTTTTCCTTGGTTCGCTACTAAGTTAGGCAGACCGATGAACACTAATCACAGCGATTGACACAGTAACTTGTATTCACAATAACTCAGGATGTGACTTAGATAGAATTCGTGAATATAATTTACATACTCTTCGTGATCTGATCTGCTTCAATGACCCATCTAGCTGTCTTTCCAAGGACTCGAGCTCTTTGCTGCTTAGCTGGCCAAGTTCTTCTCCCAGAAGATTCCTAGTTCACGATGACACAGATAGACCCCAATCATGTAGGAAAATAACTACGTCCTGCGAATGCTGACATTTAATTAAAAGGACAATAGAAACTTCAATACCTTTGAGTTCGCTGTAGGGCTTCGTAACGTGCCTTAAGTCTCAAATATTCCTGCTGACAGCTTAACTCCTACATGCGGACCAAAGGAAAGGCCAATAAGAGCTAGAAAACAGATATTCACCAGGCTCAGGCAATAGTTTCGTTTTTGGTAACAAATATATGCAGTACATATCTACAGATTCGAGTTTTGGCACAAGTACTGCATCGACATAAGTTCGCTACACGACATGTTGTATGTCCTTGCGCATGCATGCAACGGTCAAATTTGGTGAAACGTTCATGATGAGCAGAGGTGTAGTTACTAGCCACTGACATTCACTGTTCAGTCCAAATTGATAGGCAATTTGAATGCGGAAACTTCATAATTAAAAGTCTGATTGGTCGTAAAACAGCCAAGCAGATTTAAAACCAGTTCAAGAAGATTGCAGACAATGTCTTATAAAGCTTGAAAATTCCTCCTCTCCTGGTCAAACAAATTAACAAGTAGCAGATGTTGAATTGCTATCACTATTCTCAACGTTACAGTAACATTCCTTTCTAACAAAGACCATTTGAGGAGCTCTTAAAGACAAGGGTTTTACAGAACTGTTATCCACATCCCTAAAGGATCAATAATATCCAAAAGCTATATGGACCAATCTCTATTAGAATGCTTAGACGACCAACCTTTGCCTACTGGCTCACTAGGGTTTATCATATGAGAGCAAAATGCGGCTAATAATTCACGTTTAGCCCTTCCTTTTTCTTATGAGGGGTTTCCAGTGAGTCTACAACAAAGACAAAAAGAAAAAAGCAATCGCAACAACAATTTAATGCACTGATATACCATCACCAAGCCTTTTTGCTACTAAAGGACTTAATTCAAAATAATACTTTTGCACTATTTGATGCTCGATTCACTATATGAAGTTCAATGACTAAAAGGTATTTTCTAATATCTTTTAGATTTTTTTTTCTGTTCATGCAAAAGAAACTCGCCGTCGGTGATAAACTCTAGACTTGAATTTCATTACCACCTTGGCGATGTTTACTTCCATGAAGTTATATCTTCTTACAGTATAAACACAACGACTATCGAGGTAGTGGGGCATCTATGCTCATGCCCTTGGATTTTTGAGGAAAAAAAATGCCACAACCATCTTCTTTTTTTGTCTCTTCTGCTTATCTTTTTTGTAACCAACTCGATCATACCTAGACGTACATTCATTTCCACTTGTAAAAACCACATCCACCAAACCATAATCGTTACTCGTCTTTATTGATCGTTTGGCTAATCAAGTTATGATCAGCTACTTTATTACAAAAAGGCTATTTATGTTTCTTTCTATTAAAGTATTAAAATATTGAATCACGTCTTAATTTAACAAATTAAGCTTTTGAAGCAATCGGAAGCGTGGATCCTTTTAACTGAATCCCCTCAATACTTATCCATCCACAAGCATGTGAGACAAGTCAAACTCAATCAAGGACCGTTAGTTGTGTTGCATTATGCATTTGCCACACCATATGACCTTATTTTTCCAAAGAATTACGTCATTGTATGTCCAGCATTTGCATGGCATGTTTGTGCTTCAGATGCATATGGCTAATTAGCTAGAGCATAAACTTGCTCGTGAGAAATCTGTAGCTCCTCATATGGTAAAAGACACAGAGAAAACACCAACCTTTTGTGACCAGCAAGGTGAAAAGAGAGACGAGACAACATGAGAAACTAATCACCAGTTAATAACAAATTAACAATTGCTTTCTCCTTATTCACTCATGCAGACTAGTCGAGTAGAGAGCATGCACTTTCAGTTAATGTGATGTAATCAGACGTAAGTTCATCGAACCTTATCAACAAACTATAGACCATTCATAATAGATAGTGAACGAACGTGAATGAGTGTGTGAATAAGCTTCTCGTGATCCTACTTGATACAAGCCACAATCAGGCATTGAGAAGATCGGGACCGGCAATAATAGGAAGATTCAGCTAACAGAGGAAAAGCTAATGTATGTTCAGAGAGATATTGTGACCGGCAGTACAGTCCATTACCAAGGATTCTCTCGCGGACACGTTCGGCTCCAGGGTTCCATAGTTGCACTTCTGATATCTCTCTAGAGTTTTGAGCATGCTACAAAATTATTGTCACGAAAAGCATGAATTAGGAGTGGAATAGAGAAAGAAATGGTTAATAAAAGCACGTAGATATGCGAACTATAATCCACGTGTGGTAAAAGTTCTCAAATGCTTTTCAAGCCGTCGCTAATCGCTGGAGAAGATACTGTGCTCCTTTGGAGACGTTCAAAATGAGTGAATTCAAAGATAAGAGCAACTTACACAAGCACCGGAACTGCTTTGCAAGTGACCTAATCCGAATCATTCATTGCTTTGAAGATATTAAGCTAAGGTAGCACAAAGCATATGAACAAGAGCCATAAAGACGAAAACTTTGGAAAGACTAATAGAACCCGTTGAAAATATCACATCGATTAAACTGAGGGTGTCGGCAGAAATTCGTAAAACTATTGCTTGAAAATCCACTGATCAACGAAAAAAAAAGGCAAATAATTTAATTATGGACTAAATGTGTCGCCTAGAAAATTCTAGAAAATTGTAAGCTCGTGAAAGTACGGTGTATTTTTTATTATAATTTTTTTTGTAAATCAAAAAGGAAAAAAAATACAATCAGACAGGAAATGGAATAGTTTCTGGCCAAGAAGGGAAAAGGCTTAAGATGGGGAGCTTGAATAGTTCAGTCTCAAGAGGAAATAAGCGATCCTACGGTTAATAACAAGAATCCCCGCAGAAGGCACATCTCCAAACCTTTCGGACAAAAAAATCACACGCAGGCGGAGATCGCGTTTGAGAGAAGTCCACCCACGAATCATTAGGAAACACTCAAGCACACCCACAAACGGAGACGTGAAGAGAGAGAGAGAGAGAGAGAGTGGAAACCCTAGGCTTCCATCAACTTCGGAAACATCAAACCCTAGGACGAAGGTTGATGTCTGGATTGGATGTTCAATCAGATTGACTGCGCAAGGTCAATATATATGGATAGAGAAAGAGAAGTGGCTTAAAACACAGCGGTAAGATAGGCAACACCAACATGGAATAGAACATTCGTCGCTTGGATTTTTAAAGCATTGATTTAACGCAACATCTCTTGGGGAAAATGGTGTCTTTTCTGTCTACGAAAAGCTGTGTTACCGAAGGAAAGAAAAAACTGCAGTCAAGTTGAGCAAGAGAGGTTGATCTGCAAAAAACCACAAAAGAAAAAGGGAAATTTGATATAATGGCATAGACAAGAACCCAAAAAAAATGGGAAGCTGAATAAGCTTTAGCAAGACCTAAATCTCTTCCTCAAGGTAGAGACCCTCCTAAAACCCAACAGATTCTGAAACGAGGAAACGAAAAATCAAGTAGGCTTGAAAGATGGTTTCTGCCGGGACAAATTTTCATTATCTGCTGCAAAAATGTCGGCTTCCTTTTCTGGGGCCGCAGATTCAGAGAGGAAAAGGGAAAGCAACTAATCAGACACGCTTCAAGATTTTGAGTTTCACACGAGACCCTTTTGATGGAAGGAACCAAAAAAAGTTTCGAGGTTCAGGAGCTTTACCGGATCAGAAAATCTTCGCAGCATCATCCTCAAAGCTCTTCTTTTTATTATCACGTCAAGGAAACCAAAAGATTGGATTATGTTGAGGATATGTCCCGGTCCAAGACCGGTTTGTGTTCTCAAGGCAGTGCGTCTGATCGCACTTTGATCAGACATACCATAAAAATGTCTGATTTTTACGTTAAATTGTGAACCAAAGAAGGAAAGAGAGAGGGAAGGAGAAAGGAGCTCAAGAAACGAGAAAAGAAAGACGAACACAAAACTAGGAGCCACGGAAGGCTTAGTAGCTTCTTTCCATGGTTTCCCTTTTGCAGATCTAACATCAAAGCAACACTCAACATTCTGAAAACGCCGAGACATTCATCAAAAAGGAAAAAAATAAAATAAATCGTTCAAACCTAAACATCAAAGAGAGGAAAAAAGATACAGCAACTTTATTTCCCTTAAATTTTCAAAGAAGACCGAAAAAAGCAGGAAACCATCACCCTTCAAGAACCACCCCAAGAGGCACAAACCGATATAAATGAAAAGAAGCAGAAGAAAAGGTTAAAAACAACCAAAATCTGGAGAATCTAAGATGACCCAATAGAGTCAGTGAGAGAGAGAGAGAGCGAGAGAGAGAGAGAGAGAGAGAGAGAGAGAGAGAGAGAAATGGTAGGTTTCACTTTGGTTTCCTTGCTTCTTCTTCTCTTTCTAACTTAGGAGAGGAGGCTATACGAAATAATTTGTTGTTGTTTTGGTGATAATACCTCGAGCTGCTGCAGAACTCGTACAGCTTTCCTCTATTAGAGAAGATGATGAGAGCAACCTCCGCATCGCAAAGCACGGAAAGCTCGTAAGCTTTCTTCAAAAGACCATTCCTTCTCTTCGCAAAGGTCACCTGCCTGTTGATCTTGTTCTCGATCCTCTTCAGCTCCACCCTTCCTCTCCCCATCTTTCCCACCACCCCGCCCTACCTTCTTTTCTTTCCCCTTTCTCTTGTCTTTGCTGTTTTCGTCACCAACCCACAATCCCACAAATTTGTTCACTTCTTCAAAAGAGATCTCTTCTCGGTTCTGCAACCTTTCTTGTGTCTAGCCATACTTATGCATGGTCTCTCTCTTCCCTCCCCCCTCTCTCTTAGGAACCCTCTACACGGTAAAAGTCAACAAAGATAGTAGCCCCTCTATGTACTTTTTGTCATGAAGCGGAATTTTGAGGGGAAATTACAATGTCAAGAGACCAGAACCACCCAATAAACCAGAACACCCCCCCCCCCCCCCCAAAAAAAAAAAAAAACCTTCCCAATTGGTTGATTGCATAGTTGTTGTGCATGTATTATTGCCAAGTAAAAGGTAAGATCTTGGAAAATCGCTAACCATGAGTTGCGATTAAATGTTACTCAGGTTCATTGTATCAGATTGAATCAATCACATATCAAGATATTTATTTTGTAGGACTCACAAGTTAAATCTTATCGAAATATATGAAGTTTTTCGTGATTTATATGATGTGATTGGTTCTATTTATAGTATCGTTGGAAACAAAAGTCCAATCGGACGGTGGAGGAGCAAGGAAGACGAGCTTAAGAAACGTCGTCTAAGGGAGACCAGGAGAGAAAGATACCGGTGAACTACGAATTAAGAGGAACACGTCGGAGAGGCTGGCGAGATCAATGCAAAAGGTCCCCGATCATTGCCACGTGTCAAGAGGAGGAGTGGAGATCATTCTAGGGTCCACCTAAACTGACCATTTCTTTTCAGGTTTGGGCAAAATCATGCAACTTAACCTTAACAAAAAGCTTAGGCAAACTCGTATGTTCCAACAGAGTACTTCAGGGTTATCTCTATTGGCGGATTTAATTGCGCCACTATAATTTGTTGCGTCAATTTTTTTGTGTGAGACAAATGCTTTTCAATAAATAAATAAAAATTATGACACTTCTAATAATTGGCATATGTACATCACAAATGTTATTTATCGAAAAAGATTTGGAAAGCGGTCATCGTAATTATCGAAAAAGATAAAATATACACATGTTCGTCTGTGACGTTTCGGGGGTAACATAAACAACATTTTTTTTTTATAAATTATTGGCTATCTTCCCGATAGCTTGTATCTATAGGAAAAATAATTTATCCAATATACGGAGCACGAGTGAAAAGTTGAAATTCCGACACTCCCTTTCATCTTCATGCCTATTATTCTTGTTATTTTGGATATTCATGTCCCCGTCATTTGTCTGATTTAATTACGTCCGAATCCCTTGTCGTGTGCGTAAGGTCCGACTTCCACGCCAGGGGAAGTGTTATATAGCGTGTTATGTGGACATTCTCTGTCCATTTCCCACACCTTGAACTTTCGTGGAAAACAATTTGCAACCCCTTTCCAATTGACTCCAAGACTTAGATTAAGAACAGGTTTTTTTCCCAGCAGTTGCAACTATAAAAGGACATTATAGCCTTTCATGAGATGTTCAACAAAGTCCTCACTATCACGTCGATTTTTACATATAGTCTTGCCAGTTTTGAGGTATTGCAACTTTCTGATACAGAATACCAAATACACAAGTTATGATATCTTGGCAACACGATCATAGCATAGCCAGCAAACTCGTGCGACACAATGACAACAATAACATATAGACACTACTCGTGCGACACAATGACAACAATAACATATAGACACTTAGGCACCAAAAAGAGAAGGAAAGAAAAGGTATTTCACGTATCGATTACAATTGCAACGACTTGGCGACCAATGGCCATCTTCGGGGCAACCAATGTTTGTCAGTCTGCCTCCTCTTTGTCATCTCTATCGAGAGTCGACCCTTGCATCTTCAGTGACCATCGCCCACATCTATGACAAGGGTTGCAAGCCTCGCCATTCAATGTGAATAAATTCATGACTTTCGTACGATCTCTCTCTGTTTAATCCGCATCGTCATTAATTGTCCGGTGAGGCCGAGCATGGTACTGCCATTGGATTCAACATAAGCATGTTTTTTACGTGTTCAATGAAAGGGTTCAAATGAAAAGAAAGAAAACACATGGTGTTCGAACCTAAACAGAAACGGAAAAATTCAAAGACCAGTCAACTAGGTGGAGGGGGCGGCCGTCGCCGACTCGCCGCCCATCACCCCTTCTCTCTCTCTCTCTCTCTGTTTTATTTTTCTAATGTATTTGAAATGTGTTCTTTTTGTGGGATTATGACTAAATGTTCTAAAAGTTTAAGATATTAAAAGAAATTGGAGTTTAATATTTAGATATTTTATTGCCCCTTATACTTAGTCTGGTCTTTTTGCCTAGTATTAATGCTCTGTTTGTTTCGCAAAAAAAAAGAAAATCAGAAGAAAAAAATTTCCTCATTTTTCGGCACTTAATTCACTTAGGAAAATGGGGAAAATTGTCCAAAAAGTCTTAAATCTATTACACTTTTGCGAATTCAGTCGTAAATCTTCTGATTTTACTAATTGCATTCTAAACATTTTTCATATTTTACAAATTGAGTTTATTCAATCAATTTTAGTCAAAATTAGCTGACATAGATGCCAACCATCCTACGTGATATGATCAGCACCAACGTTGACAAATTTTAATAATATATTTTTTTATTTTTTAAATTTTGTTACTATTTTTTTTTTCCTTTTTTTTCTTTTTTTCCCCCTTTCTTCTTTCTTTTGCTAGTGGCTAGGTTGGTCGAGCTAGCCAGCCTCACCGGCCAAGCTAGCTAGCCTCATCGGCCATAGGCGAGGCCTAGTTGGGTGAGGGCAAGCCCTAGCAAGGGGAGCCCTCACCCAGGCTAGATTTGGTAAGTACTGCTTACCTTGCTCAGTGTTGCCAGATCTAGCGAGGGCGAGAATGACCACCTAAGGAATCATCCCTTCATCATCCATAGTTTGAAGTCCATTACCTCGTCTCCTCCGTGTGCTCCACGACTCCGTAAACCCTAATTGTTGTCTCTCTTTACTCGATTGAAGTTCTAGAGAAGCTTCGATTTTGTCTCGCCTTTGCTCAATATGTGTGCACGGGCGAGGTCATGCCTCAGTGATGGCTCCCTTTGCCCAGGCTTGGGTGATGTTTGGTAAGGTGGCCGGCCCTTGCTAGATCTAGCTTGGGTGAGGTCGACTGTCGCCGGGCCTTGCCTAGGCAAGGGCTCCCCTTGCCGAGGCTCGCCCTCACCTAGTCGAGCCTCCCTTGTGGCAAGCGAGGCCAGTTGGCCTAGCCAACCCGGCCACTAGCAAATGGAAGAAGAAATGTGGCTAAAAAGAGAAAAAAAAAATCAGCAAAATCAAAATAAAAATAAAAATAAAATAAAATATTATTAAATTTTGTCCACATTATACCACGTAGGACAGCCAACTTCCACATTAGTGAATTTCAGCCAAAATTAGCCGGATCGACTCGATTGGCAAAATATGAAAAATGTTTAGAACATAATTGACAAAATTAAAATGTTTAAGATTGAATTGGTAAAAGTATAATAGGGTATGGACTTTTTGGACAATTTTCCCTAAGAAAATGAGTTAACGAAAAACCTATGTTTAAATTCAAGAAAATAATTTCTTCTTTAAAAAATCAAAAATCATTTCCCAAAATATGACTAGGTATCGACGCTTACATCCAAAACTTGATCCTTAGACACAAAAACCCCAACGTTGAATCCCAGGTCCCCGGCATCTAGGACTAGGTTTCCAAAGCCCGCACCCAAGTCCATCTAGGTTGACCCCACAACCTTGGTGCTTGTGCTCGGATTGCCAATGCCTACACCCAGGTCTATTGAGGTTAAGGCAAGAACCCAAGGCCGTAGTGCCTATGCCCTGACACCCTAACCCAAGTCCACAAAGGTTGTGCTTGGGTCTCCAATGCTCAAGTTTGGTCCCTAGCACTTCGACCTAGGTCCGCAAAGGCTATGCCCAAATCCTCGATGCTCGGGCTTGGTCCTTTGTGCCCAAGCCAAGGTCATCAAGGCTAAGGCTGAGGACATTGGTGCTAGTGCTTGTGCTTGAGTCCATCAAAGTTGGGCTAGAACCCCTATGCTCGCGCCTTGATCCATTAAGGTCAAGCTTGAGATCAAGTTGTTTGTGCCCCATAGCGCCTAAGTTAGGAGCCATGTGCAAGTTACCAATGCTTGAATAATGTATATCTATTAAGGAAAATCAAATTAATTTTTTCATTTTGAATTTAGATTTTAGCTAAATACTGAAAAATAAAATGCCACATTTTTAGTGAAACAAATTAAGCCAAATTCGAATTCAAGTTCTCCTACTCCAATATTATAAAAGATTTTGTAAGAACACAACAAATTGTTCTAAAAACTTAAATCGTTAGAAAAATGTATGATATAATATTTAAGTATTCTATTGCTATTCACATACATAATGTCGTAATTCCTATACAAAGTGACGTAAGAAATAAGTGCCCGAATGGTTGATCTATGTGCATCCAATGACCATCATTCTCATGTTGTTATTGATAAACATTTCCGATGATGTAACTGCTACTGACTTTTCGGAAAACGATTTTTGGAGATAATGGAAATCTCCATTTCTCATACATGGTATAGACTAAATCCATCATATCACACCAATCACATTTCATGAATCCATAAAACCCACCTCGGGTCTCATCAAGAAACAGGTTTCCATACACATTCTCTACCGAGATTCGCCTTGTTCGCCACATCACCGCATTACTTACCAGTCGAGTCTCGGTTCTTATTTTCTGATGCGTATGAATGCGACGGGGATGGCGTGGGGACCAGCTACAGGCGCATCAATAATTAGGAGGGGCCAACATGGGCTTGGTCGCAATGCTGTGTGGTCCAAACGTACAGGAGGAGCCAGCAGGTGTCGGCATGGGACCGGGGGATGACAGTGAACTGGATTGTGGACGGATCCGATGACGGCGACAGGGCCGAGACATTTCGAAGCGATATCGTTCGGGGGCTACGGAGATCGAAGGCGCATGTGTTCGTCTCTTTGTACTTGATGATCGATCCTTCTTCCTTCTTATCGTTTTCGGTAGGTAGATCGGCTTTCAATGCAGTCCTCGACTTCACAGTTGTTGTAATCAAGTCTTTGATCGCTACATTATCTGATTCCGTCCAGATTCCGCAAAATGGAAGGTAACACATACCGTCAGTACGAAAGTACAGTGGCCAGATAAGTGACATTATGATTAATCAATTTCGCACCAGTCAAACTTCAAGATGGCAACCTTACCAAAAAAAAAAAAAAAGCTTCAAGATGGCAAGAACATTGTTAGCATAATCAAATATTAAACAGCGCATTCTTCTAACAACTTAAACTTTTAAAACAATTGGCAGTTATCCATCAAAATCTTACACTATATGAGAGTTGACGCTTAATACTAGATAAACAGACCAAAATAAGTGTGATGAGGAATGTTAGCATAATTAAATATTAAACTACGCTTTCATCTAACAGCTTAAACTTTTAGAATAGTTGATAGTGATCTACAAAAATCTCACAAACATCAATCCATTGTGCAATCAAGCATAATTTTCAATGTTTCTTGATTAGTGGCGGCATTCATCATTTCGGCATCTCACTTTCGATGGCATCAATAAGCATATTTTGCTTTGTTATAATTGGCGATGGAAGGGGTTTGATTGGAAAATAATTAATTCCGCAAATTTAAGGAACTGTTTTTGCTGATCTCGAGTCGAAGATCAAATTGAAATTATATTGCAAGTTCAGACTTCTGAGACTGATAAATACACCTTTTCCTCTCGATAGGAATGACTTTTTCTTCACTAAGTTGAATTATGCGGGTCCTTTAGAAAAGACCCAAAAGAAAAACCACTATCTCTCTCCCTCCTCGGCAAGAATATTTCATAAAATAGGTAAACACACAGTAAATGCATGAACGTTTGTCCAATTTAGTACTGGGTATTCAAACTTTCTTTTTATTCAATTAAGTACTTCTGATGCTATAAAACCTCCGTTAAAATCATGGACGAGAATGCCGAATTGGACATTCATGTCGTTAAATAACAACATACTGGCATTTGATGTGGCCTTTTGAAATGATAGGTTAATGAGGACATCTTGGAAGGCTAAAATGGTCCAAGTCATCTCTCTCCCTCCCTCCCTCCCTCCCCCGTCCCCCTTTCTCTCTCGTGTAACCTAAATAAAGATGGCATAACTTTTGCCAGATAAACGAGCCATTTTAGCAAAATCACATGACACGGCAATTTATATAAAAGAGATCTCGCATTGAGTCAAATTTGAAAAAGGCATTGATTGAACAAAAGAGAAATTTAGGTTATGGTGTCATTATCCCTTCACAAAGACAATATGTATAAAGGGCCTTCATAATAAGAATAGGAGATAGATAATATCAGGCCATATGTGCAACAAAAGGGCATCAATCACTTTTGTGGAAAAGCATAGGAATGCACTCTTCCAATTTGAGGGGGAAGATTACACAGGAAATGCTAAATTGGATGAAGGAGATAAATGAAGATGATAGATTGATAGAAAGGGACGGAGTTCTCGCTATCTTTCAATTCACGTGGGTGTAGCTGGCCTAGCCTCTAGGAACGCTACTTCATTTTTTTTAGGCGGAGTACTCAGTATTATCCCAACATAAAGTGGCAAAAGAGGAGAGAATGTAGTACAAAGTAAAGTGAGAAAACAAAGACAACATGGTAGTACCACAAAGTGACTATTCTCCCTTTGGCAGTTCCAATTTGGCAACCTACTCCTTGGGTTGATCCAACTCTTTGATTGCAACAACAAGCCTAACCCCGTTTCATTTCTCACTAAAATCATATCCTTTGTTGACACTTTAAAATGACATACTTTTATTAACTGACAAATGATGGCTTTGGTCGAAAATAACATAATACTGTGAACAATAGAAGTGATTGACGAGAAGAACAGTTTACAAGTTAAAGAGCTATAGAAACTTGTCAAGGAAGCTATGGAGATCAAACATCCGTTATTGATGAAAACTCTCATTTGAGGGGATAAAGTCGCCAACATCGACATGCAATTATTGAGATTTTCAGATATGTAACTTCTCTTAAATAAGTTTTGCTAGATAATAAGTAATTACTTGGCGGTCATACTTATTGCCACTATTTTAGGATTTTGTAACTTATGGTGGATAATGTACCATCTTGTAACTGCATATTAGATTGGGATGTTATCTGTTATTAAAATAAAATTGGGAAGCTATCTCTTTCAAATTTCATAACTATTTGTAACCGTCACATTTTACTCTTTGCACAATATCCAATCACTCACAAAACTCAATGTTTATTGCAAATTTATCTTTATCTTAAATATCTGATTATGACCACCTCCAATTTTCATACCTTTATTTTTTTTTTTTTGTCATTTACTTTCCCGTCTAAGATCAACAAAGCATATTTAATAAGTTTTGTCGTATTCGAAAAGTAATTCATTGTCGATTCAATTTCGTTATAACATAAAAGATATATCATCAACACCCTTTCGAAGAAACAATCCTAAATATCAAGCTAACACGAGACATCATCAGTGTCTGGAGAAGCTACAGTACGACATAATCCTGTGTTTCAAGGTAACAATTTTGTCCAAAGCTCATGAGTTGCGTCAAAGGAAAAGCAAGCCGAGGTGGGGACCACAGAGATCTTTCCGCGAAGAATCCGACGGCAGAGGATCGACGCCCAAGGCGGGGTGCCCACCAAAGGTACTTTTGAAAAACTGTCAGATTACTTGCCATTTTGAGGTGGACATGATGGAGATCGACATTAAATACGGAGGGGACTCTATACCAAGAATGGCAAAGACTTCCCTTCAAGGGGAGTCGCGTCTTAGCTGTGCTTCCTCTTTTGTCTTTCGAGCCGAAGTCGTTTCGCCGAACTCGAGGGGAAGGGGAGTTTATGTTTGGGCTATGCTCAGCCTAATTTCGAAATGAATATTAGCATTAATTACACTTCATGTTCGCATCAATTTTTGACGAGAAAATAACACTTGTGATTTCTACATTTTGACTCGATGTATAATATAATACAATTTGTTCGATATGACTTCTAGATTTTAATGTAATATGTAAATTACGGTCCGTGAAATTTTAATTTATTCAACGTGATTCATAATTTTTTTATACATATTTAATTTAGCCACTAAACTATACGAAAATGTTTAAGGATAATATTTAATATTTTCATATAATTTAGAGAACCAATAGTCTAATGACCACGGGCCTACATAGTAATGTTTCTATTTCTCCCGATTTTTACTTTTTTGTTCTTTGGAACAAAAAGAACAGAAATCTGTTTAGTAGCGCCAACTTATTTTTCAAATTTCCTAGAATAGAAAAGTGGCCGGGGAATAGAAACAAGAAAAAAAAAGGTAGCTTCTTGTTCCTAAAAACAATTTCTAGAAACAAGTTTTTTTTTTTTCTTTTGTTCTTCTTCCTTATTGCAGCCACCGCCAGCCACCTAGTACCTATCGCTCGTAGCCACTGTCCGTAGCCAATCACTGGCGACAGTTGCCACTGCTCATAGCCCACCGGCCGCCGCCTATAGCCCACCCGCCGACAACCGCCACCATTCATTGGCAGTCTTCCGTGGCCAACCGCCGCACGACCGTTGACCATCACTGCCAACCGCCACCGCAAGATCGCCGCCCACAACTCACCAAGCACCCACCCCTCTCGCGGCCGATGGGCTATGGGCGGCAATCTTGCAGTGGCGATTGGCGGCGACAGCCGGCGATCGTGCGGCGATCGTGCGACAGTCATACGACAGTTGTGCGGCGATCGTGTGTTATGGTTGTGCGGCAGTCATGTAGAGGTCGTGCAACGTGAGTAAGAAGAAAAAATAAATAAATACAAAAATTTATAAATTTTTACCAACGCATTTCTATTATTTTTCTATTCCAAGAATAAAAAAATTTTATAATTACAAAACACGTTATTTTACTCAAAAATTGTTCCCGGAGTAAAAATAGTACAAAACTATTTCTGAAAAAAAAAAATTCCCCGGAATAGAAACGTTTCCATGCGCACCCCACGTTGAGCAAATTAAGAGTTTGGGAACTACATTGCATGTTTAGCTAAATCTTATGGCCCATTTGTGTCATTATCTCATTCTTATATTTCTCTCTCATATGTCGTGGGATCCTGTCATTATCCCTTTTCCATTTCCCATCAATATAAGGATTTATCACTCAATTCGAAAAATAATCAACGAGGGATGACAACATCTAGGCCTTTTCAATTTGTGTAATATGTCATTTCCATACTTGTTTTTAGCGCAATCGCTTATCAAAATCAGTTATACTATTTATTTGATATCGACTTCAACAAAAGAAAATGACCATTATCCTTTTCTTTTCTTTTAGGATTCAGTGCTTTTTTTTTCTTTTTAAACATGAGGGATTCATTACTTGATTGAGGCACAAAAGCGACAAAGAATTGCCCGATTAGTATAAGACACACCGTCAATTTAGATCAAATGAGGCCTCATGCACAAAATTGGATTGGCGATGGCAAGAAGACTTTCTTTTATGGCTATATTCTTTTGCATCTGTCGGTGCTCCTCCATTGGACAACTATCGTCGTCGAGTTATCTCCGAATCAGGATTAGATTTTGAAGTCAAAGCTTGATATGTCATCTGAGGGGTTCTTGACATCTACTTCGTGCCAGATTTGATGATTTGCTTTCTATCCAAGTTTTTCTTGGATGGTTGGATATATATAATGGAGTGACCAGATCAAATTTCAATCTTACATTTTTCATCTCATCGTCTACACACTTTGAAACGTGAGAATCGAATATGTTTTGTGCGCCTAACCCACGTACAAAAGCTGCTTCAAAAGCTGGTTCCCCATCACCACGTCAACCCATGTGGTGAGAAAGATTCCTCAATCAATGGATGTGTGGGCCAGATCATGGCCAATGAGACAAGGAATTCGACAAGTTATCCTACGTACCTGTACAATTACCTTTCACATTGTCTAGGAAATTTCACCTATTTTTCATGCCATGAAAAACTAAAAATATATCAACGGGAAAATTACCAAAAAAGTCTTAAACTATTGTAATTGTGCTAATTCAGTCATAAACTTATTTTTTTGGCTAATCGAATCCTAAATATTTTGCAATTGTACTAGTTTAATCCTTCTAGCCAAAATTGGCCAGTCGGTGTTGACGTAGCCATTGACTGGCACCGACAATAAATTTTTAATAATATTTTATTTTTTCAAATTATATTATTAATTTTTATCCCCTTTTTTTCCTCCCTCCCTCCCTCCCTCCCTCCCTCCCTCCTCCTCCTCCTCCTCCTACCTCCTTCTTCATTTGGCTTCAGCGACCTAGTGACAGTGAGGCAAGCTCACCCAACAACTAGCGAGGGCTCATCGGATCTGGCGAGGACTCACCTCGCCATCCCTGCTCTAGCGAGGGCTCGTCGGATCTGGCAAGAACTTGCCTTGCCAGTGGTTGGGTGATGGATCATCCAAACACTAGCAAGGCAAGTCCTCACCCAACGATGGCGAGGTGAGCTCACCTGGCCACCTCAGCCTACGACCAACTAGTCCTGCCCTCTAGCCGATCACTGGAGCCAATGGAAGGAGGAAGGAGGGGGAAATAAGAGAAAGAAAAAAGGAAAAAAAAAAAAAGAAGATAAAAATTAATAAAATAATTTGCAAAAATTTTTGGCTAGAAAGACTAAACTTGCACAATTACAAAAGGTTTATAACTTAATTGGCTAAAAAAATAAGTTTAGAACTTAATTGGCATAATTGCAATAAGTTTATGACTTTTTTAGTAATTTTCCTGTACATCGGCCATATTGTCGATCACGAAAGTAGAAGTAAATAGTATTGGCTGCTAAAGGACTTGGAGTGGTTCTGTTTGGTTATCAATAAATAGAGGTAGCAAAATGGGAATGAAGTCCTTGTTCCCTTCTAACAATATTTAGTGGCACAAAATGGAGTCGAATGGATGTCAAAGCTCCAAATGAGTGGTGCAATTGAAGGAGTGAAATCCACATATATCATGCATTTATATTGAGATACACGTGTGAGTTGTGTTGGAAAAATATAGCTTAATTCATTAATTCAAACTTTCAAGTGAAGAAGGATACAACTAAAGGTATTAATGGGTTTGAATTTGAACTCTCTTCTCAATCTCCTCCAAGTGAAGGTATTAGATTTTCGCTAAGCACTCTCAACAATTGGGTATCGGAGTTGATGGCCAATTAGTGGCCTTATCCCAATGAGTTGGTATAAGAGCCAATGGTCAATTAGTAGCCCTCTCAATGAATTGTGTTAAAAAAGTTCTATAATGGAGATTTGGCCTCCTCTTAGTGAGTTGTAAAAAGTCACACATCAGAGAATTGACATGATATGGAGTAATTAATATGTACTATTTGGGACCAGAGTTGCTGGTCAATTACTAATAAAGTCATAAATTTATTGTAATTGTGCTAATTCAGTTCTAAACTTTTTTTTTGTGTCAATTCAATCCTAAATATTTTGCAATTGTCACAAATCATTGGTTTAAGGTAATTATTGAATGTATTGATGAATTTCGATTTGAGTTCCTTTCAACAATCTTTAGGTGAAGGTATTGAGATAGACTAATAGTTGAGGGGAAAATTATCAAAAAGGTCATAAACCTATTGCAGTTGTGTCGATTTAGTTTTAAACTTTTTTTTTTTGCCAATTGAATTTTAAACATATTGCAATTGTGCAAATTCAATCCATCCCACCAAATTTGGTCGGATAGTGCTAATGTGGCCGCCGGCTGATGTTGAGAATAATTTTTCAAATTATTTTTTTACTATTTTTTAATCTTTTTTTCATTTTTTTTCTTTTCTCTTTCTTATTTTTTTCCCTCCTTCTTCCTTTGGCTGTCACTAGACTAAAGCAGCTGGGCGAGGTCAACTCATCATCGTTGAGCAAGGGCTCGCCTCACCAGTGGCTGGGCAGCTCGCTCTCACCTAGTGATCGCAAGGTGAACTTGCCGATTGGCAAGGGCTCGCCTCGCCATTGGCTAGGCGAGCTCACTCTCGCCTAGCAACAATGAGGTGAGCTTGCCTAGCCGCCTCAATCTGGAGACCGATCAGAGGGCTAGAGCCAAAGGAAGAAGGAGGGAGGAGGAGGGAGGGGGAAAAGAGAGAAAGAAAAAAAAAGATAAAAAAAAAAAAATTAACAAAAAATTGTCATTGGTGCTAACCAGCAGCCAAGTCAGCACCAGCCGGCCAAATTTAACCAGATGAACTAAACTGATACAATTGTAAAAGGTTTAAAATTCAATTGGCCATCAGAATAAATTTAGGGCTAAATTGACACAACTGTGATAAATTCAAGACTTTTTGGTAATTTTATCAATAATTGAGTGTGGGCCTAATAAGCGGCGGTAGTTGCATTTACTAGTTTCTGCGACATCCCAAGTCAAGAGTTATGACCACATGTTGGTCTTGTTTGACGTTGATTTGTCGATGTAAATCCTCTCGAAGCAGACCAGTTAGAACGGAAGGCGTGGTCCTCTTGCAGGCGTCCTTGTATTTTGTAGGCATTGCATTAGCAACGGCGAGAGGCAACCGCACCTTGTACTACCTTCAACCCTACCTCCTAGCAACTTTAAATATTGTCTATTGGCTATCATGTTTCAATTTCTATAATAGCACGTACTTCTCGTTATTCGTGTATTTTTGTTTTTTTCTCGTCTTTTCCTTTTTCCCCCCTTTTCCCCACGTGTTTGTTGCCTTCCTTTCCTTCAATTTTCAGACCCTTGTAGCTTCGTTGCAGCACATTCTATGCAGGAATTCAAGCATGTCCCTTTCTAGCATTATGCATTTGTTTTATTGAAAACTTCATAATATTATGAAATATTTTTTTATGAAATTTATTCTAAAAGAAAATTGTTAATTTTCATTGTTTAATAATTTAGAGAAAATAATTTCCTTCTAATTAGAAGGGAAAGTCATTTCCTCCCTAATTTAAGCCTGTTTGTTTTAGTTTATAAATAATATTTTCCATAGGTCGATTAGTTTTTCGTTATTCAAACACCAAAAAGTCGGAAAATAAGTTTCTGGAAACAGTTCTCTTTCATACAAATGGACCATAATTTCGTTAGGAGGTTAGGAATTTTCCTATATTAATGCGTACTTTGTTCGGCAAAAGTTGTTCAGTCAACGCAAGAACCCGTGTTTGGACCATAGTAGGATTTGGCCACATAGAGAATAGTGTGAATAATAGGCTTTAGAGTAGAACCAACGCGGCTAAGCCGAAAGGGAAATTTATGGTGTAAGAAAATTGGACCCAATGCCACCTAATTAGAACAAAATACAAAAAAAAAAAAAGAATATTGAATCGAAGTTTTGTAGGCATATATCGATTCGTGTAGTACGATTCAAGATCTAAGCAATATGTATTCATTAGGAGAATTGCTAATCTCCTTAATTGCAAGTCAATCTACAATCTAATACATATCCATCAATTTAAGTGATTCAAATTTTTTGTATGTTTACGTGCCAAACAATGTAATGTTATCGTACATTTTATGATGCATGTTGTATTTTGAGAGTTACAAAATCATTGAAATTGAATTAGTTGAATTTGAGCAAAATGACACATAAAGGTTATTAGAATGCAATCCTTATGTTAAATAAAACAATCGAAAAGTTATATCTTCTTTTGGATAGAAATCATTGCTTGTACTCAAAATTTAATTTTTTTTTTCTTTTTGTAAATCATAAATCTTGCTCACCTTTACCTTTTCATATTATATAGTGTTATCTACGAAAATTCTAAGTGAGCGTGACACAAAATACTGATTTTGGGCACTACATTGAATCTTATGATTCAATTCATGATACGTAATCCATACATTTACAATTTAAATTTGTGACATGGGTCTCCAAATACAACTATGCTGAAGATACAAGAAAGGAATATGATAGCTGCTTGTGCGAAGTCCAATTTGTCGGATAAAGAAACAAATAGTTTTGATTAGCCATTTTGGCAACTCTCGACCTCCTAATTCCATACGAATGTATCGGCAACTTCCAGACTCGATCCTCAAAAAGGAATTAGTTGCAGATTATGGCACGGCATTGACATTCTTTGTTTAGAGAATGAATGTCACAACACGTGAAAAGGTGCAAGGGGCAAAGGGTGTTTGGTAAACATCGTTCTCCGACGAATTGACGCAACCTATTAACCGTCGATCGTAGAGTTTAGATGATTGCCCACTTAAGCACTTGTCTTATGTTGTTCATTGCGGGCTAAGAAGATTCCCCCCCCCCCCCCCCCCCCCCCCCAACAGAGCCTGGTCTACGCGTGTTGTCGTGTGACGGTTGCGCCTACATCTTTGAATTCATGTGCAGGCAAAGAAAGAAAAGAGCTGGTTGGTGTTGAGCGTCCTACCAATTGCTTATCCACAAGAAGAAAAAGTTCCCCTTTGATTACTTGTTAAAAAAGAACAAACAGAAAGAAAGCAGAGGAATTGTATGTCCGTTCATATCATGACTTGTTCGAGAACTTTAAAACTCCTTCACGAATGCAAGCTAGCATTTTTGCTTCAAGAAAAGACCGAGAAGATTAAATATCAAATTTGAGAAAACTTAATAGTACTTTTTATGCGATATGCGCAGTTTATAGATTTTAGTTTTTCCAACACAGGTCGCCCTTTCTCACTGTTAATGAAGGACCTTCTGTTGGCACCCACGTCAATGAAGGACCTTCTGTTGTAATATCGTGAAGGACCTTCCTAAATGTATAGCCACCAATGTCAATGAACAACTCTTGTGTGCTCACTGCCAGTAGGCAAGTAGTGTGGTCAATTATCGCACGTGACTGATTTACTTTCCTAGAATGCCAGAATTGAGAAAAGCATCGCGCCAATCGCCTCAAAGCCGACAATAATGCCTTTACTTTAGCTACCTCAACTAACCCACCAAAAAACCTATTTTCTACCTCGAACAACAAATGGGAAGCCGTTTTCAGCCGAGAGTGTAATTACTGCTTAGGGTTACATTAGGTAAATCTAAGGACAACTAGACTCCCGATTCTAATTCATCAATCGAAATGTCTAGTGTCATTTGACTACCGATCTCCTAACCATATTAATCTCAAAAAGAAAACTAAAAAGAAAAAAAGGCAAATCAATGGTCCCTTCTGAATCTGGTCGCTCATTGTCGTATCAGAGAAGGTATGAATGAATTGCACGGCTTGCCCTTCACCTCTTCTCATCAGTAATTGCTTAGAAGTTGCATTGTAACGAGCCTTCCTATTCTCCGGCCTTTCAATCTTTTACTCCATTATTTTATAGAAAAATAAATATAAATGAAATCAACTTATCATAGAGCCAAGAATAATTTCCAGAGCCAATAATTAGAATCTCATAAGAAGGGAATGGAACGGCAAAAAAATAAAAATAGAACCTACTTTCCGAGAGCGAAGATGAGGCCCAGTTCCACATAGCCCATTAAAGCCCAAGTTAGAAAATCCTCTGCCTCTTCAACCGTCCTTCGTATTATTCTAAAGAGAGCCTCACTCCTTCTATTTTCTTTTGTACCAAGCAATTCATCACTTCACAACTCACTAAGGTCTAGGCCGAGCTGATCAATGATGGAGAGTCAACTGTGGCGTATCGCCGCTAAGGATAGCACCGTGAATGGTCAGAAACTGACCAGGGCATCATTGCGTGAGCCTTAGTATAGAGGCCCATGACTAATATTGAGACGGAAGCCACCAAATGGAAAATGCAGTCATACAGCTACAGAAGGCAGCTATTCTGGCAAGAGAAGCTTGGATATTCGAGATTCTGAAACGCAGAACCTTGAATAAATCTAGATTTGGCAGCAACATTAAATAATTAAAACAAAATAGCACAGAAATTCCCAGATATTTTAACTTATCCAGGGTTTTCACTGGCTTTGCTGTATGATGGACTATAATTGCACTGAAGACTAACCTGACTGGATAAATAAATACACCAGATCTTATATGTATATAATTTGATTTTAGTAGGACAGGTCAATGTCGAGAATTTACAACAGAATGCATTTCCTTGGAATCACGAACAACTCAATGATTGTGACCTCCAGGAAGCTGGGAGTTACACTGAAAGGAAAACGTGACAGATCTTCAGCTAACAGTTTGGCAACAAATTTCCTTCATGAGCATCTTTTTTATTTTGATCAACATAACAGAACTTGCAAAAGTTGTACAGCTTATAGATAAAACAAATGAAAAGATGGTCAAAACAAAACACACAGTAATATCGGTGAACTAGATCCAAACCTCAACTACAGTGCCACAAACCAAAGGTGCTTCCTCATGCCCAACATCTAATTTCCATCTCTTGGAAAGTTTGAAATAAACTAACTATTTACAGGAAAAAATCTATAGGAAACTATCAAAATAAGGATATGCACTCTTCCTAGGTTCTCTGCTAGAATCCCTGGCTACCACATAGTACACATGGGGGAAAATCTCCACATCCTTTTTAGAGTTGTTCTAAACGAAAAGCAATTTAGTCTAACATCCTGGAGAAATTGGTAGACTCTAATCGCTCATTGCTAGTATTTGCAGATACAGTCCATGCTTATCCAACTCAAGCCAACTAAACTCAACACAAAATTTTATAAATGCTTTTGATCCCAACATCTAACTGTCCTTTCACTAGATGCAAAAGTCCATAACAAACAAGGCTGAATGACAAATTGTATGGTTAAGAAAAGGATCCCACATATATTGGCAATTGTCAAGAAGGCTTTTCAAGACAGATTCCCTTGAATTCAGATTTGCTACTAGGTACCATTAGGTGTTTCCCAGATCTCACGGAGCACACAGAAAAGTAAATGTCCGGTTAACAGTATGATTTTAATGTGAATGGTAATTCCAACTGATGGATTAATATTGAAAAAAGAAAGCAGTGTTTCCAAATTAAGATCCTGGTAGATGCAAAATTGACGGACAAAGAATCTCACACAGCAACGGTAGTAGATATAAGGAAGAACCTAAAGAAGCTACTAATCCTACACAGAAAAGAAAAAAACTGGCAAACTCATGTTCGGCATGCATAAGCTAGGGAACTTAAAGTCGCAGGTCCTCAACTTATATATACTATTATTATAAACAATTGAGAATGAGAGAATTGCTAGCTAGTTGCGGAAAGGAAATAAAGAACAAGAAATATTCAAACCTGGGAATGAGGCAACATGATCAGATCTTAGTGACTTTCAAAGATTCTACTGCTTTACGTGGTGGGCTGGTTCTGTACATTTAAAAAAGGGTAAGTCATCTCAATTCAGTTGTAAGTGTAATTAGAACCAAAAAAAAAAAAAAAAGCAAATAGCCAGTTTCTTAAACTGATGCAAATTAAGCAAGGAAATCATTTAGGCTGAGATGTATGACCAAATTAAACATGGACAGGCAAGTTGCATTACTGCATAGAGCAAGGTTTACACCTGAGGCTTAAATGACCATCTCATTTATCATGTGACTAAAGATGATGATTAATACTACTGGTCAATTGAGACTCATTCTTTAAGATTGACAAGCCAAGCCCCAGCCCAATGGTGAATGATTCGAGAACCATCAACCTACATCACACGCAATAATACATAGGATTGCTAAAGGAGAGGAAAGAGCCAAGATATCAGCCCTTAAGAACTCCTGAAGCATCAAACTCCTGTGCACCATTGATGGCAGAAGCACGAGCAGCACAATGTCACCAATGGTCTTTGGATGGTTGTTTAACAATCAGCAAAAATAACTAGCAGACAATAACTCTACTCCCCCATGGGAGGTTGTCACTGATGTCTACGACCTTCAAAGCTTACTACAGATTGATATATTTGCAAGTGAGATTATTGTCTTCAACATCCTTGAAGGACGTGCATTGTAAGAGCTGCTAATCAGCTCTCACAAGAAGTAAATTAGTGGGGACTAACTTAGCAACCTCTAACCTTTTTGATGTCCAGGATCTTCTATTTTTCTAATGGAGGCTTTTATATACAGCTAAGTGTACTAATATGATTCATGAATGAAAGACCCTTTTTCAAAAGGACTACTAGTTTTGTGGAAGGCTTACATGTCAACTGAATTTGAGCGGTGAACCGCTGTTAAAATCATTGATCCTTGTGTGCAAATTACGAGGACTACAGATGTAATATGCACCTTGACTTTGGAGTGTGATTGCCATTAGCACGTATCCCATGTGCCGTGGAACCACACAGCCTAGGATGTAAATGTGACAGCGATTGGTAAAGCAAAGGGAACAACAATTGTGCTGTGGGTTACTGAGAACTCAAGTCTGATGTGGAGTCGGAAGGATTTGTTATTTGACATATAAGTTCAAACTTCACACTCATTCCCAACTTAGTATTCCTAAGAGCAAGTGTCTACATGGACATACACCTGACAGTTGCATTAGGCTTCAACCGAGCCACAATTTTACCCTGGCAAATTGTCTCAATTTAGCTACTGCCGAAAAAAAGGACTTGCATATATTGTATTTAAGTTATATATATTTGCATATTGTGTGCCCTAAAGCTACTATGATCAAAATGAATAGGCTTTGATTGAGGTGCCTCAAATTAGGGACCTACATATTATGCGCATCTTTGTGCCAATCTAAGCTGATAACATGCCAACCATCCAAAAGCATGTGCTCCACCGGAGTTGATAAAGTGCTAAAAACATATTGAGATTTTATAATAACATATGGCCAAACCTGGCCTTCAAATCTCATGCCTTCATTTGTCTATCACTTCAAGTTTACAAAACTTAGACGTTATTTAAATGCTAAATTCCTTACCCAACAGCGTTAAGTAGTTTATCAAGCGAACTCACCTTAGACTGCAGAATCTTTTGGCTGTCAATAAAGTACTGATTGGGATGGTTGATGCCAGCATCACATGATGATCCATGAACAGCTTCAAATGTTAATGTACACGCCACCTGAATTCATGGGAAAAGAACATTCATGAGCAACGCTTTGACGGTAAAGGGAAATAACAAGCACTAAAAAGCAAGTTATGGGGTGTGTTCTCAGACCTGATAATGTCGGTTTCGCACTTTGGCAATTATGTCATCCATTCCTCGATTACCTACTCCCATTCCACCAAGAGCAGCCCTTAGATTTTCTTCACTGTCACATACAATTGATGAACCAAGATCAATATGTATGGTTCAGTACAAATACTCTGTGTTATGTTTCAGAAGCAGCATAATGTCGTAAAATGGAGTCAGATGTTGCTCTATAGATATTACCATAAAGATGGATGCAATAGTGTTGGTTTAAAAAGCATATGATAAGTAATCTTTGAGGTTAACTACAGATTAAAATCCATACAAGCATATAAAATTTCAATTAAGGACCAGAGACAAATTCTTAAGTTATAGAAATAAGAAGAATTGTATATGTGATCTGGTAGTCAGAGCAAGTCTTTGCTGCACCTAGTGCAGGTGAGCCAAACTCATGCCACTTTAGAGCTGTTAGGTCCCACAAGGGGCCCACCTTATACGACAGGGAATATGAGTTGGGCTCACATGCACTGGAGCAGCCAAGATGTTCCTTGTTACTACACGCATCTCTTCATCTAACTCAAAATTGGATCAAGCAAGTAGACATTAATACAGCAATTGGATAGACAAGCCAGTAATTCTTATCCATTATCAGCACAAACAAAATGTGGAGCTCCAGTATGACAGCTTTCTAGGTGCCTCTACAACTTAGAATCATTGGAGTTGATCCAGTCAGGCAGTTCACATGTTTGTTCAACTGATGTAAACATCACTATCATATGACATGGTTGTTATTATGTAGTCTGTTCCTAGGCATAAGGAAATTTAATCATCAGTAGTCAAGATCAATTGTACAAACAATGAGACTGCAATCCTAATCCTGGAGGTCAGCAACATGTAACATGCCCAGTCAATACCCTCTCCTCCTTGCAAGAGTTGAGGAGGAAAAGAACAACTTGCATCATGAGCGAGGCCAAATAATTCAATTATCACCTTGTTGCTACCTAAACAAAAAACATCCAGATTATTCTTCCAATGAATACAAAATATACGCCATAGGCACCTAACAGATTATTACCACATTTCAGCAAGGTTTTCAAGTTATGTAGGATTTGCCATCCAATATTCAGAATAACAGAAGGTTCCCAAGCATGGTCAAATGAGAGACCAAAAATGTCTCTACTACCATCTTTGAGGCCACATCGATGTTTCACAAGATGAAGAGTAGGCAAGGACTTCGAAGAAATTCCTTGAGAAACAGAGAACTGTGATGCTATTTGGTGAACTTTAAAATAGTGATTAGGACTATCAGGTGGTAGGCACTAATTCCATGGCCTAAAATGATGTGACTCCAGAAAAATCAGTGTTTCCTTCTCCTTGCTCCTTGGCCTTGTTTATAAATTGACATATACATAACCTTACACATAGAGGTTGGCAGTTAAATTGTTTTGCCTTCACAAATGCTTTATGAAATATCATTAGCACTTGAATTGAACCTGAAATGTCGGAAAGGACACCCATGATGATCCCCAACACCAGGAGTTGATGAAATGACCTTTTGACAAGAAAACGGTGTGTAATCCTACAATAACAATAAGAAAAAAGATGATGATGTATTAAATTCACAGAAGCTAGGATATGCAAAGAGAATTTTGGTTTCACAATGCAATTTGTCGCATTGTTGTGGCAACTCCCAGAAAAGAATGACAAGTACAACATCTTGTAAATGGTTATCAAATAGGTCACTGCCATTTTTGCAAGGAAGGTGAGGGAAAAATAAAGAATGCTTACTGTTCTTTTCCCTTCTCTTCCATAATTGTGTCGTATGTTATAAGCATACTCTTTTTCAAACCTTTCAGCGCCAACCTACAAGAAAATAATCCATCATAACTAAAAGCTGCAATATTTTAGCTGCCCACAACTAATGCATAAATACTGAGAACAATGCACCACAGAAAACATAAAGCCAAGTCTCTACTCAATTACAAACCATTTATATCAATGCTTAATTGTGAACCCAGTGGTCCCAAGAAAAAAGGCTGCTTTGAGGTGGTTTTTTCAATTGAATTAATTTGGATTAAAATTGGTATTAATGCCTAACTAGTCAGAAACACCTCCAGTGCCTTTCGCTCATTAAAAAGAGCTTATGGGGTCAAATTAGTTGCAAGATCTCCGTAAGTAAAGCAATACCTCTATGACCATCAGTGGATCAACCAAAATAAGAACAAAAACAACTCAAAATGAATCTGTGGCATGGCAAGCCGCAAGTCCATGAAGAAGAGTATTGTACTGAATTCAGTACTTACAAATCTTTGAGGTCCGAAGTAGGATATGTTTCAATTTAAGTATTGCTAAGGAGTGAGGTAATTCTAAGAGCAAGCAATATGGCAACCCTATAATGTTGGCTTATTAAAGAATGGATGTCTGCATGGATTGGATACATGAAACAGGTTTCATTACCCATGCCTTCGATCTTGCATTTGGGCCGCCCACTTTCACTTCGGCTGGTGTCTTAAAGGTCCATGAGTTATTGGGGATTCTAAGGCTTACAATACTATGTAGATGCACCTCATCATCATCATCACAGAGAGAGAGAGAGAGAGAGAGAGAGAGAGAAGACAGAGAGATAGATAGATTTATAACAATCATATGACTCTCCTTTAATCCCAATTTCCTCTTGAACCAAGAATACACATTCATGAAGATCAAAGCATTAAAATTACACTAACAACGACGAGCAACAATTAATCCTAGTCACTTTCCAACAAAATGACAACTTTTCTTCATTAACTAGAATCCTAAAAAATATTGCATGTGATACAAGTCACCATACCTTCTGCAAGTACATCTGAACAGCAGCATCATATGCTCGCAACGTACATATAAAAGGACCGACACACACACATGCCTATGCACACTGGCAAATAGAGACACAAACTCAACATGTACGGAGGACCCACACACACCAATCTATGTATGCAAAGTGATGCTACGGGTGGTTATCAACCTCTAAAATGTGCTTTACAACTTCCACGAAGACCTCAGAGTTAACATGGTTCATGTCGGCGAACAATAGAGGAATTCCCAAATTGGTTATTTAACAGTTAAAAAATCTGAAGAATATCAATATATCCTTTTTCCACTTGCCATAAACAATGGCCATAGTGAACCACATATATGCTACCACTTTAGACCATTCTTTTTTTTAATTCAAATTAAATGCAAACTAGTGTGCACACATGCTCAAATGTCCGCTTGCATGACAAAATACCTTGCAGTATACCAGTGCACCTTTATCTAGTTATTAGCACACATCTAATCTCATAAAAGGCATGATCCCCTATAAGAAGCATGTATAGCAGTTTCTCATGCCAATAACAACATGCGCCTGTGAAGAGAAGTGGCATTAGCTTAACAGATGACCAATAATTTCTTATCTTTTCACCCTTAGCCTTTTCTTCTTCAATAGAGGAAAGCGGGAGAAAAATAACACTGCACGGGACTTTGTAAACATAAGTACTAAAGGAAAAAGATCTCAGATGACCAGAACACTTGAGAAGCTAATGTCTGATGGAAAAATAATAAACCGACTTACCTTCTGGGAGAATTCAGCTCTCCAGAATGCAAGTGCATCATCCAGCTTCAAGCCAACTCCCTGTATACAGACAGACAAACTTGAGAGAGGAAAAAGGACTACTGACTAATGGCTAGAAAAACATGTCAGTCATCCAATTACACATAGATATCTCAGAATCATCATCTTAATCACATTAACTTTAGCAGATATTCGGTATCTGTCAGTGCTTTTCTTTTTTTCTTTTTTACATGTACAAATTGCAGAAATTTTGCTACATTTAACTGCTAATTGCATCAAATGTGGAATGAATTCATCCTTTCTCGCAATTTGGCAAAATAATCCATGGAGACCATTTAATAATAATGTTAAATCATGCAATTATAACCAGATTTTCCAATACAACAAAAGAAAAGTTGTGAGAAACATGTGATTGATATAATAAACAATACAAGGAAATAAATTGGACACTAGATTTACACAATTTGGCCAGTGAGACTTATTCCATGAGGAGAGTGCACAAGATTCCACTCTAGATTAAGCAGTAAAACCAAGATTACAACCATACTCGAGTGACTTAAACTTTTTCCCAAGCCCGAATTATATAACTCATAGCGTTTAGCCATATAATTCCTTGCAAGACAATCTCTCAATCTCACAAAGGAATTCTCAAATCTTACCGCAATATTCATTGGCTTAACCATTCAAGTCTCTTAGATGCTGTTTATGAAAAATACCCACTTTTCATAAATATAGTATTTGGATTCATAATAGCAAATCCTTTTTAGTTAAACAACTCTAATCAGGAAACCTACTTGGTTCACTTTTCCATTAGGAGCTCAAACTCAAGACATATTTAAAATAGAAGTATTCATAGAATGTCAAGATATAACAATTAACATGTCAACTGACAACTTTAATTCTTAAAGCAAATTTAAAATGATTTTCATGCATTGCAACAACTGTCCACATTTCTACATATTGAGATATGATAAGACACAGAGCTTCAGATAACCATAAAACGCCATAGTATAATTAACCTTGAGAAAAAGACCTAATTGCATCCTCCCTCCATGCTTTAAATGATGGTCCTCTTTCAACTGCAATTTAGAGCAAAAACAGGAATCAAGGGAGACGAAGAACAGGGGAAAAAGTTGTGATGCAGCAGCAGAGTAGAGAGCTTTGCTTTAGAATTATAACACGGACCTTATCATAGAGGTGACGCATACAAAGAGGGAAGGAACTCTTAGCCAAGTGATCTATATCTTTCAGTGATATTTCAGCAGATTCCCTTGGCTGAATATGCACTTTGTCTAAGTCAGCACATAAGAAATTCTAAAATAAAAATTAAAAGAAGGTGGTTCAAATAAAGGTATAAATACCTGTGAATAATCAGGACCCAAGTAGCTCGTTGACAAAACTTCAACAATCTAAATGTTATGAAAAAAAAAAAAAAATAGTGAAAAGGTCTGAGGCCATGCATAAAATACATAGCATTGTTACTTTTTTTACTCAGTAAAGGATTGTTACTTCTGGGCAACACTTACAGGGGTCAAGCGATCTTTCTCTTGTTCTTTGATAGACGAGGTCCATTTCCTGCAGGCAAAAGTAGAATTTGACAGAGTCAGCAAGCAGGCAATTTCACCATGTCTCCTTGCCAAGTAACAAGCAGGCAGCAGCATCTAACAATATACAGAAACTGTCATTCACCAAATATCAGAAAGAATGAGATTAAAACACACCATGAAATCTCCATCATTTTCATTTCCTATTTCAGTAAAAAAAAATGCACTATCTCTTAGATTTCAGATAGCTTTTATCTTTATGGACGTCTTGTTAGAGGGTACCAAGATGATTATTTTATAGGGAGAGTGATGGTGTTGAAAAATTATATCAATAGAAACATCTCTTTTGGGTAAAACCACAGAAAGGCTCAGCATGCAAAGCCTTTGCAGCCAATTTGTTGCATCTGATAAATGCCCTAGCTACATGCAACCTCTTTCTTGGTTTTATGCATCAACTACCCTTAATGTTGTCTTTGAGACTAATGATTGGCTAAAAAGTAGATACCAAAATATGGCAAGCTTAACCATGACGGATGAAATTACCTGTTTGTCAGGATGAGCGCCTTTGACAGAAAACTACGGAACTGTGTGACAACAAGCGAGACCACCTGAGGAGAAAAATAACATCATAGAGCCATCAAGCAACCAAACCGAGTTGACAGTGATATGACATGTCAAAAATTGAAGACATTATGTGTCACCTGATTCATAGCCACATAAGCATTTCCTCGATGAATATACACCCTGCGGCCAGCTACAAGTTCTGGAACATCTTCGAAAGGTACCTTCATCAGGTTGAGACAAAGGTAAGTAAAGCAGCCAATCACAGCAGCCAATATGGTCTCGCTGACCAAACTCAAGATGCTCAATAAAGACACTCATCCTTTCATAGATGTGTAGAATTTGATTCAATGAATCATTTGTAGCACATTCAATCGAAGATCTCCAAAACAAGTATCTAGCTAAACTAAAATATTGTAGTAATATCAAACTGAGTAAATCGCAAGTAACCAGAACTTCATTAGAAAGAAACATAGACGAAGTGAAGTTAGATTAACCTCACCTTGTAAAATATAGCATCCGCTGCAACAGAGAAAGGTCAAACAAATTTGATTAGAGTTTGAACAAGTAAGAAATCTGTTATACATGATTAATAGCTACAGATCAATGACTTGGGCTGGAACTTGTGAGTTACAGAAGATGAGATGGAATATCCTCAAATTCACCCAGGCTTTTCTCTTTGAATTTGGCCATTCCTCACTTTACTGGAGACCGAACAGGCATGTTACAAGGACATCATGAGGCAAGCCTTTAGCGAATAAGAAAATCTAAAAGATTTCTCCAGAGACATTCTTTTCTGAAGGCATTGCTGCATTATGACTGACACATGATTTGTAGCCTGGGTATTTAACTCAAGGAAAAATGTTAACAAACAGTAATTTATCGAAATTATAGCACCTGTTGGCAGAGGCTGACCAATGGAACGTGCAGCCTGGCCCAATTTATCCTTTACACTCTGCAGGACAACAGACCAGTAAAACTTTAACAGCCTTTCTGGAAGGTTCAAGCAAGTAAATACATTGTGGCAAATAAGGGTTTGTTCAACTTCTAGGTTTCCAGTCAAGCAATACGAGCACGAAAACTGGAGTATCAAAACTTGCAATTCATTAACTCTCTCTCTTGTCATAATCCAACCATGTAAAAGGGTATCTTCCTACCTCAAATTCTGCAGTATTAACTGCCTTGTAGGGGAGGTTGAAATCAGCCATAAGTGCTCTCTGAAAGGAATTAGCATGGGATGCAATTAGTCAGTTCCCCTGCTTCAGCACCTAAAGGTATGGTGATGCACAAAAAGATCAGTTTCTACCTGAGCTTCTGCACTTTCACGCTTGAAACGGTATCTGAAGAGCGTCGTCTCCATCGAGAGAAACCACTTCCGCAAATCCTCACTAGGAGAAAAAACCATCGAATCGAAGTCAAACACGACCGAATCAATCGCATAAATTAGGCAACTAGCGCAGCACGGCGGAATCATACGTTCTACAGTACACGAGACGCAGGACGAAATGAGAGATGACGTCCTTGTTGACAGCCTCCGATGGCTTAGGATGCCTCATGTGCGTTTTCCACAGTTCATCAACCTATAAAACTCCAAACCGATAAGCAATCGTAATCACACGATACCACGGAAAACGAACTCTGTCTATACAATTTCCCCCCCGCCTTACCAGTTTTTCCATCTCTTCAGGCTTCTTTCCTCGGGACAATCCATCGGAGATCGCCTTGAGAACTGCGTCACACACCGATTCAATACCAAATTCGTTGCGAATACGCTCGAGAAAGAAAAGAAAAAAGCCATCGATTACGAATGGAATCTTCCGACCAGTTCTACTCCCTAAGCAGCCGGCGGCGGCATCGGAAGGCGAGATTCCCGGAGAAACGAGAGCCGGATTCACAGAGAGAGAGAGAGAGAGAGAGAGAGAGAGGAGTACCTCGGAGGCGATCGACGGCGAAGGCCTCGAAGTCCTCGAGCCTGACCTCGAGCGGCGGCGCCGAGCGGTAGAGAGGCAGCGTGGAGGCGGCGCCGGCGACGGCGACGGCGACGGCGACGGCATCGTTCTGGTGGTTAACCCTGCGCGTCCCAAGGCTCTGCATCTCTCTCTCTCTCTCTCTCTCTCTCTCTCTCGTCCTGGATCTCTTCTTCTCTTCTCTTTCTCTGCTTGCTCTAGATTAGCGCGCGCCAAGCAGTGCCGAAAGCGGGAAAAATGGCGGGAGATGACG
Source organism: Eucalyptus grandis x Eucalyptus urophylla (assembly GCA_028830015.1). Taxonomy (NCBI): domain Eukaryota; kingdom Viridiplantae; phylum Streptophyta; class Magnoliopsida; order Myrtales; family Myrtaceae; genus Eucalyptus; species Eucalyptus grandis x Eucalyptus urophylla. The sequence continues at coordinate 58,145,903 of CM054200.1, read as the reverse complement.
CCGTCATCGGCGCCCGACGCCGAGCCGCTCGCTCGGGGGGGGGGGGGGGGCCGGGGGCTCGGCTCGGCGCGGCGAGCGAGGTGGGCTTTTGCTGGTGGGCCCACCGGTTATCATGGACCGGTCGTCGCATCCATGGGCTCGAACGATACGATTTGTTGGCTGGGCCCATCTGACGGACCGGTCCGGTTCAAATTTAAGATTTTCGGTTTGAGGTCCGACGGTTCGGAATCGACCCGCTCAAGACAGTAATGGCACCACTAACTTATCTAAATAATCGATTTATCTCGTAACGTGGTTTTAACAGTTTGATCATATTCGAGCATACACTAAAGGAATTCATCGTGTCGATTAAATCGGTTTTATAAAGTAATCTCCATGTATTGAGGATAATCCTTTGGGATACACATAAGTTAACGATTAATACCATAATAAACTCTAAACTAGTACATATATAATAAATTTATTTATAACTAATTTTTTTTATCATAAAAAATTTAAAAATTAATACATATATGATAAATTTATTCTTTGTTAGTTTTCATTAAGTTAAAATAATACTACGAAATAAACTAATATATTTATAACAAATGGATGGCAAAACTCCAAACTAACACACCTGTTAACTGTCACGATGGAATAGTAAATTTATCACAAGTGCCAGTTTTAGATAGAATTATTACAAGTGTATGAGTTTTGAGTTTTTTGTGTCATTAACCCCACAGATTAATCATCGACTTATGCAGCAATCCCTCGTCCTGCACAAGCTAAGTAATGAGTTTGCGCTTCTAGCGCTCTCGAGAATCAAGAGAACAAACTAGCATATGAATAAGTAACATTTTCAGACATTCATAAGCACAGTCGGAAGCGATCATCGTCACCAACCATTCGCATGCTATATTTAAGAAGCAGGTTCTCAAGAGGGGAGGGAGGGTCCCCCCTCTTTTCTTATTCTCGACAGTTCCCCACTCGAAGGCTCTTCGTATATCACTCGCACACTACCAGCAACATAACAAATAATAAGTGCATAAAAAGGACCGCTACAAGCTCGGAACACAAGTCGCCGCGCCGTCGTCGTCGTCGACGTCTTCGCGCTCCGGTCGTCCGACAGCTTCTGTCATCCGCTTTTCAGAGCTCCAGCACCAGATCTGCATTCACCACAGCATCGACGAAAGAGCTTAGTTCTCTGTCGGGAGTTGCGAAAGAGTCTGAGAAAGTCTTTATATTATATGCCAATGAGTTCGAAGAGAAGCAATGGATTTTCTTTTTCGTACCGGTAGATATTCGAATGAGTTAGGAAGTATTAAAAAAAAATTCTCGGTGAAATAATTTTTTTATCATCTAATTTCTGCTAATTTATTAGTTATCAACACTTTTACAAAATTACTAAATCTTATTGACGGTTTACAAATTATGTAATTTATTGTATCTTTTGCTAATTTTTATCTGTCTCTTTTACTAACGCCTTAAATTTATTTATGTGAATTCATCAATTTTTGTTTGACTAACCCACCGGGCCTTTTGCAATTAAATTACTAATTAATTATGTTACCAGCTCTATTTGGATTTTTTAATTTACCAAATTTTGGCATCTTTTATTGATTTTTATTTGTCGTTCTTACAAATACATTAAGTTTATCACATCTTATAAGAATTTACTGATCCTTATTTATATGAATCATCAGCTTTTTCGCGGTTGCTAACTAGCTTGTCTCATCTAACTTGCTCACTAAATTTTCCTATCGAGTTACCAACTTTCTTTGGCTTGCTTACTAACTCATCAAATTTACCATCTCCTTTTAAAAATTGACTAACTTAGCAGCTTTCTTTCAATTAAGTTAGCAACTTATTTTGGCTTACCAACTCTTTTTTAAATCATCTTCCAATTCTTATTACTTTTAAGCTTACCATTTTTTTTTCATTGAGTCATCACTTTTATTTACCTTCCTAACCTTTTAAATTTACCAACCCTAATGGTAATTAGAGTAAATACCAACTTTTTTCTCTAATTATGCTAACTATTACATAAAGTAACAAACATTTATTTGAGTAATTTAGCAACTTTTTTTGATTAAGTTACCAACTTATTTTGGATTATCAACTCTTACTTGAGTTGCTTACAGATTCTTATTTGTTATTTTTAAGCTTACCAATATTTGTATTATCACTTTTATTTACCACTAATTTGAGTAATTTAGTAACTTTTCTTCAATTAAAATACCAACTTATTTTGGTTGTCAATTCTTGTTCGAGTTGCTTACTAATTCTTATATGTTATTTTTAAGCTTAATAGTTTTCCTATTGAATTATCTCTTTTTATTTGGCCAGCTAACTTTTTACAATATACATATTTTACAATTGCTCTACCAAGTATGCTAAGCTCTAAGACTTTTGGTAAATTGTTCGTGAAGTTACGTGTACATACATACGATGACATTTTGAAATATAGAAAGAATTTTGGCAATTTAAGTGTTGTTTTAAGGTGTTGGAAAAAAGGAGAAAGATATACATGATATTGGGAAAAGGGAATAAAATATTTACTTTTTCTTTCCAGAAAAAAAAGAAGAAGAGAAAAATATACTCTAGGAAAAATTATTTAATTTGTTATAAATATTAATATGGTGGATAAACTATTTAATTTTAATTTATGGAAAAAAGAGAAAAAGTATTCTAATTCCTTCAAAGAAATAGAAAATTTGGTTTTTAATGACTAAAGTTAAATAGGAAAAAAGGGAAAAATTACTGAACTAATCCTAAACTTATTGAATGAATACTTATTTAATCATAAACTTTCTAATTTTACTAATTTAGTCCTAAATATTTGAGCGAAGTTCCAATGCAATCATTCCAGTCAATTTTCGCTGAAAATCACTAATATGATCGTCTAGTCATCATTGTTATCCTATAGTGACTTGCGACGAAAATTAACTGAAAGAATTACATTGGAATTTCGTGCAAAAATTTAGTACTAAATTGGTAAAATTGGAAAGTTTACGGAATTGACTTTTGTACAATGGATATAAGATTGATTGGGCAATTACGTTAGGATAAAAGCATTCTTTATAAATGATGCGAGTCTCATTACTTTTGACAACTTAATCAATTAATTTTAATATCTAAATAATTCCATTGATGGTGGAATCCGGAACGGAGCTAATAATTAAATAAGAAACTACCGACCTTTTTTTTTTGAACTTTCCAATTGTTCTCTTCTTAAATTACCAACTATGATTTAGCTGCTTTGTTCGATCTTTTAAATTTTAGCAATTGTCTAATTTAGCAACTTTTTTTTGCCTTGGTTATCAATGTTCTTTACAATTAAGTTGCCAACTAGTTTTGAACTCATTTTAAATTTTTTTTTTATCTTACTCTAACTTTTAATGTCATTTTTAGACTTTTGCCCTATCTCTATCTCAACAAAGTATGAGAGTCGAACCGCACGTCTAAAATCAAAAGTCCTTACCCTAATCCCTAAGAAGGTAAATAATTGAACTCCCCACCTTTCCCTTCTCATGTGGGAAGGGTAGTCATTGAGTTTAACCCCCAAGTGGTTGAACTCATTTTGAGTTAATTACCTATATTTACGTGGGTTTTCTTTATTTATTATCAATTACCAAATTCTCTCACAAAAGAATTCTCTCATCTTTTAAGGTTATTATCATCAAACACTTCAAACTGTTACACCTTTAACAAATTTATCCAAAACTAATTAATTTTATGTAATTATCAACCTCTACTTGGCAATAACAATCACTAACTTTTACTACCTTCTTGCCGAAGTCCCAAACTCACTACCTATCATACGTAATTATCAGCATCTATTCGGTTGACTTGTCGAATTTTTTTCATTTCCGATTAAAGTATACCATGGAAAAGTTGGTAAACAAGAAAAAGACCCAAAAAAAAAAAAATTGTTAGTAAACTGATTCAAATAAGAGTTAGCAACCTAAAGGGTCAAAATTAATTGACAACTTAAATGGAAAAAAGTTGATGAATCAATTAAGTTGAAATTAGTAATTTCACACGCGAGTTGGTAAATTACTAAATTTACGTGAGTTTACTGAAATTTCCTAATATAGAAAAACATTAGTATCTACAGAACGAAAGATGGGTAGGATGAGCACGGCACACGCAACTTACAGTCCGCATCGGTCTTGATCCAGCACTCCCTGTTCCCGTTGGATTCGTCCCCGGTGACCAGAATCCGGGCGCGATTGGACTGGCTCCTGAGGCGCCGGATCTTCTCCTTCAGGAGGATCTTCTCGGGGACTATCACGATGTCTTCTTCAGGAAGGACCTGGTTCCCGACGTTGTGCCCGTGGCCCCTCGTCGCTTTCTTCTTGACTTCGATCTTCTGCTGCTCGTAGGACTTCTTTGCCGCGGATGAGTTTTCAGGGTGGACTTTCTTGTGGAACATATGCAGGATCTGCACAGTACACGGCAGGTGCAGCTACCTGAGTTAAGCTTTCTCAAGAATTCAGCAATTCTGTATGCTTCAGGAGTACATGAGAGAACCATCTTTATTTCAGCCAGCAAGCATAGACAAGGACTCCAGGAGATCATTAAACCTTTTGGACATCCCATAGACGGTGTAGATACGGCGCGTCAAATGCATATCGCCATATGTATGCTCATCTATACTTGGATCGGCCTGTGTTATCCGGCGAAGGACAACAGCCATGTATTCCTTTGCTTGGCAAGCAGGACAGTTTCTATTGCTATTTTGGGATCTATTCCTATGTTCACATTCGCGAGTGGATACACTAAAGGTGATGACTTGATATTATAAACGCTTACCTTGTGTAGCTTAGTCTCAGCCGAACCAGAATCGGAACTCGTCCCTGCATCAAAAGAGGAGCTCCGGGCTGCAGGATTAGCTTGCAGGGCCTTCTTTTTCAGCTTCTTCTTCACGAAATGCACCATTGAACTGTCCCAATCCTTTTTGCCATAGCCGAACTCCTCCTCGGTCATCTTGGTCTTCTGGAACAGCTCCCCAAGCGACGTCCTGTGCTCCTTCTTATCCACTTTAGGTGCTTCCAGCACTTCTACCGCTGAGCCGAACAAATAGCCCTGAAGCGGGCACACAGCACTCCCATTGCTTGAATTGGTCTCTTGTGCCTCCACCTTCCCGCCGAGCGTGATGGTGCTCACGTGGCTGCTCCTCCCCGTGCTAACATGGCTGTTCCTCCCGGATGACTGGTTTCCCCACTCATCCTTGTTCGCCTCAGCCGCGAGCACCTTCTCCAGCTCTTCATTGATCAGCTTCAGATCGTTCTCGGTCACCTCAGTCTCTTTCTCGGTTATGTTCTCGAGAGAGTAGGAGAAAGTCGGAGTTGCAGGATCATGGCCGAGAGCGGGCTCAGAACCGAGGGTGCCGATCGCCAGGAAACCATGGAAAAGGTCAGTTATCTCAGCAGCTAGTGGCTCTTCTTTGTAGTGTTCATCGTCCTGCGAAATGGCCGATTCCAAGCAGGCAAAGGACTTTCTGAGGACTTCGCGCTGCGACTGCTTGAGGTGCTCGGCACCGCAGCTTCGCCTTTGAGAGAATTTCTGATCATCTAGACATGGCTGTCCTGAAAGACAATTAGACGGATAATGCGGCGTGATACAGCTGAAAGAACAAGCGTTTACTAGCGAGAGTTTGTAAGTGGGAAAGGCACATCTATGTTGGTTGGTCTTTGGTTTTCACGAGATCGAGAGAAAACTCTCATAGACAACAAGTTCTCTTAATCCACGATCTCGGCCTTTCAAATAGCGGTTAATTACTGTGGCATTGCCATAAGAAGTCGCGCATCGCATCGACGATGTCATCCTCATCAGAGCCTTCCTTAGAGTACGATTTTCGTACACCCTATCTAAAGTCAATTCTCGCGACACGTTCTTTTGTTTACGAGATCAGTACTAGGTACATCCATCGATGTTCGACTGAGCTAGACACATTGTGATCGAATCCGCACCTACATAGTCCAATCCGTAGATGAGCCCACTTCAGAGAAACAAAGAACTCACGTGCCCGGACTTACCTGCGGTGGCGCCAAAATCCTTGAGCGGCTCGTGGCCGTTTTGCCGTAACTTGCGGTGCATCCAACCGAGTAACTGCAGACACCGGAACAGAACATTCAATCCATCGATCGTTCAGGACCTAACACAAACATTAACATCGGAAGCGGGGCTTTACCTTCATCTTCGTTCGTCCAGCAAAAGCTCTCGGTTCTCGATCGCTCCGGTGATGCGAGAATAGTGCTTGCAATGAACTTTTTCCAAACGATAAAATATTTAATAGCGGTCCGCTAATGTTCCAAGAAAGAGATGGATGGAACGAAACACGCAGAAGATAAGAAATCCTGGGGTGGTTGTAATTCAACTTGTCAGGGTAGCAAACAGCAAATCATGTGGCGAAATGGGAGGAGGTGGGGGTCCTGAAGCTCCCAAGTTGAGCGATTCAACACGGTCTAGAAGCCATCTTGCGTATTGTCCATTTCCTTAGGTTGTTTTGCGATTTCACTTTCCGCCATTTCCTCGCTGCTTTTGTTGGTTTCGTTTGGTGTTAACCAGGTCGCGCGCACATACAGCGCGAGCGCACAGAGACCATCAATCAGTCTTAGTACTTTCGCTTGGCATGACGTTCGCTTCATGGTGCGAGGCAAACAAAGGTATGTTTCGCATCGCCATAAGCTTTTGTGCGCCTCAGGTTATGATGTGCTAGTACAAGAATAGCATGTGCCGAAACAGAAGAAGCGACTCACATTAGGCTAAACCCGGGGACAAGGTCTTTCTTGTGAGTTTGAGCCGTCGGGTGTTGGATGCGTGTCTGATCTTGCTTAGCTCGGGCTTGAGCTATCGCGGCGGTAGATAAGTCTCGATCAACTTTGAACTGAAATGACGCGTACTAGAGCCATCCGGGGGCGGATACACCGTGACCAAATGTTGTGTTGGTGGTAGAGGGCTGCCTATTGGGGTATCGAAGCCAAGATGGGATTGCTCGGCGTAAGACATGGAGTTGATCTTACATTGCATAAGCAAAGATCGTTGCATTGATAAATAAGTCCGGCGCAACCTCAGTTAGTACAACTCGTTTTTAAACGCAACTTCCAATATTTGCTTGTCTACTAGGTTTCAATTTTACCGAAACAATTTCATAAAAACCCATGCATACATTTAAGTTGCACAATATACACTAGCACCACACATGACTACAGATTGAGAAAATGTAATTTGCGCTAGTGGAAATGATTGGCAAGTAATCAATGAATCTCTTAAATTCTATATTTAAATTCAATATATTTTCAATTATTCCATAAACAGACTCAAATTCAACATAAGTGTCAACAACTATTCCAATAGCTCAGTACTAAGCGTGGACATATTTAATTGGTGAACTCAGGATCTCTAACTCTAATATCATATGAGATTTTGTGAAACTACTGTCAACTGTTCCAAAAACTTAAGTTGTTAAATGAATGCGTGATTTAATATTTAATTATTCTAATAGATAACTATATGATATCATGAAAAAAGGTTAAATCAATCGATCATACAAACCCTAGTTACACAGAACTTCACGTAGCATCATTGCACGAACACACCATTTGTTTGGCGGTCTAGCTCCATATAAAGTGACCTATGTGTGCACAACAAAAAAGTTATCGGTAGGCCCGATGCATAGACTTTATGTGAAATTGGATCATTACTTTTAGCAATTCAATGACATCCATCAAATTCAATGGTTGATGAGTGTAAAACGAGCCGGCGGGTTGTCCCGGCTCCCGACGTGTCCATAGCAGGATCAATGATAGAGATAGAATAAAAATGGTGCATACATTAATTCCCAAAACTCTCAAATCATTCACGTTCCAAAGCATAGATTCCCACTACAAAGTGCACTGCTCCATGGACCCAACAAAATGGCCATGTTTGTCATTACCCTCATTAACTTATAATGAACTTCTGATTCTATACTCTCCAGAGAAGAGAGGGGGCGGCATACTTTTTACATATCCCATCATTTGGAAAGACTTGCACATGTCGTACACTGAACTTCCCACGGACCAAAACGGGGTAGACGTGGCCAGCGGCTCTTATCGGGTACCGTGATTCGTGACAACTAGATAGTAACTATCGTACGATTTACTGGGATATCGGTATGGAGGCCCGACTACCTGAAAGTTCTTGAAACCTCGCAGCAAAAAATCATGTTCTAATTAAGTTCGGCGTTTCAACATGTGCAGATGGCTCAAAGCCAAGTAGTTTACATGCAGTCAGTAGAATTTGAATAAAATTATCTCCGGTTCAAGAATTGGAAGTCCCTAATATATCAATCAACTAGCCCATACTAACTAAAAAAATTAAACCAACTAGGACCATCCTAAGGGATTTCAGATCGTTCTAAATTTTAACTTAAGAATTTATAACGTCTATGGTCGTGATAAAATTCTCTTCTCAGGAACAATTGAGATTACATGATAACTAAAAGGATTTAGTTAACCTGACTAATTTGTTACTTTCTTTTAAACAAAAGAAGGCCCAAGGCAAATATTACATCAGAACTCCATACTGTGATCAAAAGCTCCTACTTGATCGCCTAATAATTGCAGTGGTAGATCCTATAACTCGATCAATTTCCAAAATTCTACATGCAGGTTACTTCTACATTAGGGCACAAAATTGAGCGCAAGCATCGCGCGACCCTCCGTCGACATTGCGACCATCGGCAATCGTCAACGAGCCTTAGTGACCCTCGATTCTCCATATCTCACATGGACCCTCCAGATTTGACCTAACCTTAGCGATCGTCCACTATCAACCGTGGACATCATTCGACCATTAATGACTGTCCCTCAGCGATTGTTTGCGTAGTACCCTTGGTTTAGAAAGAGAACCGATAGGCTGTGGAGAGGGACAAGCAATGTGCCAATATACGGGAGTAAAATAGGAATACGAGAAATTGTTGAGAAGCAAAATTGGAATAAAAAGTTCCATAAATTATGGGCTCCATCGTTTTGAATTTGAATACCAATGCTGGTGAGTGGTGGCCCTGATAGGAAGACTTCGGAAAAATTAGTATTTCCTAGGACTCCAATTTTATTTTTTTACCAAACACTTTAGCATTTACCCAAGTGTCTTTAAAGATCCGAAGGACTATGCAAATTGTGTTCCCAAGAACAGCCTAAAACTACGGAATCAAAGCGGGGTCCATGATCCTGCTCAAAGTCGAACATACGCCTGCAATTTTTTCCAAACCAGCCTAAGGGCCACTTTCCATTCCTATAAGATCGCTGCCCGGAATTATACTTGACCCTAATAGAGCCCAGAAGCCCGTCCATTATCGTAATGAACAATACATGAGAAATGGTTTCATGTTACCGACATAGACGAGGAAATGATCTGGTCCGGAACGCCCCACTAAGACAGACGGGCTCAAGAAGGAAACTATTTGTCTGTGAATCCGTGGGGAAAAGTCCCGTTCTACCCATTAGTCATTTGAGTTTCAAATGTTTATTTTTGGTCAATTCAGGTTTAAACGTTTAAAAATGTGCAACCGAATATTTCACTCATATTCGGTCCTATATATCTTATTCTAACGCCAACAATTATCCTTCGGCAAATGTAATGAGGACTTGATTGCTAATTTTGAAAGACATTTAAAAATCAATCGATTCGGATCAAACATTTGAATCTCGATTGATCAAAGTACGAAACATTTACAACTTTCCGCCATACCTATACCGTTTGTCTATTTGGACAATGGGCGGAGAAAGATAAGCGACACTAATAAATCAAAAGAGCTATCTTTTGGCAAATGATTGAATTGAGAAGGAAAACGAAACATATTTAAACATCTCCGACGAGACGTGGAGAACCAAAGCGATTCATCCACTTCGCACTAATAAATGTACAAGTCAAGGGAATCAAGTCGACCAGCTCGGCTTGCTTTAGTTATTAGGCACTTGTTTATATTAATCCTGATTTCTGCGTTATAATAAGCAAACTCATAGCACCAGATAGAATAATGCTTGACCCAATTTGACCAGATCCTACTCAGCATATGGAAAGCAAAGAAAATTTTCTTTTAATGATCTGGCAAAGTACTAAAATATCCTCTGCAATTAAATTATGTCCGTCTTCCCATTCAACTGAAGAGTGGCCATCCAACTCGAGAACAGGATATTGTGATAAACCACTTCATCGTGGTTTGACCCGAAATTATGGCAAATTAAACACTTAGCCTTGCACATTTTAAGGTGCAAGATTCCATCTGTCGCTGTTTTAATACTCAGCCAATCAAAAAATATGAAGAAAATTATTCAAAAAGTTCTAAACTTGTTACATTTTTATCAATTCAACTCTAAATCTTTTAATTTTATCAATCTAGTTATAAACATTTTCACTTCTTATCAATTGAATACATCCGATCAATTTTGACTCAAATTTGCTAATTTGAATGGTTGACACTGACGTGACACTTTTTTAATAAATTTTCAATGACGTTTTAATAATTTTGAATTTTTTTACGATTTCTTTTTTTAACTTTTCTTTGTTTTTTTCCTTTGGGTTTGGAGTTTGGCCAGGAATGGTGGTTGACCGACCCTCACTCGCCATAGACAAGGGTCGGCGACCCTCGCCCACCCTAGGCAAGGGCCGCAATGTCCTCACCAACCAAAGTGAGGGTGTGCAAGCCCTCACACCAAGGGTCGACGGCCCCTTGCCGAGAGCTAGTGAGGGTCGGCCGGCAACCTGACCAACCCCATCTAAAAAAAAGAAAAGAAAAAGCAGAAAAAACCATAAAAATTTCAATATATTATTAAAAAAATACCATGTCAACACTAGCCGTCTACGTTGGTAATTTCCAAGCAAAATTGGTTGGATAGTCTCAATTGGCAATAAGTGAAAATGTTAAGAACTGAATTGACAAAATTAAAAAAAAAAAGTTTAGGATTGAATTAACAAAAGTGTAATATATTTAGGACTTTTGGATAATTTTTCCAAAAATATGGACATGATCAAGTCTAATGATAGGTGAATCAAAATTCTCTAAAGGGCAAAAGGGATCACATGCATCATTGTCGCGTAGAAATCAAACCATTTAGATATTAAATCATAGTTTCATCTAACTATTTAAATTTTTAGAATAATTAAGAATAATCTAACAAAATTTCGTATAAACTTTTCACATACTCTCTTTTACATAACCTTTATAATAGTGCGGGAGCAAGAAATCTTATTGAATTCAAACATTTTGAAACCCCAATGTCATACTAAATTCTAACACGCGCATAAGGAGTGGTTTTGGTATTAAACCACATGAATATGTAACAACTTAAATAAGTTGAATAGCTCACAGTTGTCTTATAAAATTTTATACCGATCGAGCAATGCTTGCTAAATGAAAACGATCATTTGCCCCCGCAAACGTGGACCGGAAATATAATATTTTGGATTTGACCGGTTACATAAATTGCGAAAACCAAGAGAAAGCAAATAGTTTTCTCCATACCTTATCGTTAAATAAAAATTCACACGTCATCCTTGTACAGATTTAATTCTGACACTAATTTTCTTCCTAAGATTGACTCTTGGATTATATAATCTCTCGAAATGTAGTGGAGGGAGGGAGTACTACATCGGAGGGAGAATGGAGGCGACCCCCTGCACCCTGCTATCGCTGTCTCCTCTCGTTCACGGCAATATTCACTGGCGCTGGCGCTAGCGACGATCCCCTCGATCCGACCGGCAACATCACCGTCTGGTGGGACGTCGTGTCGTGGACGCCGGACGGCTACGTGGTATGTTAGTTTCTGCCCCCTGCAGTTCAGCCTATGATTCAGACTCCCTGGACGGTCCTGATGGAGTTGACTGCAGGCATCAGTCAACATCACGAACTACCAGCGCTACCGGATGGTGACGGAGCCCGGCTGGAGGCTGGGGTGGACGTGGGCGCGGAAGGAGGTCATACGGAGCGCGGTCGGGGCACACCCGATGCGCCGAGGAGATTGCTCTAAGCACGAGCGGGATGTACCCGCTTCCTGCATGCGCAGCCCGACGGTGGTCGATCTGATGGCTGAGGCGCCCTTGAAGGACAAGATCGACGGCTGTTGCAAGGGGGGAGTCCTGTTGACCAAGCTGCAGGACGCTCGGAAGTCGACGGCGGGGTTCCGGATCGCCGTCGGGAACGCAGGAACGACCAACGCGACGGTGCAGATTCCCAAGAACTACACTCTGGTCACGCCAGGCGGCAAGTACTCTTGCTCGAGCCCGAAGATCGTGCGACCCACCCTGTTTGTGTCTCCGGATCTGAGGATGGCTACTATAGCCTTCAGTAAGTTCACGGCGAAAAGATTCAGGTCCACGAGGCCTTTTCTTGACTCGCAGACATCCATCTACCTCCATTTTCATTCTGTCATTTTGTTCTCTAAATCAGTCAAAGATGTAAACTGACCCGGATACACTTTGATATCGATACGCACTAGAACGTCAATATTTAAGATCAAGCACAAGAAGATTCACGGCTTATAAATTAATTATATCACCGCGGATGTCGGTGCTTCAGTGACATGGCAGGTGGTGTGCCGCTACTCTCCGCCGCGAGGATACAAGCCACCGTGCTGTGTGTCCCTGTCCTCCGATCAAGGGATGAAGATCCCGTGCGCTACTTGCGCATGCAAATGCAAGCCCTCGGACGCCAGGTCCTGCGCTCCGTAAGTCTTTTTCCACGTCAATGTCTACTTCTCTTCTTTTTCTCTTTCCTTTTTCAACGATGCCTTAACATTTGGTAAGATCTGACCGAACACCGTGCATATCAGTGCACCCTGAGGCCCAAATCTGATCGAGTACTTCGATCCGAGATGATCCTCTTTGATCCATAGAACGCAGGTTGGCCTGCCCATGAAGGATCGAAGAGCACATAGCAATTGATAGTTTGGTATATTCACAACCATGGACAGGCCTCATAACTCAAAAAACTGGACATGCTTATGTCGTTTAGATGAATTGGTGCCGAGTGCAATTAATTTCAAGTCGTCCGCCTTAGTTTCGATTCCCATCTTACCTGATGTTGTGAGGTTTATAGGACATTTTCATAGACCTGGTGTTCAAGTGAGATGGGAAATGTACGTTGCTTGCAGGAGTTCCAGCAAATCCGAACGTGGGAAATCACCGGTCCAGTGCACCAATCACATGTGCCCCATCAGCATAAATTGGCACTTGCTGTCCAAAAGCGAGGGAAGCGTCCGGTGGTTTGAGGTGTCGATCTCGAACCTGAATCACCATGCAAATTACACGGACTGGATCCTCATGATTCAGCATCCGGCTGCACAAAAGCTTGCCAGAGCCAACACAAATTACTGGTCGCTGCCGCCCAAGCTCGGTGAGTAATTCTCGAATGGTACGCTAAATGTGATTCATGCTGATCTAAGAACATCGAAAGTGTGACAGAGGAAATTTCTTGCCTGTTCCATGTTAATTGCAGGGAGCATGGACGTGCTGTGGGGGATCGAACACTACAATCGAGGGCTAGGGCCGCTCGGAAGTGGTCATTCCACGGCAAAGTTCAAAATTAGTTACAAGGGGAGTTCTGGAAATTGGAATTTCTCAAGCAATGTCTTCTTCAATGGCGATCGGTGCGCCAATCCGCCTCTACCTCAACAAGGCTCCTCAACATAAATGGCTCTCGTTTTTTTATCCGGAACAACGTTCTTCTTCAACCCCCCCCCCCCCCCCCCCCCCCTATTTCGTTGCCTATATCCGAGACTAATGAAACATGAGAAGGCGTCATTGTCTGATCTGATCTTTGAGCTTGTCTGATTAGAGTGCATAATGACTACTACAGACGGTAGTGGAAGGTCATTGGTTGTCTTCAAGTACTGAAAATATAGGCAAAAAAAATTGTTTGCTAACCGCTAAAACTGAAATCTGATGATAACCAGTACTTGTTTTCATCACCCCGTACTCATCCAGGCCAGCCGACTTTCTTCTTCGCCGTGATTAGAAAGACAATGCCGCCGAAATTCATTGAACGCCACAGGCTGTTCGGTGGACCCGCCATGTGTGTTTCTCCATCTCAAAGTAATATCATTGCTGTCAAGGGAGCGACAATCGAAGCATGATCGAACGAGACAACTGCAGACTTCAGATCCTTTCGTTTCCCGTATCGTCTTCAGGTAGCCGTTAGCATCCGTCCAATGGCGACTCGAAGGTGCTTAGTGGTTTCGCCAATTCCGATAAGGATCGAACTCACCTTGCTTCTGAGGGACGACCGTGAAGAAAAGCCGTCATCATAAACTACCGGAAGAAAGTCTTCGCATTCAACTATTTAAATGCTTCACGTTATCAAAGACATATACTCTCCTCTCTCTTAATATCATCTAGGCCTCCCTCAATCCCCCGATTCTCGAATCTCCACTCCATCACGAATAGGTGTCCGAGAATACCTCGGTGACATCAGGGGCGACGGTGCATCGACGACTGGGAGAACATCTCAACGAGGAGTCTCAATCGAAGTACGTATGTCACGTCCGGACACAGATTCATGGAGTACTAATTGCCCCTTGCGATGGCTTTGATTTCGGGCCGCAAGGACATTCGACCACCTCCCCATTGCATTTATGGACAAACGAGATTCACGTGATTGCCTGCACACAGAGAGGGAGGTCCACTGGACATTTCTGTCAGCAATAGCATGGGGCCACCAAGTTGCGATCGTGGAATGCGATGCCCCCCGTCCAAATGTCCATAGGCAAAAGTGACGACGACTCGGTTCTCCATTTTGAAAGACGTTTGGACGTCAATCGATTAAAATCAAACATTTGAATCTCAATTGACCAAGGTGCGAAACATCTAGAACTTTCTGCCATACCTATAGACCATCCGTCTATTTAGACAACAGGCGGACGTGGGGAGGCAAGATGGAAGGCACTAGTCAGGAGTTAAGAACCCTCCACACCCAAACTTTTGCAAATTTGCGGTGCAGTTTGACTGAGCCGACTCAAGCGGGAGCAAAATAAGCAACACTAGTAAATGAAAAGAACTACGTTTTTAGATTGTTTTATTGAGAAAGAAAACGAAAGATATATTTGTGAGATTTGGCGAGATCACTACAAATTATTCTAAAAATGCTAATAAAGGTCTAGAAAGATTCAAATTCAATATCATAATCTGATACCATATGAGCTTTGATGAGATCACTAATAACCGTTTTAAAAGCTTAAAATATCATATAAGAATGAGATTTAATATTTATATATTATATCAATTTTAACGTCTTAGATAAGAAGTGAAGAACGGAAGCGATTCTCTCGCCTCACAGGCTCACACTAATAAATATAGAAGACAACGGCCACAACTCGACCAATCCAGCTAGCTTTGATTATTAGGCACTTGTTTATATTAATCCCGATTTCTGGGTTATAATAAGCAAATAGCACCAGATAGAATAAAGCGCCACCCAATGTGACCAGATCCCACTTAGTACTAAGCACGTTTGGAAAGCAAAGAAAAAACTTCTTTCATTTTTTTTTCTATCGAAAAGGTCCCTATATCATTTCAAGTAGTAAAATTAGAGGAACAATCCAAATATGCTTAAAATCCAAAAGAGATTGAGGGGGACTCTAGACCCAATTCCGAGGTGGAGATTGGCAAAGCTGGACTTTGGCAATCCAATTGGGCAATTTTATTTAGATCTCTCGGTCCATGGGTCAATTTTAATCCAGGAAATGAAGCTATACCAGTCCGCCCGTTTGGACTTATTCATTGACTTCCCTAGGGTGTATCTAACCCCAAAATCGTCTGAGCTGCTGTGTAGCAGTCACTCAACAGCAGCCCCTTCTGACCAAAAAACACAGCAGCCCCACGTGACCCTTTTTTCTTCCCCCATTTCACAGCAAGTTCCAAGCCTTCGCATATAACTAGGGTTTCTACATGCAAGGGAGATTGTGCCTTCACCGTGCGAGCAAAACCGTCGAGCAGCACCCCATTGTCGTCCCTGCACACCCCTGCTACTGATCTGTTGTTAGTTCCTGGTGTGAAGGCTCCGTCGACGTTAATTTTCACCCATCCCGGCGGTCTCCATCTTACAGGTACTTCGGTAGCTTTGCTGATGTTTTGCTGCTGTGATGAAGTTGGATCTTTGAATTTTTGTTTTGCCATGAGCAGATCAGCCACCACGCCCTGCGGATTTGGCATTATTGCTCGAAAAACTGCTGCGTTCCTCTGTTCCAGATGAGCCAGAGAGCTTTTCTCTTAATATCTGGAAAAGTTACTAAAATAGTTCCTGCTATCAAATTATGTCCATCTTCCCATTTAATTAAAGTTTTGTCATCCACCTCGAGAACAGGAGTTCGCAATAAATCACTTCATCGTGGTTTGACCCGAAATTGTTGCAAAATCAAACGCTTAATCTCACACATTCTTATGACCAAAAAAAAAAAAAATCTCACACATTTCAAGGTACAAGATCCCATTTGTTTTAGGACTCAGCTAATCTGATTCGCGTGGACATTCTTAAGAGAACTTCGGATCCAAAAATTATGGACACGATCGAGTCTAATAATAGGTGAATGATCAATAGTGATCTTACAAAAGTTCTTATAATCGCTGTGCATATTTTCTCTTTCACACAATCTCGACAGTGATACCGAAGGAAAAGGTTCTTCTGAGTTCAAATCTTTTCTAGTTCTTAATTTGAGGCTAAATTCTAACATGCCCATAAGGAGGAGTATTTTTGTATTAAAATGCTTATTTATATTTTGAACAGTTAATAATGATCTCACAAAATTTATTAAACAAAAACCAAAATTTGTGCCAGCAAAATGTGGATTGGAAATATACTGTTGCGCGGATTTGACCGGTTACAAAAATTCCCAAAACCCAAGAGAAAACAATATAGTTTTCTCCGCACCTTATCGTTTAAGGAAAATTCACACGTCATCCTTGGACATACTTAATTTTGACACTAATTTTTCTTCCCAGGATTGACCCTTGGATCGTAAACTCTCTCGGCAATTTCCCAAGATCTCGCTAGAGCCGGAGCAGCCCCCTTCGAAATGTGGCCTCCATTGCTATGTCTCCTCTCATTCACGGCAATATTCACCTGCGCTCGCGGCGGCGGTGGCGGTGGCGGTGACGATCCCCTCAATCTTAACGGCAACATCACCATACGGTGGGACATCGTGTCGTGGACGCCGGACGGCTACGTGGTAAGTTAGCTTCTGTCCCCCTGCATTTCGGCCTCCGATTTAGACTCGCCGGACAGTGCTGACGTGGTCGACGGCAGGCATCGGTCGACATCGTGAACTTCCAGCAATATCGGACGGTGACGGAGCCCGGCTGGCGGCTGGGGTGGACGTGGGCCCGGAGGGAGGTCATATGGAGCATGGTCGGGGCGCGGCCGCTGCGCCGAGGAGATTGCTCTTCGTTCAAGGACGGCATACCCGCATCCTGCACGCGCAGCCCCACGGTCGCCGACCTGACGGCTAATATGCCCTCGAGGGAAAAGATCGACGGCTGCTGCAAGGGGGGAGTCCTGTTGACCCAGCTCCAGGATGCACGGAAGTCAGTAGCAAAGTTTCAGATCGCCGTGGGGGCTGCAGGAACGACGAGCAAGACGGTGCAGCTGCCCAAGAACTACACGCTGGCCACCCCGGGGGGCGGCGGGTACTCTTGCTCGAGCGCAAAGATCGTGCCGCCCACCAAGTTCTTGTCTAAGGGTCGGAAGAGGGTCACTCTAGCCATGAGTAAGTTCATCTTCATGGCAGAAAGTTTTACGTCAAACGAGTTTTAATAGGCTATTCAAGTACGATCCCCTCTCGTTAAGATCTAATTAAGATCAAGCACGGCAACATACATCTGCATGACCTCTTTAGTCTTTGCTTCAGTGACGTGGCAGGTGGTGTGCCGCTACGCTCCGCCGCGAGGATACAAGCCGCCGTGCTGCGTGTCCCTGTCCTCCGATCAAGGGATGAAGGTCCCGTGCGCTACGTGTGCGTGCAGCTGCAAGCCCTCCGACGCCAAGTCGTGCGCGCCGTAAGTCTTTTTCCATGTCTTGTCTTCTTCTTTTTCTGTCCTTTCCTTTCCTTTCCTTTTCTTTTTCGTGATGCCTAGACATTTGGGCAATTTAGAAGTGGGTCGGATTGAGCATGAGGCCATGATTATCATGCCATTGTCCTAGAATCGCGGAGTCACCCGAATTATTGGGCTTTTATTGAGTCGATACCCAAGATGTTCCAATTCGATTCATTAAAAGCAGGTAGGCCTACCCATGAAAGATCGCAAAGCACATAATAGTTGATAGTTCAGTATGTTCACGACCATAGATTCCCTTCATAACTCAAAAAAATAGATATGCTTATGCCTTTTGGGAAAAGTGTTAAAAAAGTCTTAAACCTATTATATTTGTGCTAATTTAGTTATAAACCTTTTGAACTACTGTTAATTCAGTTCTTTCGACTAATTTTGGTTAGATATTGCTAATGTGGATATCGACCGACCCATGTAATATGATTGACACTGATGTGAATAACTTTTAATAGTATTTTCATACTTTGGTATTTATATTTTTTTTCCTTATTTTATTTTCTTTCTCTTTCCTTTTTGTTCTTTTGCTTCCTTCTTCCCCTTTCCAGTTGAAAAAAAAAAAGGAAAAAAAAATTGATACATTGGCTGGTCAGTGTTTACGTCAGTAAAGTTTGGCCAAAATTAGCCAAAATAATTGACTTGGCACTAACTCAAAAAGTTTAAAACTAAATTGACACAGATGCAATGAATTCAAAACTATTCTGACAATTTTTCCCATTTAAGATGTGTTGGCGACGAGTGGAAATAATTTCATTAATAAGTCGTCTGCCTTAGTTTCGACTCACATCTTACTCGATGACATGAGGTTCATAGGACATTTTCAGACCTGGTGTATGGAATTTTCATGTCTTTAAAGAATGCGAAAAGGCACGAATGTTCAAGCGAGGTGGGAAATGGTCGTTTGCTTGCAGGAGTTCCGGCAAAACGGAACGTGGGAAATCGCCGGTCCAGTGCACCAACCACATGTGCCCCATCAACATAAATTGGCACTTGCTGTCCAAAAGCAAAGGAAGCGTTCGGTGGTTTGAGGTGTCGATCTCGAACCTGAATCGCCACGCAAATTACACGGATTGGATCCTCATGATTCAGCATCCGGCGGTGCAAAAGTTTGTCAATGCCAACACGAACTACTGGTCGCTGCCGTCCGAGCTAGGTAAGTAGTTGCCCTGCTTTCAATCTTCTTTCAAACTGTGCTGTAATTCTCGAATGGTATGCTAAATGTGATTCATGTCGGTCTAAGAACATCGAAAGCGTGACAGAGGAGCTTCTTGCTCGTTCCACCTTAATTGCAGGGAGCATGGACGTGCTGTGGGGGATTGAAAACTACGATCAAGGGCTAGGGCCACTCGGAAGCGGTCGTTCCACGGCGAAGTTTGTAATAAGTTACAAGGGGAGTCCTGGAAATTGGAACTTCTCGAGCAATGTCGTCTTCAATGGCGATCGGTGCACCAATCCGCCTCTACCTCAACGAGGCTCCTCAACATGAATGCCTCTTGTTTTTTAATCCGGAACGTTGTTTTTCTTTTTCTCCCATTTTGTTGCCTATATCCGAGACTAATGAAACATGAGAAGGCATCATTGTATGACCTCTGAGCTTGTTTGATCAGACTGCATAATAACTCCTCCAGACATAAGTACTGGAATTTCAACTTTTGTCTTCAAGTACTGAAAATACAGGCAAAAGAATTTGTTTGGTAATCGCTAAAACTGAAATCTGATGACAACCCAGTTCTTGTATTCATCAGCTCGTACTAACCCACGCCATCGGATTCTCTTCTTCACCGTGATCAGAAAGACATTGCTGCCGAAATTCATTAAACCGCACAGGCTGTTCGGTTGACCCACCATGTGTGTTTCTCCACCTCAAAGTAATATCATTGCTGTCAAGGGAGTAATGAAAGAAACATCATCGAACGAGACAATTTACGAACTTCAAGTCCTTTCGTTTCTCGTACTGTTTTCACGTGGTAGTTAGCATCTGTCCGATAGCGACTTGAAGGTGCTTTTGGTCTCCCCAATTCCGATAAGGATCAAATTCACCTTGCTTCCAAGGGATGACCGTGGAGAAGAGTTGCCATCAGAAACTTTTGGAAAGAAGCCTCCTAATCCGATAATTCAAATGCTTTACTTTGTAAGAGTTTTTCCTAATGTGGACTAAATTAATTAATATTGTAATTTATTGTTTTTACGGCTACCGTAAAACAGGGTTGGTCTAAGGTGAGATAGAAGGTTTCTTAATTAGTCTAATATGGGCTGGCTAGTGTGGGCCGAGTTGAGCCTGGCCCGTAATGAGGGGGACTGGCTGGAAACTCTATAAATAGTGCTCAAGTCTCTCCTCTAACCCTAATTCTCACATGTATCATCACCTAAGAGGCGTTTACCTAACGCTGCACGTGAGGGGGCCGCCTCATTGAGCCAGTGATACGGAGGGCAATAGAGGAGAAGGACTTGATGCGTGGATCCCCTTAATATATGTGGGTAATCCTTTTTCCTGCTTCCGCTTTATGTTCGATGGATCCCAAAACAGATGCGTTAATCTTTCTACTCAATTACGTTCTTGTTCTGGTTATGGAGATCTTGGGATTGCGCAATTTGCGTCCAACATATGGTATCAGAGCCTCCATAAACTTAGAATTTGAACGCAATAGATTTTGCCCTAATTTGTACTAATTAGCCCTAATTAGGGCGGATCTTGCCCTAATTTGCGATTTTCGAGACTTTTCGTTCAATAAAAATTAAATTAAATTATATATTCGGACTGGGCTCGACGAGACGAAGAAAACCATGGGCGGCGCGTCGCCGGAAAATGTCGCACGCACCCCCACGCGTGTCCACGCGCCTCCTGCGCGTCGAACACGCGCCGCGCGTGTGATCCACGCGCCTCGCACTCAGGAAGCGCGTGCGGGCGCGTGGAGGCTCCGTTCGGCGCGTGGCTGGCGGCGTTGGACTCGTACGGTGATTTCCTATCTCGTGGTATATTTATTTTATATGTTTGATAATTTTATGGATGTGAAAATATATACGAAACCCTAAATACGTGTATTTTTGCGTATTTTTCTTATATTTTCTGTGATTTTGGAAATATAAGTGTTGGGTTGTAGGTATATTATCACATAATCATTATAAAGGTGTGATTCATCAATAAAAATCAAACTTTATTGTGAACTGAAACTGGCTTAATGAGATTCAATCATTATGAGATAGTATTGAATATATCTTGAGATAATGAGAAACAGTAAAAGTCATGAAATTTTTATTGCTCATGCATACTCTTTTACACGCTGGTAATCTTTGAATGATAGACGTCTTAAGAACTCGTGACCAAATTGATTGTACTAATTAACATATCTGTTGTATGTGGGTAATGCATGTCAATTAAATTACTGCATATTGTACATGAACTCATCTTGTCACTTGTTAATGTCTATCAAGTTGAATATTTTTATGGTAAAGGAGTATGGCAATATTTACACAGAGCAATAGTATCTACTGTTAAATTTTAGATATTTGGTTATCTGGTTTGACTCAATTAATAAGCCACTGGTTGATTACAATGATAATTTGTTGCTTAAAATTGGCTAATAAATCAGATGTTGGCCTTGGAGTCATGTTTTGCCGTATAAAACTCATGAGCAATAGTTGATTAGTTATCAAGCTTGTTGATTTGGTGTACCATGTATTACTATTGATGTTAATTTGCGAGAGATATTATAGATCAGCATTCTTTTATGTTGTTCTGGTAATATGTAATTGGGGTGCATAAGAGATGTTTTATTCTCTGTTATGAGAAGTTTCTTGTGTTACTGTGATCAATGATCTCATTGGAATCTGTCTTTCAGGTTCGCTATATATATATGATTAATTTTTTATAAAGTAATGTAATTAGCATGATATGTGATTTTGGTGATATGTTGCCCCTATCACTAAAGTTAAAATCACATGTATATGGTGTATGTGAGGAGTAAAGTTTATATCCCTGGTATGAGAGAATTTCAATGATTCAATTGAGTAGTGACCGCCAAAGTGGCACGCTTGATTGGGTTTGAGAAATTTCGGTCTCGTATAATGATTGGGATGTCTCCTGATCTAATGCGTGGTCATACTCCCAAAGGAGGTGATTGTGTATTGGTTCATGGAGGGATACATGATAGTGTGGTGGAGGAGTGACCGATCCTAATGGTTCATATGCCCAAAGGTGATGAATTCACGAAGATTGGAATATATTCTCATAACCCTTATCATGTGGGGAGTATACAACTGCATGTCATGTATTCTGTCCAAAGGTGATTATATGATTATGCATGTAACTCTCTGGATGTGTACTTGTACGTCAAGTTACATAGTACTCACATGATGCTAATTATATATATTGCTTGGTTTTCAGTCACCTTTTCTGTGATTAATAACTCAACTATTATTGAGGTTTTTACTGCTTCAAATTTTAAGTTATGGACATATGATTTGTTACTTGAGAAATAAGCAATTGAATTTGCTTACTGTCCATGAAGCGTTCCATTCTAGAACACTTGAAAAGAGGTTTGCCTGCGGACTGCACTGCTATAAAATAATGGAAGCCCTAGTTGCTTGAAATTATGTCTTGTCTGATATTGAAATTAGGACATATCTGCAAAGATTGTGTTTAAGTCCTAATGACATATACATCTCGTATATGATTAAAATGTTGTTTCCGAAAGTTTTATATTTAAGGAAAATGGCCATGATAAAGAATAAACTGGTTAAAAATTAGTTTTGAAGGATGTCAGGCTTAACAATGGCCATGAGTATTTTGACAAGTATGACAATGCGAAATAGCTTAAAGGGTCATTTGTCAAATACTTGGTAGATTCTGGGGTGGTAATTTAATTACTATACCTGAACATTCTGATAAAAAGATTTGGCTAAAAGGCATAAATACACCATAATGAACATGGTGATGAGTATGATCAGTAAGACCAATTTATCCGATTTTCTGTGGGCTGATATTATGAAAACAACTTTTTCACATACAAAATGTGTCTCTTATCAAAATTGTTTCATAAACTTCTTTTGAGTTATACACTGGACATAGATTATTTGAATCATATTAAATTTAGAGGTGTTATGCAGAAGTGAGATTATCTAATCCAATATTAGAGGCGTTGGAATTTAGATTCACTCGGAATTATTTTGTATCTTACCTAGATTGTTCAAAAGGGTATTGATTTTAAGATCCTAAAGAAGATACAAGAATTATGGTATCACATACTGTAAAGTTTCTATAGTTTGACGAGGATAGCTGCTCTCAGACTGTTAAGGATAAAAGTACGATGGAAAATCACTGTGTCTTTGTCTTTGCCTATATAAACAATTGTGGTACAGACAATTGTGAAATCTCCTGTACCATAGACTAAACTTGTTGAGATTTAAGGTACTATTCTTGATATAGTTTATAATGAAATTTCTTAAACCTCTGAAGTGCAGAATGAAGTGGTTACAGCCTTATTAAGGAGATTTGTTAAGGAAAGATGATCAGTTATACCATCAGACTATATAGTCTATTTGTGATAGCATGATTACAATATCCACTATATGGTTGATGTAATGACATATTTATAAATGTCGTTTCTTATTCTCAATCAGATATGTGATTATATGCCATAAAAGGCGATATACAATCTATGAAACATCATAGTGTTTGGAAACTTACTTGCCTAAAGATTACAAGTTCATTAGTTGCAAATTGGCATTCAAAATTAAAAGAATTTCAAAGAAAGATTGGGGAATTTAAAGCCAAGTTGGTAACTAAAGTTTTCACTCTGAAAGAGGGGTGGATAATTTATAGTGAAGAAATAATTATTTCTTTAAATATTCTTTCAGAGTGAACGTGGCATTAATAACTCTTTTTTATTTGGAGTTATATTAAACAGATTCAAGTAAACTATAT
This sequence comes from Eucalyptus grandis x Eucalyptus urophylla, assembly GCA_028830015.1. Taxonomy (NCBI): domain Eukaryota; kingdom Viridiplantae; phylum Streptophyta; class Magnoliopsida; order Myrtales; family Myrtaceae; genus Eucalyptus; species Eucalyptus grandis x Eucalyptus urophylla. The sequence goes on along the minus strand of CM054200.1, from coordinate 58,121,917 downwards.
AGTGCAACTGGATGATTTTGCAGCAGATTCAAGTAAACTTGTATGTAGACTGAAAAGTTCTAATTCATGGTCTTAAGCAAGTTTCCAGACAATATTCTTAAAGTTTCATAATGTTGTTATTTTGTTCAATTGGGAACAAAGTAATTCAATATACTGCAAGGTCAGTGGGAGGAAATTTATTTTTTCTCATACTTTATGTACATGATGTTTTGCTTACAAGTTGTGACCTTGAGACATCTTATATCTTTTGCACTAAGGTCTGTAAGGATTGTTTTTGCCATATTATATTAGATTTTCTCGGAGGACATTTGCTGATTGTATATTGGAAATATTCAATATACATCATTGCAAGCCAGGAATTGCTCCTGTTGTTAAGGGTGATTGACTGAATCTATCACATTGTCCTTATTTAGATATTGAGAAAATCTAATTAAATAGTATACCTTGTGTTAGTGCATTTAAAAGTATAATATATGCTTTGATTTTGCACTAGATTAAGTATCGCCTTTGCGATGGGACTTTTAGGCAGATATCGGTCAAATCCAAGACATGATCACTGGGTTGCTGTCAAGAAGGTTTTAAGGTACTTAAAGAAGACAAGATATTATATGTTTATTTACAGACATGTTCAATTCTTGCAATTAGTAGGGTATTTAGATGTAAACTTTGCTGGCTATTCTGATGACATACAATCAATAACATAATACATATTTATGTTAGCAAGAAGTGCAGTAAATAAAGTTCTATGTTATCTTCTACTATGTAAGCAGTGTTAGTAACATTCTTTTAGACTGCTACTTGGGCTATTATGCTCTAGAATCTCATGACGGAGTTGATCGTTTTAACTTTATGGATAGACCCATACGGTTGTATTGAGATAACAAATTTGTAGTATTATTTATTTACTACAGAGGTCTCAAGGGGTCTAAATATATGGTGGTCAAATATTTTTTACCATAAAAAAAATGGTACAGAAAGGTGACTTATAATATAACATATTTTCACAGATGATGTGGTTACAGATCCACTAACTAAAGGCCTACGCCCATGTGTATTTGAGTGACATGTCATTAGCATGGGCCTAGGAGTATCTTCGGATATTGTTGTTTAGTGGGAGCTATTTTGGCTTTACTCTGATAAAGATTTCATCTGTATTCGTTACACTTTGTAACGGTTTGATATGTATCAACTTTTGCATTCAATAAAATATTTTTGAATGTGTTATTATTATGTTGAATACATATTGATAAAGTCTCAAGGGATTGTATAAACCTTGAGTGAAGGCTAGGGGCATCCGGGCATCCGGTTATTAGCCTTGTGCATATGTCTTGTGATACATGAATAAAGGTTAACCATAAGGACAAGACATATGTGGGTTCATTGGAACCATAAAACATTCTCTAGTGGCACAAGTTTTTGTGACACCTAAAGTTAAGAGAATGGTGACTAACAAATGGGATCTCTCTATGAGAGATGTCATCCATTTGCCACATTACCATATTGAATCCATATCAATAAAGTTGAGAACATTCGTGACCATGGAAGGCTCTGTGTGTATACATGCAGTTACCACCATGATTCGGTGTTTAAGACTTTATGGGATAGGATTGACTATTAAGAATTATCTCTGGACCAAATGTGCGCACATACAGTACGATTTCAATTAATGTAGTCCAAGTGGGAGAATGTAAGAGTTTTTCCTAATGTGGACTAAATTAATTAATATTGTAATTTATTGTTTTTACGGCTACCGTAAAACAGGGTTGGTCTAAGGTGAGATAAAAGGTTTCTTAATTAGTCTAATATGGGCTGGCTAGTGTGGGCCGAGTTGAGCCTGGCCCGTAATGAGGGGGACTGGCTGGAAACTCTATAAATAGTGCTCAAGTCTCTCCTCTAACCCTAATTCTCACATGTATCCTCACCTAAGGGGCGTTTACCTAACGCTGCACGTGAGGGGGCCGCCTCATTGAGCCAGTGATACGGAGGGCAATAAAGGAGAATGACTTGATGCGTGGATCCCCTTAATATATGTGGGTAATCCTTTTTCCTGCTTCCGCTTTATGTTCGATGGATCCCAAAACAGGTGCGTTAATCTTTCTACTCAATTACGTTCTTGTTCTGGTTATGGAGATCTTGGGATTGCGCAATTTGCGTCCAACATACTTCCCTCGAGCTCCCAATTCATTCTCGAATCTCTCTACTCCATCGCGAGAAGGCGTCGGGGGATACCTCGGCGACATCAGAGGCGACGGTGCATCGACGACCGGAGAATTATCGCAACGAGGAAACAAAGCCCCAATTGAACTACGTGCGTCGCGTCCGAACATGGATTTACGGAGCACTAATCCCCGATCGCGATGGCCTTGATTTCGGGCCAAACGTACATTCGACCGCCTCTCCCATTGCAAGTTATGGACAAGGGAGATTCACGTGATTGCCTAAGCCCAGATGCGAGTCCCCTCGTCGGCAGTGAAGGAGGGAAAAAGCGCGATCTAGGGAGGTCCACTGGACATTTCTGTCAGCCAGAGCATGGGCCACCAAGTTGGATAAGGAATTGCCATCATTGCGACCGTCGAACGTGATGCCCCACCGCCCAAAGGGTCCCCCCGGCATGCGTGCCGATGCTAGTATTACCCAAGATTAAGGTTAAGGACATAATATCTTTCTTTTTGCGAATTTGATTCACTAGATATAATTTATGGACTTCGATAAATGGGGCCATGCTATCGAATATAGGCAAGTGAAGTTGGTGAGCCGTATTAATTGGTTTTCTTTTATCCCCACTGCCGTCAGTTTATTAGGCATGATGTATAAAATACAGCCGTTGAATGAACAGGAGAAGTGAAGCATATTTACGTTACAAAGAAGAGGCTAATAAATTATTCGGGAGTACCCTACATGCGGCGCTCATTTTGTGATCAATGTTCCCTAAAGGGTTATAGATAAACTTTAGGGAACAAGTCCTTTGTCCCATTACGTACGGCCAAAAACAACACCCTCGCTAAATAAGGATGTCGAATTATTTTATCATGACAATAGCCAAATTAGGTTAAACATATAGACATGTTGAATTTATGACCAATTTATCATAATAGACACATGCATTTCACTGTAGATCACATAAATACTTCATACAAGCACTCACTTACTATGTGTTTACCAATATTGAAAGTCCATTCGGCCTAGATTTGTTAAAAAGAGTCATAAGCCCATTTTATTAACCCATATGACTCTCTCCCTCATTTGATCTTGCGCTTACTTACTTCCGACACTCACCTCGATTTGGATATAAATTCTCCTAAATTAGTTTGAATAATTAAGTGTTTTAGCTATATGAATTGAATTGGATATTCACTAAATTTGTATTGTATGGAAATTAATTGAAATGGGTTAAATTGATTAATTTGAGTCAATCATTCTTTACTCAATCGGACCATTAAATGATACGGTGCCACAACATGATAATCATAAGAGTCCAGCTGTACATCTCCTATTTTCTTGCTGTGCGCACGAGAAGAAGCAGACCTAGCTCTACGGTTTCACCATTAACATCAGCTTCACAGTCCAACCAAAGCTTCAGTCTCTCTTTTTCTTCACTGGAAAAGAAAGCCCACCAGATCCTACGCTCTCTAAACTGTCCAACGCATCAATCCCACCAACCCTTTGACATGAAATTCGAAGCTTGACACCCTATCTTCCACGGCCATTAGAGGGAGGAAGAAAAAGAACAGAGCAAGACAAGACATCAAAAGAGATCCGATTGGGAACAGGCGCCATCCAGTTAGGCATACGAAAGCGACAACAACTTTAGAGGCCATGTAGCTGTTGTTGCAGCGGCAGGAAAATTACCTGCCGAACCGAGGGGCGCTTTGGCCTCTCTCGCTCTCTCTTCAATTCCAGGAGCTGTCCATGCTACACGATGCCCCCCCGCAAAGGAATCAAAAGGGAAAAAGCAAGGAGGCCTGGCGCGCCCCTTTTTGACATTCTCGAACAAAAAGGATTACAGAATATATGGCAAAGAAGTGACCAAAATCATGGAGCATTTCCCGTATAACTTAATGTCGCACTAACTAAAAGAGACCAGTTCGCCGTGAAATTGCGTCGCGCCACCTCACGAAAGAATCAAATTTGATACTTACACACACCTAATTAGTCACCACCAAACTTAGTCACCAAGCAATAAGAGAACGACGCCAAAAAGGCGAGACCCAAAATCAAAATCGCCCCCAGAAAAGGCAAGAAAAAAATTTCCACTCCCCCCGGCGCCGCCCGGACATTCCAGTCCATTTGTTGGGAGAAAAATATATATATATTTAATTTAGGATATTGGGAATGAACAAAAAGATCCGAGGCAATCTTTTGTATATTTATTTACTTTGGAAATAAATATAGTCGTAAACCTAGCGTAGCGATGGACCGTACCGTCCCGCCCAGGGGAAAAAAGATTGAGCCTTGCCCTGTTTGCCCTTTCGCTTTCTTCTCTTGGCTCGAGGAACACACGAAAAACAACGAGAAAAGAAAAGGATGGAATGGATTGGACTGATTTTGATTAATTAATGAAAAAACAGGAGGACTTTTTGATGATGGCTTCTTTTGACTACACATTCGGACTCCAAAGGCTCCACAAACGGGAGTTCAGTATCCCCAACACGTCCGGCAGCACCTTCCTCGCCAAACCCTTGTGGCTGCTCACCGCTGCCGGAGCCCTCCTCGCCGCCACGTCGTGGACCGCCGGAGACGGCGGGGGGTGGCGGCTGAGCTCAGCCTCCTCGGGGAAGTTCTCCGTGCCAGCCCTCTCCGGAGAGGTAGCCGGCGTAGCTGCTGCGGACGCCTCGTTCTCCGTCGGAAAAGCGACTCTGTCCTCCGCCTCAGGCGGCGCGGCGGTCTCGATCACGGGCATCTGGGGTTCCGGCTCGGGCTCGGGCTCTGGCTCGGGCTGGGGTTGGCCCGAGGCGGCGGCCCGGCGCGCCATCCTGCCGTCCCGCTCGCGTCGCTTGGCCTTGCCTCGGCCGCCGCCGCCGCCGCCGCCGCCGCCGCCGCCGCCGCCGCCGCCGCCGCCGTTCTTGTTCTTGCCGAGCTCGCCGCTGGCGAGATGGTCCTCGAAGGCCTCGATGGCCTGGTGGATGAGCTCCCGGTTGGGCGACGAGTCCCACCGGTGCCAGTAGCTCCCGTAGCAGTCGAAGCAGTCGCAGTCGAAGCTCGGGGCCGACGCGGCCGCCGCCGCCGCCTTCTTCGACGGCTGCCCCTTCTTCCTCCCAGGCCCGTCCCCGGCCCCGGCGGCCGCGGGAGCCGCGGTGTCGAGGGAGCGGGTAATCATGTAGGCGAGGACCTCGCGGTCCTCGAGGGAGAGGACGGTGGCGAGGGCGAAGATGGCCGCCGGCAGGAGCTTCAAGACGGAGAGGACGTCCCTGCTGGTGGCGCTGCCGCAAGAGGAGTGCGAAGCAGAAGAGGAGGAGGAGGAGGAGGAGGAAGGAGACGGGTGGACTTTGCCCTTGTTCTTTATCTTCATCTCTGCTCCGGAGGGTGTGTGTCCGAGAGAGGGAAGAGGGGAAGAGCGACGGCCAAAGAGAGAGAAACTAGAGAGAGAGAGGGGGGAAAGGAAGGAGAGATTTTTGGGTTGGTGAAGATGATGAAATGAGGAGAGAGAAAGTAGGGTAATTTTTTTCCTTGGGGAGGTGGTGTTATTAGCTTGCTAGAGAAGGCTGACGCTGGGGAGAGAAGGACGGGAGGCCGTCTCCTTCTTTTTCAGGTTATAATAGAGGGGGGACCACCCGCCGAGGCGCTAAGGTTGTCCGTCGACGCTCGCGTCCGAGCGCGTGCGCGCCACTTGTCGCGCTTTCATTAGCGGCCCCTCTCTCACGGTCCCCCATGCGTCCTGTACTAGAGAATCGCGTCGTTTTTCTCTTTTTAACCCCTTCTTTTGTTTTCCAGTTCCTTCGATTTTATTTTCTCTTAAATTATTCAAGGCTAATTGAAAGATAGATACACGAGCCAGTTAGCCTGTTGAGTTTTCTAGCGCTTGAGTAGGCCCACAGGTCCGTAGGGTTGAGGCGCATCGATGCGATTCGCCCCCGAAACATAAATTATTATTTGCTTCTTGGGCCTTGGTCGGTCCTTAGTCATATAGAAAATTCCAGATATTTTTTAATCACGTATTGGTCCGGCGGTAATTGTTAGGGCTAATGTGGTTGCGTCCGCTTCGATGCCTGCAATTGATCAAATATAGACATGCTAAACATGGATCATAAATTTATTTTTTGACTCATATTTGATAGGCTAGGTTGTTAGATGGGTTTGTTGTATTCAATAAATAAATTTAGAATAGTAAGACCTAAGATAGTGTGGGTGTTAAATAAGTTCATAAATTACTTAGACCGACCCAATCTAATTCTATGGTTCTCTCTTGCCCTCGTTTTCTATCACGTTCGCTCACTTCTTGTTTTCACCTTAGTTTGAGAATAAGTTATTCTACGTTTAGTTAAATATAGAAGTATTTTAGTAATATAGATCGGATTGGATATGTGTTAGATTATGTAAGGGTCACTAAATTAGGATTGCATGGAAATTAATCAATTTGGATTGCACCATTTTTACATGATTCCATCCATTCATTCGATAGGTATAATCAAATCTAACTATGACTTTTGATCCACTCACGAGATTTGAATGGAAATTAATCAATTTGTGTTAAGTCAAGTATGAACCACTATATTTGGATTGCATGGAAATTGATCAATTTGGGTTTGACCATTTTTTACTTGATTTGACCCATTCATTTGATAGATATAATCAAATTTGACCGTGACTTTCAAATATACGCCAAAGGTAAGTTAATATAGACTCAATCAATGGTTCATCAGATGGGATACCAAGTTTGCAACCCATCCTTCAAATCCATCTACTTCTTTGAAGTAATGACAACCTTCGTAAATGCATCTTTTTCATTAATTTACTTTTTCGAGAGGAGTAAGGGTTTAGAACTTGATCAATTAACCTTTGGTTCGACGGCTTTTGAGCATGCCGGTCATTGGTGATTTTGGACAACTTTCGAGCTCCATCGGGTTTGAACGCTGCGGTCTAAGACCGAGGCTCCCAGTACCTGACAAGTTCAATTAAATTTTTAATTTTTTTTAATATTTTGGGGTTACATTCCTAGAATCAACTCAATTTTGGCTATCTTTTCTAATTAATCGAGTGTGGCCTAGACTTACAAGTGCTTGCCATGATCTTGTTTCGTTTTGAACATGTAAATCTCGGGTTTAAATTGAACAACTTATCATGGCGGTTCAAAAGAAATTTTTAATCGAAAAATATGAAGAAATGCTCTCAGGAGTTGGCATACTTGATAAGTGGCACGTCCGTTTGAGGAGAAATTGTTCTTTGACTTTTTGATGTATATAGATAAATGAAAACTGATCAATTTATGGAAAAATTTTCCATCAACCAAGAACAACAAGCTTAGATTTAAGGTAAATAACTTCCCTTCTAGGCAAGAAGGATAACACTTCCCCTAAATCATTAAATAAACGAAAACGGGAAAATAACCAAAAAAGTTATGAACTTATAGCAATGGTACTAATTTAGACCTAAATCTTTTTTTTCTTTATGCAAATTAAATCTTAAACATATCGCATTTATGTCAATTCAATTCATTGGACAATTTTAGGTGACTTGATGAAAAGCCGAAAGCTTGGACATTGGACAATAGCATTGACGTGGACATGGTAACTTTTAATTTTTGTAATGAATTTTTTTATTAAATTTTGTTCTTTTTCTTTTTCTCTTTCCTTTTTCTCTCTCTTTCATTTTTTCTTTTCCCCTTAGTGGCTAGCGAGGCTTGCTAGCTACCGGCAAGGGTCACGCCCCTCGCCTAGTCTTGCCCAAATCCAGGCAAGGCCCAAGGCCATGAGCAAGGTGGTTAATGAGGCCTTGGTGAGGCTAGGTGAGGGTAATGATAAACTATGAATGACTTGCAAATCCACTATTCAAGCCCCCCCCCCTCTCTCTCTCTCTCTGCGTGCAAATCGCAAATCTCCCGTTCAAGGCTTTGCCTTTTATGTCAAGGCCCGCTCAGTTGTTGGCGAGTGTCATTGGAGCCTTACCCTCTATTAAGTGGAAAAGAAAAAAGAAAAGAAGGAAGAACAGGAAAAGGGAAAAGAAAAAGTAAAGGAAAAGAAAATTTGATAAAAAAATTTAAAAATTATCACATCGGCATTAGGCGGATGCTTAGCATCAAGTAATGTCCACATAAGCACCGTCAAGCCAAATTTGTTGGATTGATTGAATCAGTTCAAATATAAAAGATTGAATAGACACAAAAAAATATTTATAATTGAATTGGAAATAGGTTTAAGACTTTTTTTGGTAATTGTCTCAACAAAAACTAACCATTAAAAATGATTTTCATGGAAATTATTTTCTTTTACCATGTAATTTTCAGCAAAAGAAATGCAACCAAACTACAATAAGGGTATTTTTATTCAACAAAAAAAAAAAACAACAAGGGTTTTTTTTTCAAATATCTAAAAAGGAAATTTGTACATATTTACTTTTTTTACTGTGTGTAATACCACACTTCATATTCTATATTTCAATTTCTTAAAATTACTTGACCAAACAAATGTACTGCAAATGTAATACTTATGATAATATTTAGCGATGCCCTTGGACGCTGTCAACAAAAACATTTCTTTGACAAATTTTCCGAACGGCGTTGATACATATAAATAAAAAAAATAAACTCTGGCTTGTTTTTTCATCCTAAGTTTGTCTAAGTAAGGAAACAAGATTCGGGACAAATCTAGAGTGCCTTTTACTTCTTACCTTCTAATTTTTACTTAATCAAAACATTGCGACACATGAATTGTGACTTTTTAAATTTTGAATTCCTGAAAACTTTCACAGTGCTTAAATGTTGATAAATGGAATTACGTGTAGTAATATTCTAAAATTCGAATAATATTTTTAATTTCGATGGAAAAAAGGCACCTTTTATTTATTTTTTATGTTAAACAACTAGGCTCTCAATAAAATAAAATAAAAAATTCCTTTAGAAATGTTCCCACCTACAAATTGGATTGATGAAGCCTACGCATTATTATTTAGCGGCAAGACACGCCATGAAGATGGCTGGTCATTAAAGAGGCTCTTTATAAAGCTGAACATTATTCGGGATCAAAGGAAACCAGCATTAATTAACATCATTTAATGATTCCACACATGCATTCGGAGCGCAACGAGATTGTCCCGTTAAATCGAACACAACACACGTGTGTCGATTGTCGAGGAGGGGGGTGGGGGGCATGCAATAGTGGCTCAAAGTGATCCACGTAAATGATTATTCAACTTTAATTTAACGTACAATATAGATCTTAAACTTTAAGTTTATTTAATATGAAAATGTGATATCCAAAATTTTAATTTATTCAATATGATCCTTAAATTTTTGGTACATATTCAATATAGTTATCAAATTATATGAAAATATTCAATGTTGTATTTCCATATTTTTCAATATATCAACTCGAACATGTAGCAAAAGTTTATATAACTACATTGAACAAATTAAAAATTTAGAAATCACATTAAATAAATTAAAAAATTATAGATCATTTGTTTCATTTTATTTTTTTGGTAATTTGTGTGATTACTGCACATTGAGACCATTCTGCTGATTTGGCGCGAATAGCGCCAAATCTACCTAATTTTGAAGTGGAGCATTCCCGATGGGTCATGGGCTTTATCCAGCTTTGTCCAATTTTATTTCTTTTAAAGAGGATACGCAACGTATTAATTTGTTCTTAGGCATCTTGCAAATTAGTCATCAGCCAAAATGGTACCGTTTCTAACAAACGAGTCATCTTTGTGTTGAGTTGTTTCGAGCATCTGCCGCGACGTCCCCTTCAACATCGTTTGACATTGTCGAGTTCGTGTCAACACTACAGCTTCACATATAGAGAGAGAGAGAGAAAAAAACAATATATAGAAAAAAAAAGCCTCGAGATTAGGAGATTATTTGATAATCATCATGTTTTTTTATTTTTATTTTTTTTTGAAATAGTAAAAAAAAAAGAAATATGTTTGATAACGTTAACTAACTTTTCTATTTTCTCAAATAGAAAATTGGTAAGAACATAGATTTTGAATGGAAACAACTATTTCTTTATTTCTAGGTATAGAAATGGGAAAAACTTTTTTTAGACAAAAATTATTCCTGAGAATATAAGATTTATCAAAGACACCCTAAATTTTCCCTAGCCATCGCTTGGAAAATGCACAACCGACGTGATTGTCGGTTGGTGAAGATTTTACCTTTTGTTTTTATTTTATTATCATTGTTGTTTTTTCTTTCTTCCCTACCAAGTATGACGAGGGTTGCTAGTCGACCCTTGGCGGTCCAAGTGAGGGCATCAATCCTCGCCCACGATCGGTGAGGGTCTCAGAAGAAAAAGAAAAGAAAAGAAAAAACTAAAAATTAAAAAAATAATATAAAAATTATTTACCATTAGCATTGATCATGTCACGTGAAACGGTTAGTGTCCATATCTATGATTTACAACTAAAACTAACTATAAGAACTCAATTGACAAATCGTCAAAAAATTTAGAATTAAATTAGTCAAATTGAAAGATTTAAAACTGAATTGGTACAGGTGCAATATATTTAATACTTTTTTGCTAATTCTCCCTGAAAAACAGCTCCACTTCATGGGGCTTTTTGAAATTTTGCCCTTCTTAGTGTTTGGTTTTTTAATCAATTATTTTTCTAGCAGAATTACACATGATTCTCGCTTTGCCTTTTCCTTCTAAAGCGGCACGTTGCGTATCCGAGATTTCTGTGGTAATCCTAGGTTTTGCTTCTTCCAAGGCTTGGGCCGTCGTTTTAGACCTTCGCTGTATCTTTGGCGTTCCTCATGACATTAGTATCAAATCTTCTCAATCCACATCACCATAAGTTATCCATAAAATCACGGATTTCACTAACACTCAAATATTAAGTTGGATTCCTTCACAGCAAGCAATTTGCTTGCCTAAGAACATAAGAATATGTTCATTCGGTCCTCTCATAGTGAAATATCTATTTTAATGCATTTATCACCGATCTCTTTACACATAGAGAGATCCTGTTTGCACGTAATGCCTATTAACTATATTATCTAGTTATTTACATATGTCAAAAATGTATGGCGCTTGTACAAAAACCAATTTGCTCAAGCTTTTGTATGTGTATCGTCGACAAAATTCACATTTTTTTGATAGGCCATTAAGACCAAATTTCGCCAGAATGGGCTCATAAACTCTGAATGATCAAAATCCATTCATAACAAGAATAAAACAAGCGTAATGGGCGAAAAATCGAACTAATCAGGAAACTAGATATACCAATAAATTAGGGAGAAGGCAAGCGATTATGCTTATACATGAAATAAGGAGGAGCACATCATAAACTAATTTCGCTGTTCGTTTTGCTGTAAATTTTTGCTAGTCATTGCAAATAGCTGGTGCAGAACATGACGAACAAAGGAAAAGATGTTAAGATAAAGGTCAACATGCACTGCGAGGGATGCGCCGACACTGTTCGTAATTGCCTCAGAGGTTTCGACGGTACATCGGCATTTCCCTTCATTCCTTTTCATTTGGTGTTTGAAAAATTGTTTGTCTAGGGCAGCCATTTCAATTGCAGAAGACGAAGAAATTCCAAGTCATTTCCCGTGCTGTCGTGTTCATTACGTTCCCTCATTTTAGAAAACGCAAGGGATAGGAAAGTTAATTTTACATATTTTCATTGAACGTCGAGCATTATTTCCATCATACACAGTAGTCCACTTTTGCTGTTTTTCTCGTCAGGAAAAAAAAATTAAATTTTGCGTGATGAAATTAGGTGTCGAAGAGATTGTCACAGATACGGAGAAACACGAGGTCATTGTCAAGGGCGAAAGTGTGGATATTGTGGAGGTATTGGAGAGGTTGAGGAAGAAATTTAACAAAAATGCTGAGCTAATAAGCCCAGAACTCCCAAAGGCCAAGAAAGAAGAAGAGAAGAAGAAGGAAGAGGTTTGATTTTTACCAGCATATCTGATTTTTATGCATTATAACCTAGGCAAGATCGATATTCCGTTCTAAGGTTAATGATAATTTTCTATAATTGCAGATTCCGGTCAAAACAGTGGTGCTCAAGATTTTCATGCACTGCGAGGGTTGTGTGCGTGATATCAAGAAGAGCATCTACCAAATGGAAGGTGATATCTTCTTGTTAATTATGCAATAAATTCCTAATATACACTTTCGTGTGCCCTATGTTCCTAAATCAGGTGTTCTATCTGTGAAACCGGACATGGCCGGGGGAACGGTGGCTGTCAAAGGGGCTGTCGAGTCGCTGAAGCTCATGGAGTACATCAAGAAAAAAACAGGCAAGCACGCGGAGATCGTGAAGGTGGAAGTGAAGAAGGATAAGAAAGGCGAGGAGGAGAAGAAGAAAGGCGAAGCGAATAAGAAGGACAAGAAAGAGGAGGAGGAGGAGGAGGAGCAGAAGAAGAAGAAGAAAGGCGAGGAGAAGGAGGATGCTGTCCGTTTGATTCACTACTGGGTTCAATGTCCTTGTCCGTGCTCTCAGTGCTGCATGAACAACCTCTGTTGTTGCTGCTGGGAGAATGCTTTCAACGACGAGAATGTCCATTCTTGTTCCGCCATGTGAACATGGGAAAGATTTCTTGGCACGGTTCCTCTTTTTTTAGCTGTTTCACTGCCGCACAAAGGAATAATATAATTATCCTATCGTATCGATTCGTTCCTTTTAAGTTTCGTTGTTTATGGACACGATGAGAAAAAGAGTAAACATGAGCTCAATATGCTACTGGGAGCTCTTCTCCTCCCTCATATAGATGATTCGGTTTGTTTGTACCCAATTCGTGATAATTGTTATCAAATGAGGTAGGGATTCACATGAAATTGGGATAATGACATAACTAGTTCATGAACTTTGGCCCAGTATGTAATGTGGTTCCTACACTTTAACCTAATGTATATTGTCGTATTTGAACTTTTGATTTGCTCAATGTCGTCTATGGACCTTTTATACATATTTATTCAGTCCACGAATTGTATAAAAATGTTGAATGTTGTCTTTCTATATAAAGCTTTTTGTACAAGGCTCAAATGGAAGCTCTGTCAACAATGGTAGCGAGATGGTGAGGGGATGATGGTAGGTCAATGAAGAGACGTAGGATATAATTCTTTTGTTGGGTTAAGGTTAAACATTGGTAATTAAGAAACGTGTAAATGCTTGACATGGCTCATTCTTAAAATACCAAAATTAAGATAACTTAATAGAATTCTATGGTATAAGGACAATAAAAGTGCTAAAAATTTCATATGGTGTTCATTTTAGTGCTAAAAGTTTTTTTTTTTGGATCACTTAAAAGCCATTTAAAAAAAAATGATTACTTAACAATCAACTTCAATTTGAGTTGCAAAAAATCCGATATGGCCATAATTTATGAATTTATTTATCCGACTTGGCTCGTGCATGCCTAGTTAGCATATAGATTCCTTAGTGATATCATCTACAATGTTTGCCCCCAATAGAAACCCTGCATCACAACTTGAAAGAAATTCCCAAATTGAAATTCTAACAACCATTCAACTTGATATGGAAACCCTAATTCAGTTTGCCCAAAATTAACAGCTCAATTTTGTAAGTAGAGAGTAAAAGCCCCCAAATTTTCCTCCAAGGATCGAGCTGAGCCCTAATTTTTCCCTCCAACTACCAAGCCCTATTTTTTTTCCCTTGCCATTTGAGCAGAGTGACAGAGGATGAGAGTGACTGAGTGAGAACGAGAGATATAGCAATCGATGCAAGCCAGCGATGGCGACCAAGCGATGGCTACCGAGCGATAGCGAAACGTCAATGACAATGAGGGAGAGAGTGAAAATACAAGCCTTGAACGCGTTGAACAAAACGCAAGGATGGAAGCGACGTGCGACGTCGTTCATGTCGTCATGCTCTCTACCTTGTCGTTTATGCAAAATAGCCATAATGGCAGCGTTCTGATCTCCCTTGTGATTCAAAAGCAGAACAGCCTTTGTTCGATGTGGTTTATGCTGGCATTAATGCGACGTCGTTTAGGCAAGCCCCTTTTAAAAGTCCGCATTGGACGCCTTAATTAAATTAATAAGCCTCGTCAAATAAAACTTTCAATTATAAAAGTCACATACTTGTTTTGGCCAAAATTTCTCATCGAAAACACTTAAGTAATATCAATTATAAAAGTCACGTACTTGTTTTGGCCAAAATTTCTCGTTGAAAACACTTAAGTAATAGTTTTTTCTCCAATTTAACACTTAAGTGAGTTGGCAAAAACTTTTAGTATTAAAGTAAACACAGTACGGAACATTTAACATTTATAATCTCCTTAGTGTCTTTATGCCGTAAACCAGCGTGCTTCTATTAACAGCACCAAAACCAGAGGCGTCTCCTCAATAATTGTCGCTAAACAGTGCAAAAACGAATCTGCAGAGGCAACTTGAAGTCCTACTTTTCCTATTGTCAACCTCTCGGGGATCCTTCCTCGAACCTGCAACACACATGGTCGCTCCCTCTTTTTCTCAAAGAATCTGCGGCTTGGGAATCGAATCATAAGATCCGTCGTCTCGCAAAAGCAGCTTACCATCTCGTGGTCGAATTTCCAAGTTCAAAAGAACCAGCTCTAGGAGTTTCCCTGGAAACTTTCTTTCGATGCCCTACAAAAGCCGAAAGCTATTCTTAAAGAGGAAACACGAAACGAAGGGAAAGAGAAAAAGGAAGGGGGACATTATTTCAATCAGGTAACGCAAAGGGAAAGAAAGAAAGAAGCTACCCACTTCGCATGATTGATTACGTCTTTCGTGGAGTGCTTTACCACACCATCTCCACTTCCACATTAAAGTGACCCCATAATTTTCAATTCTCTGACTTTTGTGAGTTTTCTTGAACATGTAATGAAGCTCTCGTGCGTTACAACTCGTACTCGTCGTGATAATCTAAGCATATGGAAAGGATGGGACGTGGGAGGCACAAGTAAGAAAATTACGATTTGAATTGATTGGAAAAAAAAATTGAGCTAACCACGAGGAGTCACACCTAAAAATAAAGCTGAATCCCGAGCTGATAAAATTCAATTAGAAGTTACTTCATATAAGAGATTTGACTAACCATGTTCACAAAGGGAAGACCTTAATTAGACGAGCGATACCCTTACGATGACTAATTAATCCCCATGCCGATGCGTTGGAGAAGCTGTTATCGGAGTACTTCAAGCAATAGAGTGGCGAGAATAGCCCGATGGAATCATCCCGTTGTTAACTATAAATCCTGACGCATTAAACTTAGGTCGGACGGCCACGATGGTGCCGCCACCAACTAATAATCCATGCACGCAATGACCCTCAAATCGATTTGACCATATAAATTATACGTCTCACTATAGAGTATTACATGTTGTTGGGTTGCCAAGTGTCTTTAGAAATAGAAATTTGCCACTCATATTGCCAATTGTCAAGGTGGTTCCCAAGTTCAACGGCAGCGAATACCTACTCTTCAATTATTAAGGAAAAAGGCGTGCCAAACCTCTTGAGAAAAGCATGGAGAAGTGTCATTGGTCTTCAGCTCTCCATTCGCTTTCTATTTTTAAACTAAAGACAAGATGCACGAGCTATATGCTTTTTACCTTTTTTTGTTTTTCATCTTTTAATTGTGACTTGTGATGTCGTATAACGGGAAAATCATTCCAATAATAATTAAGGCTATTGATTAACTCAATTAAAGCACAAAATTGGGACAAATCTAACCTTACTTGACGTAATTAGAAGAGTTCACATAGTGATTCGCTAATGTGATTTAGAGAAGATCTATAGAGGAAGAAGAATTTTATTCATTTTGAGGGCCTAGGAATGAGTTTGGAAGAATCTGAAAAGCATTTGGACTCCTAGTCCTAAAGTCCTTTGATCCAAAGTTTTAATGTTTACTAAAAAAAAACTCTAATAAACTCTTTCAAGCTTGATTTTTGTGCACGTTGAAATTAGGGTAATAACTAGTGGAAGACCGAACATTGATGAAACCCCAAGGGAGGGAACTCCGGCGTTTCCCTTACCCTTTCCTATATTTTATTGTCCCGGTGGATACTTTGGGAATTATACTAGTTGTTGACCAACGAAAAGAATGGGAGAAAGATGCATAAAGACCTGAAGCTCGTCAACAACACGAGAAAGGCCCGGCTCAGCTCGATAAAACTGCTCATGGAACTTATTAAAGCCCAAACACAGCTGGCTTTAACCCGGAGAAGATGGGACGAGATATGGCGAAGATGGGATGATTGTTAAGGGAATTCGTAGGATTTAAATAAGCTAACACCATAAGGGATAGAGATGAGCTGTTCCATTGAGAAAGAAGGGGGTTTTTTTAGCACTGTAGGGAGGATCTGATAGAATCAGCTTGCAGCATTGAAGCTGTTTCAAAACCATTAGAGCACGCTGTAGACAAGCAAACAGCAAAAAAGAGAGAAACAAACAAACAAACAAACAAATAAATAAGTAAAGAGAGGCCAAAGCAAAAGCACCCAAATGAGCACATTTTCAACCTGTGCCATCATGCCTTTTTAAAAGTTTAGCTTTTTCCCACATTATTAGAATTGCGTACATATAATAATTGGAATACACAGAACCTCACCAAAATATCCCTTCTCCTCTAATATAAAGTCCATGTATTCACTTCTCCAATGTTCAGTCAGACGGCAAAGAATTCTCTCTAACCCTCTCCTTTCAAAACCTCCTAGAGAAGTGCCTCTATTGCCTTCTCACTCCCCAAACATTGAAAATGGATCGATCTTATAGAGTAAGAAAGCTCAGATCCATGAAGAAACACAAGAGCAGCCACCGCGGCCCATCCGATAACCATCTGATTCTCAATCTTCTCACCGCATCGATGTGCATTTTAGCCTGTTCTAACCATTTTTTGCTTCCCTCATCCTCCCTAGAGCCTTACATGAATCATTTTCTATCTGTCACGCTTCCTCACATGAAGTCGACCTTCCTTCACCCGAAATGCCTCTTTGTGGTGGTTAATGCCATCATCGTGTTCCTCATTGGTGAATCGAGACTCCGGTCCTCACCCTCCTCTATGGCCGACGATCTCTATGCTGAATACATCAACCGAATCAGTCCAGTCAAGAAGGGTTTCATAGCATACGATTCCATTCCAAAGAAGAAAAACGATAAGGAGAGGGATTCTAAGGACTTTACTATAGAAGACCACGGAGTTGAAGAAGTGAAAGCAGAAGGGACAAGGAAATTGTTGGAGAAGGGTAAAGATGACCACGGAGTTGAAGAAGTGAAAGCAGAAGGGACAAGGAAATTGTTGGAGAAGGGTAAGGAGGAGGAATTGCCTGCCGAGGAATTGAATAGGAGAGTTGAAGCGTTCATTGCTAGGGTTAACAAGCGAATGTTGCTTGAGGCCAGATCTTGAATATGCGCCGACGCATGACTCCACCGTGTATTTTGCATCATAGACCACCCTTGACTTTTGAAATAGTAGGTTTAGGACATGATTTAGATTAGACAAACAAAGGAATGTATCCATGAATTATCTTGCATATATAGTCTCCAAAGTTTTGAGGCGATTTATCATTAGGAGTTCACTTCCTCCGAAATTAGTATAATAAATTTCACGGGTTTTAACCAAATAGGAACTCACTAAAATTTATTCATGATATTCACTTGTGTTAGCCTCAGTGGAGACATGGCACGTCACAAAAGTCCGTCCTTTAGCAATGAAGACTTTGCAACGTGTCCTGGAAAAGAAAGATGATCAATTTTTGGCTGATCTTGTAGGTCCCGATCTAAAAAAATGATGAATCGGGTTCCCCGAGTATAGTTATGAACATTAAGAACAGGCTAATTTCAAAATTCCTCTAACATTTAAAAGTGGTTACATGATAATTCATTAGTGGAGCTGTGATGTGAGTGCATTTTCTCCTTCTTTTCTTTTTCTTTCGGGCAAATTTGAGTGTACTTTCACATTACATCCCACAGTCCTAATTTTAGTATATTCGTAGGGTTTCTTTTTAATAATAAAGGGAAAAAACGGGTTGCCTATTCTATCCTGGAGTAAGACTGGTTAGTCTAATTTCCAAGAAGAATCGACAATTCATAGCATGGAACCTATGACAGTTAGCTGATTTTTTTTGGTATTTACCTTTAGCTAAATTGATTAGGCTAGTTTCGACTTAATCCTAAATCGAACTGTATTGGTCTCACAACCACTATGCTAGCTGAAGATATGATCGCCAAACAAAGATAAACAATAAATGAAGCTCCAAAAAGTCTTTAGAGACTAATGGCATTTAAAATTAGGTTAATACAATAATAACAAAATCTTACATTGATATACTTGTGACAAATTTCTCTAAACTAATTTTTTAATTGTAAAAGATCTCACTTGTAACAAATTTACTCTTCTTTAGTTTTGATAAAATTTTATTATTAAATTACTGAGTTGGATGACAAGTGTAAATTGATGGATGTATCGATTTGGAGTTAGTTTGTGATTTTTCGTGATATTAATTCAATTTAACAAAAACTAATAGAGAGTAAATTTGTCACAAATGTATTAATTTAAGTTTTTTGGTGGTCAGAATAATTAGTTTTGAGTAAATTTATCACATATATACTGGTTTGCGATTTTTGGAACCTACGACAACCTAGCTAATTTATTTTGAGTTTTACCTTGAGCTAAATCAATTAGACTAGTTTCTCAACTAAATCCTGAATCAAACTATACTAGTTGCACAACTACTATACTAGCTGAAGATATGATCACCAAACAAAGATTAACAAAAAATGAAGTTCTAAAATATCTTTAGAGATTAATAGCATTTAAAATTGGATTATTATAGTAAAAAATCTCGCATTGATATACTTATGACGAATTTCTCCAAACTACCATTCTTTGACCACCAAAAACTCCAAACTAATATACTTGTGATAAATTTACCATTCGTTAGTTTCCATCAAATTTTATATGTCAAATTACTGAGTTAGATAACACGTGACAATTAAGGGATATATCAATTTGGGGTTTTACTCTTCGTTTGTCACATGTGTACTAATTTATTATTTTCATGATATCAATCTAATCAAAGGGTAAATTTGTCATGAATATACTAGTTTAGAGTTTTTAGTGGTTAGAAAAATTAATTTTGAGTAAATTTATCATAGATGTACAGTTTTGCGATTTTTTGTCATAAAAAATTTAGTTTGAGATATATTTATCACATGTATATTAATATGTAGTTTTTCATGGTATTAATTTTTTAAAATTTATGCACTATTGGTTAGGAAAAGCTACACATCCATCCAAGATTTTAAACTTCAAATCATTGCTTCCCTTTCTATAAGGAGATCCGGCTTTGCTACTTCGGGTCTTTTAACTGAAATGCATCAATCCGAAATAGTAGTACCTGCTCTCCAATCCCAATGGTTAATGATGCATGTAAGTATGATGATATTGGGCTACGCAGCTCTTTTACGTGGATCATTATTATCAGTAGCTCTCTTAGTCATTACATTGCGAAAAGCCATAAGGGTTTTTAGTAAAGGTGTTTATTTAGGACTCAGAGTTGTGCTACAATTAGATTATATCAAGAGTCAATACTCTATTATAGTTATTGTTTTTCATGTGACATTATGTGAAACTCACTACAATAAGATTGCTCATGTTACTTTGATTTATGTCGGAGTGTGAGTTTGACCTATCAATTCAGCCTTGAACCCATGAATAGACCTGTCAAATGGGTGAGTTGGTTGAAAATTGTCTAACCAAATGACTAATTTTCATGCAATACAAATATATCGATCAATACTAGGCCCAACCAATATTGCTAAACAAGTCTAAATTTGATCCAATCTAGGAAAAATCATATCCAAACTGATATAAGAGAACGGAATAAGAGAGTGTGAGATCAAGTGATAGTGTATAGATAGTCATGGAAGTATTAATACTCATATTGAACTTATTTTTAACCAGACGATTTCGTATTTCCACCATATCTGGTTCTCGTCTGGAGGTATCTTCTGGAATATTGGCAAAAACAGATATTTGTGGTGCTAGAGGTATGTACCCGGTTCGAACAGGAGGTGCCAGTGGATCAAAAGGTTAGATTAGTGATCAACTATCAACCTCTCAATCTCTTTCTCCAAGATGACAAATTCCCTTTACCATCCAGAGATTCACTCTTCACTGGTTTGACCAAAGCCCACATTTATTCCAAATTCGATCTCAAAGCAGGTTTTCTATTTATAATTGATTTACTAGATAAAGTTAATCAATAACAATCTAGTCCATCAAATATGGAAAAGGAAAAAGTCACAAAAAACCCAAAACTTTGTACAAAGTCACACATTTACCCTAAACTATTTTTTGTGATACTAAAAACCTCAAACTTTACCCGTTAAGGCATATTTATTCCAAACTTTTTTCCGAGACACCATGAACCCCAAACATTTATTTGTATAATACATTTACCCAAGCTTTTTTTTTTTTCAGTGATATAAAAAATCTCAAACTTTTTTCTATGACACTGGATTTTTGTGGTAAATGTGTTATACAAATACAAATTTGGGGTTTTTTGGTGTCATGAGAAAAAAATTGAAATTTTTTATGTCACAAAAAATAAGTTTTTGGTAAATATATTACACTATATAAGTTTGGGGTAAATGTGTGACATTACATATTTGAGATTTTTTTCGTGTTACAAAAAAAGTTTTGGACAAATGCGTGTGGGCAAAGTTTGAAGTTTTTTGTGGTTTTTTCTCTTTAAAAAATTGATATAAGGATGGATTTTAGCCCATAAAGAGTGGAGCCCATTCAGTGAAACCCATCTTAACCACTCCGATTAAACCTAATTCGACCAACCTTTATAAATCACCCGGACACTCTCCCCTGCAACTACCAACTCCTCTTCCTTCTTCCTCCGGCTTCGGAGATTCCCAGGGCCTTCGCTCTCTCCGAAGCTCTTACTTCCACGCACGCACGCACACACTTGCAATCTCTCTCTCTCTCTCTTCTCTCTTCTCTCTTCTCTCTCCACGTTCCTTTTTCTTCAAGCCGATTCCTGAAAAGCAGGAAATCCTGCACGGAAAAAAGCTCAACTGCGAGTCTGCGAGAGAGAGAGGGAGAGCGATACATGGCAGCCTTCTCTGCTACGCATTGTCCATCACATGTAACAACCCCATCCTCCCCGTCGTCCCGGCCTCGCCCATGTTTTTCGGATCGCGGGCGTGATCGCCGAGCGACGCTTTCCTCCTCCATCGCAAGCAGGCTGGCGTTGCGCGCGCAGCCGTCGTCTCGGCTTCGCAGGAGTCGCCGCGCCAATGCCGTTCGTCTGCATGAAGGTACCCTCGTCGAATTTGGCGTTTTCCTCTTGATAATACTCGTTCGGTTCGCAATGCCCACCACCCGTAATGTAGTTTTTGAATATGGTACTGCAATTGTTTTTCTTTGGCATGTGTACCAAAAGTTTTCCTTTTCCTTTTCCATTCCTGTACTGTTGCTATCCGGGTTATTACTAGTTTGCTGCGCGATTAATGTTTTTTCCCTCTCTTTTTTGCCTCCCGTGAAGGTTGTTTCTTTCAAATTGAGGCACTGTAGCGTAGTGGCTCCTTTTTCTTTTGTCGTGTTGATATTACTTCTTCCAACCCAGTGAAGCTTGGATTGGTTTTGATGGGATAATTATGATGCAGGAATAAAGATTCAAAAGATCTTTTTGACGTAAGATGATGCATATTTCTCTCTGTTTCAAAGGGTGAAAAGGGAATGTGAATTGAATTTAATAGGAGTAGATGCCACAGAAAAGATTTTAATATTTGCAAACAGAATCAACTGTAGCTTATTTTCATTGACCCTTTTGATTTATACGAGATTAGATTTTCGTTGAAGTTGGTTCGAGAGGGGTAGGATAAAAAAAAAAAAACGAAAAGAAATTTCGTTGAGCTAAACAGAAGAGCATTATGAAATATGAGAGTTTCTTGCGCATCTTCTTCTGCCTAATGAATGTATCTCTACCTTGCAACTTCAGTTTTTCTCCACTGATGAGGAACTTGGTTCTTAACTTATTATTCGGCTTTTGTTAATCATAGGTTCAGTGGCTACAACAATCATTCCAGTTGAAAGTGAACTACCATTAAAGAAATCAAAAGGCTCCTTGTCATTGACCTTGCCCGAGGTGGAAGACGTAAATATCAGCGAGAATGAGTCTACTGTCAGCATCACAGTGGTTGGGGCCTCTGGAGACCTTGCCAAAAAGAAGATCTTTCCTGCGCTTTTTGCGCTATTTTGTGAAGACTGTCTCCCTAAGGTGTGGAAGTTCTCTAGTTGCTCTTTTCAAAATTTTATTAGTTATAATTCAGTCTTGTGTTTTTATCTTGAGCCTCAAGGACTTCATCCAAATTGCTTCACCCATTTTTATTGGTTTTGTGGTTGCAGCATTTCACTATATGTGGTTATGCTCGGAGTAAGATGACTGATGCTGAACTCAGAAACATGATCAGTAAATCTCTAACTTGCAGGATCGATAAAAGGTAAATACAGCTTTTAGCTCGTAGACCAAAAGTGCTAATATTTCTCATTCATGGATCCTTCTTTAGTTCTTTTGTTGCAGTCATGAAAGTATTTTGTGCAACTATTTGGAATTCCAATTTAAAAGATTGAGCTACTGGGTGTGGGAAGACTATATGTTTAATGCCAATTTGAAGCCTATGGATAAGTGATACGGGATATCAGCACCCCTCTCATAAGCATGCCGAATGAAGAGCGGCATGTAGAAATAACAAATAGGCATAGGACAAACAAGAAGTCCGTGCGGAGTGATACTTGAAATGGGCCATAAAGAATTTAAACTCGGTCTAGTACCATAGTTAAGTATGGACGGCTTAAGCCTATAAGGCAGATGAAGATTATTAGTAGACAAGGTATATATAAACCCCGCAGGCAAGAATCACAGGATGCAAACAGTTATACTGCTAGCGTGGCGCAACAAGCCAGTCGCTATTTTACAAAGGGATTGTTGTTACGACAAATGGGGAAATCTATCTCTGAATTTCCTATATCTAAAATCTAATTGGTGATGCACGGTATATACGATATATAAGATGCTTCCCCCCCCCCCCAAAAAAAAAAAAATAGTCTAGACCTCTCTTTTGGATTTTTAAATTTATGTGAATCCTCACCGTAGATAACCATTTATTCTGGATTGTCAGTGAGAACTGTGAAGAAAAGATGGACCAGTTCCTGAAGAGATGTTTCTATCATTCAGGCCATTATGATTGCCTGGAGAACTTTGCAGAGCTAGATATGAAGCTGAAGCTGCACGAGGTAAGCTGGCAAAGTAATTGAAAAGGATACATTTTTTTTTTATTTGTGTTAACAATGAGCTGGGTACATGTTAGCTTGCATCTTGTGCTCTCAATCGTGTTGTAAGATTTTATAAGCAGCTACAAATATAGTCCTAGTGGTTATTTTGACGAAAGTATGGTGCAGTTGTGGTAGATGAACTGGAATGGGGGTGTACTAGTTGTTGAAAACATGTTGTCTTCCAAGAGTAGGTTTAGTTGGTTTGCTCATGGAAAAATTCTTGTATGCACCCAAAGCATGTGAGTCCACTTCATCTCAGCCATTAAGTGGTGGGGACCCCATTTGAGATCCACGTGATCTAATGGTTGAGATGGAGTATGCTCATAGGCACCAAGTGCATGCAAGACTTGTTCTTGCATGTAGTATGGAATTTGAAAATATTTTTAGCTCTTTTGTTTCGAGATTATATATATTCTATGACTTTGACTAGAGTTTGGTCAGTCGTTTCAAATGAAATTGCTGATCCACATATCTTATGACTTTAAGTCAAGATTCTTAGTTAGTTCTATTTTACTAAGAGCATTTCAGTGGTTTGAGTTACTGATGGAATGTTTCGATGCGAACTTGGTTGATTTTAGACATAATACACCAAGATCATGACTTGGAAGGCGATTAGAGTTCCCTGGGCAACTTTGAGCCTGCATAACTCTCAGAAGACTAATCTTGATTGAAAGTCCAAATGGTGGGTTAGCCAACTATATTGGCAAGTAATTCAGGCACTTGAGTTGCCCTTAAAATGGGAGGCTGGGGAGGGAAGATGTGTGGGTTGACAGATAGAAATGCTGAACTAAAACAGTTCAAGGGCCAGGCAGTTTTGCATGTTTGATTTTGAAAGGCCACCCCTGGTATAAACCAACAGATGCTCAGCAGCTATTTATGCTGCTTTGCCAGTGTCTTTCACTATTTACAGTCAACTATTTAGGAAACTCCATGTCCATCTGCTGTCTTGAGTCAAGAACTTTGTTGGGATCTGCATCAATACATAAAGGTTCACTTTGAGAACTAATGTGCGACATGGGAGTGTAGTTTTTGTTCCTTTTGTCTGGTAAATAAGTTGTGTGTTTGAAACTTAGGTCAGCAATGACTTGTCAGAGCGCACTGTATCTTGGTTCTTGTTACAGTATCGGAGGGTGTATACTGGAATTACAGACTATGCGCTTGTATGTGATTCCTAGTCATGTAATATTTGTAAATCATAAGCAAAATGTTATTCTATCTCAGAATCTGATGTACCCCCTCTTAGGATGTTGTAAATTCAGATGACGTAATGAATCCTTAATTTGCTGGTTTCTTGATCGATGTCTCAATGTGCATTTACCTTTTTTCCTTTTGTAATCACCCTCATCCTGCCTTGAGTTGACTTCCATTAATCTGGTGTGTAGGGCAGGAGAATTTCTAATCGCCTCTTCTATTTGTCGATTCCTCCAAATATCTTCGTAGATGCTGTAAGATGTTCAAGCTCATCAGCTGCATCCAGAAACGGCTGGACTAGAGTAATTGTGGAGAAACCTTTCGGTCGGGATTCAGAATCCTCTGCTGCTCTGACAAAAGCACTCAAGCAATACTTAGACGAAAATCAAATATTCAGGTGAGTGGTTATTGAACAATTCGGTTCTTTTCATGAACGAACACTATTACTCTGAATTGATATGCATCATTTCCTTACAGGATTGACCATTACTTGGGAAAGGAGCTAGTGGAGAACTTGTCAGTCCTCCGCTTCTCAAACCTCATTTTTGAACCTTTGTGGTCGAGACAGTATATTAGGAATGTACAGTTGATATTTTCAGAAGATTTTGGCACTGAAGGGCGTGGGGGGTAAATTTTTCTCCTATTTTGTCCTTTCAAGGTCAAATGGAAGTCCATATAGTCATTGTATGCGGATGTGAATCTTTATAGGTACTTTGACAACTACGGAATAATAAGGGACATTATGCAAAACCATCTACTTCAAATACTGGCCCTTTTTGCCATGGAAACTCCAGTCAGCTTGGATGCAGAGGATATAAGAAATGAGAAGGTTCTAACCCAAATCTTTATATGACGTATTGTAATTCTTTTGTTGTATGCTTGAGTAGCATTTCAAACAGCTCAGCGTCATTGCTTGTGAGTTATAACTCAAATTTTCTGTGGCCTATACCAGGTCAAAGTTTTACGTTGCATGAAGCCTTTACATCTAGATGACATGGTAATTGGCCAGTACACAAGCCACAATGAGGGATCCACCACTTACCCAGCCTACACTGATGACAAGACCGTGCCAAAGGGGAGCTTAACACCTACTTTCGCAGCAGCAGCCCTTTTCATAAACAATGCAAGATGGGAAGGGGTGCCTTTCTTGATGAAAGCTGGAAAAGCATTACAAGATCGGAGGTACCTAGAGTCACTAAAAGTTGCAGATTCAACATATCTATATGTTATTCTATATAAAACTTGCACGTTTTGTATTACATACTCATCCATCTCGCGCCCAGCCGTCCAACTTTTCCTTGCTTTTTTGCACCTTTATTTTTCAGGGCTGAGATAAGGGTACAGTTCAGGCATGTGCCTGGCAATTTGTATAACCAGAAACTTGGGACGGATCTCGATCAAGCCACAAATGAGCTTGTCATTAGAGTGCAGCCAGATGAGGCTATTTATTTGATGATAAACAATAAGGTCCCTGGGTTGGAAATGAAATTGGACCACAGTAATCTGAATCTACACTATGCCGCGAGGTACAATCATATCTTTGACATGTTTTAGGAATTTTTGGCAAAATATACTTCTTGTCCATAGTGGCGAGCATATGCAATTGTAGATCTCTTCCCTTTAGTTTTGTTGAAATGACATATTATGGGAGTGAGATACAACTAGCAAAACATGTTCACATTAATTACTGTAGAATATAGATACTGTAGTATTTCTTCAAGCATCCTCTTTGTCCCTTTTTTGCTTCCTTTAATTTGTTGACTGTGATTGTAGTTATAAAGAAAAGTTCTAGTACAATGTCTAAGTGGCTTTACATTTGAAGTACTTGGGAGAAAAGGGGAAAAGAGAAACAAAGTTTCGACACTTCATGTGATAATGCTTCATTTAGTGATATACGCTCATGACAACTTCTGCTCGTGCCTTTTGTAGATATTCAAAGGAGATTCCTGATGCCTATGAGAGGCTTTTGCTTGATGCTATCGAGGGGGAAAGAAGGCTTTTTATCCGTAGCGATGAGTTGGATGCTGCTTGGGCTATCTTCACGCCTTTGTTGAAAGAGATTGAGGAGAAGAAAACTGTCCCTGAGAGCTATCCTTACGGCAGTCAGGGCCCTGTTGCAGCACACCGTCTTGCTGCAAGGTACGACGTAAAGTGGGGTGATCTCCGCACAGGCCCGTGACCTACAACAGATGACATTCTCTTCTATTTGTTCGTTCTTCTGTTCATATTTTTTCCCTCTTCTAGTTGCATTAGTTGTAATCTTGGTCCAGGAACTGCTCCTTGCACAAATTTGAGCATTTATCAGGACTTCGGCCAGACGTGAAAGGCTTCAGTTTAGGGGTACAAAATAGTCTCAATCCTACAGGAACATGGGCCTAGGAAGAGCCTTAAAGTTTCCTTTACCATTCGTTCTTGTCAAATAGTCTCAATCCTACAGGAACATGGGCCTAGGAAGAGCCTTAAAGTTTCCTTTACCATTCGTTCTTGTCAAATACTTATCCAACATTGTAATAACTTGTTCTTTCATTAATACAAATAATAACCCCAGTTTTGTTTTTTCCTTCGGATTCGGATGGCAAATGATGCTACTCTTCACTATCATTGTTTAGGCCAATCAGGTCCTTGATCAGAAGCCCGTAAACGATCCTCATCTCTTTTATCTACTTCACTTCCTGACCCGGAATCATCTATTCTGGGTAGGTGTCATTGCTCATGTCTTTGCTGTTGGGACATCTGAAGTTGCGTGATACACACACTTCCAGTTTCGAGGAAGAGCATTTTGAGCTATTCGAGATTCGAATGAGGTTGTGTGGATCCTTTCAATTTACACGTCCTGAATCAGAGGATGCCCGAAAAGCTAGAAAATCTGGAATAGATTCTTATCGCAACATGTCTATAGAGAAAGCTAAGGAGGAAAAAAATCTTCCTTTGCTTCTCTTTAAGTTTTAAAGTCAACGTTTAAAAGAATTCAGTAGATATCAGGGCAATTGCGAGGAATATGTTCTGATACGATCCCTTATTATAAAAAACCAGCAACCTATTAAAGCCACTCTGCACCAATTCAGGTATGGTTGGCTCCCTTTTTCTCCACTTTATTCGGTTTCCTAAATTAGGCAACATCGTGTTCTTGCCACTTGGGACATCTCTTATCCTAGCCTTTTGTGTACATTTAGAACATTCGATCGGAACAAAGATATGTATTCACTAGGATTGAAGAGACCCAAATGTCCTAGCTCAGCTCTCCCATCGTGCATGAACTTTTTCGTGAAGCTCGCACACATGTGATCACACTGTCCCCAATTGCATCGCTGCTTGGCTCATTATACTAAAGCTCAAAAACGTTTATGCACGCTCAAATATCTTAATGACAGGTTTGAATTTGCATTCTATCTAGATGCCCCATAAACAATTTCTATCACCCAAGCCTGTGTTCAAATTTTGTCATGTGTTACGACATTTTTGTACTTAATTACGAATGCACATGTAATTAAGTACCGTACACTCTGGTATCCTAGAAGTGTCCCCCATGTTGTTATTGACCGTGCAGTTCTTGAGAGGCTCTCTCATTTGTGAGCAGAAAGGGGAAAGCTTTCAGAGACTTCAGATCTTACAAAAGTCACATGGTCGGAATTTACTTTGTAAAGGACAGAATTCGATTTCACCCTCGACGCATTTCACACTTTTTTGGCTTCACCCCAAGGGGTCTGAGCAAAACCATTTTCTCATCCTAGAAAAGACCACAAAAAGCCCCCTCCACAGTCTCTGCTGGCTGCAGCAGGCTCGAAGCAAAGCCAAAAGCAACCCACTTTGCTCGTTCTGCCCTCTGATCTCGTATCTTCCAGACCCGAGTCGGCAATTGAATAAAAAGAAGAAAAATCACTTCCCTCTTTCTTTTTTCCTTCTTTTCAAATAAAAGTGGGGCGACGACTTTGCAATTGGTTAGAACCAGACAGGCTCGCGAGTGGTCCAAACGTGGGTTGTTCTTGGACCACGCAAAGATATATGGGATCCTGCTCATCAAAGAGAGCTCAGATTCGATCAAGACAACCCCCCCCACTGGATCTTATGAAAACCGATTGATCGTCCTAAAGACGTCGTATTATACTGTATTGTACCTTCTGCCCAAGACGTCGTGCTTCACAAACGATTCGAAAATTTTCGATCGAGATTTGTTTTCTTATCTTGTAATTCGATGGTCCTCGATGAAGTGCCCAAATTTCCCCCTTGCTGCCTGTCGTGCGACTCGTACGGAAACTGGGTCACAGCTGTGGACTGGCAAGAACAGGTGAGAATGGGGGGGCGAAAATAAAGAAGAAGAAGGGAAAAGAGAAAAAGACATTCTGATGGTTCAGTCAAAAGGAATCTGGGGAAGCGGGGAGGTCCCCCCCCCCCTCCCCCTCTTGAACTTGAACGTATCCGTGACGAACGTGACAGCTCGAGCGCGACGTGGGGTCGTTGTTTTGGAGTTTGTGGTAACGAAATTGAATTGCTTTTCGAGACCTGAGCGCCGAGAAAAAAGAAAGAAAGCCAGCTGAAAAATAGACCCCCCCGCAGCTCCTGCTTCAGCAAATGTGTAAAGATAGCCATAAAGAAGGTGCAAAAGCAAAACTTGTGTGTGAAAATACAGGTGCCGATGAAATGAGGCAGAGATTGAATTCGATATGTGCAAAGATCATTAAATTGAATGTGTATTTTTCTGGATGTGTTAACGACTGCAGATGCTTATTTCGTAATGTCGTCTTTTTGGGCGAACAATTTGAAGGATCGGACGCGATCTAAGAAGAGTAAAAGAGTGAATGTAACCCATCATGGTTAGACATCATTTGAGCCATCTGGTGGGTCTATGAAGATGTGAATTTTATGATCTGACGCCATTACATCAACGCACTTCAATTGCCATGTGATGGTCTGTTCCCTCTTTTTCCATCTCTTGGTTTTCCTAAGGGTTAAGTTTTTGGCACTTTCCCCTCTTGGTTGCTATGTGCTGGATGGCACCGACCATGATGGCCAAAATGTGGCGACCAACGATAAGTTCAGTAATCAAGAATTTTTCCCTGTCATATCATCCAATTAAAGCATGAACTCATCAAATTGGAAATGGCATTTCACGGCTAATTAGAAATGATGGAATACTTAGATTCGTTTCTCTTGATCAAATCTTTCAGAATATAACAAGACAACCCTATTTTTCCAACCAAAGTAGGTATTTTAATCGGCATATGCTGAATTTATATGAAGTTTGGGTGTGCAGAAAGTCTAAATGGGTGTTTAAATTCGGCTTCCAGTTCACTATCTTTTCTATCATTCAAGTACATGGACGGACATGGAGACTGCATTATCTGGACACTCGTGAAATAACCCGACTTTGTAATGTATGAGCCTGGTAAACTTGACCATCGACCGACCAAAAAAAAAAAAAAAAAACTCGACTATCCGAAGACCAATGGAACACCTAATAAACGGAACATGCCGTGGGGCTTACATATAAACATGAGAACATCCAAACTGCACTGTATGAACCCTATCTCTCCTACTTGACGTTTAGAAAATTCTTTGTCGGAATATTGCATGACAAGCGAGATTCCTTTAAATTAGCTTTGCGTAGTGACTTTTGTTTTAACCGTTTGACTTGTTGTAAATCTTGAAACACCCACGCGCCTTGACTTTGTTCGATAGTTGAAATCCGCGAAGACATTAAGATATTACCTAATTAATCCTATACAAAAATTTCAAAAATTAATCGTCGCTTTTATTTAAGAAATAATCCCGAGAGGAAGTCATAAATAGAACGGAAATCGGAAGCAGCAGATAAGTGTAGGCAAATGACTTTAAGGAACAGATTTTGTTGAGTCTCCAACACCCTTAACTTGAATCAAGAATCTGACCAAAAAAGATTTAAAAAAAAAAAAAGTTAAGTCAATAAAAGGCATTAGTATTTACTAAATGTGTGATATTTACAATATAATAATTTTATAAAAATAGCAATAAATAAATCCTCCAGTTAAGGTTAATTGAGTCAATCTAGATGGCTTTCCCTGTTTTTGTGGGGTATTGTTAGACGTTGTTGTCATTCTTAACATGATTTCCACTCTGATTAATGGCAAAAAAAATCAAAAGAAATCAAAGAAGAAGAAGAAGAAGAAGAAGGAATTAAAGAAACCAAACCACAATTACTTGCCAGAGATAAGTAATGTGACTTTCTCTAAGTGTCCGTCGCTTTGAGCTGAGCATTGACTCGTCCCCACCACGTTTCTTCCTCTTTTCAGTTCGTACCAACCCGGAGCATCATGAACACATCTAACTTTTCTTGCTATTAATGCGTTATGATGATAAAGAGTTATTACATTACGTCACTCCCAAGTTTTTATCTTCAAATAACCCATTTACCATTTTCCACTTTCCTCGTGCTATATGATTGGTCTTGTACCGTGTCATCGACCCATTTGATGTCAAGTGATACATCATTATTTTTAACATGTTGAGATAGCTGACGAGACGATTGATAATATTCATTGAATTTCTTTGTTTTGGCTCATGACATTGTTGATTGTTGCTCTATAGTCTTACTCTTCCTCAATATGACATATCTTGTCTACTGCGTAAAACAAAAAAGGAAAGGAAAAGGGAGGGGGGGGGGGGGGGATTGCCCTATGATTTGAGTAACAAGTACACCTTATAATAGGACTGCAACTTGTACGGTACTCTGGATGGACAGTGTCCAATCATGACATATCATCATAACTAAGGACATGAACACCGTAACACATGATAACATTAGTTCACAAGTTACAACATTTCATCTTAAACAAATGCGATTCATCTTAAACAAATGTAAAATAGTCAGTGAAAAAAAGTAATAATACAATTGATCCCTGAGTTTTGAGCAAACGTACAATGTCATATATGAGCTTTTATTATGTTCAATTTAATCTTTGAATTTTAATTCACCATGCAATGTCATTCTTAAAATTTCAATTTATTTAATATAGTTCTTAGATAACATTGAACACTTTTATACGATCTAAATAATAGATTAAACATGTACTAAAATTTTAAGAATTATATTGAAAAATTAAAAGTTTATGGATAACTTTATATTAAATAAATTAAAAATTTCAAGGATGATATGTCAAATTTAAGAATTATTTGTGAAATAATTAAAAAAATAATAATAATTTTATTCAAGAATCACATTAAATAAATTAAAACCTCATAGCAATATCCACCCTTGACACAATATATATAGCGGGGGTTGTTGGGATTATCCAATCATAGTGGATCTTGACACTAGGTTTTATTTTAATTTATTCTATTTTATTTTATTATATCCTTAGAGGAATCATGTGCTAGGCCGGCTCCCAAACAAATTATTTTTCATAGGTATTTTATTGCAAAAAAAAAAAAAAAAAACTAGAGGGAAAAGTTGAACTTCGTTCAACAGACTACACATATTGGAGCAGAGCTTGGGAAAAACCATACAAAAAAGGCATGTATATACTGATCTCACATTAGCAACACAAGATACACTACTAGTACCGTTACTTTTCTTTATGATCCTTTTACACTCGAGTAATGCAAATGATCATGATGTTATAATGCGGTATGACACTCTTATATTTAATTACGATGACACGTCGTGACATTACACATCATAAAAAGGTAGGAGAGAGGCTTCTTTTTACTCTCATTAGAATATGACTATTCCCAATACAAAATAAAAATGCAGAGGGTAAGATGGAATTTTCAATTCCATCATCGCAATATATAAAAAAGCTTGAGATCAATCGAATGGGATTGGATGTATTGAGTTTTCACCTTTGACTCTATCCTCAAAGACTCGCTTAAAGATGTCCGTTTACCATATCATTATGCAAAATTTGACGGTGAGAAAGTGTTGAGCGCACGAGCAAAAAGCTTCCCCGGAGCAGAATAGGGAGCCTACAGTTAAACCAAGAAGAGGAGAGAGAGAGAAAGAGAGAGATGGGCATCCTGCTGCTAGGGCAAAAAAAGGCAGATTCCCTTTAGATTTGACAAAAGAGTAAGAGGAGAGGCAGGGGAAGATGTCCTCCTTAAGCACAGCAGAGATCTTGGCTAAGATCTTGAGCCTTGATAATCAGACATATATGCCCCCCTCAAGCCCCCACAAAGGAGTCGCCCCCATAAAAAGCGCAATCAATTCCATCTCCACAAAAGATTTTTCTGATTTGGGGACAACAAAGGGAGACCTAGGTTCAGCCTTTAGACCATATAGGGCTTTTTGCACCTTAATGTTGTCAATAGGCTTTCACTGTGTCAAGCTGCAGATTGGCAAGGCTTCCCGGTCACAACATATACACAGTAGTAACATGCCGATTTGACAGAAAATCTCTTCATTGGGCCCGGCGTTTGATGGAGATCATTTGTTTAAATCTCAGCAAGAAAAGTTAATTTAATCAGTGAATCACATGCTCTAGACCGCATGATGTGGAACTTACAAAAATTGGGTCAGAAGAAATTTGTTCTTTTCTTTTGTCCTTCTTTCACATTTCTATGATTTGCACGTTTCACTGCTGATCGATGTTACCGATGATATTTAGTTTACTAATAAAGCACTCAGAATTAAAGAGATTCGGATTTCCCGTTCTATCGTGGTCCTTTGGATCCACTGTCTTTTGATAAAAGCTCCGGAGCTTCTTGCAATACTCAAATCAAGATCACTTTAATAAGTACATGAACCGGCACCCATTTAAATGTGGAAATCGAGCTTAAAAGACTCTTTGCTGGTGACACCAGATGCAAAACTTTGCTGGCCTAGCTCAATCCTAAGTAAATTTCCGGGGGAGAAAAAGCTGAAATCTTAGAAAATAAAAGAAGAAAAGAAGAAGAAAAAGAAGAAAAGGTTCAAGGATGTTATTAATATATCCTAAAGTGAAAGCAAGAGTGTCCTCAAAACAAGGCAGGAACGTGAGCGAGCGAGAGAGAGAATGCTAAGCAATGCACAAAAACAAAAAGACAGACATTCATTCACAGAGCCGCCATGTGAACAGCAGAAATCGCCACAAAGCTCGCCCACACCAGACAGAGGGAGACGACCATCATGAACTCGGCCAACCACGCGTATGTCGAACGAACATCGTAATTTGATCTACGGTGAAAGCACATGACATACGACTTAATTACATCCCGCAATTCATGCTCACGTGTCATATCCCAGATTTTGTTAAAAGGGATTTTACCCAATATCCGTGCCATTTTCCGTAAGACGTTGGCAGAACATATTTGCTATCGGGTTGTATTTAACATTCCCATTTCTAATTGCGCGCAGATGTTTCACCAAAGCAATTTCTTTCCATCGAGAGTCTCGACGATAGTCCACCGTGCAAAGCAACGCAATCCATATATGGACTTGGACGATTATTATTATACTCTTTGATCTCGCCGTACAACAAAAAAAACCGCTCCAAAATTTAGTTTTTTAAAGAGAACTCTAGATAGGTACTCGCAGGTAGGAATATTCAAGTCGTTTATTAGATTCACAATGCCAAATTCTTGCATTGGTATTAAAAAAAAAAAATTAAAGGAGAGAGAAGGGAAAAAATAAATACTGGTGAGAAGGGGGGTGGGCAAGGGCGGCTGGTGCGATCTGCTCTTTTATTATCAGGAGTCCCTCCAAGAAACTCTTCGTCCAACGCAAGAGCCACCACCATCCGACGCACCCGCTCGCCATACATAGAAAAAAGGCGTGAAACGACGCAAAAGGCAAACACCCCGTTCGGGATTTCGGAATGGCGTGTGTTAAATTCGCAACGAGTTGACAGACAAAGAGAGAGAGAGAGGGAGAGGGGGAGACAGAGTTTGGACAGAGGAGGCGCAGGGCAGAACCCGTGCAAGAACCTCTCGCGCGCGTGTTCCCTCTTCTCTCTCTTTCTCTGTTCGTTCGGCGGCGCTCGGTTCTTCCTCTTTCTCTCTCTCTCTCGCTCTCTCTTCCCTCTTCTGGGTTTTGTACGGGAAGAATGGATTGCTGGACTTCTCCTCTCGCCCTGGACGACGAGTTTGAGAAACTCGTTCTCAGAATGAACCCGCCCAGGTACGTCGATCCCGTTGCGCCCCGTCCGCTCCCTGTTCGGTTCTCGGGGTCCGTCTCGTGTCGCGTGTGTTCGTTTCTTGCGCCTCCTCTGTTTTCGCGGGATGCAAAGTGGGCTTCTCCTTGTTCCTGGCCCCGGTTTGGTTTTTCTTCTGCTTTTGTCGGTGGGATTTGACTTTTGTTCTCGAGGTGTTGACGGGTTTCTTGCTGTGCTAATTTGTCTGTGGTTGGTGGTGAATTTTCAGGGTTGCGGTTGATAATGCTTCCAGCAAAAAGACCACTCTGCTCAAGGTACTTGGTTTTGATGGTTTTCTTGAATTCTGTATTGTCCTGTGTATGACATGATTTCTCGGTCGTAATTTTTGTTTCGCTTGTTGTGAATTGTGTTAGGTTGATAGCGCGAATAAGCGTGGGAGCTTATTAGAGGTGGTTCAGGTCCTGACGGATATGAATCTCATAATTCGCCGCGCCTATATTTCTTCTGATGGGGAGTGGTTTATGGATGGTGAGACGGTTGAATTTAATTTCTATTGTTCCTGTTCATGTGCTTTTTACTGCATTATCAATGACCGGTTTTCATTTCGATCATCGTTCGCAGTGTTTTACGTGACGGATCAGAAAGGGAACAAGCTTTCTGAAGATGATGTTGCCGAACGGATTCAGCAGGTAGATCGGCTGAATTATTCTACACTCCAATTTTGCAAGTTTTTTGTTTTTGTAAGAATGTTTCATGAATCACTGGTGTAGATTAAATGCATGATCTCGACTACAGTGTTGACAATTTGGAAACCGCTCCTTCGTTTTAATTAAATCTTGTCTGGTAAGAATTGGGGAACAATGTTTCGAGAGGATCAAAGAATGGTCATATGAACATAAACAGTCGGGAGGTTTCTGATTGAAACATCAGCATCTTCCCCATACGAGCTGATGAATTCGTTTATGTCAGTTATAGCGCCTATAAAGAATTAGAGCTATCATTGCCGTTCGCGCTGAACTTTGATAATTCATCTGCATTTTGAGCTATATCATGTGAGTTTCAATTGAGTTTCAATTTACATGTGACAGTCGCTGGGCCCCAGAATACGGAGTTTTCGTTCCTTGAGGAGCT
Source organism: Eucalyptus grandis x Eucalyptus urophylla (assembly GCA_028830015.1). Lineage (NCBI taxonomy): Eukaryota > Viridiplantae > Streptophyta > Magnoliopsida > Myrtales > Myrtaceae > Eucalyptus > Eucalyptus grandis x Eucalyptus urophylla. The sequence continues at coordinate 58,086,116 of CM054200.1, read as the reverse complement.
CTGTTGGTGTCCAAGCTGCCGCGGAAAACACGACTATTGAACTGACGGGGAGAGACCGGCCGGGCTTGCTTTCGGAGGTTTTTGCTGTTCTGGCCAACCTAAAATGTAATGTAGTGGCTGCTGAAGTCTGGACCCACAATTCGAGGATGGCGTCTGTCGTTTATATCACTGATGAAGAGTCCAGTTTGCCAATTGACGATCCCGATCGCCTTGCTAAGATAAAGCAGCTGCTCCTGTTTGTGTTGAAGGGCGACAGAGATAAGAACAGTGCAAATACCGCTGTCACGGTGGGCTCCACTCACACCGAGAGGAGGCTCCATCAGTTGATGTACGCAGATCGCGATTATGACATGGATGGTGTGGACGGAGGATCTGCAGGAGAACAGAGCAAACTTTCTGTAACGGTTGACAACTGCATGGACAAGGGATATACCGTTGTGAACTTGAGATGCCAGGATCGCCCTAAACTAATCTTCGATACGGTGTGCACATTGACGGATATGGATTATGTTGTGTACCATGGTACTGTCATTGCCGAGGGACCCGAGGCTTATCAGGTATCAGACCTACTAATTCCTATCCTTTGATTTGAGTTGCTAATTCAATACAGTTTGAAGTGCTTCAAATGTTTGTGTTAGAGAAGTTTTCTACAACCTACTTTTGTGTTGAAAGATTGTCTATACCAAACGGCATACCAGTTCATCTTTCGTGCTGCTTTTTTTTTCTTGAAGCACCCTCCTCTCTGCACTGAACTTTGCAATTTTTTTGTGTTAGACTGTCTAATCTAGCAAATTCACGCGGGATCGATCTCTCTTGATATTTTCTTTAACCTCTGTTGCGCCAGGAATACTACATCAGGCACATGGATGGTTCCCCGATTAGTTCTGAGGCAGAGAGGCAAAGGGTGATTCATTGCTTGGGTGCTGCTATTAAGAGGAGAACTTCTGAGGTACAAGATCCACAGAGACTCGCGACTCGCCACACATATAACGTCCTAATGTTTATTCATCTAGGTTCCTCCTCCTTTTGGTAAAATTGGTTTTCTGGTATGCAGGGAATAAAACTAGAACTCTGTTGTCCTGACAGAGTTGGCCTTCTGTCCGATGCGACTCGAATATTTAGAGAAAATGGCCTGTCAGTTACTCGGGCTGAGGTTACCACTAGGGGATCGCAAGCTGTGAATACGTTCTATGTGACTGATTCCTCTGGTAATCCAGTCAAGAGCGAGATAATCGAGTCTGTCCGGAAACAGATTGGCGTGGCAATACTTCAGGTTAAAGATGAATCCTACTCGCAGTCTCCACCACAAGACACTGGTAAATTCTCTCTGGGCAACCTCTTCCGGTCACGGTCGGAGAAGTTCCTTTACAATCTGGGCTTAATAAAATCATGTTCGTTAGAGGCAATTTAGGAAGAATGTACCTTGTCTGTAGTGCCGGTAGGCAGAAGGATGATTCATGACCACATTGCATCAACCATAATTGATCCGGGTCGGGGGTTAAAGTGTGTAGAATCATAAAAATTGGCTTGTAAAGTACCCTGTACATAGTTCTCTTTAGCAGCATCTGTTGCTGTAGGGAAGGATGTTGTAAATATATTAGTTCCCCAACTTTGGTCAATCATTCAATCCAAGTCTTGTTTACTGGTTTCTCTCGATACTTTTTCGGCGCCATGCTCGCATTTGGGTTTTTCACTTCTGAATACTCCTGCCATGGATATGGAAATACATTTCTCTTTGTGGTTGACATAGATTATTACTGAGAATTTCTTCTCGAACGTTACAGCATAATCCCTGGCTGGCTCGGTCCACATAGGCCGAGGTTTTAACAAAAGTCTAGGCATGGTTCGCTTTCAGTTCAGATGTCCTCAACTCTCTTTTATTTTGAACCACGGAATAGTGTTCTTGGCCACCGCAGAGCAAGACATCGAAACGTGGGAGACTTTGACGTCTCTCAGACGATTGAGATGGATTTGTTGATATGTGGTTTTCAAACTAGGACATGATTAGGGGGGCCGGTTATGTTTCCCTTCCCTAGCGTGCTGCGCGTGCGTGACATGGCCTTCGTGTTCCTCTGGAGACCATATGTACAAAGACAGCACTAGTTGTAAAGGCAGTCGAGTTCAGTGGAGTCATCTGAACTGGTCCCTATTTGTACTTGACACAGTGACATGAATTGACATGAATTGAGGAGATTCTGGTGGGAGAACTCCCCTAATCAGAACCTCTGGCAACAGCTCATTGACAAAGACAACCCTGGGGTCTACAAGACCGCAATTATCGACCGAGATTCATCCCGATCAATGCTCCCACCGCAAAGGAGCTCTATCGATGAATTCCCGTCTTTTCCGGCATAAATTGGGCAGTATGTCGCTCGAAAGTAGCGAAAATCTATACCCACTTATTCTCTAGGAATCATTCACGTGCTAATTGCACGTCAATCATTACTAATTTTCAGCGAAATGATGATTGCATGATCAGACCTCTCGTTGTTCGTTTATGCCATCATATCCATCGCTTCGGACTAAGGCATGATGCTCCCTTAAATTCTTCGAATAATTGCCCCCTGTACATGTACTTCCGAGCTTACAGAGATACGCATGATGGAAATTGTGAATTGATTTCTTTGTGTTCTTTTTTCTCCTTATATTCGCCTTTTGCAATCAATAGGTCGAAGAAGACAGCCTGGCAAAGCATCTTAATTGGATATCTTGACTTTTGGAAGTGCTCTCCTACAATGATCATGACTAGGAGCCGGCGGCTGAGTCTATCAAATAATGAGTCGATTAACCAATAAGTGATCGAATCCGGGCAGTGAGGATGTGCGCAAGTTGCCCAGATTCAAAGCATGTAGAATCATCATCATCATTAGATCAGCACTCACTCCTAGAAATATTCTAGAAAAAGGTTCGATTCATCCCATTCCCATTCTCATGTGGCGTGCACAACATGGCAAATTCTCATCTTTACCTTTTCTCGATTGTTATATTTAATTATTTTCAGTGAAATATAAAACTATTTTTTCTTTGTCATAATATGATCATGTTTGGCCCAAAACTATCTTCTTCTTCTTCTTCTTTTTGTCATAGGGTGAGTGGGGTGTGTCGTCGGCAATACGTGTATAATGATGCTGCCATAGAATAGTCTCCTGGTAGATAGACATAACCATCACAATTTAGAGTAGAGTTTGTCAGAAAAGGGTGATTAAGATAAGTAGGCTTGGATTAGGCTTATAGGAGGTGTGCAATTAAGGAGGAGGAACTTTGGTATACTCCAAATTAGGGAAAATTGTCCAAAAAGTCCTAAACCTTTTACAATTTTGTCAATTTTGATTCTAAACCTTTTGATTTTGTTTTTTTTTTTTTTTGGAGGAAATATTTTCATTTCACATGAAGGAGATGTACATAACTTCAAGAGATAAAGATGCAAATCTCACAAAGCAAATAAATCTAAAAGATAAATCAATTTGATACATCTCATAAAAACTCGCTCATTCCACAAAGACGGGATTGTCATAGCATCAAAGCATAAAAGATGGCCGATCACCGAATCTTGCATTAACATCACGTTGAGATTTTCCTCTTCGGTAGCTATAAATTTATTAAAAGGCGGTATATATCTAGATTCAACGTCTCCGACATCATCACTGTATAGAGACAACAACAACACCAACAGGGTTTTTTTTTCTTTTTTTTAACAGAACAACACCAACAGGTTGAAAGAGCATAAAAAATGCTTTGTAAATTCCAAATCTGTATATATAGATTGGAATAGAAGAGCACCCAAAACTAGATTTAATTCTAAATCGAGAGAAGAAGACCCACAAAAGAGATACCGGTTGATCATAAAATCACTCTCAGATAAGCTGACGGCTAAAGGCAGTATCAAAGAAGCCTTGGAGACTTGCAGAGTGCTTGACCATATGGAGCAAGCGTTGGAGCCAGAGGAGCGAGCAAATCCGAAAGAATCTATTCTTCCGAGGCGCTCGCATTTCGAACTTTGAAACTCAATGGACAAAACTCTGCGCTTCCGTGGAGGATGCCAAAGGCGATGTCCGCAAAATCAACGTATAAGTCTTGAAGATGAGGAGATAGAGAGATAGCGAAAGGGAGAGGCAGATGGGAAGGGAGAGAAAGAGCCCTTAAGGATGTCGCTAAAGGAGGGTTGGGCGGTGGCTTGATGGAAAGTCAACCAAGCTAATTTTGGTCGAATATCACTGACGTAAACATTTTTGATGATATTTTAATATTTTTTGAATTATTATTATATTTTCTTTTTCCTTTTTTTTTTTAACATATAGTTAGCGAGGGCCAATAGCCACAAGAAAGGGCCGGGACACCCTTGTTGGCCCCAGATGAGGGCATCGCGGGCCCTCGCTTTGGCCAATGTGGGCGTCTTGGCCCTCGTAGACTAAAGCGAAGGTGCGCAACACCCTACCTAGATTTGGCGAGAGCTGCAATGCCCTTGTTAGATCTAGACAAGACCGTGATGTCCTCACTCGGTGCAGATGAAGGCATTCTAACCCTTGCCAACCCTTAATTAAAAAATAAAGTAAAGGAAATAAAAAAAAATGATAAAAATTCAAAGATATTATTAAAAAATGCCGACATCAACGTCGATCGTGTTAAGTAGGATGGTTGATATATACTTAGCAACTTCTTGCCAAAATTGGTCAAAAATGTGAAGGGATTTAGAATTCCATTAGCAAAATTAAAACATTTAAAATTGAGTTGATAAAAGTACAATAAGTTTAGAAATTTTTCAACAAGTTTCCTTTCCAAACTAAGTCTTGCTTATGTAGGATGAGCGGTTACATGTTCTGTATATGTTTGATATGGACCCTGAAACTTACTCATTGAAACAAATTTCTTAATTTTTTGAACTTGGAACCTACCATGCATTCCCTATAACTTGAAATCTACCATGTTGCAGGTTTTTGGGTCGATTTTAAGGTTTTTGTGAGTTTCACCTATATTATTAATTGAATGATTATAGTGAATTAAAACCCTTAATGACCACTACTTGCTTCTACAATTTACTAATCATAAAGACACATAAAAAAAATATGAACATTAATAAAGTAAAAATCTCAGTCATTAAATGGAAGCTCAAACTAATGCTTCCAGATTATATACTCATTATTAAATAGTATGGAATATCACAAGATCATGCAAAGACATGAACCAAGAAAAAATATTAAAACTTATTCGAGCTTCTAGATTAAAAGGTTCTGAGTTCCGAGTTTCTCCAACTAAGAACTCGAAATCTGTAACCTACCTATCAAAACAAGTTGTTTATTTTTTTGGAACCTGGAACCTACCCTATATATCTTGAAACCTAAAACCTACAGATTTTCACTAGTCCGATTCTCAGGTTTCGGGTTCTAACTTTGAACCATACTCACCCCTATTGCTTATGGCTTATGAATTGGCCTTTTAGCAAGTCTCGAGAGCATAATTACACCATTAAAAAGAAGTAAAAATACATGTCGACAAAACGTTTTAAGGAAGTTGCCTATTTCAAACAATAATATTTAGAAAAATAACACAAAGAATCCCTGAATTTTAGCCAAATCTATAATCTTGTCCTTAGACTTTTGATTTCTTCAATGTGATTCAAAATTTTTTATTGCATGTTCAATTTAGTGCCTAGTTCCATGTTGTCATTCCATTAATTTAAATCTATTGATTTGGGTTCCAATTCGCTATGTTTGAACAGCAACAAAAAGAGAAGGTAACACATGGATTGCTTACGTAAGATATTCAACTCAAATTAGAATGCAATACTCATATAATTTGTTTGATTTGTTCAATTTAGAAATATGATTAACCATATTATTTTAGTGGATTGTTATATCCTGATTTGACTTAAAAATTTTACATGGATAATCTATCTATAATGTTATTTTCTTTGTCCACCATTTAAACTTACCAGGTTGGAAGCCAAATCAATGAATTATGTTGATTTGAATTAATTAATGATAATTTTATATAATTTTATATATTTTATAAATCGAATTGAACATTTACCAAAAGTTTAGGGGCCAAATTGAATAAATTAAACGTTCATTGACGATATTACACATTAGTAAGACTAGTGTGCAAAGGAAAAATGGAAGTCTAAAATGTCTTAACTTTGCATATCTTTTTATTTGTATTTATGAAGAAATAACATCAAGTGAGATCAAAAGAATAAGTAGAATCATTAGAAGTTTAAGTCTAGTCGGTTAATATGTCATAATATTTTTGTTAGGAAGTTTCGTGGTTCTAAAAAAATCATAAATTGAATAATATCTTGCATTTATATTAACATAGTAACATTTACGATAAATTCGATAGGTTGGTCTCATGCTAATTATGGACTGTCGAAAATTTAAAACCATACATGCCTTCTCAAGGAACTAATCCAAAGAAAATTTCTGATCAACTGGAATTTGAAAATAAAAATAAAAAGATGAACATTAATTTTTGTCGCGAGAACTATGTAGATGATTTTGGTTACACGTGTAAATACATATGAAGAGTGTGCCGCTTTTAAAATCCAACCCTAAGGAAAAAATTATATGAAGAGTGTGCCTCATTTATTTAGAAAGCAAAACATCACTTTCGTGTTTTTCCCCCGTTCACTCGTTTTCACTCGCCTCTTGATCACATCATGCGCTCCTCAAATGGCAGGAAATTGGCAAAGAAAAGACAAATTGCCGAAGCTAATTTCGACGGATTCTCTTTTCAGTTTTGTCTTTGCTTTAATTGGAATAAGACTGTGTTTTTTTTCTGTCTTTTGCGCAATCTTGTGACATTTCATACCATTTAATAATGAGCATATAATTTGAAATTACTAATTTAAGTTTCTATTTCCGACGATATTCATAACTAAAACTTTTTCATGAATTATGATTAGTAGATTATAACAAATGACAATTATTAGAAGTGATGATTCACTGCAATCGTTCAATTACTAGTACAGGTGAAATATAGATAGGTCTTAAAACATGACAGAATATGTTCCAAATTTCTAGATATATTAATTAAATTTCTTATTTCAAAATTTAGGAAATATATTCTAATGGATAAATTTAAGAATTCGGATGAAACTTAGATAGAATCCGGATAGGGTCACCCGACAATTGGATTATGCGGGTAAACGGCGGCGGGTAAAAATGAAGTTGCCGAGGAAATATACGGAGCCACCAAATGATTACCGAAGTAGTAAAGCCCAAAAACGACGGTGGATAACGGCCCTCGATCTGGCAAATGATTCTGTAATCACCCGACAGAATCCCCCGTTGCTTTCCGACCAGATCCTTTTCCCCTCGTCATTCTCATCACCCCCACTTGGCGTGGTCCACGTGGCGTTACGAATCCTTGGGTCGCTCGATCAGCCGCCAGTACATAGCGGGGCCCACCTTGTAGGTACTCATCATCGTCACGTCCCCTTCGGCAGTCGGTGGGGCCCCCCACTTTTGGTTTCTTGCGGTTGTGTCGTGTAACTTCTGTACTTATAGCGTCAAAGATGGTGTCCCCCTCGCGCTAGAACCGCCAAAAATCATAAATATGGGCACGTAATTAAAATTCAAATTCACGTCATATTTTGAGCTTGACTCCAAAAAGTACCCATTTTCAATTTGGATTGCAAGCTACAACTCACCTATATGAAGTCGGAACCACTAGTAATCGCTAATCAATCATATAGTGATGAATTTGATCCCGAAACTTGTACATACCTCTTAACATACTATAGAAGCTGGTCATATTTGAAATCATTACCTTAACCACAAGGAGTCATGACTCTCCTTAGCAAAGGATTGCAATTTCGAATATGAAATTCAAAGGGATGAAATAGGAAATGGACTTCTTACTTCCCAAACAAATTCCCCTATATCTATAGATAAACGTTGATTTATCAAGATTATGTGAGAATGGTGATTGTTTTATAAACCAAGACAATAGTTTTGATTTTTGCGCAAGATTGGAACCCTCTCTCACTAGATGCCTCGAAATCATCTTGGAAGTTCATCCAAATGCTTTAGACAAACTCAATTCTTAGGGTTCTTTAACTTGGCTCAATGTTTTTGGGCTCCTAACCAAGTTTGAGTCATGCAACTATCGACGAAAAGCCTCTCTTCGTCAATTAAGTCGAGCTAAGCACAAGCTTTTAGAACGCGCAATCATTCGAATTGAAATTTGAGTCCTACCCAAGTTCTTTATTCTCGTTCCGAAAGTAAATCTTGTTAAAATGCCCCTCTTTTGTCTGAGACTCGGTTACATCCCTAATCACAGTGACATTATAATAGAGTCTCCTCTTGCGTTGGATATACATCCCATATATGGAATAATTCGCAAATAAAATGCTTTTCATTTTGTCATTTTGTCGTAGGATTGGCGCCAATTTACCCAAGGCAAAACCAAGAATGGTGGGATCTTCTTGGCAAGAGTCACGGGGGACTGGGGAGGAGGATCTTGTCCGAATCCACCTCGGTGCACGCTTCGAGACGTGGAGATGAAATGCATCTACGCCTTGACCTTATCATCGTATCATATCATAGATATGCCTGAAATTGTATATTCCCAACTCAAAGAAGAACGTAAAACAAAAGGAAAAGAAATTAACAGAAGAATTGAGGTTGGGCTCGGAATGACTGGTCATGTAGGATGGCCTTTTTTCTTTTTTGCCTACCAGAGAAAGTGGCCGAAACCCATTTTTTGTTTGTACGCGGAGGGATTTCGTTAGTTACCATTTTCACTTTGTTCTGTTCATCACCATGAAATCTCGATCGACTTCACATTACCGCCGTACAGAAGTCCAATTACGACGTGTGATTATTTAGTGAGATGATGTTATAAGCCCATCAAGCCGCTTCCGGCAGATAAGGAGCATAAAGCCACGAAATGAGAATGATAGACAAGTCAATGCTTCTCTCCTATGCGATCGGGTCGTTTATCTCGATGGAAAACGCCCTCTGATTTATGGCTGCAATCCAAGCTGAAACAGAGACTCGTACTCAGTTGTTTTCGCAGCCAAGCGCAAGCACTGCTCTTCGTCGTGAAAATCAGGGATAATGGCCTGGAATATTCCCACGGCAAGGTTGCACGCTTCGGCTCTGTTGCCCAATTATCGTCACTCTGATCTTCCCAAGCAGAATCAAATCACTAATCCACGTTAGAGCTCGGTGAAGGATCCGACACCATTGGGTAGCTAGGACAAAGGGAAATTCAAGCAAATCGCAGACGTCTAATGGTATTCATATCATCCATTCCTCAAAAGGGGTCCTGCCCTAAAGAAGAGACTCAGGAGCAGTCATTCTGTGCTTCCAATTTAAGGAAAATTCCGTCGGTACACTACAATAGTTGAGCGTTACCAATCGCGACCTGGCTCTTCCCAAAGTTTGCTCTCTCAACAAAACAGAGAAATTAACAAAGAAGAAAATTCGAGGGAGAGCATGACCCAGATTTTAGCCAGAACTAACTTGCAGAACCCAACCAATCAAGGCATATCACACCACGGGAAGTTCACCGCAGTCAGAGACGACCACTCTTTTCCTGGGACGGTCTCCTCGGTCTGTTTCTTGTGACTCAATGAGCCTGACAATGTCCATGCCTTCCAGCACTTGCCCAAACACAACATGCCTCTGGTCCAGCCACGGTGTCTGTCATTAAACAAGATGAATCATTGACATGGCTGAAAAAAAATGAGGAGAAATTGAAGCACCAATGAGATTTTTATATATAGGAGAGGTCACTAGGGTACCCAAACAATTAGTAGATCACTGATAGGTGACAAATTTGCAATAAGAAGTTGCCTCTCAGCTACCATCACCCCTAATTGCAATTTTCCACTCAAACGGGGTAACAAAGAACTTGGCTTAAAGTCTGGCTCAGTCAAGGTGGGGATGTTTTCCACAGCCACGTTAGACTGATCTAATTCTCCAAGAAATTATAGATTTGGTAGTGCAAATTCCTTAGAACTTCCCATGAGGGAGTCCTGAAATAGAAATGACACAGCAGGAATGGTGGAAGGCCTATGGAAAGAAGTGGGATCCCATCCCCACTCCAAAACCTGCGAACTGTGGGTTTTACTCACCCCGTTTGGGGTGGTGTGGGTTTTGTTGGGGCAGGTCTTAATACCATCCCTCAAATTGAGAGGTTTTCTACTTTTGGTTTAACTGATGGCAATTCAGATCAAAAGCAGAAGCAAACTGGTTTCACAAACTTGATTCCACAAGATTTGTTTGGGCAAACGATTAGCCAAAAATTTTATTAGATGCGATATTATTGATCAACAAAGTGCCATCCCCAAAGTATAACATATACACGATTCCAATCAAGGATTTGTGGTAACTGCCAGGAATATGAAGAATTAAGTGAAAATGGTCTAAGTTGGCCAGGCTATTAGGGACATAAGACATCAGTCATCTCTCTCTCTCTCTCTCTCTCTCACATAACATATACACAAATCTAATCAAGGATTTGAGGTAACTACTTAGAAGGAATATGAATAATTAAGTGACAATGGTCTAAGTTGGCCAGGCTTTTAGAAGACATCAGTCATCACACCCACCCCCCCCCCCCCCCCCCCCCCCCCCCCCCCCACCCTTTTTCTCTCTTCTCCTATAAAATGTAATTTAAAGCATCTAATAAAATTTTACTTCTCAGACACCAAGCTCTCCTACCATAAATGAGATCCTAAACCAAATTTCAAGGTTCAAAAGTTGAGCCGGGCAAGAATATGCTTCTTTACGGAACTTCTGCACTAGCTCTTTTTTCCAAACACACTCCTGCCCCCACAATCCAAATAAACATAGATAACTATGAAAAATTGAGGAAACCTTCCAAAACGGTATCCTTATTCTCAGCGCTGGAAAAACACAACTTTTCTAGTGACATGATGAATTATCAGCAACGTCTTATGAGTAGAAGAAATATAAAATTAAGATTACCTTCACAGTGCAGATAAAGAACTGGCTACCATTGGTGTTGGGCCCTGCATTTGCCATGCTGACCACCCCAGGTCCGACATGAGACACTGCAATGAATTCCATTACTCCTAATAAGCGGGATCTTGACATGCGTGACATTCAATAGCAGAATAACTATATTTTCAAATTTGGCTAGAAAATGAAGGACAGCACTCAGAAGAAGTGAGTTCAACTTAGGTATTGCCGCCGCCACATGCTTTCTACGTATGAAAATTAAATATGAGAAATCCGTATTGACAACAGCCACTATAGTTAGAATGAATATGAGATGCATTAAAGCATTAAATCAGATATCTTATGATCATAGTCCTTTATAAAGAAAGTAACCATCTATTGGTTTTTCTAAGACGTGCCCTTGTCCTCTCATAAGTTCAGCATAAGAGAAATAGTCTTACGCTTAAAGTTTTCATCTTTAAAAGTACGGCCATATATGCTTTTACCCCCTGTTCCCTGCAATAGAGACAAATGTCAGACTAATTCAGAATCATTTAAAATATCATCGTTGAGGCCACTCTTAAGGGAAACAGAATGCCAATAAATTCTCACTTTAGACAGATTAAGCATTGGAGAGAGTTCCTTTAAATTGTTAATACTCTCAAACCAATATTACCCAACAAGAATCAGCACAAGTTACAACACACACTAAGTTAAATGGTTCTATGTGCGTGTATAGCATGCCTTATAAAAAAAATCATACAGTTCCAAAAGAATCTCAGCTGTTCAAGGAAAAAATGAAGCAACTCACAGATATTAGCTACAAAGTCACTGAGAATTGCCACATTTTCAGAAAGGTTGCCCCTAGCGTTGAACATAAATGCTAACAAATACCAGACAAAACCTAAAAATGGAACAAAAAGGACAAATATACATAATGGTTAGAAATGGCTGCGATACTTGACTTAATTTATGATCTGAGACTAAGGGATGAAAACCATCAAAACAGGCACCCCCCAGAAGGCTCATGATAAAAATGCTGGTATTATGATGCATTGCAAGTCTGTACCAAAACTTCTCTCACATCATGAGTCAAGATCATCACATATTCTTCAACTTGAAGTAGTGTTCTCATTAATTCAAAGAACTGGCTTCACAACTTACTACAAGAAATACTCTGTCTCATCACCTTTAATGTCTTTAACAGCCTATAGATTCCCCAATCTAACGCTGCTTTGGTTTTCTCTTTTTCTGCTTTTAGTTATTTGCTCTATTAAGTGCGGAAGAGCTCTGAACTGCCTACGAGTTATCTTACAAAAAGACTTCATTTGTTTTGACTTATTGTCAACAAGTATGACAAAGCCATCCACATCATCCATCACCCACATGGCCACAGTGAGACCAGGCCTTGACATTACCCTGTTCTATTGACTAATTTCACTCCCATCTAAGGAAAGAATGGGTGCAAAGAGTCTTAACAACTATTATGGCATGACATGACTTTCAATCAGAACAGGTAAACACGGCAACCATCAACAGGAAAACAGGCCAAAGTTACTAGAACGTGAATTTGAGGACACCGATGAAGTACCCACATTTCCTTTGTCAAAGTCACCTCCCTGAATCATAAAATCTTTGATGACACGGTGGACCGTTGAACCTTTGTATCCAAAGCCCTTCTCTCCTGAAGAAAACAAAGAACGATCAGATAATCATCTATTTGGAAACAGCCTCCAATTCACACAATGCGAAACTCGACACATGCTGATAAAGCTAGTTCCACAGTAGAGAATAAGAGAACCTGTGCATAAAGCGCGGAAATTCTCTGCTGTTTGCGGGACATCGTCGCCGTATAATCCAATCACAATTCTTCCGACTAGTTTCCCAACAGGGTTACCGATGCTAATGTCAAGGTAGACTTTGTTGGTGACTTTCGACTGAGCGGCCGCAGCCTGAAATCCCAGCAGACACCAACACACATACATAAGAAATACAACCAACAGCGTATGCAGTTAGATTATGCAGACGCCAATTAGTTTCAGGGAATAATAGTCCTCAATCCACTGCACAGAACAACACTACACGCTCCCGGAAAGATCGTCCACTGCTTATCGGGATACATTGCTCTGACTTCGATTTTGACAACAATTTAGGCCTCATTACCACAACAACGACGACAGCGACAACTAATTCAACTCAACTGTCAATCCACTTCCTTCTCGTCCCTATGCTGCGAAAAGGCACAAAGAATTAAGAGAACGCGGAAGACCGCATAGGTATACCTCGGCACTTGCTCGAACCGAGCACGGACGGGATTTCCTCTGAGGAGAAGAGCTGAGGGGAATCGGGCGCAGAGCGCCGGAGAAAGAGCTCGAGGACGACGCCGACAAGCCGGCCTTCAACGGAAGCGGCCGGACGCTGGCGGCGACGCTGCAGGAGGGGCCGAACCGTCTAATCTCCGAGCCGTTCCTCGGGCTGGAAAGCGACCCGACATTGGACTGCACAGCGACAAAATGCAAATGGCGAATTAACAGGAGAAATCAACGCTCCAATCTGAAAAGCATCGGCGGGACGCTACGTAATAGTGGATAGGGAAACGAGGGGATTTACCAGAGCTGTGAAAGAAGCCGCCATGGAAGGCGATGAAGAGGGAAGAGAACGAAGATATTTTTCCTTCTGTCGAGGGAGGCGTTGAGGTTTTTGAGCGCCCGTCGGTATTAATATGGAAGAGATTAGGTAGGCGACTGGGGTGGGTGGGTGCGCGGAGAAACGATGTTTCGAGAAACGACGATTTCGAGATCGTCAAGGAAGTCACTACTCCTTTCGAATTTTATGCGTTTTGACCCCCCTTAATTTTTACAATTTGAAATTATGCAAAGGGCAGATCGATCCGAACGACCAAAATCGAATTTTGGAATCAACATTCAATGAATTGTTAAAGGTCACGTTAGGAAACAAAATTGAAGAGAGAGAGAGAGAGAGAGAGAGAGAGAGAGAGAGAGAGAGACGGTAGATGTCGCACGGGCAAAAGCGGCCACCGCGCCGCTGAATTTTTGGATGTTTTTTCCAGGGCAAAAAATAAAAGGCTACTCCACCGGGAAGATGCAAGAATTACAAGATTTTATTTTTATCAACGAAAATGAGACACTACGACATCCGAGAGAAAGTATTCTGCCAAGGCCTTCGGACTTAAAAGCTTAAAAAAGAGTCGCTTTCTTCTTTTCTCATCTGCTTCTCTAATCCGTACCGAGGTTGCTTTCCCGTCTGTTACGTGCACGAACCATCACGAGAGCATACTGGCATCGACTAGATTCAGGCAATGCCTTCTCGAATTGTCGGCCCACATAAAGCAAAGCTTGATAGATGGGCCTGAATTGGGATTTGATGTTTGTTTGGGTTGCAGTGCAACATTAGGCTCGCGAAACAAAGATCAAATGAACAGAAGCCCAGAAACAACTGAAACCAATTCCGGCCCATGCGAAAGAAGAAAAGGGTAAAAATATACAGAAAATATAGAAAGAACGCTGCAACTTTTTTATGTCCCGTACATCGATTCTTTAGCAACTTCCAGACGACATCAGGATCGCATCGCCGTCGCGGTCTCATCTCTTTCCGCATTTCTTCGGGTCCGGCGACGTGGCCGAGCAGTCCATCGCGTCGCCGCCCCGGCCGGCGGCTTGCCTCCTCTTCTTCCTCCTCAGCTTCTCGCACACGAAGGCCCTCTCCAGCTGCCCCACCCTCTGCGACAGCGAGCTCAGCAACCGTGTCTGCCGCTCGTTCCTCTCGAAGAGTTCCGCCATCAGCCGCATCATCTTCTCGTTGTCCTCCACCATCTTCTCCAGCAGCTCCTTGCTCCACCTGTTGCCCTTTCCCTCGCTCCCGCAGCGGCCTCCTCCGCTGTCTTCGTCTTCGTCGGGCTTCTGCGACTCCACCGCGGTGGCGTCTTCTTTTGGCGACGCGTTCTCGTCAATTCCCCCGATCGGACTCTGAGAATTGGCGGAGGAATCGGCCGAGCTTTCCGTTCCGGCGACCGCGGCATATTCCTCGCGCTCGCACGTCGATTGAACAGTGTAATTGTCCGCTGTGATCTCATCTTCGTTCGCGTGCGTCTCAATCTCTGGCTCGCCTGCTTCTGTATCGACTTCGTCGGCCGCCGGCTGTTCCATCGCCGCATCAGCTTCAACAGAAAGCTCCCCCTCCGGCATCGCCGCCACGTCAGCCTCTAGCGCCGCACGCACCTCATGCTCCGCTGGAGTCTCCTCTGCTTGGTAACTCTCGCTACCTGCATCCACCGAGTGCTCCGCATCCGCCATTTTCGGTTCACTTTCTCCTCCTAATCGCGCCGTGACGGCCTCGGTTGTGCTCGACGGAGGCACGACAGCAGAGCTAGGATCGTCAGCCTCAACAGATTCTCTCTCCGCCGCATCGCCACCTTCGACAGCATCTGCCTCCTCCGCAGGATCGCCGCCGACGGGTCCCCCGTCCCGTCCGGCGACGATCGCGTCCACCCTCTCCTGCAGCGCGATCGCTCTCCTGATCACCGCCTTCCTGCACTCCCTCACCCCGGCATCCACGCCCGGCACCGAGTCCAGCCTAAGCAGCAGGCTCATCAGCGTCTCGCTCACCTTCAGCCTCTCCCTCTCGTCCCGCCGCATCAGCTCCGCCGCCTCCGGGGTCGCGATCCTCCGCTCCACCTCGTCGACCTCCCTCCTCACCGCCGCGATCCTCCGCACGCTCCTCCGCACGAGGAACCCCCGGAACGCGCTCTGGATCCGGCGCGCCGACTCGGACCGGCGCCGCTCCGATCCGACGAAGTGGACGGGGATCGAGACCACCTTCGGGGCCGCGGGGCGGCGGATCGGGGCGGGGGCTGCGGCGGTCGGCGGGGAGTAGTGGCGAGGCCGGGGCTGGGGCTGGGGCGGCGAGCTCCAGCGGCTCCTGAAGAACGGGCTGTCCATCGTCAGCTTGCTGCGTTGAAATCTGTTTCTTCTCGTGCTTTTGCGAGTTCTGGTTGAGTTCTGTGGTGGCGGAGGGTGCAGGGTGAGATGATTTTAAAAGGGGGGTTGAGATTCGAGAAGTTCCAGAAGTTTCAGGAGGAAGAAGTATCTGGACGCGTGTAGATTCTTCCGTTTTACTTCTTCGGCTCAATAAATAAATGAAGGGAAAAAGCCACGAAAAATCCTGAACTTTGCCCAAAGTAATACATTTACCCCAAACTTTTTTTTGTGACACAAAAAATCCTGAACTTTCATTACGTGACACATTTACCCCAAAATTAGAGGGCATTTTGGTCTTTTCCTTTTTAAAATTTTTTTTACTTTTTTTTTTAATTTTTTAATTTTTTTTTCTTCTCTCTTCCCTCCGCCGGCCAGCCGGCGGAGGGAAGCCGGCGTCCGGCTCGGGCTGCCCTCGCCGGCGTCGGGCGAGGGTCACCCTCGCCGGCCTCGGGCTAGGGCGGCCCTCGCCGGCGTCGGGCGAGGGCCGCACTCGCCAGATCTGGCGAGGACCGTCCTCGCCCGACGCCGGCGAGGGTCGCCCGACGCCGGCGAGGGTCGCCCTCGCCGGCGTCGGGCGAGGGTGTCCCTGCCCTCGCCAGATCTGGCGAGGGCCGTCCTCGCCCGTCGCCGGCGAGGGCCACCCTCGCCTGCGTCGGGCGAGGGGTGCCCTCGCCAGATCTGGCGAGGGCTGTCCTCGCCCAACGCCGGCGAGGGCGACCCTCGCCGGCGTCGGGCGAGGGTGTCCCTGCCCTCGCCAGATCTGGCGAGGGCTGTCCTCGCCCGACGCCGGCGAGGGCCGCCCTCGCCTGCGTCGGGCGAGGGTGTCCCTGCCCTCGCCCGACGCCGGCGAGGTCGCCGGACGCCGGCTTCCCTCCGCCGGCTCCGCCATGACCGGCGGAGGGAAGAAGAAGAAAAAAGAAAAAAAAAAGAAAAAGGAAAAACAGAATAAAAAGACAAAAATGCCCTTGATGGGGTAAATGTGTCACGATTTGGAAAGTTTGGGGTTTTTCACGTCACAAAAAAAAGTTTGGGGTAAATGTGTCACTTTGGGCAAAGTTCATGATTTTTCGTGGCTTTTTCCCATAAATGAATGAGCGGAATGAAAGATTTATTATTATTATTATTATTATTATTATTATTATATTGCTTCCGGTTGGTACTTCCAGGGGGATAAACATTAACGGTACGTTTAGTAACATTTTTAGTTTGAAAAATAATTTCTTTAAAAAAAATTCTTTATTTTTATTTTAAAAATAATTTATAAGTAAAAAAACGCGTTTGATAATTATACAAAATTTATATTATCAAAATAGAAAAAAAAACAGGGATGCAATTAATACAATTCAAATGTAGAATTTTTTTAAACTTTTTTCTTCTTTTCTTCGTTTTCATTGCCACCGTCGCTGCACAAAGAAAATATTTTATTGCGAATGAATGAGATATTAAGGAATCGTCCATATGTAAAATCATAATTATTGATACGGGTTCTTTCTACATAAAAAGGGAATCTTTTGTTACAATAGAAGCTGATGTAGATTATTCAAGAATAATTGAAGTCGATTTGCTTTATAAAAAGACTTCTATGAAACGGTTTCACTCTCGTTGGGATCAAGTCTTTTTTTGCAGTTGGGTTATTATCGAAAATCTCAAATTGATGTACTCATATAAAATACATCACAGAGTTACAAAAATCATAAATTGATATATCACATTATTTTCACCCAAAAAAATTATTTCGGATTTTTTTTATGGTAAATATGGTACAAATATACCGCATTTTAAGACTATCAATCCCACGAATTATCCAACACTAACCAAATTGGGAAGCGGGTTCTATGTAAAGATATTTCCTTCTTTCTTGAGTATGCTTAGAAAAGTGTGTGCTTTGAAATATAGATATGCACATATATATATATATATATATATATATATATATGTTTATATGTTTATTCTATATATTTTTATTTTATTCTTTTGAGTTTGTCTTCAAGGTTATTATTTGTTTCCGTGGACGTCCCCTCCATCATCGCACACCTTTCACCAGGTGTTTTCTTTCTTCGGGCACGATCAAACCCTCCTAAAATCGAGATCAAACCTCGGGCGATTTGATGGGGGAAGCTTGTGATTCTTGGTCAAAGCTCCCTTCCGCCGATCATGCCCTTTGCACTCGATGACGGTGGGGGCGTCGACATTTTTTTTCGAGAAACTTTTGAAAACCCACGTACGACATAAACTTATAAGATAACGGCGCATCTTTATCTAAAGTATGCATATGTAATTTGAGGTTCTCAAGATGGGTAACTCACGTGTACGTATCACATGCCTAATTTATTATTAAATCTGTCTTGTCCTACACTTTACAGCCAATTACTGAATTTCTTAAAATGAGATAATTCCCTAAATGTCAGATTATCTTATGAACCTGTCGTGGATTCGACATTTAAATCATATTTTTCTCATTCTATTAAAAAAATTAACTTGATTTTCTATAAATAAAAAAAACACCCAGATCGCATGTTTCTGTCCTCCTCAATTTCTCTGGCCTTTTCTCAAGTTTTTCCTAGTAGTTTTTTTACCAACGTTTGAGGCGGCCTTTTATCAATTCGAAGCTAATTGCGAAAATTATGCAAGCATGGAAAGGATGTCTACCGCCGCCTTTGCTTTTGAGGGAATAAAAGTTAATATTCATCTGATTTAAAGTCTATTCATAAATTAAATAGATCATCACGACATTTAATATTTTGAGCATTCGAATATCTTTTAAGTGCCACTAGTTCCGCCACTAAGAAAACGATACAAGCTATGGGAGACAAGAATGCATACAATGACATCTCCAAAAGTGTAAAAGCCAAATTACCTTCTCCCATAAGTATTGAGAATCATAGCTTTTGCACTAATCTAAAGAGAAAATGATACTTTATGGGATGATGATAAAGGTGATTACACATTTCGTATGTACGAAACTCAAGTTTTGACCATGTCATGATTTTGCTCTAATCAGGTGAGCACAAAATAGCAGCGGCCCACGGCAAAGCAAAGGCTGCAAAAGAAATTCTCTTGTGAACTTAGTTGCCACAACCCATCAAAGAAATTCTCTCCCCTGATGGGATTACTAACCCCTGGAGTCCTCTTTGGAATATCCTTTGTTCAGAAACTATTGTGTTTTGTTTTGGAATCGCTTGAGAAGGCTGCAAAAGATGAGCCTTGCCCTTGTGGGTTAGGGGTGTGCAACCGGACTGGATATACCCGGTTTTTCCGGACCAGCCCACCTAAAAAATAGGGTTGAGAACTGGTTCCGTTGAAATTGGTCCGGGAACCGATTCCCGTTAAAATTGGTCCAGGAATCGGTTCCCAAAATTTGAAACCGGTTTAAACACGTTTGAGAATAGGTTCCGAATGATTACCCACCCGGAAACCAGTTTCTGGACCGGTTTTGGAACCAGTTTTCGAACAGATTTTGTAAGTAGAGGTCCAAAACCCTTTATTTTCTCCCAATTTCTATTCTTACTCTCACAATAACCTGATATTTTTCTTATTGGCTCTCTCAAACACGCACGGCACTTCTCCTTTGTCATTTCTCTTCCTCACTTGCTTCCCTCCCTCTCGCATCGTCTGATGGACGAATGGTGTTCGTCATCACCAAATTCTTGTATATCACATGGATTGGCTCACCTAATTTATCTTTCGTAAGAGGAGTTATGCTTGCATAAATGAGTAACTTCATGTAATAGTTGTGAGAATAAGACTAATATTAGATACATGTTTATTGTTAATTCTTCGCTTTATGATTTCATTTATTATAATTAGCCCTGTGGATTCTTAATTTTTCGTTTAGTCAAAAAGTTCATATATTTATTTATTACCAGTGCTTAATGTTTCAATATAAATTAGGATGATTACGTTATTTTCTCGCGTATTAATATAAAATTCAAAGTCGTATATGATATCAGGAAATTGCAAAATAAGTTCCACTGGAAACAGGATTGACCCTGGAATCGGATCGGAAAAACAAAGTGGATCAAATACAAGGTCCAATACAAACAAAGTCGGGTATAAGGTCCAGAAAAGAGAAACCGATTATAACAAGATCGGGTACAGGGTTCAAATCTAAACCCTACCCACCCTGAACCCGATCACCCCTATTGTGGGCAACGTGAATAAAAATTTCACTAGTGCCCACTATTCAAGACAAATGATATTATTCATTTAAAATATATCTTCGTAAAATCAATTGCTTGTATCTTCTATAAAAATAAACAAATGAAAAATAATTTCAATTTTGGAAATGTTTAGAATAGACTGTTGTTGATGTTAAGAACAATTTTGATTAACTAATTATTTCAAGCTACACACGTGATCATCTTTTGGAGAATATTTTTCAAATCATTCATTCTTCATGAAACAAACGGATTTAAACGTTATCTTACAGTTAAATGATTATTCTGCCTGCTCTTTGAATCAAAGGACTGCATAAGATTCAAGAGGTGAGCGAATGTATCGTAAGCAGCGGCCAACAAATAAGCAGGGAAATGAATCACTGGAACCAAGCTCGGTTGATGAAGCACGGATAAATATCTCCATGCCACTCGAGGAAGAGCAAACTAGTAATGCCCACCCCCCACAGCAATTTTCTGGAGTCTGGAATTATAGGTAAATTAGGAGTCCAAGGAAAGCGAAACTACATTCGAACAGCATCTGTCCGAGATGTCATGAGCTCGCACCTGCAGAGAGGAGTAAATTACTAAAGCATGTTCATTCTATTTGGGATCTTGATGCCCGCTCTTTTCAAGAGTTCACTTGAAGCCCGCTTTGCTAGTGAAATAACTTCTTCCTGTGGTAGTCCAACAATATCAAGAACCAAATAAGTAATCGACAAAGTGTGAGACTAAAAATGAGATATCAAACACATTTTGAAAATTCTACAGCCTGTTTGATAATACAGCAAGCAGTAAGCTTTCTAAAACCTGGGACACTAGACATACGAGATAAACTAATATTCTTCTGAAAATGGGTAGGAAGAAGAGAAGAATTAGAGCAAATATCAACCCTCTCATCAGAAACTAAAATTTTTTGATAGCTTCCAAAAGGGAGAACCAAAAAAGTCTGATAACCAAACTGGTAGGAAAAAGAAGGAAAGAAGAACTTTGGGAAGATTCATGCTTCGTAGCAGATAAGAAACAAGGTAAAGAATTTCAAAAAGGACATTCAAAATGATGGCATGATCCACACAAACATGATCTTGAAGGAATGAGAAGCAAAAACCTAGTCTCAATTTGACCCTGGTGAATCATTTGCATGCATTCAGAGCATTACCTCATCGACCGACAAAATCCTTTTGTCCTTCATAATCCACTGACCATTGCACATAACAGAAACAATGTTTTCGGTTCTCATGCAATATACAAGGCCAGAAATGCTGCAGATGACAAACAAGAAATAACTCTCGTTGGAACAAGGTAAAGCAAGGAGGAAAGCAGAGATTGAAAGAAAACAATGGATGAATTTGAATGAGCACATTAGGCAAAAAAGTTATAAACTTGTTCGGTGTGAAATTTTTGTGGGACCACTGTCAACTATACTAAAAGTTTAAGCTATTAGATGAAGATGTGGTTTATTATTCAAATATTCCAACACTCCTCATTCGTGGGCTGGACTTTGGCCTAAGCCAAGTGTGGCAATATTAAATTGGGGAGACAAATAGATGCCTAGAAAGATTTGAATTCATAATCTCCTACTCTAATACCATGTGAGATTTTTATGAGACTACTGTCAACTATTTTAAAAACTTAAGCTACTAAATAAGCGTGTAATTTATTATTTAAATATTCTAACATTCAGAAACTCCGCAAAGTGGCCACATCTTCTCACTGAGTTTTCCCTTTTTGAAGTCTAGATTATGTTTAGAATTTGACACTCCGTGGAACACTTTATCACCAGACATGTTTAAGAAGAATACACCCATCGTACATCTGCATGATTGATGAACTAGAATTGAATGAACGCCACACAATGTGGAGTTTTCAGAACAATAGTCGCATACCAGTCATGAAGAGGAACCATATGCCAAGTGGAAGCATTGATCACGAGCATGTCAGCCTATGAATGAGAAACATAGTCATTAATCATTTTCCTGATCTCAAGCAATACGAGTGAGTTGAAACAAAAGCATTATGTGAGGAGTGACACGGGCCATGATACCTTTTTCCCAACCTCAAGTGAACCAATTTCATCGTCCCACAGTACTGACTTGGCACCGTTTATCGTTGCCATTCTGAGCACAGTTTCAGCAGGAAGTGCTGTCGGATCAGTTACGCCATTTTTGAAAACTTCACATCCTTTGTTTATAAGTGAAGCTAGGTACATCTCATCAACTGTGCGGCAATAGAGTATGCATGAATCAGAGGAATTCGCTATTCTGAAGAATATGCCAAGTACCATCACATAGTTTCCCGAGAAGTTAATATTATCAGTCAAGAAGCTGGGATCATCATGATTGTGGTTAAATGAACAGATAGGAAAATCTCTTTCAACATAAGCTTCCAGTTGCACAAAGAATGAGAAACCATCATCTGCCAAGAAAAATATGAGATTTGGACACACATTTCTAAAAGTTTGGACGAACCAATGCTCATTCTATTGTTCGATGGCGCACCATCCGTTCCTAATGAAACACAGATTCCAGCATCAAGCATCTCCGTAATAGGTGCGAATCCCAGCATTTTCATTGCAGCAGCGGGGCAATGAGAAACTTTAACTCCAGCATGTGAAAGAAAACCAACCTAAAGGAGAGGAAGGATGATCTTCATAACCAAGGGCACAATAAGGCAATTTATTACAACAAGCACTTATGGACACTCAGAACAATGATGTCCCCGACCATAAATTGAGACCTAATTTTCACACACAAAAAATTGAACATAAAGTCAATATGACATGGACAACTACTACAGTTCTATGGATGGTCTTTAATGTATCATCTTTTCATCTTCACTACAAACCACCAGAATTTGCATAATACACTTTGAACAGAGTGTCAAAAGTAACCCCTAATACAAGCTTTATGAGGATTAAATCTCCAAGAAGCATGAACACACGGCAAAATTGATTTATTTAGCGTTGGATGGGACTAAATGTAGGATTCAGCAAACAACAAACCGAAAAGGCTTCTTATTATGATCAACAGGCGGGTGGCTTGCCCGGTCCACCCAAACCCAAGAGGTAAATGTGGGGCTCGGGCAATGCTCTTAACAAGAAAGCCCGGCCCAAGCCTGCCCAATGATCACCTCTAGTTTGAGATACTATAATGGTTCTAGACCATTCGAGTTCCACCCTTTATATGTTAGAAATTGGCAACGGCTGATGGAAAGGAAATCTGTAGAGATGAACCTTTTAAAGGAGAAAAGAAGTCAGCTTCGAACTTTTGATCCATCAAAAACTGGAGAATGGGCAAACACTTGGTATTCTCACTTTTATCACTGTTAAGATTGAAGTTTATCAAGTTTCTGCAAATTCTATCCTAAATATATGGAAACAGCAATTTGTTCTTCTCTTGTTAAAGCTGAATCAATTATAAAAAATGAGAAAGATCTAGAGTAAGAAAAACACAACAAGATGACTTCGTAATCCTCAATGACGAGATGCAAGATATGGTACTACATTTGCAAAGCAACAAAAGATGAGTTACTCTTCAGAGTGCAGCAGCAGTTCACCTCGGTACTGTTCACCCAGACTGTGTGAGCTGCAAGCAAGTTGTCTTGTAAGAAGTCAACCTTCTCCAGGTATGTTACCGTTCCATGATCAACATTCCGTGTCTCAGTTACCAGCTGATTCTCATAGGGTATCTCTGCAACATGCTAAATTGTCACAAAATAAAAATTCAGTTTGATCTATTCTTGGAGAATAGATTGGAAGTTTCAGTATCGATTATTACAACAGTTGAAGGCCCCATTAAATTAACAAAGAATATTTCCAGAAAAAAGAAAAAGGAAGAAAAAATTAAGGCTGGTATGAGCTCACAGCCAGAAGCAGAAAGAAAAGAAGCTGTAAGGTTGAATAGTTGAGTTTTCTCACTTTATGGGCTCTCATTAGAGATTTCGAGCACATGTATGAGGACAAAGCCTGTTCACTGTGATGCTCTAGCGAGAAAGGCGAGTGATAAAAGAACAAGTACCATGTGAATTCCGGTTTTCAATTCTCTTGCAGTATCCCTTGTTGCAAGTAGTAGTTCATCAGTGCAATTCATAATTTGCCTGATTCCAAGCCATATTCTGATACGTCCATCAGCAGTATCATGGTGCTCCTCATAGAGCTCCTTCTGTGACTGCATCCTTTAAGCCAATTGCCATGAATATTTTGTTGACAGCAGCTATGACTCATTTGAATGCAGTTGAAACTAGAGCTAGGCATGTGAGGAAAAAGTGAAGCCTATCATGCAATTTCATACAGATATAACTAAAACAAGAAAATTTTCTATCCAACTCAATGGCAATATCTGTCCAGACAAATAACGAGATTTGTGATATCTATATCTACCAGAGTCCAGGGAGACATTGAGAGGCATCTAGATTCAACCCTACAGAAAAGGTAATGACCAAAGCAGAAGGATATAGAAAAGAAATCATGTCCTCTATACTGTGATGTAATCTCTGTGATTCTATGAATTATGGAAAGCAGGAGTTTCCGCAGTAAGTAAATCAAAAAAGAACTTGGGTACTACTATTTCCCAAGTCAAAGCTCTCTCTATTATTTTTTTAAGGCTTGTTCAATAAATCAATAGTTTAGAAGTTAAAAATTTGCTTATTTCATCACAGGCTGATTATCATTTTAAAGACAACTGCTAAGGACAACAATACTGTACAGCAACTAAGCCTCTATCCATGTCCATGTAGATTCTTCTCAGGGACACTAGGCATGTCCTTTTAGGAATCTCCATACAAGTTTGATATCTGTCTCTACGGTCACATTCTTCAAGGAGTCCATTGTTGATTTAAACCTTCTATCTATCCTCTGTTTATTGAGTGCATTGTCCGTGCATGTATGCCAAAAAAAACAGAAAACTACCATAGTCAAAGCCAAAACCACAGCAACAGTGCCGAACTGTCGCACTGAACTACTACTGTTAAGTCCAATTTAGCCCCAAAAGACACTGACTTTGTCTAGACATACACTTCCTTAACACATTACTGATTGTTAGCATTCGTTCAGTTCAGCAACCTGCACACAATCCTCGGCAGTTCGAACAGCCCAAGATGCCGGCAAGCCCTCACCGGAGTCCATGACTGACTGAGCCAAGCACGCGCGCAAGCCCAGCGATTGCACCGCTCTAGCCATCCCAGGAACGTGCTGCCCTCCCGCCTCAGCAAAGCAAGTGACCTGCTCCATCAAATCAACACAACATCACCACCACCGATTGCGATTCCGGAAAACTCCAAACGAAACACCGGAGCCGAAAAATCCCGGAACGTCCGGCAGCTTACACCGGAGTGAATGAGCTCGATCCCGCAGAGCAGGGTGGAGACGTAGGAGTCCTCCTCGGTCATGCTGGCCTCGTAAGGCCATATCCGGTCGTGCAGCCAGGTCACCAGATCGACGTCGTCGGCTATCCCGCGCGCCAGCTGCTGAGACGTGTGCACGTGCGTGTTGACAAAGCCTGGTTCACTAATGAATCGGAGTCAGAACCGACCGGCAGAAAGCAACCGCCGACTGCTTTCCGAGTAACGGATCGAAAGTACGCGGAGGGAGAGGACCTGGGAGTAGAATCTGGCCGCCGAGGTCCACGACTTCGCCGGCGACGCCGCGGAACCGGCGGAGGAGGTCGGCCGAGCGGCCGACGGCCCTGATCCTGTCGCCCTCTACGGCGACGGCGCCGTCGCCGTAGACGCGGCTCTCGGAGTCCATGGTGACGACGGTGGCGTTGTGGAGGAGCAGGATCGGCGAGCCTCCGGGAGCTTCCATTTTCGATCGCCGGTCCGGAGCTTTGAGGTCGCCTTTTGCTGTGCTGAGCAGCCGCTGTGGAGGAGCACGACACCGCCTGGTGCTGGATTGGATATTTTTAAGTTGAAAAAGGAGACCGCGCTCGCTGTCGTCGCACGACCTCAGCTTTTCATTACATGACAAAGATGTAGAAATCGAAACTCGACCCACAAAAAATAAAAATAAAGAGAGAGAGAAATGATGGTGCGATCATCTTTAATCTATTACAAAAATAATGATTTATTCTAGATCACAAAAAATTAAATAATAAATAAATATAAATTATTATAGAACTTACTTTTTTAAGGATTTGTGATTTACAATAAATTATTATTCTTGCAGTAATCCAAAAGTTATTATGCTAACAAAGTCCTAAAAAACAGACGTGTTTCTCATTTCCTAAGAAATTAATTAACCATCATTTTTTTTATCAAGAAGCTTTGCTAGTAGATGATTGTAAGTCACAAATTCTTAAAGAAATTGATCTCATAACAATTTCTAATTATTTATCATTTGATTTTTTTGTTCAAAACATATTGCCATTTGCACAATAAATTAAAGATTGTCATGTAATCATTAAATTATACTCTCAAAGAGCAATGGAACAAAATATGCACTTTTTTTTTGGCAAATTGGAATGTATCGTGTAAATTCCATTTAAATGAACCTCAATGGTTTCAATTGTTGGAAGGGTGATAACAATTGCCATAAATAAAAAAATCTCCTTTCACTGGCTTTTTCAAATGCTATAGTTCCAAAACTCACTTGAGTCGAGAATTCCTAGTGTTTGCACTTTGAAATTCAGTATAACTAACTGCATCAAATGAAGCTCGACCTGTGAAATATCTTACTAGTCTCATAGACTAATTAGGAGTTAGGGCACAATCACGAGCCGAATCCCATAATAGGGACAACCAAAACTTGCCATTGTTTTGAAGCTTGATGGTGCGTAGAGCCAAACAATAAGTTATTATTTTTACAATAACCAAAAAATTGTTATGTAAGTAAAGACCTAGAAAAAGAGATGTTTCTTATTTTTTGAAAAATTAATGAAAATATCTTCATCGCCATCATTTCTCTTTACCAAGAAGCTTTGCTAGCAGCTAGTTGTAAGCCATAAATTCTCGAAGAAATTGACCTCGCAATAATTTTTAATTATTTATTATTTAATTTTTTTTATCCAAAATATATTGTCATTTACAATATAAATTAAAAACTGTCTCGTAATACTTTCTCTTTGCGAAGTTATATTCTTAAAGGGCAATGGAACAAATTGTGCACTTTTTTTTTTTTTTGGCATATTGGAATGTAACTTTTGCTAGCAACACAGGTGAAATTCCATTTAAATAGACCCAAGCGGTTTCAATTGGTGGAAGGGTAATAACAATTGCCACAAATCAGAAAATCTCCTTTCACAGCCTTTTTCAAATGCTGTAGTTCCGAAACTCACTTGAGTTGAGAATTCTTAACGTTTGCGCTTTGAAATTCTGCATAACTGATCACATCAAATGAAGCTCGACCCGTGAATTATCTTACTAATCTCATATACTAGTTAGGACTTAGGGTGTAAACATGAGCCAAATACCATAACATGGACAACCAAAAATTGCAATTGTTTTGAAGCTTCATGGTGTGTAGAGCCAAACCCTTGGCATGCGGTTAATCTTTACACACGAATTCATTTTTCCAACTATTAAGCCCATCTTATGAGAGCTAAGTTCTCTGGCAGATCAAGTTGTTAAAAGGTGCATGAGAATTTGAGTCAAAATTTGCCATTGCCCCAAATGCGAAATTCTCATATGGCCATTGGCAAAGTTGCATCAATCTTATGCAACATGAGCGTATATTCCTACATCGACGACATAATGTCAATAATCATAATGTCAATAATCAAACTCGATAATCGACCTCAAGTGGACGGTCTAATAGGTTAGATTGCAAGTGGGCGAATTTGCATTTGCTGAACCAAAATCCGATTAGGAATCCAAATTTGACCTATACGACTTATCGATTTCCGTGATCTATTCTAATAATTTAAAGTAGGTTAGCAATTTGCTCACGTGCATTGTAGCGGGACAAGTGAAAGTTTTTGACGTGTTTGATGAGCTAATATAATCATATGAAGGTGACCGGAAGAATTAAAAAAAAGTAATTGGGAGAAGTAGAATCAACGCAACCTATTAGGTTTTTGCATTTATAAGAGTGTAATGTGAATAAATACAAAATAAGATTGATTGAGTTTTTTTACGTCGCACCGGCGTCAAATTTTATGTTCTCACAGCTTTCTATACATAATAATCTTCTTCTTCTTTGGGTTTTAATTCAAGAGTATGAGTGCAAAGATTCGATTATCTCGAATGTTCAGCGAATACTTTAAAAAATTTATCGAATTTTTTTTTTTTGGTCGAAAAAGCTACCGACGTATTAGCTTAAGAAGTCTTGGAATACAACGGGGCGTTACATTCGGAAATTAAAATATTCCAGAAGGATAGAGGGGGTCTATGCACCCAATCTAAAGGAAGTTGCTTTAAGCGATGTGCGCGTACCAGCCAATCAGCGGCTTGATTTACCTCCCGGGGACAGTAAGATACGGAGACATGGCGGCCCATTCGAAGCTCCTGTTGGCATCGTTGTATAATACTGCGCAAGTTCCATGGTATCTCGGCCCGGCCCAGAACATAGTCCACGACCACTGAACTATCACTTTCGCAAAAGAAGCGAACTATTTGACTTGGAGGCTTCTGCACGTGAGACGTCAGCCAGTTCGAGATAAAGCGGAGTCCGTGTAAAAGAGCTTCTGCTTTTGCTTGTTCTGCTGAAGAAACCCTAGCCTCCGCTGCAAATCCATCAACGACTAATCCCTCTTTATTTTTGACGATGTCGGCTACGAAACAGAGAAATTCTCCTGGTACCCATGAAGCATCCACGTTCAATTTCAACTCACAATCTCCGGGTGGTGTCCATTTCTCTGGTAAGTACCGATTTTTAGTTCGGTTTAGGTTTTGCTTCGTTCCTCTACTGAAGGCTTGATTTTGGGTATTGGCGAGGTCGATTACTTCCGCTGAGTTTGGAGTTTTATCTCGGAAGATCCGTGCGTTCCGAGTTTTCCAGATCTGCCATAGCACCCATGCAATGAACTCGCGCTCAGGTGAGGTCCTTCTTGATTCGAATGCTGTCAGAAGCCATTGATCGATTCTTCGGATTTGTTTCATCATATTCATGCCCTGTAGTCTATTATCTCTCCAGATCTCTTTAGTCCATCTGCACAATAGGAAAACATGTTCGGTTGTTTCTATTTTCGTATGACACATCTGACAGAGAGGGTCTGGACTGATCTTTTTTTTGTAGAGGTTCTCTCTGGTGGGAACGGCATTTTGACAAATGCTCCACAGGAAGGTTCGAATTTTCGGTGGAACGGAGAGGCTCCAAATCTGTGTCCAGAAAGATCGTGGGGTTTGGTAAGAACAAGAGGCTTTCTGTGAGTTTTGTTTGGTATTCCATGCCTGTGTTCTGTTATAGCCGCTTTTGACCGTGAATTCCCCTGTGCTGTTACCTGTCCATATTCTGCTGTCGGGTTTGGGATCTGTACTCAAGGGAATAGCTAGAATCTCATTTGCTATTTTCTCCTCAAAATACTAATGAATAAGTGTTTGCTTCCATGTTCGGGATTCTTCATTAATCAATCCTTCCACCCTAATTGGTTCTGCTGGATTTACTAGTCCGCCATTTAACTCCTGTGATAACCATTTATCCTCCCTGATTTTGATTAATTTGCCATCCCCTACTAACCATTTGATATCTGGTTTAATAGAATCTCGCCCCACCAGCATACTTTTCCAGCCCCAAGATGATCGTCGGCCTTTCTGTGCATTCCAAATGTCCCCATGAGGGAAGTATATACTCTTCAGAACTTTACTCCGGAGTGCATCCTGGGACATGTGCAGCCTCCAAACTTGTTTACCCAGCATCGCACAATTGAAGGTAATTAAGTCTTTGAATCCCATCCCTCCTTCATCCTTTCTTTTCTTCATAGCAGCCCAATTCTTCCAATGGATTCCCTGTTTTGTATCTCCTTTCTGCCACCAGAATGAAGCTATTCGCCTTTCAATTGCTCTGCAGATGGAGACTGGCAGTTTGAAGATCGACATGGCGTATGTTGGTATAGCCTGCACCACACTCTTGATCAAGACTTCCTTTCCTGCTTTGGTGAGTAATTTCTTCTTCCAGCCTTCCAACTTGGAGTTTACTCTGGTTAATATCCAATCAAATAATTCTTTCTTAGATTGTCCCCATTCTGTAGGGATACCTAAGTATTTGCCTGTCTTGTCAATCACAGGCACTCTCAGCTCGTGAGCCATGTTTCTTTTAAGTGGTAAGGGACAGTTCTTACTAAAAGAAACTCCTGACTTATTTAGGTTAACCGCTTGCCCCGTTGCATAACAGTACTGATTAATTGTTAATGACAAGTTCTGACATTCCTTTAGAGTGCCATCCAAGAAGAAAATAACATCATCTGCAAACATAAGGTGAGAGAGCTTAGGACAGGACCTGTTAAGCTGTATGCCTTGTATGCTGCCTTCCTCTACTGCTTTCTCCATTAACCACGTTAATACATTTGTGATTAGGATGAACAAATATGGTGACAGGGGATCTCCTTGCCTTAGGCCTCTGGATGGACTGAAAGACGAGGTAGGTTCTCCATTAAGCTTTACGCTGAAGGTTACTGTGGTGATGCATTGCATTATTAGAGTCACCCATTTCTCAGAAAAGCCCATTTTCAGCATGCAATCCCGAACCATTTTCAGCATGCAATCCCGAACGAAATCCCATTCAATCCTGTCATATGCTTTTTGCATATCTAGTTTGAGTACTGCTTGATGTTTTTTCTGTCTTTTGGTGATGCGCAGCTGGTGTAGCACTTCCTACACAATCAAGATGTTGTCCTGTATCTGACGCCCCTTAACGAATGCACTCTGTTCAGGTTCGATTATCTCTGGCAGCCACTGCTTCAATCTATTTGCAAGTAGTTTTGAGATAATTTTATAACTGAAGTTGCAAAGACTGATGGGTCTAAACTGGCTAATTGTCTCAGGATTTTTCACTTTGGGGATCAAGGCAATATAGGTTTGATTTAAATGAGGATCCATAACTCCTGTGTTGAAGAAATCCTGCACCAATTGGAACAGGTCAGTCTAAATAATTTCCCAACTGTTTTGATAAAACAGGCCGTTGAACCCATCAGGACCTAGCGCTTTCATAGCTCCCAACTGAAAAACTGCTGTTTTAATTTCCTCCATCGTGGGATTAGCAACCAGGGATGCATTTATATGATCATCAATAGGAGATTTACATTGGTTTAAGACCGGCTGATAATTTCTTTCCCCTGC
Organism: Eucalyptus grandis x Eucalyptus urophylla; assembly: GCA_028830015.1. Classification (NCBI taxonomy): domain Eukaryota; kingdom Viridiplantae; phylum Streptophyta; class Magnoliopsida; order Myrtales; family Myrtaceae; genus Eucalyptus; species Eucalyptus grandis x Eucalyptus urophylla. The sequence goes on along the minus strand of CM054200.1, from coordinate 58,054,853 downwards.
TGTTTTGTATACATTGCTGTAATAGTCATAGACGTGATGTCTGATTTCTCCTGGATCCGTACACCATCTGCTATCTTCCACTTGCAACATTGTGATATGGTTCCTACGCCTCCTTTGAACTGTTGTTGCATGAAAGAAGCTTGTATTTTTGTCTCCCCACTGTAGCCATTTGATTCTCGATCTCAGTCCCCAATATTGTTCTTCCTGTTTTCTTAGTGTATCGATCTGATGGATAATGCTCTTCACTTCCTGTCTACTTGAATTCTGTTGTGGTTGATTGGTTATTGCTGTTAGGGCCTGAGTTAACTCTTTTATCCTTTTAGGTGCATGTGCAAACTATTTTTGACTCCATTGTGTCAGTTTTTTGGCTGTCTCCTAAAGTTTGGCTGAAAAAGTGGTCTGTGGAAAGGCTGTGTAGGTCCATGCGTGGTTAATAACTTCATGATATTCTTCATTCTCCAACCAGAAGGCCTCCATTTTAAATTCTCTTCTTCTCTTCCTTTGTGCAGGGTGTAGCCTCAGAACCAGAGGACTGTGGTCCGAGCCAATTGCTGGAAGTGCATGAACTTCTGCCTCATGGAATATTACTCGCCATTCCAAGGTACATAATACTCTGTCTAGTCGTTTTTTTAACAAGATCCTCCCCTTCTCTGTTATTTGCCCACGTAAATGCACAGCCTTGGCTGTCCATGTCCATTAGAGATAACTCATTAAGCATATTTCTGAAAGCTGCTATTCTTTGATTGTCTGCTTCCCTTTTTCCTGCCTTCTCCCATACATATAAAATTTCGTTAAAATCCCCCATGCATATCCATGGATTTGAGCTGTGAGGCTTCAATGTCTTCAATTGCTGCCATAATTGTATCCTTTCACCAAAATTTGTGGACGCATGAATAAACGTTATCTGCATGCTTAATTTTCTGGCTGAATCAATACACTTAACATCAATAAAGTGTTTAGAACTGCTTTGCACTTTCAATGTTACTTCCTCATTCCACATTAGCGCCAATCCCCCTGCTATACCCGTTGGATTTTCGAGAAATAAGTGCTGAAATTGAAGTTTCCTGCATATGCTTTCCACCATTGTTGCTTTGTTTTTAGTCTCCATTAGAAAGACTATACTGGGCCTTTCAAGAGCAATTAATGCTCTTAGCTCTTGGATTGTCAGGGGATTGCCCAGCCCCTGACAATTCCAGCTAATGATTTTCATGTCGTCTTTGGTGGCTTATTAGAGCTAGCCACCAAAGCCCAATATGTTCTATCATTAAGAAACTTCACTGGAGTCTCTGTCACGCCTGAATCATCAATAAGGATAGGTATAGGTTCAGGTAAGCACTTCTGCTTCTTAGCTTTCTGCACTTTCATGTTCTTCTTGCTACCCTTTCCTATTTTAAGAGGATTCTGTGTGAGAGTATCTGAGCAGATGATTTGTTTTCCATAATCTTTATTGATGTTCCGATTTGTAACAGGGAGTTCCATTCTCTCCGGCTCCACGGAACTTTCGGCTCTTTTTTTGCTACAGGCTTCAAGACGCATTTCTGGGTTTTTCTCTCTTATGATTAGAGCCTGCTCTCTGCTTAGTGAATGTTCTACAGGTATGGTTTCTTCTACAATTATGTCTTCTTCAATATTTCCATAAAAAGCCTCCCAATAAGGACTATGATCACTGACTTCTGCTTTCAGCCATGGTCCGTAGGACCCTATTTTGTCAACTGCCCATGGGGATTCTGAGTAAGGAATTTCAGGACAATCTTGTGCGTAATGGCCTATCCTTCCACAGGAATAGCAGTAATGGGGTAATCTCTCGTATTTAAATTCTACCCACAGCCATTTCTTGCCGATATCCAAAATGGTTCCTGCTTTCAGCGGATTAGATAAGTCTACTTCCACTCTAACTCTTCCTCCTCTTTGCTGCAGGTTTCCCATAGTTTCGAGCTGAACTTCCTGAACCTGGCCTAACTTCCTCCCCAAATCATGGTAAACTGTTTCCACCCTCCAACCAGGGGGAATACCTCCGATTCTGACCCAGAACGCTGCTTTAGAAAAGTCATAACAATGTTCTGGAATTTCAGGATCGCATTGTTTCAGCACAAGCAAATTACTGGAGTAAGACCAGGGTGAAGATTTGAGGATTCTATTCTTTTCAACCTCTGATTGAAACACAAAGGTAAAGAGCCCTGTTCCTTTTTGAGCACATTCTACAGCTTCTGTTTTCCATGCTTTCTTTATAGTTGTGAAGAATGCTGGAAAATTTACATTGGGTTTTGAGTAGAGTTTACCCAATATTGTTCTGTTGCATTCCTCTCTTTTTTGTAAAGATATTTCCGGATTTACTTCAACCACGTCTTCCTCAGCCCATAGATGTCCTAATCGTTTGCATAATGCTGCTACACGTAACTCATTTTCCTCTTTACCATCCATACTTTCTTACTAGATTGGCAGACTTAGGAACCTAGAAAGAACAGGCGATACTTCTATATTTGGCTGAGTTTCCTCTTGAGCATTTTTTCAAACATCATGCTGACAGAAAACTCGGCACTATTTTCTGTAGATCTTTTTCATTCAAGCTGTATCCAAACTCTGATCAGAGGCTTTTCACAGAACCTCTACCCTGATTTCCTTCCAGAAGTTCAACCCGAGATCACCTCACCAACAGATTCGTATTCTCACTATCAGCTACTTCGTGGATTCGAAGCACTCCATCAACATTTCCAAGCACTCCACCAACATGAAGAAAAAGGAGGGAGAAATCCAACCTTGAATCAAGTCTCATAAGCTAGTGCTCCTCCCCTGGTCGAAAGATTTTCACAAATCATCTCAAGAGATTTTCTGAATCAAGCCTTGTACGCCAGTTCTCCTACCGGATAAAGCCACCGCATTCATCCAACGCATATCGAGTGAAACATTTTTTAGGGTTTTTGATTTTTTGAATGAAAAGATTTGTAACAGGGACAAAAACTGGAACGGAAAACGAGATTTAGCCGAGTTCTAGGGTTTTTGGTTTAGACATCCTACCAGAGGGTAGAGAGAACCTCGCATACACGAGAGAAAAGAGGGCAATTTTCTTATCGAATTTATTAAGTTTTGAGAGAAAGAGACAGAGGCAGGGAGGGAGAATTTATATAAGATGAAGTCGATTGAATTTCTTCACGTCACACCGGCATCAAATTCTATGTTTCACACCTTTCCATAAAAAATAATCTTCCTCTTTTGGTTATAATTCATGGGTATGAGTGCAAAGATTCGATTATCTTAAAAGTTCATCAAATACTTTAAAAAAATTATCGAATTGGTTAAGTTTTGAGAGAGAGAGGGGTTAAAATGGACCCCCTTGCCTTCTTAAGCATTCATAATATTTTATTTGTCTAAATAAAAATGAATAACTTTTCCCGATTTTGATAAAAAAAAAACTTTATTTCATTTTTTTAATGTTTTTTAAAATTTTATTAATTAATTTAGAACATCTCTTATTTGCTGAGAGTATTTTATCCATCTTTCAAAGAGATCCGTCCCGCATCAGCTCAAATTAAAACTTGGAATCAAATTATTACACGAAGTGGTACTAGTATTGTATCTTATCTTTAAAGAGACCCATCCCAAATTAGCTCAAATTAAAACCTGGAATCAAATTATTGCGCGAAGTGATCCATGCACCTCTCTCTCTCTCTCTTTCTCCTGCGGGCTCTTCCCCTCTTCTTTTATTCCCTCCTCATGAATAAACAATAGGAGAAAAAAAAAAAACTTCATTTGACCCTAAAATAAATCTTCTATCTATTTTTTTTTTCCTTTGACCCTCTCGAGGACCTGCTCAGGTCCATCCTTCCCCATGAATAAACAACTCGAGAAAAAAATAAAGAAAAACTTTACATGGGGGGAAGCTCAATCACGAACACGATAGATTAAACCAAGGCCCGAACCAAGACCTCCGCGTAGGCCTATGACGGTCCAGCTAGCGTGACGAGCACGGACGACCCGACCACGTGGGTCGGGGGCTTTCGATGATGTGTTTTTCTTTTCTTTTGTTGGGACACAGTGATCTATCGTGGCATCGAGACATTCGGATGGTCGTGCGAACAATAACAAAGGATTAATGCGTTACCCGAATTTTCACAAAAACGGACAATGAACTGAGGGAGCGACGGGGCGAGAGAGAGGGACGCGCAGATCTCTGCACTGTGCAAATCGGGGTCGGGACGGATCGGCGCTGTCGATTTTTCCTGGGTCCCGGTCATGCCCCTCAGGCCGGGTGGTCAATTTCGACGGCTGATGTAATGAGATATTTATGGTGCGGACCCGATTTTTTTTTCTTTTTTTATGGTCGCATTTATTTTTTACATTTGAATAGGCTCGTGGCGCTAACTTTAGGGGGGCAAAGTCAGGGTTTTGGGTCTGCCCGGTGATTAAAATAAAGGCCTTTGATGTTTTCCTGCATAGAGATGATTGTCAGGACATTTAGATCGGGAGTCTGCTCTTTTTTTTTTTTTTTTTTTTAGTGATGCCAGTAGTGCGATTCAAAAATTGTTTAGGAGATGGATCCTCATCACATGCGATGTTGATGTGGAAGTGTTTTTGCATGTGCATCATAAATATGTAACCGGATTTATTTAAGGTATTTGATGAACATTCAATATTATTAAATGATTCTAATTGTTTTGAAGCTTGATGGTGCACGGAGTTGACCTCTAGCATGCGCTTAATCATTGCATACAAATTCATTTTTCTACTATTAAGCTTGTCTTCTAAGGATTAGATTCTCTGATAGATTGGGTCGTCAAAAGATACAAGAGAATTTGAGTCGATATTTATTATCACTTAATGTGAAATTTTCGAATTGTCATTGGCGAACTTGTGCCGATCTTATGTGACACAAGTATGTATTCACACATTGACGACATAATGTCAATAACTAAACTCAATAATTGACCCTAAGGATCCTAAAAGTTGATCAATTGAACGTTACATGGTCTAATGGGTTAACTTGCAAGTTGACGGATTTGCATTTGCTAAACCAAAATCTGATTAGGGACTTAATTTTGACCTATACAACTTGTCGGTTTCTATGATCCATTATGATAATTTAAAGTGAAAGTTGACAATTCGCTTGCGTCGCAGCGGGACAAGCAAAAGTTTGTAACGTATTTGTCGTGCTTTCATAGTCACGTGAAGGCAATTGGAAGAATAAAATAAGTAATAGGAAGAAGCAAAATCAACACAATCTTCGAGGTTTTGCATTTGAAAGAGTGTAATATGAAATCACACAAAATGAAGTTGACTGATTTTTTTTTTTAAATGTTGTGAAGGCATCAAATTCTATGTTATCACATTTTTTGATACAAAACAATCTTCCCAGTTTTTTTTTTTTGGGTTATAATTCAAGGGTACAAGCGCAAAGAGTCGATTATCTTGAATGTGGCACAGTGGAGCAGGATCGGCGAGCTTCCATTTTCCCCCAGGGGGGTTGTGGGTTATTTGGTTGGGGTAGGTCTGAATACCATCCCTCGAATTGAGCAGCTTTTACTTTTCGGTTGAAGAGATGGCTATTCGGATTGAAAGCAAAAGCAAACCAGTTCCACAAACTATGTTCGGCAAGATTTGTTTGGGCAAACAATTAGAAGTTTTGTCCATGCAACGCACAATGATATTATTGATCGAATTTTTGCCGACCATTTAAACATCCATTTTTGCAAAAATATAAAGGTCTTCGAGTAGGCGAGACCAGAGGAGCGATCGCTGGTGTATGCAGGGACGCGAGTGGAGATCTGCTTGGAGGGTTCGCACGCCAAGTTAGAGTACAAACAGCACTCCAAGCCGAAACCCTAGCTTTGCTGGAGGGGATGAAGTTCGCGCACGAATGGGAGAAGAGAAAAGGGAAGAGTGAAAGTACAAGCATTGAGTCAGACGCTTCTGTTGCTGTCCACGCTTTGACGGGGGAAGGCCAAGTCCCATGGGACATTGCTGCACAAATCCAAATGGGCCGGGCTTCTCTGGCTTCTTTACCCCACATAAACATTACCCATTGCTTTAGGGAACAAAACAAAATCGCTGATTGGGTGGTTAAAGCCAAGCTCAACCATAACCTCCCGAACAATTGGGTGTCGAGTCCACCACAGCCTCTGTTTAGTCTTCTTTGTTCTGAATCCCAGAGGGGATCTTGTTCTACGTTATCTCTTTAAGTTGAAATGAAATGCAGCTCTTTTGTCCAAAAAAAAAAAAAAAAACAAGAAGAAGAGGATAAAGACAAAAGAAAGATGGTAATAAAAAAGTTAAAAAAAAAAGAAAAGAAGAAGACAAAAAGGTATAACAAAAATAGAGCGGGCCCGATTTATCTAGGCCCATTATTTGAGCAAATTTGGACTATCCAGCCCACTCTTCTCTTAGCTTACTAAGCCCACACACATCCATGATTTAGCCCATGATTGACCCCAGCTTGCTATTTCTTCGTACGCCATCTCCAAGCATCTGAGTCCTTGTGAAGACTCCATTATAAGTGGACTTGTCAAAATGAGTCTTAAAAAAACGTAAATGGATCATAAATTGGTAACTTAAAATCTTAAAGAGATTACTTAAATGATTTTAAAAATTGAAAGCTTAAAATAAATGAGTCTAAATTGATTGAACTTAGAACCCATTTTCAACTCATGATTCACACTCTATTTCTTTCTTTTGCCTTAGAAAAATGTTTGTTTTCTTTTAATTATAAAAAAATGACATGACCTACCTGTTCGACAGTCTAATTATAAGATTATTTTAAGGTCGCAAATTGCCAAAAAGGAGGAGGATCTTGGCCTCTCTCACGCCCAGCCTCACATGCTGCTCCTCCCCTACTGCACCCGACCAGCCGCTCGTCCGACGACTTAGAGCCGGCGTCTTGCGTCCGACGATACCCAACAACATTTCGTCTCATATTCCGACTTATCTAAATGGTCCTTCTCTCCTGTTCAATAAAAAAAAAAAATGGTCCTTCTCTAATCTCTTGGACCGAGATTGGCGACTGCAAGGGGGCTCCAAGATCCTTCTTTCGTTGCCCTTCTTCCCCTGGGACACTCGAACTCCACTGCGGTTCAGTCCCTTACACACCACCACCTCACTCTGCCACCTTCACCTACTACTTCCCAAAGACTCCGTTGTCAATGTTTGCCTCCGGCTCGTGATAGCTCAAGTAACAATTTCGTCCAAAACTTTTCCCTGCCAAGGTAAAGTTCGAAGCACTGTACATTGCTTGTTCATAAAATAAGAATTTGGGCTGAACATCGGTACAAATATGTGCTTGAAAAGGGATTATTATGATTGAGATCATTTCGCGTTTACATGAATCAAACCTTCTCTCTGTTGGGTTCGAAATCTCAGATAGAATCATTCTCCCAAGAAGCCCGCCATTTGTCGACAAAATGCATAAGTGACATCTGTGTTTTAACTGGCGTGATCATTGATGGTTTGAAATGCAAACTTGTTACGTTTTAGATGTTCTTTTGACAAAAATCATTAACCGCTTCGTCCCTCTGGACGGATTGATTCGGCTTGTCTGTTTTTTAGCTGTTAAACTCGGTTTTCTTGGATAATGAAGTCGCCACGTTGCATTTTGTTTGATACATCTTGTGTCAAACAAAGAAAGAAAATCAGAAAAGAAGACTATGCGAGGGAAAAGATGCAAAAGAAATTAAAAAAGAAAAAAATCAGAAAAGTAACCAAAGTTCGGATCAGGTGGCTGGGCGGAGTTGTGGGGACGGGCTGGAGGTTAGATTGGCAGAATGGGCCGGTTTAGGCTGGGATGTGGGTCAGATGTCATGGGCTTCAAAGGTTGGGAATTGTAGGCGCAGCCAGAATAGAAATTGGTTATATTCGGACTAGGCCCAGGGGCCGGTCCGAATTCCCGATCCAACCCGGACCTCCAGAGTCCGGGTCAGACCCATATCCGTTCCCTGACCCGGTCCGGAGTTTTTTTGGAATTAAAATTATTAAAATAAAATTCCGAAATTGTAAAAAATTATAAAATTTTAAATAAAATTCCTATTTTTTTATTTCTCTTAAAATCATAAAATTCGCAAAAAATAGAAAATTCAAAAATTCAAAAAGAAGAAGAAGAATTCCTCAAAAAGTTCAAAAATAGTCTATTGGACAATTTTCTTCTAAAAAGTGGAAGCCTTTTGATCTAAACTTGTGCTCAAAATTGGACAAGCCTTTAGGGCTCTACCATAGCATTTCGATTGATCTTAGAGAAAAATGCCCTCAATTATGCTCTTCCATAATGACGATTTACCTTTAGACTAGTTGGGATTGGCATTTATTTATCTCTTAGTGTTAGGTGCTTACCTTCCCTTGCTATTTATTTAATGCCCTTTGGCTGCATATTGTTATGTTAATGATTGTGCATCCGGATGATTACTTTATATGTTAGTAGATAGGTATAAAATCAATCTCGGCTATTTGATAAAAATCTTTTTTTGAAATAAACAAGATTAGGTACCAAAAGGGCACTAATTAGTTAATTAAAAAATAATTATATGACGATTTTGAATGTACTGTGAGAATAACAGTCTATTATGGATCACAAAAAATTCAATTTATAAATAATTATAAATTATTGAAGAAAATTTTGCGAGACTCATTTCTTCAATAATTTATGACTCATAATAGACTATTATTTTCACAGTTCCAAAATATTGTTATGTTAGCAAAACCCTTAGTTAATTAATGTAATCAAATCTTAGACTCTAGATTTTCTGGTTACGTCGAAAGTAAAGTACGCTCCCATACTTCATTTAGTTTCTAACCGACCTTAATAGACTAGTGATGACTAATTTTTAAGAAATTTTTCATGCCATTAATTTGAATATCTGATATTGCATAAGGTACGGGCTTGGGAAAGGCCGCGTTTAAATGATGGATCACGTGTGTTTCTCGGTTATAGTAATCCTCATAAGGGATATCGATGTCTCTATCCTCCAACTTATCGAATCTATATTTCACGAAATATCATTTTTTTTATGAAACTGTATTTCCTTATCTCGTGCCCAATTCATTATATCAGGATCCACTGCGTTTGGTAGTCTGAATTTGAGTCCGGATAGGATAATTTGTTATCCTATCCGATGTTTGGGAATGTCCATCGGATCGGACAAACCTAGATATATCCGGATAAAACGCCGGATAAAAAATCCGGGGGAGGGGGTGGGATAAGCCCGGATTAGATAAGATTTTTTTTTTAAGGAAAGAAAGAACTTAACAAAAAGAGAAGATATCACTTGCCGTTTTCAATGGTGGCCAGTGCGGAGGTGGCCACAATTCCTAGATCTAGGGTTTTTCCATGGCCTTTAATTAATTGAATTTTCTATTTTTTAATTTTTTAATTTAAATGAATATCGTTTTTATTTTTTCATCTTATCCTGAAGTGCACTAAACACTTAATAAGATTAGATATGTCTGTCTTTATTATCCAAAGGATTTAATATCCTACTTTATCCTATCCTATCCTGATTATTATTCGGATGACCAAACGTAGCCAAAGTTATAAAGTGGGTGGATATCTAAATTTATAAGCTAGCTAAATCAAGACACGATAACATCACACTCGGAATTTTCACCTTTGTATTTGCAACAACGTGCGTTCTCTAATCAATCATAGGATGACTTCTTAAATTCTACTATCCATGATACTTCTCATGAAGATGTCGTTGATGGAGGTGAATCACATGTTCACGAAAATCATGTTGAAATTGGTGGCTCATCAAGTGCTCCAATTAATTCTCCATCCAATTTGGCAAATGAAGATTCCTCTATGGTTGTCCTTACTGATTCTTTAATAGCACGTCTACCCAATCCAAATGATTCAATGATTTCTCAAGCGAGCACGTGCTGGTATTGTGAAGCCTAATCCAAAATATGCCAATTTCCATATGATGGAGTCTTCACCAAAAGAGCCAAACAATGTACGCTTTGCTGTGAAACAATACAACAATGGAAAATAATAAACAAAAAGATCATTATATTACAAGAGTTGCCAATCCCTTAATTCTAGCATCTCAAAGAATCAACTTGTCATTTTGATTGTTATCTCCAAATTCTTCTTTGTTGATTGATAAATCAATGCCTTTACCGGGGTAGGTCTAAATACCATCCCTAGAATTTAGCGCCTTTTACTTTTGGTTGAAGTGATGGCTATTCAAATCGAAAGCAGAAGCAAACTAGTTTCACAAACTATGTTTCACAATATTTGTTTTGTCAAACAATTAGCTAAAAGTTAGAAGCTTTGACTCGTGTATGATATTATTGATCAACAAAGCACAACATACATACTATTCCAATCAAGGTTTTGTTGCAACTACTAAAAGGAATATGAATAATTAAGCGAATTAGTCGTCCCTCCCTCCCTCTGCCCTAAATCATCTAATAAAAATTTACGTCTCAGACACAAGTTCTCCTACTGTTAATAAGATCCTAGACAAAATTCCAAGGTTCGAAAGTTGAGCCGGCAGAATATGCATGTTTATGAAACTTCTGCAATTACTCTTTTTCCAAACACGCTCCTGCCCCCACCAATCAAAATAAATATAGATAACTATGAAAAATCGAGGAAACCTTCCAAAACGGTATCCTTATTTTCAGCGCTGGAAAAAACGCTACTTTTATAGCGACACAATGAATTATCAGCAACTTGTGAGTGGAAGAAATATAAAATTAAGTCAGATATCTTATGATCATAGTCCTCTACCAAAAAAGTAATCATATATTGGATTTTCTAAGACGTGCTCTTATTTTCCCATAAGTTCGGCATAAGAGAAATAGTTTACACTTAATCTTTGCACACGAATTCGTTTCTCAACTACTAACCCATCTTCTAAGAGCTAAGTTCTCTGGCAGATCGGATTGTCCAAAGGCACATGAGAATTTGAGTCAAAATTTACCATCGCCCCAATGCAAAATTCTGGGCTTGCCATTGGCAAAGTTGTGTCGATCTTGTGTGACGTGAATGTATATTCATACATCAACAACATAATGTCAATAATTAACTTGTTAATTGACCCCAAGAATACTAAACATCGATCGATTGAATGTTGCATGGTCTAACAAGTTAAATTGCAAGAGGACGAATTTGCATTTATTGAACCAAAATCCGATTTGGAATCTGAATTTGACTTATACGACTTGTCGGTTTCTGTGATCTATTCTAACTATTTAAGGTAAAAGTTGATAATTTGCTTGAGTTGCGGCGGGACAAGCAAAAGTTTATGACATGTTTGACGTGCTTTTATAATCATGTGAAGGCAACCGGAAAAATAAAAGTAGTAATTGGGAAAAGTAGAATTAACACAAGTAATTGGGAAAAGTAGAATTAACACAATCTTCTAGGTTTTGCATTTGGAAGAGTGTAATATGAATTCATACAAAATGAAGTTGATTGAATTTTTTTTATGTCGCACAAGCATCAAATTCTATGTTCTCACACCTTTCGATACAAAAAAAAATTCCCATTTTTTTCTTTTGTTATAGTTCATGGATACGAGCACAAAGACTTGATTATCTTGACTGTTCATTGAATACCTTAAAAAATTAATTGCATTGATTAAGTTTTGAGTCATCTTTTTACATCATAGAGTGGGAACATTGGATAGGAGTCATTATTTAAATGCTAAAAAGAATGAGAAAGGAGAAAAAGGGATATAATTACCAAAAAAAATTAAATTTGTTGAGCAGAAATATTTTGATAATTTGTCAATATAGTCAATTTCGACTGATATAATTACTGATATAGATCATTTTTATAATTAATTTTTTTAATATTTTTTGTATCCTTTTCTTTTACATCCTTGTTGACCACAAGCAAGGCAGCTCTTGTGACATTGCCTCACTTAGTCACAATGTAAAAAGAAAAGAAAAAAATTATAAAAAAATTAACTATTATTTTAAATATTTAAAAAATTGTTCATATCAACATTGGATGGCCAACATTTATAGTGATTAGATTACTGGTCTAAAATTGGCTGAAAATATTGATAAATCGGTCTAGAATTAAATAAATCAATTGAAATGTTTACCAATGGCGTACTTTTAATAGATTCAAGATATTTTTAGTAATTTTTTAAAGGGGAGGAGGTGGTAAAGCAGGGCAGATCAATACAATAACCCCAACCCCCTAGAGGGCTAGAAGCTACCTTAGACTGCCCTTGACGTGCGGCCTAGAAAGGTCCTTCCCTAGGTCCTTCCCTAGCATCTCTTTTTTCACGGACACGCGTGAAGTTCATGGTGCCATAACTGTCGGCCCTCCCCTTCGAGTAACGACGCAGCATTAAGCAATAAGTAATTTAGAATCTCGCCGACGGTGGCCTTGTCTAACCCTAACCCCACGGTCAGAGCGACGATCCCCTGGAGTTCTGCACTTAAACTTCGAGTTCATGTAAGACAACGACGACTCGACGATCCTCTCTTTTGAACTGCGAGCTCTGCTTGTTTTTCATGGCACCGCTTGGAGGAGAAGAACGGGCCTTGAAGAAGAAGAAGACGACGGGGGAGATGTCGTCATTCGGACACGCCTTTCCACCATCATGAGGTTTCCCACCGGATTAGGTACCGCCGAGGCCGACCAAAGTGCATCGTTTTCCTCTGCTCCTTTGGCTTTTCCGGGGGATTTGTCACGCCTGACGTGAGCCTGTGATACATGTGGTTGAGAAAGCAACACAGCTTGAATACTTGCGGCCGCAATAGAATATCCCCACAGCCTCGGGCATAATCTGTGAGTCCCGTGACGCCACAATGAAACGGGTTCGACCGGGAAAAATTGACAAACCCGTCTGGCTTTCGAAGCTTTCTGGGGGCGATAACGGGGCGGGCATCTCTGCAAGAGAGTATCTTGCGCGTCCAAGGAATTCTTGATCGAATGAAGCGAATCCATCGTTGTTCAGCACAGCGATCGGGCCGCTGCGAAATAAGAGAACTTAATCTGGCTTTGATATTATTCATTGCCGCCATGGAACGTCTTAATCAGCTTAAAGCCTTGACAACCCATCTTTCAAGTTCCAACTGCACCAGACACTTTCTTCATCAACTTTTACAGTTTACGTTCCAAAACTGATGACCATACTCTTCAAAGACGAATCGGTCGAGCTCAGGCTCAAGCCTGTCGAGAAACCCTAATCCTTTCGTGAAAGAGAAGGAAGAAAAAAAAAATTTGCGGCCAACTAGACAGAACAGAAATTAAAGAATTCCAGGATTCGGCGTTGGATGGATTTTGGTAAACCACTCCTATATGATATTGGATTATATTTATATATAATATGCCACACTGATATTACAACATGGATTGCTGGTTGCATCTGCTCATCGCTTGACACCAGACTCGTATGGAACTTACATTGGTTGTTTCGTTCACATACATGACGAGATGATACTGACCTTTACATAATCAACGCCTAAAAGCCAAAGTTAAAAACTTAATAGTGGTGGCCGACGGCGATCATCCGAGCTGGGCTCAGGAGCTGGTATGCGGCGATCCCGTAACCGCACCCGAGCCGCCTCGTCCCGCCGTTGCCGTCCCCATCCCCGTCGCAGTCCATCTCGGTCAGGACCCGGTAGAAGAGGTCGACGTTGCACGGGAGCTCGATGGGCCCGCCGCTGCTGTACCCGAACTCGGACTCGGCCTCCTCGAGCAGCATCTGGAACAAGGGGTGGTTGGCGCATTCCGTCCTCACCACGAACCTCTGCTTCTCGGGGCCCACGTAGACCGAGAAGCAGCCCTCGGGAACGGCCGCGCGCAGCTGCTTGAGGCTGCCGTGGCGGCGCGGCGGCGGCGCGTTGACTTCCTTGAGCAAGCTAGGCAGGGGCCCGCTCCAGGACTTGCTCTTCTTGGCGACGCTCGAGCCGTGCGTCAGCCTCGGCTTGGAGGAGCTCTTGCCGGCCCGGCCGAGGGTCTTGCACCGCTCCCACGTCTTGAAAATCAGGCCCCTCTTTGGCTTTCTTCTTGTCTCGTCCATATTTGTTTCGGACAAAGCAAGTTCGGTTCGAAGTACGCGAGGGAGAGAGAGGACAACTTTGGACGTCGGATGAAATCAAAGAACGCACGACAACACTACGCTACTTTCTCGAATTTAGGTGCCCACGGACAACTACTTTGGCCCCTCCTAGGCTTCTTGACGTTTTAACTAACCTCTGTCGTAAATCAAATCGAACATGACCTTGAGCCTCGGCCTCATGATGTTGCTCATATTTCGGGATTCGCAGGCCGGAAACGAAGACACATGTATACGCGCCGATTACCCAGCGAGAGAAAACGAGGAATCGGGACTGGCACGACTCAGAACCCGAACCGGAAGACGTCGGGGGAGAAGACGAAGGAGAGGAAATCAGAAAGGGAGCGGAAAGAGTTTCTAGGAATTGCGCTTCGATTTGAGTTTCGCCTTGGATAGGTCTTGGGGGAGAGAAGCACCCCTTGATATATATAATTGGAAAAAAAGACTATTACCCATTTGTCAACGCTCTAGGAAATATAAGGCGTGCGCCACCTCCTTCGTCTTTAAAAAACGATTTTTTGATGAATTAATGGATGAATAGGAACTACACCCACTCGCTCCTGCGGATTATTAAATTTGCCTTTTAGTTTCTGGGAATTTAAGGTGGCTGTCGAAAGACGGCACCTCAGTTTTTGCTTTTGATTGATTGATTGAAGACGAGAGGACATCTGTCTGTCTTAGTACAATCTAGCTGTAAAAATTTGTGGGAATGGGTACAAGGTAGAAGGGATGAGGGCAGCAGCAGCGGCGGCATCAGCTGGGCAGTGCCTTCGCAGGCAGGTAAACGGCGAATTTGAGGGGGGCCGAATCTGTAGGGCGTAAGTCAACCCGTGAGTTACTGAGGGAGAGGGAGGAGAGGGATGTGCCAACGAGGAGGTTGACGGCAATTAATAAATGTATGCAGCAATTTTGCAATCAATCCTATTTTTGGTGTAGGCTCTTTTTTGGGGGGGGGGGGGGGGGGGGGGGTCAAGAGGAAAATTAAGAGAATTACATAACTTCAACATAAAACAAATCTAAAAAAATTAGAGTCCTGGAGCAAATTCGAAAAATAAAATAACTTAGCACAGCTTCTAGAATCTCGCTCATTCCACAAGAATGAATCTGTCATAACTTCAAAGCACAACTAACAATCGACTACTAAAATTCGCATTATTATTAATGATGAGCATACGCTGTAATTTTCCTCTCTAGCACTTACGATTTTGTTAGAAGGCGGTGCACACCTACTTTTAACATTCCCAACACCTAAAGACGACGACAACACCAATAGGTTGGAAGAGTATAGATAAGACCCTATAAATCCTAGATCTATGGCTTGATTGGGATTGAAGAGAACCTCTAGTGGAAGGGGAGGGTAGGGTCCCTCTCTCTCTCTCTCCCTCTAGAGTGTAGCTTCAAAAAAGGGGGTTGGCAACTCTGTTAGGTTTGTTTATTTCACGAAAAAACGAATGATTTGGAATCGCTTTTGAGAGGATAGGGTCCCTCTCTCTCTCTCTCCCTCTAGAGCGTAGCTTCATAAAAGGGGGTTGGCAGCTGTGTTAGGTTTGTTTATTTTACAAAAAAACAAATTATTTGGAATCGCTTTTGAATAGATGTTTTCATCGTCATGCAGATGTTTAGATATAAATTTTTGTTGGTAAAAGAAACATTTTTCATTGATCAATTATTTCAAAAGATACAATCTATCATTTTAGGAATATGTTTTACAAATTATTTATTTTTCATGAAACAAATGAAACATTAATTCCGAATTTATAAAATATCCACTTAGATTTTGGGAGAAAATTGTTCAAAAAATCATAAATCTACTATATAATAATCAACTTAATCATAAACTTTTAAATTGTGTCAATTTAATTTTAAATATTTTGATAACTTGCTAATTTATTCCTAAATCTTTTGACAATTTGCTAATATAGTTCTTCCAATCATTATCCAAATAATAGGTTTAGACTAAATTGACAATTTTTCATAAAATTTAGTATTAAATTAACAGATTGAAAATTTAGAGTTAAATTAGCACAATTAAAATATTTATAATTGAATTGGTTGACGTACGATATGTTTAGAAATTTTTGAAATATTATTCCTAAATTTCGGTGTGATATGACACTACTTGCGTTCGAGTGGATAATTTAAATATGCCATCCGAGAAGGTTAACCGAATATTGTGCCTATTTCACACATGCACTTTCCTTCGACCGCCAAAAAACTACACGTATAAAGATGAACTAATCATTAGGTCTCAAGTAATGTCCGGATAAGTTTCCACGCAATTCAACTGGTTTGGTGCATAACTTGGTGCATTCGAGGTTTTATTCTTGAAATACTCCCAAAAGCCCGAACCCAAAGCCATAAAGATAGGAGCAAACTGTTTTATAGTCTGCGTCAATGCCTTTTGTAAGTACTAGGCCAGGATTATTTGCAAATAAATAAGAAATCCTAACTGCACAAGCTTGCATCCGGCCTCTTCCTACACAGGTGCTTCCTACACAGGTGGATGTTGGGGCTTACCTCTAAAAAATTATAAACTAATTCAAGAAGGGGGCTCGAAAATTTTAGTTGGATCAAGTATTTAATAAAAAAAGATACATAGAAAGCTCCGGCCAGTGGGCGTTTATGGCTGCAGATGCATACCCTGTCAACGCCTTGTATATTGGGCTCGGCCAATTGGCTAATGACCGGTCGATGTTTATGCATTACGCACATCACTCACGTTTTATTATTACTTTCTGAAATGGTCATTACAGGCATTATAGGCAGTGAAGGTCAAATGGGAATTATTCGCCCAAAAAAATCATAAAAAATATATATATGATTTTTTTTTCTTTTTTCTCTTTTGAATAAAAGTCTTGAGTGACATTATATAGCGGAGGTCATCTTTGTTGACTTGGTTAATCCAATCATACATTTGTTTAATTCGAGTCGCATTTTGCATTGCCAATCTTGGGTTCAATCCACCACTGATCTATATCTCGAAATGTGGGAAGTGGAAATGGATTGTTAATGACCATTTGATTGCTCAATGATGAAGAAGCGTAAAGAGGAGGGTTCAACTGATATTCCTAATTAACTTCTGAGAGAACTGCTCTTGAATTCTTACCTGATCATTTGATTACTGTCCTCATTCCTCAAATGCTACCTGAGTCAGTGAAGGAGTTACTACGATAAAACTATTAACCCAATGCTGTCAATTGAGAAAGAATTGCATAAATAACTAAATCAAGTTAATTGTAATTTAAGAATTCGTAGAGACCCAAGCTAGATCCCACTAAAAAGAATAAGTTCTCATAAGATTCTCACGCGATGATTGATTCCGTCCACCTCATCACTTACAGACTAAAAATTGATCGATTATGGTCTCCCGTTAATGGCAGTCGGCTGAATTGGTAAAGCCATTCGGACGCTCTCACGCCTCGAAGCACAAGGTTCGAGCTTGAGGATTATTCAACGAACCTCGACTCTGGGGCACACCCATGAAAAACCACTCGTAATTAACTTAGTCCGGCATATGAAAATTTGTTTAAGATAAACATAACACTTGGCCAAACCTAGAAGGTTAATGTAGTTTGGTATTTGAAAGCTTATTCGATGATGACAACTGGGGGAGAAAATGGAAGCACGATTGGAGTTACGTTAGAGAGTTGACTTGTCTTAGTGACTTTTTCTTTTGGATTGGTAAATAAGGTGGCAAGATAATTCAAGAGGACAAGAGGTTATTTACACGCACTGAGTCCAAAAAATGACAAATATTCGTGTTTTTTTTTTTTTTTTTGTATATTTCATTTTATTAATAGGTGATTGCTTTTCATTGAGAGGCTATGTATCATATATGTATAAAAGGTTGAAAAAATGACAAATGATCCATGAATTTTGGCCTAGTGTATAATGTGGTCGTTGAACTTTTAGTTTGTTCAATATGGTCCTGGAACTTTTAAATTGTTTAATGTAATCCATCAACTTTGGGTACATGTTCAATTTAGTTCATAGATTATATGAAAATGGGGCTAATTCCCTAAAAAATCCCAACCTTTGGGTCTCATCCCAATTTCACCCCAAATTTTTTTCTAAAAAAAAAACCCTAAACTTTAATCAAGTTCCAAATTTTCCTTGAACTTTTTTTTTGTCTAATAAAAAACCCAAATTTTTACTAAAAAACCCAAACTTTAGGTTTAATTTCAAATCTACCCCAAAATTTTCTTTATTGAAAAGAAAAATCATCAATTTTTACTTTGGTCTTAAATTTGCCCCCGTTAGCCCTCTGTCTAAAAGCTGCAATTAGTCGTCCCTAATTTTCATGTCATAGAACGGTTTTATTTTGAGAATAATTTTTCATGTTGCCTTGCCGATGTGGATTTGTTATTGATGTAGAAATGCAATGTTAAGTTGGGAGTGGACCATAGGATAGATTTGAGAATAGATTAAAAGTTGGTATTTTTTTTTAGACAAAACAAAATTTGGGACTAAACCTAAATTTTGGGGTCTTTTCTAAGACTAAAAAAAATAGTTTGAGACATATTGGGGACTTGACCTAAAGTTTAAGATTTTTTCCGAGACAAAAAAAAAAGTTCAGGACAGAATTGAGATTGAACCTAAAGTTTGGAATTTTTTTAAGAAATTAAACTTATGAAAATGTTCAATGTTATTCTTAATCTTAAATTAGTGGAAAGACTAAATTGAATATATTCATATAATTAAGGGATTACATTGAATATGTACCAAAAGTCAAATAATTACATTGAATAATTAATAAGTTCATGGACCACATTAAACATTAGGCTAAAGTTCATAAACCACATTGAATAAATTAAAAGTTTGAGGAACACACTAAACATTAAACCAAAGTTCAAATGCCATTTATGTCATTACTCCTAAAAGATTTGATAAATTTCATAAAATAACATTCTAAGATCACCTCCAGATACATAAAATTTAGGGCTGAGAGCCAGGCTGACTTTCATGAGTCTTATTCTTTTAAGATTAAACAAAGAGTGAGGCCATGCGCATGCTATCTTGTTGCTTAATTATTTTTTAATCAAACAAATTCCAGAATTATTGTACTACTTAATTAAATACTGCAGAGAATGTCATCGTTCCAATTTTGCGTGCCATCATGCGTGCACTAGTATAACTCGATTACGTGTTCGTTGACAGAAATCGATATCGCACCATTTCAATTAAAAAATTCGATTAAATTAAGAATCAAGAAAAAATGACTTTTCATGCCGAGAAAATGCATATAATTGATGGGCGGGATGCGGCAAGTGTCGATAATTAGATGAGATGCCATAGGAAAATCAAGTCGACAAGTAAAAGCTTGTACGATAATGCATGCCCCAGCATGGGGATTAGCATAGCCAAACCCTCTTCTTTTTAACTTTTGGTTGTGAAATCTTGTATTAGCAAAGGAGCCTGCTGCTTTTGACTACAAAATTAACATTCTTGGAAGTGAAACAGCCACGCACATAAAGAAAGTCTGTCAAAGTGCTGATTTCCAAGTCCCTCCCAACTACTTGGGGAAAATTGTCCAAAAATCCTTAAACTTATTATACTTTTACTAATTCAATTTTAAATCTTTTTGATTTTGTCAATTGAATCATAAACTTTTTACTTTTTACTAATCGAGTCCATTCAGTCAATTTTGGCTGAAATTCATTGACGTGGACGTTAGCTGTCTTACGTGACATGGCTAGCGCTAACGTGAACAAATTTTATTATTTTTCAATATTTTTTAGAAATTTTCAAAAAATCTTGATTTTTGATTTTTTTATTTTTCCTCCCTCTCTTCTTCTTCCATTGGTCGCCTAGTATCCGGCGACTAGCCAGAGACTGTGATCAGTGAAGGTTGGCCTCGTTGGCCTCAGGCGAGGCTTGCCCTCACCAAATCTAGTGAGGTCAAGCCTCTCCCGTAAGGAAAGGTCTTTCCCCGTTTGGGCCAATTGTAGGCGAGGAGAGATTTGAACCCCCGACACCATGGTTCGTAGCCATGTGCTCTAATTCTCTGAGCTACAGGCCTTGTCCTATCTCCATTAGATCTATTCTAGGGAGTATCCAAAAAAAAAAAAAAAGGAACCTTTCCTCTCCTCAACCATTTCTGGTGAAGAAGATGTGAAAGTGCCTTTTCTCTATAGGCTAGTGAGGGTCGCCCTCGCTAGGATCCAACGAGGTCATCTCTAGCCAAATCCCAGCAAGGGTGACCTTGCATGAGGCTGGTGAGGCCGACCTTCGATGGCCTCTAGCAAGAATCGACCTCGCTCGATTTGGCGAGGGCAAGCCTTGCTCGAGACTGGTGAGGCTGACCCTCGCCGGTTGCAACCTCCGGTTGGTCGTTGGAGGCTAGACGACCAATAGAGTAAGAAAAGAGAGGAAAAAAAATTCAAAATTCAAAAAATTCAAAAAAAAATTGAAAAATAAATTTTGTCCAGGTCAGCAAATTTCGATCAAAATTGGCCGAATATACTCAATTAGTAAAAAGTAAAAAGATTTAGAACTCAATTGGTAAAATTAAAATTTTTAGGATTGGATTGGCAAATATGCAATATATCTAAAACTTTTTGGACAATTTTCCCTAACTATTTGCGTTCATCTACTTACTGCATGTTTGATTTGATGGAAGGTGCGACTTCTTCATTTGTGCATTTGGTGCATTTACAAGAGGTGGAACGGGTATTTCTAAATTGAAAAGCTTGTTCCACTAGGGTGAGCATATGGGACAGGAATTTTCAGATGCTATATCTCCGAATTAAGTCACTCGAAATATTATTCACTTTGACCCATCCCATAGGTGAGCATTTTCTGAAAAGAACGCTCATCATGGTATTACTCTTACCTAAGCACTTTCCTAGGAGTTCCAGTGATAAGTTTGCCATTATGTTAAAAGGCGTCTCCATAAGTATATCCTAGGCATGCTCTCCATTTGTTTAGTGTGCTATGCGGTTTATTCTAGTCCCCTACGCCATCCTAAAAGTCTACCAGAAGTCGCTCAATGTCTAAGCCCTCTAGCCCTGATGGCCACTCCCTACCCTTATTGAACTAGGTCATCACACCGGGTCTTGGACTGAACTAAAACAGTAGGGGCTAGCCCGATTCACACCCAACCCGAATTTAAAAAATAAAAAATAAATATATATATAAACAAATTACTTGTTAAATTTTCGGCTTCAAAGATCACTTCTTCTATATGTTTATGTTTTTTCAACTTATTTATGAAAATACTAACGTTATTTGAGCATAGTGAATATATTATCTATTTTACGTATTTTCTCGTATTTTGTACTCGTTATATATACTTTTTATTTTTAGAAATTAGTTCGGGCCATTCCAAAGGCCTGGACAGGCTCGAATAGAAAAAAGGGGAGCCCGAAATCCAAGCCCGAGCCTATTCGGGTCGCAAAATCGTATCGGACCAGCCTTTTGGGCTCCCAGCCTTTTTTGCTCACGCCCGACAATCCACCTCTAATAATAGGAATCGTGACTCCTCATTTCATTTCTTAAACAAATTATAAGCAAGTAAAAAAAAAATATAGTTTTCATGCTATTTGGTTATAAATAATACTTAGCAATAATGAATTATAGTTAACAAATTACGATTGATATTAAGCGATTACTAATTCTAGGTATATCTAATAGTTAATCATAGAAATAGATTATAAGACAAAAGACAAGTTACAATAAATTAATAATAAATGGATACTATGACTAATGTTGACAAAATAACAATTATAAGTTATATATAAAAATATAATATTTATACTATTTTTCTTATAATTAATTCTAATTTTCCTTGTACATATTTTGATATATTATATTTAACAGCAAAGCACAATGATAATTAATTTTATTAGAAAATGCCCATTTAATTCCACCCCCGCCAATTTTTCTTTATAAATCACAAGAAACACAAATCCATTTTGTTCCTACAATCCACCAAAAAATACGTTGAATTCATCGCTCCAATCCATTCCATTTTATTTTGCCCTATCAAACTCGACATGAGTTTTTGTTATAGACAAAGTAAACCACGACTTTTTTGTTTTCTTTTGGGCTTAAAACCCAATTTCTGAGAACTTATATGGAATTGGATTTGCCCTAACCAAGAATTGTAATTCTCCAGCACATTATGATCATGGAGGAATCATTGCCTCGCATCGAGTAGGGCGTCAATTCGAATGCAAATTCGAACTTTTCTAAAACGTGATGATTGAAATTACACCTTCCTAATCTCAAGGACTGATCCTTGATGAATATCGTCTGTACGAGGCCAATTTGCAGATCGACCTACCAGTCATTCGACTCCAAACAATGAACCCGCGTGAACTGTTCTTGTCTGGTGGCTTTTGGAGTAGAATCTGTGCTGCAAGTACGAAGCCAAGCTTCCAAATGCCTTAACTTACTATGAATTGCTCTCAGAGTCAGGCGAATCAAAAGAGAAAAAAAGTTGCTGCATTTTTTACATTTTGTTGCACCATAATTTTCAATAAATCTTCAGTCGTTGCAGCAATCTTGGATATGAATTGGCAGCAGTATGCAGTCTGAGTTTCAATAAACTAAAAGTCATTTTCAGGCATTTCTCTGCTTGAAGACAACTGAGGCTTGAGCTGTGAAACTGACAGGCCAACTCAGGTGTGAACCTTATGGCTGCTGTCGTCGTCCCTGTCATCCATTTTTGTCTGTGTTGGTACTGAATACGTCAATAGATACACATGACATGCATACAAGCATTCTTGCCAGGAGGCAAACTATGGTGTCTAAGTCATAGTATACACAAAAAACCAAAACCAAAGCCATATAAAGATTACATTTCGCCATACGTCGGTGCATGCTACGCTAGGGTGTTTGATCCTGAGCTCTCGGTGGAGAATACGGAGGGAGGTGGGGTATCCAAGTCCTCGGGTCCCATGGATTATATGCCGGTGGCGACGACGGTGGCGGAAGAGGAGGAGAAGTCGGTAATGGGATTCTTGGGATCCATGTCCGGGGATCGGTTAAGTTGATCCCTGACGGAGGCAGAGGCGGGAGAGGTGGGAACGGGAACGGCAGTGTGGGCGGGAATGAGGGGAACGGGAATGGCGGAAGAGGCGGGAGCGGTATCGATGGAAAAGGTGGTAACGGAGGGATCGGGATAGAAGGAAGCGGTGGCAATTGAGGGATCGGTGGCCATGGAAAGCCGTACGGTGGAAAATAAGGCAAGAAGAACTTGGAGGAATTGAGATCATCCTGCGATGATCCCTCCTTCTCGTTCCCGCATAACGTGACGTTGCGCTCGGCCGGCCGGTAGGTCAGCGCGTTCATGCTGTATATGCACAGGTTGTCTTGCTTCGACTTCACCGTCACCTCGTCCGCCGTGGTCCTCAACCCGGGCACGCTGCATGCGGAGGAGGAGCTCCCCATCAAGCTCACTTGGCACATGGACGCGATCGCCTGGCCGTCCACGCAGTCGACCCCGTCCACCGAGGGCACGTCCAACATGTACGTCCCGTATCTATTGGTGGTCCGGTTTACCGAGAAGTCAATCTGCTCGGCGGTCTCTCGCGTGCTCGCCTTGAACTTGCATTGGATGTTCACATCAACACCTGACAAAAGACACCAACGATTCAAACTCCAGAGCCCCGACAGTCACTTAAAAGTAATTGAATTGGTGTGACTACTAGTGTAAGAAATGAACTTTGTGTGCACCTGGCAAGAAGTAGCTGTACTTGGAGAAACTGCTGGTGTGGCATACGTCGCAGTACACGGCGCCAACGACGGTGATGCGAGAGGTCGGCAAGGGCGACGCGGCTTGCGCCGCCTGCTGGGCTAGGATGTGAAGTGGGCGAGTGAACAAGTATGCGAGAAGAACGAGAATGCAAATTATTGACTCCATTTGAGAGGGGGGCAAAGCTTTGGGATGAGCGAAAGAGAGAGAGGGGGAGAGAGAGAAGGTTCTATAGAAATGGCGTGTTGTTACAAAGCTCTTATCTTTTTGGCCCTTGGCGTCTACAAAGAGAACTAGAAAACAAATCGTTGCTCACAGCAGTGATCTGCCCGTGAGTTTATTGGTATGAGGAGGACCCAACTGTGACCAGAGATTATCTCAAAGACAATCCCCCTTTTTTATTTATTCGCTCCAAACAAAGACATGTGAATCCGCTTTTGGCTGATTAGAGAGAGAGAGAGAGAGAGAGATGAATCGGGAGGAGTTGGAATGATTGTAGGAACAGAGGTTCCATTGCAGTGAACTCTTCTGATGCAATGCTTGCTCATATTACAGTATTCGAGACTCATCATTCTATTCTTTCAGAACAATTGGCTGTGGCAGAAGAACATGTCCCGAGTTCAAATTTTGCCGGACCTTCTTTGCCTCCCCAGTTTAATATGTCAATGCTTAGTACTAGACAAAAATATCATACTAAGTGTGACAAGAGTGATAGAGTATTTAAATATTAAACTATACCTCCATCGAATAATTTTGAACTTATAAAATAGTTAGTAGTAGTCCCATAAAATCTCACATGAACTTTCAGTGGTCATAATAATTGTGAATGCTTCAATTTTGCATACGGATCTTCTTCCGTGCCAACAAATTTTGGTAAGAATTGACGTGTGAAAAGCTATTAAGATATATTATGTGTCGTGTTTATGTTTACTGTTCTTTTGACACTTATCGATACTTGCTGAAAGTCACGGATGCAGAAGAACATTATTGCTTTGCGAAGAACGTGAAGATGATTTGTGGTTGGAAGCTTTTACTTTCTGCGGCGAGACCCACCGAAGGGATGTCACAGATTGCGTGGGATTTCAAAGTTCTTTTCTTTCTGGTGGAGGTTGTGGATTGGTCGGGTATCTGGTGTCGAGTGAGTGAGGAATTGAAGTGACGATGTCGTGTTTCTCGTTCTGAAGAGCTCGATTACTGAAGTCACGGAATGTTTCTTACCCCTGAACGTATGTTCCTGCTTTTTTGTTCAGCAATCCAAATCAAGTGCACCAGTGATGCGGACCTCGCCGAAGAATTAGAACAGCAGCCGATTGCATCTTGAATGGCGACGTTGTGAGGGACAATACATCGAGGGGTCGGTCCCTTAATTCAATGTCTACCGGCACGTGCCGGTTCCTGATCAAGCGATGTCTCGCTGTTGTTCTCTTGTGAATCAATCGTCTTTGTTAGAAATAACTCGGATAACTCTTCATGTTATTTTTCTATATTAAAGATCATTAAAATATTTCTGTTGATTTTCTGTGCCTCTCAAGATTGTGTGAAATTTCATTTGATTGTGCATATCATTTTTGGTAGTCTTTCAAAAAAATTACAAATAGACCGATATGTTTTTCATTAAGATATATTGAAATATACACAATTCTCTATTTCTTTTTTCCGCAATATTCTTAACTGGCTTGATCGTTTAAGGATTCTAATCATGAGTGAGGATGGGTCCAAATTGGACGCTAGGTAGTGACTGATTGGTTTGGTTCTTTTAATGAAGGTATTTCGACCTTTTCAGCACATGGCCATGTTTTCTCTAATCATGCCTCTCAATTGTAGGTCCCCATTGCATTTTGGTCAAGTTTGTGTGGGGATTATGTTGGCATCTTGTGACCCACCAAATTGGAGGCAAGGTAAGACGACGATATTGCCCTTAGCAAATGGAGATGGAGAGAATGAATTCCTTTCCTCTCTTTCTACTTGTGTATCGTGTGAATACCCAACTTCCTTGGGCCTCTTCTAAGTGGGCCTTTTTTCTATTTGATGGGCCCTTCAAAGTTGAATTTTGTCCCTTGTTTAAAACTATAGATCATAAAGCTGGACCGAATGGAACTGGTAGATCTTATGATTATTTGGAAACTCTTTGGGCTTTACTTTAATTTAAGCCCCATATGAATTTATAGAATATTTGAGGCCACGCCAATTTAATTGGATTCATATTTTCTCATATTAACATCAAGATGGCGATAAATCAGTATTTCTGCATTGGTCTAATTTGAATTATCAATTTGAGGTTCTCTTGAACAACTTACTCTGGAAGGCTGGAACATCCAGCTCGCTCAGACCCTTCATCTTTTAACCTTCGTTTATCTTGTCTTTGAAGATGTGTTTATTTCACGAATATTCAATAATTTAGAAAAAAAATAAATTCTAAGAATAGTCGCTTGTATTGGCTATAAAAATGAGTAAATGAAAAATATTTTCATCGTTCACGAAAATAAATAGATATAAATTGTTGTTGATAATGAAATCTTTTTCATTAATTGACTATTTCAAGCTATATAAATGATTATTTTTAGTAAAATATTTCAAATCATTGATTTTCCATGAAACAAACGGAACCTTTGATTAACAAAATGGTCCATGAAATTCCATCATTTTACCCCTCATGAAAACTTGATTATAGTATAATTGAAGGTCATTATGTTAATTTTGCTACTCTTTCCATTGCTTAGACTCCACATGTTCTAAAATAAATTTCCTAAATTATTTTTATTAAATGATTTGTGCTTGTTTCAATTAAGTGTTGAAGTAAGCATTATGCGTGTTTCAAATGATGGGCATGATCAAGCACCGAACATGGAAGGGGAAATTACCCAATTTTTTTTAAAGTTATTGCACTTGTTCTTGACCTTTCGATTTAGCTATTTAAACCCTAAACCTTTTGACAATATGTCAATTTAGTTATAAATATTTTAATTGTGTCAATTTACTCATAAACATTTAGACGATTTGCAAATTTAGTCATTTCAAATAATTTTAGTTAGAAATTACCGACGTTAAAGTCTAATCAACATTGGTCATCGTATGTGGAACAACTAGTGTTAACTTGAAAAATATTTGCAATTTTTATATTTTGAAAATGTTTTCATAATTTTTATTATTTATTTCTGTTTTTTATATTATTTTTTGTTTTGTTTTCTTCTTTTTTTCCAACCTGAGCTAACCATTTCGCTAGCTAACCCTTACTGGCCATGGAGAGGGCACGGGCTCAGAATTAGGGAAGGTGTGGAGTTGGAAAAAAAGGAAAACAAAAGAAGAAGAGAAGAGAAAAAAGCAAAGAAAAAAAGAAAAAATAATAAATCCAGAAAAATTTAAAAAATAGCAAAAATTATTAACACCGAGTGGATCATGAAGATTTAATACTTTTGGCTCAGATGGATTTGATTGCATTTCTGCCTCAAGGGATCGGCCATAAAGATAGCAGGTTCAAGCTTGGATGGTTGAAGGTCTGGCATCAATTGTTTTAAGGACATTATTCTGGATAGAATTTTCCAGCTTATCATAGCCAATGCCCAAATTTACATTAATATATCATTCTCTATAGTCTAGATGAAGTTTATGATTTTAAGGACAAAATCCCTATTTTAGTCTAAAGGGATCTTTCCACAACTTGTCTCACTGCTGACTAGACTACCACTCCAGCAATTTTTGGTAAAAATGTGTCGGAATGACTAAATTAACAAATCCTAAAAAGTTTAGGATTAAATTGACTAAATCAAAATATTTGGAATTGACTTGGTAAGTATAATAGATTTAAGATTTTTTTTTTTTTGAAAATTTTCTCATTTTTCCAAGAAAATAGATCCTTGCCAACGGATAAGTTGTAGATGGACACATGCGATTCACTTTATGGAAACCTTCACAGTTGTAGATAGACACATGCGATTCACTTTATGGAAACCTTCACAACACAAAATCAATCATTCACTTCATGTGTACGAACGCTTCCAACCTCGCGCTCGGCACCGCAGGTGGGTGAACGCTCTTATGATAACGCCCGGAAAAAGGGTCGCCATCGCGGGACCAATCTCCCCTCGCCTCATCAAACCAAAACTTTCATCAATTCTCGTCACGATGTTGTCCGAGCTTTTCCAAGGATTCAGTCAAACGGCAGGCGAAACCGCAGGCATCATCATTCCCTGCATGAGGCTCTGTCGGACGAGGGCTCCCTTCACGTGTGGACGTGGGGAGACCTCGGTCATCAGTAAATCGATCTTGTCTCTCGGGGAGGGGTGAATTTCTTTTCGTAGGTATCTCGACCTGTCGGACGAATACGTCGCGTCAAATCAAAGAGCTCGGACTCGAAGGAGATGATTGGCGCTCCATATATGTACGTATCAAGACTCCCGTGAGCAATGATTACGTATCGATCGATCTTCTCTCGATTCAAACGAGTTCATCCGAGCCAAGTTTACGCCTTCAAGATACGAATTGTTCACAGAAAAATCTGGTCCTCGAGCGATGAACCTCTCGAACAGCTTTGACCGCGCATTGTTTTTCGATCTTGGCAGGATTATAATAAGACTTCGCATGAATGGCGTGCGGCAATAAATGCCGCTGTACGCAATGTGCGCAGAGAGTAATAAGTCGAACATGTAATTTAAGTCGTGCATGGACAAAAGCTTGTGTTTCATTAAACGAAACTATGAACGATACATTATGGAGAGAAGACACGTAAATGTAAACTCATCCCTTTCCCCCATCCTTGGATTTAGAGCCAGAGTGCACCGGCTTCCTTGAGGAGCGGCACCAGGGTCCCGTTGATGTGGGAGGCCATGACCCGGTCCATGGCGCCGATCAGCTTCCCGCCGATGAACACCACGGGGACGGCCGGGGCGACCCCGTAGCTCCCGAGCAGCAGGGCCAGCGCCTGCTCCATCTCCTTCCCGCTCGGGTCCTGGTCCAGCTCGTGCACCACCGGGCTCACCCCCATCCCGCAGAACAGGCTCTTCACGGCGTGGCACATGCAGCAGCTGCTCACGCTGAACACCACCACCGCGCTCTCCGACGCCAGCCTAGCCACCCGCTCCAGCGGGTCCGACGGGTCGCCCCCCATCCCGGCCACGCCGCGGCCGCCGCCCCTCCTCATGGAGCCGGTCATGTGGTACCCCCAGCTGGACTCTGC
Source organism: Eucalyptus grandis x Eucalyptus urophylla (assembly GCA_028830015.1). Taxonomy (NCBI): domain Eukaryota; kingdom Viridiplantae; phylum Streptophyta; class Magnoliopsida; order Myrtales; family Myrtaceae; genus Eucalyptus; species Eucalyptus grandis x Eucalyptus urophylla. Next base: position 58,025,983 of record CM054200.1, on the reverse strand, counting down.
TTGGTATTGCATCTTTCTCGTGCTGACGAACGAACAGGCTCGACCGGGCTCGAACTCGAGGTCGGGATCGATCGATCGATCAAAGGAAGAGGAAAGGAAGCTGTAGGATCGAACGAGTGAAGCTTTGCTCGAGTGGAGTGTGATGTGTAAAGTGTGAAGTTGAGGATGAAGGGAGTGACGGGGCGTGGCGTATTTATATATAGTTGGGGGAGGGTGGCAAAGCGGTGAATAGGGGATGGAATAGAGGGGATGATGGGATTGGTCTTTGTCTGTAGTTGTCGCGACGCGTGCGTGGGGCGATCTTTTGTGGGGTTATGCTTTCGAAGGATTGTTTGTCTGTTCTCGGGGGAGTCGAGGGTATTGAAGGCGAATTATGCCGTGTGTTTTCTCTCGTCGTTTTTTTTATGCGACGCATTTAAAGCGAAATCGAATCCCTGTTCCCACTCGCTTTTTTAGAGAGAGAAAGAGAGAGAGAGAGAGGTGACATGGCAGGGGGGGTCGAAGGGCGGCGAAAGGGAGGGAGCTTGTCGACTGAAGCGGAAAGAAACAACGGATAACTTCCTTCCTTGTGGTCTGGTCAAGCCGCAGCGTCGTCCATAACTTCGTCCGATGTCGCGGGGCGGCAGCAGGTTTTGGCTGCTGCCCGGTCGAGGATATTCGTCAGTCTTTGCCACTTATGTTTTTTTTTTTTTGAATTGGTCTAGTGATTAAAAGCTTGAATGATAGTTAAGCCTTGTTACCTAAGGATGGAATCTTGCCTGATGCGTGACGCAAAAGTGACACGTAAGAAACACGTCATGAGATTTTTCTCGTTAGGTATCTCGTGAGATTTTTATTATTATACCTTATTTAGTAGTGGGTTAGGTGGAAGTGGAGTCCAAATTTATTACCCAAGTCCGATGCATTCCAAAAGTAGAAAGTGCTTACTAATTTTCTAGGAGAAAAGAGTTTTAATGGCATGGGCGGCTGTGTGAGCTATCGATTGTTTATGCAATTTTTATGAATTGAAATTCCCTTTAATGGGAATAGAGTCGATGTTATTTTCAAAGTCCAATTTCTCTCGTACCAATGTGGAATGCAAAAGTAGACTTTTTCGTGACCTCAATATGAAGATAGAGAAATTCAGAAGAGTTGATTAAGCTACTTCACGAGGGCATTTAGGTATATACCTTAGGAGTCTTAGGATGAAATGATCATCATCATTAGGTTTCTAAATGTAAATTAGTCAGAGAGTTGTTGTCGCTCTCCTATCAATGGCAATGACGAGCCAAATTGAGGTGATATGTATATCTCATCCTAGGGATAGGATTCCCGAGCTAAATTAGGCATGCGTCGGTTGATTATGAAGATGCGATTCGCATCCAATCTTCGGCCTTGGACTTGCTTCTCGGCCAGAAAAGTTTCAGACCGCGACACGAACCTCGATTCTTATGGTTTTTGGATTTGATTCAATAAGCCAACAGAATCAGTGTATAAACCTCAAGCCCAAACGGTGTGCTTACACGGAGCTCGTTCTAAAATCTCACGAGACCCAAAAAAGGAAGATGGAAAAAGTTGAACGAAATCTGAGAATCGAAGGGACATGAGGCACAGGCTTTTTCAGGGCCAAGGTCTGAGGAAAAGTAGACGGCTGTCTCCGTCCTCGATGTCGGATGGTTTTTCTCTTTGCCTTCTTTCCATCCTTTGTTCTTTTTATTTAAGACCAGCAAATATTGATTACAAAAATGGCGATGGCCAACTTATAATACATTTTCTGACCAAAAATGGGTAATTATTAATGAATCGTGATACATTAATTCTAACTTAGTTAGTTAACTATTGAGAAATCAACATTTTCCCTAAAATTTGGTAAAATAAAAACTTACGTTCCTAAAAAGATAAGATAAAAAGATAAAGTATTTTTACCAAATATCTTATTAATTAATTCCTCTTCATTTTTGCCCTTTCAAGTGACTTTCCTGACGTGACCATTACGCGCATGTGATTAGATTGGGATTCTCGACGACGACCGAACAACATCATGCTCGACGGTCTGAGGATTGACCTCCACCTGAAAAGCCTAAATAGCGTGCTTTTCTCATTCTCCCTTTTGCCTGGATTTTACCTGGATCTTCGTCTTTTATTATCCAGATATCAAAAGCCTTTTTCTTTCTTTCGCTTTTTAGGCATTACCGAAGCGGACGACCGTCCAAGTTCAATCCATGCTTAGAACTCAAGATTTAAATCCTCCCAATTTATGGATAAATAAAGCAAAAGAGATCATTGCACCAGGAGTTCAATCACGATTCGTTGCATGAATTTTCTTTTTTAATCATAAATTTGGTCAATACGGTCTTCAAATGAAATATGTATAGTCACACCAAATCTGATGGGAACAATTAAGGGATAGATGCACCGACCGTAATTCACGGAGCTAGATGCAGACATTCAATGACGTCGAGATCGTCTTATGCTTTTTGCCGCCGGGCGAAGCCCTAAAAAGATGTAAGTGCAGACCCATAACACCATTTGACGAAATGCATTGATGGCGGAAGCAAAACGTGCTTCTTCTTTTTTTTTCACGTAATTAGTCCGTTCACTCCATGGGACAAATTAAATTTTGTGGGCTATACCGTGTTTGGTCTGTCTGTAGCAATGTTCCGGTAGGGGCACCATTCGAAGCACGTCTCTTGAGGATAACAACAGACAAAGTTAATCATGTCTTATGATTATCCATCGTTTACTTAAGTATGACCTCACCGGTTTTGTGAGCTGACCTCACTTTTGTTTGTCGACTGATCGACAGTTGATTATTTCTATTAGCTAGAGACGAAAGTCGTTCCTCGAGCCACTCGACATTAAAAACCTTTTGCTTTGGTTTTTCCTTTTTCTTTTTTTTACTGAAAGAGGGAGTCCTTTCAGGAGATCGATATGATGTGAATACATCATAAATCATCTGAAATTTATCATCTTCTTCTTTGGATAATTAAGTTGTTTCTTTTTATTTGTTTTCAGGTGGTGGGTTCGAAAGTGCCAATTTCAAGCCGGTCATGTCCTACCATATCGTATTTAAATTTCTCTGTCAATAAATTCAAGTTGTGTTTTCTTATTGCGTCAATAATCATGATCCCTTCAATCCTAACTAGCGATTAAATTGAGTCAAGTTACTTGAAAGTAGCTCGGGTTCAATTGAATTATCACTTGATATTGGCTCATTCCATTTCAAGTTGGGGCACAAGCCCGAGCTACTCGAAGATGTTCTCGAGTCGAGTAACTCGAGCCTGACAATTCTCAGCTCGATTGGCTCGTGAATCTAATCATGCTCCATTATTATTATTTTTTTTTTAAAAAAGCACTAGTTACTTGAAAAATGGACACGGGCATCATTAATAAGAGCTCGAGCTCGACTCCATTCATGAATTAATTGCGAGTAGAGTTTCGAGCGGCGGGCATGCGAGATGGAGATCGAGATCGAGATGGCTCGGAGTAACACACCCCTAAATTCCGCACGGCATACGTGAAGAAACATCTGTGTCAGTCCATCCCGCTCGACCGAACGGGCTCGACCCGATCGAAATGGGCCCAAAGGGAGCCGCGATTTTCAGGCGCACGCGCCCCCCCTAGTTGGCTACAAATTCCAGCCTAGAATCACAGCTTTGCAGCTTTGCAGCAGCAGCAGCAGCAGCAGCAGGTGATTTATTCGGGAAGAGAAATTGAATGGGGGGGGAGGAGGATTGAGTAATGTCCTCCTAAAGCAGTGACAAGGACATAAATAACAGAGCCCCCGTCGCCCCCCTTCTCTGTGTCCCCCTCTCTCTCTCCAGTTTCCACAGAGGGGGTGGTGCCTTCTTTTTTGGCAGGAGGGCGGCGGCGTGCGTACGCCCGCGCGGCGATAGTCGGCGGAGGTCCTGCTCGGGCTTCGGACAGCGCGCGCGCCCGCCCGCTCGCCGCCCGCAGCCCGATCCCCCGACCAGATAGCTCGAGACCCCTTCCCACGATGTCTGCTTATTTTGCGCCAAACTTTATGTAAAAAGCGGCAGGCTTGTTCGGATCCCACGGAACAGAGCTGGTCGGTGTTGGGCCGTCCAGCGTCGCGTTTCCGCTGCGGCGGGCGCACGACTTGGGGCTCTGACATGCGCTCCCGTTGCCTCGCCTTTGCTTCCCTCATTAATTGCGCCCCTCCTATTTCGATCGGGCTTCGCAGTACTTCGTTGCTGTCGAGCAGGTTCTTTCTGGTCCACGAATCCGCCGTTCGGTTGACAGGGGTGCTTTGTCTTTTTGTCTTTTAACTTTTCTTCTCCCTGGTTTTTATTTTTTTCCCTTTTCTTTTTTTAATTTCTTTCTCAAGATCTACAAGTTGTAAGTTATAAGGTGGAAATAATTTTCACGTCCTTGGTAGTTGGTACGTTGAAAATGATCATTAAACTGAAAATCGTTTAGGATGGACCAAAAAATACACACGTTTAAGGTTAGGGAAACAAATTTCCTAAGTAAAAAAGGTGAAAAAATGAAAATAGTGTTCTTCATCATTAAATTTTCCTAAAAATAAATTGATATGGAGTTTTCAAGTAAATATATCAGTGGTGCTCCGTTAGAATATACAATCTTTTAGCGAATCACTCCCGAACCTAGGTTTGAGGATTGAATGAAGTACTGAAAATTAAACTTTGATATTAATATTAAGCAACCTGTATTGATTTTAACTAAAGTGTGATGAAAGAGCAAGTTTGGCGGAGAAAGATATGTAGTGGAAGTCATAATTCTACCAATTTCATGACTAGAATCTATCAATGCTATTCAAGCTTAGATGCTCTATTTTTGGGAAAGAAAATAAGATCCTTCGCAGTTGCTCTATAGTTACAATCAAAAAGATTTTTATCCTTATTTTCAAGCACTTAAGGTTTCCAACAACAAAACCAAAGAGTTAAAATTTTCGATACTCGATTTTCTATTTAGAATTGAATTGGCAATAATGTATCAATCATTTTAAAATGAAAAATTGCCGAGTAAAATGGACGGGCATAAGTGAGTTTGGGCTTGGTCTTATGACCATTTTTAGGTTTTAATGTTGAGTTGGGCTTGAGATCAGGCCTAGAATTCTATAATTAAGGCTGCCCATATCTAATAAAACTTGACGGATTCCTTGGTAAATGAAATAAAATGAATTTGGGCAAACTAAGCCATTTAAGGTGCACATGACAATACTTCTGTTTTTTTTTTTTTTTTCTATTCTTTTGCTTTCCAAAATGTAAAAAGAATAGAAATTCGTTTAGTAAGGTCAAATAATTTTTTTATTTCTTAGAATAGAAAAGTGATCGACTAATATATCTGGAATAAAAACAAGAAATAGAGAAAAAGTAGTTTCTTGTTCCTAGAAATAATTTCTAGAAATAGGTCATTTTTTTTTCTTTTCTTCTTCTTCCTTGTTGCTCATCGCCACTCGCCCCCCCCATCACCACTGCCCACTGCCATGTGGTGGTAAGAAAGAAGAAGAAAATAAAAAAGATTTACTGTTCTTTTTCTATTTCGAAAATATAAATTTTGTATAATTATCAAACGAGTACTTTTACTTAGAAATTGTTCTAGGGAATAGAAATAGAAAAAAAGCTATTTAAAATAAATTGTTTCTTAAAATAGAAATATTATCAAGTGCATCTTAAGGGAGTCATTTGCCTTTACTATGTTTCGGACTAATCTTGAGGTTGAATAATTCGATTATATTATAGAATTTTCATGTTTGTAAAGACGCGAGATTTTTAGATCCGATGGACGCGAGATTTGGGATGGCCCATTTAAGTTTTAAAGACCCAGTAAATTAAGATTAGTTAGCACAAAGTGCGTCTTTCGTCACCAAGCAATGTAAAGTTATCTTTCTAGCATCGACTTGAGCTATAACAGACGGTAGCCGTTAGGTTACTTTATTTATTCCTTCTAGTAATCGAAATCTCTTCTTATTGTTCGGCCATTTTAAAAAGAGAGAGGGACTTCTTGGCTTGATGTGTTTCTAAAGATCATTAAAGAATGGATCTTCAGCCCCTCAATGATGTCGAATAAGAAAAGTGTAATTTCACCCGTTTATCGTAAACCCTTAAATTTGTTGTGCATCACAACATTTTTCTCTGTAGGAGAATCTGCCCCTCGGTGGATCATAAAACCGCGCCCCTTAACGTGATTTTGGTGTCTTTAAACTTAGGTAAGTTAATGGTCCGCCCGTTACGTCTAGCAAGACTTGATCGTACATCGAGTGGTCCTGCTCACATGGGCTTAAGCCTACTCTTACCATATGCGCCCGAAGACATAATTTGGGCGGGCCTGAGGAGGGCCTTTGGAAAGGCCTGGCCCAATCCTTGCTGGCTTGGTTTAGTATCACCTATTTTAAAAAAACCAGTACATAATATTCTTGCTGGTAAGCAAGTTTGGGTAACAGGTTAGGCTAGAATCGACGCCTTAGTACGGGATTGCACATTGATCACCTCTACTTTGGTAAAGTAGCAAATGTTATTCGCTAATTGAAATCCTGATTACAAAGTCATGAAATGTGATTATGGTTGAGGAACTATTCAATACAGTTTCCCTGTATGAATTTCAACAATGAAAAAAGGGTGCCATTCAATTTTATAAGGCATTGTCTTGTGGTCGCAACACTTCCTAAGTTGAAATAGTTTACAACAACTTTTAGCAACCCATCACGCCCGGTCCCCTCCAAATGTGTGTTACACAACAAAACACAAAACAATTGTAGTTTATCCATCGTAAATACCAAACAAGCATTGAAAAGGACTGTGTTTCCATATACTTGGTTGGAGGGAACTTCCTCCAATCAAACATCTAATTATCGAGTTACAAAATGGATGTTGACCCCGTACATTACTAGGTAACCAAATGAATGTTCTATGTCTCGATCATCCTCATGATACGCATAGTGAATACTTTGAGAATCGAATATTTATTTATTAGTATAGTTGATTACTATCCGAGACACTCATTAACATGACTCTAAGAGAATTATAAGTTATTTATACTTGAATAATTCTACTAGTCCGAGGAATGTTTCTCTTACACGAGATAGGGGAGAATATAACCTAAAGATCAACTGACCTATAAAATTGGCCACGTTTGATTCTACTTGGACGCAAATACTTTTTCAACTCCGCTTGTCCGTCGCCTTCCAATCGTGCACGGGAACGATCCGAATGGTCAAAAGCTGAAAAACATCCCTCTTTAGGAGCCGTCGTATGGGCCTCTGGAGTTGGGCCCACGCCCGGGAGATCTCAGGCGTACTCAATTGGGCTCCCTTATGAAGCTCGCAAAGGGTCGTTCCCTCGGACCAGACACGAAACGACCGGTCGTGCACGTGCTCGTCGTTAGGTATCCATCAGCCGTCACGGCTCTGCGATGGCGCAGTTCGGTTGTCAACATCGCCGGTCGGTCCGGCCCTGAGTCATCAACGTCCGCGATGTCGGATGCGCGAATTGTATACAAGTTGAGAAGCAAATGAATGGAATCTTTTGCTTTGGATGGGGGAGGCCCACAAGAAATTTTAAGTCGAATTGATTTGGACAACAGAAGATACGATGACCAGTTGCATCTTGTTGCCTTCTCTTTTGGTGGGTATGGCTTTGGGGTTCACCAGAACCCAAAAAAGAAAAGAAGAGGAAGCAATTTATGTGTTTGTTTGGATGCATTCGTGACGGCGGAAAGATGTCCTTTAATTTGGGTTTACATTACATGTGGACAAGGTATCAATATGAAGAAAAAGACTTTATATCCTTTCGTATTTGGTGTTTTGTTTCCAAATTTTCCTCATTCTATTCCATTCGAAAAAATTTTAAACTTTTTCTTGCTATTCGTGTCATATATCAATGTGGAACTGGACATAGTATAGTCATCAGAAAGAGGAAAAATCATGGACCCAATGCCAAAAAAATAAATTGAGCACTCAATCAAACATCAAGAAACAAAAGTTCAGAAATTATTTGAAAAAAAAAACATAAATGCAACTGATTTTGAGGAGATTTTTTTTTTGGTCGAAAAGGCAAATATATTAAGTAGAAAAGGAGGTACAACCTGAAATCAGGGCTTCATTACAGATTAAGTCCAACATAGCTAGCGGAGGATGGAGTACCCAGTTAGAAGGAAGGAGGCCACTCTCGTGGGCCTTCGCGGCCCAGTCAGCTAGGGCATTGCATTCCCGTCGACTATGCTGCAGAGAGAGATGAGGAAAACAGAGCAATAGGGATTCGCATTTGGCGAATAGGGCTCGACAGCTCCATGGAGGCAAATGGTTCCGATTGAAGGTGTTGGCAAGGATTTGATTGTCGGTTTGAAGCTGCAAGTAAGAATCAGTTTGCCGTTGATTTATGAGATGCTTTAGTGTGTGTAGAAGAGCTTGAGTTTCTGCTTCGAGAGAGGTTGATGCTGGAACAATGTGTGTAAATCCATCTATCATCTTGCTTGTGTGATCTCGAAAGATACTAGCAATCGCACCTGTATGATTAGGGCTAAGAAAAGCAGCATCCATATTGACCTTAATAGTTCATTGTCTTGGAGGTTGCCATGAATTGGTACGGTTTTGGTGGTGAGGACTGATTGATGGTGCGATCTGCTGTGAGCTGAGGCAAAACTTGGCCATATGCAGAGCTGTGTCAACAAGAAGGCCTGGATGAGTTCGTTGATTGCGAAAGAGGAGCTGGTTTCGAGCCTTCCATATATGCCATAAAAGAGCTGTAGTAATCTCAAAGTCAGGTATATTTCCCTTATGCTCTATAATATATGCAAGCCATTGATCGATGCGGAATGTTGATGAATTGGGAAAAGTAATGTTTACTTTCGGGTTGCTCCAAATAGTTCTAGTTGATGGACAAAGTAGAAATAGGTGTTCAGTGGTTTCAGGAGTACTTTCTGAGCATAGTTTGCAAAAAGGTTCAGGGATAATGTGGTGATGAAACAGATTGTCTCTGGTAGGTAATGCATTATGGCATAGAGACCATAGGAAAGTGCGAATTTTGGGGGCCATTTATGTCTTCCATATATGCTTCCAGATTTTTGTTGGTGTGGTATAAGAAGTGGAGGGTTGTGGATGTACCTTGGGAGAAGCTGATTGAGTAATGAAATGATAACCGCTTTTAACAGAATAGTTTCCATCGTGTGTGGCTATCCAGCATAATTTGTCTTCAGTGTTGGTTGTCCATAGCTGAATGGTTAGAATCTCTTCCACAATTTGAGGTAGAAAAGTTTGATGTAGAAGGGCTACATTCCATGTATTTTGTTTAGGAAGGATATAGTCCGCAACCAGTTTAGGCTCCTCCCTATTCGCTGGTCCACCTAGGATGCCAATGTTCAACCATTTATCTTCTCTAGCATTAATAGAAGATCCATTTCCAATTGACCATTGAAGTACCTTAATAATAGAATCTCGGCCCAGAAGAATACTCTTCCACCCCCAAGAAGGTCGATATCCCTGTTCAGCTTTCCAGAAAAATGTAGATTGGAAGTATAATGCTTTAAATACACTGGTTAATAAAGAGGTATGGTTGTGAAAAATCCGCAAGGCTTGCATTCCCAGTAGGGCTTTATTAAAAGATATGAGATCTCTGAAGCCCATTCCTCCTTTTTCCTTACTAATTGTTAGAAGATCCCAACTTTTCTAGTGAATGGTAGATCTGTTACTGTTGTTTTGCCACCAAAATTGAGCTATTTTCTTTTCAATAGATTTACAAATAGAAACTGGAACTTTAAATATCATCATAGCATACTGAGGTAAAGCTTGAATCACGGATTTCAGAAGGATTTCTTTCCCCCTTTGGAAAGCAGTTCTTTCCATCCCTCCAGCTTAGAATTGACTCTATTTAATATCCAGGCAAACATATCCTTCTTAGAGGATCCCCAATCAGATGGAATGCCAAGGTACTTACTAGTTTTAGCCAACAGAGGGACGCATAATTCATGTGCTAAGTTAGTCTTAAGGGGGTGAGGGCAGAATTTGGAAAGATATAAACCAGACTTGTTCCTATTGATTGCTTGACCTGTAGCTAGGCAATACTGATTTAAAATGCTTGATAAATTCTGACATTCGTTGATAGTTTCATTGAGAAAAAAGATGGCCTCATCAGCAAAGAACAAGTGGGATAAAGTGGGACGTCTTCTATTAAAAGTAATACCTCGTAGATTACCCACATCAATTGCTTGTGAGATGAGGGTGGAGAGAAGATTGACCAAGAGAATAAACAAGTATGGAGAGAGGGGATCTCCTTGTCGGAGTCCCCTAGATGGTTGGAAATAGGATAGTAATTCACCATTGAACCTGACACTAAGAGAAGAAGTAGTTACACATTGCATCAGCCACGTGACCCACCGTTGATGAAATCCCAATATGCAAAGATAAGCTTGTAAAAAGTCTCATTCTACCCTATCAAAAGCTTTATGCATATCCAATTTAAGAATAGCTTGAAAGTGTTTCTTTCGTTGACGGGTCTTCAGCTGATGAATTACCTGTTGAACAAGGAGGACATTGTCTTGAATTTGTCTACTCGAAATAAAAGCACTCCGTTCTTTAGAAATCAGATGTGGCAGCCAAGGCTTCAGTCTATTAACTAACACTTTGGAAATGATCTTATAAATGAAATTTCACAAGCTGATATGGCGGAATTGGTCTAACCTTTTCGAATTGGGTATTTTTGGAATTAGAGAGATGACAGTGCGATTAATTTCTGCTGGCAGTCGGCCTAAGGAGAAAAAGTTGTGAACTGTTGTAAAAACATCTTCCTGTATAATATCTCAGTAGTTGTGGTAGAATAAGCCATTTAAACCATCAGGTCCTGGGGCAAATGTAACACCTAATTGAAAGGTAGCGAGTTTGACTTCTTCTCGGGTAATGTCTGCTGTCAGTGATGTGTTCATTTTTGTTGTGACAATCTGAGGACATTGTGATAGGATAGGTTGGAAATCTCGATGACCACAGGAGGTGTAAAGCCTGTTGAAAAACAAATGAGTGAGATGCTTCAACTGGTCAATATCTCGAATCCACTCGTCATTCTCATTCTTCAATATGCTGATGCGATTCCTTTTCCGTTGTTGAACTGTGGTTGCATAAAAAAAGCGAGTGTTTTTGTCTCCCCATCGCATCCATTTAATACGGGAACGCATTCCCAATATTGTTCTTCCTAAAACCAGCATTTCTGAATCTGATCTTTTAGATCTCGAAACTTATGTGCATCATAATTTCTTGTAGGTTGATTTGTATATTGTTGAAGTTGCTGTTGAAGAAGAGCAATTTGGGTATGGTTCGCAAAAAAGGTAGATCTGCTCCACTTTGTGAGAGCCATTGTTGTCGCTCGAATCTTATGGGATATGGAAGATTCACTGAGAGATAGAGCAAACCAGGCATCCCCTACAACTCGTCGACAATCCACATGCTCAAGCCAGAAAGATTCGATGGCAAACCTTCTTGCTCCCCTCCATGATTTTATATGAGTGGATAAAAGAAGTGGACTGTGGTCTGACCCTATGGTAGGGAAAGCCACAACCTCAGCTTCTGGATATGTTAAGCGCCAGTCAATAATGCATAGGGCTGGGTCAAGTCTTTCTTTCACCAACTCCTGTCCACTTCGATTATTGCTCCAAGTATAGGCGCAGCCTTTAGTCTCTAGGTCCATCAAGGAACAATCTTATAGCAAATCCCGAAATGATTGTAGTCAATAAGGCTAAGCAGGTTTTTTACTCACTTTTTCCCAGTGATACAAAACTTTGTTAAAGTCTCCTAAACACACCTAAGGTTGAGTGTGGGAGTATGAAAGTTGCCTCAATTCAGCCCAAAATAGTTGTCTTTGATGATAAATTGGAGGAGCATGCAAAATAGTAAGACACATAGTAGAAACACTCCTATTATCAGAACAAACAGTGTCAATAAAGTGAGTGGAGTGGGTTATGACATGAAGTGAAATGTGGTCTTGCCAAAAAAGGACCATCCCTCCAGCCATGCCCTGGGGCTTAATCATAAAACGATTACTGTAGTTTAGCCTGTGTTGGATCTGATCAATGACTGGTTGTTGGTTCCGAGTTTCCATCAAAAAAATCATGTCGGGCTTATCATGAGCCACCATGGCTCTAAAAGCACGAATTGCTAGGGAGTTGCCCAATCCCTGACAGTTCCAGCTGAGGATCTTCATTTGGTAGTTGGTGGCTTATTTGGACAAGCCACCACAGCCCCTTCAGAGGCCCTGTCAACCTGGAAAACAGGGGTATCCAACAGAGTGCTTTCATCCAAAGTGTTGAGATGTATAGGACGTTTCTTTGCTTTCTTTAACTTAGTTGTTTTAGCTTGCAAGCGAGGATGAGTAGGTTTTTTTGATGGAGATGCCATAGTGTGAAGTACTTTGACCTTGGATATATGTGCTTGGGCAGGGGAGGTAGTCTTGTCTATCTTGGAAGGAGGTACATCACGAGGACTGTCAGCTGGTGAGCTATGAATATTCTGAGTAGCCTGAGTCGCTGTAGAAAGTGGTTGAGGTTGCATCTGTACAGGGGCAGGAGGGAGTAACAGGAGCCCTGACTGAGGTGTTTCAGGTACACTTTCTTCAATGTCATATGGTTCATGTTGAAAATCATAAAATGTCTGCCAATAGAGACTATGGTCATTATTCAGCGCGTAACCACTGTCCATGATACATTTTGTCCCGCCTATCAAACTGAGTCTCATCATAAGGAATTTCTTTGCAACATGAGGCGTAATGTCCTAAGACACCACAAGATAGCAGAAGTGTGGTAACCGTTCATAACAGAAATCAAGCCGAATATTTTTTCCTTCCACACATATGAGTTTGCCTGGTTTGAGAGGTGTTGTGATAGGAAGGTTGACTTTAACTCTGACATCTCTGGATGTAGGTCCTTCTTTTGCATCAAATCTGACCTCAAGAGGCTGGCCAATATCCTGTGAGATTCGTCGCAGGAACTGCTCGGTGCATCGCTCTAGGGGTAACCCTAAAACTTGTAACCAAAAGGCACAATTTGTGAAGTTATAGTAGTGTAAGGGTGTGTTAGGAACCCAAGGCTTGAGGAGAAGCAAGTAACATGGGCAACATACATCACTTGCGCTCATTGCGTTCTTGAACATTCCTTAAATTTAATAATAATGCCGCAGACTGCACACTCCTCGCCTCCCCACTAATTTAAGGCTGGAATATTGTATAATCTTTCCACGCACAACGCACTCTTCCTGTCCGTTGATTTTTTTTTTCTTTTTTTGTTATAACTTGTCAACGAAAAGTCAACTTAGGAACCAAGGCACTTGATCTGCCCACGTCACTTCCCCAACCATATCTTTTTCTCGGGCCCCTTTTCTTCTGATCTCCTCCACATCTTTTGTCAATGCTTCATTGGATGGAGAATTTGGTACGCCCATCTCGCACGGCAGTCTCCATCTTTTCCCACTTGCTTTTTGAGGTTTTGTATGTGTTTTTCTTTTAAATGGTGGGATTGTCCCCAAAAAATGACAAATTAGACATCATTTTCAAACTTGTACATGAATCGAGCGTATCTTGACGAGATTGTTCCGTGATTATGATCACTTTTCCACACATCTAGTTGAATTTGTGATCCCAACTTCGGTTGAATTCACTAGCAACCTTCCATCAGGGACGAGAGATGTACATAATATTAAAATCAATTTTAGAAGACCTAGGGAAATTTGACCAGCCAACCGCTTGATCAACAACACAAAGATATAAAGTTTACTTAGAGTTAAATGTTGAATCTAAATGAAAGGGGGAGGAGATAAGATATCATGATGTTCGAGTTATTTCCTTCCATATTTGCTCTGCACATCCATTGAAAATATCACTTCTTGCTACATAAGTTAAAAAATCATTTTCCATGTATGCATCCGATGATTCAAAAATTAGAGTTGTAAATTCGACGAGTGAGTATTATTCGCAGGTGAAGTGTTTATTTTTTTTTTCTCTTGCCATTGCTATCACCAGAACGGGCCAAACAATATCCAAGAGACCATCTTTTCCTCGATCCCTCGGGTACGATTGAAGCCAGCCCGCTCCCGCGGTCCCGTTAAATTGCGGGAATATAAGATTCAAGAAGGCATTTATTCTATTATTTGAATTTATGACGCATGCTTACTTTAAGATACATATTTGCGGTTGATTGCTTGGTGAAAGAAAGCGACAACTTACAATCTCAAGCTTCATGTGTGTGCAACGACTAAGGTTAGATGAACGTGTGCAGCCTCTATTTCCCTGACCTTCTCTTTGCATCAAAGCAACATTATCTTTGCCTCGTCGCCACTTTGACTAAATTTGAGCTTTTTTTTTTCTTCACCGCCAGAAAAAGAACGAAGCCTGTGACATCGCAGCTGTTTCTTTCACCCCACGAGCAGATATGTGCGTGTGTATATATATAAGTTGGTAAAAATAACTTTAATAGACGGGATAATGCAAAGGATTACTAATAAAAGAGACTTAACATCAATTGTTCAAAATGAAAGAATCAGACGGTCTTACTGCGCGTCTATGGTTGCTCTTATTGCAAGGAAGATCTACTCAGTGATTTTCATTTCTGGTTTTTGAGAAATTGAGTTGCTCGTTTAGATTTGCTTACGAAACTCCCACTGTGAAGTTTTCTCTCTCTTTTATCTTTCGGGTCAAAACTTCACCTTCAGGTTATGCTCTCCTAATTTTGGAAAATCCCTAGTTGGGTCGCGGCGGAGGGCATTAATTGATCAACATAAATGAGTAAAAGAAGAAATAAAGAGCAAAGTAACTCAGATTCAACGACAAGAATGATTAGGTTTCCTCATTTGCGTTCGAGAATCGTGTCACCTCGCACCGTGGAAAGGATGAAGCAGAGGACCAACTCCCCCATTGACCCAACGCTTCGTAATTACGTGATTCGCGACCTTAGCCGATCTGCCTTTTGAAATTCGATCGCTCTTTCCAAGAAGGAAAAAATGATGACTTTATCGATTTTTCTCTCTCTTCGGGTGGTCAAAGAGAGGGGGGCATGGATGGCAGCAGTAGATTGATAGCTTCGTGCGCCTGCTGTTGCAACGTGCGTGTGTTTCAGCGGGGGTTGTAATTTTGTAAACGAAGCCGAGGACAAAAAAAGGCCGGCGCGTCATCCTTTTTCCACCCTCTTTTTCAGATTTCACAGCAGAAAGTTTCCGTCTTTCCGCTTCTCTCTCTCTCTCTCTCTCTCGGTGCCGCTCTCCTCGTTGTTCTCCAACCTCGGCATCTTCCTTTCCTTCTCCCTCCCTCCTCCTGCTGATCTCTCCTCTACCCGTGATCGGGACGAGAAGCGACGGGCCTCCTCCACGGGCGGGACCCTCTTGGAATTTGGATTGGATTCTTCGGTGCTTGTGTGTGTTTGGGGGGGGGGGGGGGGGATGATTGGTTCAGCTCGAATGAATCTGTGAGCTTCGTGGCGCGGTAAAAGGCAAGTGGGTCTTTCTTGATCGCGAGTTTTGGGACATGGGTTGCTTTCCTTGTTTTGATTCGAGGGAGGAAGAGACGCTCAACCCGGACAAGGGGAGCGACGACCCGAAACACGGCGTCCCGAATGTTTCCTCCAAGATTTCCAGCTTGCCGTCCGGTCAGTTTCGTTTAGTTTTGCATCACTGATGAATTCTTGCCCTTCTTGGTATTTCGCTTCTCGATCCGATCTTTGGTAGGTGAGTTTCACCGAGAGTGTAATCATTGTTGTAGCTTGATTACTAGTAGTCCAATCCGTCGACGAAGTTTCCGGAGAGTAGGTTGGATTTCTTTTGCTGATGTAATAGCTCAGGATGATTTTTGATAGTTCAGGTCCGTCTGATTGATGAAAGGTATCGGTTTCTCTAATTCAAGTGGTTAGCTTGTCGGCAACCTGATTTGCTGACTCTGCAAGTCACTTGTTACTGTTGAGTGGCTTCGGATTGATAGCTGTTCAGCTATACGAGTGATGTATCTGATTTAAACCTTTGAGCTCGTGCCTGCAGAGGGCGATTGTTGTCTCTGTGAACATGGTCATAGATCTCTTTGTTAAATGTTGAGTGGCGTGATTTGAAATTATCCGCATCCGTTTGCTGGTGAATTTTACAGGGGTAGAAAGACTGAGGTCTAGGAGCAATTTGGGGTCGAGAAGGGATCTAATTGGCCCTAAGGATGTACCGGGTGTACATATTGCTGCTCAAACCTTCACCTTCCGTGAACTCGCCGCTGCTACCAAGAACTTTAAGCCGGAATGTTTCTTGGGGGAAGGAGGATTTGGGGGTGTATACAAAGGGAAACTCGAGACCACTGGACAGGTAGATAGATAATGTGCTCATTTTTATCATGTATATGGCATTTGTATGGTTGCGTTTTTAGTAAATTAAAACCTGCATCAGCTAGTTGTCCCTTTCCAGGCTTTAGTTTTCGGTGCATGAACCGACTCTTTTACCCGAGGTTGGGAAGCTACATTTAGCTAGAACTTGTGATATCCTAAAGTGGCCTTTCTAGATCATCTAACACGTAGAAAAGGTTGGAATTCATAGAAAACTATACTGTTAAATTTGAATTCCATTCCAACCTTAGTCGCATTTCTTACTGACTAATCAACAGTCAAAACTATATTTAGCTAGAACTTGTGATATCCTAAAGTGGCCCTTCGAGATCATCTAACATGTAGAAAAGGTAGGAATTCATAGAAAATTATACTGTTAAATTTGATTTCCATTCCAACCTTAGTCGCATTTCTTACCAACTAATCAACAGTCAATTGGAACAATAGTTATTGACCATCCAAAATAAATAAAAAAAGAACTCATTCCTGTAGGTTAGATCCAATTGAACTGTACTTATTGGTGGAGATTACTCTTTACTTAAATGATTTTAACTTCTTCTTCTTCTTCTTCTTCTTTTTTTCTCTATTATTTGAAAAGACCATGGTTGACATTTGAATCAGTCGAATGGTGTATTTTTGAAAATCATGTCAATCCCTCGGCAAGTGAAGCTAACACTTTTTCGTGTGTTTGCCTCCAGTTTAGTGGAACTTTGTTTAGCCCCTTTTTCTTTCGTTGAAAGGCTTTGTTGGCATTCAATTCTTAGGCAAATAAATTTGGAGCTAAAGTATGTTCACAAGCTGTGAACAGTGCAATCAATCCTTACAATTTTTCTGCTGAATCAGAAGAGTCTTGTGTTGGTGCAGCAGATCTTTTGATTGGAAAAACTTGGAGTAATCTTTTTGCGAGTTTGACATGGTTGGCTTTTTCAATGACATCTTAAGAGCTTCAACTTTATCGCATCTGTCTCACAATTGCCACGAATTTTGAAATTGTCAGATTGACATTGTACATAAAATTTCTGCCCAGGATAAATCATGTAACCATATTGAAGATTCGGATGCTGTCAGACAAGTACTGTGTAAACCATATTTTGGCTGGCTGTGGTTCTGTTCCATTAAATTCTCATATCTTGTGGAGCTACTCATGACTTTCTTGTATGTGCTGTTATACATACTTCGTACTTTGACCTTAGTCATTTTTAGGTTGTTGCAGTTAAACAACTGGATAGGAATGGTCTCCAGGGCAACCGTGAATTTCTGGTGGAGGTTCTGATGCTGAGCCTTCTGCATCACCCTAATCTCATGAATCTGATTGGTTACTGTGCTGATGGCGATCAACGGCTTCTTGTCTATGAATTCATGGCCTTTGGATCATTGGAAGATCATCTTTTTGGTAACATTGATTATCCTTAATGAATTTTTTTTTCCCTATAATTCATCTCGGTAATTCAGTATATATTTCTTTGCACTTCCCTAGAACCCTGGCTTGAAGTGGCCTAGCACTGAAAGTGTGAACTTGAATTTTATTGCATTCTAACCAGAAGATATAGATTTGGTACTATAATTTTTATTATGTTGACGTGTGTTCACATTCTGGCTCAATTATGTGAAAATCAGCTCTTTGTAATAAGCAACTGATATTAGCATTATGCTATTGCTACAGATCTTCCACCGGATAAGGAACCGCTAGATTGGAACACCAGAATGACGATAGCAGCTGGTGCAGCCAAAGGTTTAGAGTACCTCCATGACAAAGCAAATCCCCCAGTTATTTATAGAGATTTCAAGTCATCCAATATATTACTGGATGAAAAGTTCCATCCCAAGCTCTCTGATTTTGGTCTCGCGAAGCTTGGTCCTGTTGGAGACAAATCACACGTTTCCACAAGGGTCATGGGCACTTATGGATATTGTGCTCCGGAGTATGCAATGACGGGACAATTAACTGTTAAATCTGACGTTTATAGTTTTGGGGTAGTCTTCTTAGAGCTGATCACGGGACGAAAAGCCATCGACAGCTCCCGTCCGCATGGGGAACAGAACCTTGTGACATGGGTAATTCTAGTTTAACTTATGTCTTGGTTGCTTGACCATGAATTCCATCTTAATTGGACTACTTCTGCTTTGTTAACCTATAAGGCAATGTCTTAGAATAAGTTAGTGAGTATTTAATGTTCTTGAAGAATTTCTTCACGGATGAAAATGAAAACAAGTTTCAAGTTATTCTTCCTTTTAGAAGTACATATAGGTGCTTTTGGAATGGATAGAGTTTTCAGAGTGAAGCGTTCTGTTACTACATAGTTTTAATTGAATAGCAACGTAGCTGAACTCAAAGGAAAACAAAGCGATTGCAAGTTAAAAGTCTCTTTTTGATGCTTTCAGAGCTGGGCTTTATAGAGTAGTTCTGAGAAACGGTAACCACAAAGCAGTTACACAAGCTTGGCTTTGCCTCTATTTTTGAAAACCCTGAAGGGAAGGTCTTTTCCAAACAAATTTTAAGTTGCTTTTTTTGATGTTTTGCCTGTGCAGGCACGTCCACTATTCAATGAGAGGCGAAAATTCTCGAAATTGGTGGATCCAAGTCTGCAAGGGCGTTATCCAATGCGAGGTCTATATCAGGCACTTGCTGTGGCATCCATGTGTATACAAGAGCAGGCGGCTGCACGTCCTCTCATCGGGGACGTGGTGACGGCTCTTTCTTACCTAGCGAACCAAGCGTATGATCCCAACGTAGCTTCTAATTTTGGGAACAAAGGATCCAGCGTTGATGAGAGAGGCAGCAAGATTTTGAGGAATGAGGATGCCGGAGGTTCCGGGCGCAGCAGGTGGGAATTCGAGGGGTCCGAGAAGGACAATTCTCCAAAGGACGGTAAGTTGTTAAATAGGGACTTGAATAGAGAAAGGGCTGTTGCGGAGGCGAAGATGTGGGGAGAGAATTGGCGAGAGAAAAGACGGCAGAGTGCTCAAGGCAGTTTCGATGGATCTAATGGCCGGTTGTGTTGATCGACAATTTCTCGCTTCGTTTCCTCCTTGAGCCTCCCCTTGGCTTGCTTTCTGTGAACTTATACGAAGCAAACGCAGGGCATTCACGTCGTGTTGTGCATATTCCATTTTGTCGAAGGGAAATGAGCGGAGAGACTGGTTGAATTAGGTGGACTTGGTCCCTGCTACTCTAACTCGGCTCTTTTTCGGGTCTAATCTCTCCATTCTCTGTTTATACTTTCTTGAAATTTGGATGAAGAGGGAGTTGGATGTACATCATTGCTAGAACAGCATTATAGATAAGAGAATCCAAAGGAAGAGGGAGATTGTCTGTCTTGTAATGCTTGTGCTGAATCTTGTAAGTCTATTCTGAGCAGGATTTGGCTGCATATTCTAACTCTAGTTTTAACTTTTAAGCAGCATCTGATGTACTGAATTGCCGCGCGGTTGGTAGTGCAACTCCCTTTGGTATCAAATGTTTCTTGCTCCTTTGCTCATCACAGGGACATTGCAAATGATGCAAGTTTTTGAGGTCTCATCCGATTGGAGCTACAAGTCGTTCATTTGATGACTCCCTTCCTGGGCATGAATTTCAACTAAAATCGCTTGCAATATTAGAAGCACCACATGATAAAATGGAACAATAGGTTAGTTCTACCCAACCGCGGCACGAGCATTGTCGACTGGGATGGGTTCAAATAAACTAGTAATTAGCTGGATCTTTAATTAGATAACATAATAATTAAATTTGAATATTCTAGTAATTAACTCGTTTTGATTCGATAACAGAAGAATTTTTACCTTTCGAGATAGTCTTAAGCACTTTTTTCTTAGTTCAATTGTATATGGATTGAGTCGGGGACTTAATGAAGTTTTTTGGGATAATGATATAAACAATCTCTAAACTTTGGTTCAATGTATAGTTTGATACTTGAACTTTTAATTTATTAACGTTGGTTCAATATGCAATATAGTCACTGTTTGGATAGAGACATAATTGATCATGGCTAGGTCAACATTAGTGACTAATCTCTAAGGTTGCTTGACCTCCGTCCGGTCGCCTGGGGTCATACAACCTAGGTGGCCCGCCGTTCTCCTTTATTATTTTCTTTTCTAATTTTAATTTTTTCTTGCAATTAGTATTTTTGCAAGTTGCTTACCAATACTATATGCTTTGCATAAAAATCCTATTTACCGCGAAAAGCTTCATCGCAGCAAAATTCATTTTCTACACTCTACTCATATAAATCGACGGGAACGCCATTTCTCCTTGCGAAACCGCGGGGGGCTGTTCGCGGCGTCTTTCAGGCGAAATCGCGATCTGGGAAGGGAGGATGCAGTTCTTCGGGGGCTCCGACGTCAGCCCGTCGCCGCCGGCGCCGACGGCGGAACGGGGTGTGCCTGTTCTACCGGGAGGACTTCGATTTGCGTTGTCTTAGGAATGTAGATGCTGTTCGCTTGCTTGATGATCTGCTTTGACTTCGATTCTTTTACGTAATTGGTCTTCGATTCCTTTTGAATCCTGTGTGTTCAAGTCAGGCACCATTTGATGGTAATCCGGTTTTTTTAATTTGGTAATATCCCTGTTCTTCCGCGGAATTGCCGTTTATCCTCCCGAATGGTCAGCGAACCTTTGATTGAGAGGACTTTGAAAAAATTCCAAGTCGAGTTCGAGCTCAAAGGAAGAGAAAAATCTAACAGAAGTTGAACTTGCTGCAGAAATTTTAGACTTCATGAAATTTTTGTTTCTTTTGTTTATGTGCACTCCCATGCTCCTCGTGCATGCAAACATACCTCGAAACTCAACTTAACTTAATATTCGAGCAGTCATTTAGTCGAGTTCAAGTAGCTCATGAGTAGGAGGAATTTTGTGTGCCATGAGCTTAAAGTTGCAAAACCTTTCCATAGCCAAGTGCCAAGTATGTCGGAGAAGATACAGGAGAACCGGATGTTCAGCGATTAACTTGCACACTCTCTGTTTTTTCCTCTTGCAGTGCAGACAGAGGAAATCTCGGGGTGCTGCAGTTACCAGGCCAGGGTTGTTCATTTCACAGTTTCCGCACTAACACATACAAACTTAGTTTCATGGAAAGTCCTTCTGGTATAAAGGTTAGATTACCTTATTCTGCAGTGTTTGGAGTATTTTTCTATCTCAGATGAACGTGCTAAAAACTTAAATAATCTTAGCAAATTGGCAAGACCTGTTAAAACTGAGCATTATTAAGGAACCGACACCTTTAGCGATGTATCTAAAGGCACCACACAATTAGAAGGTGTTTGTGCTTCCATTATCGCATAATACAAGTGAGAAATGGTTTGCTCCTGTTGACTCCTTTTTTCTGTGCATTGACTACTTATTATTTATGCTCAACAATGCAAAATGAATTTGTTGAAAATCACATTGCCACATGTTAAGGATTTGGCTTATGCTTCTATTTCAGCAAATACATTAACGTAAATGCGTTCTTGGATCAGATCTTTGCCCATTAGTGTTCTTCTCCTTAGAAGACTCTTACTAACTATCAATCTGTTCTCCTGTATTTTTTCTTTTTTTTCTTTTTCCTGGGCATCTTATTCCTCGTGCCCTTGCAGATAATATTGGTTATGCATCCCAGGACTGGTGATCTACGAGAAGCTTTGAAGTATATATACAGTCTATATGTTGAATATGTGGCTAAAAACCCTCTCTATGATCCAGGAACTCCTATCAGGTGACTGATGAACTTTTGTTGGTTTAAAATGGTCGATTAGATGACGCACGTCAATGTTGATGATCTATTATTGAAATAGTGTTGTATAGGGGACCAAAATAGTCAGATTGTCTGCTAGAAGTATCTGTCTGTTAAAATCCTCAGTGATACTTTTTTGTCATTCTGGATAATAAACCCCGCACTGTCCCAATGCTTTTGATACGGGTCATCAGTTTCAGGACCTAGCTTGCATCTTTTTGATACTAGTACTTCTGTGGATGTATGATTTGGAATTTGGGATAAAGACATTTCGTGGTGACCATTGCTTTTCTTTCTGTGAGTTATATTTGCATAACTGCAGAAGCTGTTATTTTCTCTCCTTACACCTTTTCTTATCCTTTCTGAAGGTGTGACTTTTTCAATACAAATCTTGACCAATATGTAAGGAGAATTTCGTAAAGCATTGGGACAGTGCAGGGTATGGAGAATCTGGATAATTGGTTGGTTGTGATGTGCCGGCTTGGTGTATTATGCGCCTCTCTTTGCTGCCAGTGCTCGTCCAACTCCAATCTTCCTATGATTGTGTATCCGCCCCTTCCTTTTTAAATGGATTAGTCGAGGAATTTTTTTTATGCTCCTCTTTCTTCTATATAAATGATAGTGATTGTTGCTGTGGACATGATGCTGTGCCCTCTCTCTTTTTTCCCATCTTTTACTGCTTTATCACTGAGATGCATTGTTGGAAGGCGTTGATTCTCGTATCTCAATTTAAATTGAGCCTGGATAGGTTTGATTGATTCAAGATGCATAAAATTGCAAGCATCTGCAGTGAACTTTTGATATTGCCTAGTCATGGGTGATCAATATTATGCAGAATTATGTGCTGGGAAAATTCCAAATATAGGCCTAAGGGGTCCTCATTTTTTTCAAATTACAGCAAGAAATGAACCTTTGTTTAAGATAAGGATTTGAAATATTCTCATTTTTTCAAATAAGGGTTGAAGTGAATCTTATTTCAAATAAAAATCTAAAATGACTATTAGTTTCAAAGAAGGGCCTGATTTTGTGGTTGGTCAATGGAATTTTTTTCTTTTTGAATTTTTTCATTCCTTATTTTTTCTTTTCCGTTTTCCTTTTTCTGATTTGTTCTTTCTTCTTTGCTGGTGGCTAGTCTCAATGATAGCTGGCCACCAACAATGCCTGGAGAGGGTTGGCAAGGGTTGCCCTTGCCTTGGGTGAGGTCACCCTTGCTAACCATAGGCGAGGCCCTGGCAAGGGTCGCCTCACTAGAGAATCGCGAGGGACGGCCTCGCCTTGACAACCTTGCCTTGGGTGAGGCCACCCTTGAAAGCCACAAGTGAGGCTACCTTCGCTAGCAACAAGCAAGGCCTGTCCTTGCCAGTGACTAGTCAGGATGGCTGGGCCCTCATCAAAAAGAAAAAAAAAAATGAAAAGAAAATTAAAAAATAAAAATATAAATTAAGATTGTCTTTTGACAAAACTGCCCTTAGTCAATAGAAATATTTTAGCCGGTCAATGATCTTCGAGGATAGACCTTTATTTAAAATTGCCATCGCCACTTTAGGCTTTTGAGACTTATATGGCCATTTAGGCCCTTATTTAACACAAACTCTACCTCAAGCCTTATTTGGAATTTTCCTGCTATTAGCTTTACTATGAAAGTATTTCTTGATCCTTGTGACGCTGTAGTACATATTTTTGGTAGGCCTAGATCGATCATCACCATCATCAATATCATTCATGCTCACTCCTTGTTATCAAATTGATGCATATGGATTCTGATTGGTCTTAGAGGACCTAAAATATTTAATCCTAGTATTTGATATTTGCTTGGGTGACTATGGCTCCTAGAAAAGCAAACCTAGAATGGCAGTCGAGGGCCGCCATCGTCATTCATTTGGCCGAACATAAAAGGCTCTTATGGAGCCTTATACAACAATCAAAGTAGATTGATCCCCACTGGGCTTCGATCACCTTATCGAAAGAAACAAAACTCTAGATATCATATGTCGAGATGTAATTAGAAGTTGCTTTACATTGATAATTTCATCGTCTCTTCCTTTGTGAATGCATTTGAGATGAATTCAATACATTTTTTTTTTGTGGAATTCTAGGCACGTTACTTTAGAGCATGCCACCATCCCCAGCTTCAAACCATAAATACTATTACATGAGGAGAAAATTACTAATTCACTGTTACTGTTTCCCAAATTCAGATAACAGCTTTTTTCTTAACGGTTCCTTTGGGGATCATAAGACAGATGCAATGAATTGGAATGAAAAACCTCAATTTCGGAGGCAAATCTCCCCAAAACAGGAACTTGGATTGCGTTGAAAAAGGGTTACCCCCAATTGTTTTTCCAATAGAAATATTTCCTAATGCTTGATTTAAAATGATCTGCATTCATTTGCTGGTGAAGTATTGCGGGAGCAGAAATACTCCGCATTCATTTGCTGGTGAAATATTAGGAGCCACAAATTACAGAAGCATTGTGGGGTTGAAAAGGGATCTAATTGGCCCTAAGGATGGACTGGGTGCACATTTTGCTGCTCAAACCTTTATCTTCCACGAACTCGACGCTGCTATGAAGAACTTCTAGCCGGAGTGTTAGGTAAAGGATGATCTGGGTGTATATAAAGGGAAGACTCGAGAGCACTCGACAGGTGGATAATGTGCTCTTTTCTGTATGCATCGTGTATGTGGCATCTGATGGCTGTGTTTTTAATAAAAATCAGCATCAGCTAGTTCTCCCTTTCCAGTCTTTAGTTTTTGGTCAATGAACCAACTGTTTGACCTGAAGTCTGAAAGCTAAAGTTAGCTATATGTTACAATTTCTCCTAAGGGCCTTTTCTGGATCAGCTAACATGGAGAGAAGGAATGAATTCATAGAAAAGACTGCGTTTCATGTTTGAATCAGTTTTTTTTTTTTGGGTCAAAAAATCACTTGAACAGTGTATCTTTTAAAAATATGTCCATCCCTCTACAAGTGAAGCTAACACTTTATGTGTAGTTGCCTCCAGTTTAGTGGAACATTTGTTTAGCCCCTTTCTTTTGCTTTCGCTGAAAGGCTTTGTTGGCATTCATTTTTTTCTTTTCAGGCAAATAAATTTGGAGCTAAAGGATATTAACAAACTGTGAACAGTGCAATCAATCTTTAGACTTTTTCTGTCTGATCAGAAGAGTCCAAGTTGGTGCCGCATATCTATTAATTTGAAACACCTGGAGTAGTTTTTCGAATGAGTTTGACATGGTTGGTTTTAATGACATCTGAAGAGCGTCGACTTTATTGTATCTGTCTTAGAATAATAATTTTGAAATCGTCATATTGACATTTTATATAGACATTGTGCCCAGGTTAAGTCATCAACCAAATTCAAGATTCAGATACTATTAGTCATACTATAGTTAGGCTGGCTGCAGTTCTGCTCTATTAAATTCTAATTTCTTTGGTAGCTACTCTTGACTCTCTTGAATATTGCTGTTATACGTAGTTATTACGTTGACCTCAGTCATTTGTAAGCTGCTGCAGTTAAACAACAAGATTGAAATGGTTCACAAGGTAACCATGAATTTCTGGTGGAGGTTCTGATGCTGAGCCTTCTGCATCACCCTAATCTCATAAATCTGATTGGTTACTGTGCTGATGGTGTTCAACAGCTTCTTGTTTATGAATTGATACCCTTGGGATCATTGGAATATCATCTTCGTGGTAAAATCAATTATCCTTAATAAGAGGTCCTTCCTTCTATAGTTTAATCTAGGTAATTTAGCACATATTTGTTTGCACTTCCCTAGAACTCTGCCTTGAAGTGGCCTAGACTGAAAGTGCGAAATTGAACTTTTCTTGCCAGATACCAACAAGATCAAGAATTTGATACTATGATTTCAATTATTTACACGTGTTCACATTCTGGCTGAATTATGCAAAAATTAGCTGTTTGTATTAGGCAACTGATATTAGCATTATGCTATCGGTACACAGCTTCCACTGGATAAGGAGCCGCTAGATTGGAATACCCGAATGATGATGGCGGCCGGTGCAGCTAAAGGTATAGAATACCTGCATAACAAAGCAAATCCCCCGGTTATTTATAGAGATTTCAAGTCATCTAATTTATTGCTGGACGAGAGGTTCCATTCAAAGCTCTCTGATTTTGGTCTTGCGAAGCTTGGTCCCGTTGGAGACAGATCACATGTTTTCACTAGGGTCAGGGGCACTAAAGGATATTGTGCTCCAGAGTACACAATGACGGGACAATTTACCGTCGAATCTGACGTCTCTAAGGGTAACAGAACCGTGTAACAAGGGTGATTCTAGTTTAATTTATGTCTCTTGTTGCATGACCATGAATCCCGTCTCATTTGGACTTCTTCCTTTCAGAAGTATGTTTAGGTGCTTTTGGAATGGAAATAGTTTTGAGGATGCTGGAGGGCCCGGGCTCAGCTTCGCAGTGTCCGGAAAGAACAATTCTCCAGGGGACATGAATAGAGGAAGGGCCATCACCGAGGCGAAAGTGTGAAGAGAGAATTGGCGAGGCAGAACGCTCAAGGCGGTTTCAATGGATCTAATGGCATGTTGTCTTGATCGAGAATTTCCTGCTTCGTTCGCTCCTTGAGCCTCTTCGCTTGCTTTCTGTGAACCATACGAAGCAAAACAGGGCATTCATGTTGTGTCGCACATATTCCATTCTGCCGAACAGAATGAGTGGAGAGATTGTGGTAGAATTAGTAAGAATCGGTCCCCACTGCCTTAACTCGCGCGAGCATCATCGAATATACTAGTAATTAACTTGTTCATTAATCAGAAAACGGAATAATGAATACACTTCTGAGAGATTGTCAGAGCACTTTCTTGTTCATACAATTGTACACCAACCGAACATGGATAGAGAGAGATATCGATAGAGCAAGTAGGATAATCATGGAGAGGAGGATAGGCCGAGGCAACATTCACATTCTTAACTAAAGCCCCGCTCGATGGTAAGTTGGGCTTGAGCCAACTTAACTTGGCTGAGCTGTTGCTCATCCGCTCGGGCTTCGCCGCCGTTGACGGGATGGACTTCAGAGGCTCCTCCTGTGGGGGGGTGAACAACGTGTTGCGGGAGCTTCTCTCTGTTTCTGTAGTATCCGTACAAGACCATCTGAGACAGTCCCAAGACAAAGCCCACGATGTTCGGTATCTGCATATCAAGGTCAAGAATATTCTTTAAGTTTGGCCGCAACTTACGTTAAAACTTGACAAAATATTTTAGTCTGCCCCAAGGCTTAGTATCGATATACTCGATGGTTGCATTCGCATTCATCACATATTCTTCATACGCAACGGTTATAAAGATATTGGATTTATGTATTTATATCGATTGACCATTTGAGAATCTAAGATTTCACATTATTTTTTTTTTCCCAAAGTTATGTACTTAAGTTTTGTTAAATATTCTCGCGTCGGTCCATTTTTCAAATGTAAAGTTTTCGATCCTCCAATAATCATAATAATTTATAACATGTCTCACTCGGTCGATATTATTTAATCTTTTTTTTTTCCAAAAAAAGATATTATGAACTCAATGCAAGAAATGAGATAATGGTATAATATGAAGAAAAAAAAACCGAAAATTATGACCATGATAAGTAATTACAAAAATTCATCCTACCCTGGCAACTTGAAGAGTAAAGTCTAATCACACAGAATGTATACAGATGTCTATGGACATGGGACCCGCATATGCTATTATTAGCTTTTCTTGAAAATTTAATTAGTCTTATTAGCCCATTAATGACATGCCGACGCAACATATTATATATCAAATGCAGCTGAACCCAAAAGTGATGCTGAACAAATATTTGGACATTACGACAGAACATACACTTCAAATACAAATTAAAGCGATCCTTAACAATCGTTAATTTAATTTTTCGAAAATGGGGATCCCTTACCATAATGCACCAGACATTTTGGAAGAAACCGTAGCCGAACCACATGATGGCGCTCAATGTTAGAAAGAACGACAGAGAGAAGGGCATGAACTCCACGCTCTTCGTTCGCACAACTCGTGCCTAAGAAGACCAGAATAGGGAAAAAAAAGGAAGAAGATTAAAATGCATTTTCTGTGGTTAGATATGAGAATTTGGAAAAAGAAATATTGAATTTTTTAAGTGCGCACCACAATGCTTAATGGCGTTGCAAAGACGCTCACGGAAATCGTCATGCAGATCCATCCGAACACTATGGTGCATGCATCACTGTTTGTAATGAAGTGTGTGATGAGAATTAGGAGAGAGAACAATCCCACGTTCATCAGAGCAAAGAGCTTGATTGTGGAGTTCTGCAGTAATCAAAATTATTAAGTTAGATAGAACAAACACAGGGTAGTTAGTATTTTCACTAAACGTTTTCTTTACCAAAAAAAAAATTTTCACTTTACCAAAAAAAAAAAAAAAAAACACAGGATAGTTAGAGATATAGGGGAAAAGAGAGCTTTTAGATGGCAAGGATGGAGAGCGCAAAACCCGTTCGGTTAACCCAGTTAGTCGTAAACTACCATTGGGATTTATTGTGTTCTTAAAATTTCATTTCTTTTCTTGTCGAACGTATTTTCTTTCATTGTATAGATCATGTGAATCGCCAAAGAAAGTTTCCTAGCAAGCCCTTTGGTTCATTGTGATCGGAATATGAGTGTTGCATCGTCTAATGATCAATATGTACCCTGGTAGCTCTCAGTGCATAAGCAATGTAGATGGCAATGTACACCATCTCTATGACGCATTTGAAAGAGTTAATGGTGATGAGAAGGAAGGAGTGTCCTTTGAGGAATGCGTAGTAAAGCCACAACATGGAGCTTAATAGAGCGACCAAATACAGTAGCGATTGGAAAACCTCGGTTGATTTCTCCCTGTACATTTTGTAAAATGTCAGCCTGCAATAGGAGAAAAGAAAAAGAATCGGTAGCTATTGTATCGGGATCAAGTAAAATAATCTTATCTTCATCCTAGTGAAAGAAAAGAACTTCAAAGAAAAAAATGATTACTTACACTGGAGCCAAGAAGACGAAGAACGAGACCATGTTTCTTATCATCAATTGCAGAAGAAAAACACAAACGTTAGATTATTCTGCGCAAGCGCAACGTAGATGAAAATGCTCTTTTTGCTAGGGTTAAAATTAAAGAAGAAGAAAAAAAAAACTTAGTCATTTACTAATCTAAGTGCTGAGCACATAAGGCGTGGTCGAACATAACTCGAACTAAATCATGTTGCATGTCGTTGTATAACCTTTGTATACACATGATATAGCCAAAAGATGAAAAGAATGAATTCCCACGAAATGCAAACCGACTCAAGACAATATAAATCCCACGTTAGTTGCAACAACTTGAAGACGGACCCATAAGTTTACGACAGACGCTAGGGTACCAGCTTCAGCATTTAAAGCTAATTCTAAAAGTGCGCTAGAGTGAAAACAAAAATCGTTGGAGGAAATGGCCAAAAGAGTTGTGAAAAAGTTGGCAAAAGTCCAAGAGACTGAAAAGGTTGCCGAAGGTTTGATTTTGAGCGGGGTTTGTATCATCAAAAGAGAGAAAAACTCCATGTGAAGAGTGGTGTCAAGATTAGTGCAAGGGGAAAAATTTTCTCATTTTCTTTCTGATATTTTTTTGTTGCTTTACGTGTGTTTTGCAACTGATAGAAAGAGAAAGAGTGAGGTTTTGGAAGAAAGAGTTGCCAAATGAAAAGAAGAAGAAAAGAAGAGAATGACCTGCTGTTTTTTTTTTTTTTTTGGTGCTGGAGGAACCGCTACTGGGCCGACAGCCGTTCCCGTAAACCCCCAGGCGTTTTTTTTTTTTTTTGGTGCTGGAGGAACCGCTACTGGGCCGACAGCCGTTCCCGTAAACCCCCAGGCGATGCTAGCAGGGAAACCATCACCCCAACGTCACGCTTAAGTCACCATGTAGTAGCTAGACTGCCTCCCTGCTTCGCAGGGGATTCGAACCTTGGCCTCCACCGGGGAGGTCTAAGACCCTACCATCTATGCCACCTTGGTCGGTGGTAGAGAATGACCTGCTGTTGATCATGCTAAAGATACTAAATACAAACGATTCATCAAGCAGAAAAAATAAATGCATGTAGACCATATGAAGATGGATGGAGGAAAGCGGGATGAAAGGAAATGGCGCAAGCAAGCAGCATTATTGCGAAGAAGAAGAAGCAAATGGAGATGAAGGGCGAACAGCTTCTGGTTTCTTCCTTCTTTACCTAGGATACCGAAAGTGAAGATCCAGGGATGGTGGTGATCAGAGAAGGCCATTTTCCACCTCTAACAGTGAGAAATCCTCTACTCTCTCCAAGGCAAAGACCGAGAAAAGAAAGCAGGGTTTGCAGAGAAACCCTGGCTCTCTCTCTTTCTCTCTCTCTCTCCCTCCCTCTCCTCCGACTCTCTCACTAACTTTCTATTATAATCATGCAAGGGATGGCTCGGGTTTATATATACGTAAACACACACAATGTTGCATCCCACTAAGCACAGGAGAAAAATGCGGGTTGCTGTTAAGAACATAAGAACACAAACTCAAAGAGACTATTGTGCTGTTATGGAGTTAATGAAGGAAGAGAATGAAAGTGCTGCAGAGACTGCTGCTGTTGAAAAAGATCAGAGGAAACGCAGTGCACAAGTCAGGGATGTTGTTAGCCACGTGTCTACACAATGCGATGGAAACCGGTTGATTAGAAAAGCCACATCCACATAGTGAGTCGGTGCTGAAGATCTTAAAAAAACACGTGCCATGTGCTTGACTCAAGAGGAGAAGATTGTTATTTCAGTTTTGGATGTATAACATAATATAATACAGTTTTTCTACTTTCGGTTCTCAAGTTCTGTTTTTCGTAAAATCCTTTCTTTTCCGAGTCTTAATAGAGACTTCTTCTTCTTCCTTGAGTTGAAGTAACAGAAAGAAGAAACAGAGCACACCATTGAAACATGCTCTGTGATGTATAGCATATACCGTGTAAATATAGAGAGAGAAGAAAGTTTCATAATCATTCTTCAGTCTTCATTCATCTTGTTCATCTTCACATGG
Source organism: Eucalyptus grandis x Eucalyptus urophylla (assembly GCA_028830015.1). Lineage (NCBI taxonomy): Eukaryota > Viridiplantae > Streptophyta > Magnoliopsida > Myrtales > Myrtaceae > Eucalyptus > Eucalyptus grandis x Eucalyptus urophylla. Next base: position 57,994,939 of record CM054200.1, on the reverse strand, counting down.
TATCAGAGCATGGTTGATCATCCTTATTGGATAGTTTGCATGAGCATTTGATCGCTCGTGAAATCAAATCGAAGGTGCTGTAGTTGCAGAAGATCGAAGTGGCCTCTGAACTTCACTGATTGTAGCAGATCAAAGTAGCTATTGATCATTCTCGTTTGTTGATTTGGAGATTTCAAAGTGTTTTGCATTTGATTCAGCTCTTCTTTGTTAAGATTTGAGCATTGCTGGTGACACGTACAAAACTTCATCTTGTAAGTTCAATAGGTAATCCTAACTACAATCGCAGAATCATCTTTTTCATCATCATCAAAGCCTTGTGAACACAAAAATGGCAGCAAGAACATAGAAGTATCCCTTTCCAATACATGTTAACATCTCCAATTTTGTCACAATCAAACTTGCTGAAGATAATTTTTTGTTATGGCAAGCACAGTTTCACAGATTTCTTCGAAGTCAAGAACTCTTTGGCTTCATTAGTGGTGAAATTCCATTACCTCCTCGAACATTACAAGTTGAAATTGAAGGCTGTGAAACTGAAGCTATAAATCCAGATTATACAGATTGGACAAGAACTGATCAGCTTGTATCATCATGGATTAGTGGAGCTGTATCCGAAAATATTCTGCGCTTGATCATTGGCTTAGAAACTTCCTACGAGGTATGGCAAACACTTCTCAATCGCTTTACATAGAAATCAGTTGCTGGAGAATTTGAATTGAGAGGAAAACTACAAGCTTGTCAGAAATGAGATCGAGTCCTTTCTATTTATCTCAGAGAGTATAAGTCCATCTGTGATAAGCTAAAAGCGATCGAAAAGCCTATAGATGAGATAGCCAAAATGTTTGGTGTTCTTGAAGGACTAGGCTCTGAATATGAAAACTTTCGAACTACTATCTACTGCTTGAAATCCCAACCAGAATATGATGAAGTGATAGCATAGCTTGAATGATTTAAAACAAGGCTAAAGACCTATTCGATTAACCAATATAAACCCAATCTAGCCTATTTTGGACGAAGAAATTCTAAAACACAGTAGAAAGGGAACTCTGAAAGAGAATATGGTTTCCAGAATTCTGGTTTTGGAGGCCAAAGAGGTAGTAACAGAGGAGGACGTAACTATGGTCGAGGACGTGTGATGAACAATATAGGTCATAGTTATGGCTATTAAGGAAGAAATCAGAACTACAATAAGAACTATAGGCCAAACAACTTGAATTAGGATCAAGAAGATCAACAATTCAGGTAGAGAAATGATTTTTTTAGTCCTGGACAGGGGTTTCGACCATATGCAAGTTATTCACAAAGGTATCAAGACACCAAATCTTATCCAACTTCAACGTTAATGTCTCATAAACACTTGTAGGATGAGAAAATGACAGAAAGTACTTGGTTGGAGTGTCAGATTTGTAAACATCCAAGACATGATGCTCTTCGTTGCTAGTATCGATTCAATAATTCATATCAGGCTGAAGAGATTCAAACAGCATTGGTAGCAGGACATCTAGAGGATCCAAGAGGAAGTGAGTGGTATCCTGATACTGGTGCAATAGCGCACATCAGTGCTGATTCGAGTATTCTTCCTAACTCTACTAAATATACTGGAACTGATACAGTCATGATAGGAAATGGCTCATGTTTGCCTATTGCTTATATTGGTGATACTCAGTTACATACATAAGTCAACACATTACCTTTAAACGATATCTTGATTGTTCTTGAAATCAAGAAGAACCTTCTCTCTGTTTCAAAACTAACATATGACTATCCTTGTTTTTTTTTTTTTTTGATAACATTGGGGTCTATATAAAGGACAACCACACCAACAAAACAGTGATACTCGGAAGGAAAGTTAGAGGGCTTTACTGTGTGGATCCACGAACTACAGTAGCATTCTTCTCTCAAAGACATAAAGTGGTAGCAGCAGATGTGTGGCATCAGAGATTAGCCCACACAAACTTGAAAACAGTGAAGCATCTACATAATCAAAAATTGATCTCTTGTAATGCACAAACTGAAGCCATATGTAGAAGTTGTCAAGTAGCAAAGAGTACAGCTTTACCTTTTCCATTATCAGAATCCACATCTACTATTCCTTTAGAAAAGATACACTGTGACATCTGAGGCCCTGCACTAGTTAGATCTTTTTAGAACTTTAAGTACTATGTCATCTTTGTAGACAATTTCTCTTGTTATAGCTGGATTTATCCAATGAAGCCGAAGTCAGAATTTTATGATATTTTTGTCATATTCCAGAAACTAGTTGAGAAGCAATTTGATCATACAATCAAAATGTTTCATTGTGATGGTGGAGGAGAGTTCACAAGCAACATATTTCAGAATCATTTGCGGAATTGTGGTATAAAGCAAAGTATATCTTGTCCTCATACACCAGAACATAATGGAATATTAGAAAGGAAACATTGCCATATAGTTGAACTGGGTTTAACCATGCTATATCACTCTAGAGTTCCATTGAAATTTTGGGTAGATGTCTTCATAACAACTAACTATATTGTGAACATTCTCCCCACACCAAAGTTACAAATGGACTCTCCCTATAGCAGAATTCATAATCAGTAGCCCAGTTATGAACATCTCAGGATTTTTAGATGTGCTTGTTATCCCTATCTTCGACCTTATGCACAACATAAGTTCAATCCCAGATCTCTTACCTGTATATTTATGGGCTATAGTGAACGACATAAATGGTATCGCTATCTTGTGCCTATTGATGGTCGTATCTATATCAGTCGACATGTGGTATTTGATGAAACCTTCTTTCCCTTCACAAAGAAGTTGACATCAGACTATGATTAGTATACAGTTCTGTATAAACAATGTGCAGAAGAAGTTAACCTTCTTGATTCCACAAGAACAACATCAGTGGACAGTTACTCCAATAGCCATACAACCAACTTCCAACTTCCTCCTCTTTTGGAAGTTGATCACACCAATATATCACATTCTGAAGGTGTGCCACAACTTTCATCTTTCTCACAGCTACAGTTTGACTCTGTTGCTACAGAGCAACAAGATCCTATGTCTACAATTGTCGAACCGGCTGAAATTGTCACTGATCAAGAACAACCAAACTTAACAGATATTCCTTCAGGTACTTCTTCTGCGCATCATATGCAAACTCGACTTAAATCTGGCATCATAAAGCCAAACCCCAAGTATGCATATTTGGCTGAATATAAAGTACCTTTGGAACCAAGATCAGTTAAAACAGCCGTAGCTGATAAAGGATGGTACAAAGCAATGTAGGATGAAATGGATGCTCTGCATGAAAATCAGACCTGGCTATTAGTTCCTAGAACTAACCAAATGAATGTTATAGGCTGTAAATGGGTGTTTAAAACTAAATGGGTGTTTAAAACTAAACTAACACTTGATGGCAGCCTAGATAGATTAAAAGCTCGATTAGTTGCTAAGGGGTTTCATTAAGAAGAAGGAATTGATTTTACTGAAACATTTAGTCGCTGTTATTAAACATGCCACTATTCGGATAGTCCTCTTTGTTGCAATGATGAATAACTGGCCAATACATCAGCTTGATGTTAAAAATGCTTTCCTCCATGGAACATTAAATGAGATAGTGTACATGGAACAGCCACCTGGGTTCATTCATCCTCAACAGTCTCATTGTGTATGTCTTCTCAAGAAGTCTCTCTATGGTCTTTGCCAAGCGCCGCGTGCATGGTTTGATAAATTCAGTAATTTTTTTACTTGAGAATGGTTTCTTCTGTAGCACAACTGATCCTTCTCTCTTTGTGCTCCACACTGGTTTAGACACCGTATTTTTACTACTTTATGTCGATGATATAGTGCTAACTGGAAGCTCAGCTCAGCTACTAACTACCCTGATCAAGTCGCTGAGTCTTCACTTCCACATGAAAGATCTGGGCTATCTTCACTACTTCCTAGGCATTGAAGCCAAATGTAATTCTCATGACTTGTTTCTTTGTCTAACCAAGTATGCTATTGATCTTCCGACTAGAGCTCATATGACAGATTGTAAACCTGTATCAACTCCTCTTCAACTTCGATCAGTTGCCGTGACAGATGATATTGATCTACTTTCTAATCCACTTGAGTATAGAAGTCTCGTGGGTGGTCTTCAATATTTGACAATTACCCGTCCTGATTTTGCTTATGCAATGAACATCCTATGTCAGAAAATGCAACATCCAACAGTTGCAGACTTTCATAGGTTGAAAAGAGTACTTCGATATGTTAAAGGCACAACTCATCTTGGACTTTTTATCCATTCTAATAGCTCCATAGCCCTATACGACTTCTCAGATGCTAATTGGGCTGGGTGTACTGACACCAGACGATCCACCACTGGATACTGCACTTATCTTGGCTCTAATCTTCTCTCATGGTCAGCTAAGAAACAACCCACCGTCTCTCGTTCTTCTACAGAGGCTGAATATCGAGCTCTTGCCTCCACTACTACTGATCTTACTTGGATTAGTTTTGTCTTGCGAGATATTGGTATATTTCTTACGTCCCCAACACTCTTGTTTTGTGATAATAAGTCTACTATCTCACTTACAGCTAATTCCATTCTACATGCTCGTACCAAACATATTGAAGTTGACTTTCACTTTGTTTGGGGGAAAGTCTCCTCAGGATCGCTAAGTGTTCAATATGTTCCAAGTCATCTTTAGCTCGCTGGTATCTTTACAAAGTCTTTATCGTGTTTTGCTCATTCTACTCTTCGCACCAAATTGGGTATGGGATACTTATCCCTTCCCAATTTGAGGGGGGATGTTTAGAACGTAAGAACACAAACTCAGAGAGACTATTGTGTTGTTATGGAGTTAATGAAGGAAGAGAATGAAAGTGCTGCAAAGACTGTTGCTGTTGAAAAAGATCAAAGGAAGCAAAGTGCACAAGTCAGGGACGTTGTTAGCCACGTGTCTACACAATGCGATGGAAACCACTTGATTAGAAAAGCCACATCCACATAGTGAGTCGGTGCTGAAGATCTTAAAAACAACACGTGCCATGTGCTTGACTCAAGAGGAGAAGATTGTTATTTCAGCTTTGGATGTATAACATAATATAATACAATTTTTCTACTTTCGGTTCTCAAGTTTTGTTTTTCGTAAAATCCTTTCTTTTCCGAGTCTTAATAGAGACTTCTTCTTCTTCCTTGAGTTGAAGTAACAGAAAGAAGAAACAGAGCACACCATTGAAACGTGCTCTGTGATGTATAGCATATACCGTGTAAATATAGAGAGAAGAAAGTTTCATAATCATTCTTCAGTCTTCATTTATCTTGTTCATCTTCACAGTTGCTGGGTGTGTATGCGTGCTACACAGAGAGAGAGAGAGAGAGAGAGAGAGAGAGAGAGTAGCACTAGTGGGTAGCGTACCACAAAATCATTCTCTCCTCCACAGCAGCAGCAGCCCCTCCTTCCCTCCTCCTCCTCCTCCTCGCCCCACGTGCCTCCCTCCTCGCGTGCCCATACAGACTCCAAAGCTGTCCCTCGTGTAATGCTTCGTTCACGTGACTTCTCCGAAAATTACACTTTCGTTCCGTGATTTTTTCATTGTCTTTTAGCCCTTTTCTCCTCTCCTCCCCCTTGCATTGAAAAACCCCGAACGAAACTGATGCAGCCCACATTGAAGACCGGCTCTCTCGACCAAGAAGATTGGCCCGCATTAAAGCTCGACGAAACCGAGAAGCCATAACGACATCTTGAGTCCATCCCAGAAGCTTGAAAGACACCTTGGAAGCTCGCGTGACGCTTTTACTAGTTTATAGTTTCCATGCCCTTTACTATATCTCCTATTTTTTTTTGAACAGTATATCTCCTATTTTCAATGCTCCGTTTTTATTTCTCCTAGTTTTCAATACTTTGTCTTTATTTCTCCTAGTTTCAACGTTCTGTTTTTATTTCTTACATGATATAAGCCAATCCCTTGTAGAAGACAGACAGCTTTTGATGAATGAAAGAAAACTTTGCTTGAAGCAAGTATCATGAACCTTGTAGAGTTCATCTCTTTGAAAATCTAGAAGAGTTTTCACTCCGTCCTTGAAGAGTCGGAGCTTTCGAAATCTGCATCCTTGAAGAGTTGCAGTCATCGATCTAGAAGAATCGGTGCCCCTCAACTTCCTTGGAGGCCTAGAAGAGCAACCAACGGAGTCTCTGTCTTTTCCTGTTCTGTTCATTACTTCCAACCCAATTTCGACTATCCTACAGTGATTATTTCAGAAAACCCAAAACAGAGAAATTGTAGATCCAGAAGTCTTTGTTCATTTGGCTTTGGAATCAGGTCAATCCAATTTTTATTGACAAAGATACGACCGTTCTCCTGAGCTCGCGCAGTGCTGAAATTCCTGTTTGTCCTGTTTCCGTGTGCGAGTCACTCTCCCGATCCTACTGTTTGAGAAAGCCTCCCCTAGGCTTGCATCATTTGGTATCAGAGCTTTGGAGGAGAGGACAATGCCTCCAAGACAAGCTAGGCATCGTGGTGGCAGAACTGTTCCCCTCAATGAATTGCACACACTCGCTGAGAATATGCAACAACAGATTGATGAATTGACGCAAGAAGTTCAGCGTTTGAGGGCTAAAGCAAATAATTCTCCACCCCATTCCAGGACTGAAGATTCCCATGGTGACTCTTCCTCTTCGGAGAGTGTTCAATCTATTCACAGTCGGAGGCATGTTCGACATCGTTTACAACATATTCATGAGCCAGATTGGGAAAAGGAAGTCAAGAAAGATGTCCTAGAATTTACAGGTAATGAGTCTCTTGATGAAATTGTTGATTGGCTAACACTTGTGAATGAGGTGTTTGAGCATCGAAATGTTCCGGAGAATTGTCGCGTTGGGATCATTGCTATGCGATTCCGAGGCAAGGCGATTGCTTGGTGGAGACGTGAAAAACAAACTCACCAAGCCGTTGGCAAAGCACCAGTCACTTCGTGGAGAAAGATGGAGGGCAAGATTCAAAAATATTTTCTCCCCAAAGGATATAAGAGAGAGCTCTACCAACGGTACCAAAATCTAACATAAGGTACGTGAATGGTGGACCAATACACCAATGAATTCAATGAGTTGGTGATTCGTAACAATATCCTGGATCCAGAGGATGTGCTTGTGAACAAATACTTGAACGGTCTTCAATTTTACATTCAAGACGCCTTGGAAGTCCTTGACATTTGGGACTTAGGAGATGCACACCAACGGGCACTCAAAATGGAGCGCTCTCATTCTTGGAGACAGCAATCTGCTAGTAAGCCTTCTACTCAACCTCATGTTTTGAAGCAACTTGCTACATCCGAAGTACGTTGCTATTCTTGTGGGGAGTTGGGTCATTGTGCTAGCAATTGTCGAATCAATAAGAATCAACCAGCCGGTAAAGCCTTCTTGGTGGATAATGATTCTGACGAGAATGCTGAGGATCCACTTGAAGAGGAGTTGAAAAATGATGAAGAAGTTGCGGATGATGAACAAATAGTGCATGCTGACACTGGCAAACTTCTTATGGTGAGGAAAAATTTTCCTACTCCTCGAGATGACACTGGAGATAGGTGGCTACGTACCAATATTTTCCATTGTGCTTGCACAATCATGGGAAAGGTATGTCAATTAATTATTGACTCTGGTTGTTGTGAGAATATAATTTCTAAAGTAGCGGCAAACAAGCTGGAGTTGGAATTAAAAGCGCACCCTACGCCTTATAAAATGTTGTGGTTGAAGATAGGTGCTGAGGTAACTGTTTCAAAACGACACCTTGTTAATCTATCCATTGGTTCTGTTTATAGTGACAAAATATTGTGTGATGTTCTGCCAATGGATGCTAGTCACATTATTCTTGGTCGACCATGGCAATTCGATAAGAGGACTATGCATGATGGTTATCGAAATACATATTCTTTTGAATTTGGAGGCAAGAAGATTACGTTGGCACCTAGTAGGGTGGGAGATTCTTCTGATGATGCTAGCAAGAATTCGAGAACGAATTCTTTTAAAGATGGGGAGGATGATGCAGCCCACATTGAAGACCGGCTCTCTTGACCAAGAAGATCGGCCCGCATTAAAGCTTGACGAAACTGAGAAGCCATAACGACATCTTGAGTCCATCTCGGAAGCTTGAAAGACACCTTGGAAGCTCGCGTGACGCTTTTACTAGTTTATAGTTTCCATGCCCTTTACTATATCTCCTATTTTCAATGCTCCGTTTTTATTTCTCCTAGTTTTCAACGCTTTGTCTTTATTTCTCCTATTTTCAATGTTCTATTTTTATTTCTTTGATGATATAAGCCAATCCCTTGTAGAAGATAGACAGCTTTTGATGAATGAAAGAAAACTTTGCTTGAAGCAAGTATTACGAACCTTGTAGAGTTCATCTCCTTGAAAACCTAGAAGAGTTTTCACTCCGTCCTTGAAGAGTCGGAACTTTCGAAATCTGCATCCTTGAAGAGTTGCAGTCATCGATCTAGAAGAATTGGTGCCCCTCAACTTCCTTGGAGGCCTAGAAGAGCAACCAACGGAGTCTCTGTCTTTTCCTGTTCTGTTCGTTACTTCCAACCCAATTTCGACTATCCTACAGCGATTATTTCAGAAAACCCAAAACAGAGAAATTTTAGATCCAGAAGTCTTGTTCATTTGGCTTTGGAATCAGGTCAATCCGATTTGTATTGACAAAGATACGACCGTTCTCTTGAGCTCGCGCAGTGCTGAAATTCCTGTTTGTCCTGTTTCCGTGTGCGAGTCACTCTCCCGATCCTACTGTTTGAGAAAGCCTCCCCTAGGCTTGCATCAGAAACACTCCTTGCTGACTTCCCCCCCCCCCCCCCCCTGCCGCACTCAAAAACTCCGAGCCAAACACGCCTTGCTGGCTCGGCCCTTCAGGCGGAAGAGCTCTAGTGGTTTCAGGCGTGCGCGTTCATGGCATCTCCCCGCTTTGGCTTTTTTGTTCTTGAAGCCTCGTCAAGAGCGCCTTGCGTTTGCGTGAGGCATGTTAGTACAAGAAGGGTGATGACCATGTACAGAACAAAATGATGGGTTCTTTTTGCGCATTTATGTTTTTTGGTTGGGTGATGAATGAGGGTGTTGGGGCTCGCATGCATGGATGGTTGGAACTCGGGAAGTGCTTTCGGGATTCGCAAGGTGGTGGAGGATGGTCAAGATAAGATATTTTCTCATGCAACATTCATTCACCCCCGTGGTTTCTCCTTCTTTTACCATATCGTGCGGTTGCTTGGCGTACGCAAGCGTTGACAACATGAGGATTTTCACAAAAGCGGTGGTTTCGCGAAACGTGAGCTGATGCGCTTGCTTATTGTGTCCTCCTACCAACTCGTGTGAAGCTTCAATATAGTTTTAGACGCAACGACGCGAAAACCTCAGCATTTTTGCGGAATTCCTGAACCGAGTGTCACCCCCAAAAGTAGTCCGGTTTCAATGCGGTTTTTCGGCGATGGAAAAGTTGGTGAGCTATGAAGTGATCGATTGTATGGTATGATACTATTATTGCTTATTCGACTAGTGACTATGGACTAAAAGTTTTCGAGTTCTAGCTTCCCTAATTACGGTGGCTTTTGCTGTGTAAATGGCAAGACTATAGCATGACTTCTGATGGATGCGAACTTCCATTATTGTTTTCAAATAATGTGTGAAAGGTACTCTCGGGAACTTAGGTTACATGTTGAATTTTGGAGGCCCCATGAAGGGTGACGTTTTACATACGGAAACTATTAAATTCCAATGATTAACATTCAATGAGTACAATGTTGGGGTGAATCTAGAACGAGCTGAAGATTGAACACTTGGCAATCGTTTTGTGATTTGATGTAGTTTGCCCCAAAACCATAATTGATATTGAGTGAGTTCTAGTGCACAAATGTTTAAACATAAGCCAATCCCTTGAAGGCTTTCAATCATAGGAAAACCTAGAATAGATGGCCTTGTTTATTGTATCGCCATGATTGGCAAGGAGAGAGGGAGACCTTATTTAGCTATTTAAGGGTGATATTTTTCTTTACGTTGCCCGGAGCACGCATTCCCCGTCAATACCAATGGAATAGGTTGATATCATAAAATGTAACGACATTCCGCGTTAATCACGTAGAAAAATTGATGTCTTTAGTATAATAATATAACCCCACAAGTCTTTTTTTTTTTTTTGGTCAGTAATATAACCCCACAAGTCTAGTAAGAGATATAAAATCACAAAACTTAGGTACAATTTATTTTACAAAATATGTCCTTTTTATAAATATTTTGCAATCTACCACGTGTCTCTGGAGAAGGTACAACACTTTTCAGGGTAGAGGATGCAAGGTACATCCTAAAGTCGAGCATGTGCTCACTGATTCTGAACTTTTGGAAGTCGGAACTTATCGTATGTCTTCCTCTAAAACGCATCCTTAATCGAATCCAGCCACGTTGATTCCTTAAATTCCCCGCATGTGCCCCACCTTTACAGGCTTTTAATTTTCTTTTGGTCGAAAGCTTTACAGGTTTAAAAAAAAAACAAAATCGTGTAATGGTTACCTCCCATGACACGTAGGGCTGGCAATTCATATTCTTGTGTTATGTGTCCGTGTCAACCACCCGTGTCCTTCCATGTCAATAACAAAAATTCTTCACTTTACTTTCAAAGTGTCATGTTATGTCAGTTTCGAATTAAGCCGCGTCACACCAATTTCCGATTTCTTATTGGTAAATTTATGCTGCATCTAAGTCGTTTTCTCTTGTCATGTCATGAATTATCACCTCTAATTATATGTGCCGGCTGAGTTTCACCGGGCCTTTGTACTTTGCTAATTATTGATGATGACTAGGAATGCACCGGTTTAGGAAATCAATGAGAATCTCACCGGGTAATGGAAGGAGAGGGAAATGGCGAAATTTCTGCTTAAATTGGGGAGAGATGTTGACAGTAAGGAAGGGCCCCTTTTGAGTCACAAGACCCTGCAAAAATCAATGAGGGAGGTGGAGTGATTATCCGGGTTGCGTACGAGAAGGGAGATATGATCAAATCGAAACCTTGCCATTCCAAATTATTCAGATCTCATTTCGTGCGTGGCACATAATGCCTTATTGGGCATGTTTATCGTGAATCTGATGGGGGGTTCAAGGGTACTATTCCAGGTATAATTCTTCATCAATCCCTTGACTAAATCTGGTCTGGAGAATCCTTAAAAGACTCTCTCTCTCTCTCTCTCTCTCTCTCTCTCTCTCGTCAACTGATGAAGACGCGTAGGGCTGGTTGCTGATTTCATACCGATTGATATGAAAACGTGAAGCTCCTCTTCTTCAGGTTTTGCTTCTTTTTTTTTTTTTTGGAAAAACTTAGATAACCCCACGTGATAACGTGAGAAATGTGAAATTTTTGAATATTTTAACGGGTTCTTATAAAAAGATACATAAACCGGAGAATTAAAGCAAATACAATAATATATGAATAATCTTGAGAGATAATGAGAATTAAAGGAAATATCCTAATTATCTTTAATATACATCAAAGAAATACCCAAGTTATCTCTAATATCCCCTCAACTCAAGTTGGAGAAAGCAATTGGAGTTTTAAGAATAGATCCAATAAAAGAAGAAAACACCTACTAGTTTGCCGAAGCAATGACGTGGCTATTGTAAAGGCGAGCACCATTCAGGTCGGTTTTGGGCGATTCCCGTATGAACCAGTCCGGTTCCTAATTCCTAAAATTGGAACCAATGTGATTTCAGGATGGAATCAAACTGAACCAAGACTATTGAATACCTTAACTTACTTAACTTATTTCTTCTTTTTAATTCAACAACCCTGAATATGTTATAATAAACCATAAAGTATATATATAATCCCACCAGTTGATGTAGGATCTCACACTTGGGCTTTATTTTTCTATTTTTTTTTTGTTAACTTTTAGTCATCCTAAAACGTGTCCCACATTGAATTTGTGAGGGAAAAGACATGCCGCCTTTTTTATTTTTAAATCATTCAAAGAACAAAAGGTGGACGACTGTGTTTTGTCTCGTTTCTCAAGAACCACGCTGGGTCAAACCAGTCCTTATTGATTTGGTTTTCGTTTCCAAAATTTTGGAATCAAGAGCCATCAAGTTGATTCCCGATTCAAAGCTAAGTCTATCTTGGAATCAATCAACTTGACGTTGTTGTATGTTGTGTAAATTATGCACATCGGCACAGTAATAGGGATATTAGTAGTTATCAAAAAAGATATGAGATATGAGGATGCTTAGGATATGCATTCAATTACAAAAGATTCATAAATTTATTTTACCAAAAAAAAAAGATTCATAAATTTATTGTATAGATGACAATCTAGTCATAAGTTTTTTAATTTGGCCATTTAAGTCCCAAAACTTTTAATGATTGGTCAATATAGTTTTTTCGATCAAATTTTGCGAGCAATGCACCAACAGCGCGAATGTGGACAATTTTTTTGAATTCTAAAAACGAAATTTGGCTTATTTTATTTTATTTTATTTCTTTCTAATTTTCCTGTTTCCCTTTACCAGTTGCTGGGGCCTCAACAAACCTCCACCAACCAGAAGTGAAGGTTGCCCTTGCCGGCCTTTGATGAGGGTAGCCTGGCCAAATTTGGCTAAAGCAACCTTAGCGAATGTAGCCTTTGTCAATCCTCACCAGTGGAAGGGCAACTAGCTAAGGAAATTAGGGAAAAAAGAGAAAGAAAAAACTCAGAATTTTAAAATAATTATCTATATTAGTGGCCAGTTGTTCCATGGAGAACAGTTGGCATTGATTGGACCGTTATATTAGCAATTTCCCTTACAAAATTGGTTGAAATTATTATATTTGTAAATTATCAAAAAGATTATGATTAAATTAGCCAAATGAGAATGATTATGATTGAATTAGTATTCGTATAATAAATTTATGAATATTTTTTTGTAATTATCTCAATTTTATGCTTTCGACATGCTACATTGTGCAATTGTTCTGGTTGCAATAAAAGATATGGAGAGTACTTTAGATCCATCCTAAGCACAAATTATTTGGAAGTGTATATTGTTAAGTGTTTTGAAAAGAAAAATAGAGTTGGATATGATGTAGTTATGTTGTAAAATCGTTATATACTTGGATTTGTCCAAAAAGAAAAATTATATTCCCCCCGAAAAAGGAACAAAGATTATGTGCAAAACTTGAAAATCAATAGTTAAAAAGAGGAACCGTGTGAGTCGAATTATTTAAGAAATGGACTCAAAACGATGTAAGAAGGGCAAGATTGAAGGGCAAGATAAAATGAAGTTTAGAATTTATGAGAGATTTTGGGATTGTTGAAAGGTCCACATTGCTAAACAGTGAATTTTATATACTCTTTATATACATATGCTCTCCCTCTATTTAAAAGTTTAAGATTTTGGTTGAACTTTCTAACGTGATATTAGAGCCAAATGGTATTCCTTTCGCGTGAGCCGCTCATAATCTAGCTTGCACGTAAGATTGAATGTTGAGATATTTTATATCGCTTGACAATAGGCTTTATATGCTCTTTATACATTTGATTTCCCTTCTCTTAATAGTTTAAGTTTTTTTATTGGACTTTTTAACATGGTACCAAAGTCAAGGGATATCCACCCGTTAATCAAATTCAACACACTACTCCTAATCCCACTCGCATGTAGGTTTTAACAATTGATTTTATATGCTTTTGATAGGCAGTTGGTTTACCTCCACTTAATAGTTTAAACTATTAGGTTAAATTTTATAGTATGGTATTGGAGTCAAGTGATATTCCTTTCGCGTGTGTGTTCACCCCATTTATCAAATTCCATCTGCCACTCATAACCTAGCTTGCATGTGAGATGATGTGTCAAAATATCTTACATCATTTGATAGCGGGTCTTATATACTCTTTATTGTTGTCTTACTCCATCTAGTTACTTAAGCATTTGGGTTGAACTTTTTTGACATGGTATTATAGGCAAGTGCTATCCCTTTTGCATTGTGTGTCCACCACATTAGTCAAATTCCACATGCCACTTCTAATTAGGCTTGCACGTGAGAGGAGATGTTGAAATACCTTATATTGCTTGATAACTAGTTTTATATGCTCTTTATAAACACATTGTTTCCCTCCAACTAATGACTTAATTTTGTTTGTTTAACTTTCTAATAGGGATAATATGATTTTTCCTAATTAAGATTTGCAAAAAGTGTCAATTTTATCCTTTTTTAACAATGAAATGTCATGACAAATTCATAAGTTATCACAAACAAAAACATTATACAAAGAATTTTTTCTGCAAAAATTCAATCTGGCTGAAGGTCAATTTAGATTTTCTTTGCAACATCAAGAGAACACGAGCGAATAAATGTCCTCTTTCTAAGATTTTTTCTTGAAAAGCAGCCTTTAATTGTTTTTGACTATCCCTTGTTTTTGCTCTGCGGGCCTTCTTTCAACCCTCTTTTTTTTTTTTTTTAAGAAAAATGTTATTTCATCCAATGTAAACTTCACGTTCACTTGAATAAGCTATTAAAAACAACTTGCATGTGTTAAAAACGTGCATCACAGCATGTTTTGCTAGCTTAGAAGGATGATGCGTACATATATTTAAATTAGTGCACAGGGATAAAAATAGGGATAGTTATCAAAAAATTCTTAAATTTATTATACGTATTTCAATTCAGTTACAAACATGTTAATTTGACAAATTTAATTTTATATATTTTGATAATTTACTAATGTAGTTATTCCAACTAATTTTTACTAATAATTATTTAAGTGGACACCAATCGTCCTAAGTGAAATGAACAATTTTTGCAATTTTTTTATTTATAAATTTTCATTTTTTTAATTTTCTTTCGTATCTTCTATTATTATTATTATTATTATTATTGTAGGCCGGTGAGGGTCGCCGACTGACCCTTGATGACACTAGTCTAATGAGGTTATGACAGATCGAGGTAGCATCTTACAAAACTGTTCCAAAAGTTAGAGTAGTGAAATTTTTCAATCCCAACAGGATCAATCGTATGGGATTCCTCACGAAATCATCACAGATAATGCGCCCAACTTGGACAGTGCCATGATGGACAGAGTTTGTCAACAATTCAAGATCACTCATTGCTTGCCCTTGGGAGACCTAAGACGAACGAAGATGAAACCTTCATTATGACCGATGAGGCTATAGACCGACGAAGGGAAATTAAAAAAAAGTAAAATATAGAAATGAAAAAAGTAAAAAATTCAAAAAAATTAGGGGAAAAAAAATTTCCACGTTAGTGTTGGTTGACATGCCACATCTTACAGCTAGTGTCCATGTTAGCTGTTTTTAGCCAAAATTGACAAATTTCAAATTATGTAAGACGAAATTGGTTAAGTTAAAAGTTTTAAGACTAAATTGGCATATATATATAGTACGTATATATATATATATATATATATATATATATATATATATATATATATATATATATATATATATATATATATATATCCCATCAAGAACATTCTTTGAACTACTTTTGAATTAGGGTCATGATCGTCGGATCCAATAGGTCTCATTCGATGTAAGGCCCCGACGCAACTTAGTTCATATAACACATTCATTGAGTACTTGCTCGTTATAGATGTAACAGTCCAAAGTTAGAAACTTTAATTCAAAAGTTCAAAATTTATAGATGAAGGAAGACTATATGGATACAAATCTTGTTAAAATCCCAAAAATAAAGGACGTGTGACACGTTAATTAACATAGATAATTACTTGAAATCTTAAATTGATGGGAAAAATTAAGGAAGTGATATTGGGAAGGGTTTGCTAGCAACTTCTTCAAAAAGATGTTTAAGAGTTAAGACTGCGTTTTTGCCAAAACTCTAGATTTAGGATCAATGAAACTTTGCCAGCCTCAGCAAATGAGAGAGGCACTTTGTCTTTTTTTTTCACAGCCATATTCATCACTTTTCATTTCCCTGATCGATTTAACTACTTTTGTTATAACTTGTGTTTCTTGTAGTAGTTAGACACACCACCATCAATCCGTTCATATAATCTTTCAATGGAGTCACCCGGGCATGAGTTAATCGCATCTAATCATCCAACTCTTCAATCATCCTTACTAAATTTGTTATGATATACAAAATCAATAAATTAAGCAAATAAAAAGATTACTTAGAAATGCATGAGAATATCTCGAAATCTAATGAATCGATTAAATTCAGACATTTTATTTTGGTGGATAGTGACCTTTAACCAAAAACAACTTATGTATAGTTTGTGGGATCCGAACAAGTGATCTCCACTCTCCAATTCATAAGCTGAGAATCCCACGGCACCTCAACCAACCACGCTAATCATGGAGATTAAAAAGTAACAATTCTTTTTCCCCATTAGAAAGGACAAATTACTAGCAATTAAATTTAAGAATTGACTTTGTGAGGACCCACAAAATTTATTCATCATCTTCATTCGCCTTCTCTACAATCATAATGTTATGTATATCTCAACATTCTCTCAATGCGTAATAAAAAGAAAAAAACTCAAAGTACGAGGTTACATTCCTCCTAAATAACCTGAAGTGAGCATTTGGCACAAGATATATGTCTAACCCAAAAACCCGACCCGAATCCGGCCCAGACATTGCCCGGCCCACGGTCTACTGGGCTCGGCCCAAAAAGAACAGTCCCGACAAACAAAGCGACCCGTTCCTTCTCGAAGCTCCGAGGTGAGCTGAGAAATCCTCGTCTCTTTCCCGATCTTCATCGTCTTCCTCGACCGGAAAATAGAGAAATTCAAGACCCTGGAAATCGTCCGAGCCAGCCCCGGCTCCGCTGTCTTCCACCTCCGCCTCAACCGCCCTTCCTCTCCCTCGACTCCTTCGCCGAGCTCCCCCTCGTCCTCTCCGGCGCCGGCACATCAAGTCGCCGCAGGACGCGGTGACGGCCATCGAGCGGTGCCGCAAGCCGGTGCTCGCCGCCGTCCACGGGGCGTGCGTCGGGGGCGGCGTCGACCTCTCCACCGCGTGCGACGTGAGGTACTGCACGGAGGACGCGCTCTTCTCGGTGAAGGAGGTCGACCTGGCGATCACCGCCGACCTCGGGACGCTGCAGAGGTTGCCGAGGAGGGTAAGTAGTTTCAGATTCTGGTATCTTGGTTTCTCAAAGCGAATAAAGTTATCTTTTTCCTGGAATATAATTCATATGCTGAAATGCCATATGCAGCGTTCACTGATTGCGTTAGTCATCATTGTATAGGACATTGAATTATTCCTATCAGAGTTGTATAGACCGATCCCGGTTTCGTGGTTGAGCATTTCGGTAGGAATTGTAAGTTAGGCTGAGTCTTGGAACTTTTGGTTATTAGAAACATTGTTTGCTGGGTTCGATTTGGATTAGATTGGACACCTTTAGATGTCGAGCACTTACTTGACACTACATAAGAAACGGATTTGAGACCTGTTTGAATGGTTGAAATTAACGATCTTGTAAAGCTGGGTGGGATTAGTATGTGATCGTAATTCAAATGAAAAGATTGTGGCGATAAGGATTAGGCATTGGCAAGATGGTCATGACTCAGATCCCAGGAGCCAAAGGAGGCATTTCTTGGTTTTGCAGCGAAACGAGAGAAACTATGGGAGAACAATTAGTATGGCTTCAAATTATCGAAGTGTGGAAGGTTCCCAATCTTATCTTGGTTTTCCTTTTTCACAATAGACCCCGGCAATGGTGAGCAGGCCGTGCTCTTCATTCTTAGAGTTTGAACCCAGTGGTGCCAAGATAATTGGAGTTATATCGGATACACCAAATCGACTTTGGCTCTTTCGAGGTATCTACTTTTTTTTCTTTTTGGTATAGCAGTCTAATTTAGCAATTTTGAGAATAAGTAAATTGAGATTGAAGTGTATATCTCTCCATTCTCTGTTTATGCTCTTGTTGAAACTTGGGGGAAGAAGACTTATGTGTATATCACTGCTAGGACAGCAATCTAGAATGAGAATAGAGAGAGAGAGAGAGAGAGACTGCTAGGACAGCAATCTAGAATGAGAATAGAGAGAGAGAGAGAGAGAGAGAGAGAGAGAGAGAGAGAGAGATTCTTGTGATGCTTGTGCTGGATCTTGTAAGTTTATTGTGAGCAGGATTCGCCTGCATTTTCAAGTAAAACACTTGCTATATCAGAAGCACCATCTGATAAATGGAACAATAGGTCAGTTCTACCCAACCGCAGTATTCAAGTAAGTTTAGGCAATTAGGCAATTCAGAATGAGCATCATCGAATGTACTAGTAATTAACTTGTTCATTAATCAGAAAACGGAATAATGAATACACTTCTTAGAGATTGCCAGCGCACTTTCTTGTTCATACAATTGTACACCAACCGAACACGGATAGAGAGAGATATCGATGGAGCAAGTAGGATCATCATGGAGAAGAGGATAGACTGACGCAACCTTCACATACTTAAATAAAGCCCCGCTCGATGGTAAGTTGCGCTTGAGCCAACTTAACTTGGCTGATCAGACCCCGGGTCATCACCGGAAACTACCACTTCCACGGCACCCTTTGGTTGTGATAGCTGTGGCTGTTGCTCATCCGCTCGGGCTTCACCGCCTTTGACGGGGTGGACTTCACAGGCTTTTCCTGAGGGGGGGTGAACATCGTGTTGCGGGAGCTCCTCTCTGTTTCTGTAGTATCCGTACAAGACCATCTGAGACAGTCCCAAGACAAAGCCCACGATGTTCGGTATCTGCATGTCAAGGTCAAGGATATTCTTTAAGTTCGGCTGAAACATACGTTAAAACTTGACAAAATATTTTAGTCTGCCCCCAAGGCTTAGCATCGATATACTCGATGACGTGCATTCGCATTCATCACATAATCTTCATCTAAACAGTTATAAAGATATTGGATTTATGTATTTACATCGATTGACCATTTAAGAATCTAAGATTTCATAGCAATTTTTTCCCAAAGTTATGTACTTAAGCTTTGTTAAATACTCTCACGTCGGTCCATTTTTCAAAAGTATAGTTTTCGATCCTCCAATAATTATAATCATTAATAACGTGTCCCACTCGGTCGATATTATTTAAACTTTTGCTTTTTTTTTCCAAAAAAAGATATTATGAACTCAATGCAAGAAAAGAGATATTGGTACAATGTGAAGAAAAAAAACCGAAATTTATTACCATGATAAATAATTACAAAAATTCATCCTACTCTGGCAACTTGAAGAGTAAAGTCTAATCACACAGGATGTATACAGATGTCTATAGACATGGGACCCGCATATGCTCTTATTAGCTTTTCTTGAAAATTTAATTAGTCTTATTAGCCCATTAATGACGTGTCAATGCAACATGCTATAACATGTTATATATCAAATGCAGCCGAACCCAAAAGTGATGCTGAACAAATATTTGGACCTACATTACCCCAATGCACATTACGACAGAACATACACTTCAAATACAAAGTAAAGTGATCCTTAACCTTTTTAAATTAATTTTTTCGAAGATGGGGATCCCTTACCATAATGCACCAGTCCTTTTGGAAGAAACCGTAGCCAAACCACATGATGGCGCTCAACGTTAGAAAGAATGATAGAGAGAAGGGCATGAACTCCACACTATTCGTTTGCACAACTCGTGCCTAAGAAGACCAGAATAGGGGGAAAAAAAAGAGAGAAGATTAAAATGCGTTTTCCGTGGTTAGATATGAGAATTTGGGAAGAGAAAGATTGGATTTTTTAAGTGCGCACCACAATGCTTAACGGCGCTGCAAAGACGCTCACGGAAATTGTCGTGCAGATCCATCCGAACACCGTGGTGCGTGCATCGCCGTTTGGAATGAAGTACGTGATGAGAATTAGGAGAGAGAACAATCCCATGTTCATCAGAGCAAAGAGCTTGATCGTGGAGTTCTGCAGTAATCAAAATCATTAAGTCAGAACAAACACAGGATAGTTAGAGATATAGGGGAAAAAGAGAGCTTTTAGATGGCAAGGATGGATAGCGCAAAACACGTTCAGTTAACCCAGTTAGTTGTAAACTACCACTGGGATTTATTGTGTTCTTAAAATTTTAGTTCTTTTCTTGTCGAACGTATTTTTTTTCCATTGTATAGATCACGTGAATCGCCAAAGAAAGTTTCCTAGTAAGCCCTTTGGTTCATTGTGATCGAAATATGAGCATTGCATCATCTAATGATCAATACGTACCCTGGCAGATCTTAGTGCATAAGCAATGTAGATGGCGATGTACATCATCTCTATGACGCATCCAAAGGAGTTAATGGTGATGAGAAGGAAGGAGTGTCCTTTGAGGAGTGCGTAGTAAAGCCAGAGCATGGAGCTGAATAGAGCGACCAAATATGGTATCGATTGGAAATCCTCGGTCTTTTTGTTCCTATAAATTCTGTAAAATGTCGGGCTGCAACAGGAGAAGAGAAAAAAATCAGGAGTTATTGTATCGGGATCAAATAAAATAATACTATCTTCATCCTAGTGAAAGAAAAGAATTTAAAAGAAAAAAAATGATTACTTACACTGGAGCCAAGAAGACAAAGAACGAGACAATGTTTCCTATCATCGATTGCAGAAGAAAAGCACAAACGTTAGATTATTCTGTGCAAATGCGGTGCAGTTGAAATTGCTCTTTTTGCTAGGGTTAAAATTAAAGAAGAAGAAAAACAACCTCAGTCATTTACTAATCTAAGTGT
This sequence comes from Eucalyptus grandis x Eucalyptus urophylla, assembly GCA_028830015.1. NCBI lineage: Eukaryota > Viridiplantae > Streptophyta > Magnoliopsida > Myrtales > Myrtaceae > Eucalyptus > Eucalyptus grandis x Eucalyptus urophylla. The sequence continues at coordinate 57,974,271 of CM054200.1, read as the reverse complement.
GGAGCACATATAGCATGGTTGAACATAACTCGAACTAAATCATGTTGCATGTCGTTGTATAACCTTTGTATACACAAGATATAGCCAAAAGATGAAAAGAATGAATTCCCACGAAATGCAAACCGACTTGAGACAATATAAATCCCACGTTAGTTGCAACAACTTGAAGACGGACTCATAAGTTTATGACAGATGCTAGTGTACCGGCTTCAGTTTCTAAAAGTGCGCTAGAGTGAAAACAAAAATCGTTGGAGGAAATGGCCAAAAGGGTTGTGAAAAAGTTGGCAAAAGTCCAAGAGACTGAAAAGGTTGCCGGAGGTTTGATTTTGAGTGGGGTTTGTATCATCAAAAGAGAGAAAAACTCCATGTGAAGAGTGGTGTCAAGATTAGTGCAAGGGGAAAATTTTTCTCATTTTCTTTCTGATTTTTTTTGTTGCTTTACGTGTGTTTTGAAACTGATAGAAAGAGAAATAGTGAGGTTTTGGAAGAAAGAGTTGCCAAACGAAAAGAAGAAGAAAAGAAGAGAATGACCTGCTGTTAATCATGCTAAAGATACTAAATACGAACGATTCATCAAGCGGAAAATATAAATGCATGTAGACCATATGAAGATGGATGGAGGAAAGCGGGATGAAAGGAAATGGCGCAAGCAAGCAGCATTATTGCGAAGAAGAAGCAAATGGAGATGAAGGGCGAACAGCTTCTGGTTTCTTCCTTCTTTACCTAGGATACCGAAAGTGAAGGTCCAGAGATGGTGGTGATCAAAGAAGGCCATTTTCCACCTCCGACTGTAAGAAATCCTCTACTCTCTCCAAGGCAAAGACCGAGAAAAGAAAGCAGGGTTTGCAGAGAAACCCTGGCTCTCTCTCTTTCTCTCTCTCTCTTCCTCCCTCTCCTCCGACTCTCTCACTAACTTTCTATGAAAATCATGCAAGGGATGGCTCGGGTTTATATATACGTAAACACACACAATGTTGCATCCCACTAAGCACAGGAGAAAAATGGGGGTTGCCGTGTGTGTATGTGCGCTACAGAGAGAGAGAGAGAGAGAGAGAGAGAGAATATGCGTATTAAATTCATAGTGCTCGCATGACAAGTAGAGCACTAGTAGGTAGCGTACCACAAAATCATTCTCTCCTCCTCAGCAGCACCAGCCCCTCCTTCCCTCCTCCTCGTCGCCCCACGTGCCTCTCTCCTCGCGTGCCCGTACAGAATCCTCCGCCACGATGTCGGGGTCGAAAGTCGTGCGGACGCGACAGGCCGTACCTCCCCTCTGGGGCGGCGCGGGGGCGGCGGCGGCACGCGCCCCCGGGCGAGAGTGGTGATTGGTGCGCGAAGCATTGTTACGTTACTCCCCCACCGCAAAGCTGTCCCCCGCGTAATGCTTCGTTCACGTGACTTCCGAAAATTACACTTTCGTTCCGTGGTTTTTTCAATGTCTTTTAGCCGTTTTTTCATTCGCAAGGTGGTGGAGGAGGGTCGAGATAAGATATTTTCTCATGCAACATTCATTCACCCCCGTGGTTTCTCCTTCTTTTACCATATCGTGCGTTTGCTTGGCGTACGCATCGCGTTGACAACATGAGGATTTTCACAAAAGCCGTGATTTCGCGAAACGTGAGCTGATGCGCTTGCTTATGGTGTCCTCCTACCAAATCATGTGAAGCTTCAATATAGTTCCGGATGGGACGACGCGAAAACCTCGGCATTTTTGCAGAATTCCCGAACCAAGTGTCACCCCCAAAAGTAGTCCGGATTCAATGCGGTTTTTCATCTATGGAAAAGTTGGTGAGCTGTGAAGTGATCGATCGTATGGTACGATACTATTATTACTTATTGGACTAGTGACTATGGACTAAAAGTTTTCGAGTTCTAGCTTCCCTAATTACGGTGGCTTTTGCTGTGTAAATGGCAAGACTATAGCATGACTTCTTATGGATGCGAACTTCCATTATTGTTTGCAAATAAAGTGTGAAAGGAACTCTCGAGAACTTAGGTTACGTGTCGAATTTTGGAGGCCCCCTGAAGGGTGACGTTTTACTAACGAAAATTATTAAATTCCAATGATTAACATTCAATGAGAACATGGTACAATATTGGGGTGGATCCGGAACGAGCAGAAGATTGAAAACCTGGAAATAGTTTTGTGATTTGATGTAGTTTGCTCCAAAACCATAATTGATATCGAGTGAGTTCTAGCGCACAAATGTGTAAACGTAACCCAATCCCTTGACGGCTTTCAATCATAGGAAAACCTAGAATAGGTGGCCTTGCTCATCGTATCGCCATGATTGGCAAGGAGAGAGTGAGACCCCATTTAGCTATTTAAGGGTGATATGTTTCTTTATGTTACCCGATGGAGAACGCATGTCCCTATCAATACTAATAGAATAGGTTGATATCATAAAATGTGATGACGCTGCATGTTAGTCGCATAGAAAAATTGATGTCTTTTTTTTTTTTTTTTTTTTTTTTGGTGCTGGAGGAACTGCTATGGCCGACAGCCGTCACGTAAACCTCCAAATGTTGCTAGCGGGGAAACTACCACCCCGGCGCTACACGTCAATCACCTAATAGCCTGCCAACTCCCTTACGTTGCAAGGGCTTCGAACTCCTAACATTCCCTCAAATGACTGAAGCCTACTTAGCGGAGCCATCACGGCCGGTGGTGAAAAATTGATGTCTTTAGTATAATAATAAAACCCCGAAAGTCTAGTTCACAAATAATGTATTTTTTAAAAATATCTTGCAATCCATCAGGTGTCCTTGTAGAAGGTACAACACCTTTCAGGGTAGAGGGTGCAAGGTACATCCTAAAGTCGAGCATGTGCTCACTCATTCTGAACTTTTGAAAGTCGGAACTTATCGAATGTCTTCCTCTAAAACGCATCCTGAATCGAATCCAGCCATGTTGATTCCTTAAATTTCCCCGCATGTGCCCCACCTTTACAGGCTTTTTTTTTCTTTTGGTCTAAAGCTTTATAGGTTTAAAAACAACAAAATCGTGTAATGGTTACCTCCCATGACACGTAGGGCTAGCAATTCATATTCTTGTGTTATGTGTGTAATATATGGGCTCTTTAATAAAATAAAAGGAAAAGAAAGGATTTGAAAAGTCAAAAAAGGGAGGCTGAAGGAAAGTGGGAGAAGCTTCGGCTGAGTTTAAAAAGAGAGAAAGAGGGAGAGAAAGAGAAGAGCACGGGCAGAAACAGGGGAAGACGCAAAACAGTGGAGAAGAGAGAAAGAAGAGAAAGGAAAAAGGGAAAAAGGGGAAAATTTTGGCGCGCTCATGACCTGGATGTCTCATCAAGCCGACTCAAGTGTGTTTTGCAAGGCCGTTAAGAATTTGAAGCCTTTAATCACTTGCTTGAAGCAATTGCCGCAATTAGGGCTCGAAATTCGGATTTCTTGGATATTTGTGTGGCGAAGCCCAATTTTTGAGTCGTTAAGCTGTAAATTTTTTTAGAAATGGTACTTTGGGATGTTGTGAAGTTATAGCATCTTCCGGATCGTGATTTGAGCTTGCGGTTTGTTCGGAACGGAATTTTGAAGTTGGAGGCGCAATCTGATACTGTAGCGAACAGTGGCTTCGAGTCTCTATTTTTGTTATTTCCGGTGCTGTTTTGGGGTGGCTGAGTTGGGGTTGTTGTTGTATGTTAAGAGAGCTTTCTAATGACTATAAGACGGCTTGAAACGGAATTTTGTGGAGGAAGTTATGGCGTGACGAAGTGGGCGCATGGGCCGCGCGTAGCTGAAAATGATGGGTTTGTAGTAAATTGTGAGCTTTTGGGGGCGCGTAGGTGTCGTTTATCGACTAATAGGCTTAGTATAGACAAGTTGTTATAAGAATACATTTTTACTCGGCTTTTGGATATTTTTCCCGTTAATTGTTAGGAATCCGAATGCGTCGGTTCGTGTGAGCGTCGTAGTTGATTTTTGGCTTTTCCCAGGTGAGTGACACTATTTCTTCTTTGTATTTTAAACTCATGTTTTGAGAAACATGGTGGATTAAATACTCTATGAGTTGATAAAAAGCATGTTTTGTTGCATAAAACAGGATCGAGCTATTACTGACATTTTTATTGTTCGAAAGGAATTATATTTTGACATTGATTTGAATGGTTGTGTGAAAAAAGGGATTTGTGAAAATCTTTGTGAAAGAATCTTGAAATGTTGTAGAAAATGCTTTGATATTTATATATATCAAAATTTGGAGTTGTGATATGATTCTCTTTCTGATATTGAATTACTGGATATTGTAATTGGTGATTGGTGCTCAATGTCGCTGTGGACCCTGAGGGGTGTGGGTATGTGCATACTATTCTAGGATATCCTTGTGGGCCGAGCCACCGGCTAATAATATGTGGAGACCTTGCCAAGGGGGGAATCTTGGTCGTCTTGTCACGGGCGTTACACGTGACCATGGTTAGATATTTGAGCATGAATTGGTCAATGGAGTGAACCATTGACGTATGATTTGAGTTTGGTCGATGGAGTGGACCATCATTACGAGTTGATGAGATTAATCAATGGAATAGACCATTGATGCATGTTTTACGAGATTGACTAATGGACTCGACCATTGGTGCTTTCAATATTTGAATTATGATTTGGTATTATGAAAAAGTGAGTTATGTTTGTGTTTTAAAATGTGCATAGTGATTTCTCGATCTGTTTAGAAGAAATGTGTTACTCACTGAGCCGTGGTAGCTCACTCCTCTCATCTACTTGTTTTTCAGGTTTTTTAGCGAGTCGCGAGTAGGCGTGAGTGTTCGTTCGGGGAGGATTGTTTTGGTGGAAATTTTGGGTATGGCTTATGCATAGTTCATAAGTTTATAAGTTAGTCTTTGTAGAAGGTTTATGATTTGATGTTTGTGGATTATAGATATACTCTGATATTGTAACCAAGTGCCCCTTTTTGTCAAATATATATATGTAGATGTATATATGTTGATATCGGGTTGAATTTTGGTTACGTTGAGGCTACGTCCTTTGGAAAAAGGACGGCCGTGTCATGCCCCTTCTTCTAGAGAATCGGGGTGTGACAATGTGTCCGTGTCAACCACTCATGTCCTTCCATGTCAATAAGAAAAATTCTTCAATTTACTTTTAAAGTGTCATGTTATGTCGGTTTCAAGTTAAGCCGCATCACGCCAAATTCTGATTTCTTATTGATAAATTTATGTTGCATCTAAGTCGTTTTCGTGTCATGTCAGGAATTGTCATCTCTAATTATATGTGCCGGCTAATTTTAACCGGATCTCTGTACTTTGCTAATTATTGACGATGACTAGGAATGCACCTGTTTAGGAAATCAATGAGAATCTCACCAGGTAATGGAAGGAGAGGGAAATGGCGAAATTTCTGCTTAAATTAGGGAGAGATGTTGACAGTAAGGAAGGGCCCCTTTTGAGTCACAAGACCTTGCAAAAATCAATGAGGAAGGTGGAGTGATTATCTAGGTTGCGTACGAGAAGGGAGATATGATCAAATCGAAACCTGGCCATTCCGATCACTAAAACTTAATCCTACATGACATGCATATAATTTTTTTATATTTTTTTTATGAAAATTCGTAATTAAAATCACTAAAAATAAAAATCTAACTAAAGTGAAAACTAAAGTGAAATGTTATCTATTCTAAATGCCTTCTAAACATCAATCCTAATCTACATGGAATGCAAAATGCAATTTTTTGTATTTTTGGGATAAATAAAGCGATTAAAAGATAAGCACCAAATCATTCACGATTACCAAAGATATTATCCATCGTTCAAATTTGGAAACGATATCCAATCGAACTTGATTATTTTGCTAATAAAATCGATAAATTGATCTTAAGCCTTAAAGATCAAAATATCAATTTCATTCCCGTATGATAAATTATTCCATCTAAAGCCTTATAGATATAATAAAAAATCGGAGTACGGTTATGGATTATGCAAATAAATCCTAATCGGGTAACGTGTCTATCTTTTAGATATGCACATCAGATATTTGAAAAACATATATTAGGCATTAAAATATCCAACTCAATTTTAGATAAGATAATCACTTAATTTCGCAAATAAGATTGCTAAATTTGAACCGAACGGAACCGCTCAACGAGTGAGCTGGTAGTGTGTGGTGGTGCTTGGTGGCGTCAACGGTGATGATTCATGGATGATCAGCGAGATCACGTAGGGACTCGCGGCTCGGGAGTCTCGGATTGGTTCGTCGGTGATTAATAACCTGCAAAACAGAGGAACAACTCCACAACCTGGCAAAAGATCGACAACTGCAATGACAGATCGACGCGCGATGGAACCTGCGGTGGTGATAGCTTTTCGACAAGGAAGCGTTGACTATTTATTTTCCAAAATTTGTACGACGCCACGGACCAAACTCTTCACGTTATCCTCGCCCAAGAAATATCCCTTTGCTTGCATGAAATAAACTCATAAAAATCCACACGTCAGTCTCACTTTTGACAACACCCAGAAGAAGACAAAATCCCCTCTTTTGCTTATTTCACCAAAATTTCAACAACCTTTTTGACCGTGGACTCTAGGTTTGGTGGGACTGGCTTGGTGATTCTCGCCCGTGGGTGTGCTCGGCGTCACTCACCTGCAAAAAAAAAAGGAACAATTCTGCTGCTTGGTGAAGAACAGCGATGGCGGTAATAGAATGTCATCGTGGTGCAGCCTCTGAGCAATAGGTGGATTGGTGACACAATTGGGTCGTCGAGTTGCATCGTCGACGCAAGGGTCACGCAGCCGAGGATGTTCGGCCATGAGGCTCCTCTCTCTCTTCTCAACGTGTTTTCTCTCAATATGCTTTGAGATTCTTGATTTGCCGACCCTCACCGTGGAGAACGTGAGTTCTCTCTCTCTCTTTTTTTTTTTTTTTGGTGGCCATGTGTTTCTATTGTGTGGCTCCCCCGAAACCCTACACCAACAATCTATTTATAGGCCACCAATTAGGGTTTTAATTTTTCCAAATTGATATTCATGAAGTTTCTTTTTCCAAACGTAATATTCGTTTTGCCGAACGCAATATTTGCTTTTCCACTTGTCCTATCCAAAAAAATTAATCATATCCCGGAAAATTTCAAATTCCTATTTTTACGAGACAATCTTTGATCATTAAAAAAACGGGCTTGTGCCAATTTGCTCGCTTCGTGTGCTTAGCCCAACTCATCAAATTAAATTTATGAATCATCAACTCGAACCTATCTGTCACTGGCCCAATGTAAATGCAAATTAAAAATAAATGCACCTAAAACTATATGTTATGCAATTAATATTTTTTTTCAGGGATAAAATTAACCCCTAATTTTATGTAATAAATAAATGAGCGGATTGCCAAAATTTAGGTGTCAACAGCTGCCCCTCTTTGAAGGTGAGCTCATAGAGGTTGCATTCAAAGACAAATTGGAACCTAAATTTTGATCATGCACATGCACATAATGATTTTTTTTTTGTTTGGAAAATGAATCCCGATTTTATGATGCATGGAAATGCTAATGCAAATGCATGATGTGAAAGAAATGAACGTACCTGTTGGAGATATGCACAAATCAAGCTGAAGATTGTAATCAATCAATCCAAGATTATAGAGGATTGTGATTATTTAATTATGTCAATTTGTGATTGGATTTGATTTGATAAATATTCTTTTTCTTTAGTTAGACATTTAATGTACTATTAATAGGACATCATTCAATGTAAATCAGATATACTGAAATAAAAAGAAAACCTTGAGTCTTCTCTCGTGCTTGGCCTATTTCTCCATTTCTGACATGGTATCGAGCCATACTTTTCAACCTAGCTTCCGCCAAACTCTCCGAATTGCCTCTGTTCCTTTCTTCAAATCAGTTTCTACAAAGAAGCAGAGGAATTCATCATGGCCAAGAATACTCAAGGAGAAATCTCAGTTGAGGAAAGTCCAAACTCACCTCAAAGCAAGAATCCAGTCTTAGTCGACCCCTCTGAAGATGATCACTCGACGGTTCAACATACTACCAACCCGACACTTGCTCCAGCCAATGTTTTCGGCCCAACTCAGTGGCCATCAGTCCCGTGGTTTCCCTTTCAGGATCCGTGGGGAATTGGACCAGCTCAGTCGTGGGTTCCATACGAAACATCTGGAGAAGGATTCTCGAGCACCGGAACAGGCTCGAAGGGCACAGGTCCGAGATCCGAAGCACCTTTGACGGGTCCGGGAGGGAATCCCTACTCGAATGCAGGACCCAGCTACCCAAATGCAGGACCTGGATACCTGCCGTTCATCTTTCCAGCCAGTGGCGGACGGCCGGAACCAGGCGACCCGTTCTACACGTCGCCGGGCGACGGACCCGAGCTACAGCTCATTTCCTTGCAGCTTATTGGACTTGAAAACTACACTCCCTGGGCTCGAGATCTTCGGCGGGCACTGGTGACCAAGGAGAAAGAAGGCTTCATAGATGGCAGCGTACCTTTCCCGACCGACGAACGCTCACAGCGGCACTGGCGCAGGTGCAATCAACTAGTGCGGACGTGGATCGGCAACTGTTTGGCTCCTGAGGTGGCCGCCGGGCTTCCACCAACTGAAGACTCGAAGGCAATTTGGGAGGCGATTCGAGAGAAGACTCAAGGTTTTCTTTTTATTTCAGTATATCTAATTTACATTGAATGATGTCCTATTAATAGTACATTAAATGTCTAACTAAAGAAAAAGAATATTTATCAAATCAAATCCAATCACAGATTGACATAATTAAATAATCACAATCCTCTGTAATCTTGGATTGATTGATTACAATCTTTAGCTTGATTTGGGCATATCTCCAACACTCCCCCTCAAGCTGACGGCTGGTATATGTCCAAGATGCCAAGCTTGCTTAGTAGATATGCATATTGTCTTTGACATAATGGTTTGGTAAAGATATCAGTAGGCTGTTCCGTAGTTCCAATTCCATTTGTCTTGATTACCCCTTCTTGGATTTTGTCTCGAGTATAATGACAGTCAAGCTTGATCGGGCCAAGCTTTTCTCGCTCACCCAAGCCGTATCTGACCTGAAACAAGGAAATCAGACTGTCACAACATGTTTCAATCAGCTCTTCGCCCTCTGGAACGAACTCGAGGCTGCCGAGGAGAGACTCGAGGGACCGGAGGAAACCCTAAATCAATATAGGGCTATTCGAGACAGAGAAGAATCGACTCGATTTTTACTGATTTTAAATGAAAGTTACTCACATTTCAGGTCCCAAGTGCTCGCAATGGAGCCGCCACCATCGTCCGGCGGATCTACCAGTTGGCGGTTCAAGAAGAAAGCCAGAGGATGGCGGCGACTGGACTCGTGCGAACCGGAGAAGGAGCGGCGTTCGCGGCTCTCGGATCTGGCTTGTCGATGGCCGGGAACCCCTCACTGGCGTTCGCCGTTCCCGGATCTGGCCTCACTCTGGCTGGCAGCTCCTCGTACGCCCTCTCTCCGGCGGATCAGCCTCTCGGGTTCCATGGAGAAGCTCTCTATCGCACGAATGAGAGGAATAAGGAGGGAGGAAACCCTAATTTTAGGGTGGACAGTTCAGATCAACTCTTCAGATCTGACGGTCATTATTCGGCTAGTGTCCTAGCTGAATCCAACGGCTCCGGTTCCTTTAGGGGATCCTACGGTTCCAGAAATTCCACACTAAAGGAAAATATTAGAGGAAAAGGCAAATTATATTGCAGCTATTGCAAACGACCTCATCACATGGTGGAAACCTGTTGGAAATTACATGGTAAACCCGGAGATAAAGGAAAGAAGGAATCTTCAATTAATCAAGTCGCTGGGCACAATGTCAACTAGTCAATTACACAAAATCAGTATAAGGAAATAATGAAGGCTCTGAAACAGCTGGAAATTTCCGAAAAAAGAGCAGGCTTCTCAGGTATCTCATTTTGCCTAAGCTCTGTTTCTCATGATGCATGGATCATTGACTCAGGTGCTAGTGACTACATTATCTATGATGAGAGTTTCTTTTCTCATACTCATGCTCATATTTTCCCAGTCACTATGAAACTTCCAAATGGGGATATTATAAATGTCACAAAAATAGGGACAGTACATCTTAGCCCTTCCATTACCCTTAAAAATGTGCTTTATATTCCTCAGTTTGAATTCAATCTTATCTCAGTGTCAAAAGCCTGTGAGGATAATTCATGTCGAATCCTCTTCAATTCTGACACATGTCTTTTTCAGGCCCTTTCGATTGGTAAACTGATGGGCTTGGGTAGTCTCTTACAAGGGTTGTATTTTTGGACAAGTTTTCCCAAAAATATTGATTTATCATGTTTTTCTGAAAATAAAGAATCATTGTGTAACGTTGCTACCAATGATAAAGCTATCATTTCTCATCGACGTTTTGGTCACGGTGCTTTCTTTCCACATCCTAAATGTGATATATGTCCTCTCGCAAAACAGTCACGTGCCCCTTTTTCCACAAGCAAGTCCCAAACTACAGAAAATTTCTCTTTAATTCATGTAGATATTTGGGGATCCTATCATATACCACATCGTGATGGGTCTCGTTTTTTCCTCACTATTGTTGACGATCATTCTCGTGCTACATGGGTCTTCCTTATGCAGTCAAAGAGTCAAGCTCTTTCTCATTTGAGAGATTTTTTCACTCTAACCAAAAATCAATTTGGAAAAACTGTTCAATGTATTCGAACAGATAATGGGAAAGAATTCTCTAGTCATGATTGTCAATCCCTATTTTCCTCACATGGAATTCTACATGAAAGTACGTGCACTTATACATCTCAACAAAATGGGGTTGTTGAGCGGAAAGACCGCCATCTTCTAGAAGTAGCACGTGCACTTAAATTTCAAGTTTTCATTCCTGAAGCTTTCTGGGGAAACTGTGTGGTCACAGCAGCCTATCTGATCAATCGCATGAAAACTAGGGTTCTCAATGGACGTACCCTGTTTGAGATTTTATTTGGAAAAAGGCCTGAAGTAGATCATTTACGAGTTTTTGGCTGCTTATGTTATGCTGCTGCTTTGGGTCCTCGTGATAAGATGAGTCCTCGAGCCAGACGATGCATTTTTATGGGTTATCCAACATTTCAGAAGGGATACCGTGTTTTTGAGCCATCGACAGGTAATTTCTTTGTAAGTAGAGATGTGATTTTCCATGAAGATGTGTTCCCTTTCCAGGATGAAGTATCTTCCAATGAATCTTCAAGCTCAAATCAACAGAACAGAAATTTTCTCTTTGAGGAAGATTTATCACCCAATCCACAATATATATGTGTTCCGACTTCTTCTCCCGTGATCGAAACAAATGCAGCATCTTTACCTATCTCAAAATACTCAGCTCCGGACTCTACAGTATCGATTGAAGAGACATCTAATTCAGAAGAATCATCTCCTACACCTGATCATATTCCTCCAAGACGGTCAGGGCGAACCACTCGTCCTCCAACTTGGACAAAGGATTATGTTTGTGTGTCACTCAACTCATCAGGTACTCCATACCCCATCTCATCTTATGTCTTGTTTGATTGTCTATCCGCGGAACATATGTGCTGCATTAGTCGTATCTCCGAAGAATTGGAACCATCATCTTATGATGTGGCCGTTCGTGATCCACGCTGGCAAAAGGCGATGGAAGCTGAGTTACATGCTTTGGAAGAGAACCACACATGGGATATAGTACCACTACCTGTTGATCGTAAGCCAATTGGCTGCAAATGGGTATACAAGATCAAATATAAGGCTGATGGTTTAGTGGAACGCTATAAAGCTCGCTTAGTGGCAAAGGGGTTTACGCAACGTGAGGGTTTTGATTATCATGAAACATTCTCTCCAGTTGCCAAAGATGTCACTGTTCGTTCCTTTCTTTCTGTTGTTGCTTTCCGGGACTGGAAACTACATCAAATGGATGTCCACAATGCTTTTCTTCATGGAGATCTTACTGAAGAAATATATATAGATCTTCCACCGGGATTACGGCGACAGGGGGAGTCTGGAGTGTGTCGTCTCCGTAAGTCCCTTTATGGACTCAAGCAAGCTTCTCGTCAGTGGTATGCAAAATTCACCTCAGCTCTTACAACCATTGGTTTCAAGCAATCCAAGCATGATTATACCCTATTCTCTTGGACTAAAGGTACGTCTTTAATCTACCTGATGATATATGTTGATGACATACTTATTATGGGAAATGATGAATTGGGCATCAAGAGACTTAAGGAACATTAAACATTTGCATTCTAGCTTTCGTATTAAAGATTTGGGATCTCCCAAGTATTTCCTTGGCATTGAAATTGCTCGATCAGAGCTAGGAATTGCCCTTAGTCAACGGAAATTTGTATTTGAGATAATATCAAAAGCAAGCTTATCAGGATGTAAACCAGCTGTCATCCCTATTGATCAGAACATCAAGCTGACTACTGTTGACTATGATGTTGGATCATCGTCTAAGATTGACGATCTTCCGCTTAAAGATCCATCCTGCTATCAAAGGCTTGTAGGGAAACTTATATATCTCACTATGACTAGGCCGGATATATGTTATGCAGTCCAGACACTTAGCCAATTCATGCATAGTCTGAAGGAGTCTCACATGAACGTAGCTTTGAAGGTTATAAAGTATTTGAAGAAATGTCCAGGCCTTGGATTACTTCTTTCACAAGATTGCAATCTCGAAATGGCAGCTTATTGTGACACAGATTATGCCACATGTCCTATGAGTCGAAGATCAGTCATTGGTTTCTGCATCAAGCTAGGAGAATCGTTACTTGCATGGAAAACGAAGAAGCAATCCACTGTATTTCTTTCATCTGCTGAAGCCGAGTATAGAGCTATGGCTAAGACAGTTTGTGAAATAGTTTGGATACGAGGCTTGCTTTCAGATCTTGGGATACAAGTCAAAGGGCCAACAAACATATATTGTGACAATGATGCAGCACTTAAACTTGCAGCAAATCCCGTTTTTCATAAAAGAACGAAAGATATTGAAGTTGACTGTCATTATACTCGAGACAAAATCCAAGAAGGGGTAATCAAGACAAATGGAATTGGAACTACGGAACAGCCTGCTGATATCTTTACCAAACCATTATGTCAAAGACAACATGCATATCTACTAAGCAAGTTTGGCGTCTTGGACATATACTAGCCGTCAGCTTGAGGGGGAGTGTTGGAGATATGCACAAATCGAGTTGAAGATTGTAATCAATCAATCCAAGATTACAGAGGATTGTGATTATTTAATTATGTCAATCTATGATTGGATTTGATTTGATAAATATTCTTTTTCTTTAGTTAGACATTTAATGTACTATTAATAGGACATCATTCAATGTAAATCAGATATATTGAAATAAAAAAAAAACCTTAAGTCTTCTCTCGTGCTTGGCCTATTTCTCCATTTCTGACAGTACCTACAGCTACTTACCAATCAGTGTGGTAGAGCATCTTGAGGTACATGATAAATCCCCATTTACTCCACAAGTACCCAGTTTTCACTCAGGTTCCTTGAAGAGTCTAATAGGTAATAAATTGAGATATCGAGACTGAGAAGAACATTCACATTCAAAGTAAAATGTTTAAATGAAAATAATCAAGACATCTGGGTCTAGATTGAGATGTCATGACTTTTAAAACTCGAAATACCTAGATCCAGGTTATGGTATAACGAGAAAGCTCGAAAAAACATTCACATCCAAAGTGAAATGAAAATAATCAAGACATCCAGGTCCAGATTGAGAAGTCATGATTTTTTTAAGCTTGAAATACCTAGATCCAGATTAAGGTATAACGAGAAATGTCGAAAAAACATTCACATCCAAAGTGAAATGTTTAGACGAATATAATCAAGACATCTGGGTCCAGACTGAGATGTCATGATTTTTGAAGCTCGAAATACCTAGATCCAGACTATGGTATAATGAGAAAGGTCGAAAAAACATTCACATCCAAAGTGAAATGTTTAGACGAAATAATTAAGATATCTAGGTCCAGACTGAAATGTCAAAATTTTTGAACTCGAAAGACCTAGATCTAGACTAAGGTATAACGAGAAAGATAAAAAAAATATTCACATCCAAAGTGAAATGTTTAAACGAAAATAATCAAGACATCCGGGTCCAGACTAAGATGTCATGATTTTTGAAGCTCGAAACACCTAGATCTAGACTATGGTATAATGAGAAAGGTAGAAAAAAAATTTGCATCCAGAGTGAATGTTTAGATGAAGATTATTAAGACATCCGGGTCCAGACTGAGATGTCAAAATTTTTGAACTCGAAATATCTAGATCCAAACTAACATATAACGAGAAAGATAAAAAAAAAAAAAAACATTCACATCCAAAGTGAAATGTTTAGACGAAAATAATTAAGACATTCGGATCCAGACTAAGATGTCAAAATTTTTGAACTTGAAATACCTAGATCCAGACTAAGGTATAACAAGAAAGATAAAAAAAAACATTCACATTCAAAGTGAAATGTTTAGATGAAAATAATCAAGACATTCGGGTCCAAACTGAGATGTCATGATTTTTGAAGCTCGAAATACCTAGATTATGACTAAGGTATAACGAGAAAGGTCGAATAAATATTCACATCCAAAATGAAATGTTTAGACGACAATAATCAAGACATCTGGGTCCAGACTGAAATGTCATGATTTTTTAAGCTCGAAATACCTAGATCTGGACTAAGATATAATGAGACAGGTCGAAAAAATATTCACATCCAAAGTGAAATGTTTAGACAAAATTAATTAAGACATCTAGGTCTAGACTGAGATATCAAAATTTTTTAATGCAATTTGTATGGAAATACTAATGCAAAGGGTAAAAGAACCTACTTGGAATATCTCACCTTCAAGTAGGGTAGAATGATTCAAGATAATTGGTGTTACACGTCCAAAACCCGTACCTTTCTACGTTCGCCTAGCATTGTAACATAGATAATTTGACTAGGACCTGAACCTTTCTTCGGTCGCCTTAATTAGATTGAATCTAGAGAAAAATCTTTGGAGTACAACTCAATCGAGTGTCGATTAAGAGGAACTTCGGGCTACAGAAGCATGCCAGTTTGATAAAAAGACTATGGGCTACGAAAGCACGCTAGGTCCATATAAAGGACTTCGGGTTACGAAAGTACGTCAGGTCAATATAAAGGAAATCTGGGATATGGAAGCATGCCGGTTTGATAAAAGGGACTCTGGGCTATAAAAGCATGTCAAGTTGTTGAAAAGGACTTTGGGCTACGAAAGCATGCCAAGTTGATGAAAGAGACTATGGGCTACGAAAGCATGCCGAGTCTATTAAAATGGGACATCGGGCTATGGAAGCACACCAAGTCGATAAAAAGGACATCGGGCTACGGAAGCGTGCCGGGTTAGTAAAAAGGGCTTCGGGCTATGAAAGCACGCCGAATCTCAAGGCTTTAAGGAGCAACTTGAACGTCAAGTATTACTGGGTCTTCAAGGAATTATTACCTGTTAGACATGATTAGAGCAAAAACTAATATGCATTCATTAAAGACATAGACAAATTTGAGCTACT
Source organism: Eucalyptus grandis x Eucalyptus urophylla (assembly GCA_028830015.1). Classification (NCBI taxonomy): domain Eukaryota; kingdom Viridiplantae; phylum Streptophyta; class Magnoliopsida; order Myrtales; family Myrtaceae; genus Eucalyptus; species Eucalyptus grandis x Eucalyptus urophylla. The sequence goes on along the minus strand of CM054200.1, from coordinate 57,958,744 downwards.
CAAGAATGCACATTTCAAAGTTCAGTGAGATTTTCATCAATTCAATCAAGGTTTATACATAATGAATTTACCATATTTGCATCACCCAAATTTCCACAGAAGAGAATTATCGTTCAAGACAATGACATGGATTTCTTAAGAATGTTAAATGAGAGACTTTCACTCACTCTTATTCAGAAAGGCTATTTTATGAGAATCACTCCATCTCACCATCATCACATCAACAAGGGTCCGAGTATTCTCACAAGCAGTACGGCCTTACCAATCTGAGAGATCTTTAATAGGGACCGTAATGTGGGCTCAGTCAACGACTTAACAAATGGGACTCTTTGAGTCAAGGCTATTGAAAGAACAACTCCGCAATCATCTCCGGGTTTATAGGTCAAGAACCCTACAAAATGATAAAGAAATAATCTTGTTCACATTTCTTCAAGCGATGCTTAAAAACATATGAACTCCCACGTTAATTCAAGTGCCCAAATCTAAATAGACTTTGTAAGGGAAGTAATATAGGCTGGGTTCATGGGTTGAGAAACGAAAGGATCATTAGGCTCAAAATATATGTAAAGGGTGAGAGTTGATGATACTCTTGGCATTGCCGCCGGTTTTCTTTTTCACCATTGGGGATTCTCTTCATAAGGCGCCCCACGGATTGTAAAAACTTAGCATTTGAGTTCTTTGAGTATTGCTCCATTGGAGATACAACATTTTTTTCAACCGATAATCCTTATCTTGACTCTCTTTTTCATCTATAGGCATCGGTCTTGCTTTTACCAAGCACACCGCTTTTTCATGCCCCTAGTTTTCATTCATTTTTTTCTTCACTTTTTTTTCCATGGGCATTGGCCTTACTTTTACCACGCATACTACTTTTTCATGCCTCTTGGTTCTATTTTGAATGAGCATATGGTGCCTTTAACATTTTGACCTTTGGGAGGTCCTCATTTTCTGTCAGCACTCCAGACCATATTGTTTGAACAATTGCTTTTTGTCTTGCCCCAGTATGGGGGATGATCACCAACTAGGTTTGAAGAAATGAAATTGTAGGCTCAAATGAGCTATACAAAGGATATAAGTATATAGGATAGAGAAAGAAATGCTCTCCGTCACCCTTAGGCACTTAAATTACCACATGAATTCAATGTAATAGCACAACTTGAATATTGATGAAAGTGAAAGCAAGAAAAATTCTTTTCATTTTTTCCACCATGTAGTATTGTCTTACCTCTAATTTGCCTTGATGTGGGGGTGGTTCTTGACATGGATAATTTGAAAATTTTCCACAAGTGTATGGCTCAAATGTGTTAAGCAATGGATCACCTGTAGTGTTTGGAATAGAGAAATGAATTGCCCCTCATCATTTTGGTTATCGTACCTTTCGCGAGAGAACTCCTTTTCTTGCGGATATGGAACTTTTTACACTCATCTCACAAGTGTATGAAAGAGGACTGTGTATATGATAGGGCTTGCCTTTCATCATCCTAACACGTCTCATTCAACATGTTTAATCCATTGAGTTGTCCATCTTGACAAATCTTCACATGAAATTGATGAGTTAAAAAGGTAAAATCACTATGGAAATCCTCTTTTTAAAAGAGTCCAACAACTTTAAGCATGAAAAGCTTTTGTGACTTCAAAACAGACAATTTTACCACACTCAAAGCATGATTTTAAGCATTCATTGTGGGAATTGCCCCACAAAGGGATTGCCTTAGCAATGGATGTCCTTAGATTATCCCTATCAATCAAGATTGAAAATCTGCTTTTGCTCCTGCACAAGAGAACGTGCATGAATAAGATACTATGCAACATCTTAGTAAATTCAAATTGCACATCCATTTTGGTTCGGATCAAGATTTTGTCTCAGTCATATCACTACTAGAATATGTAGTGCCCCCAATTCATCATCTGCAAGAAAAAGAGCAGAGTGTCAACTCTCAAAATTAATTATGTTCAATGACGAGATGTACCTTTTTCACCAAAGATGGATGGTCTTCTTTTTACTGGCCCCTTATTTCATTTTAGAAATGTGTTATCGACCTTGTTGAGCAACAGTTGAGCCAATTGATCTATCATTGCAACCTAATGTGCCTTTTCCAGATGCTTCCTCAGGCTAAGAAGATAATGCTCATGAATCATGTGTGCTTGAGTTCTTCACCCTCCTTGGTCTTGTGATGCAAACCCTCTAGGTCAGATTCCTTCCAGATATGTCATTAGTCTCTTCATGTGGCATCAAATTCGGCTACCGCAGGAAAATGAGATGGTTCAAAAGTCATATTGGCTCTCTTATTTAGGTCGCAATTTCTCATTGAAGATAGAGTATCTCTATCATCACAGCTTTTTGCTTGACGAGATAAGTTATAGTAGCAGACAATTCATTGACTTGACTTTGGAGGTGTGCAATTCGCTTGTTCATGTCATTGTCAATATCAAGGATACGGTTTGGCACCTCTTTTTGATCCGTCATTTTTAGTTCTTGAACGTGCATGGATGGGTGAGCGGGATAGCTCCATAATTATCTAATTCAAATGGATGGGAACATGTAAGGATGAGGTATAAATAGAGAGTCAATCCGTGAAATGATCTAATTGATTTTTTTTTTTTTTGACTTGAAAAGTCCGCACATGAAGGGAATTTCCTAAAAAAGAGCTAGGAAAATAAAGACATGGGATGTCCTAGAAAGAACGAAATTTCCTAAACATGAACTAGGGAAAGCCAAAATTTGAAACTTCATAATAAAAACAAAAAAAGACAGGAATTGAAAACAAAATTTCAAAGTTGTTTTTTTTTTTTTGTTATTTTCCAAATGATTCATTGCATGGCAATTTTCTCATTTCATTTCTGATTGACAAATGAGTTAAATCAATGATTAACCTAAATTATCATGGACTGACCAAATGCACGACAAAATAAATTGCATGGTATAGGGATAGAAAACTTACTTCACCAAGGAAAATCAATGGCAATCACGTAGACAAGCACACGCAATGTGGGGTTTGATTTCTACTCTAGACAGGCTTAGCAAAGTGAAGTTAGCAGGGTGGGATGACTAGTTGCAATCTCGCATACTAAGTCAAGTTTGTTGGAGAAATCTTCCTGGAGTATTTTGAAGCTGACAAAACGTTTCCATTAGTCTAGTCTGAAGATTTGCAGACTCTACTATTTAAAGTCTGGCAGTCCGGAGGTCTTTAGACTTTAAATAATAGAGTCTGCAAATCTTCAGACTAGATTGATGGAAACGTTTTGTCAGCTTCAAAATACTTCAGGAAGATTTTTCCAACAATCTCCCCCTTTTTGATGGTGACAAAACTTTCCTGCAGATTTGGATAACTTTGACCTGCAAAACATTACTCAAGCAAATATAGATATCTCATAAAGATAAATGGCTTAATGATAACACTAGAATTTGCAATCACAGAAAATAGGTTAGTCTTGCATGTGAGTAAAGCCATTCATAAGATATCAATAGTACTTAATATAAGCAGTCAAACCCAAATCCCAAATTCAGTCCACATCTAGATACAAAAGTCAAATCAAACAAAACAAACATCAACATAAATCAAAAATTCAAGTTCAAAGTTTCAAATCTTGCATCTCTCCCCCTTTTTGTCATAAAAAAAAAAGGCTGAGATGGAAAGAGAATGGATTCAAGAATGCTTGGGAACACGAACAAGCTGGAAATCTTCCATTAACTGGACAATGCCTTCTAGCTTTTTCAACTCTTCATTCAGTTGAGCAATCTCTTCACCCTTAGCATTTGCTTGAATCTGAAGAGCAAGGGCTTGGATCTGATCATTCAAAGAAACTGAAGAAGCTTGACCTGCAGTCTACAAATTCTGAACTTCGCATCCCAGAGCATATATCTGACCTCACATTTCCAAGAGAACATCAAGAATTATGCGAAAATCTGCTAAATTATCAGTTTGCGTACTAGCTTTTGCACGATCAGATGGAGTAAAGGCAGACAATGGCAAATCAGTATAGTCACGCAGATTGGGCGATGAAACATCATGTCCCTCCTCAGGAAATTGAGAGGCATAGATATCCTCTGGATCTGCTGGAGAGCGACTGACTCCCTCACTGGTAGCAAGATATGAGGACATTATTCTTTTCTCACGGTTTCCCCCTGTTTCCATGCCTTCAGGTGGAGAAGAGAGTTTCTCATGTTCTCCTTCCTCTTGATTTCCTCTTTCCTCTTCTTCTTCTTTTTCAAATCTTTCCTCCGCTGCATCTCTTTCTTCAGCTTCTTTCTCCTCTACTTCTATCTCTTATGCTTCCACATCTTCTCTTTCTCCAGTCCTCTGTTCTGAGTCTTTCTCTTGTCATTCCATTGATTTTGGAATAGAACGACTCAGGTTCTTCAATGCCATAGCAGAAATGGTGATGTCTTCCTTATCATCTTCATCCTCAATGATGAGAGCTCTTCTTTTCTTGGATGGAGCAACCATGGGCTCCTTCCCTTTTCTTTTTGCTGCCGAAGAGATTTGATGAGTTTTGATAGGGGTTTTCTCCTTGAATTTCTCCAACGCCTTGTTGAGTTCCTTCAGACGCATTTTAGACACCATTTTCAGTCCCATCACTATTTGATTACAAGATTGAACACAAAGAATTCGTGGAGGCTGAACATTCAAATGTCTGAATAACTTTGTTACAAGAGTTGGATAAAGAAGTTGACTCTTGTCCTTCACCACTGCTCTATACATGTGGAACATAATAATGTGAGGAAGAAAAAACTTTTTCCCAGCATTGATGGCATACATCAGTTTTGCCTCTGAGTTTAAAACATCAGTCTTTGAAGTAGATTTTGGTCTGAGGCAATTAATCACAATCTTGTGAAGCAGAATGTTAAATGCACTCATCCTCAAGTAGAAAATCTTTTCCTCTGTTCTTCTATCCTTAACAAGTTCCAATGTAGCACGAGCAATAGAGACATTGATAGGTTGACATCTCTCTCTCAACCCCAATCACATCAGCCAACATATCTACATCCACCACATAGTCCTGATCTCGGACACTAAAAAAGAATCTATTCACATCTAAGAAACTAAGATTCGAATAGAAATAAGCAGTGAGTTCAACATAGGCTTCTGTAGAGTCAGAACATAACTGTTTAAGTTGAAGAAAACTGAATTTTTCCCTCAAATTAACATTCATAGCATCAAGGAAATCAAAATCTACACTTCTAGGGTTTATCACCCCACGCTTCAACAACTTAAAGTATAGATGCTTTTGTTCCTCCGATCGAAACAAGTCTGTCATTTTTCCCCGAATTTTTGCCTCAACACCCATTCTCGGTTGAAACTGACTGTGCAACTTGTCATCATCATTCCTATCTATTTGATTCAGCCCTCCAACACGCGGATCGATTGGAATATTTGCCATTGCTTCTTCTGCCGATCCAGCAAGGGCAATTCTCAACTGTTCCATTGTGCGTAAAAAGAAGGTTTCATTTTTGTACCCCTTGTCTTTCGGAAATTCGTCAATGTAGTTCAAAGGAGTTCCACCCCTTTTTAAAGCGCGATAAAGCTTGTAGGTAAAAGAGGGCTTAAAGACTCTTACAGGTTCTGCATCGTCGATTATTTCTTCCTCTTCTTGTCGAGCAACCTCCTATTGTCTAGATGGAGAAGATGGACACTGCTGAGAATGTTGTGGGCTCTGCTGCTGACTAGGAAACTCTTCTTCCTCGATGAGATCAAAGTGCGTAGGCCACTCACGCATTTGCTATGGTCCCCTGTTTGCGATCCTCGAAAACTTCCTTTGAGACGACATCTTTCACAATCTTTGAAAGATTCCAAACTTGACTTTCCCAAGAAAGATGGCAACTTTTCGAAGATTAAACAAGAGAAGAAGACAGAAATGGAAGATCGGTGCTCTCTTAGGGTTTTTTGAGATTAAAGCGAAGAAGAAATAACAGTGTATAAAATAGTCGAAGAGAGGCATACGAAACGTCATAAAAGAAAGTAAAAAGACACATTTTAAAAAACTCAAAGTCCATTCTCATTGACAGTTTCTAATCCGTCGAAGAAGGGCTATCCAGAACTAGGTGTTCATACTAGCACTATCAAAGTCCTCCTAACTCCGGCTTAGTAAAAAATGATACCCCAATGCGACATAGTCTTGTGGGCAGAAGTAAACATTAGCTTTCGGGATTGAGTTGGGCAACCTCTACTACGCTGCCTCGCGGTTTAAGTCGTATCCAACTCAATACCATCCTATGTATCCTAGTGCGGCCCAAGTCCAGCGGCAGGTTTTGTGTGCAATAGTGTAGTGCAAATGCAAGGCATGCACAACAATTTATATCAAGCAACACTTCAACATGAAACTAAACCATACATTCCTACACCTCCCTGCGAAACAAAGGTTAGCAAACACTTCCTCTTATACCTCACATCCTGCAAGAGCATTTAACACCTTAAATGTTAGTGATGTACCTGGAATCCTTGCTGCGAAACAAAAATATTTCTTTCAAAAATAGAAGAGAAAATTGGCCTAAGTCCACTAAAAGCTCTAACTCAAGTCCCCAGTAGAGTCGCCAAGCTGTCGGGACCAAATTTTCGAATGCACCACCTATGGTTTGGCTAATGGATTACTAAATCTAAACTTAGCTCGAGCTCTCCCAAACCCATACCGATTCGTGACTTAAGTTCAAGTTCTTAACATGACATTGATTTTTCAATTAGGAATCGCCACTAATCTATTTTGGAAGGTCGATTAAAAACCCAAGTAAAGTAACAAGATGTTTACTTTACTCCTACAAATCAGAGATTTGTGAGTTCGGGGACTTGATTACGCTAGATTTCTCTAATGCCCTTTTGGTACATTTCTATTTTATTTTGAAAAAAAATGTTTTGCAGGCTGCTTGAATTGATTTCAATTTACTTTCCTAACATATGAAGTGACCATACGGGTGTGCAAACCACCAATTTAACACTCGCATAAAGTAATAAATAAATTGCAAGACTTACTTCATGACAACGAAAGCATATGCAATGTTAATTAGAATTCACATTGACAGTCCTAGATATGATTTCTAATTAACATGCAATTTCTTTTTTTGTTTGTTTTCACTTATTTAATGAGAATCATGCTTTATGTAACGCATGCTACTAATCTAACATGAAATGATATGACATGGCAATATGACCTACCTAAATGACATAAATAAGATGCAATCTATTTTAAAGAATAGAATTGATTTATTCTAATTTTTTTTTTGTATTTTCCATGAAATTCGAAATTAAGGAAATGCGACAATTAAGTATGCAATCTATGTTAACCAAATGACCTAATTCAAATAACAAGCAATTTCTAACTAAATGAACCTAGCAACAATCACTAGATGATGGGTATTTCATGAACTTAATACTACATGACATGCGCATGATTTTTTTGTATTTTTTTAATGGAAATTCGTAATTAAAATCACTAAAAATAAAAATCTAACTAAAGTGAAAACTAAAGTGAAATGTTATCTATTCTAAATGCCTTCTAAACATGCATTTTAAAAAATAACTAACCTATCATGCAATCAATCCTAATCTACATGGAATGCAAAATGCAATTTTTTGTATTTTTGGGATAAATAAAGCGATTAAAAGATAATCACCAAATCATTCACGATCACCAAAGATATTATCCATCATTCAAATTTGGAAACGATATCTAATCGAACTTGATTATTTCACTAATAAAATCGATAAATTGATCTTAAGCCTTAAAGATCAAAATATCAATCTTATTCTCACATGATAAATTATTCCATCTAAAGCCTTATAGATGGAATAAAAAATCAGAGTGTGGTTGTGGATTATGCAAATAAATCCTAATCGGGTAACGTGTCTATCTTTTAGATATGCACATTAGATATTGAAAAACATATATTAGGCAATAAAATATCCAAATCAATTTTAGATAAGATAATTACCTAATTTTGCAAATAATATTGTTAAATTTGAACCGAACGGAATCCGCTCAACGAGTGACCGGCGGTGTGTGGTGGTGCTTGGCGGCATCAACGGTGATGATTCACGGATGATCAGCGAGATCACGTAGGGAGTCACGGCTTGGGAGTCTCGGAGTGGTTCCTCGGTGATTGATAACCTGCAAAACAGAGGAACAACTCCACAACCTGGCAAAAGATCGACAACTGCAATGACAGATCGATGCACGATGTAAGCTGGGAACCACAGGTTCTCGGTGGTGATAGCTATTCGACAAGGAAGCGTTGACTATATATTTTCCAAAATTTGTACGACGCCACTGGCCAAACTCTTCACGTTATCCTCGCCCAAGAAATATCCCTTTGCTTGCATGAAATAAACTCATAAAAATCCACACGTCAATCACACTTTTGGACAACACCCAGAAGAAGACAAATTCCCCTCTTTTTACTTATTTCGCCAAAATTTCAACAACCTTTTGACCGTGGACTCTAGGTTTGGTGGGACTGGCTTGGTGATTCTCGCCCGTGGGTGTGCTCGGCGACGTCGGCGTCACTCACCTGCCAAAAAAAGAACAATTCTGCAGCTTGGTGAAGAATAGCGATGGCAGTAATAGATTGTCATCGAGGTGCAGCCTCTGAGCAATAGGTGGATCGGTGACACAACTGGGTCGTCGAGTTGCATCGTCGACGCAAGGGTCGCTCAGCCGAGGGTGTTCGGCCATGAGGCTCCTCTCTCTCTTCTCAACGTGTTTTCTCTCGATATGCTTTGAGATTTCTGATTTGTGGACCCTCACCGTGGAGGACGTGAGTTCTCTTTGTGGCCATGTGTTTCTATTGTGTAGCCTCCCCGAAACCCTATGCCAACAACTTCCGATTAGGGTTTCAATTTTTTCAAATCGATATCCACGAAGGTTCTTTTTCGAAACGCAATATTCGTTTTGCCGAATATTGCACTTGCCCTATCCAAAAAAATTAATCATATCCCGGAAAATTTCAAATTCCTATTTTCACGAGATAATCTTTGATTATTAAAAAAATGGGCTTGGACCAATTTACTTACTTCGTGAGCTTAGCCAAACTCATCAAATTAAAGTTCTAAACCATCAACTCGAACCCATCTGTCATTGGCCCAATGTAAATGCAAATTAAAAATAAATGCACCTAAAACTATATGCTATGCAATTGATTTTTTTTAGGGATAAAATTAATCCCTAATTTTATGCAATAAATAAATGAGCGGATTGCCAAAATTTAGGTGTCAACAACTGTCGCCAGATTTGGCTGTCGGTGACCCGGGCTAGGGCCTTGCTGCCCCCTTCGGACTCGTTCGCCGTCCGCACCCTCTCTGGGGACGCCCTCGAGATCTGGCGACAGCGGCCTTGCCGTCGCTAGGCAAGGCTCGCCTTCGCTAGTGGCTGGCGGGGACGAGCCTCACCGACCAGAGGAAGAAGAAGTTGGGGAAAAAAAGGAAAAAAAATTCAAAAATTCAAAAAAAATTCAAAAATTCAATAAAATATTTAAAAAATTGCCACATTAATGTTCGCTGGCCAGTTGTCCCCAGCTGGCATTCACGTTAGCGTCGACCGACCAATTTTGGCTGGATGAACTAAATATGCATAATTGTAAAAGGTTTATGATTAAATTTGCCAAAAAAAATTATGACTGAATTGACACAATTACAATAGGTTTAGGACTTTTTTGGTAATTCTCCCATGAGAATTAAAGGAAATATCCTAATTATCTTTAATATACATCAAATAAATACCCAAGTTATCTCTAATATCCCCTCAACTCAAGTTGGAGAAAGCAATTGGAGTTTCAAGAATAGATCAAATAAAAGAAGAAAACACCTACTAGTTTGCTGAAGCAATGACGTGGCTATTGTAGGGGCGAGCACCATTCAGGTCAGTTTTGGGCGATTCCCGATGAACCGATTTGGTTCCTAATTTCTAAAATTGGAACCCAAGTGATTTCAAGATGGAATCAAACTAAACCAAGACTATTGAATACCTTAACTTTCTTAACTTATTTCTTCTTTTTATATTCAACAACCCTGAATATGTTATAATAAACCATAAAATATATATATAAAATCCCACTAGTTGATGTAGGATCTCACACTTGAGCTTTATTTTTTCTATTTTTTTTTTGTTAACATTTAGTCATCCTAAAACGTGTCCCACATTGAATTTGTGAGGAAAAAGACATGCCACCTTTTTTATTTTTAAATCATTCAAAGAACAAAAGGTGGACGACTGTGTTTTGTCCTGTTTCTGAAGAACCACGCTGGGTCAAACCAATCCTTATTGATTTGGTTTTCGTTTCCAAAATTTTGGAATCAAGAGCCGCCAGGTTGATTCCTCTTGGAATCAATCAACTCTATGCTGTTGTATGTTGTTGTGTAAATTAGGCACATCGGCATAGTAATAGGGATATTAGTAGTTATCAAAAAAGATATGAGATACGAGGATGCTTAGGGCATGCATTCAATTACAAAAGATTCATAAATTTATTGTATAGATGACAATTCAGTCATAAGTTTTTTAATTTGCCCAATTAAGTCCCAAAACTTTTAATGATTGGTCAATATAGTTTTTTCGATCAAATTTCGCTGGCAATGACCAACAGCGCGGATGTGGACAATTTTTTTTGAATTCTAAAAACGAAATTTGGCTTATTTTATTTTATTTTATTTTATTTCTTTCCAATTTTTCTTGTTTCCCTTTACCAGTTGCTAGGGCCTAAACAATCCTCCACCAACCAGAAGTGAAGGTCGCCTTTGCCAGCCTTTGATGAGGGTAGCCTGGCCAAATTTGGCTAAGGCAACCTCAGCAAAGGTAGCCTTTGTCAGTCCTCACCAATGGAAGGGCAACTAGCTAAGGAAATTAGGGAAAAAAGAAAAAAAAAAAGAAAAAACTCAGAAAATTAAAATAATTATCTATATTAGTGGCCAGTTGTTCCACAGAGAACAATTGGCATTGATTGGACCGTTATATTAGCAATTTCCCTTACAAAATTGGTTGAAATTATTATATTGGTAAATTATAAAAAATATTATGATTAAATTAGCCAAATTATAATGATTATGATTGAATTGGTATTCGTACAATAAATTTATGACTTTTTTTTTTTGTAATTATCTCAATTTTATGCTTCTGACATGCTACATTGTGCAATTGTTCTGGTTGCAATAAAAGGTCTAGAGAGTACTTTAGATCCATCCCTAGCACAAATAATTTTGGAAGTGTATATCATTAAGTGTTTTGAAAAGAAAAATAGAGTTGGATATGATGTAGTTATGTTGTAAAATCATTATATACTTGGATTTTTCCAAAAAGAAAAATTATATTCCCCCCGAAAAAGGAACAAAGATTATGTGCAAAACTTGAAAATCAATAGTTAAAAAGAGGAACCATGTGAGTCGAATTATTTAAGAAATGGACTCAATACGATGTAAGAAGGGCAAGATAAAATGAAGTTTAGAATTTATGAGAGATTTTGGGATTGTTGAAATGTCCACATTGCTAAACAATGAATTTTTTATACTCTCCCTCTATTTAAAAGTTTAAGATTTTGATTGAACTTTCTAACATGATATTAGAGCCAAATGTTATTCCTTTCACGTGAGCCGCTCATAATCTAGCTTGCACATAAGATTGAATGTTGAGATATTTTATATCGCTTGACAATAGGCTTTATATGCTCTTTATACATTTGATTTCCCTTCACTTAATAGTTTAAGTTTTTTTATTGGACTTTTTAACATGGTACCAAAGTCAAGGGATATCCACCCATTAATCAAATTTGACGCACTACTCCTTATCCCACTTGCATGTAGGTTTTAACAATTGATTTTATATGCTTTTGATAGGCAGTTGGTCTTCCTCCACTTAATAGTTTAAACTATTAGGTTAAATTTTATAATACGGTATCGGAGTCAAGTGATATTCCTTTCATGTGTGTGTTCACCCCATTAATCAAATTCCATGTGCCGCTCGTAACCTAGCTTGCATGTGAGATGATGTGTCAAAATATCTTACATCATTTGATAGCGGGTCTTATATACTCTTTATTATTGTCTCACTCCATCTAGTTACTTAAGCATTTGGGTTGAACTTTTTTGACATGGTATTATAGGCAAGTACTATCCCTTTCACATTGTGTGTCTACCCCATTAGTCAAATTCCCCATGCCACTTCTAATTAGGCTTGCACATGAGAGGAGATATTGAAATATCTTACATTGCTTGATAACTAATTTTATATGCTCTTTATAAACACACTGTTTCCCTCCAACTAATGACTTGATTTTGTTTGTTTAACTTTCTAATAGGGATAATATGATTTTTCCTAATTAAGATTTGCAAAAAGTGTCAATTTTATCCTTTTTTAACAATGAAATGTCATGATAAATTCATAAGTTATCACAAACAAAAACATTATACAAAGAAATATTTCTGCAAAAATTCAATCTGGCCGAAGGTCAATTTAGATTTTCTTTGCAACATCAAGAGAATATGAGCGAATAAATGTCCTCTTTCTAAGATTTTTTCTTGAAAAGCAGCCTTTAATTGTTTTTGACTATCCCTTGTTTTTGCTCTGCGGGCCTTCTTTCAACCCTCTTTTTATTTTTTTTAAAGAAAAAAGTTATTTCGTCCAATGTAAACTTCACGTTCACTTAAATAAGCTATTAAAAACAACTTGCATGTGTTGAAAACGTGCATCACAGCATGTTTTGCTAGCTTAGAAGGATGATGCGTACATATATTTAAATTAGTGAACAGGGATAAGAATAGGGATAGTTATCAAAAAATTCTTAAATTTACTATACATATTTCAATTCAGTTACAAACATTTTAATTTGACAAATTTAAATTTAAATATTTTGATAATTTACTAATGTAGTTATTCCAACTAATTTTTACTAATAATTATTTAAGTGGACACCATCCGTCCTAAGTGAAATGAACAATTTTTGCAATTTTTGTTTTTAAATTTTCATTTTTTTTCTTTTCTTTTTGTATCTTTTTATTTATTTACTTTTATTGTGGGCCGGCAAGGGTCGCCAACTGACCCTTGATGGCACTAGTCTCATGAGGTTATGATGGATCAAGGCAACATCCTACAGAACTATTCAAAAAGCTTGAGTAGTGAAAATTTTCAATTGCAACAGAATCTATCGATATGGGATTCCTCACGAAATCATCACAGATAATGCGCCCAACTTGGACAGTGCCATGATGGACAGAGTTTGTCAACAATTCAAGATCACTCATTGTTTGCCCCTAGGAGGCCTAAGACGAATGGAGATGACACCTTCATTATGACCGATAAGCCTATAGACTAACGAAGGGAAATTAAAAAAAAAAGTAAAATATAGAAATAAAAAAGTATAAAAATTCAAAAAATTCAGGGGAAAAAAAAACTTTTCCCTGTCAGTGTTGGCCAACTTGCCACGTCAAACAACTAGTGCCCATGTTAGCTATTTTTAGCCAAACTTGACAAATCTCAAATTATGTAAGACGAAATTGATCAATTAGAAGTTTTAAGACTAAATTGGCATATATATAGTACGTTTATAATATTTATTTTATTTTATAATTTTTCCATCAAGAACATGCTTTGAACTAGTTTTGAATTAGGATCATGATTGTCGTATCCAATAGGTCTCATTCGATGTAAGGCCCCGATGCAATTTAGTACATATAACACATTCATTGAGTACTTGCTCATTATGGATGTAATAGTCCAAAGTTAGAAACTTTAATTCAAAAGTTCAAAATTTATAGATAAAGGAAGACTGCATGAATACAAATCTTGTTAAAATCCCAAAAATAAAGGACATGTGACACGTTAATTAACATGGATAATTACTTGAAATCTTAAATTGATGGGAAAAATTAAGGAATTGATACTGGGAAGGGTTTGCTTGCAACTTCTATAAAAAGATGTTTAAGAATTAAGACTGCAATTTTGCCAAAACTCAGATTTAGGATCAATGAAACTTTGCCAGCCTCTGCAAAATGAGAGAGGCACTTTGTATTTTTTTTTTGGCAGCAATATTCATCACTTTTCATTTCCCCAATCGATTTAACTACTTCTGTTGTCACTTGTGTTTCTTGTAGTAGTTAGACGCACCACCATTAATCCGTTCATATAATCTTGACGTCAATGGAGTCACCTAGGCATGAGTTAATCACATCTAATCATCTAACTTTGCAATGATCCTTACTAAATTTGTTATGATATACAAAATCAATAAATTAAGCAAATAGAAAAATTACCTAGAAATCCATGAGAATATCTCGAAATCACTGATTAAATTCAGATCTCTTGTTTTGGTGGATAGTAACATTCAATCAAAAACTTCTTATTTATAGCTTGTGGGATTCGAACAAGTGATCTCCACTCTCTAGTTCATAAGCTAAAATCACAGCACCTCAACCAACCGTGCTAATCAATGGGGTTAAAAAGTAACAATTATTTTTCCCCTTTAGAAAGGACAAATTACTAGCAATGAAATTTAAGAATTGACTTTATGAGGACCTGCGGAATTTATGCATCATCGTCATTCGCCTTCTCTACAATCATCTTGTTATGTATATATCAATCAACATTCTCTCAATGTGTAATATATATATAAACTCAGAGTACGAGGTTACATTCCTCCTAAATAACTTGAAGTGAGCATTTCGCGCAAGATATATGTCTAACCCAAAAAACCGACCCGAATCCGGCTCAGCCCTTGCCCGGCCCACGGTCTACCGGGCTCGGCCCAAAAAGAACAGTCCCGACAAATAAAGCGACCCGTTCCTTCTCCAAGCTCCGAGGTGAGCTGAGAAACCTCTCGGCCCTTTCCCGATCTTCATCGTCTTCCTCGACCGGAAAATGGAGAAATTCAAGACCCTGGATATCGTCCGAGCCAGACCCGGCTCTGCCGTCTTCCACCTCCGCCTCAACCGTCCTTCCTCCCGCAACGCCCTCTCCCTCGACTCCTTCGCCGAGCTTCCCCTCGCCCTCTCCTCCCTCGACCGCAACCCCGACGCCCTCGTCCTCGTCCTCTCCGGCGCCGGCACATCAAGTCGCCGCAGGACGCGGTGACGGCCATCGAGCGGTGCCGCAAGCCGGTGATCGCCGCCGTCCACGGGGCGTGCGTCGGGGGCGGCGTCGACGTGGCCACCGCGTGCGACGTGAGGTACTGCACGGAGGACGCGTTCTTCTCGGTGAAGGAGGTGGACCTGGCGATTATCGCCGACCTCGGGACGCTCCAGAGGTT
Organism: Eucalyptus grandis x Eucalyptus urophylla; assembly: GCA_028830015.1. Taxonomy (NCBI): domain Eukaryota; kingdom Viridiplantae; phylum Streptophyta; class Magnoliopsida; order Myrtales; family Myrtaceae; genus Eucalyptus; species Eucalyptus grandis x Eucalyptus urophylla. The sequence goes on along the minus strand of CM054200.1, from coordinate 57,943,527 downwards.
GCCGAGCATCGTGGGGTACGGGAACGCGATGGAGCTGGCCTTGACGGGTCGGAGGGTGTCGGGCTCGGAGGCGAAGGAGCTGGGGCTGGTTTCTCGGGTTTTCGGGTCGAAGCGCGAATTGGATGATGGAGTGAGAGTCATCGCTGAGGGTAAGTAGTTTCAGATTCTAGTATCTTGGTTTCTCAAAGCGAATAAAGTTATCTTTTTGCTGGAATATAATTCATATGCTGAAATACCGTACGCAGCGTTTACTGATTGCATTAGTGATCATTGTATATGACATTGAATTATTCCTATCAGAGTTAAATGGACCGATCCCGCTTTCATGGTTTAGCATTTCGGTGGGAATTGTAAGTTAGGCTGAGTCTTGGAACTTTTAGTTATTAGATAAATTATATGCTGGGTTTGATTGGGATTCTAATGGACGCCTTTCCGATTCCAAATCAATGATTTGGAGGTGTTTCCCAGTGATGTGGAATTCTATGTCGAGCACCTTACTTGACACTACATAAGAAACGGATTTAAGACCGGTTTGAATGTTTGAAATTATTGTAAAGCTGTGCGGGCTTAGTATGTGATCGTAATTCAAATGTAAAGATTGAAGCAGTAAGGATCAGGCATTGGCGAGATGGTCATGACTAGGATGCTGGGAGCCGAAGGAGGCGTTTCTTGGTTTTGCAGCGAAAGAGAGAAACTATGGGAGAACAATTAGTATGGCTTCAAATTATCAAAGTGTGGAAGGTTCCCAGTCTTATCTTAGTTTTCCTTTTTCACAATAGACCCTGGCAATGGTGAGCAGACCGCGCTCTTCATTCATAGAGTTTGAACCCAGTGGTGCCAAGATAATTGGAGTTATTTTGGATACACCACATCGACTTTGGCTCTTTCAAGGCATCTACTTTTTTTCTTTTTGGTATAGGAGTCTAATTTAGCAGTTTTGAGAATAAGCAAATCGAGATTGAAGTTGGATATGGTTGAATGGCTTGGTTAAACTGAACCCAAATCGATAAACCGACAGACTAAATTTTGGGTTTAGTTCACATTGATTGTCTTCAGTTTACCAATTTTAGACTCTCTTGACATTCTCTCAGTGTAATGAAGGATAGAGTTACCATTTAGATTAGAAGGGCTCCACTTATCCATTTCTTCAAGGCTAATCGAAACACCTGTACTTTTTGCTCTATTTGTATGTACGATGGGTGTATTTGTCCTTCACTTGGAACTTTTATCGGTTTGGGATAAACCATGCATAGGATAGTATACTGAAGATGCTGGGTCATTGTTTTTCTTTGTTAAAATTGCTAGTTACCCTTCAATTGCAGACCGGCAATGTGCATGTTTTGTTGAAATGAGGTTGTGGGGAAAAAATCTTGCCTATCGAGGTCATCAAATCATTGAGTATATCCTTGCAGAAATAGATAACAGCAAGTTGCAGGTGGAAAATAAAAAGTTCTCATTTTGGGTAATACTATATGTTGGATTGGGGACTAGAAAAGTTTCTTGCATTGGTAAATCTTTTGAGGAGGCGGAGTTGTTTCTAGTTTTAATGCTCTGTTCTCATTTTCTTAGAAAGGTTGGTTCTATTTTGCGCACAGCGATTGCTTCCAAGTCCCTGATGGCTGTTACCGGGACCAAAGCCGTGCTGCTGAAGAGCAGGGACATGAGCATAGATCAAGGCTTGGACTATGTTTGTTTGACTCTCTTCCTGGGCATGGATTTCAACTAAAATTGCTTGCGATATCAGAGGGGCCATCCAATAAAATGGAACAATAGGTTAGTTCTACCCAACCGCAGCACGAGCATCATCGACTAGGATGGGTTCGAATATACTAGTAATTAACTGGATCTTTAATTAGATAACATAAGAATCAGGTTCGAATATACTAGTAATTAACTCAATCTTTGATTTGATAACAGAAGGATTTATATCTTTCGAGATATTGCCTTTAGCACTTTCTTCTTCATTCAATTGTATATGGATTGAGTCGGGGACTTAATGAAGTTTTTTGGGATAATAATATAAACAATCTATCGACTTTGACTCAATGTATAATTTGATAAGTAAAATTTTAATTTATTCAATATGATTTCTGAACTTTGGCCCAATGTACAATATGGTCCTTGAACTTTTAATTTATTCAATGTAGTTCCTTAAATTTTGGTACATAACGTTATCTTTCTATTATTATTAATTCATAACTAGAGATTACATTAAACTGCTTGGACAAAGGCATAGTTGATCATGGCTGGGTCAACATTAGTGACTAGTCACTAAGTTGCTCGAGCTCCATCTTGTCGCCTAGGGTCGTACAACCTAGGTGGCCTGCCGTTCTCCTTTATTATTTTCTTTTCTAATTTTATTTTTTTCTTGCAATAATTATTTTTGCAAGTTGTTTACCAATACTATGTGCTTTGCATAAAAATCCTATTTTCCACGAAAAGCTTCATCACGGCAAATTTCGTTTTCTCCAGGGGACAGATCACATGTTTTTACTAGGGTCAGGGGCACTAATAGATATTTTGCTCCGGAGTATGCAATGACGGGACAATTTACTGTCAAATCTGACGTCTCTAAGGGTAACAGAACCGTGTAACAAGGGTGATTCTAGTTTGATTTATGTCTCTTGTTGCATGACCATGAATCCCATCTCATTTGGACTTCTTCCTTTCAGAAGTATGTTTAGGTGCTTTTGGAATGGAAAGAGTGTTGAGGATGCTGGAGGGCCCGGGCTCAGCTTCGCAGTGTCCGGAAAGAACAATTCTCCAGGGGACATGAATAGAGGAAGGGCCGTCACCAAGGCGAAAGTGTGGGGAGAGAATTGGCAAGGCAGAACGCTCAAGGCGGTTTCGATGGATCTAATGGCGTGTTGTCTTGATCAAGAATTTCCTGCTTCGTTCGCTCCTTGAGCCTCTTCGCTTGCTTTCTGTGAACCATACGAAGCAAAACAGGGCATTCATGTTGTGTCGTGCATATTCCATTCTGCCGAACAGAATGAGTGGAGAGATTGTGGTCGAATTAGTAAGAATCGGTCCCCACTACCTTAACTCGCACTTTTCAGGTTCTATCTCTCCATTCTCTGTTTACGCTCTTGTTGAAACCTGGGGGAAGAAGACTTATGTGTATATCGTTGCTAGGACAGCAATCTAGATCGAGAATACAGAGAGAGAGAGAGAGAGAGAGAGAGAGAGAGAGAGAGAGATTCTTGTGATGCTTCTGCTGGATCTTGTAAGTTTATTCTGAGCAGGATTCGCCTGCATTTTCAAGTAAAACGCATGCTATATCAGAAGCATCATCTGATAAATGGAACAATAGGTCAGTTCTACCCAACCGCGGTATTCAAGTGAGTTTAGGCGATTAGAAAATTCAGCACAAGCATCATCGAATGTACTAGTAGTTAACTTGTTCATTAATCGGCAAACTGAATAATGAATACATTTTTGAGAGATTGTCGGAGCACTTTCTTCTTCATACAATTGCATACCAACCGAACAAGAGAGACAGATAGAGAGAGATATCGATAAAGCTCATAGGATTACTATGGATAGAGCACATAGGATCACTATGGAGAGGAGGATACATTGACGCAAATTTGAGCCTTCACATTCTTAATTAAAGCCCCAATCGATGGTAAGTTGGGCTTGAGCAAACTTAACTTGGCTGATCAGACCCCGGGTCATCGCCAGAAACTACCACTTCCACGGCATCCTTCGGCAGTTGTGATGGCTGTGGCTGTTGCTCATCCGCTCGGGCTTCACCGCCGTCGATGGTGGCTGCGATTTTAATGGTGACGGGTTGGGCTTCAGAGACTTCTCCTGAGGAGGGGTGAGCGACGATTTTGGCGGGGTCTTGCGGGGGCTTCTTGTCCACGATGTTTCTGTAGTATCCGTACAAGACCATTTGAGACAGTCCCAAGACAAAGCCCACGATGTTCGGTATCTGCATGTCAAGGTCAAGAATATTCTTTAAGTTCGGCCGAAACTTACGTTAAAACTTGACAAAACATTCTAGTCTGCCCCAAGGCTCAATATCAATATGCTTGATGACGTGTATTCGCATTCATCACATAATCTTCGTCCGTAACAGTTATAAATATATTGGATTTATGTATTTACATCGATTGACCATTTTGAGAATCTTAAATCTCACATCAATTTTTTTTTCCCAAAGTCATGTACTTAAGTTTTGTTAAATATTCTCACATCGGTCCATTTTTCAAATATAAAGTTTTCGATCCTCCAATAATCATAATTATTAATAACGTGTCCCACTTGGTCGATATTATTTAACCTTTTTTTTTTCTACAAATAGATATTATGAACTCAATGCAAGAAATTAGATAATGGTATAATATGAAGAAAAAAACCGAAAATTATTACCATGCTAAATAATTACATAAATTCATCCTACCCGAACAACTTGAAGAGAAAAGTCTAATCACACAGAATGTATACATATGTTATGGACATGGGATCCGCATATGCTCTTATTAGCTTTTCTTGAAAATTTAATTAGTCTTATTAGCCCATTAATGACGTGCCAACGCAACATGTTATATAGAAAATTTAGCCGAACCCAAAAGTGATGCTGAACAAATATTTGGACCTACTTTACCCCAATGCACATTACGATAGAACATACACTTCAAATACAAAGTAAAGTGATCCTTAACGATTGTTGATTTAATTTTTCGAAAATGGGGATCCCTTACCATAATGCACCAGTCCTTTTGGAAGAAACCGTAGTTGAACCACATGATGGCGCTCAACGTTAGAAAGAACGACAGAGAGAAGGGCATGAACTTCACGCTCTTCGTTTGCACAACTCGTGCCTAAGAAGACCAAAATAGGGAAAAAGAGAGAGAGAGAAGATTAAAATGCTTTTTCCTTGGTTAGATTTGAGAATTTGAGAAGAGAAAGATTGGATTTTTTAAGTGCGCACCACAATGCTTAATGGCGCTGCGAAGACGCTCACAGAAATTGTCGTGCAGATCCATCCGAACACAGTGGCGCGTGCATCATCGTTTGGAATGAAGTGCGTGATGAGAATTAGGAGAGGGAACAATCCCATGTTCATCAGAGCAAAGAGCTTGATTGTGGAGTTCTGCGGTAATCAAAATCATTAAGTCAGAACAAACACAGGATAGTTAGAGATATAGGGGAAAAAGAGAGCTTTTAGAAGGCAAGGATGGAGACCGCAAAACACATTTGGTTAACCCAGTCAATCGTAAACTATCACTGGGATTTATTGTGTCCTTAAAATTTCAGTTCTTTTCTTGTCGAATGTATTTCCTTTCATTGTATAGATCACGTGAATCCCCAAAGAAAGTTTCCTAGCAAGCTTATTGGTTCATTGTGATTGGAATATGAGCATTGCATCATCTAATGATCAATACGTACCCTAGCAGCTCCCAGCGCATAAGCAATGTAGATGGTAATGTACACCATCTCTATGACGCATCCAAAAGAGTTAATGGTGATGAGAAGGAAGGAGTGTCCTTTGAGGAATGCGTAGTAAAGCCAGAGCATGGAGCTGAATAGAGCGACCAAATATGGTATCGATTGGAATTCCTCGGTCGATTTGTTCTTGTAGATTCTGTAAAATGTCGGCCTGCAACAGGAGAAGAGAAAAAGAATCAGTAGTTATTGTATTGAGATAAAAAAAAAAAAAAGACTATCTTCATCCTAGTGAAGGAAAAGAACTTCAAAGAAAAACATGATTACTTACACTGGAGCCAAGAAGACGAAGAACGAGACAATGTTTCCTATCATCAAATGCAAAAGAAAAGCACAAACGTTAGATTATTTTGTGCAAGCGCGATGCAAATGAAAATGCTCTTTTTGCTAGGGTTAAAATTAAAGAAGAAGAAAAACAACCTCAGTTATTTACTAATCTAAGTGCTGAGCACATACGGCGTGGTTGAACAGAACTCGAACTAAATCATGTTACATGTCATTGTATAACCTTTGTATACAAAAGATATAGCCAAAAGATGAAAAGAATGAATTCCCACGAAATGCAAACCGACTCGAGACAATATAAATCCCACGTTAGTTGCAACAACTTGAAGACAGACCCATAAGTTTATGACAGACGCTAGCATACCTGCTTCATCATTTAAAGCTAATTCTAAAAGTGCGCTAGAGTGAAAACAAAAATCGTCGGAGGAAATGGCCAAAAGGGTTGTGAAAAAGTTGGCAAAAGTCCAAGAGACTGAAAAGGTTGCTAGAAGTTTGATTTCGAGCGGGGTTTGTATCATCAAAAGAGAGAAAAACTCCATGTGAAGAGTGGTGTCAAGATTAGTGCACTGGGAAAAAATTTCTCATTTTCTTTGTGATTTTTGTTGTTGCTTAACGTGTGTTTTGCCATTGATAGAAAGAGAAAGAGTGAGGTTTTGGAAGAAAGAGTTGCCAAACGAAAAGAATAAGAAAAGAAGAGAATGGCCTGCTGTTAATCATGCTAAAGATACTAAATACGAATGATTCATCAAGCGGAAAAAAAAATGCATGTAGACCATATGAAGATGGATGGGATGAAAGGAAATGGCGCAAGCAAGCAGCATTATTGCGAAGAAGAAGAAGCAAATGGAGATGAAGGGCGAACAGCTTCTGGTTTCTTCCTTCTTTACCTAGGATACCGAAAATGAAGATCAAGAAGTCCATTTTCCACCTCCGACCGTGAGATATCCTCTCCTCTCTCCAAGGCAAAGACCAAGAAAAGAAAGCAGGGTTTGGAGAGAAACCCTGGCTCTCTCTCCCTTTCTCTCTCTCTCTCTCCCTCCCTCTCCTCCGGCTCCCTCTCTAACTTTCGGTGAAAACCATCCGAGGGATGGCTTGGCTTTATATATACACACACACACACACAATGTTCCCACTATGCCCAGGAGAAAAATGGGGGTTGCCGTGTATGTCCGCGCGCTACAGAGAGAGAGAGAGAGAGAGAGAGAGAGAGAATATGCGTATTAAATTCATAGTGCTCGCATGACAAGTGGAGGACTAGTAGGTAGCGTAGCACAAAATCATTCTCTCCACCTCAGCAGCACCAGCCCCTCCTCCTTCCCTCCTCCTCATCGGCCCACGTGCCTCCCTCCTCGCGTGCCCGTACAGACTCCTCCGCCACAATGTTGGGGTCGAAAGTCGTGCGGACGCGACCGGCCGTACCTCCCCTCAATTATATTTCGATTTCCTCCGCCGCGCGGCGGAGAACCTCTGGGGCGGCGCGGGAGCGGCGGCACGCGCCCCCGGGCGTGAGTGGTGATTGGTGCGCGAAGCATTGTTACGTTACTCCCCCACCGCAAAGCTGTCCTCCGCGTAATGCAGCTGATGCTTCGTTCACGTGACCTCTCCGAAAATTACACTTTGGTTCCGCGATTTTTTCATTGTCTTTTAGCCGTTTTCTTTCTCCTCCCCCCCGCATTCAAAAACCCCGAACCAACACTGCTTGCTGACTCCCCCCCGCACTCAAAAACCCCGAGCCAAACACGCCTTGCTGGCTCGGCCCTAATTTAGCCCTCCCCCCTTCTCTCTCTAGTATTATTGTTTTATAATGGTAATTGTTTGTCTCGTAGCGCTCTTCTTTGCGCGCCCTTCATGTGGAAGAGCTCTAGAGGTTTCGTGCGTGCGCGTTCATGGCATCTCCCCGCTTTGGCTTTTTCGTTCTTGAAGCCTCGTGCACATGCGCCTTGCGGTTGCGTGAGGCATGATAGGACGAGAAGGGTGATGACCATGTACAGAACAAAATGATGGGTTCTTTTTGCGCATTTATTTCTTGGTTGGGCGATGAATGAGGTTGTTGCGGCTCGCATGCATGGATGGTTGGAACTCGGGAAGTGGTTTCGGGATTTGCCAGGTGGTGGAGGAGGGTCGAGATAAGATATTTTCTCATGCAACATTCATTCACCCCTGTGGTTTCTCCTCCTTTTACCATTTCGTGCGGTTGCTTGGCGTACGCATCGCGTTGACAACATGAGGATTTTCACAAAAGCGGTGGTTTCGCCAAACGTGAGCTGACGCGCTTGCTTATTATGTCCTCCTACCAAATCCTGTGAAGCTTCAATATAGTTCCAGATGTGACGACGCGAAAACGGCATTTTCACGGAATTCCCAAACTCGAGTGTCACCCCCAAAAGTAGTCCGGTTTCAATGCGGTTTTTCGGCGATGGAAAAGTTGGTGAGCTGTGAAGTGATTGATCATATGGTACAATACCATTATTGCTTATTCGACTAGTAACTATGGACTAAAAGTTTTCAAGTTCTAGCTTCCCTAATTATGGTGGCTTTTGCTGTGTAAATGGCAAGACTATATCATAACTTCTGATGGATGCGAACTTCCATTACTGTTTGCAAATAATGTGTGGAAGGGACTCTCGGGAACTTAGGTTACATGCTGAATTTTGGAGGCCCCATGACGTTTTACTAATGAAAACTATTAAATTCCAATGATTAACATTCAATGAGAACAAGGTACGGGTGGATCTGGAATGGACAGAAGATCGAACACCTGGCAATTGTTTTGTGAGTTGATGTAGTTTGCCCCAAAATCATAATTAATATCGAGTGAGTTGTAGCACACAAATGTGTAAACGTAAGCCAATCCCACGAAGGCTTTCAATCATAGGAAAACCTAATTGGCAAGGAGAGAGGGAGACCCCGTTTAGCTATTTAAGGGTAATATCTTTTTTTACGTTACCCGATAAAGAACGCATGTCCCTATCAATACTAATAGAATAGGTTGATATCATAAAATATAACGACGTTGTGCGTTAGTTGCGTAGAGAAATTGATGTTTTTAGTATAATAATATAACCCCGCAAGTATAGTAAGAGATATAAAATCACAAAACTTAGGTGTAGTTTATTTTACAAATAATGTCTCTTTTAAAAATATTTTGCAACCTACCAGGGGTCCCTGTAGAAGGCACGACACTTTTCAGGGTAGAGGATGCAAGGTACATCCCAAAGTCGAGCATGTGCTGGCTGATTCTAAACTTTTGAAAGTCGGAACTTATCGCGTGTCTTCCTCTAAAACGCATCCGGAATCGAATCCAGCCATGTTGATTCCTTAAAATTTCCCCGCATGTACCCCACCTTTAAAGGCTTTTATTTTTCTTTTGGTCGAAAGCTTTAGAGGTTTAAAAACAACAAAATCGTGTAATGGTTACCTCCCGTGACACGTAGGGCTGGCCTTTTAAAGTCATTCAGATCTGATTTCGTGCGTGGCACATAATGCCTTATTTGGCATGTTTATCGTGAATCTGATGGGGAGTTTAAGGGAACTATTCTAGGTATAATTCTTCATCGATCTCTTGACTCAATCTGGTCTAGAGACTCCTTAAAAGACTCTCTCTCTCTCTCTCTCTTCAATTGATGAAGACGGGTAGGTTCAGGTTTTGCTTTTTTCTTTTTTTGTTGGAAAAACTTAGATAATCCCACGCGATAACGTGAGAAATGTGAAATTTTTGAATATTTGAATGGGTTCTTATGAAAAGATACATGAACCGGAGAATTAAAGTAATACAATAATATATGAATAATCTTGAGAGACAAAGAGAATTAAAGAAAATATCCTAATTATCTTTAATATACATCAAAGAAATATCCAAGTTATCTCTAATATCTCCTCAACTCAAGTTGGAGAAAGGAGTTGGAGTTTTAAGAATAGATCCAATAAAAGAAGAAAACACCTATTAGTTCGCCGAAGCAATGACGTGGCTATTGTAGGGGTGAGCACCATTCAAGTCAGTTTTGGAGGATTCCCGTATTAATCGGTCCGGTTTCTAATTCCTAAAATTGGAACCAATGTGATTTCAAGATGGAATCAAATTGAACCAAGACTATTGAATACCTTAACTTATTTCTTCTTTTTTATTCAACAACCCCGAATATGTTATAATAAACCATAAAGTATATATTTATATATAATCCCACTAGTTGATGTAGGATCTCACACTTGGGCTTTATTTTTCTTTTTTTTTTTGGTTAATTTTTAGTCATCCTAAAACGTGTCCCACAATTAATTTGTGAGGAAAAGACATGCGGCCTTTTTTATTTTAAATCATCCAAAGAACAAAAGGTGGACGGCTGTGTTTTGTCCCGTTTCTCAAGAACCACGTTGGGTGAAACCAGTCCCTATTGATTTGGCTTTCGTTTCCAAAATTTTGGAATCAAGAGCCGTCAGGTAGATTCCCGATTCAAGGCAAAGGACCTATCTACCCTGAAATCAATCAACTCTACATTGTTGTGTGTTGTTGTTGTGTAAATTATGCACATCAGCACAGTAATAGGGATATTAATAGTTATAAAAAAAGATATGAGATACAAGGATGCTTAGGTCGTGCATTCAATTACAAAAAAGTCATAAATTTATTGTATAGATGAAAATTCAATCCTAAGTTTTTAAATTTGGCCAATTAAGTCCCAAAACTTTTAATGATTGTTCAATCTAGTTTTTTCAATCAAATTTTGTTGGCAATGCATCAACAGTGCAGATGTGGACAATTTTTTTGAATTCTAAAAATGAAATTTGGCTTATTTTATTTTGTTTCTTTCCAATTTTCCTGTTTCCCTTTACCCAATTGCTGGGGCCTCAACAATCCTTCGCCAACCAGAAGTGAAGGTCACCCTTGTTGGCCTTTAGTGAGGGTGGCATGGCCAAATTTGGTCAAGGCAAGCAACCTCAGCGAAGGCGGCCTTTGTTGGTCCTCACCTGCGGAAGGGCAACTAGCTAAGGAAATTAGGGAAAAAAGAAAAAGAAAAAACTCAGAAAATTTAAATTGTTGCAAAAATTATCTATAGTAGTGGCCATCTATTCCACGGAGAATAGTTGGCATTGATTGGACCGTTATATTAGCGATTTCCCTTACAAAATTGGTTGAAATTATTATATTGATAAATTATCAAAAAAATTATGATTAAATTAGCCAAATTAAAATGATTATGATTGAATTGATGTTCGTACAATAAATTTATAACTTTTTTTTTTGTAATTATCTTAATTTTATGCTTCTGACATGCTACATTGTGCAATTGTTCTGGTTGCAATAAAAGGTTTGGAGAGTACTTTAGACCCATCCCAAGCAAGAATTATTTGGAAGTGTATATCGTTAAGTGTTTTGAAAAGAAAATAGAATTGAATATGATGTAATTATGTTGTAAAATTGTTAAATAATTGGATTTTTCCAAAAAAAAAAAATTATATTCCCCCCTAAAAAGGAACAAAGATTATGTGCAAAACTTGAAAATCAATAGTTAAAAAGAGGAACCATGTGAGTTGAATTATTTAAGAAATGGACTCAATTCGATGTAAGAAGAGCAAGATAAAATGAAGTTTAGAATTTATAAGAGATTTTGGGATTGTTGAAATGTCCACATCGCTAAATAATGAATTTTATTTTATATATTCTTTATATACATATGCTCTCCCTCTATTAAAAGTTTAAGATTTTGGTTGAATATTCAAATGTGATATTAGAGCCAAATGTTATTCCTTTCGTGTGAGCCGCTCATAATCTAGCTTGCACATAAGATTGAATGTGGAGATATTTTTTATCACTTGACAATATGCTTTATATGCTCTTTATACATTTGCTTTCCCTTCACTTAATAGTTTAAGTATTTCTATTGGACTTTTTAACATGGTACCAAAGTCGAGGGATATCCACCCATTAATCAAATTCTACATGCTATTGTTAAGACCTACATGCTATTCCTAATCCCACTTGCATGTGGGTCTTAACAATCGATCTTATATGCTTTTGATATTCAGTTGGTCTCCCCCCACTTAATAGTTTAAACTATTAGGTTAAATTTTATAATATGGTATCGGAGTCAAGCGATATTCCTTTCGCATGTGCGTTCACCCTGTTAATCAAATTCCATGTGCTGCTCATAACCAAGCTTGCATGTGAGATAGTGTGTCAAAATATCTTACATCATTTGATAGCGGGTCTTAGATACTCTTTATTGTTGTCTCACTCCATCTAGTTACTTAAGCATTGGGGTTGAACTTTTTTTACATGGTATTATAGGCAAGTGCTATCCCTTTTGCATCGTGTGTCCACCCCATTAATCAAATTCCATGTGCCACTTCTAATTAGGCTTTGCACATGAGAGGAGATGTTGAAATATCTTACATTGTTTGATAACGAGTTTTATATGTTCTTTATAAACACATTGTTTCCCTCCAACTAATGACTTAATTTTTTTGGTTTAACTTTTTAACAGGGACAATATGATTTTTTCTAATTAAGATTTGCAAAAGGTGTCAAATTTATCCATTTTTAACAATGAAATATCATGATAAATTCATAAGTTATCACAAACAAAAACATTATACAAAGAAATTTTCTACAAAAATTCAATCTGGCCGAAGGTCAATTTAGATTTTCTTTGCAACGTCAAGAGAATATGAGCGAATAAATGTCCTCTTTCTAAGATTATTTCTCGAAAGGCAGCCTTTAATTGTTTTTGACTACCCCTTATTTCGTCCAATGTAAACTTCACATTCACTTAAATAAGCTATTAGAAACAACTCGCATGTGTTAAAAACATGGATCATAGCATGTTTTGCTAGCTTAGAAGGATGATGTGTACATATATTTAAATTAGTGAACATGGATAAAAATGGGGATAGTTATCAAAAAATTCTTAAATCTATTATAGGTATTTCAATTCAGTCACAAACATTTTAATTTGATCAACTTAATTTTAAATATTTTGATAATTTACTAATGTAGTTATTTGACTAATTTTTATTGATAATTATTTAAGTGGACACCAGCCATCCTATGTGAAATGAACAATTTTTGCAATTTTTTTTTTATAATTTTTCATTTTTTTTTCTTTTCTATTGTATCTCTCTCTTTCTTTTTCTTTTTTTAATTATGGGTCGGCAAGGGTCACCGACTGACCCTTGATGGCACTAGTTTAATTAGGTTATGACAGATCGAGGTAGCATCCTACAAAACTATTCGAAAAGTTAGAGTAGAGAAATTTTTCAATCCCAACAAAATTTGTTGATATGGGGTTCCTCACGAAATCATCACAGATAATGCGCCGAACTTGGACAATGCTATGATGGATAGAGTTTGTCAACAATTCAAGGTCACTCACTGCTTGCCCCCAAGGAGACTGAAGATGAACCGAGATGACACCTTCATTATGACTGATGAGGCTATAGACTGGCGAAGGGAAATTTAAAATAAAAAAAAAAACAAGTAAAAATTGAAATAAAAAATGTAAAATATTAAAAAATTTTAGGAAAAAAAAATTCCAACGTTAGTGTTGGCCGACATGCCACATTGAACATCTAGAGTCCATGTTAGCTATTTTTAGCCAAAATTGGCAAATCTCAAATTTTCTAAAATGAAATTGGTCAACCATCACCTGCGGTGGCCTAGTTGGATAAGAGCTCCCATGATGTCTACCTAGGATGGAGGAGTTCAAATCCTACGGGACACATGGGGTCTTAAGCACGATGTCAGGGTGGTGAGTCATCTGCTAGCGTCGCCCTAGGGTTTACCCATCGGCTACCCGCTGTATGGGATTCCCTGGGTATAAAAAAAAATGGTCAAATTAAAATTTTTAAGACTAAATTGACATCTATATAGTACATTCATAAATTTTATTGATAATTTTTCCATCAAGAACATGCTTTGAACTAGTTTTGGATTACGATCAATGATCGTCGGATCCAGTAGGTCTCATTTGATGTAAGGTCTAGATACAATTTAGTATATATAACACATTCATTGAGTACTTGCTTGTTCTAGATGTATCAGTCCAAAGTTAGAAACTTTAATTTAAAATTTCAAAATTAAGTAGATGAAGGGAGACTACATGAATACGAATCTTGTTAAAATCCCATAAATAAAGGACATGTGACACTTTAATTAATGTGGATAATTACTTGAAATCTTAAATTGAAGGGAAAAATTAAGGAAGTGATGATATTGGGAAGGGTTTGCTTGCCTTCTTCAAAAAGATGTTTGAGAATTAAGACTCTAGTTTTTCGCCAAAACACTAAATTTAGGATCGATGAAGCTTTGCTAGCCTTGGCAAAATGAGAGAGGCACTTTGTATTTTTTTGCAGCCATATTCATCACTTTTCATTTCCTCGATTGATTTAACCATTTCTATTGTCACTTGTGTTTCTTGTAGTAGTTAGATGCACCATTATCAATCCGTTAATATAATCTTGATATCAATGGAGTCACCCAGGCATGAGTTAATCACATCTAATCATCCAACTTTTCAATCATTCTTACTAAATATGTTATGATATACAAAATCAATAAATTAAGCAAATAGAAAGACTATCTAGAAATTCACAAGAATATCTCGAAGTCTCATAAACCGATTAAATTCAGACCTTTTGTTTTGGTGGATAGTGATCCTCGACCAAAAACAACTTATGTATAGTTTGTGGGATCCGAACAAGTGATCTCCACTCTCCAGTTCATAAGCTGAAAATCCCATGGCACCTCAACCAATTGTGCTAATTATGGGGATTAAAAAGTAACAATTCTTTTTCCCCAAGGACAAATTACTAGCAATATAAATTTAAGAATTGACTTTGTGAGGGCCCGCGAAATTTATGCATCATCGTCATTCGCCTTCTCTACAGTCACCTTGTTATGTATATATCAACATTCTCTCAATGTGTAATATATATATATATATATATATATATATATATATATATATATATATATATATATATATATATATATATATAAACTCAGAGTACGAGGTTACATTACTCCTAAATAACTTGAAGTGAGCATTTCGCACAAGATATATGTCTAACCCAAAAACCCGACCCGAATCCGGCCCATCCCTTGCCCGGCCCACGGTCTACCTGGCTCGGCCCAAAAAGAACAGTCCCGACAAACAAAGCGACCCGTTCCTTCTCCAGCTCCGGGGTGAGCTGAGAAACCTCGTCTCTTTCCCGATCTTCATCGTCTTCCTCGACCGGAAAATGGCGAAATTCAAGACCCTGGAAATCCTCCGAGCCAGCCCCGGCTCCGCCGTCTTCCACCTCCGCCTCAACCGCCCTTCCTCCCGCAACGCCCTCTCCCTCGACTCCCTCGACCACAACCCCGACGCCCTGTCGTCCGCTCCGGCGCCGGCCACCACTTCTGCTCCGGCATCGACCTCGCCGCCCTCGACTCCTCCCCCACACCCGGCGACCGCGGCCGCGCCGGGGAGCGGCTCCTCCGGGACATCAAGACCCTACAGGACGCGGTGACGGCCATCGAGCGTTGTCGCAAGCCGGTGATCGCTGCCGTCCACGGGGCGTGCGTCGGGGGCGGCATCAACGTCGCCACCGCGTGCGACGTGAGGTACTGCATGGAGGACGCGTTCTTCTCGGTGAAGGAGGTGGACCTGGCGATCATCGCCGACCTCGGGAAGCTGCAGAGGTTGCCGAGCATCGTGGGGTACGGGAACGCGATGGAGCTGGCCTTGACGGGTCGGAGGGTATCGGGTTCGGAGGCGAAGGTGGTGGGGCTGGTTTCTCGGGTTTTCGGGTCGAAGCGCGAATTGGATGATGGAGTGAGAGTCATCGCTGAGGGTAAGTAGTTTCAGATTCTGGTATCTTGGTTTCTCAAAGCGTGTAAAGTTATCTTTTTGCTGGAATATAATTCATATGCTGAAGTGCCGTACGCAGCGTTCGCTGATTGCATTAGTCATCATTATATATGACGTTGAATTATTCCTATCAGGGCTATCCCGGTTTCATGGTTTAGCATTTCGGTGGGAATTGTAAGTTAGGCTGAGTCTTGGAACTTTTAGTTATTAGATAAATTACATGCTGGGTTTGATTGGGATTAGATTGGACACCTTTCCGATTCCAAATCAATGATTTGGAGGTGTTTCCCAGTGATGTGGGATTCTATGTCCAGCACTTACTTGACACTACAAAAGAAACCGATTTAAGACCGGTTTGAATGCTTGAAATTAACAATTTTGTAAAGCTGTGTAAGATTTGTACGTGATCTTAATTTAAATGAAAAGATTGTGGCGGCATTGGCGAGATGGTCATGACTCAGATGCCGGGAGTCGAAGGAGGCGTTTCTTGGTTTTGCAGCGAAACGAGAGAAACTATGGGAGAACAATTAGTATGGCTTCAAATTATCGAAGTGTGGAAGGTTCCCAATCTTATCTCGGTTTTCTTTTTTCGCAATAGACCCCGGCAGTGGTGAAAAGAGTGTGCTCTTCATTCATAGAGTTCAAATCCGGCGGTGCCAATATAATTGGAGTTATATTTGATACACCAAATCGACTTTGGCTCTTTTAAGGCATCTACTTTTTTTTCTTTTTGGTATAACACTCTAATTTAGCAGTTTTGAGAATAAGCAAATCGAGATTGAAGTTGGATATGGTTGAATGGCTTGGTTAAACCGAACCCAAATTGATAAACCAACAGACTAAATTTTTGGTTTAGTTCACATTGATCTATACAAGTGAGTTTAGGCAATTAGGCAATTCAACACGAGCATCATCGAATTTACTAGTAATTAATTTATTCATTAATTATAAAACGGAATAATGAATACACTTCTGAGAGATTGTCGGAGGACTTTCTCGTTCACACAATTGTACATCAACTGAACAAAAGAGACGGATAGAGAGAGATATCGATAGAGTAAATAGGATCATCATGGAGAGGAGGATAGATCGACGCTAATTTGAGCCTTCACATTCTTAATTAAAGCCCCGCTCGATATTAAGTTGGGCCTGAGCCAACTTAACTTGGCTGATCAGACTCCAGGTCATCGCCAGAAACTACCACTTCCACGGCACCCTCCGGCAGTTGTGATGGCTGTGGCTGTTGCTCATCCGCTCGGGCTTCACCGCGGTCGATGGGGGGCGAGATTTCATCGGTGACAGGGCGGACTTCGGAGACTTCTCCTGGCGGGGGGCGAACGACGGTGGTGGCGACGTGTTGCGGGAGCTTCTCGTCCATGACCTCATTGTTTCTGTAGTATCCGTACACGACCATCTGAGACAGTCCCAAGACAAAGCCCACGATGTTCGGTATCTGCGTGTCAAGGTCAAGAATATTCTCTAAGTTCGGCCGAAACTTACATTAAAACTTGACAAAACATTTCTGTCTAACCCAAGGCTTAGTATCGGTATAATCGACGACGTGCATTCGCATTCATCACATAATCTTCATCCGTAACAGTTATAAAGATATTGGATTTATGTGTTTACATCGATTAACCATTCGAGAATCTAAAATTTCACACCAATTTTTTTTTTCCCAAAGTCATGTACTTAAGTTTTGTTAAATATTCTCACCTCAGTCCATTTTTCAAATATAAAGCTTTCTATCCTCCAATAATCATAATCATTAATAATGTGTCCTACTTGGTCGATATTATTTAGCCTTTTTTTTTTTTCCAAAAATAGATATTATGAACTCAATGCAAGAAATGAGATAATGGTATAATATGAAGAAAAAAAACAGAAAATTATTACCATGCTAAATTATTACGTAAATTCATCCTACCCGAACAACTTGAAGAGTAAAGTCTAATCACACAAAATGTATACAGATGTCTATGGACATGGGACCCGCATATGCTCTTATTAGCTTTTCTTGAAAATTTAATTAGTCTTATTAGCCCATTAATGACGTGCCAACGCAGCATGTTATATAGAAAATTTAGCCGAACCCAAAAGTGATGCTGAACAAATATATGGACCTACACTACCCCAATGCACATTACGACAAAACATACAGTTCGAATGCAAAGTAAAGTGATCCTTAACGATTGTTAATTTAATTTTTCAACAATGGGGATCCCTTACCATAATGCACCAGTCCTTTTGGAAGAAACCGTAGCCGAACCACATGATGGCGCTCAAAGTTAGAAAGAACGACAGAGAGAAGGGCATGAACTCCACGCTCTTCGTTCGCACAACTCGTGCCTAAGAAGACCAGAATAGGAAAAAAAAAGAAAGAGAGAAGATTAAAATGCGTTTTCTGTGGTTAGATATGAGAATTTGGGAAGTGAGAGATTGGATTTTTTAAGTACGCACCACAATGCTTAACGGCGCTGCGAAGACGCTCACAGAAATTGTCGTGCAGATCCATCCGAACACCGTGGCGCGTGCATCATTGTTTGGAATGAAATGCGTGATGAGAATTAGGAGAGAGAACAATCCCATGTTCATCAGAGCAAAGAGCTTGATTGTGGAGTTCTGCAATAATCAAAATCATTAAGTCAGAACAAACACAAGATAGTTAGAGATATAGGGGAAAAAGAGAGCTTTTAGATGGCAAGGATGGATAGCGCAAAACACGTTCGGTTAACCCAGTCAATCGTAAACTATCACTGGGATTTATTGTGTCCTTAAAATTTCAGTTCTTTTCTTGTCGAACGTATTTCCTTTCATTGTATAGATCACGTGAATCCCCAAAGAAAGTTTCCTAGCAAGCTTATTGGTTCATTGTGATTGGAATATGAGCATTGCATCATCTAATGATCAAGACGTACCCTAGCAGCTCCCAGCGCATAAGCAATGTAGATGGCAATGTACACCATCTCTATGACGCATCCAAAAGAGTTAATGGTGATGAGAAGGAAGGAGTGTCCTTTGAGGAATGCGTAGTAAAGCCAGAGCATGGAGCTGAATAGAGCGACCAAATATGGTATCGATTGGAATTCTTCAGTCGATTTGTTCCTGCAGATTCTGTAAAATGTCGGCCTGCAACAGGAGAAGAGAAAAAGAATAAGTAGTTATTGTATCGGGATCAAATAAAATAAGACTATCTTCATCCCAGTGAAGGTAAAGAACTTCAAAGAAAAAAAAAATGATTACTTACACTGGAGCCAAGAAGACGAAGAACGAGACAATGTTTCCTATCATCGATTGCAGAAGAAAAGCACAAACGTTAGATTATTCCGTGCAAGCGCGGTGCAAATGAAAATGCTCTTTTTGCTAGGGTTAAAATTAAAGAAGAAGAAAAGCAACATCAGTCATTTACTAATCTAAGTGCGGAGCACATACGGCGTGGTTAAATACAACTCGAACTAAATCATGTTGCATGTCGTTGTATAACCTTTGTATACACACGATATAGCCAAAAGATGAAAAGAATGAATTTCCACGAAATGCAAATCGACTCAAGACAATATAAATCCCACGTTAGTTGGGACAACTGGAAGACGGACCCATAAGTTTACGATGGACACTAGCGTATTGGCTTCAGCATTTAAAGCTAATTTTAAAAGTGCGCTAGAGTGAAAACAAAAATCGTCAGAGGAAATGGCCAAAAGGGTTGTGAAAAAGTTGGCAAAAGTCCAAAAGACTGAAAAGGTTGCTGGAAGTTTGATTTCGAGCGGGGTTTGTATCATCAAAAGAGAGAAAAACTCCACGTGAAGAGTGGTGTCAAGATTAGTGCACCGGGAAAAAATTTCTCATTTTCTTTGTGATTTTGGTTGTTGCTTCACATGTGTTTTGCAAATGATAGAAAGAGAAAGAATGAGGTTTTGGAAGGGAGAGTTGCCAAACGAAAAGAAGAAGAAATGAAGAGAATGACCTGCTAACCATCATCCTAAAGATACTAATACGAACGATTCATCAAGCGGAAAAAAAAAATAAACGCATGTAGACCGTATGAAGATGGATGGGATGAAAGGAAATGGCGCAAGCAAGCAGCATTATTGCGAAGAAGAAGAAGCAAATGGAGATGAAGGGCGAACAGCTTCTGGTTTCTTCCTTCTTTACCTAGGATACCGAAAATGAAGATCAAGAAGTCCATTTTCCACCTCCGACCGTGAGATATCCTCTCCTCTCTCCAAGGCAAAGACCAAGAAAAGAAAGCAGGGTTTGGAGAGAAACCCTGGCTCTCTCTCCCTTTCTCTCTCTCTCTCTCCCTCCCTCTCCTCCGGCTCCCTCTCTAACTTTCGATGAAAACCATCCGAGGGATGGCTCGGCTTTATACACACACACACACTATATTGCATCCCACTAGGCACAGGAGAAAAATGGGGGTTGCCGTGTGTGCGTGTATGCGCGCCACAGAGAGAGAGAGAGAGAGAGAGAGAGAGAATATGCGTATTGAATTCATAGTGCTCGCATGACAAGTGGAGGACTAGTAGGTAGCGTACCACAAAATCATTCTCTCCGCAGCAGCACCAGGCTCCAGCCCATCCTTCCCTCCTCCTCCTCCTCGTCGCCCCACGTGCCTCCCTCCTCGCGTGCCCGTACAGCTCCTTGGTCACGAATGTCGGGGTCGAAAGTCGTGCGGACGCGACCGGCCGTACCTCCCTCAATTATATTTCGATTTCCCCCGCCGCGAGGCGGAGGCCCTCTGGGGCGGCGCGGGGGAGGCGCCACGCGCCCCCGGGCGAGAGTGGTGATCGGTGCGCGAAGCATTGTTACGTTACTCCCCCACCGCAAAGCTGTCCTCCGCGTAATGCAGCTGATGCTTCGTTCACGTGACCTCTCCGAAAATTACACTTTGGTTCCGCGATTTTTTCATTGTCTTTTAGCCGTTTTCTTTCTCCACACCCCCCCCCCCCCCCCCCCCCCCCCCCCCCCCCCCCCCCGCATTCAAAAACCCCGAACCAACACTGCTTGCTGACTCCCCCCCGCACTCAAAAACCCCGAGCCAAACACGCCTTGCTGGCTCGGCCCTAATTTAGCCCTCCCCCCTTCTCTCTCTAGTATTATTGTTTTATAATGGTAATTGTTGTCTCGTAGCGCTCTTCTTTGCGCGCCCTTCATGTGGAAGAGCTCTAGAGGTTTCGTGCGTGCGCGTTCATGGCATCTCCCCGCTTTGGCTTTTTCGTTCTTGAAGCCTCGTGCACATGCGCCTTGCGGTTGCGTGAGGCATGATAGGACGAGAAGGGTGATGACCATGTGCAGAACAAAATGATGGGATCTTTTTGCGCATTTATGTTTCTTGATTGGGCGATGAATGAGGTTGTTGGGGTTCGCATGCATGGATGGTTGGAACTCGGGAAGTGGTTTCGGGATTTGCCAGGTGGTGGAGGAGGGTCGAGATAAGATATTTTCACATGCAACATTCATTAACCCCTGTGGTTTCTCCTTCTTTTACCATATCGTGCGGTTGTTTGGCGTACGCATCGCGTTGACAACAAGAGGATTTTCACAAACGCGGTGGTTTCGCGAAACGTGAGCTGATGCGCTTGCTTATTGTGTCCTCCTACCAAATCGTGTGAAGCTTCAATATAGTTCCGGACGCGAGGACACGAAAACCTCAGCACTTTCACGGAATTTCCGAACCGAGTGTCACCCCCAAAAGTAGTCCGGTTTCAATGCGGGTTTTCGGCGATGGAAAAGTTGGCGAGCTGTGAAGTGATTGATCATATGGTACGATACTATTATTGCATTCGACTAGTGAATATGGACTAAAAGTTTTCAAGTTCTAGCTTCCCTAATTACGGTGGCTTTTGCTGTGTAAATGGCAAGATGATAGCATGACTTCTGATGGATGCGAACTTCCATTATTGTTTGCAAATAATGTGTGAAAGGGACTCTAGGAAACTTAAGTTACGTGTCGAATGGGACGCCCCATGAAGGGTGACGTTTTACTAACGAAAACTATTAAATTTCAATGATTAAACATTCAATCAGAACATGGTGCAATGTTGGGATGGATCCGGAACAAGCAGAAGATCGAACACTTGGCAATCGTTTTGTGATTTGATGTAGTTTGCCCCAAAACCATAATTGATATCGAGTGAGTTCAAGCACACAAATGTGTAAATGTAACCCAATCCCTTGAAGGCTTTCAATCATAGGAAACCTAGAATAAGTGGCCTTGCTCATCATATTGCCATGATTGGCAAGGAGAGAAGGAAACCCCATTTAGCTGTTTAAGGGTGATAACTTTCTTGACATTGCCCAATGGAGAACGCATGTCTATATCAACACTAATACAAAGTCATCATAAAATGTAACAACATTGTGCTAATAACGTGTAGAAAAATCAATGTCTTTAATATAATAATACAACCTCTCGAGTCTAGTAAGAGATATAAAATCACAAAACTTAGGTATAGTTTATTTTATAAATAATGTGCTTTTTAAAAATATTTTGCAATCTACCATGTGTCCCTGTAGAAGGTACAACACTTTTCAGGGTAGAGGATGCAAGGTATATCCCAAAGTCGAGCATGTGCTCGCTGATTCTGAACTTTTGAAAGTCGGAACTTATCGTATGTCTTCCTCCGAAACGCATCCTGAATCGAATCCAGCCACGATGATTCCTTAAATTTCCCCGCATGTGCCCCACCTTTACAGGTTTTTATTTTTCTTTTGGTCGAAAGCTCTACAGGTATAAAAACAACAAAATCATGCAATGGTTACCTCCCATGACACGAAGGGCTGGCAATTCATATTCTTGTGTTATGTGTCCGTGTCAACCACTTGTGTCCTTCCATGTCAATAATAAAAAAATCTTCAATTTACTTTCAAAGTGTCATGTTATGTCGGTTTTGAGTTAAGCCGCATCACACCAAATTCCAATTTTTCATTGATAAATTTATGTTCCATCTAAGTCGTTTTCTCATGTTATGTCAGGAATTATCACCTCTAATTTTATGCGCCGGTAAAGTTTCACCGGACCTTTGTACTTTGCTAATTATTGATGATGACTAGGAATGCACTTGTTTAGGAAATCAATGAGTGTATGTTAAGTTATTTTGGCGATATTACAAAAGCTACATGATAATCTCACGGGGTAATGGAAGGAGGGGAAATGGCAAAATTTCTGCTTAAATTAGGGAGAGATGTTGACAGTAAGGAAAGGCCCCTTTTGCGTCACCAGACCCTGCAAAAATCAATGAGGGAGATGGAGTGATTATCCGGATTGCGTACGGGAAGGGAGATATGATCAAATCAAAACCTGGCCATTCCAAATTATTCAGATCTCATGTCTTGCGTGGCACATAATGCTTTATTGGGCATGTTTATCGTGAATCTGATGGGGGGTTTAAGGGAACTATTCCAGGTATAATTCTTCATCGATCCCTTGACTCAATCTGGTCTGGAGAATCCTTAAAAGACTCTCTCTCTCTCTCTCTCTCTCTCTCTCTCTCTCTCTCTCATCAACTGATGAAGACGCGTAGGGCTGGTCACTGATTTCATACCGATTGATATGGAAAACGTGAAGCTCCTCTTCTTCGGGTTTTGCTTTTTTTTTTTTTTATTGGAAAAACTTAGATTATCCCACGCATAAGAAATGTGAAATTTTTGAATATTTCAATGGGTTCTTATGAAAAGATACATGAACCGGAGAATTAAAGCAAATACAATAATATATGAATAACCTTGAGAGACAATGAGAATCAAAGAAACTATCCTAATTATCTTTAATATACATCAAAGAAATATCCAAGTTATCTCTAATATCTCCTCAACTCAAGTTGGAGAAAGCAATTGGAGTTTTAAGAATATATCCAATAAAAGAAGAAAGCACCTACTAGTTCGCCGAAAAAATGACATGGCCATTGTAAGGGCGAGCACCACTCAAGTCAGTTTTGAGCGATTCCCGTATGAACCGATCCAGTTCCTAATTCTTAAAATTGGAACTAATGTGGTTTCGGGATGGAATCAATCTGAACCAAGACTATTGAATACCTCAACTTATTTCTTTTTTTTATCCAACAACATTGAATATGTTATAATAAACCATAAAGTGTGTGTATATATAATCCCACTACTTGATGTAGGATCTCACACTTGGGCTTATTTTTCAATTTTATTTTTATTTTTTATTTTTGTTAACTTTTAGTCATCCTGAAACGTGTCCCACAATTAATTTGCGAAGGACAAGACATGCCGCCTTTTTTTATTTTTAAATCATTCAAAGAACAAAAGGTGGACGGCTGTGTTTGTTCCCGTTTCTCAAGAGCCACGTTGGGTCAAACCGGTCCTTATTGATTTGGTTTTCGTTTCCAAATTTTTGGAATTAAGAGCCGTCAAATTGATTCCCAATTCAAAGGTAAGGACCAGTCTACCTTGAAATCAGTCAACTCCTCGTTGTTGTATGTTGTTGTGTAATTTATGCACATCGGCACAGTAATAGTAAAAGGGATATTAGTAGTTATAAAAAAAAGATATGAGATATGAGGAAGCTTAGGGCATGCATTCAATTATAAAAAAGTCATAAATTTATTGTATATATGACAATTCAGTCCTAAGTTTTTTTGGCCAATTAAGCCCCAAAACTTTTAATGATTGGTTAATATAGTTTTTCAATTAAATTTTGTTGGCAATGCACCAACAGTGCGGATGTGGACAATTTTTTTTAATTTTAAAAACAAAATTTGGCATGTTTTATTTTATTTTATTTCTTTCTAATTTTTCCTATTTCCCTTTACGAGTTGTTGGGGCCTCAACAATTCTCCACCAACCAAAAGTGAAGGTTGCTCTTGCCAGCCTTTGGTGAGGGTAGCCTGGCCAAATTTGGCTAAGGCAACCTCAGTGAAGGTAGCCTTTGTTGGTCCTTATATGTGGAAGGGCAACTACCTAACGAAATTAGGGAAAAAGGAAAAAAAAACTCAAAAAATTAAAATAATTGCAAAAATTATCTATACTAATGGCCAGCTATTCCATGGAGAACAGTTCGCATTGATTGGACGGTTATATTAGTAATGTCCCTTACAAAATTGGTTGAAATTGTTATATTGGTAAATTATAAAAGAAAAATTATGATTAAATTAGCCAAATTAAAATGATTACGATTGAATAGGTATTTGTACAATAAATTTATGACTTTTTTTTTTTGTAATTGTCTCAATTTTATGCTTCTGATAGGCTACATTGTGCAATTGTTCTAGTTGCAATAAAAGGTCTGGAGAGTGCTTTAGACTCATCCTAAGCACAAATTATTTGAAAGTATATATCGTTAAGTGTTTTGAAAAGAAAATTAGAGTTGAATATGATGTAGTTATGTTGTAAAATTGTTATATACTTGGATTTTTCCATATATATGTATATATATATATATATATATATATATATATATATATATATATATATTCCCCTTGAGAATGGAACAAAAATTAGGTGCAAAACTTGAAAATCAATAGTTAAAAAGAGGAACCATGTGAGTCGAATTATTTAAGAAATGGACTCAATTCGATGTAAGAAGGGCAAGATAAAATGAAATTTAGAATTTATGAGAGATTTTGGGATTGTGGAATTGTCCACGTCACTAAACAATGAATTTTATATATTCTTTCTATACATAAGCTCTCCCTTTATTTAAAAATTTAAGATTTTGGTTGAACTTTCTAACGTGATATTAGAGCCAAATGTTATTCCTTTTGTGTGAGCCGCTCATAATCTAGCTTGCACATAAGATTGAATATTGAGATTTTTTATATCGCTTGACAACAAGCTTTATCTACTCTTTATACAGTTGATTTCCCTTCACTTAATAGTTCAAGTTTTTTTATTGGACTTTTTAACATGGTACCAGAATCAAGGGATATCCACCCGTTAATCAAATTCAACGCACTACTCCTAATCCCACTTGCATGTAGGTCTCAACAATTGATCTTATATGCTTTTGATATGCAGTTGGTCTCCCTCCACTTAATAGTTTAAACTATTAGGTCAGATTTTATAATATGGTATCGGAGTCAAGCGATATTCCTTCCGCGTGTGTTTACCCCGTTAATCAAATTTCATGTGCTGCTCATAACCTAGCTTGCATGTGAGATGGTGTGTCAAAATATCCTACATCATTCGATAGCGGGTCTTATATACTCTTTATTGTTGTCTCACTCCATCTAGTTACTTAAGCATCTGGGTTGAACTTTTTTGACATGGTATTATAGGCAAGTGCTATCCCTTTCACATTGTGTGTCCACCCCATTAATCAAATTCCATGTACCACTTCTAGTTAGGCTTGCACGTGAGAGATGTTGAAATATCTTACATTGCTTGATAACAAGTTTTATATGCTTTTTATAAACTCGTTGTTTCCCTCCAACTAATAACTTCATATTTTTTGTTTAACTTTCTAACAGGGATAATATGATTTTTCCTAATTAAGATTTGCAAAAAGTGTCATTTTTATCCTTTTTTAACAATGAAATGTCACGATAAATTCATAAGTTATCACAAACAAAAACATTATACAAAGAAATTTTCTGCAAAAATTCAATCTGGCCGAAGGTCAATTTAGATTTTCTTTGCAACGTCAAGAGAATACGAGCGAATAAATGTCCTCTTTCTAAGATTATTTCTTGAAAAACGCCTTTAATTGTTTTTGACTATACCTTGTTTTTGCTCTGCGGGCCTTCTTTCAACCCTCTTTTTTTTTTTTTTTTTAAAAAGTTATTTCGTTCAATATAAACTTCACGTTCACTTAAATAAGCTATTAAAAACAACTTGCATGTGTTAAAAACGTGCATCACAGCATGTTTTGTTAGCTTAGAAGGATGATGTGTACATATATTTAAATTAGTGAATAGGGATAAAAATAGGGATATTTATCAAAAAATTCTTAAATCTATTATACTTATTTTAATTCAATCACAAACATTTTAATTTCATCAATTTAATTTTCATTCCGACTAATTTTTAATAATAATTATTTAAGTAAACACCAACCGTCCTAAGTGAAATGAACAATTTTTGCAATTTTTTATATAAATTTCCCTTTTTTTCTTTTCTTTTGTGTCTTTTTTTATTTATTTATTGTGGGTTGGCGAGGGTTGCCAACTAACCCTTTTTTTTTTGGGTGGCACTAGTCTAATGAGGTTACGATGGATCGTGGTGGCATCCTACAAAGCTATTCCAAAAGCTAGAGTAGTGAAATTTTTCAATCCCAACAGAATCTATCGATATGGAGTTCCTCACAAAATCATCACAAATAATATGCCAAACCTGGATAGTGTCATGATGGACAGAGTTTGTCAACAATTCAAGATCACTCATTGCCTACCCCTAGGAGACCTAAGATGAACGGAGATGATACATTCATGATGACCAATGAGGCTATAGACTGGCAAAGGGAAATTAAAAAAAAAAGTAAAAAATTCAAAAAATTCAAAAACTTTAGGGGAAAAAAAATACTTTTCCACATTAGTGTTGACCAACATGCCACATCGAATGGCTAGTGTCCATTTTAGCTGTTTTTAGCTAAAATTGACAAATCTCAAATTATGTAAGACGAAATTGGTCAAGTTAAAAGTTTTAAGATTAAATTGGCATTATTATAGTACGTTTATAACTTTTTTTTAAAATAATTTTTCCATCAAGAACATGCTTTGAACTAGCTTTGAATTAGGGTCATGATCGTCGGATCCAATAGGTCTCATTCAATGTAAGGCCCCAATGCAATTTAGTACATATAACACATTCATGGAGTACTTGCTCATTGTAGATGTAACAGTCCAAATTTAGAAACTTTAATTCAAAAGTTCAAGATTTATAAATGAAGGAAGACTGCATGAATACAAATCTTGTTAAATTTCCATAGATAAAAGACATGCGACACATTAATTAACATGGATAATTACTTGAAATCTTAAATTGATAGGAAAAGTTAAGGAAGTGATATTGGGAAGGGTTTACTTGCAACTTCTTCAAAAAGATGTTTAAGATTAAGACTCTACTTTTTTTGCCAAAACTCTAGATTTAGGATCAATGAAACTTTGCCAGCCTCGGCAAAATGAGAGAAGCACTTTGTATTTTTTTTCGCAGCCATATTTATCACTTTTCATTTCCCTGATCGATTTAACTATTTCTGTTATCATTTGAGTTTCTTGTAGTAGTTAGATGCACCACCATCAATCCGTTCATATAATCTTGACGTTGATGGAGTCATCTAGGCATGAGTTAATCGCATCTAATCATCCAACTTTTCAAGCATCCTTACTAAATTTGTTATGATATACTAAATCAATAAATTAAGCAAATATAAAGATTACCTAGAGATCCATGAGAATATCTCGAAATCTCATGAACCAATTAAATTTAGATCTTTTGTTTTGGTGGATAGTGACCCTCGATCAAAAACAGCTTATGTAAAGTTTGTGGGATCGGAACAAGTGATCTCCACTCTCTAGTTCATAAGCTGAAAATCCCACGGCACCTCAACCAACCATGCCAATCATGGGGATTAAAAAGTAACAATTCTTTTTCTCCATTAGAAATGACGAATTACTAACTATGAAATTTAAGAATTGACCTTGTGAGGGCCCGCAAAATTTATGCATCATCGTCATTCGCCTTCTCTACCATCATAATGTTATGTATATATTAACATTCTCTCAATGTGCAATAAATAAATAAATAAATAAATAAATAAATAAATAAACCTCAAAGTACGAGGTTATGTACCTCCTAACTAACTTGAAGTGAGCATTTCGCACAAGATATATGTCTAACCCAAAAACCCGACCTGAATCCGGCCCAGCCATTGACCGGCCCACGGTCTACTGGGCTCGGCCCAAAAAGAACAGTCCCGACAAACAAAGCGACCCGTTCCTTCTCCAGCTCCGAGGTGAGGCGAGAAACCTCGTCCCTTTCCCGATCTTCATCGTCTTCCTCGACCGGAAAATGGAGAAATTCAAGACCCTGGAAATCGTCCGAGCCTGCCCCGGCTCCGCTGTCTTCCACCTCCGCCTCAACCGCCCTTCCTCCCGCAATGCCCTCTGCCTCGACTCCTTCGCCGAGCTCCCCCTCGCCCTCTCCTCCCTCGACCGCAACCCCGACGCCCTCGTCCTCGTCCTCTCCGGCGCCGGCCACCACTTCTGCTCCGGCATCGACTTCGCCGCCCTCGACTCGTCCCCACCACCCGGCGACCGCGGCCGCGCCGGTGAGAGGCTCCGCCGGCACATCAAGTACCTGCAGCGCGCGGTGACGGCCATCGATCGGTGATCGCCGCCGTCCACGGGGCTTGCGTCGGGGGCGGCGTCGACGTCGCCACCTCGTGCGACGTGAGGTACTGCACGGAGGACGCGTTCTTCTCGGTGAAGGAGTTCGACCTGGCGCGATCACCTCCGACCTCGGGACGCTGCAGAGGTTGCCGAGCATCGTGGGGTACGGCAACGCGATGGAGCTGGCCTTGACGGGTCGGAGGGTGTCGGGTTCGGAGGCGAAGGAGCTGCGGCTGGCTTCTCGGGATTTCGGGTCGAAGCGCGAATTGGATGATGGAGTGAGAGTCATCGCTGAGGGTAAGTAGTTTCAGATTCTGGTATCTTGGTTTCTCAAAGCGTATAAAGTTATCTTTTGGCTGTAACATAATTCATATGCTGAAATGCCATATGCAGCGTTCACTGATTGCGTTAGTCATCATTGCATAGGACATTGAATTATTCCTATCAGAGTTATATAGACCGATCCCGGTTTCGTGGTTGAGCATTTCCGTGGGAATTGTAAGTTAGGCTGAGTCTTGGAACTTTTGGTTATTAGAAACATTATTTGCTGGGTTCAATTTGGATTAGATTGGACACCTTTAGATTGAGAACTTACTTGACACTACTTAAGAAACGTGATATGGACATTGAGCCATATTGAGGAGGAGGTGTTAGGAACCTATTGTCTATTCCGACTGGATCGATCACTCGAGCGGCGGCCAAGCAATTTAGGCAAGTTGTTGGCATCATAGTTCATGATATTTGGCATGGAGATGACCTTAGATCAAATCTTTAAAAATCTTGTAAATCTTGGTGTAATTTTTGGCGTGGAGATGACCTTGGATCCAATTTTGAAGTATCATCTTGGCGCAATTTGATTATATGGTCTCCAAATATTGTCAAAAAAACTATCTTCTTATTTAAATATTTTCTAGAATATGACGCATTAGATTTTTAGGACTGGTTTTACGGTTTGTGTGGCAACTAGATGGCCTATATTAAAGATTGGCCGACTTTCTTTGGGAGACAGATATATTTTATTTTTGAGGAAAAGAATTAAGAGGTTCTCTTCTACTATTTTTTTGAGGACTTAACCTGATGGTCGATTCGACTTATCGAGCGAAATAGCGAATTTTTTCGCTCATGGTGTCGATAATGTTGGTTGGTTGACACGCATTCGTCAACATATCACGTTCATACCGAGATTGTCAATCACAAGTTCGATTGGAGGTCGAGATTCGTAATTCGCACCATCTGAGCCTTCGTAGAATGATCTTTCCGCAACGATTTCACATCAAAACGAATTTGAGACCTGTTTGAGTGGTTGAAATTAATTATCTTGTAAAGCTGGGTGGGATTAGTATGTGATCACAATTCAAATGAAAAGATTGTGGCAATAAGGATTAGGCATTGGCAAGATGGTCATGACTCAGATGCTGGGAGCCAAAGGAGGCATTTCTTGATTTTGTAGCGAAACAAGAGAAACTATGGGAGAACAATTAGTATGGCTTCAAATTATCAAAGTGTGGAAGGTTCACAATCGTATCTCGGTTTTTTTCTATTTCACAATAAACCCTGGCAGTGGTGAGCAGACCATGCTCTTCATTCATAGAGTTTGAACCCAGTGGTGCCAAGATAATTGGAGTTATATCAGATACACCAAATCGACTTTGGCTCTTTTAAGGCATCTACTTTTTTTCTTTTTGGTATAGCAGTCTAATTTAGCAGTTTTGAGAATAAGCAAATCGAGATTGAAGTTGGATATGGTTGAATGGCTTGGTTAAACCAAACCCAAATGGATAAACCGAATAGCTAAATTTTTGGTTTAGTTCACATCGATCGTCTTGAGTTTACCAATTTTAGACTCTATTGACACCCTCTCAGTGTGATGAAGGATAGAGTTACCATTTAGATTAGAAGGGCTCCACTTATCCATTTCTTCAAGGCTAATCGAAACACCTGTATTTTTTGCTCTATTTGTATGTACGATGGGTGTATTTGTCCTTCACTTGGAACTTTTATCGGTTTGGGATAAACCATGCATAGGATAGTATACTGTAGATGCTGGGTCATTGTTTTTCTTTGTTAAATTGCTAATTACCCTCCAATTGCAGACCGCCGATGCGCATTTTTTGTTGCTAAACGAGGGCGTGGGGAAAAAATCTTGCCTATCGAGGTCATCGCATCATTGAGTATATCCTTGTAGAAATAGACAACAGCAAGTTGCAGGTGGAAAATAAAAAGTTCTCGTTTCGGGTAATACTATATATTGGATTGGGGACTAGAAAAGTTTCTTGCATTGGTAAATCTTTCGAGGACGGTAAGTTGTTAAATAGGAACTTGAATAGAGAAAGGGCTGTCGCGGAGGCAAAGATGTGGGGAGAGAATTGGTGAGAGAAAAGACAGCAGAGCACTCAAGGCAGTTTCGATGGATCTAATGGCCGGTTGTCTTGATCGACAGTTTCTCGCTTCGTTTCCTCCTTAAGCCTCCCCTTGGCTTGCTTTCTGTGAACTGATACGAAGCAAACGCAGGGCATTCACTTCGTGTCATGCATATTCCATTTTGTCGAAGGGAAATGAGCGGAGAGATTGTGGTCGAATTAGGAGGACTTGGTCCCTGCTACTCTTAACTCGGCTCCTTTTCGGGTCTAATCTCTCCATTCTCTGTTTATACTTTCTTGAAATTTGGAGGAAGAGGGAGTTGGGTGTACATCATTGCTAGAACAGCATTATAGATAAGAGAATCCAAAGGAAGAGGGGGATTGTCTTGTAATGCTTGTGCCGAATATTGTAAGTCTATTCTGAGCAGGATTTGGCTGCATATTCTAACTCTAGTTTCAAGCAGCATCTGATCTACTGAATTGCCGCGCGGTTGGTAGCGTGGGGAGAGAACAATTCTCAGTGTCCGGAAAGAACAATTCTCCAGGGGACATGAATAGAGGAAGGGCCGTCACCGAGGCAAAAGTGTGGGGAGAGAATTGGCGAGGCAGAACGCTCAAGGCGGTTTCAATGGATCTAATAGCATGTTGTCTTGATCGAGAATTTCCTGCTTCGTTCGCTCCTTGAGCCTCTTCGCTTGCTTTCTGTGAACCATACGAAGCAAAACAGGGCATTCATGTTGTGTCGCACAAATTCCATCCTGCCGAACAGAATGAGTGGAGAGATTGTGGTCGAATTAGTAAGAATCGGTCCCCACTGCCTTAACTAACGCGCACGAGAGAGAGAGAGATATTAGGCAATTCAGCACGAGCATCATCGAATGTAGTAGTAATTAACTTGTTCATTAATCAGAAAATGGAATAATGAATACACTTCTAAGAGATTGTCGGAACACTTTCTTGTTCATACAATTGTACACCAACCGATCATGGATAGAGAGAGATATCGATAGAGCAAGTAGGATCATCATGGAGAGGAGGATAGACCAACACAACCTTCACATTCTTAATTAAAGCACATTCTTAATTAAAGCCCCGCTCGATGGTAAGTTGGGCTTGAGCCAACTTAACTTGGCTGATCAGACCCCGGGTCATTGCCGGAAACTACCACTTCCACGGCACCCTCCGGCAGTTGTGATGGCTGTGGCTGTTGCTCATCCGCTCGGGCTTCACCGCCATTGATGGGGGGCGGGATTTCAACGGTGACGGGGTGGACTACAGAGGCTCTTCCTGAGGGGGGGTGAACGACGTGTTGCGGGAGCTTCTCGTCCATGTTTCTGTAGTATCCGTACAAGACCATCTGAGACAGTCCCAAGACAGCCCACGATGTTCGGTATCTGCATGTCCAGGTCAAGAATATTCTTTAAGTTCCGCCAAAACTTATGTTAAAACTTGACAAAACATTTTAGTCTGCCCCAATGCAGCTGAACCCAAAATTAATGCTGAACAAATATTTGGACCTACATTACGCCAATGCACATTACGACAGAACATACACTTCAAATACAAATTAAAGTGATCCTTCACGATCGTTAATTTAATTTTTCGAAAATGGGAATCCCTTACCATAATGCACCAGTCCTTTTGGAAGAAACCGTAGCCGAACCACATGATAGCGCTCAATGTTAGAAAGAACGAAAGAGAGAAGGGCATGAACTCCACACTCTTCGTTCGCACAACTCGTGCCTAAGAAGACCGGAATAGGGAAAAAAAAGCAAGAAGATTAAAATGCGTTCTCCGTGGTTAGATATGAGAATTTGGAAAAAGAAATATTGGATTTTTTAAGCACGCACCACAATGCCTAACGGCGCTGCAAAGACGCTCACGGAAATTGTGACATCCCGATTTTCCGATTCTATTTTCAATAAATTGAGACGGGCATTTCGTTGGCACGCATATGGTTCTTTTCCTTGAGTCGGCCACTCATGTGAAAACTAGTCTATCGGGTGAAGTCGTTAAAAAATTCTAATGCA
Organism: Eucalyptus grandis x Eucalyptus urophylla; assembly: GCA_028830015.1. Lineage (NCBI taxonomy): Eukaryota > Viridiplantae > Streptophyta > Magnoliopsida > Myrtales > Myrtaceae > Eucalyptus > Eucalyptus grandis x Eucalyptus urophylla. The sequence goes on along the minus strand of CM054200.1, from coordinate 57,910,261 downwards.
TCAGACTCGAGAATTTGGCCAGGAAGCGACCTTTCGACCGAGCTAATTTGCAATGGTCATTACGACACAAATAAAAATCGATTAGAGACTGGAGATAGGTCGACTCAACAGAGGCATGTGATCGAGTGTGGGTGATTCCACCGGATCGTACAATTCTTGTCGATCGGCACTGGACCAACTTTTCTATCGATTGGGTACCCTGTGTTCATATTTGAAATCTTGAGATTACCTCGACAACCGAAAGTCGCCAATGTTTCAAAGATGTACATTGTGGCTTGAGATGATCAATCACAGGTCAAATGCGTGAAAATTTCTAAAGGTTACCCGGTAGGTTGGGCCGCGCTAGTATCGTGCCAAAGTGAAATTAACCGTGGAATTGAGATCGAATTCAGAAATTAGAAGTCTGGGTGTGTCACAAATCATTTTAGGATCATTGACTTATCTTTGGAAGATTTTTCATGCAATCAGAGTTCTTTGGCAAATTAAATCCGAAAATGGTTAATTTGGCTCGAGAAATAGTAGGCTCGTCTTTGGTCGTGCTTTTGGGACTTAAGTTGGTTCTATGGACAAGTGAAGATGTAAATTGAAGTGTGGTGACATTGGATTAATTTTATGAACTTCAATTGGACTCAATTGGAAGAGAATTGAATGGAATTGGAGAAATTAGTGTATAAGAATTGGACCCCGGCGGAAAATGAAATTTAGAGCCATTAGAATAAGGTTGTGGGAGTTTTGGGTGAGTGGAGTATGACATCATCCATGAGGTCATGGTGGGCCACTTTTGTTGGATTAAAGAAAAAGAAAAAAAGAAAAGAAATGGCCCCCCATCCTTCTCTCTCCTCCTCTCTCCTTCCTCTCTCCCTTCCGTTGGTTTCTCCTCCATCTTCTTGGTGCGAAGGACCAGAAAAATTTGCAGAGAAGAAGGAGCAGCCATGGCCGGCCACCTGCTCGCACGCCGCCGTCGCCGCCGCCGTCGTGCGTCCGTTCCCGCGCCACTCGCGCGCGCTCGCCGGCCCGCCGTTGCACAGTCTCCGCTCTGCCTCAACTCGCTTCGCAGCTGCTGCATCAGCCCGTGCCGGAGCCGTTCGGCCACCTCCGACCACCGTACGAGCCCCACCTAGGTCCGGTTCGACCCCTCAACCTTCCCCAGTCCTTCCCCATCTCATCCAAGCACCGGATCTACCCTTTCTCGGCCTCAACCAGCAGTGGACAGCAGCTGGAAAAATGGGTATGGCAGCCCGGTCTTGGCCCGTTTTGGCCGCCTTCCCGAGCCCGGATGCTCGGCCCGCATTGAGGAAAGTCGATCCTCACATCGTCCCCATCGTTTTGGTCCGCTCAGCTCGCTAATCCGGTGAGTTTAACTCACTAAATCTTGATTAGAGGGTTAATGATGCCCTAAGTGTGCTTAGTCTAAGTTAAGTAAGTTTAGGTGGTTAGATTAGTTTATTTGGTTGATGATTAGATTATGGTGTTTAATTAAGTTAAAGTGTGTTTAGTTTAAGGTTAAGTATGTTTATTTTTAATATAAAGCCTTGATGTGACATAATAGGGTTTTATTTTTGAATTATTTAATGATTTTGAATTCTGGAATTTATAATATTATATTGTATTCCGAAATTATTAAAATATTATTTCGTATAAAAAAAACGGAAAAATTATTTTTGACCCCGGTTGCTCAGAATTTCGTGCCGATCACTGCTGTGTAGTCGGATTTTGAAATTGGTGATTGGATATTATAAATTGAGCGTGGATCGTGAAAAATATTGATATTATTATTATATTAATTTTCGGAATAAATTTAATTATTTAATAAATTTAAAAAAAATATTTTGGGACCCTAAATTCTCGGAATTTCGTGCTGATCGCTGCTGTGCCTTTAGAATTTAAATTTGATGAATGTATGTTGCAAATTGAATGTTGATTGTGGTAAATAGAGATTTTATTAATAGAAACCCAAGTGTCGGGTTTTGATGTAAAAATTGAATTTTAATGATTATATTAAATAGTGGGGTTTGAAAAAGTGAGATATTGGCTTTTTGATTTGAAATTAGCGTGTCCCCACACACATGAGTAATTTCTGGAATATTTTTAATGTTAAGAAAAATGGCTGGGATCACTGTTTTAAGTGGAAGCGTTGAGTGAAATGCAAAGTGTCCTGGAGCCAAGTATGCTTTGGCTGTGTGATAACTAAGAGGAATCGTCCTGGGCTGTTGAGCCGGACTTACCCCTATATGGGATGCCCACGTGGTGGATGCGGGTCGCAGTTGATTCTGGGCCTATGCTCCTTCGGGAACGCCATCGACGTACTGACGAAGCCGTGCTCCAAGGTGGGGAGGCGATGCCTGGCTATATGCTAGTAGATAGCCAAACAGCGAGTAAGCTATGCCCTTGTGTGGCAGTGAATAATAACTGGAATGCATGTTGAGTGTTGTTGCCGTGTCGGATTATGGGACTGAATTGTGTGGCATGGAATGGGACGTGTCATAACGATTTAGTCTTATAATCAGGACCCCCGCAGTTGTTGGTTATATGAAAGTGAATGTGTTCCGGTTGTTTAAGTTCCTCTTACTATCTATGATTGAGTTATATGAACTGTGCTAACCTGCAGGAAGGAACTGAGGCGAGGTAAGTCTTCTGTGTGATGTGGCTAGGCCACCCGGGGCGTATTTTCTTTCTAATAGGGGTTTAGGGGGTTGAACTTGTTGAGACATCGTCTCATCCCGGTTGTGGGATTAAAATTTCAGGTCCCTAGATGGCGGTCGTGGAGGACCCGAAGCCTTAAGTCTAGAAAAATGGAGGTTGGAGTATCGGTGAACGTGTCCTGCTAGTTGGTTTTGGGATAGTTCCCCTTTTGTCGAGCTGGTCTATTTCATAGACAGTCTAGAGTTGTATTTAAACCTATGTGTTTGTAAACGAGTGTTTGGTATTGCGATCGATTGCCTGCTTTTCTATCCCAAGTTAAATGTTGTCAGGGGTTTTGTTTCATTTCCGCATGCGTAATAAAATGAATGGGTCGGCGACGTATCTTGGGATGTCACATATTTGATCGACCATGATGGGATGTTGGCGTGCTCAACGTTTTGGGGCGTGACATCCCCGTTTAAGTGGTATTAGAGCATGGTCTGTGTATGGAGTGATAAGGTGCGATGAGTCATGGGATAGTTAGTAGGAAAGGCTTCTAATATGCTGATGCATGTGGTTGATAGTTGATTGGTAGTATGTTTGTGGGGTCACTCAGATTCTAACCTGGTGTTGGAATTGGAAAATAGGCGTCTATATAGAGTCTGTAGCATGAGTGATCAGGAGTGGAGAACTCCTTGGAGGAGGTCGATAGGACCTGTACTTCGGGGTAGGACATTGACAAGAGTCGGTACCCAAGGTAGAGCGCAGGCTCAGACCAGCGCGAGTGTGAGAGTACCGATGTCAGTCGGTACTGAGAGTGTAGCAACACTGAATGATCTTAGGTTCGTTGGGATCATTCAGGCACTAGTTTCTTGGAAGCTTGTTGGGTCAGTAAGCTCAGGATCGAGCCGTTGCTGTTGCCGTTGTTTCTACCGATGCCAGTGTTGTGACCGTTGTTATTGCCACGCCTGTTGAGGCCTAATCTGGAGTTGTGATCGAGGATCAAGTCTCCGTATCTGAGTCAAGGTTCAGTTTAGACAGAGATGAAAATCGATTGGGGAGAAAGGCCGATGTTAGAAGAAAGATGCCCTGTTTCACCCAACCGAAAGAGTGGAGTTGGAAAGTCAGTGCTCAACTCGATCGATGCGTGTCATGTCTGTAAGAAAAGACATGGATCTGTTCTGTGCTGCAAGAGGGAAATGACTTGTTACAGGTGCTGCCAGTAAAGCCATTTGATCAAAGATGGCTTGTATAGATGGATGGAACCATAGCTGTTTCTGCACCGCCGTTGATGAGACAGAATAGAGGAAACATGCTTCGGGACATTTAATGGGGTACTTGGAATAGACCCCAGTGCAAAGAAGGGTGCATGATATTCCTTGATAAGAGATAAATGACTCCCTGATTGTGTGCCGAGTCAGTGGAAAGGAGGCATGAGTCAGCCTAGTGTCAGAGTAAAAAGGGAGCATGAGAGCTGTCTGCGAAAGTTCAGGTGAGCGTAGGCACTGTTACTGCAGGTTGGACGCCGCTAGGATGGCTGGAGGAGCATGAAGGGATTGACCATGCATCAATCAGAAGAAAAATGTTTTTGAGATGTTGTTATCAGAGTAGTACAGCAGAATTTTCAGTGAAGGTTTTAGGATTTTCATTGTGGTAATAAAGTGATAGAAAGATGAGTCTCTAACTATAGTTGTACTCAAAGAGTTTGCTTAAGTATGACTTGGAAGTCATTTATGAAAGGGTTTGGCTCAAGGAGCTTTCTGTTGTTTTGGATTGTAGTAGTAACTTAATTCAGTTTGTTCAGTTAGTGTGTGAAAGTTTTGAATCACTAAAAGTTGAAGAGGAACTTCAACCCTTGTTATTCGTCACTGAAGATGACGTGGTTCTAGTTAATGGTTATCGAATCTACATGGCAGCTGTAATGGATGTGTCAGTTGAGGAGCCGAATATGGAGAATATAATAGTGGTACATAAGTTCTCTAGGGTATTTGCTGAAGAATTGTCAAGTTTGCAGTCAGAAAGAGAAATGGAGTTCACGATTGAATTAGCACTCGGAATAGAGCCAGTCCCTAAGGCTCCTTACCGGATGGTGTTACCCGAGTTAAAAGGATTGAAGGTGTAGATGCAGGAAGTGTTGGATAAGGGATTCATACTTTCCAGTGCATAACCGTGGGAAGCACCAGTTCTGTTCATGAAGGAGAAATGTGGTTCGTTGTAGTTGTGCATTGATATTCCTCGAGATCGACTAGAGGTCAGTGTATCATCAGTTGAGGTTCAGGGAGAAAGACATACCGAATTTAGCATCTTGTACTTAATATGGCAGTCATGAGTTCACTGTAATGCTGTGTGGTTTGATGAACACCTCAGCTATTTGTTTGGGCCTAACTAGCAAAATGTTTAAGGGTAGTTGAATCAATTGTGATCGTGTTCATTGAAGTTACCCTAATGTGTTCAAAGAGTGCTGAGGAGCACAAGAGACATTGAGGATGGTATTTCAGACTTTGAGTACTTTTGGATTTTACAATAAGCTTAGCAAATGTGAGTTTTGGATGGCTCGTATTGCGTTCATAAGTCACATGATTTCAGGCGAAGAAATCTCCGTAGACCCTGTCCAAGATTGAAGCAGCGATCAATTGGCCGATATTAATTGTAGTGACAGAGATTAGAAGCTCTGGGGATTAGCAGGATATTACAGAAGTTTTATGGAAAGGTTTTCAGCGTCAACGTTGCAGTTGATTCGTCTACTGAGGAAGTAAGAAAAGTTCGTGTGGACGGATAAGTGCGAGCGTAGTTTTCAAAGGCCTAAGAAGAGGCTGACTACCACACTATGCTGATTGTTCCATCTAGTCCTAAAAGTTATGAGATCTGCAGTGATGTGTCGTTTAAAGGATTGGGTTGTTTATTGATGCAGCATGAGAGGGTTGGGTATACGCATCCCGCTAGTTGAGACCTCAGGAGTTGAATATGAGACAGCGTCGCTGGATGGAAATCATTAAGGATTGCGACTATGATATTTTGCATCACTCTGGTAAGGTGAGCAAAGTCGCAGATGCACTGAGTTGAGAGTCCTTAGTTGCATAATTGGTACTCATGGATTAGATCTTATTTGAGAAAGTTTGAAATGCGGTTTTCAAATCTAAGGTAGGCGACCTTTTGAAGCTTATGATTACCCTCAGAATTGAGCCAAAAGTTCATATCAGAATCAAAATGCTTCAGTGGACAGATTCAAAAATTCAAAAAAATTCTATAAGAGAATGCAGATGAGAGAGAGGTTGATTTTTAGATTTCTGAAGACAGAATGCTAAGGTTTTGAGGACGATTGTATGTAATTGTCGATACAGAGATTAAAGAAGAGATCTTATGGGAAGCTCATTATAGCAATTTCAACGTTGTCCAGACAGTACGAATAGATCATGTTTTGAGTGTGTGACATCCTGATTTTCAGACTCTGATTTCAATTGGTTAAACTGGGCATTTCATCGACGCCATTACAGTGTTTTTCTCTAAGTTGGCCACTTACGAGATAACTAGATTAGTTGGGTGAGTTATTAAGGATTTTAAGGCAAATAAACTTGAGAATTCGACCAGGAATCGACTTCTCGACCGTGCTCATCTTTAGAGATCATTACGGCACAGTTAAAAATCGAATTAAGATCAGAGATAGGTCAGTTCGACTGAGATGAATGACCGATCGTGGGTGACTCCACTAAATTGGAAAACTCTCGTCGAATGATACTAATTTGATTTTACTGTCGTTTTAGTACCCTATGTCCGTATTTGAATCATCGAGATTTTCACGACCCTCGAGAGTCGCCAATGTGTCGAGTGGGTTCATCGTGGCTCGAAGAAAATCGACCACGGGTCATTTGTCCTAAAAAGCTCCGAAAACTACCTAGTAGCCTAGGTCACACTAAAAGCGTCGGAGTGAAATTAATCGCCAATCTAAGTTCGATTTCAGAAATTGAAGATTCTGTCTTGTCACAAAGTGGGTATACCGAAGTGTGTGCATAAGATAATTCACCGGCATGGAGTGCCGGGGATGAATTGTATTTCAAATCTAGATCAGATATTCCAAGTTGGGAGAGATTTCAGACGGTTCTTTCTTAAGCAGTGTATAGCAGAGAGTGCAGAATTTCAATTGTTGAGATGAAGTCAAGAAAAGAAAGATCACAGGCCAAGGTCAGTACAGTAGTCAGTAATTGCAGTTGTTGAGATCAGTGTCAGAGTTATACCAAATCTTGACTAGAGGTTCCCAGTTTCAGCAGATCAGTCAGATAGTTTCTTTTAATCAGTGCAGAGTAGAGTGTATAGGATTCAGTCGGTTGAGATGAGATTAGAGATTAGAAAATCGCAGTCCAGAGTTGGGTAAAAAAAAAATCAGTGATTCAGTTGCAATTATCAGAGACAGTTTAGAGACTGCTCAGAATCGCCAGTTTAGCTTCGCAGATTTTGTGTTGAAGACCTTTGGAATTTTAAGTGGGCGAGTCTTTAGTATTTTGGATCCGAAGTGGTTTGGGCAAGATAGCAGTGATCTAGCAGTATTGGTACAGAATGAGCAACCTGAGAAAGAGAAGATTATATGAGACGATTGTACCCCCACCTTTTTGTTTAAGAATTGGTAAAGGTTTAAATTTCGAGGACGAAATTTTTATAAGAGGGGAAGAGTTGTGACATCCCGATTTTCCGATTCTATTTTCAATAAATTGAGACGGGCATTTCGTTGGCACGCATATGGTTCTTTTCCTTGAGTCGGCCACTCATGTGAAAACTAGTCTATCAGATGAAGTCGTTGAGAAATTCTAATGCATCAGATTCGAGAATTTGCCCAGGAAGCGACCTTTCGACCGAGCTAATCTGCAAGGGTCATTACGACACAAATAAAAATCGATTAGAGACCGGAGATAGGTCGACTCGACAGAGGCATGTGATCGAGTGTGGGTGATTCCACCGGATCGCACAATTCTTGTCGATCGGCACTGGACCGACTTTTCTATCGATTGGGTAACCTGTGTTCATGTTTGAAACCCTGAGATTACCCCGACAACCGAAAGTCGCCAATGTTTCAAAGATGTACATTGTGGCTTGAGATGATCAACCACAGGTCAAATGCGTGAAAATTTCTAAAGACTACCCGGTAGGTTGGGCCGCGCTAGTATCGTGCCAAAGTGAAATTAACCGTGGAATTGAGATCGAATTCAGAAATTGGAAGTTTGGGTGTGTCACAAATCATTTTAGGATCATTGACTTATCTTTGGAAGATTTTTCATGCAATCAGAGTTCTTTGGCAAATTAAATCCGAAAATGGTTAATTTGGCTCGAGAAATAGTAGGCTCGTCTTTGGTCGTGCTTTTGGGACTTAAGTTGGTTCTATGGACAAGTGAAGATGTAAATTGAAGTGTGGTGACATTGGATTAATTTTATGAACTTCAATTGGACTCAATTGGAAGAGAATTGAATGGAATTGGAGAAATTAATGTACAAGAATTGGACCCCGATGGAAAATGAAATTTGGAGCCATTAGAATAAGGTTGTGGGAGTTTTGAGTGAGTGGAGTATGACATCATCCATGAGGTCATGGTGGGCCACTTTTGTTGGATTAAAGAAAAAGAAAAAAAGAAAAGAAATGGCCCCCCATCCTTCTCTCTCCTCCTCTCTCCTTCCTCTCTCCCTTCTGTTGGTTTCTCCTCCATCTTCTTGGTGCGAAGGACCAGAAAAATTTGCAGAGAAGAAGAAGAAGCAGCCATGGCCGGCCACCCGCTCGCACGCCGCCGTCGCCGCCGCCGCCGTGCGTCCGTTCCCGCGCCGCTCGCGCGTGCTCGCTGGCCCGCCGTTGCACAGTCTCCGCTCCGCCTCAACTCGCTTCGCAGCTGCTGCATCAGCCCATGCCGGAGCCGTTCGGCCACCTCCGGCCACCGTTCGGGCCCCACCTAGGTCCGGTTCGACCCCTCAACCTTCCCCGGTCCTTCCCCATCTCATCCAAGCACCGAATCTACCCTTTCTCGGCCTCAACCAGCAGTGGACAGCAGCTGGAAAAATGGGTATGGCAGCCCGGTCTTGGCCCGTTTTGGCCGCCTTCCCGAGCCCGGATGCTCGGCCCTCTTTGAGGAAAGTCGATCCTCGCATCGTCCCCATCGTTTTGGTCCGCTTAGCTCGCTAATCCGGTGAGTATAACTCACTAAATCTTGATAAGAGGGTTAATGATGCCCTAAGTGTGCTTAGTCTAAGTTAAGTAAGTTTAGGTGGTTAGATTAGTTTATTTGGTTGATGATTAGATTAGGGTGTTTAATTAAGTTAAAGTGTGTTTAGTTTAAGATTAAGTATGTTTATTTTTAATATAAAGCCTTGATGTGACATAATAGGGTTTTATTTTTGAATTATTTAATGATTTCGAATTCTGGAATTTATAATATTATATTATATTCCGAAATTAATAAAATATTATTTCGTATAAAAAAAACGGAAAATTATTTTTGACCCCGGTTGCTCAGAATTTTGTGCCGATCGTTGCTGTGTAGTCGGATTTTGAAATTGGTGATTGGATATTACAAATTGAGCGTGGATCGTGAAAAATATGGTTATTATTATTATATTAATTTTCGGAATAAATTTAATTATTTAATAAATTTAAAAAAATTATTTTGGGACCCTAAATTCTCGGAATTTCGTGCTGATCGCTGCTGTGCCTTTAGAATTTAAATTTGATGAATGTATGTTGCAAATTGAATGTTGATTGTGGTAAATAGAGATTTTATTAATAGAAACCCAAGTGTCGGGTTTTGATGCAAAAATTGAATTTTAATGATTATATTAAATAGTGGGGTTTGAAAAAGTGAGATATTGGCTTTTTGATTTGAAATTAGTGTGTCCCCACACACGTGAGTAATTTCTGAAATATTTTTAATGTGAAGAAAAATGGCCGGGATCACTGTTTTAAGTGGAAGCGTTGAGTGAAATGCAAAGTGTCTAGAGCCAAGTATGCTTTGGCCGTGTGATAACTAAGAGGAATCGTCCTAGGCTGTTGAGCCGTACTTGCCCCTATATGGGATGGCCACGTGGTGGATGCGGGTCGTAGTTGATTCTGGGCCCATGCTCCTTCGGGAACGCCGTCGACGTACTGACGAAGCCGCGCTCCAAGGTGGGGAGGCGATGCCTAGCTATATGCCAGTAGATAGCCGAACAGCAAGTAGGCTATGCCCTTGTGTGGCAGTGAATAATAACTGGAATGCATGTTGAGTGTTGTTGCCGTGTCGGATTATGGGACTGAATTGTGTGGCAAGGAATGGGACGTGTCATAACGATTTAGTCTTATAATCAGGACCCCCGCAGTTGTTGGTTATATAAAAGTGAATGCGTTCCGGTTGTTTAAGTTCCTCTTACTATATGTGATTGAGTTTTATGAACTGTGCTAACTTGCAGGAAGGAACTGAGGCGAGGTAAGTCTTCTGTGTGATGTGGCTAGGCCACCCGGGGCGTATTTTCTTTCTAATAGGGGTTTAGGGGGTTTAACTTGCTGAGACATTGTCTCATCCCGGTTGTGGGATTAAAATTTCAGGTCTCTAGATGGCGGTTGTGGAGGACCCGAAGCCTTAAGTCTGGAAAAATGGAGGCTGAAGTATCGGTGAACGTGTCCTGCTAGTTGGTTTTGGGATAGTTCCCCTTTTGTCGAGCTGGTCTATTTCGTAGACAGTCTAGAGTTATATTTAAACCTATGTGTTTGTAAATGAGTGTTTGGTATTGCGATCGATTGCCTGCTTTTCTATCCCAAGTTAAATGTTGTCAGGGGTTCTGTTTCGTTTCCGCATGCGTAATAAAATGAATGGGTCGGCGACGTATCCTGGGATGTCGCATATTTGATCGACCATGATGGGATGTTGGCGCACTCGACGTTTCGAGGCGTGACAGAAATCGTCGTGCAAATCCATCCGAACACCGTGGTGCGTGCATCACCGTTTGGAATGAAGTGCATTATGAGAATTAGGAGAGAGAACAATCCCACGTTCATCAGAGCAAAGAACTTGATCGTGGAGCTCTGCAATAATCAAAATCATTAAGTTAGATAGAACAAACATAGGATAGTTAGGGATATAGGGGAAAAAGAGAGCTTTTAGATGGCAAGGATGGAGAGCGCAAAACACGTTCGGTTAACCCAGTCAATCGTAAACTACCACTAGGATTTATTGTGTTCTTAAAAATTTCAGTTCTTTTTTTGTCGAATGTATTTTCTTTCATTTTATAGATCATGTGAATTGCCAAAAAAAGTTTCCTAGCAAGCCCTTTGGTTCATTGTGATTGGAATATGAGCTTTGCATTGTCTAATGATCAATACGTACCCTGGCAGCTCTCAGTGCATAAGCAATGTAGATGGCGATGTACACCATCTCTATGACGCATCCGAATGAGTTAATGGTGATGAGAAGGAAGGAGTGTCCTTTGAGGAATGCGTAGTAAAGCCAGAGCATGGAGCTAAATAGAGCGACCAAATACGGTATTGATTGGAAACCCTCGGTCGATTTCTCCTTATAGATTCGGTAAAATGTCGGCCTACAACAGGAGAAAAGAAAAAAAAATCAGTAGCTATTGTATTGGGATCAAATAAAATAATACTATCTTCATCCTAGTGAAAGAAAAGAACTTCAAAGAAAAAGATGATTACTTACACTGGAGCAAAGAAGACGAAGAGCGAGACAATGTTTCCTATCATCGATTGCAAAAGAAAAACACAAACATTAGATTATTTTGTGCAAGCACAGCGCAAATGAAAATGCTCTTTTTGCTAGGGTTAAAATTAAAGAAGAAGAAAAACAACCTCAGTCATCTACTAATCTAAGTGCTAAGCACATACGGCATTGTTGAACAGAATTCGAACTAAATCATGTTGCATGTTGTTGTATAACCTTTGTATACACACGATATAGCCAAAAGATGAAAAGAATGAATTCCCATGAAATGCAAACCGACTTGAGACAATATAAATCCCACGTTAGTTGCAACAACTTGAAGACGGACCTATAAGTTGACGACAGACCTAGCGTATCGGCTTTAGCATTTAAAGCTAATTCTAAAAGTGTGCTAGAGTGAAAACAAAAATCATTGGAGGAAATGGCCAAAAGGGTTGTGAAAAAGTTGGCAAAAGTCCAAGAGACTGAAAAGGTTGCTGTAGGTTTGATTTCGAGCGGGGTTTGTATCATCAAAAGAGAGAAAAACTCCATGTGAAGAGTGGTGTCAAGATTAGTGCAAGGGGAAAATTTTCTCATTTTCTTTGTGATTTTTGTTGTTGCTTAACGTGTGTTTTGCAATCGATAGAAAGAGAAAGAGTGAGGTTTTGGAAGAAAGAGTTGCCAAACGAAAAGAAGAAGAAAAGAAGAGAATGGCCTGCTGTTAATCATGCTAAAGATACTAAATACGAACGATTCATCAAGCGGAAAAAATAAATGCATGTAGACCATATGAAGATGGATGGGATGAAAGGAAATGGCGCAAGCAAGCAGCACTATTGCGAAGAAGAAGAAGCAAATGGAGATGAGGGGCGAAGAGCTTCTGGTTTCTTCCTTCTTTACCTAGGATACCGAAAATGAAGATCAAGAAGTCCATTTTCCACCTCCGACCGTGAGAAATCCTCTCCTCTCTCCAAGGCAAAGACCAAGAAAAGAAAGCAGGGTCTGGAGAGAAACCCTGGCTCGCTCTCTCCCCCTTCCCTCTCCTCCGACTCTTTCACTAACTTTCGATGAAAATCATGCAAGGGATGGCTCGGCTTTATATACACACACAATGTTGCATCCCACTAGACGCAGGAGAAAAATGGGGGTTATTGATGCGCGCCAGAGAGAGAAAGGGGGAGAGAGATAGAGAGAATGCATATTAAATTCATAGTGCTCGCATCACAAGTGGAGGACTAGTAGGCAGCGTAGGACAAAATCATTCTCTTCTCAGCAGCACCAGCCCCTCCTTCCCTCCTCCTCCTCCTCCTCGCCCCCACGTGCCTCCCTCCTCGCGTGCCCGTACAGACTCCTCCGCCACGATGTCGGCGTCGAAAGTCGTGCGGACGCGACCGGCCGTACCTCCCCTCAATTATATTTCGATTTCCTCCGGCGCATGGCGGAGGCCCTCTGGGGCGGCGGGGGGCGGCGGCACGCGCCCCCGGGCGAGAGTGGTGATCGGTGCGCGAAGCATTGTTACGTTACTCCCCCACCGCAAAGCCGTCCCCCGCGTAATGCTTCGTTCACGTGACTTCTCCGAATTTTACATTTTCGTTCCTTGCTGACTCCCCCCCGCACTCAAAAACCCCGAACCATTACCCCTCCCCCCCTCGCTCTCTCTCTAGTATTATTGTTTTTTTAATGGGTGGTTGTTTGTCTCGTAGCGCTCTTCTTTTGCCATGCAACATTCATTCACCCTCGTGGTTTCTCCTTCTTTTACCATATCGTGCGGTTGCTTGGCGTACGCATCACGTTGACAACATGAGGATTTTCACAAAAGCGGTGGTTTCGCGAAACGTGAGCTGATGCGCTTGCTTATTGTGTCCTCCTATCAAATCGTGTGAAGCTTCAATATAGTTCCGGATGCGACAAACGCGAAAACCTTGGCATTTTCGCGGAATTCCCAAACCGAGTGTCACCCCCAAAAGTAGTCCGGTTTCAATGTGGTTTTTCGGCGATGGAAAAGTTGGTGAGCTGTGAAGTGATCGATGATGAACATTCAATCAGAACATGGTACAACGTTGGGGTGGATCCGGAAAGAGCAGAAGATGGAACACCTGGCAATCATTTTGTGATTTGATGTAGTTTGCCCCAAAACCATAATTGATATCGAATGAGTTCCAGTGCACAAATGTGTAAATGTAAGCTAATCCCTTGAAGGTTTTCAATCATAGGAAAACCTAGAATAGGTGGCCTTGTTCATCCTATCGCCATGATTGGCAAGGAGAGGAGGAGACCCCATTTAGCTTTTTAAGGATGGCATCTTTCTTTACGTTGCCCGATAGAGAACGTATGTCCATGTCAATACTAATAGAATAGGTCGACATAATAAAATGTAACGATGTTGTGCGTTAGTCGCGTAGAAAAATTGATGTCTTTAGTATAATAATATAACCCCACGAGTCTAGTAAGAGATATAAAATCACAAGACTTAGGTACAGTTTATTTTACAAATAATGTCCTTTTTAAAAATATTTTGCAGTCTATCAGGTGTCCTTGTAGAAGGTGCAGCACTTTTTAGGGTAGAGGATGCAAGCGACATCCTAAAGTCGAGCATGTGCTCACTGATTCGCATCCCTGAATCGAATCCAGCATGTTGATTCCTTAAATTTCCCCGCAAGTACCCCACCTTTACAGGCTTTTTTTTTTTTTTCTTTCGGTCGAAAGCTTTACAGGTTTAAAAAGCAACAAAATCGTGTAATGGTTACCTCCCGTGACACATAGGGCTGGCCTTTTAAAATCATTCAGATCTCATTTCGTGCGTGGCACATAATGCCTTATTGGGCATGTTTATCGTGAATCTGATGGGGGGTTTAAGGGAACTATTCCAGGTCTTGATGGGTCGGAGGGTGTCGGGTTCGGAGGCGAAGGTGGTGGGGCTGGTTTCTCGGGTTTTCGGGTCGAAGCGCGAATTGGATTATGGAGTGAGAGTCATCGCTGAGGGTGAGTAGTCTCAGATTCTGGTATCTTGGTTTCTCAAAGCGTGTAAAGTTATCTTTTTGCTGGAATATAATTCATATGCTGAAGTGCCGTACGCAGCGTTCGCTGATTGCATTAGTCATCATTATATATGACGTTGAATTATTCCTATCAGAGCTATCCCAGTTTCATGGTTTAGCATTTCGGTGGGAATTGTAAGTTAGGCTGAGTCTTGGAACTTTTAGTTATTAGATAAATTACATGCTGGGTTTGATTGGGATTAGATTGGACACCTTTCCGATTCCAAATCAATGATTTGGAGGTGTTTCCCAGTGATGTGGGATTCTATGTCCAGCACTTACTTGACACTACAAAAGAAACCGATTTAAGACCGGTTTGAATGCTTGAAATTAACAATTTTGTAAAGCTGTGTAAGATTTGTACGTGATCTTAATTTAAATGAAAAGATTGTGGCGGCATTGGCGAGATGGTCATGACTCAGATGCCGGGAGTCGAAGGAGGCGTTTCTTGGTTTTGCAGCGAAACGAGAGAAACTATGGGAAAACAATTAGTATGGCTTCAAATTATCGAAGTGTGGAAGGTTCCCAATCTTATCTCGGTTTTCTTTTTTCGCAATAGACCCCGGCAGTGGTGAAAAGAGTGTGCTCTTCATTCATAGAGTTTAAATCCGGCAGTGCCAATATAATTGGAGTTATATCAGATACACCAAATCAACTTTGGCTCTTTTAAGGCATCTACTTTTTTTTCTTTTTGGTATAGCACTCTAATTTAGCAGTTTTGAGAATAAGCAAATCGAGATTGAAGTTGGATATGGTTGAATGGCTTGGTTAAACCGAACCCAAATTGATAAACCAACAGACTAAATTTTGGGTTTAGTTCACATTGATATATACAAGTGAGTTTAGGCAATTAGGCAATTCAACACGAGCATCATCGAATTTACTAGTAATTAATTTATTCATTAATTATAAAACGGAATAATGAATACACTTCTGAGAGATTGTCGGAGGACTTTCTCGTTCACACAATTGTACATCAACTGAACAAAAGAGACGGATAGAGAGAGATATCGATAGAGTAAATAGGATCATCATGGAGAGGAGGATAGATCGACGCTAATTTGAGCCTTCACATTCTTAATTAAAGCCCCGCTCGATATTAAGTTGGGCCTGAGCCAACTTAACTTGGCTGATCAGACTCCAGGTCATCGCCAGAAACTACCACTTCCACGGCACCCTCCGGCAGTTGTGATGGCTGTGGCTGTTGCTCATCCGCTCGGGCTTCACCGCGGTCGATGGGGGGCGAGATTTCATCGGTGACAGGGCGGACTTCGGAGACTTCTCCTGGCGGGGGGCGAACGACGGTGGTGGCGACGTGTTGCGGGAGCTTCTCGTCCATGACCTCATTGTTTCTGTAGTATCCGTACACGACCATCTGAGACAGTCCCAAGACAAAGCCCACGATGTTCGGTATCTGCGTGTCAAGGTCAAGAATATTCTCTAAGTTCGGCCGAAACTTACGTTAAAACTTGTCAAAACATTTCTGTCTAACCCAAGGCTTAGTATCGGTATAATCGACGACGTGCATTCGCATTCATCACATAATCTTCATCCGTAACAGTTATAAAGATATTGGATTTATGTGTTTACATCGATTAACCATTCGAGAATCTAAAATTTCACACCAATTTTTTTTTCCCAAAGTCATGTACTTAAGTTTTGTTAAATATTCTCACCTCGGTCCATTTTTCAAATATAAAGTTTTCGATCCTCCAATAATCATAATCATTAATAATGTGTCCTACTTGGTCGATATTATTTAACCTTTTTTTTTCCAAAAATAGATATTATGAACTCAATGCAAGAAATGACATAATGGTATAATATGAAGAAAAAAAAACCGAAAATTATTACCATGCTAAATAATTACGTAAATTCATCCTACCCGAACAACTTGAAGAGTAAAGTCTAATCACACAAAATGTATACAGAAGTCCATGGACATGGGACCCGCATATGCTCTTATTAGCTTTTCTTGAAAATTTAATTAGTCTTATTAGCCCATTAATGACGTGCCAACGCAACATGTTATATAGCAAATTTAGCCGAACCCAAAAGTGATGCTGAACAAATATATGGACCTACACTACCCCAATGCACATTACGACAAAACATACAGTTCAAATGCAAAGTAAAGTGATCCTTAACGATCGTTAATTTAATTTTTCGAAAATGGGGATCCCTTACCATAATGCACCAGTCCTTTTGGAAGAAACCGTAGCCGAACCACATGATGGCGCTCAAAGTTAGAAAGAACGATAGAGAGAAGGGCATGAACTCCACGCTCTTCGTTCGCACAACTCGTGCCTAAGAAGACCAGAATAGCGGAAAAAAAGAAAGAGAGAAGATTAAAATGCGTTTTCCGTGGTTAGATATGAGAATTTGGGAAGTGAGGGATTGGATTTTTTAAGTGCGCACCACAATGCTTAACGGCGCTGCGAAGACGCTCACGGAAATTGTTGTGCAGATCCATCCGAACACCGTGGCGCGTGCATCATTGTTCGGAATGAAATGCGTGATGAGAATTAGGAGAGAGAACAATCCCATGTTCATCAGAGCAAAGAGCTTGATCGTGGAGTTCTGCAATAATCAAAATCATTAAGTCAGAACAAACACAAGATAGTTAGAGATATAGGGGAAAAAGAGAGCTTTTAGATGGCAAGGATGGATAGCGCAAAACACGTTCAGTTAACACACTCAGTCCTAAACTACCAATGGGATTTATTGTGTTCCTAAAATTTCAGTTCTTTTTTTGTCAAACGTATTTCCTTTCATTGTATAGATCACGTGAATCCCCAAAGAAAGTTTCCTAGCAAGCTTATTGGTTCATTGTGATCGAAATATGAGTGTTGCATCGTCTAATGATTAATACGTACCCTAGCAGCTCTTAGCGCATAAGCAATGTAGATGGCAATGTACACCATCTCTATGACACATCCAAAGGAGTTAATGGTGATGAGAAGGAAGGAGTGTCCTTTGAGGAATGCGTAGTAAAGCCAGAGCATGGAGCTGAATAGAGCGACCAAATATGGTATCGATTGGAACTCTTCAGTCGATTTGTTCCTGCAGATTCTGTAAAATGTCGGCCTGCAACAGGAGAAGAGAAAAAGAATCAGTAGTTATTGTATCGGGATCAAATAAAATAAGACTATCTTCATCCCAATGAAGGTAAAGAACTTCAAAGAAAAAAAAAATGATTACTTACACTGGAGCCAAGAAGACGAAGAACGAGACAATGTTTCCTATCATCGATTGCAGAAGAAAAGCACAAACGTTAGATTATTCCATGCAAGCGCGGTGCAGATGAAAATGCTCTTTTTGCTAGGGTTAAAATTAAAGAAGAAGAAAAGCAACATCAGTCATTTACTAATCTAAGTGCGGAGCACATACGGCATGGTTGAACAGAACTCGAACTAAATCATGTTGCATGTCGTTGTATAACCTTTGTATGCATATGATATAGCCAAAAGATGAAAAGAATGAATGAATGCACATCGACTCAAGACAATATAAATCCCACGTTAGTTGCAACAACTTGAAGACGGACCCATAAGTTTACGATGGACACTAGCGTATTGGCTTCAGCATTTAAAGCTAATTCTGAAAGTGCGCTAGAGTGAAAACAAAAATCGTCGGAGGAAATGGCCAAAAGGGTTGTGAAAAAGTTGGCAAAAGTCCAAAAGACTGAAAAGGTTGCTGGAAGTTTGATTTCGAGCGGGGTTTGTATCATCAAAAGAGAGAAAAACTCCATGTGAAGAGTGGTGTCAAGATTAGTGCACCGGGAAAAAATTTCTCATTTTCTTTGTGATTTTGGTTGTTGCTTCACGTGTGTTTTGCAAATGATAGAAAGAGAAAGAATGAGGTTTTGGAAGGGAGAGTTGCCAAACGAAAAGAAGAAGAAAAGAAGAGAATGACCTGCTAACCATCATCCTAAAGATACTAATACGAACGATTCATCAAGCGGAAAAAAAATAAACGCATGTAGACCATATGAAGATGGATGGGATGAAAGGAAATTGCGCAAGCAAGCAGCATTATTGCGAAGAAGAAGAAGCAAATGGAGATGAAGGGCGAACAGCTTCTGGTTTCTTCCTTCTTTACCTAGGATACCGAAAATGAAGATCAAGAAGTCCATTTTCCACCTCCGACCGTGAGATATCCTCTCCTCTCTCCAAGGCAAAGACCAAGAAAAGAAAGCAGGGTTTGGAGAGAAACCCTGGCTCTCTCTCCCTTTCTCTCTCTCTCTCTCCCTCCCTCTCCTCCGGCTCCCTCTCTAACTTTCGATGAAAACCATCCGAGGGATGGCTCGGCTTTATACACACACACACACTATATTGCATCCCACTAGGCACAGGAGAAAAATGGGGGTTGCCGTGTGTGCGTGTATGCGCGCCACAGAGAGAGAGAGAGAGAGAGAGAGAGAGAGAGAATATGCGTATTGAATTCATAGTGCTCGCATGACAAGTGGAGGACTAGTAGGTAGCGTACCACAAAATCATTCTCTCCGCAGCAGCACCAGGCTCCAGCCCCTCCTTCCCTCCTCCTCCTCCTCGTCGCCCCACGTGCCTCCCTCCTCGCGTGCCCGTACAGCTCCTTGGCCACGAATGTCGGGGTCGAAAGTCGTGCGGACGCGACCGGCCGTACCTCCCCTCAATTATATTTCGATTTCCCCCGCCGCGAGGCGGAGGGCCTCTGGGGTGGCACGCGCCCCCGGGCGAGAGTGGTGATCGGTGCGCGAAGCATTGTTACGTTACTCTCCCACCGCAAAGCTGTCCTCCGCGTAATGCAGCTGATGCTTCGTTCACGTGACCTCTCCGAAAATTACACTTTCGTTCCGCGATTTTTTCATTGTCTTTTAGCCGTTTTCTTTCTCCTCCCCCCCGCATTCAAAAGCCCCGAACCAACACTGCTTGCTGACTCCCCCCCGCACTCAAAAGCCCCGAGCCAAACTCGCCTTGCTGGCACGGCCCTAATTTAGCCCTCCCCCCTTCTCTCTCTAGTATTATTGTTTTATAATGGTAATTGTTTGTCTCGTAGCGCTCTTCTTTGCGCGCCCTTCTTGTGGAAGAGCTCTAGAGGTTTCGTGCGTGCGCGTTCATGGCATCTCCCCGCTTTGGCTTTTTCGTTCTTCAAGCCTCGTGCACATGCGCCTTGCGGTTGCGTGAGGCATGATAGGACGAGAAGGGTGATGAACATGTCCAGAACAAAATGATGGGTTCTTTTTGCGCATTTATGTTTCTTGATTGGGCGATGAATGAGGTTGTTGGGGCTCGCATGCATGGATGGTTGGAACTCGGGAAGTGGTTTCGGGATTTGCCAGGTGGTGGAGGAGGGTCGAGATAAGATATTTTCACATGCAACATTCATTAACCCCTGTGGTTTCTCCTTCTTTTACCATATCGTGCGGTTGTTTGGCGTACGCATCGCGTTGACAACAAGAGGATTTTCACAAACGCGGTGGTTTCGCGAAACGTGAGCTGATGCGCTTGCTTATTGTGTCCTCCTACCAAATCGTGTGAAGCTTCAATATAGTTCCGGACGCGAGGACACGAAAACCTCGGCACTTTCACGGAATTTCCGAACCGAGTGTCACCCCCAAAAGTAGTCCGGTTTCAATGCGGTTTTTCGGCGATGGAAAAGTTGGTGAGCTGTGAAGTGATTGATCATATGGTACGATACTATTATTGCATTCGACTAGTGAATATGGACTAAAAGTTTTCAAGTTCTAGCTTCCCTAATTACGGTGGCTTTTGCTGTGTAAATGGCAAGATGATAGCATGACTTCTGATGGATGCGAACTTCCATTATTGTTTGCAAATAATGTGTGAAAGGGACTCTAGGAAACTTAGGTTACGTGTCGAATGGGAGGCCCCATGAAGGGTGACGTTTTACTAACGAAAACTATTAAATTTCAATGATTAAACATTCAATCAGAACAAGGTGCAATGTTGGGATGGATCCGGAACAAGCAGAAGATCGAACACTTGGCAATCGTTTTGTGATTTGATGTAGTTTGCCCCAAAACCATAACTGATATCGAGTGAGTTCAAGCGCACAAATGTGTAAATGTAACCCAATCCCTTGAAGGCTTTCAATCATAGGAAACCTAGAATAAGTGGCCTTGCTCATCATATTGCCATGATTGGCAAGGAGAGAGGGAAACCCCATTTAGCTGTTTAAGGGTGATAACTTTCTTGACATTGCCCAATGGAGAACACATGTCTATATCAATACTAATATAAAGTCATCATAAAATGTAACAACGTTGTGCTAATAACGTGTAGAAAAATCAATGTCTTTAATATAATAATACAACCTCTCGAGTCTAGTAAGAGATATAAAATCACAAAACTTAGGTATAGTTTATTTTATAAATAATGTGCTTTTTAAAAATATTTTGCAATCTACCAGGTGTCCCTGTAGAAGGTACAACACTTTTCAGGGTAGAGGATGCAAGGTACATCCCAAAGTCGAGCATGTGCTCGCTGATTCTGAACTTTTGAAAGTCGGAACTTATCGTATGTCTTCCTCCGAAACGCATCCTGAATCGAATCCAGCCACGTTGATTCCTTAAATTTCCCCGCATGTGCCCCACCTTTACAGGTTTTTATTTTTCTTTTGGTCGAAAGATTTACAGGTATAAAAACAACAAAATCATGTAATGGTTACCTCCCATGACACGTAGGGCTGGCAATTCATATTCTTGTGTTATGTGTCCGTGTCAACCACTCGTGTCCTTCCATGTCAATAATAAAAAAATCTTCAATTTACTTTCAAAGTGTCATGTTATGTCGGTTTTGAGTTAAGCCGCATCACACCAAATTCCAATTTCTCATTGATAAATTTATGTTGCATCTAAGTCATTTTCTCATGCTATGTCAGGAATTATCACCTCTAATTTTATGTGCCGGCGAAGTTTCACCGGACCTTTGTACTTTGCTAATTATTGATGATGACTAGGAATGCACTTGTTTAGGAAATCAATGAGTGTATGTTAAGTTATTTTGGCGATATTACAAAAGCTAAATGATAATCTCACGGGGTAATGGAAGGAGGGGGAAATGGCAAAATTTCTGCTTAAATTGGGGAGAGATTTAGACAGTAAGGAAGGGCCCCTTTTGCGTCACCAGACCCTGCAAAAATCAATGAGGGAGATGGAGTGATTATCCGGATTGCGTACGGGAAGGGAGATATGATCAAATCAAAACCTGGCCATTCCAAATTATTCAGATCTCATGTCTTGCGTGGCACATAATGCTTTATTGGGCATGTTTATCGTGAATCTGATGGGGGGTTTAAGGGAACTATTCCAGGTATAATTCTTCATCGATCCCTTGACTCAATCTGGTCTGGAGAATCCTTAAAGGACTCTCTCTCTCTCATCAACTGATGAAGACGCGTAGGGCTGGTCACTGATTTCATACCGATTGATATGGAAAACGTGAAGCTCCTCTTCTTCGGGTTTTGCTTTTTTTTTTTTTTTTTTGTTGGAAAAACTTAGATTATCCCACGCATAAGAAATGTGAAATTTTTGAATATTTCAATGGGTTCTTATGAAAAGATACATGAACTGGAGAATTAAAGCAAATACAATAATATATGAATAACCTTGAGAGACAATGAGAATCAAAGAAAATATCCTAATTATCTTTAATATACATCAAAGAAATATCCAAGTTATCTCTAATATCTCCTCAACTCAAGTTGGAGAAAGCAATTAGAGTTTTAAGAATATATCCAATAAAAGAAGAAAACACCTACTAGTTCGCCGAAAAAATGACGTGGTCATTGTAAGGGCGAGCACCACTCAAGTTAGTTTTGAGCGATTCCCGTATGAACCGGTCCGGTTCCTAATTCCTAAAATTGGAATTAATGTGGTTTCGGGATGGAATCAAACTGAACCAAGGCTATTGAATACCTCCACTTATTTCTTCTTTTTTATCCAACAACATTGAATATGTTATAATAAACCATAAAGTGTGTGTATATATATAATCCCACTACTTGATGTAGGATCTCACACTTGGGCTTATTTTTCAATTTTATTTTTATTTTTTATTTTTGTTAACTTTTAGTCATCCTAAAACGTGTCCCACAATTAATTCGCGAAGGACAAGACATGCCACCTTTTTTTATTTTTAAATCATTCAAAGAACAAAAGGTGGACGGCTGTGTTTGTTCCCGTTTCTCAAGAGTCACGTTGTGTCAAACCGGTCCTTATTGATTTGGTTTTCGTTTCCAAATTTTTGGAATCAAGAGCCGTCAGATTGATTCCCAATTCAAAGGTAAGGACCAGTCTACCTTGAAATCAGTCAACTCCTGGTTGTTGTATGTTGTTGTGTAATTTATGCACATTGGCACAATAATAGTAATAGGGATATTAGTAGTTATCAAAAAAAGATATGAGATATGAGGAAGCTTAGGGCATGCATTCAATTATAAAAAAAGTCATAAATTTATTATATATATGACAATTCAATTCTAAGTTTTTTTGGCCAATTAAGCCCCAAAACTTTAATGATTGGTTAATATAGTTTTTTCAATCAAATTTTGCTGGCAATGCACCAACAGTGCGGATGTGGACAATTTTTTTGAATTTTAAAAACAAAATTTGGCATGTTTTATTTTATTATATTTCTTTCTAATTTTTCCTATTTCCCTTTACGAGTTGTTGGGGCCTCAACAATTCTCCACCAACCAGAAGTGAAGGTTGCCCTTGCCAGCCTTTGGTGAGGGTAGCTTGACCAAATTTGGCTAAGGCAACCTCAGTGAAGGCAGCCTTTGTTGGTCGTCATCTGTGGAAGGGCAACTAGCTAACGAAATTAGGGAAAAAGGAAAAAAAAAAGCTCAAAAAATTAAAATAATTGCAAAAATTATCTATACTAATAGCCAGCTATTCCATGGAGAACAGTTGGCATTGATTGGACCGTTATATTAGTAATTTCCCTTACAAAATTGGTTGAAATTGTTATATCGGTAAATTATAAAAGAAAAATTATGATTAAATTAGCCAAATTAAAATGATTACGATTGAATAGGTATTTGTACAATAAATTTATGATTTTTTTTTTTTGTATTATCTCAATTTTATGCTTCTGACAGGCTACATTGTGCAATTGTTCTAGTTGCAATAAAAGGTCTGGAGAGTACTTTAGACTCATCCTAAGCACAAATTATTTGAAAGTATATATCGTTATGTGTTTTGAAAAGAAAATTAGAGTTGAAGATGATGTAGTTATGTTGTAAAATTGTTATATACTTGGATTTTTCCATATATATATATATATATATATATATATATATATATATATATATATATATTCCCCTTGAAAATGGAACAAAAATTAGGTGCAAAACTTGAAAATCAATAGTTAAAAAGAGGAACCATGTGAGTCGAATTATTTAAGAAATGGAGTCAATTCGATGTAAGAAGGGCAAGATAAAATGAAATTTAGAATTTATGAGAGATTTTGGGATTGTGGAATTGTCCACATCGCTAAACAATGAATTTTATATATTCTTTCTATACATAAGCTCTCCCTTTATTTAAAAATTTAAGATTTTGGTTGAACTTTCTAACGTGATATTAGAGCCAAATGTTATTCCTTTCGTGTGAGCCGCTCATAATCTAGCTTGCACATAAGATTGAATATTGAGATTTTTTATATCGCTTGACAACAAGCTTTATCTGCTCTTTATAGAGTTGATTTCCCTTCACTTAATAGTTTAAGTTTTTTTATTGGACTTTGTAACATGGTACCAGAATCAAGGGATATCCACCCGTTAATCAAATTCAACGCACTACTCCTAATCCCACTTGCATGTAGGTCTTAACAATTGATCTTATATGCTTTTGATATGCAGTTGGTCTCCCTCCACTTAATAGTTTAAACTATTAGGTCAGATTTTATAATATGGTATCGGAATCAAGCGATATTCCTTTCGCGTGTGTGTTCACCCCGTTAATCAAATTTCATGTGCTGCTCATAACCTAGCTTGCATGTGAGATGGTGTGTCAAAATATCTTACATCATTCGATAGCGGGTCTTATATACTCTTTATTGTTGTCTCACTCCATCTAGTTGCTTAAGCATTTGGGTTGAACTTTTTTGACATGGTATTATAGGCAAGTGCTATCCCTTTCACATTGTGTGTCCACCCCATTAATCATATTCCATGTACCACTTCTAGTTAGGCTTGCACGTGAGAGATGTTGAAATATCTTACATTGCTTGATAACAAGTTTTATATGCTTTTTATAAACACGTTGTTTCCCTCCAACTAATGACTTCATATTTTTTGTTTAACTTTCTAACAGGGATAATATGATTTTTCCTAATTAAGATTTGCAAAAAGTGTCAATTTTATCCTTTTTTAACAATGAAATGTCATGATAAATTCATAAGTTATCACAAACAAAAACATTATACAAAGAAATTTTCTGCAAAAATTCAATCTAGCCGAAGGTCAATTTAGATTTTCTTTGCAACGTCAAGAGAATACGAGCGAATAAATGTCCTCTTTCTAAGATTATTTCTTGAAAAACCGCCTTTAATTGTTTTTTACTATACCTTGTTTTTGCTCTGCGGGCCTTCTTTCAACCCTCTTTTTTTTTTTTTTTTTTTAAAGTTATTTCGTTCAATATAAACTTCACGTTCACTTAATAAGCTATTAAAAACAACTTGCATGTGTTAAAAACGTGCATCACAGCATGTTTAGTTAGCTTAGAAGGATGATGTGTACATATATTTAAATTAGTGAATAGGGATAAAAATAGGGATATTTATCAAAAAATTCTTAAATCTATTATACGTATTTTAATTCAATCACAAACATTTTAATTTCACCAATTTAATTTTAAATATTTTGATAATTTACTAATGTAGTTAGTCTGACTAATTTTTAATAATAATTATTTAAGTAAACACCAACCGTCCTAAGTGAAATGAACAATTTTTGCAATTTTTTATATAAAATTTCATTTTTTTTCTTTTCTTTTGTGTCTTTTATTTATTTATTTATTGTGGGTTGGCGAGGGTTGCCAACTAACCCTTTTTTTTTTGGGTGGCACTAGTCTAATGACGTTACGATGGATCGAGGTGGCATCCTACAAAGCTATTCCAAAAGCTAGAGTAGTGAATTTTTTCAATCCCAACAGAATCTATCGATATGGAGTTCCTCACAAAATCATCACAGATAATATGCCAAACCTGGATAGTGTCATGATGGACAGAGTTTGTCAACAATTCAAGATCACTCATTGCCTACCCCTAGGAGACCTAAGACGAGCGGAGATGACACATTCATGATGACCAATGAGGCTATAGACCGGCAAAGGGAAATTAAAAAAAAAGTAAAAAATTCAAAAAATTCAAAAACTTTAGGGGAAAAAAAATACTTTTCCACGTTAGTGTTGACCAACATGCCACATCGAATGGCTAGTGTCCATTTTAGCTATTTTTAGCCAAAATTGACAAATCTCAAATTATGTAAGACGAAATTGGTCAAGTTAAAAGTTTTAAGATTAAATTGGCATTTATATAGTACGTTTATAACTTTTTTTTTTTAAATAATTTTTCCATCAAGAACATGCTTTGAACTAGCTCTGAATTAGGGTCATGATCGTTGGATCCAATAGGTCTCATTCAATGTAAGGCCCCAATGCAATTTAGTACATATAACACATTCATTGAGTACTTGCTCATTGTAGATGTAACAGTCCAAAGTTAGAAACTTTAATTCAAAAGTTCAAGATTTATTAATGAAGGAAGACTGCATGAATACAAATCTTGTTAAATTTCCATAGATAAAAGACATGTGACACATTAATTAACATGGATAATTACTTGAAATCTTAAATTGATAGGAAAAGTTAAGGAAGTGATATTGGGAAGGGTTTGCTTGCAACTTCTTCAAAAAGATGTTTTAAGATTCAGACTTTGTTTTTTTTGCCAAAACTCTAGATTTAGGATCAATGAAACTTTGCCAGCCTCGGCAAAATGAGAGAAGCACTTTGTATTTTTTTTTCGCAGCCATATTCAACACTTTTCATTTCCCTGATCGATTTAACTATTTTTGTTATCATTTGAGTTTCTTGTAGTAGTTAGATGCACCACCATCAATCCGATCATATAATCTTGACGTTGATGGAGTCATACAGGCATGAGTTAATCGCATCTAATCATCCAACTTTTCAAGCATCCTTACTAAATTTGTTATGATATACTAAATCAATAAATTAAGCAAATAGAAAGATTACCTAGAGATCCATGAGAATATCTCGAAATCTCATGAACCAATTAAATTTAGATCTTTTGTTTTGGTGGATAGTGACCCTCAATCAAAAACAGCTTATGTAAAGTTTGTGGGATCCGAACAAGCAATCTCCACTCTCTAGTTCATAAGCTGAAAATCCCATGGCACCTCAACCAACCATGCCAATCATGAGGATTAAAAAGTAACAATTCTTTTTCTCCATTAGAAATGACGAATTACTAACAATGAAATTTAAGAATTGACCTTGTGAGGGCCCGCAAAATTTATGCATCATCGTCATTCGCCTTCTCTACCATCATAATGTTATGCATATATTAACAGTCTCTCAATGTGCAATAAATAAATAAATAAAAACCTCAAAGTACGAGGTTATGTACTTCCTAACTAACTTGAAGTGAGCATTTCGCACAAGATATATGTCTAACCCAAAAACCCGACCTGAATCCGGCCCAGCCATTGACCGGCCCACGGTCTACTGGGCTCGGCCCAAAAAGAACAGTCCCGACAAACAAAGCGACCCGTTCCTTCTCCAGCTCCGAGGTGAGCCGAGAAACCTCGTCCCTTTCCCGATCTTCATCGTCTTCCTCGACCGGAAAATGGAGAAATTCAAGACCCTGGAAATCGTCCGAGCCAGCCCCGGCTCCGCCGTCTTCCACCTCCGCCTCAACCGCCCTTCCTCCCGCAATGCCCTCTCCCTCGACTCCTTCGCCGAGCTCCCCCTCGCCCTCTCCTCCCTCGACCGCAACCCCGACGCCCTCGTCCTCGTCCTCTCCGGCGCCGGCCACCACTTCTGCTCCGGCATCGACTTCGCCGCCCTCGACTCGTCCCCACCACCCGGCGACCGCGGCCGCGCCGGTGAGAGGCTCCGCCGGCACATCAAGTACCTGCAGCGCGCGGTGACGGCCATCGATCGGTGATCGCCGCCGTCCACGGGGCTTGCGTCGGGGGCGGCGTCGACGTCGCCACCTCGTGCGACGTGAGGTACTGCACGGAGGACGCGTTCTTCTCGGTGAAGGAGTTCGACCTGGCGCGATCACCTCCGACCTCGGGACGCTGCAGAGGTTGCCGAGCATCGTGGGGTACGGCAACGCGATGGAGCTGGCCTTGACGGGTCGGAGGGTGTCGGGTTCGGAGGCGAAGGAGCTGCGGCTGGCTTCTCGGGATTTCGGGTCGAAGCGCGAATTGGATGATGGAGTGAGAGTCATCGCTGAGGGTAAGTAGTTTCAGATTCTGGTATCTTGGTTTCTCAAAGCGAATAAAGTTATCTTTTGGCTGTAACATAATTCATATGCTGAAATGCCATATGCAGCGTTCACTGATTGCGTTAGTCATCATTGCATAGGACATTGAATTATTCCTATCAGAGTTATATAGACCGATCCCGGTTTCGTGGTTGAGCATTTCCGTGGGAATTGTAAGTTAGGCTGAGTCTTGGAACTTTTGGTTATTAGAAACATTATTTGCTGGGTTCAATTTGGATTAGACTGGACACCTTTAGATGTTGAGAACTTACTTGACACTACATAAGAAACGTGATATGGACATTGAGCCGAGGAGGTGCTAGGAACCTATTGTCCATTCTAACTAGATCGATCACTCAAGCGCGGGCCAAGCAATTTAGGCAAGCTGTTGGTACATAGTTCGTATCATAGTTTGTGATCTTTGGCATGGAGATGACCTTAGATTAAATCTTTAAAAATCTTGGAAATCTTGATGTAATTTTTGGCGTGGAGATGACCTTGGATCGAATTTTGAAGTATCTTGAAAATCTTGGCGCAATTTGATTATATGGTCACCAAATATTTGACCAATTCTTATTTAAATATTTTCTAGAATATGACGCATTAGATTTTTAGGACTGGTTTTAGGGTTTGTGTGGCAATTAGAAGGCCTATATTAAGGACTGGTCGACTTTCTTTGGGAGACAGATATATTTTATCTTTGAGGAAAAGAATTAAGAGGTTCTCTTCTACTATTTTTTTGAGGACTTGACCTTATCAAGATTCTCTGGGGTGGTCGATTTGACTTATCGAGCGAAATAGCGAATTCTTTCGCTCGTGGTGTCTATAACGTTGGTTGGTTGACACGTGTTTGTCAACATATCACGTTCATATCGAGATTGCCAATCACAGCTTCAATTAGAGGTCGAGGTTCGCAATTCGCACCATCTGGGCTTTCGTAGAACGATCTTTCCGCAACGATTTCACATCAAAACGGATTTGAGACCTGTTTGAGTGGTTGAAATTAATTATCTTGTAAAGCTGGGTGGGATTAGTATGTGATCGCAATTCAAATGAAAAGATTGTGGCGATAAGAATTAGGCATTGGTGAGATGGTCATGACTCAGATGCTGGGAGCCAAAGGAGGCATTTCTTGGTTTTGTAGCAAAACAAGAGAAACTATGGGAGAACAATTAGTATGGCTTCAAATTATCGAAGTGTGGAAGGTTCCCAATCTTATCTCGGTTTTTTCCTATTTCACAATAAACCCCAGTAGTGGTGAGCAGACCATGCTCTTCATTCACAGAGTTTGAACCCAGCGATGCCAAGATAATTGGAGTTATATCAAATACACCAAATCGACTTTGGCTCTTTTAAGGCATCTACTTTTTTTCTTTTTGGTATAGTAGTCTAATTTAGCAGTTTTGAGAATAAGCAAACCGAGATTGAAGTTGGATATGGTTGAATGGCTTGGTTAAACCAAACCCAAATCAATAAACCGACAGACTAAATTTTTGGTTTAGTTCACATCAATCGTCTTGAGTTTACCAATTTTAGACTCTCTTGGCATCCTCTCAATGTGATGAAGGATAGAGTTACCATTTAGATTAGAAGGGCTCCACTTATCCATTTCTTCAAGGCTAATCGAAACACCTGTATTTTTTGCTCTATTTGTATGTACGATGGGTGTATTTGTCCTTCACTTGGAACTTTTATCGGTTTGGGATAAACCATGCATAGGATGGTATACTGTAGATGCTGGGTCATTGTTTTTCTTTGTTAAAATTGCTAATTACCCTCCAATTGCAGACCGGCGATGCGCATTTTTTGTTGCTAAACGAGGGTGTGGGGAAAAAATCTTGCCTATCGAGGTCATCACGTCATTGAGTATATCCTTGTAGAAATAGACAACAGCAAGTTGCCGGTGGAAAAATAAAAAGTTCTCGTTAGGGGTAATACTATACATTGGAGTGGGGACTAGAAAAGTTTCTTGCATTGGTAAATCTTTCGAGGAGGACGGTAAGTTGTTAAATAGAGACTTGAATAGAGAAAGGGCTGTCGCGGAGGCAAAGATGTGCGGAGAGAATTGGCGAGAGAAAAGACAGCAGAGCACTCAAGGCAGTTTTGATGGATCTAATGGCCGGTTGTCTTGATCGACATTTTCTCGCTTCGTTTCCTCCTTGAGCCTCCCCTTGGCTTGCTTTCTGTGAACTTATACGAAGCAAACGCAGGGCATTCACTTCGTGTCATGCATATTCCATTTTGTCGAAGGGAAATGAGCGGAGAGATTGTGGTCGAATTAGGAGGACTTGGTCCCTGCTACTCTTAACTCGGCTCTTTTTCGAGTCTAATCTCTCCATTCTCTGTTTATACTTTCTTGAAATTTAAAGGAAGAGGGAGTTGGGTGTACATCATTGCTAGAACAGCATTATAGATAAGAGAATCCTAAGGAAGAGGGGGATTGTCTTGTAATGCTTGTGCCGAATCTTGTAAGTCTATTCTGAGCAGGATTTGGCTGCATATTCTAACTCTACTTTCAAGCAGCATCTGATCTACTGAATTGCTGCGCGGTTGGTAGTGTGGGGAGAGAACAATTCTCAGTGTCCGGAAAGAACAATTCTCCAGGGGACATGAATAGAGGAAGGGCCGTCACCGAGGCAAAAGTGTGGGGAGAGAATTGGCGAGGCAGAACGCTCAAGGCGGTTTCAATGGATCTAATAGCATGTTGTCTTGATCGAGAATTTCCTGCTTCGTTCGCTCCTTGAGCCTCTTCGCTTGCTTTCTGTGAACCATACGAAGCAAAACAGGGCATTCATGTTGTGTCGCACAAATTCCATCCTGCCGAACAGAATGAGTGGAGAGATTGTGGTCGAATTAGTAAGAATCGGTCCCCAATGCCTTAACTAACGCGCACGAGAGAGAGAGAGAGAGATATTAGGCAATTCAGCACGAGCATCATCGAATGTAGTAGTAATTAACTTGTTCATTAATCAGAAAATGGAATAATGAATACACTTCTAAGAGATTGTCAGAACACTTTCTTGTTCATACAATTGTACACCAACCGAACATGGATAGAGAGAGATATCGATTGAGCAAGTAGGATCATCATGGAGAGGAGGATAGACCGACACAACCTTCACATTCTTAATTAAAGCCCCGCTTGATGGTAAGTTGGGCTTGAGCCAACTTAACTTGGCTGATCAGACCCCGGGTCATTGCCGGAAACTACCACTTCCACGGCACCCTCCGGCAGTTGTGATGGCTGTGGCTGTTGCTCATCCGCTCGGGCTTCACCGCCATTGATGGGGGGCGGGATTCCAACGGTGACGGGGTGGACTACAGAGGCTCTTCCTGAGGTGGGGTGAACGACGTGTTGCGGGAGCTTCTCGTCCATGATCTCGTCCTTGATGATGATGACCCCTTTGTTTCTGTAGTATCCGTACAAGACCATCTGAGACAGTCCCAAGACAAAGCCCACGATGTTCGGTATCTGCATGTCCAGGTCAAGAATATTCTTTAAGTTCCGCCAAAACTTATGTTAAAACTTGACAAAACATTTTAGTCTGCCCCAATGCAGCTGAACCCAAAATTAATGCTGAACAAATATTTGGACCTACATTACGCCAATGCACATTACGACAGAACATACACTTCAAATACAAATTAAAGTGATCCTTCACGATCGTTAATTTAATTTTTTGAAAATGGGAATCCCTTACCATAATGCACCAGTCCTTTTGGAAGAAACCGTAGCCGAACCACATGATGGCGCTCAATGTTAGAAAGAACGAAAGAGAGAAGGGCATGAACTCCACGCTCTTCGTTCGCATAACTCGTGCCTAAGAAGACCAGAATAGGGGGAAAAAAAAAAGCAAGAAGATTAAAATGCGTTTTCCGTGGTTAGATATGAGAATTTGGAAAAAGAAATATTGGATTTTTTAAGTGCGCACCACAATGCCTAACGGCGCTACAAAGACGCTCACGGAAATCGTCGTGCAAATCCATCCGAACACCGTGGTGCGTGCATCACCGTTTGGAATGAAGTGCATTATGAGAATTAGGAGAGGGAACAATCCCACGTTCATCAGAGCAAAGAACTTGATCGTGGAGCTCTGCAATAATCAAAATCATTAAGTTAGATAGAACAAACATAGGGTAGTTAGGGATATAGGGGAAAAAGAGAGCTTTTAGATGGCAAGGATGGAGAGCGCAAAACACGTTCGGTTAACCCAATCAGTCGTAAACTACCACTAGGATTTATTGTGTTCTTAAAATTTTCAATTCTTTTTTTGTCGAATGTATTTTCTTTCATTTTATAGATCATGTGAATTGCCAAAGAAAGTTTCCTAGCAAGCCCTTTGGTTCATTGTGATTGGAATATGAGCTTTGCATCGTCTAATGATCAATACGTACCCTGGCATCTCTCAGCGCATAAGCAATGTAGATGGCGATGTACACCATCTCTATGACGCATCCGAATGAGTTAATGGTGATGAGAAGGAAGGAGTGTCCTTTGAGGAATGCGTAGTACAGCCAGAGCATGGAGCTAAATAGAGCGACCAAATACGGTATTGATTGGAAACCCTCGGTCGATTTCTCCTTGTAGATTCGGTAAAATGTCGGCCTGCAACAGGAGAAAAGAAAAAAAAATCAGTAGCTATTCTATTGGGATCAAATAAAATAATAATATCTTCATCCTAGTGAAAGAAAAGAACTTCAAAGAAAAAGATGATTACTTACACTGGAGCAAAGAAGACGAAGAGCGAGACAATGTTTCCTATCATCGATTGCAAAAGAAAAACACAAACATTAGATTATTTTGTGCAAGCACGGCGCAAATGAAAATGCTCCTTTTGCTAGGGTTAAAATTAAAGAAGAAGAAAAACAACCTTAGTCATTTACCAATCTAAGTACTAAGCACATACGGCATGGTTGAACAGAATTCGAACTAAATCATGTTGCATGTCGTTATATAACCTTTGTATACACACGATATAGCCAAAAGATGAAAAGAATGAATTCCCACGAAATGCAAACCGACTTGAGACAATATAAATCCCACGTTAGTTGCAACAACTTGAAGACGGACCTATAAGTTGACGACAGACGCTAGCGTACCGGCTTCAGCATTTAAAGCTAATTCTAAAAGTGTGCTAGAGTGAAAACAAAAATCATTGGAGGAAATGGCCAAAAGGGTTGTGAAAAAGTCAGCAAAAGTCCAAGAGACTGAAAAGATTGCTGGAGGTTTGATTTCGAGCGGGGTTTGTATCATCAAAAGAGAGAAAAACTCCATGTGAAGAGTGGTGTCAAGATTAGTGCAAGGGGAAAATTTTCTCATTTTCTTTGTGATTTTTGTTGTTGCTTAACGTGTGTTTTGCAATTGATAGAAAGAGAAAGAGTGAGGTTTTGGAAGAAAGAGTTGCCAAACGAAAAGAAGAAGAAAAGAAGAGAATGGCCTGCTGTTAATCATGCTAAAGATACTAAATACGAACTATTCATCAAGCGGAAAAAATAAATGCATGTAGACCATATGATGATGGATGGGATGAAAGGAAATGGCGCAAGCAAGCAGCATTATTGCGAAGAAGAAGAAGCAAATGGAAATGAGGGGCGAAGAGCTTCTGGTTTCTTCCTTCTTTACCTAGGATACCGAAAATGAAGATCAAGGAGTCCATTTTCCACCTCCGACCGTGAGAAATCCTCTCCTCTCTCCAAGGCAAAGACCAGAAAAGAAAGCAGGGTTTGGAGAGAAACCCTGGCTCTCTCTCTCCTCCTTCCCTCTCCTCCGACTCTTTCACTAACTTTCGATGAAAATCATGCAAGGGATGGCTCGGCTTTATACACACACACAATGTTGCATCCCACTAGACGCAGGAGAAAAATGGGGTTATTGATGCGCGCCAGAGAGAGAAAGGGAGAGAGAGAGAGAGAGAATGCATATTAAATTCATAGTGCTCGCATCACAAGTGGAGGACTAGTAGGCAGCGTAGCACAAAATCATTCTCTCCTCAGCAGCACCAGCCCCTCCTTCCCTCCTCCTCCTCCTTCTCGCCCCCACGTGCCTCCCTCCTCGCGTGCCCGTACAGACTCCTCCGCCACGATGTCGGCGTCGAAAGTCGTGCGGACGCGACCGGCCGTACCTCCCCTCAATTATATTTCGATTTCCTCCGGAGCTTGGCGGAGGCCCTCCGGGGCGCCCCGGGGGGGGGCGGGCGGCGGCACGCGCCCCCGGGCGAGAGTGGTGATCGGTGCGCGAAGCATTGTTACGTTACTCCCCCACCGCAAAGCCGTCCCCCGCGTAATGCTTCGTTCACGTGACTTCTCCGAATTTTGCATTTTCGTTCCTTGCTGACTCCCCCCGCACTCAAAAACCGCGAACCATTACGCCTGCCCCCCTCGCTCTCTCTCTAGGATTATTGTTTTTTTAATGGGTGGTTGTTTGTCTCGTAGCGCTCTTCTTTTGCCATGCAACATTCATTCACCCTCGTGGTTTCTCCTTCTTTTACCATATCGTGCGGTTGCTTGGCGTATGCATCACGTTGACAACATGAGGATTTTCACAAAAGCGGTGGTTTCGTGAAACGTGATCTGATGCGCTTGCTTATTGTGTCCTCCTATCAAATCGTGTGAAGCTTCAATATAGTTCCGGATGCGACAAATGCGAAAACCTCGGCATTTTCGCGGAATTCCCAAACCGAGTGTCACCCCAAAAAGTAGTCCGGTTTCAATGTGGTTTTTCGGCGATGGAAAAGTTGGTGAGCTGTGAAGTGATCGATCGATACTATTATTGCTTTTTCGACGAGTGACTATGGAGTAAAAGTTTTCAAGTTTTAGCTTCCCTAACTACGGTGGCTTTTGCTGTGTAAATGGCAAGCTATATAGTATGACTTCTGATGGATGCGAACTTCCATTATTGTTTGCAAATAATGTGTGAAAGGGACTCTCGGGAACTTAGGTTATGTGTCGAATTTTGGTCGCCCCATGAAGGGTGACGTTAGTAAAACGAAAACTATTAAATTTCAATGATGAACATCCAATCAAAACATGGTACAATGTAGGGGTGGATCCGGAACGAGCAAAAGATGGAACACCTAACAATCGTTTCGTGATTTGATGTAATTTGCCCCAAAACCATAATTGATATCGAGTGAGGTCCGGCACACAAATGTGTAAATGTAAGCCAATCCCTTGAAGGCTTTCAATCATAGGAAAACCTAGAATAGGTGGCCTTGTTCATCCTATCGCCATGATTGGCAAAGAGAAGAGGAGACCCCATTTAGCTATTTAAGGATGGCATCTTTCTTTACGTTGCCCGATAGAGAATGCATGTCCATGTCAATACTAAAAGAATAGGTCGACATAATAAAATGTAACGATGTTGTGTGTTAGTCGCGTAGAAAAATTGATGTCTTTAGTATAATGATATAACCCCACGAGTCTAGTAATATATATATAAAATCACAAGACTTAGGTACAGTTTATTTTACAAATAATGTCCTTTTTATAATGTCCTTTTTAAAAATATTTTGCAGTCTATCAGGTGTCCTTGTAGAAGGTGCAGCACTTTTCAGGGTAGAGGATGCAAGCGACATCCTAAAGTCGAGCATGTGCTCACTGATTCGCATCCTGAATCGAATCCAGCATGTTGATTCCTTAAATTTCCCCGCATGTACCCCACCTTTACAGGCTTTTATTTTTCTTTTGGTCGAAAGCTTTACAGGTTTAAAAACAACAAAATCGTGTAATGGTTACCTCCCGTGACACATAGGGCTGGCCTTTTAAAATCATTCAGATCTCATTTCGTGCGTGGCACATAATGCCTTATTGGGCATGTTTATCGTGAATCTGATGGGGGGCTTAAGGGAACTATTCCAGGTATAATTCTTCATCGATCCCTTGAATCTGGTCTGGAGAAACTTTAAAAGACACTCTCTCTCTCTCTCTCTCTCGTCAACTGATGAAGACGCGTAGGGCTGGTCACTTATTTCTTCTTTTTTTATTCGACAACCCTGAATATATTATAATAAACCGTAAAGTATATATATATATATAATCCCACTAGTTGAAGTGGGATCTCACACTTGGGCTTTATTTTTCTATTTATTTTTTATTTTTTATTTTTTTACTTTTAGTCATCCTAAAACGTGTCCCACATTTAATTTGTGAGAGAAAAGACATGCCGCTTTTTTTTTTTGACAACTTTTTTTTTTTTTTTTACTTCATTCAAAGAACAAAAGGTGGAAGGTTGTATTTTGTCCCGTTTCTCAATAACCACGTTGGGTCAACCAGTCGTTATTGATTTGGCTTTCGTTTCCAAAATTTTGGAATCAAGAGCCGTCAAATTGATTCCCGATTCAAAGCTAAGGACCAGTCTACCTTGGAATCAGTCAACTCTACATTGTTGTATGATGTTGTGTAAATTATGCACATTGGCACAGTAATAGAGATATTAGTAGTTATCAAAAAAGATATGAGATACAAGGATGCTTAGGGCGTGCATTCAATTACAAAAAAGTCATGAATTTATTGTATAGATGGCAATTCAGTCCTAAATTTTTAAATTTGGCCAATTAAGTCCCAAAACTTTTAATGGTTGGTCAATATAGTTTTTCGATCAAATTTTGCTAGCAATGCACCAACAACGCGGATGTGCACAATTTTTTTTTTTAATTCTAAAAATGAAATTTGACTTATTTTATTTTATTTTGTTTCTTTCCAATTTTTTCCTGTTTCCCATTACCAATTGATGGGGCCTCAACAATCCTCCGCCAACTAGAAGTGAAGGTTGCCCTTGCCGGCCTTTGGTGAGGGTAGCCTGGCCAAATTTGGCGAAGGCAACCTCAATGAAGGCAGCCTTTGTTGGTCCTCACCTGTGGAAGCGCAACTAGCTAAGGAAATTAGGGAAAAAAAGAAAAAGAAAAAACTCAGAAAATTAAAATAATTGCAAAAATTATCTATATTAGTGGCCAGCTATTGGCATTGATTGAACTGTTATATTAGCAATTTCCCTTACAAAATTGGTTGAAATTATTATATTGGTAAATTATCAAAAAAATTATGATTAAATTAGCCAAATTAAAATGATAATATGATTGAATTGATATTCGTACAATAAATTTATGACTTTTTTTTTTTTGTAATTATCTCAATTTTATGCTTTTGACATGCTACATTGTGCACTTGTTCTGGTTGCAATAAAAGGTCTGGAGAGTACTTTAGACCCATCCCGAGCACAAATTATTTGGAAGTGTATATCGTTAAGTGATTTGAAAAGAAAAATAGAGTTGAATATGATGTGGTTATGTTGTAAATTTGTTATATACTTGGATTTTTCCCAAAAAAAAAAATTATATTCCGCCTGAAAAAGGAACAAAGATTATGTGCAAAACTTGAAAATCAATAGTTAAAAAGATGAACCATGTGAGTCGAATTATTTAAGAAATGGACCAAATTCGATGTAAGAAGGGCAAGATAAAATGAAGTTTAGAATTTATGAGAGATTTTGGGATTGTTGAAATGTCCATTGCGAAACAATGAATTTGATATATTCTTTATATACATATGCTCTCCCTCTATTTAAAAGTTTAAGATTTTGGTTGAACTTTCTAACGTGATATTAGAGCCAAATGTTATTCCTTTCGCGTGAGCCGCTTATAATCTAGCTTGCACATAAGATTGAATGTTGAGATATTTTTTATCGCTTGACAATAGGCTTTATATGCTCTTTCTATATTTGATTTCTCTTCACTTAATATTTTAAGTTTTTTTATTGGACATTTTAACATGGTACCAGAGTCGAGGGATATCCACCCATTAATCAAATTCAACACACTACTCCTAATCACACTTGCGTGTAGGTGTTAACAATTGATCTTATACGCTTTTGATATGTAGTTGGTCTCCCTCCACTTAATATTTTCGACCATTAAGTTAAATTTTATAATATGGTATCGGAGTCAAGCGATATTCCTTTCGCATGTGTGTTCACCCCGTTAATCAAATTCCATGTGCTGCTCACAACCTAGCTTGCATGTGAGATGGTGTGTCAAAAAATCTTACATCATTTGATAGTGGGTCTTATATACTCTTTATTGTTGTCTCGCTCCATCTAGTTATTTAAGCATTTGGGTTGGACATTTTTGACATGGTATTATAGGCAAGTGCTATCCCTTTCGCATTGTGTGTCGACCCCATTAATCAAATTCCATGTGCCACTTCTAAGTAGGCTTGCACGTGAGAGGAGATGTTGAAATATCTTATATTGCTTGATAATGAGTTTTATATGCTCTTTATAAACACATTGTTTTCCTCCAACTAATGACTTAATTTTTTTTTGTTTAACTTTCTAACAGGGATAATATGATTTTTCCTAATTAATATTTGCAAAAAGTGTCAATTTTATCATTTTTTAACAATGAAATATCATGATAAATTCATAAGTTATCACAAACAAAAACATTATACAAAGAATTTTTCTACAAAAATTCAATCTGGCCGAAGGTCAATTTAGATTTTCTTTGCAACATCAAGAGAATATGAGCGAATAAATGTCCTCTTTCTAAGATTATTTCTTGGAAAGCAGCCTTTAATTGTTTTTGACTATCCCTTGTTTTTGCTCTACGGGCTTTCTTTCAACCGTCTCTCTCTCTCTCTCTCTCTCTCTCTCTCTCTCTAAAGAAAAAAGTTATTCCGCCCAATGTAAACTTCACATTCACTTAAAAAAGCTATTAAAAACAACGTGCATGTGTTGAAAACGTGCATCATTGCATGTTTTGCTAGCTTAGAAGGATGATGTGTACATATATTTAAATTAATGAACAGGTATAAAAATAGGGATAGTTCAAAAAATTCTTAAATCTATTTTACATATTTCAATTCAGTCACAAAAATTTTAATTTGACTAATTTAATTTTAAATATTTTGATAATTTACTAATATAGTTATTCC
Source organism: Eucalyptus grandis x Eucalyptus urophylla (assembly GCA_028830015.1). Lineage (NCBI taxonomy): Eukaryota > Viridiplantae > Streptophyta > Magnoliopsida > Myrtales > Myrtaceae > Eucalyptus > Eucalyptus grandis x Eucalyptus urophylla. Next base: position 57,871,498 of record CM054200.1, on the reverse strand, counting down.
AACTAATTTTAACTAATAATTATTTAAGTGGACACCGGCCTAAGTGAAATGAACAATTTTTGCAATTTTTTTTTTATAAATTTTCATTTTTTTTCATTTTTTATCTTTTCTTTTGTATCCTTTTTTTTTTTTATTGTGGGACGACGAGGGTCGCCAACTGACCCTTGATGGCACTAGTCTAATGAGGTTATGACGGATTGAGGCAGCATCCTACGGAAATGTTCCAAAAGCTAGAGTAGTGAAATTTTTCAATCCCAACAGAATCTATTGATACAGGGATCCTCACGAAATCATCACAAATAATGCGCCGAATCTAGACAGTGCCATGATGGACAGAGTTTGTCAACAATTCAAGATCGCTCATTGCTTGCCCCTAGGAGACCTAAGACGAATGGAGATGACATCTTCATTATGACAGATGAGGCTATAGACCGACGAAGGGAAATTAAAAAAAAAGTAAAAAATAAAAATGAAAAAAGTAAAAAATTCAGAAAAATTAGGTGGAAAAAAAAACTTTTCCACGTTACTATTGGCCCACATGCCACGTCAAACAGCTAGTGTCCATATGTGCTGTTTTTAGCCAAAATTGACAAACCTCTAATTATGTAAGACGAAATTGGTCAAGTTAAAAGTTTTAGACTAAATTGGCATCTATATAGTACGTTTATAATTTTTTTTAAAAATAATTTTTCCATCAAGAACATGCTTTGAACTAGTTTTGAATTAGGGTCATGATCGTTGGATCCAATAGGTCTCATTCGATGTAAGGCCCCAATACAATTTAGTACATATAACACATTCATTGAGTACTTGCTCATTGTAGATGTAACAGTCCAAAGTTAGAAACTTAAATTCAAAAGTTTGAAATTTATAGATGAAGAGAGACTGTACAAATACAAATCTTGTTAAAATCCCATAAATAAAGGACACGTGGAACGTTAATTAACATGGATAATTACTTGAAATCTTAAATTGATGGAAAAAATTAAGGAAGTGATATTGGGAAGGGTTTGCTTGCAACTTCTTCAAAAAGATGTTTAAGAATTAAGACTGTTTTTTTGCCAAAACTCTAAATTTAGGATCAATGAAACTTTGCCAGCCTCAGGAAAATGAGAGAGGCACTTTGTATTTTTTTCACAGCCATATTCATCACTTTTCATTTCCCCGATTGATTTAACTATTTTATTATCACTTGTGTTTCTTGTAGTAGTTAGACGCACCACCATCAATCTTGTCATATAATCTTGACGTCGATGGAGTCACCTAGCCATGAGTTAATCGCATCTAATCATCCAACTTTTCAATCATCCTTACTAAATTTGTTATGATATACAAAATCAGTAAATTAAGCAAGATTACCTAGAAATCTATGAGAATATCTCGAAATCTCATGAATTGATTAAATTCAGATATCTTATTTTGGTGGATAGTGACATTCAATCAAAAACAACTTATATTATAGCTTGTGGGATCCGAACAAGTGATCTCCACTCTCCAATTCATAAGCTAAAAATCCCATGGCACATCAACCAACTGCACTAATCTTGGGAATTAAAAAGTAACAATTCTTTTTCCTCATTAGAAATGACAAATTACTAGCAATGAAATTTAAGAATTGATATTGTGAGGACCCGCGAAATTTATGCATCATTGTCATTCGCCTTCTCTACAATCATAATGATATGAATATATCAACATTCTCTCAATGTGTAATTAACAAAAAAAAACCCTCAAAGTACAAGGTTATATACGTCCTAAAGAACTTGAAGTGAGCATTTCGCTCAAGACATATGTCTAACCCAAAAACCCGACCCGAATCTGGCCCAGCCCTTGCCCGGCCCACAGTCTACTGGGCTCGGCCCAAAAAGAACAGCCCCGACAAACAAAACAAACAAAGTGACCTGTTCCTTCTCCAGCTCCGAGGTGAGCAGAGAAGCCTCGTCTCTTTCCCGATCTTCATCGTCTTCCTCGACCGGAAAATGGAGAAATTCAAGACCCTGGAAATCGTCCGAGCCAGCCCCGGCTCCGCCGTCTTCCACCTCCGCCTTAACCGCCCTTCCTCCCACAACGCCCTCTCCCTCGACTCCTTCGCCGAGCTCCCCCTCGCCCTCTCCTCCCTCGACCGCAACCCCGACGCCCTCGTCCTCGTCCTCTCCGGCGCCGGCCACCACTTCTGCTCCGGCATCGACCTCGCCGCCCTCGACTCCTCCCCCCCACCGGGCGACCGCGGCCGCGCCGGCGAGCGGCTCCGCCGGCACATCAAGTACCTGCAGGACGCGGTGACGGCCATCGAGCGGTGCCGCAAGCCGGTGATCGCCGCCGTCCACGGGGCGTGCGTCGGGGGCGGCGTCGACGTCGCCACCGCGTGCGACGTGAGGTACTGCACGGAGGACGCGTTCTTCTCGGTGAAGGAGGTAGACCTCGCGATCACCGCCGACCTCGGGACGCTGCAGAGGTTGCCGAGCATCGTGGGGTACGGCAACGCGATGGAGCTGGCCTTGACGGGTCGGAGGGTGTCGGGCTCGGAGGCGAAGGAGCTGGGGCTGGTTTCTCGGGTTTTCGGGTCGAAGCGCGAATTGGATGATGGAGTGACAGTCATCGCTGAGGGTAAGTAGTTTCAGATTCTGGTATCTTGGTTTCTCAAAGCGAGTAAAGTTATCTTTTTGCTGGAATATAATTCATATGCTGAAGTGTCGTACGCAGCGTTCACTGATTGCGTTAGTCATCATTGTATAGGACATTGAATTATTCCTATCAGAGTTGTATAGACCGATCCCGGTTTCGTGGTTGAGCATTTTGGTGAGAATTGTAAGTTAGGCTGAGTCTTGGAACTTTTGGTTAGTAGAAACATTATTTGCTGGGTTCGATTCAGATTAGATTGGACACCTTTAGATGTCGAGCACTTACTTGACACTACATAAGAAACGGATTTGAGACCTGTTTGAATGGTTGAAATTAACAATCTTGTAAAGCTGGGTGGGATTAGTATGTGATCGTAATTCAAATGAAAAGATTGTGGCGATAAGGATGAGGCATTGGCAAGATGGTCTTGACTCAGATTCCGGGAGCCAAAGGAGGCATTTCTTGGTTTTGCAGTGAAATGAGAGAAACCATGGGAGAACAATTTGTATGGCTTCAAATTATCGAAGTGTGGAAGGTTCCCGATCTTATCTCGGTTTTCCTTTTTCACAATAGACCCTGGCAGTGGTGTGCAGACCGTGCTCTTCATTCATAGAGTTTGAACCCGGTGGTGCCAAGATAATTGGAGTTATATCAGATACACCAAATCGACTTTGGCTGTTTTAAGGCATCTACTTTTTTTCTTTCTGGGATAGCAGTCTAATTTAGCAGTTTTGAGAATAAGCAAATCGAGATTGAAGTTGGATATGGTTGAATGGCTTGGTTAAACCAAACCCAAATCGATAAACCGACGGACTAAATTTTGGGTTTGGTTCACATTGATGTCTTCAGTTTACCAATTTTAGACTCTCTTGACATCCTCTCAGTGTAATGAAGGATAGAGTTTACATTTAGATTAGAAGGGCTCCACTTATCCATTTCTTCAAGGCTAATCGAAACACCTGTATTTTTTGCTCTATTTATATGTATGATGGATGTATTTGTCCTTCACTTGGAACTTTTATCGGTTTGGGATAAACCATGCATAGGATAGTATACTGAAGATGCTGCGTCATTGTTTTTCTTTGTTAAAATTGCTAATTACCCTTCAATTGCAGACCGGCAATGTACATATTTTGTTGCTAAACGAGGTTGTGGGGATAAAATCTTGCCTATGGAGGTCATTACATCATTGAGTATATCCTTGTAGAAATAGATAACAGCAAGTTGCAGGTGGAAAATAAAAAGTTCTCATTTCTGGTAATACTATATGTTGGATTGGGGACTAGAAAAGTTTCTTGCATTGGTAAATCTTTCAAGGAGGCGGAGTTGTTTCGAGTTTTAATGCTCTGTTCTCATTTTCTGAGAAAGGTTGGTTCTATTTTGCGCACAGCAATTGCTTCCAAGTCCCCGATGGCTGTTACCGGGACCAAAGCCGTGCTGCTGAAGAGCAGGGACATGAGCATAGATCAAGGCTTGGACTATGTCGCGACGTGGAACTCGGCAATGCTTCTGTCTGATGACCTAACGGAGGCCATCTCGGCGCACATGCAGAAACGGAAGCCTGTTTTTGCAAAGCTCTGATGGTCGGCATCACCATCGTAAGACAGAAAACCAATTCAATACTTTACATGTAAAGGACTGCAAAAAGCAAGAAGCCGGCTTCCAGCCTTGTTCGAATCACTGTTGTGCTTATAATAATCCACTCGTCTTGATCGGACGAAATTCCAAACATCTAAATCAAATTCGTCTTATCACAAGACAAGAACATCATTTGTTGTTGGTGCTGCTGTTGTTGTGTTTCAACTAAGTTAAGCGACGTTGTTATATATACACTGGTTGGGTGGCCTAGATTTTTAGATTGTCAAGGAATGGACAGCAGTTTCATCCGTACCCTATGAAAAAAGACATTGGATATATAGTTACAAACTATGAGATTTTTGTAAGATCATTACTAATTATTATAAAAGCTTAAGTTATTAGATGAAAGCATAATTTATTAATTTAAATATTCTAACACTCTCCTCTCACGTTTAGTCTAGTCTTTAAACGTGAGAATTTATGGAAAGATTTAAGATTTAAAATCTTTCCATTTAGAAATAAAGAAGATTTAAATTTAGAATCTTTATTTCTAATATCATGTGAGAATTTATTTGACAATAATCAATTGTTCTAAAAGCTTGAATTACAATTCGTTTCACAAATTTTCGACCATTTTTATCGCACTCCATGCGTTCCGAGTAAATCTTGATTCTTTAGTTTTCTTGTCTTGTTGCGCTCTAAACGTTGTTTAAGATATTATTTCTAGGGATTCGAACCTCCTCGGATAATCTTTGTCGGGCATTTGATATTCGAGCTATGGACTTCGCTTCAACTTGCTTTTTTGACTTGTTTTGAGGGCGTCTGCAAGTGATTCATTTTCCTCTTTTTTCTTTTTTTCTTTTTTTAATTTCGTGCTTTTTCATTTTGGATGTGATCTTTCTTGACATTTCAGGCTCGGGCTGGACCCGGACCGGCCTGAACTGAAGCTATAAATGGCCCCACGCCGGGCCGGCCTGTCCAGGATTTCGGGCCGTGGAGCCCACTTTGGACGTTTGTCAATAATGGTCCAATTACTCCCTTTCCTAACCATTTCTTTTGTGTATCGTTTTTATTTTATTTTTATAATCATTAACATTAAAAAACATGGCTATATCATTATGGATGTCCACCAAAAACCTTAACCCAGAACGTTAAGGTAAAAAGGCATTATATCAAGAGGTAAAAAATGTTTACATCGACCTTCGATGAATCTTCTGATCAGTAGAGATATCGTAAACATAGCATCACCAATCAATTTGATCAAAGACAGAGAGTCAAAAACAACTGGCTAAAAGTATATCACACGATTTACTTTGTCAATTGACTCCATGTGAGTTTCGACAAGTTCTTTGACATATTATAGTTGACCAAGAAAAAATTAATTCCTTCCCCTTTTTTCCTATAAAAAGTAGCTAGTGGGAATACAAAGTTCAACACAAAACCGAAGATGATTCTCGCCACGATCAACTACGAAGAAGAAGAAGAAAAAGTAGGCCGTTTCCTGTCGATTCCCTCCTTGCTTGTACTCACTTTCCCTGGGGCGAAATACAATATATCGCATGTCTTGTCTTTGCTTCTAGGAGTTGACAAAAGGGTTTAGCTTCTCCAGGAAGGCAATGAGCTCAAACCCTACACTCTAAAAGAGAGAAAGAGAGAGAAGCATTTCATGACCTCATTAAAGCTTACTATTTTCTGTCATTAAAGAACTGATGAGTCAACTTTGAACCCATACTGACCCTTTTGGAGATTCCCCATTCCCCTTTCTGGAAAGTTCTCTCCATTGAGTTTTTTTAGGATTTGCTTGCTGGAGTTGGAGAAAATGTCACAAATAGTCATAAACTTCTACTTAATGTGCAATCTTGTCCCTAAACTTTTGCAATGCTAGACTGATGATGTATCAGCTAATCAGCTAAGTTTCTCAGGACGTGCTAGTTTCCAGGATTTTAAGGTTTTTAAGGTTGTATTGTCGGCTGTGACCTCAGGGGATGCAGAGCAAGAGAGGTACTTCTTCAGCACGAGGGAGGCCAAGTACCCGAACGGAAACCGGTCGAACCGCGCCACAGTTTCTGGTAAATGGAAGGCCACGGGGATTGACAGGCGAGTCGTTAGCTCGAGGAGCCATCAATTGGTGCTGGGCTTGAAGAAGACCCTGGTTTTTTACAAAGGGAAGGCCCCACATGGCTCAAAGACTGACTGGATCATGCACGAATACCACCTTGTCGACAGCCTAGCCCCCGACACTGCCTTGCCGCCCAAAATGAACTTGAATCGGGTGCGACAAGTCGGAATGCTAATGCCAAAAGGAACTTCTTACTCTACACATTGTTAGTCGATATCATGAGTATCCAATTTCCATTTCCAGGCATGTCACAATTTTCTAATGGACTCATGGTTGAAAAATAAGCCGTGTTCAATTTGTGCATTATAACTCATGGGTGTAAATATTCCAAAATTCTTCTTCCAGAGCCCTGAGGTGCCAAGGGAGAATTGGGTCCTCTGCCGTATTTTTTTCAAGAGGAGGAGCACCAAAAACGATGGCCACAATCACAACATAGAAAGCTTTAGGACTACCAATGAAGTTAGCAACGTAGCTGAACACATAGTTTTAATTGAATAGCAACGTAGCTGAACACATAGGAAAACAAAGCGATTGCAAGTTAAAGTCTCTTTTTGATGCTTTCAGAGCTGGGCTTTATAGAGTAGTACTGAGAAACGGTAACCACAAAGCAGTTTCACAAGCTTGGCTTTGCCTCTATTTTTTAAAACCTTGAAGGGAAGGTCTTTTCCAAACAAATTCTAAGTTGCTTTTTTTTATGTTTTGCCTGTGCAGGCACGTCGACTATTCAATGACAGGCGAAAATTTTCGAAATTGGCGGATCCAAGTCTGCAAGCGGCGTTATCCAATGCGAGGTCTATATCAGGCACTTGCTGCGGCATCCATGTGTATACAAAAGCAGGCGGCTGCACGTCCTCTCATCGGGAACGTGGTGACGGCTCTTTCTTACCTAGCAAACCAGGTATATGATCCCAACATAGCTCCTAATTATGGGAACAAAGGATCTGGCGTTGATGAGAGAGGCAGCAAGATTTTGAGGAACAAGGATGCCGGAGGTTCCGGGCGCAGCAGGTGGGAATTCGAGGGGTCCGAGAAGGAAAAATCTCCAAAGGACGGTAAGTTGTTAAATAGGGACTTGAATAGAGAAAGGGCTGTTGCGGAGGCGAAGATGTGGGAAGAGAATTGGCGAGAGAAAAGACAGCAGAGCGCTCAAGGCAGTTTCGATGGATCTAATGGCCGGTTGTCTTGATCGACAATTTCTTGCTCCGTTTCCTCCTTGAGCCTCCCCTTGGCTTGCTTTCTGTGAACTTATACGAAGCAAACGTAGGGCATTCACGTCGTGTTGTGCATATTCCATTTTGTCGAAGGGAAATGAGCGGAGAGATTGTGGTTGAATTAGGAGGACTTGGTCCCTGCTACTCTAACTCCGCTCTTTCCGGGTCTAATCTCTCCATTCTCTGTTTATACTTTCTTGAAATTTGGAGGAAGAGGGAGTTGTGTGTACATCATTGCTAGAACAGCATTATAGATAAGAGAATCCAAAGGAAGAGGGAGATTGTCTTGTAATGCTTGTGCTGAATCTTGTAAGTCTATTCCGAGCAGTATTTGGCTGCATATTCTAACTCTAATTTTAAGCAGCATCTGATACTGAATTGCCGCGCGGTTGGTAGTGCAACTCCCTTTAGTTTTGAATGTTTCTTGCTCCTTTGCTCATCACAGGGACATTGCAAATGATGCAAGTTTGTTCTGTACATGGTCATCACCCTTCTTGTCCTAACATGCCTCGCGCAACCGCAAGGCGCACGTGCACGAGGCTTCAAGAACAAAAAAGCCAGAGCGGGGAGATGCCATGAACGCGCACGCACGAAACCTCTAGAGCTCCTAAAATTTCAGAGAAGTTACGTGAACGAAGCATTACGCGGGGAGGGCGCGTGCCGCCGCCGCCCCCGCGCCGCCCCAGAGGGGTAATGGTTCAGGGTTTTTGAGTGCGGGGGGGAGTCAGCAAGGAACGAAAATGTAAAATTCGGAGAAGTCACGTGAACGAAGCATTACGCGGGGGACAGCTTTGCGGTGGGGGAGTAACGTAACAATGCTTCGCGCACCGATCACCACTCTCGCCCGGGGGCGCGTTCTTAGTCTTCTTGGCTCCAGTGTAAGTAATCATGTTTTTCTTTGAAGTTCTTTTCCTTCACTAGGATGAAGATAGTCTTATATTATTTGATCCCGATACAAAAACTACTGATTCTTTTTCTCTTCTCCTATTGCAGGCCAACATTTTACAGAATCTACAGGAACAAATCAATCAAGGAATTCCAATTGATACCGTCTTTGGTCCCTCTATTCAGCTCCGTGCTCTGTTTTTCTCTTCTCCTATTGCAGGCCAACATTTTACATAATCTACAGGAACAAATCGATCAAGGAATTCCAATTGATACCGTCTTTGGTCCCTCTATTCAGCTCCATGCTCTGGCTTTACTACGCATACCTCAAAGGACACTCCGTCCCTCTCATCACCATTAACTCTTTTGGATGCGTCATAGAGATGGTGTACATTGCCATCTACATGACTTATGCGCCAAGAGATGCCAGGGTACGTATTTATCATTAGACAATACAACGCTCATATTCCGATCACATAAAATAGGAGCGTTGCATCGTCTAATGATCAATACATACCCTAGTAGCTCTCGGTGCATAAGCAATGTAGATGGTGATGTACACAATCTCTATAACGCATCCGAAGGAATTAATGGTGATGAGAAGGAAGGAGTGTCCTTTGAGGAATGCGTAGTAAAGCCAGAGCATGGAGCTGAATAGAACAACCAAATATGGTATTGATTGGAATTCCTTGGTCGATTTGTTCCTGTATATAATGTAAAATATCAGCCTACAATAGGAGAAGAGAAAAAGAATCAGTAGTTATTGTATCGGGATCAAATAAAATAAGACTATCTTCATCCTAGTGAAGGAAAAGAACTTCAAAGAAAAACATAATTACTTACACTAGAGCCAAGAAGATGAAGAACGAGACAATGTTTCCTATCATCGAATGCAAAGGAAAAGCACAAATGTTAGATTATTTTGTGCAAGCGTGGAGATGAAAATGCTCTTTTTGCTAGGGTTAAAATTAAAGAAGAAGAAAAACAACCTCAGTCATTTACTAATATAAGTGCTTAGCACATACGGCATGGTTGAACAGAACTCAAACTAAATCATGTTGCATGTCGTTGTATAACTTTTGTATACATATGATATAGCCAAAAGATGAAAAGAATGAATTCCCACGAAATGCAAACCGACTTGAGACAATATAAATCCCATGTTAGTTGCCACAACTTCAAGACGGACCCATAAGTTTACGACAGACGCTAGGGTGCCGGCTTTAGCATTCAAAGCTAATTCTAAAAGTGTGCTAGAGTGAAAACAAAAGTCGTTGGAGGAAATGGCCAAAAGGATTGTGAAAAAGTTGGCAAAAGTCCAAGAGACTAAAAGGGTTGCCGGAGGTTTGATTTTGAGCGGGGTTTGTATCATCAAAAGAGAGAAAAACATGGTGTCAAGATTAGTGCACTGGGAAAAAATTTCTCATTTTCTTTGTGATTTTTGTTTTTGCTTTACGTGTGTTTTGCAATTGATAGAAAGAGAAAGAATGAGGTTTTGGAAGAAAGAGTTGCCAAACGAAAAGAAGAAGAAAAGAAGAGAATGACCTGCTAACCATCATGCTAAAGATACTAAATACGAACAATTCATCAAGCGGAAAAAATAAATGCATGTAGACCATATGAAGATGGATGGAGGAAAGCGGGATGAAAGGAAATGGCGCAAGCAAGCAGCATTATTGCGAAGAAGAAGAAGCAAATGGAGATGAAGGGCGAACAGCTTCTGGTTTCTTCCTTCTTTACCTAGGATACCGAAAGTCAAGGTCCAGAAATGGTGGTGATCAAAGAAGGCCATAACTTTCGATGAAAATCATGCAAGGGATGGCTCGGCTTTATATACACACACGCAATGTTGCATCCCACTAAGCACGAGAGAGAGAGAGAATCTGCGTATTAAATGTATAGTGCTCGCATGACAAGTGGAGGATTAGTAGGTAGCATACCACAAAATCAATCTCTCCACATCAGCATTGGAAAGTCAGAACCCGTGCTCCTTTGATCATGGGGATTGCCAAATCTTAGCCCTGATTTGTCACCGTAAATCTCTCAAGTACGCGTCCCTCACCTTCTTTCACAATCTTTTCCTTTTCTGATTCACTGATGATATTGCCTCGAACGTATCCAGATTCACTCACTATCATTTACGATTTCACAAGAAGAATTATTTTCTTATTCTTTCCTTTAATTTCTTCCCCGCTCAATCTTTTCATATACCTTGCGCTTGAACGCCTTGTATTCGAGTGAGAGTCCATTCTTTCCATGTTGATGGACAAATCCCATTGATTCTCCTCATAATTTCAATTTTTCAGAAAGAATCCCAAGCAATCCGGAGGTGTCTACGAAGGAATGAGGATTCAGTCTGTCCTCGTCACTCTGAGCTCCGAATCTTTCCATGATCAATAGCTAAAAAAGTTAGATTGCTTTTATGATGATTTGCCAAGATCGACTCCTCTTATTATGCGAAAGATGATTCGTGAGACCTCATGGGGTTGAGCTTTTGGACGCGGGATATCTTGGCCAAAGCCGTGGAGAATATTCCATGAAAATTCTGTCAATCTTTTCCTTTCTCTAATTCATTTCCCTCAACTTACTGTCTGACAAAATTCCCGTGATTTGTCAGCCAACATATTTGTTTCCTCTTGTGCATTCCGGTATTCTTGGAAAAAGATCTCCACTTATCTGGCCAAAATTTACTAGAGGGAAGATTTACTGAAGAGAAGATTTCTCTAATTGATTGGCTTCCCTCATCTTTAGGGAAATCGTGACCCTCAAGTTTCAGATTCTCATGTGCGCAAATTGATAATCGAGCACGTTCTGAGGATTTGTTAATCCGTGTGCCAACTTGGAGCATGTTCATGGCTTCTTGAGTTCAAGCATATTAACGCTAGCTCATATGAAATTTATTGGATGTGGACATGCTTTACAAGAACTAAACATGCAAAGTAAAAATTGATATTTATATTTTTAGAGATCAATTTGGATCCATAATTTTCCTATGCAATAAATGACTAAATGTGAAGCTAAAATTTAAGTGTCAACATTAAATAATAAATAATTAAAATTATTGGGGGATCAATTTCTTTAAGAATTTATGGCTTACAACCAGGTACTAGCAAAGCTTCTTGGTAAAGAGAAATGATGGCGATGAAAAAATTGTCATTAATTTTTTAGAAAACAAGAAACACCTCTTTTTCAAGGCTTTGCTAGCATAACATTTTTTTTGTTATTATAAAAATAATAACTTATTGGAGCTATAAATTCTTTAAAAAAATTTGGCTCTACGCACCATCAAGCTTCAAAACAATTGCAAGTTTTGGTTGTCCTTATTATGGGATCCAGCTTGTGTTTGTGCCCTAACTCCTAATTAGTCTATGAGATCAGTAAGATATTTCATAGGTCGAGCTTCATTTGATGCTGTTAGTTATATGGAATTTCAAAGTGCAAACACTAAGAATTCTCGACTCAAGTGAGTTTTCGAACTACAGCATTTGAAAAAGGCAATGAAAGGAGATTTTTTGGTTTGTGGCAATTGTTATGACCCTTCCACCAATTGAAACCACTGAGGTCCATTTAAATGGAATTAAAGAAAAAAGTGCACATTTTGTTCCATTGCTCTTTAAGATTATAATTTCGGAAAAAGAAAGAATTACATGACGGTCCTTAATTTACTATGCAAATGGCAATATATTTTGGACAAAAAAATAAATAATAAATAATTAGAAATTCTTATAGGGTCAATTTCTTCAAGAATTTATGACTCACAACTAGCTACTAGCAAAGCTTCTCAATAAAGAGAAATGATGGTTCATTAATTTCTTAGAAAATGAGAAATACGTCTGTTTTTTAGGGCTTTGTTAGCATAACGGTTAATAATAACTTATTATAAGTCACAAATCTTTAAAGAAGTAAGTCTTATAATAATTTATATTTATTTATTATTTAATTCTTTGTGATATAGTATAAATTATTATTTTTGTAATAGATTAAAGGCAATCGCATTATCATTTCTCTCTCTTTTTATTTTTATTTTTTGTGGGTCGAGTTTCGATTTCAACATGAAAAGCTGAGTCGTGCGACGACAGCGAGCGCGGTCTGCTTTTTCAACTTAAAAATTTCCAATCCAGCACCAGGCAGTGTCGTGCTCCCTCTTCTGGCTGCTCAGCACAGCAAAAGCGACCTCAAAGCTCTAGACCGACAATCGAACATGGAAGCTCCCGGAGGCTTGCCGATCCTGCTCCTCCACAACGCCACCGTCGTCACCATGGACTCCGAGAACCTTGTCTATGGCGACTGTGCCGTCATCATCGAGCGCGACAGGATCAAGGCCGTTGGCCACTTGCCCGACCTCCTCCGCCGGTTCCGCAACGTCGCCAGCGAAGTCGTCGACCTCCGCGGCCAAATTCTACTCCCAAGTCCTCTCCCTCTGCGTACTTTCGATTCGGTACTCAGAAAGCAGTTCTGACTCCGATTCATTAGTGAACCAGGCTTTGTCAACACGCACGTGCACACGTCTCAGCAGCTGACGCGCGGGATAGCCGACGACGTCGATCTGGTGACCTGGCTGCACGACCGGATATGGCCTTACGAGGCCAGTATGACCGAGGACTCCTACGTCTCCACCCTGCTCTGCGGAATCGAGCTCATTCACTCCGGTGTAAGCGCGCCGGACTTTGCGGGATTTTTCGACTCCAGTGTTTCGTTGCGGTTTTCTGGAATTGCGATCAAGATGTGTTGGTAGTTTGTTTATAAAACAAATGAAAATGTGCATTGTCCCACATCGAAAAGATGTGAGTGCAACGTGGACGAGATTTGGCACTAACCAACAATCATTATTTTTATTTATTGAAAATTCAGATTTATTGCTATAAAAATTAATTATAAAGTCTTATTGAAACAGTGTGATTGTTCACGAAATGTTACGATTATTTTTATTTATTATTTATTTAATTTCGAATTTTTATGTTTTTTCAACGTAAAAGACGTACTTGTTCACGAAAAGTTGCATTTGTTCTTTTGCAACTTTTGAAAGGTTGCCTCTATTCAAAAGACAAAGATAAGTACGTTTGTTTTGAGATCAAACATAAATCTTCTTTCATTTTTTTGTTTTCTTTCTAAAGAAACTAAAGGCATTGTTTCCAATTGTTTCCCATGAGAGACCCTGGAGAAATACTAGAATTATTATCTAGTATTCTTATTTGAAACTTTGTTATATCCTGGAGGAAATTTGTCGGTGACCATTAGCAACTTTGTGGGGCAAATAAATCCTTAAAAAAAGTGATAGCACGCCTTAAAATTCAACTTGATTACTCTAAATATCCGACTTCATTGCTCTACCTAATTCTAAGCCATATTTTTCCAACATGATATTGTGTTGATTTGATGGAGCGGGACACTTGCTTTGCTGAGGCAGGAGGGTAGCACGTTCCTGGGATGGCTAGAGTGGTGCAATCGATGGGCTTGCGCGCGTGCTTGGCTCAGTCCGTCATGGACTCTGGTGAGGGCTTGCCGGCATCTTGGGCTGTTCGAACTGCCCAGGATTATGTGCAAGTTGCTAAACTGAACGAGTGCTATCAATAAGTAATGCGTTAAGGAAGTGTTTGTCTAGACAAAGAAAGTGTCTTTTGGGGCTAAATTGGACTTAACAGTAGTAGTTCAGCGCGACAGTTCAACGCTATAGCTGTGGTTTTGGCTTTGACGATGGTAGTTTTTGGTTTTTTTTGGCATACATGCACGGACAATGCATTCATTAAACAGAAGATAGATAGAAGGTTTAAATCAACAATGGACTCCTTGAAGAATGTGACCATAGAGGCAGATATCAAACTTGTATAGAGAGTCCTAAAAGGACATGCCTAGTGTCCCTGAGAAGTACTAAATGGACATGGATAGAGGCTTAGTTGCTGTACAGTATTGTTGTCCTCAGCAGTTGTTTTTATAATGATATTCAGCAGCCGTGATGAAATAAGTAAATTTTAACTGTAAACTATTGATTTATTGAACAAGCCTTAAAAAAATAATAGAGAGCTTTGACTTGGGAAATAGTAGTGCCCGAGTTCTTTTTTGATTTACTTACTGCGGAAACTCCTGCTTTCCATAATTCATAGAATCACAGAGATTATATCACAGTATAGAGGACATGATTTCTTTTCTATATCCTTCTGCTTTGGTCATTGCCTTTTCTGCAGGATTGAATCTAGATGCCTCGCAATGTCTCCTTGGACTCTAGTAGCTATAGATATCACAAATCTCGTTATTTGTCTGGACAGATATTGCCATTGAGTTGAGTAGAAAATTTTTTCGTTTTAGTTATTGTTGACATCTAAATTTTGGCGACCTGATTAGTCATTTATTGCATAGAAAATTAGGGATTAACTTTGTCCTTGGAAAAATATCAATTGCATAGCATATAGATTTAGGTGCATTTATTGTACATTTACATTTTTTGCATTTATTTGTTGGACCGGTGGCGGATGAGTTCGAATTGATGAGTCGGGCTAAGCCCACGAAGAAAGTAAATCAGCCCAAACCCATATCCTCGGAGAGATTTTACGGATTTATCACTATGAGATTTCAATACAAAAGAAAATATTGCGTTTGGAAAAAATAAATATTGCCTTTCGAAAAGAAATCTTCGTGGATATGAATTTGGAAAATTTAAAAACCCTAATCCATGCTCTATAAATAGGTAAAATACGTAGGGTTTAGGGGGGCCACACAATACATTGAATACACGGCCACACGTTCATAGAGTGAGAGAGAGAGAGAGCGCAGTGAACGCTCAAAGAGTAAGAGACGTGAAGATCCTATGACTCTCGCCTGCTGCGGTGAGTCCCTACTGCTGGGATCGCGCCTCCTTGTTCCGGTGTTCATCGCTTCAACCTAGCGAACCCCACATGACGATGGTGCCGTTGCTGCTTCCTTCCGAGTCCCTCCAACAACGACTTTCTCTGAATCTAACCGAGCCTTGCACCAACGACGTTGATTCCCAGTTCAACTTCCCACGTTCCTCCTGGCGTGCTTATCTCGTCACTGCGTCCCTGGTGTTATCCTTGGTGTCTCCTGCACATCGGGACGTGTTGCAGCTTCTCATTGATGATGATGCCACCTCAAGCAACACACATATAACTCTTTCAATTGTCCTTTTACACCCGTCTAATGCAGAAATTTCCCGTGTGCAGATTCCCCGGTGTTTGAGAACGCTTACAGTGTGGTCTTGTTCTTATTGCCAATTACTCATTGCAGTTGTAGACACTTCGCTGAGCTGGCCACGCCACTCATTGACACCATCACCGCACGAGTCTCTCATCGTGCGCCGACCCGAGAGTCACCTGCTGGAGCCAATCTCACAAGGCGCCGCCATGCCGAGGCCCCTTAATACTTGACCAGTTTTGAATCAGCCCCTGGTCGAGTTTGACTTTGCTTTCACAGATCTTCCCGATGTGCCCAACGTAGACATCCCCAATAAAAAGAGAACAGTCAACTCTGTGAGGGGATTGACCGTGTTATATTGTATTTTTATTGTAGTGGGTCCATGTATTACTCGGCAATACATTGCTGTTTTGCTTTCCTCTTCGTTGGATCCAACGAAATCAACAAAATTCGTTGGGTCCAATTTGGATTACTTGCAGATTTCTGTGGCCTTGTTGAGAAGTACAAAGTTCCTGGAGCCGGAATCCATCGACGGTCTCCTTGAAGGTTAGGGGTTCCCGTCAAAATTGCCATTGTCCCGTGGTTCGTGGTCCTATTCAGCCACCATCCAACGCGTTCTAATTTGGAATATTGTGAATTAGGTAAGGATCTTGATTAATTCGTTTTGTTTCCCAATCCGAAGTATTCCTTGATGAAATCCTTGGCTGATATTCACAATTCGATGAGCCGGGATTGACAGTTCGATTTTCGCGTTCGAAATCCGACTCGCAATCCCTTGCAAAAATCGACGATCTAATCTCAAGCCCAAGATTTGATTCGCGATTTATTTTTAAAATTGGTCAACCCGATCTCATGCGCGAGATATGGTTCGCAAATTTTTAGATATCAACATTGTCTTGCTTGATTTGATGTTGTGGTGTTTTAGTCAGTTTTATTTTCGCAAAAGGAAAAGGAAATCCAAAAAAAAAAAAATGGAATTAGGTTTAGGTTTGTTTTTAATTATCTTTGCATGTTTAGAATAGGGGTTTTATTTTCAATCATGAAAAAGGAAACAAAAAAAGTGCATTCATTTAGGTTGTTAGTTTTTTTTTTTTTTTTGAATTGCATGTTTAATTATGTGTTAGTTTTAATTTCGAATTTCATAAAGAAAAACACAAAAGAAATCATTGTGCATATTAGATTATAATTGCATGTTTCATTTTAAATTTAGATCATCTTTTTAGATAAATTGCATTTTAGATTTAGATAATGTCTTAGTTTAAATTAGGATTTAATATGACTTAATCCCTAGTTTAAATTAGATAGAATCTTAGTCTAGCTAGATCATTTTTGCATTTTTTTCTTAAATTTCGAATTTCATAAAATTTGTCTTAGGATAAATTAGTTGCAATTTCTAGGATAGATTGCATTTTTTAGAATAGAAAAATCATGTGCACGTCATATAGAATTAGGTCCATGAAATGCACGTCATTTTAGTGATTGTTATTAGGTTCATTTCTAATTAAATTGATCGTCATTAGAATTAGGTCATTTTGGCTAATTTAGATTGCATATCTAATTGTTGCATGTTCATTAAGAAATCATTAGTTTTTTTTACTCATTCATATAGTTTAGGACATATTGTCATGCCATATTATTTCATATTAGATTAGAAGCATTGCATTGCATATGGATTATGTTCTCGTTTAAAAAAAGTGAAAACAAAAATTGAGTAATTGCTTGTTAATTAGAAATTATATCTAGGATTGCTTATATGAATTCTGATCTAACAACGCAGATGTTTTCGTTGCTATAAGGTAAGTCATGCATTTTATTTATTTGCTTTCTTGGGTGTTAAATTGGTGGTTTGCGCACCTGTGTGATCACCTCATATGTTAGGAAAGTAAATTAAATTTGATTTAAGCTGCCTGCAAAAACATTTTTGAAAATGAAAAGAAATGGTACTAAAAGGGCGTTAGAGAAATCTAGCGTAACTAAGTCCCCGTACCCAAATCTCTGGTTCGTAGGAGTAAAGTAAATCTCCCGTTACTTTGCTTAGGTTTCTAATTGACCCACCAAAAATAGATTAGTGGCGACTCCTGATTGAAAATCATTTGCATGTTAAGAACTTGAACCTAAAGTCGTGAATTGGTATGGGCTTGGGAGAGCCCGAGTTAAGTCTAGGCTTAACAATCCATTAGCCAAATCCTAGGTGGTTCACACCCGAAAATTTGGTTGCGACAGTTATATTTGTATGAAACTGCAAAATAGGCTTTGCTTTTTCCTCACATGACTAGCTCTAGTTTCAACTGCATTCAAAATTGAGTCATAGCTGTTGTTGACAATTTACTCATGGCAATTGGCTTAAAGGATGCAGTCACACAAGGAGCTCTACGAGAAGCATCATGATACTGCTGATGGATGGATCATAATATGGCTTGGAATTAGGCAAATTATGAATTGCACTGATGAACTACTAATTGCAACAAGGGATACTACAAGAGAATTGAAAACTGGAATTCACATGGTACTTGTTCTTTTATCACTCACCTTTCTCGCTAGAGCGTCACGGTGAACAGGCTTTGTCCTCACACATGTGCTCAAACCTGCTCCTGTTCGTGCTCCTGCTGTGGGATTGTTCCATGAAAAGGCTCGAGGTTCGTCATAGGATTTTAGGTTTCTTTGTTTGTTTCGTGCCTCGGGTCGATGGATCGATTTGATCACATCGGAATCGCTTTCTGCGGACGGCAAAGACGGCGGTGACGTCGGCGGCGGCAGCAGTTGATTGCGGAAGGAGAAGGAGGAGAAGAAACGTAGAAGTCAAAATGCTCGGAAAAAAAACAGAGGAAGTCGCCAGCAAGCTCTCGGCCTCTCAAGTCCCAACTTGCAGTACAAGAAAGGAGAGTAAATGGGTTCATTTTTAATGGGTTGATAAATGAGTTTGAGAGCAAACCCATTTAAGAACCATTTATCTCAGCCTCTTTATTTTTAAAACCCATTGTTGGTGCTTTGGAAAATAAAGCTTGACCCATTAACAACCCATTTAACTAAAAATGGGTAGAGGTGTCAAAATGGGTCATTGACCCCTTTATGGGCTCATTTTTAGTTAAATGGGTCATTAACGGGCCAAGTTTGAATACCAAATCTCGAGCTCTCTCGATTAAGTTCCACTCCTTAATCAGTATATGAGCAACTAAAGACTTTCAACTCAAAGCATTGGCGGCCTTATTCGCCTTTCTTGGATGATATTATCACAGTCGTCGTCCTTTAGCAACTCCATCCATCGGCACTGTCTCATGTTCAACTCATTCTGAGAGAATAGGTACTTGAGACTCTGATGGTCCGTGAAGATCTGAAACTTTTCTTCGCACAAGTAGTGTCTCCAAATCTTCAACACAAAGATAATCATTGCGAGTTCTAAGTCATGCATCAGATAATTCTGTTCATGAGGTCTCAACTGGCGAGAAGCGTAGAAAACAACCCTACCATGTTGCATCAGCACACAACCCAATCCTTTAAATGACGCATCACTGTAGATCTCGAATCCTCCAGGATCAGATGGAATCGTCAGCACAGGTGCAGTAGTCAGCTTTTCCTTAAGCTCTTGGAAAATATCTTTGCACTTGTCTATCCCACACGAACTTCTCTTCCTTCTTCAGGAGCTTTGTCAGAGGCGATGCTAACGATGAGAATCCTTCCACAAACCGTCTGTGATACCCTGCTAAACCTAGAAAGTTTTTTTATTTCTATCACTATAGTCGGTCTTGGCCAATTGATCACAACTTCAATCTTGTTCAGGTCCACTGAAATTCCTTCACTTGAAATCACATGCCCTAAGAAAGCAACACAAGCTAACCAAAACTCGCACTTGCTAAACTTAGCATATAACTGATGAACTCTTAGTGTCTACAACACTAGTCTCAAATGACTCATGCTCTTCATCACTTCTTGAATAAACTAGAATATCATCGATGAACACGATCACAAACTAATCTAGGTACTCCTTGAATACCATGTTCATTAAATCCATGAAAGCAGTTGAAGCATTCGTCAACCCAAATGACATCACTGTGAACTCATAGTGACCATATCGAGTACGAAATGCTAACTTAAGAAAGTCATCCTTCCTAATCCTTAGATGATGATATCTCGTCCTCAGGTCGATCTTTGAGAAAATCAACGCTCCTTGAAGTTGATCAAAAAAGTCATCAATCCTTGGCAGTGGATAGTCGATGCACAAGCGCAACAAACCATCTTTTTTCTTTACAAACAGAACTGATGCTTCATAAGGTGATGCACTGGGACGAATAAATCCTTTATCTAGTAACTCTTGCATCTGCACCTTCAGTTCCTTCAATTCAAATAATGCCATTCGATAAGCAGCTTTAGAGATTGTCTCTGTCCCGGGTGCTAGTTCAATCACAAACTCTATCTCTCTTTCTGGCGGTAGACCTGGCAATTCTTTTGGAAAGACGTCTGGAAATTCTCATACCACAACTATGTCTTCCATCTTCAGCTCCACAACTGTCGTATCCACGACAGTTGCCAGGTAACCTTGACAACCCTCATCTAATAGACAAGTTGTCTCTTGCGACGAGATCATGACAATCGAGAGTCCTCCTCGATTCCCGACAAACTCGAAGCTCTTACCCCCTAATGGGTCAAACTAAATCGCTTCACAATAGCAATCCATTATAGCTCGTTGCTTGGTGAGTCAGTCCATACCGATTATCAAATCAAAGTCATACATGGTTAGGACTAACAAGTCTATTTTCCCTTTTCGCTCACCAATCGCTAACTTGCAACCAGAACGACTCAAAGCAGCAATCACTGTATCCTTCGATAGTGTAGATATGCAAACTACCGACTCCAGCAATACAGGACTCAACCCTAACAACTTAACATACTGCTCAGCAGTAAAGGAATGGGTTGCTCCCGAGTCAAACAAAGCATAAGCCAGTTGGTCGTTGAACAATACTATACCTGTGATCACGTCAGGCGCAACTTCTGCATGACCTTGTGTGATAGCATAAATTGTGCCTTGGACTGGAGGTCTCAGCTATCCTCCCTATGGCACGTTCTGAGGGGCATACCTTCTTGTCTATTTTATCAGTGATGGCAGTGGTAACTGAGGTTGCCCTCTTTTCTTCCTCGGAATATTTCTTGCAATGTGACCTTGTTGGCCACATTCGAAACATGCTCTTGACCTGGCGGGGCATGGAGCTCACCCGTGTCACCTTCCACACGAGCGACATGTATCAATCCTATTGGGCATCAGCCTACTAAATCCACTCCTCTTGAAGGGTGGAGAATGGGATTTACCTCTAGGCATGGGTCTTTTTCCCTAGCGAATACTTTCTCAATGAGAGCTAAAGCTTAATCCAGATGAGGCAGCTCTCTCGTTCAGATCCTTCTCAATTTTCTGGGCTCTTCGATATAGATCGTTGTAAGTCTTCAGATCCAAAAGGACTAAGATGCTTCTCATGTCCGGTCTAAATCCATCCCTAAACCTTCTCGCTCGGTTTACAGGGTTCTCAATTAGCTCAGGGGCATATCGTGAAAGTTCAGTGAACTTCGTCTCATACTCATCAACAGTTAGGGAACCTTGGCGAAGGTGTTGAAATTCAGCCATCTTCACCTCCCTGGCGGTCTCAGAGAAATACTTATCATTGAAGACTTCAAGGAAAATGTTCCACTCCTGAACAGCGCCTTCTGGAAAGATCGTTTCTCGAGTAGTCATCCACCAAGAGTTCATCCAGCTGATAAGTTGCTAAAACTACTTTCTCCGTCTCGTTGCAAATCAGTAATGCAAACGCTTTCTCGAGTTTCTAAACCCATAAGGCAATAGCTTCGGGATCTCCTGTCCCGGTGAACTAAGGTGGGTGCAATTTCAAGAATTGCTCCACCAGCTTGTGGATTGGTTTTTCAGTGACCACAACTCCTAGCGGACCTCCAACAGGTACGGCGGTAGGTGCAACAGCAAGGGCGGCAGTGGTGACAGCGGCTTGAGCCGCAGCTTCAACAACAGCGGCTTGGTTCTAAGCCTACTGATCCATTATGTTACCCAAGACTTCAAGTACATGCATGATCCCGTCGAACCAACAGGAGGTGATGCTTCTCCACTAGCGCTAGCCACAGCTAGCGCTTTACCATGGCCTCCTCAAGCACCGACCCTAGTTGGCGTTCTGCCTCGATTCACGACCCTATTGGCCCTTTTAACAGGAGTTCTAGGCTCCTAATTGCTCATGGTGTAGCTTTAATCAACTAATACCTGCTTCTAATTCAATACCAAATTAGAAATAGAGTGATTCAAACAACAAGTAATTCTAGCATCCAGTTAACACAAACATGCACCAGCATGAATTTAAAGGCCTTTCTTACTACTATCCCAAAACCCATTGCTCCTTATCACTCCAATCTTTTACTTCGCTCTGATACCACTTAAATGGGATGTCAGGTCTCGATCATCAATCGAGTGCCCATCCCTCACTTGGTCAATTAATAGCAACGTCCCAAGACGCTTCACCGACCCCTTTTATTTTAATACGCATGTGAAAGCGGACAATAATCCCCAGACAATAAATATTGGGATAAAAAAGTATACCATAATTTTCACAACGTGAAAACACGTAACCACACTTTTATATAAGGCAAACTATAGTATAATACAATACTATTCACAAGTTTGATCTACTATATATCCGATCAAAACCCAAAGTTTGCAAAACGGGATGGGATCTCAGTTCTCATCCATTCCCATCCGGGTCGTACTCAGGATCCTCCTCGAGGTCATCCTCCTCTAACTCCTCTTCACTAAGCTCATTTTCTTCTAGCTCCTCTTCTTCTTCCGGTTTGTCCTCAAGCTCTTCTTCTTCAAAATTCACCTCTGGCTCGTCCTCAGCTTCCTCTGCTACAGGTTCCGCCTCTGGCCATTCCCACTCCTGATTCTCCTCCTGTCCCTCCTCTTGCTTGACTATCTCCCCTTCTTCCGGCATGCTCCAATTGGATCTCGCTACTGAGTACACAGGTGGCCTAGGCTTGCTCTCAAGCTTTGGGTCCTTTGCATCCACTACCGACCCATCCTTGTGATCGGCTGTCCCCTTCCCGAATGCCTCCTCCAAAACAAACATAGGCACATCAGTTTCAAGCATAGGGCCCAATCTTCACCCATCGTAATATTCATGATACCATGACCGATACTTGTGGAGCCTCAAGGCATCTGTTCCCGATGGTCGACTGAACCAGGACATACTCCAATCCTTCAGGATGAGGATGAATCGAGAAGTGGGTCTCCATCTCTGTGACTTCCACTGGAACACCAAAATGTCTAGGAGGACGAGGAGGTGGAGGTGCTGCCATCTAGGGGATTGAAATGGTTATACAATAACCATTCAGACCACATCTTAGCAAGTTCTACCCCTAAGACTCGATTAGTAGACCAATACGCTAACCGAGTTGCCTATACACACACGGGTTAGAGGATTTACCTTGATCTCAGATTCCACCTGCATATTAGCACAGTTCAATAGTCACACAAACAATCACATCACAGATTGATATCTCGATCAATCGACCTAGTCGATTACATGTCAATCGGACCATCTCAATGTCATTTTCATCTATATTATATAATTCCCAGTATAATATACCTAATCACCTTACTATGCATATCTTCTAAGGCGCCATTTTCACCAAGGTGATATACAATGAACACTTTATGTGCATGCTCTCGGGCGTCGTTTTCACCAGGGTGCAGAGCTAATATAGACAATTTACATACATGCTCTCGGGCGTCGTTTTCGTCGAGGTGATATATTTAATCACAGAGCCAATATAGACAATTTACGTACATGCTCTCGAGCGTCATTTTCGCCAAGGTGATATATTTAATCACAGAGCCAATATAAACCATTTACGTGCATTCTTTTTCAGGCACTATTTTCGCCATGGTGATGTTCTAAATCATCGAGCCACGTATGTTCATAAGACACATGCATTCTCTTTCAGGCACCGTTTTCGCCATAGTGACATACTGAATCACCGAACCATGTATGTCCATAAGTCACGTGCATTCTCTTTCACATGCCATTTTCGCCATGGTGATGTACTTTAATCACCGAGCCACGTGCTACCTAATTCTCCCTTAACTTTAACATACCCGATAACATTGTACCCGATTGGTCTTAGCCGAGAGTATAATCAGATCACTCTCACAATTTTCTCCACTTTATAGCACATCCACAATCAATTCAATTCAACACAACGTAGAGCTCCAATAAATAAACGGACTGCACCACGACAAATAGCATAAAATTCTGGTCGTCGGCTATCTCTGTCTAATTTCCAGAGAATAAATAAATAATTAAATTAATTTTGAAAATTAATAAATAAATACTAAAAATCCAATTTATGCCTGTAATGCCTAATTAGACGCCAGAACAGATCGGGAAAAATCTCGATATGCATTCAATAAATAATATATGCTATCATCTAGCTATTTACACTAGTCAAATGCCTAACATACATCATAATTAATTAATAATCACTAATCAACTCTAATCTAATCACCTAATCCTACTTAATTAACATTAATCAACCCTTAAGCATAATTAACAAACTAAGCAAGAATTAGTGAGCTAAATTCACCCGATTAACAATCCGCTTTGATTGAAATATCAGGAACGTCATAAGGGACGTTAAACTCCAACGCAGACCTCGAGATTGGGACCCACAAACACCTCAAAACGAACTTGCATGGTGGCTGGAAACCCACAACAGAAGCTGCTGATCTTGGCAGCAAATGGAAGAAAATTAGCTCGGCTTAGTGCAGTGACGCTCGGGAATGCAAGAATAGGCCAAACCAGGCCTAGAGGGAGGTTTATCGACGAAGAAATGGCCAAAAACGAACTCCAAATGGGTCTATTGGACAATGAGGTGGTTGAATGGCGCGACTGAAGGCAGAGAGGGCAGGCGGGGCGCACGGCCAGGCGTGAGGCAGCGAGCGGCAAGATGGCGTGCGACGGTGGACGATGACAACGACTTGGCATCTAGGCGGCAAAGGCTGCTGCTTCTTCCTCTATTGGTTGCTAGTCGCATGAAGCAAGAGGGAGAGGAGAGAGGGATGGATGGTGGAGTGAGGGAGAGGATGAGGGAGAGAGAGATGGAGGGACCCTATGCCAATTTTTCCACAAAAATATCTTCCTAAGCCATCCTAAGCCAAGCATTGGTCCTTGGCTCATATTGAGCCACACATGCACCTTCTTGGACACGCCAAAGGGTCCAAAATGCTAGGGGGAAGGGGGAGCTACGAAATTGACATTATTTGGCTTCAATTGAATTCCTCTACTTACTTGATTTAATCTCAATTGGCCATAGAAAAATCAATTGGTGCCTCATTGATCGTCTTGGCATTTTTCCTTACCCACATATTCATCTTCCTTCCCAATTTTGCAACCAAAATTAATCCCCGGCCTTTTCTACCCAAAACGATCATACACTAACTTTTTCCAAAAATTCTCTTAGACTAAGTTGTGGGTACTAAAACTTATTATGACATGACATAATCTTCAATTTCTGAAATCGGACTTGAATTAGCAGTTAATTTCCATTCGGTGCGTTTTTGGCGTGGCCTAAACTACCAGATAGTTTTCAAAAAAATTTAGGGCAAATGACCTGTGGTCAATTTTCTTCGAGCCACTATGAACCCACTCGACTCAATGGCGACTCTCGATTATCATGAAAATCTCGATGATTCAATTATGGACATAGGGTACCAAAACGACAGTAAAATCATATTAGTGTTGATCGATGAGAATTTTCCAATTTAGTGGAGTCATCCATGATCAACCACATATCTCAGTTGAAGAGACCTATCTCTAATCTCAAATTAATTTTTAATTGTGTCATAATCGCCTCTAAAGATAAGCACAGTCGAGAAGCCGATTCCTGGTCGAATTCTCAAGTCTATTTGCCTTAAAGCCCTTAATAACTTCCCAAGATCGTCTAGTTATCTTGAGAACGATCAACTCTCAGAATAGCCCTATAGGCTTGTTAATGAAATGCCCAATAATTCAGTAGAAAATAGGGTTGAAAAATTGAGATGTCACAGTCGCCGCCGCCAATCCTTGTAGGAGGAACGATGGGGAGACGCCGAGCAGCGAGAGTACTTCCAGCGGCGGCTGCAACGGGGGCGGCTCAGGAAGGAGGTGTCGCGACCTAAATTTCGAATGCACCACCTAGAATTTAGGCTAATGGACTACCAAGTTTTAAACTTTGCTTGGGCTCTCCCAAGCCCAAACCAATTCGCGACTTAAATTCAAATTTTTAACATGCAAATGGATTTTATTTAGGAATCGCCACTAATCAGTTTATGGAGGAAAATAATTCTCCTATTATTTTACTTTGTTACACTATATTTCTCTAATGCCCTTTCAATACCATTCTTGTTATTTTCAAAAATGTTTTTACAAGCAAATTGGATTTATTTTAATATAAATCTCTATAATACAGAAGGGTGATCACACGGGTGCTCAATCATTATTAAACACTCCATGAAATGAATTGTACCAAAGAAATTCAACACACTAAAGCAAATAATTTTTTTTTTGTTTTCTTTTATCTAGAAATTAGAACTTTACCATAAAACATGCACTTTAACTACGTGACCTAATTTTACTAACAAGCTATTTCTATTATGCAAACTATTTAACATGCACCTAATATTTTTATTTTTTATTTGAAATTCGCAATTAATAAAAACCTATTTAAAATGTCTAAAGTGAATAATTTTCTAAAATTTTTTAGGGGTTAATTCGACTTAAATCCTATTCTATCTTAGAAAACTTTTTTTTTTAAAGTGAGATTATTAAAATGTGCAAATAAAATCTGAGGCCTTGTCTAAAAAATTATTTAGATCCGACCCTAATCTAGTCCAAAAATTATTTAAACGTGCAATCTAAAAATGCAATCCTAATTTACTAAACCAGCACACTTCAATGCAAGATTTGATTTTTTTTTTTTTTTAGTGTTTTTCCAGACAAGCAATTATGTCTAAACAATCAAGATATTCATCAAATAAGAATTAAAATAACCAAAAAAATAATCCGTTGTCTCACGGGTTAAATTAACGATTATTTTAATCCTAAGCATCACACCATAAGAGAAAGTTCAAAATAATTAAAAATTTGATCTGAAATCTTACGGGTCAAATTAATAATTATAATGATTTAACAATTAAAATACTAACAAAATGCCTTACGGATCAAATTAATAATTACAATAATTTTGGGCAAAATCATGTGGATAATGCTTACAATATTCATAAAATGAATACTGACATCCAATGTTCCAATTTAAATAGCTAAGCTAAAAAAATAAGTAAAATAAAATAAAATAAAATAAAATAAATGAAAAAAAACAAAAAACAAAAAAAAACAAACTACCTAAGACAACAGCGCAGGGAGGACAACAGCGCAATGGGGGGTGTACGCGGCGACGGGGAGGTCGGATGGCCAACGTCGGAGCTCTGGTGAGGGCAGGAGCACGGTCGTCGGACGCCAGGCGGAGCGAGGGCAAGGGCGACGTTCAACGGCGTGGAGGTAGCGCAGGCTGCTGGTGCTGGGTTGTGGGCGCTGCAGGCACGGTCGTCGAGAAGCAGAGTAATGGAGGTGCGGGCAGAGAGAAGTAGAGCGTCGGGCGAAGCAGGGACAGGCGGTGGTGAGCTCGCGGCATCGGCGAGGGCAGGAGCACGGTGAGGCACGAACAACAAATTGCGGGCCGACGGGTGAGGGAGCGAACGATGGTGGTGGCGCTACTAGCGGAGGACGACAAGGAAGCAGAGACGCCGGGAGGGAAGCAGCAATGGCGGCATCTTCCCTCCTGGCGTCGGGCTCTAGTGGTGCTGCAGGGGGTCAGGCACTGCGTCGCCGGAAGGGGGACAGTGGCGAGTGAACGACGGGGGCCTGTCTTCCTTCTTTTTCTGTTTCTTTTTCCTTTTCCTCTTTTTTTTTTTTTACGTCTCTCTCACGTCCCCTCCCCCTCTCTCTATACTTTGCTGTGGACTTTTCCCTTCTTACTGACCTCTCCTTTCTTTTCTTGTGCAGGTTGTCAGAGAAGAAAAGAAATTACCTTTTCCTTTTGACCTTTTTGGATCGGGGGGGTGGGAATTCCTCTCTTCTTTTTTTTTTTTCTCTCTCTTGGCACTCTCTCTTGCATGAATTATTTTTCTTCCTCGCGTGAATTTTCTATGGACTTTTCCCTTCTTGCTAACCTCTCCTTTCTTTTCTTGTGCAGGTTGTCAGAGAAGAAAAGAAATTACCTTTTCCTTTTGACCTTCTTGGACCCGGGGGGGGTGGGGTGGGAATTCCTCTCTTCTTCTTTTTTTTTCTCTCTCTCTTTGCACTCTCTCTTGCATGAATTCTTTTTCTTCCTCGCATGAATTTTCCACCCCCCCTGGGTTCTATCTGAGGGTGTGCAAAATCTCCCACGTATAGTTGGAAAGTCTGGATCCGTGGAACCGATTGATGATTCTTAGGAAATTGCTGAGTTTTGGCTTTGATTTGTCACCAAAAATTGATCTCTCTAATTTACTTCTAAATTAGCACTCACAATCTTTTGGTTTCATTTTTTACTTATGCTCATATTGCCTTGAACGTGTCCACATTCGCTCATCTCCATTCACAATTCATAGGCCGGCTTCCTCTCTTTTTCTTGCGAATATGGC
Source organism: Eucalyptus grandis x Eucalyptus urophylla (assembly GCA_028830015.1). Lineage (NCBI taxonomy): Eukaryota > Viridiplantae > Streptophyta > Magnoliopsida > Myrtales > Myrtaceae > Eucalyptus > Eucalyptus grandis x Eucalyptus urophylla. The sequence goes on along the minus strand of CM054200.1, from coordinate 57,843,237 downwards.
CGGATGGGCGTTCCTTTTATAAATTCCAGCAACCCACACTTTTCACAAATGCCTTGATTTCTTTCCTCCATTTTGTCTCTCAATTCCTGTGCTTTCTTTTTCCTATTGCCCATTGAATATCTTGAAATATTCTACCATCGGTCTGATGCAAATGCACAATGCAATTTTGATATATATATATATATATTTTAGGGGTTAAAGATTTATCTCTAATTTTCTATACAATAAATAAATTGTCAGGTTATCAAAATTTAGGTGTCAACAATTGCCCCTCTCTGAATGTGAGTTCGTAGAGGTTGCCTTCAAAGACAAATTGAGACCTAAATTTTAACTATGCACATGCACTAAATTATTTTTTTTATGGAAAATAAATTCTATTTTGAAATGCAATTTATTTGATGCATGGAAATGTTAATGCAAATAATAAATGAACCTATCTGGAATAACTTACTTTTGAGAACTGTAAAGTAATTCAAGATAACTGGTGTTACATGTCTAGGTACCGTACCTTTCTACGGTCGTCCAGATAATCACCAGGCTTTGTAAATAGATTGTCATCCTAGGACCTGTACCTTTTTACAGTCGCCCAGTATGACAGTTTTTTGTTGTCTAGGACCCAAACCTTTCTCCAATCACCTTGACGGAAAAATTACTTCTTTCAAGACCCGTACCTTTTTACGGTTGCCTGTTAGAGCAACAAATGTTGTCTAGAACCCCTACCATCCTACGATCGCCTAAACAGGAAACAACTATTGCCTAGGACTCGTACCATTCTATGGTCGCCTAAACGAGGAACAGCTTTCCAGGGCCTGTACCTACAGTCACCTGCATGGTAAATAGCCTTTCTAGGACCCGTACCTTTCTACAGTCGCCTGTTAGAGCTATAAATATAATGTCAAGGACCTGTACCTTTCTACAGTCGCCTGTTAGAGCTATAAATATAATGTCAAGGACCTGTACCTTTCTACGGTCGCCTAAATGAGATGTTAAGATTTTGGAACTCGAAATACCTAGATCCAAACAAAGGTATAACGAGAAAGATAAAAATAAAAAATAAAAATATTCACATCCAGAGTGAAATGTTTACATGAAAATATTTTGTGACATTCAGATCCAAATTGAGATGTCAAAAACGGATTGAAAGATTTTGGTGAAATCCACAGACTCTTAATTTCTAAAAAGGAACTCGAGCTATAGAAGCACGCCGAGTCGATGAAAAAGATTCCGAGCTACGGAAGCACGCCGGATCGATGAAAGGGACTCTGGGCTACAAAAGCACGCCAGGTCAATATAAAGGACATCGGGCTACGAAAGCACGTCAGGTCGATGAAAGGGACTCTGGGCTATGAAAGCACGTCAGGTCAATATAAAGGACACCGGGCTCCGGAAGCACGCCAGGTCGATGAAAGAGACTCTGGGCTACAAACCCATGCCATGCCAATATAAAGGACACCAAGTTACGGAAGCACACTGGGTCAATGAAAGGGACTCTGGGCTACGAAAGCACGTCAAGTTAATATAAAGGACACCGGACTATGAAAGCACGCCAAGTCAATGAAATGGAATCTGGGCTACAAAAGCACGCCAAGTCAATATAAAGAACATTGGGCTATGGAAACACGCCGGGTCGATGAAAGGGACTCTGGACTACAAAAGCACACTAGGTCAATATAAAGGACACCGGGCTACAGAAGCACGCCGGATCGATGAAAGGGACTCTGGGCTATGAAAGCACGCCAGGTCAATATAAAGGACACCGGGTTACAGAAGCACGCTGGGTCGATGAAAAGGACTCTAGGCTATGAAAGCACGCCGGGTCAATATAGAGGACAGCTTGACCAAGTCAAGTGTCAACGTACTTGAGAGAGAATACCTGCACAATGACAAGTATTTAGAGTATGGGTAAAGATATACTTACCTTGTGATATCTCTGATTCTTGGGGATATGTCTTCTGAAAGTTTAGATATCCTGTGTAGGTCTTTTACCTCCTGCTAGAAATAAATTTTGGAACATCAAGAATGCACCTTGAATGTTCGTGAAGGTTTCTCATCTCCAAATATCATGAGGCATTTTGAAAGGAACCTGAATGTTAGGAACTCTTGGATCTATGAGAAAACATTACTTATCAGACATGATTAGAGCAAAAGTGCATTCACCAAAGAAATAAGCTATTAAGGCTACTCTGGAATGCACACTTCAAAATCCACTGAAATTTTTATAATTCAATCGGGATTCATGCATAATGACCTTTGCATCACCCAAATTTCCACTGGAGAAAATTATTGTTCATGACAATTTTCACTCATGACATGGATTTCCTAAGAATACTAAATGAGAGACTTTCAATTAGAAAGAACTTTCAATTACTCTCATTTAAAAGGGCTATGAGAATCACTCCATCTCACCATATCGACACGGGTCCGAGTATTCTTACAAGCGGTACGACTTTACCAATTTGAGGGGTCTTTAACAGGGACCGTAAGGTGAGCTTGGTCAATGGCTTAACTAATGGACTCTTTGAGTCAAGGCTATTGAAAGAACAACTCCACAGTCATTTCCGGGTTTACAAGTCAAGAATCATGCAAAATGAAAAAGAAATAATCTTGCCCGCATTTCTTCGAGCGATACTTAAGACATGTGAACCTCTACGTTAATTCAAGTGCCCTAATCAGAAGAGACTTTGCAAGGGACGTAACGTAGACTTGATTCATAAGTCGATAAATGAAAGATTGTTAGGCTCAAAGATGTGTATCAGGGTCAAAGTTCACTTGGTGTTCTTTCAAAGGTGCTTAATTTATCTTATGGTGTTGGTTTTATATGAAACCATGTGCAAGATATTCCTAGAATGTCTGATTAAGATTAGGTTGACTCTGGGGTCATGCTTTGCAGGGTTGACATCCTATGATTAGGGGAACTTACTACACTTTGCCATTCTTTGTTTTCTGTTCATGGTTATGTAGACAGGCTGAAGCCCATCTTGCCCCGTTGGTTTAATCAGTGAACTAGAATTCGTCCCTGTGATCTTTTGTGGTCAGCCACGCTTTGTTCATTCTGCAATTCTTCGATTGAACACTGCTGAAATCACTTCAAGTCGCCACAAACAAGTGATAGCTAGCGGCACCCCGTCGCAATATGGCATGTTACTAGGTTGATAAATGAATGCAAAAAGCTCTTGCCAATACTTTTATACCATCTCTTCTTCGATGACATGTATATTTTCTGATATTGAAACAGTAACAAGGTCTTCAGCCAGTGAAAGCGAGTAAAGTCATCTTCATATTGAAATGGTACAGTTTGAAAGGTGGCAAGATTTTCCTAAGCAACATCTTTATAGCATTTGTCACAGTAGATACTCGATTAGTTGCCAATGCTAGATCAGTAGCAGACTAAATTACTTGAGCTAAAGTGAAAACAGTTATGTCCTGTCATGCATCATATCTTGAGTTAAATCTCTTGGATTTCGATTAAAATGGCTTATTGACTCCCCTGAATAACCTAATAGGCTTGCTGAGAAGGAGAGTGGAAGCAGCTGGAGGAAGGGTCATAGATTGGAATGGATCCCGTGTCCTAGGCGTGCTTGCTACATTGAGGTCAATGGGTATGTGGAACTTTATCAATCAAATGGCGCTAATGATAGGACTATATTCGATGCTTTTATGCATGGAATGTTGGTTTCCAATTGCATTGGTTACTTCAGCAAGTGCTGAGTAAGTCGAATTTGTGGTTAGCATTAGTACTATTGTGGTGCTGAACCTCTGTGCTTGAAGGGAACATATTGAATCACTGAGATTCTAGTTTGTTAGCAAGTTGTTTGAGTGCACCTTAGAATTGGTAACTTCAGCCTTTCGACATATACAGGAGACATTGTTTAGGGCAAATTACAAATAGGGATCAATAACCAACACCTCTCATGCAGAAGTTTTAGCTGGAGACTGGCTTTTTCTCTTGTACGTGTGCCATTGTGTGGTGTCTGTATCTGATAGCGGCATTTACTTGCTGCAGGAGATTATTGTTTAAAGCAATACGTGATGGCTGAGCCAGAGGACACGGTAAGCAAGAGAACAGAGTTGGACGACTTCCTCGTGATAGCAAGCGATGGGTTATGGGATGCGCTCTCTAATGAGGCTGCCTGCCAAGTTGTGAGGAGGTGCCTTGACAGATATATAAAGAGGAGGTTCCCTGAGGAGCTGAGAGGAAGTAATGCTGTCGAGGTGGCTGCAGTGCTAGCCAAACTGGCCATGGCTCGAGATAGCCAAGACAATATCATTGTGATTATGGTTGAGTTGAAGAAACCAAACTAGTAAAATGTAATTAGGTATTGTGCAACTGAGAATGTTTCTTTATGGCCAGTGTTGGGCTAATCAATGTTCATCTTGTATAATCTATTGTACGGACTTCTAGTTGGTATTAAAATGCCAGATCCTCCACGTCATTGCTTCGTGGTGTTTATTGTTTATGCCTCAAATTATGAACTTTTTATTCCCAATATTGACAATTACAACATCAACGTTGTATTAATCTCTACTTGTGATAGATACTCTGTATCCGTCCATTAGTTGGAGTCCACTTGAGCTTACTGCTTTGTGATGGTATGCCAAACTTGTTCAATTGGTGAACTTGAGAATGTTGAGGTCGAGGTACGAGTGGTTCCCAACTACAAAAGATAATGAAAACAGATTGTGTAGAGCTGACCTTACTATCCGATATACAGATCCTTTGCGTGCATAATGAAAAAAGAAAGTAAAGAGTGCACGAAAGTCATGAATAAAGTCAACATGGGAAGAGCTCTCTCCAAATGAGCAAAAGTCTACTTTTATACCTTAAATTCTTCAAAAACCGAATAGATACAACTGTTTTGTAGAAGGCTATATCCTAACTGTTGGAAATACTGATCCATTTTCTAGAATTTCCTAGAGTTGCTAAACTACAATCTAGAATTCTCTAGATGAAGTTTTGGATGGTTAAAAAATTGTGGCTGAAAATTTCCAGCATGTAAGATAAGTCTAGAGAAGCCTAGCATTCAAGAGAAGTCTAGAATCTTCTAAGGTGGTGACTTACGCCTATAAATAGCCTTGTAGTTCATCATTTGAGGTGTGAGGTTTAGACCTCCACCGTATGTGGAGGAGTAGAGTTAAGATGATTCCTATGTTATGAAATATTCCTCCATTATATCAAAATATTTTGTACTATCCATTTTCATCAATTTGATAAATTATATCATATGTTCTTTGTCCTTCAATTATCCTATCTTGTCCTTTGTCCATCCTCTACAAAATATACCATACACTTGCACACATCACTAATCAAAACCTATAACTAATACCAAAACCATGCTTCCGCAGCGCACACATCTAAAAATTTTAACACTAACAAACACAGAAATTGTTGCAAGGCTTTTTAACAACACCATCACAAGAAGGAAAAAAATTCAAGAAACAAAAGGGAACCCACGAACTCTAAGGAAGCCCTTTCTTTTCTCACTCCTCAGCAAACCATCTTTGCTGCGGCACATCTCAGACTCTTTCTCTTTTAACCAGCGAAGTTGAGGGGAAAGAGGATAGCACTCGTTTATAATGTCTCTTCACTCCTTTCGTCCTCCGATCTTCACCCTTATTCAGCTTGGAAGCAGGTTCCGACGTCATGAAGCGAAGATGAAAATTTTTGAAAAGAAAGAAAGCGAGAACTTTCCAAGGCCACATCCAATAGGTATTGCTGCACAATTCTTTACATCCCTGAAACCCAGAAAAACTGTGCAATTACATATGAAGCTGGAGTATCTTCCTATGCCAAAGTGTAGCTTGAGAATGGAGATGTCCACTAGAGGCAAAGTATGGATGTACACAAACCCGAGGCTCTTCCCTGAAGGTAAGGATTAGATCCAGGAAGGGAACACGTCCGAGTCGCTGGACTTGGTTAGTCCCCACAGAGGACCGTAGAGCTTGGAGATCGACAGGTTGACATATTTCAGCATCTTGTCCGATTTGTTGGTCACCACTGTTTAGCATCTGCGGTAAGTTCTCCTGTTGGCAGTCCATGAAGCCGTTAGCTTCTGCTCGATGGACAGCTTGTTGGAAGCTGTTACTGCAATCAAAAAGGCAAAAGCAGATGAGTGAGGTAATGGAATCACAGAATTAATCAAAGAAAAAAGGGAAGGCGGAGGAAATTGTACCAGGAGCTAGACTTGGCTTGGCCATGGCTGCTTTCGGCGCAGGAACAACCACTGCATTGAATAGAAACCCATCCATCAGATGCCGAAATATGTCGAGACATTGCTTTTGTCTGAAATAACAACACATTTCAAAGATCAAATACCTGGAAGGAGTTGACTGTAACCGCCGTGACCACCACTCAACCAGGCTAATGTGCCGAGGAGTGGAGCGTTGTTGTAGTAGCAGGCTCCATTTGCTTGTAATTGTCTCTTTGACAGCAAAGTTATCATATGTATCGGGCCACCGATGATAGCACTAGTGAGGAGATTGGGTTCGCTTGCTTTCCGGCTAAACCAGGCGGCATAACCAGCTCAGCAGCTGACGAAGGACGAATCCTCCTTGATGGACACGATGGAAGTCGCCCAGTGATGGACCTGCCTTGGGTAGTTGTTCCCGTACCCGACCATGTAGCTCATGGCTCTGGGGTTGTCTCCCAGGATATAGTCCACCTGCATATGTTCGTTAGTCATGGCAAAAATATTATTCCATTGTATCTTGAAGCTAAGGAAAGAAATCGAGATTTTCCGAGCACAAACATCGAATTGTCACGTTTTCCTTGACTAACTGATCGTATTAGTGACTAGGACACGATCAGAAGGAATGTATTACCTGAGATTTCGCAAAGGAGAGGAGTTCTGATGGTTGAATGCTGCCAGATGAGCACTGCAAGCTTTTGCCTGAGGAAGAACGAGAAGGCATAAGTCATAACGATCAGCTAAAATATAACAATAACAGGGAAGAATAGGCCCTTCCACAAAAAGCACTGGAATCACCAACCAGGACTCTCGCTTCTTGAAAACCTTGTTGCAGAGACTAACAACTCGAGAGGGGTTGACAAAGAATGGATTTCAAAACTCTTCATCATAGAAACCGCTGCAGTAAGTCTCCCCGAACATGAAGATGGCTGGTCAAATCCATCATTTGATAGTGGAAAATTAGGATAAAGTTCGAGAGGGCTCAATAAGTCATCAACTATATCTTCTTCAACATCATCAACATCTACGAAACAAAACCAGGACGTCAAAGCCTGCACATAACTGACTTGCACGCTTTCATTCCTTTCACGTCGTGTTGTGCATATTCCATTTTGTCGAAGGGAAATGAGGGGAGAGATTGTGGTTGAATTAGGAGGACTTGGTCCCTGCTACTCTAACTCGGCTCTTTTCGGGTCTAATCTCTCCATTCTCTGTTTATAATTTCTTGAAATTTGGAGGAAGAGGGAGTTGGGTGTACATCATTGCTAGAACAGCATTATAGATAAGAGAATCCAAAGGAAGAGGGGGATTGTCTTGTAATGCTTGTGCCGAATCTTGTAAGTCTATTTTGAGCAGGATTTGGCTGCATATTCTAACTCTAGTTTTAAGCAGCATCCGATCTACTGAATTGCCGCGCGGTTGGTAGTGCAACTCCCATTGGTTTCGAATGTTTCTTGCTCCTTTGCTCATCACAGGGACATTGCAAATGATGCAAGTTTGTTCTGTACATGGTCACCACCCTTCTTGTCCTAACATGCCTCGCGCAACCGCAAGGCGCACGTGCACGAGGCTTCAAGAACAAAAAGGCCAGAGCGGGGAGATGCCACGAACGCGCACTTACGAAACCCTCTAGAGCTCCTAAAATTTCGGAGAAGTTACGTGAACGAAGCATTACGCGGGCCGCCGCCGCCCCCGCGCCGCCCCAGAGGAGTAATGGTTCAGGGTTTTTGAGTGCGGGGAGGGGAGTAATGGTTCAGGGTTTTTGAGTGCGGGGAGGAGTCAACAAGGAACGAAAATGTAAAATTCGGAGAAGTCACGTGAACGAAGCATTACGCGGGGGACAGCTTTGCGGTGGGGAAGTAACATAACAATGCTTCGCGCACCAATCACCACTCTCACCCGGGGGCGCGTTCTTCATCTTCTTGGCTCCAGTGTAAGTAATCATATTTTTCTTGAAGTTCTTTTCCTTCACTAGAATGAAGATAGTCTTATATTATTTGATCCCGATACAATAACTACTGATTCTTTTTCTATTCTCCTGTTGTAGGCCAACATTTTGCAGAATTTACAGAAACAAATCGATCAAGGAATTCCAATTGATACCGTCTTTGGTCCCTCTATTCAGCTCCGTGCTCTGGCTTTACTATGCATAGCTCGAAAGGACACTCCGTCCTTCTCATCACCATTAACTCCTTTGGATGCATCATATAGATGGTGTACATCGCCATCTACATGACTTATGCGCTGAGAGATGCCAGGGTACGTATTGATCATTAGACAATACAACGCTCATATTCCGATCACATAAAATAAGAGCGTTGCACCGTCTAATGATCAATACGTGCCGGCGCATAAGCAATGTAGATGGCGATGTACACAATCTCTATGACGCATCCGAAGGAGTTAATGGTGATGAGAAGGAAGGAGTGTCCTTTGAGGAATGCGTAGTAAAGCCAGAACATGGAGCTGAATAGAGCGACCAAATATGGTATCGATTGGAATTCCTCGGTCGATTTGTTCCTATAGATTCTGTAAAATGTCGGCCTGCAACATGAGAAGAGAAAAAGAATCATAGTTATTGTATCAGGATCAAATAAAATAAGACTATCTTCATCCTAGTGAAGGAAAAGAACTTCAAAGAAAAACATGATTACTTACGCTAGAGCCAAGAAGACGAAGAACGAGACAATGTTTCCTATCATCGAATGCAAAGGAAAAGCACAAATGTTAGATTATTCTATGCAAGCGCGGTGCAAATGAAAATGCTCTTTTTGCTAGGGTTAAAATTAAAGAAGAAGAAAAACAGCCTCGGTCATTTACTAATCTAAGTGCTGAGCACATACGGCATGGTTGAACAGAACTCTAACTAAATCATGTTACATGTCATTGTTTAACCTTTGTATACACACGATATGCCAAAAGATGAAAAGAATGAATTCCCACGAAATGCAAACCGACTCGAGACAATATAAATCCCACGTTAGTTGCCACAACTTCAAGACGGACCTATTTACCACAGACGCTAGGGTACCGGCTTCAATATTCAAAGTTAATTCTAAAAGTGCGCTAGAGTGAAAACAAAAATCGTTGGAGGAAATGACCAAAAGGGTTGTGAAAAAGTTGGCAAAAGTCCAAGAGACTGAAAGGGTTGCCAGAGGTTTGATTTTGAGCAGGGTTTGTATCATCAAAAGAGAGAAAAACTCTATGTGAAGAGTGGTGTCAAGATTAGTGACCGAGAAAAATTTTCTCATTTTCTTTGTGATTTTTGGTGTTGCTTTACGTGTGTTTTGCAATTGATAGAAAGAGAAAGAATGAGGTTTTGGAAGAAAGAGTTGCCAAACGAAAAGAAGAAGAAAAGAAGAGAATGACCTGCTAACCATCATGCTAAAGGTACTAAATATGAACAATTCATCAAGCGGAAAAAATAAATGCATGTAGACCATATGAAGATGGATGGAGGAAAGCGGGATGAAAGGAAATGGCGCAAGCAAGCAGCATTATTGCGAAGAAGAAGAAGCAAATGGAGATGAAGGGCGAACAGCTTCTGGTTTCTTCCTTCTTTACCTAGGATACCGAAAGTCGAGGTCCAGAAATGGTGGTGATCAAAGAAGGCCATAACTTTCGATGAAAATCATGCAAGGGATGGCTCGGCTTTATATACACACACACAATGTTGCATCCCACTAAGCACGAGAGAGAGAGAGAATCTGCGTATTAAATGTATAGTGCTCGCATGACAAGTGGAGGACTAGTAGGTAGCGTACCACAAAATCAATCTCTCCACATCAGCATTGGAAAGTCAGAACCCGTGCTCCTTTGATCGTGGGGATTGCCAAATCTTAGCCCTGATTTGTTACTGTAAATCTCTCAAGTACGCGTCCCTCACCTTCTTTCACAATCTTTTCCTTTTCTGATTCACTGATATTGCCTCGAACGTATCCAGATTCACTCACTATCATTTACGATTTCACAACAACAATTATTTTCTTATTCTTTCCTTTAATTTCCTCCCCGCTCAATCTTTTCATATACCTTGCGCTTGAACGCCCTGTATTCGAGTGAGAGTCCATTCTTTCCATGTTGATGGACAAATCCCATTGATTCTCCTCATAATTTCAATTTTTCAGAAAGAATCCCAAGCAATCCGGAGGTGTCTATGAAGGAATGAGGATTCAGTCCATCCTCGTCTCTCCGAGCTCCGGATCTTTCCATGATCAGTAGCTAAAAAAGTGAGATTGCTTTTTTGATGATTTGCCAAGATCGACTCCTCTTATTATGCGAAAGATGATTCGTGAGACCTGGTGGGGTTGAGCTTTTGGACGCGGGATATCTTGGCCAAAGCCATGGAGAATATTCCATGACAATTCTGTCAATCTTTTCCTTTTTTCTAATTCATTTCCTTTGGACGCGGGATATCTTGGCCAAAGCCATGGAGAATATTCCATGACAATTCTGTCAATCTTTTCCTTTTTTCTAATTCATTTCCCTTAACTTAGACAAAATTGCCCATGATTTCGTAGCCAACATATTTGTTTTCTCTTGTGCATTCCGGTATTCTTGGAAAAAGATCCCACGAGTTCTCCACTTATGTGGCCAAAATTTACTAGAGGGAAGCTTTACTGAAGAGAAGATTTCTCTAACTGATTGGCTTCCCTCATCTTTGCGGAAATCGTGACCCCCAAGTTTCAAATTCTCATGTGCACAAATTGATAATCAAGCACGTTCTGAGGATTTGTTAATCCGTGTGCCAACTCAGAGCATGTTCATGGCTTCTTGAGTTCAAGCATAATAACGCTAGCTCATATGAAATTTATTGGATGCAGACATGCTTTACAAGAACTAAACATGCAAAGTAAAAATTGATATTTATATTTTTAGAGATCATTTTGGATCCATAATTTTCTTATGCAATAAATGACTAAATGTGAAGCTAAAATTTAGGTGTCAACATTAAATAATAAATAATTAAAAATTATTGCGGGATCAATCTCTTCGAGAATTTATGGCTTACAACCAAGTACTAGCAAAGCTTCTTGGTAAAGAGAAATGATGGCAATGAAAATATTTTCATTAATTTTTTAGAAAACAAGAAACACCTCTTTTTTCAGGGCTTTGCTAGCATAACATTTTTTTTGTTATTATAAAAATAATAACTTATTGTGAGCTATAAATTCTTAAAAAAGAATTTGGTTCTACGCACCATAAAGCTTCAAAACAATTGCAAGTTTTGGTTGTCCTTATTATGGGATCCGACTCGTGTTTGTGCCCTAACTCCTAATTAGTCTATGAGATTAGTAAGATATTTCATAGGTCGAGCTTCATTTGATGTAGCTAGTTATATGGAATTTCAAAGTGCAAACACTAAGAATTCTCTGACTCAAGTGAGTTTCTGAACTATAGCATTTGAAAAAGGCAATGAAAGGAGATTTTTTGGTTTGTGGCAATTGTTATGACCCTTCCACCAATTGAAACCGCTGAGGTCCATTTAAATGGAATTTTACACAATACGTTTCAATTTGCCAAAAAAAAAAAAAAAGTGCACATTTTGTTCCATTGCTCTTTAAGATTATAATTTTGGAAAGAGAAAGAATTACATGACGGTCTTTAATTTACTATGCAAATGGCAATATATTTTGGACAAAAAAATCAAATAATAAATAATTAGAAATTCTTATGGGGTCAATTTCTTCAAGAATTTATGACTCACAACCAGCTACTAGCAAAGCTTCTCGATGAAAAGAAATGATGATTCATTAATTTCTTAGAAAATGAGAAACACGTCTGTTTTTTTTTTTTTTTGGCTTTGTTAGCATAACAGTTAATAATAACTTATTATAAGTCACAAATCCTTAAAGAAGAAGTCTCATAATAATTTTTATTTATTTATTATTTAATTTTTTGTGATATAGTATAAATTATTATTTTTGTAATAGATTAAAGGCAATCGCATCATCATTTCTCTCTCTCTCTCTCTTTTTGGGTCGAGTTTCGATTTCTACATCTTTGTCATGTAATGAAAAGCTGAGTCGTGTGGCAACAGCCATCGAGAAAATATTGGTTGCGCCAGGTCAGCATGCACCCCGACCAATGAGAAAGTGACGCGTGGCTCCACGTGAGCACGAGCGGCCCCATTGGTTTTTCTGCACAAATATCATTTTTCCTTTTCTATTTAAAAACTTACTGTCATTGATAGAGCTATTGCTGCTTTTTTCTCTCTCCTTTTTTTGGAGTAAGCTTGCACGCATTAATGGCGCTTTTTCTCTCCTCCTTTATGCCCTTATGCTACAGCTTCCCTTCCCTCCCTTCTTTCATTCTCAATTCAAAATTTTGGGTGAGAATTCGCTCTACGTTGCGCTGCTTCTCCGGCCTGTTACGGGGCTAGGTCTTCTCCACTCTCTGGCTCAAAGCACGTTGCTCCTTCGCCTTACTTCGGCAGTCGCTCATCTTCACTCTCTGCTCCAAAGCTCGTTGCTTCTTCAGCCTACGTCGTTGTGTTCCTTCTCTGCCTTGCTCTGGTGTGGTTTCCCAGTGCAAGACGGTGAGGTGAGGAATGTTCTTGTTGTAAGTCACAGACTCCAAGTGATTCTCCGATTCGGCTTCGGATTTGCTATGTTCGCAGCTCATAATAGTGAGTGTTTTTTTTTTTTTATCGGTATAATAGTGAGTTGATTCAGCAAATGCTTGTCATGATCGGCTGCTGGTGAAGGAGATGGAAGGGGGACCGGCGTGTGCAACGACGAAGGTGGAGAGAGCGAGTGGAGGAAGGTGATGGAGGCGTCGTGCGGAAAGATGGACTGTTAGAAATTGTGATCCATTTTCTCTAAAACTTTCTAGAAACTTCAAGATTGATATTAGTTAGAAAAGTCAAGAAAAATTCTTTAAAAAGAAAATCTAGCTTAGGCGGCAAAGAAAAGTGTAAAAGCACAAATATAGAAGAAAGAAAGAAGAAAAGGACAGCATTCAAGAGAAGTTCAGAATCTTCTAAGTGGCTGTACTTAGTCAGTGGAAATGCTTATAAAAAAGGCCGTAACCCATTGATGTAATAGAGTGAGAGGAGCAAAAAAAAAAAAAGGACAGCATTCAAGAGAAGTCCAGAATCTTCTAAGGCGGTTGTACTTAGTCGGTGGAAATGCCTATAAAAAGGTCGTAACCCATTGATGTAATAGAGTGAGAGGAGTATGAGAATATACTCTATATCATGAAGCCCCTCCACCAACACTTCCTTCAATTATTGTAAAATTATTTTCATAATCTAGTGAAACTATCATTGTCCCATAAAAATTTATATTTATCACTTGAACTATCCTATCTCATCTCTTGTCCATCTTCTACAAATTATTTCTGGAACAAGAATCTATTTCAGAAATAGAAAAATGGAATAAGTTTATCAAATGAATTTCTATTCTAGAAGCAGATCTGGAATAGAAAAATTGTTTCTGGTACAGAAATAGGTGGTTGTCATGCACCCTCTAACCGATTCCAATGCACTACTCTGTGGTATTCTTACATACAAGGTTTGATGTTTGTAACTAGTAACTTCATTCTTGTGCTTAGCACCATTCCCGATTTAAGACCAATATTGCTTTTCTTTGTAGTTCAATGTGACCCCAAAACTCTTAAAATCATCATTGAAACTAAATGTAGAGAACCTATACACGAACATGGTAGAGGGGATTTGAATTCCTAAAAACATATTTATTAAACTCCTAGATTTAAATCGAGAGAGGATAACACCTATATTTAGAACTAGATCGGGAAAGTTCAAACTCTCAAATTGAGAATGCATGATGTCAAATGCTAGAAAATTTTCTGGGAAAAATGAATGCGGCCTTGGCACTTGTGGATCCTTCACACCAACTGTGCCCCAGCCGGCCTAAGCTTTCCAAGTCCAACGAATTGGGTCGATAGTTCAAACAGGCCAATCCATTTTGGGCTTGGCTTGTTTATCTTGTTTCATCTTTTTTTCTATGCACTGAATTGCAAGATTTAAATATGTGTAGTTACCAAATCATTAACCTGATTGTTATATATATATATATAATCCGTACATCTTTCAGTCAAAGCTTTATGCATCCAGACCTCAATTGACCGGTTATAAATTTTAGTTGCCACCAAGTTGTGAGGCCCACATACCCTAGTCACAAAATTACACGACTCGAGCAAAGTCATCGAAAATCTTATTCAAAGCCCTGATTGAATATGGACAAGTTTCATTTCTAGCTACTAAATCGACTCCAGACTTCGACTTGCTAGAGCTCGTTGATTTCGGGGATTGGCTATTCACTTCGCTAATTCTATTTTGTTTTGGGGTTTGTGTGTGTAACTTGGGTTTGCAAGAGATCTGCACATGGCTTGTGGGCGGTTTTGGGCTTTCCAGGCTAGAATTGAAGCTGGAAACCCGGGTGGCCCCAAATTGGACCGGTCAATGTGTCGCGGGCCCAAAGGACATCTTCTGTCTGGTTCTTGCTTGAGGTACGGTTTAGTCAAGAGCCGGAAACGAAGTATAGGGGTCCGTCTGTTTGAAAAAAAGAGAAAAAAGTGTTTTGAAATTTTTTTTTTTTTTGGTGAAGGTAATAAAAAAAAATTTTGACCTTTCGATAATTGGATAATGGAAATCAATCAATTTATGGAAAAGATATTTCATGGACCGAAAATAATAAGCTTAGGTTGGGAGGAAAAATGACTTATTCTTTTGACAAAAAGAAAATTACTTTTCTCAAAGCACTGAACAAATGCAATATCAAACTTAACATTTGGTGGTCCTGAGCCTTCAAGAGTAATCCATCAAGAGTTGAATGTAATTGAAAGAAAATATAAAAAAAATTCATCACCTCCAAGTCTGCCGTGTTTTTTTCATCCAAGGAATTTAAACTGTAGAACTTAGAAGTAGAAGAGAGAGTACCAAGGTATTTGGTTCTTTAGAAATCTCCCAATTTGCAATTGATCAGTCCATCGTGCTGTCCAACCCTTACACCATTAAGCATCCGCTTTTCTCCTTCTTTTTTCGTTTTTCTTTTAAATGATTAGTAGTTGGTAGTAAATGGGGTCCAGATTTGTGGGGCTTAGACAGCAATATACTCAGATCAAAGACTATTATTGTGGTAGTGGATCACAAAGAGGAAACAGGGAATGGCACGATCCTAATTTTGCACTCTCAAACAGAATCAATGCACCACCAGAATCTTCTTAATTAACATCATTCAAGGTTCTAACTGTATATTGCAGACAAAGACAACGAGAGATTCACATCTGAGTGATCGCATAACTAATCCATTACGAAAACACCAGAAGGAAAACCATGTTTCTGTCAGATGCAGTTTGATAAGCACCGAAGTATCAGACCGCAATAAAAATGATGTTCATTTCCTCTTAGTGCAGTTGACCAAGGCAATTTACAGAAGACTTACCTATTAAGTATGGCTATCCTCATGTAAGTCCTCTTCCTTTGCATTTATTCTCAAGAATTTACTCTTTCTGAAATCCAAAATAAAAAGATATTTTATGGACTGAAAATAATTGCATGCATAGTCCCTTCAAGAGTTGCGTCCAGCCAAAAAACCCGATGAGGTAATTTCCTTCATTGATTCTTTACTTTTTATTTCATGATAGGTGAGTTATATTCACCAGATTGCTTGGCTCTAGCTCGTAGAAAGCAGGAAGAAGGATTACAGGATACTTGGTTTTGATGCCATATATTGCATAACCCTTGGCAAGTTTAGGAATAGATTACCTACTAGCTTCTTTAAGCTTATTGTTTTCATTTTCTGA
The DNA here is from genome assembly GCA_028830015.1 of Eucalyptus grandis x Eucalyptus urophylla. Lineage (NCBI taxonomy): Eukaryota > Viridiplantae > Streptophyta > Magnoliopsida > Myrtales > Myrtaceae > Eucalyptus > Eucalyptus grandis x Eucalyptus urophylla. The sequence goes on along the minus strand of CM054200.1, from coordinate 57,827,284 downwards.
TCTCAGAAAGTACCTAGTGAACCCTTCATTCCTCTTACGGATGAGGAGGAGGCAGAGGTTCAACGTGCACTTTCAGGCAACCGGTATGAGTATAGAAAGATTGTTTGCTCTAATTGGTTACCAATATATTTTATATGATAATATCGGAATGGGCATGTGCAGGAGGAGGGTTCTTGTGAATCATGAGGACTCTGGCATTAAGATCACAGGAGAAACTCTGCTGTGCCTTAGACCTGGTGCCCGGTTAAATGATGAGGTAATTTCTCATTTACTGCATCCTCTTTTAGATAGAATTTTCATTTATACTTTGAGAAGTAAAGCTTATTGTAGTTAGGGTTTATGCTACTTGGGAAGAAGGTTGATCTTGTATTGTTTCATCAGACTTCGCCCTTTGATGATTGAATGCTCTGTTGGAATGTACCAAGCTCTTTATTTGTTCTCACATCCTTCCTTCACGGGTCAAAACTTATATCTGGCGTAATTGAAGGAAAGGGAGAAAAGAGATCCACAGAAGTTCTTGAAGTGTCACTTTTTCAACACATTTTCTACAAAAAGGTTGATTCCTTACTGTTGCTATTTAATTCTGTTCGAACAAGCTAAGTTTCTTCTTTAGTCTCGATCCTGATTTCTCCCCGTATCATCTCTCAGCCGTCATTGTGTGCTGTATGTACATCAAAAGGGTTCGGCTTTAGAATTTTCTTGGGTGCTTAGTTAGGAGGTTTCTAGGGCAGGATTAAGCATGTCAATGGATGTTTAAACTTTGGTTTTCCCCAAAAAAAATTTGTTGCACGAAAATGCCAAAGGTCACTTCTTGTGTTGCTTTTCGAAAAACTGCATTTTCTGCTATCCAAGTATACGGTTTCTTCTTAGGCTTCCAATATTGATTAATCACATTTCCAATCATCTTTATCATCATGGATTCGCAGATTGCTCTTTGTTTATAGAATTCTGGTTCATTGACTGGAAAAACTTGTCGATACTTTGGGATTTTATTGACAGATTTTTAATTTACACGTTGAGTTCCAGTTAATCAGTGGCAGGAGCGGGTATGACTATAAAGCTGTCAGAAGGTGGACTGCCAAGATGCTGGGTCATTGTTTTTCTTTGTTAAAATTGCTAATTACCCTTCAATTGCAGACCGGCGATGTACATTTTTTGTTGCTAAACGAGGTTGTGGGGATAAAATCTTGCCTATGGAGGTCATCACATCATTGGGTATATCCTTGTAGAAATAGATAACAGCAAGTTGCAGGTGGAAAATAAAAAGTTCTCATTTCTGGTAATACTATATGTTGGATTGGGGACTAGAAAAGTTTCTTGCGTCGGTAAATTTTTCGAGGAGGCAGAGTCGTTTCTAGTTTTAATGCTCTGTTCTCATTTTCTGAGAAAGGTTGGTTCTATTTTGCGCACAGCGATTTCTTCCAAGTCCCCAATGGCTGTTACTGGGACCAAAGCCGTGCTGCTGAAGAGCAGGGACATGAGCCTAGATCAAGGCTTGGACTATGTCGCGACCTGGAACTCGGCAATGCTTCTGTCTGATGACCTAACGGAGGCCATCTCGGCACACGTGCAGAAACGGAAGCCTGTTTTTGCAAAGCTCTGATGGTTGGCATCACCATCGTAAGGCAGAAGAAAGAACCAATTCAATTCTTTACATGTAAAGGACTGCAAAAAGCAAGAAGAGAAGCCGATTCTTGGCCGGCTTCCAGCTTGTTTGAATCACTATTGTGCTTGTAATAATCCACTCGTCTTGATCTGACGAAATTCCAAACATCTAAATCAAATTCGTCTCATCACAAGACAAGAACATCATTTGTTGTTGGTGCTGCTGCTGTTGCGTTTCAACAAAGTTAAGCGATGTTGTTATATATACACAGGTTGGGTGGCCTAGGTTTTTAGATTGTCAAGGAATGGACAGCAGTTTCATCCGTACCCTATGAAAAAAGACATTGGATATACAGTTACAAACCGTGAAATCATTACTAACTATTATAAAAGCTTAAGTTATTAGATGAAAGCATAATATATCAATTTAAATATTCTAACACTCTTCTCTCACGTTTAGTCTGGTCTTTAAATGTGAAAATTTATGAAAAGATTTAAATTTAGAATCTTTAACTCTAATATCATGTGAGAATTTATTAGACAATAATCAATTGTTCTAAAAGCTTGAATTATGATTTGTTTCATTCATTTCACAAATTTTCGACCATCTTTGTCGCACTCTATGCATTCCTAGTAAATCTCGATTTTTTAGTTTTCTTGTCTTGTTGCGCTCTAAACTTTGTTTAAGATATTATTTCTAGGGATTCGAACCTCCTCGGATAATCTTTGTCGGACATTTGATATTTGAGCAATGGACTTCGCTTCAACTTGCTTTTTTGACTTGTGTTGAGGGCGTCTGCAAGTGATTCATTTTCCTCCTCCTCCTTTTTTTTTTTTTTTAATATTTCGTGCTTTTTTTTTATCTTGGATGTGATCTTTCTTGACATTCAGGCTCGGGCTGGACCCGGACCGGCCTGAACTGAAGCTATAAAATGGGCCCACGCCGGGCCGGCCTGTCCAGGATTTCGGGCCGTGGAGCCCACTTTGGACTTTTGTCAATAATGGTCCAATTACTCCCTTTCCTAACCATTTCTTTTGTGTATCTTTTTTATTTTATTTTTATAATCATTAACATTAAAAAAAACATGGCTAAACCATTATGGATGTCCACCAAAAACCTTAACCTGGGACGTTAAGGTAAAAAGGCATAATATCAAGAGGGAAAAATGATTACATCGATATTCGATGAATCTTATCAGTAGGTATATCGTAAACATGATATCACCAATCAATTTGATCAAAGACACGGAGTCAGAAACAACTATCTAAAAGTATATCGCATGATTTACTTTATCGATTGACTCCACGGGAGTTTCGACAAGTTCTTTGACATATTAGAGTTGACCAAAAAAGTTAATTCCTTCCCCTTTTTTCCTGTAAAAAGTAGCTAGTGGGAATACGAAGTTCAACACAAAACCGAAGATGCTTCTCGCCACGATCGACTACGAAGAAGAAGAAAAAGCAGGCCGTTTCCTGTCGATTCCCTCCTTGCTTGTACTTTGCTTTCCCTGGGGCGGGATACGATATATCACATGTCTTGTCTTTGCTTCTGGGAGTTGACAAAAGCGTTTAGCTTCTTCAGGAAGGCAATGAGCTCAAACCCTACACTCCAAAAAAACCGAAAAAGAAAAACAGCGAGAGAGAGAGAGAGAGAGAGAAGCATTTCATGACCTCATTAAAGCTTTATTATTTTCCGTCATTAAAGAACTGATGAGAGTCAACTTTGAACCCATACTGACCCTTTAGGAGATTCCCCATTCCCCTTTCTGGAAAGTTCTCTCTCCATTGAGTTTTTTTGGGGTTTGCTTTCTGGGGTTGCCTACTCCATAAAATTTACAGAAATATTTGACTATCGCGGTTGATTATTTGATGTAAATATATGGACTGACCAATAGATGATGATAGACTTTCGCTGTACCGCGATGTATCCAATATAATCTTATAGGGTATGTACGTGGCATTGTGTGTGTGTATTAACAAATATAGACAAATGGGTGCATGGAAGTATATGACAAGTAAAATAATACAATATACTTATGTCATGATAGGTGTAGAGCAGTATTCAATGGCCATCCGCCCAAAACATGGTACCTTTTGCGACAAGGTGAGATCAGCTTGTCGCTCCTGGAATTGTTTTAAGGCCCAATCAATTGTAGGTTGTCATCTTCGACAAGCTCTTCTGCGATTGCGAATTTATTACAATTTTAATTATGAGGTCACTTTCAAGGGCGAAGAAGTTCCACCAAGCCATGGCAGCTGGGAAGAGATGATTTCTTGAGGGTTGGAAAGGCGTCGTTCGTAAATGATTGGCCAAAAGAAGAAGCAAGAGTTCATCTTGTTTTTTTACACCAGCAGTTGCTCTCCACACCTCATTGTCACTATTATAAAATTGGGTAATGATGTTTGTTGTCGGGTCAATTACGTAGTAACGTGAACTTCTATATTTGTGATAAGTGATCCTACGCATTTGCTTATCGATTTGCAATTCTGCCATCATATGATCAGATCAAGAACAACACGTTAATAATTTCATAATTTTAGTGATACATAAGGTCATTGATCAGACAATAATACGGTCTAATTTTCATATTCAATACCTATGTTTCCTTGAGCCAAGATTATGCGCTCCGACTTGATTATGACCTATCTTGACATTCTTCCCTTTCACAATTTCGATTCTTTGTTGTGTTCTCTCCATAAATCGCATGGATTCGCACTTCATTCAGGGGGTTAAGTGTAAGGTCGCTGACAGTGGAGGGGGCGAAGTGCAAGAATGTCTCCTTTTCCTATTATTAATAGGAAACCAAGTGCTTTCCCATTAGATAACTAGTTTCAAGAATAGCACCTTCTTTCGATTGACAAGAACAATAAGAGCACCTTCTTTCCTAATGTCCTTTAATTTAAAGTTTACTTTTCCTTCCAAGCATAAACTTCCCATTATTTTTTTCATAAAATGGGCACAACCCTTTAACTCTCTCTCTCTCTCTCTCTCTCTCTCTCTCTCTCTCATCACCTTATGGGTGATATGTGCACATGCGATAAAGTCAAGTGCCATAAAATGTTAAGGAATCCAAATGCTTCAGAGAGGGGCAAACCCCAAAAGGTCGAGCCAGTCTTGGAAAACCGCAAAGCCTCCTGTAAAAGGGGCGAAAAAAGAAAAGCGAGAAGGGATCGAGAAGAAGTCCATAGCATAACCAAAACTAAAGAGGCGAGGAGATTGTACGTGAACCCTAGACATCCTTTTTCCCTCGCCAAGGTCCTTCATAATCAAAGCACAATTATTGCAGCCTTTGACGTTCCAAAGCACCCCCTCCCCTCTCTTCAACACCCACACGCAAACGCCTTTGACTCTCCCACGAGAAAAAAGTGGACGGAAGTTCGCAGCCGCAATCAGCTCACGAAAGCACGCTTTTTCTTACCGCTCGATACACATGTTGGTCGAAAGACCCTTTCGCTCGTGGGAATCTCATCTTCGAGAATTTAGAATTTCTATCTTCTCCCCCGGTTCCAACCCTACAGAAATTCTTATATATATGCCCGGGAGGGTTTCCCTTTGAAAAGCTTTGGTTTTTTTTTTCTTTGCAAAAGAAAGAGAGGGGTGTCCCTTCTTTCCACGGAATCGGGCAGATTCCTCTGATTGTCAAAGTTTGAGGCTCCATCTTTAACTAATATCAACCATCCCACGTTACCTCCACTCAGACCTTTCTTTACCAATCCCTCCACCAATCCCTCTTGTGAATTTTCATTAGATTAAACTCACCACTAATGAAAAAACTCTTTTCGAGAAGTTGTTATCAAATGCATAGTTCAATCGCCATCATTACTTTTACTCAAATCACACTGATCTATGTCCTCACGAAGAGTTTTTCTTTTTGTGACGACGCATGTATGTAAACCCTCCCTAGAGCTCCTCCCGATTTTTCCTTCTTGTCCCAAAAACTTTTTCATTTATAATTTTGGTTGTTTGTTCCTTAGGGTTTGCATGCATAGAGATGCAAACTGTGATATGGGATCCCATGACTTGCTAAAACCCTTACTTTATTTGTGGATGATTGGGGGTTGTTGAAATATGATTTATTTTCTTGAAAATCTTTGCCTCTTCAACTAAGTTACCCGTTGGATTAACCGATCGACTCAGATGCCACTAAGCATATATATATATATAGTAAAGTAATATATCCCCACCCAAAGTTCCTAATTCAATCATTTGAGTGGGGGGGGGTTCCTAACCATTATTTAATACAATTAAAGAACAGGGTTGTGAAAAAAAATCAAGGCACCCTATGTCTCATCTTGAATATTTCTTTTTTATTATAAATTATCTCTTGTTCCTTATGGGATGCGTCTTGCCATTTTGTGCACACCATGTCTGAATCGCCAACTTTGCAAGCCATCGATGTCTGCCGCCCAAGGGCAAAGACAGTTCCTTATTTCCCATGGCTTCGATCTGATTGGATTGGATTAGAATTAGTAGAAGAATCAAACCCGGAACACGGAAATGAACAAAACCAGAAGAAGATGTGAGGAAGACAAAGTTCTGAGTTATGTCTATTTCGTAATTAAATTTGCATGCAGGAGGAAAGATTCTGCAGAGGCGATTTCGCCTAAAAAGAACTCCCAATCTGGGTCTAAACTAGTGAGACAAGAAGATTGAGGAAATCTTGAAAATGGGGCCCCCCCGTTGAAGGTGGCATTTTGTCAGCTTCTCCAGATCCGACGTGGGTGCCCGTCGTTTCGGGGCGAAGTAGGTCCTATTGCTTTTGTTCCCTCCGCCCCCACCCCCCCAACTCCATGATGATGCTACCAACCTTAGACTTCGCATTGACCAAGATGCCCTTCACCCTCTTTTTTAATTTTTTTCTCTTTTATAAGATAGGCTGTGTCGGCCATTAAATATAGTTAAGGAGTATCCTTGACACACTTCTTTAAATTTATTAAATTATTAGATCAAATCAAACGGATACGAAAGGGCAAGTGTATTCGAAACTAGTAGACCAAAGTTAAATGGAATTTCCGGTGAATAAATATTCATTTATCTTTTGCATTGATCCATGGCAGTTTACTTTCCCTTCAAAACGTTATTTCTTTTTTTTTTACTACTATTCAAATTATTTTATTAAAAGAAAAGAAACCATTAGATGAACATCGTCCTACTTTTTTCCAATAGCCGAAAACCAACCAGTACTTAATAAAACATGAAAAATAAAAGAAAATGGGAGCAGCATTCTGAATTTCTTACGCTTTGATTGCATTATAGGGATAAGTAATAAATTATCTCAATTGCACTTCTTTAGGAGATTGCAATTTTATTTTTGAAAAATAATTTCGTGACAGTTTCTAATATACAATAATAAAAATAGTCTATTATAGATCATAAAAAATCAAATCACAGATAATTATAAATTATCATATATTGAGAATTCATCATCCAATTTTCAGAGCATATATGAATCTAAAAAAACATTGGTAGTTCTCATTTGAGAACCCATCGAATGTTTAGATATCATCGTCCAATTTTTTTTTCTTTAGCATGAAAGCCATTAACGACATATCAGACATATATTAACCTTCTTTGTTTTAGCTCTAAAAGTTGTCCAAGCTACACAATGAAATAAAAAAAAAAAATCCCTCCACAAGTTGTATATTGCAAAATACATACCAGAATTGCAATTTTACTCTATTATTGAGATCCAAAAAAAAAAAAACATATAGGTCTCTATATACGTTGCTATGCTACTTACATTTCGTGCATGCGTTTTTAAGTATCCATGCAATTGAATTTGCCAATGACAATGATTAATTAATGGAGTAAAACTTTTCATATTAATTGAGATTTATATTCCCATTTTCTCTTTCCGTAACATTCGCAAGAATCTTTTTTATTTACTGATTAATATCATGCCAAAACAATGATAATATAGAAAATTTACATTGGAAAAAGTATTCCTTGAAAATTTACCCTCGCACCCGGGGAAAATTGTCCTGGCACGTGTAAGGGGGGGGGGGGGGGGGGGTGGGGGGGGCTGGGGAGATCCCATCCCTGTCCCGTGCCTATCCCTACACTTTGAGTCGTGTTCGTTTAGCAATTCATACTTATTAAAAATAGTAAAAGGGTATATTATATATATATATATTGGAGGAAATAAAAAAAAAAAAAACAAAATGGAGGAGTCACTCAAGACTGGTCAAAGAGATGGCAGGGGAAAACGGGCCCGCACGCTTTAAAAGAATCTGCAGGCAATGGTCAATTTCAAGGACTCCTCGCCTCTCGATTGTTTTGGTCGGCATCTTCTTCAATTTTAGTGCCACTAAAATTTACTGATCTGACGCGAGTTCCACGTTCAATTCTCCAATCCCTTTCTTTTCTTTTTCATTTTTCATTTTTCGATCGAATGATTATCATGCGAAATAGATAGAAATAAGATGTACACATGTAGTTGTTATGTTAAGTTACCTTCATATCTTGCAATATTTTAATAATTATTGTTTTTTTTTTAACCGAAGACTCTACCATGGACCCCATATGTCTGAACAATATTGAAGGACCGAACATTTATACTTCAGGAAAGACTAGCACATAACCTTATTATTATAGCCCCCACTTAAAACACTAGCATATAGAGATTTGGATTTGCCACCTCGGTGATAAAAAGCAAACCTTGAACCATTGCCGTTGAATTCAAGTTACATATAATTTCTAAAAGTCTGATTAAAGAAATCTGCAAATGAGAATCTTGCTTGAGATGAGAAAAAAAAATCACTTGACGGAGGACAAAGAACATGGAGCAGAGCTCCAGCATCATGATTCGAACGTCTCGCGTCGAACCGGATTATTTTTTTATATTCCAATCGAAAATGAGGACATCAGAAAGAAAAAACAAAAAATTTCTTCCTCCGGGGGTCAACGTTTTCCCTGATTTTCGAGCCACAAGGGAAATTGCGTGATGAACTCCAATGTCGGAGTACGGTAATCGTCCGACCATTTTTCTGTCCCCTTTTCTACCGGCAAAAAACTGGCCTTTTGTCAGCGTCGCTGTAGCTTCGATGAATTGGGGCATAAAACCAAGACTTCATGAACATCTTTTTCACTTAAAACGTCCAAAACAAAAGTCACATGCATTTCACCATATTTCTAAACAACGTGACTTTAACGAGCAAATATTTACGAATTATTCAAAACCATTTCGAAAAAGCCTTCTCGAAGCACCACCCTACGATGAGAGAGTTTCGTCGTCGGGGACTCGGATTCGGCTCATCGCAACCGTTGATCTCGAGGACCTAACGCATCCGTCCCGTCAAATGCACGGCTGCGGCACGTTTGACCGAGCGACGTTCAGGTGGTACTTTGGTACTTTCGCTTTTGGGAGGGGGAAATTAAAAGCGAGGGAGCGTGACGCCATATGACGTCACCCCGCATCTCTCCATCTGTACCCGTGGGGGGGCCCACGGGAGTAAAGCCGCACCTTCCTCTGTTTGAAATGACCGAAAAGCCCCCCCGCGTGTGACTTATATCCGTCGTTGTCCTCTTCTCCACCTCTCGCTCCCTTTTGTCCGAATTGCCCCTCGCACCGTCCAATATTTACTCCCATCAGTCCTCTCATGTGATTTCGACTTTGACCACGATCACATTACTTGTCCAACTAATTCTAGATTAAAGCTCGATCGTGCATAGAAAATTTGGGCATCCAGAACTCGAATTATAAATTTTAAAAGGAGCAGAACAGATAATACTAATCTATAATCTTACGTTTCGTATCATAAGAAACAAATGCGTCATCAAGAGATTGTTTGAGATTATATTCGAATCTCGAGCTAAAGCCACACTCTTGCTAGGTTTATTATTAAAAAAAAATTGACTTTAATTGTAGATATTACTCTAATCGCATCTCACGTCAGAAGAAAAATATATATCATAATGACCTCAATCAAGCATGCTATGTTTTGTCACTATCTTGTAATTACATCCAAATCATCATTATACTCAAAATTTTGGAAAATATCTTAAATATATGATCATCGCATGTAACACAAGATCTTTATTATTGCATTTACACACTTTACTAAATCCTTATCAAAATTTCCCTTCTTCCTTTGACATGCCCCTGTTGTACCAATTCCATCTCAAATGAAATTAAGTTAGCGAACAAGATGCAATCGCCTTTCAAAAATTTCGAAGATCAAAAAATAGATGAAGCATGCATTTCAAATTCGGAATATTGTACTTATAAAGTATTGTAACTTCAACATCTTTAAATTTAGGATAAATGGGTTTGATAGCAAGAAAAATCTGCAAAATTTTTGGGGAATTGTTATACCAGTAACTACTAAGATTTACTTATGAACTTTGAGATACTATTATCCATAGACAATAACGAAAGATATTTATCATGAGAGGTCGGAGTCCAGGGAACCCAATAAACCCCATCTCAATCTCAAACAAAACGCATCGTAACAACACGAGACTGATCTTTACTATGTCGGATATTTTAGTCGGATCGAACCCCTCTCGATCTCGAACACGAACACAAGAACATGCCAATGAAACTCTTTATCCTAAAAGACAAATGAATCGAGAGCCGTACGCTGACGTTAAATCGAAAACGGGGAGGGTGGGATCATCAATGCGAACGAGGACGATTTTTAAGACGTTGTTTGGAAGCAAAGAAAACGTCCGAAATTTTCTTTTGACAGCTTCGGTCATTCCCACACTGCACAGCGGAAGGAGCACAGCTAAGCTCCTTCGGCTTCCCCTCAGCGTTTGACCCCAACCTCTCGTCCAAGACCGATGTAAAAGGGTAGAGACGTGTGATCTGGTTTTGATCCTTTTCGATTATTGCCCCAGGACTCGGCATCCGTAGGCGTACGTCGAAACAGCGTCGCCAGGAGAGAGAGAGAGAGAGAGAGAGACTGCCAAAGTAGAAACGAAAAAGAAATTCGAGGGCGAGATTGAGTCTCGTTTACGCAACATGGGTCGTCCTATTCTCTCTCCTCCGCTCGTCTTCCTCTTCCCTGACCCCTGTGGGCGTGCTTATAAAAGAACCCCCGCTTTCCCTCTCTCTAGACCCCGCACACGCACGCAGACGGACGAGCTCCTCCCCTATTCTGCGGCTTCTTTTATAAAGTCTCGCTGCCTCTCTGCCTGTCTGTCCCTCTCTCTCTCTCTCTTGTTGCCTCTTGTTTCTTGGTTTTCTCTTGCTTTTCTTTTGGGTTCTTCCCAGCCGCTTTACCTGGGGTCTTCCTGTATTTATAAGAAGTCTCCTCGGATGGGTTCGTCGAGCTGAGTGAGTGTGTGCGTGTCTCCCCCTCGGAACGGTTAATGAATTGATTAGAGGCGGGAGATTTTTGAGGGATTTGAAGAGAGCAGAGTGAGAGATAGAGTCATACTAGGCTGTAATTTTACAAGAGACACAGAGAGAATGGAGAAAGTGAGTTTTGTCAAGAACGGAGTGCTGAGACTGCCGCCAGGATTCAGATTCCACCCTACGGACGAAGAGCTGGTGGTTCAGTACTTGAAGCGAAAGGTCTTCGCTTGCCCCTTGCCTGCCTCCTTCATCCCTGAGGTTGATGTCTGCAAGGCTGACCCTTGGGACTTGCCAGGTGAGAAATCCGCTGATTTCGACAAGCTTTCTGATGTGCCTCGTTTAATTTCGCGGCACAAATTTGCAGTTTAAGTAGCATAGAGCCGTGCGTGCGTACATGATCTTTTGCAATGCTAGACTGATGATGTATCAGCTAAGTTCCTCTGGACGTGCTAGTTTCCAGGATTTTAAGGTTTTTAAGGTTGTATTGTCGGCTGTAACCTCAGGGGATGCAGAGCAAGAGAGGTACTTCTTCAGCACGAGGGAGGCCAAGTACCCGAACGGAAACCGGTCGAACCGGGCCACGGTTTCGGGATACTGGAAGGCCACGGGGATCGACAGGCGGGTCGTTAGCTCGAGGAGCCATCAATTGGTGCTGGGCTTGAAGAAGACCCTGGTTTTTTACAGGGGGAAGGCCCCGCACGGCTCAAAGACCGACTGGATCATGCACGAATACCGCCTTGTCGACGGCCTAGCCCCCGGCACTGCCCTGCCGCCCAAAATGAACTTGAATCAGGTGCGTCGAGTCGGAATGCTAATGCCAAAAGGAACTTCTTACTCTACAATTTCCATTTCTAGGCATGTAACAAAAATCTAGTGGACTCATGGTTGAAGAACTTCTTACTCTACAATTTCCATTTCTAGGCATGTCACAATTTTCTAATGGACTCATGGTTGAAATAAGCTGTGTTCAATTTGTGCATTATAACTGATGGGTGTAAATATTCCAAAATTCTTCTTCCAGAGCCCTGAGGTGCCAAGGGAGAATTGGGTCCTCTGCCGTATTTTTTTCAAGAGGAGGAGCACCAAAAATGATGGCCACAATCACAACATAGAAAGCTTTAGGACTACCAATGAAGTTAGCAAAGTCAGGGGAAACGGGCCGGTCTTCTACGATTTCATGGCTAGACATAAGACCGACTTGAATCTCACGCCATGCACCTCGTCCTCAGGATCAAGCGGCGTCACCGAGTTGTCCTTGCGCGGCGGCCCGGAAGAGCACGAAGAAAGTAGCAGCTGCAACAGCTTCTCTTTATCCCGGAGAATACCGTAACAATGCTCCTTGATCAGCACTCTCGAGTCGGAATCTCAGTAAAACCCGTGTTAGTCAGTGTTTCGAGTACGAAATTACTCTGCATCTCGCCCCTGGGATTACCTTAGGTCGAGTTCTGAGATGTACGAACGAGGGAAAGCGAAGAAGTCGGCATTTACGATCTACTGTTTGCTGCTAATATATATGAGAGCCCATTTTGTATTATTAGCTTATAGTGGTAGTCGATCATGTAATCTGATTCCCCCAAAAATTTCAATTCTAGTGAGCTGCTTTAGTCTCCTCTTCTTCGGCATTGACCTGTCAATTTGGCCTTGGAGAGTCCTCCGGTGCAACATGAAAGACGACATCTTTAAGGGAAAACCATGTGAATTCCGAGAACGCGATCGTTTTCACATCTAAAATGAAGACCAACTTCCGTTCAAAAGTAGGTGCCGCGTGATTTGCAACGCGAGGGACAGCCGGGGAGAAATTTGCTCCTCGGAGGGACCAAAAACTGCCTGCCGTGTCCTTTACCAAAAAAAAAAAAACTGCCTGCCGTGTCGTGCTGAGAGTGGATTGTAATCTTCAGGACATGGGACCTCCCCTCCCCTCTCTTTCGAAGGAAAGTCAAAATGCTTCATGGACACTCCAAACCCTTGTCGTTGAAAGGGATTAGGGGAGGGAGAATCTCGTTCGGAGCAAACAGACATTCTCGACGCAGCGATTCCTTTTTTCCAGGGACATCTGCTGCAGTTGTCTTCCTCTTCTTCAACCAACACAAGAAATGTCGCGAGTAGGTTTAGGCACCGTACAGGAAACCAAACAGGGGTTAGTTTTGAATTTGGATGAACTGGTGCGAGGTTCCGTCAAGTAGTCCTGATGAACAATCTTTTTTTCTTCTTTTTTTTCCCCTAAAGGATTTTATCAAAGGCGGGCTTACTCGCCGAGTAACCAGATAGAAAAATGTTGTACCGACGACGACTTTCCTCTCGATATTCCTAAGCAACTAGATGGAAAACCATAAGAATTCTTGAGCGCTCTCGATTGATGCGCTTCAAGGCTGCTTTGTTTTATGTTTCTGGAGAAGGGAAAGAGATTGCTTGAGCGATTGGAATACCCTTCCTTAATGTATAATCAATTAGATAAGAGATTTGACCTTTCTATCAGCAATGCTATTAATCTAAGTTCGTGACATAATTGGCCAGCAAAATACCAGAGATTGGCGGGGAGATTCTCCCCCACTATCTTCCAACTACTTTGCGAACTTTGACCTCAGCTGCCTCTCTTTATGTCTGTCTTTCGTTTCTTTTTCTAAGAAAGAAAAAAAAAGAGGTTTTACTTCGATTGCTTTCTGCATCACGTTATGATCTCAATCGGAGTTGCTTCGGATAGGGGGCAACCTCGGTGACAAGGGATCGAACGCAGCCCCCATGAGATGATTCATCCAAACCGAAGAAAATAGTCTAATCACCTTTATTCTTCTAATTTACAGGAAAAAATCATTTTAAGCGAATAAATATCGGGCTCAAGTGAAATGTCCCCCTAACTTCGTAAATGAAGCAACAAAATTGAGCTAAAACCCGAGCATATAATTCATATATAAAACGGATGATTCAACAAAATATGTTTATAAAAGCAATTACTCATAGTGTCAATAAAATGAATGAATTTATATATTTTTCATTATCTATTTAAACATAGATTATTATCTATAATGAAAATGAAATTTCTGTTTAATTATTTTAAGTGATATAAATGATTAAAAAAATAAACGAAGGCTTAGGGCCTGTTTGGCAAATTTTGTTTCTATTCCCCAGAACAAAAATTTATGTTCTTTTGTTCCGGGGAATAAAAACGTGTTTGGTAAAATTTTTGTTTCCGATAACAAAAAATTGTTCCCGGGAATAGATTTAGAATAAAAACAATAAATAGAAAAAAAGTTGTTTCTTATTCCCAAAAATAATTCCGAGAAACAATTTTTCTCTCTTATTTTTTTTTTCTTCTTCTTCTTCCTTTTGGCCGGTCGCCAACTTAGCCATGGCTGACGACCTCGCCGGAGGGTCGCCAGCCACCGGCCAGACGAGAGCCGGCGACCTCGCTGGAGCGACGCCAACCCCCGGAGACGCCAAGCCACGACAAGAGGCTTGGCCTCACCGAGCTAGGACGAGGCCAACCTCACGTTACTTGGGTGAGGTCGAGCCTTGTCAGTGGCCTCGGTGGCCAAGCGAGCCTCACGATGGCCTAGCAAGGCTCCAGCAAGCTCGTCGGAGCTCGCCGAAGCTTGCCCAGCCAGTTGCCGGCCGCCGCCGTGGCCAACGACCAACCACAAAGAGAAAGAAGGAAAATATATATATAATAAAAATATCAAAAAATTAATATATATATATACAAGTTTATTAAAAGCATTTATATTCCTAAAATATAAATTTTTTGTAGTTACCAAGCGCATTCTTATACTCAGAAATTGTTCTTGAAAAAAGAAAAAAAAATATTTCTATTAAAAAATTATTCTCTGAAATAAATATATTACCAAATACGCCCTTCATTATCAATCAAATACTGGCCGATCTCGCATTACCGAGGGGCTGCTTTTTTTTTTCTGGGGTCAACGCACTGCTGAGAGTTGACTTGCTGGGCAACGTGGGCCCACGATAAATTTTTATCAGAGTGCCACGTGCACAGAAGAGTCGCAAAGGACGGTATCGAATCCTTCTTCTTCTTTTTTTATCTAAATTGTATATAATTTATCTTTTTTCCTTGGGTAACTTGTACGTAATAATCTTTGATTACAACAGCAAGGAGGTTAGTCCATATCTGAACAGGAAAGGCATACGAAATTTTGAAATCAGCTTCTTCAAAAGAAAAAATAAATTGCCGACCAGGGGCAAAAGTCTCTCGTGACAGATTTTGTTGGAGTTCGGAACGTCATCCCATTACTTAATAAAGGATAGCGTATGGCTTTTGTTTGTCTCGCGAAAAATTAATAATTTAAAAAATATCCTTCCATTTTCAATTATTGTTATCGTTCACCAAATTGAATCCATGAAAAATATCTATTTATAACGATAACGCATGCCTAAATATTTGATTGATAATGAGAACATTTATTATTGTCTCTTTCCTCTATAAAAAATTTAAAATTAAGATTTTTTTCTTTCAAATTATTGATTTTTTGTGAAATAAACAAAACCATTGTTGGATTTGATTTCTTTCTTTTGGTGGTAAAGTGATATAACCTGGAGTTAAAATTGGGTCCGTGTGATAGATTGAGTCCATATGTCCAATTCAATCAAAGACAAGACACAACCTTCGAATCGGAAAAGAGGCCACTCACAATCACAAAGTATCACTTCTTAGATGCTCATGCATCATGGTAAGTGTGAAAGATAGGATGCGTTCGTTTGTGTTTCTGTTCAAAAATTGTTTCGGAGAACATAAATAAATAAATAAAAAAATTTATGTTCCGAGAAACAATTTTTGACCAGAAAGACGTGTTTGGTATATTTGTTTCGGGAATGAAAAAGGAATAGAAACACGTTTGGTAAATTTATATTCTTTTTATGTTTCTTTTAATTTTTTAATATTTGTATTTTATTTTTCCTTTTTTTCTTTCTTTCTTCTTTTGGCCGGTTGTCGGCCATACCGAGGCTGGCGACCGGCCGACGGGAGTCGGCAGCCTCGCCCAGCCACGGCGAGGCTCGCCGGATCGGGGCAAGCCCGAGCTCGCCTAGCTAAGGCGAGGCCGAGTGTTGCCGGCCCCTGGCGAGGCTGAGCCTCGCCGAATCTAGGCGACCTCGGGCTTGCCGGCCCTCGACGGCCAGTCGCCGGCCATGACCGAGGCTGGCGACTAACCAAAGAAAAAAGAAGAAGAAAAGAAGAAGAAGAAAAAAAAGAGAAGAAAAGAAAGGAGAGAAAAAATTCGTTCTTCAAAAGTATTTCCGGAACAAAAAAATAATTTTTTTTTTGTTTCTTATTTCCGTTCCAATTTTGTTCCGAGAACAAAACAAATAGATTTTGAACAAAAACGCAAATAAACGTGTTTCTGTTCTTTTTTTGTTCCCGAGAATAAAAAAACAAAATTTTTGTTCATAAACAAAAAATAAAAACACAACCATGCACGCCCATAATTAAGATAATTTTCTATGATATTTTCTTATTTTAGAAATAATTAGAATATTATCCTAATTACCTCTAACGGTAAGGATGTATTACAATTTTTTCTAGATAGACATTGAATTTGGCCTCGATTGTTTTGTCTTGTCATTTATTTAAAACACAGGTGGAGGCGCAGGCATGTGCGAACGAATGCTACTTAATTCGGACACGGTAGGATAGGATCTACCGGGCTCCAACTCCTTGTGAGACGAGGTTTAAGAGTCGACTAGCTAGCCGCTTTTTATATGTGACAACTTTACGTAAATTTTAGCATTTTGTGCGATTTTGTCTTCACAAAAGCCAATCACGAACCGCCGTAAAGAGAATAAGAGCACGATTGTCTTAATAAGCATGGTGTTTTCCACTTTAGGCCAAATAATAACAGAGTCATGGAGACTGTCGAATAAAATTAGGCATATGAATCCAATCTTCCAGCAAATCATTAAATCCGATGAAACTCGTTGATGCACATGCAATTGTAGCTGGGTTCCATTAATCGCCGACTTGGGCGATGTTGATGTAAGGTTCGTACTCCCCATTGATAAAAAGGCATGATGGAGATTCATGGACCATCCTAGTAGAGGTTTAGGGGGTAGCATTCTCCACCATTAGAGGACTTCATATTATATTAATAATTTGGGCTTCAACTCATGAGTACTTATTACTGTATATAATCTCTTTAATGATAGTTGTAACATAAAGATAACACGTGTAACCCTAATTTAAGAATGAATCTTATATTTTGATTTCTCTTTTTAGTCTTTACTCTCACCTGATTTGGTCAACGACATAAACTTGTCACTTGAGTCCCATCTTCAACAAAAGGGAACAGTAAAAAGAACGAGTGCCACGTACTAAAATCAAAAGGGTCGATGGGCTAGCAGAACGATGAAGCAATCGAAGTTTTGCACCTAAAAAAAGGTGTGAGACCTCGGTCACGAAAAAGCAATACACAGCAAATTTCCGGATTGACGACTTTACCTCGGACCATTGAAAAAACAGGTAAAAAGAGGCTTTAGTCAAGTGTCAATTGATGTTGCCAGAAGTGAAAAAGATGTACTTTTCATGTCTAGCGAATAGCTGATGTTGCGTAACCGGTCGGTCACTTTGCGTTTTTTATATAAGTTTCAATTAACTTCTTGACACGTATATTTCCTCGAATTGAATATAAATGAGGCCCACTTGTGTCTCGTCCTCAATGTCCATCCCAAACCTTGTTAGTGGGGAGGACAAATCTTTTATCTCTTTCGAATCTACGCCAATCTAGAAGCATCCAAAGCTTGGGGAAAATGAAAGCTGCGATCAAATCCAAGCAGAAACTAACGTCAACTTATAACCAAAAGAAATGCCAGCGAGAGCTAGGGACATATACCGCATCATACGCAACGATGCGACAGCTATAGTCACTTATGACACGTCGCTACTACTACCACGACAATGTTTGCATAGTATATTACCTAAATTTCACCTTTTAATTTCAGAACAACAACATCCATCCTAGCATCCCAACCGCACATAACCCACCTTCTAAAAATCGGAAAGACACGCAAGTTCTGATGATAGCTCACGTCATGCGTCCCTTGTGTAAGATATTCCTGTTCTAATGCCTGTGGTACGATTTTACATCCGATTCCCATGTACGAGAGGATTTGTCAGGATTGATAAATGATAAATGATGGATGGAGCAAGTGATTGCAAGGATTTTCGAAACGACATGCTAATCTCCTACACGTGGCAGGTGGCCCTATCAATCTCCTCGTCTTCATCGCCTCCCTCCCTCTCTCACTCTTTTCTCTTTCACCCACACCCACACACGCACAAGTCAATAATGGACCACAGCCTCGTAAGACAAGATTGTCATATCTCATCCCATCGGTGATGAATCAGGACGAATCGAACATGTTTGAATATTCGTGTAGCAGCTACTTCACGTACTGTTTGAGCACGACTTGCCATTAGCTGTCGACTGAAAAACAAGCACCTGTCACACTAGGCGCATAATCACCGCACAAAGCAATTCGTGCTATCGACTGATTGAACTGCGATCAGGTTATATTGGTACTTAGCAATCTCAAGTGTGAAATGGATTAAGGTCAAGAGGAAAAGAGAGAACTGATTGAAGAACTATCATGATCCCCATCGAGCACAAAGCAAAAGGGGGAAAAGAAAGTGAGTAGGTTGCATAATGATGGGATTGAACTATCATGATGGGCTTTGTTTCGGTCATGGGCTCAGCTTTGAAAGAACATTTCTTAGGATAGTTGGCGAGCTTGAACTATAACTTGTCATTGCGTGACAAAGTCTCTTGATATTGGTTTTTGTACATGGAGGTTGCTTCCAACAGTTGTAGAACTGGATTTGAGCCCATGAAGTTGCAAAACCCACTTGTTTATCATGTCTTGAAAGTGAAAATCTTGCGTGGCGGGCCTCCTGTTCGGTTATGAAAATCTGAATTGAGAGTATATTTGTTTTGTAAAAAATTAAGAATTTGAAAAATATTCTCCTAAAAATGATCACCTATATCGCTTATGTTAATGAATGAAAAAAATACCTATACGTAAGTTGTTGTTACTAATTATTTCAAATGATATAAACGATTTCTTTTAATAGAAGTATTTTCTAAATCCTTCCTTTTCCTATGGAACAATGGATGCTAAAATCAAAGCATCTTCATATATTTATCATGTCGATGAAGGATGTGATAATATAAGCCAACCCTAGCGAGGCCCTAGTCTAAAAAGCTCACTCCAGCTCATGTCCTGCTGCACCTCCTATAGTTTTCCGTCCAACTTGAACATCAGCAGGTTTATGAAATCTGAATCTAAAATCTAGATGCCCTCACATGTTTATCTACGCAAGTTGGTCTGGTCACGATCTTCTAACTTGAGTTCAATTTGTGTATTCAATGGCCAAATCTATACTAGATGCGAAATGATGACTAACTTTCGATTATTATCTATAAGCGAAGACTTAGTTGGTGAAAGCAATTTTTGGTTAAAATATATGTCATTGATGAACAAAATAGTGAATAACTCTGAATTTAATAGGCAGCTTGCCAGTGAAGCCATCTGGAGCGAACTATACAGGAGTTTTCAATGAGTAACTTCATTAGTGGACGAGAGTCATCGACAATCAGCTATTGCAGATTGTGCTAAATATTAGAGTTTGAAGATACATATGATGGATCGACACGGGCATTTGATTGTGGAACTGATGATTTCGAAACTTGTAACTCCTTATAGATAACCATCATTAAAGCATTTGGGGATGTACCAAGGATATGGGGAATTGCTCATTGACTAATAACTATAAATAGCGTGAGGAAGTGATTATTAGATTCAAAATAAATAACTCCCGTTGGTGGAATATGGGATACAAGCACCCACGTCGTCATCTTTACAAGGGATCCAAAACTCTCAAATATGCAGGGGTCGAGGAAGTTGTGTTATGTCGAAAATGGTCAAATTTAAATTCACTAATTTAATTCGTTTTGACAAATTCTATTCAATAGAAATCTAGTAACTTATATCCAACTTGACATATATTATTAAAAAAATTCTATACTTAACTTAATTTAAAAAAACTCAAATGCAAAGTATAGTGAAAATATGAAATGAGTGAGCATGAGATCAAATGAAATCGAGAGAGTGAACAAAATCACATAGGTGAACTAGATATAAGTAAGTTGTGAGCACATTTAATATCCATATAATGTCCATTTATAATCTTTAGAATTAGGTCTAAATGCATTTCTGACCTATATATTTAATATAACTAATTCATATAAATCATTAAATATGAATTAAGAAATAGATCAATAAGCTATTTAGACTAATTTAAAGAGATTACTAATCAATAACAAAGCACAAGTTTTGTGTCATAATGGCCTTAGTTAAAGGGATTTTTTCTTTTTAAGGTGTTTTTCTTATTTCGCATTCTAAACCATTTTGCTTAGGTTTTCCTTTTTATTTTTTATTTGGAAGAAAGAGAAGATTAGTACAAGAAGAAAAAAACCCAACAGGTGAGGTACCGAATGTACCTCTTTTCACGGACACGTTGCGGCACGATACATGTCTTGAAGAGGAGACAACAAGTCCAACCGCTCCACGTGCGAATTCAGTGCTCTTTCTCCACGTGTCCGTAAAGCGCAGGAGGTGGTGACCCACGTCATCTCTGTAATCGGAAGTGATGCGCCGCGACGCGACTCGAGGATAGACCTTCACTTGGGAAAAAGCAGGAAATGCCGTCGTCTTCACGATCCCTATCTTCACATGGAAATGAAAATCTAGAAGAAGAGAGATCTAATCTTAGAATGCTGCACACTAGCGATGAAGAAGGAAGGGACAAAGAGATAAATCCTCCTTTTTTAGGGCTGAAAAGAAAAGCTTATGACTTGCATGTTTATGAGTTATTACAAATTTTATGAACTGGTTAAGTTTCAATAATTTATGATATTTGAACATATACGTTAAATTCTAAGCTCAAAGTCGGACGGACGAGTCTCAACTAACTAACCATGCAAATCCTAAGATATTCACTTTCTCGTGGTAAAAAGAATATTGACTTTTTAAGTGGTTGGCAATACGACACGATCCGATTTAACGCGAAAGTGAGAGGAGTTAGTGCTGTTTGGTTTGCTTTTAATGGAAGCACAAATTGCAAGCCGATGGCCACCCGTCACCTTCTTCCACCTCACATTTTAGATATTCTCCCGATCCACTGGCAGTGAACCGCCGCGTGGCCAGTCGGCTTATCTTACTGTTTTGATTATTTCGGATTTTTGTCTTTCACAAGGCAAAAGAAAAGGAGGAGGAAGAATCGAGATGATAAGCAAGTGCATGGACAATGCCAAAAGTTGCCTTTTACAAGGTAGACGCGTATGTACCTTCGGGTCCACCTTCTCAAGGAAGGAAACGACCTTTTTTTTTTTCCCCTTTTTATTTGTCTTCGCATTTTGTCATTTTCTAGGTTCAAGATGTTGTCCCTTGCAACCTCTTAAAGGGTGTTATATATCGCGCTTGAGTTATAAAGAGAGCAATCTTCGCGTTCCAGAGAAAGAAGCAAAAAAGAGAGAACTATTGGGGAATAGAAGAGAAAAAAGGAGGAGAAAATGGGTTTTAGGCGCACCCAAGGGTGGTACCATCGCTACTTCAATCAAAACTTAGAAGGGACGATGGTGCCACGCTGTGTGCGTCTGAAAACATTCTCTTTTTTCTCCTTAATTAATTCCCCTTTCCTTTAATTTTACTTCTTTCTGTAGTTTTTCGATGATTGGGGGGTCATTCTTGAGCAATTTGCAGGACTGAAATTGGGGAGAGCTGATCCAAACTCAGTCCAACATCAACCCAGCTAGCTATTTATCTATGAGGGGTAGGCCAAGTAATTCCAGTAAAAGGTTTCTTTCCAGGGGTCAATACACAACGAGAAGATGGGATTTTGCTCCCTCCTAATTGAAGTTAGAATAATTCTATTGGTGTAGGTTTTAATGGGATAGGCGAGCGGTTTCAAGGCGTAATCCATGCTCTACTTCACCAATCTGCGAGGTATCGACTTTTTGTTTGATTTGAGCGTTTGTAGCATATCACTCATCACCACGTGCAAATTTTCTATAGATAAATCCCCTTTGTTCTTTTCAAAGATGATAATGAGTTGGTGATCGAAGACATCATATTGGATCCCACGGCAGAAAACATGCCATTTGTTTGATGTCCTGAATGTTGTCTGAAAAGTTATTTAATGATAAAATTTATCTTGCCTATGTTATCCGGGGTGATTTTTTTTTTTCTTTGTTGATGAAGGATTGGAGACTCTGTGATATGAGCTTTCCAGCAGTGGCGGGAGATGCCGAGATCAACTAAAACCGAATGATATTTTGGTCCCCCTTCTAAGCGAACTCGTAGGGTGGATTTTGTTCATTTTCTGGATTCTCGAAGGCACTCGAGACGCATAAGATAAGAGTAATCTCAAGGTAAAATGAGGGAATACGTCCGATATACCCACTTTAATCTGTGCAGCCTCGTCAAAGCATCCTTTCTTGTGACGCCATGCGCTGGGGACTTGGCTTTTAGGTAAAAATATAATATTTTGGGACGAGCTTGACATTAACTCAGCCCGGAGCGCTCGTAGATTCTTCTAAAGTTTCTTCTGTCGGAAGATAATGCTTTAGGTTTAGCAGTCGACAGCGCATAAGCTTGTGATGGTTCTGTACATGCACCGGAGCAAATCATGCAAGCAAAGGTGATCTTTCTGGTCAAGCATGGACAGTTTTCGAACGTCCCTACATGTCTGGAGTTCGCGGAATGAGCAGAGTCTGAAGCCACCATGATGCCCTCGTAGCAGCAACACATTAGCTGTCCTCGCTTGATGGAAGAAGACGTATGCCCTCTTAGCATAACACGAATTTTAGGCTCCGGTTTAGGATACAAACTGCGGTGACAGATTGGTTAGATTTGCAGGGTGGTCGGTCTTGTCAACAGCCCATGGAAAAACACCGGGACGGTGAAAACCAGAACCTGCATGGTGTCGCGTTCATCGCGACTGACAGTGACAGACGACAAGAGAAACACAAAAATGGATATCGAGCAATACGAGAGAAGCCGTGGGGCACCCAGATAGAAGCAACTTTACAAGCTCCACCAGTGATTGGATGAAAACAAGAGAGCGCTATGCTTGTAAACAGGGTAAGCAGCCATGGGAATGTGATGAGATATTCTCCCTGAACCTCCGTCGAAGTTGCTGAAAACACGACGAAGCTTTGGACTTCGTTTCAGACCCTGCGAGCAGAAGAAGAGATTTACCGATTGCGGCTTTCGGACTGTACCTACTCAGAATCAGTGGACTGCTGCAGCAGACGGTGCCCTCACCGTTGCAGATTGCGGCCGCACGTCCCCATAAATCTCAGTCGAAGGCATATAAATGACTTGTAAAGTAGCTCCACCATGTCGATGTAATTAACGCAACATGCATTGTTATACCCTGTGACTAAAATAGTGAATGGACCAGATGTGCATCTGCCAATCGATAAGGAAATTGACTCTTTCCTTGGGCTGTAATATTTTTATCGCCTCCTGCCTTTTTCGCTTTTGTAGAGTCGCCTGGTCCGAAAGATAAGATGTTGAACTTCCCAATTTGCTTATTTGATTGGCCGAGACTTCCTGTAATGCTCGAAATTCGCCCAAAAACCCCTAGCCATCAAACTTTCGGAGTCTTGAAGGACCGAGCATCGAATATGAAAGGTGAAGAAGCAAACTAATCTAAGACCAAGCACTAATCCAAAAACTTTTTCTTCTTTAATAATTGGCTATATCGTTCCACAGACAATCTATTCAGGGTTGCCAATATATGAGGATTTGGTGCAACTTCTCTTGATCATTTTTTAGTGAGACGTTAGGAAGGTTTGCTCTCTCGCGTTGGCCTTCTTTTGTTGCTCGGTTAATTGATGACGTTGTTGGGCTATTGATGCTCCTCATTATCAGCATTGAATTTCTTAAATCACTAGGTGTCCAACTAGGTGTGCCAAAAAGATGTTCCCCCGAAAGTGGGTTGTCCACGAAATTTCTTTTACTGAAATTCGTTCTTCAGTTTTTATTCATAGGAGATGGGTTGTGTGGCTATTCCAACCACGAGTTGTATTATTGGAACACAAAGAACAGATATTCTTCAATAAAATTAAATCAACGATGAAGTTTGATCACAAAAAAAACTTTGTCGGGATTTAATCGATGACAAAAAAACATAACGCTAAATAGGGAGATATGTGGAAACTATAACTAAAGTATAGGAATTGAAAGATTGTTGGAAAATACAATTGATAAAAAATAATAGGTTTTCATTAATTGATCAAAGTTTACAAATAGTATAATGTGGCTAGCCTACAATCAACAGTTATCAATAGAGGTTACACTATTCGAATAAATAAATAACTTCCCATTCTCCTATTATCTAACAACACTAATTCAAAAGAGTTTAAATATCCAAAAGCATTACTACTCATCAGTAAATGTCGCTATCGATGACGATAACTAATATTTGCTCTCATCACTCATATGTCGGTATCGATGATTTCATCCTAGAGGACGGATATTTATTAAGTTTAAATTTATTAAATTTAAATATCTGAAAATATCGCTACGCATTAGTTACACGTTGATGTCGATGTCAACGACTCTTATTATTCACCAAAATCCGCTATTATTGACCAAGTCTACTGCTTGTCGATTATAATAAAATCTACTTTTTGATGTCAACGCTATCTTAGAATATCCATTTGCTCAAAATTACTCCACTTTCATTTCCAATCTCCATAAACTGGCCAAGGTTTTTCCCCAGTTGTATTTAAGATCATCGCTTTTTTTTTTTTGATAAATTTCACGACCTATTTTGCTACGTCTAATTTCTATATGTTGATGGTTCCTTTGCCCTATTGTTACGGAAAATTCTAATCAGAGTTTCACGAAGAGTTCAAGCCCTGTCTGGGTAACTCGTAGTAATTATTTCTAGCTTCTACTTACAACTTTTCCTCTAAGAAAAAAAATTCAAAGATGCTATTTAAACTTTAAAACCTTATGAAATGTGATTTTACACATCATTATCCTAAAATTTCGAGTCAAATACACTTTAAAGCGACAACTTTAAGATAAAAAAGGGCTTAGAAGCAAAATTTACTTCCTCTATTTTCCATGAGGAAAAAACACATAATTTTAAATAAAAATTCATCTTCTGTATTTTCGAGATAGTTGGGCCTCGGAAGGCCCAAAACATTGGGGGGAAAGGCCCGGGCAAGATCGGGGGCCCACGAAGATGAGCAGGGCCTTTCCGGCCCATCTACAGGGCCCAGTGACGTGTCTGCAGTCGACCGCGGCAAAATACCGCAACGCTCTGTTTCCGCCTTTTTCAAGAGCTCGCTCGTGTCTTCCCGGGGAAGAAAGAAGCGTCCAAATTCAAAACATCGAGAGAGAGCGAGAGAGAGAGAGCTGCAGGTGTCTGCTCTCATGGCCGTCCACGTCGAGATGCCTCGACCCGATCGCCGCCATCACCCCCGCTCCGACTTCAACCGAGGGCTTCTTCTTCTCGAACGCTCTCCCTTCGTCTCCGCAGGTCGAGCTGATACTACACCTCATCTTCTCTCTCTCTCTCTCTCTCCCTTCCTCCAAGACGCCATTCGCAGGAGCGCAGTTTCCGCTCGAACCGGACGGCTGCTGCTGCGGCGGCGGCGGCGGCGCTGCTTTCGAAGTTCCGAGTTCTCTCCGGTCGTGCGGAGTCTCCGCTTCTCTCGATCGGCGGCGCGCGGCGACGTTGCTGACGCCTCGTCTCCGGTGATTGCAGTTATCTGGCGCGGCGAGAGCGAGCTCGCTCGAGAGATCGAGGATCGAGAGCGCGCGAGATGTTGTCGGTCCTGAGACGAAAGGCCGCCGCCGCCGCCGCCGGAGGCTCGGATGCTATGGTAAATCCGCGCGGCGAAATCTTTGCTTCGTTTGTTTCTTTAGACCTTTCGGGCGTAGGTCAGGTTTCCTCCGTTCGTTTGTTGGTTGGAGTGTGGAAGGTGCGGTTCGTTAGGTGAGCGTGTTCGGTAGCTGATCTCGAAACTCGATCGATCTGTTGCAGCTGTTGGGAGGGAGGCTGCGGAAGAGTTGTGCTGCAGCGGCGGCGGGGTTACGGGGCTATGCCACTGCGGCGAAGGAGGTAATGCGCAGCTTTACTTTGTCGCGTCTTCCCTAATTTCGATTGTGTCTGATAATCTTTGCCTAATTGCTCATGTTCCTGGGCGTACTTCTGCTTCTCTTCAACTGCGTTTTAGGATTTTGGATGGTGCATGTTTCTTTTCCGGATTGGTTGTACATCTTTGAATCTTTAATCTGGCGGGTTTTGATATCAACTTCAGCAGCTGCAGCATCTTCGCTTATTGTTCAAGACTGCACGCTACGCTAGTGCACGATGGCGGGCAGTTATGTATTGGAAAAAAGAATACATTTTGAGAGGATTGTAATGGTTATTTAATGAAGTTGATGCGGTGGTCGTGGGTAGTTTTTAGATACTCCATAGATAATCTCTTAACCATCTCATGAGATAAGTGGAAATGGGTGGTTACTCGATGAAATGAGCTTACGGAGTAAGGAGGGTAATATTGGATTGTCCGAAAAGTGAGATTGTTTGCTTAATGATATAGATACTGATTTAGGCGTGTTTTAATTTCTCTCCTGTACAAATTCATCATGTCTTTTAGAAAGAGGTCTTTACTATATTAATAAGTGCGTTATCATCTGCATAGATGACTGTGAGAGAGGCTCTGAATTCAGCGCTTGACGAGGAAATGTCAGCAGATCCTAAAGTCTTTCTAATGGGTGAGGAGGTGAGACACCAAGACATTTATTCAAAATGTGGCAATATTATGTGCTTTCTATTGACCCTGTGGTGGGTTTCTTTTGAATCTAGGTTGGAGAATACCAGGGAGCCTACAAGGTCTGGATTGCTGATCAAAGAAAGAACAAACTGTTTCTACATTCTTAATGTTTAGAATGATTACATCTTTATCTAAATTCTATGTCCATTATTAAGCTTATAATATTTAATTATGTAGGTATCTAAAGGTTTTTTGCCGAAGTTTGGACCTGAGAGGGTTGTTGATACTCCAATCACAGAGGTAATTCATTCTTGCATATACTGATTTGTACAAGTGTTTTAGTTATTGCCTTCTAGAGGTAACAAGGCTAGTGTTGAACATCATTGTTATTAGTAATGCTTAATGAAGCATGATGTGGCTGTTCCATGTATTTGTCAGGCGGGTTTCACTGGAATTGGAGTTGGTGCTGCTTACTATGGTCTCAAGCCTGTTGTGGAGTTTATGACATTCAATTTCGCTATGCAGGTTATAATCTTGAATTTGTAGACTTGTAGCATGAGGGCATTCTTCATAGAA
Organism: Eucalyptus grandis x Eucalyptus urophylla; assembly: GCA_028830015.1. Taxonomy (NCBI): domain Eukaryota; kingdom Viridiplantae; phylum Streptophyta; class Magnoliopsida; order Myrtales; family Myrtaceae; genus Eucalyptus; species Eucalyptus grandis x Eucalyptus urophylla. The sequence goes on along the minus strand of CM054200.1, from coordinate 57,799,998 downwards.
CTATGTGAATTGAATGCGAAAAGGTAAATGCAATCAGTTAATTGATCACTTCATTCATGTCATGTTGTCCTTAGTAGCGAATTATTGGTTTACTCCTTGTGCTATTTCACTATCTTTGAAGGTTGATGACATTCAGATTAGGTCACTAGATTTCTCCTTGTGAATGTCATTCTGATGTGGATCTGTTTTAACTTAACTTCGGAGGTCCATGTAACTTTTGTCTGTTTTCCTGCTGGAAACTGGTGAATAGGCTGTTAACTGCTGAATTTTGTTATCGATATAAAGTTGTGATGAGAACAGGAAGGAAATAGAAGGAAAAGAAAATGGAAATTGTGATTTTCCTCCCTTTTCAGACATGCATTGAAGGGAAACAATGTAGAGGGAAATTAAGTCTGTTGATAGATCAAAATACCATTTGTATCGTAGTTGTTTGCACCTTTTACTAAGTATTTTAGAATGGCAAAAGATACGAAAGAGTTGTCCATCATTACCCTTCATTTCTCTCCTATTTTGGAGAGGAACTTTTGTATGAATAAAGATTAGTAATTTTGTCCATTTCTCTTCAATTCCCTTCTTTTTTCTTTCCCTAAACAATGGGATTATCTTCCTCATTTATTTTTTTCTTTCTTTCACCTCCTTTTAATTCCTTAAAACCAATAAAGAAAAAGATGCTGAACAAAGTATAAATCAGTCGATCTTATCATCTCAAAGGCTGACATGAGAATGTCACATTCTCTTGTCTGATCGTGAGAAGATAATCTGGAAGCTTTCTATTTGCACAAGATGGATATTCGATGGGAAAGGGATCAGCATAGTCTTCTTGATTGTTTCCCAGTCTAATTTATTATGTGGTGCATGGTTTTGAAGACTCGAGACGTATATTGAACTTTTAAGTTCTTAAATAACTTCATAACAAAGGTGCAAGGACCTCCGTTTGGGAATGCAGTGCACCACTTCATTTGCAATCCATGGTTCTGGTCTTGGAAATATTCATGGTTCTGATCCAGCGTTCCCTTTACTAACTCCATTTATGACTTTTTATAGTGACCTCAATTATCACTTGTTCTGCAGGCAATTGACCACATTATAAATTCTGCTGCAAAGACAAACTACATGTCGGCTGGCAATATATCGGTCCCTATAGTTTTCAGAGGACCTAATGGAGCTGCAGCAGGAGTTGGTGCCCAACACTCTCAAGTACATAGACTAATTTTCCTTATGCATTTTGCATGCTTTAGCTTGTCTATTGTTGCTAAGCTCACTGTGTTTAAATCAACATGTAGTCTTTGGATCATCTCAACTCTACAATCACCACACTTTTTTTTTTGGGAATCTGTGCAGTGTTATGCAGCATGGTATGGCTCGTGCCCGGGTTTGAAAGTGTTGGCACCCTACTCGTCGGAAGATGCTCGAGGACTGCTAAAAGCAGCAATAAGGGATCCTGATCCTGTGGTCTTCCTTGAAAATGAGCTGATGTGAGTGACTCAACGTTAGCTGATTGTCTTTTCCTCTCATCATTTTTCACGGACCTCTGTGTGGTTCTTTATGATTCAGGTATGGGGAGCGTTTTCCTGTTTCGGCAGAAGCTCTTGATTCCAGTTTTTGTCTTCCCATAGGGAAAGCCAAGGTTTAATATCCTCTAATTCTATGAAACTTAGTTGAATCTCTGTTCTTGCCTTTTTTCTCTCTGAGAGACTGTTTCTCTTACTTCAGTAGCATTCTGTTGAACACACTCTGTCTCTCTTTCTAATGGTCACAGATTGAGAGAGAAGGAAAGGATGTCACAATTACTGCTTTTTCGAAAATGGTTGGCCTTTCTCTTGAGGTGCGTGCTACTAGTATTGCTTGAAGATGTCAGTGTGCTTTAACTCCAGATTCTCTGTAATCCTTTATTGAGTGTGGCTGGCTTTTGCACTTTCATTGGGTGATAATTGTACGTTACAAGGACTTGGCTGAATCTTACAGTACTTAAGTGGAATTTACCAATTAGTGGTATGCGATGGGGATGTGATGAGGAACCAACAGCACCCCCTCATAGTTGGTTTTCAAATCTTTTGCAATGAGCATCTGTTTCCTTGAAGTAGTGTCCTATTTTTCTGTAATTCTTGTGGAGAGATTTTTCTATAGTTCTTAGATGGGTTGTGTTATTTAGTTGGGTAAAAGTGCTCTGATGTAAAATGACTGATAAGAATATCCAACATAGGTAAGAATCCAAAAAATAAACTATGTGAAGAAAAAGGCCAATCTGAAAGAATTTTTAGCTTTTGGTAGAAAAAAGGAGTTTAAGGTGAAGAAACTGTAGTGTTCCTTAGTGTGAAGCAATGCAATGAGTTCTAGGAGGATTTCATCAATGTTAAGAGACTGTGGGTGTAGGAAAATTTTTATTCCATCACCTGAACTATGGTGGAGCTGAAAATTTTCGCAAGATTGCCCAAGTTTGGCCTGGGGTCTCTAGGATAGCTGCATTTAGACTTGCATATCAGCGAGCATTCGCAGTAATTTTCCCATATTTGTTTCTTCATTTAGCTGAGCATTTCCTTTCTTTTTTTCTTTTTGTCTTCCTTCATTTTGAGTTCCAAGGTTTGAGAGAGAAGTAGTTAGAAATGACCTGGGGTTTAATTTTCAGGCAGCTGAGATCCTTGCAAAGGAAGGAATCACTGCAGAGGTAACCTAAAATTGAGAATTATATGTATGTGAGTTGTCAAGTAGAAACGATCCCTAATAATTCTAAAGCAGGTCATAAATCTGCTCTCTATTCGACCACTGGATAGACCTACGATTAATGCTTCAGTCAGGAAAACCAACAGACTGGTGACAGTTGAGGAAGGGTTTCCTCAGCACGGTGTTGGCGCGGAGATCTGGTTTGAACTTTTGCCCTGTAATTCATGATTTATTGTGTGACACAAGAAACATGGTATGGATATTTATCCTCTTTGCCTCTTACTCTGAGCAGCATGTCAATTATTGAGGAAAGCTTTGGTTATCTCGATGCTCCGATTGAGAGGATTACTGGGGCTGATGTTCCCATGCCTTACGCAGCAAATCTGGAAAGAATGGCTCTCCCTCAGGTTACTTTTGTTTTATCGTATTTTACTTAGCAGGTTTGCAGCAGATTTTCGTCCATTTAAAAGCTTTTAAGATGGTTGCAGTGTACGTATCATGTCAAACAATCTCGACTACTGCATTATGTTGCATCTAATTGTATTCCTTACCTGTGATCGGGTTTTCCTTCATTGCAACTTAACTTAGCCTTGGTTTTTGCCTTATTCTCTTGATCTGATTCTCAAGTTTTGTACAGATTGAGGATATCGTACGGGCTGCAAAGAGAGTGTGCCATAGATCGGTACCAATGGCTGCAACTGCTTAAGCTAAGAAGCATTGCATACGGGGTTTTTGAACTTTGGTTTGCCCCCGTAATTGGAGTCTTCAAACTGCGGGTTACGATTTGCAAATTCTCTGCTTATTTTCTCCTAGCTTGTTTATATCGAAGTACGTGACTTGCGTGGTTTCCTTCACCGCCTGTTTGTTTCCCTTTCCCGTTTCCTACAAGAGGTGGAGATGTCACATGTAACTCTCTGTATCATAGGTCGCAAGTGGCTGTTGTAACTTGTATGGCACTTGTGGAGAATCTTTGTAGCCTATTGATATCCACTGATGGTGCAATAATTTCTATCATTCTAGTAACTGAAGTTACAAACTCTAGATGTTTGGAAAGGGAGAATTCTACTATGCTAATTGTATCTCCCGAGTATGGCATTTTCACGGATTATGTTCGTTGTGCCTCTGGGATATGATTTCATTTGGCAGGAGAAAATTGAAACTGTTGTATAGACCTCATTCATGTGCATCAAACTGTATTCCCAAGTTAAAACTGTTTAGAACTGGGAGGCCCCCCAATGACACGGGCGATTCGAACTGGCGAACTCGGGGTAGATGAGTATTTGAAATCTGCTTTTTTAAATTAGCGTAGGTCTGTACGTTAATTCTGTGACATGCAATGCATTACATACTTTCCCATACAGACTTTTGCCAGAATCTCTTCGGTTGATCAGTCGAGGAAGAGTGTGTAATATAGGTAGGGTAAAAACAGACATGATGTAACGAAATTGCTTTGCAGTTTCTGAACCTCCTCCCTAATTTCATGTTATCCATAAGACCTCAAGTTCCAACAAAAAACACCACCTCCGTAGCTCCTTTACTTAGCAATTTCTTACTTCTATACATATCCCAAACTCAAACGGGAGAACAGGGATCTCCTAGCTTTTTTTCTTATGTATGTTAAGAGGTTGATTCGGCCCTTTTCTTTCCTAAGTGGTCAGTCGCAACTCCCGCCAACGTCGTACCTCACGAATCCCATCAGTTCTGGTCCTTCCAATCTTGGATTGTTCCCATAACTGCATACAAAGAAAGCTAACACCTTAAAAACCCGGGTTATATCTAAACTAAAACCGCAAAAAAAGAAAAAAAGAGGAACAAAGAAGTTGCAATGAAAACAAATTCTGAGTAACCTTTGTTCGGAGAACTTGGAGAAGGAGCCGGAGGTAGGAATGGTGCCGCACAAATTGTTGCTGGACACGTCTCTGTGCAGAGTTTGGTAGTGTGAGTTAAGAGAAGAGAGCGACATGAAGCAAAAAGGGTGAGAAATTTTGGGGAACCGAATGCAAGCGATTGGGGCTTACAGGATCTTTAAGTTGCCAAGTTTGGTAAGCTCTCTTGGGATTCTCCCACTCAGTCTGTTCCCGTTCAGTCGCCTGCGACAAAAGACATTGCGTGAGCCGACACCCCCCCTCAAAATTATTGTTGCTTCCGTTCACGTTTTCCATGAGTATGGCCGTGCCGCTCATAAATGACAGAGGTAATGTCTGTCGGCCTGGAATTATTCCCAGAGATCGAAGAGCTAAAGAGTGCTTTGAGGGCGTTCATAGATTTTCAAGTCGTTCATCAAACATATATCAAAGAACGTCCATAGAAATTGTTATTTTACTCTAGTGATTGGATGAGTTTATCTGAGATAGGTCCTTCCCCTTTTCAGTTTTTCCGAACTGGATGAACTGTTTCTGCATGGCGTCATCACATCAGTATGAGCATTCGCTCAGATGTTCTCCTAGTTATCAAGAAACTATCGATAGACACGATTGTTTTGTGTTTTTGGAACGCCAAAGTTTAAAAAATCATCTACGTTTCAAGATTATGAGAAATTTACATGAAATCTCTGTGTTGCCGTTTGTATATTGCGAAAGTTTAGGGCGTTTCGGGTTTAGCATGGTAAAAAGTGAAAGTACACTCAGACGCTCTCTTTAATAGTTTTAGGCAATCGATAAATTTGTCGACGGGCCTTCCTGATAGTGTTGTGCGTGAGAGAGAGAGAGAGAGAGAGAGAGAGAGAGAGAGAGAGAGAGAGCTTACAGAAATTTGAGATTAGAGAGCTTGGAGAGGGAGGCAGGAATGGAGCCGGTGAGGTTGTTGTGATAGAGATCCATGCTCACAAGGCTCTTCAGCCCTCCAAGCTCCTTTGGAATCGGGCCCTCCAAGTGGTTCATGTACAGCTCCCTGCAATTCATGTGCATCACCAAACACCATTCAATTCCCCCAACGTCTTTGAATTTATTGCAAGAACTAGAGGACCCGGACCAGATCTATCACAGTCCAGGACCATAATGACGCTCGACTGTCTTGAGTGTTTGAAGGGTCAAAAGTTAATTCGCATCGGCAATCGTTCTATTAATTGTTCCTCCAAAAAGTTGAAACCCCACTTCTGTCCCTTCCTCCTAAAGCCCTTTTTTGCCTCCCCTTCGTATCTTAGTTAGATCCGCGTGATGAAAACTTAAACGAACTTGGGTAGTTTATGAGTTTAAGTTTTCCAACCCTGCTTACACTGACTTTGAAACTAGTGAAAATTCCATCTCGAAGAGACTTAGTTTTGTCGTGCGATTTTCGCTTGACATGAATGACAGCCGATGTAATCTCGTGTGACAAAAGGCAACTGGTTGAGGAGTTTTACTTACAGATACTGCAGACGCTCGAGCTTTCCCAGTTCCGGAACCAGACTCCCCGACAGCTTCGCATTCCCAAGGTCTCTGCACAAGTCCATTAAGCCATCAGTTAACTCCCGTTTTCTTTCCTTGGCTCAACAACTCTCCCCTTCAGTGAAAGTAGCAGAGACAAAACATGTACATAGCTCGGCGAGTTTTTTGCTTTTGGCATCAAAGCCAGATCCATACATGTCATTGCTGCTATATATTCCGCATGCACTTTGGTAAACAGAGGAGACATGCACGAAGGAGATTGTGCAGAGGCAAACGTTCTTATCCCTTGAGAGAGAGAGAGAGAGGGGTTACAGTCGGGTGACGCGGTTGTCGCCGTCGCAGGTGACGTGAAACCAGGTGCAAGGATCGACAAGAGTAGGGTCCCAGCTCTCGAGAACGCCGTCCGGGTCCTTCACGGCCCTCCTCAGCGCGTACAGAGCATCTCCTGCTCAAGGTCATTTCAATCTCAGTCACCACAACACGACCACAGACATCGTTCTTCCCCATCTCCTAGTAGTTAACGCGGAAAGTCGTTACCTTCTGAGTTAGCGTCGGCGGGGGCCGAAGAGAAGGAGGCGAGGACCAGGAGAGCGACGTGAAACAGAAGACAGATGGCCATCGGTGGGCGGTGCAACTCTGGACCTTCGAGCTTAGATAGATGAAGACGATGGCTGAAGTGGGAAACTTGCAAGTTATATAAAGAAGAGAGAGAGAGAGAGAGAGAGAGAGAGAGAGGGTGTGTGTATTAAAATGGGAAAGCTGGGGCAGCAAAGGAATCAAGAATCTCTCTCTCTCTCTGTTGGGTCGAGGGGGGAATTATTATAGAGCCCATAAAAAGACACTGCTCCTCAGTGCACCCTCCACTTCAAAGTAGCAAAGGCAGAAATGGGGGGAAAAATACAAAACCCAAAAGAGAGTATTATGAGAAATGGAACATTTCTATCCTTTTGAGACCTCACAATGAACAAAGACATCTTTTTTTTAATCCAAGAAATCGTGGATGTCGCTATTTTCCATGGAGGATGTCTAAGCAACCATGAAAAACATTCCAGTTATTTCGTAGAGAAAAGCTTTTGGCCGGTAAAAAGAAACTGGCGGGTAGGTGGGTGGGTGGGGGTGGTCTTTCCTAAGTCACGTTCGGCTCAATTTCAGACATCCCAAGGTTTTGAATGTTCCCATGTGCCCTCGAGAATAGATGCGTAACAACGTAATTAGAAGAAAAGGACAACTTGTAATTTTGTTTTGTCGCTGCTAAATCGCGACTTTCGGAGCAAAGGGCGCAATGAGTCAAAATCAGTCACAAGCCAGCCACTCGAATTTGGCTCGGATTCTTTTCGAGCTCCAGTTGATTTTTTTTTCGATAGTCCAAAGTGCTTTGGTCCGGTCGTGTTCGAGTTTTGAAAATATTTGAATCGAGTAACTCGCGAACGTGACTGGATATACTTTTTTTTTTTTTTTTGTGTTTTCTAATTAATTGTGCATGTACAAAGATAAATAAGTGGGTGCTAGTTTTGTTTTAGTTATATTTTCCTTTTTATAACTTAAGCTGGAAAGCAAAGTCTAGTTGAATTTTTGGGCAAAACTTTTTTGACTCGAGTCGAATCAAGCTGGAGAGCTTATTCGAGTTGTGGTCAAATTTGCAAAGACAATCTCAATCAGGCTTAAGGCAATTACAAGTATTGAATATTTAAGTCTAGTCGAGCTCGAGTATTTTAATTGTGTCAATTTGAATCAATTCAGTCCAAATTAAAAGCACGTTTCTTGAAAGTTCTGTGTGAACATGTTCAAATCTAGATTTCCTTTTTCGCATGCAAGTAGGGTGTCCAAGATTTGTTGAACACCCTACTAATCCCGTTGGTGGGTGATAATCCTCTCATTCCACGCATATCAGATTATTACTCAGGATAGTTTGTGCTTCTGGAATAGTCTTAAGAGAATGCGCAACTATGGTGATTCGAATTTAGGCTTTGGGTGAGGACTGTTTTCTTATTGCATTGTATTAGTGGCGATTACTTATATCGATGAAAAAAAGATACTGAGATCAAAATTTACCCAAAGAGAAGAGGACCTCCTTATGTGAAATTAAGTACTGAGAAAGTTGGCGCCATAAACAGAACTGTTCCCACCGAGCAGAGAACCTTCGCATGTGTAAGGAAATACATCACAAGGCCAAAAACACGAGGGAAGGGGGGAAGAAACGCTCCCGGGCGTTCAACTGAATCGAATCCGACTCCCGTCGCCGACGACAACAAACGTAAATTCTTCATGCCCACTTTCGAAATGCGCACTAACGACGGCCACAGATGGAAAAATCGAAAAGAGGCCATCGGCGGGAGCGAATCATTTGACTTCGAGATCAGTGGCTGCGTCGGGGAGGCGTTTCTCCGTGCGTTTACCTTGGGCGACGGTCTCGTTCGGATGTTCTTGAGAATGCGAATCGTGTTCCCTTTCGTTTCCACCATCTTTTCGCTTTCGCGAGTGGAAATGCTTAGATTCGCGTTACGTGCGGCGCTGTTTTATGGTGGGATTATGCCGAGGAGAATGCGCTGATGTCCGACCGTGCTAAAGGACGCCCACTACCGATAAAGAAGAAATAATGATCTCAAGGGGAGTCTTTTGTGATTTAGCGGGATGATACTTGTAATTCGAACACAAAAAAAGAAAAGAAAAAAAACGAAATTGCAGTTCAACCCAATCTCAGAGATGCACGTATATAGGGCTTGGCATCCTTTCTTTTGCAATTCTGACCAATAAATTGGAGTGCTGGTAGTCAACTCCACCAGCTGCTATAATATATATCTAGACACACTTTAAGCAAGCCAGGTCCAAGAAGGAACTATGCTGGATTTGTTCTATTGCCTTTCCAGCGTAGGTGAGCTTATTGGGCCGCCTGCTCATTAATTAGGTCTACTGATTATTACTGAAAACTTACCTCGAGTTGACATAGGTTTAGGTTACCCTGCAGACTAATTTATATCTATGTTTACAAAAGGTTAGTCATTTTAAATGCAGTCCACTATCATCTTCAATTTTTCATATGGAAAACTATCAATCGAGCACATAAACCCTAAACGCTGAGACTCCAACGAACATCTAAAATTAATACCTAATCATCAGTTGATATGTTTGGTATAACTACAGATAATAATTTGTGACACAATATCTCCTCTCTAGAGAAAAAAGAAGAAAAGTCAAAAGGGGATAAAAGAGTGAAACAAGAAGTGGGATAAGGGTTAAACATATTGACCGGTTATTTGGGTTCGTCGCTATTGCGTGCTCGTAGTAACTTTTTTAAGTGCTGATGCTGCTTGAGCTTCAAATGTGGTGATGGCGCAATCCAAGAGTACTCGGACAACTCCGTTCCAGCAGTTCCAGCTCTTCATTATCCAAACGCGTGTGCATACACTGCTAAACCTAACAATCTAAAGGCAAGGGCTAGCGAATTCTCTGGACTAATTCAAGGTTAGGCAGGTCCACAAAAAGAAGCAAAACACTCATTCTTGGCGCGTGAGGACTCTTCTTTTGATGTCATTTTTTTGCTTTGACTCCATCGGGGTCGATCCCTCCCACGTTCCATCTTGACGCCATCCTCATACTAATGTTCATCTCGTTAACCCGACAATGGATTGTCGTGTGGGACAAACAAGATCGATTGCAATTTCAACCCGGTCATGATTGATTTTCCCTTCTCAAAAGATGTGACTTGACTAAGCCATGCATTGCACAGAAGATAGAATCTCAGCTTTTCTTCTTTGGCCTTTCTAGCCTTTTGGGTTCGATCAGAGTTGAAGACAGATAAAAGTGGGTTCAAACCGAACCGTGAAAAGTCACCTAGCATCTGTGTGAAAGCACAACGAACATGATGAAATTGAAGAAGAGAGTGCAATGGCTATATCAAGCATTTAAATTTAAAGAGAATTGGGATTCATGATTGTTTCTAAGTAAAGCGCGTCTCTGTAGCTAACATGAACTAATAAGATAAGGCCAGAACGACGGAATAAAACCCGTCTCTGTAGCTAACATGAACTAATAAGATAAGGCTGGAACGACGAAATAAAAAAAAAACCCGAGTAGATTATTTATGTTTATTATTTTTGGGCGATGAAAAGTTCCATGGTCTGTCATGACGACCTACATAAGACTCCAAACGTACGTTATCACAGGACAACCAAGTAAAAATCAAAGCCGATCTCGACCTTTAAAGTTCCAGAAGAACCCTATTGAGCAGTTTCCTACCTATTTGAATAAGTTGAATTGTAATTGAATGTAGTAATAGGAACATGAAAAGTTTAGACTGGCGTCCCCAGAGCATGAAAAAGGAAGCGTGGCTAATCATGACACACACCCAATACCTGCAAAAGGTGGTCTGAGTTGCGAGCGTTTGGTTAGCTTAGCGACCATTATGATCTTTTCAGTCGCTTCGATGTGTCCAAATTCAAAAAGCGACGAGGACATGGTCAAAACTGAGAGAGGGGAAAGGCCCTTTTTCCTTTTTTTATCCTTCTGTTTGAACAATGAAGGTGCTGACCAGCATTATCACCATCGAAGGCAAAACGCCTTTCTGATGCCTTTCCCTCCAATTTCCATGTCAAATCTGTCTTTCGAGAGTTGGTCCCCGGTCCACATGAATAATGTCCATCCCAATCATTTTGAAAAATATTAATTGAGTCAAGCATACTATAGCCGTAGGGGTTGAAAATTCCATTAAACTTGATAAGATAGTGGAAAAAGGAAAAATAAAGAAAAAATCGGAAATGCAATCATTGATTTGTTCCAACTTTCCTCGACATGAGCAGGTGAGGCCGATGACTATCAATCACATTGTATGGTCGTAAATTTATTAAACCAAATATTGGAAATGCCAATTCAAACTTCATTATGAAAATATTAATTGAGTCAAGCCTACCATAGCCATATGGATTGAAAATTCCATAAAACTTAATAGGGTAGTGGAAAAAGGAAAAATAAAGAAAAAATTGAAAATGGAATCATTAATTTGTTCCGACTTTCCTCAACATTAGCGGACTTTGTCGATGACTATCAATCACATTGTGTGATCATAAATTATTGAAACTAATATTGGAAATGCTAATCCAAACTTTATTGTGCCGCGAGTCGATTCTTCTATTGTGAGTTCATCTACATGCTTTTGATCTTGGGATCTTGCGTTATGGTTGTAACGGCATATCCTTCAAAAGACAAAAAGAAGTAGCATTTGTCAGTTAACATCGTGCAAAAACTGATATCAACAAATAAAGAATGGAGCAAGGGAAAAAACCCTAATCAACGAGATCATGTAACACATGTTCATGTGTACCTGTAGGATCAGCAGGGTGGACTCTCCCTTTGAAATGGTTGTCGGATACATTCCTGATGAAATAAACCCAACAAAAAAATAATTAATTTCCCTAATTCTCTCTCTTTATCACCACTATAATCCCTTTTTTTTGTGGGGGGAGGCGGGGGGGGGGGGGGGGGGGGGGGGCGGGGAGGGGAATTTTAGTGTTACGTGTCCAAGTATGAAAGAACTCACAGGGTCTGCAGATCACCCCAAAGAACCAGTTCAAGCACCTCCACGGGTATGGTCCCGGTCAACTTGTTACTGTTCAGTGTCCTGAAACCACAGCAGCATAGGAAACACAATTTCCCCTCATGCCTTTGCTTTTTTTAAATCTTGAATATGATCAGAAATGGGGAAGGTGGTTGGCGTTTGATGTGGGGGTACGTACATGAACCTCAAGAACTTCAGTTGGCCCAGGGATGCAGGAATTGGGCCGGAGAGCCGGTTCTTGTGAAGCCCCAAGCTCACCAGCTCCTTCCAGTTCCCAAGCTCCTTCGGGATGGTCCCGTTGATCTCGTTGCCGAATACCAGACTGCCAGATTCGCAAACCCACGACAGAAAAGCTCAAATCATATATTGGCACGAGCAGATGATGTGAAAAGAGACGCGTGCTTTCTAATTTGATCTGTTCTTATACTGATCATGTGTTTGGCTGAGAGAGTTTTGCTTACAAGTACTGCAAATTAGGCAGGCGACCCAGCTGCGGGATCAGAGGTCCTGATAGTCCTGCATTTCCGAGGTCCCTTCACCCAACAACACACAAATCGCATCGTTTAGCAAAGTCGAAGTTCTCTGGCGAATGCCCTCGAGAGATTTGTCACGTCCCCCGTGAATTTGCATCACCAAAGGCCACAATTGTGCAGGGTTCACGACGTTTCGATAGATCATATGTTGGAGATAACACAGAGTGATTCTAAAAGACACTAGATAAACCTGACGATTGGAAACTTTATAGGAGTATTGTAGGAGCAACAACAAAAACTTACACTCGGATGACGCTGTTGTCGCTGTTGCAGGTTACATGAAACCAGCTGCAGGGGTTCACTAAAGTCGGATCCCAGCTTGCTAGCACCTTAAAAGGGTCCATCAGTTTTGTCTTCCATTCATACAGCACATCTCCTTTTGTTTTTTGTTTCCAGGCACACAAAAATTCAAAGTTTAGTTACATAGCTTATATATAGATCAAGTCCGTATTTAGCTTACAAATGGTAATTCAAGAAGATATTGAATCGAGTGCAACGGCAGTGGTGTTGATGTGTAACGATATTGCGATTGAGTTACAAAGAATCTGAAGATGAATAGGATGTCAATCCTAGGTGAAACTAGAAAGTAACACAACGAAATGAGAGAACGTACCTTCCAAGTTACAATTTGCAAATCGGATAGCAATTGCTACAACAAGAGCCATGAAAACCATCTTGGAACCCATCGCGCCCAATGATACAAGAACACCAACCTCAACTCCTCCTGGTGCATTTTCCATGAGAGGAAACGTCCCCCATTTATACTCACTAAGTTTTGTCGCCACTGCAAGCTAACTAGCTAGGTAAGGATTTAAAACTACAAATTTTCAATACTTCAGTTTCCAACTTTCACTAGATTATTGATAATCTCAGCCCTCTTCCGATTAATTAATCAGTAGTTGAAAAGGAAAATCTTATGCAGATCGGATCGGCTGACAAAAGGTAATTTTTAATGGTTAGAAAACATTTACACGTCGCCTCAGGTCAAATTTGCACGCTCTTCAGTCCTCTTGACTACAAACACTGCACCAACCAGGACCGCATGAATGAACGAACGAATATCAATCTGATTCGGTTCTAGAAAAACTTGATAATACAAACAATAATTTGGGACACAATCCAGAAGCGCCGCCGTTGAATGATCAATTCTCAAACTCCAATGGTCAATTAACGATCAGAGTCATGCACGTGGGCATTTAACTTTAGGTCAAAGTCTACTCCTTTAATAGTCGATTATCTAAAATCTCTTACCAGGACAAACACATTGTCTCACGTTAGTTTCTAGTCCTTGGCTGCTGCAATAACGGATAGAGACATCAACGATTGGTTGCCCAAGCTTTCCCGCATACCAAGCAGCAAAGATCGAACAATGAAAGGGCGACAACCGGCACACAGGTATAGAGACATGCACATGGTCTCATGTTAGTTTCTAGTCCTTGGCTGCTGCAATAAGGGTTAGAGACATCAACGATTGGTTGCCCAAGCTGTCCCGCATACCAAGTAGCAAAGATCGAAAAATGAAAGGGCGACAACCGGCATACAGGTATGGAGACATGCACATGGTCATTTAACTTTAAGTCAAAGTCCACTCCTTTAAGAGTCGATTATCTGAAATCTCTTTCCGGGACAAACACATTGTCTCGTGTTAGTTCTAGTACTTGGCTGCTGCAATATGGGATAGAGACATCAATGACTTGTCGCCCAAGCTGTCCGGCATACCAAGCAGCAATGACCGAACAATGAAAGGGCGACAACCGGTATACACGTATACTATACACAAAATCGATTTCTGCATTCAAGAATTTCGCATCAGATCATAATGAGGATCGCAGAAATAGAGCGACCCCTCGAAAGTGTTCAGAAGCTAAGAAAAGCGAAAATTTCAGGTCGATACTCTCGGCCAGGTAGGCGCAAAATTACTCTATCAAAACTTCATCTCGTGTCAAATGATGAAAAACAGCTTAAACCATATAGTGTTAATTAGAGTAGGATTACATATATTTTGACAAACGGAAAAGCACTAGCTTGTTCATGTGCAAGTTCAACCATCAGGAGCTTCCTCACTAGCCTTCACAAAGCGGCCTTTCACTCGCTTCCTCGTATCAGCTCTGGTCTTCCTCGACTCATACCGTATGTGCTTTTCAAATCTGTCCATAATAAGATTTAGTTTAATAGGTACTACACATTGCACGCAAGTCTAGATGTAGCATGCCAAATAAACAAGGAATAAGAGAAGCAATTACAGAATGTTACCTTCGAGTTTTTCTCTTCTCCTTGTAGCGGAGCATGGCATCGCCTCGGTGCTGAGCCAGCAGCTTCATGTCGGCTTTTGATGTAGCCACTATTGTGGCGCTGTCGTGCTCCACAAGCAAATTTGGTTCTCCTGATGTGTGTTTGGGTACTGAATGGATATCGCTCTCAATTGTTGCCGAACCATGTCTTGCAACTGGGTTATTCAGAATATTCTGTAATTTGGCCAAATAATAACTGGGATTAACATCCATGCTGATCAATCCTCTTCAGTTCAGTCCACTAGAAAAGATTCTCAGCGTGACAGTATTCTAAAGTCATTAAGCGAGAACTAGGCTGAACAAATTGTGCATTCTCTTCGCATTAATTTTAGAGCAAGCAAAGTCTCTACCTGCCAGCAATGGAAGAACCGAAGAGTAAGCATAACCATGCCTGAATTGCAAAATTCTACGTCATCATCATGGTTAAGAGCTAGAGGGGAAGAGTAGGTTTTTCCATCAGTTTTAATTGTCAAAAAAAAAAAAAAACTCACGATCTCTGAAAGTGATGGACAAATACTTTCATACCTATTCTCAAAGATCAGTGAGAACTTCCCACTAAAACCAATTGCTAATCTGTTTCCTTTTCTAATAAAAATCTTGTATAGCAGCAGGCTAAACAAGTAGTTGCCCCCACATCCCAATCTTGCTTGATTAACATAAGAAAATATTTTGTTCCTTGGAAATAATGAAGTCGCTTAGAATTACTTTCAGTTGTATAATTAGAAACCCCAGCAAGGTTTTGGTACAATGTTTTTCTATCCACTTCTGCCTTTATGTCCAAGACAGGGCATGATAAAAAGCAGGCCACAATTGAGATATGAAATGTTGCCTCAAGTCCAGACAGCAGCAACTACATACTTGAATAGACCAAGGCTATGAAAAAGTGCCACTTATGATTGTTTCTCATTAAGAATACGGCATAATTTGATTCTGACTGACAGTAATGAAGGCGTAGAATGGACTCGAGCAAGCAAAATCAGCTCATAAATAGAGAAAAAGCTTACATTCAATGATGCAATAGCTCCGTGTGCCAAAGAGCAATTCATGTGATGCAGATCGTCTGAGGCTTTAGATGTTGACAAAGGCACTTTTCTCATAAGTTCATCATAACTCTTGATCATGAAGCCTTCACTGTTTGTACCGAATTCAACTTCCACTGGGCCAGGTTCCTCGTGATTACTCAGCCGTCCTGAGTTAAAATCCCATATCTGCCATATTCACAATCTATTCAGCATCAAGGAACGTAAAGTGTAGCAGTCTAATTAAGAAAGGAAACAGCCGGAGATGAATATTACTCTATGGGGAGCATGTAAGAAAAGGCATTCCCTAACTATTATTGCTTTGGCCGACTAAAAGGAACGGGGAATCCTACTATTTCACATCACAAGTATCAATCTTGCCAAGTAACCTGGACAACTATGTCTCAAGAGAAACCAATTCTTCAGGACCAACCAACGGTTTAGCGATAAACAATGGCATGTAAAACTAAACCAGGGACTTCATAATTCATTAGAACCGCACCGAATCGAACATCACGGAACCTCATGTCGGCAATTGGCATCATTCAAGGAGAAATATACAAGTGAAGATGCAAATTCAACAGAAAGAACAGAGAGCAAATGCAAAAATAACATCTTTAGAAGACGCAAAGCCAAGCTCATCCGGCCAAGCCGAAGCAAACAAGCCGAAGCAAACAAGCCGAAGCAAACAAGCCGGGCACGAGCAAGAAATCGCCGATCGGGAACGCGAAAAAAGACCTGAGCGGCTTGATTGCCAGGATTACAATCCCACATCATGTCCCTCTCCACACTCTCTTCCCAATCCCTCCGAGACGCCAACATCATCAACGACTCCAGCGACGTGCCCTCACCCTCCAGCGACCCTTCGCGCCCGCCGTCGCCGCCGTCCGCGGCCTCGCATTTCTCCGCCGCGCTCGCCGCGTTCGGCGTCGCCGGCCCCAGATCCTCCCCTCCTTCGCCCCCGCCCGGCGAGCAATCCCTCTCGAACAGCTCCATCAGCTGCCTGTGCACGGCCTGCCTGCGCCGTCCGCATTGCGGCCCGCGCCGCTTCCCGATCTCCTCGAGCGACCCCAGCGCCTCCTCGTCGGGGACCGTCATTTCCTGGACGCCGAACCACGTCTCCGAGGCGACGCCCCACAGCGACGCGAGCTCGAGGGAGGACGGGCAGCCGGAGAAGCCCTCGGCGGGGTCGCCGCCGCCGCCGTGGGCGTCGAGGTCGCAGTCGTGGCAGAGGGCGAGGTCGTCGGCGGGGCGGAGGGCGGCGGCGGCCTCGGAGGAGCAGGCGTCGCAGATCCGGGAGCGGAGGTGCCTGCGGGCGAGGAGGTTGGCGGAGTGGACGTGGCGGTCGCAGGGGAGGCAGAGCCTGGCGGAGTCAGCGCCGCAGTAGAGGACGGCGGCGCGGCCGGCGCAGAAGTCGCAGGTTGCGGCGGCCGCAGCGGAGGAGGGGGGGTCGCCGGCGGCGGCGGTTCTTGGGCCGGGGCCGCTCATGACTGGACGGCGGTGAAGATTGGTCGTTGGATGGAGAGTGGTAGGAAGGAAAGGAAAGAAGGAAGGAAGGAGTAGGGGGATTTCGGAGTGGAGATGCAGAAGGTAATGGTGGCCTTGGTGACTTTCGATTTTCTCCTTTTTGGTTTTTTTTTTTGGTGTTCATTTTCATAAATTCACACCCCAATTTTAATAATTTTCTCTTTTGTAAGAAACTTTTTTTTCCTAATTAAAAATTCAAAACCTCACAAATGAGAATAATGAATGAAGATTTTCTCATTAATATCATGAAAAATAAATTTACTCTAAAAAAACCTTAAATCAATATATTTATGACAAATTTAATTTCTGTCAATTTCTATTAAATTAAATTAATATCGTAAAAAATCATAAACAAATACATGTGTGATAAACATAAGGTAAAACTCCAAACTGATGATCACATGTTGTCAAACTTAGTAATTTGACACTAATAAAAACTAATAAAAAGTAAATTTATCATAATTTTATATATTTTTTCTTTTTATAGTTAAAAGATTAGTTTGAAGTTTTTTATGATGAGTACATGTCACACATGTTGAAAAAAGAGGCGATGACTTCTCAAAAATCTAAGATAAATATTATTACTACTTTCTACTTATCAGCGAAAATTATTTTCCTTTTTTCTTTCGTCTTTTGGCATACATGAACCGGCCAAATCAACCGTCATAGGTTACATAGGATACATGTCCTAATTGGTTAGGAATTTAGGATCTCATCTCGGGATCGAGGAGAGGGCAGGGGGCGGCCCCAAACTCTTTTCTCTCGCCCCTCAAATTGAGGGCATCTCTCTTGGTGCCTCCTTTCCTTCGTTCCATCTTCCGATGTCGAGTCCGAATCCTTCCACGCATGTTCAATTCGACGTTAGCCGACAGCCAAAAGAAAAGATCTCGCCTCTATGATGGGGGGGTTTTTGCTTTGTCCTAATCGACGCAAGTAAAGGACGGCGCGGAATCGTCCGAAAGGTACGGGTCGACGTCCGCATTTCGGAAGGGTGATGGAACCACTGAGAGGGATGGAAATTAATATCGCCGAAGGTGGGGCCCCTTTTGGGAGAAATATCTCCGAAGAACTTTTCGCTGAGCTGGCATTAGGTGGGGAACGGCCAACCGGTCTCGGCATCTTTCTTTGCTACTAGAATCTTTTATGCCGTTCCCAGGCCCAAGGGCAAATTCTTTTCCAAAGAGAAATAAATCTTGAGAGCAAAAAAAAAAAAAAAGACTCAATCATTAGCATTATATTAGCGAAAATGGAAATGGAAATGGAAAAAAAAAAAAAAAAGTGTGGGGACCACCAGAGGGATTGACAAATCGCCATGGGGTGTGTCCTCGGACTTTTCTTTTTTGTGTCATTATTAGTGAGTTTAGGTGAGCGAAAAAATTCTTTTAAATTATTTTTGCAGACTTCTAAACAACGTTTGGTATTACCAATAATGATCAATTAATGAAAAATCATTTGTGGTCAAACAAAATATACATGTTTAAAGTTAAAAAAAAAATGAATGTTTTAACCTGAAAAGGATAAATATTTTCTTGGGGAAATAATTTTTCTTTATCGTGAAATTTTCTCCTTTGGAGTGCGTTTGTTTGAGTGGAAAGAGTATAAGAGTGTGGGGACCACTAGAGGAATTGACAAATCCTCGTAGCCTGTCCTCTGACTTTTTTTTTTGTCATTATTTATGAGTTTATTTGAGTGAAATAATTTTTTCAAATTATTTTTGTAGACTTCTAAATGTTTGATTTTACCAATAATGATCAATTAACAAAAAAAATCATATATGGTCAAACAAAATATACATGTTTAAAATTAGAAAAATGGATGTTTTAAACTGAAAAGGAAGAAATGTTTTTTTTTTTTATTGCAAAATTTTCTCCATTAGGGTGCTTTTGTTTTGAGTGCAAGCGTGTTTTGAAAATTAATTTTCCGTACTTTCATTCGTTTGGTTAGTCGAAAATGACCAGTCAACCAAAAATATTTTTTGATCAACAAAAATATTTACGCACAAAATTAAGAAAGTGAATTCTAAAATCTAACGAAGTGAAAGCTCCTCTTGATTTTTTTAATATTTATTTTTTATGTTCTTTTTTCTCCTTTCTTATTCCTTTTCCTTTCACCAATCGCCAGGATTCAATAATGGCTAGTGATTGACCACGAGTAAGAGCTAAACGACACTTGACCTTGTCAGATCTCGATGAGCCTCAACCTTGTTAGATCTTGGCGAGGCTCAACTTTGCCCAAGCCGGCAAGGTGGAGCCTCATATGTCGCCTATTGCCGACTAGAGGTGAGCATGGTGTGGGTGGGCAATTTCCACCTTAGAATCAAGAAGCGCTTACTAAGGACTATTTTTGAAAAATTGAAATTAGGACTCGCCTATTGGTTCTATTGATCCACCTAGAAATCGGGAACCCCACCACTAATCTAGTTCGATTCCCAAGTAGGTCCATGGAAGTAGTCCCAAATCTCTATAAAATTACATTAATCAAAGTAAACCTATTTTTTATTTAGAGCACCAAAGCTTGTTCAGCCTTTAATTTATTTGAAAGTTGTGGTGTGGTCCTCTTAGGGTTTATTAGACTCATAAAACGAGCTGGTGGCTCTTGATTTCATATCACGACGACAAAGTGTTGCAACATTCATAAACATTTTCAATCGGTTCTCTCTTTCCTCTTTGTTTGTTTATTTTGTTTTGATCAAGAAATTAAATGAATTATTAAAATGAAAAAGAAAAGTAGGAGATTAATCCTATTACATACCCAAGAGATAAAATTAGTCCATAATGTCAAATCAACTACAAATATATGTATATGTACATATATATTTGGTCAAAAAACTATAAAATAATTAAGTAATTTAGATGGAATATTTTATAATATTTATGTATCAATCCAGTCCGGTCTGGATTGGTGGGTGGCCTGTTCCACGCCTAGAATCAAGAACTGGACCAATACTTACGGTTTCCACTAAATTGGAATTTAAAATCGGATTGACCCTCATGGGAACCGTTGGTTCTAATCTAGTTATGGGCGGTCCGGGTAGTTCCTAGTTTTTTTGCATACCCATATTGCCGACTGTCATCAAGGTTCGATGATCGGTAGAGGAAGGAAGAAAAAAGAAGAAGAAGGAAAAACATTTTTAAAATTCAATTTTTTTTTTCGAGATATAGTCATGAGATTGAAATCAATTTTCAAAAGAGATCCAAACACCAAAAAATATTTTAAGTCACATATCATTGAACAACGGAAAATTATCCATTTTCCTGAAAAATGATTTCCCAATTGTGTATATATATATATATATTTATTTATCATGAAGTTTTCCCCAAATAAACACACTCTTAGAAAGGGGATTTGCGGCCTTCTTGATAAATGACGTCGTCATCCATAACATTCTCTTCCAACCGCTCTTCTTTCAATTGAACTAGAATGCCAGCCGCATTGTCGCAGTTAGCAAAAACTATATATTAATCAATACTAATGTTATCATATGAACAAATTCTAAATGCATGGATAGTCATCGATCTGGATTTTGGCTCATGTTTTACTATATCCATGAATTAATGAAGGTACTTCACGAATTAGGATATACCTACCTAACTTGGGACTTTTTATCCTAAACGGTAAACATCTATATATTCATGTCAATCATGAATAAAAAGCTAAGCATGGACGATGCCTTTAGCACTCGACGCATTCTATTAGCGTGCATATTCCTATTTTATGATATTCCCAACTGAATTCTTATATCTCACCCTTCCGGATGAGGTTTTTGTACTATTTTTGTCTTATACTTAAGATAAATTTATGTTGCTGCCGCTTCTTCTTCTTCTGACGTTCTATGATATCTCGCCCGCTCCCAAATTAGGTTATTGAAACTTTTTCTCTCATTCTCGAGTTACATAACTAGTGCTTCTTAAGTACATAATCCGTACAGAAAAGTCGAAAGCAATGTGAAATTCTAGCCCTATGTTATGGATTCTTAAGCCGACTTCACAATGCGTGCACATCAGATTGTAAGATCAGAGACTAATTAGCGAATGAGCAAAACAATTCGTAGAGAGATAGCATTTTGAAAGGCAAACCAAGCGTTTTTGCCCTCTTTCTTTACGGAATTCTCGTGAAGCATTTCTCTTAGGGCTTGCCGACGGAACTGCTAGATGGGCCGCCTTCTTGGTGAAATGGAATGGGTCCAATCTCCTATCTCTCTCGTTCCTTTCTCCCAAGATGGATTTGGCCCAACCGTGGATGCTAACGTTTATTTCTCAATTGAGAATAACCATATCGTATAACTTATCTTAAATGGATAAATCGTTATCACTTTTTCTGGACTTGCCACTTATGAAGTTTGCATGATGAGAGATTAAACATGGTTTCTATTAAGCTGGACTGTATCATTCTCATGCTAGGAGTAGAGTGAGAATTGAGACTTAAAGAAATCCATTGTCTTTCATAAAGCTCTTAACTTGAATGCATGGCTTATTGTTTACAATCTTTAATATACTTCCTAAGTTGTGGATGTGGTCATTAATTGAAGATGCTTGTGGCAAATTGCCTCATCACACTGAAGCACTTCTCTTCTTTTGAGTGTTGAGACCATTTGCATATAGAGTTGGCTAATTCATAAATGCAAATCTAAAGAGAAAATATTGGGTAGACCTGTCTTGTCACCTTAATGGTAGACTACTTTATTTAGTTATTGCCACATGTCTGTATAGATTCTACCTATCATAGTTTTTGAAGCTCCCTCTCTTCTCTCTCTCTCCATTAGTTCTCTTTCCCCTTTCGTGACATAGCATGTTACTGACACTCTCTCCGCTTTCCCTTTTTTCCTCTTCACTTCCTCATTTCACTTCCTGAACAAAGATGTCCTCTTTCCATTTCCTCAGGAATTTCAAAGAATGAAGGCATCTCTCTCTTCGCTTAGATTACTGTGAAGGTCCCACTCTCTCTTCACGACCGAACAAGCTGCTGCCTCTACCTCTGCCATCGCCTCTAAGAACCCCATCAGCGGCTTCGGTTCTCCATCTGCTTTCGATGAGCTCAAGTTTGCTAGAGGTTAGCGTTTTTCCCCTCTTTCGCGATTATATTGTCTACTTGTAGAGAACAATTTTTGCCCACGTTGGCAAAATCAAAATCAGGTTAAGTAACGTCTCTCTGCTCAAAGTTTGATGCTTTCTTTTATGGTGGATCAAAGGTCAAGTTATGGTTTTTGAGGGTTTCTTAATTTGGGTTCTTGAGTTTTAATACAATGTTAGGACGAAAAGCTGAGTAAAGTTTTTAGCAGCGATTTAACTTTTGTGGGTATCATGTAAACAAAATATCCTGATTTTTAGGTTTTCATTAATGAGCGTATGCACCTGCCTTGATTGATTACTGAGAAAACTAGGTAGCCAATGTTTTATATGTAAAAATTTTATTTGCACCGAATAACAGTTCTGTAATTGACAATGGGCATTTTTTTTTCCCTCTACGGGGATTGTCACTAATTTCTGCTATTCGAGTTGTTGGCTCACAGTTTCTTTCTTTCTTTGCTATGTGGTCACGGTGGGAAAAAAATAAATAAAAAAGATAAAATTTCAAAAATTTCAAAAATTATTTAAAAATTACAAAAATTATTCATGTCAGTGATGACAAATTATATGATGTTAGACAACTGGTGTCAATGTCAATGGTTTTCGGTTAAAATTAGTTGGAATGATCAAATTGATAAATTTTCAAAATATTTATAGTTAAAATTGATGAAATTGAAAGATTTATGATTGAATTGGGATTGGTATAGGAAATTTAGAACTATTTTTCTTGGCAATGATCCTATTAGCATTGTAATTCTCTATTCATTTGTGCACTGACCCATCTTCTATCATGAATATAGCAGCTTTATCTGAGAAGGCAAAGGTGGCCAATAGTTATGGCAAATCTTTTTTTGTCAACTCTAATGATTGGCGGGATCACAGGACAAGCCAGGTGAACCCATTCAAGACAAGCAAGTATCCTTGTAAAAGGATAATTTACTACCCTCTAAAAGATTAGCGTCATTTTGGTGAAGCAGAAAAACTTCCAAGTATCCAACCAAGAGCAAATTCAAATATATTAAGCAAGATTGACCGATTTAGTTTTTTGTTCCTCCATTAGCAACTACTGTGTTGAGATCATTACTTGTATAGCAGAAAACTTTTCAAAGCAAACAGTCATAGGTAAAAAGAAAACGTTCTAGAACGTATTGCGGGGGATTAATCGATTTAGGTGTAGAATTTCAATACCCAACTCTGAACAACCAGAGAAAGCCACAAGAACGTCCATCTCTTATAATGAACCGCAAATATTAGGTTATTTTGCTTAAACCGTACCTACAAGAGCTAAATCCCTGCTGAACATTTTACTCAGCCTTTCGTCCTAACATTGTATTAAACTCAAGAAACCCTAATAAAGAAACCCTCAAAAGTCATAACTTGACCTTTGAATCCGCCATTAAAGAGAGTATCAAACTTTGAGTAAAGAGTCATTACTTAACCTAATTTGGATTCTATCTATGTAGGTAAACATTGGTCTCTACAAATAGATAATATAATTGCGAAAGAGGGGAAAACCTAACCACCGGGAGACTTGAGCTCGTTGGATGCAGACAACGAACCAGAGTTGTCATCGGGGTGGAGGCGACAATGGAGGCAATGGAAGTGGAGGCGGCGGGTTGTTGGGTCGCAAAGAGAGAGTGGGCCTTTCGCAAAAATCTAAGTGATGAGAGAGAGACACCTTAGGGGAGAGAGATGCCTTCATCCTTTGAAATTCTTGAGAAAATGAAAAGAGAACACCTTTGTTTAGGAAATGAAAAGTGGAAGTGAAGGGGGAGGGAGAGAGAGCAGAGGGTATCGGAAACGTGCTCCGAAAGGGAGGGGGAAAGAGACATAACGGAGAGAGAGAAAAGAGTGAGTTTAAAAAATTCTGATAGGTGAGACCCGTATGAATACGTGGTGAGAGTTGAATAAAATTATCGGTCCAATGTTTTTTCAAAAAGCAAAGTTAGTAAGAGAAGTGCTTGCCTATTCGCTACATGGTCCACACCCCTATGGACAAGTGGCTTTGACTACTTGCGAAGCCAAATCGGATGTGCTTCTCAGCTTAGTTGAATTGCCACCAAGAGAGGTTGACTTTTCACTATTCGCGAACTGGGGCACGTGGAAACGGGGCTACGAGTTGATAGGAGAATTAGAATATTGAGATCATGAAAGTTGCAAAGATGGAAAGAATCATAATTGATGATGTGACTAAACCCCATCTTTACAAGTCCCCTAGTCCATTGCCTTTGGAATTGGCAAAGAGTCAGATACATCTTGCAACACCGTAAGTGAGTCATCGAGGAACTTCACATCAAATGCGTACCCTAATGTTCCTTTTTAGTGTTGAGCACGACCCGAATATATTCCATACTTAGAACAAATATTGAAAGGATCATGCAAATTGGCATGTATGTTGAGGCATAGTCATACCGTTTACTTTGTGATTGATTCGGCCTAGTGGGGTGGCGCTTTCCGCTTATCGTCCTAGTGATATATAAGGGCTCTAAGGTTGTGGTACTTTGCATCGGACTGGGCAGAATGCAAGACACGGTTGCATTTGGAAACAAGAGAAGTAGAAGAAAGGCCCAACATGAGGATCGAGAGTCTTGTTTTGTAGCCAAGGATGACTTGCCTATAGTCTCTCGAGGGGTCTCGGCGACGCCGAACAGCTCATGAGCTCGTGTGGAGGTCGAACGGATTTTTAAGTACCGAAGGGAGAAGGAGTGATGGATCCTTAGGTGATTTACGGGCGGTCTCCTTGGCTATCGAGACGGGCTCTTGTCTCTCATGCCGGCCTTTCTCTTCTATCGGTTGCGCCTCTAAGGCATTCTTGATGATTGGCACGCGCAAGCATCCACGCGAAGTTTGGTGTCGTTCTTCCGCAACAATGACAATCGGTAAAGTCTCATAATTGAACTTTTGCTGAAATAAGGGCTTGAGTTAAGCCAACTGAGGTTACAAGTCGAGATCATAGCCAGGCAAAATTATTATTATTTTTTTCATGTGGAGAGATGCTTCTGCTTCTATGGTGCGGCTTCGACAGAGCACATCCTTAGCCTCTTATTAACAATTTTGCCCATTCGATGCCTATACTGTAGCTACTCATACTAATTGCATCTTTTTTTTTTCCTCATGAAGTCTACCAGAGGCATCGGTGTGGAAACTGGCTAGTTGGAGGCCGACGAAATATCTTGTAAGTTCCATGAACAGGTTAGGTTGAGACTTTAGACTTGTGCATGTGGTCTTAAATTAGCATAATTTGCATGCAGTTAGTGATATAAGAACGGATAGTCATTGATTGTTTGGCTGAAAATCCGCCATAACCCAACCGATTGCGCCAAGTGATGCTTTTTTATCCAATGCACGCACGATGTCATGCATTGAAGGAGTGTTAGGGAAACATATATTTTTATTAGCTAGCTAGGATTCGTTTGATGAGTTAATTAGATTTTCTGTAATAAGAAATGACTATAGTCAGTTAAGTTAGTGGGTATGCATTATTGAAAATGCTCTACTTCATACAGACGGTTTTCTATTTTTATTTTTATTTTTATTATAACTCGGGAGCATGAGCGCGATTATTTAGAAATCCATGAAACACCATACAAATTTAGCGAATTGGTTAAATACAGGCCTTTGATTTTTGCATGAGGTCATGACCCAGACTGGTTTGCATGCACTTTCAGTGAGGTTTGAATAAACAATTTTTAGTTCTTGCAATGAAAATTCCATCAGGTTTCAATCAACTAAGCCAATCCTGAGGAGTGAGATTATAGTTGTTAATATTTTTTTCAATCATACATATCTGCATCAATTTGTATTAATAAATATACTTGTTCTTTTTTCTGATCTTACCAGTACCATAAGTATACTTTTGTTAATAACCCTTTATGTAATCATCACAAATTGTCATATTTAGAGTATCATTGCACATTTTCAGCACTTGCTACACCTCTATAGCTTTTTTCCAAACTACATTCACCTTTTTCTTAACAAGTGTTAAAGTCACTCATGTTCCCCCGTTTGAACAGACCAAAGGGGAAATAAGTCACCTTCAAACAAAACAACAAATAGGAGCATAATCACACTTGTCACTTGCAACAAAAGTTCCACCAAAAAAGTGAACAAAATAATTAGTGGATAACCTATTTATTCTAGCCCCCTCCACATTTTGATGTGGTCCAAGTCCAACTTGGCCACCGAATAAATTGTAGCTAATTCCGGAAGCAAGGAGGGGGAACCGCGGGCCGGGGGGGTGGTGGTTATGCTAATGCATGTCTCTTTCATTACTCTCCATGATTTTTTTGGTTTGTTATGTACTTAACATAGTACAATTCATCAAATGTCCTAAATATTTTACCTCTATCTTGGTGCATTCACGCCCTCTCTAATCAAGTTATTGTATTTTCAAAATGTTTAATTGAGTCATTCTACTTTCATAAATATTCTAATCAAATCCCTTGGACACGAAATTTGTCCAAATTCAGCCGATGTGACCGTCTTATAATGCTAGAATAGGATGTAGATAAAATTTAGTTAATGTGGACACCATTGTAACAAAATTTAGTCTATGTAAACGACGTCAGTGCACGATGCGGATTAGATTTAGCCTTTAGAAAACTCGTGTGAGAGTATTGGGAAAGTAAAAATGAAGTTTATCCCAAAATGTTGCTTTTAGGGCGATATAATCCAAGCTAATTTTACATAAAATAGTGCCAAACTCTACATAACAAACAATGTTAAGCCCATTGAGCCTCAATTTCAAAAAAGAAGAAGAGGGAAACATTCATGGCAAAGAAAAAGGGGAGAGAAAAGGCATTTGGCTTCTTGTGGCTGCCCAATTTCCCAATTTCCCAATTTCAATTTTTTTTTCTATTTAAATAAGAGGAACGTGAACGGAATGTCTCCTAGCAAGGTGCAGAATCTGAATCTGTGGTCGAGTCAACATCAAATAGAACAACTCACTCCATTTTTACCTTCTACTTTGCCAACTCAATTTCTGCAGGTCATGTTGTCATGTTCCAATCCGGTGGGCATCCCCCATCTCCAGACATTCCTGTCATCACAGCGGCCCAAGCCCAACTGTCCGCTGTCGTAAATAGTTCTAAAATTTGAAATGATTGGCTATACCACGCGACTGCATTGGAATAGCAAACATCATCAATTGCAGAAGTTAGGTTTAAACTCTGTACTTGTTGAGGATAACAAATGTAGGCACATGTTTTCAGACTATTGAACACTTGTAAAGGAGGTGATCAAATGGTGTGTTTTGGAGGACTCTTTTTTGGTACTCCGAATATTGTTTCTGTTATCCCTCCTCATAAGAATTTTAATTTTCTCCCTTTATCCCACCCGAACATTGGTTCCCTTTTGACCTCTTTTCGTGACTGTAAGAGTCTACTCATCTGCGATAATCATAGCAAAAAGTTTGATAGTAAATGGAAATTGAGATGGCAAGATATTATGCATGAGTGAAATAAAGGTCGATAAAGGTCAATAAATACGATTCAAAGATGGGGTACATAAATTGCAAAATTTTGCCTTGATATTCAAGCATGTCTCAGTGAAATTTTCCTCCTATAAATTAAACTCATATCTTGCATCGAAGTCGTAACATTCTCCTACCCTAAAAAATATAGGGGTTTTCTTCCCAAGTTCGTCCTTTCTCATTTTAAAAAGAAGCAGCACATTTCTCCAACCATGCCAATGATGACAAGTGTAGGCTGTACCCAATTGAGATGCTTAGGTTTAGTCAATGACCCAATAAAGAATTCACATGGATTAATAGTACTAAGAAAACGAGTTTAGCTCGTTAATGCGAGAATATACTTAAAATTTAAAAAAAGAAATTAACGAGGAGGGTCATGAAAAGGCGAGCCCATGGGAATAAGCAGCTCTACCAAGAAGCACGCCAGGTGAGGGAGAGGATGTTCCTTTCAAAAGTCCTTAAATTTAATAAATTTTACCACCAATTTTTTTTTTAATAAATTTCGCAATTCCCCATCGCAGCCTGTGCAAAGGGAATGAATTGGAAAACCCGCCCTACCATCCCCCGCCACCCCCATGTGTTCCTAATTATTTTCTTTTAAACGACAAAAGATCTTTTCTTTTTCCGAACGAAAAACAATGATAGGAAAAGACAAAAATTGATCCAAATTCAATCATATCAGTCAATGCCATGTATACCCTTTTGTATATACAGCAAGATTCACCAGCTAATACCGTGTCTAATACACAGGTGATTAAGCAAACTAAAACCTAAGCCATGTCCGAAATGGAGAAAGCAAGAAAAGGTTGAAGGGACGTGCGTTACATTATAGACTGTCCAATGCGCACCCCCAGCCACAGAGCGTAGGCCACAAGGAATATTTTTGTACTATAGAAAGAGAGAGAGAGACAGAGAGAGGGAGGCATTGTTTGCTGTAGGGCAAGGATGGTGTCAGTGGTACTGGCAACGGTTGCACAGTAGAGATTCCCCAAGCCCCACAGGCAGTGATCATCGCCGTCCCTCCGGTCCCGAGTTTTGAATCTCGTACGGTGTCACGGTCCGAGATTAGAGACACGGTCGTGTTAAGACCGATCGTAACGAGGATGCGGGCGGGAGAGAGGCTTGACCGACAGACCGACCGACCCATCGGACTCGCGAGACTCTTTCATGGCTCTAGGGCTTTGGGTATGCGTTCGATGCTTCGCGTCCTTCCCCCATCGCTTTCTGTCTTTCCTGTTCTCCTGTTCTTTGGTTCTGGCCACCACAGCCCACGTGCCCTGCGCCTTTCTCCTTTGTCCGAACTCCGCCACCTGCAGTGCATTCTCATCTCCCTCCCTCCCGCCCGATCCTGGAAGGCAGTAAAATTCAGACGGACTTTCTATTTCCGCAGATATGGTCCAAACAATGAACCCATCGTCCGTTTCCCTCTCTTTCTCTTGTTCTTTTCGCGTTTGATGCTATGTTTGGACAAGTAGACAAACGCGGAAGAGTTTTAAGGATCGTGGGTTTAAACGGGTTCGAGACTTAAGGGTAAAACCGACTCGAATCGAACGCGAGTCGATACTCCAGCTAGACTCCACTTTGAAGTTAAAGATTCGATGCTCAGCTCGAGCTTGACTGGGTCGAGTTTTTGATTTTGGCTTGATTTGATCTGCAATGAGCTTCTGTGTGCAAACCCTAATTAAATTGCAACTCGAGCTCGAATTCTGAGTATACGCCGTAACTGAAACTCTATGTATAAAGACATGTATGCATACATATGTAAGTATATTATCAAACCGTGTGAAACTTGATTGCTTGATCAGGCTTATGAGCTACTCTAGTCAGGTATTTTAAAGCTCTACTTTAATTAGATTAAGTACTGGAGCTACTTAGAATCTCACACTCGAATCGAGCTAATATTGAGTAATCCACGAGTCAGATCTAACTAGCTCATGCGTAACATAATCGGCTTGCTTCTCTAACAAAAGCATTTTGATTTAAAGTTACTGTATCGAATATTGATGTTGGGTCCGACACCTAACTCAGGCTTTCATGTTACCCAGCTCCCACCACTCTTTCTTTTTCTAATCTCGTAAATTCCCATTTTTTACCATCGTACTTCAAAGTTCGAATCAATCATGCTGCATCGTGGATCATATCTACGAGTGCAATTTTGAAACGAATGCTAGGTATAAGTGTTACATCTGAGAGAAAAACTTAAATTTTGAAATATCGAATATATTTATAAGAAGAATACAAAATGATGGTGCCACGCTTTTTCAAGCACTGAAGTTTTCGAAATAACCCCATTAACTGTACAAGAAAGTTCCGGCATTCTCTTTGGTAATCGCGTCCGTTTCTCGAGCCAGATCTGCTTCTTTGCTTTACTTTACTTTTTACCATAATAATCGCCCCGTTCGTCTCAAGAGATTGTTAATCAATGTCTCGAGATAATCGACATATATGTTTTGTTTAGGGCAAGTAGATTTTTCAAGATTCCGGGTGCCAAAAATAAAATAAAATCGATGGATTGAAAATTTTATAAATTTTCCTTAATCGATTTCTTAACAAGGGCTTTCATTAACGAAATCGTTTACTAAATAATCATCCCCCAGAAAAAGAAAAAAAGAAAAAGGAGAGAGGTTAATCAAAAATTAGTCCGGCCGTGATCTCACGCGCCGTCGGTGCGTGTACAGTATATCCAAGGAATATCTGAAGAGCCCTGAAGAGCCCTGAAGAGCAGACACGCTGCCTCCCCAGCACTGGGCCCCGCTCCACCCCGATTCCCCACGCGCCGTGTCTCGGCCGTGGCGAACACGCCATCCTTCCTTTTTTTTTATTTTTTGGGTAAAACGAGAATCGTCACACCCCCCCCCCCCCCAGCACGCGGCCCGAAAATCCTTTTTCACATACTCATCTCAAATTACCAAGTAGCCCCAGGAAAGAAGAGGAAATTAACAAATGGCCCCAGAATTCCGGTTTTACTTCGCAATTTCCCGTCAAATCTCTCTCCTTCTCTCTCTAGCCCAATTCTTCCTCTTTCCAATATAATTCCACAAATCTTCCACCCCAACACACACGCACACTTTCTCTCTCCATCTCTCTCTCTCTCTCTCTCTCTCTAGAGCGTGCTTGGTGGGGGAAAATATAAATCCCCTGATTGTCAAGCTTCAGCGAATCTCTGCCCACCGCCCAATCTTCTGGATAGGAGGCAGCAGCAGCAGCAGCAGCGGCAGCGATCATGAGGGCTCCGAACATGGCCGCGATCACCGCGTCCCTCGAGAGGTCCCTGCAGAACTGCTCCCTCAGCCGCCACCGTCGCCGCGGCGGCGGCGGCGCCTCCTCCTCCTCCGGGGACGGCATCGGCCGCTCGTCCAGCTCTGACGATCTAGCCCAGTCGTCGGCCCACAATCCCGGCCACGACGACGCCGCCCTCGAGCTCAACT
Organism: Eucalyptus grandis x Eucalyptus urophylla; assembly: GCA_028830015.1. NCBI lineage: Eukaryota > Viridiplantae > Streptophyta > Magnoliopsida > Myrtales > Myrtaceae > Eucalyptus > Eucalyptus grandis x Eucalyptus urophylla. Next base: position 57,769,087 of record CM054200.1, on the reverse strand, counting down.
CCCACATTTCCCTCCCTTACCATTGGGAGCAATGCCTCGATCTAACGGTACGTTCCCCCCCCCACACCAAAGATTTGATTTTTCTCATCTCCTTTTCTCTCTCCAGTTCATTAATTGCTTCTAGGGTTTCGCCTTCTTGCTCTCTCTCTCTCTCTCTCTCTCTATTTTTTTTTTTTGGGGTTTTTGGAGTTTCGCCTGATCTGGGCATCAATAAAGGAGCGAACTTTTGGTTTTTATCAGTCGTCTTTGTTTTAGTCCCTTTCCTCTTACAGCTTTTAATAAATGCGGAAGCCGATGTTTCAGATCTCGCGCTTCCCTCGTTTGTGTCTTTGGCTTCTGTTGTTGTTTCGCGGTGTGTGTGTCCTGCATGCATTTATTGCGCTCGTTGATTCGCTTTCTGCACCACGTATGAGGGCTCCCCAGAGATCAGAACAGAACTAGGGTTCAGGAATAGGACATGGAACCCTAGAATTGGTCGACCTGAAGCTCGCCTTTTCCCCTTGTTTTCGCTGAATCTGACCCCCTTTTTCCCTTCCCCAAAGGCCCGCTGCAAAGAGGAAAAAACCGTAGCTTTGACCGTCTACGGATAGCCATTTGATTAGCGGACTGATGCCCAGGGAAGAAAAAGGTTTAACTTTGAGACTTCCTGAGATCACAGTATGAAGAAAGGTATACAATTCGTCTCATCAGCCATGGCGCTTGTCGAGTTTTTTGGGAAGAAAAGAAAATTTTATCTGGGTCTAGCTCAAAAAAATATTGTCTTTCGTGATTACTTCTTATAATTGCGGCTTTAATCATCTCCCTTGATTTCCAAATGATACTCCGAGAATGTATTGACTTGCCCTACGGTCACGCGCTACTTCTCTTGTATTGTGAAAGAAACCTTTTACTGGGTCTGGATCTAAGTATTGTTTCTTCACGTCTAGTCTGAATGATATGTGCAGATACATATCTTCAGACTGGGGCATTTCATCATCAAACTATGATTCATGTGCTTGACCCTGTTATGCTTTTCTCTAGTAGAAGGAACAGCCTTCTGGGTCTGTATCAAAATAATGTTTTGCTGAGTTTTACAGTTAATTGACATTGATTTTTCCCGAACGAAATGTGCGAACTATTTATGTTTTCCAGACGGGAGAGATATACTACATCAACTGGAGAAACGGGACAAAAGCGAAAGAAGACCCAAGGCTAAAGCGGGACGTCGATGAAGACGAAAACGACGGAGGCTTCTATTCGACAGATGAGAGCTCCTACGACAGCGAGGAATCGTCGTCAGAGTCGTCGCCTTCTACATCGAGGACAGCGGTGACAAGGGATCAGCATCCGCGGGGCGAGAAGGACCACGTCCTGGTCGTCGCGGGCTGCAAGATCTGCCTAATGTACTTCATGCTGCCGAAGCAAGTGGAGGATTGCCCCAAATGTGGCGGCCAGCTTCTTCACTTCGATCGGTCCGACAATGTCTCGGGCTCTCCTTGATTTGTCCTCATCTCGGTCATCTGTTTCTTTTCGCTCTTCGGCGATCCTTCTTTTATCTTGCTCCTTTTGTTTCTACTTTCTTCCTTTCTCTTGATTCCCCTTTTGTTCCATCCGTCACAAACCCTCTGGCCTGAAAGAGGTTTTGGTGCGGATTGATGAAAAGGGAGACGAGTGTCGCAAGTTTTATTACTCCCCTATTCCTTGCAGTCACGTTGCCTTCTTGTCATCCTCAGTTCATCTTCTTTCTTGCTTTTCTTGTTTATTTTACTCTTGTCTAAGTGTGGAGTTTATCTCGGGAGGCCCATTCGAGTTGCAGAGAGAGAGAGAGAGAGAGAGAGAGAGAGAGTTTTTCTGGTAAGAAGAGCCAGCCAAGAAGAGGGTCAAAGTGGGAGAAAGAGGAGATGGGAATAACTTATTATTCGTAATGATTGCGACGCGTTGCTGGTACTGATGCTCCTCATTTTCCTCGGTTTCTCAAATTTGTGTCCCTCATTTTCTTTATTCTCTTTCATCGTTTGTACTTTGGACACAGTTCATTTTTCATTTTTTTTTCTTCTCTTGCAATGCTTGTTTTTTCATAGTTCTTTTTTTTTGGGGGGTGACACTTGAGGAGTTGCAGCCGAATCGAAACCCGGGTCGTCGCATTTGCAGACATCCTCTCGATCGGTGAGCCTTTGTGAATGGCAGACGAGCAAGAATCTGAAGCTATATGCGATTCTTAATCTTCAATGGTGTTTTTCCTTTGTCTCTTCGATCGAGCTGGAGGTAGGAAAATGAAGAATCTCTCTCTCTCTCTCTCTCTCTCTCTCTCTCTCTGTGACCAAGTCCTTTTGCGAAGAGAAGAGCTACATTGTATCTATCCCCTTGGCCAGCATTTGATTCCAAGCTTCACGTGCCATTTTCTGTGTCCTGACTGGTCGAACAGCTCAAAGATGAATAAGTCTCCGATGTTTTTTTCTATTCAATGGCTGTTGAGCTTTGCTATAGACTTTTGAAATTAGAACAATATAAATAATACCTAGTTTTCGTTAGGAGTTCATTTTAGTGGGTGTAGCCGGATAGGCGTTTGGCAATTAATTTGATTTCTCGCGTGATTTAAGTACATGCAATCACATGTTTGCAAGAGATTCTAGATTGTGGCGAAATTATTAGGTTGCTCATTTGCCCAACTAATCACCAAGCACGAAATATCGTAGATTTATACTTTCAAGAAAAACAATGAAAATTGTGATTGTTGGTACTTTTCGTTTATTTATTTACATACTGTCGAAACATGTAAAAGTCTCCCCGGAAACAACCATGACAACCCATCTTAGGTCTACACAATAGGCTTTCTAATTATCGAAAAATGGTTCTTTACTAAGACAAGGACCAAGAAAGCTGCAATGATGAGTTTTAAAGACCTAACAAGGTAACATGCTCGTGTTGATTTTCATCTTGGTAGGTGAACCTATTGGACTTTATTCATTTCAGAATCCTGATGGAACATGCATTAGAGGATACGCAAAATCAACGTTTGATTGTTCAAATGAGTGCGTTTGGCGACTTGCTTAAATAGTAACTGATTTTGTTTTTTTTATTCTTGGAAGTAGATTTGGAACAGAAATCCGTTTAGTAAATCTTTCGTTCCTAGGAACAAATTTGTTTTGAGAATAGATTTAGAATAAAATCAAAGAGTAAAAAAAAAATTGCTTTTTTGTTCCTGAGAATAATTTCAGAATTAAGCCAATTCGAATTTCTTTTTTTCTTCTTCTTCCTTGTCTCTTCTTCTTCCACCATCGCCATCGGTGTCCATTGTCGCCAGTTGCCAACGACCAGTTGGGGGAGGTCTGGCAAACTCGCTGGAGGCTCGCCCAATCATCAGAAAGGCTTAGCCTTGTCGATGGCTAGGTGAGCCTCGCCTGGACCTCCACCAACACCGGCAAGCCTCGCCTGGTCAAGTGAGGCTTAGCCAATGAGGTGTGGTCTCGTTGGCCCTTGTCTGGCCAGTCGTCGAGCTTGAAAAAGAAGAGAAAGAAAAGAAAAAAGAATAAACGAATAAAATCATTAAAAAATTAAAAGAAAAAGGTTTGGATTAGAAATTTTAAGAACAGTGCCAAGCGTAATTCTATTCCAAGAATAGAAATTTTAGGCAGTTAGACTTTAAAATGTTTAGAAATTGTTTTTGGGAACATAATAAAAAAGCATTTTTTATCAGAAATTATTATCGGGAATAGAATGATTACCAAACGCACTTTAAGCTTTATCTCTTCGCTCGTGGATGATACAAACATAACAAATACATACCCCTTAATCTTACCAAGTTTCTTGTAAAATGGATTAGGGATGACGATAATGATATAAAGAAAGAGTAACAATGCAAATTTTTTTTTTGGGAAAACAATAGTAATGATTTCTAAATCTTAGTTAATTTGCGATGTCATTTTTGAACTTTTAATTTGTTTATTGCAATCTTAAATTGTTTCTAAATGTAAATTCTTTTTGTTCGATCAAACAAAGGCAAAAGTTATCACAAGTCCCTAAAGTTGGTAATTTTACTCTTTAAATTAACCTGTGTAGATTCCTTTTTTGTTTTTTTTTTTTTGGGGGGGGGGGTGGTTGGTGATAAATGCTTCATTTTTCCACAAAGGAATTTGTGTGAAAGCGATGAACTCCATGTCAACATGGAAAAGGAATTGGAGGCGATGACGACAACGGCAATTGAGAAAGAGAGAGAGAGAGAGAGAGAGAGAGAGAGAGAGAGAGAGATTCATTCAATGTATGTGACCATATTCGGTACATGGTACAACATCCTTTTGATGCAATTAGGGCACATATCTTCTACTCGTACAGTGTTCTCCTTGGTGCTTCAATAATTCTCAGCCGTCGGCTCAAGGAAATGAGGCTTTTACCAACTGTTAAAATGTAAAATGTCTTGAGGTATCAACAGAAGCACCATCCGAGAAACAAAGGATCTTTATCCGTGCAACCGAACAACGATATGGCATTAACACGGTGTCGGGAGGATTCGTAGGCCGGACCATACACATTATCGATTGTTCAGCCACAACAAAATAAATCAAAGTCGAACTCACGATGGAAAGCCAAAACCAAAACCACGTCAACGCATAAAAAGTCAACTCGTAGCGGGTATTGACACCAATAATGTCCATCGCACCGCACAAAATCAGCCAATGAGATAACCTCGTAACAACTGTATGCTCCCATACCATCGGCCTGCAAACCATGATTGATGATCATCTGTCAAAGAATTTGAAAATCGAGAGAGAGAGAGAGAGAGAGAGAGAGAGAGAGAGAGAGAGAGAGAGAGATTTCCACTTCTTGTCCAACGCATCACGTCTTTTATATGCACATGTTGCAAACTAATAAAGGGCTCTTACTAGATTTAATTTATGCTTTGTCATTTAATGAAAAGTCGCCAGCATCATTGATTTCTTTTATGGAACCGACAACTTTCGTTCGCAAGCCACTTCTTCCCAATCGAGCCGTGTGGCATAAGAACGCCATTATGTACGATTCTCCACCTTATAAGGAGGTAATCACGCTAAACTGGGTGATGTCAATCAAGTTTACGCCAATCATAGAGTTCCAAGGCATATGCAATAAATGCTTCTAACATTGTGCAACACTTTTGGCTCATCGTTTCGCAGCTCATGCACCTTGGCCAACGCCAGCTATGTTTTTTGACCCAATGATTGAATTACAAATGGAGCAAAATTGCTACCTAGAATTCTTAGCACCAATCGTTCTAACGCCAGTCTCATGAATCAATTGTATCCATCCGCTCTATATTACTCATTCTTCACTTTATAACCTCAAGCTCCACTCATGAGGGTACACGAATACGGGAGGATCACAAATTGTGACATTCTCCCCCTCTCAATTCCGCAATGTCTTCGTTATGGGCTGCTCTGTTGCTTTCTTGGGTCGCTTCTGACCATCAATGCCACTTTTTCAGGACTTAAATGAGTGGTGGAAGCTCGCCCAACAAAACAAGCCACTCCATTGGTATCTTTTTTTTTTTTTGTAGCAATTCGGGTACCTTCATTCACTTGTGCGTTCCTTGACAAGTGTAGGGTCTAGGGCCAACTGCACCATTTGGCAGCACCATATCTCACCTACTACGTTTTTCTTGATCTTAGCAAACCAATAGCAATTTCTCACCTTGTTGACAACTTTGTAGCAGGACCATCTTGAGATTTGCCTATTGTGCCCCCATTGTCCTCCTAGAATTTGGTTGAGAGCCGCACATTATTCGAGTACATTTTGCCTCGGCGATTCATTTTTCGCCTTGACTAGATAGAACATAGATTTTCTCCGACTTAAACTCACCTACTAGAGGGATCTTACTCTGACATCATTTGTTATGGGTTGGGAGTTCCTTGGTTGTGGAATAGCTTGTGTGACACTTGGTGAGATAATAGCAACAGGCCAGCCTTTCTACTATAGTTGTTCCAGAGAATAATGCTACGGATAATATCTTCATAATTGACCATACCACACTTGGCTTTGCTTAGACGTCGAGTCCATCGAACGAGAGAGGAGATCACTTGAGGCACAACAACTACTTTCAGGTTGCCATGGCCTCATCAAAAGAGTGACATAAGCTCCCGAACAATTTGTGTATAGGAGGCAACTTCACCTTCATAGCTCCATAGAGATAAAATCTTTTTATCCTAGAACTCCTAATACCAACAGTTCAGACGCCACTTCCACGGACTAGCTGTACCCATCTCCTCTACGCCACTTATTTTTTACTTGATAACCTCAAGCTTCACTTCACAAGAGTGTGCAAGTAGGGGAGGATCATGGATCGTGACATATGCATGAGTGATTAGTTATCTAGTACAGAAGCACACATGTTTCCAATCAACACTACTTGTACAATAAAAATTTTCCACCATTTTTTTCTTGATATGTATGTCACTTTTCTTTGAAAAATTAGTCGATAGTTATGAACATATTATATAAATGTCAATTTCGTCTTAAACTTTTCAATTTTGCCAATTCAATCCTAAATGTTTGCCCAAAATTCTAATATAGTCATTCCTATTAATTTTCACCAAAATTTACTTTGTATGACTGGACAACTACATTTGCAAAATTGAAAAAATTATGATTAAATTGATATTTGTATTATAGGTTTATGATTAATCAGGTAATTGCCCCCACTTTCTTTTTCCTTTTTTAGTTTGGTTTCCTTATTTTTAAGGCAAGAAATTCCTAATGGCCATTCGCTGATTATGAGTGAGTATGGTTCGGTTCGGCCTTATTTTAAAGGCAATAAATTCAATTGAATGAACAAAATACGTTTGAGGAAATCTGGTAGGCAAATTCGAAGGAGCGAAATATCAAATAATGACCAGATTTGGCTTGACAAAGACCGGACGCACACCAATGGCATGGAGGTAATTTTCTCCGAGCTTCGAGGGCACTTCCGGGTCGTGGGTAACTCGGACTTGTAAACGGTTCCTTTGCCCCAAGATGGAACTATCCGACGATTCGATGCATGCATGGTGCTCCTCTTCCGCCTTATCAGAGCAAAAAGATGGTCACAGAGAGAGAGAGAGAGAGAGAGATGTTGCAGTTGCTTGCTCTGTCTGAGGAAAAAGCGGGCCTCTGTTCTTAAAGATTCTATTTGTCAGACACCCACAGCGAGAGAGAGAGAGAGAGAGAGAGAGAGAGAGATGAACAGCTACGAGCTACAAAATGCAAACTAAAAGATGAGAATAGGGTGTCGAAAGGAACGTGACATGGAGAAGCCCTTCTTCCTCCTCTCCTCCTCCCTCCTCCCTCCTCACCCAGCAACTCCTTTCCCCTTTTTTACTGTCTTTTGTCTTCGTTTCAAAAGAGAGCCAACCTTTTTTCCAATGGTTGGTTGGCACAAAGGAGGGAATCTATGCAGTCCGCCTGCTTCCGAAAGGGACTGATGGAAAGTGTGCTGCAGATTGGGACTACATTGTCAGTTTCCCCCCTCCCTTTTCTCCTCTCTCTCTCTCTCTCTCTCTCTCTCTGGGGCGTAATTCCATATTTATGTAAAAATGTGTAAGCTGTTTCCGTGGCTCTACATGATAACTCCAATCATTTCTCTTTTCCAAAATAGAAGATGAGAAAAGAAAGAAAAGGGGTTATCTGTTTCTTGATAATTAATTCAGTGCAAGTCACATCCCCCCTTTGTTAATTGATTTGAATTATCACAAGTGAGTTTCCCCTCTGAAAATATTCTCCCCTAGCGTTCCTGTTTTCCTAGACCTCGTCTTTTCTCTGTCTTTCTTTCAAATCAGTTTGGTCAATGACAAAAACCGCGACTGATGAGATGCTCCACTTTGCTTTCCTAAACTCTTTTTCTTTTTCGGTCGTGTATTGTTCATGGAGGGACGTTCCTGATGGAGAGGAATCTCTGCGCGCCGTGTCGGTTCCTTCGTCTTTATTCCCTTGTCTTTCCTTCCCAATTTGCATCTTTGTCTTCGGCATCTTAAAACTCGCAACGCATCGGCAGTGCGCTTTTTTTCTCACTGTGTTCTTGAGTTAATATGGTGAAACCAGTGACAGGGTCATCAGGCTTTCTTTTTCTCTGGGGATTTAACGGGTTTCAAAAGGTGGGGCTTTTTTCAGGGGCAGTCTCTAGCAGGCCTGTTTTTAATCTTCTTATGCTGGGCGAGATTATACTTAATGACCTCTGAAAATGCAAGCATTAGAGATTTATTTAACAGCACTCGTTCTGAGACTCTGTCAGACAAAGTTAAGTGCTCTGTTCTTGCGTGCTGTCTGCGAGGTGAATCGGTTTGTTTAAGAACATTCCTGCCAAGTCTCTAAGTCCTAAACATTCGCTGTCCGGCGACTCTCATCTTTTTCCAGCTGACATGTCCCTGAGACATTAGAGAAGATCAGGTTCAAGCTCAAGTCTCAACAGTTATTCACATTTTATCCCGGCCCCGAGCTTCGGTTCGAATGCACCGGGCACAGCCATCCAAGTTCAGGCACGACAGTATTATGGAATCTCATCGTATTCGACATGGGATTGATGGTTTAAATGGGTTTTGGTACATAAACCCTGCGGTGCAGTCTAGTAAATTTTTGCCTTCTGTCTCTTTTGCAGACAGACAGAAGATTGTTGCCGCATTGGGCTTTCCCATTGATCGTGCATTCTATCAAGGGCCGGCCCAGTGAAGAACGGAAACTAGGAGGAGACCTTGGGCTGAGCTTCGGCCTTTCACCCACCTAAGTTTGAGTTACGCGGGCTTGTGCAAAATGCATAACCAGCCATGAACTCCCAAAGCAGAAAACGTTCGTTTACTTTGCCTAGAGACAAAGAACATGAATTTCTCGGACAGAAGTAGTAAATCTGGTCCTTCGCGATCGCCGATCACAGAGAAAGTAGGCATTATAACTTCACGTCTGCGGAACTCTTGGTTCATCGCATGAGTTATCCTTGTCCGAATTTCTACCCACGGTCCCTGTTGGGTTTGGATTGCATTCAACAGCATGACTTGCATATGGTTTTGAAAAAGTGCGTCGTTTATTAGAATTATCCAACCGCAAGCAAGTTTTATAGCCATAGACAAAAATGCATAGGTCTAATCCACTGTTATTACGAACAAGATTTACAACCAACATGAATGTGCATCTGTAACATAAGACTAAAGTGATGGGAAAAAAAGAGTAGCAACAAACAATGAAGCAATATCACACCCTCAAGACTGCTGTACACAACGTCAAAATTCGCTGCTCACAAGAACTGGAAAAGACGCAACAAACTGATGCCGAGCTCAAAATCATGCCATATTCAACTAGTGTGCGACTGGGGGGACCGATCTGAACTCCGAGAGGCTATTCAGCAGGTGGTGCGACGCCTTGTCGAAATTAACAAATCCCATGAACCAGAAGTCGTGACCATCGGTCGTGACGATCTGAATGTACTTCTCGGGGGGGTTCTCCTTCATGACGACAGGATTGACTGTCCCGATGTTCGCCAAAGGAATCATAACCTGTTTGAAACACAAGCAATTAAATAGTCAGTGATGAAGATTCAGTTTTATCAAAATCTGTTACAGCAAACGAATTTATCTTGAATGTTTGATGATTTTGATCTTGTAGATATCAAACCATTGTTACCTTGTAGTAGCTCCAAGCCTCCTGACCCGACGGTGCAGTGAACGTCAGGGGACGGTCGCTGCAGAACGCCACGCGAACGGTGGACAGGTACAGCGTTCCCGCGACGGGGCCTGTCGATGTTGAGAGGTAACAAGCGAAGGTCTTCTTCAGCTTCTCATTCGGATCGGTTGTGAAGATCTGCTTGAAAAGCGACTCAAATCCTCCTTCCGATATGGCTTTCGCCGTCAGGTTCACCTTGCCCCACGCGGCTCCGGACACCGATTGCCCCGTTTTCACTGCAGATTTGTGCGCACAGCAATCGTCAATATCAATGAAGCAAAAGAACATTTTGAACTTAGTTTATCACTTCCTGACTCGATCTTAGTTTATGCACAAAATTCTCGTGCAAGAATCAACATACGATTGTGCGAGAAGTGGCAGACTCGTGTCTCTTCCGGAATTTCAATCGCACAACAGCATCTTAAACTTCAACTAGGTCATAATTCAGCTCAGTTCTAGTATCTTGGCATGATTAGATTCTAAATTCAAAGCTTGCCCATCAGTACGTAATATTGTAGGAAAAGTTTTGTGCCACGGCATGAATTTGGGTACTTACAATTGTGCCAGATGTTGCGGGCAATGGTCTCGGCCCTCTTGCTCCAGGTATTGAACATGTGGATCACGGACTCGAGCGGGCTGCTGCTCGGACGATCGATGGGCTCGTACTGGATGTAGGGCTGATGGCTGATCTGCTGGTGGTCGGCGGCGTTCCACGACGCGGCCTTCTGGTTGTCCGGATGGACGGTGGGGACGGCGGGCTTGCCCATGACGTGGGTGCCCCATTTCTTGGCCTCCTCTTCGCTCGGCGGCTGAGACTGAGAGGCGGAGGAGGACGGCGCCGGCTCGGCCGGAGCGAACGGAGAAGAGGGTAGGGGCGGTTCCGGCACGGCCGCCTTGGGAGACGATGGTTTCTCAGGAGTGCCTGCCATGGCTGATGATCGCAACGAGGAGAAGCGGAAGCGATTCGGCTAAACTTCAGGATCCGGACACAAAAGATGGTATGTTTTGTCTGAACAATAGACAGGAAGCGATTTTATAGAGGATTTCAATGGGGACTCTCGTGATGCAATCTGCAGCTCTTTTTCTTCTCATGCGGTTCTGTCGATTCCTTTGCAATTAAGAAAGGGCATCGGCAACTATAGAATAATGATCAAGATGTTGAGATCAAGCTTGGCATACTACTGTTTCGATCTTCGAGAAGGTGGCAGGGGCATTTGAGTAAACGGATTGGCAAAAGACAAGAAGAAGCGTCTCGCCTGCGTGGCCCGTTGACCAGCGGTTGCTTTGTCCTTAGCAAGAAAAAAAAAATAGTATAGAAAGAAGCTTCCAGGTGCGCCGCGGAATCGAAGGTCGGTGACGAATCCTGTATTAAAAGCCAGCTCACAAGGGTTCTCGCCACGTGGCCGGTGAGATTAATGTGGTCGACCCACGTGTCACGAGCTACGATATAGAAATAATTATAAAGAAAGCGACACAAGCTGAGAATATGATGGAGCTATCTATTAAGTTTTCCAAACGATAATATGGTTGCACAAGTTGCTGTACAAAGTTGGGCCAGCCCAGGCCCGGCCCGGATCACAAGGACGCAAAGGTTTTTGAGTGTGGATGACGATATTATAATTGGACAGCCCGGCCCAAATATTTGCATGTGAAGTTTTTTACAATGAGCCGGCTTGGCCCAAATATTTTTAGACTTTACTTGGGCCGGCCCAGACTCACCCTCGATTGCCTCTATTGTAAGTCGAGTTAGGAGTGAATTAGGATTGAGGCACGCGCTATGCACGTGTTCATACTTGGGCGGTTGCACATCGGAAAAATGTGAAACATTGTACCTTTTCATACTTTCCCCTCTCGAGTAAACACCTTAACCGGTAAAAAGAAGCCATTAAAAGCATGTTTGGAATGAGTATACTCGACATCTAGAGCGAGTCTATAACGGCTTTTCATTGTTGGATTGAAATGTGAAAACAAATCACATCCATTGAGGTCGACATCGGTTGGACAATTGGGATCTGTTGCATTTCAATCCAATGGTGAAATATTATAATTTATATGTTCACTGAGTCTCTGGAGGACTGTAGAGTGATCCCTCCACATCCACATGCTCGCTTTGGGAGAAAGAAAAAATCACACAAGTATTATCCGTCTTCTACTTAGTGATCTAAATCTTCTAGTTACTGGTTATAACCCAAATCTCTTTGCACGGGAAATAATATAATCTTTTGGCTCTTTAGGCTATGATCTACATACTTTATGTTTTCAAAATAAGTACATTGGTGATGCGCATTACTCCTCTTTCATTGTGGCACCTGATTTTGTGTTCATTTAATCATGATCGGGATTTTTTTTTAATTTAATTTTATGTAATATGCCACAAGTGCACAATTATATTTATTGTTCACTAAAGAGGCGAACAAAATCAATCGCATAATGTGTGCATGGGGGCTAGTTTCTATCATATAAAAAAGAAGTAATTTAGAAAATCTAAAAGGGAAGTGTAGGTCACTTTTAGCATAATAATATAGATGGATAGATAGTATGATACTATCTCTCTTAGTCGTTAAAAATTACGTTCGATGGTTTTTAGGAGAAATTCAATGCTAGAAATATTATGTTAATAAATAAAAGAATGATAATCTCTTAAGGAAGAATTTTTTTTTTTTGGTCGGTCTTAAGGAAGAATTGAATGACCAACAATTTTGTTGTCACCAAGCTCTTAGAGTGACTTACGTAAATATAGAGACAAAAGCAAGACTTTCCTGCAATGCGACGAGAAAGTGCAAAAAATGCTTGCATCTTGAAATACCTCTTATACATCAATCGCATCAACTATAGACTAAGTCCATTTAATGCAATTTTAAAACTTATTAAATTATTTCACCTAACCGACCAATATATATATTCAACCTTGCTCGTCCATCATTGGTTTTTATGCTTTTATATATACGTACGTAGTCCCATTCCATTTATTAGTTTAGGAATTCCCGACTTTATGCGTGTGTCAATTAGCTAGCAAATTGGGTTATCCAACCCAATAATGCAAGTGATGATTAAGTTTTATTAGAAGAATAAAGATATAATTTCAGGTTCTGCCCATTTTTTAATTAAATATATAAAAAAACATGTCGTAACCATAAAATATCACGTGGTATGGAAATCAGATTTTACCTAGTTTATTCCAAGTGTCGTTCCCGATTCAGCTTGCACATGACATGAGAGGGTGTTAAAAAACCTTGCAATGCTTGCCCTTGGTTTATATGCTCTTCTTTTCACCTATTAATCTAAACTTTTGGGTTTGATTATTCCTAATAAAACTAGCGAATCAATCAGGACGGATGAAGAGCCTGCCGGGGGTAGCTGGGTTGAATGTTTGGTGCACTTCAACCGAAGAGTCATCGTCGAGACGTGGGCATTGCAGTGTCTTTGTACCACTCAGAAGGAAAGGCAGGGCCAGGGTCAAGCCACGAACTTTCCTGCAGCCTTCCTACCGATATGTACGTCGCGACAGTCCCAGTAATTTTGTTACTTACGCGGTGAATCGATTGTTTGCTTCTGTCTTTCCAGGATTTATCTCGTTTCTTACCTGCGTTTATAAAAGCAAAACCTTTTGTCACTCGATTGCTCACTCGGCTCGCTCCATCCTCGCTAGCCTCATCGTCCCCTGGAGCTCCTCGGCCCATGAGTTACCAGCCGGTTCCTCCCGATCCGTACGGCCCTCCGCCGCCGCCTCCTCCGCCGGGTACGCCACTTGTCGTGTTTTATGTTAGAGAGTAGTGCTATGTTTGCTAGCAATTTTCTGAGTTCAAGTTTAGGAAATACAAGTGTGGCTGTGTATGTGAGTTAGAGTAGCAGGGGCTTCACACGATTGCCTAAGATTTTGGCTTCTGATCGTTGAAATTCAGGTCCCGAAGGGCCCTATCCACCGCCGCCTGGGTATCCACCTCTGCCACCGCCACCTGGATACCCGCCTCCGCCGCCTCCTCCCGGCGGATACCAAGGATACTTTGATCCGCCGCCTCCTCCACCTCCGCTGCCCCCGGGGCATCCACTGGAGGATGAGCGAGATGATTTCTACTGCGGTTGTACTAATCTCATTAAAGGATGGTATGCATAACTCTGTCATCTAAAGAAAAGGGATTGCTATGAATAAATTTATCCAATCAATTGTGTTTCCTTCCGAGGTTCAATGCAGCATGTCAGTATTGCGATTTCTTAGTGTTATTGGCCTGATCTACTCAGAGTAGTCTAGACAATAGTCACTCCTCTGCATCTGTTTTTCCACTTACTGACGACGGTATCTGTATTTCTGCAAATGGTGGGTACAAGGGAGAACTTACATGAAATAGCTGCTTTATTTCGCTTCGCTGTATCCAAATTATTCAGGATTAGCACATAAATGTTGAACCAAACTACTTGTCGGTTCAGTCTGAGAGCCATGGTTTTCGAAAAGGCCACCTTAAACTGAATCAAATCATGGAAAATCGTACGTAACTTGGTTCGACCTCTGTAGTCATTTGTTGGCTCGCTGTCAAGATTCAACTAAGAGACTCAATACGTCTCGATGTACTTAGGAGTCTTGTTTGCTTCTTATTGTCATCCTACTTATGGAAAATGGAATTTATTTTCCTAACCATCTCTTCCGCATCCAGGAGCGTCTGATTTCTCATATGGGTGCTTTGCATTTGCAGTTTGGCTGCACTCTGCTGCTGCTGCGTGCTGGAGCAGTGCTGTTTCTAGGCGAATTTTGCGTCTTTCCCAGTTGAGACTGCCTCCTTTAGACTAATTCCCTTCAAATCGAGACGAACTGTTAAGACTTCTTGGGCTATTGGCTAGTGTATTTTCATCTGCTGTTCAGCAGCACTACCATCTGGAAAAAGAAAATGTCCTGTGCTTGTTTCTGATAATGCATCCTTCCGTATTCATCTGAACTGTCTTCTTTTCTGCAGAAGAAAACAGAACCTGCATTTTAACCACAGATATTGCAATGTACGAGATGTTTAGTTTCATTTGGATCCTCTGTATTGTGGAATGAGACCATTATGAATCTAAGATCAGATACTCTTAACTGTTAGATTTTTATTTGTTTGAAGAAGGGCATATTACTTTTCTCAGCATTGCCGCGTATCCTACTTCTAGATAACATCGGACGATGACTTCGGAATATATATATATATTTGGTCGGTAACTTTGGAATATTCAATGGCAAGACATATATGACAAAAGCTTAGCCGACAACTAAATAGCACCAACGCCTATTCACAAATTTTCGCACTAACAGAGCAAGAAAAATAAAGAAGATAGTATAACGGTGAAACACTAGCCACAAATCCCTTTAATTTTGCTAATTGAATTCTATTTTCACATTTTGTCAATTGAGTTCATTCAACTAATTTTTAATTGAAAATTGCTTACATGGACAATTTGTAAAAATATTTTAATATATTTTAATTCCATTTTTTCTTCCCTTCTTCCTAATCTAGCTAGTCTTCGGGCCTCCCTGACTGGGTAGAGGTGTTGAGTTTGACCTTGCTAGACCTTACCTCTTGCTGGTCGCCAAGGCTTGGTGATCAGCTAGAGAAGGAAGAAGGGAAGGGAAAAAGAAAAGAAAAAAATAAGGATAAAAAAGAAAAATTATTAAAGTATTATTAAAAATTATCCACATAAATAATTTTCAGTCAAAATTTGCAGGATAAATTTAATTAGCAAAACATGAAAATATTTAGGGCTTAATTGAACAAATTAAAAGAATTAATGATTGAATTGGTAAAAGTATAATGTATTTAGGATTTTTTGGATAATTTTCTTCAATTTGAGGAAATGGATAGGCTTCTTGAATCGGTTTCAAATTTTTTACTCTATGTTTCTTATATTTTTTTTCTCTTAACATCTATATTTCCTTATTGCAAGCTCAAATTTAGAGACAAAATTAGAAGATGACCCACATAATCAATTTTCTTGAATATGAAGAAAGAAAAGATAAATTAGACATTGAAATATGAATAATTACAAGTAGAAAAATTGTGTCACTTAATAAAAGGAAATCGTTAATATCATTATAAAGATCTATTAAATTTAAAAAAAACATTTGAAACATTGCTTGGTAACTAATAATGAAATCATTGTGCAATGAATTCCTTTCACTCAAATCAAATTGCTTTAGGAGGGCTCTCTGGCGACAAAAATCAACACTAGTGATATTGATTATACATAAAACAAAGAAGTAGAAATTAATGAGCCTTTCTCCATAATTATGACTTATTCGATTACGAAATCCTACATTGATCGAAAGTTCAAAGCATCCAGGATAATTACATTCTTGTTATTTCAATATTATCACTTTAATTTCTTTCTTCGAATAAGACAAGAAAATCATTTTCCTTTTTATTTTTTATATGAAAAATGCATTTTCGTATAATAAAAATAAGAACCTGATAAGTGAATCTCCTATTTTGAAGATGGAAAATGTGTGGCTAAGATTGGACGGTTATGCAAATTTTTTTTTTTAAATATGGATATTATTTTCTAGTTAATGAAAAATGTTATGTGGATATTGCTCATAAATAGAAAAAAACTTAACAACTCTAAACATGGAATACTTAATTAATTAAAACAAGTCATGACACATCGTAAAAGGCGTCGGTTATGACCATTCTCTCGAAGGAAAGATCAAAAGCCCATCTTTGAATTCAATCCAAAAAAGATTCCGAATCTCTCCCTCTTAAAGTCGGTCCAAGTCCTTGGTCTCCAAGGTCCTTGGTCTCCAAGGAATCACTCCCTATAAATATAACTCTCCTCTTAAAGTCGGTCCAAGTCCTTGGTCTCCAAGGAACCACTCTATAAATATAACTCTCCAAAACCAAAATTTTTCAATCCAATCACCATCAATGGCTCCTTCTCCTCCCCCTTGTTTCACATCATCTCTCCACACCCTCCTCGGCCCGCCCGAATGCCACAACCTGCCGCCTCCCCAAGTCCGGCCAGCCCCCGCCCCCGCCCCCGCCCCCGCCCCCGCCGACCCCTTCATTGACCTGATGGTTGCCAACTTCAACGGAGACGGCGACTTGCCTCGGAAGGGCTACACAGAAAACAACTCGGCCACGTTCCTGTCGACGGGCAACCCGTGCCTAGACTTCTTCTTCCACGTGGTCCCTGACACCCCGCCCGAGTCCCTGACCGAGAGGCTCGAGTCAGCCTGGGACCATGACCCGCTCACCGCCCTCAAGCTCGTGTGCAACCTCCGGGGCGTGCGCGGGACCGGGAAGTCGGACAAGGAAGGGTTCCACGCTGCGGCAAGGTGGCTATTCAAGAACCACCCCTGGACCCTGGCCTGCAACGTTGGGGCCTTCGCAGAGTTCGGGTACTTCAAGGACTTGCCCGAGATCCTCTACCGCCTCCTCGAGGGCCCCGACATCAGGGCGAAGCAGAAGAGCGAGTGGCAAGAGCGGAAAGGCACCAAAAGTAGGCGGCAATTGGAATTAGTTCCGGGGTTCAGCTGCCGCGATAAATCAAGAAGAAAGAAGGGGAGAAATAGCTCGAGAACGGCCACAGCTTCAGTGCCCAAGGAAGTGAGGGTCGCATACGCGGCGGCACGTGACCGGGAGCAGAAGCAGAAGGCGAGTGAGCTGAGGAACAAGAAGAGGATCGCCATGGCCAGGAAGCTCATGGAGCGGTATAAGCGCGATGGGGACTTCCGGTTCCTCCACGATAAGGTGTCTTGGCACTTCGCTCATTGCCTGGTGGCCGACCTGGAGTTCCTGAAATCTGGGGAGATCAATAAGATTAGCCTCGCCGCCAAGTGGTGCCCATCGCTGGACTCGTCCTTTGACCTCGTGACTCTGCTCTGTGAGAGCATTGCGAAGCGGGTCTTCCCACGGGAGCGGTTTCCCGAGTACGAGGGCCTAGAGGAGGCGCACTACGCATACAGGGTGCGGGATCGGCTCAGGAAGGACGCCCTTGTGCCACTCCGGCGGGTCCTGGAGCTGCCGGAAGTGTACATGAGCGCGGGGCGGTGGGGCGACGTCCGGTACAACCGGGTCGCCTCTGTGGCCATGAAACTCCACAAGGACAAGTTCCTGAAGCACGACCGCGAGCGGTTCCAAACCTACCTCGCCGACGTGAAGTCCGGGAAGGCCACAATCGCTGCCGGTGCTCTGCTTCCTCACGAGATTGTAGCCTCGCTCTCCGACCCTGACACGGGCGAGGTCGCAGAGCTTCAGTGGAAGCGCATGGTGGAGGATCTATCCAAGGTGGGGAAGTTGGAGAACTGCATCGCTGTGTGCGACGTCTCGGGGAGCATGAGCGGTACACCGATGGAGGTGTCGGTGGCGCTAGGGCTGTTGGTGTCGGAGCTTAGCCGGGAGCCATGGAAGGGCAAGGTGATCACATTCAGCGAGTTTCCTCAGCTTCACGCGATACAAGGAGAGGACTTGCGCTCCAAGACCGAATTCATCGAAACGATGGAGTGGGGTGCCAACACCGACTTCCAGGCTGTATTCGACAGGATTCTAGAGGTGGCCACCGCGGGGAAGCTGAGGGCTGAGGAGATGGTCCGGAAGGTGTTCGTGTTCAGCGACATGGAGTTCGACCAGGCTTCCTGGAATCCGTGGGAGACGGACTACGAGGCGATCACGAGGAAGTTCGGGGAGCGTGGGTATGGGGCGGCGGTGCCGCAGATCGTGTTCTGGAACCTGAGGGACTCGAGGTCGACGCCGGTGGCGGCGAAGCAGGTGGGGGTGGCGCTGGTGAGCGGGTTCTCGAAGAACCTGATGAAGATGTTCCTGGAAGACGAGGGGAACATAAGCCCCCTGGCCATCATGGAGGCCGCCATCTCGGGGGAGGAGTACCAGGACCTCGTCGTGGTCGATTGATTGATTCAGTTCTTTCCTTTGTATATTTAGGACTCTTAGGAAAGAACGAAACAAATGCCATAAAAAGGGTATTGTTTTTTGATAATCTTGCCAGCGAATACTTAGCTGCTTCCATGTTGTTAAATTATTTTCTTTATTGGCTAGATGATGAGATCACGAGTAATAGAATCCAAGAGGCAATCATAAATCCGAAGTGGAAACTGCTCCATCTTTAATCAATGGCTATAAGGAAGAGTCATACGTTACGTTATTTATTCTCATTTTTAAAGAAATATTTATTTCACATTATCATGAATAGCTAGGGCTGAGAAAGAAAGAGAGAGGATTCGGTTATGTAATCTTTTTAGGATCTCTAAAATTAAGCGAAATCGTCAACGTAAGAACTGCCAAATCGAGAAGCTTATGAAAAAGAAGGATTCGTCTAGTCAAGCGTGACCTGCATCTGAGACCATGTGCATGGTGCTGCAAGCAACGAGTACTTTCAATAAACTATTCATTTTATCTTCAAGTAATTTCTGTTCCTTAATTTACTTTAATCGATCCATCAACATCGATGCAATTTCAAAAATCCTTAACTTGGTGCTGAAATGAACCTTGTTGAAAGTAAAATGAGAGAGAGAGAGAGAAGGAGGAAGGAGGTTCGGCTATCCAAGGGAGGAAAATGATGAGAGAGAGAGAAGAGATTTCCCAAAATTTTAAATATTACACAACAAATAAAATCCCTTAAAATCATCTCCTCCTTTCCTTTTTTTTTTTTGTCCTTTAATCCATAAATGTAAGGGCATTTTGGACATTTCACACACTTATTGTCCAAACTTCCCAATTTTGCCCTTGGATCCGATTGCTTGAATTGGGCTTGGCGGGCTTGCCTTGGCCCACTTGGGTGTCCTCGGCCGATCCACATGGGCGTGAGGCCCAACAGCCTTTGCTTGGCTCGGCTTCTTTTTTTATGTCCAATTTTCGTTTGATAATTCCATTTTCGAAAATTTTAGGCCTGTTGATAATTTGACGGACAATAAGGCGATGTCCAATAAATTAGTCTTGAAACCCTCGAAAGTTCAATATTCGAAATCTAATTAAATTTTATGGTTAAAATTGATCAAATGCAACTTTAGCACAACCCAAACTATCAAGTGGTTTTTAAGGGTTTTCGCGCGGTTGACTCGTGATTAATAATTTTTTATCAATGTTTGTGTCTCTTCGAATTGTGAATGACCTTTGATTATTATGTAATTGTGACTTTGAGTACAAGATCAATAGAAAATCGGTTTACCGTTGTTCAACATGAATATCGTAATCATGCGGAACCGCCTGCAAACCAACTACATATTTATATTGAATCGATTTATATCCATTTGTTAATTGACTTATAACAATGTAATATTGATCCTTGTCAATCCTTATGATCGAGCGGTCAATCTTTAATCAAATTCTCTGATCTTTCGTGTTTTAACTCTTTATGGTCTCGCCCAATAAATTAGTTAACTCATGAGTGATCAATTCAGAGTAAATTAATATCAGTGCATTGATGAAATAATCATTTCATATATTTCAAAACGGGTCAAATTTCGAGATATCATGAGTCTCCTAGACAAATTCACCCATGCCCATGGTCTCGTCCATAACCAGTAGTAGAATGGGAATGCCATCATCTTCTTCTTGAGACAAAGAAGATGAACATCAAAAAGAAAAAGAAAAAGAAAGAGAAGATGCTTTTGGACGGAAATGCCCCCAAACATGACTTGAAAAGTGATATGTTAGAAGCACATGTGAGTTGGGTTTTTATTTAAGATTAAGTTGGTCATTTACATGCTTATTTAAGACAAAATCTACTTTAAGCTTTTTTTTTTTTTTTTTGGGAAAACAACTTCATTTCAGGTTTTTATTTGTAGTTTTCCCATATGTTTATTAAAAAGGTAGTTTCGAAATCCCATTTTAAAACCACAGGAGAAAAAAAGAAAAATGGGGTCTAACATGGACGACAAGTGTTCGGCAACTTAACCAAAATATACTATACCATAAAGCATGAATCAAGTTTTCCTAACCTAGCTTGAAGATCTCATTGCTAAAGAGCCGAGTCATCACCGACAGCCGAAAGAAGCTCATCCTTTCCTAAGCTCGCTGCCATCGCCGCCACCGCCTATTTTTTTTTTTTTTTAACATTGGTTAGTAGTGCTATAATTTCTAGTAATTTTCTTAGTTCATGTTTAGGAAGTACAAGTGTGATTACGTGGGTGATAAGTTAGTTAGAGGAGCAGGGGCTTCATGCAATTGCTAAAGAATTTTAGGGACTACATGGGAACATTTTTGTTCCCTGAGTTTTCTGTTCTTTTACTCCCCGGAGTAGAAAAAGAACAGAAATCTGTTTGGTAACGCCAATTAATTTTTCTATTCATTGGAATAGAAAAATGGCCAGGGAATAAATTTAGAATAGAAATAAAAAGTGAAAAAAAAAGTAATTTCTTGTTCTCATGAATAATTTCTAGAAATAAGCTACGATCGGTGGCAATCAGCGGTGAGTGGCGACGACGAGTAGTGAGAAAGAAAAAAAAACGAAAAATATACAAAAAATTCATAAATCGCACCAAACGCATTTCTATTCTTTTTTCTATTATAAGAATAGAAAATTTGTACAGTTACCAAACGCATTGTTTTACTCAGAAATTGTTCTAGGGAGTAGAAATAAAAAAAAAAAAATTCTAAAAAGATATTGTTTCGTGGAATAAAAATGTTACCATTTGCACCCTTACTTGTTGATATTTGAAGTTCAGGTTCCAAAGCTCCCCATCCACCACCGCCTAGGTATCTATCTCCTCCTCCGCCACCGCCACTTGGATAACAGCCTCTGCCTCCTCCCATTGGTGGATACCAAGGGTACTTCTATCCTCCACCTCCTCCACTTCTGCCGCCGCCGACGCCTCCACAAGAGGAGGACCGTGATGATTTTGACTACGGTGGTACTAATCTGATTAAAGAATGGTATGCATATTTATGTTTCCTCCCGAGTATCAATGTGGCATACGGGTGTTGAGGTTTCTTAGTCTTATTGGCTTGAGCTAGTCAGTATAGTCTAGACAATAATCACTCATTTGCATTTGTTTTTCCATTTACACACGACAGAATTTGTGTTTGAGCAAAAAGGGCGTGTGCAAGAGAGAACATCCATACATAGGAGTAGCTATTTGATTTCGCTTCCCTGTGTCCATGTTATTCAGGAGTAGTTGATAAAGTAACTTGTACTAGTCAGTTCGTCTAGAGAACCGAATTTTGAAATGGCCACTTTACACTGAATCAAATCATGAAAAACTGTAGTTGATTTGGTTCAACCTTTTCAGTTATTTGTTAGCCCACGGCCAAGATTCAACCGAGAGACTCCGTGTGTGTCAATGTAATAGGAATCCGTTTGCTTCTTGGGGTCAATCTGGTTATGGATGATGATGCAATTTATTTTCCTAACCATCTCTATGCAGCATTTGCAGCTTGGTTGCGCTCTGTCGCGGCTGTGTACTGGAGGAGTGCTGCTTTTAAGCAAAATTGCAGCAGTCTTTCGCCGTTGAGACCGCATCTTTCAGACTAATTTCCATAAAATTTGGACTCGGTAGGATTTTCAGGCTGTTGATCCGAAGCCATGATGAAGGCCAAGATGGGCTAGTGTATTTTTCGTCTGCTGTTTAGCAGCACTACCATCTGAAAAAAGATAATGTCCTGGACTAGTTTCTGATTATGCACCCTTCAGTATTCTTTTTTTTTTTTGGTCGGAAAGATATTTCATTGATTAATCCGAGGATGCCGAATTACAACTTAACTGAAAATCCAAACATAAAATAAAATAAAGTTCCAGCGGGGGATGGGAGACCCAGTTACTTGGTAAAGAGTCGGTATTGTGAGACTTCGCAAGCCAATCTACCGTGCGGTTGGATTCCCGAGCTTCATACCGCAATGTAACATTCGGCATTTGGGCCATCAATTCTCTGCAGTCTAGGACAGTTGGACGAGAGGCCCATGCCACTTCTGTTTGGCCCAAGATGGCTTCCACGGCGTAAGTGCAGTTGCTGGAGATACACACGGGGGAAGAGAAGATGAGATGAGTTCGTGCGGCAGATGGGAGACCTGTCAGAGCTGTTTGTTGTCTTCTCAACCAAAGTAAAGCTTGTTGGACAGCTAGGGTTTCTCCCTCTTGAGCCGATTGAGCTCGAAATTTCTGTGCAAAACCTCCGATACACACACCTGCTTCTCCTCTGCATATACCAGCAATGGATCCCTCTAATTTCTCGACCAGCCAAGAGCAATCGACGTTGATCTTCAATGAGCCCGTAGCTGGAGGCTACCAGGTGTGCGGATCTGATCTCTTTATTTTTGTCCGTGGGTTCCATTTCTCGTAGAGCTGGTGAGAGAGTAGGGCTTCATTAACGATCTGTTCTTGTGTTTTTCGCTTCCCGTTGAAGATCAACGCGTTGCGAGCTTTCTAGATGAGCCAAAGGGTGGTCGCGAAAATCGCTTTATGACTTGCTGTGATGCCAGATCTGAGGTATTCACTCACCCATCGGTCTGTTCTTGTTATAGAGGTTGGAGAAACATTCATGTCAGTATAATGATGCTGCCAAATCTTTCTTGTCCACAGGCAAAGTCCAAAAAGGTGTTCGGAGGACTCCGGAAATTGGGAACATAGTGGGCATGTCGGCTCAGGTATAATCTTTCTTCGGTATAGATTGGCTCTAGTAGGAAGGCCTTCATTGCATAAACTCCACATGAAGTGTCTGATTCTGGGTGTCGTCTGTAGATGCCAGATTTTTGTCCATAGTTGTTGCGGCACCTGATATGAAGAGGATGCATGGCATTCTGATTTGCTTGTGTTGGCTGCTTGTAATTTATGATACTCGCTTTTGGTTTTGTACTCCCCTGAATTATGCCTTGTCCAAATTAGACGGTCAGGTCTGGCAAATATGCTGAGTGTGGTTGCTTGAATTTCCTCTGAGATTTGGCTGTCAAAAAGCTCTGTGATCATCTGATGTTTCCATGTGCGCGTAGCTGGGTCAATGATCTCTGCCACTAACTTAGGATCATCACGGTTCGCCGGTCCCCTAATACTTCCTGACATTAACCAACGGTCATCTCTCAAGTTGATGGATTTTCCATCTCCGACCTCCCATTTCAGATCAGGTTTTAGGGCATCGCGGCCTATTAAAAGGCTTTGCCAACCCCAAGATGGTCTGGCTCCTCTTGTAGCAGTCCATAGATTACCATTAGGGAAATAGAGGCCTTTAAATATTCTGCTCCACAAGGCTTCAGGGGCTTTCTCTAATCTCCAGGCTTGTTTTCCCAACATGGCTTTGTTGAATTCCACTAAATCTTTAAACCCCATTCCTCCTTGTGCCTTCCTCTTCTTCAACACTTCCCAACTCTTCCAGTGAATACCTTTTTCCTGTGCATTCTGTCTCCACCAGAAGGCTGAGATTTTCCTTTCGATTGCTCGACAAATATATAGAGGAATTTTAAAGATATTCATGGCATATTGGGGTAATGCTTGAACAACCATTTTAATTAACACCTCTTTCCCTGCCTTCGATATTAATTGTTCTTTCCATCCCTCCAATTTTCTGTCCACCCGTGCAATGATCCAATCTAGCATCTGTTTTTTAGTTTGGCCCCAATCAGATGGTATCCCTAAATATTTCCCAGTTTTTTCTAGGATAGGAACCCTCAGTTCAGCTGCAATATTGTGTTTTAAATCCTGTGGATAGCTAGCCCCAAGAAAAACACCAGATTTGTTCAGGTTGATCGACTGACCAGATGCAAAACAGTAACAATTTAGAATATTAGCTAGATTTTGAGCTTCCCTAAGAGTACCATCCAAGAAGAAAATAGCGTTGTCTGCAAAGAATAGATGGGATAAGATAGGGCAGTGTGGGTTTAATTTGATACCCTTTAAGGTCCCATCCATAATCGCCTTAGTCACCATATGGGAGAGAGCATTTGCCATAATAATGAATAAATAAGGTGAGAGAGGGTCCCCTTGTCGAATACCTTGAGTTGGAGTGAAAGAATCCCCTGGTTGGCCATTAATTAACACCCGGAAGTGAGCTGAAGATATACAAAATTTGACCATATTCACCCAGTGTACATTAAATCCCATCTTCTTCATACAATCACATAAAAAGTCCCACTCAACTCTATCATAAGCCTTCTGCATGTCTAGCTTCAACACGGCTTGGAATTTTCGACATCGCTTTCTAACCCGTAGTTGATGTAGGACTTCTTGAACAATAAAGATGTTGTCCTATATTTGCCTACCCCCTACAAATGCGCTTTGTTCTGGGGATATAATAGATGGGAGCCAAGGTTTGAGTCTATTTGCCATGACCTTTGTAATAACTTTGTAACTAAAGTTGCACAAGCTTATAGGTCTGAATTCTGTTATGCTTTCAGGATTAGCAACCTTGGGGATAAGCGTGATAAAGGTCTCATTAAGGGCTTTATCGAATCTGCATTCTTTGAAAAAGGAATCCACTAGATGAAATATATCTTCTTGAATAGTAGCCCACTGACTCTGATAGAATAGACCACTTAATCCGTCTGGTCCAGGGGCTTTGGCTGCCCCCATTTGGAAAACCACTTGCTCCACCTCCTCCATAGTAACCTGAGCTGTTAACTGCTCATTCATTTCCTCAGAAACCGCAATTGGACAATGCTCTAGAACTGGTTGATAATGCCAAGGACCCACAGTTCTATACAACTCTTGGTAATAGGTGGTTATGTGGTGTTTAATGACATGAGGCTCTCGACTCCACCTATTCTCTTCAATCTTCAACATCTTGATTTGATTTCTTTGTCTCCTTTGAATTGTGGTAGCATGAAAAAATTTTGAGTTCCGATCGCCCCACTTTAACCAGTTAATTCTAGATCGAATGCCCCAATACATTTCTTCTTGGCGCCACAAAGAGCTGATTTTCTCTGTGATAGTATTATATTCCTCTGCCCTGGCTGTCTGGTTTGCCCTGTTTGTGATCTGAATGAGCTGATGGCTTAGCTGGTCAATTTGTTTAGAAGCATTTTTGAAAGATGCCCTGCTCCATTTTTGCAAATCTTCGGTTACCCTTTTTGTTTTCTGTACCAGATCTCCTTGCTGTCAATTTTCTGACTTTCAAGCATTGTCTACTATAGTTACACATTCAGGATGATCTAACCAGAAAGCCTCAAACCTGAATAATCTATGTCTCTTCTGTTCCCCTGCATTTAAACATAATAAGAGGGGACTATGGTCAGACCTGATTGCTGGAAATGCAAAGACTTCGGCACTGGGAAATAGGAGCCTCCATTCGAGGTTGCAAAATACTCGATCAAGCCTTTTTTTGACTAAATCATCCCCATCTCTCTTGTTAGTCCACGTGAATGCGCACCCCTTGCTTTCAATATCTATGAGAGAACATGAGTCAACAAAGTGCCTAAATGCCGTCATTCGAAATCTTTCTGTTAATCGTCGGCCTATCTTCTCCCAATGATATAGCACCTCATTAAAGTCACCAATACAAAGCCAAGGTGCTGTTGTCGCTCCATGTCTAGTATAAAGTAGGTTCCAAAGAGAAACTCTCTCATGGAAGTCAGTAGATGCATGTAAGAAGGAGATCTGCATTTTATATCCATTTCCAGTCACTTTACATGAAAGATCAATGAACTCTTGGCTCCTATGCTCAATAGTAAGTTGTACCAAGTCATCCCAAAGTAACACCAAGCCTCCCGCTGTGCCAATAGGATTAACAACAAACATAGAAGAGAATTTTAGACTTCTTTTGATATGTTCCACCCTCTGATACTGATTTTTGGTTTCCATAAGGAAAACCAGGTTAGGTCTCTCGCGAGCCATAAGGGCTCGTAGGTGCTAGACTGTCAAGGGAGAACCTAAACCTTGACAGTTCCAGCTTAGCACCTTCATGGCTTTCTTGGTGGCTTATTAGGGCTAGCCACCAAAGCCCGTGCTGTTTCGCCTTCCCATAGTTGAATTGGTGTTTCCAGAAATTTGTCCATGTCCACAAGGGTTGTCATGCTGCTCTTTCTCTCATATGGGGTGAATCGTTTTAACTTTTTTGATATCTATTTTTTTCCCCGATTTGGCTGCTCCTGTAATCCCCATCTCTGCATCGTGCATTAGATGCTCCATCGGTTGTTCCACATTCTGCTGGATGCGTTTGCCTTTTTTCTGTGCTGCAAGTTCTGTAGAGAGTGATAATTCTGGTGTTGTTTGTATTGTAGGATGATAAAGAACAATGGCTTGGCTGCCATCTGTTGATGATTTGCTGTTCAAGTCATCAGTGGAGGGAATAACCGGTGTCTCAGGAATCACTTCCTCTTCAGATAAGGTAGGATCTATCTCCCCATAAAAGGTAGTCCAACAAGGACTGCATGTCTTCACCTCTGCTTTCAACCAAGATCCATAACGTCCCGGTTTGTCTTGAGGAAGACCAGATTCTTCATAGGGAAATGTCGGGCAATAGTTTGCATAATGGCCAATGTAACCACAGGAGTAACAATAGTGTGGTAGTCTTTCATATTTAAAGTTAATCTACCACTTTCTATCACCCACATGAATTATTGTTCCAGTTTTCAGGGGATTAAACAGATTCAGCCTTACTCTTGCTTTTCCAATTCTTCTAGAGCTGTTATTCCGAGCATCAATTCTAACTTCCTCTACTTCTCCCATTTTTCCAGCAATCATTCGTATACAATCCTCCGTCATAGCAGCTCTTGGAAGCCCAATCAGATGCACCCAAAAGGAACAATGTTTAAACTCATAGCAGTGCTCGGGAATAGTCGGGTCACCTTCCTGTAGGACTAACAGATGGCTTGAGAAAGACCAAGGGCTTGTCTGCAGAATTCTTTTTTGTTCTTCCTCCGAGTTAAAGATAAAGACAAAGAAACCTGGTTCAATCACCTCACACCTAACCTCTTCTACTTTCCAAGCCCTTTTCGTTGTCTCCCAGAATGCTGGGAAATTGACATTGGGTTTCGAGAACAATTTTCCATATAAAAGATACTCACCATTCTGTTTATGAACCTCAGGGATGCATCCATTCAGTTCCGTGATATCATCAGCAGCCCATAAATCACCCATCCGTTTGCAAAGAGCCAGCATTCGGAGATAATTTTCCTGGTTACCCTCCATGGCTAAATGAAGTGTAACCCTAAAGATACAAGGATGCAGTGTAGGGGATATGGGCGAGAAAGGTAGGTTCGGATGGGTTTTGTGACTGATTTGGAAATGAAGGGAGCTCTGCAGGTTATTGATTTACTAGCAAAAAACTGGGAAGACAGGTTAGGGTTTATCTTTTTCTCTGCAGAAGAAAACGGAACCTGCATTTTAACCACAGATATTGCAACATACGAGATGTTTAGTTTCATTCGGACTCTGTATTGAGGAATAAGTCCATCATGAATCTAAGATGAGACGGAACCTGCATTTTTTTTTTTTTTTTTTGGAGATGGGCATATTACTTTTTCTCAGCATTGCCGCGTGTCCTTATTCTTGAAAACATCGGCCGATGACTTTGAGATATTCGATAGGAAAACATATATGAGAAAAGTGGAGCCGACAGCTAAAAAGCACCAACGCCAATTCACAAATTTGACATGCGATTCTGACGCGGTGTGGTGTGGTCATAATTCGACGTGCTGGAATCACAACGCCAACCAATATTTTCTCGAAGAGAAGGGGGGAGGGGAAGAATAAGAAATTTTTCGCAGCGCATTCGTTCTAAACTTATTGAAGGCAGATTGCTTTTTGAAAGTTTCATCTCCTTTTGAAGCTCTCTGGGATTTCATTTTCAAATATTTGAAATCTCCAAAGACTCTAAATGGATCGAAGAAACTACTGACTTATAGTAATTGGCATTGTTTTCATTTAGATTCTCTTCGTTAGGAATCATATAAATCTCGTACTTGCTCCGGAAGAATTTTGAGAACCCGAGCAATGAGCGCGAAATAATCAAGTCTAAGAGCAAAGAAAGAGATTCAATTTTTTAGAGCGTTTGCTAGAGAGGAAAGAGGTTTGCTCTGCTTTCTTCTTCTTCAGATAAGGAAAGCATGAAGAGGAAAGAGAACATGAGACCAAGAAAGAAATTGTGGCGAGCCGCCCCCCACACCTCCACGTGTCGCTTCTTGAACGGTCCGAGATCGCCGACTTGGGTACCCTAAGGGTGCCACGCAATTTGTGCTCTGAACCACTCAGCATGTGACACCTGTCGCCGGGCGGGTCCACGTCGTCTCAGGTTAAAGTCCTCAGTCTCTCTCTTCGAAAGGCTTGGCTCACCATTGTAGCTGCTAAAATTTTTTCCCTTCCATTCAAAATGGTTCCGCGCTCTCTCTCTCCCCCACTCTCTGAAACTGCTAGCGAACCACCATGCCTCCCCCCCCGCCGTCCCCAACTGCCGGGCCTACGGCTCTGCCTCCGGCTCCGCACTAAAGCAATCTGCTCTCTCTCTCTCTCTCCTCCGTGAAGTGCTGAATCTGCTGGTGAACCATGACGCCGACGCGCCTCCGTCGGTTGCCTCCGCCGTTGCCTCCCGAGCCACCGTGTTGAGGCAATCTTGCCAGCGAACCACGACGCCAATGCGCCTCCGCCTCTGCAATCGCCTCCGGGGCCACCGCGCCTCAGTGCTGAATCAATCTGCTCTCTCTCCCCTTCGCAAAGCGCTAAATCTGCTAGAGAACGCCGACGCCGACGCGCCTCCGCCTCCGCCTCCCCGACCCGCCATCGCGTTTTTCCCTCATCCACATGACCTCCGCACTGTTCTCTCTTTCTTTTCTCCGCGAAGCGCCCCTACTTGTAAACGCCAACGCCACTGACGTCGTCGATGCCGTCGCCTCCCGAGCCCCGCCATCGCCTGTCAAAGCCCTATTGGCGGCTCCGATACGTCCTCCACATCTCGAAGGTTAGGGTTTTCTACGGATTCTGCTCAGTAGAGTTTTAACTTCTGTTATTATGTGCTTATCTGTTTATTGAAGTGAAACGTAGATGAACTCCATTTCATAGATGAAGAATCCCTTGCCGCCAGGTTTTTATGGCTTATACGTGAGTCAATGGAGCAGGTCTTCCAAGCTCTATAATCTCATTGTCTTTGGAAAAAAAGTTCATAAAATTGCTAGGTTTGCCTTAAACTGTGTTGATCTGGAGTATTGGCTGAGAAAGATGCATGATTCTTCGAAAGTATCAAATGAACTATGATAAGTGTAGATCGCATATCAAGTCTATTTACAGAGCATATTTTGATCCAATTAGGTAGCTTGATCCAGCTCGATACCGTCTAGTCTGAGAGATTCTTAGTTTCTTGAACAAGAAAAGAATGATTATGAGATAATACCTTTTCTTTGCCACCTAGTATAAAGTCATCTTTGTGCTCTAGAATTCATTCTTTTCATGTCAATGCATTCTACTTTCTATTGATCCAAAATACTAAATTCGAAGTCTATTTCTCAAGCTTCTTCCGTTGAGCAGGTAATGCTTTGAGAATGGTCCAATATTTTCTCCTCGGACAGCACCCAATATTTTCTCAAACCGAGCAACTCTCCCCATTAAAGTCGGTCCAAGTCCTTGGTCTACAAAAATTGCTCCCTATAAATATAACTTTCCTAAACCAAAACACTTAAATCCAATCTCCATCATGGCTCCTCCTCCTCCTCCTCCTTATTCCCCATCATCTCTCCACCCCCTCCTCGGCCCGCCCGAATGCCACAACCCGCCGCCTCCTCAGGCCCCGCCTGCTCCGGCCTCCTCCTTCATCGACCTGATGGTTGCCAACTTCGACGACGACTTGCCTCAGAAGAGCTACACAGAGAACAACTCGGCCACGTTCCTGTCCACAGGCAATCCGTGCCTCGACTTCTTCTTCCACGTCGTCCCCGACACCCCACCCGAGTCCCTGACCCAGAGGCTCGAGTCAGCCTGGGCCCACGACCCGCTTACCGCCCTCAAGCTCGTGTGCAACCTCCGGGGCGTGCGTGGGACTGGGAAGTCGGACAAGGAAGGGTTCCACGCTGCGGCGAGGTGGCTATTCAAGAACCACCCCCGGACCCTGGCCTCCAACGTTGGGGCCTTCGCGGAGTTCGGGTACTTCAAGGACTTGCCCGAGATCCTCTACCGCCTCCTCGAGGGCCCTGACATCAGGCCCAGGCAGAAGAGCGAGTGGCAACGGCGGAAAGGCTCTAGAAGGAGGCGGAAATTTTTGGAATGGTTCAGCTCCCCCGATGAATCAAGAACGGAGGGGAGAAATAGCTCGAGGACAGCCGGAGCTTCGGTGCCCAAGGAAGTGAGGGTTGCAAACAAGGCGGCGCGTGACCAGGAGCAGAAGCAGAAGGCAAGCGAGCTGAGGAACATGAAGAGGATCGCTATGGCCAGGAAGCTCCTGGAGCGGTACAAGCGCGATGGGGACTTCCGGTTCCTCCATGACGCGGTGTCTACGCACTTCGCCCATTGCCTGACGGCCGACCTGGAGTTCCTGAAATCTGGGGAGATCAATAAGATTAGCCTCGCCGCCAAGTGGTGCCCGTCGCTCGACTCGTCCTTTGACCTCGTGACGCTGCTCTATGAGAGCATCGCGAAGCGGGTCTTCCCACGGGACCGGTTTCCCGAGTATGAGGGCCTTGAGGAGGCGCACTATGCGTACAGGGTGCGGGACCGGCTCAGGAAGGACGCCCTTGTGCCACTCCGGAGGGTCCTGAAGTTGCCGGAGGTATACATGAGCGCAAGGCGTTGGGGCGACATCCCCTACAACCGGGTCGCCTCCGTGGCCATGAAACTTTACAAGGGCACGTTCCGTAAGCACGACCGAAAGCGGTACCAGAGCTACCTGGCAGACGTGAAGTCTGGGAAGGCCACGATCGCTGCCGGCGCACTGCTCCCCCACCAGATTGTAGCCTCACTCCGTGACTCCGACGGGTGTGAGGTCGCAGAGCTCCAGTGGAAGGGCATGGTGGAGGATCTATCCAAGGCGGGGAAGTTGGAGAACTGCATCGCTGTGTGCGACGTCTCGGGGAGCATGAGCGGTACACCGATGAAGGTGTCGGTGGCGCTGGGGCTGTTGGTGTCGGAGCTTAGCCGGGAGCCATGGAAGGGCAAGGTGATCACATTCAGCGAGTTTCCTCAGCTTCACGCGATACAAGGAGAGGGCTTGCGCTCCAAGACCGAATTCATCGAAACGATGGAGTGGGGTGCCAACACCGACTTCCAGGCTGTATTCGACAGGATTCTAGAGGTGGCCACCGAGGGGAAGCTGAGGGCTGAGGAGATGGTCCGGAAGGTGCTCGTGTTCAGCGACATGGAGTTCGACCAGGCTTCCGCGAACCCATGGGAGACGGACTACGAGGCGATCACGAGGAAGTTCGGGGAGCGTGGGTACGGGGCGGTGGTGCCGCAGATCGTGTTCTGGAACCTGAGGGACTCGAGGTCGACGCCGGTGGTGGCGAAGCAGGCGGGGGTGGCGCTGGTGAGCGGGTTCTCGAAGAACCTGATGAAGATGTTCCTGGGCGGCGTGGGGGACATAAGCCCCGTGGCCGTCATGGAGGCTGCCATCTCCGGCGACGAGTACAGGGACCTTGTCGTCGTCGATTGATCGATTGATTCAGTTCTTTCCCTTGTTTAGGAATCTTAGGAAAGAACGAAAAAAATGCAAAAAAGAAAAGAAAAGGTTCTGTTTTCTGTTAATCTTGTCAGCGAATACTTAGCTGCTTCCATGTTGTCAACTTATATTATTTCTTGGCTAGATGATGAGATCACGAGCAGTGGAATCCAAAAGGCAATCATATATATAGTCCCTTTAATCCGACCAAAAAAAACAAAAAAAATCCCTTCAGAAAAGCTGAACCGAACCCATCGAGCTAAGCTCCTCCACTAATTTATGCTCCGAAAGGTGATTCGATTTCCCATTATATCCTGATCATGAGCTTTCTAAATCCCTGAAGATCAGGGCAGAGGGAAGTGGAAACTGCTCTCATCTTGAATCAAATTCGGCCTTAAGGAAGAGTCATACGTTAGGCTATTTATTGTCATTTTTAAAGAAATGTTCATTTCACATTATCATTAAAAGTGGGGCTGAGAAAGAAGGAGAGAAACAGAGATTCAGTTATGTAATCTTTTTAGGATCTCTGAAATTTAGCCGAAAGCATCGGCATAAGAACCGGTAAAACGAGACACTTACAAAAAAGAAGGATTCGTCTAGTCACACAGGGACCAGCGTGGCTTGCAAGCAAAGAGTACTTGCAATGGACTATTTATTTTATGTCAAGTAATTTATGTTCCTTAATTTACTTTAATCGATCCACCGACATCTGCAATCTCCAAAAATCCTTATTTTGGTGCTGAGATGAACCTTGTTTCCCCACGACATATATATACTAGGTATTTTTTTTTATCAAAAATAAATATTTCATTCATATCTCAAGATTTCAAGATAAACATGAGAGATTTAAAACAAAAAAAAAAAAATACAATTTATTGTGATAAGAACACTTTTATTCTTCAATAACAAATCATCTCAGTATCAAAACAAAACAAACGGCGAAGTATAACCAAATCTCATAACATCATAAGTGATAAAACAAATTACAATAGATTACCAAATCTCATAGTATCATAAGTGATGAACAGATATCATAATTTCCTCCTTCAATAGTTATGATTTGCCTAGTGGGTGGTGCACATTTAGGTTGAGCCTCTTCAACGCATGGACACTAAAACTAGGTTGGACAAGCTCTCAAATCTAAATTTAGATGGAGAGAGATTGAATGAGCATGGAAATGCCTCTAAGGAGCTCTCTAGATTTGGATCTAGATCGGGACAAAGATGAGAATTTCCAAAACTTGGAGAAGTCACACAACTACTTTTAGTGCAAAATGACTCACTGTATTCCTCCTCAATGCTGTCGGATTTCTTGGTTTGGACGATCTGTGCCAAAGAGTGATATGCCTCGAAACATGAATCAAGTTTTCCCAACCTACTTTGAAGATCTCATTGCTAGAGAGCCGAGTCATCACCGACTGCCAACGAAGCTCATCCTTTCCAAAGCCCGCCCCTGCCGTCTGTTTTGTTCAACATTGGTTAGTTGTGCTGTAATTTCTAGTAATTTTCTCAGTTCAAATTTAGGAAGTATAAGTGTGACTGTGTGGGTGAGAAGTGAGTTAGAGTAGCAAGGGCTTCATGTGATTGCTAAAGATTTTGACTTCTGACAGTCGAAATTTAGGTCCCAAAGAGCCCTATCTACCGCCGCCTGGGTACCTCCCTCCGCCACCGCCACCTGAATACCTGCCTCCGTCTCCTTCTGCTGGTGGATACCAAGTATACTCTTATCCTCCGTCTCTGCCGCCACCGGCACCTCCACAAAAGGTTGTGCGTGATGATTTCTGTCCTTTAACTGATGGTATGCATAATCTATCCTTTAAAAAAGAAAAAAAAGATTACTCTGAATAAATCTATTTGTTGAAAAAACTTCGAATTGGATAAAACAATTAAGTCAAACTTTGAGAAGTGACCACTTTCTTTATGAATTTATTTGCTTCACAATAATGCTAATGATTACGGGTAAATATTCTTTATGATATAATAAAGTCTCGATTGAGAATACTATATAATAATTCTAACATTTTTGCATGATCTCGAAAACAATTAAAATGATTGCTGTAGTTTTGGAAAGAAGACTTGAAAAAACTTAATGATCTCATTCAATCCAAAACTTGACATACTTTTATGAGTCCTAATGAATAAAGGCAACCCTTCGGGAAGGTTGTGGAGTGAACAAAGACAATTCAAAGACAATTCAGGGAAGGTTGTAGAGTGAACAAAGGCAACCCCTTAGAGAAGGTTGTAGAATATACTAAGACAACTTGTCGGCAAAGGTTGCAAAGTGAATAAATGCAACCCTTTGGAAAAGGTTGCAAAGTGAAAAAGTACATTTTCAAAGGTAGTATTGAAGAGACACATATAAAATTTGGAATAAAATAATAAAATATTTTTTTTTATAAAATACAATTCCGAATTTCATAACTCCCAAAAATACTAAATGAATAAATACAACCTTTTGACTAATAAAGATAACTGTATGAAATAAAATTAAAAATAAACACAAAGGGGTTAGCCAAATTTGCGCACCCGCAGGCGAGTATTACGGGGCCTAGCTCACATCCTCAAGCTTTTCTTTGAACAAACTAGAAAAAGCCCATGTGACCTATCTCCTCTCAACTTTCTTACGTGGGATAAGGAAAAACACCTTTGGTTTATTTTGCAAACAAACAACCAACACTATCCGATCAATTATGTTTCCTTTCGAGTATCAATGTGGCACGTGGGTGTTGCGTTTCGTATCTGTTTTTCCACTTACCCAGGACAGAATTTGTGTTCGAGCAAACGCTGTGTGCAAAAGAGAACATACAATGATAGGAGTAGCTGCTTGAGTCGCTTCCCTGTATGCATGTTATTCAGGAGTAGCTGATAAATGTTGAAGCAACTTGTACTTGTCAGTTCGTCTAAATAACCAAGGTTTTTGAAAAGGAGACCTCAAAGTGAATCAAATCAAGAAAAACCGTACTTAATTTGGTTCGACCTCTTTAGTTCTTTGTCGGCCGACAGCCAAGATTCAACTGAGAGACTCCGTGTTTCAATGTAATAGGACTCTGTTTACTTCTTAGGGTCATTCTGATTATAAATGATGCAATTTATTTTCCTAACCATCTCTATGCATTTGCACCTTGGCTGCTGTGTATTGGAGGACTGCTGCTTTTAGGCAAATTTGCACTTTTCCCAGTCGAGGCCACCTCTTTTAGATTAATTTCCTTAAAATCTGGACCTGTTAGACTTTTCGGCCTGTTGATCCGAAGCCTCGATGAAGGCCAAGATTGGATAGTGTATTTTTCATCTGCTGTTTAGCGGCACTACCATCTGGAAAAAGATAATTTCCTGGGCTTGTTTCTGATAATACATCCTTCAATATTGATCTGAACTATCTTCTTTTCTGCAGAAGAAAACAGAACCTGCATTTTAACGTCAGATACTGCAACGTACGAGATGATTAGTTTCATTCGGATCCCCTGTATTGTGGAATCAGTTCATCATGAATCTAAGATCAGATACTCCAACTATTAGATTTTTTATTTTTTGGACATGGGCATTACTTAAAAGATAACATCGGACGATGATGACTTTGAAATATTCAGTAGAAAGAAAAACAAATATGACAAAAGTGGAGTCAACAGCTAAACAGCACCAAAACATATTCACAAATTTCCGCACTAATAGGGCAAAATAGTAATAATAATAATAATAATAATAATAATAATAATAATAATAATAATAAAAATAAATAAAGAAGATTATCCTTTCAAGAAAGAAAAGGAAACGAGACGATTTTGTATTTAACTATTGAATTTCTTTAATACTCCTTGGCCCCCAAAAACAATCAGAATAAAACCAACTATTATGCTAATTAAAAGGAAAAAGTAAATCTTAACTAATTGGTAAGAGATATATACCAAATATCAGAATAACAGAAGGCAAATCTCAGCAAAATCTTCCAGTAATAGACACCGCCAATCAATTTGATACTTGAAATCGCCCATTAGAAAAACAAGAAGTCCATATTGAAGTAAAAAAATCCCTCCTAAAGTCGGTCATGTACCTTGGCCTCCTAGTAAACCATAACCTATATATATATATATATATTACTCTCGAAACGCCCTTCCTCCATATAATCTCCATCGATGGTTCCTCCTCCTCCTCCTTGTTGCCCATCATCTCTCCAGCCCCTCCTCGGCCCGCCCGAATGCCACGACCCGCCGCCTCCCCAAGCCGGGCCCACTGCCGCCCACCCCTTCACCGACTTGATGGTTGCCAACTTCGATGATGGCGATGGCAACTTGCCTCGGATGGGCCAGACAGAGAACAACTCGGCCACGTTCTTGTCGACGGGCAACCCGTGCCTCGACTTCTTCTTCCATGTCATCCCCGACACCCCGCCCGAGTCCCTGACCCAGAGGCTCGAGTCAGCCTGGGCCCACGATCCGCTTACCGCCCTCAAGCTTGTGTGCAACCTCCAGGGCGTGCGCGGGACCAGGAATTCAGACAAGGAAGGGTTCCACGCTGCGGCAAGGTGGCTATTCAAGAACCACCCCCGGACCCTGGCCTGCAACGCTGGGGCCTTCACGTGGTTCGGATACTTCAAAGACTTGCCTGAGATCCTCTACCGCCTCCTCGAGGGCCCTGACATTAGGGCAGGGCAGAAGCGCGAGTGGCAACAGCAGAAAGGCACCAAAAAAAAGGCGGGGAGTGCGATCTTTTCCAAGGTTAGGAGAGGAGAAATAACTCAAGGACGGCCACAGCTTCGGTGCCCAAGTGAGGGCTGAGAACACGCGGCACGTGACCGGGAGCAGAAGCAACAGGCGAGTGAGCTGAGGAACAAGAAGAGGATTGCCATGGCCAGGAAGCTCCTGGAGCGGTACAAGCGCGATGGGGAGTTCCGGTTCCTCCGTGACGCGGTGTGTGGGCACTTCGCCCATTGTCTAACAGCCGACCTGGAGTTTCTGAAATCCGGGGAGATCAACAAGATAAGCCTTGCTGCCAAGTGGTGCCCGTCGCTTGACTCGTCCTTCGACCTCACGACGCTGCTATGTCAGAGCATTGCGAAGCGGGTCTTCCCACAGGACCTGTTTCCCGAGTACGAGGGCCTAGAGGAGGCGCACTACGCATACAGGGTGCGGGACCGGCTCAGGAAGGACGCCCTTGTGCCACTCCGGAGGATCCTCGAGCTGCCGGAGGTGTACATGAGTGCAGGGCGGTGGGGCGACATCCCGTACAACCGGGTTGCCTTCGTGGCTCTGAAACTCCACAAGGACAAGTTCCAGAGGCACGACGGCGAGCGGTTCTGGAGCTATCTGGCAGACGTGAAGTCTGGGAAGCCCACGATCGCTGCCGGCGCACTGCTTCCCCACGAGATTGTAGCCTCACTCGACGAGCCCAATGGGGGTGAGGTCGCAGAGCTCCAGTGGGAGCGCGTGGTGGAGGATCTACCGAAGGCGGGGAAGTTGGAGAACTGCATCGCTGTGTGCGACGTCTCGGCGAGCTTGTCAGGTGCACCGATGGAGGTGTTGGTGGCGCTCGGGCTGTTGATGTCGGAGCTTAGGCGGGAGCCATGGAAGGGCAAGGTGATCACTGTTGACGCCTAAAATTAGTTAGGTTTTATTTAGCTTTATTTAACTTTATTTTATTTTATCTTTTTCGGATAATAAATAAACAAATAACCAAAAAAAGCTAAAAATTCAGAAAAAGCCAAAAAGATACCAAAAAATCCGAAAAATCCCTTTTGTGTCCAAAAAATTAGAAAATGACTCAAAAAAATATTTTTCCTCCCAAAAATGCATGGAAAACCCCTCGAACATCCAAAAAACCTTAGGATTTAAACAAGATTAGGTACCGAAAGGGCATTAGTGATTAACTAGTGTAATCAAGTCCCCGATCCTAATTTCTCTGGTTGCGCAGGAGTGAGTATTTCTCCCGATACTTCACTTGGGTTTCTAATCAACCCACCCCAAATCGATTAGTGGCGACTCCAATTTAAAAATTAATTTACAGGTTAAAAACTCAGACCATTAAGTCGTGAATTGGTGGACTTGGGAGAGTCCGGGCTTAATAAATTCAGCCGAGCCATTAGCCTCCTTAGGCGCTCGTACCCGATTGCGGGCGCCGAAAAAAAAGAGGTCGCGACAGCTTGGCGACTCCGCTGGGGACTTTGAGGACTTAGGCCATTTTATCTTTGTTTAAATGCTTTGCTGACTTGGTTTTTTTTATTTTTTATTTTTTATTTTTTTTTATTTTTATGCAGGGTAATAGCTTAAAGTTTTTTTATTCTGTTAAAATAAAATGTTTTTGTGATTATAAACTGTTGTGCATGCTTTACTGTTTTAAACACTACACATGGCACACACAACCCGGCCACCGGACCTAGGCCGCCATAGGATTTCTAGGATGGTGTTAAGAAAGATACGACCTCGAACGCGAGACTGCGATGTAGAGGTTGCCTTTCTTTTCCCCAAATTTCTTAGCCGAGGTTAAGGGGGTATGCTGCTAACGCGAGACTGCGACGGGCGGATACCTTTTTAATTTCATCAAGCCTTCTAAGTTAGAAATCGAGCCGCACGTCCCATGCGCATGTCTTTGTGCTTGCCATTTTTCTTTAAAAGCAAAGTGATTTCTTTACTTTTACTTAATCTTTTTATTTTGGCCCATGGCAATTTAGGATAAACTTTTCAAGTCCCAGTTTATATGCGATGGGGAAAGACGATATCCAGTTCATTCCTGCTCCTAAGGCGGAGCTCTTCAGATGGTGGGGTCAATTAGATCAGTTTGCCCAAGAGCGCGTGAAGGCCAAAATCGGTCATCTCCTATCGTTGATTCAAATCACTGTTCGCCCTGAAGTCATACAAGCCATGGCACATTTCTGGTGCCCGAAGACGGTTACTTTTATATTCGGTAGGTTTGAGCTAACCCCAACCCTGGAAGAATACAACATCATCACTAGAATGTCTCTTGAGAAAAAGCTCGTCAAACCATCAACAGGCGCCCTCCCGTGGCGCGGGTTGGCGCGACTTTTAGGAGCTGAAATCCATGTCATGAGACAAATTCTTGAAAGCAACCATAATACATGCCCTGTAGAATTCATGAATGTATGTTTTCAAAACCAGCCTATGACCCAAAAAAGTGAGATTTTCCTCCTGGCCTTTTTCGGGCTCATCGTTTTCCCCCATCAAAGAAATGCCATAACTCCCAAGATGGCATGGATAGTTGATCAGATCTTAAGAGGGGGGAATTATGTCAACATGATTTTAACTGAAACATTCTTGTCCTTTAATCGTTTTAAAGACAACTCGGAGAAAATCATGCGAGCCTATCCTGAAATTTTACAAGTCTGGTTCTTTTCTCACCTAAAAGAATTTCGAGACTTTATGCGATCGTCTGAAACAAATGCTTTCGAAAATCCGTTACAAAAATTTATGGTTCTAGGACTATACATTCCCAATCAAAGCTGTTTAAATTGGGTAAATTTCCTAAGAGACCCAGCTCCTGAGGCATTCCAATGGTGTGCTGGTTGGTTCCATGAAAAGAGAGCTCGCTTTGCTTTCATACGCACCCGCCCAATTCCATTGCTCGGCCTCACCGGCGCCATTCCCTATTACCAGTACCGAGTAGCACGACAATATGGAGCCCTTCAGGAGATTCCACCGCCTTTCAAGAGGATGATCCCTCCAGTTCTTTTCAACACAAGCCGTGACTACGCAATCGAAATTTCTATTGCTGAGGAAACCTGGGACAAGTGCCATCGCAAAAGGATCGTGGTACCTGAAGGGCTTGAGGGAGAAGAAAAAGCCCACCACGCCTCCATGTCCTACATCCACCACCATCGCATCCCGACAAAATGGAAGCCATCAGTCCCTCACTCAATCAGCGAGAGCAGCCAGCACGAGCAAGCAGAGCTCATGGAGAGGGATTTGGGAAGGGACTGGATGCACACCTCAGAGCCAGTTCAAGGAAGCAGGCGTTCTCGCAAGAACAAGGCTCCCCGTCGCATATAAATTGGCAATCATGTGCCCCTTAGTATTAATAGTGTGAAAGTTTCGTCCCATTGTTTAGGGACTTTTGTTTAATATCTAGTATTTCATTCTGTCATTTCAATTTCAAGTTTTAAGTGTTAGGAGCTGGCAGTCTACAAATCCTCTTTTGATAAATAAAAAAAAAGAGCAATTAGACCATTGCCATGGGTCAATCTTTGTTTACTTTCGTGCTCATTCATTGTCTTCGCAACAAGCAGGTAACTATGAATCGCCGGCCACCAATCGCCCGCGAATGGCCTCATACAATTGGGCTCGATCAGAATGATGTACAAAATCACCTCATTAACATTGAAGACGGCGTAGGACAGATGTCCATTGTCCTTCAACAACTCTCGAGACAAATGAAATCCACTCAAGCTGAGCCCAACTCTATAGTTGCCTCAAACACCGTCATGACACCCGCAAATTTGCCAGAAAATAGCCAGTACCATAGACAGTTTGAAAGGATCATGAAAAAGTTAAGCCAGCTGCAGGAGCAGAATCCCATGGACCTATCCAATTACGCCGGCATTGAGATCCCTGAAAAACTCAAAGCACCTGAATGCGAAAGGTATGCTGATACCTCCCGCCCAGAGACCTACTTGCAGGCCTACCTGGTTCGAAGGATGATTCAATCGTACCAATCGAGCTTGACTGGCCCTGCCTTGCGATGGTATATTGTCAGGAAGATTAGTCCCCTTAAAACCTGGATGTAACTAATTCATGTTTTTCACCAAGAATATGATATTGACATCAACCCTGACATAGCCTTGCCTTACGAAAAACTGATGATTGCGGAGCACGAGGAACCGTTAGTCGCTGAGATAGGAGAAGATCATGTTAATGAAGCCTTGCATGATAAATGGGCAGCTGAACAACACCCTGTTACTGGAAAATTTCCCACTAGGAAAGGCAAGGAGCCTTTGTACGAGATCAAAGACAAAGAGCCTGTTCAAGACCGGGGCACGACTGGACGACTCCCCAAGCTTACTCCAAGAGCTAGGGTCCAAAGAATACCAACCCCTATCAACTTGGGAAGTGAATCAGATAGTGAAACTCCAATGTCTCTCACTTCCTTTGACAGAATCGAGCTGGCAAAACAAAGGGCCTTACTCGAAAGGTCTGGACCAGAAGCCAAGAAAAGAAAGCCTAAGCAAATCAATGCAGCGTCTGTCGACGAGCCACCACACCCAAGCTTCGAGCATTCCCAAGAATACAGCTTTGAAGACTTCCCGGCCCTAGAATACAATCCTAAGGACTTCCAGCGTTATTTCGACAATGAAACTGACAATTCATCGTATAACTGTTTCCTACTCTCATCCGGGGATGAAGGTCCGTCAGAAGAGGAAGCATACGTCTTTATCCGCTACGATCCTAACGAAGTACTAAGCTCGTCACCTGACCATGAGGATAGCTTAAATGCCTCATCCTCCTTTGGTAATTTTGACCCGGAAGAAAGCAATGGGGTAATCTCGATAGAGTCCAGCTTCCCTGAAATAGAAAAATTCACCACCGCAACAGATATGCAGTGGGAAAACCATTGGCTTAACCAAGATACATTAAGCCCGTCTTGCCCTCGTAGGATCATGAGCCCCATAG
This sequence comes from Eucalyptus grandis x Eucalyptus urophylla, assembly GCA_028830015.1. Taxonomy (NCBI): domain Eukaryota; kingdom Viridiplantae; phylum Streptophyta; class Magnoliopsida; order Myrtales; family Myrtaceae; genus Eucalyptus; species Eucalyptus grandis x Eucalyptus urophylla. Next base: position 57,727,373 of record CM054200.1, on the reverse strand, counting down.
AAATGTGGATACCCAATCTCCGCAAGTATAATGGCACAGCTTGTCCCGTGGCCCACTTGCAGTATCTCCATGCGGAAATGAGTCGGTACTATGGTCCGATATCGTTCACAACTCAGGCATTCCAAGAAACTCTTACGGGGTCTGCATTGCAATGGTTTATCACAGCAAACATTTATCTTCTAAAGGATTGGAATGAGCTGACTTCCACATTCTTGCATCAGTACCAAAGCCAGATCGGAACTGAACTGCCTTGTGAGAGCTTGGCTCACTTCACAAGAAAACCAATGGAAGATTTCCGAGCATACGCAGGGAGGTGGAGGGCTTTCATGATGCAAACCCACCCTCAACTGGCTGAAGAGGAGTTAATGAAGCAGTTCATAGAAGTTTTGTCCTGCAAGCAGTGCTGTTGGCTGCATGGGTTACACTTCCGTAACTTCAACGAGGTAGTCATTGCATGCGAATACTTCGAGTCTACTGAAGGCGAGGAATTCAAAGACGCTTAGCTTCAAGACCAGCACTATCAAAGCGCTCCTTTACACAGGGGTTTTCATGAGTTTTACTTGTTTTTATAATTTCATATTTCTCATCTTGTCTAGTGTGCTATTGTTGTATTTTCCATTCAAGTATTCTAATGTACAATTATAATATTTTGTTTTGAGAGCATGAGGTAATATTCCAAACCTGCCCGGTGATGTTATCCAACCATGAAAAGAAAATATCATCCAAGGAGAATACTGAGGGCTGGGCTTCCTCATGCTTTTTCTCCCCTAAAAACGTATTTTGAAAATAAAAAATATTTCATCACCCAAAAGCTTTTGTTAAAACAAGATGATTAATTTAATCATGTTTGTCTCTCTGACTCACTCACTTCATGTCTCAGAAGATCATTCCCGTCCCCTTTGACTTAGTGTGACAGGGGGCATTTGAAGCAAGCACATCAGGTGAACTCGCCAAATTCAAAGACACCCTACGAAGAAAACAGGGGCAAATAGAAAGAATCATCCTACACCAAAAGAGGGTAAGTCTTATTCTCTGAATATAATTTGGAAATGATGTCCTATCTCTTCTATTTACAGGAAACGGAAGATAAGACATAATAGGTGCATGCATACGGTTGAAAATCAAGCCGTCCCTAAGAGTTTTGTGCACTCCACCTCGCTCCTGCCCAACTCCTTCTCAAGCTGGAGCAGCATCTTCTTCCCTCAACGTGCCCGAGCAACTAAATGATACGGTTTCATCAATGGGATTTCCGGCTTCGACAAGCCAAGAAGCGCAGAAAAGGAATTTCTTCTCTTCCTTTGAATTGACCACTGTCAACAGGGAGGAAATCTAGACAGTTTGGGACAGTCTCTAGCCCCTTATTTCAAATGATGACTAAGGGCTTAGAAACCTCACTTCGTACTCCAGACGCATGCTCTCCCAAGAAGTAATTGCCATAAGAGAATTGGAAGTTTTGATTGTCCATCTCAGATTCCATAGAAGCTTGAAGTACATGACTTTGCTCAATGCTGCTATAGTCAAAGACAGAAGAAAAATTCCACAGAAGGAAGGCGTTGAAGATGAATTAACGACCAACAATCATGCATACATGGTCACAAATGAGGAAAGCCAATTGAAGGAAATGTCAAACCATGCCAAGATAAAGAGGCCATCATCGACATTCAAATATCTTTAAGAGCTATCACATACAAGCTTTGGAGAAGAGTAATTTGGTATCGTTTCCAATACTCCCCACTCTTTGGATTTGCTTTTGACGTATTTTCCCTATTGACAGGAAACATTGGGAATCAAAAACTAAACTTGATGGTCAATATTGGCCAAGTGAGGTCCATGAGAATGACCCGTATCAAATTCACCTGACTTTGTGTAAAGAAGGACGTGTCATCCAGGAGCCAATTCAGAGAATAATTGACTTAACAAAGCAAGGGACATAGGACTTCGTGTCCCCATCTCACTTCAGGTTCACCCAATCATCTGCAAACCAGTGAAGGGTAAAGTTGTATCGCTTCTAGTTAATTTGACTCTTGAAAGAGTTCATGACTAACACATTCCCTCTTGTTTGTTGCAGGATCACCTGACTGTCAAAAGTAAGGATAACGAATCAATGTGAAGCATGTCTTGTTTGTTGCAGGATTACTTGACTGTCAAAAACAAAAATCACAAATCAATGAGAGGCATGACAAACTCTCCCAAGAAAAATGGCGTCTCAAGTATTGCCAAAGCAAATGACAGAGATCCTTCAGGCCTCAACTCACATTTGATTTTGGCCAGACTAATTAATCTACTTGTACATCTTCTCTTCTGCAGGGGCAAAAGCAGAGATGCCCGATCAGATCCCCAACCCCAGCTGATCCTTCATGTGTCATATCCCTAAATCAATAGGAATAACTATCGACACCCATTTGCGAATAACCCTTTTGATGTTCAAAATTTAACATACTTGGAAACACCATTATGTTATCTCCCAAAGTTGTCAATAGGGTCTTTTTTGAGTCAAAACCATTCACTTGTTTTGAAAAGTTCAAACTCCATCATATTCAAAATGTTGCATGTCATTTCCAGATGAATTCTGCATGATGATTTCGTCTGTCTAAGTCACTGATTCCACTGAGGATTATTAGAATAGACAGCTAAGTGAAGAATACAAGATTGATTGGGCATGCTGGATGAGGCGCATCAGAACGATGAAAGGCAAGCCATATCCTATACACAGTCCCCCATCTATACACTTGTGAGATGAGTGCAGAAGATTCCATGACTACAGGATAAAGAGTTCTCTCGCGAATGGTACGATAACCAAAACAGTGAGAGGCATTCCATCGCTCACCCCCATCGAGCCCCATACATTGGTGAAGCTTCTCTCATATCCCCGTCAAAGAACCACCCCACACTGGGGCAAGTCGAAAACAAGTCAGCATCACAAAGTGAGAAAGGGGATAGAAATTTTCTTGCTTGCACTTGCATCAATCTTCGAGTGTCTTTATTGCATATGAACACTCGCGTTAATTTAAGTGCCCCAAAGTCATGAAGAGCAATTCTTTCTTTACGCACTGTATTCATTGTACAACCCAAGTTAGTCTGTAATTTTACCCTCACATCAAGACAAAGCAGAAGTTATTATAGCTTGAGCGCCAGTTGAAGATGAAGACTCAAGAGTCTAATAACGATGCTTCGATTAGCTTGCCAAGATCAACTTTCAAGCAACAAGAATGAAAAAAGCAGGGGCATAAAAAAACAGTGTACCTGGTAAAAGCAAGGTCAATGCCCATATTTGAAGAACTGGAATAAAAAATAAGGGCATGAAAAAAAGCAGCGTGCCTGATAAAAGCAAGGCCAATGCCCCCAGTCAAAAATACAGCCAAGAAAAAGTTGTTGTTGTGGTCCACAGAACCTCCATATGACAAGAAAGACTAGTAACAAATGCCAAGGCAATCACCAGCTCTTACCTCTTTACACATGAATCAAGCCTACACTGCATCCCATTGTAAAAGTCTCTTCAGACTAGGGGCACTTCAATTAACGTAGGATTTCATATGTGCATAAGCATCGCTCGAAGAAGTACGAGCAAGATTACTCTATCTCTTTTCGCAGGGTTCTTGACTTGTAAACCCGGAGATGATCGTGCAACATTTTCGTCCATCGGCTTCGACCTTGATGGTCCCCTCTGATGAGCCGCTGACCAAGACTTCATCACAGTTTCAACAAAGACCTCTCACATTGGTAAAGTCGTACTGTTTGCGAGAATACTCGGACCCCTGCTGACATGATGACAGTGAGATAGTGTGGTCCTTATAAATCCTGCATCAATGGTCAGGATAGCCTTTTCCATGAGAGTGAGCGGAAAGTCCTTTCAGACTGAAAGTCCCTCATCTGGCATGCTCAAGACATCTACATTCTAAATGAATGTTGTCTTTCAAAATCTTCCCCAGTGGAAATCAAAAGATGCAGAACTGACAAAATTATCATGCATGAATCTCATTTGAACTCATGAATTCATAGCATATACAATCATATGTGCATATTGTGCGAATAGCAGACATACTCTCAGAGAGCAGAGATATTGCCAAGTAAGCATATCCCTATCCACATTTGTCTTAAGGTACCTATCACTGTCTAGGTACTCTCTTCTTGACACTCGACCTATTCGAATTGTCTCTTGAGTTTCGATGCTTGCAACCGTCTTAGCATCCCATTGTCTTTGAGTACCGGCCATCGTCCGGATACTCCTTTTTCCTGACACTCGACCTATTCGAGTTGTCCTCAGAGTATTGATACTTGTGACTAACCAAGTATTCCTTTATTGTTGAATACCTACTGCTATCTAGGTATCCCTGTTGTCTTTGAGTACCGGTCACCGTTCGGATGCTCCCTTTTCCTGACACTCGATATGTTCAAGTTGTCCCCAGAGGATTGATACTTGTGACTGACCAAATATCTCTTGGAATACCTACTGCTGTCTAGGTATCCCCATATCGTCAAGTACCCACCGTTGTCCAGGTACATCATTTTCATGATACTTAACCTGTCTGAGTTGTCCCCAAATGATATAGTAACTGTTCAAGCACTCCACTGCGTTGTGCACCTGCGGTTACCTAGGTATGCTCTCTTATCATCATGATACTTGGACCAACCTGAGTGGTCCCAGATCATATCACTAAATACTTGTGTTTATCCAAGTATTCCAGTACTTTGTACACCTGTGGCTACCCAGGTGTTCTAGCCCTTTTGAGTGCCTGCGGCTACCCAGGTAAGCCTCATGCTACATTCAAGTTTATGTTACCAGGAGGTGAGAAACCTTCATGAATATGCGGGGCACGTCCTCGATATTCCAATTACCAGGAGGTGAGAGATCTTCATAAATATTTGAGGTACGTCCTCCATATTCCCAATTACCAGGAGGTGAGAGACCTTCACGAATATCTCAGGTACGCCCTCGATATTCCCAATTACTAGGAGGTGAGAGACCTTCATGAATATGCGAGGCACATCCTCGATATTCCCAATTACCAGGAGGTGAGAGACCTTCATGAATATCCAAGATACGTCCTCGATATTCTAACTACCAGGAGGTGAGAGACCTTCATGAATATGCGAGGCATGTCCTCCATATTCCCAATTACCAGGAGGTGAGAGACCTTCACGAGTATCTTAGGTACGCCCTCGATATTCCCAATTACCAGGAGGTGAGAGACCTTCATGAATATGCGAGGCACATCCTCAATATTCCCAATTACCAGGAGGTGAGAGACCTTCACGAATATCTCAGGTATGCCCTCGATATTCCAATTTACCAGGAGGTGAGAGACCTTCATGAATATGCGAGGCACGTCCTCAATATTCCCACTACCAGAAGGTGAGAGACCTTCACGAATATCCAAGGTACGTCCTCGATATTCTCCTTTACCAGGAGGTGAGAGACCTTCATGAATATGCGAGGCATGCCCTCGATATTCCCAATTACCAGGAGGTGAGAGACCTTCATGAATATCCAAGGTACGTCCTTGATATTCCCACTACCAGGAGGTGAGAAACCTTCACGTATATGCAAGACCCATCCTCGATATTTCCACACGAATATCTCAGGTATGCCTTGATTCTTCCTTAAGAGTTTATACCTATGATCGTCCAGGTACCCCTTCGATACTTGTGATCATCCAGGTATCTCCAAAGAGTTTGTACCTGTGATCGTCCAGGTACCCCTCCGATGCTTGTGATCATCCAGGTATCCTCCAAGAGTTTGTACTTGTGATCATCCAAGTACTATCTCCCAACAAATGAGATGCCCTGAGAAAGGTCGGTGCATCTCCCGTCAAGGCGACCGAAGAAAGGTTCGGGTCCTAGACAAACCATTGATTGTTTTGACAGGCGACCGAAGAATGGTTCGGGTCCTGGAGAAGCATCTCCCGTCAAGGCGACCGAAGAAAGGTTCGGGTCCTAGATAAACCATCGATTGTTTTAACAGGCGACCGAAGAATGGTTCGGGTCCTGGAGAAGCAATTTCCCGTCACGGCGACCGAAGAATGGTTCGGGTTCGAGACAAACCACTGATTACTCCAATAGGTGACCGAAGAATGGTTCGGGTCCTGGAGGAGCAATCTCCCGTTAAGGCGACCGAAGAAAGGTTCGGGTCCTAGACAAACCATTGATTGTTTTGACAGGCGACCGAAGAATGGTTCGGGTCCTGGAGAAGCATCTCCCGTCAAGGCGACCGAAGAAAGGTTCGGGTCCGAGACAAACCACTGATTGTTTTAACAAGCGACCGAAGAATGGTTCGGGTCCCGGAGAAGCAATTTCCCGTCACGGCGACCGAAGAATGGTTCGGGTCCGAGACAAACCACTGATTACTCCAATAGGCGACCGAAGAATGGTTCGGGTCCTGGAGGAGCAATCTCCCGTCAAGGCGACCGAAGAAAGGTTCGGGTCCTAGACAAACCACTGATTGTTTTAACAGGCGACCAAAGAATGGTTCGGGTCCTGGAAAAGCAATTTCCCGTCACAGCGACCGAAGAATGGTTCGGGTCCGAGACAAACCACTGATTACTCCAATAGGCGACCGAAGAATGGTTTGGGTCCTGGAGGAGCAATTCCCCGTCAAGGCGATCGAAGAAAGATTCGGGTCCTAGACAAATCATTGATTGTTTTAATAGGCGACCGAAGAATGGTTCGAGCCCTGGAAAAGCAACCTCTTCATATCACCAGGTAAGATGACGCCTTGATACTTGCCAAACTCGGGGTTCACACCCTATCTCACTCACTCCCGGTAAGTAACTACAGGTATCTTCTTATCTGTCTTAGTATATGTAATATTATAGTGCTCTTTTTGCATAGGATAATAGGTCCTAAGTAAAATATAATCTGTTATGCATGTATGGATAAAATTTAGGCATCAGTTTGTCTTTGAATGCAACCTCTGCGAGCTCACCTTCAAAGAGGGGCAGCTGTTGACGCCTAAAATTAGTTAGGTTTTATTTAGCTTTATTTAACTTTATTTTATTTTATCTTTTTCGGATAATAAATAAACAAATAACCAAAAAAAGCTAAAAATTCAGAAAAAGCCAAAAAGACTTGTATTTCTCCAAAAAAATACCAAAAAATCCGAAAAATCCCTTTTGTGTCCAAAAAATTAGAAAATGACTCAAAAAATGTTTTTCCTCCCAAAAATGCATGGAAAACCCCTCAAACATCCAAAAAACCTTAGGATTTAAACAAGATTAGGTACCGAAAGGGCATTAGTGATTAACTAGTGTAATCAAGTCCTCGATCCTAATTTCTCTGGTTGTGCAGGAGTGAGTATTTCTCCCGATACTTCACTTGGGTTTCTAATCAACCCACCCCAAATCGATTAGTGGCGACTCCAATTTAAAAATTAATTTACAGGTTAAAAACTCAGACCATTAAGTTGTGAATTGGTGGACTTGGGAGAGTCCGGGCTTAATAAATTCAGCCGAGCCATTAGCCTCCTTAGGCGCTCGTACCCGATTGCGGGCGCCGAAAAAAAAGAGGTCGCGACAATCACATTCAACGAGTTTCCTCAGCTTCACGCGATACAAGGAGAGGGATTGCGCTCCAAGACCGAATTCATTAGAACGATGGACTGGGGTCGCAACACCGACTTCCAGGGCGTGTTCGACAGGATTCTAGAGGTGGCCACCGCGGGGAAGCTGAGGGCTGAGGAGATGGTCCGGAAGGTGTTCGTGTTCAGCGACATGGAGTTCGACCAGGCTTCCACGAACCCATGGGAGACGGACGACGAGGCGATGACGAGGAAGTTCGGGGAGCATGGGTACGGGGCGGCGGTGCCGGAGTTTGTGTTCTGGAACCTGAGGGACTCGAGGTCAACGCCGGTGGCGGCGAAGCAGGCGAGGGTGGCGCTGGTGAGCGGGTTCTCGAAGAACCTGATGAAGATGTTCCTGGACGACGAGGGGGACGTAAGCCTCCTGGCCATCATGGAGGCTACCATCTCGGGCGAGGAGTACCGGGACCTCGCCGTGGTTAATTGATTCTCTTCTTTCTCGTGTATATTTAGGAGTCTTTGGAAAGAAGGGAAAAAATGCAAAAAAAAGAAAAGAAAAGAAAAGAAAAGGGTTTTGTCTTTTTGTGAATCTTGCCAACAAATACCTAGCTGCTTCTAATATGAAATTATATTTTTCATGGTTAGACGATGAGATCATATATTTCTTATGTTTTCCCCTTTTTTTTTAAGAAATTTATTTTCATCTTCTGCCTAATAGCACTACCATCTAGAAAAAGATAATTTCCTGTGCTCGTTTATGATAATACATCCTTCCATATTCATCTGAGCTAGCTTTAATCAGCAAAATAAAACAGAACCTGCAATTTAACCTAAGATATTACGACGTACAAAATGCGGGATCTTGAGCTGCGTCAAAGGCGATTGATGTTTAGTTTCATTCTCCGTATTTGAAGGATTTCACTTATTGGGATTTAAGTGTGACTGATTCTTGGTCTAGTTTCCACCCAGCATCCAGGCAGAGGGACTGGTTACCAATTTCTAGAATCAGGAACCACACGGGTGCCCCTTGGAGCCGGATTGGACTGGCTAATCCAGTCCCTAGGTGGGCCAATCAAACCGGTGGCATGTTATGTTTTTATTATTTTATTTTTGTTATATTATCTCATTAAATTGCATTTTATCCCTTAATAAACATAAGCTCAACCAATGGTTAGCTTTTCGTTTATGGGGTTAAGTCAGGTAAGACATTCTCAGATGAAGCGCTTGACGAGCAAAAACGTAGCATAAAGATTGTCGATGAGAAGATTGTTTTAGCTGTCCATGCGTATGATTTGGTATATAACAATTTTGAGCCTTTGTTTATTCAAATGATGCTACTCTTTTTAGTTTCAATATGGTGCAATGACTATTCTTGTATCCTTTTTGGTATTCATGCTTTCAGTAGATTATTCTTTTCCCGATATACAAGTTGTGCATTTCATGTTTACCAGATGCCCCCTTCCTTTGTTATGCATACTTTTTGTTGCATGGCAATTTTCAATTTAAATTGACCAAATGAACTCAATTGGTACCAATGTGAAAATGTTTAAGACTAAATTGGTCTAATTGAAAATTTTAAGACTGAATTGGTACCGATTCAAAAAGGTTTAGGTAGACGGTTCCACACATGCAATTGGAAACCAGTTCGAAGATTACCTATTCAAATTTTTGGAATCAGGAACTTGGTGCCCTCAAGAATCGCCTAGAACCAGCTAGTTCCCAATCCAAGCATTTCCTTTTGCTCACCCATATTGGGATTTGCAAGAGTTCCCCATCTAAATTAGGTCTTAGGCTTTTTTACGTGACATCTTGAATTTTCTGCATTTAACAATAGTATTTAGCATGATTTTTCGTGGGGAGAAGTGTCAAAAAAGTCCTAAACCTTTTGCATTTGTACCAATTTAGTCATAAACATTTTTTTTGTGCCAATTTAGTCATAAACCTCTTTACGTTGTGCCAATTCAGACATTTCCACCCAATTTTGGTTGGATTTTGCTGACTGGACTCCGGCAGGCTAACGTGGCCTAATCGGCTTTGATGTAGACAACTTTTAATAATATTTAATATTTTTGAATTTTTTTCTTTTTCTTTTTTCCTTCTCCTCCTCCTTCCTCCAATCGGTCGCCGGCAACCAGCCAGAGGTGACCGCTGGTGAGGTTGACCTCGCTGGCCACCTCACTAGTGGTCGCAAGGGCAGCCTCGCGCCGGGTCGGGGAGGTCGAGCGTCATAGGCCATGGGTGAGGCTTAACCCTCGTTGCCTAGGCCTAGAGGGCAGCCTCGTGCCTAGATCTGGCGAGGTCGAGCCTCGCAGACCATGGATGAAGCTTGACCCTCATTGCTCAAGCCTTGAGGGTGGCCTCTCGCCGGCCATGGGTGAGGCTCGACCCTTGTGGCCTAGGCCTCAAGGGCGGCCTCGCCCATGGCCAGCAAGGCTCAACCTCACTAGATCCAAGCGCAAGGCCGTCCTTGAGACTTGGGCGGCAAGGGTCGAGTCTCGCCCATGGCCAATGAAGCTCGACCTTGCTAGATCTGGTGATGGCTAGCCTCGCTGGTTCGGTGCGAGGTCGCCCTCGCAGCCTGGGCAGCCTCAAGCTAGCTTCTCGCCACCCAGCGCGAGGTCGCTCTCATGGCCACTAGTGAGGTGGCCAACGAGGTTGACCTCGCCAGCAGTCGGTCGGAGGAAAGAGGAGGAGAAGGAAAAAAGAAAAGGAAAAAAGAAAAAGAAAAAATTCAAAAAAATTAAATATTATTACAAATTATCCACATTAGCACTAATCAGGCCATATCAACTTGCCGGCGTCCAGTTAGCAAAATCTGACCAAAATTGGCCGGAAATGACTGAATTAGCACAATGTAAAAAGGTTTATGACTAAATTAGCACAAAAAAAGGTTTATGGCTAAATTGGCACAAATGCAAAATGTTTATGACTTTTTTTTAACACTTTTCCCTTTTTCATGACCATTACACTTATACTAGCTGTGGAAAGGGATTGATATGTTCTAAATTTCATATTTCATGATATTCAAGTTTCAAATTAATTGAATTGATATTTTTGTAATTTTGATATCTTTCATTGATGATTTTAGTAGATTCAAAATATTTTCAGACTCATCCATGTTCAGAATGAATATTGGTTTCTCTAAATTTTTATTTCTCTTCAATTGGCACAGCACTTCTCTTTTCTTTATCAAAATTTTTAAACCTATGCTTTGGTTTGAGACATTTAATTTGTTTGGCTTTCACATCATGCATGGCATCGCTAATTTTAACTATTGTTCACTCATTCCTACAGTCATTAATATCTTCGAGACTCATGCTTATAGTTCATTATTGTTTTAGTGATTTGTGCACACACTTGGCCAAAGAAGAGGAGTTCATCTTCATCTCCATCAAAATATCTTCTTGTGGCAAATTTTATTAGGCCATTTGTGCCCTAGCTATTCTTATATGAGCCACTTGAAGCTCATTCATTGAAATACATACCCCTTCTACTTTAGACCTCGTGATTTTAACTCAAGGTTATTATTACTTGGTTCACTCCCCTTGCCTTATCATTGGATGGAGTCATATGATTGTGCCACTTGTGATTATTTAATTTGACCATCTCTCTTACACTTCCACCTAACAATTTCTTTAACTTCAAGTCATCATTTCTTTTAATTCAAGTTACTTGTTCTTACCTCCCTTGGCCTATAAAAAGAATTCCAACTTGTTGCAAAGAAAGAAAAAGAGATCTTCCTCTTTTACATTCATATTTTGATCTTTTGAGTGAAATGAAATATTCTATTCTTATGTTGTCGAGGTTTCAAAATTCTAACTTTTGAAATAAGCCAGGTGTCGGTATCACCCCAGAGGTAAATAACCAAAAGGAAACTTTATAGATTACTAAACCTAGAGACTTAACCATAGCTTCTAAATTTTAATTTAATCAATTTATATAGGAGTCGCCACTAACCAGTTATTAGTAGGTCAATTAAACATCTAAGTAAAGTTAAGCATGGAGAACATACTTTTGTGAACCAGAAATTCAGTAACACGAGACTTAATTATACCACCTTGATTCCACATAATCTAGATATTCTCAGGCTCTTTGAGCTGCCTGGTTACGAAAAAACGGATGAAACATAATATTAGGACTACTAAAATTCGAAACCCTAGAGTTTCTGCAAAAAACACGCCCCCGAATCACTCTTTCTCCCTCACCCAAAGTTTCTGCTTCCAAATCTCTCTCTCGCTAGGGTTTTTGCTTAAACCATGCCCCGAATCTCTCTCTCGCTATCTGTGATGGATGCTTTTCGGTTCTTTTCCTTTTTCGGCAGCCGATATTACATGCCGAGGAGTCTTCAGTCACTTTTGATGATCTTGTTATCGTCGGCTTACAGGGGTTCACAGATTTGTACAATGGAGAGGTTCTTGCCTCCACACTTTGCATGAAATCTACACTAGGTTGATGAACCATCCAGAATATACGATGACTTTCGCCGGGCTGTATGAAACTCCGTAGGAACGGAGATGGTTTTCAGAGATTTTCTTTTGTCAACCATCTTCATTAGCATCTTTTAATTGCTAATTAATGACTTAGCATTTCGGCTTGATAGCGATGCCACAATGTATACGCATTTGGGGTGATGTTCCAGTCATTTATGATAGCACCACCACCACCAGCGCCGCCACCGCCGCCAGCACAACAGGAAGAGGCACCACCCCAACAAGAAGGGGGTGGGGGTGGTGTTTGACAGGATGCTTATTTGTACTATGTTTCCAATTCTGTTTAACAGGATGCGTCTCTGCACTATGTTTATTTTTTTACTCTATCCTTTTTCGATAATCTGTTCCTCTTTTCTGGCCGTCGCCTTTTTTAATATGAAGTATTGGAAATCGATTAGCTTGCGTAAGCTTCTTTTTGCGAGTTTTGCTTTTACTGTTGTCAACTTGGTCATGTGAATGGAATATAATCTATGAGTGTTTTGATCCTGAGCATATGTGCAGAAGAGTTATGGTGTTCATTATTTGTGAGATTGAGAGAATAAGCTAGCTTTGGTGATGATTAGGTATGACGTATTCTTGGATAGTTTGTTCCCCTTTTCTGGCTGTTGCCTTTGAGACATGGAAAGAATCAGCTAGCATTGGTGATGATTAGGTATGAAGTTTTGGCAATCGATTAGCTTGCGTAAGCCCTTTTTTGGGAGTGTTGCTATTTTACTATTGTCAACATGGTCATATGACTGGAATATAATTTATGAGTGTTTTGCCCACAAACGTGAAGAGAAGGATTGATCCTAAGAATATGTGTAGACGAGTTGTGATGTTCATTAAACATGGATTCATTTAGATGTGATCATGCTGATGTGCAAATAAGAATTTGACAACCGATAACTAAAGCAGTAAATAAATCGCAAGAGAAGGCAAAAACACAAATACCTCAAGCAAGCAAAAGTACAACCTTAACATGATTAATTTCCAAATTACCGCAAGGACTTAAATAAATAAATAAAATGCATAGCCTAAACACAGTAAGGACGCCCTTGTGCTGCTCCGGAGGGTCCTGGAGCTGCGGGAGGTGTACATTAGTGCGGGGCAGTGGGGCGACAACCCCAACAACTGGTTCGCCTCCGTGGCCATGAAACTCCACAAGGACAAGTTCCTGAAGCACGACGGTGAGCGGTTCCAGAGCTACCTGGCAGACGTGAAGTCTGGGAAGGCCACGATCTCTCCTGGCGCGTTGCTCCCCCATGAGATTGTAGCCTCACTTGAGGACCCCGGTGGGGGCGAGGTCGCGGAGCTCCTGTGGAAGCGGATGGTGGAGGATTCATCCAAGGAGGGGAAGTTGGAGAACTGCATCGCTGTGTGTGACGTCTCGGGAAGCATGTTGGGACGCCGATGAAGGCGTCAGTGGCGCTCGGGCTGTTGGTGTCGCAGCTTAGCCGAGAGCCGTGGAAAGGCAAGGTAATCACATTCAGCCAGCGCCCTCGTCTTCACGCGATACAAGACGAAGGCTTGCTCTCCGAGGCCGAATTCATCAGAGAGATGGACTTTGATCTCAACACCAACTTCAGGGGCGTGCTCGATAGGATTCTAGAGGTGGCCACCACGGGGAAGCTGAGGCCGGGGGAGATGGTCCGGAAGGTATTTGTGTTCAGCGACATGGAATTCGACCAGGCTTCCTCAAACCAGTGGGAGACGGACTATGAGGCGATCACGAGGAAGTTCGGGGAGAGTGGGTACGGGGCGGCGGTGCTGCAGATCGTGTTCTGGAATCTAAGGGACTCGATGTCGACGCCGGTGGCAGCGAAGCAGGCGAGGGTGGCGCTGGTGAGCGGGTTCTCGAAGAACCTGCTGAAGATGTTCCGGGAGGACGAGGGGGACTTAAGCCCCCTGGCCGTCATGTAGGCCGCTCTCTCGGACGAGGAGTACTGGGATCACGTCGTGGTCGATTGATTGAGTCAGTTATTTCCTATAGTTTATTTATGACTCTTAGGAAAGGACCAAAAAAAGGCTAAAAAAATGATTTTGTTTTTGGAAAATGATAAAAGGACGGTACCGTTAATCTCAAAAGGTGACGGACCAATTTCATCCACACCATCATTCCGCACCAGTGGACAAATTATTTATCCTCTTGCAAAAGAAGATTGAAGCTATCATGTTGGACCTTGTATTAATCGGATTATGGTACGAATGCAAAGAAGATTGGGGACTGTGCGGCTGTGATCTTATATGAAACGAAATTGAGTATGAAAAAATGATCAAGATCAAAAAGAGGATCGGAGAAAAAGCTAGATACAAAATCAACGGGTCACATCAACCTTAACGATTCGTCAATTAAAAGACATGCATCCTTAATAAAGTTCACTAGTGGTTGATATTGACGACTCAAATTATTACTGATGCGAGAGACTTATGATAATTTATAAAAAAATAAAAACAAGAATCTTCTACAAAAATTAGCATTTCTTTGATACAGTAAGCATATCTTATTAGGTAATTTAATTTACAACTTGTGTCAAATATGTATGGTCTAAACAAAGGGAAAAGGAAAAAAAAAACAGAGAAATCAAAGATTGGCTGGTATTCAATTTTTCATAATAATTTATTTATTTTTGACATGAATATTGACTTAAAAAATTTTTGTTGGTAATCAACTAAAATTTTCATGACATTTTAGATTTGAAACGAAGGGCAAAAAGTTACATATACGTTAACTAATATAATTTAAGTTAAATATAAATTGTATCACCAAATCAAAGACACTCACAATACATATAGTAAGCACCTCATACGCCATCAACGTATATTGCCTTGGACTTGCGAAAGGCATCTACCGTCAACATATCTCCGTTATTCTGAAAATAAATAACGGAGACCATTAGCGTAGCGATGCCCTTTTGTTTGTTATATTATATTTTTGTTAGTCAGATGATGAGATCACAGGCGATGGAATCCAAGAGGTAATCATGTAAAGTACATAAGCTACGCTTGCTGGAACTTTTAGAGGGGCTAAGTTATGCTCAGACTGGAAGGTGATCCGATTTCCCCTTTTTCAGAAGACCATCTTTTCCCATCATTTCCTGTTCGGGTTCGGGGGCTTTGTAAATCCCTGAAGATCAGGGGTCGGGAAGTCGAAACTGCTCGATCATGAAGATGATCTGGCCATAAGGAAAGAGTCATATCATGCTTATGTTTCCCCCATTTTCCCCATTTTTTAAAGAAAAATTTATTTCACATTATCATGAATAGCTGGGGGTGAGAGAGAGAGAGAGAGAGAGAGAGAGAGAGAGAGAGAGAGAGAGAGAGAGAGAGGGGAATTCGTTATGTAATCTTTTAGGAGTTCTAAAATTCAATGAAAGCATCAACATGGGAACTGGTAAATCGGGAAAGCTTATGAAAAGAAGGATTCGTTAATTTACTTCAATCGATCCATCAACATCGATGTAGCTTACAAAATCCTTAATTTGGTGCTGAAATGAACATCGTTGCCCCCACGACATATATACAAGGTAGTTTCAAAACCCCATTTGGGGACCATAGGAGAAAGAAAAATTAAAACGGGGTCTAGCATGGACGACAAGAGATTGGCAACTTAGCAAAAAATACCGTACCTCGAAACGGGCATCGGGTTTTCCCGACCGACCTTGATGATCTCATTGCTAGAGAAGCCGAGTCATCACCGACCGCCAAATGAACCTCATCCTTTTCAATTGAACATCTTTTCCTTAGAAGAACAATCCATTCCTCGATAAACCGTTTTCCTCGACGAACAATCTCGTAACCATATCGATGAAACCTCTATTACTGTCGGGGAAGATGGAGCCTAACATGAAAGAGAAGAGCCTGTCTAGCTAGCCAAAGGAGACAGCCTGCAACGAAGCCCCAAAACATTTCCAAAAAGATCTTGCAATTTTTTTGGCAACATTTCTCTTATTGGAGCAGGCTAATCATCCTTGGCTACCAAACTGAGACTCTTATCTTCATGTTGAGGCCTCTCTTCCCAATTAAACCCTAGCTCTCTCTCTGTCGTTCTATGGTCTCGGACTCCTGCATCATTTATATAGCCAACCAGAGAATAAAGATCAGATCCAATTTGCACCTGATTTTCTCTCCCTCCTATTTTTTCGAAGATTTAATGATTCGAATATATTCTCCACAGAGATAAAAGAGAGGGAATTATTGCACGACTACTTATCCCTCCAGATTGGTATGCCCCTCTTAATTCTGAAGGCTACAAATATGGCAATGGCCAGCAGTTGGATTTGGTTCATTCTTGTGCAACTTGCAACAATGATAGAAAAAAAGTCAAAAGTATCAGCCCACTAATTTGTTTTCAGGAATTTTGTACATTAGAACCACAATTCTCACTAAATAACAGTTCAAGCTGGAAGGAAAATAATATAAATTTACTGAAGAAACCTTCGGCTACTAAACTTGACAAAAAAAAAAAAAAAAGAAGACAAAACCTTGGGCTATTAATTGATTTTGTGAAGGGACTGCAGTAATTTGCTTTTCCATCGTGCCATTATGCTGGCGTTAGTTTTCATGGCATTGCAAAAAAAGTCAAAGTTTGGTCCAATATGATGAAAATGATTAGCATGATTAACGGGGTCAAAATTTGTAAGCCGAGTCGTTTTCAAGTTATTCATGTTTATGCTTTGTCGGATTGGGATTCTCTGCATAAGTTTGTCCTGTCGAAGTTTGTCATCCCTACTAAATTGTCAAACCCTCAAATCAAGGGCATGCATGGTAATGTTTATGTTTCTTCCAATTTTTATTCTTTTCTTCCCGGATCAAAAAAAGAATAGGAATTCATTTAGTAACGTCAATTTATTTTTCTATTCTCTGGAATAGAAAAGTAACTGGGGAATAGATTTGGAACAGAAACAAAACAAAAAAAAAGTAATTTCTTGTTCCTGAAAACAATTTCTAGAAATAAGCCAATTTGTTCTTTTCTTTTTTTCTTTTATTCTTCTTGCTTGCTGCGGCCTTGAGTGGCCGCTTGATCGTCGTCGCTGCCGCCTACAGCCCACCGGCCACCCCTGACCACCAATGACCGCCACCAACCGCCGTCACCGCTGTCCGTCGCGTTGCCACCCGCCGCCGATTGCTAGGCGACGGTCGGTGATCTGTGAGCAAAAATAAAAAACAAATAAATACAAAAAATAATAAATCGTATCAAATGCATTTCTATTCTTTTTTTTATTTCAAGAATAAAAATTTTATGTAGTTACCAAACATCTTATTTTACTCAGAAATTGTTCCTCGGAGTAGAAATAGAAAAAAACTATTTTTGAAAATAAACCGTTTCTCGGAGTAAAAACGTTACCATGCGCATCCTAAGTCACTATGTATTGAGTTAAAATTAAAGAAAAAGAGAAGAAACTATGTAATGTTCCATCTACTGATATATGTAATAATTAATTTGAAAATTAGATTATTTCTAATTACAAATGCGTAATAAGTGTTTAGAGGCACCCCTTGATATGACCTAATTAAAATCGTTTTCTTAAAGTCAATTAAAATCTCTTTTGTTGATAAGTGATCAATAGTGCGAAAATTACTAAAAATGTTTTAAATCTACTGTTCAAATGCCAATTCATTCCCAAAACTTTTAATTTGGCTAATTTGATCCTGAATTTAGTTTTTCTAACTAATTTTCACTGGAAATCACTGACGTTAATGGTGTTCATTCTATGAGCACAATTGACGCCAATGTAGTCAATCTTTATATTTATTAAAAAAAGTTCAATTTATTTTCTCTTAATTTATTTTCTTTTTCCTTTTTCATCTATTGGTCGCTGGAAACCTCGTCGAATCTAGCGAGAGCAAGCCTAGCCCAAGACTAGTGAAGTCGCCCCTTGCAAACCCTTGCTTGTGGCTGACCGCTGGCTTTTTTCTTAAGGTTTGATATCAACGGAGGAAGAAGGAGAAAAAAAAGAAAGGGAAAAGTTCACTAAAAGACATAAGACTTATCGCAAAAGTATAATTGAGTCTCAAAATTTTTAAAAAGTGCAATCATGTCCTAAAATTTGTCAAATTTATGTAATTCAGTTCTTCTATTAACACCGTTAATTTGGATAACGGAAAATGGTGACGTAACATTTTTAATTAGTTTCTCTTTTCTAGTTGTCAATTCATATTATTTTCTTCTCTATATCAAATTTATTTAATTCAGTCCTTCCGTTAACACTGTTAATTTGGATAACGGAAAATGCTAACGTGACATTTTTAATTAGTTTCTCTTTCCTAGTTGTCAATTTATATTATTTTCTTCTCTAAATCTTATTTAAATTAATATAAAAAACTCAAAATGCTCAATTTTTTTTAAAAAAAAAACTTGGAAAAAAAAGAAAAACAAAGGTAGGGGCCTCTCCAATGGGGTGTTGCCACCACCGCCCATCATCAACCCTGGGTGAGGGTGGCTGGCTTGGCCTAGCCCTCATCGGCATAAGGAGGCTTGCCTCGAACTGGGTACCCAAGTTTGGGCGACACCAACTCTCACCTTGGGCTAGCAACCCTCCCCAATTCTCGGTGAGGGTGAACTAACTTCGCTAGGCCAAGCAAGGGCCAGCTTCACCTAGAGTTGGGCGCCCTCAATCCAAAACTAGGCGAGCCTCGTTAGCCCTCACTTGGGCTTGACAGGGCCTCACATCGACTTAGTGAGGGTTGCCGACACCAAGCAATGGCTGGCATCACTTAGGGTTTACAACCTTCGCTAGCCACTCCAGCGATGGGCGTTGGTGGTGGCAGGGCCCTATAAGAGAGCCATGCATTTGTTTTTCTTTTTTCCTATTTTTATTTATTTTTAATAAAATTTTGGCCTTTTTCTTAGTTTTTAATTTATTTTAAATAAGATTAAAAGAAGAAAATAATTAAAAATGACAAGTAAGAGAGAGAAATTAATTAAAAAAATGTCACATCAGTATTTGCCATTAGTCAAATGGACAATGTTTACGGAAGGAATTGATTGCATTTTAAAAAAAAATTAGAATTTAATTATACTTTCATGATAAGTTTTAGAACTTGTGTTGCACTTGTTGCAAAAAGAAAAGAAAAAGAAAATAAGAAAAAATTAAATTAAAAAATTGCAAAAATTGCCCATAACACTGGTCGTGTTATGTAAGACAGCCGACGTTCACATCAATAATTTTCAACCAAAATTGACCAGAATAAATAAATTATCAAATTATAAAAAAAAATTGACTAAATTGGACAAATTAAAAGGTTTTAGGATTGAATTGATATTCGTATTATAGGTTTAGAACTTTCTTGATAATTTTCCCGATAAACAACTTACCCTTGGTACCCACCGATGAGTAGTGCAGTTGGTTGGGCTTTACTACCTTATCGCCGAGGGAACAAGTTCGAATTTATGCGTTGCTAACACGTCTTAAGCGGGGAGCCATGGTGGTGGGGTCCTGTGCTAGCTACCTCCGAGGTTTACATCTAAATAGCGGCTTGCGACGAGACCCGACACCAGCAGGTCGTGTGACCCCGTAAGGGGGCTCCGGTGGTTCCTCGGTATCAAAAAAAATAAAATAAAATAAAACAACTTACTCTTGGTAATTATATTTATGCGTTGAAGTCAGTACGAAGCTTACAAAATCAGTAAGTCTAGTTTTTTTTTTTTTTTTTGGTCGGCAGTAAGTCTAGTTCACAGGCTCGAGGGATATAGATGAAGTGCCTATACAGAGGCCTAGACACCCTCACCTTCCACATAACCAAACATACATACAGCCTCACTTGTGCACGGGCAGGCAATGTAGGACTTATCCCTACCTAGAGGCCTCTTTTTTCACTTATGCACACAGAAGTGATGTTAGGGCTCCGTCTTGCCTAGAGTCCTTTTTTTCTAATTAGTAATAAATTTAGCAAGTCGGCGAGATTTCGACAAGTGATAAATTCGGATCAAAGTTTTAAAGAGTTAGCGAGACTAGCTCATGGGCTTGAAAGACACATTTAGAATGCATGTAGAAGTCCGTGCACGTTAAAAAGGAGATTTTCAAATGGTCTCACCTTACGTGAAACTCGATATACACGTATATACATTTTTATTTGTGCATATTCAAGCCACGTGAGGCTTTGATCTGCTGGCCTTTCGGCGTCGTGGAGATCGAAATTCGCCATTAACCGAAAATGATTGGTTGACTTCTGATTTTCCAAAATAAAAGGCAGAATAAAATCTCTTAAAGGAGCTTTTATTCTGCCTCGATGGCGTCAAATATGTTCTATTCGTCAAAAGCCGAAACACAAGGCCGAATTTGATTTTCTCGCCTATTTTCTAAATGTAAATTATTTTCAACGATTTTACAACCATCGCATTAATATGTTTTAAAAGTTTTAGGTTCTCAAAAATTAAATAAAAGCCCGATTCCAAATTTAAGAGCTCAAAAAAAGCTCGTATCGATTACCCACCCACTTTTAAAAGTATTGGTTTATTCTCGAGTAGTTAGACACAAACCTTGCTCTGACCAAATAAAAAAAAAAGGCGTAAATCTCGTGCACAGAATTTTATTTATGAGTACCATTAAGTGTGAAAAACAATTTTTGTTTAAGGTTGACAAAAATAAAATTTCTTCCAAAAGTAATTGTGGAAACGAATCTACTCTCTCTCACGTTAGGGCAAAGATCCGGATGCATTTAAGATGCTTCACGTGCACAGATGGGCTTCCAACTGCACGATGCATCTTCTTGCTCTCTCTTCCTTCGCCTTGATTGCCCTTAATTTGCAGGTTAGGCTTGTAATAGTGATTATCATCATCGACCCATTCTCGATTAGTGTTGGTACGAATCGATTCGATACGATTCAACAGTTCATTGTTCTTTGACCCATCGAAGAGGTGGTTTTTGACCTACACTATATTTTGATAGTTTCGCACAATATAAATTATATTTAGAAATCGCAATTTTTTAACTATAAAGGATGCGCGGCACATAAGCTTTCCTTTTTATGTCTAAACGGGATACATTATAAAAAAAAGTAAGGCCTACCAATAAATTTTATTATGCTGAGCATGTATTCAATATTAAGATATGTTCATCTTTTATCACACATTGTAAAAATAACTCCTCTTTAGCATTTATTTACTTAAATATGTGTATACCTATGTTAAAAAAAAAAAAAAACTGCTTTTAGATACTTTATGTAATCTTAGGATCAAATCCAATTATCGATTAGGAGTCATGAATGTGCAATTTCAACTCATTTCTTGATTTACTTACGTTTGACTGATTGCTATATTTCGATTCAATGCATCATGCATGCAAATAAGACCATGCATGTGAAAATGACTCTAGAGATTGCACGTATGTAAGTGATTCAGGCATCGATCTTGACCGAGGAAAACAAACAATTACTCCTTTCGAGATTAAATTCAAGTGGTAATTATGCTGCAATAAAAAAGATAAACACGCTTATTTTTCATTTATGCTATCCATTTATGTATTTGTAGCCAGAAAAATCATGATATGAGCATAGAAAATAGACTCAATTAAATCCTGATGTAAAATTCACGTGACTTTCATCAGATTTGATGGTCCAAATACAATCCCGTCGACATATTGACTTCATCGAATGCTTTCTCTCGTTCAGTGCACATTGATAATAGTCCACCCCGAGGACTAAAATGCAGTGAAAGAGTACGCTCGAAGATGGTAAAAAAAACCGGAAAGAGTACACTCGAAGAGGTGAATCGGCAAAAGCGATATGGGGGAATCAAGGGCCCAGATTTCATGGGAGAAAGCGGAGACCGGTCAACCAATCCCGCAGCGCCACTTGTCGCGCGACCCATCACTCCAGCCCACTAGCCAAGGATGGTCCCTCTTTAAAATCTTTCCCGTCTTCCACATGCTTACTACAGAAGTCACAGCTCACTTTTCAAGAACCCCAAGAAAGAAAGGAAAAGAAAAGAAAAATCAAATCAAGAAACCAAGTTGGATGGGCAAGCGGAGATGGTATTCTCGCTACTCGTTTCAGATTCACAGTAAAAAGGATTTAAAAAAAGGCGACCGATGTTGAGTTGAGTTGTCACCTGGATAAAAAAATGACCAAAGAAGCGGTAATGGTACAGCAGCTGATTGATTGAAGTTTCAACGAGTTGCCTTTAAACAAATTTGGCATGTAGACCTCGCTTCAGGTTCCGACTTCTCCGCCATGTGAGATGCCTCTCGATCCCTGAGCCTCTCTCTCTCTCTCTCTCTCTCTCTCTCTCTGTGCCTTGTGTGATGCAGGTTTCCACTCTTATAATGTAACCTGGAAGCTTCACTGCCATCTCTGTCCTCTCTCCACTCTGTTGTCAGTAAGACAATTTCAAGATCCTCTGCTCTGTCATTTACTATTATTTTTCTTTTTCTTTCTTGCTTGCTTCTTGTTTTCTTTTCTGTCATTTTGCTTCGCTCAGATGATCATAATGCACGGTGAAAGATGTTTGTTCGTTTTTACCTCTTATTTAATGCTTCAACCATAAATATGGAGGCCGCTTGGATTTTGCGTAGTCAGGCTTCTCACTCGCTTCATGTGCCCTTGCCATTTAAAATTGCGCCGTCATGGGTCCATAAAATCTAGTTCTTCAGGAAAAGAAAGGGCAAATCTTTTTCAAGTCAATGCTGCTGAGTGATGGAATTAAAAGGGTCGGGCTTAGATGATTGATTTTGCTTAGGATACTGGAGCGCGAGCGCTGCAGGAACAATGGGTTGCACTGCTTCTGTTTGCTTGGCTGGGAGGAAGAAGAAGTTGAGCATCCCGGAAATCGCCGTGTTCGTCCCTTCAATGCGAGTGCCGGTCCAATCCAATCTTCAAAGGGCTCTCAAAGGACTAGTACCGCGGGATCTCGTCGACAGGTTATCGGCGCTGCGGAATCAGATTCTTTTACTAGCAGAGGACACTGGTTAGTGCTCTTAGAAATAGCAGCTACTGATTGCAACACCATCTGAAAGTTTTGGCATTGTTTGATTGATGAGGAAGTGGGAAAAGGGTTGAGTTTTAGTTGGATTCGGAATTTTAGACTCCAATCAAAAGAGTAATACCATGACTGACTATACTGTTCCAGTGTCAGAGATTGTAGCCAGTAAAAAATTTCATTTTCGTAGCATTTGCGAAGAGTGAAAGATTTCTGTTTTCTTTTTTCTGCTAAATTAGATGGATCCGCCGCGAATGAATTGACACGAGCTCTAGAGGAATACTTGACTCTTGTGATTGGGCTGACGAAGAAAGGTTTGGACTATTGAAATTGCTCCCTCCCTTTTGCATGTGAATGCTGCCAGGGTTCCCTCTTGGCGACTCAATTATGGGTTTGATTTGCAGAACAGAGTCTCGAGGAGTCGGTGGAATTTAAGTGGAAAAACCTTGGCGATGGACGGCAAGTAAGAAGCTTATGTAGATTGCACAACCTTCAAATTTCTGTCTTGTGAGTTGCGAGTGATGAGTGGGGTTGAAATTTGATGAGCAGGAAGCCTCCGTGGCGAGCGCCTGGTTTGAATTATTGTCCGTCATTCACATGATGGCCATGGTGACGCTATCCGAGGCGAATTCGCTGATGATCCCCAAGGATCATTCTGGCTCTGAAGTTAGGACCGTTTCCACAGGTATGAGATTCGGTTTCTCGCCCACGACGTCCATTCTATCTTTACTAGTTCCTGATGGATGCTTTTGTTATCAGACTGCAAGAGGGATGCGGTCGACTTGTTATTGAAGGCGTCGGGTTACTTGGACTTTTGCATAAGGGAGGTACTAATATGCATCCCGCCCGAGCTAAAGTATGCGACTTAACCCAAATCTCAGATTTTATGTCTTCGAGGCACAATACCTACATGATGTTTTGAGGCTATCTTCATTGATAGGGAAAGACTGCCAAAAGATTTGCAGGGCGGTGTACTGGAGGCTACATATATTCAAGCTCTAGGACAGGTAAATATGCTATATTACAAATCCCAGAACTGGGGTGGGTTCAGGCGATAAATATGTAGTACAGGCTATATAGTACAGGCTCTTTGCTGTGTAATTAAAAATGGCGATGTTCAAAGAAAAATCGGTAATCATAGGATGCTTAAAAGCACAAATGCAGTTAGATAATTTAGTGGTGCTCATGAATTGCTCTGCGCATTTACTGTATTATCATATTCAGGGAACTGAAATTCAACTGGGATTGGCTGTTGAGAGCCAAAAGGCCAGCTTGTCGGTCAAGAGGAGGTTGGCGTGCGAGCAATTAACCTATTTTAGTCAGGTCGGTGAGAACTCTCTCCGCCTCATTTCGACTTTGGATTGACGAAAATTATGTGAAGCCCCACATGGTTTTGTCGTACTAATATTAGACCTTTTGATTTCACAACAAAAAGTTTCTCAGTTTATTCGTGTGGGGCTATGCAGAAAAACCGTTCTGCTTTATTTTGATTATGACTGACGTCTCTCCACTGTTCATTAGGCTCATACCTGCTTGTCTGAGTGCGACCTTAGTCACGGGTATGGAAAGAAGCAACTGCAGTTCATCAAGTGGAAGTACCTCGAAGCAAAGGTTCCTAATTCTGTGTATTTTTCATTCGTTTTGATTCAAAATAAAGAACTTCGGTCTGTGTCAATTCAGCAGCAGTACAGAGTCTAATTGCTGTGAAAATCATCAGGCCGCCGCTTATTACTACCATGGACTAATCTTTGACAAGGGAAACGAACCGTCCTGTCATGTTACCGCCGTGTGCTGCTTTCTGGCCGCTGAAGAACTCCTAGCAGAAAGCAAGAAGGCATGCCTAAGCTTTTGCCTTGCGGATCCCGTCTCTAGGTTGGTTTTTTGCGATGCTGCCTTAGTCCCTATATCAATTTTCCTTATTCTCTTGAGTCGTTTCATCATCGTTTGGCTCCTCTTTTCCCTTGGCAATAGGATCCCTCCGCTTTGGGGCATCATGAAATACTTGTATCAGAAGATCCCTGAAGTCGCATCAAGGAAATCTCAAACGTACGGATACCTTTTAGAACAAGAAAAGTAAGGACTTTTCTTAGTACGTCTCTCTAATGTCGATCATCATATTTGCTTACCTGATTGATGCACAGCTTTGAGCGATTCTTGTCATAATTTCCAGAGAACTCTTTCTATTTTGGTGTCACAGGGCTCTACAGACACTGCCTGATCTGCCCGAGTTTCAGTTGTCTTTGAGACCGGATGACTACGAATTACCCGAGATCGATCCCGCCTGGGACTGTGGAAAGTGGGAGATCGAAAGCCAGACCCTCAAAGAACACCTCAAAGATTACGAAGACGAGATCGAATCTTGAGGACACGGCTCAAATGACTGACTGAAACTGGGAGCGTTCCTTGTTACTCACAGCCCATGACAGTTTTAGAGGAGCTGACAGATTACTTGAGGAGAGCAACGCATTGCATCAAGCAAATAATCTGTTGCGAAAAGGCCTATTTCAAGACCGGTCAGATTGTGAAGAATCGGCTCGAGTAATCTTCTCCAGACAGCCCCCTTATCAATCTTAAACCTATACGTATACTGAAAATAGCCAAGAAAGCAAGAAAGTAATCTGAAAATAGACCGTTCAGTTTGGTTTGGTTTTTGTACTTGGGACAATGTTGTTATGCGACACCTTTGTATATCAGGGGACTGGTTGACTATTAACATAGTCATGTTACAAGTTTATGATACTAAGAGTGGTGCTTGTTGGATCTTCTCCTTCCTCTTGCTATTGATGATCGTGTCCTTTATAGAATTTCAAAACTTTGGTCCACCGCACTCGATATGGCTGCTTACAGATCTAGTCCTCTATAATTTCGGCATTTGTGCCCCTTCAGTTTTATTTTGCGCAATCAAGCCCTGTAACTTCTTGAATTCGCATGATACGATTTTGTAAGTTTTACTTTATGCAATCAAGTCATTTAACTTTCTTGATTCGTACAATCAATTGCTTCGCTTACCCACGGTAACTAATGGTGTCAAATTTAAGATCCCTATTTTCCTTGTTTTTCTTGTTTGATTTATGCTCATTTGACACCGAATCAGCATTATGTCATTTTCTATTGCATAAGCAATGCCACATCATTAATTACTGTGGCAATTTCGTCAGGATGGTTGATTGAGGGTATTTGATTGCACAAATTAAGAAAATTGAATGACTTAATTACACAAAATAAAACTTAGATGACCAAATCACACAAACCCAGAAAGTTAGAGAATTAAACAAAATAAAGTAAGAAGACCAAACTGAACAAACAAAATTTAAAGAATTGAATCTTGAGTTTGCTTCTTTGTTCATAGAGATGGTTATCGAATGATTTTCAACCACAAGGCTAGGTTTAACTTGTCACTCAACTTTGATCATAGCAAAAAGAAAATTTTTGTAATCCTTTGAGCCCGGCTCAACCTGGTTGGGCCGGGCCGGGATAAGGGCAAATTAGTCTTATCCAAACTTGTGGGCCACCAAACACCATGATCATATCTATTTATTTTCTATCTCCAAAATACTCATAAAAACATGTAACTAGTGGTAGAAAAATAGAAGGTGCCTGGTTAGTAATTTCTTCGGTCATGTCAGATTTCTCACTTCTTTTCCGTAATCTTTGAAACTAAAAAGCAAAGGTTTTGATGCTATCCCATGTTAATATGTGTCGATGTGATTGAGGATCCACTTAAATGGTGGAATCGACATTATGATTCATGAATGACGAGCCTAAGTTGTCATTTGACTTGGCCCAACTCCTCTTTCCTCTCCATCTTCTAGTTTTCTTTTCTTTTTCTTTCCTTTCATAATAGCAAATGGGATAATCTTTTCATTTAGGATATTTCAGCGATGGACTTTGACTAATTATACTATTCAATTAACTGTATTACCTAACTAAAATAAGTAGAAAAGGCTCCCTTCTCTTTTTATGCGCTTCAACAGAAAGAAACGTACAACTGACCCTTTTTTAATCATAAAATCAGGATGAAAATTGGTTCAATTTCACACGTTGCTTTATTTATCAAAATTAGCAAATTCAGTAGATCTGCTTTGGCCAACGGAAATAGCTAGGCATTTTGCGCACGAACGATGCTGTTTACAATGCTTTATTGCTTTAATATGTCAAAGAAAATAACCATGTAAATGGAATGGGGGGAAATCAAATGTTTTATATTTTCTCGATCTGGCTGCAAAAACAATTTCATGTGCATGATTAACACGATAGTGCTTGATCAAAGAAATAATTTTATCGTACCATCAATAAAAACAAGATGAGAAGATGACTGAAAAAAAAAATCCCTTGTTGCGAAAATTAAAACCATGAGAAAATTATCGTCATTGCAAAAAGCGCAGGTTTTTCATCAATAACAAACTAAGGTTGGTTTTGGGCAAAAAAGTTAAAGAAAAAATCAATACTTTGTCGCAAGTAGCTGATTTTCATGAACAAAGAAGAATTTACTTATAGAGAAATGGCCACTAATTCACTCAATTTCGCGAATGTACATATATAGAAATCTTCGGAGTATGCTATATTAACTAGATAGACACTCCAAAATCCTTATATATACTCTAGGAAGAGTCCTTCATCTGTTCTTCGTCGTTTCGATTTAGCACGACTTCTTGTGAGGTTGGATAATTTCGATCATTGGAAAGCAGCAACAGTCTGAGATCGTGGGAAATACCTGATACCCTGAAATTCATGCGACCACACTTTTTTCGGTGCGGTCAAATTGTACCAAGATCGACACATCGTAACGCGACAAATTTAGATAGTGCAAGTAATAATGAGCTCATCACGTTTGACAGAAGGAAAACCTAGTGACAAGGACGTGACGGATGCTAGTGCCAAAATCACGAATATTATATATAATATCAGATGTCCTTCCTCAAGGGAAAGCAAGATTTCTCTTTTGAAAAATTTGTCTTCTTTTATCTTCCGGCCATGCATAAACCGGGCAAATTTCAAGCAAAGAAATGCTACCTAAACCATCGGGAAGTGAAAATGCGAACATGCAGAAACGAGATCGATCTTCAGCTTATACATTCATTCCAAGTTTTTAATGTTCGATGAAGCACTTGAAGATAGCCAGGGGCTCGTTCCCGCAGAGAGCCCCTGCAAACTTCTCTGCAGAAACCTGCAGAAACTGAGGAGCTTCAACTTTTAAGGTTGATGCTCGGCCTCTGCAGGTACCTGCAGATTCAGTGGGTTCGCCCGTAACGCGAACTGCAACTCTCTGGTTGCCGTCGTTATCAGAAACGAAAGAAGGAAACACTGAAGTTCTTGAAATCATTGAGAAAAGAAATAATAAGAAGAAGAGGAAGAAACGAAACGTGCGTACGAAAACGAAGGTAATCGACACCCACGCGAAGCGTTGAACTCTTACACGGTATGCGTTGAGACGCATTTCCACATCAGACCACTCACGCCATTACTTTCGTTTTCTGGTTCTTTTTCAGCATTTTTAGTGGCTGAAAAACCCGATGGGATGCATCAGAAATTCCAAAAAAAGAGAGAGGGAAGGAATAAACCGTCTTCATCAACTTGATCGACATTTCCTATTCGAGAGTATCATCAAGTGGAATGAGTTCCATCAACAGTCAGCTCAGATATGTCAAACCCATGTCTGCCACATGCTAAACACACTCCCAACTCCAACCGAAAGAAAAAAAAAAAGAAAAAAGAAGAAGAAGCAAAAAGCAAAAACCCAGAACGTCCTGAAGTCGTTTAAAGGAAAGAAAGAAGAAAGGACCCCGCTTTTTTTTCTTATAGATGCAGAGAGAGATCGAGGTTTACTCTGTCGTCGTCGACATCGTCTTCGTCGTCATCCTCCTCGCCGGCGTAGTCCATTGGCGGGCTCACCTCCACGAACCCGTGAAGGGCGGGGCGGTGGCCGGGGACGGCCTGGAGAGGGTCGAGCCAGGCGGGGGGAGGGGGCGTCGGGAGAAGCGCGGGCGGCGGCGGCGACGGCATTGCGCGGGCCGGGGCGGGGTCGACGAGGAGCTGCTGGTGGCCGCGGGCGGCGGCGCGCTCCCTCTTGTGGGCGTTCTGGTGGCCGCCCAGGGCCTGGGAGGTGACGAACTTGCGGGAGCAGTAGAGGCAGGAGAAGACCCTCGGGGGCTGGGACGGCGGGGAAGGAGGCTGGGACGGCGGCGGAGGAGGGGGGTAAACGAAGGGGTGCGGGTGCGGGTGCGGGTGCGGGTGCTTCGGCTGCTTGCTGCTGTGGAGGGGGTGGTGGTGGTGGCCGGGGTGCTTCGAAGGTGGCTTGGAGGAGGGAGAGGTGTGGCTGAGGAAATCGTAGAAGTTGTAGGAGTCCGCCATTAATTTCTGCAGTTGGATTCTGACGGCTGACTGCTTTGGGCTTGCAGAGGAGGAGGAGGAGATGGAAGAAGGAGGAGGAGGAGAAGAAGGGAAGA
Source organism: Eucalyptus grandis x Eucalyptus urophylla (assembly GCA_028830015.1). Taxonomy (NCBI): domain Eukaryota; kingdom Viridiplantae; phylum Streptophyta; class Magnoliopsida; order Myrtales; family Myrtaceae; genus Eucalyptus; species Eucalyptus grandis x Eucalyptus urophylla. Next base: position 57,698,026 of record CM054200.1, on the reverse strand, counting down.
GAGAGAGAGAGAGAGAGAGGATGGAAGGAAGGAGGAGAGAGGGGTTTAAATGGGGGTTTAAGTGTGGAAGGACGAAAAGGCCCCCACCTCCTCCCACCGGATAAGAAGTTTCATAAAATTGGCATCTTTTCTCAGCCTTAAGGTTTTTAATTTTTCTAGATATAGGGATTTGGGGAGTGAACTTTCAGATTGCAAACTACTCGTCGGTCTTGAAAAGTATGGTTGTCTTGTTGATTCTTTGTCTACGAGTAATTTCATTTTATTCCCGTCTCGAATATTTTATGTCTTCTAGGCCCCTACTTTTTGAACTTAAATAGGAGTATAAACCGATTGAGCGGGATAGAACTAACGGGAACATTTGACCCGGCTTGACCTAGTTGGGCCCGACTTTTTTGGGTCAAGGCTATATGTCTTGCTCAACATAAGGGAAAAAAGGCCAAGAGCGAAATTACTCGGTTTAGTCTAAAAGCTAGTTTGAGCTATAGCTCGGTTCATTTTGCCATATCATTGTTTCTACAAAAGAATGTCATTCCTTTATCAACTTTCACAGCTCTCATACAACTGACCTAAATTCACTAGGAAACGATAGATTCCATCAAAGAAAGGGAATTCACGCAGCTCAACTTTAACATAGAATAATTATTATCAATCCCATTGTAGTTTTTATGGCTAATTTCATATAGTCATGCCTTTATTGAGGTGTATAAACAACAAAAAATGACTTATCTTTTAAGTTCTTAATCTCGTCTACTCCAAATATCAAATATGTCCCAAGATTTTACGTTTGAGAAAGCCAAATGAATCAGCAACGGAGAGGGGGGAAATGGGAAGAGGAGATTGAAAGGAGAGAATGAATGGTGGGATCTCCATGGAATTGTCGAACAAGAAATGGGGAATTGGAATCAGAATCAAAACGGAATGATGACGGGGAAGGACATGAAGTGGCGACTCTCTCTCTCTCTCTCTCTCTCTCTCTCTCTCTCTCTCTCTGTGCGGTACGGCCACGTCTGTATCTGTCCTTCATACTCGCCTTGCGCGATGCTGCTTGGCCTGCAAGCGACAACAGCGAGGGACGCTACGGACGGACGCGTGTAAGAGGATGAATAATGGATTGGCGAGCCAATCATCCGATGACCCAAAATTCCCCACTTCTTTTTTGACCCAAAATTCCCCACTTCTCTTAACGCATTTTTCCTTGTTTTCTCAACCAATCCAATCCACCAGTGGAATCTGTTGCAGCGTACATTACATATGGTTCGGCACTTCGCACCCAAAACCAGATTAAAGACAATCGCCCTCCATTAGCATCCTAATCATTGTATGTCTTAACTCTCTTCTTAGGTTTAACTCAGCAGCGCTCTCTCGCTCTCCGGGATTCTTAACTATTCTGAATATAAAGACTTGTCTCCGAATTGATTATAAAGTTGGTTTATAGAAAAATCCGAACTTTTCAAGAAGTGGGTTCACGCATATTTCATTACAATGAATCTGTAAATCCGATCCTTGAATTAGTATTTGTCTCTCTCATTACTTTCGAGGTGGATTTGTGAAATTGATTTTACAGAAAAATCTTAACTTTTCAAAAAGTGAGTTCACGCATATTTCATTACAATGAATCTGTAAATCCGATTCTTGAATTAGTATCTATGTCTCTCTCGTCACTTCACAGAGAGTGACGCTGCTTTAGTGTGTGCGTGGTGCTATTGGAGTGAACTCCCATAAATGAAATCGGCTCTGTTTGAGCACATTCATACCGACGCATGCGGTTTTCTGTTGGTGGGATCTGTGGAGAGAGAGAGAGAGAGAGAGCATAAAGGGCAAAAAGTTTCCGTACAAACGAACCTGATAATTATAGCTAGCATAGGTCGTTCCAAACTAAATTATAGACATAATCATCCAATCTTTGAACCGGGTATACATGCAGCAAAGTCTTCCCACTTTAGGATCTATGGCATGCTTTTCGATAGGTTCACTTGGTTTTTTCTGCTGATTTGGTCTATATACCTAGTTGCATATTCGATAGGGTAGAATATTAATTTCCAATTGTGCAATCATCGAGCCCTATTCTCTTCTTGCAAACACAATCCCTTATCACCACACAAGCCCACATTGCACTCCCCAAAAAGCTTATGAAAGGGGATGAGTTTGGTTGGTTGATGCAAACATATCATTTCTCCATATGACTGAATTACGGAGTCATAATGAGATTTTACATTGGTACAGATACTCCCCCATCCATCCAATAGTTTGAAGTTTTTCAGACAAGACAGACGTGTGCATAACTTTATCTCAATATGCATGCCATCGCAATCCCATATTCAAACAAAGATGGATATGGTTTAAAAAGAAGGGCACGTGATTACGTAAGATTCAGAATCGATGAAAATCATTTTGTACGATACTGTCTGCCATTTTCCGTGTCTAGCGCTCGAGATGGTTGACAATAATAACAAGACAAAGGAGGTCCTTTTCAAGTGTATTTATCAATCATCTAAGACCTCAATGAAGACTCTTGCTTCACTAGAGTCCTTCTCAATCTTGAATGTGCGAAAGAACAATTGTCACTTCTACTTAACACACAACTTTTCAAACTTAAGTACTTAATCCTAGATTAAGAAATGCATGTTCTAGAATGACGGAGAGTGGGAACTAGAGTTCGCAAAAAAGAGCTCATATGATGGAGAGGATAGACTGGTGCGAGCTAATAAGAAATCCACTCGAAAAAAATAATCCATTTTTTAGGGATTTCATTACAAGCACATTTTTAGGTTTTATTTAAAGGAGATGATGTGTTAGTACACTTGATAGAATATATAAATAATAAATCACGCATTAATTTAATAGTTTAAACTTTTAGAACAGTTGACAGTGGTCCCACAAAATCTTTCAACACTAACCAATGGGATTGAAAAGGTAAAACTTCTAAACAGGACGTAAACTATTGCATAGAGGTGAAGGTCGTACAATTCTTTCCTTCTCTATTAAGAACCCCTAATCCATGTTTTTCACTCATTACCCTCGTTAGGGCTTCATTAGAACAGGTCAGTTTCAACTTTTGGAAAGAGAGAGAAAAGTGATGTGGCGATCGGTGCTGTTGCTAAGGTAGGGGCGAAATATCGAGGCCCCAGGGGACTGCCGTCATGTCGGGCAACCAATTTAGGAATATTACATTCAACTGAGGACGATCCTCCATCGTGGGGTCACGATCGAACAGTCCCGAGAAAACAACAAAGCTGGAGTAAACAACAAAAACAGTTATTCTCACTCGCCATCTGCGTCCGGGGAAAATAAAAAGACCGTCCCTAGGCCTAGCTCGAGGACACGTACCCTACACAAATTCTTGTCGAGAGCTGAATGGCCCAATCACTAAGCCGAGAACGCAAGGGGCCGAAGGGGGACACCTCCCTAGGCTTCTTTCCCCCCTTCTTGGTGACATTTCTTGATGAGATGGGTGAACCAAAAGATGGTATCTTGTCAAAGCATTTCTTGGGTGAGCCCGGAAAAAGGAGAAGTTGAGTTGAGCGAAGGCCAATCCCAATGGCTTTGAGGGGAGAAAAAGTTGAAGTCTTTCAGCTTCTTAGGAAGTTGTGTTGCTGTGGATGAAACGAGGACATGTGATCTGTGGGGGGGCATCGTGTGGTGCTTGCAGCACTTTTTCCTCAAATGGTTTGGTCTTAGGAGGGTCGGATCTTTCCAGGAGTCCTCCAAAGGTTGGAGAAACGGTGCAAGTTTTGGCAATTCCTAGGATGTGCAGGCTGAGTGTGTCACCATCTTTTCACTGAGCTCTCTAGCAAGGAATAAAGGGAGAGAAGCCAGCAGGAAGCGCAGATGGCCAATTAAGGAATATTCGGTCAAGTTTCTTTGTCACAATAGATTTAATGTTTAGTCCCCTCAACGTTGTCTACTAGTTTAAAGTCATAGTAGATCAGTAGACAGAGACTTCCCCAAAAATCCTGAACTTTCCAGCACATCAAAGATTGGAATCCCCTTAAGTATAGCTCAACTTGTAGTCCTGCAAGTAGACTAGATCTTCAACTAGTCGTTTCTGACCGGGCAGATTGATTGTGTAAAGAAATTATTTTTTATACTTCTATGGGCGAATCCGAACGGTGATTTTCTAGGCTCAACCTCAAAGCCTATACTTTTTCCTAGGCATGGCATGAGGGTGCTTAAGTCCACCCACTCGAGAGTATATAATCACCTTAAAGATAGTGGTGTCGTCAAAATACCTTAATTGTACACTTGATCATGTGGACTTGGCAGCCCATGGGTCTGTTAGGGCACAAGGGCTCAAAAGACACTTTTGGCCGCGTTCTTGTAAGGCTACTTACTTGTAAAGCTCAGCACAGTGGGGTCCATGATAGCCTAGCCCTGCCTACAAGTTTTTTTTTTTTTGGACAGGTCTAGATAACAAATTCGAGTCAAGCGTGTTTACTGATCACCTCTATTTTTATAATTTGCAGTGGTGATGTTTTATATTTTCAAAAGAGTAATTTTATATCCTCGCGGGATTATAATCCAAGCATTTTAGAATTCATTTTCGTGCGTTATCTATAAGGACAATAGTACATTGTTTTTGTCAATCTTATCCACTTCATTCATCAGTCGGACAGTGATTTGACGCCGCGATGCAATTATCAATCAAAGCAATTTGATTAGTTGATGGTCGCTGCTCTTGAACACTGCTCTGACCGATGGCCAACTTGGTGACTGATATTTCCACACCCCCACGCCCCCCAAAAACAAAAATTCAGCTACAGCAAGAAGAGACTCTTAGTCACTTTAATAGAAGAGAATCGTATCAAATGGTGTCTCGAGACACTTATCAATTAGTTACTTTCTGCACTTGACGTGTAATCAATTCTTTAAAAAAAAATTCCTAATTAAACGTAGTAACCTGGCTGATCGTCTCCCGAGTTGGGGCGATCGATCATTTCATTAGTAACCTCATGGAGAAGGAAGGATATTGCAAGGAGCAGTTTAGCCTCTACCTTAACAAGCACAGGACATGGGCGGCGAAGAGGTCTTACTTCGCCATATTGTGGTTTCGAGGGTCGCCCGTCACGAAAAGATCCTCCTCCGGGTGGATGCGGGGAAGCACGCCTACGATCCTCGGCCCTATCCATTTTCGTCTTCTGATCTGATCCGTAGTCCTTTTCTCACTAATGTGAATACTCCAAGGTTGGCTCCTTGCACTGCGTCGGCTCTCTTCATTTTGCCTTGGAATCTCAACTCGGCCTTTTTTCAGATACACAGCATCGGGGCGGCCTTTTCTTGTTAGGCTTGGGAAAAAATTACCAGGAACTCGTATGCCTCCCATTTATTGAAAATTGCTCTTGCCAACCACGACTAAAAATTGCTAACTTTTAATGGTTTCAGAATCACACATATGTCAAAAAAGTTACTGAGTATATATGACGTAATTACTAAATTGTGATGGGAGAAACTTACTTTGTAGTGAATGAAATTGACCAAACTCTTTATATGCATCGATGTAGCTTCATTGATCATGTTAGCATCTACATGACACTCTTTCGATGTCACATTTTTTTAATTAAGTCATTGAAATGCAAACCGTTTTTCTGACATTTCATATTGTTAATCGTTAAGTGGGTAAATAATTTTAATCTGTTATATTGCATGATGTTATAAGTGTGTCCAATGATCAATTCCTATTTCTATGCCTACCTTAGAAGAGCTTAATTTGTACAATTCAACGCAATTTGATGAATTGTCCTTGGGTCAACTTTTTCCTAAATGCACGTGTTATCATCTGACCATGATTGCAGGAAACTTTATCCCATTAGTCTTCTAATTTGTGACTTATAAACATGGACGTTAGGGGTGTCAGTTCCCGAACCGAAAACCGAACCGTACCGAAAACCGAACCGAACCGAACCGAAAAATTCGGTTTTTTCGGTTCGGTTCGGTTTTCGGTTCGGTTTTTATTAAAAACCGAAGTTTTCGGTTCGGTTCGGTTTTTATCGGTTAACCGAACCGAACCGAACCAATAAACCGAAAAGTAGAACCATTAAGATTAACCAAACCGGCACAAGCCAACCCTACTTCTAATTCTCTCCCGTCTCCTCTCGTCTTGAAGGTGCGACGGCGACTGTGGCTGCGACAGCGACAGGGACGGCGACAGCGGCAGGGACGGTGACGGCAATGGCGACAAGGACGGCGACCGATTGAGGGACCGGTTGTTCCGCCACGCCCTTTTCTCTTCTTCTTCTCCTTCTTCGTCGGCAGCGGTGACTCAGGGAGCTGTGTGCTGTGCTGGGTCGAGCAACGGCGCTTCAGAGACTGACCCTTTTGTCCTCACGACGCCGCTCTACTACGTCAAGGGGGGGTTGTTTTTTGATTGAAATCACTCTAGTGGGATGGCGTAGCGGTGAAAGTGGAGATTTTGGGCAAGTGGGTTTGTGTTTATTCTGATCCAGAAGTTGATTTATTTCAAATGCCATCGGCACGACGTGATTGGCATGGTGTGTCCCCGATTTACATTTGCCTTGAGCGCAGCGATATCAGTTTAGTTAATTGGGTGGTTTGAGGATGTCGTGGCTTGACCTCTTTTATATGCAAGAAGAAAATTTGGGTTTTCTCTGTCAGCTGGTCCCAATTTATTTTGTGATAGGTTTGGGGCATGAAGTTGCTTCCTTTGAGTTGGAAGAGATGGACAGTGAGCGGCCAAATTGGGTGTTCCCATTGTTTTCTTTTCTGGTTTAGTTGTTTTGAATTATTGGTACATTGAGTTTGGTTTGTCTTGTGTGTGGTTTTGCAGGCATTCTGTGAAATATATGTTATGAGGGAATTAAGTATTGCTTCCTTTATGGAGAATCCTCATCTGAATTGGTACTTCAGAAAGCAGAGGATGTTTCGTGGTTGTTGGTGTTATTGTCATAGTGCTCTCTTGTGGTGTTCGGTGTTGCAAAGCACCAGGAAGGAGAAAAGGAGAAGATATGAGATTCTGCTGTAGTATGCGGTGTGCGTATTTTGAATTGGTTGAGTTCAAGAAGCCCTTCCCTGGCATGAGTTGCATCTGTTAATGCTTGAAGCCCACAGGTTCTGTGCATTTAGGGCGAGGTTTGAGTGGAGAACATATTGGAGATCTTCATTTGTGTGATTTATAATCATAGTGGATTTCGCTTTGTACAATGTTACTGTATGGAGAGTTTGCTTGCCAAATTTAATGTGTAGAGAAGAGTATTGACTGAGGCCCCTGCTTTAAACTGTGCTGTCCTTCTTATACGTGTTGTATGTATGCAATAAGAAGAGAAATGTTCACTGTACAGGTTTTGCTGACATATTGAATTTAGATTTTTTTTTTTTTTGGTCAGAAATTTGTATTTCATACTAACGATTTGATGGATTACATAATTTTTCAAGATCAAGACATAAAATAGAGCATAGTGGAGGTGGGGGATTCTGTTTCCAAGTTGGTGGTTGAACAGAAAAAAAAAAAAAAAAAAAAAAAAAAAAACCGAAAACCGAAAACCGAAAACCGAAAAACCGAACCGAACCGAAATTTCGATTCGGTTCGTATTCGGTTCGGTTCGGTTCGGTTCGGTTCGGAAAAATTTTCTAACGGTTCGGTTCGGTTCGGTTTTTTTGAAAAACCGAACCGAACCGAACCGTTGACACCCCTAATGGACGTCACATATGTTCAATTTAGCTAAATCAAAATGTGGGTGACTTGTAACCTACCAATCACATTTTCATTCATGGATGGAAGAAAACATGACTCCTCCTAAGAAAAATACAGTACTCCTCCCACATTAAGCATTTGACGATTTGATTCTTTTATCTGTGTTTGGTCGAGAGATACCCTCTTAAATTGCATATATAGGGAAGAAAGGACGCCTCTTTCCTAAGAGAAATTATAATACTTCTCCTAAATTAAGCGTTCGACTTAATGGAGAGATATCCTCTTCCAAGATTATTTTTTTTTTCTATTTTTACTTGCTAAAAGTTGTCTTTACTGACCACATTGTTCGAAGGAATACGCCAAAGCACAATTTTTCCTTTCTCCATCAAGGTTAGAGCATGTTATTGTATTAATAATTTAAAAGTCATTTCAGTAATCATGATATTGTATTGGTAATTTAAAAGCCATTTCAATAATCACACATTCTATTTAATATTTGGACATTTCTCGAAGAGATAGCCTTTCAATGAAAGTGGAGTATGATCTCTCACTGAGATGAAGTGTGCTATGCATTAAATAAAGTTCTCCTTTGAGCGGTCATTTGGCATAAAATTAGGGGAATTGTCTACATGTATATAGAAAAGATCTTCCATAAAAATCAACACTTCGCAACCCCCCTCCACCCGACTTAATTTTCCATTAGCGATATTTATAGTCGAGCTTGGCTTGCCCTATAAATAAGAAAATATAGTCAGCCCACAACACCAAGGATCGACCATAGATGGTATTCGAGGACGACATGAAGAATAATTTATACTTGGTCAGGCTGCTTCTGATTGCTGGCTTTTTATTCGGTTAGAGTCTTTTAATTTCATCAATGAAGTCATATCTCACATTTATATCATCTTATAAATAAATAAATAAAAAGGTAACGTGTTGTTTTCTGACTATTAGGTACACATGTGTGCAGGCATGATGTCTCTACGTCATTGTTAATTAAAGGAAGGAGGCGAAGCGAGGATGAATTAACCATGACTCCGGTTACATGACATAATCGTTATAAACTCAAATGCCAAAAATAAGGGGAACAGATGTGATGTCTGATTAGTTGCATTTGCCCGTCGTCGATGAAGTTGTATCAACGACACCATGTTTCTTAGGAAAAGTTTACATTATATCATGCTGTTTCTATTTCTTCGGTTGCACGAGTGTAATATTTGTTCAAAACCGTTGATTGATCAAATAATATGGATATGTCATCAAAACGATGAGGAAGAAATACTATAAAACAACAGTATTCTCAAATTTAATCTAATGGGCTAACAAAATTGAATATGGTTCACAATGAAGAGAATTAGTCAACAACGACTTTTGGTAGCCTTTGTACCAAACTTAATCCAAACCCTATCCTAGGCTAAGTTCGTTTCACAAAAAACATTTTTCAAAAGAATATTTTTCTCATTATCCAAAATTTAGTTCGTGTAGAAAAATAAGTCAACAGGAAATCTTTTCCTTGTCAAAGGAAATCCTATACTTAAATTCTAGAAAATGATTTCCCTCTTCAAAACATTAGAAAATATTTCCCAAAATAGGACTGAATATTGATACTAGAACTTGAAACTTTATGCTAGAGTAGGAAAACTCTTAACATTGGTTTCGGAGTTTGATGTTCAAGACCGTGTCTTTAACGGTCAGGCTTGGGCCCTTGGCACCCACCCCAAGGTCTATCAAGACAGGGCCAAAACTGCTAGTGTTTGTACCCAATTCCCTAGCGTCCGAGCTCGGGTCCCCAAAAGATGTGCTCAAGTCCCGGATACTTAAGCTTTGGTCCACAAAGGTCATGGGCAGGTTTTCGGTGCATGGGGTCAAGTCAATTAAAGAAATGTTTGTTCTTATAAAAACATTTTTTTAAAAATTCAAATTTTTAATTTTTAATCTTTTTTCTCTTTTCCTTTTTCCTTCGTCCTTGGCCACGGTAATAGCTAGCAACTGGCCACAAGCAAGGGGCAAGCTTGAGTCTCGCCAAATCAAGTGAAGCTCGAGCCGTGCTAGAGGTTGGCGAGGCCTTGGCCTCACCAAATCGGCGAGCTCGTCCCTCACTTATGGCCGATTGCCAGCCGTTGTTGTGGCTAGCCACTAGCCGAGGAAGAAGGAAAAAGGAAAACAAAAAAAGAAAGAAACAAGAAAGATAATTAAAAATTTTGATTTTTTGGTAATTTTTCCTTGAAAATCTAATGTCCATAACAAATGTTAGAAAATATTTTTTTATTCATTTTCAGATTTTAATCAAATGTCAAAAAATCTTAACATTTTCCTGAAAATGATTTCTTGTTAAACATTTTGTAGAAACATTACATTTTCTGCAAAACGAAAAGAGCCAAAGTCCATGAGGTAAAATTAGCGACCCTTTCGATGTACTTCTAAATCAAGCTGATTTTGTGTGCACCATCATTAACTCTAAAAGTTTAAAAGACTAGAAATTAACGGGTATGAACACTATTATCCATGCATGTCGTACAAAGAAAAATGTAATTTGTGTGATTCTACAATGTAATCTTGGGGTCACTGTTATGCTCTACGGGTAAGTAACTACAACGCGAGTGAAAAACTGAAGCATCCATTAGATCTAGCGAATCCTGTCAAATTAATTAATATGGTGGGCGCACTTAATAGCCAACTGCACTCTTCCATTATAGATAACAAAGGATGGCAATCAGATTAGACAAGTGCTTCATGATTATTGAATGTCTTATTACAATAAAAAAAAAAAGTAATATTAATAATAGGCCACAAATTCTTTATTTTTCCTTTTCAGGATCGAATCATCATAATCCTCCCATTATGATGAGTAATTTAATCAGATTACTCTTACTTATTTTAGATAATGATGGATTTCCTTCCATATTTCTTAATAATGGTAATATAGCTAATATGCGAAAATGGGTGAATAAAAGGTTCTCCCTGCCACAACATTTCATTTACAAGGAAGATCATAAGCATGTCGGGCATAACCAGACAACCTAATCCACCCCGCGTCAATAGGGGTGCCGGGGGCGATTTCTTTGGTGGTATGCCCCCAAAACTTACGTTTCTCTCTTTTCTTCCTTGTTCTTTTTCATTTCGTTTCTATCTTACAATATTGTCTATCTACATCAACCCTTTTGGTAATTGGAGCTGTCAATCAGTTGAATTTTCCGGCTTGTGAAATTTAGTAGTGTGCTTGGTTGATGAGGCATGCAATTTTGATGGAGTGTGATGACATAGCTTGAGATTGAGGTGATAAATGACTAACTGTAGGCCGATGCCACTGGCCCGAGTTGGTGGGACAAAATGCAGAGAAAGTGAAGGCAGTGATCGAGAAAGAATATGGGTACGTGATCGTGCTGCTACAGGAGGGAAAAGAAGTTGGGACAGCCGATTATCGCACTGATCGAGTGTATGTTTATGTCGATGATAAGGGCAACGTCTCTCGTTGTCCTATCGTTGGATGAGGGTTAAAAATGTGATCCCAAATAAAATAGCTCATGAAGCTATTTGATATAAAAAAATCACATAATTAATTATTTGATGCGGTCCGCATGTGATTCGTTTGTGCAAAATCTCCCTCTTGTTTAAACTAGCTGCTGCCAGAGATCTTAAATCAAGTCAGCAAAGGGATTACAATTTCATAAGAAGATCGATCTTCAAAACAATAGAGGTTCATTCCATGGATAGAGTCTGAATTTACAACAAACATCATGCGTCTAAGAAAATTTAAGAGAGAGAGAGCTTATCGAATTACATGGACGTTATATCGAAGGCACAACTTGCTGATTCTGATTAGCCATCAATGCGTTTTGAGAGCTTTCATCTATGGACTTTCATTAGGCAATTTCAGCTCCATCCGTCCTCTATCCGGCATCTTCATCCCGTCCCAATGCGTCACCTTCGGCCACCGACGCAATGTCCTTCTTCTCGGACTCGTATGTCGTTCCCTCTCGATGCCTTTGGAATTCTTAGCATGTTGTAGATGCTGCAGAAACCCTTCTACGAGAGCTATTACATAGATAAATTGCATATAAATGGAAGAAAGGACGCCTCTTTCTTAAGAGAAATTATAATACTTCTCCTACATTAAGCGTTCGACTTAATTGAGAGATACCCTTTTCCAAGAATTTTTTTTCTATTTTTACTTTCTAAAAATTGTCTTTACTGACTACATTTTCTGAAGGAATATGCCAAAGTACAATTTCTCCTTTCTTCATCAAGTTTAGAGCATGATATTGTATTGGTAATTTAAAAGCCATTTCAGTAATCATGATATTGTATTGGTAATATTAAAAGCCGTTTCAGTAATCACACGTTCTATTCAGTATTTGGACGTTTCTTGAAGAGATAGTCTTTCGATGAAGGTGGAGTATGATCTCTAACTAAGATGAAGTGTGCTATGCATCAAATAAAGTCCTCCTTTGGGCGGTCATTTGGCATAAAATTAGGGGAATTGTCTACGTGTAAATAGAAAAGATGTTCCATAAAAATCAACACTTCGCAGCCCCCCTCCGCCCGACCAATTTTCCATTAGCGATATTTATAGTCGAGCTTGGCTTGCCCTATAAATGAGAAGATAGAGTCAGCCCATAACACCAAGGATCGACCATAGATGGTATTCGAGGACGACACGAAGAATAAGTTATACTTGGTCGGGCTGCTTCTGATTGCCGGCTTTTTATTCCGTTAGAGTCTTTTAATTTCTTCAATGAAGTCATATCTCACATTTATATCACTGTATAAAGAAAAAAACAAAAACAAAAACAAAAAAGTAGCGTGTTGTTTTATGACTGTTAGGTACACTTGCGTGCAGGCATGATGTTTCTACGTTATTGTTAATTAAAGGAAGGAGGCGAAGCGAGGATGAATTAACCATGACTCCGGTCACATGACATAATCGTTATAAACTCAAATGCCAAGAATAAGGAGAATAGATGTGATGTCTGATTAGTTGCATTTGCGCGTCGTCGATGAAGTTGTATCAATGACACTATGTTTCTTAGGAAAAGTTTACATCATATCATGTTGTTTCTATTTCTTCGGTTGCACGAGTGTAATATTTGTTCAAAACCGTTGATTGATAAAATAATATGGATATGTCATCAAAACGATGAAGAAAAAAAATACTATAAAACAACATTTTTCTCAAATTTAATCTAATTGGCTAACAAAATTGAATACGGTTCACAATGAAGAGAATTATCACTAACGACTTTTCGCAGCCTATGTACCAAACTTAATCCAAAGCCTATCCTAGGCTAAGTTGGTTTCATAGAAAACATTTTTCAAGAAAATATTTTTCTCATTTTCTAAAGTTTAGTTCGTGTAGAAAAATAAGTCAATGGGAAATCTTTTCCCTGTCAAAGGAAATCCTATACTTAAATTCTAGAAAAGATTTCCCTCTTCGAAAAATCAGAAAACATTTTCTAAAATAGGACTAAATATCAACACTAGGACTTGAAACTCTACGCTTGAATATGAAAACTCTAACATTGGTTCTAGAGTCCTAATGTTCAAGACCATGTCTTGAACGGTCGGGCTCGAGCCCTCAACACCCACCCTTGGGTCTATCAAGATTGGGCCAAAACTGCTAGTGCTTGTGACCAATTCCCTGGCGTCCGAGCTTAGGTCCCCAAAAGATATGCTTATGTCCCCAATACTCAAGCTTTGGTCCACAAAGGTCATGTGCGGGTTTTCGGTGCGTGGGTTAGGTCAATTAAAGAAATGTTTGTTCTTATGAAAACATATTTTAAAATAGACAAATTTTCAATTTTTAATCTTTTTAATTTTCTTTCTTTCTTTTTCCTTCGTCCTTGGCCACAATAATAGCTAGAACTTGGCCACAAGCAAGGGGCAAGCTTGAGTCTTGCCAAATCAAGTGAAGCTCAAGCCACGCTAGAGGTTGGGGAGGCCTTGGCCTCTCCAAATCAGCGAGCTCGTCCCTCACTTATGGCTGATTGCCAGCTGTCATCGTGGCTAGCCACTGGTTGAGGAAGAAGGAAAAAGGGAGAGAGAGAGAGAGAGAGAGAGAGAGCCGTCGTCATGGCTAGCCACTAGCTGAGGAAGAAGGAAAAAGGGAGAGGAGAGAGAGAGAATTAAAATTTTGATTTTTTGGTAATTTTTCCTTGAAAATCTAATGTCCATAACAAATGTTAGAAAATATTTTTTAATTCATTTTCAGATTTTAATCAAACGTCAAACAATATTAACAATTTGCTGAAAATGATTTCTCGTAAAACATTTTCTAGAAACGTTACATTTTCTGCAAAACGAAAATAGCCGAAGTCAATGAGGTAAAATTAGTGACCCTTTTGATGTACTTCTAAATTGAGTTGATTTTGCGTGCACCACCATTAACTCTAAAAGTTTAAAAGACTAGAAATTAACGGGTATAAACATTAGTATACTATACATGCATCTCGTACAAAGAAAAATGTAATTTGTGTGATTCTACAATGTAATCTTGGGGTCACTGTTATGCTACGTGTAAGTAACTACGACGCGAGTGAATGAGTGTTGTAGCAAAAACTAGGGCATTCATTTAATCTAGCGAATCCCGTCAAATTAATTAATATGGTGGGCGCACTTAATATAACTCCGAGGGAGCGATACGATCTGTTTAAATAGCCAATTGCTCTCTTCCATTATAGATAACAAAGGATGGCAATCAGATTAGACAAGTGCTTCATGATTCTTTAATGTTTTATTACAACAACAAAAAAGTAATATTAATAATAGGCCACATATTCTTTATTTTTCTTTTTCAGGATCGAATCATCATAATCCTCCCACTATGATGAGTTATTTAATCAGATTACTCTTACTTATTTTAGATAATGATGGAATTCCTTCCATATTTCTTAATAATGGTAATATAGCTAATATGCGAAAATGGGTAAATAAAAGGTTCTCCCTGCGACAACATTTCATTTACAAGGAAGATCATAAGCATGTCGGGCATAACTAGACAACCTTATCCACCTTGCGTCAATGGGGGGGCCGGCGGCAATTGCTTTGGTGGTATGCCCCCAAAACTTACGTTTCTCTCTTTTCTTTCTTGTTCTTTTTCATTTCGTTTCTATCTTACAATATTTTCCATCTACATTAACCCTTTTGGTAATTGGAGCCGTCACAGTTGAATTTTTCGGCTTGTGAAATTTAGTAGTGCGCTCGGATGATGAGGCATGCAATTTTGATGGAGTGTGATGACATAGCTTGAGATTGAAATTGATAAATGACTGACTGTAGGCCGATGCAGCTGGCCTGAGTTGGTGGGACAAAATGCAGAGAAAGTGAAGGCAGTGATCGAGAAAGAAAATGCGTACGTGACGGTCGTGCTGCTACAGGAGGGAAAAGAAGTTGGGAGAACCGATTATTGCATTAATCGAGTGTATGTTTATGTTGATGATAAGGGCAATGTCTCTCAACGTCCTTTCGTTGGATGAGAGTTAAAAAAGTGATCCCAAATAAAATAGCTCATGAAGCTATTTGATATAATAAAATGACATAATTAATGATTTGATGCGGTTCGCATGTGACTCGTTTGTGCAAAATCTCCCTCTTGTTTAAACTAGCTGCTGCCAGAGATCTTAAATCAAGTCAGCAAAGGGATTACAATTTCATAAGAAGATCGATCTTCAAAACAATAGAGGTTCATTCCATGGATAGAGTCTGTATTTACGACAAACATCATGCGTCTAAGAAAATTTAAGAGAGAGAGAGAGAGAGCTTATCGAATTACATGGACGTTATATCGAAGGCACAGCTTGCCGATTCTGATTAGTCATCAATGCGTTTTGAGAGCTTTCGTCTATGGACTTTTAATAGGCAATCTCCGCTCCATCCGTCCTCTATCCGGCATCTTCATCCCGTCCCAATGCATCACCTTCGGCCACCGACACGATTTCCCTCTTCTCGGACTCTTATGTCATTCCCTATCGATGCCTTGGAATTCTTAGCATGTTGTAGATGCTGCAGAAACCCTTCTACGAGAGCATGAAAACCGACCAACTTGGTGTTTACACTGCTTTTTGTGGCTGTTATTCACACCTCTCCCGCTTCTCCTGTGGAAGGTGTCCCGCATTTGCTTTCACAGGGAAGTCCTGGAGCGTCTCTGCAATTTGTTGTCCCTTGTCGTCGGAAACTTCTTGATGGTGGTGGAAGAGAATATGGCACTTTCCTAAGAGAAATCATAATACTTCCCCTACATTAAGCGTTCGACTTTTTTCCAAGAAATTATTTCTATTTGTACTTTCTAAAAGTTGTTTCCACTGACCAAATTGTCCAAAATAGTATTCCAAAGTACAATTTCTTATCGACCATAGATGGCATTCGAGGTCAACATGAAGAATGAGTTGTACGTGGTCAGACTACTTCTAATTACTAGCTTCCAATTCGATAAGAGTCTTTTAATTTGTTCAATGGACTCGTACCTCATATTTATATCATTGTATGAAGAAAAAAAGTGATGTGTTGATTTCTAACTATTACATACACATGCCTGTGGGCATGATGTTTCTAAGTTATTGTTAATTAAAGGAAAAATAATTTTTTTTTTCGCAGGCGATAAAGCGAGGATGAATTCTAACATGGCGTAATCATTGTAACTCAAATACAAAAAGTAAAGGGAACAGATGTCATGTCTGACTGGTTATTCTCGCGCGTCGTCGATTAAGCAGTAACGGCGACGTTGTGTTCCATAGGAAAAGTATACACTATATCATGTTGTTTCTATTTCTCTCTTCTTCTTCTTCTTTTTATTTTCTTTGGTTGCACGAATGTAATATTTGGTCAAAACCATTGACGGATAAAATAATACGGATATGTCATTAAAATATTGAAGAAGAGATACTACAAAACAACAATAGTCTCGAAACTTAATCTAATTGGCTAACAAGATTGAATATGGTTCACTATCTCACTCTAAGGAAAAATTGTCCGAAAAGTCCTAAATAAATTGTACGGTGGCTAATTTAGTTTTAAACTTTTCAATTATGCCAATTTAATCATAAATCTTTCAATTGTGCCAATTTAGTCATAAATTCTTTAACGAATTATCAATTTAAATCTTTTCGGCTAATTTTGGTCAACTATCACTTACATGATGGTCAAGTTAGTGTCAATCGCCCTACGTGACGCGGTTAGTACATGACGCAACTAGTGTTGACTTGGATAATTTTTTAATTTTAAAATATTTATTTTTAGTATTTTTGCTTTTTATGTTTTCTTCTCTTTTTCCTTCGTTTTATACGGGGCCAATGGAGCCACCAACCCCTAGGTGAGGACCGCAAAGCCATAGTTGTGGCCAATGAATTTGTGATTCCTCGCCCAGGCTATTGCAAGCCATGGTGAGGGCATCACAACCCTCATCCAGGGACTGGCGGCCCCTGTGTAAAAAGAGGGAAAAAAATAGAATAGAATAAAATAAAAATAAAAAAATCAATAAAAAATCAAAAAAGTTATTAAAAGATTAAAAAATTAAAAAAATTGTTCACATTAGCCAGCCACTCTACATAGCATGATTGACACTGATTGGACTGCTACATTAATAATATCATACCAAAATTAGGCGAAATAATTAAATAGACAATTCGTTAAAAGGTTTTAGGATTAAATTAGCACAATTAAAAGGTTTGAGACTAAATTGACAAATTATCAAAATGTTTAGAACTAAATTAGTACAAAGGAATGGTTTTGGACTAAATTGACCACCGTGCAATAGGTTTAGGATTTTATGGGTAATATCCCCTTCCTCTAAAGAAAGAAGAGGATTAATCCAAATGATTTGCAGCCTATGTACCAAAGATTAATCCAAAGCCTATCATAGTTATCAAGATAAATGAGTGACCCTTTTGATGTACTTCTAACTTGCATTGAATTTGCATGCACAACCATTTATTCTAAAAGTTTAAGAGACTAGAAAATAAAGAGCATAAATATTAGTATATATGCATGTTGTACAAAGAAAAAAGTAATTTGTATGAATCAACAATGAAATCTTGGGTTCACTTTTGGTGACACACGGACCCCGGAAGTGTCATAACTTGGCACAAATGAACACTTAAATGCCATAACTTACGAAAGCAACACTTAAGTGCCAAAATCGGAGCAAAGCGGATAACTTAAGTGCCAATCCGGCCAAAACGTTAACATGTTAATTTTCCGGCAAAGCAAATGCAAAACGGCATCGTTTTGGTGCTGACGTAGTAAAAAATTAATTAAATATAATTTTAAATTAAATTTATTTAAAACATTTATAAAAAAAATACAAATATTAAAAATATTAAAATATATATTTTAAAAAAAATGGAGGTAGCTGAGGGCTCAGCCCTCACCGCTGCCGGCAAAGGCCGGCGATGGACGGGGGAGGGTCAGCCGAGGTCACCGGGCCCTCGCCAAGGGCCAGTGACGCTGGCCAACCGGTTGCCCTCGCCTGGCTGAGCCAAGGGTCGCTGCCCACTAAGGCGACCCCCAACGGGCGGCAGCCTTTGGCTCGGTTGAGCAAAGGCCACTGACCCTCGCCTAGATCCAATGAGGGGTGAAGGAGGAGGAGAGGAGGCAGCCGACGGCTGAGGAGCAGAAGGAAAAAAGGGGGGGCCGGGAGGAAGAGGAGGGAGGCAATGGCGGCGAGGGGAGGAAGAGGAGGGAGGCAGTCGGCAGCTGAGGGCTCAGCCCTCGCCGCCACTGCTGCCATCTCCCCTCCGGGGAGGTAGGGGAGGGTCGGCTGGGACTGCCGAGCCTTGGTCAAGGGCCAACGACCCTAGTTGACCGGCGACGAGGGCCCCTCGACCAGGGCTTGACTGCCTCGGTCGACCTTCCCCCACCTTCTGGTGATGGGGAGGCGGCGACGGCAAGGGCTCAACCCTCAGCCACTGGCTGCCTTCCTCCTCCTCCGTTTTTTTTTAAATTTAAATAAATAAATAAAATATTATTATTATGTTTTTAATTTAATTTAATTAATTTTTATATTATATTAAAATTCAAATTATGTCAAAACGATGTCGTTTTGGGTAAATTAGAGCTAAGTCAGCTCTCCGGCAAGCCACCTCAGCCACATATGATTTCCGGCTAGTTTTGCCGGAGGTGGCACTCAAGTGTCCCACTTTTCTTAAAATGCGGCACTTAAGTGTCACTTTTGTAAATTATGGCACTCTAAGTGTCCATTTGTGCCAACCAAGTTATGGCACTCGAAGCGATCTTTTGCCTCACTTTTTATTATGAAATTTCCACTGATTCCAGAAAAATACCACAAGCGAACAATCCTCTAGATAGAATATAAAAAAAAAAACAAAATAAAAAGAATCAGAAGAACACATTAGAAAATTTGTTATCAAAATTTGCCAAAATATGGGCTATGTATCCACGCAAAGGCACTATGCGAATTTACTAGATTTCGAAAAAAGTTAGAATACAACGATAATCTTCTTTCAAGATCATAACATAAATATATTAAGAACCCTTATAGCAAAAAAAAAAACCCAGTTTTTCTTCTCTATTTTCTTACTATATAGCTTTTAACCTAAAAACAAATCTAATAGGAAAGAAAAAAAAAATCTCTAAAAAAGGTTTTGCTTCATCTACAACACTTTTGTTATGCTACGGAAAGTAACTATGACGTAAGTGAAGGAGTGTCGTAGCAAAAACTGGGGCATATGCATGCACCCCTAATCTATGACGCTGTATAATCTAGTAAATCCCATCAAATAAATTAATGTGGTGTTAAGTGACCATACGATCTTTTGTATAAATAGGCAAATGCACTCTTCCTTTAGAGATAACAAAGGATGACAATCAGATTAGGCAAGTGCTTCGTGAATCTTCAATGTCATGTTACAGAGGAAAAGTAACATCAACAATAAGCTACATATCCTTTATTTTTCTTTTTGAAAATAAAAGCATCGTAATCCTCCCAAAACGATAAGTCAGTAAATCAGATTTCTCTTACTTTATTTGGATAACAAGGGATTTCTTTCTAGATTTCTTAATAATGGTAATATAGCTACTATGCGAAAATGGGTATATAAAGGGTAGTTCCTGCAACAACATCTCATTCACAAGGAAGATTAAAAGCATGTCGGGTACAACCAGACAACCTTATCCACCATGTATAGTTGGAGGCGGGGGCGGCAACTGCACTGGTGGTATGCCACAAAAAAGCGCCTCTCTCTCTCTCTCTCTGTTCACTTCGTTTCTCGATTGCAATATTGTCTCTTTACATCAACCCTTTTGGTAATATAGGCCCTTTATCATTTGAATTTCCCAGCTTATGAAATTTAGTAGTATGAATGCATGGTGAGACATGCAACTCTGATTGAGTGTGTTGACAACTTGAGATTGAGGTTGATATATGACTGATTGTAGGCCGATGCCAATGGCCTGAGCTGGTGGGACAAAATGCACAGAAAGCGAAGGAGGTGATCGAGAAAGAAAATACATATGTGACAGTCATACTGTTAAAAGAGGGAAAAGAAGCTGGGGAAGGCGATTATTGCATTAACCGAGTGTACGTTTATGTTGATGAACAGGGTAATGTCTTTGAACCTCCTGTGGTTGGCTGAGGGGTAAAAATGTGATCCCGAATAAAATAGTTCATGAAGCTATTTGATATAATAAAATGCAACAAATAATCATTTTTGATGTGATCCGCATGTGATTCTTCTATGCCAAATCTCGGTCCTATTTAAATTAGTTGCTGCCAGAGATCTTATCAAGTTAGCAAAGGGATGACATTTTCTTAAGACCGATCTCCAAGACAATGGAGGTTGATTCCACGGATATCGTCTAAATTTACAACAAACATCTATGGACTTTCCCCGGGCAATTTCAGCTCCACCCGTCCCCCATTCGGCATCTTCATCCCGCCGCAATGCATCAGCATTAAATGTGATTTTGAATGAGTTAAAAGTGCTCTTAGATCAGGGGAACTGAGGAATATCAATTGCTCCTTGTAAGTATACGCGTTATTGGATGAGATCTATTAGTTAACCTACTAGAGCCTCACTGGTCAACAAAATTTTATGTTACCCTATCGGTTATACAATACCAAATACAGAAAAAGAACCTACTGATTTCATGAATGAAGGGAAAGACTCCAATTGACCTGGTTTTTTGTCAACTTAGGAGTCGAGGCAAAATATGTTTGCCATTCTGTGTAGGATGACTCTTTAAGTGTAGAGTGCAGTCACATGCTCAGATCTCTCATCCAACATCATAAAATAAGTATTGCATGAGAGATTTCGATCCAATTAGTGGAATCTTGTAACGACACATAATTCTAAATCAAGAGTTGCTGCTACATATGTTGGTACGAGTCAACTGAAAGTCTGATGCTAGAACATTTTCAGAACAATGTAACTCCAATTGTACAAAACTGACGCAGGATTTGCTCAAGAAATGAAATGCTTTCATGAGATGTAACTCAAGCTTGCATCAGATGCTTAAGAAATGTCTAACGATGAAGGACCTCTTCGGTTTTCATCATTTCGTACCATATGGCCATTTTTCCATTTGCAAGAAAGATTAACAAATGAGGAAGCTTACCGTAGTACTCAAACACTTCGATACAATCCAATTTTAGGTAGGAGGCGATGGATTGAGTTTCAGGAAGTTTCAATTACGTGCGAGTGGCCACTTATACGAAGGTCATGAGTCATGGATTTGTGAAGGACTTCAATCATTCCAGCGGTGAACAGTACCAGGAAAAACAATTAATTATTGAAGTAGCTGCAAAACCAGGATCTAAACTGTTCATTTTCTTCTCTAGAAGTCTATCCATACAACACAGGCTAACGATCACACCATTGCCATACCCTTTAAAAGCCCAAAGAGCAGAAAATGATGAAAGTACATGCAGGGGTATTGGTGCAGGGATGTGGTGTTTCTACCTTGCACGACTGTCCAACATTTCTCAGTGCAGAATCGGGACTAATTTGTTGTTTTGCCGTTCTTGAACGAATACGAGTCACGGCCCTCGCGCCTTGCCAAGTTTACGTGCTGGAACACTGATGAGCAGGGAGCAATCTTACGAGAGAGTTTATCTGTTAATTATCTTTTAATTAACTCACAGATGAACACAGAATCGACATTTATCTGTCAATTACCTGTCAAGTGGGATTGTTGACGTCCATGAAATCTTCTTAATTTTGCCCTTCTTTCGATGCTTTAGTCAAAAGAGCAAATTTCCCTTTATTTCTCTCTCTACCTTTCAGAGGTTTTTCTTTCACGACTTCTCTGAATAGAAAAAGAGAATCACGCTCGCTCAAGCTCTCAAAGCGAAGCTTTCGCCGTCGGTCATCAGTATTCGGTCTGTGCGTCTCTCTCCATGTACAAGCTAAAAATTCCATCAGGTCATACCGATGCTAGGTTGTCAAATCATGAATACTAATGTTATATCCCGTGTCCCGATATGCGGATTAGATTGAATTTTTATCTGCCAAAATGAGGATTTGTGAAAATTGGTTTCAAAATTAAAGTTGTACCATCATGTAGTACATAATGCGAATAAACTGTTTACATCATATATAGTGAGATATAATCTTTGGGGTCGAACTAGATTTACATTACTTTTGTCACAGCCAAGTAGTCTATTATCGAGCTTTCCATAATCTGATCTCAATCAAAGTTCAATCTGGCCAAACACACAAGAACAAGTAACTGCATGGGAAAAACTGAGTTTGTATGTGAAACAAGTGGATCTCTCTAGTCTCACTGGAACAACATCAAGGACTTCGACAGGGCCAAATCAAGTACAGACCATACAAAAATCCAGCCGACTACCAAGCCAAATTAATGCACAGCCGATCACAACACAAATCAATCTTGGCCATAAGCAACAGACTTCCAACCAGTCAGTCTAAGAGTTACATTATCTACTACATCTCGAAAGATGGCATTAACATCAGGAAAGAATCTGGCATCATGACTATTCTATTTCAAGCTTTCCATAGATGGATAAACCACTGCACACAAAGAAGTCTTCATAAGCAATGTAGGGAAAGCCTTCCTTCCTTATAGTGTGAAGTTTAATCCAAGCAAATTCCAAAGGCTATGACCCAGGCAATATATCAAAACCATACAAATTCAAAACTCTAACCAAATAAGAGAAGCAAATCCAGATTCAAGAAATAAGTGGTCCCTGGTTTCCTTGATCTATCCACAGAGAAGATGGTCAGCAGATGGTATAATACTAAAATATACCATCTCTTCAACCTGTCCCTAGTTGGCAAACTATCCAGGGAGAGCGACCAAGAGACAAAACAATGCCTTCATATGCATGGAACAAACCATATTCACTTATGCCAATCAACATAGATTCACTTTACTCAAATGGCATTCTGAGCACTAGCAGCTGAACACAAACCATAAGAACTAGGAAGCCAAACAAGTTAATTAGCAACAGAGACATTAGGACTAAGAACACCTGAAATAGCAACATTTCTGTTCAAGAGATCCTTACACCTGGTTTGAATAACATCAGAAACTTTGCAGTCAAGCCTATTCCTGAATCATAGACTACTCTTCTTGAGTAAACATCAAGAAGTGGACCTGCAGGATGCCAAACATCATAACAAAGAAAAACAGATTCACGATTGCCCAATTTGAACTTTCTTAACTCTTTAGCAACAGTTCGAAGTTTGGGGAAATACAACCCTCATGTCATTGTAAAAATAGAATCTCCTCACTATCTTATGACCTTTCTTCTGGTAAAGAGAGGGGATCAGATTTACATCTTGCGACTGACCTACCCTTTTATGTCTCGCCTGATGAATTGCCAAATGACCATGGCCCTCACCTGCCATTCTAGGTTTGCTTTTCTTCAAGCCATAGTCACCCAAGCAAATATTGGATACTAGGATTAAATATTTTAGGTACCCTAAGACCAATCAGAATCCACACCCATCAATTTAATAACAAGGAGTGAGCATGAATGATAAGGATGATGATGATGATGATCAATCCAGGCCTTCCCCAAAAATATATACTCCAGCATCACAAAAACCTAGAAATATTTTCATCTTGAAGCTAGTAGCAGCACTAAGTCCTTCATAACATCAATCATCAAGACAGAGTGGGAAAGGCACCACCCACTTACTGATGGGGTGAAGGGCGCAGTCTGACAAAAGGATTCTGCATAACATCAATCATTAGCCATAACCAGGCAATATCAACAGATCACTGCAGATGCTCGCAGCTTTGTGCATTTTGATTCGTGTAAACCCATACGAGCTAAAATTTAAATTAAGACACGAGAATCAAAGCCTTCCAACAACATTTGTGCATCCCAATGATAAAGCCACAAAAGAAGGTAAAAATGAGGGCTACAGAGTAATATCCACAGCAATAATCACTATCATTCATAAAGAAGAAAGAGGAGCATAGAAAAATTCTTCTGTTAATCCGTCACCGAAAAAACTGTTAATACACAATTGGAGTTGGGCTAGCACTGGCATCAAAGAGAGGCACATAATGCATGAAGCAGGCACGTCACAATTAACCATTTCTCCAGATTGTCCACCAAGCTTGATCCATGGCCAAAAAGCATATATGTATTTAGCTCCACATCATGGTTTTACGAAATGCTCCTTACATATAGGTCAAGATTTGTATTGAAAAGGTCACACCTTCAAAAAGGAAAAGAAAAGGTGTAAGAAGAGAAAATAATAGCTTCTGCCACTATGCAAGTATAACTCACAGAAAGAAAAGCAATGGTCACCATGAAATGTGTTTATCCCAAATTCCAAATGATATGTCCACAGAAGTACTAGTATCAAAAAGATGCAAGCTAGGTGCCGAAACTGATGACCCGTATCAAAAGCATTGGGACAGTGCAGGGTTATTATCCAAAATGACAAGAAAGTATCATTAAGGATTTTAACAGACAGATATTTCTAGTAGACAATCTGACTATTTTGGTCCCCTATAGAACACTATTTAAATAATAGATCATCAGCATTGATGCGCATCATCTAATCAACTAGTTTAAACCAACAAAAGTTCATCAGTCACCTGATAGGAGTTCCTGGATCATAGAGAGGGTTTTTAGCCACATATTCAACATATAGACTGTATATATACTTCAAAGCTTCCCGTAGATCACCAGTCCTAGGATGCGTAACCAAGATTATCTGCAAAGGCATGAGGCATAAGAAGGAAAAAAAAATAAAAAAAAAATGAAGGCAGATTGATGGTTAGTAAGAGTCTTCTAAAGAGGAGTGCACTGGTGGGCAAACATCTGATCCAAAAATGCCTTGGCATTAATATATTTGCTGAAACAGAAGCATAAGGCAAATCCTTAACATATGGCAATGTGATTTTCAACAAATTCATTTGGCATTGTCAAGCACAAATAATAAGTAGTCAATGCACAGATAATAGAAGTTAACAGGAGCAAACCATTTCTCGCTTTTATTATGCGATGAAGGAAGCACAAACACCTTCTGATTGTGTGGTGCCTTTAGATACATCGATAAAGGTGCCGGTTCCTTAACAATGCTCAGTTTCAACAGGTCTTGCGAATTTGTCAAGATTATTGAATTTTTTTAGCGCAAGCTCATTATAAGCAACATCTGAGGTAGAAAAATACTCCAAAGACTGCAGAATTAATAAATCTAACCTTTATACCAGAAGGACTTTCCATGAAACTAAGTTTGTATGTGTTAGTGCGGAAACTGTGAAATGAACAACCCTGGCCTGGTAACTGCGGCACCCCAAGATTTCTTTTGTCTGCACTGCAAGAGGAAAAAACAGAGAGTGTGCACGTTAATTGCTGAACATCCGGTCCTCCTATATCTTCTCCTGCATACTTGGCACTTGGCTATGAGCTCGCAGTAGAAGAAATTCCTCCTACTCACGAGCTACTTGAGCTCGGCTAAGCGACTTACTCGAATATTAAGTCTAGTTGAGTTTCGAGGTTTGCAGCGCTTAACTTGTGCAACCGCTGAGTTATTGAGTAGTCATGTTTTATGTGTTTGTAATACGTTTGCACATATGAGGGAGCCTGTAAATGAGCATAAACCACAGAAACACAAATTTCACGTAGTCTAAAATTTGTACAGGCAGGTTCGACTTCTGTTAGATTTTTCTCTTCCTTTGAGCTCAAACTCAACTTGAAAAATTTTTGAAGTCCTTTCAATCAAAGATTCGCTGAACATTCCTGAGGATCAACAGCAATTCAGCGAAAGAACAAGTAAATTACCAAATTAAAAAGCCAGATTGCCATTAAATGGTGCCTGAATTGAATACGCATGATTCAAAAGATCACTTATTTCAGCAATTTTGGCGACATTCAATCGCAATTAACCATTTGGGAGAGTGTTCAGAGACCAATTACGTAAAAGAATCGAAGTCAAAGCAGATCATCAAGCAACCGAACGGCTTATACATTCCCAAGACAACCCAAAAAAGATGCAAAATTCTACACTCAGACAGATCAAGACCCGCCATTTCCGATGCCTCGCGCGATTGGCCAACCGCACTCGGGAATTCATTCAACTCCCCCACGAATTCGAGGAAAGATCGGGAGAGAAGGGACATACCCGGTGGGGTCCATCTTGGCGGTGAGGGATTTGAGGGAGAAGAGGAGGCCGAACATGAGCTTGTGGTCCTGCTGCGGATTCAGGGTCCGGAGGGGCCGGTTCCACTCCCGGTAGAACAGGCACACCCCGTTCCGGTTGAACATGTACATCACGTTCGCGTTGTGCCCCCCCGCCGTCGGCGCCGGCGGCGACGGGCTGACGTCGGAGCCTCCGAAGAACTGCATCTCCCTTCCCAGATCGCGATTTCGCCTGAAAGACGCCGCGAACACCCCCTGCGGTTTCAAAAGGAGAAATGGCGTTCCCGTCGATTTATATGAGTAGAGCGTAGAAAAAGAAATTTGCTGCGATGAAGCTTTTCGTGGAAAATAGCATTTGTATGCAAAGCACACAGTGTTGGTAAAGGCCTTTAGTGGAGCTTCGAACCCAGTGATTGTTGGTAAAAAAACTTGCAAAAATACTTATTACAATAAAAAAAATTAAAATTATAAAAAAAAATAATAAAGTAGAATGGCCGGCCACCTAGGTTGTATTACCCTAGGCAGCAGAACAGACATCGAGCAACCTTAGGAATCAATCACTAATGTTGACCTAAGCCATGATCAACCATGTCTCTATCCAGCAGTTTAATACAGTTCTACAACTGTATGAAAATATTTAATGTAATCTCTAATTATGAATTAATGGAAAGATAACCACCCTTCGAGTTGTCCTCCTCACGATGGGGACAAGTTCAAATCCCAACGTCATCATTTGTGGACTTACCCGTGGCGTCAAGGTGGTGATTTTCTTGGCGTCACCCTAGGGTTTCCTCGCCGGCTGCCGACTGTACGGAGTTCCCTGGGTCACAAAAAAAATATATAATGAAAAGATAACATTATATATCAAAATTTAAAAGAATTATATTAAATAAATTAAAAGTTTACGGACCATATTACACATTGAGCTAAAGTTAATATATTAAAAGTTCAGGTATCAAATTATAAATTGAGCCAAAGTTTAAAAATTATTTATATCATTATCCCAAAAAACTTCATTAAGTCCCCAACTCAATCTATATACAATTGAATGAAAAAGAAAGTGCATAAGGCAATATCTCGACGGATATAAATTCTTATGTTATCTATTCAAAGATCGAGTTAATTACTAGTATATTTAAACCCAATTATTATATTATCTAATTAAAGATCCAATTAATTACTAGTAAATTCGAACCCATCCTTGTCGACGATGCTCGTGCTGCGGTTGGGTAGAACTAACCTATTGTTCCATTTTATCATATGGTGCTTCTAATATTGCAAGCGATTTTAGTTGAAATTCATGCCCAGGAAGGGAGTCAAATGAACGACTTGTAGCTCCAATCGGATGAGACCTCAAAAACTAGCATCATTTGCAATGTCCGTGTGATGAGCCAAGGAGCAAGAAACATTTGATACCAAAGGGAGTTGCACTACCAACCGCGTGGCAATTCAGTAGATCAGATGCTGCTTAAAAGTTAAAACTAGAGTTAGAATATGCAGCCAAATCCTGCTCGGAATAGACTTACAAGATTCAGCACAAGCATTACAAGACAGACAATCTCCCTCTTCCTTTGGATTCTCTTATCTATAATGTTGTTCTAGCAATGATGTACACCCAACTCCCTCTTCCTCCAAATTTCAAGAAAGTATAAACAAAGAATGGAGAGATTAGACCCGTTTGCTCTTTTTCTTGTAGCTAGAAAAGCTCAAATATGCAATTATTTATTGTAATGTGCATAGATTTCTTGCGAGTTATAAATAAGTGGGACTCTTTATTGACATTTCCAAGGCATCCATCTTTGAATAATTATTACATTGGATTTTCTAAGGTCATCTTAGAATTTCTTGATCAATTAAATCCTTACAAAATCCAATTTTATCCAAACATGAAATATTAATTCTCCACTAACATTTTTATAGTTAAAACGCAATAAAATCTAAAATAAAATAAAATGTGAATAAAAAAAATTTGGGTTGTACAAAACACATTTATATTTTTTTTGTTTTTCAAGAGTGGAAATTCTATACAATTATCAAACGAATTCTTCTGCTCAAAAACTTATCCAAGGAATATAAATTGAAAAAATTATTTTTGAATAAAAATGCTATCAAACGCACCCTAACTGAGCCAAAAAAAAAAGTCGGTACCGCAAAAAGTGGCCTCATTGACTATCCATGCAAGGAATGTGCCACTACATTTTATTGATAATACATATTCGTCTTTTGACTGCATGTCTCATACAAATATTTATTGCAAGTAATATGAGTTTCTCTTACCAAAAGGAAGAAATAAAAAGGTTTGGAAAATAAAAAAAGGCAAAAGCCACCAAAAAAAATAAAAATAAAAAACTCTAAACTATGTCTACTGTAACACAATTACCCAAAAAAAAGAAAATTTGATATCAAGAATCCAAAATTTGTAACGATATGACATATTTACCTTCCATCAAAATTTTATCAATGGTAACCATTATAAAGATGCATATGTGAATGTCAGAAAGTAAACAATATTGACATAATACCCACGTAATTCAAATGAAATAAAAACGACATTATTTTAATTGAAAAATCATTTATTGTGACGAAAGGTAAATATGTGACGTAAGTAAAATTTGAGTTTTTTTTTTAAACTATAAGATAAATGTATCACAACATGATTTAAGATTTTTTATGGCACATAAAAAGAGATTCAAAATAAATATATCATAGTGATGACAGTTTGAGATTTTCTATGATTTTCTTTTATAAATGTTATTTGTCAACCTCTTTCAAATATGACTACCTTCAGGTGGAATACCTCTAGGTCCATTGTCTGCCTGTACCTATGTCATTAAAATACGGGGGTATAGAAATCTGGATGCATTAACAAAAAGAAGGGGAAAAAAGGAAGAAAAATAGAGAAGAAATAATGGGGTGAGATTGGAATGGTGCTCCGACGAGGGTACTTAACCAATCTTTCGCTTTTGGGCGCCAAAAGGCGGATTGACTTGTTCGGCTGATCAAGGAGAAAATCGACCTTTTCAGTTTTTCACTGTTTATGAGCTGAGGTCTCTGCTTGCATAAGGACTGCACGCTGCCGATTTTCCTCATCGCTCCACCTCGTCATATATATATATAAATTCCTGCTCTGTTTCCTCGAGCACCCGAGCGAAACCATTAATCTCACATTTCATCTCCTTCTCCACCTCTCCAGGAAGGGATCGTCGGAAGGTTAATGGAGATGCCAGCAGATTTCGGTGGTCCAAGGTAAGCCTTAGTGAACTCAGTTTCATAACTTTGAAGCCGGACATCGAGCACATATGATCTGCGTTTTTTTTTGCAATAGACATCTCACATGTATGATTTGAGTTTTTTTCGACAGACGTCAAACTATCATAACCTCTTCAGAGACCTCAAAATCACAACAAATTTTTGATTTGATTTCCTCAACCCATGCTGATCTGTTAGGGTTTGATGAATCATATATAGGTAAAATTAACCAAAAAACACAGCGAAAACAAATATGATGTATTTTATACATGATTCTCCGAAGGCGTTGTTCGTACGTTTTAATCAAAAATCTGAATATAAAAGGGAGTTAAACAAATTACTTCTCGAGCGCGCTTTAAATGAATTGGTTCGGATCTTCTTCAATTCGAGTCCACAAACGTCGGACCTCTAGTTCAAAAGAGAGAACTTTCGGATAATCACCACTATGATCATGCTAGCAATCTCGTGGAGGCAATCTCCGTATCCTTGATGTTTTTAGCCACGGCCCAAATGAGAGAATCCATTTTCTTTCTCGTATACCGAAGAGACAAAACACACACGTTTCTCTCCTTTTTAGCAACTGTTTTATATGCCCTCCGTTATGCAGCATTTAAAAAAAAAAAAAAACTTCTCGAATCACCATTCATGCACGAAGGTTGCTGACCATTCATGCACGATGCTTTACTATTTTATTTTATTTTATTTTAATTATCATTATTAAAATACGCACATATGATGTGCGTCGCAAATGGTCCGCAACAATTGATGACCATTTGCACATTGATTAATAAATTAATTAAATGAATATTCAATCCCCTTAAAAAAAATAAAAATGACATAATATTTATATGTGTATTTGGAATACATTAACATATATTTGCTAGATTGACATCTAGCAATATGTCATGGCTATCCAGATAGTGTAAATGTTTTAAGAACATAATAAACATGTCAGCTTTGGCTACAATATAATTCAATCATTTTGTCTTACTATGTCTCGATCAAACAAAAACTATGAAATATTTGTCAACTCACCAATTCGATCATATGCACAAATCTAATTGACATGCATTTTATTCAAAATATAAATAATTTACTTTCGATTACAACTTCCAGTATCACAAGGACCTAGAAATATTTTCATCTTGAAGCTAGTAGCTGCACCAAGTCCTTCATAACATCAATCATCAAGACCGAGTGGGAAAGGCACTACCCACTTACTGATGGGGTGAAGGGCGCAGTCTGACAAAAGGATTCTGCATAACATCAATCATTAGCCATAACCAGGCAACATCAAAAGATCACTGCATATGCTCGTAGCTTTGTGTATTTTGATTCGTGTGAACCCATACGGGCTCAAAATTTAATTAAGACACGAGAATCAGAGCCTTCCCACAACATTTGTGCATCCCAATGATAAAGCCACAAAAGAAGGTAAAAATGAGGGCTACAGAGTAATATCCACAGCAATAATCACTATCATTCATATAGAAGAAAGAGGAGCATAGAAAAATTCTTCTGTTAAACCGTCACCAAAAAAACTGTTGATACACAATTGAAGTTAGACTAGCACTGGCAGCAAAGAGAGGCACATAATGCATGAAGCAGGCACGTCACAATTAACCATTTCTCCAGATTGTCCACTAAGCTTGATCCATGGCCAAAAAAGCATATATGTATTTAGCTCCACATCATGGTTTTACGAAATGCTCCTTACATATAGGTCAAGATTTGTATTGAAAAGGTCACACCTTCAAAAAGGAAAAGAAAAGGTGTAAGAAGAGAAAATAACAGTTTCTGCCATTATGCAAGTATAACTCACAGAAAGAAAAGCAATGGTCACCATGAAATGTGTTTATCCCAAATTCCAAATGATATGTCCACAGAAGTACTAGTATCAAAAAGATGCAAGCTAGATGCCGAGACTGATGACCCGTATCAAAAGCATTGGGACAGTGCAGGGTTATTATCCAAAATGACAAAAAAGCATCATTAAGGATTTTAACAGACAGATATTTCTAGCAGACAATCTGACTATTTTGGTCCCCTATAGAAAACTGTTTAAATAATAGATCATCAGCATTGACGCGCATCATCTAATCAACTAGTTTAAACCAACAAAAGTTCATCAGTCACCTGATAGGAGTTCCTGGATCGTAGAGAGGGTTTTTAGCCACATATTCAACATATAGACTGTATATATACTTCAAAGCTTCCCGTAGATCACCAGTCCTAGGATGCGTAACCAAGATTATCTGCAAAGGCATGAGGCATAAGAAGGAAAAAAAAGAAAAATGAAGGCAGATTGATGGTTAGTAAGAGTCTTCCAAAGACGAGTGCACTGGTGGGCAAACATCTGATCCAAGAATGCCTTGGCATTAATATATTTGCTGAAACAGAAGCATAAAGCAAATCCTTAACATATGGCAATGCGAAATTCAACAAATTCATTTTGCATTTTCAAGCACAAATAATAAGTAGTCAATGCACAGATAATAGAAGTTAACAGGAGCAAACCATTTCTTGCTTTTATTATGCGATGAAGGAAGCACAAACACCTTCTGATTGTGTGGTGCCTTTAGATACATCGGTAAAGGTGTCGGTTCCTTAACAATGCTCAGTTTCAACAGGTCTTGCGAATTTGTCAAGATTATTGAATTTTTTTAGCGCAAGCTCATTATAAGCAACATCGAGGTAGAAAAATACTCCAAAGATTGCAGAATTAATAAATCTAACCTTTATATCAGAAGGACTTTCCATGAAACTAAGTTTGTATGTGTTAGTGCGGAAACTGTGAAATGAACAACCCTGGCCTGGTAACTGCGGCACCCCAAGATTTCCTTTGTCTGCACTGCAAGAGGAAAAAACAGAGAGTGTGCAAGTTGATTGCTGAACATCCAGTTCTCCTGTATCTTCTCCTGCATACTTGGCACTTGGCTATGAGCTCGCAGTAGAAAAAATTCTTCCTACTCACAAGCTACTTGAGCTTGGCTAAGCGACTTACTCAAATATTTAGTCTAGTTGAGTTTCGAGGTTTTCAGCTCTTGATAAATCCAATTCCAAGTGTAGAACTTAGAAAGGAGGACTTGAGTACAAGCTACACAAGTCTCGAGTAGAAGCTAGAAGAGACTTGGGTACATTCTCGGACCAAAACTCAGTTTCATAAATTACTCGAGGCCAGACATCAAGCATATATCATAACTTACTTGAGGCCAGACATCAAGCTATCATAACCTCTTGTTAGTTTTTCCTCATATGAAAAGATAGAACCTGCAATTAGCTTTACTCTGTTTCTACCCAATAAACAAGGGGGCTTACCTGGCAGTTTTGTGCGTCTGGATGATCTTGTTTTGTGAACAACTTCTGTAAGAGAAGGTTAGGAAAGATTTGTAGACGTTAAGGAATATTTCTTGGTACGCCAGCATTCCATTTTGTCGAAAAGAAGAGTTTCACTAGCTTAATTATCCGTGGATCCCTAGATGGGTTAAATAAGTGCAGTATATACAGAGGTTAGACTCTCTGCAATGCATACTAACAACTGGTTTGTTAATTTCATTTCCAAGGCATGGAGTTGACCTTGCAGATCGAATCACTCCACGCACACGACGCCTTCGTTCCCTGGTGGGGTTCCTGGATGAAGTCATTAAGTTGAAGGGTGTTCCAGCCAACAATACCCGTGCAAAAATCATACGTTTCTACGGACTGCTCAAAGCCATCAGGATGAGAGAGCTTGATGTAGACCCGAGGTTCGAACTTGTGTCCACCGTCATTGAAGCTGGGCTTGAAAGTGTCAAATGCGCTCTGTTAATGTACGTCCTGCTCAGCGACATGCCTTGGTCAATTGCCCTTCTCTGTATTCTGATGGCCGTCGTATTCATTGCAAATTAGAGAATGGTGACAGTTTCTGGTTTGCTCATGCAAACAGAAACTTTTGCGCTGGTTTTTATGCGGGTCCTAATGCTGGCTCAAACATGAACTTTTCTGTTGTACTATTATAACTTTGAATACCTTCTACATTTATACAATGTTTATGAATACCATGATGGTATTTGGCTAAGATCCTCATGCAATATTGTGAGATTGGAAAAGCAGGAATTTTTTTTTCCTTTGGCCCCAGAGAATCAGGGGAATTGATTCGAATAATTTGGAAAAGAATTGTATTATCCTCGTCCATTACTCTTCTCATTCATGAAACGTGATTTTGACTTGGTTCGTAACCCAATCCTCATATCCCAACCTCATTAATAGTGTACATCCTACCTTGACATTTACTTCAAGTCACAAATGAAAATTACTGAGCCCGACGTGCTTCTTGACATAAAAGAAGCGTGTTGTACGTGAGAGAGGAAAGCAATCCGCTACAACTCTAAAAAAAGATAAACCTTTTGAGAAGAAAGCAAAATCACATTAGGAAGGTAAGATGCATGACCTTTTATATGTTGAGTAGGCTAGTCAAAGTGACAGATTTACTCCAAAAAAAAAATTTGTGACATGAAAAATCATGAACTTTGCCAACCATGACACATTTACCCCCAAAATTATAGAGCATTTTGGTCTTTTTACCTTTTAAATTTTTTTTCTTTTTTTTCTTTTTTTTTTTATTTTTTTCTTCTTCTTCCCTCTGCCGGCCATGGAAGCCGGCATTCGGCGAGGGCTGCCCTCGTCGGCGTCAAGTGAGGGTCACCCTTGCCTGGGCTGGCTAGGACCGTCGCCCTCGCCAAGCCCTTGCCAACATCGGACGAGGGGTGCCCTCGCCAAATCTAGCGAGGGCCGTCCTCACCCGACGCTAGAGAGGGTCGTCCTCGCCAGCGTCAAGCGAGGGCCTCGCCTGTGTCGGGCGAGGGCGCAAGGGAGGCCCTTGCCCGAGGGTGGCCCTAGCCAGCCCGACGCTGGCAAGGGAGGCCCTAACCAACCCTCACCGGACGACGGCTTCCCTCTGCCGACCATGGCTGGTCGGCGAAGAGAGGAAGAAGAAAAATAGACAAAAAAAAGATAAAAATGCCTTTAATTGGATAAATGTGTCACGATTTGAAAAATTTGGGGTTTTTCACATCACAAAAAAAAAATAGAGTAAATGTGTCATTTTGGGCAAAGTTTGGGATATTTTGTGGTATTTTCCCTTCTCGTGGGAAATTCACCAATAAATTGCTGACTTGGCTTCTCTCTGGCTTTTTGGCCCTTTTTGGGTTCTTGAGTTGACGTTTGAGGTGCCCGTTCATCCCCCATATGGTATGGCTGACAAGGGCAAGCCAACCGCACAAATTGCCTCTGGTTAAGGCACGAAACTTGATACCTCATGGAGCTTTGCGGGATAATTGATGCTTTTCTCTTGCGTCAATAGTTACGGTGGTCAAGGCACGAAACTTGATACCTCATGGAGCGTGCGTCCCCGAAGGAGCATGAGTCAAAGTTAGCCTAATAGTCGCGAGCATGACTCAATGGATTGGCGAGCAAATAGCTCCGAGGAAGTCCAGGATTATGCACATGCCACACTACAAATCCATTCAAGATGTTCATATACTTTAGAATTAATGTTATGCAGCAAATTGCTTCAAATATCTGGGCTCATAAAGGATGGTATTTGTTCATTTCATCGCTTTACACTAAATTTGAATGATTAACAAAACTCTACGATATGGGAGTTACTCTACACGTGTAGATAAAAACCAGGATGTGCCGACTTCGATAAAGCCTGGAGCTAATTAAGCTGGCCAATTACTCTAGAATCACCTCTCCGGTCCGGTCAAACGTAACACGTCCTCGCCAGGCTTGCTTCTTGAAAGTACACATTCTTAATCTTACCTACCCACTAACCAACTCCGGATGTTTTAAGAGTATTTACCTTCTCCGTACGCCGCACGTGTACAGCATGCCAAGAGCAATGAGGAAGGCGACAGAGAACGCTGGCATTCTTAGGATCTCCCGTTTCAGCCGTCCGCCATGAAAGAGGGCGACAAGACAAGGAGGGGGGGTGGCGAAAATCCACTGGCTCGTACTCATTGCTTCGAACCATCATCTCTTTGTCATTGGGGGAGGGATGCGTAATGGGCCCGATTGTGCATTTTTTGTCTCCATCCCAGAGGTTAAAAAGAGTTTTAGGGGGAAAAAAAGGAGAAGAAAAAATCAAATCCTGTCTGTGTCCCAAGGACACTCCCAACACAAACCCCCTCCACATATCAAGCTTATGCTACCTTAAGGCACAAAGATTTGAAACCGACCTAATCCCAACATATATTTTTATATCGATGATCCAGGGGCGGAACCGTAGTTAATCAGCGATTTGAAGTGAATTAGTACTGCAATCCACCAGCACAACCTGTAGTACTGTAGTACTGACCGAGTTCTCGGGCCAATAGCATGGAAATGCCCTTGCTCCGAGTCAATTTCATGGTGGGTGGTACCTTAAAATGAAATAGCAATCCCAGGATCGTCTCTTGGAATTAAGGACGTTTTATTATCGTGTAATTGATTTTGTCAAATCCCTCTCTTCTTTTGTATCTTAAATCAATATGACGTTACTTCTAGACTTTTACGCGATGAACGTTGAAATGTGCCCCCAATGTACTCTCCATCACCCGTCTCCAACATGCATCCCTTAATTCAAATCATATTGAGAGAAAAGAGAAGTATATTTTCCAGGGTCCTAGGTAGTGCCACATGGAGATTAACGTGGGAAAGGGATAACAGAACGTTATTGTTATCGTGTTAGAAATAAGAGCGATATTGCTATATTAAACCTACAAGGCGTTGGGTTGGAATCCCATTCTAACTCAAGATTTTTGTAGTTCCGAAGGATCCAACTTCAAGAAAACTAGGAACAAAGTACTTTCCCCCCTTTCCCGCACGTTCATCTTCGGCACAAAAAACTTTAATCAGTAAGCTATTACGCACTCTTTTAAGGGTGACTGCTAGCTGAAAAACTATCTATTGCTTCTTTTAAAGCGAGCTATTACGCACTCTTTCAAAGGTGACTGCTAGCTGAAAAACTATCTA
Source organism: Eucalyptus grandis x Eucalyptus urophylla (assembly GCA_028830015.1). Classification (NCBI taxonomy): domain Eukaryota; kingdom Viridiplantae; phylum Streptophyta; class Magnoliopsida; order Myrtales; family Myrtaceae; genus Eucalyptus; species Eucalyptus grandis x Eucalyptus urophylla. Next base: position 57,661,562 of record CM054200.1, on the reverse strand, counting down.
TTGTTTTTTTTAACACCTCCTCAATGTGAGCCTCGATAGCCTTTCTTCTTTTTGAGCTAGCATTATTCCTAAACATTTTCGTGTTACAAATAAGAGTGACGTTGCTATATCAAACTTGTTAGAATATATAAATATAAATCACGCCTTCATCTATCAATTTAAATTTTAGAACAACATAAAATTCTCATTTGGTATCGAAATCAGTATCATCCCTTTCGCAATAATATCTCCACTCCCCATTAGTCAAATTCCAAGTGCCGTGGTGAGAAGTTTCTTGTGCCGCTTGTAATCCACCTTGCACGGGAGACAAGATGTTGAAATATTTATATTTATATGATTTCCTTCCACATGTTTGCTTAAACTTTTTTTAGTTCGAATCTTCCACTTCCCTAATTGCTTCTCCAATTACGTATTTTCACACTTTAGACTCGGGCCAACAACAAATTTACGCGTGAGGAGCAATAGAATATATAAATAATAAACCATAACTTTATTTATCAATTTAAGCTGTAGGGAGCCCATATTTGATATGAAGGCTGTGAGGGTAAAGTTAACTTGCACATGGAATTACAAGGTTAACATTATTGAGAAACTGAAATCTGTACAAGAGGAGGAATGAAGATATTCGAAAAGAAAGACTGAATTATGTACAGCACCTCCAGGATTTAATTGAGGAGGTAGCTTGAGACATTTCAATTGCCGAGGTCAAAGTATTTTGGATCTTCTGGGTAGTGATAGTCCACCTTGAACTGCATTAGACATGGCAGACTCGTCAGAGATATAGAGAATTAACACCATCTTGGACACAGTCGCTAATCCAAAGATGTGAATCCTGATGGACTTCAAACCAGGCGCGTCGATGTATGTGACTATGTGCGCCCTGCGGTTATAATCAGAACTACAGCTTCATGTTCTTACCAATTCCGGTCTAGCATGAAAGGTCGACTGAATATGGCCAGCTCTAAACTTTGGAAAATTTCCTAATCGATACACACTACTTGTAAATATTTGCGTGTCTTAAGTGACTTTAGATATGCAATACTAAATAAACCCAATTGTCAAACGATAGAAGAAAATGAAGAAAGAAAAATCGCAATCAATTCATAACATTCTTAACATAATTAGCATGATGTTTTGCTGGTCATGGTAATCCGAAGTTCTTAGTAAGTGCTTATTTGATATTATTTTGTGACAACAAACAGCTACTTCTAGTTCTAAAAAAGTTACTATGTATGGCGACTCCTTCTACCTTTGCAAAGTTAACGGTGACATTTCCGAGCGAGAGGAGGTGAAAGCTAGAGCAGTTTGGTAGCAATTGCGCCTTCTCAAGAAGGCAGAAATGAGGAGTGATTTGTACTTTTCTTGTTTTATTAATTGGTTCCGAAATTGAGAAATGCCAAACTCATTAAGCAAAGCAACACTGAAATCTTAGCTCAAAAGTTCCTACAGCATATAACAGTGCAATAAAGTATCGAGGTTATACTACCTAACGCTAAAGTTACGACGATTTGAAACCGACCTATAAGTCCAACATATATTTTTGCATCGATGATCCAGGGGCAGAACCGTAGTCAATCTGCTATTTGAAGGGAAATTAATACTGCACAACTCCGAACTTTAAGTCCAAGTTTCCGAAGGCAGGAATAGAACACACAATTAATAATCCGAGTTTCCCAAGGCAGGAATCGAACACACAACCATCGATTTTTAAGTTGAAAGCATGAAAATGCCCTAGCAACCGAGTCAATCCCATGGTGGGTACTACCTAATAGTGAGGTAACAAACCCTGAATCCTCTCTTCAAATTAAGGTAACCTTTAGCTTATTACGATGTGATTGATTTTGTTAAACCCCTCTCCTTTTGTATCTTAAATCTATATAATGTTACTTCTAAGACTGAATGCGGTGAACGTTAAATTGTGCCCCCATTGACATGATTTATCTGGGTCACCAGACTCAGGCATGCATTCCTTAATTCAAATTACTTTGAGAAAAAATAAAAAGTATATCTTACTGGGTGCTAGGTAGTGCCACGTCGAGGTTAATGTGGAAAAAGGATGACAGAGCCTTTTCATGTTAGAAATGGAGAGATGGTGCTGTATCAAACCAAAAAAAAAAAAAAATGTCTGCCTCAAAAGAACTCCGATTTCCAGCAAGAACTGCCAAAAAGGTAGTGAGCCCATATTTGATATGAAGGCTGTGATGATAAAGTTAACTTGTAAATGGAATTACAAGATTAACATTACTGAGAAACTGGAATCTGTACAAGAGGAATGAAGATATTCGAAAAGGAGGACTGAATTATGTACTGCACCTCCAGGATTTAGCTTGAGACATTTCAATTGCCGAGATCAAAGTATTTTGAATCTTCTGGGTAATGATAGTCCACCTTGAACGGCATCAGACATGGCGCACTCGTCAGATGCATAGAGAATTAACACCGTCATGGACAGAGTCACTAATCCAAAGATGCGAAGCCCGATGGATGTCAAACCAGGCGCGTCGGTATATGCATCTATGTGTGCCCTGCGGTTATAATCAGAACTATAGTTTCATGTCCTTACCAATTCCAGTCTGGCATGAAGGGTCGACTGAATATGGCCAATCGAAGATAGTGCACCACATTTCAATGAGCTAATTTTACAAACTTCATGTACTCACATAAACACATCTAGAACCGCAAGTCTAAATTCAAAAAGAAATTTAATGCGCGGTATGATACCATGCATTTAGCGTAAATCATATCCAATGAGTTTATGGATCGTTGCAGGAATATAACCTATATGTGCCTTGCTGCCATGGACAGAGCTAGCCTAATTTCACATTGGGTGCATCAATACAATGATTTAGGATTTAATTAACAAGGAAAGAAAAGGAAATTACTTACAAGGTTTACACAATAAGACCCTATTCAGTAACCGTTCTGTTCCTCTATTTTTTTCTGTTCTTTTATTTTCTGGAATCGAAAAAGAACAAAAATCTATTTGATAACGTTAGCTAATTTTTCTATTTCCCGAAACATATCAACAGCTACAAAATAGAAGCAGACCAATTTAGTCAAGGAATATATTTGGAACAAAAACAATAAGTTGAAAAATCCTACTTCTTTGTTCCCGAAAATAAAAAGAGAAGTAAGGTCATTTTAGAAAAGGCAAGCTCAATGTAATCCAATGCTCATCTTCATACAATCAACAAAGATATGGTCTCCCGACTCAATCTAAGTCCCAATTTTTTAGGATCAAAAAATTAAATAAAATTCAGAAATTTAGGAAAAACTTAGAAATTAGATTTTGAGCAGTTTTACTAGATTTTAATGTTAATTCTATTTTGGAATTAGTTTAGCATAAAAATGTAAAAAAATTTTGATGAAAATTAGATTTAAAATTGAATAAGATTTTAAGGCTTTACTATATGGATTTTTTAACGCCGTTTTCTTTTAAAAATAAAGCTAGGTCGTGAAAACTTGATGACTCCCCTTAAGATTCTATTGGAGACTAGGGGTGTGCAAAAGAGCCCAGGCCGCTCGGAACCGAACCGGAACCGCCCGGAACCAGTGGTTCCTGAGGGAACCGGTCCGGTTCCCAGTTCCAATTTATGGGAACCGATGGGTATCGGTCCAGTTTCCGGTTCCATGAGCGGATCCGTCCACCCGCCCACCCGGACCGGACTGACTATTTTAAAATAATATATTAATTTTTAATATTAATCTTTAGTGAGCTAAAGAGTTCTAGATATCAATAATTGATATAAGTTTTTCTCCTAACCAGAGAAGGCATATAAATATTATGTATTAGTACCAAGGCGCTGGGCCCACTTGTAAGTAATAAGCCGAAAAAATGAATTTAAAAAGGAAACTTACTATGTTTATGAAAATTTGTTTACAGAAATGGTGGTGCTAGTTCTACACTTTCTTTGATTTTTTTTTTTTTTTGACAAGCTACACTTTCTTTGATTAAAGACACCCTTTTTGTAGTTAACTTTTCAAAATATCCTTCATTGTTTTATCTGCGGTCGCATATAACTTCCTCCTAGTTTGTCTTTGAAATAAGGAGAATACTCTAGCTTCATGATGTTGACATTGCACTCCTAGCGCTATGGCATCACCACTCCGACTAGGGGTATGCAAAAGAACCGAGACCTGCCCGAACCACCTGGAACCAGTGGTTCTTGAGAGAACCGATCCGGTTCGTGATTCCAATTTATGGGAACCGGTGAGTACCAGTCCGGTTTCCGGTTCCATGGACGGTCCATCCGTCCGTCCCTTTCACTATCTCTCTATTCGGCCCTCCGATGTCAATTTTCCGGTACCATTGCCCTTGACAACAAGTTAGCAACAGATTCCATTGACCCACCCACGAACCAGACCAAACCGATGGTCCAGTTCCCAAATGGATCCATGCAACTAACGGGTGAATCCCGGTTTCAATTTTTCGGAACCGGTCCTTAGCGGGCGGTTCCTAGTTCTAGGTCAGGAGCCACCCGTCCGGACCATGCACACCCCTATTGGAGACATCCCTTTAGATCATCTGCAATTATGTTTTAATTGAAAATTATATGGCTTCTTTTTTTTTTTTTTTTTGGCCTCAATATGGCTTTGAATAAGTCATTTGCATCACCATTTTTCTTGGGTTCATAACAATCGAATAATTCTGTGATTCATGGAATTTCGATATCATTTGCTTGAAGATTTGATGAGTTTGTACACATAAGCACACCAACTTTATGACCGCCTCCATCCTAAGTTATTTCATCATTGTTCATTCTACCAAGCAACGTTTATTCTTTTTCTTGTAGCTAAAAAAGTTCAAAAGGTCTATGCAATTGTTTTTGTAATGTACAGAGATTTACTATCAACCTCCTCATATTGCAAGTTATAAACTGGTGGGACTTTTAATGCCATTTCCATCCATCCATCTTTGACTAACTATTACATTGGATTTTCTAAAGTCATCTTCGAATATCTTGATAAATTAAATTCTTACAAAAGTCCAGTTTTATCGAAATATGAAATGTTAAGTCTCCATTATTGATATTTTTATAGTTAAAATGAATAATAATAAAAAAAATTGGGTTATTCCAAATGCATTTATGTTCTTTCTCTTCCGGCAATAGAAATTTTATATAATTATCAAACACATTATTCTGCTCAAAAACTTATCCAAAGAATAAAATTAGAAAAAAAATATTTTGGAATAAAAATATTATCAAGCGTATCCTAACTAAGCCAAAAAAGAAGTTGATGCGGCAGAAAGTGGCCCCATTGACAATCCATGCAAGGAACGTACTGCCTACATTTTATTAATAATGCAGATTTGTCTTTTGATTACATGTATCACACAAATATTTATTGCAAGTAATATGAGTTTCTCTTACCAAAAGGAAGAAATTAAAAAAAATGGCAAATAAAAAAAGGCAAAAGCCATCAAAAATCATAGACTATGTCCACTGCGACACAATTATCTCAAAAGTTTTTCTGTAACATCAAAAACCCAAAATTTGTAGCGGTATAACACATACCTTACATCAAAATTTTGTCAATAGGGACCATTAAAAATTTGTCTACGTGAACATCAAAAAGCAAACAATATTGACATAGCGCGTGATTTAAGTAAAATAAAAATGATATTATTTTGATTGAAAAATCATTTATTTTGACGAAAGGTAAATCTGTGACATAAGTACAAGTTTTGAGTAAAGTATAGGGTAAATGTAGTATATTGGGCATGATTTGAGGTTTTTTATAGCACATAAAAAAAGGTTTAGAATAAATGTGTCCAGTGAATACAATTTAGAGTTTTTTATATTTTTTTTTAAATGTTATTTGTTGACCTCTTTCATATATATGATAGAGATAGATCTTCAGCTCGAATATCCCTCGGGGTGCGGTGTCGACCGATTCCTATGTCATTAGAAACCACGCGTGTAGAAATCTGGATTTATTAACAAAAAGAAGGGGAAAAAAACGAAAAATAGAGAAGAAATAATGGCGTCGGAACGGGGTAGTGCTCTTTTTTGTATTATTCTATTGAAAGGACCAGAACAACCTCAAAGTCCCCCACCATTGCCTCCACCCGTCTCCATCGATTACCAACCTATTTTTCCTGAAGTATCCGACAAGGCGCAAGTAAGCACTTTCCATCGATTACTAACCTATTTTTCCTAAAGCATCCGACAAGGCGCAAATAAGCACTTTCCATCGATTATTAGCCTTTCTCTTTCGGGGACGCTGAACAGCGGATTGACTTTGATGAGCTTACCAAGGAATCACGCCCCCATTCAGTATTCATGCATTAGTCAAATTGATCGGCTGTTCTTTTTGTGTATTCTATTGGAAGGAACAGAACACCCTCAAACACCATTACCTCCATCTCGTTTTTCCTATAAAATTTCGCCCTGCACAGGCAGTCACTTTCAATGGAATCACGCCCCCATTCAGTATTCATGCACTACTCAAATCGATCGGCTGTTCTTTTTGTGTATTCTATTAAAAGGAACAGAGCACCCTCAAAGCCCCCACCGTTGCCTCCACCTCATTTCCTATAAAACTTCGTACTCATTTTCCCAGAGCATCCGACCGAAACCATTAGTCCCACATTTCATCTCCTTCTCCAACTCTCCAGGAAGGCATCGTCGGAAGGCTAATGGAGATGCCAGCAGATTTTGGTGGTCAGAGGTAAGCTTTAGCGAACTCAGTTTCATAACTTACTTGAAGCCGGACATCAAGCATTTAACATGAATTTCTTGAGGACAGACATCAAGCTATCATAAACTCTTCAGGACCTCAAAATCACTACAAATCTTGATTTCCTGTCCTGAAACTATGTCTGTTCATGTCCATTGTGCATATTCCATTAGGCGAATGCTGTTTTTTAAAGAAAAAACTGACCTTTATTTAGGTGAATTTGTCCCATGTCCCATGCATTTTGATCTCGTATGTTCAGCTCTTAAAAGCCCGATTCTAGGGGTAGAACTTTGAAGGCAAGACTCAGGTACAAGCTACTCAAGTCTCGAGTAGAAGCTTGAACAGAGACTTGGGCACATTCTCGGACCAAAACTCAGCTTCATAACTTACTCGAGGCCGGACATCAACCATATATCATAACTTACCTGAGGCCGGACATCAAGCTATCATAACCTCTTCGGCAACCTCAAAATCATGACAAATCCTGATTTTCTTACTAGAACCTATGTCTAATCATGTCCATTATCATAACTTACCGGAATGCCCAAGACTCAATTTCTCGCTTCTAGCCAAGACTAGCTTCTCCCCAGTAAGCATGGGCCTTGTCTGGTTACATATACACTGTTTCTTGGAGGAAAAATGCTGTCAAATTGATGAAGAGACACAGTCGTATATACAAACTATTTCTTTATTTTGTCAACAGAAACTCATATTTAAGAACAACGTATTAATTGAAAATTAATTTTTCCCCATATGAAAAGATAAACCTGCGATTAGCTTTACTCTGTTTCTACTCAATGGACAAGGGGGCTTACCTGGCAGTTTTGTGCGTCTGGATGATCTTGTTTTGTGAACAACTGCTGTAAGAGAAGGTTAGGAAAGGTTTGTAGGCGTCAAGAAGGTATTTCTCGGTACTCCGGCATTCCATTTTGTCGAAAAGAAGAGTTCCACTAGCTTAATTATTTGGAGCACTAGATGGGTTAAATACCTGCAGTATATACAGAGGTTAGACTCTCTGCAATGCATACTAACAACTGGTTTGTTAATTTCATTTCCAAGGCATGGAGTTGACCTTGTAGATCGAATCGCTCCACGCACACGACGCCTTCGTTCCCTGGTGGGGTTCCTGGATGAAGTCATTAAGTTGAAGGGTGTTCCAGCCAACAATACCTGTGCAAAAATCATACGTTTCTACGGACTGCTCAAAGCCATCAGGATGGGAGAGCTTGATGTAGACCCGAGGTTCGAACTTGTGTCCACCGTCATTGAGGCTGGGCTTGAAAGTGTCAAATGCGCTCTGTTAATGTACGTCCTGCTCAGCGACATGCCTTGGTCAATTGCCCTTCTCTGTATTCTGATGGCCGTCGTATTCATTGCAAATTAGAGAATGGTGACAGTTTCTGGTTTGCTCATGCAAACAGAAACTTTTGTGCTGGTTTTTATGCGGGTCCTAATGCTGGCTCAAACATGAACTTTTCTGTTGTACTATTATAACTTTGAATACCTTCTACAAATATACAATGTTTATGAATACCATGATGGTATTTGGCTAAGATCCTCATGCAATATTGTGAGATTGGAAAAGCAGGAAATTTTTTTTCCTTTGGCCTCAGAGAATCAGGGGAACTGATTCAAATAATTTTGAAAAGAATTGTATTATCCTCGTCCATTAATCTTCTCATTCATGAAATGTGATTTTGACTTGGTTCGTAACCCAATCCTCATATCCCAACCTCAGTAATTGTGTACATCCTACATTGACATTTACTTCTAGTCACAAATGAAAATTACCGAGCCCGTCGTGTTACTTGACATAAAAGAAGCATGTTGTACGTGAGAGAGGAAAGCAATCCGCTACAACTCTAAAAAAAGATAAACCTTTTGAGAAGAGAGCAAAATCACATTAGGAAGGTAAGATGCATGACCTTTTATATGTTGAGTAGGCTAGTCAAATGGTTGTATTTGATCGGGCCATATATGGGCTGACCAAATTGACCCATTTATTTCCAAAGCAAATTGACTCATACCCCACTTGTCTCGAAATTCATTTTTAGTATTTTTTTTTCTCCTCATATTGTTGCATTTGAAAAATGGATAGTGCCATGAACCAACTCGTCAAGTTAGTGAGTGAGCTTGGGAGTCGGGTTATGAACAAGGGATGAAGATGGTGAAAGTCTGACCCTCGCCATCCAAAAATCATATAACTTATTCGGGCTCTAGTTTTAGGTTAAATATAAGGAAAATAGCCATAGAAAACCTCAAATTATATCTACCGTAATACATTTATTTTGAACTTTTTTTGTGATATCGAAAACCCCAAATCATGCCCACCATGACACATTTACCCTAAATTTTTATGACATAAAAAACCATTATTTTGTACTTGTGTAACATATTTATCCTCCGTCAAAGTTTTATTAAATGATTTTTCATCCAAAATAATGTTGTTTGTATTTCACTTAAGTCACATAGACACGATGTCAATATTGTTGGCTTTTCGGTATCCACGTAAGCAGATTTTTAACGGTTCTTGTTAACAAAATTTTAACGGATGATAAATGTGTCACAAAAGTATAAATTTGAAATTTTTAGTGTCACAGAAAAAAGTTTATGATAAATATATTACAATAGATATAAGGGAAAATCTCAAATAAGAGCTTGAAGTGAGTTCATTTTCTCAAAAAAGGATCCAAAGTGAACACTGTATTAAATAAGGACCCAAAGTGGCTAATTTTGTCTCAAAGAATGACCCAAACTTTCAATCTTATTTATAGCTTAGGGTAGTTTTGTCCAAGAACATTTTTTCTTTAATTTTTTTTTCTGTCTTCATCTTCCTCACTCCTCTTCCTTCGCTCTACATTGCCTCCTTCTTCAACACCATAATTAGGCCCCTACCAGCGACCTCGCCAGCTTCTTGTCATCACATAGTTGGTCCTAGTGACAAGAAGTCGAATTGGAGTTATTTGCTACCGGCCACCTTCTCTAATGCTAAAATCCCCGGTTCCTCAAGATGCATCAAATCTCGGCTCGCTTATGCTCAGCCTAAAGCTCGAATTGACCTACATCTAACGACGACGATGTTGGATTTTCTATAAGGGGCAGCGATCGATGAGGTTGAGAGCTCGAATAAGACTTGTCAATGGCGGCAATGGGGCAACGAAGTACAACAGTTTCTACAATTAATGATGTCAGATACAACTAATGATCAATCTCAAGATGGGGTATTGATTGAGGAGAAGAGCTGTGTCGATGAGAATGGCAAGAGTGTGAGTGGGTGTCTCCAGACTAGGGATTATTGAAAGGAGCCATTGGCATTGCAAAAGGGAAGGGGGAGAATTTACGCAAGAGAGGCAAACCCAAATTTGAAATTGATGAGGCAAACTCTTGTCGAGGTTGAAATAGTCACCAGCTGCAACAAAATTGTTCTTTGGCATGAAATTGTTGATCGCAAAGTGTTAATTGAATAAAGGCATAAGTTAGTCAAACAAGACGATCTGGCGATGCTTGGATATTGCTACTTTGTCGTTGGCAAGCAGGACCAAAAACAGCACACAAAATTGCAGTTGCTAGGTTAGCTGAAGGCCTGGAATAAGTGGAGTTGATGCACTCTCAAGGTGAGAGAAATACGTCGCCAAAGGGATTAGTTGCATAGCTTGGGAGTTGGACAAGAAGTTGAGTCTCAGCAAAAACAGATTCATATTATGGCTTTGAGATCAGAATTTGCAATGAATGTTGGAATAAAAAGAACTTATTTTTGAAGGCTCATTTCGGCTTCGTGGAATTGTCTACAAACCATTTTGAGGAGCGAAATTTAAATTTTTTAATGAGTTAGACTACGTTGTAACGGCTCGTGTTAAAGAAAACCCAATCTTGGTCATACAACAAGGCTACGTTTGGTCGTCCGGATTTCCAATCGGGATAGGACTGGATAGGATAGGATATGAAATCCTGGGATTTTTTTATATCCTGTCCATTGTTTGGTGAATCGCAATATTAAAGTCGGATATGTTTTCATCATATCATGTACATTTTTTTTTAGTATAAATGGCATATCATTATAAATGAACTTAAATGTTCATAAATGGAGATTGTGAAAATCTCTCGTAACACTATTCTTTAATTTATTTTTATTTTATTTTTCCTCTTTTTTTATATTATTTTCTTTATTATTTATTTTTTCCCCTTTCATCATTATTTAATAAAATTTTATCAAATAGTAAAATGTAATAACATACCTAAAATACAAAAATACCTAAAATATATAATAAATATAAATATTTAATTTATAGATTGAATGTTTATTATAAGATAGAATTAAAATTGAATATATTAATTAAAATAGGATTAATTAAAAATGAATTTTTTTTATTTTTAATTTCTTAAATTATAATTCAAATATTATTTATATTGAAATATCATTTCAATTTTATTAATTTAATAAGTTTGTTATTCGAGAGAAATAACTTTTTTTTTTTTTTTTGGTAAAAGGTAAATATATAAAAGGGAAGGACAAATACAAAAGATCGGATCCATAACCTACACTCTCAGATCAAGAGTGAAGGGGAGCCGATGTAAAAGAAAAGCCAAACAAATAAGGAAGAGGGAACTACAACCGCGGGGAAGACCCACCGCAACAACCAGAATGGAAAGAACGGAGAGAACTAGACAAAGCGAGCAGAAACACGATCATTGAGCAAAAAAGACCGTCGGATCGAATCCCCAGCACCTTTGAAGTCTTTTGTTCCTCGGAGAAGGAGAGACCTTCGAAAAAGAGATAGCTCTATCTCTAACTGATTTGATAAGATGATTCTTAAGTGCAGAAATAGCAACTGTCTCATCCCGGAAGATAGCAGCGTTCCTCATCTTCCAGATCAAATGGCATAAAGCACCGAAAGAGAAACAAACCATCTTGTGATAGAAGTCTTTGCCACTGAAAAACTTGGTAGCCCAAGTAGGTAATTCATTCCAACTTCTGTTTTTCCATGGGATGTTGCAGCTGGCGGCCCAAAAGAAGGCCAGAGGAGCCAAAGTGCGACAACCAAAGAAAAGATGATTAACAGAGTCCGGAACTTCATTACAAAAAACACAAACACAATAATCAATTCTCCCATAGGATAATAGCAACGTCTGAGTAGGAAGACGGTTCTTCGTTATGAGCCACAAAATGAATTGATAACGAGGTGCGAGGGCATTATCCCAAACAAAGGAAGCCCACTGGACAGGATTCCTTTTTACCCTGATAAAATCCCAAGCCGAAGCAACAGAAAACTTACCCGAAGATTCATGACACCAAATGAATTTGTCGTGCATAGATGATAAGGGCGGGAGGGCAATTGACCATCTTTCTAGGAGACTTTTAAGAGCAGCACCAACCAGAGTATACAGATCAGCAGCTACTGCACAGTTCGGAAGACCAATGGACTCCCTAAACGCTGGAGGAACACACGAATCCAACGGCCCACATGAGAGCCAATAATCGTGCCATAGCGAAATGGAGTAACCATTACCAACAATCCACCTAAACGACGAACGAAAATATGGTCTGAGCTGGAGGATCTTTTTCCACATCCAGGAGCACGTCCTCGGAGTATTGGCAATCCAGAAATTCTTCTTTTTCAGAAATACCGAGTGAATCCAACGGCACCATAACGATTCTTTGTCAGAGAAAAGAATCCATAAGTACTTGACCGTGGAAGCCCTATTGCATTGCTTAATGTTACGAATGCCGAGACCCCCTTCAGCCTTGGGGCAGCAAATATCCTCCCAAGCCACTTTGGCTCCTCCTCGGCCCAACGAAGCTCCCTTCCAGAGAAATTGCCTCATTATGCGTTCCACATCCGCAAGAACCGACGCAGGAAGAGTGAATACACTCGTCCAAGAAGCTTGGATAGAGTGAAGGAAAGAACATATCAGCTGAAGCCTACCTGCAAAAGAGAGAAATCTGTGCGTCCAGGATTGAATTCTGGCAGTGATACGGTCTGTCAATGCAATACAATCGGCTTTGTTCAGTCTAGAAGAAATAATAGGAACACCAAGGTACCGGACTGGAAGTTTTCCTTCGTGGAAATCGAATGCCCATAGGATCTTGTTCCGGCTAGAAAGCTCACCGCCAGCCATGAAAATTTCACTCTTGCGCTTGTTTGGAAGCAGACCACTCCAGGCAGAGAACAAATTAAGCCCTGTTTTGAGCATAACAATCGAAGGCCAATCCGCTTGACAGAACAAGAACACATCGTCAGCAAAGAAAAGATGGGAGAGCTGAATTGGCTTACATCTCCAGTAATACTTAAAGTCTGGATTGGAGGTACGAGACATCAATATGCCAGAAAAGACTTCCATCACCAACGTAAAGAGGTATGGAGACATTGGGTCCCCTTGCCTTACACCTCTACTGCCCGGAAAGAACCCATGAAGGTCACCGTTGATAGATATAGAGAAGGTAGGAGATCGAACACAAGCCATAACCAACTTTATGAAGTGCGGAGGAAACTGAAAAGCCTGCAACACAAGCTGTAAAAAGTCCCAATCGAGGGTATCATACGCCTTATGAAAATCTACCTTAATGGCACACTTGGGCAGATACGGAGTAAGATGGAAACCTGCAAATAGTTCCTGGGCCAATAAAATGTTGTCCCTCATTCTCCTGCCCTTAACAAAAGCGTTCTGAGATTGACTAATCACATCCCCTAAAACCCCAGCTATACGATTAGCTAGAATCTTAGTGATCACCTTATAAATTGTGTTGCAACAAGCAATTGGTCTGAAGTCTGTGACTGCAGTGGCATTAGGGACCTTCGGAACAAGAGCAATAATGGTTGCATTTACTTCTTTCAAAAGCTCAGCATTCCGGAAGAAGTCATGCACCGATTGAAGCACAATAGAACCAACAGTGTCCCAGCAGGTTTTAAAAAAATCAACAGGAAAACCATCAGGGCCCAGGGCCTTACCTTTTGCCAATGAGAATAGTGTGTTCTTGATCTCAGAGTCTGAGATGGGCACATCAAGAGCAGCAACTTGATCAAGGGAGAGAGGGTTACGAATGTACCGCCGCACCTCCTCTATAGATGGCCTGATCAAGCCTTCCTTCGGGGACAGGAGGTCAGAGAAATAATCAACGAATACCTGGGGAACCAAGAGAGGATCAGTGACGATAGTTCCAGCAGGGTCTTTTACCGAAAGAATTCGGTTTAAGAGGTGTCTTCGTTTCATAGATTGATGGAAAAACTTCATGTTCCTATCTCCCTCTTTTAGCCATTTGACTCTAGACTTCTGCTTGTAGAATGATTCTTCATGAGATCTCAATTGAACAAATGTACGATGACATTCCCTTTCTTCTTGGGCAAGAGTGACATCCCCCGGATTGGCCTGGAGCTGGTTCTGGGCTACCGCCAAAGAGTTCCTCGCATCAGCAACCTTAGCCGAAATATCAGAGAAGGCATCTCTATTGAGAGATTTAAGGAGCGACTTCACCCTCTTAAGCTTGGAGACCAGCTGGAACATAGGAAATCCAACAACAGGGGAATTCCAAGCCCTCTAAATGGTGGCAATAAAATCTGGATGATGTGTCCAGTAATTAAAAAATTTGAATGGCTTACTCCGATTAGAAGGCTGCAGCACTCTAACAATCATCGGGCAGTGATCCGATATACCAGGATTCTGGAAATTAGCCTCCGAGTAAGAGAAGCGAGTATTCCACTCACCATTGACGAGAACACGATCAATTTTTCTCAATTTCTTTGCCTCGCCAGAAGAAGTGGACCAAGTATATCGGCACCCAACATACCTTAGGTCACTCAGTTCGGCTTGGGACAGGCATTGAGAGAATTCATCGAAGCAGAGAATCCAGTTCGTAGCACCTCCAATACGATCGGAGGGGTCCTTGATCGCGTTAAAATCACCAGCCACAAGCCAGGGGAAATGCTGGAAGATATCGCTATAAAGACAGAGGTCTTCCCACAGGGGACGACGCCGGGAAAACGAGTGTTCCCCATAAACAGCAGATACACAACAGCATACACTGGAACTATTAAACTTAAGCATGCCATGAATAACTTGATCGCTGATTGAAACAGAAGAAAAAGAGATCAAGTCTGGGTTCCACCCGACCCAAATCCTACCACGCGGGGAAAACCCGTAGTTGGAAATCCAATTCCAACCCCTAATAAGGGTGGAAGAGATGGAATCAAAAAGATGATGAGGCACCTTAGTTTCCAAGAGGCCAATGAAACAGAGATTATTAACACGCACAAACCGCCTAATTTCAGCCCGCCTAAGGGGATCCAACATGCCTCTAATATTCTAAAAGCCGATTATCATTCCAAAAAACAACAGAGCCAGATTACCTCTTCCTGGTGGTCCTCTTCGCCGTAGCCGACGGGACTGCAGCAGGAGGGGAATCAGGAAGAAGGCGCAGGAGCTGGTCCTGGAGGATAGGAGCCTTTGTAGGCGGCTTTCCTTTCAAAGTAGGTTTCAATACAGATTGAGCCTCATCATCAGTAGAAGCACTGTGGATACTGGAGTTAGAAATATCATCCGAGCTCTCTGAATTATTCACCTGAGTAGAAGCTCCTTCACACGACGGTTGAGGAGATTCATTATGATAAACTTGGAGAGCATCCTTGCGCTCCAGAAGTTGGCCTTCGTTAGTGGATTGATAGAGACCAAACGAAACAGCTGCAGCAGCGGCAGCAGCAGCTTTTGCTGCTTTCCTCTTCTGCTTCTTATTTCTACGCTTCACTTTTATCCATTCCTGTTCCTCTGATATAGATTCAGACTCAACAGCAGAAGGCTTGGCCGGATTGGCCTTAGGTGATTCCTGGGGGCCTTCCAAGTTTCTCCTAGGTGAACTCGGCTCCCCTAAGTACCCCGCTCTAGGGGAACTCTGCAGCGGCGGCATTACATTTGAGTTGTCCATGCCTAAGGTAGGATGAACGGCCACTCCTTTACCTTTTTCAAGCAGGGGAGCCTTGTCTTTAGCCTGAGCATGATTAGGTTCGGCCTCAACGCTCCCATCACCAGGCAACTGATGCTCTGATTCATTGGCATCCACATTGCATTTGTGGCCAAATATTCTGCATTTCATACAGGCGAGGGGCCTCCATTCGTATTCAACATCAACAACTACCAGTTTTCCCCTAAGTTCTAGCTTAAGAGACTCTTGGATATCCTATTGAACTGTGATTTCAACACAAACACGAGCAAAAGTCAGCATGTCCATTTGCTCGGTTCTTTGATCTACATAGAGCGGCTTTCCAAGAACACTAGCTATCTTACTGATAGAGTGCGCAGACCAGAAGGAACAAGGAAGATTCCGCAGCCTCACCCATACCGGCACCGATTGGAGGGACTCCTTGTTTAACTCAATTCCCGGCTCCCATTGCTGCAACATCAACGGAATTCTAGCCACAGTAACAGTCCCTCCCTCTAAGATCTTTCTCCTAAATTCAGAATCAGCAATACGCAGCAAGAACAGTCCCCTGCCATTGGACATTACCTGCTGCAGCGCAGGCCCCCAAGCTTTCCTAAGCGATTCATCCACAACCTTAAACGGGAGTTTCTTTCCCAAGAAATACCCCACTAGGCAATCGTAGAGTTTAGGGTCAGCAGCATCCAAATCGGCTTCATCCATATGAATGACAGAATCACTGTCAAACTGAACAGGCGTGTAATCAAGGTCATAGCCCCTGGTGACACCGCTAGCTACGGCTGCCCAGGTGCGAGCAGGAGGTTTCATGGAGACACCTCTAGAGTTATTTCGCTTAGAACGAGACCGACCCCTACTGATTCCTCGACTTCGAGCAGGGCCCAACTGCTGTTGCGAGTCTGCAGCTCCAGCTGAAGGAATCGAGGATTTGCGGGTTTGATCATTCCGCGAATTGATATTAGCCGAGGGATTAACCGTATTAGGAGGGAAGTGCATTCGCCTACTCGGTCCTTCATCACAAGACCGATCCCTCACAGCCAACGGCTCCATACAGCAAAATCACAGAACAGAACCGAGAAAACCCTAAACCATCGCTCGGCAGAAATCCCTCGAAGAGAAGACGTACCGGGCTAAGATGCAGGGGGGTTTGAAGAGCTGGAAAAAGCGCCTCTTGGCGCGGAAGATCAGCCCCAACCAACGGTCAACACTCGCGGGGCCAGCAGCAACCGGAATCGCAGCTACAGTGCCGAAGTCGCCCAAAGAGAGAGGAAGCGAGTCTTCTGGCGAGAGAGAAATAACTTTCCTAGTATAACTTTCCTAGTATGGACATGAGAAATCATATCCACATTTATCCCACCTCCCCCATAGGATAATTTTATCCTGTTTATATCTCCTTTATATCCGACTTTATCATGTCCTGAGCAAGCACCAAATATAGGATAGGATAAATCATATCCTATCTTGAATTTTATCCTGACTGCCAAACGCAGCCCAAGATGACACAGAGCAATGGAGGGGCTGATAATGGAAGTGATGTAGAGAGTGAGAAAGATGAAGAAAGAAAAAAGAAGAAAGAGAGAGACAAAAAATAAACAACAATGTTCTTGGACAAAAGTACCCCTTACTGTGAATAAAATTGGAAGTTCAGGTCCTTAATTGAAAGTAAATGAGCCACTCCAAGTCCTTATCTGAGACAGTATCCACTTTAGGTCCTTTTTTTAGAAAATGGCTCCACTTCATGTCTTTATTTGAGATTTTTCCTAGATATAATTTAGGATTTGTAGTGACTTTTGTTTTTCTAAAAAAGTTATTTACAATGTATTGTAGCTGCTTCTACTTTTAAAAAGTTACCAAGAGAAAGGAGGTGAAAGCTAAAGCAGGCAGACAGGAGTGCTTTGTCCTTGTTTATTAACTGGTTCCGAAATTTAAATGCCAAATTCATTGATCATAGCAACACTAAAATTTCAGTTTAAAAGTTTCTACGGCATATAACAGTGCAATAAAGTATCAAGGTTATGCTACCTTAAGGCACAGAGATTTGAAACCGACCTAATCCCAACATATATTTTTATATGGATGATCCAGGGGCGGAACCGTAGGTAATCAGCGATCTGAAATGAATTAGTACTGTAATCCACCAGCACAACCTGTAGTAGTGTAGCACTAACCGAGTTCTCGAGCCGATAGCATGGAAAAGCCCTTGCTCCGAGTCAATTCCATGGTCGGTACTACCTTATAATGAAATAGCAATTCCAGGATCGTCTCTTCAAATTAAGGACGTCTTATTATCGAGTAATTGATTTTGTCAAACCCCTCTCTTCTTTTGTATCTTAAATCAATATGATGTTTACTTCTAGACTTTTACGCGATGAACGTTGAAATGTGCCCCCATTGACATGTTACTCTGCGTCACCCGTCTCCAACATTTTTTTTTTGGTCGAAAATACTTCATTGATTAATACTAAGATGGTGGATTTGCATCCCTTAATTCAAGTCATCTTGAGAGAAAAGAAAAGTATATTTTATAGGGGCCTAGGTAGTGCCACGTGGAGATTAATGTGGGAAAGGGATGACAAAACGTTATTGTTATCGTGTTAGAAATAAGAGCGATATTGCTATACCAAACCTACAGGGCCGTTGAGTTGGAATCCCATTCTAAGTCAGGATTTTTTGTAGTTCCAAAGGATACAATTACAAGAAAACTAGGAACAAAGTACTTTCCCTCCTTTCCCGCTTGTTCATCTTCGGCACAAGAACACTTGATCAGTGAGCTATTATGCACTCTTTCAAGGGTGACTGCTAGCTGAAAAACTATCTATTTGCTTCTTTTAAAGCAGACGATTCCACCTCATCAATGTGAGCCTCTGATAGCCTTTCTTCTTTTTGAGCTAGCATTATTCCTAGACATTTTCATGTTAGAAATAAGAGTGACGTTGCTATATCAAACTTGTTAGAATATATAAATATATATATATATCACACGTTCTTCTATCAATTTAAATTTAAGAACATAAAATTCTCATTTGGCGTCAAAATCAGTATTATCCCTTCCGCAATTGTATATCCACTCCCCATTAATCAAATTCCAAGTGCCCTGGCCAGAAGTTTCCTGTGCCGCTTGTAATCCAACTTGCACAGAAGACAAGATGTTGAAATATTTATATTTATATGATTTCAATCCACCTGTTTGCTTAAACTTTTCTTAGTTCGAATCTTCCAAGCCCCCACTTGCTTCCCCATTTATCCAATTATGTATTTTCACACTTTAGACTCAGGCCAACAACTAATTTACACGTGAGGAGCATTAGAATAAGTAAATAATAAACCATAACTTCATTTATCAATTTAAGCTGTAGGGAGCCCATATTTGATATGAAGGCTGTGATGGTAAAGTTAACTTGTACATGGAATTACAAGGTTAACATTATTGAGAAACTGAAATCTGTACAAGAGGAGGAATGAAGATATTCGAAAAGAAAGACTGAATTATGTACAGCACCTCCAGGATTTAATTGAGGAGGTAGCTTGAGACATTTCAATTGCCGAGGTCAAAGTATTTTGGATCTTCTGGGTAGTGATAGTCCACCTTGAACTGCATTAGACATGGCAGACTCGTCAGAGATATAGAGAATTAACACCATCTTGGACACAGCCGCTAATCCAAAGATGTGAATCCTGATGGACTTCAAACCAGGCGCATCGATGTATGCGACTATGTGCGCCCGGCGGTTATAACTACGGCTTCATGTTCTTACCAATTCCGGTCTAGCATGAAAGGTCGACTGAATATGGCCAATCGAACATAATGCACTACGTTTCGATGAGCTAATTATTGAATCATTAAACAGATTCAAGTTTTCCTTTATTGTAGATTTAGACGGACACCCAAAAAAAAAAAAAAAACGCAGTCCTGTTGTACGGTAAAAGAAACGAAACAAAGCGCATCAGATAGCCCTATAAGGAGAGAGAAAGAGCGGTGAAGTCCTGGCTACATGAACATGGAGCTCAAAGAGAACATTGATTAATCAGAAGATATCTGGGGGCCAAAAAGGAGATAGAAATAGATTTGAAAGTCCAAAACACTAAAACAAAGAAAGATCAACAGAATGTGCCTTCTTCATATTCTTTTGAGGACGACAGAAGTTAAGGGAGAAGTTAAATGACAATTGAAATAACACTACAAGGGAAAAAATTTAGTCAGGCATTCAGCGCCACAGTGATGCCACATACGATATTTGGAGAACAGACACTAAAAGCACTTCAGCAAAAGTAAAGGAGTACGATAAGTCAAAGATAGATCACATACCTTGCCTTCATCAGCATCTGAATGTCGTTGAGGAAATACAACCCTCAGGTCATTGTATAAATAGAATCTCCTTTCCCTATCTGACAAATTTTCTTTTGGTACAGAGAAGGGATCAGATTTACATCTTGCAACTGACCTTTTACTCTTTTTAGGAAAAGGGCAAAGAAAACGGAGGTGAAGAGCATAGCGCAAGGCACCAGCTCCAGTCATGTTCTCATTGACCTTTGAACAACCATGAAATATTTTTCTGTCACTACCGTTGCAAGTATCTTCACAATAACAGTCATAACCAGGTTTACCACTCCTACACCCATCGTTAAACTTAGAAGAGGGAATATTTTGCTCTCCAAAGCTGTCAGGTTTCTCAGACTGATCACCTTCCTCCACTGAACCCACCACATCAGAGGTTTCATTCCCAGTAACATTGGATTGTGTAGCATCAACTCCAGGCTGCACAAGATGGTTCGACATTGGAGTCACTACGTCTGTGACTTTTGAGTTCAAATCTAGCTGCTCTTTCAGCTGTGCCGAAGCTGAGCAACAAGATTCTAGCGTAGCCTTCTGGCGCAAAAATGTCTGTTTCATTTACCAAAGTGAAGCAGAGAAGAAGATTCTCGTCAGAGTAATCATACCATTGCTAAGTGCATGTAACCCTAAACAGAAAACAACATTTTCTTTTGGCTAGTGGAGAACACAAACCAGCATCTTAAATTGATTAATTTAAAGCCTTTTTCTTTCCACTTAAAGCCATGAGATCACAGGTACCAATAAGTACAACAACTTACGCCCCTGTGAAAGAAGTATTCAACCAGAAACTGAATGGTCCAAAATTTGAGACAAGAAAGTCTGATAAGAGTTAAAAGTGGGCTTCAATTTGACAGAAAGACTTCACTTTCAGTATAAACACAAGGCAGGACTTCAGACACAAAAGCCCACCTGATTTATTGCATCATTGTTGAGCATTTCTCCCATCTAAACCAAAA
The DNA here is from genome assembly GCA_028830015.1 of Eucalyptus grandis x Eucalyptus urophylla. NCBI lineage: Eukaryota > Viridiplantae > Streptophyta > Magnoliopsida > Myrtales > Myrtaceae > Eucalyptus > Eucalyptus grandis x Eucalyptus urophylla. The sequence continues at coordinate 57,640,669 of CM054200.1, read as the reverse complement.
TTTAAGGTCGCATTCCTCCTTTTAATCAACACCACCTCATTCCCCCGGTCCTGCAACCTCCTTTTGTCTTTATACCAATCCTCACAAACCAACACTCATCCCCTATGTCAAGATCCTTCTAAACCATTTCTTATTGCATGACAAAATGAGTTGTGTACTATGGAGTTTTCAAGGAACCCCAGATAAACTACTTCCATTTCCAATTTTCAAAATTAAGCAGTACTCAGGTAGTGTGGATGATGGTACTAACAATGATTTTAATAGAGTCCCTTCATGCTACTTAATGTAGTACCCCCAAAATATCTGTAGTCTGAACAGCCTCTTTTATGGGACTGAGGACATAGACTCATCTAGTATCATAAGTTCAAGAGCCCTTACAATGCATCCTTGGAGGGAGACAGTATCTTGTGCATCTAATTCATCGCATGGCAGTGATAACTGGAGAGGAGGGGATTTTTATAATCCATGGGATACTACCTCACAGACGATAGACATGGTTGTTTGCACCACGTCAACAGTGTAATAGATATGTCACTGCTTTCTCCTTTTAAGCGATTGAGAGTGACCCAATTCCTAACATCCCAACAATACCAAATTATCTTGACAAAAAAAGAAAAAGTCAAGAATATTACTTTTGTCTGGTTTTCCCTTGATTAAGCCTATGAAAATGGTTGACGAATGCATGCCAAAAATTTTCAATTGAATCCAAAAGAAAATGAATTTCTTTGGCTGGGAACTTTTTTTTTAGTTCCTTAATTCTGGAGAGCTAGGCACCTTCCCCACCATGTTGTTTTAAGAGGATCGATTTGCTTAATATCTTCTGCTTCCTAACTTTAAGTGGGAATTGGGTTTTGTAGGTTAAGACACTTCACTCCAACTCAAGGCCGCATGAGACCAGTTACGTACATTCTTTATGCACAGCCAGTTCCAATCATTCTTCATTATAGAGAAGTTGATCCAATCGAGGATCATGAGTAAATACATGTTTTATCGAGCTTTGCAATATTAGAACTCTCATGGAGCTTATTAGCTTTTAATGTTGTAATATTGTGTCATACATTTTTTATATGATATTATAGTGAATTTCATCCTAGATGACTAGCTTTATGCTTTAAAATTGTTACAATCCAAATATTGGTTAAATCCACAAGGTACAGTTATTTAGGCATCTGCATTTGTGAGCACAGGCTTATGGATGACAAAATAATGCTTAACTTGAGAAAATATGTCAATCTACTCCTTGAGAGAAATTGTGCATAAATTGTGCATAAATTGTGCATAAAACAGAGGAGACATATATTTGTTTCGGTTTGTGCACATTGTGGTTTGGAGGTGGCTAGATGATTGGGGATAGCTCCTCAAGTTTCTAATGGGCATGCACATGAGTTGATTGTAGTGTCGCTCCCCTGTCAGGAGGTAATTCCTCATTGTTCTTTCTCCCATTTTGTAGTGTGCATTTTTTAATGAACGGAGGTGCACATGATTATATCTGATAGTTTAAAAATGGGAAGAGTAAGATATCTGAAGCCATAAAAGGGCCACGGAACTACCTTAAACACTTTCAAAATTTCCCCTAATTGGTAGGGTTGGTATGGTAGGAGAACTCAGAGCCACAAATCTGAGTCCGCTAAGCTGGCAGACCTGATGTAACAAGTGATTAAGTACAGAGCTATACAGAATTTCCCCTAACTAACAGGGTTGGCATAGTGAGCATAAAACATGTAATCATTCTAAAGTTCTTCAAACTGGTTGGTATGGTAAGCCAAGCATGGATGCTATTGATGTTTGGACCTTGCGGACTGGTTGAGGAGGATCCATAGTTAATGCCATACTTATATTGTTATTTGTTGCATTTGCATATGTGGTATTGTCATCCATACTGGGAATAATGTCAGCCTTTTATCTATACTCTTGCAGCAGGTTGGATTATAATTGACAGGACGATAGCCTTGGCAGAATTGACCCTTTTTGATCCTAGGGGTATGATATTCAGTTCTTTTTACTTCGATGGGAGACCTAGCCAGCAGAGAATTCTGTGATCACCCAGATGTCTCAAATTAGTTGTGCATTAGGCAATGCTGTACAGGATAGTAATATCAATGCTACATAAAGAGATGTTAATGCTTCCAAAATCCCTCTTCGCTGGAATGCTTTCTAGTACATTTTACAAGATTTGTGATGTCTAATGGCTGGTTGCCTGATTATTGATTTTTCCTAAGCCCATTTACTTATTTGAATCTTCTTTATAGAGTATGAGTGCATAAGTAGCAGTATGTTTAAATCTAGTCAGTATATTGTGTGGGCTCAAATGTAGCAGAATGTGGGCAAGAACCTTGAAGAGCAGCCCCATAACACAAGCACCTCTCCATGCATAAATCTTAAGAGCCATATTAAATTGTCGGCCAAACACTAATTTACTACACATCCTTATCTCAGAATGTTTCCTCTTTGCCATTGAAAGGCATAGCATTTTGATTGCGTGTGAATGAAAAGCTTAACAGACATGGTTATGGCTACAGAAAGCATGCAAGACTCTTTGTGCTAAAGGTGAAACCATAGTGAATTTCTGTTTCATTCACTCAGCTAAGCATGGACCTATTTATATCCCATGTCAGGTCCAAAATACTCATAAAAAGCAAACCAAAAAAAAAAAAAAAACCAGGTTCAGCCTAAATTGAAACTGCTGGGCCACAAACAAGCCAAATTCCTCAATTCAATTAATTCAGTCTCATTCAGCTATCATGACTTAAGGATAGAAAATCCAGTTAAGATCATTATGGGATTTTTTCGCATACCTTGGTACCCAGCGGCATGTCGCTCAAATCATAGTTACAAAGAAATGTGTGAACAGGTGTCTTCTCGGGATTGCTGAGAACCTATAAAACACCATTACCTTTTAGAGTCAAATAAGAAATTCTTAACAGGACATTACAATTGGTCAACAGGTTTTTATCTTCCTAATAGGAGGAAGAGATCATAACAAAAAGTAGAGTGATTAAAAGGGAATTCGCCATGGCCTTGGTCAAATTAGACAGTCGCTTCCTAAGATAAAATCAACCAGTAAGCCACTCCACAAGAAAGAAGCCGAGTACCAGTTGAATGCGCCCTTTCATAGGAATGCGCAGGCGGCTCTTGACAGTTTGCGAATCCTCACAGCTGAGACTCTTTCCAGATCTTTGGCCAACACACTTGTTTGACAACGAAGATCCAGCGAGATCAATGGATGCAAAGTACAACAGAGAGCAATCTCCATCCACACTGCTTACAGAGAATGGAAGCTTCTGTGACTGCGGTGAAAAACTCCCCCCAACAATGCTCAGCACAGCAAGAAAACCATCAATTTTCTGCATGGATCAAAAGCAAAAATGGGGCTACAAAAATTAATTGTCCATATTCAAAAGATAATTATCAACTAGTTAGGGGTGAATCCAAAGCCCAAACTCATGAAACATACAAACTCACCTGACAGAGTTTCCCAGAGAGAAGTCTACCAGACAATAGAGACTCCTCAAAGGAACCGACCAATGACCTCCTAACAGATAGTCTACTGAAGCTTCTAAATCCATGTCGAGATTTAGCAATTGATTCTTGATACCATGGCCAACACACCTCAGCAGTACCTTCCAAGGAAGACGGACGAAATTCTTTGCTTAAGAGATCAACATCTTCAAAAGATCTGGTTACTTCACTAAAGGCATCCTCTTCAGTGTCAATGCTAATGTTCATATCTGATTTGTGGACAAAACTCTCTACGTTCATCAAGGTCGAAGAGTCATCAGTAACATTCATTAAATTCTTATTTCCTCCCACAGTTTTCATCCTTTCAGAAAATTTTGGGCCAAGAGGAGATGAAGAAACAGTAGATGAGGTTATCTTTTCAGTAGCCGATGGTACCACCATGCTTTTGGATCTTACCTTACTTGATTTTCTCAAGTCCTCATCTGCAGATGGCAACACATGACAACCATGACTTAGGGGTTCCTTCTCTTCCAGCAAGGGCCCATCAGTGAAAAAGCTAGAAGCACTTGTAGTTTCCCATGGAGTGCTCCTACTCTCTAAGCTTCTTGAGAAGGCCCAGCTTCTGGTGGTGCAGTATTTTGTCCTTCCAAAATTTGCTTTCTTGTAGTCTTTCGCCAAAAAAGAACCAGGTGTGTCGGTTAAGGGGGCGGAATATTTCTGGAAACTGCTACAGCCAATTTCAAGAGAATCGTCACCAACTTTTTCTGAAGAAAGAGCATGGCTCAAAGGTGACAACAAGCGTTTCCTAATTACTGACCCACTGGAATCAGTCTCATTCATTTTCACACCAGGCACGTCAAAGGATCGTTCACATTCAACTGAAATCCCATCAGAGCCGTGGGTCACCCCGCCAGACTCAAAACCCACTATTCTAGATATAGGATCCTGAATGCTCCTCTCACTTTTAGGAGTAAGCCAACTTGCCTTATCGCCAATCCTAAACCCATTAGCATTAGATGCAGCTGTCATCCTATACTTGAATGAATCACCTTGCAACTCAGAAACCTCTGAGCTAATAATTTCCTCAGTATCTTGTGGGTCAGCATCCTTCCTACTCATATCTTCTCCATGCATCCCATCCAAATCACAGGTGCTTACACTGGCAAACTGCCGCGAACCACTGGGGCAAACTTGCGGCAACCCCATTGCTGAAATCCAATTCACTTACACCTTGTTCCCTGGAATAACTACATATGCTTGGCTTTCCCCTCTTAGTCCTTCATCCCAATCTCCTTAGTGCAGTTTTCACCTTACCTAGTTGGCAAAACTATCTCTTCTTCCCATTAATCTCTTACCTTAGGCACAATAAAATAACTGTCGACACAAATTCAAAGTCTCAAGTCAAATCAACACCATTCCATGGATATGCCCATAGAATTCACAGCTCGAAGTACAAGCTAAGAAAAGAACTGCACCAATCTAAAAGGAACCTATAATCATGTATCTACGACAGGCATCCACATTTCAACCAGATTCCCACTGTACGAATGGATATAGAAACACAAGCATGTACTAAGCATCCATGAGAATCTGTCTCGCGATGGTGTCTGAAATATGTTCCAGCAGGGAATGAATCGCCTCTGCTTCATACTTGATCTGAGCACTAACCCCAGCAACTGAGACTGCCAAAAAAACCAAACAAGCGAAATTCAGCTGTTAATGCATCGATCAGCACGTATAAAAAGGTCGAAAGACTATATCTACAGCACTATATGCAAAATCAATACACCGGTAAATCCCCGCATTCAGACCAACAAACGACCGTCAATACGCACTATGCGCAAAGTCACTACACCCGCAAATGCTCACATCCAGACAATCACACGCGCTCAAAACCACGAAATCCCCAAACGATCAGCCTCTCGGGGAGCACTATAAGTCCGCATTCGTAATGCGAGCATCTACTCAATAGCAACCGCAGCTAAGAAAGCAGCTCGGCACAACCGGCCTCCGATCCTACCATCACCATCATCGCGCAACAAAATGCAGCAACTTTCGCCGAATTTTCCGCCCCAGAAAAATAAAAAGATTATATTTTTATAATCAACTAGGAGATAAGCTTCTCAAACAAAGAACATCCGATTGCTTCGAACGATCAACCGAGACAACCGACGGCACGTAGCAAAAGCAACTACGCAAAGAGGTGCCTTGTACGGCATACATTCACCCCGGACCACCAAAAAAGGAAAAAAGAGAGGACGACCGGCGAAGTAAAGCAAAACCCAGCAAATCCAATAGCTTTACCCAGACGCGCCGATAATGCGAGCGGCGACGGAGTGACGCGGAAGGCAAGTCATGTCAGCGCCACGCGCCCATCGACGACGACGAGGAGGAAGAGGAGGAGGGGGCGGAAGCCGCAGCCGCAGCCGCAGCCGCCGTCGCCGGAACCGGAACCGGAACCGGCAATGATCGGGCCTGCGAGAACCTTCCGATCAGGATGACGGAGGAATCGGGAGAAGGAAACCGAGGGAAGGCGGAGAAGTTTTGAAGAGATAGAGAGAGAAAGGGCGGAGGGGAGAAAGGTCAAAGCGGTGGATGATGGCTTTGGGGTGGGGTTGCGTTTATAATGGCGGATGCTGCTCCAAACTCCAAAATCCCGAGAATTCTCTTCTCTTCTTCTCCTTCTTCTCCTTCTTCTTCTTTCTTCTCTTATTTTCCGGCCCTGACATTTGGACAAATCCAATCAAAGATTATATAAACTCCGCTTTAATAAATAAATGCTTCGCTAAAATACATTTATTTATGCCACCATTGAAAAAAAATAAGTTATGATCATCGACCGTGTCGTTTCAGATTAAATTTTGCTAAGATGACCAAATTGAATTCGACCGTAACTTTCGGTGCATAATTGCTAATTTGAAAAATCGAATGTTGGCATTGAAAAAATCATGTTTCACGGATTGTTAATCTTTTAAGTTCTTCTTGGACAAGGTCTTTGCCATTGTCATGTTGAGAATTTTAAAGTCCTAGATGTCGCGATCGTCATTATGAATGATTTGTTAATTTACAGGATGGCCTTCTCGGTTTTGTTGCCTTTCTTTATGTTTGTTTTTTTCTTTCTTTTGGCCCTCTCGATCTTATCACTAGGCTGGTTCCACACCCTTTCGTTCGTCGTCATGTCCACCCAATTTTTTATCTTCTTTTCTTTTTTTTCTCTTTTTTCCTTTTACATCACGGGAAAAACCAGCTAAAAAAAAATATTATAAATGAAACAATTGATGTTGTTGCCACGTGTACACTGAAGTCCAGCTTTTTCAGAAATTTTGGAATTTAACCCTCCAAATTATCGAAGTACCTTTATTTCATCTCGACCTATATAAAAAGATAAAGAGAGTATCCTGTATCGTTAAAGACTAAAACTCGATGTCTCCGTGTGATTACTAAACAAATATCCTATTATTTAAGCTATATATTTATTTTATCAAGTTAAAGATTATCCACATCCGTTTTGAATTGAGTAAGCGCATGACGTGGGGAAAAGAGATTAGTTTATCGTAAAGGTATCTTTCAATCCGCACTTACCGAATTATGACACGGTATTTGCATTTGTTAGGGATAATTTGGGTTTTGGTAAAACTTGAAATTTAATTTTTTTTATCTTAGGATTAATACCACAAAAACCAAAAATTGATAATCTGTGATAAATTTACACCAAACTAATTTCACCAAATCCGTATATATGTAACAAATTTATTCTAAATTGATATGGTTTATTAATGTTAACTTGCCAAGTCAATTGAATTATTGTTATGTGTCATTTAACTCAACAATTTTATGATGAAATTTGACAAAAGCTAATGAATAGTATATATGTCACGGGTGTATTAATTTAAGGTTTTTGGTGATAAAAAAAATTGGCTAAAATTTGTGATATGTATATCAATTTTGGGCTTTTCTTGATATTAAACTATTTACAAATTAAACCCATATTGTAAAAAAAAAAAAAAATTAATGTAAAAGGAAGGCCAGCTAAAATTCAAAAGTACTCATAGCAGTCCCACTTGTGAATGTCCTATAGAGCATCATGTACCATCGACAGCCACGAGGCGATCGACCTAACCAAGATTCAAATCCTGTGGGCCTAATATCTAGCGTCGATAAGAAGCTAAATCCTAATTCTGGTCTAACTAGCATTATTTTAGAATAAAGCGGAGGCCAGGATTATGATGGATCCCGTGATCCATGCCCCGCGTGAGCGACTCCACTTATGGAACCATCAGAACATTCACCTAATTTATTAGGCAAAATTACCAAAAAGAAAAATTAGAAACTTATTATACAAATGTTCATTCAATTATAAAACTTTCAATTTAATCAATTTAGTCTAAAGCATTATGGCAATTTGCCAACTGTAGTCCTTTGGGTTAAATTTAGGCGGAAATTACCGATGTAGATGTTGGTCAACTTATGTGACACAACCGACATAGACTTGGATATTTTTTTTGCAGTTCTTTTTAAAAGAATACAGATTTGTTTTTCTTTTTTATTTCCTTTTCTTTTCTTTAGAATTTTTGCTAATGTTGCGTGAGGCTCGAGTGACCTTCTGAGAGCCAATTCTTTTTTGATGTTATAACATATCTGATCTTTTGGGTGAGAGTATGCTTAGAACTGCAAGCCGCACTCTTTTGTTTGTTAGGTCGTGTTTTGTTTTGCAGCCTTTTTCAAATTTTGCTCTGTTTGGGAGTTTTCTACGCTCTCATGTTTGATTATGATAAATGAATGAAAATTTCTTTTGACCAAAAAAAAAAAATCAATTTGCTATTGTTTTCGTTTGAATGGCTCCAAAGGGCATTGAAGCTTTTCTTTCTTTTCCTCTTCTTTTGCTACCAAACTTTGGGAACATTGAATGTTAGAGTAGAAATGAAGGAGGGGGGCGGGGTCTTTCGGTTAGCTCCATGTCCCTGCCTTTAAGATTGAAATGACGAACTTGACTTTTGCTTCCTTTACGACTTCGATTCGAGACTAAATCAAAGTAATTTAATTCAAGTACTAAACAAGAGAGAATAAGAAAATGTGGGTAGAAACTCGAGAGAACAACACCTTCACGGCTTCCCCTCAAGTCATTTTCGGCTTCATCTTGTTTAATAAATCTGATTCTTCGGACACGAGTAGGGTTTGAAAAGGTCACTTACATATATCCACGTTTGATGCGTGACATGACCCAAATAGAAATATATATCCACGTTTGATGCATGATACGACCCAATTAGAATCAAACGTGACACGACCCAATTAGAAATATTGATAGAGACTCCCTTTTTATCCATAGGAGTGAAACAAAGAAGAAGGTGGCAAAAATTTGATCATGCAGGAGAAAAACATTGTTTATTGCTACTTAGAGCGTAAAACACATTGATATCGAGTCAAGATGCTACTGAGGCTCCATTTATTTCATGAAAAAAAAAATAATTCGATAAAAAAAGTTCCTAAAAATGATCGTTTGTAACTCTTACAAAATTGATTGAACAAAAAATATTTTTATTATCCAAAATAATATCTGGACAATTTTTTTTTTTGGAGATGATGAAGATATTTTCTATTAACTAATTATTTTAAGTGATACAACCGATCGATTTTAAGGAAAATATTTTTCATTTTTTTCATTTTTTTTTCGAAACAAACGAAGTCTACGTGTAGTTTGATTATATATTATTTTGATTGTCTAGCACGTATGGATCTAGATATAGATGTATAGAGGTAAATCTAGCATTAAAATGGGCTTCACTTGTAATTTAGGATAAAACAGGAAAAATGAAAAATTGGATTGAAAGATTTTGAAAAATATGAAATTCTTACGAGAAGGGAAAGGATGGAAAATTCGACGAAAAATAAATGATTCAGAAAATGTTTAGATATAAATTATTATTAATATGGTTAATACCCTGAAAAATATTAAATTGGTACACGTGTGATAAATTTACCCAAAATTAACTTTTTGACCATAAAAAACCCTAATAGACTTGTGACAAATTTATCCCAATTGACTATAAAAAACTCTAGACTGATATATTTAAATTTCAAACTAATATATTCAACCGCCAAAACCCTAAATTGATATATTTGTCACAAATATACCATTCGTTAAATTGGATTAATACCACAAAAAATCACAAAAATTGTACAACCATAACAAACGGAGAGTAAAATCGCAAATTGGTATACCAATCAACTATCACATATCATTAACTTAGTAATTTGACAGCATAATTTAACGAAACTAAGGGTAAATTTGCCACGAATATACCAATTTGAAATAAATTTATTACTAGAGTACCGGTTTGAGATTTTTGGTAGTAAAAAAACTAGTATAGGATAAATTTGCCACGAGCATAATTTAACGAAAATTAGCATATGTATAAGTTTGGAGTTTTTCAATGTATTAGTCCTTATTAATAATGAAATATCATTTATTGGTTAATTATCTCAAGTGATACCGGTGACTTTTTTGAAAAAAAAAGTTTGAATTATTTATTTTTCATAAAATTAACGGAGCAACTATTTATTATCAATATTTTGAAGAAACGAATTATTTTACGCTGAATTTGCAGACGCGTGTCGCTCGAGACACACGGTAACATGAATCATTTTCCCTTTTATGCCTTTAAAAAATGAGCATCCACTTCGAGGAAACCGACGCATGTGATTTCGAAAAGCTGCGAAGGGGGGGGGGGGGGGGGGGGGGGGGGGGGGGGGGGTTACGATAACTAGGCCGCACCAGACTTCCGTGCTGCCGAAGCGCATCCGAGATCATGGACTGCCGAGCCCACGCGAGGCCCAACGGCAGCCGACCACGTGGCGCCGAAAGCGTCCAACAGGAGTGGGACGAGGCAGTGCGCCGCATCGGCACGTGGCAGGCTGCTGCTGCTGCCGGCAAACTCGCCCACTTCTCGGGGAAATCTACATTGAGCCGTAGTTGTTGCCGATTTTAAGCGGGGCTGTTCCATAATCGACCTTAGGATAGAGGATGACATGGATCATGCATTTTTGCTTTTATGAAATTTCTTTTAGAGTGTGAATCAATTTCATCTCAATTAACAAATACTATGCATTAGTATGATTTAACGGTTGGAATGTAGTAGGCTCACGTGCATTAGATGCATGCATAAATTGCTCATATTATAACCGGCACCAAAAGCAGTTGGTCCAAAGTACGTAATCCATTAACTAATATGACTTTCACCTAAGTCTATCATCAAACCAATAATAACCAATGTCTTTTCCTTATGAAGGACAATGGCATGTTTATATTTGCCTTGTGAAATTCAATATTATAACTTTTTTTTTATCGGGACAATTTTGAAGCATTCAACTATCTGTATTAAAGAGTCGAAAGAGGACGTCTCCGATCATCTTTAGGCATTATTCTAAAATTTTTTATTTATTTTCACAATTCTTTTTGAGTCATAGCCATTGCCAATGTTGAGCAAACTCTTTCATTATTATACTATTAGATATCACTTGAGATTTAGTAGGGATTCTCCTTCTTCTGGTGTATGAGAGGTAAGGCTCAGGAGCATGTGCTAGAAAAGATTTTAAATGATAAAGGATTGCTCAAATGGCTTGTCTGACATCTCAACTCTCAAGAGGGCATTTCTCTCCATAAAGGGGATTTAATATATTGCAGCTGTAGTTTCGGTCTTAAAATTACGTGCACTACCCATTTTGATAAAGAAGATGGGTTTTAACGGATGAAAAATTTGTGGGTTTCAAAAAGCGAAATGTATGGTTTGAGTGTCTTGAAAGAGAGCTTGAGCTTGAGAGGAAAGAGGGAAAGGATTGAAAAACTAGGGTTTCAACTACCAACCAAGGTGGCGTGGATGGTAGATCCTTGGCCCTCCTTGGTGGAGGCCAAGGTTCGAAGCCCCTGCGAAGCAGGGAGACAGTCTTAGCTATATGGTGACTTAAGCGTGACGTCGGGGTGGTGGTTTCCCCGCTAACATCACTGGGGGGTTTATGGCGCACTGTCGGTGCAAGCTGGTTCCCCCTACACCAAAATAAAATTAAAAAAAAATTAGGTTTCATATGTACAAGAATGGGAGTATGTAGGCGTAAAATGTCATTTCCCCCTACAATTTAATGAACTTGTAATTGCCAATTAGGGTTTCATATGTACAAGAATGGGAGTATGTAGGCGTAAAATGTCATTTCCCCCTACAATTTAATGAACTTGTAATTGCCAACGAAAAAGAAGAAAAGAACTCATCGTTCCATGAAAAATCAAATTTAGGACCGCAAACGGGGGTGCTGTTGTAATTGTCGTTGAATGTACAATAATTATAATCGTTATCATAATTTATTGTATCGATGGAATGTGCTAAGGAGGGTCTAGTTCTGGTTGCGTTATCCGTAGCCCATACCGACAGTTAAGTGCAAGTACATGTAGCATTGTTCCATGGGCATTAACACAAGGTAGGCCATGATCCATATTAAGGGAGTAAATTATCCATTTAATCTTAAACTTATTGTGAATATGCCAATTCAGTCCTACACTTTTCAATTTTGTTAATTAATCTTAAATTTTTACGCAAAATTCCAAGCTGCTAATTTTCGTTAAAAATCGTTGATACAACAATCTAGTTATCATCAGTTATCTTATGTGACACACCATCACTTTGGCAATTTCAATAATTTGCTTGAATTTCTTGCAAAAATTTAGGATTAACTTGACAAAATTAGAAATTTTTTAATTGAATTAGTTACATAAAGTTTTAGAATTCATTGGATAATTTTTCCACACCAAGGTGTGCCAATTTGAAATCACGGCGTCTCAATTACGCTTTCTTTTTCTTTACTGTTTTTCTTGGTTGACTTTTCCCCCTTTTCTCCAAAACTTCATTATTATTATTATTTATTTTCTCTTGAAACAAATATAAGGCACCATCCTTTTGGACAAGTTGATTCTTTTTTTTTTAATTGGGTTTTTCCTCAAAATAAACGGTAATTAGTTTGATAACAGATCATTAACAAATCAAAGAAACAATTTGTGGATGAAAATTCAAATTTTTTTTTTATGAATTTAAGGATGTATTTATTTGGGTGAAAGAGTTTTCCGAAAATTAATTTTTTCGACTTTCACCCGTTTGATTCATAAAAAATGACTAGTTAACCAAAAATAATTTCCGATCAACAAAAATATTCATACATAAATTTAGGAAAGTGAATTCCTTAATCTAAAAAAGTCAAAACACTTTTCAAAGTTACTCTTCTTACCCTTTCACTTTTCATCACAAGTTTCTCTAGCTTTTTATCTTTCATCAAGGTAAGCTATTTCCTTCACTCTTCTTTCCCTTTTTAAGCTCTTCTTCACCGACGCTCATCATCTTTGTCATTGAAGGTTCAACTCTTATTCAATGACGATTAACATGGCTTTGTTCCAGATTCTCTCTCCCCTCTCTAATTTGAAAATAATTTCTGAAAATCTTATCAATGCTCTACATTTTGAACTAGTTGTTGATCCTTTGTGCTACAATCATTTGATTCTCGTTTCCATTCATCATCTTCAAACGAATTTCAGAAATCAAATTTCAAATTTTCACATCTTCTAGAGATTCGTCTTATCAAGGTTAATTGGAGATTCTACCTTATCACGAGAGATATAAGGTAATCTATCTAAGCGCTTGACCTTTTTTCTCGAAATTTCATAAAATTGCTCATGTAGAATTTGATTGAAAGAACTTTCCCAAAGTTGCTTGGTAGAATATGATAGATTAGGTTCACAGATTTTGCATTTCATGCATTGGTTCACCTAGGAGATAGATAGTGTAATTATTTTGTGTTTCCCTGAACTATGCAAGACATATTGTTAAAAGCATAAAAGATATTTGTTAAAATGTCAAGGGAAAAGGAAACCGTTGATTGTAATTTATTGCGATACCTCATTGAAATTGTTCGTAAGCTTTGTTGTTTGGGATCTTTCACCGTGCATGTGTTGTTGCTGCAGTGAGCCTAACCCTACTAAGTTTTTTTTTAAGAGATTCCTTTCGTAAACTTAGCAAAATCGAATTTTGAATCTTAAGCAGTGTCGAAATCCTATATCACTTTATTGACTAAATCATCAATGTCCACGTTTCCTTCTTTTAATTAAATTCCAATTACAAGAGTTTGCAGGTTTGCCAGGGATAGGTATCCATCAAAGCCCACATTAAGTTTCTCGGTTAACTTGCAATGTCACATATGTAGAAAGTTAGATCTGTTTTTAAGTAGAATAGGACATCCAATCTCATCTCGACTATTTTTTAGTGAATTGACACGGATTTTCCTTTCTCTACATTAGTCTTCACTTTTTTACGACATTTTTTTTTTATTTCATTTGAATGTTTGTCATTGGGTTTACTTTCGTGATGAAACATTTGTCTTGACTGCCTTTAAAATTAAGAGATGAAAATTCTTACCATTGCTTGTAAATGGAAAACAATGATGTTAATGGAGCAATAATGGGTGCAACTACATTAGTAATGGCAGTTGGTATGTTAGTTAGGAATGAATCGTTTAGGATTCAGACACCTATAGTGCCAAATGGGGAAAGAGATTTTCAAATGAAGTTATTTAAGAATCGCATTTTATTTTATTTTATCTTGGAGATACTAATTGTCTCAATCAATAGGTATGTGACCATAAGTTTACTTTGAATTGTGTGGACTTCTTATGTCAAATAAATTATTATGTGAAATGGTAAATGTGTCAATCAAATACCAAGTGCTAGTCTTTTGCCATATTTTAGGGCATAATGTGAAGTTGAAAATAATTGGTCTTTTGTATTTTACAATAATTAAACGAAAAACATTACAATTATCTAGGAAATTTTTATATATGAGTTGTTGTTGATAATGAAAACAATTGTTATTTACTAATTATTTCAAGTGATATAAGCAATTATTTTTAGAAAAATATTTTAAACCATTTATTTTTCGCTGAACGAATGGATCCCGGTTCAAGTTTACTTTTCTCAAACATTATCTCTCTCCACATGAGATCTTACGTTGCGTTTCCCAAGTATTTAAATTAATCTATCGATCATTGAATCAAATCAGTGCATTTTGTCATCACATTTTAATTTTACATACTGCAAACGGAGTGACTTAATGCAACTATCAAGGGTCACAAAAGGTTTCAAAAATGGGCCTAGTGTATGAAGCCCAAAGATAAGGTCACTCGGGCCTTCAGTGAGTTTTGTGAGAGACCAGATAATTGGGCTGTGAGGTTAGTAGAGCCCAGCCCAGGTATTAAATCAACCATGGGCCTGTCGTCAACCATTCTTGATCTTATAGATTATAGCAAAAGTGACTTCTTAACATTAAATGCATTCAATTTAATAAAAAAAAGTCTTTTCACGTTTTCCAAATTAAATTTTAGCATTTCCCAAGAAAAGCAAGAAATTAAAGAAAATTCTCTTAAAATCTCAACCTAAATACAGATTTACAAGTGAAATTTTATGTGTGGTAAAATACACTATGTACCGTATACAACAATTGTGGGATAGAGAGAAATCTATTTTGTTTTTCGAGAAAGTTATAAATGAAGAACATCAAGAAAATCTACATATTAATTGATATCATATACACCTAATAGTATTTGAAATATTGAGTTTAAAAATTAGATTCCGTGGGAATGAGAGACTCTTCATGTTAATAGATATTAAAAGAGTAGACTCTATTAGGCACAACATGTCATACAATAGAAAGAAAAAAAGTACTAACATATCAGTACAACGGAATACAAAGAAAAATTGGATTTGTTGATTAAAATATAATTTGAAGTAGAATTGACTAATCTTATGCGAAACACATATCAAGTATAAAAAATAAAAAAAGTTACCATAGTAAAATTGATGGGAAGATTATCCAAAAAATCATAAATTTATTGTACATGAGCCAATTCAATCCTAAACCTTTTGATTTTACCAATTTAGTTGTAAACCTTTTGACGACTTATCAATTTAATTCTAAACATATTGATTGTGTTAATTTATCATAAACATTTTAATGATTTGCTATATTAGTCCTAAAACATTTTAATGAATCGCCAATTTAGTCATTCCGACTAATTTTACCAGATATTGCTAACATGGCAACACAATCAATGTTGACCATCTTAATTTTTAAAAAAATTCTGAATTTTTTATTGAATTTTTTCTTTCCTCTTTTTACATAGGGCCGAAGAGCTAGTGACCTCCAACACCCACTGAGCACGCGCCGGCTACCCTGCCGACCCTTGAGCGAGGCCTGACAACCCATGAGGCGTAGCTTTTCAACAGCCTTTCCAGATTACATCGAAGCCCTCGAACATTATACGAACGAAGTCAACCAAGATTAAGGATACTTTCCCTCGCAAGAGACACGCATGTACATACAAACGGATACCCAATAATTGGCAATGTCAATATCCAATCGAAATTGCAATGATTTATTTGTACATCTCTCTCTACTTGGTCGCTTCCCCGTTCGGCTAAATATACCTTTGCCTCCGTAGTCCAACCAAGAGGAAAACTCCCTTTGTTTGCATTCCTTCGTACTTGTACGGCTTGACCATTTCAAAGTCCGGAAAAATTTCTTGCATGAGTTAACACGAGGACAAGAGCATCTTTGGCATGTCTTCGCGCTTTGGGTACGGCTCGACTGCATCGAAATTGGGAAATCTTCTTAACTTCATTTGACATAGATGAGGCAACATCATATATTACTGTCAGATGACGTACATTTCATGTGGAAGTCACCTGATATGACGGTGAATATGAGTTGGACTAACGCGTGATCCGAGTACACTAAATATTTATTGTAAAGGTGTCTATCAAATGCATCCGATGATCGAAACTTCCTCGAGGTATGGTATCTCAAGACAATAAATTACGGTGAATCGTTTTGAAGCGCTGTAAATCATGAGCGCTTCATTAAAGACAATAATTCATGTGAGCATAACCTTTTTATATTCGACCGTGAAGTTTTCATTAGCTAAGTTGAGCCTGCAGCATGGCCTCCCAGATCTATCTGTGCTGATAAAGGATCGAACATATCCAAAATCTTGAATTTCATGGTAATTGCGAATGCCAAGTCTTTTCTTTTATCATTAAATAGCTGTTTATTGCTACTCCGTTAAATTGATTTAGGATAAAGATCCACAGGTTGAAAACACCATTTAGGATCCTTTTAAAGCAACCGCGGTGTTGAAGATGACATAGACAACCTCATAAATTTCGCGGCGTCGTGCTCTGCCATGGGGTCAACGACCATGCTGCCTGCCCTCCTTTGACAAAATGGACAGAGGCGAAAGTCAGAATTCTACGCCGGACGGCCGAGACGAATCTGCTTTGAACATTTTTTGGTCGATGTCTTTTAATCGTGATCGATGACAAGCGGGGCGATATCGGCCTTGCGTGCGGACAGAATCCCAATCGGATTGCGATTCTAAACCTCTACGGCAAGAAATCCCCGTCGGCTAAGCTTTCCCTTTCACTTTCCAAGGATTTTGGGACGGTGAAGTCTTCCTTTTCTCGACAGTGTTTTGGTACGGCAAGGATTTTCCAAATAGCACGTGATCTCTCTCGTTTCTCTTTAAATTCCTACAGGCACAGCCATGGAAGCGTCGGCAAAGTGAAAGCGATGAAATATCCTACAAGTTCTAAGGGTTGTTTGAGTCTAAGGTATCTGATCTTTAAAGTGGTCCTCACTTAGAATAGTTTGCACGTAATTTATCGGATCTGAATATACGACTTTAGCTTACACAATGAACATCCCCTGATCCCCGAACCGAAAGTGCCGATCCCGAGGGTCTAAAGGCACCTGTGATCTTTTTATTCTGAGTTAAACGGGATTGCTATTTCTTTTCAAAGTTTCTTTACAGGTGTAAGTTGATTGGCACCGTCATTTCTACCGAGCCCAATTAGACAAGATTGCTACTTCTTTTCCAAGCTTCTTTCTTGGTGTAAGTTGAACCCTCATTTCTATTGAGCTCATTCACTTTATTTGACTAATAATCACCGATAAACACCCTGTCTCCAACTACATATCCCCTTCGTGTTAATGTCTCAAAATCAAACGAGTTCGAATTTCAAACCCGATAGGTGACACATCCACATTTAAAGATGTCGCGCCGAACATAATCCAACTTCAGATTTCA
Organism: Eucalyptus grandis x Eucalyptus urophylla; assembly: GCA_028830015.1. Lineage (NCBI taxonomy): Eukaryota > Viridiplantae > Streptophyta > Magnoliopsida > Myrtales > Myrtaceae > Eucalyptus > Eucalyptus grandis x Eucalyptus urophylla. Next base: position 57,623,038 of record CM054200.1, on the reverse strand, counting down.
CGTTTTTGCTGGAGGTAAAAACCACGCACACGGTTTCCCCTATAGATTTTGCGTCTTTCTGATGCCTAGTGGATGAATCAACTATAACTGCTGTGGGAAGGCCTTTCCCCCAAAGTCCAACCAAGTCGTTGAATGTCAAGTCGCCATCGCCCATCCTTTTTAGAGATCACACGCCTCTGATCAATAATCCAATCTGTACCCAACATCGCATTTTTCTCTTTTTCATTTTCAGACACCATCTTCTTGTAAGCACCAGAACCCGATTGTCCTCGTTCTCTGCTCTACTCACCCGCAGGTTGTGTGGTCCAGTGTCCACTGTCATCCCCTCCACTTCTTCCTTTCTTTTCCTCTTAAATTAATCTCTGCAATGCTATGTATTCTCTCTTTCTCTCTGGCCGCTGGTGATTGCCTAGGGAAGCTAAGCATTCATTGCTGCACCATCGCTATTACATTTTAAATCTTTCTTTGCAAGGGCATCTTGTTCTCTGTGTACATATCATGTTGCCTTTTGGGCATTTGCGTTTTATCCTGATTCGTGAAGCATTCGGGAAAGAGGAAAGCACACCACGCTGGCTGTGCCTTCTCCCTTTCTCCAACTCAACCCACACCATCCTTTTACTCCATATGCATGGAGAATCAAATCATTCTGATGGAAAGACACGAAGCGAATGAGTACCGTATCTTTCGACTATAGTGTATACGTCAAAGGACCGCGCATCACGTGGATCTAAGTGCATATATGCATGATCGTCAACACCGATATGACTATTCGAATGATAATAGTGGGAACGGAGAGGATGGAGAGAGGCTCACGACAGCTCTGTGCAGTCGAGCACCTCTGTAGAAATTAAAAAAAAGTTTAAGATGCTTCAAAAACTGGCGCGCGTTTAGATAATTTTAAGTTAAAGATTTATTTATCGACTTCCCGTCAAAGTAAACGAAACATGTGTATTTTAGTTCGAGGATAATCATAGGAGATTTCCTATGGCTGCAATCGGCGTTCAGTGTCCAGGACACACGATTCGGATTAAGCCCAAGTCAATCACGGGGAATCATGAAAGAAGAATCCTGCTAAAGCCACAAGCATTTTCCCTATTCTTATATGCCCCTGCAGACTCCACCTTCGCTAGTTCTGGTACTGTGAAATCCTTTCTTTAATGCTCTCTCTCTCTCTCTTTCACGAACAGACAAGGAGCAATCCCTATAATTTAAGTAAGGAACCAAATTGAACAGTGGTTTAATGGGCGTCTATGTATGGTGCACTGAAAGATTCCCATTCGAACAGCATTTAGAAGCGGATTATCAGTTGGGGCGACAGAAAATTATGGGGTGGGGAGGAGTAGACCCATGTGGAGATGCCCTCCTTCCATAAGTTTTTGTCTGGTTTTTCGTCTGTATCTCCTTTTATTATTGTTCGCTCGTGTGTGCACACAAATGAGGGATAACTTTCCGGTGAAGTCATGATTAAGCAACACGCAACCTCTTCCCATTCTTTCTTCGGATGCCTCTCTTTGTACTGATGCCATCTTTTTGTGTTTTTTCTCGCGTAACATATCTTCGCTGGACCATCATTTCTGTCTCCAAAGTCATTTACCCTTTTCGGATAAAGTCATGGTCATGAATTAGGCGCGCGCGAAATCGCACAGTTCGGATCATGTGAGATTTATGTTCACATTTTCTCGATCGGGTCTGAAGTGGTCATTTCGGGTTCGCGTGGAAACGATGTGTGGCGAGGCAAGAACCATGTAAAGAAGATATTGAGCGCGCTTGCAAAAGCAAAAAGAGCAAGAAAATTCTCCAATTGAAATGTGAAAATGGCACTTCGTTTCCTTTCCCCGCCTCTTTTGGGCTGGCAATGTGTAATTTCGCTGTGCGAGAAAGGACTAATGATTCGGCGAAAAAAGAGAGGTCGATTTTACTGCATCTGAAATCTAAGTAGATGGATAAAAAAACTAGCGAGAAGAGCTGCTAATATCCTCCTGATCCAACGCTTTGCAAGAAGAGCCATTGTCAGTGATTGAGCTTGAACATGGAGATGATGGCGGGGGAGGAGTGCCTGGTGAATCACCAGCAATGGCTTCACTCCTGAGATCAATCACTGAACTACTCTTCTTCCTCTTGCGATGAGAAAAATCGCCATTGCCATTGTCACTTCTCTTGGGCCTCATTTTCTTCTGGAACAGCCGATAGACCGCCCAATTTTCATCTCCCGCGCGAGCCATCTGCAAGAATTGGGTCAATCCAAACAAACATTATAAGTACCGATGTCCACTTAGCACAAGTGAACTGCTGCTACAAGAAGGAACCAAATTTAAGTTATCTTGGTTAAGAATTCTCTCGTTTCCTTTCATTACCGAGGTCGATTTTGAGTTCTCGCGAGTGCCCGCGATGGTAAATTCGTGCAATATCCATCGAGCGCCGGCGGCATCACAAGCCGAACGCTTCCCTTCGCAGAAAACCAGAGTCTTCCTCATCCCAATGACCTGGTTTCCGGTGCCATCAGAAGCTAAGATTTGCTTGCTCTTGGTTTTGTACTTCCAATAGCCAAAACCAGCTGCGACTCTGATGCACTCACGGCCACCGGAGCTCCTATTTCTTCTGCTGAAGAAGTACCTCCTCTCCCTCAAATTGCCTAAACGGAACCAAACACGCACACGAATTTTTCTCAACAACGATAAACAATAGACCAGCACAACAACAAAGTCTCAACATTTTCATTTCGACCATTCAAAGCCTCAACCGATTTTTCCATGGCTGCAGCACATGCTGCAGCTGCTCATGGCAATGTCTAATTGACATTATTCTATCGATTCAGACGCAAAGAGGCGATAAGCGATAAGATATTACTACAAAGCAACAGGCTTGCAGCGGCAATCGCGAATTGCACAGCTCAAAGCATTGAAACAGTCGCTCCCACCGTCAAAAAAGCCGCGACGATAACGACAACTCCTTCCCGGAAATCGACATAATTTCGATAAAAGAAAAGGAGACAACTTTAAGTCTTTAACCAACCGAGACAGACAGGCGACCGACGGGCAAACGATGCGGCCAACCAGGGTCAAAGCCCGGAGCTGGGTCTGAAGCAAAAGGTTTTTTACCTGGCAGGCCCCCGGGATCGGTCCCGAACACGTCGAGCTCCGGGATCACGGCGGCGGGCAACGGGACGGCCAGGACTTTCCGCCTCAGGTAATGGACCACGAGCTCCTCGTCCGTGGGCCGGAACCTGAACCCGATCGGCAGCTTGATCCCCGCGGCGTTTGCGAAGAACCTCGGCACCTCCATTTTCTCACACGGCCCCCCCACAAAAAAGAAAACGAAGAAGAACGAGAGCAACCTCGCGGCGGCGACGGACCCTCGTGACTTTAGCGAGCTGGAGCCCAAGAACGCATGGCCAGAGAGCTCAACGGGGAGAGAGAGAGCGGCGGAGAGGCATCCGGGCGGCGGCTGCGGGCGGCGGTGCTGGTGCTGGTGCTGGTGCTGGTGGTGGGTTGAGAAGGGGGGAAGTGTGGAGAGGGCTTATTTATATGCGCAGGGAAGAAGAGCAAGGAGCCGCTGCTCCGTCCAATGTCTTGACTCGCGACAACAACACTCTCCTTCTTTGACAAGGAGTGTGCACTGTGCTGTAGGTTTGTCTCTTCGGGTTCTTCTTTTTCGATTTCGGACTTCAATTTTGACGGTCCGATGGGCGAACGTGTTAGAAGGTGTGCGTATGGGAAAAGGGCCAATGAAAACTTGCCTTGGTTGGTCAACGCTGCTTCGAAGCGACCGTGTCGTCTCACTGCTTGTCAGACCCACGTGCGACACGTTGGTCCGCTGGCCACTTCGATTAGTTTAGCCCAACTAAACTAGCATCCCGGTGGGGCCCACCCAACCCTCTTTTTTTGCTTTTTTTTTGTTAATTAATCGAATTACGAAAGTTGAGGTAATCGAAAAAAAAATTCTGGACAGGTTACCTTCGGACAGAGAGAAGCGTAAATGAATTCTCTTTCTCTTTCTCTTTCTCTGTCTTTCTAAGTTCGTGCTTTAAGCGCTTCGGTTCATGGAGCCGACCATTTCGAGCAAACCTTCCTCGTTTCGATCGCGACGGGGATGCGACTCCTCCTAAGAGAAAGAGACCATCGCGATGGTTTTCATTTGTCCAGCAACCGGGAGTCGGTAACTGCCCTCGTGTTGCGGCATGTCGAGGTATCTATCTATGTAGCTAAGGGACGCCGCTTTTAGCCCTTGATGATGTTATTGCTTCAGCCTAAACGGGAAAAGATGAAACTGAACGCATAATGACGTGTCTCCACGGATCAAAAACTATGAGATCGTCTCTGTCGTTTTTAGGGTGATGGAGGGATGGTACCATTTGAGTTGTCTTCTCATACGTTTTCCGAATGTCGGGAGAAAGTTACAATCGAGAAGATTTTCCTGATCCTCTCTTTTGAAAAGAAAGAAGGCGAAATTCTTTTTACATTCTATAGGGATCAAGAGATTGAATCTAGCCATGAGAAGAATGCTTTGATGATTAAAAAAACTCACTTCTTGAACATCAAACCCTTCGGTTACTTCCAACGCCCTTGATTAGTGTAATGAGATGCTTCTATTTATTTAGATGTTGACTTGAAATGGGAATCAGTTTGAAAAATGATCTTGATCTTGAAGAGTCAAGAGTTAGGCCTGGACAATCTATCTAATGTAAGGCATGACGTTAGCCAAGAAAGAAAATAATCTAAAATACAACAAGAAATTTATAGGCTTTTTTTTTTTTTTTAATGCTTATCAATAAATACCGATCTCTTATACTTTGTAAGCAAACTTATGTTTGTCTCCACTCTTTTGCCGGCCATTTCATGAACAAAGTATAAGATGATTAGATCTAAATGATTTAATACTTATCATATCTAGTTTAGAAATATTGACGATTAAAAAGCTCTATATTATCATATTCTGTGAGATTTCTTTTTCAATTTTTGTAGTGTAGACTCTACTTATTATTTTGACTTAATTCAATACAAAGAACGAGATATTCCTGATTGAACTTCACAAATAAAAGCACGAAATCTCTCTCAATTATTCTCTCGTGATTGATTTTGTCCTTAATGTCATCTTAAAATCAATAAGGATAATGAAGTTCTTAGTCATTATACTCTTTGCTAGAAATTCAAAATTGCCTATCTATTTTTTTTCAATTTAGTCACGACGCCTTTTTATAGGGTAAATTACCTAATTAGTCCTAAATCCATTATACAGTTGCCAATCTAATATTAGGCTTCTAATTTTACTAATGTAGCCCTAAACTTTTGCAAAATCCCAACATAGTCCCACCATCTAATTTCCATTTAATATCGTTGATGTGGCGGTGTGACACATAAAAAGTCTCGCCATAACTGAAAAATTGACAAAATTAAAAGGTTTAGAATTGAATTAATATTTATATAATACGTACACGATTGATCAAATAATTTTCCATCTTTCAATTGAATTCATATATAGCATGTGCTTAGCCCAGCTGCAAATTTCGATGAGCTCATCTTAATGCCATTATTGGCTGTGAGATATGTGATTGGAGAATGTCATGATTACCTCCTCGCGGTCGCGGTAATCAGAATGCAACGTATATGCTCAATTTTCGCAAGGGCGTTTTTATTGACCTCCAGCTCAACATACTGATGGACCGACTGAATGGAAGGTCTCACGGTCAAAATTTCCCAAAGGTCGAGGAACAGTCGGATCGACAGAAAGGGCGCACGAAACGATTTTGCAGAAGCACGTGGATCATGGCGACATAATCTCAAATGGATATGATTTAATGATTATACTTAAAGAAAGAACTCCCATGTTTCTTGGCCTTTGGAGCCTTAAAGAAGTCGGGCAACTTTTCGCTTCGAGAGATGAATGATTAGGCATGTGAACTAGGACAATGCCGGAGGCGCATCTTATTCACCTTGTCAAGTTCACATTCCATCACTTAATGGCACGCGATCAAATGTTCAAGTAATGAAGACTTCAAGACCAGCTCCAATCATGAACAGTCAATCCACGAAAACGGGGAAAAGTACCCAAAAAAAAATTATAAACCTATTACATTAATACTAATTTAGTCATAAACCTTTTAATTAAACAAATTGAATCCTAAACATTTTCACATTGTATTAACATGGACATTTTTAATAATATTTCAATAATTTTTTCTACTAGCTATTGCCGACCACTAGCCATGGGCAATAGTCGGCTTTGCCAAGTCGATGCTAGGCGAGGGCAAGCGCCAACCATCCAGGCGAGGCTGACCCTCGCCTAGGTTGGAGTGGCCTTGCCTTGGTTAGGGTGAGGTCGATCTCACATCGAGGAGGCCGACCCTTGCCTAGTTGCACCTTGACAGTTGGCACTAGCCCTTGGTTGGGCAAGGCCGACCCTCCCCTATGGCCAGTGCCCAATGATGGCCACCAGAAAAAGGAAATGAAAAATAGAAAAAAAATTCAATAAATGCAAAAAATATTAAAATACTATTAAAAATGTCAACGTTAGCATTAACTGCATTACTTTAGCCGGTCAGTATCCATATCAACAATTTCCGATTTACATTGACCGAATAGACTGAATCGGTATTAATGTGAAAATGTTTAAGACTAAATTAATCCAGTTAAAATGTTTAATACTAAATTAGTACCAATGTAATATATTATTGATACTTTTTCCCACGAAAACATTTACATTCCTTCAACGAACCCATATAAAAAAATAAAAAATTACTTACTAGCGAGCTATATCTCATTCATTCGGCGTCATTCATGTAGACATTTGATCAGAAAAACACTCCTACCCGTACGATAAAATACGAAAAAAAGAAAGGGGTCGAATGAGGAGCCTAGCAGGGGGCAAAAGCTAAGATTCCGGACCGCGGACGAGAAGAGTCCGAGGCGTACCGAATGCTTCGCATCCGAAAACGATGCAAAGCTTCCCTTCCACTTTATTCCTACGAGGTAATGGCCCCTGCATTTTTTTGACTTCTTGGCGTCTCCACGATTCTCACGACCTCATCCGATCTTAACCCGTGGCCCCGGACGAGCCCCCCCTCTATTTTTATAATAACGTCCTTTGCTCCAATGAAGTCGGACACGAGGGGAGGATCTTTCGATCCCCGTCTGTCGTGTCATTCGGGTCGAAAGAGACGGCTTCTTTTCTAAGCTTTGATTGATAGCAGGGGGCGAAATCTTCTCCACTCGGCACCTTGCTTTCGAAGCAGTCGTGCGAAGACGGGAAGGGGGGGCTGAGCAGAAGCTTGAGGTTGAGCCCACCGAATCCAGCTCAGCCCATTTCGTCGGAGGACTGCTTTTGCCTTTCCCCGCTAACTTTCAACGCGTGCGCCGCCTTGGGTACAGTTCCCAAGAAAAGTCTTGGCCGAAGGACGCGTACGTACGACCCGGGACGCGAGACGGGAGCCGCGCTTTGGACATTTCGTGGCCGGAACGTGCGACATGTGCGGGTTTCGCTTTGACTGAATTCTCTCTGTCCTGTCTCTGTACTGCACCGGGGCGGGGATGCTTCTGCTAGCGGGGAGAGATTTGGTGAAAGGGGTTTGGACTGCAACCGTATACGGACGGTTCGTCGGTTGGGAGATCATCGCCGGACCTTATCTTTCAGGGGATCGGAAAAGTTATGATAAATTATTATAAGTTAGATTGGATCGCAATCGATTGCAATAGAATTCTAATTGTTAGAATTGCGTAACGTAATAGATAAGAGAAAAAAAGAACAACACACGAGAAATTTTTATGTAGAAATTTAAGATAGGAAAAACTAAGAGATGCTAATTCAAAAACTCTCCAGTATAATAAAAGGATTACAATTAACATGCCAATGGTATTTTTCTCATAATAAATCCTCACAACTATCGCAAAACACATCTTCTTTTAAAAAATTCTCAAGAACTCTTGTATTTACTCATGTTATTAAAAACTCTTGTGATCTCTGGAGTATTTTCTAATACTCATTAAATCTCCATCCAATGCTTCTATTAATAGTGGTAGACCTTCACCCAATTAAGAATCCTACTTAATTGATAATCACCTCCCAATTAAAAACTTTCTTGATTTATTGATTCTTCTAATTTATATCATGGTATTCTTCCTAGATAAGACTAATTCTTATTTAGATTTCTTCATTTTTAGCGTCCTACCATAATAAAACTTTCTTCCTATCATAGAATCTCAATGAGCAATCTTTGGGATATTCAAAATCAACTCCCGAACATGTTGGGCAACTTCCTATGTAAGTCTTGTACTAAATTCGAGTGCAGATAATGATATTAATAGCTAGCATGAAGTCTTATCACAAGTTAAACCCAATATGCTGCCATCTTACCAAGGAGCTTCGCTCTTAAGGCTATCTTTGGTGGATATGATTGCGTGCTCTTTCTCTCATGTGCGTTGACAAAATTGTACAAAACATCATAAACATATTATATCTTTGCAAATTTAATCCTAAACCTTTCAATTTTGTCAAACATTTTCAAAATTTATCAATTGAGTCCATCCGACTAATTTCGGCCGAATTCGCTAATGAGAATTATAATATATGGCATGATTAATGTTGACACGGATAATTTTTTATAAAATTTTTAAAAAAATTCCAATTTTTTCTTTTCTTTCATTATTTTTTTCCCTTTCTCACTCCTTTTGGCCACCAACCATAGCAAGTTGGCCTCGCCTACCACAAGGGAGGCCCAGCTAGCGAGCTTGGATGAGTGGAGCACCTACAGGGGTTGAGCCCCTTATTTGGGGTTGGCCTTGCCTAGGCCAAATCTGGCAAGGCCAACCCTCACCCAACATCGCCTTTGCTCGAGGAGGCTGCCCTAGCTTGGGAGAGGCTAGCCGGCCCAACTATGGCCAATGGCTGGCCATCGGAAAAAAGAAGAAGAAGAAAGAAAAAAAGCAAACAAAAAAAATATTGAAATATTATTGAAAATTATCCACATCAACACCAATCGTCCTATGTGACATTATCACCATCCAGGTCATCGATTTCTAGCCAAAAATGGCCAGATGAACTCAATTACCAAAAAGTGAAATTGTTTGGGATTTAATTAGTAAAATTAAAAAGTTAATGATTAAATTGACAAAAATAAAATAAGTTTATGTTTTTTTGCAATAATCATACAACCACCACGAAGTGGTGATGGTTCACAAGTGGCAAAGCGTGGTTAATCGCGGTCCTCTCTCTCTCTCTCGGCAACAAATTTTGGCTTTCGAACCTTGCTTTCAGGTGACCACCATGCTGGGGACCCCGATCCTGTGGCGAAGGGGATTGCAACCCCCTCGCGGCTGTCATGAGGCAATTACTAATCCAAATCTCCCCCCCAAAAAAAAGACACCTTACTATGTTATGCTTAATCTTGTTCTATTCCTCGTAGAGTAAGCACTCGTTCGGATAATATATACTCGTATCCATTTATTTGGTCGTTCACCAAATAATACCCTATATGTATCCTTACAACGACGGATCTCATCTTATATGTTAAAAAAGTTATCGGTGCATCCTTTTTCTTTTTTTTTTGTGTTTGTGCATGTTTGAGGGCAAAAAATATAGGAGCTATAGAATAAGATCGAGAATTTCAATTGCATAAACTTTTCCTGATGAAAATTGTCCGTAAATATTAAACTGAAAATTTTTGCAAAAAGTTCTAAATTTAATGTATAGTTTGTCAATTTAATCTTAAACTTTTTAATTCGACCAATTTATTCTCAAACCTGGGCGATTTGCCAATATAATCCTTGCAGCCAATCTTGATCGAAAATCATTTACGAAGACAATGGGTATCTTACGTGGCACGGCGGATGCTAATATATTTTAGGATTTGCAAACTTAGATAGATAACTTCATGTTTTAAACTGAAGTCCTTTTAATCTGCAAATGATCATAAACTAAATTCTAATAGAAGCAGCTCAAACTTCTAAAACTCGCAAAATATAGCTTGCAATATATAAGATCAAATGATCGTAAAGATTGAAGACCTAATCATCCTGAAATCAAAACAATAAACTCAAGTTTGATGTAGTCATTGTAGAAAACTTTCAAAGTTATTGGTAGTGTGTATTAGGATTTGCAAACTTAGATAAATAAGATCACGTGTTTTAAATGAGTTAGGATGATTTATAAAATTACTTTATCGAGCTAGATTCTCGGATGAACCGTTAGACATATCTCAGGCACATCCCAAACCTTAGTAACGTCAGATCTCATGAAATCTTAAACTGCACATGAATCTCGAAATTTATGTAACATCTATTGTTACGTTTAGTGGTCTGAATAAAATTCAAGATAGCTATCATATTTGGTGTCTGCCTAAAATAGGATAAAATGTGATATAACTATAATAGGGATATGATAGGATAAATTTATCTTATAAAGAGGATGAGATACAGGTGGATATGATTTATAATATAAAATTTATTTTTCTCAAATATTAAACTTCTTAAATTAATATAATTAAAATAATATTTTAATATAAATAATATTTGAAATCTAATATAAAAAATTCAAAATAAAAAATTAATGACAATTTCTTATTTTTTGTTCTTATTTTATTATATATTCAAATTTCTTTCCATCACATAATATAAATTCATATATATAGATATATATAGTGCTTATATTTATTACATATTTTAGGAATAGGTATTTTAGGTATATTAGTATATTTTACTATATAATAAATATTTATTAGATAATGATGGAATGTGACAAAAGAAATAAAAAAAATTAAAAGAGGGAAAATAATAATAATAATAATAATAATAATAATAATAAAAGAATTAAATAAGCAAGAGTATGGTAAGAGATTCTTACCATATCTGTTTATGCAATTTTTAGATCATTTACATTGACATGCCATTTATAGTAGATAATGGTAATGATAAGATGTAAAAATATTTGTTCTTATTACCACAATTCAGGAAACAATTGATAAAATACAGCAAAATCCATGAACTTAACATCATATCAAGTCTTATTTGGCAAAAAATCCAAATGACCAAACATGGCATTAGGATAAACTCGAGCCATTTTCATAGTATTCATCCATTTGGTCATTTTCGTTTAATATTTTTTAATTACTGTTTTATTTTTTGCCCTTTTGGGCCAAGAGTAACGTACGAGCTCATTGCAAATATGAAACACGGCATGCAAGTTTGAGGTTCGCGAGAAGATAGTCCTGGGAAAGGAAAGAAATCCAGCCGAATCGGCAGGAGATCAGCCAAACCAGAACGAGATCATCGACTCCTCCGAATTCCCTGACCACATTCTGTATTTCTCCACATAAAAAACACAGTCTTCCCCGCGAAAATCATTCCCACTTTCCCTCGTCCCCGTCGTCAACCGATTCTCATGAGGACCACGTTAACTTCGTGACGATTGGCGGAAGCGTCGTCCATCGATGCTGCATCATCGTAAAGGCGGGAGCTTCGGCGAATGTCCTTGCGTTGAAGCGTTTTTCCTGTATTTGGGATCGACTTATACGTAAAAGGGTGGTTGGTTTCGGGATTTATCCCCTCGATCCCATCTGAAGCGGCCGGAAAGTTTTCCCATCTTTCTACGTGCCCAGAACTCGTGGCGAGCGAATCCATGGGGTTGTGATGGATTTGGAGCCTGTCGTTTCAAGAGCTCTCCCCTACTTTTTTTTCCACCCCGCTCTCTCGTTTCTGGGTTTATCTTGATCGATGTGGCCAAAATTGGATTTTTGTCCTTGTTTCGGGTCAAAGAAAGGGAAGAAGCTGAAACGCGAGGAGGACAGAGATTTCAGCAAGCAATCCAAGCTTTCAGGAAATGCTCCTGCCGATACGTTTCAAGGTTTCTATCTACTTTTGCTCTGAAATTGCGTCGTGTTTGAAGACTGTGTTTATGTTTTTGACAAATGATAATTGGTGTATCAGTCTGTTAAATATTCAGGTTTTCATTGGTTTCTTAGTATGCCAAGAAATGATGCCCTTTAGGAAAAAGATTTCGTCCCTTTTCTGACCATATGGGTATGACATGTTCCGAGTGGGTAATGAGTTGATCGATCATCCTTTTTCTTTCTTGGTTAGTTGATCACGACGACCTTAGTTCATGTAGTTTGTGACTTTTGAGGCAACACTGGCCTGTGAAATTGACATTTCAGTTTTTTAATCATACGTTCATCTGCATATATTTTGATTAACTTAAGCTAGTGCTCCCAGAGATGTTTAGACTTGCAACAGCTTTCCCTTCATCTGATTATATAGTTAGAGCCTTGCAAGCCTGAAAGGCGGAAAGGGTGATTAAATTTTCCTAGTGCCCATCCCTCATTTATGAAATTCGAACTGGCATTCCTAACTTTCCAGCTTTATGCTGGAAACTGAAAAGAGTGAAGCACAGTCGTAGTTGTTCGGAATTGTGGATCTCCTGAAACTCCAACATGCACTAATGCCATGGTTTATTTAGATTGGATCACCGTGTAAGAGCATATGTTTCGCTTCCATCTAGAAATATGTGCTGCTGACAAAAAAATTGTTTATATTGGTGCGCTATAATATCTTATATTGGACAAAGCACTGCTGACCGCTCGTTACTGGTGACAAATGCATAGAATCGAGACTGGAACCGTCGGTTTCAGGAGAAGGGTGTGACGTCACCCATGAGGCTCGAGTATTCAGCTACCGGGAGCTTGCAACAGCGACGAAAGATTTTAAGGATGAATTCCTCGGGCAAGGTGGATTTGGTGTAGTTTACAAAGGGAAATTACAAAAGACAGGTCAGGTAATGTTTACTGGCTGAAAAGCCGGACACCCTCTTCTTCTATGAGTGACATAAGAAGGCAAGGCTGATTATCCCGAGCCGTACCAACATTTTTTCAGTCTGAGTTAGGTTTTGTTTAAGTATTGCCATCCTTCAATTGTCATATGTGTCATGTCTTTGCATTGGGTTGCTGTTTTTGTTTCGATGATGACTTGGCTCAGTATTCGAGCAGGTAGTAGCCGTTAAACAGCTGAACCAAGCTGGTCACCAGGGAGACCATGAGTTTCTGGTGGAGGTTTTGATGCTCTCTCTTCTGCGTCATCCTAATCTAGTCAATTTGATCGGTTACTGTGCTGAAGGCGATCAGCGTCTGCTTGTGTACGAATACTTGCACTTGAAATCCTTGGATGATCTCTTGCACGGTAAGATATCTAATCTAGTTTGTTTCCAATTAACAGGACTATGGAGTAATGGGTAATCCTCTCATATTGTCATAGCAACTATAGTGCTCTCGGTGTACCCAAGGAACAGAAAAATTAAGAGAGGATACACCAACTAGCAACATCCTTTGAATAATCAGATACATGAAAGGAGATAAGACTAGATTCCCGTTTGAAAAATTTGACCTAATTCTGGTTCTTAGGGGGCTCAACGATAAGGGCTGGATGGTTACTCTGTTATTTTGTGATTTGTTGTTTCTCACTGCTAAACGAGGATCTTCAACACTGTCCAAGTGCTGCAAAAGACATTTCTCCTTTGCTGCGATTCTAAATGTCTTGTTCTTAATTACTCGATCATGCTGGACTTCAAAAACCTCGACTTTCTTTAATGATAAGCAGAGTCTCACTTTCTTGGACATTTCAAACTGATCTCATTAACAATAATGCCGCAATAATGCCGCAGATGATAATTCGACTATCTAATGGTCTCTACGAAATTATATGATTATGACGTGTAATGATCAGTGTCATGCAGATCTTCCTCCTGATAGGGAGCCGCTTGATTGGAACACGAGGATGATGATAGCTGCCGGTGCGGCGAGGGGATTGAACTATCTGCACAATGAAGCAGATCCGCCTGTTATCCATAGGGACATGAAAACATCCAATATATTGTTGGATGAAAAATACCAAGCAAAGCTTTCTGATTTCGGTCTTGCCAAGTTTGGTCCGACTGGAGATAAAACACATGTCTCGACTAGGGTTTTAGGAACCCAGGGCTATTGTGCCCCCGAGTATGGACTGAGTGGGAAGTTGACGAAGAAGTCCGACATCTACAGCTTTGGGGTGGTCTTGCTTGAGATTATTACCGGGAGTAGAGCTCTGGAATATGTTGATGGTCATGCTAGATACATTGTTGAATGGGTAAAAAGATTTTCATAATCCTATTTGTTTGGTGCAATGCCTGATTCCCGTCTGTTCCTACAAATAGTCCTATAGCTTGTTTCTTGATCAAGTTTTGTATCTGATGAAATCCATATTTTTTGTGCCTGCAGACGCGTCCAATTATGAAAGACCGCAAGAACTGCATACAATTGGCAGATCCGATGCTCGAAGGTCAATTTCCAGAATCCGTTCTAAGGAGGGTTCTTGACATGGCGGCAATGTGCATTCGAGAAGAGCCGAACAAGCGTCCCCCCATCGAAGAAGTTGTGCTCGCTCTTGATTACTTGGCATCCCAAAAGTATCATCCCCATACATCAACCAGGGTCAGCACAAAGTATGCGCGCAAGGACAAATCTCCAAATGAAACGACGACAATGCTAGACAAGGAGCTGGAGCGCGAGGAAGCCATTGCAGAGGCCAAAATGTGGGGTGAGAGCTGGAGAGATAAGAGACGGCAGATTTCACTAAGCACCACCAATGTCCTGAGTAGGTGACGGCTGGAACAAGTCGCTCTATGTTGGTCCCCTTCTTAACGTTGAGCACAGAGATTTTCGGAATTACTGGTTTTTGATTTATAAAGCCTAGATGGTTAGGCATTGGCAGCGAGACGTTGCACAACATAGATGCTAGCAACTCTTCGCATCTTGAGTGACAATTTCATTCAATGTCAGGAAGTCGGGAGCGACGTTTTTTCCCCCTTTTTCGTCTTGCCATGTATATTCGACCTCGAGTTTGAATCGTGCTGACCAAGAACACGGACAGATCTGTCCTCACAAACTCGGTAGCCATGAGCCTTTCGGCCGAACTTCATCTCAAAATTACGAGTCTACTGTCTCAATACCTGGGTTTTTTGCTGCTGCTTTTTCACAATGCTGCAATTAGAATAATAGAAGAAATGCTGGAACGAGTATAGAAGTTTGGTATGATCGGAATCCGGTAGGCATGAGCTTTGAGAACACGAGCAAACTAACTAAGACGCCGGCGTTCCGTGCTATTAGTTTTAACACCCTTTTTCTCCCTTGTTTTAAATTTGCGGCACTAAAGTTCGACATGCTTCCGTGGTATGAAAACGCTCACAGACTATCACATCCTGATTATGGACCTGGAATACAAGAGCCTACACAGTCAGGGCACGAGCAAGATCCTCATGGGTTTCAGAGTCTTCAGTTCGGACAACAATGATCCGAATGGATGTGATCTTCTCAGTATAAAATTTTTGGTTTAAATTTAGTATTCTTGAAGATAGTGGCCAACAATTCCGTTGTCGTCCAGCGGTTAGGATATCTGGCTTTCACCCAGGAGACCCGGGTTCGATTCCCGGCAACGGAATCCCTTTTCTTGTTTTTACCTATTCATATTTTTTTCGAGATACCCGAATATATAATTGCGTTATAAAATTCAAAAAGAAATCTCCTGGGTTCGATTCCCGGGAACGGAATACCTTTTTTTATTTTACCTATTCATATTTTTTGGAGATACGCGAATATATAATTGCGTTCAAAAATTCAAAAAGAAAGGCGTGAAAAATTGAAATAGAAAAAAGGTCCCACCGGGATTCGAACCCAGGTCGCTGGATTCAAAGTCCAGAGTGCTAACCACTACACCATGGAACCGATGCTCTACGCATTGCCTTCATTTGAATTTAAAATTTATTTAAATCACTAAAAAAGAATCAAAATCAGAAAAGCCAAGAAAACCAAGGAACGTCAGCATAGACGATAACCGAGGATAAATTAAGGGACATTTGTTTTCCGATTCACATTCCTAGAGAGAATAGAGAATTAGGGCGAAAATAATAACTATTTTGTTCCAAAAATCAATTTCTAACTTATTCTCTATATGAGTTTTTGAGCAAAAATACGCATTTAATAATGATACAAAATTTGTTCCTCCAAGGCAATTGACGGCTAGTTAGTAGTGAAAGTGAGTGAAGAAAAAAGTTTTTATTTCTTATTTTTATTCCATAAATAAAATTTTTACTTTTCATTTATGTTACAAATCTATTTCTGAACTAAAAGATTATTTTATAAATAGAAAAATGAAATTGTGTAATCAAATAGATTCTCATTTCAAACCTGCCCTCTACAACAAATAAAAAACAAAAAAACAAAGAATCAAAATGATTATCATGCATGCTTTTAAAAGCATATATGATTCGTCTTTCCTTTGACCAAAAAGAAATTATTATTCGAGCCTTATTTTTTTTTATTAAGCACGTGGCCTAATGGTAAGGAGGCTCCATTTATTTCGCAAAAAACGTGTCGTTTTCAGAAAATATTTTTTAGAAAGTCATTTTTTACAAAAATAATTATATTTTCCGGTGTTCAGCTAAAACTTGAAAAAGAATTAGAAAATATTTTCCACCATTTGATTTGGAAAATTTGATTCGATTTTCTCCATGCACTCATAACTTTTTATTTTCTTTATTTTTAATTTTCTCTAAAGAATCAAATTTTTATTTTTATCTATTATTATTATTATTTTTTTGATATCTAGGATTTGGCTTGGTACACCTTACGAGTGCTCACGGCCGCCATCAGGTGCTGGCCCTGCGGAGACCACCGACTATAAAGAAAATTTTTAAATTTCTTTATACTTTTTTTTTTTTGCCCTTCTTTTTCCTTGGCTGGTCATTGGCCATGAGATGGTAGTCAAAAGTCACCTTTGGCCGGTCACCAACCATCGGCCATCTTGTGGCTAGCAATTGGCCAAAGGCGACCTTGGACTAGTCGGCAAGCTTGAGCTCACTCTCCAAACTCCTACTCACTAGATCAATGAGGCTTAAGGCTAGTGAATGAGAGCCTTTGGCTCGTTTATCTAGTGAGCCTCGACCTTGCCAGCTTTTGGCCTCGTTAGATCGACAAGCTTGAGGCTCTCGCTCATCGGCAAGCTCGAGATTAGCTTCGGCCAGTCGTCAACCGTCATGTAGCCAACAATCAACTAAGGAAGAAGAAGGGGCACAAAATAAAATAAAAAATTCGATTTGTTAAAAATAAAAAAATAAAAAAAGAAGTGGGGAGTAGTAAAGAGTGTGAGATAAGAGAAAGTGAGTGAGGAAAATATTTTTCCTTATTTGAAATGTGGAAAACATTTTCCTCCGTTCTAGAAGACTTTTTCCCCTCATGAATAATGTTTTCCTAAGTCAATTCATTTTCCATGAAACGAATACGGGAAAATCTGGAAAACACTTTTTAAAAAAACATTTTCCGCGAAACGATGAAATCTTTTCAAATGTACGGTTCAACTCTCGCGTTCTTTGCAAAGAGATAAAGTAAAAATTCGAGAAAAAAGATAAAAGTTAAAATAGGATTTTCAAAAGGATTGGACTTGTCATTATAAACTCATTTCTTAACTCATATTTGAGTACCGACTAATATTTGAGTTGTTACATGTATTTATTATATTCAATAAGTGAGTTTAAAATGGTAAATCTAAAATAATATGGGTATTAAATGAGTTAATAACTTACTTAAACCCACTCTGCTAATATAACTCACTCTTCAGTGTATCTCGTTATCATTCAAACTTATTTGTGTATGAATTTTTCCATATTTTATTAAATATGCATGGGTTCTGAGGGTCAAAATGGGATAAATTGATCAATTTGGGTCAAACGATTTTTGATTCAATGCAAAATTTGCCCACCTGTTTGATATGTCTGGTATTTATAGATTTTCGAGAGACAAAAAATCCTAACATCTAATAATAATGACAAATGTCCAGACACATTCGAAATATAAAAGGAGAAGTTAAAATCCTCATGTGTACCAATACCCATTTCTCCATTTCCAAGATTTATCAACCTAGGGAGTTTCATCGTCCAATGGATAATATATTATAACTGGGAAATGTATGACGCCCCCTCTTGCAACAAAATTTAGGTCTCCGAGTCGGTCCCATCACCTTAGCATCTTGAAGACGACAAGCGGCGCGGAATCTGCACAAACATTTTACCTAAACCTAAATCCAGCACACACACCGCATGTGAACCAAGGCATTTAGCCCGCCCTAGCCCGCCTGTGACGTTCGTTTCGTCAAAGCAATTTGCGCTACGCGATGGAGGGGGGTGGGGGAGGCATTGATTGATCGAAATCCCAATTTGGTCTCCTACGGAAAACCCCATTTCAAAAGAGAGTTTTAATGACGACATGACCCTGGTGTTCTGCAGGGCTTGGACCACCCTATCCCTACTCTCTCTCTCTCTCTCTCTCTCTCTACCCCTCCACCCTCTGTTTCAGCTCCAAACTAAATGCATTGCTTCAAGCATGATCCCCTGGAAACTTGAGCCCTCGGAGGAACGATCCGTCGTCCCGTACCCGACAATTTTTTTTTCAAAAACATGGAGACACTTAAGATCTTAACGACTTTTTTTGGCGAGAAACGGTTCCTCCTGGAGACATTGTACAAACCTCTCAATGCGCATGTCTTGCGGGGGAAAACAAATACATTGCGAAGATTAAGAATGATCTATGTCTTGGTCTGATAAGTCAAGTCTTTCGTGGAAGAGAGCACACCGCCCGACCCAATGTCTCAAGCCAATCCCCTGCTTTCTCGAACATTAACTCGACCTCACATGACCTCTACTACGTACTACAGACAAAATATATATTTAAAATATCTGAAAGTCAAACACATGGGAGTGTCTGTCCAGTCAATTCAATTTTTTTATTAAAAAAAAAAGAAAAAGAAAAATCCTTGGCTGGAGTCAGGGAAGCAACAGATGAATGAATTTTGGTAAAATATCAAGTTTTGCTTGGCTTTTATTGGCGGGCACTCAGTGACTTGACCCAGTATAGATGAGCCAAATGTCGCAAATTTTTACAAATCGAATATAATCCACAGATTATTGAAGTATCTGTCAAATTCCATGACCATTTACATTGGCACTTGTAATTTTATAGTTTAGGAGTTTGAAGGGGGAGTCCATCGTCTTATAATGTCACGGTAAAAATGACCTGAAAACAGTTTTGAGATTCTCAAATTTCTTTTTTTTTTCTTCCCTTTATTGTTTTTGTTCGATAGCACACATAAGTTAATTTTCAAGCATCATCTTAAGCAAATTTTCATTTTCATCAATACTTGCTTAAAACCTTGTTGCACCAGGAAAGCAAAAATGTTTTACCGTGTCATTTAAACCCAATTTCCTTGATTAAAAAGAATGCTGCTAAAAAAGAAAAAAGAAAATTGGACAAGCAAGTAAATTTAGCTCTGATAGAGTCTCGGACAGACAGAAGCAGGGCTCAGAGGTCACTCCAATTCCCGGGTTCATCTTCCTTTTTTCTCTTCAGAAAAAAAGGCAAAGCCTCATTGTCCTTCTCATTCAAGTCAACTACCTATTGTTCCTGAGAGCAAAATACCCACAGGCCAATGCAAAGAAAGAGGGAGCAATCAGGTGAAAGTACCATGTTCTTAGCACTCTTCTCTCGTTCAGATTCTTTCGTGTCTCTGATGATCTTGCTTCTATATTGTCATTATTTTTTCTTTTATATGGTTTTGGTTCACTGTGGTTAGTTTGCTTCGTGGTCAGATCATGTATAAGAACCAACTGCAAGAACTTGCGCAGAGAAGCTGCTTCAACCTCCCTTCTTATGCCTGCATCAGAGAAGGACCGGATCATGCTCCGAGGTTCAAAGCTTGTGTGAACTTCAATGGCGAAATCTTCGAAAGCCCAAGCTACTGCAATACGCTGAGGCAGGCAGAGCATGCAGCTGCAGAAGTAGCCCTCAATGTCCTCTCCACAAGGGGTCCTTCAAGATCTCTCACTGCAAGAATCCTTGTTAGTTTCCTCAAATTGATATTCGGATGTTTTCCCATCTCCAAAGGGGAATTTTTTTCGCATATTGTTTTGAGCTTTTTTAGCTAAAGCTTCCATTTTGAGAATATTTATGTGGCTTTCAAGCAAAACAGAGCAGACCGCATGGGGTTTTACGTTTTAGCTTCTGAATCATCTTGTTCATTGATCATTGTGAAGGACGAGACGGGGATCTACAAGAATCTGCTCCAGGAAACAGCTCACAGGGCAGGCCTGAACCTGCCTGTGTACACGACGGTGAGATCAGGCCCTGGTCATGTTCCCACGTTCACTTGCACTGTGGGGATTGCTGGGATGAGCTTCACTGGTGAATCAGCCAAAACGAAGAAACAAGCAGAGAAGAATGCAGCGATCGCAGCGTGGTCTACACTCAAAACAGGTACAGCACTAGGGTGCAAAGTTACCCTCTTTTCCCTCACTCATTTGCCATATTTGAGTCCATCAAAGACCAGACCAGATTGATCAACATCTCTTGCTTTTGCAGTGCCAGACCTGAGTTCTTTGAGGCCCAGAGATGAGGCTAAGCAAGGGATCAGGAGAAGGGATCAGAACCAACCAAGAAGAGGATCGATCAGGGGTACTGCAATGAACCACTCTGCTTCCCCCTCCACAAGCCTTCAATTGCACAGGCTCGTGGAGAAGTTGCTAATGAATTACATCCCACAAGGACAAGGTGGTGCTTCTCCTTTTTCATCGTCACCGTTGTCGTCATCTTCACAGAAGCAGAACAACTTCCTGTCTCTGCTTCCTCCACCCCCACCAAGATCAGCTTCCAAGATTCTACCTCCACCGAGAGAGAATCGATGGGACATGGAACAAGACAGCGGGAAGAGACCTATCGGGTCAAGTATTTACCCAAGTCCAAAAATTGTCGATAAACGAAGTGATCATCCGAATCTCGCAAGACCCAACTCCTCATTGCCATTCCTTCAAGGGATCAGTACTAGCAGAGACGGACATCATGGCCACAACAGAAATGTGTCCAGATCATCCCCGCGACCCGTTTACACGGGCGGATTCCGCCCGCACCAGATCGCCCCGGCGGTCCAGATCCGATCGGTCATTCCGGTCTGTGCAGCACCGCCGGTGCCATTGATGAGGACACAACTACCAAATCCAGCGGGCGATCCGTTGTGTCCACAAACGGGGCCACGGCCAGAGATTCCACCAACCAGCTCGAACCCGAAGTTGGACAAGCTCGAGCTCGAGCCAGACCCGGCTCGACTCGGTTCGGAGCTGAACAAGAAGTTACAGCTGGAAAGAAAATCTATATGATATCTAGTTTGGACCATGGTAATTGGTAGGTAATTTCATGGATGTTGATTGTCCCGTGGATTCATTTTTCTTTTTCGCTGTTCTGAAGGGATCGTTTTTGACTCCGAGAGTACTGCGGTCACTGGCTATTTACCACCCTATGGTCATATTTTCAAGAAAAGGGGCGGATCAATTTTCTATCTTTAATCTATGAATTATCAATTTTATTTTGGCTGTGCAAAGGTGAGAATGCTAACATATCTAAACCTTTTTAAACGCTCCTTAGATATGCCATTTTCGAACTCCAATTAATTACACCGCCGAATTTGCGAATGAAGGTCGAATGCGAGTACAAAAAAGTCCTCGGCCATGATTTTTCCAGGATCAAGGTCTTGAAACAAGATTCTTGAAGCACTCATTTCTGCACGCATGGCTCCTGATGGATTCCAAGTATCAAGAATCAGGTCAAAAGTACAGTACTTGAACACGCTTTATGCAAAGTAAGCTGATGCACTTGCAATTATTTACTCCAGAAGGATGAAGAAATTTAACTGTGCGATCGAAGTAGCTTCGAGAAAACATTAATGAAATGACCTCTTTAACTTTTTTGACCGCGGTGTTTAAATAGCTTGAATTATTACACCTGCACCTAGAGAGAGAGAGAGAGAGAGAGAGATGGGGGCATTAAATGAGATGCGAGGGGGTGGGTTCGAAGAGATAAGAAGGGTATGAAGAGGACGAACAGACAATTGCAGCGATTAAGGCAAGCAATTAATTTTACTCTCTCAGTCTCAGAAGTATTTAATGTTCTTGTCTTGGCCATTAAATGCCCTCCCTCCTATTCTCCTTTGGCTCGTCTCTCCTTGTTTATTCGTTCGTTTGTCCTGACCCCTCTTTTCTTCCCCTCCTTTTGATGCTATTGCCTAAGCATTATTACCCTTTTTCTTGTCTATTCATAGAGCCCATCTCGAATTCATGGCGTGTCAAGTCCCTATGATCTTGCATAGGAGAGATTCTATGTAGTTTTGCTTGATTTATGTGATCTGATTGGCCTGACTTATCGGGTTTGTAATATAATGATGGCATCCTGGAAGGGTTTTTTTCGCTGGAAAAGGGTGGAAAAAAACATCAACTTTCATCCGAGGAAATGCGAGTGTCGCGTGAAAAAGCTCCCGTTTTCGTTCGGGAGATAATTTTAACCATGACTTTTAAGTGTAGCTTGAAAATGCGCCAACTGTTTACCCAAGATACAATTGTGACGGAAATTTTAATGGTGGACAATATAGTTCCTTAAGTATGCAATATTTAAAAGTTTTGGCCAAGAGTTGTCTTTCGGGCCAAGATTCATTTTCTAATTAATTATGAATCATGTTTAACAAATTGTGATTAATGAATTTATGACTAACAAGAAATAATAAACAAATGCAAATTGTGTTCAGAAATTTTCATCATGATACTTCTCAATTACAGACAATAATTAAAATAAAATAAAGAATTAGTGAATATATACGATTGCCAAATAATGTGATTAATGTTGAGATATTGATGTTCCAATTGTGTTTGAGCAATACCTATTATTGCACTATCATATCAATGCAAGTACATAAAAAAATTGAATTTAGTTGAAAATTCTCGTTTCCACAACCTTTTTTTATTCCCACAGCCAAATACACGAATTCTCGTATCTATTCCCACGGCTTACCAAACAAAATATCGAAGTCATCTTGGCATTCAATTCTCTTTTAATTTTATTATATCTCATTCTCCGTTTCCATTCCATTCCGCCGTAACAAGCGCAATATAAATTTAGTCATTTTTTATTCCGTTTCTCATATAATGACTGTAGTTAGGTAATTAATTTTTACTTTGTTTGAATTGGATAAGAATTTCAGACAATTTCGTACTGATAAAATTAGGATTGAATATTGTAAAAATGGAGAATCAAGGGTGATTTGCCTATTTGAAAGCATAAGAATTATCAGTCCATCCGTTGATGTTGGTTAAATTTACCCGAGCATTAGTAGGCGAAATACTCCATTTTTAGCACCAACTTCAGTCTTTTTTCTTTTTTCCACCATGGAATGCACTTAAAAATGCTTAAAAAATCAAGCAATACTACCCGCACACATGTTAACGGTTTATCCTTGAGCATTGGCTTCCCACATCAGTCAAACTTTCCATGTTTCCAAACAAAGAACACACGACAATCTCTCCCTCTGTCTTGCATGTAACTTTCCTGTCCGTACGTTCCCAAACTCTCTCTCTCTCTCTCTCTCTCTCTCTCTCTCTCCCCTCCCATGCATGCAACGACCATTTCAACCCTCAAACAATGTAAACCAAAAACAAACGATAGAAGTCCCAAACTAACATTAGATGAATCTCTTTGAAATCTCTCTTCCACTTAATCTTCCATCTTCGCCTCTTTTTTCTCTTGACCTTCCAAGGAAATAAAGAGAGAATTCGATTTGTCGTTCGGTAGCATCACAACACAACAAACAATGGAAAGCGACCCTTCTGACAAATCCAACCCGATCACCCCCAAAAAGCATGATCTGAAAGATGATGGGGATTCTTCGCCGGCGTTGAGGTCTCCTGGAGCCAATCCACAAGAAGGTTGGGTCACCGGTCATGGAGAGAGGAACGATGAGGATGAGGGGAAGAAAGATCAAGAGAAGATCGATACAAGTGAGATTGCTGAAGAGAAGGTTGATGTTGTTGATCCTGAAGTTTGTTATAGCCTTGAGAAGGCTTTGGAAGACATTGACAAGCTTGCCACAATTCTTTCCTCCTCTAACGATGAAAATGATCCTTCGGAAGTCCCTGAATTCGTCGACAGGCTCATGGATTTTGTCGAGGCCGAAGTAGCGGGATATTGCACCGACCTGGGTGAAGGGAAAGCGAAATGGTCTCAAGACCCACAGGTTAATTCTTTTTTGGAAATTGTTGGTCGCGTCTCGAAGCTGGCAACTGTACTCGCACCCTCTAAATGCAGAGAAAAGTTTGCTTCATTGATTAATCGGATTGGGAAAATCCAACAAGAAGCTCTGTCGTTTTTGGAAGATGAATTCAGGTAAAGAAGCTTTCAACTACGTTAGCCTCTTAGCTTTAGTTTTTCGTCGATTTTTAGAATAATTTAGACATGTCATAAAACATTATGATTGAATGGTGTGGCATGAATGCACGCTGATGAATCTACTGGGTAATCTTTTCCATATTCCAGGGTGTTATTAGATGAATGTCGGCCTATTGATTTAGAGAAAGAAGGAAACGTCAAATCAAAACAAGAATCCACCGAAGAATCAGATCAATCCATTGAGGAGGGCGATTCATTTGGATACACAAATGATATCGTGTCTGGTTTGAACAAGATAGCAAAGGAGATGATCTCGTGTGGTTATGAAAGCGAGTGCTGTCAAGTTTATATAGTCACAAGGAGGAATTCATTCGAAGAACTATTTAACAAGTTCGGCTTTGAGAATATTAGCATCGACGACGTGCAAAAGATGCAATGGGAAGCTCTAGAGAGAGAGATTGTCAAGTGGATCCAAACCTTCAAAGAATGTGCATCGGTGCATTTCTATCGAGAGTTGAGGCTTGCAGAGGCTGTGTTCGCTGGATATCCATCAATTGCAACTCATCTATTCTATAATCTCACTCGAAGCATGTTGATTCATATCTTGAATTTCTCTGAAGCAGTAGCAATGTCATCGAAGAGGTCAGCTGAAAAGTTGTTCAAGTTCTTGGACATGTTTGAGACTCTGCGAGATATGACATGTACCATGGATCGATATTTCAAGGACGAAGACAGTGCAAATCAATTGAGGACGGAGATTAATACTGCACGATCTCGGATTGGTGAGGCTATTGTGAGCATGTTCAGTGACTTAGAAAACTCAATCAAAACAGATGCAGGTAAGAAATTCAGACATTCAATCCCCAATTGGCATTGCTCAATAGATTCAAAAGATTGAATCAATTAGATAATAGTTAAATTGTTATTTATCGAGTCCATTTATTGCAGGTAAAAACCCTGTGCCCGGAGGTGCAGTTCACCCCTTAACAAGTTACACTATAAACTATCTGAAGTATGCAAGTGAGTACAAAGAAACTCTAGAGCAAGTTTTCAAAGAGCACTTGAAGATCGAACGAGCTGATTCCAACAACAGAACAGAATTTCAAGGCGAGAACAATCAGGACAACTCAGAGAAGGAACCATCGCCGTTCTCAATCCAGTTAACAAGAGTCATGGATTTGTTAGATTCGAATCTTGAAGCGAAATCCAAGCTCTACAAGGACGTGTCCCTGAGCTTCATATTCATGATGAATAATGGACGGTACATCTTGCAGAAAGTGAAAGGCTCGGTCGAGATCAATGAGCTGATGGGCAACAATTGGCGACGCAAGAAATCATCGGAGCTAAGGCAGTACCATAAGAATTACCAGAGGGAAACTTGGAGTAAAGTCTTGGGTTGCTTCCGAGACGAGGGGTTGAACGTGCATGGGAAGGTCTCGAAGCCGGAGTTGAAGGAGAGGTTCAAGACCTTCAACGCGATGTTCGAAGAAATTCACAAGACGCAGAGCGCATGGATTGTGAAGGACGAGCAGCTGCAATCGGAGCTTAGGGTTTCAATATCTGCGGTGGTAATTCCGGCATACCGGTCGTTCCTGGGCCGGCACTCGCACCATTTTACAGCGGGAAGGCAATCGGAGAAGTACGTGAAGTATCAACCGGAGGACTTGGAGACGTACATCGACGAGCTCTTCGATGGGACCCCAGCCACTACGGGCAGAAGAAAGCAATAGAAAAGTGAATAGAACTCGACTGTTAGTCCAGAATCCCATCTGAAAGCTACAAGGAGAAAAGAACAGAACCTCATTTGACGCCATAAAATATGCGATGGTCGAGACTTGTTTTGTACTCCATTTGAGTTGATGGCTCGAGAACTCCCCGAAATAGCTTGTGGCCGGTCATCTACAAGAACTTGGTTTTTCTTTGTCACTGTGACAGGATTTTGAGTTGCTTAGGGCTGATAAAAATGGCCCCATTTTGTCTATATGTCTTTTTTGTCTTGGTTTCTGTTTTCATGTCATTTGTGAGATGATGTTTGTATCATATGCTCAAGAACGATGTAAAATTTATTATTTTTGTAGCTAAAGAGGTTATATGCAAGAACTGTAGCAATATTCAATCGAACGGGCATGAATCCAATATCGAATCAGGGAATTCACCTCGTGAAGGAAAATAGTTCCCTAGTAATTAACGAGGACGAATCCAATCCCATCGAAACCACATTTGATTTGAATTTCAGTGTGCAATCCATGACGATGTGCAATTTCAAGAAGCATACAACTTCAGCATTTCAACGTATAATCCAATATTGGGATGCAAAAAATAACATGCGATCGATGGGAAAATTAGCAAAACAATCATAAACCTATTGCAATATTTTCAATTCAATCCTAAACTGCTTTTTGGCCAATTTAGTTCTAAACATTTTGCAATTGTGCCAATTCAGTCTATCCGATCAACTTTGGTTTGCTAGCGCTGGCCATCCAGCCGACACTGACGTGATAATTTTTAATAATATTTTATTTTTTAAATTATTTATTAATTTTTCTTTCTTTCTTTCTTTCTTTCTTCCTTCCTTGCGGCTGGTCACTGGAGTTTACGGCCAGCGAAGTTGACCTTGCTAGCCACTAGGCCTTGCCATCTTAGAGGCAAGCTCGCCCTCGCCATAGTGACGCTAGGTAAAGTCTCACCCAGCCATGGCGAGGGCGAGCCTCACCGTCGCGCAGCTGGGTGAGCTTGCCCTCGCCCATATCTTTTATATAAATATTGTGATAAAAGACAGCACCGATAGTAGATAATTTTGATCATGGACTCAACTTATATATTGAAAATTAAAATCGAGGTTGAGCTCGTCCAATAATACCCAGCCAGATAAAGTGAAGTATATGGACTTCTTGGCCGTGGGCATTAAAAAAAGGGGCTGAGACAGGTAACATGGAAAAGGAAAGTAGGACTTGGTTGACTTGAATCAGCCGAACTCAATTAGGATTGCATGAAATATATGTCTCCATCTTGAAGACGGCTACTTCACTTTGTTATCCTTCATGCTTGGCTGGTTTGGTAAGATATTAAGCCTATATGGAGGAGTTTTGGGTGCGTTTGATGATATTTCTATTTTTGGAAATAATTTTTGTTCTAGAATAGTTTTTTTCTATTTCTACTCTCTGGACAAGTTTCCGAGCAAAAGAATATGTTTGGTAACTGTAAAATATATCTATCCCCATAATAGAAAAAGAGCAAAAATGTGTTTTGTACGACCCTAAGAATTTCTATTCCAATTTTTTTCATTTAATTATAAAAATTTCAGTGTACACTTGATAAAATTGGACTTTTGTAAGGATTTATCTCATCAAGATATTCTAAGATGGTCTCAGAAAACCCAACGTAATAGTTAATAAAAAATGGATGGCCAGAAATCGTAACAGAGAGTTCCACTGGTTTATAACTCACAATATGAGGAAGTTGACTACAAATCTTTGGGTATTACAATAAATAAATGCATAGACCTTTTAAGCTTCTTTAGCTGCAAGAAGAAGGGCAAGTGGTTGCTTGGTGGAATGAGCAATAACAGAACAACTAAGAATGGAAGCGATCCCAAAGTTGATGCGCTTATTTGCACAAACTCATCAAACTTTCAAGCAAATAACATCAGAAATCCATGGAGCACAAACTTATTTGATTGCTATGAACAAAAGACAAATGGTAATGCAAAAAAACTTGTACGTAGCTATCTAATTTTCTATTAAAAAAAATTGTAGATAACCTTAAAGAATATCTCTTATGGAATCTTAAGGGAAAAAGGCTGGAGTCGCCGATCTTTCATGACTTAGCATTGTCTCTAAAAGAAAATGACATTGAAAAATCCATACCATGTAAAAGCTTATTCAATTTTGAATCCAATTTTCACCAAAAAAATGTTCACATTTTTTTATACTAAACTAATTCTAAACTAGATAGTAAAACTACTCAAAATCTATTTTCTATTTTTTTTATATTCCAAAAAATGGTGACTTAGATTGGGTTAGGAGATTGGACCTTGAATCAATTGTGTAAAGATGAGCATTAGGTTACGTTGAGCTTATTTTTCTAAAGTAACCTTATTTCTCTTTTTGTTCTTGAAAGCAAAAAAATGAATTTTTTTACTTTTTATTTCTGTTCCAAGTATATTCCCTGGCCACTTTTCTATTTTAGGGACCATAAAAGTTAGCTAATGTTACCAAGTTGATTTCTATTCTTTTTTTCTTTTGTTCCTAGGAACAAAATAACAAAAAAAATAGATTAATAGAATGGTTACCAAACTAGCCCTTTTATATGTTGTGT
Organism: Eucalyptus grandis x Eucalyptus urophylla; assembly: GCA_028830015.1. Taxonomy (NCBI): domain Eukaryota; kingdom Viridiplantae; phylum Streptophyta; class Magnoliopsida; order Myrtales; family Myrtaceae; genus Eucalyptus; species Eucalyptus grandis x Eucalyptus urophylla. The sequence goes on along the minus strand of CM054200.1, from coordinate 57,594,462 downwards.
TTGATGTGACGGTAGAGTGAATATATATATATATATATATATATATATATATATATATATATATATATATAGTGAATAGTGAACAATGTATGTCTATCATGCTACGGTGTATAGCCTTTGCACCGCTTGTAATAGTGTTGGCATGTGATGTCGTAAGTTTAATCTCTATCTAGGTTGATCCGGTAACAGTCGTCTTTATTGGTGTTTCCACTGTGATGTGACTGTGAGGATCCGTCTGTATCGTCCTGAGATTTGGAAGATCCACATTGTGATCCTTCTGCTTCGGAGAGCATTGTTATGAGGATGTTGCAGTATTCTTCCTTGCTCTGGACTATAGTCAGTGCTGCACTTGCAATGGATTTTTCTTGTAGAAAAGATGTATTTGATGGGACTGTGGTTATTTGATTTTTCTGGTTATTTAGCCATGTCCTAACCACAGCTTCGGATCGTTGGTCATGAAATTTGAATCCATCTCACCATTTTGTTTTGTATTTTCGGACAAGTACCGGTACACCCGGTTTATTGGATGTATTGTGTGTATATATATATATCCATGTTCATGCACAACTTTCATATCTTTGTAGTTATCCAAAAACTCTAATTGTAATACACTTCCATAAGCCAATACTAGCCAATGAGTTGACTGTTGGGCTTATCTCATATTGGTTGTGGGAGGAACTAATTATCAAATTTTAAGTGTGAAAAAAATCTCACCCTTTGAATTAATGATAGAGGTGAGAGAGGCCCATGATTGTTGAACACTAGTATTAAAGCTGACATGAGTAGCTAAATTGAATGGAGGAAAATAGTGGCACAATGTTTAAGTTAAATACCTTGAGTTACTCTATTTGGAAGCCTCGAATGGAAGATGACAACAGCAATATCAAATTTTGCGTGGAAAACCTAATGCGGGAAAAAATATGGAGTGCTAAAAAACTTTCACTAATTACTAAGAATAATATGATATGCAAATGTTTTCTTCTAACCACATACTAGAAACTCAACATCAACAATACAACAATATTCTATCATATTGCTTAAGGAATGAAAGTTGATGATTTATGGAAGAAATTACAAGTTCTCCGTGGGAGGAGAACTTCATAATATAAAGCTTTTCTAGTTAAAAAAAACTTGTAAATTAGAGATATAAGGAAGAAAGCAGCATATCGGAACACATAGGTAAATTTCAAGATTTGATAAATTAATTGCAATCATGTCTATTGTTTGGTATTCTCACTAATAGTTGGGATACCTTGGTTGTCGCATTGAACAATTCTGCTTGTTACAATGTGCTTTCAATAAACATGATTAAAAAAAGCTTATTCAATGAAGAAATTAGGAAAAAAAATGCATGAATTATGCTTCTAAATCAGAGGTTTACATGACAAGAAATTAATCAAGAAATTCTTAAGAGTAATGATAACAAAAGTAAGCCAAGAAGAAGATCGAAATCAAGGCTGAAAAGGAGTGTGAAGTATTACAATTATGGTAAGATGAGACATTATACTAAAGAATATAGGCCACTAAGCAGAGATAAATTATATGATAGAAATGGAGATCGAAAGAAAAAAAGAAGTAAGTTATAATGACAGTTGCATCCGATGGTGATATTGTTCCATATGTGACAATGCCCGTGTAAACATTATATGCCAATACTCGAGTTAGGTTATTGATTCTGCAACTTCATTTCATGTCACCCCATGGTGTGACTACTTTATGTTCTATCACAATGGTGATTTTGTTGTGTTATAATGAAAAAAAGTACACCCAAAGTACCAAAGTTTAACACGGATGAACACTTAAGTGTCAAAACTTTCAAAATGTATACTTAAATGCCATTTTTTTTCGAAAATTAGATACTTAAGTGCCAACTTCGGCAAGGTTTGCCAGAAATCCAAGGTGATGTTATTTTAATAATAAAAGTGGTCTACATGACTCAAAAGAATATCCACTTAGCAATTAATGTGTAAAATGACATCGTTTGCCCCCAAATTTATTAATTAAATATTAATTAAATTAAATTTAAAAAAAAAAAGATACATCATTTAGGGAGGGCCTTTATAGCCCTCGCTACCACTCTCCTATGGTTGGATAGGGGGAAAGACCGCGACCACTCACCTTAGATCTGGGCGAGAACCTATAGGCCTTCGCCTATGATTGACTAGGGTTGTCGACCACTGGTCAGGGCCTGGCAACCCTTGTTGGCCCTCACCCCACCGTCATCGGCCCTTTCCAACGATGGTGGGGTAGGGATGGCAGGGCTATGGAGGCCCTCGCTAAATGCTGCCTTCTCTATTTTTCTTTTTTCTTTTTAAATAATTTAATTAGTATTTAATTTAAAATCAAATTTAAAGGCAAAACAATGTCATTTTAGGCTTATTTAGCCATGTCAATGCCAGGTGGATTATTCTTTTCTAAAATAATTGCCGTGTCAGTAAAAAGTGTCATCGGAAAATGCCACATTAGCAGTTTGGCCGGATATTTTCGCTATTGGCACTTAAGTGTTCATCTCTTCTTTGATTTGGCATCTTTTGGAAGTTTTTGCCCTTAAGTGTTCACGTGTGCCAAATTTTGGCACTTGGAGTATACAACACTTTGTTAAGATAAGAAACAATGGTGTTTCCAAGGTTATGAGAAATGTTTATTTGAAAATCAACGTTGAATGTAATTTGTTTTTGAAAAATGTGAGACATTTTTTTTGGACATTTGACTTCACTTGATTCCCCTAGTGCCTTAGATGATGATGGTTATCACAATTTCTTTTATGATGACAAATGGAAATTGATTAAAAACTCCATGGTAGTGGCTAAAGGCAAAAAGACCTGCACTCTTTACACTATGCAAGCTAAGTTGAATAAGGAAGAGGTAAATGCAGTGGATGACTCCTCAGTTAACCTATGGCAAGTTTGGAAGGATCATGAAGATGAACAACTTGATAGAGTCAAAATTACTAATATACTTGGAAGGATTAGAAAGAGAGACTTGTTCATCTCAGCGAGAAGGTGCTTGAAACTCTTTCTAGAAAGAATTATCTACCATTAAAAGAGAGAAATTTGAAAGAATGTACTTATTGCTTGATAAGTAAGTAACATGAATTCTCATTTCATAGTTCCTGTCCACGCACAAAATTAGATATATTTGGTTTAGTTCACACTAATGTTTGTTGCTTGGATGCTGGAATACTCAGTGGTGCATTATAATTTGTGACATTTATTAATTACTACTCTAGAAAAGTGTAAACTTTTGCTTTGAAATATAAAGGCCAAATGCTTGTAGCTTTCAAAAAATTTCATGTCAACGTGAAAAGAGAAATTAGGAAGAAGTTGAAATGTGTTCAGGCTAACAATGGTGATGAATACGAAGGCCTGATTTGAACATTATCGTAGAGATTATGGTATCAAGTTTGAAAAGATTGTTCCAGAAATACCATAATAGAAGGGAGTAGTGGAGAGAATGAATTAGAGAATTAATGGTGAGATTCATGGTATACTTTCTTATGTGAGATTGTTCAAGTCATTTTAGGGTAAAGTGATGAGAACAGTAGTGGACTTGATAACCTTTCTCCATCAAATCCTCTTAAGGGATGTTTCTACTAAGAGTTTGAAGTGGGAAAGATGTTTCATATAATTATTTAAAAGTGTTTGGTTACTAGGCATTTGTGCATATTCCAAGAGATTAAAGGTCCATGCTTGATGGCAAGTCTAAGCAATGTATCTAATTTAGTTATGGATACGAAAAGTTTGGCTACAATATATATGGGATCCAATTGCAAAGAAGGTTATTAGAAGCTAAGATGTAGTGCTCTGTGAGCATCAAACCATTGAAGACATCGATAAGCTGGGGGGGTTAAAGAATGTGGCTTACACTCTTGCTAGTTTCAGCTTAAACCCTCTTGCTATATTGCATGTGAAGGAGAAGTGCATGGAAATCATAAAGATATTGAGCCCTCATTGAATGTTAATTCTTCAACTGATATAGGGAAATAATTGAGCTAGAATAATCAGTTGACCAAGAGTAGTCTATTGAGTTAGAGGAGCCAGTTGAGCAATAACAACCGATTCTACCTCAAGTTAGAAAATCTGTAATAGAACAAAAAGCTTCATAGAGATATTAGTTGCACGAGTATGCCTTATTCACTTATGCTAGAGACCAAAAACTCATGAAGGTGCTATGTCAAGTAATCAAAAGAATGAGTGACATGAAGTCATGCAAGAGGAACTCAAATCCTTTCATGAGAACCACAAATTTGAATTGGTGAAGTTGCCTAAGGGCATTAGAACACTAAAAAAATATGTTGGTGTAAAAGTCAAAGATAAAAGGAAGTAGTTTGCAACCACGATGAAAGGTTAGATTTGTGATGAAGGGTTTTCGTAAAAAGAAATGAATTGATTTTGAAGAGATTTTTTCACCAATTATAAAAATGCCTTCTATTAGAGTTATTTTTGGGTTGGCAACTAGTTTGGATTTATAGATTGAACTAACTTTTGAGATGACAAAGACTCAAGACTGCTCAACATCAAAGATACTTCGATTATCGCCACAATGAGGAGTTTTGGCACAATGGCCACCACCAACGCCCTACTTCTCATAGCACTAGTTATCTTAGGTCAAAGGAAGATTAGACTTGCTCTCACTCTCTCAGGGGTTGCCCCTTCGTCAATGGTCTAGGAATGAGTGCATTATTCATGCATATTCCTTGTGTAGAATAAGATGGAAGAAGCTATATTTAAAGTTCTACAACATCTTTTTTGGTGCTTCGATCATGTTCGTTTTAAGGAAGTTTGGCTCATTTTGAGTCAAATGCTTGATATTGTTATTTATAGAGTTTCCAAATCATCAAATTTACTTATTATTGTGTTAAATTTGATTTAGTTAGTATTTTGATTAGTTTAGAGCTCAAGTTAAGGGTCATAGTTCATTATAAAGGAAACACTTCCTATTTTAAGAATTTATGACTCCTTTTAGGCCATCCCTAACGAAAAAGAAATTGGGGAAAACTAAAATGTGTTGTAATTGAGTTGGATTGCAATTGAATGCAACGAAATTCTAACTATTAGAATTGCGCAATATGCGGTAGTATATTCTCTTTGCAAAAAAATTAAAAATTAAAAAACCCAGTAAACAAGAGACAAGAACAACAATACGCCAAAAAAGTTTTACCTGGAAAACCAAAAATAGGAAAATTCATAGAACGTTGATCCTAGAACTACTCTACTATAATTAAAGGATTATAATTAACACTAACAATATTTCTCTTATTAAAAATCCTTACAACTTTCACAAAACACATCCTCACTTGATGAACTATCAAGATCTCTAGTGTTCACAAATATTGTTAATAGGGGTAATTAGTTCATGATCCAGTCCAATCCAATGTAATAATTCACTTGGCAATGTCATCTCTAAATTTCAACATTATGAAGGCAAACCTTTTCTCTAAAAATGGCACAATAGACTAGGTAAATCTTTCTCCTAAGAAAAACATTGGACTCGTTACTATTTAGGGTTTGTTGCTATTTTAAGAAATTTAAAAAGTTTAAAAAATATAGTCGGTTAGATTCCCTATTGGAATTGTGAACCGAACTAAAAATTACTGATGGAATTGGGAACCGGACCAACACTCTTGGAAAAAGCCAAGTATCGGCCGATCCAAATGGTTCTTGATTCAATTCCCCTAAATAATACTCCTCCTTATTTAGATTTCTTCCTTTTCAGTGTTCTACTATAATGGAACTCCTTTTTATTAAGTACTCTTGATTAGCAAGCATTAGAATATATCAAATGAACTCCCCAACACGTCGAGTTGCTCCCAACAAAATGAATGCATAAAAGGAGCGTGCAAGAGTGAAGAAAGCTAGACAACTAGAGTTGGCAAGCCATTTCAATTTCGAAACATTAACCAAAAGCTAACGTCGCCATAAATTCACGATTCGCAGCGCTGTTGACGAGCTCTTAATCTTCTTCAACTTGATTTTTGCCACGTGTCGAGTTGTGGGGGATCTGATTAGGTAGATGCGGGCTGCCACGTCCGCAGGCGGTGAGGTGGCCGGAAGATGATGACATGGAACTTTCTCCCGCCACGTGGACAGGCGCATGCGAGGAGCGTGGGCGAAAGAGGGAAGCCAAAGTCGGAGCCCATATTTTGCGAAGGTCTGTCGTTCCCAGGGTGCGAGGCCGATCTAGTAAATTCGCCCCTGTCAGCTTGCGGTTCGTTTCAATTTCCATCACTTCGCACGCAAACACCGCTCCCTGCAAAAACCCACAGCTCTCTCTCTCTCTCTAAACCACGTTCTCCTCACCGCGCAGCTTCTTCTTCGTTCTTCCTCTTCTTCGTTCTTCTTCTTCTTCTTCTTCTTCTTCTTCTGCTACTCCTACTTCTCCTCTCTCGTTTCATTCCGAATTCGTGTTCTTTCGCCCCGATTTCACCTCTCTCTCTCTCTCTCTCTCTCTCTTCCGGCGCTCCGCCGCAATGAACGACGGAATCGGCCGCCCCGCCGCCGCCGCCAATTGATTCCCGCCGCGCCATTCCGCTCAGCATTCGCGTAAAGCAGGTTTCTTTCTTCTTCTCCCCTTTCTCTTTTCAAATTGCCAGTCTCTTAATTTCAATCGTCGCGGTGGAGAGAGGGGAAAAGAGGAGATTTTGTGCTGTTGGGCTTGCGCCGCTTGAGAGGGTGTGCGTGTTTTTGGGCTCTTCTCTGCGAGGATGCGTGCGGACTTGGAGCTTAGCTTATGTATTCAGTTGCTTCTTGTGCCTTTTTTTGGGGAGTTATAATCGTGATTTCGTTGGGAAATAGTTTTTTCGCAGCTTCGAGGCTTCGGCGGAGTTTTATTTAGTTGCGGTTCGTGTGGGAGGTTTCGCGTGTTCTATGGTCTAGTGGGTGTACTGGAAAGATGCAATTTTTTGTGTTTTGTGTTGCTGATTGATTAGTGGAGGTTTTTTTTGGTTCTCAATCATTGGCATCGGAAGTGGTTCTGGTCATGCTCTGATGATGCTGCACCTGATTGGGATGGTGAGAAAACTTTGGTTCTGCAGAATTTGTCAGGATGCCACTTTCATTAAGAATTTTATTAGGACTGCTGCATCCTTTGGTTTTAGAATTTTCAGTAGAGTCATATATTGCTCTGCACTTTTGGTTGAAACTGATGGGGCTATGATATATTCATGAGAGATTTTTAAACTCTGAGTCAGAATTCTTTGAAGATAATACAGAAAGCAATCCTCTGCTCTTTCCATTTTTTTTTTTTTTTTTGCTACAGTATTAAGTTTCTGCATATGAGATATAGGGAAACACGGGGGTGCCTACAAAAGGCGATTCGTAATTTAGACAGAAAACTATCCATGAATAATAAATGGCACAGAAAAACCTGAGATAGAATTTATCATCAAATGGGCATGCGGTATGGAGCATGGGTTCTATATGCTAGTTCTAACTGCTTTGATCCTTGTAGAGTGGGCAACATAATTTGTTTTTCAAAGTAAATGATGTTACTAGCTGTTGACTGTTTGCTCGAAAAGGCCATTGGCCTTGCAAATAGAGATTTTGCTTTTCTTTTTAGCATTCTTATTTCTTCATACGAAAATTTAAGATAATCTCTTCCACAATTTGACAATATACCGTATTGTTGATTTATTTAATAAATGTCCGTATATGGTCTGCAAAAACCAAGAGCCCCAAAATTCCAGATCTTTTGAACCAATGGATGAAATTAATTTTTTTGTTTCTGAATCCATAATACAGGGCCACAATTTTAGACATGTGCATATCCATCAATGTAAAAATACACTACAGGACTCTCTGAGATTGAGCCTATTATGGTTTGACCCTTCACAGGAAAATAGCGATAGGAATCTATTTTATTCTATTCTCAGTTTAAGATTTCTGTGCTGCTACAGTTTTCTGAGATCTTCTCAGGGAACAGAGGCTTATAAACTTGGAGGTTTTCCTGCGGGCGTGATGGTCCATTTTCTCCCCTGTATTATAAATGCAGTTCTAATTGTGTTTCTGTGTACCAGTAGTACACATTTCTTAGTGTTACCCTCTGTTTGATATGAAGAATGCTTTTTTTCCCCCTTATTTATTATAAAAAGTATAGCACTAGAATTCTATTGGTGACATGGAGATTTGTTGTTTAGTCAATAAATAAGATACTGGTTACTGAATAGCTTCTTCCTACCACAAGGTCATAATAGTAGTGTAGTATATTGTTCCATGATGAATATGCAGATAGATCCATAAAATTCCGCATTAAATTTGTGTCCAGCATATGTAGAAGGTAATGGGTATGTCAATGCTTGAATATTCGCATCACATACTTTGATAGCATGTACCTCTTCTATAAATTATATGGTTATTAGAATCAGGTTAAGATTTAAATATTTTCTATAGTGTTTGGTTTTGTTGTGCTCAACCATTTTGATTGGTAGTCCTTATAGTGTATACCTTTTTCATAAACCCTAGGGTCATTCTTTATCTTGTGAAATGTGGATCTTTTATATGGAGTTCAGTTATTTTGTGCATTCATTTTGTTTAGTATCCTTTTTCTTTTTTATGATGTCATAACGTAATTTAGAATTCATCAGTTGCCAAAATTTGTTTTTTGATATGAAGCTTCTGTGGAATTTGTGATCCTATTAGGTTGTCCATGTCTGTGGAAATCTTCTTTCTTCTTATTTGTATTCTTTTAATAATACCTCCATAAGTTGCTGTCAAAATCATGGAGTTAGATGTGAGATCTTTTCTAAAACACCTCATAGATTGTTTTTTCTCACTTTGTTCTTTATAATTCATTCCTTTCTATAGACCCGTTGGGAGGATAACATTTCGAACCTTTCTTACCAAGACAATGTTATTCAATGCATGACTTTGTCCTGGAAGTAATGTAGTCATTCTATGCAGATAGTGTCAGGTTTCCTGCAACAAACTCAAGTTGGACCTGTGTAGGAATTGGTTGAAAATCTTCCACGAACAATTAAAACTTTAATCTCACAACTTAAGAGTACTGATGCGCTCCACTGATATTATTGTGTTCAGCTGTCTATTTCCATTACGGATTTTGATTGTTTTGTCCTCTCTCTCCCCCTTTCCCTCCACAGGTGTTTGCTTCCAGCGGAGGTTCAACAAATTTTAAGGTAGACTGGGGCTAATCTGCCCAGTCTAATCTCTTCGCATCAATGGGCAGTACCTTCAATCCACAGATTTTAGTTGAAAAGTTAGCAAAGCTTAACAGTTCACAGACAAGCATAGAGAGTATCCTTTTCTCCTTCTTGTTGATTGTTTGGCACCAGCAATTCCCACAAAAATGTGCTTTCTTTAGTAAGTTATGATGATTGCCAATAAGAAATTTCTTTAATGTGTGCCTACACTTCTGTAGATGGGTCAAGCTTCTGGCGTTTAAAATGTTATACTAGGTTTTTCCTTCCTTCTGTTTTGGTTTAATATGTTGTTTGCTGATATGTAGACATTCTCCATTGACATGCTGGGGGTTCTTCGAGAGGGAAGTGAAGACCAATGTTAAGTTAACTCACCTATTTCGTGAGCTGGTCAACTGCTATGTTAGGTTGTGTGGAGGTCAATTACGTTATTGGTGCTACTGCACTCTGTTTGGTCTTTTTTCTATGGTTTGTTTTTTTGTTATTTATTACTGGCTTTCAGAACCGGCTGACTGTTTCCATCAAGTTTGTCGATTTCTATTGATCTTTAAATCCTTGTTGTTAGAGTTCAAACTCTCTGTTCTATCTAATATTTGGAAAGTGGTGTTTGTTCCTGAGTTGGTGTCCTTAATGCTGTTAAGCTTTGTCACATTGGTGTATTTTCCATATGAACAAGGCAAAACAAGTGGTCGAAACATGGGATAGGCAGTTTCACTGCTCACCTAGGGAACAGCGTGTGGCTTTTCTATATCTTGCGAATGATATTTTGCAAAACAGTAGGCGAAAGGGTTCTGACTTTGTCGGTGAGTTCTGGAAGGTTCTTCCAGAGGCCCTTCGTGATGTGATTCAAAATGGGGACGATTTTGGAAAAACTGCTGCCCTGCGATTGGTATGTTGTTCTTACTCCACTTGCTTTCATGTGATTTACTGGTGCACTCCTTTGTCTTTTCATTAGCGATTTATTTTCTTCTTCTTCCCTGAGCCTAAATACCCTAATGGATTCAATCAGATGAGTTTCTATTTTCCTATCTAAAGAAGTCTCTTGGGCTTGTAACTTGGAACTTTGTTTGCCGTACATCTATATGACCTTTTCGTAAATGCTTGGCATGCCTTTCTTTAATATGAAAGAAAACTATCTTAATATTGTACATTTGTAACTATGTTTTTAAAAGGATGAGAACCCAGGAAGAAGATACATGCTGGTCACTAAATAATGACTGCAACAAAGAAAGGCATTGCAAAATTCGTTCTCAGTTCCCTTGTGTGGGGGCATTGTTGTGAGGATTTGATAACTATGCTATGGCTTGTCCTCAGTTCCACTCCTCGTCCTCCAGATGATTCATTTTGTAATTTGCTTTCTGCTATACCATTTTTTGCCGGCGTATGTTTTTTTAGGCAATATTCAAATATGTAAGGGCAAAGTCAAATCAGCAAACTTGACCTTATATGGTCATGTCTTCTGCTCTGTGATGTGATCTCTGGCAATCAAACTAAAGAATTATTTAATAGGCGAAGGTGGAACTCGTGCAAAACTCTTGCTTGAATAAGGGATGCCTTTTGGAGTGCAATATATCGACCATTAGTGACCATATTGTTATTTGTGGTGACATTATGAGGGACCAGGGTTGTTTGGTTATGGATGAAAGCTAGCCCCTTAGAAATCACTGTATGTGGAAGTATCAGTTATATAATCATTTAATATTTTCTTTGGTTGATATCAACTACTTTATTTTGTTGAACATACATTAATGTTATATGGATACTGCTTATGCTGGAAATGTTCCATGCATGTGAACATCTCCCTGTGCAGCTGCAACTTTATTTTAGTTGATTATCTACTTGATAATCATGCAAGGTATTCGATGTGGCCAGAGTTTTCAGTTCTCATCTATCTATATGTCATGAGGTTTTGAAACTAAAGCGTTCAACTGCTAGAATTTCTTTTGATGACCTCAATCTAGTCCAGTTGTTTGGTATGCTGGTATTCCCTGTGCTTTAAAGGGGTCAGCATCATTTCGAAGGAATTTTTTCCATCTTCTGTCTTCAATTCTGTTTCTTTCTTTGGGGAAACTAATAGGAGAGTTAAGCGCCTTCATTAACTTCATCTCATCTCTCTTTCTTTCTCTCTCTCTTCTGAATCGGACTTACCCATTGCTGATTGGCAACATCTGTGTAGCTGCTTGCCAGCTGGCAACAAGGTCTTGCTGGTTCTTGCCCTTGTCTAGGATTTATATTTTCGGTTTCTTGACTGTATCTTTTCCAAAGTCTGCTTGATGTAATCAAATCATCTAAATGAGCCAATCATCTAAAGGATAGTGCAGTTATATTTTTCGGATGATACGTACCATGACTTTCCAAACGTGAGTTGCTCTGGACTAGGATCTCAAGACTTGTTTTAAAATTGTATCTGAAGCTTTAAAAGAATTCTTAGGTGTAGTCTTGGACTAAGACTGTTGGTGACTTAAAGATAGAGGAAATTCCTTTTTGTGATCCGGTAAAGATCCTATGATCTTCTAAGATTTTAATGGCTTGTTTTTCCCTCCAAAAATGCACAGCTCCATAAGGCATTCTGGTACTAAATCATACCTAGGATGGTTTCTGGAAGCTGTTGTGTAAGTTTTATGGTGATGAAGTGTTTTGAGAAGCCATGCTTTATGCTTCTGTTGTTTTGTAGACAATGCAGACCATGTTTCTCTTACCGTAAAAGCTCTATAATGTTCTTCTCCAGCATGCACTATTCTTTGCCTGGCCTCTTTTTTGTTCTTGTTTTCTTTTTGTTCTTTTTTTTTTTTTTGGGGGGGGGGTGTTTAATGAGTTATTTAAGCTAATGCTTGCATTAGTTAATCTGTTTGATTCGTGATGTTGCATTCATGCTGTACCTGCAGATTAACATATGGGAAGAGAGGAAAGTCTTTGGTTCAAGGGGCCAGATTCTTAAGGAAGAATTTGGCGGCAGACACCTGGAGAACAGTGACAGGAATGGAAAAGATATAGGACATAAGCTGGTAGCTTAAATTCTGTCTGCTTATGTTATTTTCAGTACTCCTTTTTTTCTTTTTCTTTTTTTTTTAATTGCTTTCTTTCTTTTTCCTAGAAAGTAGAGGAGTATTATTGTACCTTTCTCTCCTAAAAGTTTTCTTACTTTAAACAGAAACAGCCTGTTGGAAATATCATGGACAAAATAGTGTCAGGTTATCAACATCTTTGTAGTGGCCCAGTGGATGAAGAGGTCATATTGAGCAAATGCAGGAATGCTGTCAGCTGTTTTGAGAAAGTAGAAAAAGAAATTGGCAGTGACAGGGGTTCAGGTACTCGAAATGCAGTTTCTTCTCTAAATCTATATCACCTTAGTATCTATTTGGGATTTTTTTTTTTTTTTTGAACTTTTTACTTTTTGCGTTTTGTTTATATAAATCTTAAAGCCTACATATTTTGAATTTTTTTAAATCAGAGGCTCCTCTAAGTTTCACAAAACTCAAATGGTGGCGCATCGATTCATGTATAATTTTACCACAATTTTGGAAGTTGAATAATATTTAAATTATCATGGTGTTGAAGTGGAAATAAACACACATATAGCTTTTTTTTCCAGTAGGATACCCTTGAGTAACCAATCATCTATCAAGCATTCTGGTTGTGTACCGTCCATACCAGAGTTACCCAAAACATGGAATGTTCCAATGGTGGTACAAAAACGTGAATGCAGAATCCGGAATGTTTTATTCTAATGAAATTCATTTATCTAGGACGTGGAGCGATTCTAAGATTGATTATGGAAGTTATAAAATTAAAATTTAGCCAGATGACCAAGTTTTCTGTTTTAAGTAAATTAAAGGGTTAGTTTTCTTCCCACAACCGATGAACAATTTGTGGTCAAAAGTGAAAGAAAAGTGCATGTTTCTTGAAAGAAGGACAAGCAACACATATACCTCAATGCATAAACATGAAGGATGAGGAAAAAACTGTAGACCATGTTTGTTTGTCTCTTATAACAATAGTTCCCCTTCATGATTTATATGCTAGCCAGGAAACTACACTTGATGGATTTTATTCTTCAAATTTTTTTCCTGTTTATAGAAATTATTGTGAACTCATGATCCCTGCATATCTCTGGCAAAACAATATGGGATCAACCTAATATGGGCAAGGGCTATTGTCCTAGCCCTTATGGGTCATGTCCTTTTTGTTCTACCCAGCTGAAGTGGAAGAATTCCCAAATGTAGTGTGAGCCGATTCTGGACTTTAATGGATAGATGCTGGCTGATCTAACATGAAATTTCCTCTTCGGCTTTCCTCTTTGGCTTTTGAATAATGTAATCAACACAACCAATGAAAATGTTAAAGCATCTGTCAATCAATATCAATATTGTGAGAAGTGTGTGTTGTCTGCTGTAATAAATTTACATCAGGAGCATTTCAACTCGTGGTTTCATTGCCTAACTCTTTTGTAGAGTGAAATCATTTTAAAAGGTCTGGATTATGCTACATAAAATTAAACCCTTCTGTTATTGGGACATCGGTTCATGAATAAGGTCAAAAAATAAGCTGGTGATTAGGACGGAGGGAATGCTTGTGTTGGAGAGTCAAAAAATATAATGGAATTCTCAATTAACTGATCTGACTTTCTTCTTTTGAAGTACAGAATAATTTCCACTATTTTTTTAACTGTCTGTGTCAAACCAAATTCTTTTGAACAGGCGGATCCCATGATTCTGCACTCATGGAGGAGGTGCAGGGGCAGTTTACTGTACTGAGGACCTGCATTGATCAATTAACCACAGTTGAATCCTCAAGAACAAGGCTTGTGTCTCATCTTAGGGAGGTTCTTCAGGAGCAGGTTTGAATTTTGGTTTGACTTGTATGTAGTTTAAGTGAACTAGATTTGGTCGAGTTCATACTGACATTGGTTTAATATCAGGAATTCAAGTTGGACCGAGTCCGTAATGAACTTCAGGTCAGTTCCTACTTTTTGTGTGTTGGCGCCATCTGATGAAAGTTTCTTTGAGTAGAAGGTGTTTAGATTGATAATCCTAGCATGCCTAGATATTTGTCGAAGTTAAGGCATCCCTTCAAAAAAGTTAAATATAGAGTGGAAGCTCTAAGCTACAGATGCACTATTATCCAACATCCTGCTGCTTGGTCGGGTTGAAGTGTTTGGCCCGGTATTGTGTCCCTTCCTTGAGCTATGCTCAAGTCCCACCTGTTTGGCACATGGCATTAGATGGGCCATGCCTGGAATTCTATTACAGGTGTGCTTAATCCTTGAAATAGTTAGTCAAGCTGAATACTTAGAAGAGGCATAATGCACAATCCTTGTGGTTCATCAAAAGCCAAAAACATCTGCTACTAAGTTACAGATTTTTGAGAATTCTTTGTTTACTGAATCTCTATGGCCATGCCACCAGCCCACTCATTGCCCTATGATGAAGAAGGAAAAACTCACCTATTTAAGCTTTCTATGCTTGCTAGGGATGAGATACCATGCGCGTGTAGAAGACTGCATAATTTGTTGAGTTTTCTTCTTTCTGAGTTTATTGTGAAGTATGGATTGTTTATTAGTTATATTAATGCTTCAGGCTGCTCGATCAAAGTCGGAGCAGGCAAACACTATCTGCCAACAGTTACTGGATAGCAATGGTAGTCAATTGCTGGTCAACCAGAGCTTGAAAGACATCCAGACATCCATAGCACCTCAGACCTACATACCAGCAGAGAGGGAACAATCCGTCCCAGTAATGTACTCACAGCGGGCACCATCTTATCCTGAGCAGTCCAGCCACAATGAGGAAGACCCTCGGAAGTCTGCTGCTGCTGCTGTGGCTGCGAAGCTGACAGCGTCGACATCATCAGCCGAAATGCTGTCTATGGTCCTTTCCTCGCTGGCATCTGGGGGTGCCATTAGTAATCCGGTGAAGGACTCTTCCGGTGATTATGCTTCCGAAAAGCGTCCTAGGCTCGAGAACAACCAAACGCCTTACATACCATCTCAAAATCCTGAGCAGCCAACCATTCCTCCATTTGCCCATCCAGAGTCCCTCCTACACAATGGCACAACCAGTGTGCAACAGCCTCTACCTCCCCCTTCATCCTCTCCACCTCTTGCGCCACCCCTCCCACCCATGACTTCATACCCAGCACCGCCTCAGTTCATGCAAGCTGCTGGACCAATGAATAATGGCATGCCATTCAACTACAGCTTGAGCCAACAGCCACAATCACTGCCGGGTTATTCAGTAGTTGGAACTTCAGTGTCTGGTGGATTACCACCATTCCCTACACCTCCAGCAAGCTCCTATCAGGGTTTCACTGGTTCAGAAGTCGGTTTCTACAACCAGCCAACGTCCCTGCCAACAGCACCAATGTCTCGGCAATAGAGATTACAAGCCGAGTTTTTTGATTTCGAGGTGCAAGTGCTCAATTTCATTGTAGACTGCCAGAGTATCAAAAGTCCTCTCTTGACATCTAAGGTGTGAGCCATTAGTTAGGAGTTCCCTTGCCTTGGTGCCATCTGCAGTTGACATATTTTCATCTGCACATATAACATAGCTTGATTGTCTGTAGTCAGTATTTATGCGATTCTTACTTTATGCGAGTACGAAAATGTGAAGTTAACTTGAACTGACAAGAGGCATTACACCCTTTTAGAGCCATTGTACATTGATTGTTATGACGAAATCAGCTGACATTTATTTAGTTGGTTGTGGATCGTGTTGTAATCCGTGAATGAGCGTGCTTATGTTTTCATGAATGTTTTAATAATAATGTGATGACGAATAGGACCCCCCATGCAATTACTTTTACAAAAAAAAAAAAAATTAAATCATTCAATTTTTTATGAAACAAGTACTTTCTAATAGGTTGATTATAGAGACTTTTTACAGGCACATTATTCTATAAATAAACTGAACTGCAGATGAATACATGAAAGATTCGAATATTGGAATAAGCAGCGATAGCTTAAGCGGCAATGCTCGAGAATCTTTTCTCTTTGTGATGTCGCTATTATCTTTTTCCCTTCGTATGCTTTTCTTTACTATTAAGGCTGAGGCTGGTCTGCGCCATTAATGTTTGCTACGGCAGCAACAAAACCATCGTGCGTCTAAACTGACGCATTTCACTTTCTTGATCGAAGAAAACGTCCAAACAGCTTTCTCCTCGCGTTTAAAGCTCTAGAAATACGCACCCTTTTTAGTTCCGTGTCATTTTCGACTTCTCCTTTTGTTGTCCGCTCTGAGATATCCAGACATTACCCGACGTTCAGATTAAGAAAACCTGAAATGAACTGAGGACGGTGGACATAGGAGGAGGGAATGCAAGTGACCAAGGAACCAAAGATGGATTTTGATTATCAGCAACAGGACGAGGGACATTTTCCGTAGAGAGGTCTCCGTGCCATGGACCGGACAAAGGGTCGGTGGTGACGATGGTGGAAATCATCCATCACGTGCGCACGATGTGTCAACTGGGTCTTCGAAAAGAATCACTTTTCTTTTGTCGACATGCTGGTTAAATCAAAAGGGGCAAAGAGAGTTTAGAAAAAAAAAGAAACGCATCATGGGAAAGTGTTCTGTAGCGTCGTGGTCAAGCTCATGATCCTGATTCCAACGAGGCAAGGACACCAGCAAAAGCCACGCGAAGCCATGAACCCATGAAAATGTCTTGGAGAGCTAAGAGAAGAGGAGGAGGAAAAGACAGCAAGCAAGTAGGGTTCTAAAAGGTCCGAGAGAATCTAACCTCTCACGTCACATGTAGATCAAAATACACAGATGCTTACAAATGGAAAAGGATGTGATTGGAGCGAAACCTTAATTTAGTTAACCTCTTCTTTTGAAGTTGGAAGAAGTGCAGATTGTCTCTAAGTCGGCTTAGCGTCGAAATGTTAGCAGTAAGTTTCGATTTGCTCTCTACTCAAAGCTCGTGAATTCTCGAGTCCATTGTAATGAGTTCATCATGCGACTACATAAAATAAGATGGGCAAAGTCCATCAAAAACCATAAACAATGCTAACTGTGACACATTTACCCTAAACTTTAGTCTATGACACTAGAAATATCAAATATGTACCCGTCTAACACATTTACCTTCCATCAAAGTCCTATCAATGAGAATTATTTAAAATTAGAAAGTAAACAGTAATAAAAACAACGGTATTTTGATTGAAAAATTATCTAACGTAACCTCGACAAAATGTAAATGTATCATATAAGTGCAAGTTTGTGGTTTTTTATGTCACAAAAAAAAAAAAAAGACAAATGTGTTACAATGAATATAGTCCGGAACCTTTTGATGATTTTTTCCCAAATAAGAATTACCATCATTTACCACTTTCATCAAATTTGAAATGATAATCTTATAATTCATAGGATTTTCTTACAATGAATACTTGTACATATCACATTGCATGGGTCATATGTTACGCAATCACGGCTATCGAAATTTGTGGGATCTATGTGAGATCCACACAATCAATGATCACAATTGATCTCGTTCATGTTGATCCAATTCATGCAAATTTAGCTCTGCATATATGCAACAGAGACTTCATGAGGCCACCAGTAATGTTCTGTTCCTCCGGTTGGGTATTCTGCTGTGGATTCTCAGCGTATTTTTTCCTCACAAAATACCCACCAACCAATGGTCGAGTAGCAGTAATAATAAATAAAAACGAGAATGGAAACAAGAGGCAGACATTCCCAACGTGCGCGACAACGTAGAAACACAAGGCGGGACAAAAACGCACCGTCCGATCCCAACACCAATAACCTGTTCCTCCCACTTTTACTGATCCCCCGACATTATTAAAATTAATTTCACTAATCGAAAATTAAAGAAATCCAAATTCAGCTCAAAGCCCCAAAAAAAAAAATCCCAAAAAGAAAAAAAAAATTGATAAAAATCCTCGGAAGTGAAGCCCCCACTCCTCCTCCTTTATGGCGTGCTGATGGGGCCGGCCATTTGCATGTTGCGCGTGGAAAGTCGAAAACGACAAGCCGTAGGATCGTGCGTCTTTGCCCCCCCTTCAGTTTAATTATTTATTTATAATTCGGAAAAAAAGGGGGTAAAACATTAATAAAAATAAGTAAATAAATAAATATTCAAGTCAAGATGGATTAAAAAGAAAAGAAGGGGGGGTTGAAAAGCAGTCAACGCTGAGAGAGATGAACGTCACGAGTGGAGGAGCAAAAGGCTGAGGAAAAGCCGTCGTGTCGTTTTTGCTTTTAACGGCTGGAGCCTGCAGTCGATAAAGCGGGGCTTGTCGTCGTTTCGGAAAAGGGAGAGGGAGGGGGGGCGTTAGGGTTTGCGTCAGGCTTTGCAAAGTGGGAACAGTCTCTGAGTGCTGGCCTAATTTATGGAAAATAGGGGGTACGAATTTGAGGAGATAAAGTTGTGGAGACCATCATTTTCCTCGATAGCTTTTCTGTAAAGTATTTGAAATCCGAATTATTGCGTGGATTTGAGTAAAAATGACGTCACGCCGCCATTAAAATGAACGGCAATTTTTTATTTTTTAATGATTTTTGATATATCGATTTTTGTTTGTGAGCCAACCAATTATAATATGAAAATCGATTCGTGTTTCCAATCAGGACCATTTGTGAGGATAATCAACGAACCGTGAATAATAGTGAACTATAGAAGAGGTGTGCTTTGTGCTCGCACGCTAGATAGAGATTTTGTCTGTGACAGTCTTGTGACTAATGGATGGTAGACAAGAGATGTAACTTCATGATGGTGATGCTCTCTCTCTCTCCCCCCCTAAAATTATACCATAGGCATTGAATTTGTTACTACAAGTCTGCAATAATGCTAGGAGTTGTTGAAAGTACGATATTTATTTGATTAGTAGTAGCTATTTAGCGACTTTTACCCTACTTTTCTATTAAAGGGTCTTTCACTTTTATGTATAGCATTCTAAATCTTATATGGAATGAGAAAGATTTTATTTCTTGACTTGACATTTACATCCAAAAGTTATTATGAGAATACTCTCTTTTTTGAGAATTCATGTGAATCGTGATTTTGACATATGAGACAGCACTTCTTCCACCCACTTTATCGCACAAAATCACAAATCACACAAAAGGTAATAATGCAATTCTAACATTTCAATCAAGTACTGATTCTGACAGCAATGCTCCAAGTTTAGTAGTTTATAACATCTACAAACCGTTCATTGAGTAAAATGGGCCTCTACTTTGCACATTATTTATGTTCTCGTATTCATTATGTGACGAAAGAAGTGGTTTCCAAGTCATGACATGCTTCAATGTCGTCCTTATTTTCTGTTTTCTTTCTTCTTTTTATCCCTCTCTTTTTTTGTCCCTCTAATATAAATTAGATTACACATTATAGAAATTTAATAATCAATGCAATGAGCCGACATGCAATCCCTCGGCTAATGAATTATAAAGGCCGGTGCGAGCACTTCAACGGCATGGAGTGGGGACATGTTGTTTTGCTGCCTTGGCCTACTCCAACATCATAATTACGCTCCCCAAAATAAATCCTAGTTTCCAACATGTCGCATATCTTACCACGTGCTTACATCATTCTCTTTTTTTAAAACCATCTTCCTGAAAAATCTTGGAGCAGTGAATTTTTATTTTTTTATTTTTTTAAAAAGTTTAATTAATCGGTTCTAAAGCGAACTTTCTCGTGAATTAAGATAACAGAATTAACTTACTAGGGTTTTAATTAAAGAATTCTTAAGCACACCTTCCCAAAAATTTTCAAGGAAAAATGACACAAATGATACTTGAACTTTGACCCATTATTCAATGTAATTTCCGAACTTTTAATTTGTTTGATATGATCTTTGAATTTTAACTTAATATGTAATGTGATCCCTAAATTTTTAATTTGATTAACATAATCTCTAGACTTTTGATATGTATTCAGTGTAGTTTATGAATAATAAATTATATTAGAAGGATAATATTGAACATTTTCATATAGTTCAATGACTATATTGAATATATATAAAAAGTTCAGGAATCGCATTGTATATTGAGACGAAGTCTAGAAACTGCATTAAACAAATTAAAAGTTTAAGGATCACATTACATATTGAATCAAAATTTATGAACCATTTATATCATTGTCCCATTCTCCACCTCATCTCAAACGTACTCCACGTAATCCTCTAATTGTTGAATTCACATAAGCTTACACTTTTTACGGTGTATGGAGTCTAAACGACTTGCTGGCTTGCTGCGAACATGCTGGCGAATAAGGTATCACAAGGCTTCCAAATTCAAATATTCACCAACGGTATCATCGACACTATCAGTGAAGTCGTTCTTTTGATTATTCGGCATTGAACAACCGAAGCTTATCATAGTATATGTGGGCTAATTCCCTAAAAGCCTTCTAACTTTAAGTCTAATCCGAATTTGTCTTGAACTTTTTTTTGTCGCAGAAAAACCCCCACACTTTAGGTCCAATCCCAAACTTTGCTTTGTTTTAGAAAACAAACCCCAAGCTTTAGTTTCAAATCTGCCTCGAGCTTTTTTTTTTTTAATCTAAAAAAAATCTCAAACTTTAGTTCCAATTCCAAATCTACCCCAATTTTTTTTGTGAAAAGAAAAATCATCAATTTTTACTCTAATCCTAAATTTGCCTGTGTTAGCCCTTTGTCCAAAACTTGCGGTTAGTCATCCCTAATTTTTTTTTATATATATTAGAACATTTTTATTTTGAAGATAATTTTTCATGTCACATTGTCAATGCGTATTTATTATCGATGTGGAAATATCACGTTAAGTTAGGATTGGACTATAAGTTAATTTTGAGAATAAATTGACATTTGTATTTTTTTTATTAGAAAACTAAATTTGGGACAAATTTGGGACTAGTTTTTTTTTTAGACAAAAGAAAAGTTCAGAATAGATTTGAAACTGGACTTAAAGTTTGGGATTTTTTCAAAGACAAAAGAAAGTTCAGACCCTTTACCAAAAAAAAAAAAAAAGTTCGGAGCAGATTTGGGATTGAACTCTAATATTTGGGATTTTTTTAGGGAATTGACCCGATTATATATAACTGACGATATATACAAATACTCAGGAATTTTTTCTAGAGTGAAAGTGGAATAAAGTATAATTTTCAGAATCACCAAAACCAAAAATCCAAATATTCTCCTTTTGCACCTGACCTAACCATAAGTCCCCAGAGTTGATCAGAGTGTAGAATATATTATTTTTTCCGAAATTATGGACGTATATAACGTGGCTATCGCTTTGATGCGCATAAAATCAATCCGAAAGGATACACCATTTCCGGAAATTACAACAGTCAAGCCACCGACCAAACTGCGACCCACATCACCGAGCCATTTTCTTTCCCAGAAAATCCCTGCATATCATATCCACGACTTATCTAAAAAAAAGAAGCATGGTTAAAATTCAGAATATTCGAATAAATAGGATGCATTAGTAAATAATAAAAAAAAGAGTTACTTTTTACTTTATCCTCTCTTTCTCTCTCTATCTTTAGGACGGTTGTCTAACGTCAGGATGCTGTCCCATGCAGCCGACCGTAAGAGAGCCGACAAGCACGATCCCGCCGTATCATTTGCCTTTTCCTCTCTCTCTCTCTCTTTCTCTCTCTTTCTTGAATTTTCTGGGAAATTTAAAAAGGGTTCCGAGAAAAGACATCGCCTTCGAGGAAACCTAGATCGGTTGCAGGGAAAGCCCGACCCTTCCTTTTCTCTCGTGGTGGGGAACATCTGCTGTACGGATGACCGCTGCTGTTTAATTGCTGTCCTCTCCTCCCCCGTTTTGTTCAGAGCGTCGTCGTTCTTTTGCACTGGTTCAGCAAATTTGAAAAAAAAAAAAAAAAAACAAAGGAAAAAAGGAGAAGAAAATGGCAGAGCTTTGATCGTTGAGGGTCAACGTTTAGTGAATAAATAAGGTCCGTACGATTGTGTCTCGGTCTCAACGATGCACGCGCAAGCGATTTTCGGAGTTGTCTACGTTTGAAAACGCTACCCTATCATGATTTTCATCGAATGAATAATCTATCGAAATATTCTATCCAGCATATCTCGCTTTGAATTTGAGTATGCTCAAATCTAATAATTAAATTTTCAACTTCTCCACATATTTATCATATTGGTTCAATGGAGGAAGTATCAAATTAACCACTCTTTAAATTTGTCATTTTTCGTTTTACGCGTACATAAAAATCAATTTTTTTAAAGGAAAATAGAGCACGTTTCAAGATGTGGCGACTGAGGCATGGTGATATGGAGCATCTGCTTCGTGGGATCAAAGCAGAGAGAAATGAAACACAACCATTGATCACTTCTGCAGGTACAGACCACCTGGTTTGATGCTGATCAGATATCGTTTTTTAGGACACAAATTTGATGCTTCTGCTACTGCTAGACTTGCTAGTGCATAGAGAGAGAGAGAGAGAGAGAGAGAGAGAGAGAGAGAGAGAGAGAGAGAGAGACCGCCCAAATCCAATATAATGCATAGAGAATATTCATTGAGTCTTATCTTGAAGAACAGACAGAGAATATTCACCAAAATCTCTCCTTTCGCAGCAACTTGATCTCCTTCCGAATTCGAACTCATCTCTTCCGACCCTTGGAACATTCGACGACAAGACCAAGATGGGAAAATGTGGCCGTCGCTTTGACTTTTGAGTTCATCCATCGACAAAAGTTTCAAGCATATCGTGGAATTTCTCTCGCTTTCAAATAAGTCACATATGTCTTTGTCGATCGGTATATTGGGTCACTTTATCATTGAGTAATGAAGTGGTTCGTGCAAAATGAAAGAGTAAACGGGTCGTGCGTATCGTGTGAAAATCCTGGCGCTAACAATCCGAAACCCCTCTAAGATCCATCATACATGAGAAACTTCTAATCATGTTGGTCTAAACCTATCATATTGGACCCATATATCGTGCCGTAACAAAAATTCAATTCAAGTTGGTAGCAATTTGGTAAGAATATAGGTGAAAATGAAAAAGGCCTACTAAAAAACTTAGTCTTTATATAAATAAAGCGTACCCTACATTCGTTCTTCCACTAGATGACAATGAATTTGTACGACTACAAAGACAAACATTCTATTTATAAAATAATATATATATATATATATATATATATATATATATATATATATATGTGTGTGTGTGTGTGTGTGTGTGTTTAAAGGATTACCCAAAAGTAAAATTAAATGAATCATGCGGTACACCAAGGTTCCTTGGCTACAAACATTCCATCAAAATCTACCACGCAGTACAATGCTACCTGGTCAAGAAGTTCCAGCAAAGGAACAGAACATCCCTAGAGACCTGCTGCTATGGCAATAAATCGAGCTCTCATCTTAGGTCGATAATGTTTCTCTATTTTCTCCATAGGCGAAAGGGCGAGATGGGTGACGTGTGCTTAGGAGGCTAGAACGGCCAAGCTAAAAACCCAAGATGAAAAAATGCTCACGGCCTGGAGAGAGAAGTAAGAGAGAGAGAGAAGTGAGAGAGAGATAGGGTGGCCACGTGGCAGGTGGACAGTCATGGTACCGACAACAAGGACGGAGACAGCCGTCTGATGGACCAAATTTAACCAACAACTCCTCCTGGAAAAAGCCTGTTCTTCATGTTCCTCCACCTCCACTTCCACTTCCAACTCTGTCTCCCTTCCCAATTTCTTACGTCATATTTCTCATTTTAATTTAGTCACTCTTGATCCCTCCTTTTTTCCCTCCATCCTTTTGTCCTTATAGAGATATATATATACACAATTATCAGAACAGGAAAATCAAGGGATAATACCCCCCAAAAAAAAAAAAATCCAAACTATGACATGAATATCCAAACATTTTTTTATTATAAAAAATACGAACTTATACGAGTATTACTTTTAATGGAATTGAAATAGATAATACACATACATAAATTGAAGTCTTTTTGTGACGCAAATACAATTTTGGATTATTTGTATCAGGATAAGTGTAATTTAAATTTGTTTGGTTTATTTTTTTGCAAGAATTTTTTATGGTATTCATCCATAATTAATAATCGAAAAGGAAAAGCAAAGCGTACAATCATTTTCACGGCTGGCGCATTCAGTGGGGTAGCAGCCAGCTTTCGAAAAAATAATAAAGACACGGGCATCATTATTGGAACTCGAAATAGGCAAATGCCCTAAAAAAACCAAGATTATCAAGCTCGATATTTTCCCTTCTTTTCTGTAACCTTCCTCTCCAAGACCAAATTCAAGAACCCTAAAAGTCTCGACCCGTCACATCACGATTCCGGGACCGAGACCATGATGATTTTTATTATTATTTGCCTACGATATAGAGATATAGAAAGAGAGAGAGAGAGAGAAAGAGAGAGGATCGTCCATGTGCCTCCATATGCCACCCCTAAAAAACCGATGATATTTTTACATGGCGCGGTACGAAAACTGATAACAGTCATGACCTTCAGCCACGTTGACTAGTACGACAGCTATCATCGATCGAGCTTCGTAAAGTAGGATCAAAGCGTGAGTACATGCTTTTTCCTATTGAATTTTTCAGATGGGTATGGAGAAAAAAGAGAAAGACGTCATGCTTTCTCACCTTTCCTTCCAATTGTCAATCTAATTGGTGAATTTTTAGGGATGGTTTAGGGATGGACATCGCCTGTACTTAATTCATGATGCTCGTGACTTAGTCTCCCGTCAATCTCGAAGGCACAATTAGAGGAATTCACCTCCACTAGATATTATCATTTGCGAAGGCAAGTTTTAGCTGTTTAGATAGTGATTCCGCATATCCCTTTACATTAACTGTATCGCAAGACATTCCTACAATCGACGAAAGAAATATTGTTAGTCATAAAAGTATTTTATCGTTTATTGCAAAATGCATAGAAGATACTATAAATTTTGTGCATTCATCTTCATCATTGATCACGTGAGATCTGCATTTAGATTCACACGATTATCAGTTGAGTTGATATTAATTTATATAATATTTAATCGTGCAATAAGGAAGACTTAAAAACCTAACTCACTTTTAAAATTTTAATTTCTAAAATCCCGTTCGCAATATGTCTGAGCATATGCACAAAAAACTACTGTTTTTCTATCCGTCACAATCGTGCGCTGACCAGTGATGACTCGGGGGGGGGGGGGGGGGGGGGGGGCGGCACTTTAATATATCCTTTGCTGTTTGTTTCTCATTCTCGTTTTTTCTTATTTTTTCGGTCCTGCCGAAACTCCACATCCCGCGTGTCCATCGCAATAACTAATAACAATATTGAACCCAGGATCCTTCGACTCGAGAAAGTCTTGCCTGCACCCGGGTTCACGGACCCAAAACAGCACTGACCCGCCGATAACTAGAGAGCCTGGTGCGGGGCCCACACGATCGACGGCCACGATGGACCTGATCTGTGTGGACCCAGGTCCAGGCAAGTCTGTGCCCTTCCCACCCCCCCTCTCTCTCTCTAAACTCAGATTCTCTCTCTACGTTCCTCCCTCTATAAGTACCAACCTCCATCTCCATCCATCTCTCGCTCAACCTACCTCCCTTCCTCTTTCTCTCTCTAGCTCTCTCTCTCTCTCTCTTTCTCTCAGAAATCCTCACTCGCTCACTCACTAACTAGACAGTAGCTCACCCCTCTTTCCGCCGGAGACAATGCATTACCAGACGGAGTCGTGGAGCACGTACCTGCCGGCGGCGAGGCCCGTCGGCGACCCGGTGGAGCGCATCGAGCGGATGGCGGCGGAGAGCGCGGTGGTCATCTTCAGCGTCAGCACCTGCTGCATGTGCCACGCCGTCAAGAGCCTCTTCTGCGGCATGGGCGTCAACCCGACCGTCCACGAGCTCGACCACGACCCCCGGGGGAAGGAGCTCGAGAAGGCCCTCGCCAGGCTCTCCGGCGCGCCCCCCTCCGCCGCCGTCCCCGTCGTCTTCATCGGCGGCAAGCTCGTCGGGGCCATGGACCGCGTCATGGCCAGCCACATCAACGGCACCCTCGTCCCCCTCCTCAAGGAGGCCGGCGCGCTCTGGCTCTGATCGCCCCTCCCTCCTCCGCCGCCGCCGCCGCCGACGCCGACGCCGACGCCGCCGTTAACCACCCCCCGTTTTTTTAGTGGGCTCTAACCAGGAGGAGGAAAAAAAAGAAAAGAAGGAAAAGACTAAGACGTTGACGTACACTGATGGAACGAAGAAAATGCAGAGGAAGAGGAGTTCGTTGGGCTGGTGTTTGGTCGTAGGTTGTCGCCTGTTCCGCTCCGGTTTAGGATTATGGCTGTCTTACGTTTGTTTTAGCAGAGCGTCCGGTGTTTTTTTTCTGTTGTCTTTTTGGTCTTTTTGGTTTTGGTCAAAGGTCGTGCGTGAAGTATGGACAGCGTGCGCGGTCGGCTTATGTTGGTCTTCTCTTTTTTTTGGGGTTTATGTTGGGTTTTCCATTGGTGACTGTAATTTGCTCCCTCCTCTGTACAGAAAGCGAAGAAGTTCCCAAAAAATAGAAAATGACCTCTCCTTGCAATCGCCTTTTACCATTTTGTCCTCCGTCTATGAGCATTTGTAGTCACTAGTCAGTGGCCAAAAGGGGAAAAAGAAATAAGCAAATGCAGTTAGCAATTTTCGAATCTTGTTACTGTATAATTCACTTTCGGCTTGCTGCAGCAGACATACATATGTATATAGAGAGAGAAGGCGGCTTCCTTGTCCTCGTAACACAAGATCTGTACTTTTGGATTGATTGTGAGAGAATTCAGAATCCAAGAGAACGAGAAAGACGAACACGCTTATCGTTTGAGCATGATATGCAATTTTTAAGACTGTTTCTTCTCCATCAACAGGGCTATATGACTTTGAAGGCAAGGGAATCATGAAGGCAAGGACATTGTTAACGAGTGCATTAGGAATTGGTTAAGCATGAATAATGAGGAAGAATTCGCTTTTCCTTACTTCGGTTGTTGGACAAATCCCCTCTTAATGAAAGCATAGACACAGTACTACCAAAATATGTAGGGGTATATTTTCCTTCATTTAGGGTCGAAGAAAAATGCTCCAACTATCCCTCTGATTTGAATGGTGGTTTTTATTTCTTTTTTGGTCTGTATTTAAATGGTGGTTTATAAGTTATGAATATTGCCCATGTATAAATAACAAATCAACCCGTTAAAGATCATTTGAGAGATTTCTCATATCTCTCATGATTGTGTATATTATGAATTGATTATGATTGAGTGTGACTCACATCGTTATATGTCGGTCCATTAATATATAGTCATCTCACAAATCTTATAAATTACCTCACGCACTTCTCACGACCGAATCGTTATTATCTGTCCGTGGTAACATTGACATGCCGCACCAAAACGGGTTCCCGGACGACGTCTAGCAAAAGCGCCGGCATGCTCGATTTTTTTCCCAACCCGACAGTGACGCGACACTTCACCTATCTATCCACCAAACGTTCGATTGTCGACATGTTTTTCTCCTCGTCGTCCGGGCCAGAAGGGCAAAAGAAGGACCACATGATGATGCGGCGTAGGGCCTAAAGAGGGAGGCGGAGGGGGGTCGCAATTGGAGGTGCATGCAAGTACGTGGACCGCGACGCCTCCTCTAGGGGACCATAAAGACCGGCCGTTTTCCTCGCCCGCAATCAATAATCGCGACGAACCAACCTCCCCATCTTTGACTCCGGCGTTCGCTTCAATTGGGGCGGGCGTGGTCCCCTTGCGCCGTAGGGCCGTAAACCACGATCCATTCTCCCTTTACCACGATCCATTGATGCAAAATGATTCCTAAATGATTGCATTGGTTTCCACAATATTCACGGGGATAACAAATTATTACAAACCCAAAAATTTAAGAAAAATTATTCAAAAAATCCTAAACCTATTATACTTTGGTTAATTTAATTATAAACATTTTTACTATTTGCTAATTAAGTCTAGCCGATTAATTTTAGTTGGAAATTGCTGAAATGACTAGCCAACACGAGAGAGAGAGAGAGAGAGAGAGAGAGAGAGAGAGAGTAAAGAAAAAAAAATTAAATAAGAAAATCATTAAAAAATATTTAAAAGTGTCACATTAGCGCTAACTGATTATGTTAGTAATTTCTAGCAAAATTGATCAAATGAACTCAATTGAGAATAAATAAAAAAGGTTAAGAACTGAATTAGCAAAATTGAAATTTTTAGGATTAAATTGGCGAGAGTGTAATAGATTTAAGATTTTTTGGACAATTTTTCTCAAGAATTCACAGCATGGTTTGTGTGGGTACAATAGATTAGCCTATTGACCATCGAGAAGTCTTAAACCCAATGTCAAAGCACGTGCGTTGAAGGATAGAGATTACACACCTCATCTTTTTTCGCTGACGAGGGTTTAGAATGGCATGATCTCCTTGCTCCAATTGGAAGTATGGACAAGAAAATTTGTGTGGCTCTCGGTTCCATTGAGTCGAGTCGACCTAATCCGATACGTGCGAAAGGGGTCTCCTCGTGTGCTATTTATCTAGCCAGGTTTAGGTGGGGTTCTTAAATTGGTCCTCATTGAGCTTACGCTTTCTGCATTTTTGGTAATCCGGGCCTCTGATGACTGAATTACGGAATCATACGCCATCACGGCGCAAACTTACCTAAAAATAATGTTAACGATTGATACTAGGAAGAAGAAAATTTTACCTTATTTTTTTTATGGGCCCGAGTCTATGGGTAGAGTCTACAAAATTTGTTTCCCCTCTTGAATAAAAAAGAAAAGAGAAAAGAAAAGAAGGGCCAGCTTGGGGGGTGGGTGTACCACTCTGTTGCATATTTGGCAAACCTCTGGCACTGCAAAGCGCCAACGCCAGCTCAACGGGACTGTGCAAGTGGGCCCCCGCGAAGTAGTTGGTCCGGACTCCTCATAATTTTGGCTAATGTGGGCCCATCCGGATCCTAGCCGGGCCCAAACTCTCATGTTGTCGCCTGTCACATAATCTAAGAGAGCGACAATACGAGGTCGTGTCTCTTTTTTTTTTTTTCTTCTTTTGTTTTTTTTTTCCTTTTCTATTTAAAAAAAAAATTGGTTCTTTTAGGCAGAAGATCCAGGTTGCGACAATGCTTTACTAGCCACCTAGCCCATTTGACGGATGACAACTTGATTGACATTGACTTAGTTGTTTATAAATTGAGAAAACGGCATAAATGGTACATAAACTTTAGTTCAATATGTAATATCATTCATGAACTTTCATTTGTTTAATGTGGTTTGTGAATTTTGATCTAATATATAGTATCGTCTTTAAATTTTTAATTTATTCAATAAAGGTCCTGAATTATAGTCCATTGTTTCTCAAACTTTTAAATATTTTCACATAATCTAGGGACCGCATTAAATAATTTACTAATAGTTCAATGATCACATCGAACAAATTAAAAGTCTAGATTAAGCCAATGTTCGAATACTATATTGGCACAAATTAAAATTTCAGAGATATCATTGCACATAAACCAAAGTTGCAAAAGTCATTTGTTCCAGTATCTCTCTTTTTATTTTTTTGGTGCCACTATCCTTAAAAATATTAGTGGTATACGTCCTTAGGTCGCACGTTTACTTCATCCATTATGATAAAACGTTGATGTAAAATGAAAGTAAAGGCACTCGTGCAAGTCGCAGTAAAACAAACCTCCCAAAGTGTGATTATTCAAAGTAGATGATCAACCGACATATGGAAAATAGTTGAAAGTGTGATCATTCAAAGTAGATGATCAACCGACATAAATCATTCGACGCTAAGAGTCTCGCGAGATGGATAAGATTTCTCAAGCAAGCAGTATCTTTACCACTCATATGGAGAAAAAAAAACAAAATAACAAAATAACCGATTCCATCCTATCTATATCCACGTTATTCTGAGTTTACAATGCCGATCGAGAGGTCAGCAATGGTCGGGATGGCGTAGAATCATTAATGATTAAAGCTTCGGACATGCCGCTTCTTCACGTGCGGCGTCTAAGTTGGCCGAATGTCTATGCCTTTTGCTCAAGTTGAGAGGAATCTGCTCTTTTATTCACTATCCGAAGTATGGCGATCAGGTCCAGATGCAAGAGCATTGTATTTTACTTCTAGCCCATGATTATACAATACTCCCTAATCTGGCCTAACGGAAGATGCGCCAGAGCCGTAGGAAACATATCGACAGTGACTCGTTTTGATCATGAGTGATGCAAGGTGGACGGAATTGATTCTCGTATGAAGTCTTGCTTTTTGGGTACGTGGAACGAATTGACTTCTCGGTATGTAATTGACTATGTCGCCCACCCCCATATCAAAGGAGATAACCCAGTGCACGAAAATGTTTAAATATGAGTTATTGTCGATAATAGAGACATTATTCATCGATGAATTATTATTAATTTGAGAATATTTTTTAAATCATTTATTTTTCACGAAACATACGAATCCTAAGATCAAATAGATTTATGATTCGCTGAAAATATAGATGTCCCAATGCACGTGATTGGCCCCAAACAAAGGAGTTAGAATGGGGCAAGCAAGGGGCTGTTGCAAATTCCCATTATTCGACATACTCCAACCCAAGTTTTAAATTTCATGTAATCATTTTTAGGATGGGCTTTGGATATCCAGTCCGCCGCCTTTTTTGCTTGGACTACTCTTAAAATCTGAAAACAGTCTTATCTGGGCCTAGACTTTCTTGATAAGTAGACTCATCTCCCACAAGGGCTGATCTGTGTTACTTAGATATCTTATTAGATCACATTGAAGAGTAATTTAAAGTAGCTTGTGATCTTGATCGAATGTATTCTATGATCCCCAACAAAGTGAGCACTTTAGTTTGCATAGCAAAGGACGCCTTGACCATGCGTGCAAAACCATCGACAAGAAGATCCGAGCTTTCATGACACGCGCACACTGACACATTTGTTTTTCCCCATCAAGGCAAGAACCGTTATCACGTATCCTCAAAATCCCCAGTTCGGGTTGCATCCCGGTGCTATCTTGTTCGATTGAAGCTCTGGTCTTCCTTTAGGCCTCGTTGCCCCAGTGAGCGACATTTGCATGCATGCCAACTACTGATCCCAACAGGTTTCCAGTGTTTGATCCTCTCTTTCTAGATTTGCCAAAGGACCATCGAGAGGAGCTCGAATGACACCAAGGTAGATAAGGCATTTTGACAAACCCCAGAGAAAATGTTTGATTTTGAGTTAGGGCATATGTCTGCCAATTTTATTTTTACCATAGAGCTCAAGGTATCGAATATGATGAGATCCACACTCTTCTCTTTGTTCTTATTATAAACACCGTGAAGACCATTGTTTTTGGAATTAGTGTAGACAAGTCTATATGCTGTGGTTTGAGATCCCAGCAAGATTAGTAGTATTTTTCTTTGCAAGTCTTGATCAAATCTATCTTTGCTCCTCCTTTACAATTAGATCGGCAACCATGCATGGTTCTCCTTGGCTAGCCAGTCCACATATTGGTTCGCTTTTAAACCATTTGTCTTCTTTGATCTTTTATACACTCCCATTGCCTACAACTATATCCCACATAACTGGGGGTTGTATGGCTTCTCTGTTATGAAATCGTACGCCAATTCCAAAAAAAATACCAAAAGTAAAGTATCCGCCGCGTAGAATACAATAATAAAATAATAGAATCATAAGAACATGCTAGAAAATTTATTATCGAAATTCACTCAAATCTAGGCTATGTCATCATGCAGAGGCACTTTGTGAATTCACTAAACTTCAAAGAAAGTTGGAATATCACAATGATCTTCTCTCAAGATCATAATACAAAAAGAATGAAAACCCTCACAAAGATAAAACTTACTTTTTTCTTCTTTCCTTTTCTTTTCTCTCCATTTTCTTTCTCCGCGTCTTGATGGCTGGCCTTTTTCTATTGCTAATATAAATGTATAGCTTTTAACCTAAAAGCAAATCTAATTGAAAAGACAAAAAAGCCCTTAAAAAAGATTTGGCTTTATCTACAACAATCTCCCATTGGAGACAAATATACCTAGTATACTAAGCAACTTTGCATCCATTTTCTTCAAAAAACTAATAACTGAAAAACTTGTGCCTCTACGATACTCCTCATCAATCAACATGGAGTAATACCAATGGTAGTAGCGCACTTCTCTCTATCTACTACCTTAGTCAACATGTTAGCTAGATTTTTTGTGCCATCAATCTTCTGTAGCATTAACTCATTATCTTTCAATGCTGACTTAATAAAATAATAACGCTTCTTGATATGTCTAGTCCTTAAGTGATAAGCTACATTCTTTGCTAAGTGCAATGCACTTTAAATATTACTCCACAATGTACCGATTGACTGTTTCCGATATAACTCCTCTATGTAATCTTATAATTACATGATTTCCTTGGAGACTTAATTTGCTTCTATTGTTGATAGAGCCACTACTTTTTGTAGTTGAGATACCTAACTTACTATTGTACTTGCAACTGTAAAAATATATCAAGTGGTACTCTTACTATTATCTCGATCACCTGAGTGATCTATATCCACATAACCCTACAATTTTAGAGATGTATTATCATAACAAAGAGAATAATTTGATGTACCTGCTACATATCTCAATACTCATTTCATTGCATTCCAATACTCTCTATTTGGGTTCTACATATATTGACACACAATTCCCATTGCCTGTGCAATATCTAGTCTTATGCTCAACATAGCATATATCCAACTCCTAACTACCGATGCATATGGAACTACTGCTATTTTATTTTTCAAAGCTTGAGTGCTCAGACACATATCCTTGGAAAGTTTAAAATGACTCGCTAGAGGTGTCGCAATCGGTTTTGCCTTATTCATGTTAAATCTTTATAACACCTTGTTCATATAATCTTCCTACAACATGCATTATTTATTATTTTTCCTTTCCCAGATGATTCTCATGCCTAAAATATTTTTGGCCTCTCCCAAGTTTTTCATAACAAACTACGATGATAACATCTTTTTTACTTCTACGATTCTCCTTATATCGAAGCTAACCACCAGCATGCCATCCACATATAAAGAGAGATATACGATATCATCATTGTCATACTTGCAAAAATAAATACAATGATTAGACTTATTGTGTGCAAATTTTTTTCTTCTATGAAACCATCAAACTTTAGGTACCATTATCGCATAGCTTATTTCAAGTCATACAATCTTTTCTTCAAGTGACATATCGTGTGCTCCTTACTTTTGACTTCAAAACTCTTAAGGTGCACCTTGTATAATTCTTCATCTAAGTTACCATGTAAAAACTCTATTTTCACGTCTAATTGCTTAAGATGAAGATCCTCCATTAGAACTATACTCGTATTGTATCTAATACTACCATATGCTTCATTCTTAATCTTATACACCCACTTGTTTAACAAAGCTTTTTTACCTGTGAACAACTACTCCCAAGTTTTGTTCTAAAGTAACGAGCTCATGTCATCTTTCATAGTATGCTTCCACTGCAAGTGAGATATGTCTTTCTTTGCCTCATCATAAGTCTATGGTTTTTCCGCATCTATATATAAGACATGACTTAGAACAATATTAGTTGATGGATCAACGATTACCTTTGAGTTTTTCACACATGTAGACCTCCTTAAAATAGGTACTTTAGGGTTGTTAATTTATCTTGAATCATGGCGTTTCTCTAGAACTGTCGCCTCACTGATAATAGGCTTATCTTGAACCTCTTCTTCAAATGCACTTTGATCTAATGGAACCATCTTCATGAGCATTGCGTCCAACTCAACATATTATGGTTCCACTGGCTTTTCATGCTTTGTTTGACGATCCTTGTACATCTTTTCTTTATGCAATATCACATTTTGATTGTGGATGACTTTGCCATTTGCATAATTCCAAAGTCTATAGCCCTACTTATCACCACCGTATCCAATAAAGATGCACTTCTTGGACTTAGCATCAAGTTTCTTCATATTCTCCTTGTCAATCAAATAATATGTAAAACAACCGAACATTTTCAGATGTGAATAATTAATCCTTTTACTTGGTCACCACTTTTGTGGTATTTCTCCATTTAATGCATTAGATGGACTCATTTGATAAGATAAACACCTGCATTAACTGTGGCAGTACATAAGTGTAGCAAGAGACTCGAGTGTAGCATCATGCATCTTGCACATTCTAGAACAGTCATGTTCATCCTCTTAGCTATATTGTACTCTTAAGTAGTTCTACAAATAGTTTTCAACCCATATATGTCTTCTCGACTTAAATATTTTGCAAATTCCTTATTCGTATATTCACAACCATTATTAGACTTCAAAACTTTAATTTGATAACCCATCTCCTTTTCTACTATGGTCATCCACATTTTGAACATCCCAAATACTTTTAATTTTTCTCCAAGAGCATAAATCAAAACCTTCCTTATTGCATCATCCATGAATGTGACAAAATATCTCTTATCATCATAAAAGAGTTCCTGAGCCGATCCCCACATATTATTATGAACTAATTTTAACTTTCGTTCTTTATTTTGTCACCCATTTAGTTAAAAAATAACCACCTTTTGTTTTTCATAAATGTAACTTTCCCACAAATCTAACTCAACTTTTTGCAAACCCCAAAATAATTTCTTCGAATGTAACTGCTTTACACATTTTCACCAAGATGTTTCAAACGATAATGCCAAAAAGTAAACAAATTACCTATAGCCATTGTAGTTACAATCATATCATTGATATTGTTTCCTTGGAGTATACTCGTACGCTTTCCTTTTGCTACTACTCTTGCCCTTGAGATTACTTCTATTCTCCACATCCAAAGGTTGTCATCAAATCTTCTTGGTCAAGTTTATTGGTTTAGATCAAATTTTTCTTTAATTCTAGAATATGCCTAGTTTCACACAAAACTAAATGTCCTCCACCTGAAATGTTCATAGTCACAGTTCCTTTTTTTAACAATTGGACACATGTGGCCATTTCCCATAACTATTTGCCCAAAATCTCTATTGGCATAATTATCATATATGTCTCTTTACAAGGTACGACGGAAAGAAGCACATGAATCAATAAACCGCTTGTTTGTCATCAATTCAAACCTTGAAAATAAACACAAGTTCTTTAGTAAAGGGTCATTGCTAATCACATTAGCTTATTGATTCTCATCTTGTTGCTTCTTTTTGTAGGCTTTACACTAAAACCTCCGGTGTCCAGTTTGGTGACAAAACCAACACTCATCTTTTGCAACCTGTCTCTTATCCCTTGATCGTGACCTACTGTGTCTACTGAATTTCCTTTGCTTTTACTTCTTTCACGATTCTTTACTACTACTGAAAAATTATCTCCACTTGAGACTTTCCTTCATATCTCTTCATCCATGATGCTGCTCATAGCCTCATCCAGAGTCAAATCATCCTTCATAGTGCTCGAAATTCCTTGCATTGCGGCATTATAGTTTTTTGGAAAAGAACATAAAAATTATAAAGCTTGGAACTTTATATCTAGATTTATGCTTGCGAATTCCAACTGACCCGTGACCTATGTGAAACTATTAATATGCTCTACTATAAAATCTCTATCAGATAACTTCGTAT
Source organism: Eucalyptus grandis x Eucalyptus urophylla (assembly GCA_028830015.1). NCBI lineage: Eukaryota > Viridiplantae > Streptophyta > Magnoliopsida > Myrtales > Myrtaceae > Eucalyptus > Eucalyptus grandis x Eucalyptus urophylla. The sequence goes on along the minus strand of CM054200.1, from coordinate 57,558,764 downwards.
TAACTAGTTTCTTTAGCAAAAATACATGATTTGATGTGGACGGCTTCTCATACATATTTGTTAGAAAATTCATGACTTCTTTTGCAGTGTTTGCTTTCGTGATGTGGTATCCTGTCTTTTTCGTCAACCTAGACAAATTGCACTTAATGCCTTTTGATCAAAAGTTTTCCATCCGACTTCTGCTATCGGATTTACTTCCACCATCTCGGGTTTTCGACTCTCAAGTGGTGCATAGAGATCTTTTTGATAAAGATAATACTCGATTTGAACTTGCCCATCGAACTTATCGATTTTGCTTTTATCTTCTACCATATTATTTGCTTTTAATCGAACGCCACCAAAAATCCCTTGATGTTCTCGATTAGCCAACCTAGGCTCTGATATCAGTTGTTACGAAATCGCATGTTGATTCCAAAAAAATGCCAAAAGCAAACAATCCACTAGACAATATAATAATAAAATAACATAATCGGTAGATCACGCTAGAAAATTTGTCATCAAAGTTCACCCAAACTTGGGCTACGTCTCCGCGCAAAGGTACTTTGCAAATCTACTAAACTTTGAAGAAAGTTGGAATACAACGATGATATTTTCTTAAGATCATGGAATAAAGAGATTGAGAACCCTCATAAGGAAAAAAAAACACTTTTTTCTTCTCTCTTTTTCTTTTCTCTCTATTTTCTTTTAGAGCCTTGATGGCTAGTGTCTTTTTATCACTAATATAAATATGTAGCTTTTAACCTAAAAGCAAATTTAATGGAAAAGAAAAAATAGCCCCTAAAAAAGATTTGACTTCATCTATAGCATTCTCTACCCATGATAATATTTCGCCATCCCCAAGAGGGTCTAGCAATTTTCCCTATATATATGCTGCAAATCACAATGGGGAAAATTATAAGCCCTTCAGTAATCATTTTCAAAGAGCTAAGGGTTGTTGAGCTATCCTCCAAGTTTGATTTCCCAACATGGCTTTATCAAACACTAACAAGTTCCTAAATCCTAAACCACCACTGCCTTTCCTGCCTTTCAAAATATCCCAACGATTTTACTGGTTCAAACATGATAAGTTTAGGCAACGTTTTTCACTGTAACATATACATTTCAAGCCCTTCCATGTGTGGGCCTTAAGTGAGACCCACTCAATCCTATATCTAATACCATCTTTGGCTGCAACTCTTTTACTGGTCCATTGCATACTACCATGTTTGCTCACTGTAATACTACAACCCTATTGTAGCCAATCTGCAAAAGCTATTTACATTGCCATATAATTGCTCCAACACCACATAACTAAAGGTGCAACAGGTGTAACAACTATTCTCAAAGTGTTCATTCCCTCTTCTCTCTTACTTTACCGATATCTGGACAGTGCAATGCTATCAATATCCAGTGCTATTAAGGGCCAAAGAAGCATATGGGTGGGCTGCCTACTAGGGGTTCGCCGTTTGCTTCGTGTCTTACTTTACGGATTAATGCGGTAATTCATGAGTTTGATGAGCGCATAACGTAAATCCTCGTAATTTTGCATACGCTCGACCTTATCCGACCAATAGTGAACATTAATGGGGCCGTTTTACATAAATCACAACGCACGTGAAACTAAAATTGAAATTCAGTTAGGCCAATGTTAGCAATTTTCTTTGATCGACACTGAATGAACGAGACATACACACAGCCTAGTTGCAAAAATCGAAATCTTCACGCGAGTGATTCAATTACCAGCCTTTTTTTTTAAACATAATATATATAACAATTAGTACGAATGTCGTGTCCTTCTTTGTGGATACCATCCTACTTTTTTATTCTACTTCTCGTCTTGGTTTTTCAGGTGGCAAATCTCGACTTTTTCCTTATCCTATTTAACCTAAATTCAGAGGCCTAAAATCCAACACTCACGACATAAAATGGTCGGAAAAATCAACGGTAATAATACTTTATTGAACTCCCTCCTACATTATTCGCCAAGAAACACAACAAATTTGGTTAGCAATCGCACATATGCTAAGCCCATTTTTTTTTCTCTAGAAAATATATACAATTAATCCCCCGCACCCCCCCTCTCCCGGGCAAAAAAAAAAAAAAAATTCTTTCTCTCTGCTCCATCTTCTTTTCTGTGTAATCTCTTTCCAACTCTTTCCATTAATTTTAACTTCCACGAAAACGGACCATTGCGTAAAAAGCAGAAATCAACAAGGGCAAAAGAGACAAACTGCACGTAGAGAGAGGGAAAGAAGAAGGAAAAGCTTAAATTTTTAACACCGCCATGCAGACGCGGCCATGATGGCCCTATCTTGCCAACCCAAGAGCAAGCAGCCCTTATCCTCCGTCAACCGGTACCCGTCGCTCGAGTACAGGTCCAGCAAGATCTTCGACTGGGTCACCGCGTTCCCGCTCAGCGGCACCCCCTTGAACCCCTTCCCCTCCATCGCCTTCCTCCACTTCTCGAGCCGCTCATGCCGCACCGTCCGCTCCGCCCCCTCGCATGCCACCACGTTCCGTATCTCCGGTGCGAAGATGTACTGCTCCACTTGCGCCCTCTGCGCCGAATCCGGCGGGAACGTGGCGTCCAGTGAGTCGAAGATGGCCGAGTAGTAGTGCAGCGCCTCGAGGAACCGGCCCAGGAAGTAGGGCCCGTTGTGGCTCGCCTCCTGCTCGACGAGGGTCACGATGTTCGGGGCCTGGTCGCGGATCATGGAGAGCAGGCTCCCGAGGCAATGTGCGGGGACACGGTGGAGGCGGTTCACGGAGCTAACTGCCAGTGCCTCCCCGACCCGTCGGTTCAGCATGTGGGGCTTGAGGTCCTCAAGCTGCTCGCCCACCGGGTGGAACTCAAAGGGGATATGGAGGGAGTGGGCGAGCTCCGTGAGGCACCGGCCAGTCTCGCACACGGCCTCGATCTCAGGGCCGACTCCGGTTATTCGGAGGAAGGGGGCCCCTGCGGGCCGGGCAGCGAGGGCCTGCATGAAGGCTGGCCACTGGTAGCCCTGGTGGATGTCCAGGTCAATCACGTGGACGCGCTCCTCAAACTCGATCGCCTCAAAGATGGCTTGGTTCGCGGTGAAGTGCGCAAATTTTATGTAGGGGCAGGCCTGGTAGAGGATTTGGTAGTACTTGAGGATTTCAGGGGAGTTTGGGGGGAAGGGTGTGAAGGGCTTGGCTGAGGACGAGGTGGGGCGAGTGTTGAGGGTGGCGGTGAGGCGGGCACTCAGGGCTTCGGTGAAGCAGGAGGCGACACGTTGCATGGAATCGCCGAAGGGCGAGACGATGCGGTTGAGGTGGTGGAGGTACTTCTGGGCCAGCATGTAGTCATCTTTGGCCACTGCTTCAGCACACGCGAGGAGGAGGTGCACTAGTTGAAGCCCACTGTCCTGTTCCTGAGATAGAAAGAAAATTATATGCAGATATACGATCAGATTTCTTCTCTTTTGGATGATTATTCAGTGATATTAAAAAAAAATAATACCAATTAGAAAAAAAAATGGAAAAGGTGCTGATGATATGACACAAAGACTGAAATGGTAAAAGATTTTCCATAGAAAATTAGGTAATTAGTATGTATTTCCCGAGATAAGTACGATAAAATATGATATTCCGTTTATTTTGTAGCAAATGAATTATTTGAAATTATCTTTCTGAAAATGATGGCTTGTACCAACATGAAATTATCTTTGCACTCAGTCCCCACACGGATGCACCGGGCCTTACGAGATCTAGCCTAAGAAGGTCGGATTATGAGGATGAATCAAATGATCTTGTAATCAGATGAACGATGGAGAGAGATACCTGTTCGGAGCCAATAGCTATGGGCATCATTAAAGTGTCAGCCATGTTTTGCTGATGCTGATGGGTCAACTGATCATGTTGCTGTTGCCACTTCTCGTGGAGGTGCTCTTGTTGCAGCTGCTGAGACAGAGGCATCTGCGAACTCGACACACAGCTCATCTGATGGTACACGTCGCCCTCCTGAGTGAGCTGAGACGCGCTGCCCACTGTCTCGCTCATCGGCCCGCCATACCTCGGTCCTACAGACACGCACTCCAGCATTGGGCTGGCGTCGAACTGCGAAGGGTACACCCCGAACTCATCCTTCTGGTAGTCCTCCAAGTAGTCCTCGATAGCAGGCAGAGCAAGATTACTACCAACTTGCATATACTGATTATGATTGTTATTACTATTGCTGCTGCGGTTGTCGTTGTTATTAATATTGCTATTGCTGCTGCTATTGTTGTTGTTGTTGTTGGTGGTGGTGGACGAATTGTTGACCTTGTGGAGAGGGCTCATGCCCTTCCCTCGGAGCGGGCCGAGCGGCGACGAGAAGAGCCGTGGCGGAGAGTACCACGAGAGTGACTGCCCTTGGATGTTGTTGGCATAGGTCAAGCTGTTGATGTAGCTGAAGTTCGGACTGTGAGGTAACGATGAGAGATTGCCGTCGGTACCACTGGGGGCCCTCACTGGGGAAGAGATCATGAAGTCACCATCGAGCTGGTCGGAGAAGAAGGACTCGAGGAGGGCGGTCGTGGGGGACTGGACCTCGGCTTCTTCCTCCATCTGGGCCTTGAGCGACGGGAAGCTGAGGCTCGGCGGGGTCAAGCTGCCGCTACGATCCATCTCAGTCGGAGGAGGCGTCTTCTTGGAATCTGCGAGGGAGAGGGACGACGAGCCAGTCGGCGACGTCGACCGGTGGTTCTTGCTGGCGCATGAGCTCTCGCTCTTGAGCGACCCCATGCTGCCGCACAGAGAATTGATCATGTCCTCTCTCTCTCTCTCTCTCTCTCTCTCTCTCTCTCTCTCTCTCTCAAGGTCTCATTCACCGAAACTTTGGAGAAGTAAAAGAAGGAGGAGCTTTAATGGGGACGGCGGCGGTTCGGGGAGTGATGGGCCATTGGTGTTTTCTAGAGTTTCTCGAGTTCTAGAGCTTTTTCTGCAAGAAAAAAGACTCTCGTTTGGAGGCATTCTCTCTCTACCCTTTTGTCCGCATGTAAAGACGACGGCGAGAGAGAAAGGATGAGCGAGAGAAGAGGAGACGAACTGCAGACGTAGTTCCATGCGATCGGAGGGGATGCGCCAAATCCCGCCTACGTTTTCAACATCGCCTCGTGCCCGAGGCGAAGCTATCTAGGGCTCGTTCCTTGTCGTTTCTGGCGCGCTTTAAATTATGCTTCCAAAGTAAGGGACAAAAGGAATAGAGAAAATTATCTCCATTTTGATTGGTGGGGCCCGTGAATTTTCCTTGGGCCGGCCCCAATCTCGAGCACAAGGCGAAGGATAATATTAGTTTAATGGACCTTTTTCTTATTGCCACAACTAATAAATGAAATAACAATGAAAAAAGAGAGGAGGGGAAATAGAAATAGAAATAGGAATAGAAGTAGTACTATTGGCTTAGTTGGGAGCGGTTTATTGGTGGTTTAGAAGAGTTAAGAGGAGTAAATATGCCACGGGAGATTCAAAGATGAGAAGGGACGAAACGTTTCGATCGGGAAAGAGACGGGATGTCGCCATTCATGATGGTCCGGGAAGATAGAAATACCCCTCCTCCCCAAAGAAGGAAAACCCTAGAATTAATAATAAAAATAGAGACTAAAATCACAAAAAAAAAAATCTAAATTATACCCGCTATGAAAAAAATATTTCGAAATTTCTTTATGTCACCAAAGACCCTAAACTTATGACATAAATACCCTAAACTTTTTGTGTCATAAAAAATTTTAAACTTATACTAACTTGACATATATATTCAGTATGGAACTGAAATATATTGTATATATGTCATGCATATATAACTTTGGGATTTTTTATGACAAAAAAAAATGAGGATATCCATGTTATAGGGGCGAGTTTATTATTTTTGGTAATGCAAGACAAAAGTTTGAAATATTTGTGTTATGGGCGGCATAGTTTGAAATTTTTTTTATAGTATATGCTTTAATAATGATAAAAGAACTAAAAGAAATCACGCAAGGGATCACGAGGGCCTCTCACATTTAACTCGATAAAGAGAAAAAGGAGTGGGAGAAATAGAATAGGATTATCCGGAAGCGGGGAGAGCGAGGGGAGAGGACAAGAGAAGGGAATGAAGGACATGGGCAACATCGTCGGATGTGGCGTCGGTGTCGCCGCCCCTCCCCGCCCTTGTATTTGCCCGCGGTCGTCGTGCGTTTGTCCTGCTCGCCTCTCTTGTCGTCCCCCCTCTCCTTACTACACGTATCATCATCTCCTCCTTTTCTTCACTTTCCAATCTTTCCCTTAGTTGATAACTTTAGAAATGAAGTTTCGGGAAGATGCGTTACCGCCCATTAACTGAGGGGAAAACGTCTCTTTCGGTTGTCTTTTCACCACCTAATGCGAAATACATTCGTGCCTGATCGATCCTCGATCTGATCCGCATTATTGAGGCGAATGTATAGTCCTATCCGTTAATAACCCTTCTTAGCGGGGGAATAGTTTCTTTTCAAAAATAGTTCTTTTCTATTTTTACTCAGAAGAATAATTTCTGATTAAATAAGGTGTTTGGTAACTATGTAAAATTTATATTGTTAAAATAAAAAAAGAATAGCGTTTGATATAATTTTTTATTTTTTGTATTTACTTATTTTTTATTTTTACTCACGGACTATCGACTGCTGCTCGCCGCCGCTCGTTGCCGTTGCTCGCGACAACGATCGGGGGTAGCGACGATGAGTAGCTGGTGGTTGGTGGCGGCAATGGCAGTTGGTGGCGATCATCAGAGGTTGGGGTTGGCCGATGGGCTGTGGGTGGTAGAGACAACGGCGACGACAATGGTCGCTGTAGATGGGGCGGCGATCGGCAACGGCTGACGGTGGCTGCAGTTGGCCGGAGGTGGCCGGCGGTTGGCAAGCGGCCACCCAAGGCCGCATCAAGCAAGCAAAATAAAAGAGAAGAAAAAATTGACTTATTTCTAAAAATTATTCTCAGGAACAAGAAATTACTTTTTTTTTTTTCTTGTTTTTGTTCTAAATCATTTCCGGGAACAAAAGTTTTACCAAATGAATTTCTATTTTTTTTTGTTCCGAGGAACAAAAGAACAGAAATGAAAAGAAACATAAACGTTATCATGCTGGCCCTAAGTGTTTTTGAAAATCTTATGCACATCATGACCTGCGTAATATATGAGCCGTAAATTTAGTACAATATATTATTAGTTAAACCCAAAGCCAGCCCATGTCTCTTATAAAAGCCCAAGCCCAAGCCATCTTATATCTTCTTCAACAGATGAAGATGATGCAGCCAACGCGAAAAGAACGTGAAGAAAATGGGGAAAAGATTTCAAATAATACCGTGCCGTCCGAAAACTCTCCAATCAAATGCGGCGAGCCTTAATTTCAAACAATTCCTTTAAATAGATGATTAGAGGTTTTGATCATTTACTGGCGTTGCAAAACGATGTTAATTTGGCTTGATGAGTCGTTTGGACCGTGCGCCAAAATTTTCCCGTTTCCCCCTTTTTCTCTCTCCTCCTCTCTTTTTTTCCCTTATCCTTATCGTGAATGACCTGGCTGCCCTTTCTTTTCTCGTTGGCAGCATCATCTTCATCAGTTAAAGAAGATATAAAATGGCTTGGGCTTGGGCTTGGACAAGAGACATGGGCTGGCTTTGGATTTAACTAGTAATATATTGGGCTGGATTTATGGCCCATATATTACACCTCATGACTTGGATCCATTGCATTATTTATATTGAATCCCCGTTAACATGTTCGTTCCGAGTCTATGCATCATGCTATTCTATCCTATATGTAGGCATTTATTACACCATTTTCAATTTTGAACTATTCAAACTGCCATAGTTAATTTTTATTCTTGTAGTTGTGCACCTACAAAAGTCGCTTCTTCCCTCTATACTTCAGACCGTTCTTGAATTGAGAGAAAGATATAAAATTCGATTGCAAGATTCATAATTTTAAATTTCACTCAAGTCTATTTGTTGATACATAGAACTTCCGGGAGAATATGAGTTGGTCTCCTGAGTGACCCAATACCAGAAGATAAGTCATAAGATTAAGTCGCGAGTTCACAATAGCCGCACTTATTCACATTCATAGTGCATGAGGCTTACCCCCAAACACACTTGGTCTATATAGTGCTTGAGTTATCAATGATTGAACGTTAAGTTTACTCAATTTCAAGATTAAAATGGATAACTTAATCAGCAACCAATAGCCATTATCCAAACTATAATTGGTGCATTTTAAGAACAAATCTGCACCAACACTACACTTCTTCGGTTCTCTCTCGATGACATGCTCGGCACCATGCTAGTAATGGCTCCGATATAGCCAAGGGTGGGCACGAGGGAAGCGAGCTTGAGGGGGAGAGTAGCACAAGGAGCCTAGATTGGTGAGTAGAGGTGAGTGGATAAGAGAAGAGGTGCTCTCTTAGAGGTTTTTTTTTTTTTTTTTAATATATATATAAATAAATAAATATAGGGACAAAAATGGAATTACATTAAATAAATGAGGGCGAGATGGAAAACTGACATATTTTCATTAAACCAAGCCAGCAACATTCCGAAAATGTTACTTCTCAAGGTACCTCTAACCTTTCATTCTTCTAAAGGCCTTCGGAGAGCTTTTTGTAGATGTAATTACATCTTTCCAAAGCCCTCCAAAAAATAAACCAAACACTATTTGCATTTAGCTAAACCCTTTTAGAGCCCCAAAATCCATTCTAAATGCTGAACTAAACGAGGCCTTAATCTACTCAATTTCATTAGCCTCCATGCCTCCTCAAAAATGTCTATTCACTATCTATCCGCACATCCAATTCGCACCGAAAGAATTCTAAATCCAACCCAAATACTCATTTTACAAAAAACAAAGTATAAAAAAGCCCAATTGCAGAAGTAGGCCCAACCACTGTTATCACTCTTCCCAAATGAAATGAATTCCACCATTCCACGCCAACTTCTGTTCCCCAAAAAACCATTTCTTTTTCCGTGCGGGTAAATTTCGATAGGCACTGGTCAGTGAAAAAACTGACGGTAAAAAAAATAAAATGACCTTGTTACTTTTATCACGTAAAACAAACAAATAACAAGAACAATTCTGAAAACTAACACATTTATAGCTTCAATGCAAGAGCCCAAAATGTAATGTAAGTCTTTGCACAAAGGCCTCCATTGCAACGCTTGTGTAGGGAAATTTTTTTTTTTTTTGGTAAAAGTACTAAATTGTTTAGGGAAGTTTGTCGTTAACATCTCCCAGAAAAGACACGAAGAGCAAGTCAAGATGGACAAAGCAAAGGGCCAACCCTTCCAATCTTCAAAGCAGAGTCAGAAATCCCCCCAAATTAAGGAGCCAAGGCTCAAATTAGGGCCCATGAGGAAAATCCCTTTCTAGGCCATCACAAGAAGACCCGCATAAATTAATTCTTTTCTTTAGCCAATCATCCATATAATTGAAATGCAAATTTTCAATCAAAGTCTTTCAACTTTTTTATTTATCTAATCAGATTCTTCAACTTTCATATAAAGAATTCAAATTAGCTTGATCAGCAACCAATGGCCATTATCCATACTTTAATTGTTGCATTTTAAGAGCAAATCTGCACCAACACTTTACTTTTTCAGTTCTCTCTTGGCGATATGGTCGACAGCATGCTAGTATCGGCCTAGTATAGCCACCATCTCCATCACGACCATTTCAAGATTCATCTTCTCTCCATCTTTGGCAATGATGCCGATGCTACTATCACCATATGCCATCATGATAGGCATCGTCTATCATCGGATTCTATCCCTTGAGGAACTTGATAACACTTTATGTGAATTGGGGAAATTGGTTATTTCTAATGCACTATTTTTATCATGTTATCTTTAATCAATATAATAGAAATTAAAATATGTAACAGAACTCTTTTTATAATAGACATAACTTAAATTACCAAATGCAGTATTTCTGACAACCATCACCGAATTATTGGCGAATTTACTTTGTCTGAACTATATATTATATGATGCCTATTTTATGACAATGTATTTTCTTTTGCAAGGAGTGGACCCATCAAATGTGTGAGTTACTACACCATACCACCATAAAGAGAAATGAAGAAAGAGAAATCACGAGAAAGTGGTAGACAAGATTGAAAGCTTCAGCAGATGATATAGTAATTGCATTCCCTTATCTCTTCACCGGTCCAACATAGATGTTCACATGAACAGCATAAATGCCCTTTTTATCTATCCAATTCCACAGTGTGTTCTTTTCATTCCTCATTTTAAAAACTGAATCAGCTTAAACTTTTTGAACAAATGATTCCACAAAATTTAAACATAATAAGATTCTATAGGAGAATGTTAACAGTCATAGTTTTACTTAATATCTCAATTTTCTGATTCAAAATGTAGCGTGAGTACTCCTATGATGGAAATTATTGCGTGGTCGTTCTTTATGGATGACTTGGTGGAAAAACCAATAAGTAATTTGTCAACACATAAATGTTTTGGAGCTTTTTTCTCTTTTGCTGCTCAGCATGAGTCTAACGTGAAACAGTTTGCAATGTGGTTTTAGGTCGTTTGATATAGTAAACTTAAGTATTGTGTAGACTTGTTATACGTTATCAAAGCTATCACGTATAAGAAGAAAATCAAGAGGACCCACAATGTGTTCTACTAATTTTCATATTTTTGCCTCTTGGTACAATGTAGTATATGAAACAGTTTGCAATACGGTTGGCCTAATGGCAGGAGCAACATCAGTGAGAAAATTCACCAAAATCCATTAATAATTCAGTTTACTGATAAGCCATAAGTTTAACTGAAGTCAGTTCTCCAGTATATATATATAGATCTTGAGCTTCAAGTCTTTTGTAACTTGAAGGCTTAGAAGACCTCCAAGAACAACCACCACTCATGAGTCTCTGAAAAACTAGCCCCTCTCTCTCTCTCTCTCTCTCTCTCTCTGACACACACACACACAGACACCCACCACACGCACGCACGCACGCACGCACACGCACACAGAGTCCTCACATCAGCCAAAGGACATTCACGTGTCTGTGCAACTCTCTGATTGCAAGAAAAGATAAAGAAAAGCCTCTTTAACTTCTTTTGCATCAGATCAGCAGACCCAGTAGAGTCTCTTCAGTCTCCATTTATCCACACAACATTTGCCTGCAAACTATCATTCTTTAATCCTCTCTCTCTCTCTCTCTCTCTCTCTCTCTCTCTCTTCCTCTGAACACCCATCCACCAAGAAAAGCAAGAACCGACCATGAGTTTGAACGCACCCATTTTCTTCATCGTGTCTCTCTTCTTCATCCACTCCCTTCCTTCGCGAGTTGAACCAGCCAGGCCCAACTCCCACATCACCGTTATGGGCATGGTCTACTGTGACATCTGCTTCAACAACACCTTCTCTAGGCACAGCTACTTTCTACCAGGTGCAAAACAAGCTTCAGTTCATTCAAATGCTGTTCTTTCTTGCTTTTGCGTCTTTGTTTCTGGCAGTCCAATAAGAGGCAAATTCACAGATTATATTGCATTCTAGTGTTCAAGTCACGTACATCATAATGTCTTCGCCGGCTTCTGTTTGTTAATGCAGATTCAATTTATCAGCCAGTCTGATCCAAAGTCATTCTATTAAATATCACAAGCGAATACCGAATTGAAAGCACCATAACAAATGCAGTGACAAGCACCTTTAAATGGTCACTGCAAAAAGTTCAATTAAAATTGCAGGTTCTTGACACAACACCCTTTTTTTTGGTTGATCTAAAACAGGTGCAGAAGTGAAGATAGACTGCAAATTTGAGGCCGTGTCGCCAAAAACGACGGAGAAGATATCGTTCTCAGTCAAGAGAACCACAAATAGGTATGGTGTGTACAAGCTGGAGATACCGGCAGTGGATGGGATCGACTGCGCCAGAGATTCAGCCATCGTGTCTTTCTGTGAGGCAAGCTTGATGGGGAGCTCATCCGATTCATGCAATGTGCCTGGCTACAGGACCACCACTGACCAAATTGCCTTCAAGTCCAAGCAAGCTAATCTCTGCATCTACAGTCTAAATGCACTCAATTATAGGCCATCCAAAAAAGATAAAAGCCTGTGTGGTGGGCGTTAAGTATACTCTGGTGCCTCGTTATATGGCCTTTTCTTGCATCCTTACCACCCACTTGCCGCTTTCCCACATATACTTTTCCTTGGTATTATTGCAAGGCAAATCTTTAAGAAAGAAATCCCACTTACCTGAGGGACTTGTTTGCGTGCTAAATGCGGGGACCCATATAATCAGCAGGTTTTCAGAGAACATGTTGTGAGAGTGAAGTGAAAATGCACACTCCCAACTGTACGTGGTGATTGATTCACCAGTCACTCAATGTCTCTCGATATGGTGTCTATTCAAGCTACATCGAGGTTTCTGTCTGTTCATATTAGGGAAAGAGAATCCACTGGAAATCTCAGGATAGGCATTACAGCAACGCAAGTTTTATTCTGTTGTCCGCAATATGTGTAATGGTGGTCCATGACACACTAAAAGATAAATTCATGCTCTGACTTGCATATGCAAACATGCTGCAAAATCGTGTATCTTCTCTCTTTGTTTCTTTCTTGACAATGCATAATGCCACATTTTTCAGTTCCAAACAAAGGTCGAACAACAGAAGCAAGAAAAAGATTGCCAAAAAAACAACGACCAAAATGAAGCATGCTAATTACAAACAAGCAATGAACTCGGGAAGCTCAGCAGGGGAAAAACACAGTAATTTCCTCGAAGTTTGCATATAAACCTTCACATGGAAACTCTGAACCAAGCTCTTTGAAAGATGGTAGTTTTTCGTCCTTTTCTTTCCTCAAAGTTAACACAAACTTAAGAGTCTAGACGAGGAAAGTAAAAGATTCAGTGGAAACCAGTGAAGATTGCGAAATTCACTATAACCATCAGTGAGGTTAACTAACTTTCGCCTGCGAGTAGTAAGGAAGCTGAGGCTCCTCGTGATTTAATGAAGCATGGGCTTGGGTCAAAATAAAGGCTATCGGATATATCAACTGACAATTGAATAAGATAAGAAACATAAAAGAAACATATAAATGCAATTCTCTCTCTTGCACATGTCTTGCTGGAAGGAACAATGAACAGCCTGGTATCAAACGCTGATGCGAGCACTTTGTGTCCTATCCTTTCTTTCCTTTCATTTTTGAAGGTTAAGGCCTGGTGTCTTAGATGATAGATTGTTCCTCTTGCCAAAGAAAGTCAAGATCAGTTTTATGTTCTTTTATGTGGTGTTATGATGAAAGTTCAGTTCTATAAAGATGGACGCCAGAAAATTTGAGTTTTGGCATTTACTCATGGTGGAAGGTTATTGTTGATCGTTATAAGAAATTTTCATTTTTTGGCCACATAAATTTCTTGACCAGGGTGTTCATCATATGGAATGATCAATTTTGACAATATTTCTATAACATGAAGCACAGTTGATAAACCACAGAACAGTGACTTTGTGCCCAGTCCTCACAGCCATAAACCATCTCTAATCTAATTTATTTGGATTCCACACTATCCAATGCCAACAGCCAACACAATATTTTCTTAGAGATAATCGAACAACATAAGTAAGATCATACATCGAAATGAATTTTGAGAATATGGGATCCTGCACATAAATAAATCACCAAGCAAGAGAGGTCTTCTCTATCTAGAACTGATGTCTAGAACTGCATCAGTTCTTCGAAGATCTTCATAGCAGGAGCAGGCATACCAAGAAGCACATTGATGCTTTTCCTCCCAGTCCCATGAGAAAGGAACAGAATCACTTCCTTCTCGGGCAATGCCACAGGCCCCGACAAGATGGGCTCGCCCCATCCAAAATCCGTGGTGTAAAAGGACAACCTTGACCAAGTTGTGATCAAGAGGGTGCAAGCCAAAGATGGCCTTGCTCTTGTTATTTCAAAGTAATCTATGGCCGATCTCATGTAACCATCCGAGACCATCTTGATTGCATCCTGAACTAGCCCAACTGCATAAGAAAGTGGTTTCTCCAGAATTTCACCAGCTTCGCATATGGAATTGGTGAGCACGATTCCATTTCCAAAGTACCCTTTTGGAAGAGGAGGTTCAAACTTAGGGCGCCCGTCCACTGCAAAGAGAAGTTTTGTCTGCTGATCAGGCACCATGTTGAGTGCCTTAGTTCGAGCTCTCCATACAAATGCCGAGAGAGCTTCAAAAGTGGTGCACTTCTCAAGAACCCCATCTTTCATTGCTTTAGCCTTTAGCTTCTCAAGCTTCTCGGGATCAAAACAGAAAGAACTGTATCGCATTTCGTCCTTGTAGAGATCAGCCGTGTTAGACTTGTCTTCTATCTCAGCGAATTCCTGATGAAGGTTTTCCACCTTAGGCGGGTTCCTGGATTTCAGAATAGTTCGGTCAAGGAAAGGTGGGGTTGTGAGAGGCAACCCTCTGGCTGTTTCACCCCACGAATTAACAAATTCCATAGCTCCAATCCCATCAAACATGCAATGATTCATGCACAGCCCTAGAACAAACCCTCCGCATTTGAATTTAGTCACCTGGCAAACACCAAAAAGGGCAGCTTCAAGTTCTTAATCATGCAATAAATCTATTCACTGATACAGGAAAATGTGAACATATCTATAATATGAGCTTCTCATTTAGTGATTTTGAAGGATGGGTTGGTAACAAGTGAGGTCGTAGCAGAATAAACATGCTGGCATTTTGTTTCTGCCAATATTTCTTCCTCTGTGGGGAGATAGCCAAATCTTGAGAGCTTTCAGGCATAGATAGGTAGAATAGATTGCTAGAAGCCTAGGACTGTATTGGCAGTTCCAACTTTTATCAAGTCTGAAATTCTTGAAGTGTTTCATATGATTCAAAGATCCGCAAATATGTTAGCAGGCGGTGTAATTTGTTTGCAGGAGATACCAAAGCAGAAGACGCAAAAGAAAAAATTTACGAACCTGAGCCACCAGGGGTGGCATCTCTAGTATGTTCCTAGCACCTGGAACATCATAAACCAATTTCCCAAGCGTCTCAGGATGAGGCTTAGTTATGTCTCCAATCTCTTCGAGAGTACAATTTGCTTCAGCCTCGACAAAAATTGCTCCCTCTCCGGTGCAATCCACGATGAGCTTTCCCTCGGGGCTAATGGTCAAGCGCCCAGCAAGAGGGTAGTAATGCACAAGAACCTTTTTCAAGGCACCCTTGATCACTTCTCCAACATGTTCATTGCCTTTCTCGATCGACTTGAAGCAATAAATCGTGCGGATTATCACCGCAATGTTCTGGTCAAGGTTCGAGAGGAAGTACAGCCCGTTCTCTGTCTCCTCAGCAGGAGTCACTAGCGTCGGTTCGCCTTGAGTCACACAAAGTTGGAATACGCTAGTACCATTAGAGTTCTCCATCAAGGTGGACGCTTCGGGCTTCGGGACCTATAAGCACAATGCGCGATTTACGTATAAATATGGAGTGTGTATATGAAACCAAGCAGCATTAATTGAGTTGATGAAGAACATTATACATATTTCTCGAGTAACTGAAACAGAAATCATTATCGATATGTGACAAACCATTACGACAGGCTGAGTGAGCTTGGACTAGCTTTCCAAGTTCTTCAGGAAGAATCCGTGATCTTCGCCTCGGAGCTTCTAATAAAACAAATGTGATGATTAAGAACAAATAAATTGCATCAACTCCAGATGTCTGCCAGAATATGTGAGTTGTTCTCTGCTCATTGTATTCCCTCTGTAGTGGGAAATATATAGGGAAAATAGTTGGTCTGACTGAGAACACATTCTGCCTCTTCAAGAATATGAAATTCAATGGAAAGGGACAACTGTCCCTGTGTGATTGCAGCCTGAGAAGATCAGTTGTGGTTAGGTGGATGACCCATGATAATTAAATCGAGGATGACCCAAGATCTGAGGTCTGAAACAAAATTTTCCTTTTCCAAAAAATCAAAGTTTTATCATTTGGTTAGAGTTGGCCACTGATCCTGGCACCAAATAAAACCCACTCATTTGGAGTCTGAGGGCTGGTTTGGTGGGGTTGGCATCCTGAATTTGCTTACCAAGGCCTGGTCATAATTTCACTACGATTGATTCATCGTGGAAGATTGAATATTTCTTGCTGATTTCAGTTATCATTGTCCTATAGCATCTTTAGGTGGTTGGCTTCCTAGCAGAGAATCACGTAGAGAAAATTAAAGAGCAGGTCTTATCTTACTGAAGAAAACTTCCAAGAGGTAGGCCATAGAGACGTAGGTATAACAGAAATCTACCGATCTTGCCAAAGATGCCAGCAATTTCCCCTCGGTCAACCGGGTTTAGGAAAGAACTTCAATTTGACCTGCTGTTATTCTATCCTGAATCAGGTCAACTTGGGACGGGTGGTGACAGATGGCAAAATTTAGCCGACAGGAATTTTTAATTGACCATATTGTCACCATAAAGTTTCATTTTTTACTCTGAATAGCCTTCAGATCTTGTTACGTGCTTCTGCAACTTGGTACCGAACCAGGGTCGGTTTACCATAACAAAACATGATTTCCAATATTGCATAGTAGTTAAACATGAACTCTCAATACGGCCGCCTTAGGAAGATTCTCTTCCCCCACATGGAGATGGAGAAGCACCCGGGCAGTTGAGATGCTAGGACAATTTTGACAGAGCATTGACAGACCATGTGCTGAGAAATGCATTCGGTACAAAGACACGTCACATTTCCTGGGGTGTTCACATTGCTTATTCGTTTATTTTGTACGTCTCAGAACAGGACCCGGTGCGAAAACGTGAAGACACCGTGCGAAAGTTCAAAAGTTCCGTCCAGGTGGACGGCCAGCCCTCGATAGGTATTCCTACTAGGCCCGAGTAACAAAATTAGTCATCATTAGAACGGCTTCGGAATGCATTTTGCCTGAACAAGGAAAAAGCATTCAAACCAGAAGCAGATGTGCCCATGAGACACTGGGCGTTCTGATATGAATACCACTTGAGCTGTTAGTTCAATTTCTTCGATGTCGTGAAGCGTATATATACACGAAGAACAACAAACATGTAAATGCCACCTAAATGAAAAGTACGGCGCATGTTCGACTGCAAGCAAGCCCTTCCAACTACATTTCAGCAGAGCGAGTGGGTCTTCTTTAAAAAGTAGAGGACAAACAAAGGTCATACAATGCCCGCAAGCCCATTATCGAAAAGTCGGTTGGCAAGCAATCCCAGCACGGGCAAATACAAAACTGTATAGACAACAAATTATTGTAAGCCTTCCTATCTCACGTAAATATCTTCATCTGTATACCCCTATTGGGTTGGGGACTAGAATTTGTTGGAATTACGGAATGGTGAACTGATCTACAGTGGCTGGGTATAAGGGCGAGTGGCTCAAGTTGTTCGACTCCACATGGGCAAGTGGTTTGGTGATTCTCTTGTAGCAGCACGTTTCTCTTAAATCCATTTTCTTTCACAAGGAATCGCCCCCATCAAATGGCGCCAGCAGAAAAGAGTACCAGCGAAGTGCATCTAAAGGGTTATGCCTGCCCACACTTGCTCAGACAACGAAATCCTTCTTCCAGATACTCTTCTCTGCTAATCCAGAATTCAGGTGCATCCTTCACAAGACAACAACAGCATAACCTTGACCTCAAAACCTCAAATAACTTAATTGAAATGTTGAGAATTTTTCTTTTATTCTTAAATCAGTCCCCAAACCACCCCCCCCCCAAAAAAAAAAAAATCCTTTTCTTTTCCCATAGATCTTTCCCTTTTTTTCTCGAGTTGGGGGAGGGGGGTGGGGTGGGGTTGAAAAACATAACACAGAAACCCAAGAGAAGGTTACCTTCATGATTCCTGCAAGTACAGCACCTCCCAGGTACACCATATGTTTTCTTCGTGGTGGATCCTCAATACGCAACCGCAATTTCTATCAAACCAATGAAAAATCTATTATTAGGTAGTGAAGAAAAGGTCAATCTTCCATATGATGGGGACACTCTTATTACTAGGCCTTGCTACAGACAACAGCTTTCCAAATTTAAAAAAATGTATCGCAAACAACTTATTATGTTACTCTCTACTATTTGCTCTACCCATAAACATAAATCTTAACTTTAGAGAACAATAATCTTGAATCAACTATCATTATCCACACAGACTGGGAACTACACCGGAAAATGCAGATTTTATGATGTTTAGTGCTGAAAGGACTCTGAGATTCTTATCCTCTTTTCTTGCTATTCATATCCTAATTCTACAACGAGAGACGAAAGGAGAGTCTTTTACAATGGCAGTAGATAGTGGAGTTCCATGCTTTGATAAAATCCCTTGGACAAGAACCATCACATACTTCTTCAGGTGCCTGTTTTCTCAGACAAGGTTCTTATTCATCTGGGACCTTACCATTTCAAGCTATAATTATGACGGCATGACCCATGATGAACAGTACTTACCTAAATATTGGTAATCTAAAAATGGAAAGTCTCTAGAAGATGAGAATTGAGCAAAATGATATTCTTGAAGCTTTATGTTAAACAAAAGACTACCTTCAAGCCATCTTTATTTCCCTTGAGAACAACTTCCAGATACCGATCCAGTATTTCTTTCTCCAGACTGAAACAGAAAGCAAAATTTTATTAATTCAAGCATTAAAACTGAACAAACCTTTTGTAATCATATTGTCCTCGGAGATCACCCACAATTTACAGAAACGAGTATTCATACAGGAAAGCCCCAAGAAAACTAGGGAAATCCTAGAGACTCTGTTTGATTCCTTGTCATGGATAGAATAGACTGTGAAGCACGGAATTTGTTGAGACCCCCTTTTTCCATGGATTACAAATGCTCAAGCAAGCAATTTCATTTATTAGACGGTAAAAGAAGTTCAATTAGCCTTCTTGTCAGAACCATTCTGAGGACTTAAGAGGGAAGATTTTGTTTGGAGCTGTGCATCGCAAAATTCAACAGAAGGAAAGGTGCACACTTTTTATTTATATGTGACAATAACAATAGATCGTTAGTCTTGGAGAAAGCCCAGGCTACAAAATCGAGATCAACCACTTAATTTCGGCACCATTAGCCTCATCTAGGTAATTGCCTGAGGAGAAGTGCTGATGCAATCCATCTCCTCTTTAAGGTGCATCTCTTGTGAAGACTATTGCTAGAAGTAGTTCTCACTCTAACAGTGAACATACGTCAGCGATTGACTCACTCTTTGTGTAAATATGTCCACAACGGACAAGATCATTGGAAAGTAAGCACAGGAATATTCACTAAAGAAGTTTGCAGCCAGAACATGAAGTTGTCCATTTATTCAGGGAAAGCACTTTATTTTCTTTTAATCATCGTCTTGCAGCTCAATGATTATTATATTACAATTTTAAAATTAGTGATGACTTGCTAGCTTCCACGGCAAGGATGCTGATCATTTTCTCTCTAAAGACATGTTGGTAGGACAATAACAAGAATGATCAATAAACTACAAGTAAGATGCCCGAGAAAAATTAAGAGAGACTACTATAGTCCAAAAACTGTTGGCATTGCCATGATTTATCTTGAAACGGTAAAAGTTAATTACCGACTAGGTAATCCAGGATACATGGTGCTTCCTCCACTTAAGACAATGTGTTGGTAGAGCTGCAAATGAGGAAATAAATCGCAGCTGTGATGAACAAGATATATATGACAAATGGAAAGGAACAAATTTGGATCAAACTCATCAGTAACAAGCAAAAACTCAGAAACTGTGATATTTAGTTCAGGATCTAGCAACTGATTGTTGAATATAGGTCTCAAACAGAGCGCACAGCATGGGAAAGTTCGGATTACATTCAAAAGGGATCTGGAAAAATCTTGTAAACAAATACCATAAAATTGCAGTACTAAAATGCCCCAGATGAACTAACTAATGAGCATTGTCTAAATTATACTGCTTGTGAGGGAGAGTGTGCATGCCATGGATGTACAAGGAGTTAGAGAAAGCACAGACAGTACACACATGATGCACATTACTCAAACTTACTATGTATAGTCACTAAATGGAACTAAAAACGGCTTAATATTTACAATAATAATGCACTTATATTATTACTAGCCAATACCTAGATGACGTAAGCTACATGTTTTAGAGGTGTGTATTTCATTGTGCTTACCAGCATACGATTATCAATGTCCATTTCCTGGATGCAGCGGAATACCATGTCAGCCATCCCATCACCTTCAACATCTATGAGTTCCTGCGCCACTCGAAAGAAAAAAAATATATATAATTTATTGCAAGACTCATAAAATCTAATGAAGAATGATCAATATCAAAGCACCATCTAATAAATTCCTAAGGAGCTCTATTATTTGATTTTGCTTTCTCTAATAAACTCACACTAACATGGGCATGTTTGTCTCAGCTCATAAAAGTCCTCTTTTGCATTCCCTTTAAAAAGTCAGAAAATGAAGAAAATTTCTGGATATTTGAAGTTTTTAAAATTATGAATTACTTTAATGTCACTCGTTTCTTCTAAAACATTTCACGCGTTTGACATTGTAGCTCACCTTTCCTTCTTCTTAAGGACAATTATAGAGTACACAATGGTTTGGCTGTCTAATTATGGACTAAGTTTCGTGGCTCAACTCTCAACAGGGAGAAGATTACATAATTAGATAAACCAGTAGCACAGTTGACGATTCAAAGATAAGGTCACATTTGCATAAGCAGGCAAGTATGAGAAATGAATTAGCTATTGGCCTGTGAACCTGCAAAACACATGCACACTGCTGTAATTGAGAAACTTAACATAATTAGTAACACCGCCGAAACCATTGCCTGCTGTCTACCAGAATAGCAATGTGCACTCAGAATTTTCAGCTTGTGAAAGACTAGCTGGATCAGGTAAAACAAAATATGCCAAAATATCCCTAGATGGTCCATTATCTCCAATGTAACCCTTTGCCATAAACCATAGACATAACAACCACTCTGCTGCTGAAGTACTTGATCAACCAATATTAGATTAAACTACCAGCCCAATCCACTAATCTATGCCAAATGATTAGTTGAAGCCAATGGCTACATTTCAGCAATGTAAGGCCTCAGAATGTGGCTTTAACCACAAACAAGTAGCAGAAAGAGTTGCCTTAAAAGAACATGAGGATTGTAAAAGTCTCAAGAGAATTGACTGCACAGAGAGGTAAAGGAGGAGTAGAGACTTACTGGGGTGAACAGAGCTTCTGGAGCTTGGAATCTTTCAGTGCCAACTTTAATAACCCTTCCATCTGGCAGCTAAGCAGGATAGATTTACCAATAATTTGATGTCAAATACCTATCAGCCTTAACTAGAAGCACAGTCTTTAAAGCAAGCACTAGAATATATGTAATTAAAGCAGCTCAATGATAGAACATCTACCTCAGTACCTCCAAAAAACAGAACAAAAGAGAGAAGCAAAAAAAATTGTCTAACTACATGAGATTGTAGAACTTCCGATGACCATTCCACACAAGCATTTTAACTCAGGTGAGTGCATACAAATGGCACTTCAATGGAATATTATATTGCCTATATCATGACTTCTGCCAAGTAAGAATTCACTTACAGTGTAATGCTTAACGAGAATGGTTGTCTCAAGTCCCAGTTGGTACTCCCTCTTGTAATCATAACTAACACAAGTTTGACTACATCAAACATGATGAAATAATCCCCACAAAATTCAGCATATAATATAAGTACTTTTGAAACCTTATGTAGCAAAGCTTCTCTTTGATTTCTCTGACAGTCTCAAAATCAGCAGTTCTATTCATTGCATACCTTCAGAAGAAAGTCAAAACACTCAATTAATGTTGAGCAGAAGGAAGAACACAAAAAGACTAATAAATAATACTTTGAACCGCCCTCACCCTCTCCGTGAAAGTAAATCAACTAGATAGGAAGTTATGTGCCGACCAGCAACGTTCATGCGTTTTGTAAGATGAGGGAATGAATAACCATCAACAACAGGAACCTGAAGAACATTTTTCAAGCAGAGATGCTTCAGGCTTAACCTTAAGATAGCCCACCAGTTAAACTACTGAATTTCTGTACTTATTCTCATATTCTACCTATATATATTTTACCTACACCTGGATTCGCACTTCTCAAGCAGAATATTTAATCCAAAATGATTGAAAAATGTTCTGTAATGCAACAGAAGATCACCCGATTGCCTAGAATGCCCTCATACATAACATACTTAGTTTCCACGGCATATTTAAAAGGCAAAAGAATCGCAAAAACTTAAAAAGATGAGAAGTACATAATCAGCTCTTCTACATTAGATCACTTTAACACATTGAAATTTTAGATAGGGTTAGCCATTTAGATATATCTACTTAGTCAAGCAAGAGGAAAGGAGAAGATGTAATAGAAGCTGAAAATGGAGTAAAGATCAGCTACAAGGAAAGATAGGGTAGCTGAAAGATAGGGTCATATATGTACAAGATGAGTATGTGCCCACACTTGCACACTCACCAGTGCATTTTCATACCCAAAAGAGCTCAAACTAGCAACTGAACCTAAAAGAATCACAGAAAGTTCGAGACAAAGAAAATGAACCAGTGCTCTTCAGTTGTTTACCACATGAGTGACGCCATCACCAGAGTCAATTACCAATCCAGTCAGCAAACCTGTGACCATTTAAGTTAACAAAAGGGAATCTGCAGAAAATATACTAAGCTTATCTTGAAAAAGTAGGACTATTGTGTAATGCATCAATAAGAATAATATCTGATCAGGGACAACCACAAGGTTTCACCTGTGGCATGTTCCACCTGCAGTGACGATGGATTTTGCAGGTCACCATTCATAATGCAAGTTGTGTTAATTAAAAAGAGATGCCTAACTGCTATTCAATATTTTTAGAACCTTGAGCATACAATGTCAGCACAGCCTGAATTTGTATGAAGACACCAGCAAAGTTGTACTTCTCAAACATTGTCTCTACCTACAAAACCAAGTAAACCTGACATCAACCCAGATGCAAAGTACATACAGTGATAACAAGACGGGGAAGAGCGCATGAAGAATGCTAAAGTAATAAGACAGCACTAACCATTTTCTCCCGATTCTTTGAGGGATTAAGAGGTGGATCAGTAAGTAATATTTTACATTCTGCAGGGTCTATCTGTTAATGAGAAACGTAAATTGAAGTTGGGATTCAGAGTCGTTATTGCACTTGGTGTAGATAACGGAGCTTAAGCATAGCCTGTGATTGGCAGAAGCAAAGGAATACAAACCTTCAATTCGTTGTAAAATGTGTGATCCCAGACATGACCCATATCTTCCCAATTTTGCACAATGCCATTATTTACGGGATACGATATATCTAGTTGATTCCGCAAGTCGGCACATGCATCTCCGACGACAATATCCTGAAAAAGAACGAGAATATCCCATAAAGGCGCAAACTCCTTAAAAATACACACCACCCATTCACCTACCAAAAATCCTTTCATAAGATTCAAAAAATTGGAATCCGTGACCGTGATGCGAGTAATTGCTAAAACAGTAATGATTTATAAACCCTCACGGAACATCCTCTCATCGCCAACATTGTTATACCATAAATAGGCGAACTCGGCCGAAAAGCAAACATTTTTCACCTTCAGCTCTTGTTCCGTGAGCGATTCCTCGTACCGAAGCATCGGCCTCCCAACCATGCACGGGAACACGGACGTGGGGAAATTCTCTCCGGCAAATCCACACTTGACATACTGCACCAGACAGACAGACAAAAAGTGAGCTTCTTTACCGAGTTCCCGCGTCATCAAAGCGTGCCCATGCTCCACAATCAAAAAACATCGACATCGACGGCGACGGCAACAAATCGGAACGAGCAGCGAAAAGGGAGTCAAGCAGAAGCGAAAATGCGTCGACGGGAAATGGGTTCTCTTCCGGGGATCGCCCCGAGACCCGAATTCCAGATCCCACAACCGGGTCGCACGAAACCCATTTGAATTCGCTAGGATCTCGAGGAGTCCGCGCGGGTTTCGCGTCGAGAGTGTCGGGCAGTCAGTCGGGTCGCGATCGGCAACGACCCAGATCGAGACGAAAGAGCGAGAACTGCGCGCGCCTACAGTCGCGACGAGCCTAGCGACCACGGAGAAGGAGGGAAGAAGGAAAGGGAGGGAGGAGTTTACCCCGGTTCCATTGTCGCAGACGACGACATTGTGATTCTCCATGAAGGAAGCAGTCGAGCAGGAAGAGAGAGAGAGAGAGAGATGGGTTCGAAGCTTGAAGCTTTGTCGCTCGAGGTTGCTGGTGAAGATGGAGGCGGTTGTTCTTGACTTCGATTACAAGAAACTTTTTCACTCGAACCACGTCTACACTTAAATAAATTTGTTTTTCACTAATGGAATGTTGATCCTAATTTACGAATATCAAATAAGAAATCGAGCAATTAATAACATCATGTGTGCTACTGTAAATGTATAGTATGATACCGTCATATAAGAAATATGTTGTGCGATCGTGTTATTTAAAATATGGATATAAAAGTTTTATTGATAAAAAGTATTTGGATTGCGAGCCTGACGTGTCATTTCATTGCTGGAAAAAAAGCATAAATGGATTATGCATGTTTTAATGTCTGCAAACTTTACCACCGGCCTTGGTCGCTCCGCTGGATAAGAAACCTCAACCTTGGGGGAAAGGTCGAGGGGTCAAATCCCAGGGGAAGCATCGGCGTCTTAAGCGTGATGTCGGGGTGGTGGGTCCTCCGCTAGCATCACTCCAGGGTTTACCTGGCAGCTATGTACCGCTGCAAGGTGACGAATAGCTGACGGGGTTCCCTGGATACCAAAAAAAAAAAAATGTCTGCAAACTTTTATATGAAATAGTCTTCTATGAATTATACAAATGAAAGGATTAGCATATGTTTTGCAAGCATTAAACATGTAGTTCACCAACAATTCCGCAAAACTCTTTTTTTTGAAATAGCAAATGGCATAGGGACTATGCACGTGTGTGTCAAAACTTGACATTTTTCTAAGAAAGCAAAGTAACTGAATTACAAATTATTAGAATCATTAGCAAAATATTAAAGAATTATCGATAAGCTACATGTTATAAAGAAGTTATAAAAAGTTTGGTACGAAGATAAATATATTTTAAGATTTGAAATTCTATTAAGAAGGTTTGTTGTAGGATTAAAAAGTACTCAGATCTTAAATATTGCAATATGTGTTGGTTTAAACAAATTATATATCAACTATAAGATAAATAAATGAGGTCATTTGGGGAAGGGAAAAATGATCGAGATCTTCCAAAATGAAAAAGATAAGCAGTCTTCTTTGATTTATGAGTCATATAATCTCAACACCATATACCAAAATTTAAATAAAATATACAAAATGAGAGTTTTAAACACAAATCGATGCATTCCAATTATTTCAAGCCTACAATTAAGAATGCGTGTTAAAATCAACTCCATCAATGTTTTATTAATTTAGGAATAAATTGACTTTGCTAGTGATGCGAGAGCATCGGATCCCAATGATCAACCCACAAGCTCGTAACTGTATTTTGTCTATTGAGCCAATTGATTTGCTATTCAAGCAAAAATTAATTATGCGAGTTCAAGGATGAAGTTGCCGATTATACAATATTGTCGAGGCTTGTTATCAATTCGATTATGTGTTGCTATTGGGGCTTGTTATCAGTTGCAAGACTCCCCATCCGTAACCTAACGAGTGGAGACGGTTTTGATCCATTTTTATTGCTATTTGATGACCTTCTATAATAACTATTCAGCTTCCAAGATTGGTCCACGTATTTAGGAAGTCTTCTTACCAAGTTAGACGAACGCATCTAAGTCTCTTTATTTATAGATTTTATGATTCTTTATCATGTTGTTTTTAAGAGTCATTATTAGGTGAATTCACCAAGGTTACTAGAATTCGAAGAGTGTTTTTGTTTAGCAATGTTTTTATAAATAGAGGTGTACTCTCATTGTAAATGCAACGAATTTTGAGTATATAAATATATTAGACTTTCTAGTTTCTTTGGCCTTGGAGAATGGATTACTTCTCAGTGGTGGGGCCCTTTATCCTTAACTGGTAATTCATCCTATAGCCTTTGATGGAAAGCTCCTCCATCACGAAATCCTTTATTTTTGGCGAGTGATATGTCCTTTTAAGTCTTGGTGTTAAATTTCGTTGATCCCGATTATCTTCCTCGATTGGTGGTGCGTCCTTCGAACCTTAGTGGTGATCATATATTTTCCTTTGTTTACGCTTGTCCATTCACATCTATCTCTTACATTCTCTCTCTCTTTGGTCTAATATCCTCTATTCTATTTATAATTCTATTGACATTACTCAAAACATCTCTCGCCCATCCCTCTGCTGCATCAGCTAGAGTAATTTTGCCTAAAGCATTGAAAGTCTCACTGACACCTTCATTTGAATTCCTCACGTGTCGAAACAGTTTTTTTTTTTTTTTTTTAACTTTTCTTAAGGTAATGTACCCAAGTTTTGCAAATTGTATTTCTCCCTTCCTTTTCCTGTTTATTAAACTAGGATTTCTCCTTCGACCCCAAAAAAAAGAGAGAGAACCAAGGATTTCTCCACGTTCATCGCCCAGGCGAAAAACCCTTCACAGGGTTCTTGCCGCTGCCGCTTTCGCCACTGTCGGAAAGAGCCTGCAACTCCCACATCTCCTCTCATGGTAATCTCTCTCTCTCTCTCTCTCTCTGTGTTTGCCGTTGAATCTTGTCAACTTTTTACAATTCAATCTTTTCTTGTAGTATCAGAAACTTTTAAATGATCCATCTTGCAATGTTACTTTGCATAATCATTGATCAAGATCGAGCTTTTTAGGCCGTAGGCTAAATTCTATGCGCTTCGATTCGTTTTGTTTTCTTTTTTAGCTAGAACGTATATTTGATGTAACGACCCGTTAGAGAGCTCTGAGTTTAGTCCAAAACTGCATCAGGGTGATATATGTGTTCACTTTTTTGTCTATTTGATTCCCATTTTTGTCACATTTTTTGCATTCTTGCTCATCTGAAGGGTCCAAAAAGAGGTGGGAAAGCTCCGGCGGCTGCGAAGAAGAAGCAGGTATTGCGTACGACATGTCCCAATTTTGTTTTGAGAGCTACTGTTTTCGTGCAAAGTTCCATCTTTTTTGCCAATTTTGTGGTTTTGCAGGAGAAAGTTACGAACCCTTTGTTCGAGAGGTGGCTGAGGCAGTTCGGGATGGGCGGCGCACTTCCGCCGAAGTGGGATTTGACCCGGTTTGTGAAATTCCCTAAGACTGTTCAAATTCAAAGGAAGAGGAGGATTCTGAAGCAGAGGTTGAAGGTTCCGCCGGCTTTGAACTAGTTCACCAAGTCTCTTGACAAGAACCTGCGTGTGGATTCTGTTCTTTTCTTGGGGTTGTTAATACAAGATATGCGGATGGTTAACATCTTTCGAAGACCTGGCTTGTTGTTTGTTTGAATGTGATCATTGTCAGTACATGCATTTGTTCTAGGGTTGATTGTGTCTACTGCATCTGAAATGCTGCATTGATATGTTGCGCTAATGGTTCAAGGTTTATTTTAACTGAAATTTTGTGATGCGTACCAAGAGTTTCTTCATCAGGTATGAAAGTTTCATACTGTTTTAGAACTTGTATCAGGGAGTAGCTTGTGATATTGGGAACTACGAAAATGCAATGCCTAGTTAATGAATGGCAATGGTGGTTGCACTTCCATTTCAATTTGAATAAAACTTGTCATTTGTCATGGTTGCTTTCGCCTGCTCTAGTAATGTGATCCTTGAGCCAAATAAATGAAAAATGTGAGTTCTGCAGTTAGTCTTCAGTCAGATGGCTTGAAGTTTGTGTTGGTAGATGTTTTCAATTATTGCTTGGGTCTTTCCAAGTTTGTTTGTAATCTGGTTGTTTTACATCTCACTATTTTTCTTTTTTTCTGTTTAGTCTTTCTGCTGATCACTGTTGGCAAGTGTGGCTTTGATCAGTATTTGAGTTTGAATTGGTAGCTGATCCATTTGTCTTAAAATACAGCATTCTTTTGCAGCACGCTTTCACCATTTGGTTTTTTTCTTCTCCTCTCTCTTTCACTTTTTGTTTTAGTATGCATGTATCTGCCATTTTGTTTCATTTTGTTCATGGAATTAATTCATCTATTTTAAATTGCTGCAGTGACAAACCTATTCAAGATGCTTCTGAAGTATAGGCCTGAGGACAAGGCAGCAAAGAAGGAGAGGCTCCTAAAAGAGGCTCAGACTAAGGCAGAAGGAAAAACTTCTGAGGCCAGAAAACCAATTGTTGTGAAATATGGCCTTAATCATGTCACTTACCTTATTGAGCAGGTCCACCGTTTATTTGATCCATCAAATAGGTCTTTTATCATCATTTCTTCTCTGATGCACCCCTCAACTATTCCAAAATTGGGAGATAAATCTAACTCGAAGAAAATGCTTCCAGAACAAGGCACAATTGGTAGTCATTGCTCATGATGTGGACCCGATAGAGCTGGTTTTGTGGCTCCCAGCATTATGCAGGAAAATGGAAATTCCATACTGCATTGTGAAGGGCAAGGCCCGCCTGGGCACAGTAATTATACTATATCTCATTGTCTAATTAACAGATTTGGGAATCACCCATCTGTGTTAAACAAAATCTGTATCCTTGGCAGATCGTCCATAAGAAAACTGCGTCTGTTTTGTGCCTGACAACGGTGAAAAATGAGGACAAGTTGGAATTCAGCAAAATCTTGGAGGCTATTAAGGTATGAACTCCTGCCTTTCTGGAGTACATATGAAGAATATGTTCATAGCTCTCTCGATTATGAGTTATGCCAGTCATGCTTATTGTTCACTCCCGCAGGCTAACTTCAATGACAAATACGATGAGTACAAGAAAAAGTGGGGTGGTGGGATCATGGGCTTAAAATCCCAAGCCTAAACCAAGGCCAAAGAAAGGCTTCTTGCCAAGGAAGCTGCTCAGAGAATGACTTAGGGCTAAAGAAGAAAACTGTGCGAAAATGTTATCTCCTGTGGCTCTGTATGATGGGAGACTTGTTTCTTACTTTGATATGTCTTCGGATTTGATATTGACTTCTAGATTAAGGTGTAAAGTGCATCTTCTTCCCTAGAACTCAACGGACAATGAATTGACATCCCTCTTGGCCACCCCTTTTGATTTGATTGGATTTTAAAATTTCGACATGTAGGTGTATTGCCATTCCAAAAAGAGAACAAAAGAAAATTGTCTAATGGACGCGTGTTCTCTGTACACACTTTGCTCTGATGGCGTACGCTGTTCTCTGCTGGGTAGGAATTTGGTCGTGCTGAAAATTTACTCTTTGACAGACGAAAACCTTTCCTTTGTTTTTGTTTTTATTTCATAATAAGGATATACAATAGATAAAATCCTAAGTAAGAACATTGAAAAATTAAGCAAGTAAAAAGAAATGCCTTTTTATTCTTCACGTCCAGGATTACGTCCTGGATCATTAGATAGGAATCCAAAGATGAAGAGAGAAACAAAAAATATCACTACTGTATAAACAAAGAGTTTGAGAGTAAGCATCTCCGAACTTTTAGGAGTTTATAAATTTACCTCTTGTAAAAGCTAACTTGTGATTTCTATTAATTAGTTGATTTTCGCATCTTTGAGGATATTCTGAATTTTCTTTTTAGCTTTTGGAGGCAGAGTGAAGTTGGAAAGGAAAACAGCTTTGCATCTCCCTAATTATGCATTCTCAGTGCATGATGAACACGATATAACTTAAGCAATTGCCTATATCAAAAAATGCTGCTTGAGATAAATTAATTGAAAACTTTAGATGGGAGAAACAAGTAGAGCATTGTCAACACTAGTCAAATAATGATTATTTCTGTTTTTTTTACTTGGAATAAAAAATAAAAAATAGAAATCCGTTTGGTATCATCAATTTATTCTTTTGTTTCCAAAGATATATTTAATTAAGAAGTATAAAAAATTACTTTTTTATTTCCAAGAATAATGGAAAAATTCTAAATAAGAGTCTAGAGTACCCTTATTTTCTTAATTAAGGGTCCGGAGTGAAATTATTTCAAATAAGAGCTTGAAGTACATTTAATTTCTCAAATAAGGACTTGAAGTGGATTTTGTTTCAAATAAGGACCCGAAGTGTATATATTAGTTTCAAAGAAAGGACCCGAACTCACCAAATACGAAGGGCGATTTTGTCTTTTTATTTTTAAAAAATTTTCTTTCTTTAAAAAAAAAACTAAAAAAGCTTTAAAAAAAAAAAAGAGAGAGAAAGAAAAGAAGGCATAGAAGGGAGGGTGTTGGCCATTGTCCAATCGACGATGGGGCGGCGGTGAAGGTTAGCGGGATCGTTAGCGCCTAGGAGTGGGTCGGCAACCCTGACCAACTAGAGGCGAAGGCTAGTAGCGAGAGAGGGCGGCGACCCTCTCCCAAATCTGAGAGAGGATCGCTGTCCTCTTTTGCCTACTGAGCTTCGCCTTTGGTTGGCCAGGGTCATCGGCCTCTCACAAGCATCGGTGACCCGTCGATCTTCGCTACCACCTCGCCCGTGTTTTCTCTTTTTCTTTATTTTTTAAATTTATAATCTAATCATTGTATTTGGATGAAAATATCCTTGATCGGCTGAAATTTTTTCCCAATCAGGAGGCTAGGCCCTTATTTGAAATGGTCGTAACCACTCCTAGCCCTTCTTTGAGATTGATATAGGCACCTTAGGCTCTTATTTAAAACAAAGTCCACTTCAAACCCTTATTTGAGAAAATGAGGACATTTCAAGTTCTTATTTGGAATTTTCCCCGAGAATATTCTTTTCTTCTTCTTCTTCTTCTACTAGCCGATTGCCGGCGACCTCATTGGAGCCTCACCTTTGTTAGGGGGGGCTCGATCTCGCCTTGATTGGGTGAGGCTCCCTCAAGGCCGACAACTAGCTAGAGAGGAGGAAGAAGAATAAGAAAAAAAAAAAAAAAGGGAAAAGGAAAAATGTAATTAAAAAAAAGATTAAAAAAAATTTTAGGTCACAAAAAAAAAATTAAAAGTCATACCGAACGTATTTCTATTTTAGAAATAAATTTTATACAGTTACCAAATACTTTCAAATGCACAAAAACTCATCCAAGAAACATAATCAAAAAAACTATTTCTAAACAAATATTGTTTTAGAAATTGTTTTCGGGAACAATTACCAGACACACATTTAGTGACCATATAACTAATGTCTCAATTGCTTGCTGTCAAAGCTATTCCATCTAGAAGGTAACACAGACTGGCTACTCTAGGAAATTGTTTTAGTACCACATGCACGGTTTAAAGAAAGTCCGAAAAGTACTAACTTCGAGTATCATTCTTAAAACATTCAGGAGCAAAAGATTATTGACCGCAAGATAATTCCTTCCCTTGCACTCTGTCAAGCCAGTTCAAAATTGGTTCCGATTTAGATGCAGAAGAAAGTAGGAATACAAGTTCTGATGAAATATGTCTCATCATCAGAGAAGATTTTTCCCTAATCCATTTCATGTGTTCAAGGGCAAGTCCAGCCTCGTCTGCATCATTTAAATATTTCAGGAAAGTGACATGGGAGTCTAAATTGTCCAAATCACAATTGAAACGTTGGAGCAACTTTGAAGCAGTAACAAAATCACCTGCATCGAGCGTGTCAAGACATAGAACCAAGATATTATCAGTTGCTGCAATTGGATAAGATCAAGAATACTCAGAATCCACTATTCACTGAGCATGTCAAAAGTTTACCTTTTCTGCAGAGACACAGGACGAATGCATTGAGGACACTCTTGGCAAGAGTTGGATCCTGTTCAATACACTTATCAAAAATATCAAAGGCAGCTTCAAAGTTTGCTTCTTGACAAAGCCCTTCAATGAGAGATCTGTAGATTAAGGAATCCGGTTCCAACCCTTTCTCCAACATGTGGTAAAACAGCCTCCTTGCCTCTTCAACTTGCCCTATTTCAGAGAACTTCTTGATCAAGATAGTATATGTTCTCAAATCTCCAGAACACCCACTTGAAAACATCTCATCCCACAGCCTTTTAGCTGGACGCATAAGATCTTCCTGACAACATGCATCCAGAACAGAATTATAGCCAAACACATCTGGGCCCAACCCTTTCTTCTTCATCACCTGAAGGATTCCATAAGCTTCTCTTACTCTTCCAGCCTTACATAAAAATGAGACCATCACATTGTAACTCTCCGCATCAGCAAAATAACCACCAGAATCCAAGACTTGATACACCTGCACCAGTACGTCAGTTTTGTTGTGCTTGCATAAGTTTCTACACAAATTGCTCAATGTCAAAAGTGTCGGGAACTTTCCCTTCTTGATCATGAACCTAAAGAAGGCGATTGCTGATTGGGGATCATCAGCTGAGATTGTTCCAATCAATGCGTTAAGGATATCATCCTCCAGGGGAAAGTCCCCGCTAACGATGACCTCACCCAACTGTGTGGCTTCCTTCATTAGTCTTTCAGAAATCAGAGTAAATAAAAACTCTCTATAGTCATTCGCCCTCGGAGCTACTCCTAACTTCCGCTTCAACTTCAAAACTCTGTCTTTCTCCACTACATCTCCCATTTCTCGAAAAGCTTCCGCAACAATTCTATAAGCCATAAAATCAGGTTTGCAGCTCCTACTTCTCAGCTCCTCCAACACCCAGAGAGCCTCCGATGCCCTCGAAGCTTGACAAAGACCATGAACTACCAAAACAGCAATAACTGACCCGTTAATCCCTGCATTACCCCTCCTAGCTTCATCTAACACGCTCAAAACCTCGGAAATCTCCCCATTACCACAAAACTTCCACAAGAACACGCCCAATCCCAAAGTGCTCAAACGAACGCCTCGCCGCGTCATTTCATCAAACACCTTCCTCGCATTATCGATATACCCGTCAGACGCGAGCGCAGCCAAAAGCAAGTTACACACGTCCGGCCCAACGTCCCCGACCGACGAGCCAGCCTCACTGAAAACCAAAAACCCATCGTGGGTCCTCCTGTTCCGGACAAAACAAGCGATGACGTGCCCGTAGGCGGAACCATCGAGGCCGATCCTGCGGGCTCTGGCCCGCTTCAGGAGCGCTTCCACGGCATTGGACTGCCGGGAAGCGGAGAGCGACTTGAGGACGGCGCGGTAGGCGAGGGGGTCGTGGGCGAAGCCGGGCTGCTGGGAGGCCCAGTCGAAGAAGCCGAGGGCGAGGGAGTGGTGCGGGATCAGGAACGGGTCG
Source organism: Eucalyptus grandis x Eucalyptus urophylla (assembly GCA_028830015.1). NCBI lineage: Eukaryota > Viridiplantae > Streptophyta > Magnoliopsida > Myrtales > Myrtaceae > Eucalyptus > Eucalyptus grandis x Eucalyptus urophylla. Next base: position 57,525,555 of record CM054200.1, on the reverse strand, counting down.
ATCACGCGGGCGACGAGGTGAGGGGCGGCGAGCGAGTCGCGGCAGCGGAGGCGGTGCAGGGTCTGCTCGAGCGAGGCCGTCCACGCGCGCGTCGGGGCGGTGCGGTCGGAGGCCGAGAGGAGAGCTCTGCTTATTCTCGTCGCTAGCTCCGTGACGTTGGATTTCATGACAGAATACGATGATCGGCGTGCGGACAGGCAGACGAACCCGAGTCTTCTTTCTCGTCCTCAAGAAAGTTTTCTGGTCTCTTTTTATTAGCGCTTAGGGACAAGAAGACATCATTCGATTTGAAACATAAGTACCGTTTGAATTAATTGATATTTGGGAGTGAACCCTACGCCACTTAACCAACCGTCGAAGTGATGAAAACTTTTCTTATCCTTATTGAAATTGTGTTAAGCTAAAATGAGAATCAGACTCTATTGGCTCATTGGGTTGATTTGTTCTATTTTGGGATGACGGACCCTATGAGTATGAAACTTGAGTTTGGTTCCGGAGTTAAGATTTGAAACTTCTTGCGGTTCGATTTTGAAGGAACAAAGTTGTTCCGGCTTGACATTGCAATCCTTCGATTAGCCACATTAATTTTTACCATTCTTTTCTTTACATACGTGACACTGATGTGACACCCGTGAATATAATGAAAATTGAAAAATTTAAAGTCAATAGAGGTTGGATAGTTACATTTCCAAAGGTAGGTGAGCATTGGCAACCCCTCCCCCGACACGGAGTGCCGTCTCCGATGCAAATTTGCAAACTCTATGATCTTATAATCGCAAGTTTTTTTTTTGTTTTTTGCACTTCTCATATTTTTAGTTTTATATTTTACATTTTCGGTTTCATAATTTTTTTTTCTTTTTTTCCTTCTAATTTTTAGTCTTCTTTTAGTTTTTTCAATTTTTTCTAACGTGGCAATAGTAAAATAGTACCGTTTTGTGCCTAAGCAGAAAGCTGATACTTAGGAAGAAAGCTGCTAGCAGCAAGGGTCCGCCAGCCAAGGACTTGAGATCAAGCTGACGAAATATCATTGACGAAGTCCAGGCGTTGAGGACTCGAGTCGGGTTGTTACAGGCCTATTTCCGACAATGGGTGATCCAGCCTGTGGGTGCTGACAGCGGCAGTTCGGTCGATGGCGGTGTCGGAGGTGGAGGTTCGTTCCAATTTGTTTTCCCATACGAATACAAATTCTCGTTGATGTCAAACCCATGTCATGTCATTCCTCAAGAGTGCAGCTTAATAGAAATGACCAAAAAATAAACATGAGATGATGCGTAAAGCTGAAGATATGAGGGCTCATACATAATATTCACAGTCTATCTCATTGATCTAACGATGCTTTTAATAGCTCTGTACACAGTAGAGTAACATCACCCTGTACACTATCTACTTACAGGAAGTAAAGATTTACAAAAGAAACCATCATTAAAGTAACAGATGGTGGTCTTGAGAATCTTCTATCTACAGTCTGATAGCAGAGAGCCATATACCCCCATCACATCACTTGGCCCTAGGTGTACTATAGCAGACGTGATTTCCGTGTATGTTTGAGGGGTTGAAATGCTTGTATCTTCTGTACAGTGTGTCTACTTACAGGATCCCGTGGTGAGCCGTTCACGAGGCCAATCTGACTAACTTGAAGTTCTGGAAGTTCCTTGTTCTGAAGAAGTTGCCAAAGAGGAAACCGCCTGTAGTTTCTTGAGGTTTTTTAGGCAGCAGAAGTGAATTGTGTTTCACCTGCAACACGGACGGTACAATTTGACGACGGATTGAATCGATGATCTTGAGGTCCACAGGGCTACCGGTGACGTCAGATACGTAGAATGTGTCTTTGGCTTTCCCATCTTTAGTTGAAATCTCAGCTCTTTTTACACACAAACCATTCTCTCGGAATAACCTAGTGACGTCTGCGAGGAGTCCAACCCGGTCTTCCGCACACAATTCCAGTTCCAAACCCTACAAGAAGGCTTTTTCTCAGTTCATCGCTACCGAGCAACAAAAAACGAAAATTTCTTCCGATAAAAGTTGAAAGTACCTCAGATGCCCGCCTTTCAATAGCTGCTTCAAGACATTGTGTGATCCTTTCTCGTTCAGCTTCTGAACCTATAGGGAGTCCATCAACATGTCGGATGTAGAATTCCTTCAACCATATGGAATTTAGCTTCAGTTAACATAGAAAAGATGCATTCGATGGGCAAATAGCTGACAAGGTGGAAACTTGGAGAGAAATGTCAATTTACTCACTCAAAGACCTACTCACTGCGTACTCCTCCAAAAAAGCAAAAGCAAAGGGAAAAGGGAATGCCTGGATGTATGAATTTACCTGATAAGCTTCTTTCCTCCCAGTGTTGACCATTCCATGAAAGACTACATACTGCATGTCTGTCAATGTGCAAATGATATCAAACAGTAGTTTCGGTCGATCTTTAGACCTCATGGTCACAATGGTATAATCTTTCTCATAACAATCCATCACTGTTACAAAGGGTCTCGTGCTGTTATCATGCATCCTCCTAATCTCTTCTTTATCAACCCTTTCATAGTCTCTGTCTGCAAACATAATCTGATGTAGCCTCCTCTCCCTGTTAGTCACCCCGGGCGATGAAAGTGTCATCTTGGCCGTGTTAACATCACCATCTGCTTTAAGAACATTACAAAGAAGGTCCCTTATTGTAGCAAGACGTTTTGGATCTTTGATAGCATGCCCCGTTGTATCATCAGTGACATGAACAACAGCTGCGGCCCTAGCATTGTGTGTCCATATTTCAGCGTTTACTACATTGCAGTGAAGGTCCGTAAGAACAGCACATACTTCCGACAACAGACCAGGCCGGTCCGTACCAGAGAGTTCGATTGAGGTGTGCTCGTTAGAGGGCATAAAGCCTACAGACTCTCTGAACGAGGGGGAAAAGCTTGCATTGCTTTCAAGTCTCTGTGAATTTGATATCAAAGTTAATAATAAGCCATTGAATGTATTATCATACATAAGAACTCCTAATGACAAATAAATGTGAATAATTCAAGCTTCAAGGAAGCAAAAAGGTATTCCAGCATTTGCAACAGGACAGAAAACAGTGGAACATATGACAATCATAATAACATTTGCAATTTTCTTTCCTGACAAAAGAAGAATGAATGAGCTCATACAAATTTCTGATGCTTTAATTGGCAAATTTCCAGATTCAACTCACATGTATCTATCACTTTGATAGCCCAGACAAACAATGGAAAAAGGTAGATCAGCCAGAAAGACGGAGAGAGAGACAAACAAAAATCCAGAGAAAGTCACAGAGCAACGACTGAAGTATCCATCACAAACCCGGATCTACTTAATTTCAATCGACTCCTACAGCATAAAGAGCATTTACCACATGTGTTTGCTCAACTATTTGGAAGTATACTTCATGAGAGAGGAAATGACATGACCAACACCAGGATAAATAACCTTTCGGACAACAAAAACATTCTAGAGATTTTCTTACACCTCACCAGGAGAATGGTTGGGGCTGAGGGACAAAAGGAGAAGAAGCACAAAGAATTGGGTCCACAGCGAACTTACCCTCTTAATATATTCGATGACTTCTTTCTCCTTGATTTTCTTCCCGTCACAATCAATCACATTAAAAACTGAAGCGTTGAAGGGGGGAAAAATGAGAAACTGGGTGGAGTTCTCTAAACTTTGTTTCAAACCATCAAGTAGCAAATAAAGACTCACCATCCATGAACCATCCTCCATCAGATGATATATAAGCTTTAGTAATTGTGAGATTCATATCTATGAGCACTTGGACTACTTCTAGGAGAATGCCATGTTTGTTGATACTGTCAACCTGATGTAGATAAAAAGTTTAAAAATTAGAAACTTTGAATGAGAGAATAGTTTCAGAATATCATAACAGAACAAAACTATCAGAAACCCAACGTTCATTAATTTTTTGAAACACGTCAACATTGACCAACCTTATTATCTTCTCTCATCTTAAATTAGACCCAAATTTAAAAAAAAAAAAATGAAAGAAAAAGCTGCACCTGTATCACTGTGGCATCCTCGCAAGACTTGTTGTCGATAACCACTCTGCATTACGAGAGCAGCAATTAGATGAAACAGATACATAACCAAGGAGAAGTAAAATCACATGTAGGATGTCGTAGCGGTCAGGTTGACGACGTACAAAAGTTAAACACGCAGCAAGCATAATTCACGACCTCCTTTGACAGTTTACCATAACAATTGCTCATCTAAGACCGAGAAATAAGTACTAATTTACAAAACCACATCGCAAATCAAAATCGACCAAAGACTAAATCAAACATCAAACAGCCATCTTGGCTCGGCTTTCGACCGATGGCTCCCACATGAGATAAAAAACATCGCCCGAAGCGAACTTCCATCCGCTCACAAGTGCCAACTCAGCCAAAGCACCATAATTAAGTCGAAAAATCCAACAGCCCCTTAACAGCCCCTTAACAGGCACGGGCTTTTTTCTGTTTCAAGTTCCGAAGGAAAACGGAACCAGCGCAACACCGCCAGAACTTCTCACGCCCACAAAACACCAAAGCACCCAGAGAAGGAACCCTAAAACCGTTCGGAACGAACAAAATCACAACGACCCTTTTCCCCACCGCCACCGAAGAAAAGTGGGCAAAGACCTTTGCCCAAAACCCACGGACCCCAGGCGCGCAAAAGCCCGCCCAAAACAGAGGAACCCAGAAAGAAGGGGTTTCGGGTACCTGGGGGGGTTCATTCTCCTGATGAGCTTAGCGTACTCATCGTCCATCTCCGGGAGCACGGCGGGGCCTCCTCTGCTCTGCTCGGGGGGGCCGAGAGCGAAGCGAGTGGAGGATGGAGTGAACAGAAGAGAAGAGGTGGGGGGGGAGAGGCAGGGGAAGGCAGGGGGAGGAGGAGGAGAATATATTCAGAGATGGGGGGAAGAAGAGCGTTTGGTGTGCTGCTGCTTGCTCTGGTTTTTGGGCGACGATGCCTTCTCCAGCATCCAAGGAATAACTCCCCCGCAGAGAGAGAGAGAGAGAGAGTAGCGCCAGCCGTTTTTTAACTGTAACTTTTAACCCAAGGAGGAGGTTAACTAACATTTAGCATTTTCTTTTTCTTTTTCTTTTTCTTTAAGGATATAAAATCATAACAACTTGTCTAAATCAATATTTTTTTTTAAAAAAGTTTTGTGCTATCGATTTCGAAATAATGAAAACCGACACAATTAGTTGTCTAGTTTAAATTCTTAAATTTGAAGGGTTAACTAACTGTCAATGATGAGTGTTTCCCAAAGCGTAAAGTTTAAGGAGAAGTTTTTTTTTTTCCTCTATTAAAATAGTAGAAAAGCATGAGGAAAATTACCGAATCTTGAATTTATTATATCTGTGCTAATTTAGTACTAACCAATTCAGTATTAAATCTTTTTATAATTTACTAATTCATTTAATTTAGTTAATTTTGACCGAAAATGGTTAATGTGAATCTCGACCATTTAATGAGGCACGGTGTAGACCGATTTTGTAATTTTTTAAGTTTTCAATTACTTATTTATTTAATTTCTTTTGGTCCTTTATTGCAACAACCCTTTAGCTAGGACCCTCTCTAGCTATCACTCGAGACATGACACCGATAAAAGAAAAATAAAAAAATAGGAAAAAGAAAGAAGAAATAAAAAAAAAAGAGAATTTTTAAAAATTGTCTACATTAGTATCGGTTGTTCTCTATGGCATGACTAACGCTAACTGAATCGCGCCATCAGTATTTTTTTATCAAAATTTATCGGAAATATTATAATGATAAATCGTCAAAAAATCTAGGATTAAATCAATAAAAGTATAATAGATTTTAAAAAAAAATTAGTAATTTTCTTAAAACCGTACGGATTCAAATTTTTAACTTGCACTAGTTTTTCCATTGGACTTTCGGATAGTTGGACAGCAACGGCTACTACATGAGCCTTAACATGTCGAAATTTGAGACGAAGGGAGTTCTTTAAGGAAGAAAGAAATCATAAGCGGAAGGATTTGGTTGGAATAATTACGCTTTCGAAGACCCGCTACATAAGCATGGAGAAATTTCACTAGCAAGCTATGAAGGTGGAAAATTACATATCAACCATCGAGAATGGTCCGACAAAAATGACATGGAATGTTGGAGAAGAAACCGTGATCACGTCCGCACGATCCTCGCATTAAAACCTACAACAAGTATTGGGGAGGAAGGTTTACTTCTAACTTTACTTCAAAAATTTTAAAAATTAAAAAAATATATTTTATCTTAAATTATACCAAAAAAATTGTAATATCACCTATCATTTTAAAAAAAAATCGACTATCCATTAATGTTTTCAATTTTTCAAATAAGAATTTAAAATGAATCTTATTTCACATAGAAACTTAAAATGTTTTCGTTTTTTTAAATAAGAATTTGAAGAGCACATTATTTTAAATACAGACATGAAGTATCATGTCACTCTCAAAGAAGGGCATGACCTCACGAGCTAGTCGAGGGTATTTTCCTCATTTACTTTTTTTTTTCTATAAAAGACAAATCGAAAAAAAAAAAAAAAGGCTTTTCTTCGCTTCGCAATTTTTTTTCTCTCTTTTTTACGGTTGAGGCGATTGGAGCTGAAAACCGGAAATGCCCGTACTCCGGAGGCGCGCGGTCGCCGAGACCACACGATGTTGTTGGTGACGTGGCGCGCAGAGGTGTCTCCACGTCATATTACTGGCGGGAAGGTAATTTTCGGCCGAGAAATGGTTAAGCGAGAAGTTTACGGTTTTCCCACCCAACCACCTTAATGATTAAGGTTGTCATTTTACGTTCCCAGTTACAACTAAAGAGAGTGATTAGTTTCGATTGGTCGATTCCATTGGTGAAACTGTCAATCAGCCCACTCGATCCCAAACCGATGATTTTTTCTTCTTTATTTTTTTTTATTTCTTTATTCCTTATAAGTGAGAGTTTTTCAAAATTAAAAGAAAAAAAATTACTAATTAGAGTTTATTTCAAGATAAAAGATTAAAAAATATTGATCAGTCTGTTGGTTATGTTGTTGCCTTTGGTCCGGTTCCAAATTGTTGAAATCAGAAACTGAATCGCTCCTCTCAAGATTTTTAGGTTGAACGGGAATCAATGCACACCCCTACCGAAACTACTATCTAACATATTCTACTCTTTGATCTTTAGCACCTATCTGCTTGTGTGAGCCCCAAGCATTTCAGTCATTGACTTTGATTTTTACCTATGATTGCCGTATGCATCCTTTAATGATCGAAATCTGTACTCAACTCAATAACATACATCTCTGACTCACGAGACTTGGAGAATGTTTTCCGAGGTCTTGACCACTCTTGGCAAGACCCACATTCGAGTCTACATCAGCAATGTCCAAACTCGTTCCACTTCGCTAGGTTCTAACCGAATCACAAAACCGACATATGAAATGATGTAGCCGTTCACAAACGGACATCCAAACAAACGCGTCGAAAATCGACGGTGCCAACAACGATCTATCTGGAAACTTAACATGAGTACAACATTCACACATTAGATCCTAGCTAAAAACTTTTTGCCTGGGGCACAATGTCTAGCACCGTCCTAGCAACCCACCTATCAATTCCGATGGGTTCGGTGGGGGGTTGGGAGATCAAGAAGAGAGAAGACATTCATGAAATGGGGAGGTGTCTAGGCGAGGAAGGAAAGATATTGGAAATCGCTCGTGAAGATTTTTCTCTTTTTTGCCTCTTGCCACGACACATCCCGATCGATCGTCTAATCTATCACGACCGACCTACTTTTCAGCGCTCTCGGCTTTGGCTCGTGCTGTGAAATCTCGGTCGGAGCGACCGACGCCTAGAATAGCAACTAATTCGGCGGATGTTAGGTCGCTTCGGTCCTTGGAGAGATCCTTCGTAGCTCATGTGGGAAACCAAACGAGGAGGCTTTAATCACGATGAACACGCGGCGCCATTATTTTGGTTATGAAGTGGACGTTACATGGTCTCTGTCTCTTGAATTTTTTCCATTTTTTCCTTTCTAGATTCGTATCCTATATCACTAAAGGGGAAAATTCACATCTCAAAATATCGTGATGCCTCAGACAATACCTAGTAGTAGATATGAAAGATTCCACGTTTCATATAAATTCTACATGAAGCTTGAAACCTATCAATTGGAATTAATTTCTAATTTTTAGAAATCTAGGACCTATCATACATGCTCTAGAACCTATCCATATCATAGGTTTAGGGGTCAATAGGTTATATTTGTATTATTAATTGAATGATAATAGTGAATCATCATCTTAAATGACCACCACTTATTACTACAATCCATTAACCACAACTTATATTTAGATATGCCAAAAATATGAAACACTAATGAATTAAAAGTATTTAGTCATAAAATAGAATCCGAAACTAGTGATTTTAAATTATATACTCATCATAGGACGTCAAGATCACGCGAAGACATAGACTGAGAAAAACACAAAAACTTATTTCAAGTTCCACCTATCTAAATTTTTTTTCTAATATCTAAAATATAGAACCTACCCATCAAAACAAGTTTCAAACCTTTCCTATATAGATAGGTTCCCATAAGCATGGCACTCCAATTTTTTTCATTTTAAGTTTTACCCTAGAATCATGCTCACTCTTACTTGTTGGTGACTGGCTCTTTTAAATCACCAGTGTAATAAATTGGGTACATTGTCATTTCCTTGAAAGCACAATAAAAAAGTTTTATTTACGACATCAGGATATTAACATTAATGTTATCATGATTTTACAGGGAAAATTACATAAGCAATCTTAAACACATTGTACATATATTGATTTATTCATCAACTTTTTTTTTTCCAATTTAATCCTAAGCCTTTATGTGAAATTATAATATAATCATTTTTCGTTAGAAATTGTCGATGTAACGATCCAGCCATGGTTAGCCATTTTACGTGGTACACCGCCGAGTAAGTAGGTATTGATAAAAATTGGTCAAAAGGACTATGATAAAATTCACACAAAGTTTTATGACTAAATTAGTAAACCTAAAAAGTTTAAGACTCGATAGACATCCATACAATAAATGCTACATTTGTTACCCTTAATTTGTAAATTTTGGGACACTTTTACTTCATTTTTTTAGCATGAAATATTTCAAAATTAATAAAATACTTAAAATTGATATAAAGAACTATAGTGTATACCTATTTTTTCATAATTTTTCAAAACTTAAAGTGACAATTTCTCGTTATTCGAACGAAAAATCATAAAAGGAAATGAATAAGTATGGAAAAAGGTTCACCCCCGGTGGGACTTCATATAGCAAACTTTACTGTCCAAAACATATCATCTTAAATTGGTCCTTGGATATGATCATATGAATGTATAGCTGCTTCAATCGAATATAGTCAATGAACATGATCACCAAAGTAACCTTCCTAGTGTAACGACATGTCGAGGGGCATGGCAACGGTTGTGTTCTCGAGCTGCTTAGTGCTTGGTAGTTGGTACAATTTTTACCAAAAATCTTCTACATTCTATAAGATTTCACACAGAATTCCTATATCTCGTTTCCCTCAAATTGCAATTTTTCTTACAAAATGTCGTCGCCCTTAATGTCACCTTTTTTCAGGCAAGGACATTCTTGCACGAGTTTCGCACCTGGTATCAGACGATGGACCCAGGAAATTGAAACATGGAAATTGCCAGAACACTTTTCGTCTCCTACAAAGGTAGCTGCATCTTCCTCGTCACCTACTCTTTCCGCCGAGTCGTCTTTAAGGAACGAGCGGCTAGATATCAACGTGTCAACGCCAAAAAGGGCAGTGAAGAATTTCGGACACGCATGATGGAAGAAACGGAAAATTTCGAAGCAAGAACCTGAGATGATATAATTATATAAATGATTTTTAAAATTTCATTTATTATGTAATGTGGTCAATAAATTTTTAAATTTTTTAATATTATTATTGAAATTTAACTCCACATATAAAGTGGTTCATAAGTTTTTAAATTTGTTTAGTACAATAAATAAAGTTTATGAATCATATTAAACAAACGAAAAGTTCATGAATTATATTATACAGTGAGGAAAAGCTTAGAGATTATTTATGTCATTTTACGTGAAACGGATGTTAAGATGTATGTGAGTAAGTTGGCATTAGAGAAATTACATATTAAATAATTGATGTGGCGTAGAACAATTAATATATGATAATTAGTTCATGACTCATTGACTTAATGGGTTTGCGTTCTCTTTTGGCAATCTCGATTTCTATTGCACACTGCCAACAACGGGATGATGTGTTGCCTAAGACACGACAATTTCGATGCCAGACGATATGAAGAGGACAGGTCGAAAGATAATTCGGTAATTGGTCAATGGAGGGAGCGAGGGCAAACGGGGGAAATCCCCCAGGTTCTCGTGGAGTAGTGGATAACGTTTGTCATCATGAGAAGGCTTCCAACTCCAAGCAAGGAACCGTCCAGAGAGGAGACTGTGAATGCTACAGCTCTACCTTATCCTTTTTCATTCCTCTAGGAGATTAGGAAACGAGGCCGGTGACAAACTACTCCAAGAGTGATACCGAGGCCCTGAACGTGGAGCTTTTCAAGCAACACCTACATTCGATTTTGTGCCATCAAAATAATAGAAAGAAATATATTTTTTTTTTGCTTTGTTCGGAATTTTGCATATACAATTTTTTTTTTCAGTCTTACTCTATTCCTACTCTATCCCCACTTTTAAACTTTTGTCCTACCTCTTGCAGGGCATGGGAATCGAAACTTACTTTTGAAACTTATGCGTTCTCACCCCATCTCCCATGAGAAGGTGGGGATTTGAATCCCTCACCTCCCATTTCCATATTGAAAGGGTGGCTACTGGAGCGAATCCAGTGATTTACATACCAATTGAGTATGTTTGTTTTGTGAGAAATGAGTGATTTGAAAAATAATTTCCATTAAAATAATAGCTGGCATTACTTGAAATAATTAATCGATAAAAAATATCTTAGTATTGATAACAATTTACAATTTTTTTCCTTCATTTGTTTTTTTAATTGATTAGGACGATTGCAAGAAGAATTATATAATAAATAGGGACTTTTAAAGTCTTTTCAATATCCAAGAGAAGCCGGAATCATAACTTTTGCACTGGCAATGGGTTGGCTCTTTCACTAAATTAGTCCCTTGTTTTCTTGTACGAGAAACCCATTCTTTAAGGAGAGAAAGAAAATAGTTTTTAAAAGGCCTTCTCATGTCCTAAGGTAGCTTACCCTTAAGGCTCACCCAAGACAACCAATTGCTGAATCAAAACGAACTTATCACTTAAGCCGAGTACATATATATCGGGGTTTTGATGATAATTTTTTTTAGTGATCTATTCTTTTTTTATATATAGATTGGATCGAATATATGTAGACACGGGAATAATAAATGTAAACGTGTGTAGTTATTATAAACATTTGGATGGGATCGGATAACATGTGAAGATCGTGGAATATTTATAAATAAATAAAATTTTTAAAAAAGAAAGGCTAGAGGAGAAAAGGATAAGGTTTCACGCCAAAATCCGAAGCTCATAGAAAAGCCGTTTGATTTGAGCGCACGGCAAATATCCCCAAAAGGTTCTCCAGACCGCGTGGCACCGCGGGCCCACCACAGCGATCGATCATGCGCCACGTGGGACATTCCTGCCGGGAAATATCTGGCCGTCCTTGGACGGACGGATCGTTGCCAGCTGGATCCGGGGGGCAGGCGAATAAAGCGGGGAGCAAAATGAAAAGAAAAAGGCCGGGGCCCCACTGGTAGATGGTGATTGATGGACATTCCACTGTGCGGGCCCCAGTGGAGGAACAAATAATTGGAGGGCCCACCAGTTGAAACCATCCACGTCAGATCCAGTTCTTTCTTTTCTTTTTGGGTTAATATCTTGAAAAACCCTAAATTAATGCATTTGTGACAAATTTACTCCAAATTATTTTTTTGACCACTAAAAACCCCAAACTGGTATACCTTTGACAAATTTACTCTAAACTGGTACACTTGTTACAAATTTACCCTCTGTTAGTTTTAGTTAAATTTTCTTGTTAAGTTATAAAGTTAAATAACACGTGACAATTGACCGGTATATTAATTTGGGATTTTACACTCTGTTTGTCATAATTTATAATTTTTGTGATTTTTTTGTGGTGTTAATATAATTTTTCGGAGGGTATATTAGTCACAAATTTACCAATTTGGGGTTTTTTGTAGTCGAATAAATTAATTTGGGGTAAATTTGTCATAAATGTACCAGTTTAGGGTTTTTTATAGTTAGTCGGGGTAAATTTGTCACAGATGTACCAGTTTGGGGTTTTTCATGGTCAAAAAAATAGTTTGGGATAAATTTGTCACAAGTGTACCAGTTTGGGATTTTTTAAGGTATTAACCCTTTCTTTTTTGAATAGGGATTTTGTCTATTTTTTTCTAAGGATCGGTTGATTTATGTTAGGTGCAAAATTTTTCAATTGGTTAGTGTGGAGCACATGTACACTTTGTTGAGTTTAAAAGGGTAACAATATAGGCATATGGATCAAGAAGCTATTTGCGTTGGCTTTTAACGTTTCAAGCAAGTTAATCCTTTCATTTCTCCAATTAATGATGAATTAGACAATTATCGAATCTAAGTTTTAGTCCATATCATTTTTTCTCATCTTGTTTTCAAACCAAATGACTCCTTTGTACAAACCATAAACCGCATATGTCCTTTCATGTCTTCTCTGTGACAGCTTATATGGTAATACTTATAAGGTCATTCGTAATGTTTGATATGTCTATAACTTTATTATTATTTTATTGTAAGCTATTCAAACTATTTTTCAATTATAAAATTAATTTCTTTCAATTCCAGCCCACATGAAAGGATGCATTTCTTCTGAAAATTCTCGATACCCATTTTGCGAATTCATCATTATGATGTATTAACCATATCTCGAGCACACTTCGAGTGCCTAATTTACTCTCTACACAAATCCATCTTGTAATTAAAATAAAAAAAAGCATTAAAGTCGGCATCCACCTCTTAGAAAAAAAGTATAGCAAATTTTGCTAATTTTTTAAAAGGCTTTACTGTTATAACAGCATTTGGATGACTGTGAGAGTTACAGTTTATTGTAAATCACAAATTTTTAAAAGAATAAGCTTTGCAATAATTATAATTATTTGTATTTCGTTTTTTATTATCCATAATATATTATTATTCTCACGGTAGATTGGAAATCGTTGCTTAATCATCTCTCTTTTCGAAATGCCTGTATCATGTGGCCAAAAGTCATATTCGAAATGCCTGTATTATGTGGCCAAAAGTCATAGTGACATAAGTTCCATGACGAGAAGTTGTCTTCAATTCAACCTCTGCCCCCCTCTCTCTCTGGCTTCTTCTGAAAGGACTTTGCTTGAGCCAATCCCTTAACAAAAAAATTCCCCAGCTGGGACACTTGGTCGATACGCTACGATTCGGAATCGACTGGCCAAGGGGATCGACTGCAGAGCAAGAGGAAATCGATTGAGCACGAATTGGATGGCACGCGTGCGATGCTGTCTGCCCAAGTGAATCTTCAAAAGCATCGGGGTGGGGGATTCAACTTCGATCTACCGGCATCGGTTTCAACTCCCCCATCATTAGCACTTAGCGGCATCATGTGATCCTCATTGCCATGGCTAAAAAGGCCCTCCCCTACTAGCACGACTGCTCAAGTGCCTCAAAAGCTTCCTAGGTATGTGTACGATGATATATCGATTTGTTGTCGAAAGCCGATTGGATTGTATTCGGATCACAATATGATTTTGATATGCAATGAGTACAAGCATTTTTTATGTACCCCACGGGTCTAGCGCGATTAGTTTGACACCGAGGGGTTTTTAGTTCAGAAAGTGGAGATCCGCTCATTTGAATCTAGCAAACCGCAAGCAAGCTGTTCTGGTTCAAGGTCATTTTTGTGAGCTAAAGGTCCGAACTTAACCGGCTTAAGGGGATCACATGGCATTTCGCAGGTCTTTATAAACAAAAAACGCATTATTTTCCTATAAAAATTACGAAGTGATGTGATCATACTTAAGCGCACTCAAATATTTAGTAGTAGGATCACGTCACGAGCACCGGCCGTACAAAATTAAGGCTGGCCCCTTTCCATTTTCTTAAGGAGGGATCCGTGGAAATCTCAAGTCAACTTATAACATGAGCAAACTGTAATTCCTTTCCATCGTATCGCTTTTTCAGATGGTGGCCTTCCTCCTCAGCACCCAACTCTCTCCTTCTCTCTCTCTCTCTCTCATTCGGGCCACCATCGCTGTCGTTGAGTGACGACGATCCTCGTCCAGATCGAGGGCCACTGTCTATCTGTCAAGCTCTACCTCGTACGTTCGGATTCGAGCAGTGCACCCCATAGATGGCATAGGAGCTCGATACCTTTCATTGCTGCAACTTTTCGTTTCACTTTGCCATCGGTCAATACTCAACATTCCGTTCTTAGATCTTCACTACTTTACTTCTAATTTTGTCAAAGGAGACTCGTAGTTCTCTCTCTTCGCGCTTTCTCCATTTATAGTGACTTTGTCCATCCTACTTTCCTATGAGACCGGATCTTAAGAGTCTCACACCAGCCGCGAGATTGTGCGGTTTCGTCTATAGAAAAGGGTTTTCTAACCGAATTTGACTAGCGGCCTTTAAATTTCTTAGGCCTTTCAGTTTTTTCTTTTTTTTGGGTAGAGAAACCTGTACAATTTGCTAGAGTAAGATAGGGGAAAGGGGAATACGGGCAACAAAGCTCCTAGTCAAAATAGGTCAAATTATTGCATCTTGCCCAATTTGATATCCAAGCCCATTGGTTTGATCCCGAATGGAGGGACCATCAGAAGCCCAAGCCTGCCCTATTTGGTGGTCCGCCGTCCATTGGCCAACACAAAATCAAGATTTTTTCCCCTTCCTGGGTTTGGCTATTCAAACACCAATTGCAACGCATCTGTCCTTTTCAAAAGGTGAGGAGGAAGCGTTGAGAGTCCTCCCATGTATAACGCAGGGTAAACTAGAAAATCTTACCAAAACTCTCTTACGAAACGAGGAATAGAATCGATACTACAATTTCTAAGCTGGTCAATTCATGCATGCGAGAATGATGCGAAAGAAGTTATGACGAACCCTTAATACTAGATCGAGTGATTAAGCTGCTCAATTTGACCGTTGACAAATTGTGAGCTTTAGTCACAACGCTGTGCACTCGATATAACCTTAGAGGCGGCACCCATCACCCTACAGGAGGAGGCTTACCTAACACCGTTTAAGGTTGATATAATTAGATAGAGATGTTTGCTTGCATTTACGAGGGTTGTCGAGTTGTAAACTTGAAATGCCTACCGTAAGAAAGGAAAACGAATATGGCATTTTCTTTTCTTTTGTTTTTATTTCTTTTTTTAAACTTTGCCTTTGGAAAAGTATACTATGGGAAGAAATTAAATTGAAAATTCCCTCTAAATGGATTGTGGGGGAGGCAAAGACATGATATCCGATTAGAATAAGTAGATGCATACATATTTTGAGCAGCTGATTAAGGAATTAAAATGACCATAATTAGAGAGAGAGGGAGAGAGAGAGAGAGAGAGAGAGAGAGAGAGAGAGAGAGAGAGAGAGAGAGAGAGAGAGAGGGAGATCATTCTGAGGCATTTTCAACTTAAGTGACGAACTCTTAGGAAGGCCAGTCAATTGAAACGGTATGGAATGGGAGGTATTAGTCAAATGTTTGGAATTTTAGGGGAAGAGGAACTCGTGGTCTATCATCAAATTTGAAATATAGTCCTCGAGAATTTTCTTGGTTTTTTTTTTTCGTGTGTGTGTGTGTTAATTCTTAGTCAAAATGTCATACACATGTCTCGACCGATCCACTTATTTAAATCCCGTCCAATAGCACAAGAAGAAGTAGGGTCTACGAAGAACTGAAATAATGTCATGGTCAACAAAACCGTGTAACAGAACGATGCGGTTCATGATATCTCTCATAAATAAAAAAAACATGTTGTTGGCCCATTTTCTACTTAAAATATTCCATTTGTTCCATGGAAAATGAATGATTAGAAAAATATTTTTCTAATAACAGTTACTTGAAAAATTTGCCAAATGAAAAATGATTTTAATATCAACAACAATTTATATCTAAACATTTTTTTTTGGAAGATGAAAATATTTTTCGTTCATTTATTTTTAGAGTTAATATCACAAAAAATACCAAACTGATACATATGTCATAAAATTATCCCATACTAATTTTTTAACCATAAAAAATCCAAAACTAGTACACTTATGACAAATTTACTTTCCTTTAGCTTTCTTTAATTTTTACCGTCATATTACTAAGTTAAAAGATACGCACCGATTTGAGATTTTACTCTTAATTTGTCAAATGTATACAAATTTTAATCCAATTTAACGGAAAGTAACAAATGGTAAATTTATCACAGATGTAACGGTTTGAGGTTTTTGGTAGTAAAAAAATTAATTTGAGGTAAATTTATCATGAGTATACTAGTTTGAGGTTTTTTGTGGTTTAAAAAAAAATTAATTTTGGGTAAATTTATCACATATGTATCAGTTTGGAGTTTCCCCTTGAAACGATCATTTTAAATAATTTTTTTTTTCAAATAATTCATTCTCTAATATTGAGAATATTTTTCATTGACTAATTATTTCAAGTGATATTTAAGAAAAAATATATTTTCTTAGTCATTTTCTGCGAAATAGGAGCATAAGAATAAATATTTGTATATTTTATGGGTCCCGCTTTGATGCCATGATTTTCGTGCAGGACAAAGCTTCTCTCTCTTGTCAGGTTGGAGACAATGAAATTTTTACGAGCCTTGATAACGCAAACAATCATGCTTCGACAGTTCTAGAACACTGTAATATCCGTGACGGAAGGAGACCCTTTTGTCTATACATGGGTTGGTAATTATCTGGAGTTTGCCTTGACTCTAGGGCTTGATGACCCCTGATCTTGATCGAGTAGCTGTCCCATAAAAATCTAACTAGAAGATGAAGTCTTGAGTTTTACTAGCTAGTGATACTTTGAGAATTTTGGCCTAACCCCCTATACTCTCGCGACATTTGTCGGTTTGCCCACGTCCTAATCACTTTTGCTTATAGTCACCTTTAAACTGATGTGCCTTATTAATCTTGACTATCGATACATGTGAAGCAAGTCATTATGGAATACATCACTTGATGCACCAATGATCTGGGACCCTTAGGATAAAAACATCAAACGATGTTCGTAAATCCAATCCCAAAACTTAAACTATTGGATGAAAATATTGTTTGATTTAAATATTTTAATGCTCTCCTCACGCGTAATATGTGTGATATATGTTATGGGGATGACAAATAAGGGTCCGAAAAGATTTTTATTTCAGAAATTTAAGTTGTTTGATGAAATTGTGATATAATATTTAAATATTTAATAGAGGGGATTGAGGTGTCGTATGGGAGCATGAGTGGGAGCAGAGAATCTCCATCAATTACAGCCTGTGATGCACATTGCATGTTTATTAAAAGAGAATATTTTGGCAAACTAAACTACTCTCCTCTCTCTTTCTCTCTCTCATGATTTAGGAAGACTAGATTTCAACTTAATTAATTAAGCAATAAGGTTTGAAAATAAAAAAGCAGTAAGAATTTGCCACATGTTTGGAGGAAAATTATATAAAAAAAAAGTCAAGAATTAATTTTATGAATGTTAATCTAGTGCTAAACCTTTTAATTGCACCAAATTAGTTTTAAATTTTTGACGATTTGCTAATATAATGCTTTTGGCTAAAACTGATCAGAAATCATTGAAGCAAACGAGTTTTGCAATTTTATCTATTTTATTTTCTTTCTCTCTCTTTTCATTGTTGACTTATTGAAGAGGATTGGCAAGGGCCATCATGAATGTCACCAATTGCGGGGGAGGGCTCCCATGAAGCCCTTGCCAACTAGATTTGGGTGTAGGCATGAGGGTGAGGGAGCCCTCGCCTAGTGGCTAGCAGGGCCCATCAACCCTTAATAATAAAAAGAAAAGAAAAGAAATGAAAAGATTAATAAAAAATTCAGAAAAAAAAAATTGCATGTCCATATCATCGTCGATTGTGTCATGTAGTACGGTTGACGACCACATTAGCGATTTTCGGTCGATTTTAGATAAAAGGGTTATATTGGAAAATTGTGATAATGTTTCCAATAGGGGTGTACATGGTTTGGGCAGGCGGTTCCCGACCTAGAATCAGGAACCGCCCGCTAAGGACTGGTTCCGAAAAATTGGAACCGGGATCTACACGTTAGTTGCATGGATTCACCTGGGAATCGGACCACCGGTCCGGTCCGGTCCAGTTCTCGGGTGGATTTATGGAACTGGTCTCACAATAATAATAACTAGGACTGATTAAGTCCTGAAGTCTCCCCTTGTCATGCCCGAAATCTTAACAAATTTATGTACTCGCTCTTTCTAAGCAGAACCTGGGAAGATTAAGATCAAATTTCCATTGTGCTAATTAAAGATGCAGAACTAACATTTCTCCCTTGTCCATCATCAGCCCCCACCCTCGGCAAAATCCACGGTTGGCCACCATTCATCAGCAGAACAAAAACCGCAAAGCATGCCATGCGTATACACACAACCATAACCAAGAAAAGAAGCGAGTTCTGCGTGGATTAATAACCGGGTGGGCAGTCTGGGAGGGTTTTAATAAGTGAGATATGGAGATCAGCGCCTCTCCATTTGGTGCGCTTTGGACTTTTTTCTCACTTTAATTAATTTTTTTAATTATTTGATTTGGGTTTGTTAATTTGTAATTTCATTTTTTTAATATTAAAAATTAATATTATTTTAATATAATCGGCCCGATCCGGGTGGGCGGATGGACGGATCCGCCCATGGAACCGGGAACCGGACTGGTACCTACCGGTTCCCATAAATTGGAATCGGGAATCGGACCGGTTCCCTCAAGAACCACTGGTTCCGGGCGGTTTAGATCCGGTTTTGGGTGGTCCGGGCGGGTCCCGGTTCTTTTGCACACCCTTAGTTTCCAATTAAATTGATGCATATGATGAATTTGTGATTGAATTGGCATTCATACAATAGATTTATAAATATTTTGGTAATTTTTCCCTGGTCCGTGAAAATAAATATTCTATTATGAATATATTCCTAATGCAAAAATTATTACATTGTATAGTATGAAATTCATCACAAATATAATAGTTTGCATATAAAAAGACGTAGATAAAGAAAGGTAAATAAAAGTTTGGAAAGATAAGAGATTTTTTTTTTTTTTATTGTGAGAGATGTTTGAGAAGTAAGTAATTTGGAAAAACTAAATAAACATAAACTCAAATAAGAGTTTGTAATTTAATTGTAGAAAATTGGTATCACTATGATTAAGGTTAATAGTTTCTTAAGAAATATTAATATACCTAACGGATTGATAAGGAATGCGTATAAAAATTGATAACACAACTAAAAAGTTGGTCAACTTGATAAAGCATCAAATGAACATCGGTAAACAAATCAAATAAGAGTTGTAACCTAATGAGAGAAAAGTTGATAATTTAATTTAAGCTATTTGTAAGAAAGACAAACAAAATTTGGTAAAAGACAATGGGAGTTGATGAATAATTAAAAGAAAAATTCAGTAAATAACTTAGATGAAAGACGACAATCTACAAAGAGCTGGTAACTAGATTGGAAAGATATTGGTAAGCCATTCAAATAAAAGTTGGTAAATTTAAGCATTGACAAGAAGCAGTTAAAAGTTGGATCGGTAAACTATAAAAAAGAGAGTTGGTGGCTTCATTAAAATATCGGTGAGCTACCGATAAATTACTTGAACATAAACAGTTCAATCTATCGAAACGAAACAGCAGGATCATCCACATATTTTTCTCCCAACGAGATAAACGAAATGGTCCATGCATATATTATACATGGACCAACAGTAAATTAGGTAACCGTACTCTTGGAGCATGGAGATGAAGGGCGCTTGTTTAGGAAGCTGCCTCTGCACCGTAATTTTTATAAACATGTGGGGGCGCCGCCTCACGTTCCTGAAGGGTCTTGACCGGAGAAAAACGTGAACTTCGTTGCCGGGTTCGTACCGTAGACATAGCCATGGCCCACGAATAGGATTAGTGCTGCTTCAAGGAAGTTACGAGGCATTTAGGTTTTGGCGGGCCGCAGCCAGAGCACTGTAGGGACTTTCGCAAATGCGATTCAGCCATCTACCCACTTCATGTCTCGTCACATTCGAGGAACCCGTGAAAAGTTATATGATCACAATATTCAATTTCCCTCCTTTCCAATTCCACCGAAATGGAATTCTATACACATAAACTCGTTCCTTTGGGCCCCGCGAGAGGCGGGTTCAAGAGAGAAAACCTAACAGGTTATCGACTTGGAAGAGTTTCTGTGCGCTTATATACTCGCTCGCACACGCATCCGATGCCTTCTGAAGAGGAGATTGAATGGAAATGGCCGAAGCTTATTAGATCGCATGAGGGGGTAAGTGCAATGTTTTGACGTTCACGCCGTGAATGTGGATGAAGAGACATTTCAAAATATTCCTTCTGGGTTGGACTTTGTGGAAGGGGGACGTCCTAGTCTTAATGATGAAAGCCGCCACCATTTTCCACAACCTTTACTTTTCACAAATCAATCCGCCAATGCAGCCATGATTTTTCTCTTCCTAATCTCTCTCACTTTGCCTTTTTTTCTTTTCTATTTTTTCATCATATGCGTGCAATATTACTTCCAACAGACTAAATGAAACATATATATTGGGGGGTGGGGTGGGCTAAAGACGATGCTTTAGGGCTCAACTGATCTCCTTATCAAGTAATTGTCGATGCGAAGTCCGTGATCTTGGAAGTAGGCTTAAAGATATGCGCAAATGCAGTGATTCCAACCCAAGCTTGAGCGAGTAGTATGAACACGCTTATCACTGGAGCAGCCTTTTGAAGACTGCCATGATCACATTTAAAAACATGACATAGAAGCGGATTATATATATTGTCATAAATAGCCTTAACAATTTTATAAACTATCGATCATGTTGATCTACTTCATCTCTACCGTTGATTATATAATTCTCATAGTGAAGCCTTTACAATTAATGATTGAGATCACACCGATCTAGATAACTTGTAGAAAGTGTTAAACGGTCACGACAGCTTGTGGAAATGAACGAAGGTGTTCACGAATAAGTTTCGTGCCGTTTACGTCAGCTGGATGCTATATATCCCCGTCAAAATCATTTTGCCCACCTTTCACTTCGTCTCTCATTTTTCCTTCTATATATCATCCCTAAAAGAAACTTTCAGACCACACCTCCTCCTCCTCCTCCTCCTCCTCCCGTAGTTCTTCTTTATCATCTCATATCTTCGTTTTACCCTAATTAGATCATCACAGAAACAAAACTGGTTAACGATCCATGGATGGCTATCACATCTTGTTCCCTCCATCTTCTTCTTCATCGGCCTCAGCAGCATCACCGAGCTTTCCTTTTGCACATTATGCTTACAAAAATGCTCACGCGTTCCATACTGGGTCGGAAATGATGAATCATAGTAACGAGACGTGCTCGTCATCGGAGGTTAAAGGTGAGCTCATCAACTCTCACACGGACGTGTCCCGAGACGACGAGGACAAAGCCGGAAGCGACAAGAAGAAGGGGCCGTCATCATCGTCGGAGAAGAAGAAGCCGAGGAAACCGAGGTATGCGTTCCAGACGAGGAGCCAAGTGGACATACTCGACGATGGTTATCGCTGGAGGAAATACGGTCAAAAGGCTGTCAAGAACAACAGATTCCCAAGGTACGCTACTTAATTTGAGGACTTGGAGCTTTGTATTCTCTTTTTTGGTTAATTCTGCATCTCTCTGGTGATTTCCTATGTGGGGTGAAGGTCATCCGCTGTCTATCAATTAGCTAGCCGTGTCAAGCCGTAAAGTAAGAATACACTAGATCTTCCAATATGCTGCTATTCCTTGGAGTGGACCTCTGCCCGATCGGTGCAGGTCATTTTCCTCAAACGATATGTATTCTAGTAGAAAAATCAATCATATAGCGGAGGAAGTTGAATCCTTTCTATAGTTTCGAGTTTGTTGAATCAGGTTGGTTATCAACGGGAGACGTTTACGCCTTCAATTGCTTCATATCGGATGAGATAGCTAGGGTTATGACAAAACCAATGCGAAAGGAAGTTTAGGCTAAAGAAGGCAATATTTCAGCTAAGATAATAGCATTTTTAAGCCATAATCGACGCTATAGCGAAGGACGCCCATTATACCTCGCGATGTCCCCCAATCACAATTGTACGTAATTGCGAAAGGGACTTTTACTTTGTCCACTGCTGATTGAAAATTGTGATGACAAAAAAATATGATCTTTTGTTCATTATCGATCGAAGAGTACATGAGCCTATTTATAAGCTTTACAGGATGATAAATTAAAATAGTAATTATCAATTACAATTAATCATTGTCGATCAAGTAAATTATACAAAATCTCCTACAATCTCTCAAGTTTACATCTTTCAAATCACCTTAAATTTAAGAGGATGTTAGAGACATAACTTGACCTCTTTCAAATCACCTTGAGTTTGAGGGGATGTTAGAAACATATTTAGGAGAATGTGGGAGATTGTATATTTCTTTGAATTGGTCATGATTGATTATAATTGGCGTTTTGCTACTTTAGACAGTCATCCTCTAAAACCTACAACTAAGTTCATTTACTCTTCATTTGATAATGAACAGAATATTCCATAATTCTGTCATTACAATTTTCAAGATGATATCAGAGTAAGAAGTTCTGAGTTCAAATATTTTACTAACCCGTATTTGCCTAGGGAAAATATTAAAGTATTTAACAAGTAGACCATACTTCACCTATTAGTTTAAGTTTCTAGAGCAGTTGGCAATAATGGTACAAAATCCCACAGTTTCAAGCATTACTTGCGAAAACTATGCCTTTTCACTTTTGGAGATCAAACAAGAAAGTCAACAAAAACCATCATCTTTTAATATCATCATTCTAAAGAGACATCATCACAGGTTTGATTCATCTAAGTTCAGTAGCTTCGGAAGGTGCTCTTTCCATCACTCAGCTTAATATTCTCCCTACGCACGTAGTCCTGAGATCCACAGTATTTCCAACCCTAGACTCTCATGACTTCGCAGGAGCTACTATAAGTGCACCTTCCAAGGATGCAACGTGAAGAAGCAAGTCCAGAGGCTGACCAAAGATGAAGGTGTCGTGGTGACAACCTACGAAGGCATGCACACCCACTCCATAGATAAACCCACTGATAATTTTGAACATATCTTGAACCAAATGCATATTTACAATCACTTTTAGTGGTTCCATACCAAAAGGGAAGGGAGAAAATTCAGAAAAAAATTTGGTTAGTGGCTCTGTGAATTTCTTAAATGAACGCTTGAGAGTTCCTTCAAGGAAAGAACAAATTAAGGTTGTGATAATAGGAAAGTAAAAGTTTTTTCTTCTCATTTCCATTGAACATTGTTGTCACATTACATATTTGGTGTTTTATGTATCTATACATATGTTGTGAATTGCGATCTAATCACGCATTTCTAGTCCGGAATGATCATGAAAATAAAGTGAATCTATAGGGAAGCTTATCATTTTGGATAGTCAACCCTCGGGTTCAGATGAGGTTAATGTAGTCACCTTCAATTGATTACAGAGAAATTTCCACAATAGTTTTCCGTGCAATAAGGGAGTGAACATAGCATAGGAGAAAGGGATATAAGCTTTCGTGTTTGTTTTCCTTGCGCCAACATAAAATAATACGGCGATGAAAATCGGTATAACATGAGTTCCCGAATCAAAGATTGTGCTTTGATATGGATTTAGCATGTTACCTCACGATTTGCGTTTTCTAAGAGATTACATATTGATTGTGTTGGTTATTACTCCAATTTCTCCCGCTATTCTTCTCCCGCAATCAGATAGTTTGTCCTATCTTGCTTGGTTATTACTCCCATTTCTCCCGCTATTCTTCTCCCTCAATCAGATAGTTTGTCCTATCTTTGCTTATGTCACATTCTAACTTCGACTGTGCGAGAGAAGTGCTGAAACGAGCATGATCCGATGTATTTCCTGCCGTCGCTAAATGTTGGACGCGCCCGCCTTGGAACTATCGGAAGTCAACACGCCATGCGAATCGCAGTTAATCGCGGACCACCTCCGTAAGCTGTGAATTGAGGAAAAATTCGGATGGACCCACTAAAGGAACATTCAAATCCAATTCAAAATCCGGCATCCTTAAATGCGATTTATCCCAAAAACACGTGCAGACCCTGAAGACCAAATTCTTGGCAGGGAGCTGTGCAGATCGGATGGCGGCCACGAAGGATGGCAAAGCCAAATTGAAGACCGTATTCTCACTTTCCCACCTCTCTATCTCTCTCTCTCTCTCTCACTTTCCCACCTCTCTATCTCTCTCTCTCTCTCACTTTCCCACCTCTCTCTCTCTCTCTCTCTGTGTGACGGCAAAAATGAACGTGGAAGTGGAAAGCTCGCCATGTATTTCGGTCCCCACGCTCTTTGCATCATTGCATGCGTGGGAGGAGCACTTTCACGGGCTTGCATGTTCGTCGCTTTGCATGTGCCTAAAAAGAAGATAGCAATGGGACTCGCGACCCCGTGAACTTGGTGAAAGAGAAAGGTTTTGCTATTAGTGCACCGCGACATAGTAGCTAGAGATGTCGACCCGCCCAGTCCGAGCCTTGCACGGCACATTTTCCAAATGGGCCCGCCTGGCCCGATCCATTTCATGGCGGTCTATTCTTTTAATAAATATCTCTTTGGCCATAGACCGTTCGCCATTTTTACCATTGTTTGGTAAAGGATTATAGTTCTCTCGGGCTATTTTCAATATATCTAAGAACAATGCCGAGTTATTTTTGCAGTGCACTTAAGGCTTAGGAAGCTTAATTTGTAGTTGATTAAAGGAAGGCAACTGAGCGTATTGAACGGATGGTAGCATTAAGGTCAGCTTGGGAAAGGTGGATTAGTCTAGTCAATTGATTCTTTTTTGGGGCGATGACTGCTCGATTGATTTGAAAGCGCATCGTTCTGCATCTTTCATATCTTATTTAGAGGACGGTGCCGAACGTGACGATCATCCATCATGAACATGCCCGCGGTTCATGGTGTTAGGAAAAAGAAACAAGGCCGGCCTCCAAAATTGACCCCGTTAACTACGCGTGTTCCGGTCTTTTTTCTAGGAATAGATCTTTCTATATGTTTCACTACATGGAAAACAGCAACTTTCTAAATAAAAAATGAAATTTATAACACTTTGAATCACATGATTGGTTTAGATGGACGGAATTTCGTGCAGCCATAAAAGCCAATAACTCCTCATTTGGGATAGAGGAATAATTTTGTGGAAAATGCATCCTCACTTTCGTTGTCCGAACGTATCGTCCGGTTGTTTGTTCTTTAATCGCTGTGCACATTAATTTTTTAACTTTAATCTTTTCATCTCACAGTGTGGTAACCATGAGAGATGTTGGCTTCTACCCAAGTTGATCATTTTATGCGAACTGTTACCATTTTAAAAGAATATTAACCTCTGGCTTGATATCCATCATAGCCACGAAAACCCTAATCTCTCTCTGTTGGCAACGCTCTTTTTCCTTAAAAAACCCTCCTTCGATGAAACTTAGCCTGCAAGCTCTTGGCTTCAATTTCTAGAACTAAGAGCCTGATTTTTTAGGCCTTGATTTCTTGTTTTTTCCTCTCTTGATCTAATTTGGGAGTCTTTTTCGCTTATTTTGATATCTTCCTTCGCTCGTTGCTATTGTTAATTCGCTTGTCGCGGTGAAATCTATTGCAACTGAAAATTTTGTGAAAATGTAGTCGTAAGTTCAATTGGGACAATTACTAAAAAAGTCCTAAATCTATTGTAATTTTTCTAATTCAGTTATAAACATTTTATTTTTTTTAGCCAATTAAGTCATAAATTTTTTGTAATTATGCTAGTTCAGTTAGTTTGGCCAATTTTGATCTGGCATTGACATGGATGCCGGACTAATGCTAGCCGTTGGTTGTCTAGCACTAATGTGGACAATTTTTTAATAATATTTTATTTTTTTTCTTTATTTTTTTCTTTTTCTCCTTCTTCCTCTTTTCTTTGGCTAGTGACTAGCCAGAGGTGAGTGCTAAAGAGGGCAAGTCCGCCCTCACCATGGCCGAGTGAGGCCTCGCCAAATATGGCGAGGCCACAACCTACCCATGGCCGACAAGGCTCACCTAGGCTAGAGGTTGCGCGAGGTTGCGGCCTTCAACCTTGTAGCCTCTAACAAGAGCAAGCCTCACTTAGCCATTGGTAGCTCTCGCCAAAGGCTGTGTTAGGTTGCAGCCTCTAGCAAGGTCGAGCCTCATTCATGGCCGGCAAGGCTTGACCCTTGCCAAATTTAACGAGGGCGAGCCTCGTTGGCCTAGTGGGCAGCCTAGGCGAGGTTGCCAACCAGAGCCAAGCTTCCTTGAGGTTGATGAGGTCCCTTGCCGGCCTTGCCTTTGGTTAGTTGCTAACGGTGATCAGTTGGAGGAAGGAGAAGGAAGTGAAGAAAATAAGAAAGAGAAAAAAAATGAAAAAATATTATTAATATATTGTTTATGTCAATGTTGGCAGAACGGTGATGTCGACCAATGTCGAAGTCAGCACTGGTTGACCAAACTTGGTCAGGTGGATAGAATTTACGTAATTGCAAAAAGTTTAGTACTGAATTAGTTAAAAAAAATAAAAATGAAAGATTTAAGACTGAATTGGGAAAATTGCAAAAAATTTAGAATTGTTTTAGTAATTTTCCCTAGTTCAATTAGTAGGATGCCCGGAATGTGATTCTATGAATTTTTTGAGATCTAGTGGAAGCTCTCCTTTCTCGATATAGGTGTAAATCTAAATCTGATAGCTTTTATCTCTTGATCTAAATCTAGATTTGAGAGTTTATTAAAGTCGTTCGATTTGTGGTCATTCACAAAAAAGTTGGTATAGCAAAGCACTGTAGCAATAATGTTCATCATTGTAGTAGACTGTTTACTGATGTAGAAGTTATCATAGCGAAAGCGTGGTTGTCGTCTCCATATGACTATGTTGTTGAAGATGTTGAACCTAGGTGTACACCATAGGTCATAGTTTTTTAAGGGGATAAATATATTATCAGTGCCATAAGTTGTGTACGGCACTCATTTTGGTGCCAAAAGTTTTTATCGGATCACTTAAGTGCCAAAAAGTTTGAAAAACGATCATTTTAGTGCCAACTTCGATATGGTTGGCTGGAAATTTGACGTGGCACTTTTTTATTAATTTTTAAAGCTGATGTGGCTCACTGGAAAGTACAGTCAGCATCCTAACACCAAAACGATGCCGTTTTGTGTCTCCCCTAATTCAAAACCCTAAATCTTCGGCCAGTCGCCGTCCTTGACGGCCCCTGCGCTCGGTAGCCGCGGCTTCGACCCTGACCCCGACCCCAACGATGGCCACTCAGCGGCTGCGGCTTTGACCTCGACCTCGACCCCAACCCCAACAACGGCCACTCGGCGGCCAAGTTGAAGGCCATGATCTGGCCGGTGCTTGGGGAGGCCGCCGACAAGTGCGCCTCCATTGATGTCTCCCTCTCCATCTCCAATCTCCCCGATGAGTGCCTAACTTGCGTCTTCCAGTACCTAGGCTCCGGTGACTAGGGCTGGTGCTCCCTTGTGTGCTGTCGAGGGCATTCGAACAGTGCCAAGCAATGGTGGCCGAGTGAGCAATGGCGGCCAAGCGATGGCAGAGGCTGAGCGATGACGGCCGAGCGAGTTAGGTTGGAAAAACCCTAATTTCAATCCCCAAATAAAAAAAAAAAAATCCTCAAATGAGTTAAACGGCGTCGTTTTTGTAAGGCCATCCATGTAGGATGGCAAAATGATGTCGTTTTCTTAAGGAGGACCGAAAACGATGTCGTTTTCTTAAGGAGGACCGAAAACGATGTCGTTTTAAACAACTGGAACATTTTTTTAAAAAATATAAAAGTCACGTAATTAACCTAGTCGGAATCTCTTACCGGTGGCACCAACGTGATCGTTTTTTCTCCAATTTGGCAATTAAGTGATCCGATGGAAACTTTTGGCACTAAAGTGAGTGCCGTACACAACTTATGGCATTGATAGCGTACTTCTCCCGTTTTTGAAGAGGAAGATCTAGGTGTGTACCTATCACTGACGGTTCCAATAATTGATTTTTTTTTTTTTTAATAATGCTGTGACAAATCTGGATCTTTTGAGATGAGAGTATACTTATAATTACAAGCAGTATTCTTTTGTTTTCTATTGGAATTTGCTTTACTTGGATTTTTTTATGTTCCACTCATTTTTTATTAGGATAAATGGATGAAATTTTCTTTAGATAAAAAAAGATAATAAAATTCTTGACACTCTAAAGCCTCCCATAGTCCCATGGTATCGCTTGATCACTCGTTAGTGGGTATATGACATTTCCAAAAGAGAACGGATTCTATTGGGAGCAGGGGTGAGGAAGAATATGAGAATCAGACATGATTATGGTGGTATACTCTCGAAAAGAAAATACAAATAAGCATCAGGAAAACTCATGATGCATGATCTCCACTACCTTGATGTTCATAACAGCATTTTGTATCACAACAAATAAATGAATCTATTTTTTCCCTTCCACGTATAGCCATGCAAAAAGCATTTGCCAGAAAAATGTCCAAATGCTAGTCCCACGGACTATAACACCAGATAAGCATAGCAAATGTACCGATTCGACCGACGAAAAATTGCGATCCCATGTCATGTCATCCGAAGTTGATCTCGAGGCCTATAGCAATTAAGATGATGGTGATGAGGCCAAAGAAGATGATGGTGTGAACGAGGATGGAGACTCCGCTCGTCTGCATGTTGTTGAACTCGATCACCCGGCCCTTTCCCGGCAGCTGAAACAACAGACCGGGTGACAGGATCACAAACAGGAATGCCCCGACGAAAACCGGAGCCCAATCAGCCATCGTTAGTCTAAACGAAATTTCTCAGGGGAATATGGAGATTGATCAGGAAACTGAGATTATGATCATATCAAGGAATCACTTGGGAAAACACCCACCTTAAATAGATGCGTCACTGGGAAAGACAAGGAGTGGTCCGAACGAGAGGCATAGAAGTTGACGACGAGTCGACAGCGACACCCACCAAGGACGGCATTGCGGTGTCCTTTTATACGCCTCGGTGACGAAACCTGGAACATGTTTTGGCAACTCTTGGATTTAGTCTTATCCTAGATGGACTTCGTCATCTACGGAAGGTTGTTGCTCCGCTTGGCGATTGCCGCGTTACACGCAATGCACGGCTTTAAGTTGAAAAGGCCGAAACAGAATCAAAACCCTAGTTTCGGCCCGTGAATTAAGGACGAGCTTTAAAAGGGCTTGCACCATTTTCATCCATTTGTCAATTTTTAGTTTCTACAGAGGAATGGCCATGTTGGGCTCTTCTCTACCAACTTTTGCACGGTGGAAATTGTTTGAGATACGAAAAACATGTTTCATACTGTAAGCTTTTACAATAATATTTTCAGAATGAACAATAATAAAAAAAATAATGCTCAGCTTTGCTCTCCATATCTAATACCCTCGTCAGCATTTCAAGATGCAAACTTGGAACCTAGTCGAGCTCGGCTTGAGCCCGAGGCTCGTAGTCGGAGGCTGTCGAGGTTGACCTCGAGCTCGCAACGGCTGCGAGGTCTATAATAGGCTTGCGAGCTGTGCAAGTTCTGCAGTAGAGCTAGGCCATGGCCTCATGCAACCGTGATCCAGCCTGAGCTTGCGCGGCAACCGTCGCTGGCTCAAATTTGAGGGCAGCGATGGCCTCCGAAGGCGAGTCGTGCTGACCATCCCTCTCGACGTGGGAGTAGAGACTGTGGGCGAAAATAGCACCATAACAAACCATGTATCGGTGCAAGATGCAACTTCAAATTCATTGAAAAAAGGTAAGGAGGATAATTGTGAATTTCGAAATATGAGGAGAGTATATGATATGGAAAGTGGAGCTAAAGATGATTTTTTTCTTTTTTGTAATTTTTACTCTTTTTAAAAGAAGCAAACACTGATCAAGCAAAACTAATTCAATTCAGCATCGATCTATGCTCCTAGAGCCCTGTTTGGGAGAATTGCATTAGCCCCAAAAAAACGAGGATTCGATCCTAAAGACTTTTTCGTGTTTGGAAAGAAACCTAAGCTCGGAATCCTAAGACTCAATCGCCGAAGCTATTAGACATGTCAGGTACAGCTTTTAGCAATCAGATAGGTTGATCCCCCTCTCCGAAAATTCAGAATAATAAAAACTATCAAGATCTATATTGGCGGAACCTGTGAGATAAACGCTCGATATCATCAAACAGTTCGTGAAACTTTCTATAATGACATGAAAATTCAATTGGCAACAAGCCAAACAATAATGTGGAAGAATTTGCTTGATGTAAATTCAATCACAATGGTTAATCTCAGTCGTCGATCACGCGAACACCGATTAAGGTCTATCAATAATCTAACGGCTGTGATTACATCAGCTCTTTTCACATTGTCTAGATAAGACTTTCCGGAAGCACCTCAGTTTCCCAGAAAGCAACGATAGCAACAATGCCGTATCTTGAAAAGGAAGAGAAAACCGTCCGCCATGAACTCCAGTCACAGGTTAACATCCACCAGAAGCAGAAGCGGGAAATGAAGAACCAGTAAGGAAAAGGAAAGAAGGAACTGTTCGTCACCAAGTCGAGATCAGCCGGCGAAGATATGGACGTGAACGGCGAGGATGAGGATGGCGTAGAGGGCGAAGAAGATAAGGGTGTGGACGGCGATGGACTTGCCGTTGGTCTTCATGCCCCCGAAGTCCAGATGCCGGTGGTGACCCGGCAGCTGGAAGAGGAGCCCCGGCTGCAGCAGCACGAACAGCACCACCCCGATCAGCACTGGGCCCCAGTCAGCCATTTCGCGGCGAGTTCGTGGCGGCGGCGGGTTCTTCGATGGAGGCGGGTAGCAGGGGTCGGAGGATGCGATGGAGAAAACGACAAGCTGAACAGCGCGGAAAAGGAGGAAGAGGGAGGGACGGTTGCTTCGGGTGGACGCCAGGGAGCGAGTGCGTAGGGAATCGGAACAAGTTTGCCTTTTGCTTTTTGGAAGAGTAAACATGGGGGCGGACGGACGTGGATGCGGGTTTCGTGGTTCGGGAACACGTGAACTCCTCAGATCTCGATGGGAAATGAGATGCCGACGGGGCCGTCGGTTTTCATTTCCTTTTTGTTTATACTTATCATCATAATTGGCAA
This sequence comes from Eucalyptus grandis x Eucalyptus urophylla, assembly GCA_028830015.1. Classification (NCBI taxonomy): domain Eukaryota; kingdom Viridiplantae; phylum Streptophyta; class Magnoliopsida; order Myrtales; family Myrtaceae; genus Eucalyptus; species Eucalyptus grandis x Eucalyptus urophylla. The sequence goes on along the minus strand of CM054200.1, from coordinate 57,494,155 downwards.
TTTCTTGTTCGAGTATTTGCAATTTATATATGTGAATAGGGATGATTATGGAGGTTCTTTTACTACCTGAAATAAAAAGCATATGATATATCTTTTTTTAGAATAGTGACATTACAAGTATGTAAACTTTTTCTCGGATTGCAACTTGGCAATGTAAACTTTTTCTCGGACTGCGACTTGATAACTAAGCTTCTTCTTATTCATTTAGTTGCGCGTATCAATGTTGAAAATTCGAAATTTTAATTAAATGAAAAAATAGTTGAGATATCGAATTGCAAAAGTAATGTTTAGGAGGATTCAATCATCACTATGAGTTTTGAAAATGTTTGGTTTTTGCCAATCAAGAAACAATCCTAAAGATGCAAGTGGTCGCTCAGGCAATAGATGAGGACCATTGTTGTGGGGGTCGTCCTTAATAGGCGGCCATTGCGATGGTGGTTGTCTCGTTAACAGATGGCCACCCAAAAGGTGGTCATCGATAAAAAATACATGGTGGTCACTAGTGCAAGTCAAGATCAAAATCTAACCATGGATATGGTTTCCCACGTTTATATCATGGTCGTTGATATAATCCCACATCAAATAATTGCGTGGTCATAATATACTATATTTACATGCAGTTCTCCTTTGCTAAGCTTAACTTTTTGGGTTAAAGATTCTAACATAGTATTAAAACATGCACCGATAATTCAGATTCTAGCATTCCAATTGGTTCATAGCAAATAGGAGTTATGTCTACTTCACAATAGTCAAGCCGAGTCAAAGCATGTGTGAGGAAGGGATTTAAACGCCAGGGGAATGTTATTATAATCCCATATCAATTACATACATGTATATAAGGTACCTTACATGTATTTAAGTGAAAAGAGGTGATACTAACGGTAGTGGACTAAAGCAATCATCCCGACAAGTGCAACTACCACCACAATGGTCGCTACGAACAGGCGACCACTAGCATTGAGCTAACCAATGCAACGATGTTAGCTCGCTGTGGTTAGCCATTCACAATTCCATCTTTCATATTCTTTTTACTTTTTTATGTTACTAAGTGGTATTTTAATATTTTAATATTTAATATTTTATTTTTATATTATGCTAATTTATTTTATCATGTCCCCATCATTCTTTTGGTGATCAAATACAGTAAAAAGACATTATTGTTTCACTCATTTTCCAAATAATTAGTGGGCTGTTCTTTGCTCTCTTGAATAGAATGTTTGCTAAATCTACTTCTCAATAGTTAACTCTCAACTTTGCACCTTTATGAACTTGCTGGTTGCAAGTCACTTGCCAAAGAGAACTTGTGGTCCAGAATCTACTGTTATCATTAAGAGTGGTCATACGATTACCATACCCACTTCTTAAATTTTGATTGATTAGGCGCGGTTCATGATTAAACGCGCTTCCTGTCTTCTAGCTCAATGCCCGAGCTCGAGAAGGGAGGCATTCGATGAGTGTAGCAGCAATATTCAATTGAACTCGAACCATTAGACATGTAAATTATACCAAGCTGGGGCCGCTATTTCGCGCGGGGGTCGAGACCTCTATGTTCGCAACAGCTATGGGCCGAGCTCCTCATTTGCTTGGGGGTTACGTGGAACAGAAGGAGGCTGAGCCGCCGACACAACCGCTAGGAGGGGTGGTCGCGAGTGCGATGGCGGCAGCGAGGCTGGCTGAGTGATGGTCTGAGGGGGCGGAGGAGGGAAGTTGGAGATTGGAATGTGGAAATTAGTTTTTTTTTTTGGGTGTTCTTAGATGAATTTACTTACTGTCTGGGGATAAAGGTCCGGGAAAACTCTTACCACATCCTTAACTTCTCAAGGAACCCAACGAAGGGGAAATTGCTTGGCACAGTTCTATCTTTAGCGTTTGACTCTGCCGGGCTTTCAAGCCCACTTAGTTTGAGAGATACAACAGAAGAGAAGCCCAAGGAAACCGAAGAAAGGCCTGAACTTTATTTTATTTCATTTCTCATTAATTTCTATGGGACTTTAATAGTTGATTAATTACTTGAGCGAAGATAGAGGCGATGCATTCACGATGAAGTAATGCAGAATTCGTTCCATTCATAGAAGCATGTATGGCCACTGTAAAACCCTAATTTGGACTTGCATTGCTTACAATTTCTGGATATGAGAACAAGCACTAGTTTCGTTCAAATAAATCTCTCATTAAATTTGACAGGTAATGAGATTACAATTCAGAGGAACACCTTGTGAGGGATATTACCTAAAAAATTCTTGCGTCTGAGTCCATTGATACATATCAAATCGACTCCATAAGCACAGTAAAATGGGACACTCAAAACAATGCATAATTTAGAAAAAAGTACAACTATTTATCTAGCATGAAACCTTACTCGATATGTCGTCTATGAGCCGATGTACATGTGCACGCCAATTGCTATCAGGAAGATGCACATGAAAGCCAAGTAGAGGATAGAGTGAACAAGTATCGAAACCCCAGAAGTATGAAAATTGCCGAACTCGACGTACCGGTGCTGGCCCGGAATCTGGAACAACATCCCCGGAGTTAGGAGGATGAACAACACCGAAGCCACGAACACTGACCCCCAATCTGTCATTTCCCCCGCTCTCTCTCTCTCTCACTCGATATCTTAGATGGATAGTTTTGAGGAAGTATGATTGTAAAGATGATGACGAAAAAGGTGATCGAAGATGTGCTTTGGGAAGGCGCGGAGACAAAGTGCTGGTGACGAGAAGGAAAGAAAGGGAGAGACTCATAGAATCAAGCAATTCGTGTTCATTGTTTACATTCGCTTTATCACTTTAGTTAATCGGAAGCTTCGTATGCAATGGGCATTTGGTCCTAGTGCAACTCTTTTGTGCTCAAATCGTGCTTAGCACTCCCTCACCTTAATTTCTTAAAAAGTTAATCGCTAATAACTCATAATTGACCCAATTTGATACATTTAAATCTGACTTCTGCCAAATTCGAGTTCTCCCCAAAATACGAAAAATTACAATGGTGCAAATTACAGGCAAGGCAGGCACACAATGACACCACTTATTATTCATAACCAGATTACTAAGATTTTCTTATATCTCACCATGCGTTTGATGCTCCTAATACTTTATAATTAAGCATATTGTGGTCAAATAAAATTAAGTCATGTCAAACACTTATTGGGGTAACTGCTCGCCAAATAACAAGGTCATGATATCTCATTCCTCAGGCATCTTTTTTTAGATGATTTGTTTTTATTTATTTATGACTCCCCATAACTTTTCGACGGTAATCTCATGACAAATGAAAAAATAATGGAAAGTACGAGGAACTAGACTATAGAACACGAACTTCATTATATGTCATGTTGCAAGAATTTTGAGAAGCTAAAGCTGGCAATACATAGAAGTCCCGCCATGTGAGATAGTCTTTTTAAACTAGGAAATGGGGAAATCCTGTCCCATATTGTCGATGAGCTCGTGAAACATATTGTCTCTACTCTCCAAGAAGGAAGAAAGAAACATATCTTTTTCCCGTCACGAGGTACAAAGTCCGAACCCTTCGCCTATCCAAATTCCAACCGCTGAGGCAATGGCCTCATCACAAGAACATACCGCATAAGATATAACTTAAGCCTTGGAAGTCATGTTTATTTGGGCCATTATGTCCCTCAAGTTTTTTTTTTCCTTACCTTTTTTTTTCAAAGCATTTATGACAAAATTTAAAGATATTTTAAAACTAGAAATTACAAACATCATCCTCAATTTTGCTTTCCCCTCCTCACATTTTAAAATCTACCATTACCGTCCTTACTTTTTACACTGGGTTTCAACATGCATCTCCTATCCACACTTAGGCCTTGTTTGGTTCAGCATTTGGAATGCTCATTTGGGCTCTAAAGTCCATTGGCCAAATGCAAAGCTGTTTGGTTCGTTTTTTTGCGCGACTTTGGCGAGATGCAATTATATCTCCAAGTGACTCTAAGGGCCTTTAGCCCAATACAGCTCTTGAGATCCTTTGGCAAGTTGCATCTTCGGAATGCAACTTCCGGTATTGTTCATCTCTCCGGTGGAGAAGCCAATCGGCCGCCTGAATAAAATAAATATAAAAATAAATATATTTATATAAAAATAAATATGATATGTTTTTATATAAAAATAAATATGTTTATATTTTTATATAAAAATATATAAAAATATAAACATATCTATTTTTTATATTTTATGTTTATATCTAGATATAAACATATCCATTTTTTATATAAATATATTTTATGTTTAATAAATAAATATATATTTATAAATATAAACATATCTATTTTTTTCTCCGATTTTTTTATATAAATATATATTTATATAAACATATCTACTTTTTATATTTTTTTATGTTTAATAAATATACTTTATGTTTATAATTTTTATATTTTTATATAAAAAATATAAACATATTTTTTATTCAGGTGGTTCGGCCGCCGGATTCGGTGGTCCTATATAAATATATAAACATATATTTTATGTTTATTTTTTATATAAAAAATATAAACATATCTATTTTTTATATTTTATGTTTAATAAATATATATTTATAAAAAATATATATTTATATATTTTATATATATTTTATATAGATATAAACATATCCATTTTTTATATAAATATATTTTATGTTTAATAAATACATATATATTTATAAATATAAAAATATCTATTTTTTCTTCGATTGTTTTTATATAAATATATTTTATGTTTATATGTTTATATTTTTTATATAAAAATATGTTTATATAAAAAATATAAACATATTTTTTATTCAGGTGATTCGGCCGTCGAATTCGGCAGTCCGGTGGCCGGACTTCAAAAAAATATATAAACATATTTTTGCTTTTTTAATTTAATAAAAGTTAATTACAAATGTAAAATTTACCAAACGGTATTTTGGCCAAAGTTGTTTCTCAATGCAAATTTTACCAAACGACATTTGCATTTCGGAAAACCCCATTCACCCAAAGGTATTTGCATTTCTGCAAATGCATTCCCCAAAAGCCGAACCAAACGGGCCCTTACTTCGCCAAGTTGCCATTTTCCAAGTTAGCCCACTCTCAACCTTGGATTTCACTTTTTGGATGCAGATTTCAGGTGTGCATGAGGGAGGTCTAATTAAATTGGGAAGAATCAAAATGTAGTTTTTGAAACGTGACAATGAATTTGAACGAAAAATGTGAATGAATATATCTTTGTTCTTTTTTCTTCCCCTCTCTCTTCTCTCTTCATCATCTTCTTGAATCCTCAGCTATGGGGGAGACCTTGAGCTAGTCTCACCCTCCCTCCATCTCTCATTGATTTTGTTTGTGCTTTTTTTTTTGCTTTTATTAATTTTTCTTCTCTCTTGATCTAGATCTGGGAATTCTTCTTTTCACTCTAGTTCTAGATTAGACAGATTGAACTTTCCTCATCTAGTTCTAAATTTGAGAGATTGATTTGAGATTTTAATAAATTTGCTTTTGGGAATTTGGTACCCTTGTACTTTGTTCGTGTACAAGTCTTTTGCTTCAAACTTCAATGGTGATCACAGAAACTCTAGCGTTTTGCTAAACAACGAAAATTTTCTATTTCAAACGTTAGATATTTATCTGTTCAACCTATTTTGGTTGTCTTCATACAATAATGGTGTAGAGGAAACCAAATCTTGGTGCTCATGGCCAACTGGCATTGCCATAGTTATTGAAGAAGATATTTTTAGTGTGTGCTTATCACTAACGAAGATGCCAGGTCCAATGATCGTTGTTGATTATTTTGTTGGGTAGATTCATTTGTGAAACGAGTGTGTACTTAACCCTCCTAATGCTCTATTGATCTTTCTTGTAGTTTGGATTTAGCTTTGTTTGGCAGTATTTTGGGCTTTGCTTTGCTTTGATTTGTTTTACTATGAAGTCTATGTGCTTCTCATATATTCTTTTTAGTAATAAATATAGTTTTCTTTCAACAAAAAATAGTAATATTACAATGACATTTGATATGGGGAGCAAGTTGATGATGATTTTTATAATTAATCCTAAAATTTAATGATAAATGATAATATTTTCTATAAAAATTATTTTTAAGGAATATAATTAGTTTTCATTCATTTGATGGTTTAGGAAAAGTCTTTTCCTTCTTACTAAAAGGAGAAGTCATTTCCCCAATTAAACTTTTTTTTTAGTTGATAGAATATGTGTTTTGTAGATCAATTAATTTTCTGTCATTCAAATATCGAACAGTCATAATTTTTTTTAAAATGATTTTCTTACAAATAAATAGACCCTAAAATCCAAAGGATCGAAAAATTCATCCCAAACTGCACTAAATTTGTGACATCTAGGAATCTGGTAATATTTGGTCCCATCCTAAGCCAATTGAGATATTTAGTCTGAAGAAAATGAGAGGAATTAACAAAATGACGATTGAAAGGTAGGTTTCCCAACTAAAAGCCATAATACAATACATACTCCTATTTATATAATGAAGACAACTGGATGAAAAAAATAACGTTTCCTATTCTATATTCTAAATATCTAATTTGACGGATTGACCAGATTAATTAACTTGCAATTAGAATAATTAGAATCACATCATATCTCTTACTCTTATCTAATCTTCCGACGGGTTACCAATACTATTATTAACCTTATTAGCCTCCCTCAAATTGGGATTAGGTGGAAAACCTAGTCCCAGTTTGTATCTTAACCTGCAATGATCAAAGCGTGGTAAAGCTTTTGTAAATATGTCAGTACTTTGATGAGTAGCAGGAACATAGCAGACTTCAAGTGACTTGAGAGCAACTTTCTCTTAAACGAAATGAAAATCGATCCCCATGTGCTTTGTCCTTGTATGAAGAACTTGATTTATTGTCAAAGAAATGGCTGAGTGGTTGTCACTATAAAGCAAAGTCAGACTTGTGAATAGGATACGAAAATTTCTCAATAGAAAAGAAACCCATGTAAGATCCGCTATAGCAAAAGCTAAGGCCCTATATTCAACCTTCGTCGATGACCTTGAAACTATCACTTGTCATTTTGTAGACCATGAAATGATATTCAATCCTAAGAAAGTGCAAAACTTGGGTTGTTGACCTTCGAGTCTCAGAACAGCCATTCCAATCAAAGTTTGCATACCCTATAAATTCAGTGTACTATTAGAGTGAAAATAAAGGCGTAGTTGTTAAGTTCCTTTCACATATCAAAACACTCATTTTAATAATTTGAAGTCACTATTTGTAGGAGAATGCGGTTTTGATAGATTTGATTTACTGAATAAGAGATGTTTGGTCTTGTGATCGTTAGATATTGTAATCCACTCGCAAGACTTCGAAAGGAGTGAGGATCATGAAAAGGTTCCATGTCATGTACCCTTGGATGAGTTTTGACAGGCAATGGGGTCTCAATCGGCTTACTTTTTTACATTTATGCTTTTTGCAACAAAGCATATTTAGATTGAGTTAGAAATAAATTTGGACCAGTAAACTTTGCTTCAATATTGAGAAAATAGTGAAGTTGTCTGAGATTTTTCATAAAAAAATCTCTGCTTAAAGTTTTTATTAATTCCAAAAATAGGGATGATGAGCTGCCTGTCAAAATAATATCATCAATATATAATAATAATACCAAGGTGTGTTGACCTGTGTGAAGAACAAACAACGATGGATTGACAGAGTTACAATGAAATCCCCGTTCTAGCAAAAAGTTGTTGAATTTCTCAAACCAAGCTTGAGGAGCTTATTTTAAACCATATAACGTCTTCTTGAGTAAGCAAGCCGAGTTAAGTATCGTAGAACTCATAAAATTCGGTGGTTGTTCCATAAACACTATATCATTTAATGACCCGTGAAGAAACGCGTTCTTCACATTCAGTTGATGGATAAACCATTTTTTAACAATTGTCGCGGAGAGGACAATTCTCAGGGTTGCCTGTTTAACCACAGGACTGAAAGTTTCGGCAAAAATCAATGCCTTCCTCTTGATAGTACCTTTTCACCACTAATCGTGCTTTTGGTTTATCAAGGTTTTCTTCCGCATCCAAATTGTCTTTGAACACCCACTTACATTCGACAATATTCATTTATGAAGATCTTGGTACTAAGTCCCATGTTTGATTTAATTTGAGAGCCTCCAATTCTTCTATCATAGCTTTTCTACAAGCCCAATGATTTAGTGCTCCTTTAATTATTTTTAGCTCCTTTGGGATCTCACGGGCTATAGAGAGAACATACTTCGGATTGGGCTTCCTTATTCCCAATTTCAATGTTATTTGTATTGGGTGAGTAGATTGTTGTTGAGTGGATAGAATTGCTAAGTCACTTGAGATAGAGATTGTTATTTCTTCAAGTGTTTCATAGTCTGTACATGGTTCTTGTGAACCCGATTATCATTTCTGCATGTTTGTCTTATTAGGCAGCCCATAATTTTGTTGTTTAGAGTTGTTATCATCAAATAGAAACCTCATGCTCGGGTGTTGTGATGTTTGCCATTCACTCACTGTTGTTCCAGATTGTCTAGTAAAGAATTCCACCCTTTGTAACCATGTTTGATACAAATGTGAATACTTAGGAAAAAAGTTCCCAATTTATCAAAATATGGGAATCTTATCTCATCAAATTTCACATGACGACTTACATGCACCCTTCTTGTAGGTGGATAAAGACATTGATAACTTTTATGTCGATGACAATACCCAAGAAAAACATAAGATAATGAGCATGGATCAAACTTTGCTGCACCATACGGTCTAAGGTGTGAATAGCACTCACACCCAAAGACTCGAAGAAACTCATAGTCAAGCTCTTTATTAAAATGCTCATCAAACAGACTTTTCATTCCCAATACTGGTGATGGTGGCAGATTGATGAGACATGTGGTTGTTAGAAATGCATCGAGCTAATAAATCAATGGTACCCGTGCATGGTAGAGCATAGAAAGACCCAACTCAATAATGAGTTGATGTTTCCTTTTAGCATTTCCATTCTATTATGGCGTATATGGGTAGAAGACCAACATTTTAATTCCTTTCTCATTCAAATGATTAACAAAATGGCTGCCATTAAATTCCCCTCCATCGTTGCATTGGAAAGATTTACTTCGAATGTCAAATTGGTTCTTAACAAGATTTTGGAACATGACAAAGATGGAAAAGAACTTAGACTTTCTCTTCATTGGATACACCCATGAGAACCATGAAAAACTGTCTATGAAGACTGCATAGAATTTAAACCATTGCAGGCCCCCAAACATCACAATAGATTTTTCCAAGTGGTTTATTAGCTAGGGACTCCAAGATATTGAAAGGTACTTTGCTACTTTTTCCAACCTGACAGCTTCCACATATTCTCTTTGTCACCTTTGTAGACTTGATCTTAATGTTGTTCTCTATAAACATTATTATTTGAAAGTTTGAGTGCCCAAGCCAAAGATGCTAGATTTCACTAGTGGCGGTCCATCGTCTTTGAGAGTACCATGCCTCTATTTGTGCTTAATTTTCCTTGTAAAGACCCCCACATTTCTTTCCCAAATTGATTATCAAATTCATCAAATCGTCCTTAATAGATACACCAAGGTCATCAGAGATTAATGAGCAAGGGTACTTGTCAGTCAACTTAGACACTGAGATCAAGTTTTTCTTAATCTCTTAGACAACCAAAACCTCATTTAAAGGAAATGAATGCAGTTTAATAGATAAAGATATTGAGCCAATATGGGTAATGGGCAAACAAACTCCATTTCCTACCATTATCGTGTTTGAACCATAGTAAGGAGAGAAAGAATTAAGGTTACCGGTTGATGATGTAATATGGGCTATTGTCTCAAAATTCGGGAACCAATCTCCTCCTTGATCATTCTCTAATTGAGGAGTAGCTAAGCATTTAGTATTAGTTCGCTTTGATAAGCTTTGATAAGAATTATCAAAGCAATACCAGCAATGTAGAGCGTCATGTCCCGGCCTTTAGCATATTTAACATTGAAGCTTTGTATTATCCACATAAAACTGTCTATTCGAAGCAGAATTACCATCTACAAGAAAATACTCCTTTAAATAAGCAACCTTAGTCGGGGTGTTTGTATAAGGTCAGAAGCCTTGATTCTGAAAAGGTGAATTTGGTCTTTAATTTCCATCAAATTGATAATCACTAGATTGATAACCATAAGATGAATCACCAAAAGTTCTTGAGGTTCCATAGTTTTGGAATCTGGAATAAGTTCCTGAGGATCCATATTTTTGGAATCTGGAATGATTTCCAAACCTCCTTCCACGAAAACCATAGCCCATCCTCTATTGTTAAACCTACCATGCCTCTTTTCAAAACCTCCGTTAAAATTTCTTTGGCTAGCAAAAAAAAATATTGAATCAAATGAACTCAAATTAACCTCACTACTCAGTTTAGACTAATCAATCTTTTCACCAGTAAATGCCAAATTAGGGTTTATTTGATTCAACAAATAATTTTTATGTCAAACTTCATATCTTTCGAGCTGAGCAATAACGTCTTCGTGGCTCAGCTTGGGTTTGAGACAATACATAGTTGTTTTAAATGTCTCATAGTCACTTCCGAGACCCTTTAAAACACCAAAGACTTTTGTGATTTCATTGATTGGTTTCCCAATCGTGTTCAACTAGTCACAAATCAATTTGAACTCACGCAAATACTTGGTTAAGAGCCTATAACGCTTTTGATAGGATTGAAGCTTACCCATTAATTCGAATTCTTTAGCCACATATCTTTGTGTAAAACAATTACACAATGTCTTCCATACCTCATAAACCTATTCAAGACGGATTATGAGTCCCGGCACATCCTCAGACATAGATCTAGTGATCCACGACGACAAAAGTTGATTAGTACGATACCATTGCTGGTACTCTGGATTAAGAACATCTTCGGAATTTTCCCCTTATGTGCATAAGATTCTGAGTGGTGGAGGTTGATTTTGACCATTGATGAAACCCAATAAATCCTCACTTCTAATGAAGTGAAGAAATTGTGTATGCCATGGAAGGAAATTTCCTTCAGAAAGTTTGATGGTCACAAAGTTTGAGAAGTTTATGCATATAGGGAATTGGTATCTCAGATTTGGGTTTCCTGCCATGATTGTGTAGATGAAGAAGAGATGAACTCAAGGAAAAGGATGAAAACAAATATGGTAAAACCAACTCTCAGTTTCAGGCTCTCATATCAAGAAGGAAATCAGAGGAATTAAGAAAACAATGATTCAAAGGTAAATTTCCCAAGAGAAGAAGGTTCTTCATTGAAAGCCATAATATATGCCCTTTGCTTCTACAATACATATTGATATTTATATTAAGAAGACAACCGAATGAAAAAAAAATGTTTTCTATTCTATATTCCAAATATCAAATCTTATAGATTGATCAGATCAATTGATCTGCAATTAGCGGCAGTTAGAATAATCATAATCAAATCATATCTTCTACTCTAATCTAATCTTCCAATGGTTCACCAATAATATTATTAACCTTATCATAGTCCAAGGGATATAATAAGACTTTAAGACCATCATATCTGGTAAGATGAAGTGAATTATCAATCCAAAATTGTCAGTTCAATAACCTAGGAAAAGCCTGCTAATGCTTCATTAGGAAAGTTTCATAACCATAGGATAGGTTATGTGCTCGACAAGGCAACTACATGGAAAAGAACAGTAAAGATGGTGCAAAGCCAACGATACATAGAATAAAGGTCCTACCCAAATATATTTGAGGTGTTGTTAGGGCCATATATTGAAGGAAATTCCCTTTTTGTCATATCTCTAATTAGTGTTATACAAGTTATACACATCAATTACCAATTTAAGTAGATATAAATGTGGTGATATCCGTGATTGTAAACCAAGAATTAGAAGACCTATGAGATACAATTTTCACCAACTTAGAACGGAGGAAAACATACTCCACATTGTCAAAATGGACTCGCGAAACATGTTTTTTCCCCTCTCGAAGTAAAAGAAATCAATATGTCCTTTCCTGCCTCGAGGCATAAACCTTAACCTTTCCCATTCCAACCGTTGAGGCAATGGCCTCTTCACAAGAACGTCTGACATAAAATATAACGTGAAAATTGTAAGTCTTGGTTTGTGGGGCCGTTAAGCCCCTCAAATTCCTTTTGTTTCTCGTCAAAATTATATTTTGCACAGCATTTACGAAAAAATTTAAGTTTTTTTTAAATATAAAATATAGGAAAAATTGAAAATATCATCCTCAATTTTGCTCTCCATATCAAATACTCTCCTCACATTTCAAGACCTTTACCATCCTTACCTTTTAAATTAAATTTGAATCACATCTCTCACCTACACATAATTTATTAAGGCTCTATTTATTGACGTTTCTAGAAAATATTTCTAGGAAGCCAATTTCTAGGATAACAATATTTTCTGGTGTTTGGCTGAAACTTGTGAATAAACTAAATAAAATTTGCACCGTTTGATATGTAAAATTTGATTTAATTTTCCTAAGGAAAATAACCAAAAATTTCGGATTTTTAATTATATTTATATTTATTTGTTCTTTTTACATCTTCCTCGTTTGGTAGTTGGCCATGGTGATGGTGGGTGAAGGATAACTCGCCCAATGCTAGTGAGGCTCGAGCTTGCCTATCTGGTGAGCTTGTCCCTTGCCCATGGTTGGTTGTCGGTCATTGCCAAGATCGGCTAACGGCCGAGGAAGTGGAAGAAAGAAAAAGGAGGAAAAGAAAAATAAAAAAGAATAAAATATAAAAAAATATAAAAAATGGATTTTTTTTTTAATTATAAGAAAAAATGTTTCATTAACTAAGGACCTGAGTAAGGCCATTGTGAGCTTGGGCTTGATGTTGGCGACTAGAGCTTGAGTATTGGGGACCTGAGCACATCATTTATAGACCTAGGCTTAGGTGTTGAGGCATCAGGCATAGGCATTGGAGCTTCTAGCCTAGCCTCAATGGACTTAGGCATGGGTGATGGGGTCCTAGGCTTGGTCTCGATGAACCTGGGTGTGGGTATTGGAGGCTTGGTCCTAAATGTGGGGGACTTGGGAACCGGTGTTGGGATTTCTATGTCAAAGTGTAAAGTTTCGGATCGAAGCGTTGATACCTAGTTGTATTAAATTTTTTTTTCCATATTTTCAAAGAGAAAATCATTTTCTTGAATTGAAGTATAGGTTTTTTGTTGACTCATTTTCCTAAGTGAGCTCAATGCTAAAAAATATTTTCCTAAAATGATTTTTCATGAAATAAATGGAGGGTAAGTTACTATTTTTATGTTTCTCAAATTGTCTGTTCTTAACCTTCGATTCCACTTTTTTTGGTATAGATTTCGAGTGTGCTTGGGGGCAAAAAGTCTTTTTAAATTAGGAAGATACAAATGGTAACTCTTGAAATGTGAAGAGGAAACCCATTAGGGGAATTGGTTGGAGTGGAGACCTTTCGTTTTAGGGGTAGGGTTTGACTCCCATATTTCGTAAAGAGGCTAACAAAGAAAAAGTGATGAAAATATTAAATACGGAGAGCGGTTTGATGATGCTTTTTACAATCATCCGGAAGGTTTATATTGTTTTGGATAGGGAAACTTCATTCAAGAAAAGAAGTCGGTTCGCACGCTGAAAGCAGGACTAGAAAAGCGATCCCAACCATGCACTAAATTTGTGAAATCAAGGACTAGGGAAGCACGGTGGTTTCATCCTGACCCATGATGTTCTGAGATCTTTTGTGCAAGGTTTGGTGAATGCAGACAAGACGAGAAGATGTAAGATGTAGAGGCCATCCCAATAGGTGGGATGAAGTGAATGATCAATCCGAAAAGGTGACACCAAGAGAGCTTGAATACTCCATTCGGTCGTACCAAGAGAGCTTGAATACCCACGTCTTTCTCTAATAATTCACTTAAGGTCATCTTTAATCTTTCCGGCGTTTTTATTTTCTATCAATTTTTTTTTTAAAACAAACGAACAGGAAAAAGAAGAAAGAATAACCATTCCCGTTTCGGTGCGCTTTCATTTATTTTATCATGTCAAAAGTGATGTCGGTATAACTTTCTTGACATTTCTATTGAAATAATAACACAGTTTTATATTACATTTGTCCTCAGGATAACTTTATTTCCTGAGTATTCATGAAATGGACCCGCTCTGCTTATGCTTTGGATCTGCTTACTATAAAGAAAACCTACAAAGACGTTTATGCTCGAGCTATAGTTGTAAAGCTGATTATTTCCTCGTCAACGTACGGAGTAAAAGATTTTGATAACAATCGTTCAACTGGTGCCCGTGACTCATGTAAAGAGTTCCACACCCAAGATTTGGTGTAATATATAGCTATTAACATGTTTTCGATCTTTTACATATGTTGAGAGGTTTGGATTTGACTTCTCATTTGGTGACCTCCCTCAATGAAGGTGCTGAGCTTCCACTACGCATTCCAACTAATGGTATCAGCTTGATTGATGAGCCACTCCCAATAAACACTGGCATCATGTGATTAGTTCAAGGAGGGAAATCTTGGATGTGACTTCCTATCATGGGGACAGACAATGTCCCTCCATTTCCACTGAACTTGGCCCTGAAAATGCAGAGAATCGAGTTAAGATAATGATTGGTGCAAAAGGGCACCATAATTGAAGGAGAGTGAGCCTAACACAAAAGGTTCACAAGGGACCGTTTAATTCGACTATGGGGAAATAACTTTAGGAAAATGCAAATACCTTTAGGGTAAATGGATTTTTCAAAATATTATACCGTTTGGTAAATTATAATTTCAAATAGCATTGGAAAATAGGCTTAGCATAAACACCGTATGGTAAAACTTACATTTAAAATGTGCTTTTGCTATATATATATATATTCTTTTTTTTAAAATATGAAAATTAAATCTTGTTATGGTCAACTATTGGAGCATTGTTGGACGGCTAAATCTAGTTGTCTGACAGCTGGATCCTATCCTCCAACTGCTAGATCTAGTTTCCAGACGGCCAGATCCAGTCATTTGGCTGCCAAAACTGGCAGCTTGAGGTCATGTGACCTCAGGTGTTGCTTGGATCGCAAGCGAACCTAGGTGACACTACCTAGGGGCTCGACCTCAGGTGACGCCACCTGGGTTTGCGTGACCCAAGTGGCGTCACCTCGACCCAGGCATTGCCTGGGGGGGCGACCTTAAGCGACGCTGCCTGAAGTCTACGACTTGGGCGACACTACCTAAGGTCGTGCACTCAATTGGCATCGCCACCTGAGTTGTGGGTCGCGCCATCCCAGGCGGTGGTCACCGGGGACGCGCAACCCCCAAGAGGTGGTGACAATCACTGGAGAAGCCCGACTCAAACGGTAGATTGAGAAGATGAACGGTTGTTATGAATGAGGAAGAAGATGGACAGTGATGGGTGAACAGTAAATTTAACATTTCCGAAATACTGAAAGCCCAAAGTAGGTCCCTACCTACATTGGGCTTTTAGCATTTGGAATGCTAGCTTTTGGCTAAGGAAGCTTCAAAAATACTTATCAAACGCTTTGTATTTTCCCCAAGGAGCTTTGGAGGCCCAAAGCCCCTTGTAGATGCTCAACCAAACGGGGCCAAGGAGAGACTTGGTAAGGTGTTTGTGCAAGAGTATTGGTGAAAGGAGTCCTACATTGGAGATGCGTTGTAATGTGAAACAAGTAATATATTTTAATCGATCAAGAACTCATAAGTTTAAGCTTATAAATGAAAGTAGGTCAAACCTGTCATGATTTTGACAAAGGTGAACTACCAAGAGAATACTAATGAATTACTAAGCAAACATTGAGCGCAAACTCTCCCAACCCGATACCATTCACAACTTTGGAGTTTTGATTTATTTAACATGAAATTTAATTCAATTACGAGTCACTTATAAATTCAAGTAAAATATGGGAGAGCATGTTACTTTTGTGAACCACAAATATCATGAATATAGGGAGTTAGTTATGCTAGATAAATCTAGTGTTATTTCGATATCTTTTCTCTTTATTTCTACAATATTTTACCAGCAGTCTTGGCTAATTTTAATCTTAAACCACTAACATGTGATGGGTGATCATCCTTGTGTATAGACAAGAATTTGATAATCAATAATTAAATAGCAAATGAATTGCTTAGGAAGATAGAAAAAGACCTTGATGCGCTAAACTATTTAATGATGTGATATATGCATTCTTTTTCAAATAAGCATGAACTAATCTAAATGCTACGACTATATGAGTTCAAATGAGCATGTGTTGATAAACTACATAAAATCTAAATAACGTGTATACTATGTAAATTAACTTAAATGCGACCTATATGTAACCCTAACGACATGAATTAATTAATCCTATCATTTAAACTATGTGAGAGATTTTGTATTTTCTTTTCTTACAGAAATAATATACTAAATTTTAGGACGCCTAAACATGACCTAAGTGATATTATCAAAGAATGATGACCAAATGATCAATGCATGAGATGCAATCATCAATTTGCATAACCAAAAATAATGTGATCATTTAATCACATGAAATATATGACATGGATGTGATGACTTGGATATGATGACATGAATATTATATCATGCATAGTATCTAACTAATTCTACACGAGATATGCATGCAATAATTGTAATTTTCTTTTAAAGCTAAAATAGGAAACTACTTAAGCATTTGATGGCCTAACTAAAATTAGGAAATAATTTACATTAAATTCTAATATAAATTAGGTAATTTACTAAATTAATACATGGTTCTTAAAACATGCACTTCTAATTTAGAAAGCATAGGTTGATGCAAGCTATCCTAGATGCAATGCAATTATTATTATTATTATTATTATTATTATTATTATTATTATTATTATTATTATTATTATTATTATTATTATTATTATTATTATTATTATTATTATTATTTGTGCAGTTTTCATGATAGGAATATTTCCTAAACTAACGATATGCAAAATATGAGCCCACATCATCAAATACTCATAGCATCCAATATAGGAAACAAAAATAGTAGGGATCCGATCTTAGGTCTCAAAGATTGAAACCCCATTGTAACAACTCAAATGAGGAAATTTCCTATTTGGGAAACACATAAAATCTCAAATCAAATCGTGTTATGATCGAATAACCACACTTTACGCAATTAAATATTTGAATTAAATTTAGGAAATTACCCGAATTGCATTAATGACTCAAATGGCGACCAATAGCAAAGTGGTCGCCAGGAAGATTCACAATTACGGTAACTGGCAAAGAGTAGAAAGAGGTGACGAACAGCAACACGAGGGACCATGAACATCATAATGGGATATGATGCTCAAATCCTTCAGAATGTGAAGAACTAGGAGTCCTAGAGGTCTCCTCAAAATTTCAACGCATTCCAACTTAGAACGAACGCATACCTATCGTTTTTGCATGACCGCGCATTGGACTTTCTAGTAATCCGATTTTCTTCTTTAAAGACATACTGTCAATATTATTTCACCATCTCCATAGGACAAATTCAAGGATAATGTCTTAGCATACTCTTTTCAAAATTTGGCACAATCTAACGGTTAACAAATTGCCTATTTGGTGATTTTGTGAAACTATGAGTGGGAATTTTTTTAGGGGCCGAGAGAGAGAACAATGTGCTCATATAGGCAAAGATCGGGGCTTGTCTCAAGATATCTCATTTTTATTTATGTGGATTTATTGCTACTGAAGGACAGTACTCATAATATGTAAATATAATTTAATAATATTTTTATTTATGGATTAGAATTTTTTTAAATAATAAATAGGGTCATCAAAATTTAAATATCAACATAATTAAAATGTTAATAACTTAAACTTGAGGGCTATCTTAGCCTTCTCTCTCGTGAAGATATGAGTTTCTGGCTCTCGGGCCATAACTTGGTCATTTCTGTCGGTCAACGTCTTGTAAAATGTCATTGATACGTGCCGGAGTGGCCAGTCGTAGGCGGATAGAGACCTCCTGTCAAAGTCAATAGAGAGTACAATAATTCATTTGCCTCGATTTTTCAAAGAAATGCATGTACCACGTGATACACCAAATCATTTGCCTCGATTTTTTTAAAGAAATGCATGTACGACATGATACAATGATACACTGACACCTGGGACTCAGTCTCATGCGTCTCGTTGTGGCCGACAGTTTTGGAGTGACAGCGACATCCACAATCACTCGTATCTAACTATGCTTGCGTTTTGCTTTAAAGAGAGGTTCGATTTCAACTTTGATTACTGAGGACCAAGACACATTGATCCTTCTGGTAACTGTATGCATCGTGTATCTGGCTTCCCTCCACCTTTATTCGCTGGAAAACTCCATTTTAAATCGATAAAAACATTGAACTCATTTATGACATTACAAATTGATTTTCATGCATTGTCTGGCTGGATGTTCTTGGTGGCTACAACGAGGGCTCACGAGTCACAAGCCCTTGTCGGCCGGAGGTGAGTGTCGCGGTCCCTTGTTAAGGTCAGCGGGGGCTTCATGGCCCTCATCAAGGTAGGCAAGAGTTTGCTCCCGGTCTTTTGAACCTAAAAAGAAAATAAAGGAAAAAAAGGAAAACATTTAATTAAAAAAATAATTTTTATTCATGTCAACGTCAATCATGTCATGTAAAACAGTTAGCGTTAATTAGACTGTCACTCTACTGATTTCAGACATTGATCGGATGGACTTAAGTGACAAAGCTTAAAAAGATTTAAGACTTAATTGATAATATATTTAAAATTTTTCTTTTTATGTATTATATACAAAGGGGAACTCACAAATGTCAGAAGACAGATGTGGAAAATTGAACTCAATGCCTCAGAGTCTATTATCACCTTATAGTCGAGTACATTAGTACCGAAAATTTTTTGAGTACATAATAGTTTGCGTTTCCGTAGCTTAAACGTTCAAGATGACGGAAGTTACGCATTATATATGTTAGACCATTAAGCACACAACGGACGGTACCCTAAAGAAGGGACTAAAACTATAAGCAAACTAGTAGTTGAGAGATCTCAAAGCAAAGCATAGAATAAGCAAATATAATTATTAAAAGAGGTTTGATTATTCATAGTTGAATTGGACTTAATGTGATTAATATTGTAATGAAAACCTTGACCATACATAGATACTCTCAAGTCTTTCGATATATGAAATTTCTTATCATATGAATGCAAGAAAATTGTCCAAAAGGTCATAAATTTATGATACTTTTGTCAATTCAGTTATAAATCTTTCAATTTTGCCAAATGAATCCTAATTTTTTTTTTCACATTTTGTCAATTAAGTTTATTTAGCTAATTTTGACTAGAAATTGTTGATGCGGATGAAGATCGTCTTATGTGGCACAATCATTATTGATATGGACATTTTTAATAATATTTTAAATTCTTTAATTTTTTTTGTTTTTTTTCTTTACTTTTTTATTTGTCTTATGGATTGAGGTTGGTGAGGGCCGCGGCATGCTCCCTTGGCCTATAGTTGGCAAAACGTTGTGATTTTGTCAAATCAAGGTGAGGGCTTGCATGCTCTTGATTTGGCTGGTGAGGGCATTGCGGCCCTTGCTGGAAATTGCGAGGGCTGTGATCCTCTCGCCTAGTGCCAATGATCCTCACCAATCCTCAATCTAGAAAACAAACAAAAAAAAGGAAAAAAACGAAATTAAAAAATTAAAAAATTTATTAAAATAATATTAAAGAATGTTGATGTCTGCGTAGGATATTCAGCTTCCACGTCAGTAATTTTCATTTAGAATTAGCTAGATGGATTCAATTGGCAAATTGTCAAAATATTTATGACTTATTTAACAATATTCAAAAGTTTATAACTAAATTGGAAAAAGCATAAAAAGTTTAGGCTTTTTTGGACAGTTTTTCTTGTGAATGCGAACCATGATTGGAATTTAAAGTATTACCATACAAGTGGAAACAAAAGAAAAATAAAATCAAAAGTTGGTTAGCATTGAAACAGTGGAGTTGTACGAAAAGAAAAAAAGTGGTGAGATAAAAAAAATTTATTCAAACAAATCCAATATATCTAGTTAGTCACGAGACAATTATGATTTTGATTTTCGAATTAAGTTGTATTGTCATGGCTCGAGCTAATTTATTGATGCTTTAAGTTTTGTGTAAGTTAGAAGTACGAGTTTTAACTTTGACAATTGTATTCATTTTGTTAAATGATGAATTTTCTTTTTCATGATTGCAACATGAAAAATGTTTTAATTGTAGATGTAGTTAATAGAAATGCTACATTTGTTTGTATAGTAATTAAGATATTTACATCGTTCTTTTTACAATGAATGTAAGAGATATTTTATATTAATTACATTGTTCTTTTTACAATGAATGTAAAAATATTTTATATTAACAATGTTTCTAGTAAGTATCCTTTTTATTTATTCTTTTTCATTTGATTTATTACTTTTTAATGTATAGGATCCCAAATGGTGGCTCCCCAAGTGAAATTCCAGTAAACCTTTCCTTGGAGATACCAATGGGGGTGGCAGCATAGAGAGTGAGGATGCTGCTAGGCTGACAGTCTTGAGAACAACGGTGAACTCCCAACCACATATTCCAAATTCAGAGAGAGGGGCAACCAAAAGGTAAAGTTTCGTCTTTATCTTATTTTAGCCTCTCTTTCTCTTAAAGTTTTAGTTTAGGTTACGTGCAAATAATTTTGCAGCAATAGTCATAGAAATATTGCTTCTATAAAAGCACTGCCCCTCCCAAAAAATGAAATATTGATACTAGAATGATCAATTAGAGCATAGCACATCGATTGTTTAGTAAATAATATGTCCCAATCCAAATGTCATATATCATTAAATAATATAGGTCTGTCATTCATGATATGTTTAAAATAGTATTCTCTTTGAAAATGTCTCCAAGGACAAAGTTCAAAGGATTAATAGGAATACTATGTAAAATTTCATAAAATTGTGTCAATGGGTAAAAAATAGACATATCTGCATTAGATGCATATTGAAGAATTCTTGTGTATTTTCATGTGTCATGAATCTTTAAAAGATAACTAGTTTTTGAAAATTTGTGAATTAATAAAGGAAAAATCATTGTATAACTTATTTACATATTCTTTGCATAACAAGTTTGCAGACTTCAAAGGAAAAAAAAAAACGAAAAAAAGAATTGTTTCGTAGATTTGCATCACAACTCACAAGAACCAGACAAATAAGATAAGGTTCCAAGTGCAAATTTGTGGTAAGTAACGGTCCATCACTCTTTGCACGAGTCACGGACTGTTATTTAAGCATTATTGATAAACTATTTCCTTTTGAGCTCGGCCAGGAGAATGGTAAGATATGCAATCTATAATTTAGTTAATTTGTAAGTCTTATTTCGCATATGGCAAGGTGGAAATAATTGTTTCTCCAGTTGGTGTTAGATGTGTTAAAAAATTGTTGGATCTTTTTTATATATTTGAATGAGCATACGTTTTCAATTCTTCGAAAAACTTGCAAAAGGAATATCATATTTCGACCACTCACGAAGGTTTTTGATCGTGTCGTTATTCGATCCATAAGATTTGTGTGGTTGTGGGATATCTCATGACTTCATAGGCCCTAGGTTAATGAATCTAAGACGAAATATTACGTCAACAAAGAAATTCAAAAGCAAATTAATTTCCCGTCATTACTTTTATCCTAAAGTGATTATAAGAGAAATGATTATGTGTTAGTTTTTAATTTATTATTAGAATAACAGTTTATTTTTAGATTACAAAAAATCAAATAATAAATAATTATAAATTTTTGCGAGACCTATTCCTTTAAGAATTTGTGACTCACAACAAACTATTATTCTCATAATAGCTCAAAGACTATTATGCTAGCAAAGCTCTTATTATAACTTTGATGGCATATGTTTGATTAGAAAAAGGATAGGGGAGGGGTGACTAAAGCTAGCATTCCCTTCTAGGTTACTGAAAGGGCCACACTTTCCTTATGGAATGTTCAATTTAAGTCATAATTACTTCACATTACTTATGATATGAAGATTCAAGATTGATGAACCTATCATGACAACCTCATCAAGAATTATGCCAAATTTAGATAACGCAACACGAGCTATTCAAAAGTTCACTCACAACATGAATAAAACTCATGATCTCCTGAAAGATAAGTGACCCCTTTACTACAAGACCAACCATCTTGGTGGTAACTTTGTTTCATTTTGCACAGCAACTAGAGGCATGGAATATCCTTCTCTTGCCCATTAAAACACTCGTTAAGAGAGCATGCTATAGTTTTCTCATAGAATGCACGTTTTCAATGCATCAATAATTGTTTCTATTATCTGAATTTTTCGGCTAGTGTTCAATATGTACTCGTTCATTGCACTCTTGAAGATAAATAACCTCTAAAAAAGAAAAAAAGTTCAGCCACATACGTGGCTATCAATATATGAGGACCACTCCGCGCAAACTCAAGGCCACGCCTGTTTCACACTCGAATTGGACTTGAGTTACATTCAATGTGGAAAATCGAGACAACGTGCCCCAAAACTGTCTATAAGAAGCGCCTCAAACCAAACCAATTCAAAATGCAAGGCAACTAGAGAGAGAGAGAGAGAGAGAGAGAGAGAGAGAGAGAGAGAGAGAGAGAGAGAGAGATGGAAGTCATGCAAGTACTGCACATGAATGGAGGAATGGGAGAATCAAGTTATGCTAACAACTCATTGCTTCAGGTGCATCTCTCATTATCCTGTTGTGGGCACATATCATCTCGAATTCGTTTGCATTAAAAGATTGATTACACACTCCTTTGTGATTATGTGCCACAATTTGATTTCTTCATTTAATATCAAACTAGGGTTATTTTATTTACCAAGATTTTTAATTCTATATACAAAGGACGATATTTTACCACGCCTTTTAGGACAATGTAATTTATCTTTCAAGCATTCAAATTGTGACCCCAATTCCTATATATACTATTAATCAACAAGATTTCTTTTAAGAAGAACGTACAAGAAAGGGTATAATAAAATATTAGATCTTGCACGATCATTGCAATCTTAAACAAACACAATCCTGTGATATTCTCATTGGATTAACATGGAAAAAATGCATGGAATTTGCAATACTCGCTCATTATATATGAACCACTCGCATATTCAATCAAGAATACATCATTGGATATATTCGTCAATACAAGCAATACATAGCATTTATGATTTATTTCTCTGTATAAATATAACCGAAGACAGAAGCCTTTTTTCTTGATATTGAGTCAATGCTTTCTGCTTTTTTCTCTTTTCTCTCTCTTTTTTCTTTTTTTTTTTTTGATAGAGGAAGGTGCTTTTGACGACAAAGCCCATGATGGAGGCAGCCGTCACAGCTCTTTTCTCTACGGCCGCCGCCAACTTCCCGGCGAGCCTCGCCATTGCAGACTTGGGCTGTTCCTCTGGCCCCAACACTCTCTTTGCCGTGTCCGAGATCATCAACATCATGAGCAATCTCTGCAAGGCGACCAAGCAAGAGCTGCCGGAGATCCAAGTGTTCTTGAACGATCTCCCGGGGAACGACTTCAACACCATCTTCAGCAGCTTCTTGCCGAGATTCCAAGAGAAGTTGAGTGAGCAAATGAAGAGCAAGAACGGAGCGTGGGCAACATTGTCGTGCTTCTTCAATGGCGTTCCTGGTTCGTTCTATGGGAGATTGTTCCCTCGGGAGAGCCTACAATTGATTCATTCTTCGTACAGCCTCCATTGGCTGTCTCAGGTAATGATTTGATCCACTGTTGTATTTGTTAACTTGATGGGAAGCAAACTCTCTCTCTCTCTCTCTCCCTCCCACCCTTACTCTGTTTTTTTTTTTTTTTTGTCAGGTCCCACGAGGCCTAGAGGGAAACAAAGGCAACATATATATGTCGAGATCGAGTCCTCCAAGTGTGCTTAGGGCATACTATGAGCAATTCCAGAGGGACTTCTCAACGTTCTTGGAGTGTCGTGGGCAAGAGGTGGTGGTGGGAGGGCGTATGCTATTGACCCTCCAGGGTCGAAGAAGCGATGATCTTTCAAGCGAAGAGTGTTGCTACATTTGGGAGCTCTTGGCTATTGCTCTCAATGAAATGGTCTCCGAGGTACCAAAAAAATAGTCTCCAGAGTACTTGAATGGTCGCATGCACATTAGGATAAAATCAAGGTTCATTTTTTTTTAATTGCTTCTATGGAAAACTGTAATATTGTACCGTAGTACCTGTTGAGTTTCGTTATTCCTCTAGGAATAAGGCATATTATTGCTGATGCTAAAGTTCCAAATGTTTTTGCTAGATGACCTAAAAGAATTTCTTGTGAAACTCTAGCCAGAATTTTCACATAAATACTTTGAACCAAAGCAATAATGCAATTTGGAAATCATACAAAATCTATGCGCTTTCTCGTACTCGGGAAAGTTAGAGTAAAGAGATAAATTTATTAGGTGTTTGGATTACACACTCATTCCCTCTTTAGTATGATTTAGACCCAATTTAAGTGAAATTGACACTTACATAAGAGGAATCACATATAAGACCAGTATGCAATAGACACATTCCCCATTACCTAAACATGTAACTATGACTATTTCAAAGAAATTATACTAACAACTTATGATTTTACAATTGTTTCTTATTTTTGGTTGCAAAATCTAAAATTTTGTGCCTGGCGCTGAAGCAGGGACTCATAGAGGAAGAGAAAGTGGACTCCTTCAACGTCCCTATGTACACACCCTCACCAAAGGAAGTACGAGGGGAAGTCCAAAAGCAAGGGTCATTCTCAATTGATTGCTTGGAGGTGTCCGAAGTGAATTGGAGTGTCCTTGAAACCAATTTCGACCCTAATGTTGTGTCGGAGGATGGGGGATACAATATGGCCAAGTGCATGAGAGCTGTGACCGAGCCCTTACTTGTTGAGCACTTTGGTGAAGAGATCATAGATGAGGCCTTCAAGAGATATATGGCTCAAATTGTTGATGCCATGTCCAAGGAAAAGACTGCATTCGTCAACATCATCATTTTGCTAAAGAAAATCATGTAGATAAATCGCAAAAATCTCAGAGTGAACAATTTATATTTATATGGACGTTTATGGTGAAGTTGATATATAAATGTCACAAGTGTGTTTCCAATGGTTTGAAGAAGGTGTGGCTGTTTCACTTGTATTACTTCTTGTGTCTTATCTCGTGCTAACAAAATGCAAAAAAAATTGCTACAAGTTAAAGGGCTTGACATTTGGGATTAAGGATTTTTCTTTCGTATATCCACCATAATGCATTGGTTTAATTTGAGCGAGTTATGTGCTTTGGTTTTATTTAAGCCAAGAAAATAAAACAAGAGAGCTAAATGTAGTACGATTCCTATCTAGAGAATTCTGAATGAGAAAAAACGAATAAATCAAAAATGAAATTAGAAACTCAACAATACGAGTTTCCCAATAATGTCAACAAAGCATTTGAAAGGTTTTACTGCAACATATGGAGGTTATACCATACGATGATTTTGGAAAAAGAATACTAATTTTAAAGGTATATATACTGTTGTATAATCTCAAACAAATATTTTCTTATTGGCTCCTAAATTTTGATGGTCTATTTAATCATTCGCTACATAAAAGATTAAGACTTAATCTTGATTCTTGAATAAAAATATTAATATTGCAAATTAATTTAAGAATTACCATGTCTCGTGACCTCCCTTATGGCGCCTTTACGCGCAAGCGTAGGTGGAGGCTAATGGTTCGCTAAGTATTAGGTTTGGCACAGACTCTCCCAAGCCCATTAGTTTATGACTTATGGTTTGAATTTTTAACATGCAAGCCAATTTCAAATAGGAGTCATCACTAATTGATTTGAGGTGGGTCAATTAAAAACTTAAGTGAAATATTGAGAAGAATACTTTACTCCTATACAACTAAAGAAACTAGGATTGAAGACTTGATTACACTAATTAATCATTAATGCCATTTCGGTATCTTATCTTGTGTAAATGTCAAGTAAAACATTTATGCAGCATTTTATGTCAATCACGAATTTTAGGATTCAATTCCTTACTAGATTAAGGAAATGGACGAATTCTAGGATTCAATTCCTTATTAGATTAAGGAAATAAAAATTCATTCACCATGAGGCCATAATTGGAATAAGACAGTATTTGCTTTCAAGATTTAACTATGACTTCCATTTTTTGGACTTTCTTATCTTTTGTTTTCTTTTAAAGATTCTCATAAGTTTTAAAGGAAAACCACTCAAAGGCTTCTTTTTTTTTCCTGATTTTTTGCAAAAATATAAAATTATTTTTGGATTTTCTATTTTTTGAAAAATAAAAACTATCATTAAAATATTTTTATATTAAAATAATAGTATTTAAAAAGACCTGGGTCGGATTCCCGGATCGGGACTGACCTGGATCGTCACTTATTGGCCTGGATGGGCTTGAAGCACGGGCTCAGCCTAGGGCTCTCCATTTTCTAAAAAGAGACCCAAGTCCATTTTAAACAAAACTAGGCTCACTCTTACGAAAATGCATGGCCCAAGTTCAACCGGCGCATGCGCCACCAGCCACAAACCCTACCCAAATGGAGCTCCACACCCGACCCGGTTCGCAGCCGCCAACCGGAATCGCTCCCTCGTCTCTCTCTCCCCCGCGATACCTGACGGAGACACCTAACATCAGGGAGACCCTGCAACCTAGATTTCTTTCTCCACTTTCTAAACATTAATCTTCTTCTTGGTTCAAGCACTTTCTTCTTGCTTATTCTCTAGGTATGTACACCAAATCAACATTGTGATTGTGTCTTGCCAGACCGGACTAGTATGTTCTTTTTAATGCCCAAAAGCACTAGTGCATCCATCTCCAATGCCATTTAATTTCCTAAATAAGAAAGATGAAAGTGGTGCATCTATCCTATTGCAACAAGTTACTCTGTTAAGTTCCTTTTTATTTTTTTTTGTATTTTCTCCTTTCATCAAGACCAAAATTCAACTAAGTACACTATTGTAAAACACATCGCACCTACGTAAGAAGGGATTCATGTGCTAAATCAACATTATTTCTTATAAGCTAGAAAACTCTCGACTTTCAAACTGTTAGGTTTACATCACATCACAAAAGAAGAATGGAAGTAACGCAACTATACCAGCAAATGCATTTATTCCAGATGATGCAGCTAAGTCATCAATGCAGCCTCCCTACAAATCATAAAATCCTCCGTCTCGATAGCCACTCATATTGAGACCAACCATTCAAAAACAAAGCAGTAACGACTACGACATTTCCAAGACTAATTACACCAAATTCACAAGGGCTCCTCGATACTTCAACAATCAAATTCGCTTGCCCTTTCGCAGTCCTGTGGTATCGAAAGAGAAGACGAAACATCCATTGACTGAAGTTGGCAATACAAGACATGACTCGCTTACACTGATGCAAAGCACACAGATAAAACATCCGAACACGAGACATACTCAAGTAAACCAATCAGACTCCGAATCCGAACTGCCTTCGCGAGAGAGCACGCACCGAAGGTTGGAGACTCGGACCGACAGGGCGGATCGGAGCTTACGGAGAGCGGAGGAGCCGGAGGTGAACTTGACGATCCAAATATGATCTTAATGGATGCAAATAAAAACTAAGACCTAGGTGATGCAAAAATCATCTTTATTACGGTCAAATTGATCTCTAATTTTCTATATAATTTTTATTATAAATACTTAGCAAAAAAATTATGTGTAAACACTACTTTGCATCGAGCAAAGGCGGCCATGGATAAGAGAAGGAGCATGGTTATCAAGGGCGATCTAGCATGCAAAATGTGCTCGAGTTCAACTTTTCAAGTCGCTTGAAACTTCAGGAAAGTAGAATTAGCAATTTCTCTAAATGAGACAGTTTAGGTTTAGGTGTTGTGTAAATTGGACAAAAACATGTATGATATTCAATTTTATCAGAACTTTTGGTAAACGAAATTACGAGATTTGGTGAACATTGTGGAGGTAACTATACGGCGGAAGGTAAAAAAAGAAATAATAAATTTTTGTATAAGAACCAGAAAAAGAAGCAATTCAGCAAGACAATCGTAGGCTTTCTTCTATAGCGGAGATCTTTGATTGTGATTGCTCAGTCAAAGAGAACCCCAGATCAAGAAGACCCACGCCTCCACCTGGAGAAGGATCGTTTTTCCCACACATGCAATACGTTGAAGAGTGTTGTATAATTGACAAAGAAGCTAGCTAGGATCTTACATTTTAAATTAATGCGAAATTTTCAGATAAATAACAAAAAATAATAGAAAATATAAGAGTTTTTTTTTTTGATTTGATACCAAGTGTCTATATTTATATATACAGAAAAGTTAGTTGCAGATAATGCATCAGAGTTATAATTACTTACAAATTCATATATTTTCCACATCTAAATTACATTCAAATCTAAAGTGTTTACAAATAAAATAACTCAATTTGATTGTAAACTCATAGAACAAATAATTGTGTCCTAAGCAAAAGTTCTCGTGTGGCCGAAGCCCAAGAAGGCAAGTTCCTTGTGTTTTCTTCTCTTGGCGCGACTCCTTGAGAAACTATTATGTGGCTATTTAAAGCGCGTTTGGTAACAATTCTGTTCCCGGGAGTAGATTTTGATAAGAAATGATTCTTTTTTATTTTATTCCCATGAATAGATTCTAAACATTTTAAGCAGTTTGATAACTGTTCAAAATTTCTAATTTTGGAATTGTGTTTGGTACCATGCTCATTGATTATATTCCAAATAAATTTATTTTAATTTTTAAATAATTTTTTTCCTTTTTTTTTCTTTTTTTTTTTTTTTGCTCCTATTCTTTTTCTTCTTCTTCAGGTTGTTCGCCGGACCGAAGACCTCATCAGAGCATCGCCGGCCCTCATCGAGGCTCGGCCTCGCTAGTGGCTAGGCTGGCCTCCGGCGAGCTCGTCGAACCGGTTGCTGGCAACCAATAGGCGGCGGACGGCAGCGGACGACGGTGACAAGAAGTGGTGGATAGTGGTGAACGGCAATAGAGGAGGGGAGAGAAGGGTTCCACTTTTTTTATTCTTTTTTTTTTTTTTTGTTCTTGGAACAATAATAATTTTTTTTTATTATTGATTCTATTCTAAATCTGTTCCCGGAGACAAAATTTTTACTAAAAGCGATTCTGTTCCCAAACTGATCCCGGGAACTAAAAATCAAAATTAGGTATTATTTGGTACTGTTTGGATGATTACCAAATAGTGCATTCCACGAAAACCTGACGGCTCAAGAACCAAAAAATCAAAGATGTCCTTTTATAATCCACCAAAATTCGACCTACTTAAAGAAGATTGGTCCAAACAATTCGGATTGCCATAATGGCGATCGTTCTTATATCATTCTTATATGGGAGGGGAAGGCCACTTTCTCTGAAGGTAAGGATGTTTAATTTTAGGTCTAAAGTTTGACTTTTACCCTTAAGTAAATAGGTAAGATAAAAATTTGAGAATAAATTAAGAGTTAGAGTAGGATACTCATGAATTGAGAGCTGGGTCTCATTGAATATTTAATTACAAAATATGTGTGCTCCCTTCCTTTTATTCGGCCAGTTTGACAAAATAAAGTCCGACTCTTGCTGATCGTGGTAAAATTTGGATGGAAGATCACATCATTGGAATTCTTCTGCCGAATCTTGGATTTGTATATATTTACCGTAATTCAAGATAACTATTCATAGAAAACAACATCAAAATTTGAACATCTCAAAATCGTATGAGTTTCAGCTTAAATTTAAGATATAATTTAACACTGAGAATAACCAAAAAAGGGAGCCTAGGCACAAAGAGAACAACACCCTCAAGAGTGAGCTCTTGCCTCCATCAACTTGGGCACGTCATCAAGCATCCTAGCGTCGGTGGGTTTAGCCCGATGTCTAGCGATCTCCTTGCCCCCATGCATCAGCGCTGACTTTTTCTTCGGCACCAGCCCTGCAGCAGGACAACCAGCCATGCCCCTAGTCCAACACCGACACGCGAGTCTAGTCATCATCGCATCTGCAAGCTTATAGGCGAAACCAAGCAGTCTGGTGGATTTTTGCGAAAGCGTATGTGTGCAAGCGTGTGTGTGTGTGAAATATGGCTAGGAACTAGCAACAATATGTATGAGTGGACTGCTACAGTAAAGGAATACAGGGTGAAAAAAGAAAGACTTCTATTATGATAATTGGTATCATAAGGGAAGGAAACTTTATGGTTTTTCCTACTAAAGTTAGAGTACACGTCCAATAAGTCCTATTTATAGGCGTAGGAACACCGCCTCATTCTCAACCGACTTAGGCAAAAAACAACACATATTATCTTCTAAAATTTCTTTCGCACGTTACAGCTGGACGTTCCCTAGCTCCTGCTTGTTGCGGCTTCTGCTTGTCGTTAACTTGGACAATTGTTGCCGCCACTTTTCCTTCTCCATTAAGTATACTTCATTTCTAAGCATACATAGGCTACCCTGTTCTAGGATTTTCCAAAAATGGATCACCTTTTAACACTTTTCCTCGATCCATTTTTGTGATTCTCCGAGCATGCTTCTCAATGTTTTGAATTTTACTGTTGATAGTGCTTTAGTGAATATGTCTGCAATTTGGTCTTCAATCTTACAATACTTTAGCTTGATCTCCCTGTTGTTTTGTACTTCATGAATAAGTGATATTTTATGTTGATATGTTTAGTTCTTCCATGATCTCTTGCATCATTTGTTAAAACACTTGCACCTGCCTTTAAATGTGCATGTCTTTTCTTTAATGATGTCCTGTATGTCTTGGGCCATCAAAATGCTCTTAGTTGTAGTTGCTAGCTTTGGCTCTGGCTCTCTCAACTCTTGCTCAAGCTTAGGCCTTTTTAGTTGAGGATGGTAAAAACAAATGCCCAAAACTATCCAAATATGACTAGCTCTAGCTTCACCGTCCCCTACGCCTAGCTCAGTTATGAACCTAGGTGCATCTAGCTCTCATACCATTGTCGAATTTTTGCAGAAGCATATGTGTGCAAGTGTGTGTGTGTGTGTGTGAAATATGGCTAGGAATCAATGTGTACATGAGTGAACTGCTTCTATTATGATAGTCGGTATTACAAATGAAGGAAACTTTCTAATTTTTTCTGCTAGTTAGAGTACACATCCAACAAGTCCTATTTATAGGCATAGGAACACCGCCTTTTTCTCGACTAACTTAGACAGAAAACAATACATATTTAACTTTTAAAATTTCAGCTTGCAAGCTGTTCTTTTGCATGTTACAGCTAAACGTTCCCTAGCTCCTGCTTGTTGCTGACTTGGACAGCTGTTGCTGCCACTTTTCCTTCTCCATGAAGTATACTTCATTCCTAAGCATGCGTAGGCTACCCTATTCTAGGATTTTCCAAAAATGGATCACTTTTTAACACAGTCCCTGTCAGTCCACACACGATGCTGGAGAGTTCCCAGTCTCCTGCTGCTGCGGTTGCCGCCTCTGTCGAACCAACCAGCACCACAATGACATGTAGTAACCTCCCGACGAACAAACCTGCTATGAATTACAACGCGTGGATCGCCCATAGCAACAGAGCTTCCCCTGCTGTCAAGCCTTGCTCGCAGTCCAACAATTACAGCCGCCCCACTCACCCATTGACTCCTGCAATTCCGACGAAGCAGCTCAACTTTTACGCCTTTGTCGTGTTTACATTTTCCTGCAAGTTCTTCAGGGTCTTTGCGAGCTGCTGCTCAGCACCATTGGTTATTGCAACGTCACCGAGTCTTCCAAGGAGCTGCTAGACTTCTACGACGCTGTCCCGTAATCCCTCGAGGCACCTACGAGTCCTTGTTGCCTTTTGCCA
Source organism: Eucalyptus grandis x Eucalyptus urophylla (assembly GCA_028830015.1). Taxonomy (NCBI): domain Eukaryota; kingdom Viridiplantae; phylum Streptophyta; class Magnoliopsida; order Myrtales; family Myrtaceae; genus Eucalyptus; species Eucalyptus grandis x Eucalyptus urophylla. Next base: position 57,462,350 of record CM054200.1, on the reverse strand, counting down.
TTGCCGGTGAACACCCTTCGCTGGTTGCCGTGAACCTCATTGCCAGTCACGATATACAAATTTAGGTAATTTCTTAAAATTGCATAATTCAAATATATCGATTACTTGAATTGTGACGATTGTAATCTTAACTTTGGAAATTGAAGAAGTGGGTGTCCCAGAGGTCTCCTCAGAATTTGAATGCATTCTGACTAGAATGAACACATATTTACTGACTTTGCGCGACCGTGTGTTGGATTCTCTAGTAGTTTGATTAGCCAAACTTTCTCCTTCAAAGACATACTTTCATATATTGTTGCACCGTCTCTATTGGACAAACTCAAGAATAATGTCTTAGCGTACTCTCTATATAATTCTAGCACAATCTAACGGTTAACTAATGCGTACTAAGTAAAATGTGCGTCTAGCTCCAAAAAAAAAAAAAAAAAAAAGTAAAATGTGCGTTGGAATTTTTCTGAGGGTCGCGAGAGACAGAGCTCCTACGTGTATGATTTTTCTGTGCTATCTTATATTCTTTTTTTCTTTTCTATTGTGTATTGCTAACCCCTTTTGAACAACTTTAACTTCCCAGAGAACAACGTGTCTATATAGCCAAAAGTTAGAGCTTTTCTTGAGATATCCCTTAAATTGAAACAAAGAAGTTAGTGTAATATATTCTAGGGGAAAAGTATCAAAAAAAGTCCTAAACCTATCACATTGGTACCGATTTAGTCATAAACTTTTTAATTGGACCAATTCAGTCCTAAACTTTTTTATATTGATACCAATTCAGCCAATTTGGCCAATTTTGGCCAGTTGGCACTGACGTGGATGTCAGCCGGTGACCGGACGCTGACGTGGCAATTTTTATGATTTTTTTTTTATTTTTTCGAATTTTTTATTTTTTGTTTTTTTCTTTTCGTCTTCTTCCTAGAGGTGGCCGGTGAGGGCCGCGAAGCTCTCACCTACTGCTGGCGAGGGTCGCGACCCTCGCCCAGTCTCTCCTAGGGCTGCCGGCGAGGTGGCTTCGCCTAGATCTAGGCAAGGCCAGCCTCATTTGTGGCTGGTGAGGCCATGGCGGCCATCACTAGGGCGGAGGCGAGGGCCGCGAAGCCCTCACCAGCTGCCGGCGAGGGTCGTGGCCCTCGCTCGGCCTCTCCCAAGGCCGCCTCTCCCACGGCTTAGCCCAGATCTAGGTGAGGCCAGCCTACGCCATCGGAGCAGCTGGTGGGATTGCTAGCGGCTTTCTGCTCATGGAAGGAGAAAAAGAGTAAAAGCCGGTAGCGATGAAGCGGAGGAAATCGAGGTCGGGAGTTGGGCTAAGCTGCGAGCGAGGCGGCCCTGGGTGAGGCCAAGCGAGGGTTGTGACCCTTGCCTATGCCTTGACGATGGCCGCCATGGCCTCGCCAGCTGCAGGCGAGGCTAGCCTCGCCTAGATCTGGGCGAAGCCGCTTTGTTGGCGGCCCTAGGAGAGGCCGGGCGAGGGCCGCGACCCTTGCCGGTGGCAGGCGAGGGCTTCACAGCCCTTGCTAGCCACCTCCAGGAGAAGACGAAAAGAAAAAAAAAAGAAAAAAATTAATAAAAATTAATAAAAAAATTCAAAAAAAAAAAACATAAAAATTGCCATGTTAACGTCCGGTCACTAGCTGACGTCCACGTCAGTGCCGCCCGGCTAAAATTGGTTGGATGGACTAAATTGGTACTAATATTAAAATGTTTAGGACTGAATTGGTACCAATGCAATATGTTTAGGACTTTTTTGATACTTTTCCCTATATTTGAGATAGGAAAATAAAATTTCTCTTTCATTCTCGATTCAATAGTCAAAATTTTGAGCTAAATATGACTTTTATGGGCTGGGCCGATTTTATGTCCTCTTGGCCTTAGTCCATCTAATCCGCTTATGCTCAGAGCATTCTTAGATAAATTATAATGTAGTTGATGTGGACTCATTATTACGTGGACTCATTATTACTAAATGACAATGTTCCTTATATGCAGATGAAATATAAAGATATTAACAATAATTTTTTGGCATGTAAATACATATATGTTAACACCCCTCTCTCTCTCTCTCTCTCTCTCTCTCTCTCTCTCTCTCTCTCTCTCTCTCTCTCTCTCTCTCTCTCTCTCCCCCCCCCCCTTCTGTACAAGTTCTCTACCTTTAGTTTCAATGGTAATCATATGAATTTTGATGTCTCGCTGAAAAATAGAGACTTGCTTATTATTATTATTATTATTATTTTTGGTAAAGGTAAGAATATATTGAAAAGCTTTGGACAAATGTACACAAACAGCACCAAAACTTACACTCTAAATGCGAACAAAAGAGTGGAAGGGAGCCGCGCAAAAGCCTCAAGAGGCAAGGACAGAAAGAGCGCAAAAAACAGGGACAGAAAGAGCGCAAAAAACAGACACAGCCCAACCACCAGATTCAGCCACCAGACCTCCAAGGACGCCTGGGAAACCGAGAGGGGAAAAAGGCGCAAAGCTGAAAACGAAGCCTAGAAACATCCGAGCTGGAGACGACCGAGCAGGAACAAAGGATAGAAACCCCCAAGGGTTAAGTGAAGATGCTAGATCTATATTTATTTAATTTATTTTGGTTGTTTTTATACGACAAGGGAATAGAGGATGTTGAATTTAGACGCACTCTGCCAAGTATTGGGAAATGAATTTCTAGTGTATGCTCATTACTGATAAAAATACAAAATTTAGAGATTGGCCATTGATTAATTTGCTTGATATATTCATTACTTTGTTTTGATTTGCTTTGTCATGAAGTGTATATAGTTCACATGTATCATTTGAAGCAATAAATACAATTTCCTTTCAACAAAAAAAAATGTTAACAATATTTTTATTTACTAGTCATGGTTGATTCCTAATTTTTAGGCAACGAACAGAGCCATCAAAATTTAGGTATTGATACAACCGAAATGTTAATGGTTTGAACTTTGAACTCTTTCTTGGCCTTCTCTCGGATATGGAGTTTACGTCGTGGGTCTCCTACCATAACATGGGTCATTTCTCTCTGTCAACGTCCTGTAGTAGGTCAATAATGCGTGGCGTAGTAGGCCAAGTGAGCTTCCAACCAAGCGACGTTCACCCTATAAGGAGAGGGAGACAGACAATTCGTCGGTGAAGTCGAGAGAGAGAGAGAGAGAGAGAGTACAATAATTCATTCGACAAGATCTTGTCCAATCGAAGACGTGAGAGAGAGAGAGAGAGAGAGAGAGAGAGAGAGAGAGAGAGAGTATACAATCATTCATTCAACAATATCTTGTCCAATCGAAGACGTGATGTGCATTCAAGGACTCTTATTGTTTGTTTGGCCGAGGTTTCTTAAAGAAATGCGTGGCCGAGGTTTCTTAAATAAAATGCGTGGCCATAACCCACACAATCCCCTATCAATTCTGTTTCGTGCCTCACGTTGTGGTCGGAAAGTATCTGACGATGATGGCCTTTTGCTTCAGAGAGAAGTTAGATTTCGACTTCGACTTCAGATGATCCAGGGCACATTGATCCTTCCAGTAACAGTTTGCGTCGTGAAACTCACTTCCCTCTGTCTTTTATCGCCGGAAAACCTCATTCGAATTGATAAAATCTCGAACTTATAGACAACCTCACAAATTGATTTCATGCATTGGCTCGTCTCTTACTTTCTAAGTTTACTTAATTATATAACTTTTCAGAGTGATTGACAGCTAAAATAAAAGAAAATTTTCTTTTCATTAAATAGTGCCCTTTGTAAGTTATGAAGTACCGTTAACTCATTGTTGACACCTAAATTTTGGCAATTCAGTTATTTATTTATTGTATAGAAAATTAGGGGTTAATTTTATTCCTGAAAAAAATATTAATTGCATAGCATATAAATTTAGGTGTATTTATTTTTATTGCATTTTTGTGCATTTATTTATTGGACCGGTGGCGGATGGGTTCGAATTAGTAGTTTTGATCTTTCATGTGAAGATGATATAAGCCATATAAAAGAGCAACACTTGGAAGAGAAAATCTATGCAAGTGTAGTGGTGGCAGAAAGTACGGTGGGTGCAATTTTGATCGGGGAGGAATATTAAAAAGAAGGAAAAGGCTCAATTGGATGGTTCAACTTGAAGACCAAAGAAGATCCTGAAAGTCCCTCGGCGAAGACCGACGCCCTACCTCGTCCTCGCGCGATTACCGTAGCAGCACGACCGAGTCAATGAGCTTTTCTCTTTTGTAAGAGACGCGCTCAGCAAGCTTTAGACGATTTAATGATGAAAATAAAAATTGAGTGATTGCATGTAAATTAGAAATCATATCTAGGAATGTTGATGTGAATTCTAATCTAACGATAAATATGCTTTTATTGCTTTGAGGTAAGTTTTGCAATTTATTTATTGCTTTACTTGGGTGTTTAATCGGTGGCGCACTTGCATAATCACCTCACATATTAGGGAAGTGAATTAAAATCAATTCAAGCTACTTGCCAAACATTTTTCAAAATAAAAGAGAAATGTACCGAAAGAGCGTTAGAGAAATCTAGCATAATCAACTCTCCCAACTCAAAAATCTCTGGTTCGCAGAAGTAAAGTAAATCTCTCGTTACTTTTTTCTAATCGGCCCACCGAAAATAGATTAGTGGCGACTTCTAATGGAAAATCATTAACATGAATTTAAACCTAAGTCGCGAATTGGTATGGGCTTGAGAGAGCCCAAGCTAAGTTAGACTTAGTAGTCCATTAGCCTAATTTTAGGTGGTGCATTCAAAAATTTGTTCGCGACACTCATTATTTCTTGTTCAATGAACAGACATAGTAAATCAATCAACTGACACAAAAAGCGTAGAATTATGTCCAACTAACAAGCTCATCCAGTTCAATCATTATAATTTTCCTGAGCATAAAAACGAAAACCAAGTAGTTATTAGCTAGTTTGAACAAACAAAAGTTCAATAGAGAGAGAATAAAGCGTGAACCACTCCCTATTTCGTCGCTTTCTTATTGTCTTCTTATCGGATGAAGTGTTGGCATATGATGAAATCTTGGTTCGAATGATGTAGATATATAAAGAATTTTCCTTAAAAATCAATGCATTATTAGTATATCATACTTGGAGTAGATCAGCATAGCAGTAAAGTTTTGAGTTTGGACGCGGCCAATATCATATTCAAATTATAGCGTTTCCACTCAAAGTAGCTTTGCTGGCAAGGCCCAACACCCTATGTATATAACCACTTATTTAAATGCTCACTTTAATTCATTTTATAATTGTAATCTATTCAATATACTGAGCCTTGGTCGTGACTCTTGTCATGTATGAGAAAAATTATATTTAGTATACCTCTTCAAAGACTTTCGGTCTGCTTCCAAGCAAAGAAGCAGATCGTTAGCTGACAAATTCCACGTTAAAACTCATAATGAAAGAAGATGGATTGACAGGCACCATCCTATTCTGTCCTTTCTGTTTGTTTTTTGGTCGGAATCAAAAAGCTGGTTTTGTACTACTGGCTCTCTTTTTTCTTCTCTAATTTCTGTATTTTCTGCTAGCCGCTTGATAGTTGTTCTTAATTCTACGTCAAAACATGGGGGCCGTGCCAAAGTGATAGGCAACTTTTTCTTTTTTTGGCTGAAAAGTGATAGGCGACTTGACAGATGCATGACATGAGATTAGACGATAGATACTAATTTGACATTTAACTCCGCGAGTCTTTTCTTATCGACTAACAAATGTGAGCACTGCCTGAATGATTAAAGCTGAAGAAAGATTGCATGTAAGTCTTAGGTTTAGATTTTTTTTTTTTTTGGATCTGAATCCTAGGTTTAGATTGATAAGGCTTGCTTTCGTTTTATGAATAATAAAACATTTAACTTGTTTTTAGTATAAGTAAACGTTTCTTAAAATGTTTGGGCATGGCTAATTAATATAAACATAACTAAACAGTCTCCAGTCACTAGTATTAAAGAATTTGATGTGGCGGATTCCCCGTTCAATTCATAGATTCTCCAACTTATTGCAACCCTGAGGCCACAGCTACCGTTCTATTTATAAAGCCTCATCTAGTAAACTTGGAATGGATAATATGCTTGTATCCATAAAGACTAGACGATCCAAATAAGTTTAAATCTCCCATGTTATAGATATGATATGTCACAAGTATAAGGGATCGGAAGTTCGTTAGCACTGAAAAAGTGGAGTTGTACGAAAAGAAAAAGAGTGGTGAGATAAAAAAAAAATTATTCAGACAAATCCAATATATCTAGTTAGTCATGAGACAATTATGATTTTGATTTTCGAATTAAGTTGTATTGTCATGGCTCGAGCAGAATTTATTGATGCTTTAAGTTTTGTGTAAGTTAGAATTATGAGTTTTAACTTTGACAATTGTATTCATTTCGTTAAATGATGAATTTTCTTTTTCATGGTTGCAACATGAAAAATGTTTTAATTGTAGATGTAGTTAATAGAAATCCTACATTTGTTTGTATAGTAATTAAGATATTTACATTGTTCTTTTTACCATGAATGTAAGAGATATTTTATATTAACAATGTTTCTAGAAAGTATCCTTTCTATTTTTTTTTTCATTTGATTTATTACTTTTTAGTGCATAGGATCCCAACTGGTGGGTCACCAAGTGAAATTCCAGGAAACCTTTCCTCGGAAAAACCATGGGGGGTGGCAGCAAAGAGAATGAGGATGCTGCTAGGCTGACAGTCTTGAGAACAACGGTGAACTCCCAACCACAAATTCCAAATTTAGAGAGAGGGGCAACCAAAAGGTAAAGTTTCGTCTTTATCTTATTTTAGCCTCTCTTTTTCTTAAAGTTTTAGTTTAGGTTACGTGCAAATAATTTTGCAATAGTCATAGAAATATTGCTTCTATAAAAGTACTGCCCCTCCCAAAAAATGAAATATTGATATTAGAATGATCAAGTAGAACATAGCACATCAATTCTCTAGTAAATAATATGTCTCAATCCGAATGTCATATCTCATTAAATAATATAGGTCTGTCATTCTTGATATGTTTAAAATAGTATTCTCTTTGAGAATGTCTCTAAGGACAAAGTTCAAAGGATTAATAGGAATACTACGTAAAATTCCATAAAGTTGCATCAATGGGTAAAAAACAGACATATTTGCATTAGAAGCATATTGAAGAATTTTTGTATATTTTCATGTGTCATGAATCTTTAAAAGAAACTAGTTTTTGAAAATTTGTGAATTAATAAAGGAAAAATCATCATATGACTTATTTACATATTCTTTGCATAACAAGTTTGCAGACGTCAGGGGAAAAAAGAATTGTTTCTTAGTTTTGCATCACAACTCACAAGAACCAGACAAATAAGATAAGGTTCCAAGTGCAAATTTTTGGTTAGTAATGGTCCATCACTCATTGCACGAGTCACGGACCGTTATTTAAGCATTATTGATAAACTATTTCCTTTCAAATTCGGCCAAGAGAATGGTAAGATATGCATCCTATGATTTACTTAATTTGTAAGTCTTATTTCGCATATGGCTAGGTGGAAATATTTGTTTCTCCAGTTGGTGTTAGATGTGTTCAATATATTTAACTTCATGAGTTGACATAATGCCAATTGTTGGATCTTGTTTATATATTTGAATGAGCATGCATTGTCAATTCTTCAAAAAACTTGCAAAAGAATCTCATTTTTCGATCACTCACGAAGGTTTTTGCTCGTGTCATTATTTGATCCATAAGATTTGTGTGGGTGTGGGACATCACTTGACTTTAGAGGCCCTAGGTAATGAATCTAAGACGAAGTATTACGTCAACAAAGAAATTTAAACGCAAATTAATTCCCTTCACTACTATTATCCTAAAGTGATTATAAGAGAAATGATTATGTGATAGTTTTTAATTTATTATTAGAATAATAGTTTATTCTAGATTACAAAAAAACCAAATAACAAATAATTATAAATTTTTATGGGGCCCATTCCTTTAAAAATTCGTGACTTACAATAAATTGTTTTTCTCACAGTAACTCAAAAGACTATTATTCCAACAAAGCTCTTATTATAACTTTGCTAGCGTATGTTTGATTAGAAAAAGGATAGTGGAAGGGCGACTACAGCTAGCATTCCCTTCTAGGTTACTGTAAGGGCCACACTTTCTCTATGGAATGTTCAATTTAAGTCATAACTACTTCACATTACTTATGATATGAAGATTTAAGATTAGTGAATCTGTCACAACAAGATAACGAACGGTAATTATTGGATTACAAAGTATCCATTGCTTCGAATTCAAATTTGATCCCTATTAAGACACTAGTAGTTTAGAAAGTCTCTCTACACAAATTATGCCTAAGTTAGATAACGCAACACGAGCCATTCAAAAGTTCACTCACGACATAAATCAAACTCATGATCTCCTTAAAGACAAGTGACCCCTTTACTACTAGACCAACCATCTTGGTGGTAACTTTGTTTCATTTTGTACAGCAACCAGAGGTATGGAATATCCTTCTCTTGCCCATTAAAACACTCGTTAAGAGAGCATGCTATAATTTTCTCATAGAATGCACGTTTTCAATGCAACAATAATTGTTTCTATTATATGAATTTTTCAGCTTGTGGCACTCGTTCATTGCACTCTTGAAGATAAATAACCTCCTTTTAAGGTCAACTACATACATGGCAATCAATATATGAGGACCACTCCGTGCAAACTCAAGGCCACGCGTGTTCCACACTCGAATTGGTCTTGAGTTACATTCAACGTGGAAAATCGAGACAACGTGCCCCAAAACTGTCTATAAGAAGCGCCTCAAACCAATTCAAATGCAAGCCAACTAGAGAGAGAGAGAGAGAGAGAGAGAGAGAGATGGAAGTCATGCATGTACTGCACATGAATGGAGGAATGGGAGAATCAAGTTATGCTAACAACTCATTGCTTCAGGTACATCTCTCATTGTCCTGTTGTGGGCACATCTCATCTTGAATTCGTTTGCATTAAAAGATTGATTACACGCTCCTTTGTGATTATGTACCACAATTTGATTTTTTTCGTTTAATATCAAACTAGGGTTCTTTTTGTTTACCAAGATTTTTAATTCTATATGCAAAAGACGATATTTTACCATGCCTTTCAGGACAATGTAACTTGTCTTTCAAGCATTCAAATTTTGACCCCAATTCGTATATATACTATTAATCAACAAGATTATCTTAAGAAGAACATATAATAAAGTATTAGATCTTGCATGATCATTGCAATCTCAAAGAAACACAATCCTGTGATATTCGCATTGGATTAACATAGAAAATGCATGGAATTTGCATTACTCGCTCATTATATATGAACCATTCGCATATTCAATCAAGAATACATCATTGGATATATTCATCAATATAAGCAAAACATAACATGTATGATTTATTTCTCTGTATAGATATAACTGAAGACAGAAGCCTTTTTTCTTGATATTGAGTCAATGCTTTCCAACTTTTTTTTTTTTTTTTTTAACGATAGAGGAAGTTGCTATTGATGACAAAGCCCATAATGGAGGCAGCCGTCACAGCTCTCTTCTCTACGGCTGCCGCCACCGTCCCGGCGAGCCTCGCCATTGCAGACTTGGGCTGTTCCACTGGCCCCAACACTCTCTTTGCCATGTCCGAGATCATCAACATCATGAGCAATCTCTGCAAGGCGACCAAGCAAGAGCTGCCGGAGATCCAAGTTTTCTTGAACGATCTCCCGGGGAACGACTTCAACACCATCTTCAGCAGCTTCTTGCCGAGATTCCAAGAGAAGTTGAGTGAGCAAATGAAGAGCAAGAACGGAGCGTGGGCAACATTGTCGTGCTTCTTCAATGGCGTTCCTGGTTCGTTCTATGGGAGACTGTTCCCTCGGGAGAGCCTACACTTGATTCATTCTTCATCCAGCCTCCATTGGCTGTCTCAGGTAATTTTTTGATCTACAGTTATATTTGTTGACTTGATGGGAAGCAAACTCTCTCTCTCTCTCTCTCTCTCTCTCTCTCTCTTCCTCCCTCCCTCCCTCCCTCCCTGTCTCACCTACTCTGTTTTTTTTTTTTTTTGTCAGGTCCCACGAGGCCTAGAGGGAAACAAAGGCAACATATATATGGCGAGATCGAGCCCTCCAAGGGTGCTTAGGGCATACTATGAGCAATTCCAGAGGGACTTCTCAACGTTCTTGGAGTGTCGTGGGCAAGAGTTGGTTGTGGGAGGGCGTATGCTATTGACCTTCTTGGGTCGAAGAAGTGACGATCCTTCAAATAAAGAGTGTTGCTACATTTGGGAGCTCTTGGCTATTGCTCTCAATGAGATGGTCTCCGAGGTACCAAAAAAATAATTTCTAGAGTACTTGAATGGTCGCGTGCACATTAGGACAAAATCAAGGTTGATTTTTTTTTTTAATTGCTTCTATGGAAAATTGTAATATTGTACCGTAGTACCCATTGAGTTTCATTATTCCTCTAGGAATAAGGTATATTATTGCTGATTCTAGCCAGAATTTTCACATAAATACTTTGAACCAAAGCAATAATGCAATTTGGAAATCATACAAAATCTATGCGCTTTCTCGTACTCGGGAAAGTTAGAGTAAAGAGATAAATTTATCAGGTGTTTGGATTACACACTCATTCCCTCTTTAGTATGATTTAGACCCAATTTAAGTGAATTGACACTTACATGAGAGGAATCACATATAAGAGCGGTATGCAATAGACACATTCCCCATTACCTAAACATGTAACTATGACTATTACAAAGATATTATACTAACAACTCATGAATTTACAATTGTTTCTTATTTTTGGTTGCAAAATCTAAAATTGTGCCTGGCACTGAAGCAGGGACTCATAGAAGAAGACAAAGTGGACTCCTTCAACGTCCCTATGTATACACCCTCACCAAAGGAAGTACAAGGGGAAGTCCAAAAGCAAGGGTCATTCTCAATCGATTGGTTGGAGGTGGCCGAAGTGAATTGGAGTGTCCTTGAAACCAATTTCGACCCTAATGTTGTGTCGGAGGATGGGGGATACAATATGGCCAAGTGCATGAGAGCTGCAGTTGAACCCTTACTCGTTGAGCACTTTGGTGAAGAGATCATAGATGAGGTCTTCAAGAGATATAGGGCTCGACTCGTCGATGTCATGTCCAAGGAAAAGACTGCAATCATCAACATCATCATTTTGCTAAAGAAAATTGTGTAGGTAAATCGCAAAAATCTCAGAGTGAACACATTACATTTATGTGGACGTTTATGATGAAGTTGATGTATAAATGTCACAAGTGTGTTTCTAATGGTTTGAAGAAGGTGTGGCTGTTTCACTTGGGGGTAAGTACACTAGAACTGCCAAAAGTTATGAGTGGCACTCACTTTGGCGCCAAAAGTTTATTTTAGATTACTTAAGTGCCAACAAATTTGAAAAATGATCATTTCAGTGCCAACATTGATTTAATTGATCGGAAATCCGACGTAGCACTTTTTACTTATTTTTGAAGCTAACGTTGCTCGTCGGAGAGTATTGTCAGCATCCAACAACAAAATGACGCTGTTTGGTGTCTTTCCCCTAAGTAAGAATCCTAAATCCCCAAATTGAGAGAGAGAGAGAGGGGCATGGGCCTCCTCCTCATATTCTTCCCCAAAGAACATCACTAGCGGTGGCACCGGCAACGGCACTGGCAATGGCACCTTCAACCCCCCTTCTTCTTCCTCCTCCTCCGCCCTCGCCTCCTATTCTTCCTGCCACTTCTTGCTTGAGTAACAACCTTAGCCTCTCCTCACTCACCTAGTCGAGCAACTACGATGGTGGTCGGGTGACGGTGGCTAAGCAACAGTGGGTGAACGATGGTGGCCAAGCAACGGCGAGTGAACGACGGTGGCTGAGTAACGACAGGCGAACAATGAAGAAACCCTAATTTCAATCCCCATATGAACGACGATGGCTGAGTAACGATGTCGTTTTCTTAAGGAGGATGGAAAACGACGTTGTTTAAAAGCTACTGCAACTTTTTTTTTTTAAAATATAAAAGCCACGTAATTAATTTGACCAAAATCTCTCGCTAGTAGTACCAAAGTGATCATCTTTTCTCTGATTTGGCATTTAAGTGATTCAACGAAAACTTTTGACACCAAAGTGAGCACCGTACACAATTTTTGGCACTTCTAGTATACTTTCCCCGTTTCACTTGTATTACTTCTTGTGTCCTATCTCGTGCTAACAAAATGCAAGAAACTTGCTGCAAGTTGAAGGGCTTGACATTTGGGGTTAAGGATTTTTCTTTCGTATATCCACCACAATGCATTGGTTTAATTTGAGTGAGTTAGGTGCTTTGGTTTTATTTATGCCAGGAAAATAAAACAAGAGAGCTAAATGTAGTACGATTCCTATCTAGAGAATTCTGAATGAGAAAAAATGAATACATTAAAAACGAAATTAGAAACTCAACAATACAAGTTTCCCAATAATGTCAACGAAGCATTTGAAAGGTTTTACTGCAACATATGGAGGTTATACCATAAAATGATTTTTGAAAAAGAATACTAATTTTAAAGGTATATATACTGTTGTATAATCTCAAACAAATATTTTCTTATTGGCTCCTAAATTTTTATGGTCTATTTAGTCATTCACTACATAGAAGATTAGGAGTTAATCTTGACTTTTGAATACAATTATTAATATTGCAAATTAATTTAAGAATTACCAGGTCTCGCGACCTCCCTTATGGCATCTTTACGTGTGAGTGCGGGTGGAGGCTAATGGCTTGCTAAGTATTAGGCTTAGCAAGGACTCTCCAAGCCCATCAATTTATGACTTATGGTTTGAATTTTTGACATCCAAGCTAATTTCAAATAGGAGTTGTCATTAATCGATTTGAGGTGAGTTGATTAAAAATTCAAGTGAAATATCTAGAAAAATACTTTACTCCTGTGCAATTAGAGAAACTAGAATTGAAGAATTGATTACACTAGTTAATCATTAATGCTATTTCGTTATCTTATCTTGTGTAAACGTCAAGTAAAACAACCATTGGGATTCGCCCTAGTGGCCACTCTTCCAACATGGAAGGGGAAGGTGAGGGGTTCAAATTCCCACATTCTCAAGGTGGGATGGAATGGAGACGCATAAGTTTCAGGAGTGGGTTTCGACTCCCACGCCTTGCAAGAGGTTGGACGAAAGTCTGAGAGTGAGTATAGTGTAGGAATAGCGTAGGACTGACAAAAAAAAAACATCAAGTAAAACATTTATGCAGTATTTTATATCAATCACGAATTTTAGGATTTAATTCCTTACCGGATTAAGGAAATAGACGAATTATAGTATTCAATTCCTTACCAAATTAAGGAAATAAAAATTCATGCACCATGAGGCCGTAATTGGAATAAGACAAAATGTAAATTATTTTTGGATTTTCTGATTTTTGAAAAATAAATTTTTTTATTTTTCTATTTTCATATTAAAATAATAGTATTTTTAAAAGGACCTGGGTCGGATTCCCGAATTGGGACTGACCCGGATTGTCACTTATCGGCCCGGATGGGCTTGAGGCATGGGCGTAGCCCAAGGCTCCCCTTTTTTTAAAAAGAGACCTAGGCCCATTTTAAATAAAACTGGGCTCACTCTTAAGAAAATGCCCAGCCCAAGTTCAACCGGCCCATGCGCCACCAGCCAGAAACCCTACCCGAATGGAGCTCTATATCCGACCCGGTTTGCAGCCGCCAACTCGAATCGCTGCCTCGTCTCTCTTCAGATCTGCCCTCCCTCAGGGCTTTTTTTCTCTCTCCCAGTTCAGATCTCGCTCTCGAGCCTCCCCTGATGTCTCTACGGGGAAGTCCTATGAGCTCACTGCCTCTGCGTGTGTCTTCATCGGGCGAGTTGCAGAGGCGGAGAGGGGAGGAGGAAGGAAGGAAGGAAGAAGAAAAAGAAGAAGGAAGGAGGGGGCCGGGCCAAAGAAGAACAAAATGTTGGGCCTTGGGCCCACGTGGTGGAAAAAGAAAAAGAAGAAAGGCCCCGTGGGACCTCTTTTTTTTTTTTAATTAATATAATTAATTTATCTATAAAGGGAAAATAAAATATGAAATAAAACACAATGGATGCAAATAAAAACTAAGACCTAAGTGATGCAAAAATCATTTTTGTTATGACCAAATTGGTCCCTCATTTTCTATGTAATTTTTATTATATGTACTTACTGAAAATTTATGCGTAAACACTACTTTGCATCGAGAAAAGACCACTGAAAATTTATGTGTAAACACTACTTTGCTTGAGTTCAACTTTCCAAGTCCCTTGAAACTTCGGGAAAGTAGAATTAGCAATTTCTCTGGATGAGGGTGTTTAGGATGAGGTGTTGTGTAAATTGGACATCAACATATATGATATTCAATTTTATCATAACTTTCAGTATCCGGTAACTGAAATTACGAGATTTGGTGAACATTGTGGAGCTACCTATACGACGGAAGGTAAAAAAATAAACAATAATTTTTTGTATAAGAACCAGAAAAAGAAGCAATTCGACAAGACAATCGTGGACTTTCTTCTATAGTTGAAGTCTTTGATTGTAATTGCCCAGTAAAGAGAACCCCAGATCAAGAAGACCCACGCCTCCACTAGGAGAAGGATCGTTTTTCCCACACATACAATACGTTAAAGAGTGTCGTATAATTGACAAAGAAGCTAGCTAGGATCTTACAATTTAAATTAATGCGAAATTTTCAGATAAATAACAAAAAAAAAAATAGAAGATATAAGAGATTTATTTGATTTGATATCAATTGTTTATATTTATATATACATAAAAGTTAGTAGTAGATAATTCATTAGAGTTACGAAGTATACCCCAAATGCCAAAACTTGGCACCAAGTGATACTTAAGTGCAAAAAATTGGACACTTGAGTGTCACTTCCAGCGAATCTCGTCAAAAATTTTACGTGATAATTTTTTATTATTTTTCTCACTTACGTGGTTTGCTGGAGAACTAACTTAGCAAGGAACCACAAAAATGATGTTGTTTTAGCTTGGATTTGAATTTTAATATAAAAAGTAATTAAATTAAATTATAAAAAAATTAATTAAATTAAAAAGCCGAGGGAGGAAGAAAGCGGCTAAGGGCTGAAACCTTGCTGTTGCCGCCTCCCCACTGTCGCCACAAGAAGGGCCGGCAACAATGGTGATGGCTCAACCCTTAGCCACCTTCATCCTCTCTTGGCTTTTTTTTTAAAATAATTTTTTGCATTTATAATTGTATTTTTAAATGTTTTAAATAAATTTAGTTTTAAATTTAATTTAATTAGTTTTTATATTATTTTTTTACCACGTTAGCAGCAAAACAATGTTGCTTTCACATTTATCTAGCTACGTCAGCATGCAAAATGATGCCATTTTGCAATTACTTTGTCGGAAAATCACAATGTTAATATATTGATCGGATTTTCTCATTGTTAGCACTTAAATGATTCATTTCGCTTCGATTTTAGCACTTAAGTGTCATTTTCCTAACTTTTTGTATTGAAGTGTTCATCTATATCAAGTTTTGACCCTCCAGGTGTCCTAAACAAAAGTTCTCGTATGGCCGAAACCAAAGATCACTGGTTCCCTGTGTTTTCTTCTCTTAACGGGCTCCTTGAGAAACTCCCGTGCGGCCGTATATTCCACGGTAACCCACCGGCGGCTCAAGAACCAAAAAATCAAAGGTGTCCTCCTTTTTTAATCCACCAAAATTTGACCTACTTAAAGAAGATTGGTTCAAATAATTAGGGTTGCCATAATGGCCATCACTTTTATATGGGAAGGGGAGGCCACTTTGTAGTCACGTTTAATATTAGGTGTAGGGTTTGACTCTTACCCTTAAGTAAAGGGATATGATAACAATTCGAGAATAAATGGAGAGTTAGAGTAGGACACTTATAAAAAGGAGAAGAAGAAGTTGGGTCCCATCGAATATTTAATTACAAAATATGTGTGCTCCCTTCCTTTTATTCGGCAAGTCTAACAAAATAAAGTCCAACTCTTGCTGATCATGGTCAAATTTGGATGGAAGATCACATCACCGGATTTCTTTTGCCGAATCTTGGATTTGTATATATTTACTATAATTCAAGATAACTGTTCATAGAAAAAAACATCAAAACTTGAACAACTCAAAATCGTATGAGTTTCAGCTCAAATTTAAGACACAATTTGACTTTGAGAATAACAAAAAAAAAGAAAAAAGAGTCCAAGTATAAAGAGAACACCCTCAAGAGTGAGCTCTTGCCGCCATCAACTTGGGCACGTCATCAAGCATACTAGCGTCGGTGGGTTTAGCCCGGTGTCCAGCGATCTCCTTGCCCTCGTGCGTCAGTGCCAACGTTTTCCTCAACACCAGCCTTGCAGCGAGACAACCAGCCGCACCCCTAGTCCGACATCGACGAGCGAGTCCAGTCATCATCGCACCGGTAAGCATATAGGCGAAACCAAGTAGTTTGTTGGATTTTTGCAGAAGTGTATGTGTGCAAGTGTGTGTGTAACATGGCTAGGAACCAGCAATGATGTGTATATGAGTGGACTGCTACGGCAAGGGAATATGGGGTGAAAAAAGAAAGACTTCTGTCATGATGGTATTACAAGGGAATGAGACTTTCTAGTTTTTTATGCTAGTTAGAGTACACGTCCAACGAGTCCTATTTATAGGCGTAGGAACACCACCTCTTTCTCGACCGACTTAGATTAAAAAAAGACATATCTAACTTTTAAAATTTCAGCTTGCAAGCTATTCTTTTGCATGTTACAATTGGACATTCCCTAGCGCCTGCTTGTTGTAGCTCCAGCTTGTTGCCGACTTGGACAGTTGTTGCCGCCACTTTTCCTTCTCCATTAGGTATACTTCATTCCTAAGTGGGCGTAGGTTACATTGTTTTAGGATTTTCAAAAAATGGATCACCTTTTAACACTCCTCATTGATCCATTTTTATGATACTCCGAGTATACTTCTCAATGTCTCAAATTTTACTGTTGGTAGTGCTTTAGTGAATATGTTTGCAATTTGGTCTTTGGTCTTACAATACTTTACCTTGATCTTCTCGTTGTTTTGTACTTCACAAATGAAGTGATATTTTATGTTGATATGTTTAGTTCTTCCATGATAGCTTGCATCATTTTGTTAGAACGCTTGCACCTGTCTTTGAATGTTCATGTCTTTTCTTTAATGATATCCTATATGTCTTGGGCCATCAAAATGCTCTTAGTTGTAGTTTTTAGCTATGGCTCTGGCTTTGACTTTGGTTCTAGCTCTAGCTTTAGCTCTGGTTCTCTTGGCTTTTGCTTGGGCTCAGGCCTTTTTAGTTGAGGATGGTGAAGACAAATGCCCAAAACCATCCAAGTATGACTGGCTCTCGCTCCACTATCCCTTACGCCTGGCTCAGTTACAAACATGGGTGCATCTAGCTTTGATACCACTATTGCATTTTTGTAGAAGCGTATGTGTGCAAATTCGTGTGCGTGTGAAATATGGCTATGAATCAGCAATGATGTGTATATGAGTGGACTGCTTTGGCGAGGGAATATGGGTGGAAAAAAGAAAGACTAGTTGGTATTACAAAGGAAGAAGACTTTCTAGTTTTTTCTACTAGCTAGAGTACACGTCCAACAGGTCCTACCTATAGGCGTAGGAACACCACCTCTTTCTCAACCGACCTAGATAGAAAACAATACAAATTTAACTTTTAAAATTTCAGCTTGCAAGCTGTTCTTTTGCATGTTA
Source organism: Eucalyptus grandis x Eucalyptus urophylla (assembly GCA_028830015.1). Lineage (NCBI taxonomy): Eukaryota > Viridiplantae > Streptophyta > Magnoliopsida > Myrtales > Myrtaceae > Eucalyptus > Eucalyptus grandis x Eucalyptus urophylla. Next base: position 57,444,632 of record CM054200.1, on the reverse strand, counting down.
TAGCTAGATGTTCCCTAGTTCTTGTTTATTGTCGACTTGGACAGTTGTTGTCGCCACTTTTCCTTCTCCATTAAGTACACTTCATTCATAAGCACGCGTAGGCTACTTGTTTTAGGATTTTCCAAAAATGGATCACCTTTTAACATCGTCTCGGCCAGTCCACACCTAATGCTAGAGAGTTTTCAATCTCCTACTGTTGTGGTTGCCGCCTCTGTCGAATCAACCAACACCACAAAGACATGTAGGGTGCGCATGGTAAAGCTTTTTGGCCGGGAAACAGTTTCTTTTTAGAAATAGGTCTTTTCTATTTATATTTTGGGAATAATTTCTGAGTAAAATAAGGTGTTCGGTAATTTTACAAAATTTCTATTCTTGAAATAGAAAAAAAAAATAGAAATGTGTTTGGTACGCTATTTTGCATTTATTGGTTTTTTATTCTTGCTCACGGACCATTGACCGCCGCCTGTCGTACATTGCCACTATCTGCCACTCGTCACCGTCGGCTGCCATTGTAGGACCACCGGCTGCTGACCGCCGTTGTTGACCAGTCGCGGGAGGCAACGTTCGGTGGGCTATGGGCAGCGATTGGCCAGCGGAGATCGGTAACAACGGTTGGTGACCAGCGGTCTTGCGGCAGTCGGCGGCAACAGTTGGTGACCGATAGCGATGGGCAACAGGCAGTGGCAACGGGCGATGGGCGGCGACGGTTGGCGGTTGCGATGGTGGTTAGTGGTCACGACGGCTGTCCAGTAGCCACAACGACGGTGGTTGGCAATCCTGTGGCAGTGGCCGGCGGTCGGGGGTGGCCGGTGGGCTATGGGCAACAATGACGACGATCAGATGGCGGCGGTGATCTGCCGACGGTGGCCGCGACCAGTCGGTGATGGTTGGCAATTGGCAGGCGACAACCCAAGGCTACAAAAAGCAAGACAAACAAAAGAAAAAAAGAAAAGAAAAAATTGGCTTATTTCTAAAAATTGTTCCTGAAAATAAGAAACTACTTTTTTTTGTTTCTTATTTTTGTTCCAAATCTGTTCTCGGGAACAAAATTTTTACCAAATGAATTTCTGTTATTTTTTTTTGTTCTGAGAAACAAAAGAAAAGAAATTTGGAGAAACAAAAACGTTACCATTCAGACTCGTAATAATCTCCTGATGACCAAACCTGCTGTGAATTACAACGTCTGGATCACCAATAGCAATAGAGCTTCCCTTCCTATTAGGCCTTGCTCCCAATCCAACAATGCTAGCCACCCTACTCACCCATTGACTCCTACAATTCTGATGACGCAGCCCAACTTTTACACCTTTGTCGTGTTTATAATTTCCTGCAAGTTCTCCAGGGTCTTTGTGAGCTGCTGCTCAAAACCGTTGGTTATTGCTGTTGGAAATTTCCTATAATATGGGTTTACATTAATTAATTGATTTACTATTTTAGATAATTGGGTTAATATATATTCCAATATATGTTAAACTTTTAAGTGATCTTATTGAATTAGGTTTTCACATCTATTAATAACGAGCCTAGTTGAGCAGCAAAGTGTAGACAACTATATTTAATTAAAGCCCATAATGGGAAGGTCCTAATTGACATACTATTAATTATGGTTTATTATGTCTCCTCTCTAGCCTATAAAAGGGTAGAATATGCCTATCAATCGCTTAATTCCATTAAATGCTGCTCTATTGAAATATGTCATAGAGAGGTAGATTTGGCATTCCAATAGATCTCTGATTATAAATAGGTTGATCTATTTTTTTTTTCAAGTGAAGGAATGGCTCAAATACGTACGTTTTGATTTCGCTGTGCATATCAATTTTAGTGTTTCACAGTCATATATGGATTTGATTGTTCTTAATTGATTAGTTGTTATGTGGATAATTTTCTACATGTGGTATCATAGCAAGTCATATATAATTGTAGAACCCAAAATTATTTCTTTTTATGAACAAATTCGAAATTTTTTCCTTTAAACCGCATATTGTTGTTATTTTTTCACGTGGATTTTTGATCAATTGATCTTGAAATCTTAGGGTTTTTGTTCTACATGTCGAGATCTTTCTAACCATATATAATTTGTATAGTTTTGTTGAGAATTGAGTGAGAATTTTGAATCTGAAATTTTACGGTTTATACCTTGAAAAAGTTCTATAATTTTTAAATTACTCACAATTAATTGATGTTCGTCGTAAATTGTTGCATGGGTATTGTCATATATATGTTTTACCATCTTTTGGTTGCATTAAGTTGAGTTTTTTGGGATTAAATTTGAAAAAATTGAATTGCTGTCATGGTGTTAGATCTGAAATTTTAAAGTTTGAATATTGATGATTTTCTTGTTTGTTCTTCATTTAATTCACTCTAGTGAATTTATATTGATGTTAAAAGCAAGACTCATGGAAAAATTTCATCAAAATCAACCTTAATAAGTGTTTTTTGAGGTTCGGGTCAAAACCGGATCGTGTGACCTGGTTTTGTAGAATTTCTGGATCCGGTTGGAGGTTGAAGAAGACCTCCAGCTGAGCTAGGCCAATATATGGGCGTAAGCTCAATTTTCATTTTATTCCTAGTTCATGGCCGTGAGCCCAAAACCTTTCTAAGCGAGGGCGAGTGGAACACGGGCTTAGATTTTACAAGCCGGGCCTAACACAACTATCATATGGCCCGTCCGTTCCAAGCCGAGAGTTGGGCCATGGGGCCTGAGTGAAAGCTTGGGTGACGTGGGCTCGAATTCATTGGGTTGGATCTAGTGTGATTTTTTGCTAGCCTGCCCATTCCAAGCAAAGAGTTGATTAACGTGGGCTAGGTGAAGGCTTAGGCCCCATGGGAGGGTCCGATATATTTAAATAAAATAAATAGAATAATAAACAAATAAAAAAAATTATGGCAAAAATTGTTGTTTGATAAATGTAATATGATCTTGGGAAGCACATGTCGTAAATTGTTTCATATTGTTAGATGAATTTTGAGCATTGATTAAATGGAACATTATTAATAAATTTTTTGGAGTTATAAAAATTAGTATATACAATAACTCGCCCATAGGGGGTTATTGTGTATATCAATTTGAAAAATTGCATGAAAATTAATTCCCAATTTACAAGATGGAGATGAAATATATTTATCTACTCAAAGGGGATAATTTTTTTTTTCGAATTATATGTAATTTCCCTCTATATTGATAGGATAGAGAGGATTGATGGGGATGTAAGACTCAAAATTTTTTTATCTTCCTAAAATGGATAAATTTTTAGAGTTATATGTAATTTCCCTTTATGTTGTGATAATGGAGATGTATAATTTAAAGGTCATGTTTGCACAAAATGAATAAGCTCTTGATGATTATTTGTAATTCTCCTTATCGTCTTTTTATATTCATATCAAGGAGATGTATAATTTAAAGGATTCGTCTACCCAAAGGGGATGAATCCTTGACAATTATATGTAATTATCCTTGTTGTCACTTCACAAACTTCATGCTATGGAAAATGAAAATAATTGTGCATTATACACTCTGCCCAAATGGGAGTTTATAATGTATTAATTATTTTTGTTAAATCGCTTATTGCTCATAATAGATTTTATTGCATTATGTGTGAGAAACAGTTATCTTTGCTGTAAACAACAAAAATACTACGGTTGAAATGTTAATTGAATCAAATTTCAAGAGATTGAAGCAAAATATAGAGTTTGCTCTAGGAATTGTGGATATAGACTTAGCTCTACGTGAGGATGAACCTTCCAAGCCTAATTATCAAAGTATTGCAGATCAAAAGGCTCATTATGCTAGATGGGAAAAATCCAACCGACTAAGCCTCATTGCTATGAAGAGGTCAATTGTTGAGCATCTCATTAGTGATTTGTCGGAAGATATAAATGTGAGACAGTTCCTTGAAGTAGTGAGAGAAAGATATACAGTTTCAAATAAGGCTGAAACTGAGAACTTGCTGAGTGAGTTAACGAATATGAGATATGATGTTGCTATGGGTGTTAGAAAATTTATACTGAAGATGATCCATATTTAGTCCAAACTTAAGGCCCATAACATTGTCTTTTCTAAAGATTATATTGTGCATCATGCCTTAAATGTTTTGCCAGCTGAATTTAGCCAGATTAAGAATGTTTATAGTGCTCAGAATGAGACATGGAGCATTAATGCCTTAATTACCAAATGTGTGACTAAGGATGAGAAGTTAAAGAATGAGAAGTATGAGTTTGTGCACTTAATTGCCAAAGACAAGTTGAGTTCTATAGAGGAAAATAGAAACCGAAAGGGTCAAATGCTCATGGTCCAAAAAAAGGCCAAGACTTCAAGAAAAATGGAAATCTTGGGAGAAATTGAGATAAGGGTTTCAAGTGTTTTCATTGCAAGAAGTAAGGTCATAGGAGAGCCAATTGCTTCAAGTTCAAAATTTGGCTAAAAGCAAGAAAAGAAAGTCACCAAGGGTCTCACAAATATAAGAAATCCAAGTCTAAGGGAGTCAAAGCTTCAAGTTGGAAATGATATCGGAGTTGATGTGGAGTGCATAGGCACAGTTGTTTTGAATTTAGATTATGGTTTTCAGCTTATTTTAAATAATGTCTTTCATGTTCTTGGTTTTAGGAGAAACTTGATATCTCTTTCTTCACTTGACAAAGCCGATATTATCTTTATTTTGCAAATAAAAGAGTGGATTTGAGTTATGATTCCAAAATTATTGGGAATTGTGTGCTATCTAATGGATTATATCGATTATCCTTATCTCCCAATAGACCCTATTGCTCTTTCAATGTCGAGAATAATGTTGTTAAAAGATCCTTAATCAAAGAAAGATCTTCATTGCTATAGCATAAGTGTTTAGGGCATATCTCTAAAGAAAGGGTAAAGCGATTCATCAAGGCTGATATTCTTCATTCTCTTAATTCAGATGATATTGAGACTTGTATTGATTGTGTGAGGGGAAAATTGACTAAAACAAGGAAGAAAGGTGTTACTCCCAGTCAAAATCAATTGGAGATAATTCATACAGATATTAGTGGTCCATACTCAACCACCTTGTGTAGAAATAAGTACTTCATCATATTCATTGATGATGTCTCCCATTATTGTTATGTTTATCTAATTAAGGAGAAGATTGATACTCTTGACATGTTTAAAGTGTTTTGAACAACAAATGACATGATATATCGAGACTGGACAACAAATGGGACCGTTTGCTAAATATTTGCAGGATTGTGGTATTGTTGCTCAGAATACAATGCCTTATAGTCCTGAACATAATGGTGTAACTGAACGACGCAATTGCACACTTATGGAGATGAAACGAAGTATGATTGTCAGTTCCTAATTTGCTTGAATACTTATAGGATGATGCAATTAAAACAACAACTTATATATTGAACTGTGTACCAAGTAAACCAGTGTTGAAAACACCTTTTGAATTGTGGACGAGGAGGAAACCAAGCTTGAATCACTTTCGAGTTTGGGGGTGTCCTGCAGAGGTGAAAATTTATGATCATTCTCAGAAGAAGATTGAACCTAAGATTACTAGATGTTACTTGATTGGATGCCTTGACCATTCCAAATGGTATAGGTTCTATTGTCCTACTCGAGGCACTAAAATCGTTGAATCCCAAACTGCCATATTATTGGAATTAGATGTTGCTGAAGAGAGTTCTTCTCAATTTTTTTAAAAGGAAAGAACCAAACAAAACAGTTTCTTTTTCATTGTCCATTTTGAATGATGATTCTATGCGATAGACTTACAGAGTGGAAATTCAGCAAGAAGCATACACTGGAGATATGACAGTAGATCTTCTTATTACAAATGAAATTCCTCAGACGAATGATGTGACTCCAGAAATGCATGTGTGAAGATCACAATGACAAAGAAGACCAATGCCTCTAAATGATTATCATGTCTATCTTAGAGAAGCTGATTTTGACATTGGACATATAATTGATCTGGCGACCTTCAAAGAAGCTCTTAATAGTGATCAGGTAGATGGCTGGTTAGGAGCGATGAAGGACGAGATGATTTCTATGTCAAATAATCAAGTATGAGAACTTGTTGATTTACCCGATAGGTATAAATCAATTGGTTGCAAATGAGTATTCAAAACCAAGAAAGACAATAAAGGCAACATAGAGAAATTAAAGGCAAGATAAGTCGCAAAGGGGTACATACAAAGAGAATGCATTGATTACAAAAATCTTTTCTCTGTTATCTACTAAAGACTCATTTCGGATAATCATGACATTGGTGGCTCATTTTGACTTAGAGTTTTACTAAATAGATGTCAAGATAGCTTTTTCTAAAGGGAGATTTGGATGAAAAAGTATATATGCAACAACCTTAAGGGTTTAAAGAAACCAGAAATGAACATATGGTGTGCAAACTTCAGAGGTTTATCTATGGTCTTAAACAAGCATAATATTAGTGGTACTTGAAATTTCACAAGGTTGTGAGATCATTTGGTTTTGAAGAAAACAAGTTTGATCAATGCATCTACATGAAAGTAAGTGTGAGTAAATATATTTTCTTAGTACTTTATGTATATGCCAATTTACTTACTAGTAAATATGTTGATCTATTGAATGACACACAAATTTTTCTATCTACAAAATTTGATATGAAAAACCTTGGGGAAGCCTCTTTTGTTCTAGATATTAAGATTCATTGTGACAGATCTAAGAATGTTTTAGGGTTATCTCAGAAAAGTTATATTGATCGTGTTTTGAAAAAAAAAAACAAATATGCAAACCTATAAGTTAAGTGAAGCTTTTGTTGTGAAAGGAGATAAATTGAACATAGAACAATGCCCCAAAAATAATGTTGAAAAAGAATGAAGAATATTCCATATGCTAGTGTAATTGGTAGTCTTATGTATGTACAAGTATGTACCAGACCTGATATTGCTTTTGATGTGAATACACTTGGGAGATATCTATCGAATCCGGGTCATGAAAATTGTGTTGCAGTTAAAAAGGTGATGAGATATCTATAATGAACAAAAGATTTCAAGCTCGTGTATAGCATAATAGAGGACTTAAAGGTGATTGGATATTCAGATGCTGATCTTGCTAGTTGTTCGGATGACAAAAAATCGACTTCTGGATATATTTTAATGATGGTTAGAGGTGCTATTTCTTGGAAGAGTACAAAAAAAAACCTTGGTTACGAACTCTACAATATATGAGTTTGTAACATATTACGGCACATCAATTCAAGCTGTTTAGCTCAGAAATTTAATCACAAATTGTGAGTTGTGGACTCTATTGCCAAACTTATTGTGATCTACTGTGACAACATTACAGCTGTGTTTTATTCTAAAATGACAAGATCAGTAATGCGTCCAAATACATGGAGATCAAATATTATACTGTTAAAGACTTGATCAAAATGGGAGATACTGTGATCGAGAATATTAGAATTGAGTCTATATTGGTTGATCCTCTAACAAAAGATTTACGACCCATTTTGTTTAAAGAACGTGTAAAGAATATGGGTGTTTTAGATTCATTTGATCTCTTTTGTTAGTGGGAGTTATATAATTTGTATTTTTGGATATTATAGTTATATGCAAATTGATAATACTTTCATGATGTCTATTAAAGTATTTATTTTTAATTATAATTGTTGTCGATTCTATTATTATCATTTCTCCTCTTGACTGATAAATGAAAGTATAAAACAATATTTTTAAACAAATTTTTAATTTAAAGACGACCAGATGACACTAATTATGAGATCTCATGTTGAATTGTGACATAATTATGCAATTTCATATAGTTTAGAAATCGCATTGAGGCAATTTCATGTTGTTTAGAAATTACACTAATGCAGTTTCAGGTGGTTGAGAAATTACATTGCGGACCGATAAGAAATAGTGTATGTTTTGATCATATGTTGACACTATTTTTTACTACACTATTAGGCCCATGATCTACAAAAATATAATGCTTGTTATATGTGATTATGGAATGTCATGTGTTGCGGTATTTTCTTAACATATTGATCCCCATAGTCCTATACTGAGATTATATAGGATTTGATTGGTTTTGAAATGCCATTATTGGAATATTATTTTTAAAGTTGTGGCCACATAAAACAAATTTTCAGTTATTAACCCGAGAATGTCGTTTTCAATATAAAATCTTTTTTCAAAATAAAAATAAGTTAATTAATGTAGCCCAATTGGGAGAATGTTGGAAATTTTCTATAATATGAGTTTACAATAATTAATTGATTTACTATTTTCAATAATTGAGTTAATGTATATTCCAATATATGTTAAACTCTTAAGTGATCTTATTGAATTGAATTTTGACATCTATTAATAACGGGCCCAATTAAATAGCAAAGTGTAGGTAATTATGTTTAACTGAAACTCGTAATAGGAGGGGCCTAGTCAACACACTATTAATTAGAGTTTACTAGGTTCCCTTTCTAGCCTATAAAATGATAGGTTATGCCTATTAGTCGCTTAATGCCATTAAAAGCGGCTATATTGAAATATGTCATATAAATGAAGATCTGACATTCCAATAAATCTCTAATTATAAATAGATTGATCTATTTTTCTTCAAGTGAAGGAATGGCTCAAACATGTACGTTTTAATTCCGTTGTACATATCGATTTTGGTGTTTTACAGTCATATATGAATCTGATTGTTCTTGATTAATTAGTTGTTTATGTGGATAATTTTCTACAATTACAGCACCACTGAGTCTTCCGAGGAGCTGCTAGGCTTCAACGACGTTGTCCTGTAATATCTCGAGGCACCTACAAGTTCTTGTTGCCTTTGCCATTGCCGGTGAACACCCTTTTCCGGTTGCCGTGAACCTCATTGCCAATCACGATTTACAAATTTAGGTAATTTCTTAGAATTGAATAGTTCAAATTTATCGATTACTTGAATTGTGATTATTGTAATCTTAACTTTTGTTTTGGCCTTATCTTTAACTCTTCTCACTCTTCGAAATTTTTGTTGTGCCCTTCTACAAGAGGGTCGAAGTCAAACCCTGCACTTATGATATGAGTGCCCCTTGGCTGCAAAAAAGTGAAGAATCGAGTCAAAGATAACGGTTGGTGCGGTAAGGGTACCGTGATTAAAGGAGAGCGGACCTAACACATGAGATTTACATGTCAAGGAAAGACTTGTTAAGGTGCATGCGCGAGAGTATTAGGCGAAAGGAGTCCTATGTCGGGGATGTGATGTAATGTGAAACAAGTAATATATCTTACTTAGTCAAGAACTCATAAGTTTAAGCTTATAAATGAAAGTAGGTCCAGCTTGTCATGAATTTCACAAAAGTGAATCACCAAGGGAAAAGTAATAAATTACTCATCAAGCATTTAGTTCGGAGTCCCCCAAACCCATATCATTCACAACTTTAGAGTTTTCATGTAATCAATTTAACAAGCAAATTAATTCAACTAAGAGTTACCACTTATCTAGTATGAGTTGATTAAAAATTCAAGTAAAATGTGTGAGAATATTTTATTTCAATGAATCCCATATATCATAGAAATGGGAAATTGATTACGCTAGATAAAAAGAGTCTTGGCCAATTTTAATCTAAAACCACTAATTGTGATGAGTGATCATGTTTGTGTGTAGACAAGAATTTAAAATCTATAATTAAAGTAGTAATTAAATTGCTTAGGCAGCAGATAAAAAAAGACCTTGGTGCACGAAACAATTCAATGATGTGATGTATGTATGCATGACCTAGGTTAATGCCATTAATTCTTTTAGTTTTTTTTTTTCTAAATAAGCATTAAATGCTATGTCTATTCGAGTTCTAAATTAACATGAGATGATAAACTAACATGAAATCTAAATAACTTGTACGCTATGTTAATTAACTTAGATGCGACCTATATGCAACTCTAATGACATGAATTAATTAATCCAACTATTTAGACTTTGTGAGAGATTTTGTATTTTCTTTTCTTAAAGAAATGAAAGACTAAATTCTAGGTTACCTAAACATGACCTAAGTTACGTTTATCTAGGAATGATGACCTATTGATTCACTGCATGAGATGCAATTATTAATTTGCATGACCAAAAAGCATGTGGTACTAAATGATATGTAATATATGACATGGATATGTTGACATGAATATTATGGCATGGGTATTATCTAACTAATTCTATATGAGATATGCGTGTAAATTGTAATTTTCTTTTAAAGCTAAAATAGGAAACTACTTAAAGTGTACGATGACCTAACTTAAAATAGAAAAAAAAATTATATTAAATACTAATCTGAAGTAGGTAATTTATTAAATTACTACATGGTTCCTAAAATATGCAATTTTAATTTAGAAAGCATAGGTGGTTGCAATCTATCTTAGATGCAACATAATGTTTTTTTTTTTATTTATAGTTTTCATAAAAGGAATATTTCTAAAACTAATGACATGCCCACATAATCAAATACTCATAACATCCAACATAGGAAACAAAGATAGTCGGGAATCTGATCTTAGGTCTCAAATATTGAACCCCAATCGTAACCACTCAAACGAGGAAATTTCCTATAATCTCGAATCAAATTGTGTTAGAATCGAACAACCACAATTTAGGTAATGTAATATTTGAATTAAACTTAGGAAATTACCTGAATTGAATTACCGACTCAAACAACAACCAACAGCGAGGGGGTCGCCAGGAAGATTGACAATGATGATAACCAGCAAGGAATAGGATGGGGCGACAAACAGCAACGTAATGGACAATGAACATCACAAGGGGATCTTTGGATTTTTTATGCTCGATTACTTTAGAAATTGAAGAAGTAGGTGTCCTAGAGGTCTCCTCAGAATTTCAATGCATTCTGACTGAAATGAACAAATATTTACTTTGTGCGACCGTGTGTTGGATTCTCTAGTAGTTTGATTGGCCACATTTTCTCCTTCAAAGACATACTTTCATATATTGTTGCACCATCTCTATTGGACAAACTCAAGAATAATGTCTTAGCGGACTCTCTATATAATTCGAGCACAATCTAACGGTTAACAAATGTGTACTCAGTAAAATGTGCGTTGGAATTATTCTGAGGATCGCGAGAGAGAGAGCTCCTACGTGTATGATTTTTCTTTGCTCTCTTATATTCTTTTTTCTTTTCTATTGTGTATTGCTAACCCCTTTTGAACAACTTCAACTTCAAGAGAACAATGTGTCTACATAGCCAAAGATTATTGCTTTTCTTGAGATATCCCTTAAATTGAAACAACGAAGTTGTGTAATATATTCAAGATAGGAAAATAAAATATCTCTTTCATTCTCAATCCAATAATCAAAATTTTGAGCTAATTTATTGCTCTTGAATTAAAGAAGGCAATCTTTCCTGATTTGACTTCCTTCAAAATTTCGACTATTATGGGTTGGCCGAATTTTGTGTTCTCTTGGCCTTAGTCCATCTAATCCGCTTATGCTCAGAGCATTAAAATTTCGACTATTATGGGTTGGCCGAATTTTGTGTTCTCATGGCCTTAGTCCATCTAATCCGCTTATGCTCAGAGCATTATTATATGTTAACTCTCTCTCTCTCTCTCTCTCTCTCTCTCTCTCTCTCCTTCGACCTTCACCCATGTCGAAAGGATTTGAGTTAGTCTCAACCTCCCCTCCCTCTTTTGTAGATTTTTTTTTTTTTTGGGGGTTTTATTGCTCTTATCTTGTCTTTTCTTCTCTCCTGATTGAGATCTAGGAGCTCTTTTTTCTCTTGGTCTAATTCTAAATTTGAGAGTTTGAACTCTTTCAATTTAGTCCTAGACTTGGAAACTACCCTCTTCTGATCTAGGTCTGAGAATTTAATAAATATGCTTTTGCGGATTTAATACCCTTTATTATGTGCCTGTACAAGATCTCTTCCTTCAGTTTCAATGATAATCATATCAATTTTGGTCTCGTTGAACCATAGAGACTTGCTTATTCACATGTTAGATTTGTGTTTTTTAAATTTATTTTGGTTGTTTTTATACGACGATCGTATAGAGGATGTCGAATTTAGACACACACTTCCAACTGGGAATATTGTAGGTATTGGGAAATGAATTTCTAGTATATGCTCATCACTGATAAAGATACAAAATTTAGAGGTCAGCCATCAATTAATTTGCTTGATAAATTCATTACTTTGTTTTGATTTGCTTTGTAACGAAGTGTATATAGTTCACATGTATCATTCGAAGCAATAAACACAATTTTCTTTTGACAAAAAAAACGTTAACAATATTTTTATTAAAATCATGGTTGATTCCTAATTATAAGCAATGAACAGAGTCATCCAAATTGAAGTATTAATACAACCGAAATGTTAATGGTTTGAACTTTGAACTCTTTCTTGGCCTTCTCTCAGATATCGGGTTATGTCGTGGGTCTCGTACCGTGGGTCATTTGTCTCTGTCAACGTCTTGTAGTAGGTCAATTATGCGTGGCGTAGTAGGCCAAGAGAGTTTCCAACCAAGCGACGTTCACCATATAAGGAGAGCCAGACAGATGTTTCGTCGGTGAAGTCGAGAGAGAGAGAGGGAGAGAGAGAGAGTACAATAATTCATTCGACCAGATCTTATCAAATCAAAGGCGTGATGTGCGTCAAAGGAATCTTACTGTTTGCTTGGCGGAGGTTTCTTACAGAAAGGCGTGGTGGAGGTTTCTTAAAAAATGCGTGGCCATAACCGACACAATCCCCTATAATTCACTGCCGTGCCTCACGTTGTGGGCGGAAAGTATCTGACGATGTGGGCCTTTTGCTTCAGAGAGAAGTACGATTTCCACTTCGATTTCAGAGGATCCAGGGCACTTTGATCCTTCCAGTAACAGTATGCGTCGTGGAACTCATTTCCTTCTGTCTTTTATCGCCAGAAAACCGAATCGATAAAATCTCGAACTCATAGACAACCTCCCAAATTGACTTTCATGCATTGTCTCGTCTCTTACTTTTTAAGTTTACTTAATTATATAAGTTTTCATCGTGATCGACAGCTAAAATAAAAGAAAATTTTCTTTTCATTAAACAGTGCCATTTGTAAGTTATTAAGTACCATTAGCTCATTATTTCTTGTTCAATGAATAGACATAGTAAATCAATCAACTGACACAAAAAGCATAGAATTATGTCCATCTAACAAGCTCATCCAGTTCAACGTACTTGATCTAAATCATTATAATTTTCCTGAGCATAAAAACGAAAACCGAGTAGTTATTAGCTAATTTGAACAAACAAAAATTCAATAGAGAGAGAAGAAAGCATGAACCACTCCCTATTTTGTCGCTTTCTTATTGTTTTCGTATCGGATGAAGTGTAGCCAACAAATTCAACGCTAGACCTTACATGCACCATCCTATCGTCTCCGTTCTTTTTTTTCTTTTTTTCTTTTTTTGGTCTGAATCAAGAAGCTGGTTTTGTACTACTGGCTCTCTTTTTTCTTCTCTAATTTCTGTTTTTTTTGTCAGCCGCTTGATAGTTGTTCTTAATTCTACGTCAAAGCATGGGGGCCGTGCCAAATTGATAGGCAACTTTTTCCTTTTTTTGGCTAGAAAGTAATGGGCGACTTGATAGATGGATGACATGAGATTAGACGATAAGTACTAATTTGACATTTTACCTATGCGAGAGTCTTTACTTGTCGACTAACAAATGTGAACCACCTGAATGATTTAGATTTTTTTTTTTGTTTTTTTTTTTTAATCTGAATCCTAGGTTTAGATTGATAAGGTTTTGTTTTGTTTTTATAAATAATAAAAAATTTAACTTGTTTTTAGTATAAGTAAACGTTTCTTAAAATGTTTGGTCATGGCTAATTAATATAAACGTAACTAAACAGTCTCCAGTCAATAGTATTAAAGAATTTGATATGGCGAATTCCCTGTTCAATTCATAGTGCCTTATCTAGTGTACGTGGATTGAATAATATGCTTGCATCCATAAGGACTAGACAATCCAAATAAGTTCAGATCTCCCATGTTATAGATATGATATAAATCACAAGTGTAATGGCACACACCACCTTGTTGGGGAGGGGGGGGGGGTTTTCAAAGTAGTTGCCATTAAATAAAAAAAAGTTCATAATTTTTTTAGTGTAGTCCTCTTTTATATCTATAAGTCACTATGTGTACTATATCATATCCTTTGTTTTGGATATGATATATGAGAGAGAGAGAGAGAGATCAAAGTAATTGACATTAAATAAAAAGAAGCTTATAGTTTATTTATGGTATGGTCTTATCTTATATCTATTTTTTTGGTCGAATATTTTATTTTATATCTATTTTACGAGTTACTTTATGTGCTATGTGTGAGGTTGCAAAACCATTGAATGTATATCTTACCAGTCTCTTGTGCGAACCTAAAAGGAAATGAGTTATTAAGGCATATAGGAAAATAAGCACATGGATAGGTTGAACTTAGAAATTTAAGATTCTTTAAGAACTTCTTATTACTGTGCTCTAAAAATTATAAAGTCAAGTTTGAGTTGTCTTTTCTAGATTCATGGATAGGTTGAACTTAGAAATTTAAGATTCTTTAAGAACTTCTTATTACTATGCTCTAAAAATTATAAAATCAAGTTTGAGTTTCTTGTCTAGATTCTTAGGGGTCAAATGATAATCATTCTATTTCTTTTTTTTTTCCTTAAGAACAAATTTGGAACAAAAATTCGTTTGGTAAATACATAGAATTAAAAAGTCTTCTCAAGAATTGCCCTCGTTGCTACTGTCCACTCGCCCCTGAGTAGCTGCCTAGAAATTTTAAGGCCTATAAAACGATTTTCTGTTTTGAGAACATAATTTTGTGTCATTATCAAATATGTATAAATACATAGCCGTGAAAATGCATGCCCAAAGTTGATGCTCCTTCCATAGTGCTTAATTAAACGTTTCATTTTTTCTTCTCGTGGTTCCCCACCAATAAACCTGTCCTATCGATCTTATGATTGGTTAAAGGATGTTAGTAAAATTCTTTGATATTGATTCTTTTATAGCAAGTTTTGCCCGCTCGTTAGTGGCCAGTAAAGAGGATGTTTATGGACTCCTGAAAAGGCCGCTAAGAAATGAAGCTTGTAGTTTTGAAGGGCCGATGTCTACCAACTCAAGGTCTGCATTCAGATGATAAGAAATTTCATAAATTGGAAGACCTGAGAATGTCCCAAAAAGAATAATCAAATTTTGAAGTACCTACATATGGTTAAGGTTTTCCCTACGATATTAATCATAGTAAGGCCAATTCAGCTATAAATAATCAAACCTCTCTTAATAATTATATTTGCTTGTTCTATGCTTTATTTTGAGATTCTCTCGACTACTATTTTGCTTCTAGTTTTAGTCCCTTCTTTAGGGTACTGTACGCTTTGCGTGCTAAATCGTTTGACATATAATGTATCACTTGTGTTGTCTTGAACGTTTAAGCTATTGAAACGAAAACAGTTACGTTCTCAGCCTTTTTTTTTTTTTTTTTGGGGGGGGGGGTATTAATGTACTCGACTTTAAGATAATAGTAGAGTCCGAGGTACCTTTTTATATTATACATGCATAAAGATGTGTGAAAAGATAGATATCGAATCTATATAATCAGAGGTGGTGATTTCATCTTTCTAGTTTAATACAGTCAGAATGCTCCCTTATACCTTTATTTAGAACCTTTCAAATTATAAACTTCTTTTGAAAGGTTGTGGGCGTGATATATCTCATGACCTCATTGGCCCTAGTTTACTGTATCTAAGATGAAATATTATGTCAATAAAGAAAAGATAACGCGTGTTATGCATCCGTTTTATCATGGATCATTGAGCTGTGAAAAACAGGCCAATCAAGGCTCACATTTTATTAAAATTAAAAAGCAAAGTGATTTCCCTCCATCACTTTTATTTGAAAGTGATTGTAACTTTGTTTGCTTCTGTTTATAAGCAAAAGGGTAGGGAAGGGGTGACTAAAGCTGGCATTCCCTTCTCTGTGCTACTATAAGGTCATACCCTCACCATAGAATGTTCAATTTTAGTAATAACCACTCCATACATGTATTTGGAAGATCTAAAGTTGGTGAGCTTGTCACAGTAACCCCCATCAAGATGCTAGTAGCTAAAATGTCTTTCTATACAAATTATGCCAAAGGTAGACAATGCAACATAAACTGTTTAGAGGTTCACTTATGACGTGAATCGACTCGTGACCTATTAAAAGGTAGGTGGGTCATTTACCACTAGGCCAACCATCTTGATGATAACTTGATTTATTTTGTATTGCAACTAGAGGTACACGATATCCTTCTCTCACCCATTAAAGCACTTGTTAAGTGAGCATTACGTAGTTTTCTCATAGAATGCGCATTTTCAATTTTCAAACTGCGTCAATAATTGTTTCTATTATTTTAACTTTTTCAATTAGTGTTCAAAATGCACTCGTTAATTACACTCTTGAAAATCAATAACATCTTTTAACTTCAAACACGTACATGGTAATCAATGTATGTGGACAAGTCGTGCAAACTCATACCATGCGTGTTTCACGCTCGAATTGGACTCAAGTGATAATCAACGTGGAATATCGAGACGAAGTACCCCAAAACAATCTATAAATAGATGAGCCTCAAACCAATTCAAATGCAAGCCAACTAGAAAGAGAGAGAGAGAGAGATGGAAGTCATGCAAGTACTGCACATGAATGGAGGAATGGGAGAAACAAGTTATGCTAACAACTCATCGCTTCAGGTACGTCTCTCATTATACTATTTTGGCTTAGAAAATCTTGGATTCATTTGCATTTAAAGATTGATTACACACTCTTTTGTGATTATGTATCACATGCGGTTTATTCATTTTATATCATATAAGGGTTCTTTTTGTTTAGCAAGATTTTAAATTTTACCATACGCTTTTAGACAATTTAACTTATCTTTCTAGCATTCAAAATGTTATAAAGCCAACCAAAAAGCTTTAACTGATAAGTGGAAGGAGATCACATGAATATAAAGAGCATATGAGATCCATTGTAACTAATATGGGACAATACTTTAATACCTCCACTCATGTGCAAGCTTGATTATGAGCACCACGTGGAATTTGACTAATGGGGGTGGACGTACATTGGCAAAAGGAATAACACTAGTTTTGATACCATGTTAAAAAGTTCAACCTCAAAATTTAAACTAATAAGTGGAAGGAGAACACATAAATGTAAATAGTATATAGGAACTATTGTCAAGCACTCTGGGACAATACTTCAACACAAATTATGATCCCAATTCATAAATACACTTTTAATCAACAAGATTTCTCTTAAAGAAGAAAGTGCACTAAAGGTATATTGAAAAACCAGATCTTGCAAGATCATTGCAACCTCAGACAAACTCAATCCTTGATATTGAGTCAATGCTTTCTCCTTTTCTTTATTTAGAGAAAGGTGATATTGATGACGAAGCCCATAATGGAGGCAGCCGTCACAGCTCTCTTCTCGACTGCCACCACCAACTTCCCGGCGAGCGTCGCCATGGCGGACTTGGGCTGTTCCACTGGCCCCAACGCTCTTTTCGTTGTGTCTGAGATCATCAGCATCATGATCGATCTCTACAGTGCGAAGAAGCACGAGCTGCCGGAGCTCCAAGTGTTCTTGAACGATCTCCCGGGGAACGACTTCAACACCATCTTCAGCAACTTCTTGCCAAGATTCCAAGAGAAGCTGAGGGAGCAAATTAAGAACAAGAATGGAGCGTGGGCAACGTTGTCATGCTTCTTCAGTGGCGTTCCTGGTTCGTTCTATGGGAGATTGTTCCCTCGGGAGAGCCTGCATTTGATTCATTCTTCATACAGTCTCATGTGGCTGTCTCAGGTAATTTTTTGACCCATAGTTTCATTTGTTAACTTGATGGAGAACAAACTCGTTCTCTCTCTCACTCCGTTTCTTCTTGTCAGGTCCCACAGGGACTAGAGGGAAACAAAGGCAACATATACATGGCGAGATCGAGCCCACCGAAGGTGCTTACGGCATACTACGAGCAATTCCAGAGGGACTTCTCAACGTTTTTGGAGTGTCGTGGGCAAGAGTTAGTGGTGGGAGGGCGTATGGTTTTGACCCTCCTGGGTCGAAGAAGCAACGATCCTTCAAGCAAAGAGTGTTGCTACATTTGGGAGCTCTTGGCTGCTGCTCTCAATGAGATGGTCTCCGAGGTAACCCAAAAATAATTTAAAGGTTACTTGATTAGTTGCGTACTACAATAAAATCGAGGTTGATTTTTCTTATTGCTCCCAGTGAAAGCTGTAATATCGTACCGTAGAACTTGGTGACTTTTGCTAGTTCTCTATGAATATCTTTCTTATTGATTAAGGTATATTATTTGCGATTCTAAAGTACCCAAAGTTTTTGCTAGATGACCTAAAAAATTTTCTTATGAACCTCTAGCTAGAATTTTCATATAATTTTTTTGGACGAAAGCAGTAATGCAATCTGGAAATCCCGCAAAATTTATGCGCTTTCTCGTATTGGGGAATGTTAGAGTACAAGGGACAAATTTATTAGGTGCTTGGAGGACACATCCATTCCCTCTTCAGTATGGTTTAGACCCAATTTAAGTGAAATCTACAATTACATGAGAGAATCACATATAAGAGCACTATGCAATAGACACATACCCAATTACATAAACAATTAACCATGACTATTTTTTTTCTTTTGTTCACAAAGTAAGTACGAATATTATGATGATATCATACTAACAACTTATGATTTTACAATTGCTTCTAATATTTGCTGGCAAAATCTAAAATTTTGCATCTGGCGCTAATGCAGGGACTCATAGAAGAAGATAAATTGGACTCCTTCAACATCCCTCAGTATACACCCTCACCAAAAGAAGTACGAGAGGAGGTCCAAAAGCAAGAGTCATTCTCAATCGATTGCTTGGAGGTGTCCGAAGTGAATTGGAGTGTCGTTAACACGAATTTCGACCCTAATGTTGTGTTGGAGGATAGGGGATATGATATGGCCAGGTGCATGAGAGCCGTGGCTGAGCCCCTGCTCGTTGATCACTTCGGTGAAGAGATCATAGATGAGGTCTTCAAGAGATACAAGGCTCAACTCGCTAATGGCATGTCCAAGGAAAAGACTGCATTCGTCAACATCGTCATTTCAGTAAAGAAAATCGCCTAGCTAAAATGCAAAAATTCCAGAATGAGCACATCACATTTATATGCACGTTCACGGTGAAGTTGATATATGTATGTCGCTAGTGTGTTTCCTATGGTTTGAAGGTGTGGCAGTTTCACTTGTATTACTTCTTATGTCTTATATCTTGTGTTAAGAAAATGCAAGAAACTTGCTGCAAGTTGAAGGGCTTGACATTTGGGATTTTGGTTTAAGGATTTTTCTTTTGTATATCCACCAATGCATTGGTTTAATTGATCGAATTGGTGCTTTGATTCTATTTGTGTCAGGAAAACGAAACAAAAAAGCAAAATTAATTAAACAAAAACGAAATTAGAAACTCAACAACAAGAGTTTCCCAATATTATCAATCAAACATTTTGAAAGGTTTACTCCAACACATGGAGGTTATAACATCAAATGATTTTGACAAAGAAAACTAAACATACCGTGTTTTATGGGGAAAATTGTGCAAAACATCCTAATTCTATAATACTTTTGGTAATTCAATCCTTAATCTTTCAATTTTATCAATTGAATCATAAACCTTTTTTAAGTTTTGTCAATTGAATTAATTTGACTAATTTTTGTTGAAAATCATTGACGTAAACGTCAACCATCTTGAGTGGCATAGCCGATACTGACATAAATAATGTTTTATATTATTTTTTCATTCTCTTTTCCTTCTTTACTTTTTACTTTTCTATTTTTTTTTCATTTTCTCTTCTTTTCCCTTTTTTTTTCAGCCTCAGGCAAGCGGCTAGTGAGGGCAAACACTCGCTTGATTCGGCACATGGGTTAGGACTCACCTGGGCTAGCAAGGGCAGCCCTTCACCAAATTGGACAAGGGGTTTATTCCCTGGTAAGGGCAACTCTTGTCGGCCCCTAGCAGGGCATCCCTTGCCTAATACTGGCGACCTCTACTAGCCATCAACGAGGCCTAGCAATAGTTGCGGAGAGAAAAAGGGGAAAAGCAAAAAAAAAAACAAAAAAAATAAAGAAAAGAAGAGAAAATGAGAAGAGAAGAAAAAAGAAAAAAAAAAGAGATAAAAATTAATAAAGTGTTTAGCATTGTATTGGCAAAAGTATAACATGTTTATTACTTTATGGACAATTCTCCTGTGTTTTGTAGTTGGCTGAGGTCTTTTATAATTTCTTTAACAAACATTCCCTTATCATAACTTGTCTTATCATAACTTGTCCTAAAGACACATACTTTATTATATGTAATTTCTGCAAGAAAACATCGCCACATGCATATAAAATTTAAGAGAAGAGTGATTTTTATAGTAAATAAGTTGATTTTTGTCATAGATGAGGGCGAAAACGTTATGAAACATACAAAAAGCGATTATAACAACTCAATATTTGGTTTAAGCCATAACTATTTAATGCCACTATAGAGATTTAAATTCGAAGAGTCTGTTACTGCACCGTTACCAAATTGCTAACTGGTAGGAAAATTTCTCCATGAGAACTATGCTATAGTTAACAACGCAACTGAAGTCGTTTATAGATCCGGTCATAACGTGAACGAACTAGGGATCTTACGGAAGATAAATGACCCATTTACCACTAGGGCAACCGCCGTGGATGTAACTTCCAGTGCAATCATAGATACGATATTCTTCTTTCACCCTTGAGAACACTGGGTATAGTTTTCTCATAATATGCATGTCGTCAACTTTCAAAGTGCATCAATAATTGTTTCTTCTATTATGTTTTTTTATTCATTTAAATTCTCGCCTAGTGTTCTAAGATCACCGATTAATGATACTCTTGAAAATAAAATATCCTCTTTTAATTTCAACCACATGTATGGCAACATGGCATGTATCTAGACTCCAACATGAATTTCATATACATGTTGCAATTTCCACAATAGAGGAGGAGACGAATCTAAACCTAACGTTAGTAGGACTCCTTTCTTGCACGACGGGGAAGCAATCAAACTTCACCACAAGCTTCGAGTTAAGACAAATTTCTCTGCATATTTTCTTTGCATTTACATTTTCTTTCCTTTCTTTTTGAATTGGAATGAATCCGTCCTCATGAGGCAGTGGGGTTAGATCTCACCGAGTGGACATTTTCGGGCAAACTCATGACCATATGTGCTTCACACGTGAACTGAAGCAACTTGGAATTATTGGGGAACATGGAGACAAAGAACCCCAAAAATATACCCAATCGCGGGCAGCACAGTCGCTGTGCGCTCTCCCTTCCATCGCAAAGGTCGGGGGTTCAAGCCTCTCGTTGCTAAAGTGTCTTACGTGGGGAATCCTGGTGTTGTGGTCCTAGGCTAACTTCTCTTGAGATATTGACGCTTGGTCGGGATGCATTGCGCACTCTATAGGCTATGGGCTGCTTGGCGTAAGTCCGGCAGGCCCAACGGATCCTTGGTTACCAAAAATAAAAGGTACCCAAAAATATCCATGAATAGAAGAGCGTCAAACCCATTCAAATGCAAGCCAATAAGAGAGAGAGTGTGTGACGGAATTCGTGAAAGTAATGCACATAATTGGAGGAATGGGAGAAACAAGTCATGCTGAAGTTGGTAGGACTCCTTTTTTTGCGTGACTGGGAAGCAATCGAACTTCACCACGAACTTCAAGTTAGATAAATTTCTCTGCATATTTTATTTTCATTTGCATTTTCTTTTCCTACATTGGAATGAATCCGTACTCACAATGCATGGCCCACCAAATGGACATTTTCGGGCAAATTCATGCCTACGTGTTTCACTCTCGAACCGAGAGTACCCCAAAAATATCCATGAATAGAAGAGCCTCAAGCCCATTCAAATGCAAGCCAAAGAGAGAGAGAGAGAGAGAGAGTGTGTGTGATGGAATTCGTGAAAGTAATGTACATAATTGGAGGAATGGGAGAAACAAGTCATGCTGACGTTGGTAGGACTCCTTTTTTTGCGTCACTGGGAAGTAATCGAACTTCACCACGAACTTCAAGTTAGACAAATTTCTCTGCATATTTTATTTTCATTTGCATTTTCTTTTCCTACATTGGAATGAATCCGTACTCACAATGCATGGCCCACCAAATGGACATTTTCGGGCAAATTCATGCCTACGTGTTTCACTCTCGAACCGAGAGTACCCCAAAAATATCCATGAATAGAAGAGCCTCAAACCCATTCAAATGCAAGCCAATAAGAGAGAGAGAGAGAGAGAGTGTGATGGAATTCGTGAAAGTAATGTACATAATTGGAGGAATGGGAGAAACAAGTCATGCTGACGTTGGTAGGACTCCTTTTTTTGCGTGACTGGGAAGTAATCGAACTTCACCACGAACTTCAAGTTAGACAAATTTCTCTGCATATTTTATTTTCATTTGCATTTTCTTTTCCTACATTGGAATGAATCCGTACTCACAATGCATGGCCCACCAAATGGACATTTTCGGGCAAACTCATGCCTACGTGTTTCACTCTCGAACCGAGAGTCCACTTAGAATTATTGGGAAACATTGAGGCAAAGTACCCCAAAATGCCTATGAACAGATGAGCCTCAAACCAACTCAAATGCAAGCGACCAGAGAGGGAGAAAACTTTCAATAATATTTTAATTTTTTTAAAATTATTTATTTATTATCTTTTCCTTTTTCCTTTTCCTTTTTTTCCTTTTTCCTTCATCCTCCAACCAGTCGCCGAATCTCAGTCGACCTCGCTAGCCTTTGGTGGGCTAGGCGAGGTAGCCTCGCCAAGGGTTGAGTGAGGTCTTCCTTGACCACACTAGCCCTCGCCTCTAGCTAGTCATTGAGATCCAGCGACCGGCTAGAGGAAGGAGGAGGAGAAGAGAAAATAAAGGAAAATAAATAATTTCAAAATATATATATAAATATTATTAAAAATATTTATATCAGCGTCCGCCATATCGCGTTAGATAACTGGCATCTATGTCAGCAACATTTGGTCAAAATTAATTGGAAGAATTGAATGGGCACCAATAAAATATTTATGACTGATTTGGTATTCATAAAATGTTTACGACTGAATTGGTATAAATGTAAAAAAAGGATTAGAAAAACATAAACCAAATGGCCTCTGATCTCTACTATTAATTAACTTGATGTGTATACTCCCTGTTCAAATCACCAGTATCTGGGAAACCGAGAATTCGTCTCGAGGACCTCCTTTGATTTCACAGGTTATACATTATGAGAATGCACGGGATACACAATTTAGGCCCCACAAAATGCAAGCTATCCTTCTTCTTCTTCTTTTTCCGGGGTGTGATTATATGGATCTATTTGTAACTTTTTCAAATAGAAACTTCTTACGTATACGACCTTTTGCAATTTATTCACGTCGACTTTGGTTCTGTTATATATTTTATTTTGTAAGCTTTTTACGGCACGAAAGCATCCGGTGTGCCTGCTCCGCGCGCTTCCGTGTGACAACCTCTTGTCGCTCACTATCCATTTTATTCCCACGTTCTATTTGATTTTTTCCAGATTTGAAACGCAATTTCAGTCCTTGCAATTGCCTCACTAGTCTATTTACAGTAATTCATATTTTGTTAAATCAAATGATGATATTTATATCCTCATCAACGCATTAGCTTTTAGAAAGAATAGCCTACGTCGTCATACCGAATGCCATGGAAGTTAAGTGCTAAAGACGACTCTTTTGAATAACCCAGAAATTGACGCAGTTGATTGGGGCGTTAATAGATTTCCAAATTAGGATTTGGAAGTCACTCATTCAAATTTCACTAAATGCATTCAAACTGCAATCAGGGCCATTAATAGAGACCGAAGGCCCAAAATTAATTGACTTATAGGGCATGAGTAACATATTTCATGGGCCTCTAAAAGAGTTGGATCTCTATGCCATTTTCTTGAGTTATCTATATATATTGAATTGATCATCAAATATGACCACTAACAAAGATTTTAAGTTCAGACAATATTTAGTCCATCAGCTGGGGAGCTTTTATTAATGTACTCTAGTGTCACTAGACATGGATTTCATGAACATAGAATAAGCTGGTTATTATAATTGAATCTCTATTTGTGTTATGAGATTGTGCTATCCATGTGTTGTGAATTTCCTCAAAGTGAACCACCAAAGGAAAATTAATGAATTATTAAATGGGTACAAATGAATACTTATTAAAGAGATAGTGCTGATGCCTAGTGCGGACTTTTCAAACTCATATCAATCACAACTTGGGGTTTTAATTAAATCATTTTTAGGCATGAAATTCAATTTATTAATTAGAGCCACTACTAATCGTTTATGGGTTAATTAGACACCTAAGGATAATTGAAGAGTACATTTTTCTTCAGTGAACCAAAGATTCATGAACTTGCTTTGAGAGTGATCTTCTTCGCTCTTAAGCTAGTGTAGACTTGACTAAAATGGAATTAATACTTAAATGATAAGAAACAACATATGTTATCAGTATGCAATAGTTACATAGACAAGTAACTAGGAATTTTGTTAAGATATTACAGTAACAACTAATTTTTTTTGCAATTGTTACTTCTTTTGGTTGGAAAATCTAAAATTCTACATCTGCACTAATTCGGGGACCCTTGGAAGAACAAAATCTGGACTCCTTCAACATCCCTCGGTACACACCCTCACCAAAAGAAGTACGATGGAGGTTCAAAAGCAAGGGTCATTCTCAATTGATTGTTTGGAAGTGTCCAAAGTGAATTGGAGTATACTTGACACCGATTCTGATTTTGATATTGTCTCGAAGGGTGGGGATACAATTTGGCCTAGTGCATGAGAGCCATGGCCGAGCCCTTGCTCGTTGATCACCTTGGTGAAGAGATCATTGATGAGGTCTTTAAGAGGTACAAGGCTTTACTTGCCAATAGCACGTCTAAGGAAAATAATGCATTCGTCAATGTCAACGTTTCGCTAAAGAAAAAGTCACCTGGATGAATTGCAATGAAATTATGAATAAGTACTTCACAGATATATGTACTTTATAGTGAAGTTAAAATATGAATGTCACAATGCGTTCGTTATTGTTTGAAGAAGGCGTGCATGTCTTACTTGTATTACTTATGCCTTATCTTAAGTAAAGAACAAGAGACTTGCAAGTTGAAGGGCTTGACACTCGGGATTTAGTTTTAAGGGTTTTTCTTGCATATATCCATCGTAATGCATTCGTTGATTGAGTGTATTAAAATATCAACATCTCTTGACACTTCTTTAATATATGTGATCTCCTTCTACCTATCGGCTTAAGTTTTCCGAACTTTATAATTTGATATAAAGCCAAGTTTAGCCTCCCTTGTGTGTGCGTCTACCCTGTTATTCAAATTTCACGTGTCACTCCTAATTCAGTTTATAAATGAGAAGGGTTGTTGAAAATGTCGCACATCACTTGACAATGGGTTTATATGCTCTTTATATAGATACTAAGGTGCATTGGACGCATACCTCTCATCTCGTGTCATTGTCTTTTTCAATAACCGTAAATATCCCCTCTCTTGATGTTGACCCTCAACATTGTTCATCTCGTCTAGTGGTGGCGTCAGTGGCCATGTTAGCCTACTCTATTGTCACGTAGCTTGTACAATAACCATGTCGGCCTCTTGTCGCAATGGGAACCTCCTACGCAACTACAGGCTCATGTAGCTTGCACAACAAGTACTGCAGCCTCTTGCCGGGAGATAGCCTCCCATTGAGATGGAAACCTCCTGCAATTATGAAAAACTTCTATTGACCTAATAACCTTTTGTTGTGTAGTCTCCACAACAGCCATGACAGCACACAATAGCCACGTAAGTGTCAACGCATAAATTTTGCCTATTTAGTTAGTGCTTAACCACATAGAAAATTAGGGATTAATTTCTAACATGTAAAAAAAACTAATTTTAATGAAAATGCATCACGTATAGACATCAGAAACATTTGCATTGCTAGTACTAATTATAAATTTTTTTACAAAAATTAAAATTAAAATTATTTTTATTATTATTCATATTTTTTTATTAAAAAAGAAGAAGCGTGCGGTCGGGCTAGGGCTGGGCCGGCCCATTCATTCTCTTATCTTCTCCCTCTCTCTCCTGTCTTGGACGCAGGCTCGACAAGAAGAGGAGGGACGACGCAAGGATAGAGAACGGTGCTAAAGAGGGGAGGACGAGGAGAATGTCGTGTGGTGTGGGGCAGGCTGGCGGCGGCTGGTCGCTTGAGAGAGAGAGAGAGAGAGAGAGAGAGAGAGAGGCCGAGGCGTTTTAAAATGTTGGTTAGAAGAGAGTCCGAGAGGGGGATTCAGAGAGCAAGATCCGAGAGAGAGGAAAGTTGGCTCGATTCTAGGGGGCGTTTTTCTGGGCGAGAACCAGAGAAAGAGAGAGAGCTCGAGAGAGGGAGGGCTTGGTTCAGAGAGTGAGACGAGAGAGTGAGCAGGTTAGTTCACTCGCACAAGGAAAGAGAGCGGGCCTCACTGTCGCCGGAAGACAGAAAGTTAGTCGCCGTCCGCTGCGACGCCATGCTCGAACCAGGTGATTTCTCTCTGCACTTGCCCGTGCTCTGTTTTCGGCCCATGTCGCGCCTGCATTGGTCTCTAAGGTTCACGTACGCCGTGCGTCGCGGTCCCCGTATGTAGGTTTGAGTTTCGCCGTGGGTTAGGAACCGCTCATCCCAGTAGTGCGCTCCAACTGTTTGTATAAATGCCTGAGTGAAGCCTACACGACTGTCCTTGAACTTCTGTCCATTCTGGGCATTCATCGTTGCTAGACGTGTTTTCTAGCTATTTTACACGTCTTCGTTTCATCCATTTTCGCGTTCACCTTGTCGTGATTTGAGCTTATGGCCGTATGTCATGACTTGAGCTTATTTTTTGTACAAATTATGCCCCGTTCTTTTCGCGTACACATACTGCCGTATGACTGTATGTCCTGATTGGGTGTTGGCACGGCAGTGGCGTAAGCGCTGGCAACAAAAGGTGGTGATGCTTCGGATGGTGTTGGTTTGGGGAAGAAAGCTCAGGGAGGAAGGATGGCTTTGGGAAAGGAGGGTTCGTGGAGAAGATGAGAAGAAATAGAAATGAGAAATGAGAAATAAAAAAGATGAAAAAAAAATATGAAAAGAATAGAAAATGTGGGCTAGGTTCATTTAAGGGTTGGGCTGATTGTTTTGGCCAGATATGGTTAGGCTAGGAACAGAAAATAGAAATGGGCTGGAGGCTGCGAGTGGGCTAAAAACTTCTTGGGCCAATTAAATTAATTCGGAATGGACCTTAAGGGAAAAATTGTTCAAAAAGTCCTAAACATATTGTACTCTCGTTAATTTAATTATTGTTGTAAAATATTGCGTTGCAAATATATAATAGAGAGAATAAAGAGATTGAGAAGAGAAAGTAGGTAAACACCAAATATTGTAGATAAAGTCAGAGGAGGAGATTTTATTTCCAATATATCACTGTTATATTTACAACAAAAACTAAGCTCATATTTATAGGAAAACAATAATGTACTTATCATTAATATCAATGTATTGAATAATACGTGTATTGGATAAGGAGATGAACATTCATTGTATATGGAGATGTACTTAGAATGTATGATACACATGTACCATAATAAGTACATTAAATAAGATGAATATAATGAATATTCATTCATGTATTTCATTTATTCCTGTTTTTCATAATAATCATAAACATTTTAATTTTACCAATTCAATCATAAAATTTTTACTTATTGTCAATTGAGTTAATCTGACCAATTTTGATAAAAAAAAATTGTTGATCTGAATGGCTAACGATGATGTGACACTTTTTAAATAATACTTTGAATTTTTTTTAATGTTTTTTACTTGTTTTTTAAAAAAAAAAAAGTGGTTTTTTTTTTTTTGTGAGTTTTTAGATCTAGGGTCAACAAGGGTTCAACCCTCACAGGCCATAGACAAGGGCTGCTCGCCTAGTCAGAGCCGGCTAGGGTTACCATTGGTTGGCAACCCTTGTTGAACCTAGATCCAAAAGCTCCAAAAAAAAAAAAATTCAAAATTGTGTCCATCCATATCAATAATTTACAACCAAAATGACCAGACAGACTCAATTAAAAAAAAGTGAAAATGTTTAAAACTCAATTGACAAAATTGAAAAATTTATGACTAAATTGGATATGTTTATGAACTTTTAAATAATTTTCTTGGATTTTAAGTTGTTTGGTCTTGATTTTGGTCCAACCTAGAATGATAAGATTTGGATCAGCTTCATCGAGTCGGGTCTCTTAACCTAGTTAAAATTTTCCTTTGCAATAAATTCATTAAAAAATAAAAAATATAATAATAATAATAATAATAATAATAATAATAATAATAATAATAATAATAATAATAATAATAATAATAATAAATTGTTAAAAAATCAAGTAATAAATAAAAATATAATATAAAATCAAAAATCTAAAAATTTGTAAAAATCTAAAAAATCTTGAAAAATTTAAAAATTTTAAAAAAAAATTATAATTCCTTGGAAAAAGCTTAAAAATATTTTTTTGGGGGCAATTTTCTCTTAAATTGTGGAAAAATCATCAATAAAAATCGTACTCCAAAATTGAACTAGTTCTTAGAGCTTTATCATAGGGTTTCATTTGTTTTTAGAAACAAACACTCTTGATTGCGTACTTTTGATATGACGACCGTGTCCTCTTTTAGCATAGTTGGAAATGGCATGCTCCTTATTTAGTGACATTAGATTCTTCCTCTCCCATGCAACTTATTTAACGTTTCCTTGGTTATTGACTATTATTATAATGATTACGTACTCGCATATCACTTCACATGATAGTTGATAGGTTCAAAATCAATTCAAACTGTTTGATAAAACTCTTCTTGAAATGAATAAGATTACGTATCGAAATGGCAGAAATTGATTAATTAGTGTAACAAAGTCCCAAGTCTTAGATTCTTTATTTGCGTAGGAAGTGAAGTATACTTCCATATTTCACTTGGTTTCTAACTAGCTCCAATAGGCTAGTGGCGACTCCTTATTAGAAAATTCTTATACTATCAATTTAAATATCTTGACATCGTGCAAGGTACAGACTTGAGAGAGCTCGTGCCTAATCGAGAGCTATAGATTCACTTTTTAAGGAATATCCCTTAATCTATTTATCTCCCTATCAAGGGGTAGGTTGTGATGGTAATGATGCATTTGGTAATATTTATGTTTTGAGGAATATTTTTTTTTTCAAAAATAATTTTTTCTATTTGTATTCCTTAGAATAGTTTTTGAGTAGAAAAACATGTTTGGTAACTATATAAAATTTATATTCTCAAAATTGAAAAAAAAAAATGAATGCATTTGGTATGACCCCATAATTTTTTTTTTGTGACATAGAATTTCTTTTAATTTTTTAATAATTTTTGAGGTTTTTCTTTTCTTTTTTCTCTCTTCTTCTTCCTCCTCTATCCGTGGCAGGCAACAACGGCAGGCAGCAACTAGTTAGAAGAGGAAGAAGAAGAAAAGGAAAAAAAAAAGAAGAGAAAATGACTTATTCAAGAAATTGTTTTCAGGAACAAAAAGTAATTTTTTTTTTATTTTTTACTTTTTATTTATCTTCTAAATCTATTCCCCTACTATTTTTCTATCCCGAGGAGTAAAAAAATTAGCTAACATTATCAAACAGATTTCTATTCCTTTTTTTTTTGTTCTTGGAAACAAAAGAATAGAAATTTGGAAAAATAAAAACATTGGCAAATGGAGCCTAACAACCTTATTAACATCAGTTGGTTCTCTCTATAGCACATCAGACCACTTCATCAATTGACTCGTGCTCTTTTATTATTTTTATCATCATCATCATCATCATCATCATTATTTTTTTTTTCTCTAAACTCAAGTTGACTTCTTGAACCTTGGAAATATTTAGAATCTGTTCCTTTGATTTTTCATATCTCTCGAGATGTTGCATCTAATAGGAGACTCTTCATATTTTCTCTTGATTATGCTCCTCGATTGATATGGTATGTTTTTTGTTTTTTTGTCAGTCTTACTTTACTCTTATTCTAATATTCACTTTCAAACTTTTGTTTGACCTCTTTAAAGAGCATGAGAGTTAAAATCTACACCTGAAACTAATTGTCCCCCTCCCCCTAAGAAGATGGAGATTCGAACCCTCACCAAGGATGATGGCCATTAGAGCAAAGCCCAGTGGTTTGATATTGTATCTTAAATAGTCATCTAATAAGACAAAAAATAGCTATTGGTATGACAAGCTCATCAAGTTCAATGTATTTGGATCTAAATCATTATAAATTTGCTAACCATAAAAGTGAAAACCTATAATTAATAGCTTGTTTGAACAAGAAAAAGAAAATTCAACATAAAAAACAATATGCAAACAACTCCCTAATTCTTCACTTTCTTTGTTTTCACACCAGATGAAGTCTTGGCTTATGGTGAAATCTCCGGTCTAACAACGTGGACACATAAAATTTTGTCTATGACATGCTTGGTATAGTTTGGCGGAAAGGTGGAGCGGATCTAGAATGCGACAAATTTCGTATTCAAATCATAGCATTCCTATCCAAAGTAACTTTGGTGTCCACGACTGACGTGGAATGCCTATATATTATGCAATAACCGGGGCCTTGGTCATAAATCTCGTTAGGTAGGCCAATCGTTAGACAACAAATCCCACGTTAAACCTCATACAGAAAACGATGGCCTGACGCACCACCGTCCTGTCCCATTCGATCGCCAGCCGACCCATCCCACGTTAAACATGTAAAGAAGAAGAAGAAGAAGCTGGCTTTGGGCGACTTCCCCTCCCGTTCCTGTCTGATTGCTTTATATCGTCAGCCGCTTGACATATTGTTCTGTCATGGGCCGTGCGTACGTGTTAAGCAACTTGATAGATACACGACATGAGATTGGACGGTAAGTAATGATTTGACATTATTTTTAACATCCATAAATCTTATTAGACCAGGTGCGAGTTTTTTTTATTATTGACTAATCGCATTAGTCTTCTCGAGACACTATGGAGTCTTCCAATTCATGAAATATTTTATCATAGGATGCTGACCTTGACTTCCGCTAACCAATTATAGGGCAGGTCGAATGGTGAGGATTCATGAGATGGGACGATAAGTATTAATATGACAATTTTTTGTAGCGTCCATCTATTATGATAGCCTATGCGTTAGTCTTTTTGTATTGGCTAACAAGCGTGAAAAGCGCCTGAATGAAGCTAAGCAAACAATGCATGGAAATCTTAGATTGAGATTCGTAGAGTACTGTTTAGACAAGTTTATCATTTTGTTTTCAACTGTGAATAAGAAAATAATTCAACTCGTTTTTAGTTCAATTAAACATTTCTTAATTAAAAGCAAGGTGATATTGTTCTGTCTCTCACTCATTTTATTAAAAAAATTGAGAATTCGAATTGGGGACCTAGATATGCAATGTTAGGTGACCTAACATAAAAAAAAAAAAAAAACCTCATCGTCACATTTCCTTGTAATAAATCATGTGACAATCCACGGGACAAACATTTTGGCCCCACAAAATGCACAAAGCAATCCAATTTTGTTTTTTTTAGCAAATGGGAGCTTTTTCTTACGTGCACGACATTAGCAATTTCTTCGGATCAACTTTTCTCCTACCCCGTATTTCCATCGCGCACCATCGCACCACGTCATCCATTCACGATCTATTTAAACATTCTAAGAATCGAGACCCAATTTCCTTGCGATTGCCTTTCTAATCTAATTTACCGTGAATCAGGTGTTGTCAAATCAAATGATGACATTTATATTCTCATCATCACATTAGCTTTCAAAAAGAATTACTTAGATCACCATACTAAATGCCTCGGGAATTCGATGTTAAAGAACAACTAGTAGAGTAATCTCTAATATTACCTTAATTAGTTAGGGCGTTGGAGATTCTCAGTTTAAAGATTGAAAGTCGTCTGTTTAAATCTCAATAAATGTGTTGAAACCGTTCGAGATTAGGGCATGTGCAAAAAGTCTAAACCTAATTGGTTCATAGGGCATAATGGATATTCCATAGGCTTTTAAGGTAGCCAAGTTTTTGTGTAGTGTCCTTGAGTTATAAAGAACAAAAATTCTCTTTGGTTGAAACTATCGATCATCAAATACGACCACTTACGAGGATTTCAAGTTTTGAGAATAAAATTTAGTACATCATTAGTTGTGAAGCTTTTTAATCACCAGATAGAATTTCATGACACATATGAAATAAGTTGGTCATGATAATTGAACCTCTGTTCATGAGATTGGGTCAGCCATGAGTTACTCAAATTCCTTAAAACAAGCACCTTAAGATCTAAGTGCTTCGATGAGAATTTTTTTTGTTTGGTCGAAGTTCAATGAGAATTGGAGTTGAGAAAATTTTACACCTTTTAGCATGTTAATCTAAAGTTATTAAAGAGTACTGAATTTCTAAGTTTATCCTATCCATGACGCTTATTTTCCTATATGCCTTAATAAATTGTTTTCTTTTAAGCTGGCCCCATGATGAACATACTACGGTTTAGTTAAAATGTAAGTCTTAATTTGCACTTGACAGAGGCGACAATATTTGTTTCCAACTGGGGTTAGATGTGCTCCATATATATAACCTCATGAATGGAATTAACAGTCAATGACCGGGTTCAATTTGTATATTTGAAAGGCTCACATCTAGGGATTTCCTTCATCCCGGTAAGGTGACTATAGTTTTTTTTTGCTTTTGTTTGATTATGAAAAGAGTGAGAGGAGGTGATCAGTGCAAGCGACTCCCTTTGGGTATTACCATAAATATCTCCCTCCTGTTGCAGAAATTTGGTTTAAGCCAAAACTCTTCCACGCCATCTGTGACTGAGTTTGGTGAGCCCATCACCACTGTTTCATTAATATACTAGTGACTAAGAAGTCTCTTCACATGAAACATGCGACAGCTTGACAACATAGTACAAGTTGTTTAGAGGTTCATTTTTGACATAAATTGAATTTTTAACCTCTTGGAAGACAGTCCCCACTAGATCAATCACCTTTGTGGTAACTTTGTTTGTGTAGAGCAACCATAGATACACAATATCCTTCTATTGTCCGTTAGGACCCTTGTTAAGAGAGCATGCTATCATTTTCTCATAATATGCACGAATTGAATTTTCAAAGTGTATCAACAAATTTTTTTTTTTGTTATTTAAGTTTTTTCGCCTAGTATTTTAAGACAACTCGTTAATAAAACTCAGGAAAATAAATAACGTCTTTAATTTTAATTACATGCGGGGCAATATGACGTGTATCTAGACTCGTCCTGTGTATGGCTAAGCACATGCCGACATGAATCTCACGAGTATCTTGCCTAATTTTGTCCTCTACTTGGAAGGAGTAAGAATTCACACGGCAGAGAGAGATCCAACCAAGTGGACATGTCCGTGCAAACTCATTCCCATGCGTGTTTCACAGTCGAACTGAAAGTTCACTTAGAATTAATGTGAAACGTCGGGACACAAATGTCTATAAATAGAAGACCCAAACCAATTCAAACGCAAGCTAATTAGAGCAGCGCCACACACACGTGAGAGAGAGAGAGAGAGAGAGAGAGAGAGAGAGAGAGAGAGAGAGAGAGAGAGAGAGAGATGGAAGTCATGCAAGTACTGCACATGAATGGAGGAATGGGAGAAACAAGCTATGCTAACAACTCATTGCTTCAGGTACGTCTCTCATTTTCCCACGGTGGGCACATAAAATCTCGGATTAATCTGCATCTAAAGATTGTTTCGGTGATGATGTACCGCAATATAATCTCTTCATTCTATATCAAACTAGGGTTTTTATTTATTTATTTATTTATCAAGATTTGAAATTCTATATACAAAAACGCCATTTTATTCTACCCTTTGAGGCCAAGTAACTATTGATTCAAGAATTCAAATGATCGCCCTAATTCGTAGACACATTTTTAATCACCAAGATTTCTCTTGAAGAAGAATGTACACAAAAGGGGTATACTAAAGTGCAACTTATCATTCAAGAATTCGAATGATCACCCTAATTTGCAAATGCACTTTTTAATTAACAAGATTTCTCACGAATAAGAATGTACACAAAAGGGGTATATTAAAGTGCTAGATCTCACAAGATCGCAATATGGGACAAACTCATTCCCGTGACACTCTAATTTGGATTAATATAGTAAATATATGGAATGCATAAGATTGGTCATTCTATATGAAGTTTCCACTTTTCAATCGTCAATATGTCATTGTACGAGAATGGAAGATATAGGTAACAAATGAGATTTATCTCTTTGCACATGAAAAAACTAAAGATGCAAACTTTCTATCTCTATCTTGAGTTAATGCTTTCTCCTTTTCTTTTTGTAGAGAAAGGTGATATCGATGACGAAGCCCATAACGGAGGCAACTGTTAGAGCTCTCTTCTCCACCGTCGACGCCACCTTCCAGGGAAGCCTCGCCATCGCGGACTTGGGCTGTTCCTCAGGCCCCAACACTCTCTTCGCCATCTCTGAGATCATCACCATTATGATTGATCTCTGCGAGGCGACGAACCATGAGCTGCCGGAGTTCCAAGTGTTCTTAAACGATCTCCCAGGGAATGACTTCAACACCATCTTTGGGAGCCTCTTGCCGAGATTCAAAGAGAAGTTGAGTGAGCAAATGAAGAGCAAGTATGGAGCGTCGGCAACATTGCCGTGCTTCTTCAATGGTGTTCCTGGTTCGTTCTATGGGAGATTGTTCGCTCAAGAGAGCCTACACTTGATTCATTCTTCATATAGCCTCATGTGGTTGTCGCAGGTAAATTTTTGGCCCCCAGTTTCATTCGTACAGCCTCATGGGAAACATCTTGTCCATAAATACTCCTCATTATTGATCTTGTTTTCTGAAAACTATTGTCTAACCTTTTCTTTTACTGGATAAAGTGAAGCATGTGACAGTGGAGACACAGTTTTAGGGTTTTCTTGGACAGTAGTTGCAAATCAAACTCACTATCTCTTGTCTATTTTTTTCTTTTTGTTAGGTCCCACCAGGATTAGAGGGAAACAAAGGCAACATATACATGGCGAGATCGAGCCCTCCGAAGGTGCTTAGGGCATACTACGAGCAATTCCAAAGGGACTTCTCAACGTTCTTGGAGTGTCGTGGGCAAGAGTTGGTGGTGGGAGGGCGTATGGTTTTGACCCTCCTAGGTCGAAGAAGCGACGATCCTTCAAGCAAAGAGTGTTGCTACATTTGGGAGCTCTTGGCTATTGCTCTCAATGAGATGGTCTCCGAGGTAATAAAAAAAAATAATAATAATAATCAAAAGAGAACTTGAATAATCACATGAAATATTAGGACAAAATTGAGGTAGATTGTTCTTACTGCCTCTGGTAAAAATTTGGCACTCCGAGACCGATCATAACAATCAATTGGACAGCAAAAAAATGACATTATAATGCGATTTATATGTTTATTCCTGATTCTCAAGTACCTAAAGTATATGCTAGATGACTTCAAAATTTTCTTGTGAACCTCTAGCTAGAACTTTCACATGAAATTTTTGAAGGAAAGCAATAGCAAAATTCGGAAATCCTACATAATTCCTGCGATTTCTTTTCCGTATGAATCTATTCAAGAAAATCAGGGTAGAAGGAGACAAATTTATTAGGTGCTTCCACTGCGCACCCGTTCCCTCTTAGGCATGGTGTAGAAAATGGAATCCAAATTTACATGAGAAGAAAAGACATATATTAGTAGTATGCAATGGTTACATTCCCAATTACATAATCAAGCAACTGTGACTTTCATGAAGATATAAACAACTTATGATTTTGCAATTGTTTCTAATTTTGAGTAGCAGAATCTAAAATTTTACATCTAACACTAATGCAGGGACTTATAGAAGAAGAGAAACTGGACTCCTTCAACATCCCTCAATACACGCCCTCACCCAAAGAAGTACGATTAGAGGTCCAAAAGCAAGGCTCATTCTCAATTGATTGCTTGGAGGTATCCGAAGTGAATTGGAATGTATTTGACACAGATTTCAACCCCAATGTTGTTTCAAAGGATGGGGAATACAATTTGGCTAGGTGCATGAGAGCTGTGGCTGAGCCCTTGCTCATCGATCACTTTGGTGAAGAGATCATGGATGAGCTCTTTAAAAGATATAAGGCCCAACTTGCTGCTTGCATGTCTAAGGAAAAGCCCGCATTCGTCAATGTCATCATTTCGCTGAAAAAGATTACTTAGATACATCACAACAATTCACGAATATATATGCTATGAATATATGTACGTTATAGTGAAGTTAAAAAATGAATGCGTCAAGTGTGTTTACCATAATTTGAAGAAGTTGTGTTCGTTTCACTTGTGAGTACTTCATACATCTTATCTTGCGTAAGGAAAATGCGTGAGACTTCCAAGTTTTTTTTTTGGTCGGTGAGACTTCCAAGTTGAAGGGCTTGACATTTGGAGTTTTGTTTCAAAGAATAGTCTATCGTATATCCCCATAATGCAGCGGTTTAACTGAGCAGCATTGGTGTTTTATTGATTTATTTATGCAAGGAAAATAAAAATAAAAAGCTGATTGAAGTATTAATGAACCAAATGAAAGGTTTTACTCCAACTTGTAACTGAGAATGTTAACTTTTAAAAAAATTAATGAAGCCATCTTCATTTAAGAACTTGGAGGCATGAATAAACTAAAAGTAGGGAGTCACTATAATAATATACAGCACTATGAAGAGGGTTTTCAGCAATAGGACCCAGCCCCTAACATTTCGTAACTCGTTGGATATAGCGATGATATTGGACAATGATGGAAAGTTCAAGAATTTAAGAATTCAAACAAGCAAGCCCTTAATTAGCTCTAGCAATTTTAAATGGAGTAATGTTATAGATATTAAGACTCATAACATTAAATAGGTTCCCTAAATGATGTGGCAAACTGTAAGTCTTTATTCAAACTAGTGCGCACATAATGCTGGAGACCTAGGCTTGGACATGAACCTCGTTGGGTATATAAAATGCCTATTCAAAGACTTCAGGTCTGCTTTCAAGCACAAAGGCCGATCGTTAGACAACAAATTTATTAAAAACAGTGCTTGGTTTTCCGTAATCAATACAATCGTAACTAAACGGCCTTTAAGTCACAAGTGCTTAAAGAACTTGATGCGGTAGATTCACTATTCAGATTGCCATTAGAAAAAAAAAAAGTATATAATAACCTTTGAGTTATCATATTGATGGGTTTAACGAAAGGTACTTTATCAAACATTATGATTGAATTAATATATGAACCCACGGCCTATAATATTTTAGATGTTATATTTTTCCTTATCTTTCTATATTGTATAAAGAAGGGCAACCCACGAATGTAAGAAAACAATTGACGTAAATCAAATTCGATGCATCTGCCTCTACCACCATCCTCAATACCAAAAAAGAAGAAGGAGAAGTTGACTACCGAACTATTTGTGTTTTAATAGCTAAAACGGTTAAGACAACGTAGGTATTTAGACGATTAAGCACGCAAACGTACTGTATCCTAAAGAAGGGACTAAAACTAGAAGCAACATAGCAGTCGAGAAAATCGCAATCAATTTCAATATTTAGAATGAATTCAAGGACATAGAATGAGGAAATATAATAACTAAAAGGCTTTGTTTATTCACAGTTGAATTAGCACTTAATACCATTAATATCGAAGACTAAAACTAGAAGCAACATAGCAGTCGAGAAAATCGCAGTCAATTTCAATATTTAGAATGAATTCAAGGACATAGAATGAGCAAATATAATAACTAAGAGGCTTTGTTTATTCACAGTTAAATTAGCACTTAATAACGTTAATATCGAAGGGGCAAGCTTAACCATACTTAAATACTTTCAAAATTAAAGTCTTCTTGCTCGAGACATTCTGAAGTCTTCCAATTCTCGAAATTTCTTATCATGGGATATGCTGACCTTGACTTGGTAGACATTGGCCCCTCATGGCGTTTTCTTCATCATGGAGGAGTCTATAAGGATCCTCTTTTCTGGTCACTAGCAAGTAGGCCAAACATGCAATAGAAGAATCGACAAATCATAGGATAGGTCGAATAGCGAGGAATCATGAGATTGGACGATAAGTATAACTATGACAATTTTTTGTAGCGTCCGTGTGTTATGACAGTTTATGGGCGAGTCTTTTGTTATTGGCTACCAAGCGTGTGGAACCTGAAAGAAGCTGATGAAATAATGCAGCGAAACCCTAGATTTAGATTAGTAAAGTATTCTTTAGATGCATTTATCATTTTGTTTTTATTTTGTGAGTGAGAAAATAATTCAACTTGTTTTAAGTTTAATTAAACATTTCTTAGTTTAAACCAATGTCAAGTCATGCCTAATGAATATAAACACAAACAAATGGCCAATGATCACTGGTATTAAATGACCCGATGTGGCAAATTCCGTGTTCAATTTTCATCGTCTCCCACCATGTTATTCGAGAATTCGAATTGGAGACTTAGATGTGCAACGATAAGTGGCCAAACATTTAAAAAAAAAAAATTCATCATCGCTTTTTTTTTTTTGGTCATAACTCATGTGAGGATGCACGAGACACATATTTTGGGCCCCACAAAATGTACAAAGCAATCCAATTTTATTTTTGTATATGTAAACTTCTTCTTATGTACACGACCTTCGCAATTTCTTCAAATTAACTTTTCTTCTTCCCCGTATTTCATGGTGGCGTCTAGTGCGTGCGCTATCGTGTGGCAAGCTCCTGCAATGTGTCACACCGATGTTAATTGCTCACATAAAGTAATTCTTATGAATCCATTAATTGCAATTGCAACATGTATGTGGCACATGATTTTAACAATTTAATGTTTGAAGTTCAACAGTTTGAAAGTGGATGGGAGTCGTAATATAGCTGTTGCAAAAAAGTAATATCCATCCTTTGCTAATCGGTTATAATGCAAATTTTTTTTACATACCAAGCTTAGTTAATTAGGAAAGATTGTTCAAGAAGTCATAAATCTATTATACAATGACTAATTCAGTTCTAAATCTTTCAGTTGTATCAATTTAGTTATAAATTTTTTAATGATTTGTCAATAATCTTAAACATTTTGATAGTTTGTAAATTTAGTTTTAAAATTTTTTAACGATTTGCCGATTTAGTCATTTCGGATAATTGTGGTATGAAATTGCTGATATGGTGGTCTAATTAGCATTGAGTGTTCTACGTGGCATGCGGGTGTTGGCATAGAAAATTTTTAAAAAATTTTGTGATTTTTTTTTCCTTTACGTTTTCTTTTGCTTAGTTCTTTTTTCTCTTTTTCCCTTTGCTGACCATTATTGGGCCTTGTTGATGGCTAGCAGAGGGCACTTGCCTACCCTTGCCTAAGACTGACAAGGATGGTTCTCGATTAAGGCTAACAACCTCTGCTGGCCATCAATGAGGCTCGACAATGGCTGGTAGAGGGAAAAAAGGGAAAAAGAAAAAGAAAACGAATAAAAATTAAAACAAATTGCAAAAATTGTCCAAGTCAACAATTTCGGATTAAAATTGGCTAAAAAGACTAAATTGTCAAATTGTTAAAAGGTTTATGACTAAATTAATAAATCATAAAAATTTTTAGGACTAAATTAGGACAGGTGAAAA
The DNA here is from genome assembly GCA_028830015.1 of Eucalyptus grandis x Eucalyptus urophylla. Classification (NCBI taxonomy): domain Eukaryota; kingdom Viridiplantae; phylum Streptophyta; class Magnoliopsida; order Myrtales; family Myrtaceae; genus Eucalyptus; species Eucalyptus grandis x Eucalyptus urophylla. Next base: position 57,404,907 of record CM054200.1, on the reverse strand, counting down.
ATTTAGGACTAAATTGATAATTTGTCAAAAGTTTTAGGACTAAGTTGACACAATTGAAAAATTTAGGATTGAATAGGCTAGTTAATCGAGAACCTTTTAATATCTAAATTTTGACAATTCATTTAGTTATTCATTACATAGAAAAATTAGGAGTTGATTCTGACTTCTAAACAAAAATATTTTTAATTTGCACCTACATATTACAAGCATTTTAAGCCCACATAAACTACATTTTTAATGGACTTAGACAAGGGGATTTTAAACTTAATTGAATTAATCGGAGCGAACCCATAAAGTGCAGATTTCGGCCGGCCCATCTAATCTCGTTGATGAAGCCGGAAACCCCGTGATGTTCTGAATTAGGCCGGTAGCGGAAACTTAAAAAGCGACAATGTATGAGTCCTCACGAATTTTTGGGCGCAGGAATTATTTCAATGCGCTTTGCTAATTCACAGCTGAGCGGAATAACTTGGCAGAAGACATAAATGAGGGACAAACCTAGTGCAATGTGATTTGTGATTTTTCTTTTTTTCCATTCACCAAGTCGACTGAGTCACCTTTGGGCAATAAAAGAAAGACCAATTGAAATTGGTAGGAGGGGCCGAACGGAAAAAAGAGGATCAACAAATGAGGAAAGAACAAAAAGGCATGGTCAGGCCACGGGCGTTGAACAGATACAGAAAGAGAGAGGAAGCATGCGTAAGGGGAAATCACAGAGATGTGTGCGTATGCCATGAACAAAGAGAAGATGACACAAATGGTTCATGAATTTCTGGTTTAATATGCAATACGATTTTTAAATTTTTAATTAGTTTGATGTGGTATCTCAAGTATAATTCAAATTGCAATGTGGTTCTTGAACTTTCAATAACATCAAATATTTTCATATAATTTAGGGATTTAATTAAACATGTACCAAAAATCGATAAATCATATTGAACAAATTAAAAGTTCAGGGACCATATTGATATTGGGTTATACATTGAGGATTATATTAAATAAATTAAATGTTCAGAGATTAAATTGCACATTGATCCAAAGTTCATGGATCATTTATATCATTATTTAATAAAAAAAATTAGATAAAAGAAAAAAAAAGGGCAGATGCAATATTTGTTCAGTTACGAATCGGGATTCACGTTAGCTCTGAAGCTGAAGAGAAGACATTGGCACCGCCAGCATAAGATCGCAAAGGACTATGTCTTCAGCAAGATGTTCGCAGAAAAAAGGGGAGAAATTCAGAGCAAAGAAGATTCAAATCAAGATTCACGGCCATGCATTCTGCATATGAACATTCACGTGGGCAATTCATTAACTCTGCGGTGACAATTTTTGGATTGGATCACTTAGTTCAAAGCAAAAAGGACCTTAGTTCTTAAATGCTCAGATTTGAAGAGAGATCCACCCGCAATCATAGAAACAGCTTCAGACTCCACAGGCCCAGAGGCAAGGAGGGGCAGAGAGACATTCACCTCACAATCCTCCCATGATAGTTCATCTACTCACGTCCATCACCAACTTCACAGGCACCCTATCGCTCACTCGCAAGTTCACTACACCGCCCGGCGTTCCTTCCCGTCCCCTGCACGATCTCCAATCGGCCAATGCGCGTCCTGCCTCTTTACCACGTCTCAGCCCGCTACACCCCCAACCACTGTGACCAGCACCTTCCAGCCGTGGCGAGTACCTCCAGCAACCACCGGGACCACAGGCTCAACCACCCTTACGCTCGGATCAGCCCCGCAGTCCACCTCCTGTCATCACTCCATCACGCTGCCGTTCAACCACCATTGCCCAGTCAAGCTCCAGCCACCGCCAGCCCGTCGTCACCTCAGTCAGGGTAAGTCGCTGAGAGTATGTGTATTATAGTGGGTCGTGTACGCGTCAGAAGCAGTGAACAGCGATGTGAATATGTTCGTGTGCGAGCGTGAGTATTGAGTGAGCGCGAGCGAATATGTGCTCGGTGCGGCAGTGTGTTCTACGAGTGGGCATGCATGAAATGAGCGAAATGTGGTTACGCAGCAAAAATACTTGCACACTAAGGAGTATGTGTATGTTGAGTTAGTCACATAATCTAGTGCTCCTGATTTATTAAAATCTTACCATGTAGATTAATAATTATATCCCGTGCATTTCAGGTATTACATATATTTTAATTTTCATGAAAAGAAAATATCCAAGAAAATGATTAGCCTTGCATCGTTAGGTCACTTTCTTTTCAATTAAAGTAATTTAGGCATGTTTAGTGTCCTAGAGTCGAAGTCTTTTATCTATTGAAAAAAAAATCCCGAAATCTCTCACATTGTTAAATAATAGGATTAATTCATAGTTAATCCTAACTCATGTAAATAGAATAGCACGTAGGTAGCATGCAATTTTATTATGACATGGCTTGCATGTAACTTAGATTTCATTCTAGTTCGTTAATGCATGTTTAATTAGAACTCATATAGCCTTGTCATTTAAATCAAATCACATTTATGTTAGACAAGAAAAACCCAAAAAGAAATAATCACCATTGCATTTAGAAATCATGCTTTGAACATGTATGCATTATCCACACACACACACACACACAAGAGGCGTGCATTGCTTGGTTTTGAATCAACATCCTCCTGAATACTTGGTGCATGGTGCATTGGATGATAATGAAGCGTCGTTTTGTTGTGCTTAACACATCGAACTCTTTGCCCCATTTCTATAAATTTATTTATTACTTTGATTTATTGAGTGTTGCATTATTGGTTGCGCACCTGCATAATTGCGAATATTAGCGGATTAGGATAAAAATCGACCAAGATTACATGTTAATATATAGGTAAAGGGTACCGAAAGAGTATTAAATTTATTTAGTATAATCAAATCTCCGAATTTATGAATCTCTTCTTTGCATAATAAAAATATTCGTCTACACTTTACCTGCATATCTAATCAACCATAATTGATTAATGGCAGCTCCAAAAGGTAAGAAAGTTGCATGTTAAATCGAGTACCAAGTTGCGATTGGTAGGGCTTTGGAGAGTCCGTGCTTAACGCGAGCGATTGTCTTGTGAGAGGAACCTTTGTTCTTGTATCATAGTCCATTAGCTTTTCATTAGGTAGTTCATCTTTGAGAAAGTTGCGACACAACCTTAGAATGCAACTTCATCTCTTCAATGATTAATGTACGACATTTGCTATATCATTATTTAAAGTGCCGGACTTAAACGTGAATATATCTTGCATCTTACCATGACAAATTCACAAGCAATTGGCAACACATTTTTTTTGGCTCAATTTCTATGTTTTTTCTCATGAAGTTACGTCAATTCTAGTGAGATTATAAACATACAAGTGCAGATGCATGCATAACAAATATAGTGTTTTGTTGGACACAAATGACAATAGGAAAATGACACTCGAACATTGCAATCGTTTATCCTGAAATATAATATGGCTAAACCGACACATATATTTTATATTAACGAAATGCCATATAATTATTAAAATTGATGGAACCGTCTGCTTAAGCTTGTGAGGTTCCTCGTGATTGGTTGTAACGTTCATATCAGGCAATCAGCATTATATAATTGAAATATCATTATTAATAAAACCGCATTGCTTTTTTAGTCTTCAAACTTGTTATTTTTTATTTTTTAATTTTTCCTTTCGATTACCATGGTTGCCGGTGGATATAGTCCACACCCATTAAAATCTATAGCAATTTGGGCTTTATTATTCTAAATTCATAAGAATACATTCATTAAATTTAAGTTAACCCATATAGGACCTATCTCGCTGAACATAAATTTAAAAAATGGTTCTCTAATCCATTTGACATCTTCAATTCTTAATAAGACAAAGTCCATCTTTCACAAAAACTTACTCTATGCTTTAATCTTCTCCATCTGCCTCTTTTATGCTTTTCTTCTCCTTTTGATTAATAACACATGGCCCTTTTTTTTTTTTTTATTGAACGGAACTTTCTTGATAATAAGAAGTATAGACAGATGTGACGACGCATGACCAACTTTTGCCTTATTACTGGAATAAAAAAGTCCTTAGTGATTAGAGCAGTGTTTATGTTGGTGATCTGCGAATAATTAATCCATCATTTTGCCCGTGCTTTTTTTTTTTTGAGCAAATGCCCGTGCTTCTTTGACCTAATGAAATTATGACCTCAGATATCTTTTTTTTTTTTTTTCAATTGGACTTGATAGTATCAAGGTCAAAGTCACCTCTGGATTCCTACCAAAGTGAAACTCTCCTCCTGTAATATCTAACTCTCTATCAATAATCGAGTCATTAAGTGATTTCAAACAAAAAAGTCATCTTTCTTTAAATAAGAAATGAACGAATTTTTCTATAGTTTTTTCTTTTGGATTTGTTATCTACAACAATAAATTTTGATGATTGTTATGCAAAAAAAAAAAAAAAAGTTTCCAAGACTAATATATTTGATTTTTTTCTCACTCATAAGTTACAGTAAAAATATATATTTTTGGCTAAAAATATTTTGGTCATAAGATAAGTAAAGTTAGAATATGAACTTTCTAGTAGTTGCCAGAGTTTACTAGGAGTACAATAAATTTAAGAAACGTAATACAACATGTATACAATTTTTTTTTAGGGGAAAAACCACTAAAAACCCCAAACTTTATCCAAAGTGACAAATTTATCCCAATTTTTTTTTTTGTGACATGAAAAACTGCAAACTTTACTAACCGTGACACATTTACTCCACCAAGGGCATTTTCGTCTTTTTTTTTCCATTTTTCGTTTTTTCTTCTTCTCTCTTCCCTTTGCTAGCCATGGTGGAGGGAAGCCGGACTCAGGCGAGGGCTGCCCTTGCCGATGTTGGGCGAGGGTTGCCCTTGGCTAGGCTAGCTAGGGCAGCCCTCACCAGCATTGGGCAAGGACCTTGCTTGCGTCTGGCAAGGGTTGCCTTCACTAGATCTAGCAAAGGCTGTCCTCGCTTGACTTCGACGAGGGTCGCTCTCGCCCATGTCAAGTGAGGGGTACCCTCCCTAGGTCCTCACCTAGCAAGGGGCACCTTTGCTCGACCTAGCCGAGGGCCGCCTTTGCCCGACATTGGTGAGGGCAACCCTTGCCCGATGCTGGCGAGGGCAGCCTCAATTGAGTCTGGCTTCCTTCTATCGGCCATGGCGGAGGGAAAAGAGAAGAAGAAGAAAAAAGGAGAAAAAAGAAAGAAAACTTAAAAATTAAAAGATGAAAATGCCCTATAATTTAGGGTAAATGTGTCATGCGAATACAAGTTCAGGATTTTTTGTTTCACGAAAAAAAGTTTAGGGTAAATGTGTCACGGTTGGCAAAATTTGGGGCTTTTCATGTTACAAAAAATATTTAGGGTCAATTTGTCACTTTGGGCAAAGTTTAGAATTTTTTGTTGTCTTTTTTTTTTTTTTTCTAAAATTTGATCAGGTTGATTGTCTAATAGATTCATTTATACATCATATAAAGCGAAGAAAACCTCCTTCGTTTAAGAGATGTAAATTATTATTTTTTTCTTTCTGAAATGTCAATCACTTTCTTCGTATTGTGTATATTACCAGCTATTGCATTCCGTGATTTAAACATTCATGTTTCTCGTAATAAGGTAATTTGGTTTATTCACATAATAATAGTACATTATGAGTGAAATCAGTGATACGACATCACATTATGTCAATGGTAAGTTTGACCGTCAATTCTTTCAATTTATGCTTTCTATATCAACATCCTTAACGAAGAAAGCCCGTAAAAGCACTTCAAATTGTTTTTTTTAATCATTTAACATCATATAGATTTCTAAAATTTTATACTTTTATTAATTTTTTAAAATTTATTTTAAAGTGCCACGTGTCTTTCGTCAATGATGATTTGTCCATCGTACAACTTTTTATGGTCGTGGTCTGTTTTAAATATATGCATGGGGTGTTTATTGATTTTATTATATATATATATATATATATTGCAAAAGTTTAAGATTGAAATGATCTTTGGATTTGCTTAATTAAAAGTGGAGCAACAAATTGTTTTGAGAAGGAAAAAATGATTGTATTTTTCGGTGTTTGGCTAAATTTTGAATATGAAAAGGAAAATATTTTCCATTGTTTGGAAAAAGAAAATATTTTTTGTCCTAAATAGATGTGCACTATTTTTTTTTTTTTTTTTATGTTTGATCTCGAGCCTAGCTTCTGCGAACCCGAGTCTATAGGCCAGGCCTGGGTCCATCAAGGGTAAACGCCAAACTCCGTGCCCGCGCCTCCTTGCACCGTGGCTCAGATCCATCAAGACATGGTGTTGAACACTCCCGAAGTCCCGAGCTTGGCAACATTATAGAACTTTTCCAGAGGAAATCATTTATTCATTCTGCACCCCAATAAATTGGAAGAGAGTTCGTCCATGAGTAATTTGATTGGCAAAATAATGCTAGAAATCATTTCTTCACCTAAATTTCTCATTGAAAAATATAGATATATAGACTAGTGTATGAGAGGTTCTTTCGGCTGCCACTAGAGAAAGGTCGGCACGACAAACATGAAACAAGTAAAAGGAAGTGTTAGACACGACATAGAATAGAAAGAAGAAGAGGACACAACACATTCTTATTAAAAAATTCATACGGTTCACCGTCCCCCATTTTTTTTTTATCAAAATAATATAGCTTTCATTAGTAACCAAAATATGGATAACACGAAGTCTCAACCATTAACCTAGGATCTTATTAAATCTCCCTTGTCCAACCGCACAAAGCAAAAAGGTGCCCCGCCATCTTTGGATTCTGGTTGCATAGCGAGCATATAAAGTTAGCTATCATCATCTAGGAAGTATCAACACTCTCTGGAAGCTTTTGTGTCATGTCAGACACTCTGATACGTGTCTAACACTCTTCGACACTCGTTGACATTTGGTCAACATATCTCAAAAAATCTAATATCTGATCAATTCTCCTTATAATTTCAAACACAAGAGTCAGAAATTTTGACATGTTGATCAATCCCCTCCAAGTTTTATGGATTATTGATGTGGAGTTGAATTTGTTAAATTGAAATAATGAATGATATTAATAAGTGGTGAATTAATGTTTTTAATGAAAATTCATTCTATGCTCTTTTTATTATTTATTTATTCGTAAATTTGAATCAAATTAATTTGATTAAAATAATCATGTATATATAAAATTATATATTTAATATACAATGTATTCCAAAGTGTCGTAATTCTCTATTTTCTTAGAAACGGCGTGTTGGCGTGTTGCGTGTCACATATCGGTGTTGGTTCTACTTGGATCATCATTCTCTTGCACATGTTCCATACTAGGAACCTGATTTTAGGACAAGTCCAAAGTTTCCAAATTTCATTCCATAAGGATTTTGGGATTTGATATGAGGTACATGGTTGTGTTTTTGGTTAGTCTCTTTCACGATCCCAAAGTCTATTGTAGCCACTCTTAACTGTATATTCTCTAGAACTATTTATTGTCCAAAGTAACTTATCAGATCCTAGATTTAAGCTTAGATGAGTCACTAGTATTTCTTTGGCCACTCTATGCTCAAATAATGAGGTACGGACATCTGGAGTGCCAAAACTTGACATAGAGGGACACTTAAATCTTAAAAATTTGTAAAGTGACACTTAAGTGCCAAAATTGAAGCAAAATGGATTACTTAAGTGCAATCCGGCCAAAATGCCGATGTGGTGATTTTCCGGTGAATGAAGTGTAAAACGAAGCCGTTTTGCACGCTGACGTGGCTAAAAAATACAAAAATGACGTCATTTTGGTGCTGATGTGATAAAAAAAATTAATTCAAAAACGACGTCATTTAAGTCTCCCTTCGTGCTAAGTTTTGGCACTTGGGGTATACTTTTGCCCTCAAATAATATATTAATTTTCTAGGTATCCCACTCTCCTGTGTTTTGATTATCAAATTTGCCACCAATTGAGGATCATTTCTATTTGGAGGATCTCCAATCTTACTTGAGGGTAGCCATCTATCCTTTCTAATTCTGATTTTTCCACCATCACCTACCTCTCATTTAATTTTTGGTTCAAGCATTTCATGACCCATCAAAAGACTTTGCCATCCCTAAGAAGGTCTATGACCTTTGTTTGCATTTCACAAATCATCTCTAGAAAAGTACAAACTCTTCAATAATTTGCTCTATAGGGCACCTGGGGCTTGGATGAGCCTCCAGGCTTGTTTTCTTAGCATGGCTTTGTTAAAAGCAACAAGATCTCTAAAGCCAAGACCTCTAGAATCCTTTCTGAATTTCAAAAGTTTCCCAACTTTTTTAGTGGACACCTTTCTTTGTTGTATTTTGTTTTTACTAGAAAGTTGATATTTGTAGTTCAATTGCCCAACAAATGGAAATTGGAATTTTGAAAATCGACACAACATATTGTGGCAAAGTTTAGACCAGCGTTTTAATTAGGACGTCTTTCCCCACCTTTTATATTAATTTCTCTTTCCAGCTCTCTAATTTTCCATCCACCCTAGCTAGAACCCAATCGAACATTTGCCTTTTGGTTTGGCCCAAATATGAAAATATTCCAAGGTATTTTCCTATTTTCTCTATGAGAGGGACCCTTAATTTAGTTGCTAGGTGTAATTTCAAACTCTAGGGATAGTTCTTTTCAAAGAAGATACCTGATTTGTTGAGTTTTATGACTTGACCCGAGGCAAAATAATATTGATTAAGGATATTGGCTAGGTTTTGGGCTTTGGTAATCAAGCCACTTAGGAAAAATATGGCATTTTCAGCAAACAGGAGGTGTGATAGCGTGGAAAATGTAGCGTTTAATCGGATGCTCTTGATGGTGTTGTCTTCTACTGCTTTATTTATGAGGGAAGATAAAGCATTTACCATAAGGATGAAAAGATAGGGGATAGTGGATCACCCTGTCTAATATCTCGGGATGGACGAAATGGGGCATAGGATTTGTGACATTCGAGATTTTGCTCAACAATATAGCAAGCCCTGAATACTTGATAGTCTATGACACGTTAATGAGCTCGTCGTTGGACTACGCCATTTGCATTTCCATCCTCGTCATCACCAAGACAACTCAACCGTGACACCTTGAGCTATGCCAATTTATCAATCGTGACACTGCAATGCCGCATCATCACCGAACCCAAGCCAACTTAGCCCCGCTGCTCCATTGTCGTGCCACAGGGTCACCCAAATTGGTGCCACATGCCTTGAAGAATACCACGTCCCCTCTCTCACCGATTTGTCCACTAACGCTGTTAAATTTATATCTCGAGTTTGAGTGTTTATAAAAAGTGATTCGTTGGATTCCTTAAAATTGCACAAAAGAAGAAATAATTAAATGAGGAATTTTTCTCTTTGGAACGAAGCTGCCAAAGTCCCATGCGTTGCCGAAATCCTTTGGTGTGAAGCCTCTGCACGTGAATGGAAAATAGTTAGGCCTAGAGCCAAAGTGTTGACTCTGGGCACACACACGTATTTCACGTGTGGGCTTCTGTACGTGAAGCAAGGACAAGGTGGGCCCTTGATGGGCACACGTATAAAAGGAAATTTTTGCAAGTCTTCGGCTTCGAGGGTTTCTTCTTTTCAGTGAGTTGCTGCCGCACGTCCACGAGAGAAACGAAGCTTGCCGCGAAAGAGAGAAAAATCCTACGAAGCCGCACACGATCGTTGAGCGAAGCCACATATTGAAGCGCCGTTTACTTTGAGTGCCATGGGTGTTCTCTGTTTGTGAGAGACGTCTGTAGGCGCTGGGTGCTTGAAAGCGGATCTTCGTGTTTCTCGTGCGCCAAAGCTTATTCGTGATTTAGATCCAAGTAAGATTGGTGTATTTGGTGTAATTGAGGCTTGGGAAACACCGAAAGAGTGTTTGAGTGATTTGAGTGTGTAATCTCCTTATATCGCTTGATTTATAGTGAAATTCGTTGCTACTCTTCCCGTGGACGTAGGTCTTTATGATTAAACCACGTAAATCTGGTGTCCAATTTATTTTCTTTTTCTGTCTATATTTTATTTGATCGCTCGCCCTTTATCGCAACAAGTGGTATCAGAGCCAGGCTTGGCTAAGTTAAAGCGAATCGATGGCGACAGAAGAAGTAAAAGTGAGAATCGGTAGATTTGATGGGAATGATTTTAATTTCTGGAAGATGCAGATTGAAGATTATCTTTCCCAGATGAAATTGCGCTTGCCCTTATCTAGGGAGAAACTAAAGACGATGAAGCAAGCTGATTGGGATTTGCTGGATAGACGAGCTATGGGTGTTATTCGGCTGACGTTGGCTCGTAACATCGCGTTTAACATTTTGAAGGAGAAGACCACTGTTGATTTGATGTAAGCCCTGTCGGATATGTACGAGAAGCCCTCTGCAATCAATAATGTCTATTTGATGCGACGTCTGTTTAATTTGAAGATGAGAGAAGGTGCGTCAGTTACAGATCATATCAATGAACTCACTGTGATTGTTAGTCAATTTAGTTCAGTTGAGATTAATTTTGAAGATGAGGTACATGCTTTGATTTTGTTATCCTCATTGCTTGATAGTTGGAATACTACTGTTACTGCTGTTAGTAATTTCTCTGAGTCAACAAGTTTGACGTTTGATGGGGTTTGAAATTTGATTCTGAGCGAGAATATTCGTTAGAAGAGAATCTGGTGAATCTGTATCTACTGCTTTAGTAGGTGAAAATAGAGGAAGATCTGTAATACGTATGGGTAAGAGTAATACTAATATGGACAGACGTAGTCAATCTAAGACTGCTAATGTTGTTTGTTGGAGTTGTGGTAAGAGGGGGCATCTTAGAAGGGATTGCCTTAAGTTGAAGAATGATAAGGGTAAGTGAATTATAGTTGATTCTGCAGATAATGTTGCAGCTATAGCAGATAATGCCGATTATGTCTTGTTTGTCACTAATGATTCATCGCTTGACGGATGGATTTTGGATTTTGGTTGTTCTTTTCATGTCACACCAAATAGAAATTGGTTTATCACTTATCAGTGCACAGGTAGTGGTAAAGTCTAGTTAGGGAACAACGTTGAGTGTGATGTTGTGGGTGTTGGTGATATTAAAATCAGAATGCATGATGGTATCGTGAGGACATTGACTGGAGTGAGACATGTTCCAGAATTGACAAAGAACTTAATTTCCTTGGGTGCCATAGATTCAGTTGGTTGCAGGTATTCTTCAAAAGGTGGAGTTCTGAAGATTGTTCGCGGTGCCTTGATGATAATGAAAGGAATCAAGCACGGAGGCTTGTATAAACTTCAAGGTGAGACAATGACAGATTTTGCCCTGGAGACGTCGGATGCATCTATTCGAGAGTTTATTGACTACTCGAGGAAGACCTGGGTGTTTGTGCCAATGCACAAGTTTGATGCTGGTGTCAGGATCACGTGGTTGAGAGCTTTGATTGAGACGGAGACTGGTAAGTTGATCAAGCATGTGCGGACGAACAATAGCATGGAGTTCTGCTTGGAGTTGGCAAATAAATTTTGCATGAAACAGAGCATAGTGAAACACCGCACTAGTGCCAATAAATCATAACAATTTGCAGAATTGATGAGAAGAATATTACTAGAGATAGCCCGTAAAATTATCTCTAGTGCTGGTAGTACTAGGAGAATCCTAGTTGATGTGCTTAGTACGATAATCTTCCTGGTGAATAGATCCTCATCAACTGCTATTCAATGGCAGACTCCTAAAGAAGTGTGGTTAGGTAACGTTGCTAGTTATTCTATTATTAGAATGTTTGGTTGCCCATGTAATTTTCGAGTGAGTGATGATAAGCTCGATTGGAGGGCAAGGTGCATATTTCATGGCTATGCACAAGGTGAGCGGGGCGATCGGTTGTGGTGCCTAGATATAAATTCACCTGTTGACAATAGAGAAGTTACATTTGATGAGTCTCTAGTACTTCTGACTATGAGTAATTAAAGCAGTGTTCAAACAGATCTGAACAGTGTTCAGTTTGAGGTGGAGTTGCGATCAGAAACTCCTGAGGTAGCGAGTACGAGTACTAGCAAAGTAATCGACACAGATGATGCTTGTAGTGAGGTGGAGCCTATAGAGCCAATGGTTGCTGTAACTGCTAAAATTAACAAGGTACATGTTTGATCTCCTGATAGATATAGATATAATAATGGTTTTGCTTTATCTACGGTTAAGGAGGTTGTGTCGGAAAATCCTTGCAAAGCAGTTAAAGGTGCATGTGAAGTTGGTATTCCGATGAGGTCCTCGATTATGGTGAAGTTCAAGTGAGACTTGGACTTGAATAATATCTGTGGTGGTTGAGCCCATCGGGAGCTATGGGAAAGTATCGATAGAGTTTGAATTTTTTGTGAAGCGATTGCAATTTGGCTCAAACATCGAGCCAAGGTGGAGATTATTAAATTTATGTCTCAAGTTTGAGCGTTTATAAAACGTAATTTGTTGGATTCCTTAAAATTGCACAAAAGAAGAAATAATTAAATGAGGAATTTTTCTCTTTGGAACAAAGCTACTGAAGCCCCATGCACTGCCGAAATCCTTTGGTGTGAAGCCTCTGCACGTGAATGGAAAATAGGTGGGCCCAGAGTCAAAGTGTTGACTCTGGGCACACACACGTATTTCACGTGTGGGCTTCTGTACGTGAAGCAAGGATAAGGTGGGCCCTTGATGGGCACACGTATAAAAGGCAATTTTTGCAAGTCTTCAGCTTTGAGGGTTTCTTCTTTTCGGTGAGTTGCTGCCGCACGTCCACAAGAGAAACGAAGCTTGCCGCGAAAGAGAGAAAAATCCTACGAAGCCACACACGATCGTTGAGCGAAACCACATATTGAAGCGCCGTTTACTCTAAGTGCCATGGGTGTTCTCTATTTGTGAGAGACGTTCATAGGCACTGGGTGCTTGATAGCGGGTCTTCGTGTTTCTCGTGCGGCAAAACTTATTCATGATTTACATTCAAGTAAGATTGGTGTATTGGTTGTAATTGGGACTTGGGAAACACTAAGAGAGTGTTTGAGTGATTCGGATGTGTAATCTCCTTGTATCACTTGATCTATAGTGAAATTCACTGCTGCTCTCCTCGTGGACGTAGGTCTTTACGACTGAACCACGTAAATCTGGTGTCCGATTTATTTTCTTTTTCTATCTATATTTTGTTTGATTGCTCACCCTTTATCGCAACAAACACAGCCAAGGTTCGTCCCATTTGTAGCCGCAAGTGGGCAACAATGCATCAAGGTGATGCTGAGTCAACAATTACCGCTAAAGGGAGGAGAACCTTGACTACGGGAGGAGAAGAGAACAAACACATAGAGAGAGAGAGAGAGAGAGAGAGAGAGAGAGAGAGAGAGAGAGATCACTAATCTTCTGTTTTCACGCCCATCTTCAGTGCTTCTCATCCTTGTTGCTGCCCACAAACCAGAAGCAGCGAAGATCAGCAGCTCTAGTATCCGCCCTTGCTCGCTTGCAGAGGACCGACAAGGCCATTTGGCTGTCGACCACCGGACCAGCAGCTCAACCGTTGTCGCCATCGACCTCTCCTTCATCCCACCAAGTTGCGACTGCAATCCATAAAGACCCGAGGCAACTAAATGTCCTCCATTCTATCATATGTCAATCGATTATATGTGACAAGGATAATTTCCTAAAAATTCATGAACATCATTTAGATTCTCGTTTAGACAGAAGTTTCAAACATGTTACGAAGGTATATTGTTGAGTTTGGAGTAGTTGAACTTGTGGTTGGGTCGTAGGAGCATGGTCGGTTGATATTTAGCACATACGGGGGCTGAAGTTATTGAAAGTATGAATTAAATTTTAGCATGTACGGGGGCTGAGGTCATTGAAATTATGAATTAAATTTGTGCTGGGACTGAACACAAATTTGGATCTTAGCTCGACTCCAAATCTTGCTAATTTTATACCGACTTATGTGACATGAACTTCATGGGGTGCTCTTCACAAAAGTCATCCCATATTGGCCATTCTACAGCATAATTTAATTTCATAATTTTTGGACTTCGTATGACAAAATTATATATTTTTTGACAAAACTATATATGAAAAAATTAAGGAGGAGGAAATTTGTTTTTGGACTTACTACACCGACCCCTCCTTATTTTCCATTTTCCACAGACTTTTTGGTCAAGAATTCTAACACATGTCCTTCATGAAAGTTGAGTATCACATATTAAATTTTCATAATTCTTTTTTGTCTCATTTGGCCTGCAAAATATGTATTTTTCTGTTCTATTTCATTCTGGAAAATTCTACTGTTTTGGACCCAGTTTACAAAATTATTTAGAACGATGAGCTGAATAAGATTTCAAGTCCTTCACAAAAAATGTCCCTCTAGGTCTTGTCTACCTTATATTAAAGTTCTATAATTTTTTAAGCCCGTTTCCTATACAACAGCTATCGTTTCGAAAGGTGCACCAACCGCCTTATAGGGGTAATTAGGGCCTAGAATATGGGATTCTTTTGACAGTTCATCTAATATTGACACGAGTGGGTTCATATTAGTCTAGGGGATAAAAATGACTGAGGATTCATTAGATTCATGCTTGAGTCCTAGTAAGGTAGTAATGTCAACGTGCTTTTGAATTGAATTATGTAATTGCCGCATCATGGTATGTGTGTGATTGGGATTACCGTTGGTCCTTGGGATGACGATGCCCTGGGTTGTAGTAAGGATGCTTGGAGGGATAGCTGGGTTTCTCCAAATGCTTAGGGGCATGACATGGTCCCTTAGATATCCTTGATATGCCGAATGGGTGTGAGATGCCTAGGGGGTAATAGGATTCCCTTAATCATAATGGTAGCATGAATTCCTATCGGATATAGTCTTGGTACTTTTAAATTGAGTTATTGATATTTTTTTTTTTTGGAAAAGCTACTGTTTATATTGATCTGCTATGTTAATTTGAAAAGGTCCTCAAGTTAGTCGATGAGTTACTATACTTTATATTGAGGCTTTCTTTGTTAGTACAGTGATCAATTGATGTAGTATAGACCAGTGGATATTTTACTTATTGGATTAAGACTCATCGGTTGTTGACTTTATTTTTTCAAATCAATAAACATGTTGATCTAGTCCGCCTCCCCTATAGTACGTTATGGGGTATTGGTCAAATTCACATGGGAAGAGGATGAATTCATAGACCTCGATTTTCCGAATATAGTTTTTATCGAGATCAAGTCGTGTATGGTTGTTGATATAGGACCTCAGATAGGGCAAGTCACTCTTGGGTTCATCAGGATGTACACTTGTGTTAATGGGTGCACGATGGGTCCACTGTCGCTGTTTGTTAGTGGGCTAGGAGACGAAGGCAACCCCGCCATGTAAATGAGAGGTAGGAGGGAAGTAGGATTTTTGGAGCTAGGAAGACTTTTGACAGAGTTAAGGGCCCGAGTTAGGCGACCATGTGTGGAGTTAGGCAAGGATGGGATGACTGACGTACAGCATGATGTAGTCAGTAATACTGACCTTTTGAACCCTCTAGTACACTTCACTTGTCATCTAATGTGTGTGTATATGTGTGCGTAAGAAATGAAGTTGCCGTGTTTACAAAAGTACGCTCGCACCTCAAGATTACTTTAGTCTCTTACATTTCTGTATGCTTAACAAAAGTGAAACGACAAAAATAATGGCACTAGTAGTTCTACATTAGCCGTGATGTACTGGAGCATCACAAGATTCTCCATTCACTCTTATACTGGAAGATACTGAAAAGATGCATTTTTTGATTAATGATATCACTAAAGCCCAATTTTAGTATATAGGCACATAAGAAATCCCATTCAATCATATCATAGGCTTTTTGCATGTAAAGTTTAAGTATTGCCTATAAATTCCGCTTCCTCTTCTGAACCCTTAACTAATGTAGTACCTCTTGGACAATAAAGATATTATCCTAAATTTGACGACCACTAATAAAGGCACTTTGTTCTAGAGAGATAAGATTTGGGAGGAGGGGTTTTAGTCTATTAGCCATAGCCTTAGCAAAGATTTTGTAATTAAAGTTGCAAAGACTAATAGACCTATTTTGAATGATGCTCTTAGGGATTGTGACTTTGGGAATAACAGTAATATGAGTCTTGTTTATCTAAGAATCAAAGGTTTCTTGGATGAATAAGGTGTCCACCATTCGGAATATATCTTCATGAACGACTAGTCATTGACTTTAATAGCATAATCCATTTAGCCCATCCGGCCCCAATGTTTTAGTAGCTCCCATTTGAAAAATTGCAGCTTTAACTTCTTCCATTGAAATTGGCTTAATCAATTTCTCATTCATTTCTTCATTTACCAATTGCACAGATTGATTCAAAATAGGTTGGTAGTTTATGTCTCCCACCGTAGTGTATAGCAATTGGTAGAATCCTCTAATATGTTGCCTGAGGATTGAGGGATCTCAGCTCCACGTGTTGTCGTCAACCTGTAACATTGATATTTTATTTCTTATTCTTCTTTGAACCATCGTGGCATGAAAGAATTTTGTATTTTGGTCACCCAATTTCATCCACTTGATTCTAGATCGCATACACTTGTACATCTCTTCTTGTCTCCACAAACCTTCAATTTGCTCAACAATATTTCTGTAATCTTCTTTGTCTAATTCACCATCTTCATTATTAAGCAACTCCGTTAGTCTATTTCTAAGCGACTTAATCTATCGGGATGCATTTTGGAACATTTTCCTACTCCATTTTCCTAGTTTGCCTGCCACCCTCCTCAATTTTCTTGCAATATTCAGTAGGTTGATGTTTTTTTTACCTCACGCATTTTGGATCACTTCATTACATTTGTTGTCTTCTAGCCAATACGTCTCGAACCTGAACTCCTTTTTCCTTTACATTGTATTTGGTTTCCATGAGAGAAGAAGGGACAATGATGCAAGCCTCTTGCAAGTAATGCAAAGACCTCCACGTTCAGAAATTGTACTCTCCATGCAAGGTTGTAGAAAGCCCTATCTAGTCGCTTCTTTACTAATTCATCTCTCGCTCAATTATTTGTCCACATATATTTACAGCCCTTACTTTCCATATCCATTAATGGACATGAGTCCAAAAAGTCTCGAAATGCCACCACTCTATATCTATCTACCTTTAATATTCCAACTATTTCCCATTGATAAAGAACTTCATTAAAATCTCCAATGCATAGCCAATAAAGATTTGTTGAAGAATTAATTAAACTCAAAGTTTGCCATAAACAAAGTTTCTCTTGAAAAGAGGTGGAGGCATGTAGAAATGATATCCTCATTAGGTTTCCACTATTAAGGACTTTACAGGGAACATCAATAATTTCCCCCAAACACCCTTGTACTTCCACTTTTACTTCTTCATCCCACATGATAATTAGCCCCCTCTCCCAAGCAATTCCGATAGGATTGATAATGGTAAAGTAGTAAAATCATGGGCTCTTTCTTAACCATTCTTTCTTTATTCTTGGTTTTCATAAGGACCACCAAGAACACCAAGTTGAGCCTCTCCCAAGTCACTAAAGCTCTATGATGCTAGACTGTCAAGGGTGTGCCCAAACCTTGATAGTTCAAGCTTAAAATCTTCATGTATACTCTGGTGGCTTATTAGAGCTAGCCACCAAAACCCATTCCTAGAGCCCTTCCCACCCCCAGATTAGAGTGTCCAATAGATGCCCCTCATCAACTAACTAGATCTGTGGAGGTCTTTTCTCATAAGGGTTAATGCGCTTATGTCTTTTTGCTACTGGTGTTTTAAGTCAATTCTTGTTTTTCTTCAGCATTCTAGCCCCCTCATCTTGTTTAGACAAGGGGAGAAGCATGATATGAGTTTGCTATACTCTTTTCCCTCCATTTGAAGATGTATATTCAACCATCCTTACATCTTCCCCAAGTTCCTTTTCTGGAACATTGGAAATAATCAAAGCCAAAGTAGTCGACTCTAGATATACCCTCCTTAAAGTTTCATCTTCAAGCGAAATAGGGTTATCGGGCACTACTTCCTCCTACTCAAGTTGTTGTTCAATTTTACCATAAAAGGTCTTCTAGACTGGGCTAAAATCTCTCACTTCTGCTTTCAGCTAAGAACCATATCTTCCTAGTTTATCTTGGGCTAGACCTATCTCCCCATAAGGTATTATTGGACAGAAGTTAGGATAGTGTCCAATTTGTCTGCAAGAGTAACAAAAGTGTGGTAATCTTTCATATTTAAAGTCTAACCACCATTTGTTCCCTCCCATATTAACAACAATTCCTGTTTTTAGGGGGCATGATAGATCCAAGCTCACTTTCACCTTGCTAATCTTGCGTGAACTATTATTCCTCACTTCCAGTTTCACTTCCTTTACCTTGCCAAGTTTTTAGGCAATATTCTGAATAGAATCTTCGTTAATTCGAGCTTGAGGCAGCCCCAAGATATGCACCCAAATGCATTTTGTGTGAATTCATGGCGGTGCTCTAGAATGTCTAGATCTCCTTTCAATAGAACAAGGAGGTTGCTTGTAAATGACTGTGGTCCAGTTTCTACGACTCTTCTTTTTTCCTCCACTAAGTCAAATATAAAGGAGAAAAATCTAGGTTCTATAACTTCACATTTCACATATTCTACCTTCCATGCTTTCCTTATTGTACCTATAAATACTTGGAAATTGACATTTGGTTTAGAAAAAGTTTCCCATAGAGGGTTAGTTCACTTTCACGTTTTTCTTTGTTAGGGATGTTCGCTTCCAGCCCCGTCACTCTATCTTCAGACCAGAGATCGCCCATGCTTCTGCACAATGCCGCCAACCTGAGTTGATTCTCTTGGGTTTTCTCCATCCCAGACCTGTTTCAATTTTGTGCTTGGATGTTGCTGAGGGTTTGGGTTTCTGGAAAAAAAAATATAGAGGATGGGATAGTGGAGTGAAGGGAGCTCTAAGGTTGTTAAGATGCGATCACTGAAGCCACTAGATTCTGGGTTTTTTTTTTGGGTATGGACGGTTGATGCGCTAGGGTTTTGATACCAAACCAGGGATCGATTGCCAGCAAAATGAGGGGGAAGGATCGTATAGCAACTGCACCTAGGCTTATTTTAGATCATGACTCGGCTTCAAATCACCCCATTGTTCTACTCTGGTTTCCAATCGAGAGAAGGGGGATAGTCAAGATGCAGAGGCCGAAATCGTCGAGTGGGTTTGGTCAAATGGTTGAGGAAAGGATAAAGGGAAGACCATACAGAGTATTAATCTAGCGGAAAGGGACTTGCTGCGGCCATTGGATTGATTGTGGAGATATAGATTGGGATTCTAGGGTTTCAAGGAGGGCAACTATCACCAGAGGGATAGAGAAGATACTCACGCCAGCGCTGAGAGGAAAACGGAGAGTCCGAAAGAAATGGATTTCATGATAAAAGAACTGCTGTACGATTGATTTATTACTTTTTTGGTATTTTCATTGAACCAAATCAACTCAATTACCACGCTACCACAATTGTTGCCAAAATGCTCCCAAGCTTACATGCAGAAAATAGTTGACCACCAAACATTGACTTTGACAATGAGATAGGCCTAAATCACGAGGCGATTTGCATATTAAGGGACGAGTAACTATCCAATTATGTAAATATTGTAAATCATTGGTTGGAGACTTGATTTATTGATAAAAAAAAAAAAATTGCTCTGATCGACGATTATTTTATAGGGTTTCGGTGGACGTACGGTCACCCTCCATTTAATGGTTTACAAGTTTTTCGAATAAATTTTTCAATTTCTAACATGGTATTATAATCTAGATAATGCATCTTTCATGCTTATTTCGTGTGTACATGCATCTCTTTAAGTCAAAACGCCATATTTCATGATCTTAATATGCATGTAATTTCTCCCCACCAAATTGCTTACAGTTCGTTGGCACCCATTTTCACCACGTTTTAAGACGAGTTCATTTATGAGATAGGGAGTCCAGTCTAAACCATTTAACCTTTTAATACGTGCATGATTTTAGCACCTATATTTTCAACATCCCATTCTAAGATGCAAGAAACATAAATGCTGGTGCTTATATTCAACTGGTTTCAATCTTGATTTAGCCTTTGACCTAGCAATTGAGCGCTTGACAAGAGTGACATTTAATCTATGTATCATATAAAAATTGCGATTTTAAATTAAAAAATATATAAATCAAAGGAAAACAAAATTGTGCCACGGAGTAGGTTAAGTAGAGTTATTGAATGAATTGGAATTGAATTGTTGCAAGTCGGGGCTTATTAGGCTTTGATTAAAGCCTGAAGCTACGTTGCACGTGTACAAGTCCTCTGGATGATCATAGGAGCTTTGGCATCTCGCTAAACTATGAAAATTTACTCTTCCAAACGTTAGATTTGTGTTTATTCAAACTATTTTAGTTGTCTCCATATGCCAATAATATAGATGAAGCCGAACCTAGGCACACACCACCAATCGGCAATGCTATAGTTATTGAAGAACAAATTTCTCACATGACCACATCACTAACGATAATATTGGCCATAAATTATTTTATTTGACAAATCCATTCTTTTGGAATGAGGGTGTGCTTAACCTTGCTGGTGCTTTGTTGATCCTTCTGAATTTGGCTTTGTTTTGTAGTAATATGGTCCTTACTCTGTTTTGATTTGCTTTACCATAAAATCTTATGCATTTTTCGTATACCCTTTTGAGTCACAGACATAATTTTTTTTTCGACCAAAAAAAGTCAATAAGAGGAGGTGGAGCAATATCAATGGAGAGTGGGAAAGGACGAAGGGAGCAGTTTGACGAAAGGTGGCGTTCGTCCCCTTGGAAATTGGAGCAATTATAAAAAATTACGAGCAAGAAATACGGGAAGTGAAGAGATTGTGGCACGAGTGGAGGCACTCGCCAGAAAGCTTCATCATCAAAATTCTCCCACTCCACCGAGGGCTTATCTTTTGCATTTCGAAAAAAATGACAGGAACTGAATTTTAGTCTAATATATAGTATGATCCATGAATTATCAATAAATGTTTAATCTAATTCATAAATTATATAAAAAATTTTAATATTATGTTTTCATTAATTCAAGTTAATGAAATTTGTTGATGTGTTTTCCAAATTCCAATCCATTAAATTTGAATGGTGGACTAAATCAAAAGGTACAGGTGGATTATTTACATAAGATGTTTATCTTGAATAAGGATATAATCTATGTCATCAAATAACAATGAACATATTACCTAATTTTTATCTTCCTTGTCTAATGTAGATGGATAAAAAGATGGACATGTTGATTTATCATTTTTAAAGATCTAACTTGGTATATAATAGTCCACATCAAACAAAGTAACTATATTGAATATTTACCAATAGTTCATGGATCACGTTAAATATATTAAAGTTTAGAGATCACGTCGCATACTAAATCAAACTTCATGACCAATTTGTGTCATTCTTCTTTGGCATTACTTTGTGCTTTTCCTTTGCCCTTCCTGCACATCTCGTTTCATTTTTATTTCCTTCTATATTTCGTGTACTTCAACCCCTGTACATTTACCACCAACCGCATTCAGATTTCTTATAATTCATAACTCGATCCAAGCCTCGCACATTTTTTGTGCTCGAGCGTGGATCCGCAGAGTAATCTTGCCTGCTCGTTCACGAAATCTGAAGTCGAACCGTTGGGGGCTTGTTACATGTTCTTCGTCGTCATCTCTTTCGACAGCGCGCGCAAATCGATTTTCACTCCCTGCAATGAACGATAATCTCACTCGAACTCTTTCCGCTTGAATAATCGAGTTAGGTTTGTTGGAAAATTCTAGTGGTCGAAAAGCGGACGATAGAGCATTGAGCATCGAATCATTAGCTAAGTCCTTGAGAAACAAAAATACAGAATGATATCTAGAAACGGGACAAGCCATACGTACGCTCTCCCAAAAATGTGCAAAGGATATGTAAAGATTAAAATGGTAGTAAAAGCCAATCAAATTCAAATCATAGAAGAATTTATGCTGAATTTGTTCATTTTTGCGCTCTTTCTTTTGTTCTCTCTCTTACTTTACCCGGACATAAAGTCATGGATGTGACCATAGACCACATGTTCGTGACACGATTATTATGTCACGACAAATTGTTAATTAAAACTAAACTCTACCGTGTCTTTTTTTTAAAATATATATATATATATATATATATATATATATATATATATATATATATATTTTGGTAACCAAGGACTTTGCCTTGACCGGCCACACCTAGTGGCGCTATCAAGCCTGACTTCTATAACTTGGGGGAAACTAGCATAGGAACTGAATACCATGACCCCCCCACTTACATTGCTTCAGCAACTGTGAGTTTCGAACTCTTGACATCGGTAATGAATGAGAGACTCTAATCCAACGCAGGTGCCTATGATTGGGTAATAATTTACAAGCACAAATGTAAAGAATTAGTCATCAAGACCCATCTAATGTTTTATAAGTTCCGTGAATCGATTATGTCAAGACCATCTAATTATGCACAATCTAATAGAAAGGAATTTGTATGCGAGTATCGATTTTTGAATGAATAATCTCCTTTGTTTGAGTCGGAAACCTCTCGGCTTTCCAATCATATCATGTCACTCTCGATAATTTTTTTTTTTTTTGGGACAAACTTGTTGGCCGCCAAGGTGACTTTCCAGGATCGCCATAGCTAGAAAACCAAACATGTAGGAGGAGAATACGAAATTTGTGTACCTTATTAGGAATCCATCGTTCTTTATGCGGAATGATGATGATCTAACAGCAATCCAAGCCTTTAACGTTGAAGATCTTCTCTTCTATGATCCTCGGTTCCTGGCTCGACGAGACCGCCACTCATGGTTTACCTTATGTGAGGTGAGAGAGACTTCATGGAAGAATGAGGGCTAGAGGAGCGACCTTAGTGCTATTTATAGAGTTTTGGACGGGCCCTCTTATCACAGGCCGAGCCTAACTCGGCCACACAATGCCAGACCCATATTCTACCATTAAGAAAACCTTATGCCTTACCTTATTAGATCAACCCTGTAAACCAGTAATTACAATCTCAATTAATGTAGCCTACATAAAGAAAACTCTTAGGCTACGTTTGTTTTCACTTCTTTTTTCTGTTTTTAAACACTTTTTTTGTTTTTTTGTTCTTGGGAACAAAAAAGGAACAAAAACGCATTTGGGTGCGTTTTTGTTCCAAAATTGTTTTTTTGTTCCCAGAAACACATATGGAACAGAAACAAGAAACAAAAAAAAAGTTGTTTCTTGTTTCTGAAACAAAATTTAGAAACATTTTTTTTTTCTTCTTCTTTTTTCTTTCTTTTTTCTTTGGCCGGTCGCCAGCCTTGGCCATGGCCAGCGACCAGCCGATGAGGGCCGGCGGCCTCCCCCAGATCCGGCGAGGTCGCCGGCCCTCGTCGGCCAGATGCTTGCCATGGCCGAGGCCAGCGACCGGCCAAAAGAAGAAAAAATAAAAAATAAAAAAAGAAAAAATAAATAAGAAAAATAAGAAAGAAATAGAAAAAAATAAAATAAAAATATTAAAAAATAAAATAAATAAAAAATTATACAAATTTACCAAACGTGTTTCTGTTTATTTTTATTCCCAGAACAAGTTTACCAAATGTGTTTTTTTGTTCAAAAATTGTTCCTCGGAACAGAAACACTTTTTTCTATTTCTGTTTCCTAGAACAATTTTTAAACAAAAATGTTACCAAACGCGCCCTTACATTCTCTCACTTAGGCTATATTAATTGAGACTGTACTTTATGTGTGCACCTTTATGTTGATCTAGTGGCAATTCTCAATAGTCAATCTTATCCCATAAAGTCTAGAAATTGCATGTATTCATACAAAGTCTTCCACGGTCACGAATGCTTTCAACTTTATTGATATGGATTCAATATGGTAATTGATAACATCTCATGAAGAGTATTACCTTATGTGTTATCTCCCTTGTCGATCACAATTCTCTTATTTAAGTGTTACAGAAAACCGAATGTGCCACTAGAGAATATCCTTATGGTTCTAATGAACCCACGTATGTCTTATCTTTATGGTTAATCTTTATTTATGTGTAATCAAGATATATGTTCAAGGCTGATAACCAAATGCCCCCAGCCTTCACTCAAGGCTTACACAATACCTTGAGATTTTCATTACATATAATCAATTTAATATGGTGACCACACATTCATTAACACTTTATTGAATGTGCAATATATATAAGCTTTATTAGAGCAAAATCAAAACAGCTCTCACTAAATAACAGCATCCAATGATGCTCCTTAATCCATGTCACGACATGTCGTTCAAGTACACAAGGGAGAAAAACCTTAATTAGTGGGTTTAGAACCACATCATCTGTGGAAATATGCTCTACTGTAGTGCTACAATTCTGTATTATTTCTTTATGGTTAGAAACCTGACCGTCATAAATCTAGACCCCTCGGGACCCTTATTGTTGTTGACAAACAACACTAAAGAGTTATTGTCTCGATACAACTGTATGGGTCTATTCATAATATTAAATATAATCAACTCCTTAATGAGGTTCCAAAGTCAAATATCTTGAGTAACAACTAAAAAGCAAGCTATAAACTCAGTTTATACAATAGAGGATAACATAAATTTCTATTTAACACTGTCATAACACTGCACCTTCTGCTAATTCAAAGATATATTATGTCATCAACTTCTTGTTATCCTTATAGCTAGTAAAATCTGCATTCGAATACCCTACTAGCTCCAAATCCTGAACATATTTGTCAGTATAGAGATTTCTTATCCTTTTCAGGATCTCAAAACCTTATAGGTAGTAATCCAGTGATCATGTCCTAGACTTGACCGATATCTACCTAGAAATCTTGCCACAAAAGTAATATCTACTCTAGTGCAGACTTAAGCATGTACGACACTTGTAAATGCACTAGCATAAAGTGTATCCTTTATTTGGATTTTCCAAAAAACTTGAATAAGGACAATACTAGATATTCAATCTATCAGCCCTAACAATAGCAGCAACTTTAGGCTTATTGAATATTTTCAAAATACAATCAACATATACAATTTGAGATAGATCTAACATATGCCAAGAACGGTCTCTATAGATCTCAATACCAAGGACAAAAGGTACTTGACTAGGGTTTTTAAGTCAAAATTCCTTGACAATATTTATTTTATCTTATGCAGTAATCCATTGTTGCTATCACAAGTAAGTTATCACTTATATGGAATCTGAGAAAACTAAATTTTCTCCCACTGACCTTGTAGCATATAACACCGATTTACTTTATTTTTAGCAAAACTGAATGAAGTGATAATTCTATAAAACTTCAAGCATCGTTTGATCTACAGTTTCTCTTAATACCATAAATAAGGGTTTTCAGTTTATTCACAAGCTTACCTGAATCATCCACTGCAAAACTTTTGGGTTATTCCACATAGACTTTTTTTATCAAGGTATTCATTGAGAAACACAATAACAATCATATATCTAAGGTAACTCCATATAAAAATGAACTAGTAATACTATATTCACTCTAAAATAGTCTTTAGAAAAGACTAAATTTCTTTATGTGTGAAATCTTTTATTAATAATTTGAGTTTAAACTTCTCAAAAAAAAAAAAAACTTCTCAATGTTTCCCTTGAAATTACTCTTAGTCTCATACATCCATTTGCAGTGGATGAGCTTATGACCCTCAACCAATTCAATAGGCTCACAAACACTATTACGTTTTAAATTGCATCTCATCTTTAATCATATCCAACTACATATCATACTAAGGACAAGAAACAACATTTATGTATACAAGTCACTAGATCAACCACATAACAAATATTGTAATTATGCTCTTGCAGATAGACTATATAGTATGGTGGTATAAATGAACATCTTTCCGTAACAGATCTCTTGAGTGGAGTTACTATAATTTTATCTAACACTTGAGAGGCTTGAAAAACTTCATCAGGAATCATATCAATAACAATATCTTGAACCTCACAAGCTTAATATAAAGTGTAAAAGACTCTACAATTATCTGTATAGGGAAAGACAAAATCAAAGACACGATGGTTCCCACCATACTATTATCTTTATTAGTCTAAAAGCAACTATCATTTACATTTGCGTTGAACTCTAGATACTTTACTATTTGTGGTTCCACAATTCTTATGCCTCTATTGGGATAATAAAACTTGATATCCCTTCAAATGACCTAGGTATGATACCGAGTGGTTCTGGATTCCAACTTATTTAATGTTGGATTATATAATCAAACTTCTGCAGGACGCTCCAAACCTTAAGATGATTTGAGTCAAGTTTACATCCAATCTAAAACTCAAAAGGGAGCGAATGGAACACCTTTGGTAGTAACACGGTTTAATGCATATTGGGTTGTTTTGCCCCATAGAAAACTTGATAAATTAGTCCAAGTAATCATACTCACTATCATGTTCATCATGGTGGAATTATGCCTTTCGGCCACACCAATTTATTCCAAGATTTTCAGATATAGTAAACTAAGTTACCATCCCAGAATTTTTTTAAATATTTGACAAATGGCCTTTTAAGCTATCCAGCATTGCCATAGTCAAAACATTCACCACCACGATCATATCTGACGATCTTTAAGATTCATCCCAATTGTTCCTTGACCTTAATACGAAAGAATTTGAATAAATCCAAAGATTCAGACCTTTTTTTTTTAATCAAGAGAAAATAGTCATCAATATTCCTATAAAACTTTACCATATATGGTCACCAATATCAATATGAATAACCCTTCATACTGTAGTTTTCTTCTTTTTCTTAATCATCTTGCTTCTACAATGCATAAGACTATTCTTTAGGTAAATCTCTATTGAAAACAACATTTTCAACTGTAAAACGACATACATTTCCTTGGGAGGTTAACATAATTGGTACAATTCATTTGACCCATTATAACATCGAAACAACATTGTTCTTTATCTCAAAAGAACAGCCGTACACTTCCAGACATGATACGGAAACTAGGTTCCATTTAAAAGAATGTACATAAAAAATGTTTTTCAACGTCAAATGCTAACCAATATCCTTAGTCAAAACAACATCTCCTACTAAAACGACATTAAAAGTTTTTTCCTATGATGGGTTATGATTCATTCTAATTTGGCTTCCTTAGATTTATGAATCCATTTATGATAAACAACATTATTTGTTGCACCGCTATCTAGCCACCAAGAACCAGATGAGATTTTTGATAAGAATTGAATTCATAAATGAATGCCAATGAATCATTAACTCTAGACTCATGCTTGGACAAGCAAGCTTTATAATATCTTTATGCGTCATTTCTTCTCACAAAAACAATGAATGAAATCATTTCTCTTAAGGGTGATATCCTAAGACCAGATTGTCAGAATGACCAATGGTTTTTATGAATTCCTTCATGAGTATGATTTTGGACTTGAAATCCACCATCCTTCGGATATAATCCTTAATCTTATCAAAACCATCACACCTTATGTTGAAGAGTCCTTGCATTTATACCAATCTCAGTAATAGACAAAACATACTTTCAAGCTACCAGGGCTTCTATCATCCTTCTAATAATGCAGTAAGCTAGTAAAACATTTTTAAGTGTTCCTAAATAGAAGGCCTTACGGATGATGGCAGTGAAAAAAACTTTTCTAATTCCATATCACTAATAGTGAAATTCTCAATTTATTCAAAGCAAGAGTAATATGAACATTTACCAGCATCCATCCCTAACAGAAAATCCTCTTCACTGCTTAAAATTTGATCAATAGGAACCTTAATCACAATGGAGTTGTCATTACAGATAATGTAACTTAATAATAAGTAGCATATATAATTGGTACCGCGTAAGTACCGTGTAACTTGAAAACCTTATAAGTACACATTTTGAGAGTTACACACATCATCATATAAACACCTTTGGGCATAATATATAACATGTAATTGTACACTCTTCACATGACAGCGGTCATGAGAATATATTCTGACCTTTCGCGAATTCACCACATTTGGGTGTATGAACCACTAGGGCCAGCCACTTATCAACCATATGTCGTACATGCATCTCTCCATGAACTAACACATAATCACCTCCTTTAGGAGTATGATCACACATTAGAACATGAGACATCCTATTAGAATACAATATCGGCGTTTCTCAAATCCAATCAAGTATGCTAGTTTGGTAGTCACAATTCAATTAAATCATTGAAACTCTCTTATATTGAGGATATAAACTTTATAACTCACATTTACTTTATACATGTGATTTTAGACCGGATGATAGGGGCAATTCGTCACTAAAATCACATATCATGCCAATCATATTACTCTATTCATTAATACATAGTGAACCTCATCCATGTTATCAATAAATTGATACTCTATACATTCCTTATGTGATAATATACATGTGGTCTCGCAACATATTTCCAAAACAATAGAAAAATACGAAAAAAAAAACGCAAAAATTACCCCAAAATCATGTACCTTAGGGTTCACATGCATTTTCACATTTATAAAATCATAAAAAATATCAAATAAACACATAATAGGGTAGAGGACACCAATACGAGCACAATGGTTCAAACCACGCTCCAATTAGAGCTCACATGCACTCTCATGCACCGCTAGAACATCGAGTGCGTGAGGTCCATGCGCCCCTTTCCTTATCCAGACTAAACTAGTCTGAAGTTGGTTTGACCGGTCAACGGATCAAATCGGTCAATGGTCAATCGGGTTGGGTCGACCCGGGTCGGGTCCATGGTGACGTCATCGATGACATCACATGCCATATGTTTATGGTGGTGGGAAGTCGGTGAGATGACGTCACCGGATGACGTCATCACCATGTGGTGGTCCATGCGTCGGTGCGCATGAGCGCTCGAGTGCGCATGCGAGACAGTGCGGCGGCGTGTGTCACCGCCTCTGAGCTCCGTCTCGGCGCGTGGAGGCACTTGCGGCCATTTTCGGCCTCTTCTAGTGATGTTCGACCCACCAAAATGCTCGTATGGAAGAGTAGAAGCCATTTGTACAATAAAAATTCACTTTCACCAAACCAAAATTCAAAAAAATAGGCGAAGCCTTCCAAAGGTGGGTGAAATCCGAAATTCTTATCATTGGCGTATTTGGCCTCTACCAGAGGCGTGCCACCCACCAAAATGCTCGGCTCGACGAGAAGAATTCAAATTTATTTTCATAATTAAGTTTAAGTGGGCAAATTTTTTGAAAATGAGCTAGAAGCAACAGTTTGGGTTCTAGGCTACGAGGCTCTGATACCAAATGTTGGCCGCCGAGGCTACTTTCCAGGATCGACGTAGCTAGAAAACCGAACATGTAGGAGGAGAATACGAAGATTTGTGTACCTTATTTGGAATCCATCATTTTTTATGCGGAATGACGATGATTCAATAGCAATCCGAGCCTTTAACGCTAAAGATCTTCTCCTCTATGACCCTTGGTTCCTAACTCGATGGTTTGCCTTATGTGAGGTGAGAGAGACTTCATAGAGGAATAAGGGCTAGAGGAGGGACCTTAGCGTTATTTATAGAGTTTTGGACGGACCCTCTCATCACGGGCCGGGCCCAACTCGGCCCACACAATGCCATGCCCATATTCTACCATTAAGAAAACCTTATGCCTTACCTTATTAGACCAACCCCGTAAAACAATAATTACAATCTCAATTAATGTAGTCCACATAAAGAAAACTCTTACAAAATTCTCTTTCTCTCTCGTCTTCATCACCGGCCACAACATGACAAATGAAGCAGAGCTGCTGACATCATAAATTGATTTGGCAAAGGACACCTGGGGACCGTTTTGGAGCCAGATTCGGAGTATCGACGCCATGTTTTTTCGTAGATGACAACGCTTGCGAATGTGCCAGTGATTTTGCCGAGAGAAATCCGAACGCAACCCCACAATCTCCCTGATTTGAAATTGACACAATCTACGCGTTTTAATCCATTCTTAGTGAGGATCGATCATAATCATATCACAAATTTTTGTAATAACAAAATAATTATATGATTAGTGAAAGTTAAGAGATCGCTGGTAAGTTGTATCTTACAAAATCCTTGCCTTTAACCACGTTCGTTTCCTTACGAAGACGGGATAAGGAAAAAGAAGTTGAAGTGTTGATGCACATCTCTTATATATTTCCTTTCGCAAAGCTTGCATCAATGGAAAATTCATTCATTAAAAAATTGTTATGTTTGCATTTCTGGTTATTTGCGAAATGTTCAATATTTCCCCCATTTTCGGCAGCCACATTGAAAGATTAAACATTTTACATGAACATAAAAAAATGGCTTGGATTCTTATTCTCGAATTCTATTGTAATAAAATAGGTGATGTGCTTAATTTTAGAATTTTAGTGGAAATAAAATCTTTTCAAAAGCCGAATTATGTTTCTCTAAATAGATAGGGGAAAAACATCCAAATTCAGACTCATTTTGTTTTGCGAAAATTAAATGGTTTGGAAAATATATTTTTGAAAATAATTGATCATATTACTTACAAGAATGAATTCATGGAAAATTTGATCATTTATGTAATTATATAGATATGAATTGTTGTTGATAATTAAAAAAAATCCTATTAATTTAATTATTTCAAACTATATGAGTGATCATTTTTAAGAAAATATTTTTCAAATAATTTAATTTTAACAAAAAGAAAAATTTAAGCTCAAAATACATAATCTTCGGGGATAAAATAATTCAAAACTAAGGTTGGACCCGTTTTCTTGATCGGATGGTCCACGGGGAAGGTGGGGCCTGAATTCCCTGTTCAAAGTAATCACTTTGGATCACGTTTGTCGTAGGAATGTGCAAATGAAACAAAAACTACTTGGACCGGACCGGAACCAATGGTTCCCATGGGGCCTGTTCCATTCCCAATTCCCAATTTAGTAGAACCGATAAGTACTGTCCAGTTTCCGGTTCTAGGCATAGAATCGCCCACCTACCCACTCACCCAAACTAAGCCAGTACATATCTACTTTTTTTAAAGAAAGTTAATCTCAATTATTTAATTATTTTATAGTTTTTTTATTAAATATATATGTACATATATGTACATTTGTAGTTATTGGACATTATTGACTAATTTTATCTTTTGGGTATGTAATAGGATTAACCCCCTATTTTTTATTATTCCAATAATTCATTTACTTGATTTTTCAACTAAAACAAAATAAACAAACG
The DNA here is from genome assembly GCA_028830015.1 of Eucalyptus grandis x Eucalyptus urophylla. Classification (NCBI taxonomy): domain Eukaryota; kingdom Viridiplantae; phylum Streptophyta; class Magnoliopsida; order Myrtales; family Myrtaceae; genus Eucalyptus; species Eucalyptus grandis x Eucalyptus urophylla. The sequence goes on along the minus strand of CM054200.1, from coordinate 57,373,754 downwards.
TAGATGAATGAGAGATCCAATTGGCAATGTCCATAAGAGCCAACGATTCGTTTTAAAAATATAATTAAATCTCTCCTCAGCCATTTCCATGATTAAATTAGCTTGATGTTGAAAAAAGATGAATCAAGTTATTAATGTTTTAACTTTTTTTTTTATAGAAGTTATGACTTTTAACGTGGAGTCTAATTCTCCAAAGTTTTCGAGGTTGAGAAACGTTAAGAAGATCACACCACAACTTTCAAAGAAATTAAAATTTTAGTTAATAAATATTATCTATTCATTTTGCCTTATAGTTTTCAATCCTCAATCAAAATCAATAGCTTGCAATTTCGCTCAAATATAGGGCCAAACAATCTTTGTAGAGATTGGAGATCGGTTCATTGACCCACTCGAGAGATAGATCGGATCGGGAATTCGGTTCCTAAGTGGATCCTCGGATTAACAGACATATTTCGATTTCAATTTTTTTGAATTGGTTCTTAGTGGGCAAGTCACTCTTGGACGGCTTGGACTCACGCTGTACTCTCGCCACTCACATGATCTGTCAAATCACCTCCGTTGGATTTCGCAATTTTTCATTTTGTTTCTTTTTCCTTTTCTTGGTGATTTGCTCCGTTAGATTTGGAAAATCACGTAACTCTTGTATCCTGGATGCGTCCTGATTTCTCTGGACCGATAGGAGTGAAACGGGCCCCACGATCGCTAGTGACAGGTGTATGGTCCTAGATGCACTTCAGTTCACATGGTCTAAGTTTTTTGCTTCTTTTTTTTTTTGTCAGTCGCATGGTCTAGTTGAATTTGCATCATTTTGGGCCTGGATCCTTCCATCGTGCAATTCCTATGCATCGACGCAACATGGGATTTTAATCGATTATAACCCTTACATCGAAATGATTATATTAAATACTAGTATATCTCACATTCACATCATAATATTTCCACTCAAAGTAATCTTTTGGTCATGCCCAACATCGTAAATATACATTAAATATGACCATTTACTTAAATGTTCACTTTAGCACGTTACATATGTAAAATTCAATGAATGTATGAAACATAGACCTCGACACTCGTGACATCCATAAAAGTCATTCGATATTCCTAAACAAAGACCTTCGGTCTGCTCTCAAAGCATAGAGGCCCATCACTAGCCAACAAGCCCATGTGAAACCATAAAAGCCAAGAAGATACACTGATGCCCACCATAGATTTGCGTGACAAACCTTCCTAATTAATTAGCCAAAAGCATGTCGGCCATGCGAGAGTGACAGGGGGCTTCATCGTACACGCCAAGTAACAATTTCGGCATTTGTTTTAACAGCCGTATAACGTGATGGTCTGCGTGGGACGTACAGTTTAGGCCCTACAAAGCACAGAATGCACCAGCAATCAAACTTTTTTGTGCTGTGATTCCACGGATCTGTGTACCTTTTTCTTGTTTTAAATAGAAACTTTAAGCGATTTTCACAATTTCTTTAAGCGTTTTTCACAATTTCTACTCTGTTTATTTTATAAAAAATAAATAATCTAAAATTTTTAAATGATTGGACGATAAATATTAAGTTGATAATTTTTTTTGTAGCGTTCATGTGTTATGAGAGTATGCGTGAGTCTTTTCTTATTGGCTACCAAGCGCGAGGACCCCCTGAAAGAAGCTGAGGAAATAATACATGGAAACCCAGGTTTAGATTAGTAAAGTACTCTTTAGATACGTTTATCATTTTGTTTTCATTTGTGAAGGAGAAAATAATTCGACTTGTTTCTAAGTTCAATTAAACATTTTTTAGTTTAAACCAATGTCGAGTTATGCCTAATTAAGATAAATGCAAACAAATGACCTATGATTGTTGCTACTAATTGACCCAATGTGGCAGATTACCAGTTCAATTTATAGCGTCTTCCTTAGGAATGTATTCAGGAAAATCAAGAGAAAATTACGAAAAAAAAAAAGTTCATAAGCCTATTGCACTTACACTAATCCAACCTTATACCAATCAATTTAGTTAATTTAATACTAAATATTTCAATTGTGGCAATTTAATCCTAAACATTTTGCATGTTTGTCAATTTAGTCCTTTCAGCTAATTATATGTAGCAATCTAGTAAACATCAACCATGCCGAGTGACATAGATGATACTGACATAAGCAATTTGTATAATTGTTTTTTTTTTCCTTTTTTCCCTCTACTGGTCATCGTCAGGCCTTAGTGATGGTCAATGGAGGTTGCTAGCCTTAGGTGATGGTCACCCTCATAGGCCTCAAGCAACACAGCCCTTGCCTAGCAAGGGTTCCCCTTCAACGGCCTTGGGGAAGGGTTGCCATCATCAGTCCTTGTCGAGGGTGATCCTCACCCAAGGATAGCTAGGGGGGACCTTCAACCAAGTGAGGGTTGGCCTTCATTGAGGCTGACGGAGGGAAAAAGTGGGGGAAAGGGAAAGGACAAGGAAAAGGAAAAGAAAAATAAATATTCAGAAAATTAAAAAAAAAAAAACATTGTTGATATTAGGATATTTGGGATTGACTACATTGCCACGTCATCAATTTTTATTCAAAGTAGTTGAAATGACTAAATGGATAAATTTTCGAAAAGATTCATGATTAAATTTACACAATTGAAAAAATTATTACTAAATTAGCAATTAATTAATTGTTTAGGTCTAAATTGGTAAAATTAAAAGATTTAGAATTGAATTGGCACAAATGTAATAGGTTTAGGACATTTTTGCAAATTTCCCTCAAAAATCAGAGTATAAGAGATAAAACTATGAGGTACTTCGAGCGTGATCTCGTTCCCTCTTAGGCTAGTGTAGGCTTGAATAAAATGGAATCGATATTTACATGATAAGAAACAACATATGTCTCAGTGGGCAATATAGACAAGTAACTAGGAATTTTGTTAAGATATTATAGTAACGACTAATGTTTTTGCAATTGTTACTTCTTTTGGTTGGAAAATCTAAAATTCTACATCTGCACTAATTTAGGGACCCGTAGAAGAACAGAAGTTGGACTCCTTCAACATCCCTTAGTACACAACCTCATTAAAAGAACTACGATGGGAGGTTCAAAAGCAATGATCATTCTCAATTGATTGCTTGGAAGTGTGCGAAGTGAATTGGAGTATATTTGACACCGATTAACTTTGATATTCTCTTGAGTGATGGAGGATACAATTCGGCTAGGTCCATGAGAGCTGTGGCCAAGCTCTTGCTTGTTGATCACTTTGGTGAAGTGATCATTGATGAGGTCTTTAAGAGGTACGATGCTCTACTTGCTGATCGCATGTCCAAGGAAAATAATGCATTCATCAATGTCATCATTTCGCTAAAGAAAAAATCACCTAGATGAACTGTAAAGAACTTACTAATGAGTACTTTATAGATATATGTACTTTATAGTGAAGTTGAAATATGAATGTCACAAGTGCATTCATAATTGCTTAAAGAAGGCGTGCCTGTACTACATGTATTACTTCTTATGTCTTATCTTGAGTAAAGAACCAGAGACTTGCAAGTTGAAGGGCTTGACACTCGAGATCTAGTTTTAAGGTTTTTTCTTTCATATGTCCACCATGATGCATTGGTTTGATTGAGTATATTAAAATATCCCACATCGCTTGACACTGTGATTTGTTTGCTTCTTATATACACATAATCACTTTCTACCTATCAGCTTAAGTTTTCTAGACTTTATAACATAGTATCAAAGCCAAGTTTAGCCTCCTTTGCGTGTGCATCCAACCCATTATTCAAATTCCACTTACCAATCCTAATTCGATTTACAAAAGAGAAGGGCTATTGAAAATGTCGCACATGACTTGACAATGAGTTTATATGCTCTTTATATAAATACTAGGATGCATCAGGTGCACACCACTCATCTCGTGTCATTTTTTTTTTAAACTGCAAATATCCCTCTCGATGTTGGTCCTCAACATTGTTTGTCTCCCCCAATAGTGGCATCAGTGGCCACATCAGCTTGCTCTATTGTCATGTAGCTTGCACAATAACCATGTTAGCCTCTTGTTGCAACGGCAACCTCTTGCGCAACTACAGGCTCATGTAGCTTGCACAACACGTACTGTTGCCTCGCCCATAGATAGCCTCCCATTGAGATGGAAATCTCCTACAATGATGATAAACTTCCATCGACATGATAGCCTTTTGTTGCGTAGTTTGTACAATAGCCATGACAGCACACAATAGCCACGTAAGTATTAGCACCTAAATTTTGCTTATTTATTTAAGGCTTAATCGCATAGAAAATTAGGGATTAATTTCTAACTCATAAAAAAAAAACTAATTTTCATTAAAAATGCATCACATATAGACATTAGAAACATTTGCACTGCTAGTATTAATTTTAAAATAATAATAATAATAATAATAATAATAATAATAATAATAATAATAATAATAATAATAATATTTATATTATTATTATTATTATTATTATTATTATTATTATTATTATTATTATTATTCATATGTTTTTTAGAAAAAGGAAAAGCGAAGTGGGGTCGGGCTAGGGCTAGGCCTACCCGGCCGCCTTTTTCCTTTTCTTCCTTTTATTCTTCACCGCCAATGGACTAAAAACTTCTTGGGCCAAATTGGTTAATTCATAATGGACCTTAAGGGGAAAATTGTTCAAAAAGTTTTAAACATATTGCACATTTACCAGTTTGGTTCTAAACCTTTTAATTTTATTAATTTAATCCTAAATCTTTTTACTTATTCTCAATTGAGTCAATCTGATCAATTTTGAACGTGGACAGTTGGCACTGACGTGGCCCATTTTAAATAATATTTTGAATTTTTTTTTTTTTACTTTTTTGGCTTTTTTATGAGTTTTTGGATCTAGGGTTGGATCTAGTGCCAGGAACCCTTGCCAACCCTAGATCCAAAAAGTCAAAAAAATAAAAAAAAAATTCAAAATATTACTTAAAAAGTGCCACGTTAGTTCCGGCTATTCACATTAATAATTTCCTGCTAAAATTTGTCGGATGGACTCAATTGGCAAAAAATAAAAAAATTTAAGACTTAATTGTCAAAATTGAAAGGTTTATGATTAAATTAACAAAGATTCAATAGGTTTAGGAATTTTTGGACAATTTTCCTAGACCTTAAGGTTGGTCTAAATTTGGGTCCAACCTAAAATGATAAGATTCGGGTCGGCTTAGTCGTGCTAGGTCTTTTAACTCGGTTAGAATTTTTTTTTTTTTTTTGGTAAGGTAAGAAGTATATTGACTTTCAACCAAACATGGCTATAGAGCAAAAGAAGCTCGGCTCCAACAAAACTTGCACTCTAGATGACACACAAATCATCGCCAGTGGAAGGGTGCCGAGAGAAAAGAAACGAAGGGAAGACCAAAACAATGGTCACCCTTGAAACAACTTTACAACGAAGGGACAAACATAAAAATAAATAATAATAATAATAATAAATCATAAAATTTGTTAAATATAAGTAATAAATAAAAATCCAATAAAAATCCTAACAAATTTAAAATATTCAAATAAAATTAAAATTCCTTGGAAAAAGCTTAAAATATTTTTGTTTGGGCAATTTTCTCTTAAATTGTGCAAAAAATTATCGATAAAAATCATACTAAAAAATTAAACAAGTTCTTAGGCTACGTTTGGTCGTTGGGATAATAATTAGGATAGGATAGGATAAAGTAGGATATTAAATCCTCCGGATAATAAATGCATAAATATCTAATCCTATCAAGTGTTTGGCACACTTCAGGATAAGATAAAAAAAATGATATTCAATTAAATTATAAAATAAAAAAAAAATAGAAAATTCAAATAATGAAAGGCCATGGAAAAGCCCTAGATCTAGGAATTGTGGCCACCTCTGTAGTGGCCACCATTGAAAACGGCGAGCACCAACATCGTCGTGCAATGGCAACGCAAATTGATAAATCTTAGACTACGACAGAGAGGGGGCTGGGGGAATTTAGGCAACCATCGAAGTAGTCTTTGCATTGCCTCAAATCCATCGAGATCCCAAATTGTCAACAATACCAAAGATTTACAGCCGCTCCATCACCATCTTCCCCTCTTCCTTTGAGACGTCCAACGTACTTGGTCATCAAATTCAGCAAGTCCATGATCCAAAGGAAGGGGCACCCAATCGCTGGCATACGAGAAGCGAAGATGCGAGAAGAAGTGGAAGAAGAGGGTTGACAAATGAATCAGAGAGGCGGAGGCATCTATTTGCAAAGATGCTTATGATATCTTCTCTTTTTGTTAAGTTCTTTCTTTCCTAAAATATTTTTTTTATCCAATCCGGCTTATCCCACCCCCTCCCCTGGATTTTTTATCCGGCGTTTTATCCGGATGTATCCGGGTTTGTCTGATCCAGTGGACATTCCCAAACATCGGATAGGATAACAAATTATCCTATCCAGACTCAAATCCAGACTATCAAACGCAACCTTAGGGCTTTATCATAGGGTTTTGTTTGTTTTTAGAAACAAATGCTCTTGATTGCGCACATTCAATAAGACAATCATGGCCTCCCTTTAGCTTAGTTGTAAATGGCATGCTCCTTATTTGGTGACATTAGATTCTTGCTCTCTCAAGCAACCTAATGTTTCCTTGGTTATTGATTATTATTTTAATGATTGCGCACTCGTATAATCACATTACACAATAATTGATAGGTTTAAAATCAATCTAAACTATCTGACAAAACTCTTTTCGAAATGAATAAGATTATGTATCGAAAGGACATGGATTGTTTAATTAGTATAATCAAGTTCCTAATCCTAAATTCTTTATTTGCGTAGGAAGTAAAGTACACTCTCATACTTCACTTTATTTCTAACCGACTCCTATAAGCTAGTGTCAACTCCTTTTTAGAAAATTCTTACAATATCAATTTGAATACCCTAATGTCACGTGAGGTACAAGCTTAGAAGAGCCCATGCTTAATTGAGGGCCATAGGCCCGCTTTTTAGAGAATACCCCTAAACCTATTTTCCTCCTTATTGAGGGGTAGGTCACAGTACATGTACATTTGGTAACATTTACGTTCCGGAGAATAATTTCTTTTTAGAAATATTTTTTTTTCTATTTTTATTCCCTAGAATAGTTTTTTAATAGAAGAACGTGTTTGGCAATTATATAAAATTATGTTCCCAAAATAGAAAAAGAACATGAATGCGTTTGATACGACCCACAAATTTTTTTTGTGGCATATAATTTCTTTTAATTTTATAATAATTTTTTAGATTTTTTTTCTTTTTTTCCTCTCATCTGCTTCCTCCTCTATCTAGCAGTGGGTGGTGAAGGTGGACGACAACCAATAGCAACGACCAATTAGAAGAGGAAGAAGAAGAAAAAAGAAAAAGAAGAAAATGACTTATTCAATAAATTATTCTAAGGAACAAAAAACAACTTTTTTTCTACTTTTATTTGTGTTTTAAATCTATTCCCTGGCCAAATTAGCTGACATTATCAAACGGATTTCTATTTTTTTTTCTTATATATTTTGTTAAACAAAAGAATATAAATTTAGAAAAATAAAAACGTTGCCAAAACAGAGCCTAAGTAGCCATGTCAACATTAGTTGGTTCTCTCTACAGCACATCAAACCACTTTATCAATCGACCTATGCTCTTTTTTTTTTTTTTGGATCGTTTATCTAAACTCAAGTTGAGTTCTCGAACCTCGGAAACATTTAGTATCTGTTCCTTGATCTTTCATACCTCTTGAGATGTTGCATCTAATAGAAGACTCTTCATATTTTCTATTATGCTCCTCAATTGATATGGTATCTTTTTTTTTTCTTTGATCAGTCCAACTTTACTCCTACCCTAATAGTCACTTTCAAAATTTTTGCCTTACCTCCTTACAGGGCGTGGGAGTCGAAACCCATACCTAAAACTAAATTGTCTTCCTCTTCCGAGAAGGTGGGGATTTGAACTCTCCACCACTCCAATCACTGGGGCAAACTCTAATGGTTGGATATGGTATCTTAAATATTCATCAAATAAGACATATAATAGCTGCTTATTATGATACATTTAAATGTACATAAATATATACATTTTTCTCTTCCGCATTATTCTTATCTTGGTATCAAGCTACGTGATCCTGAGGTGCACCAAAGTGCACACCTAGACCTCACCTCTCATCTTGTGTCTAAGTATGTTCTTTTGACAAGCTCATCAAGTTCAATGTACTTGACCTAAATCATCATAAATTTGCTAAAGTGAAAACCAATAATTAATAGCTTGTCTGAACAAGAAAAAGAAAATTCAACATAAAAAAACAAAATGCAAACAACTCCCTAATTCTTTGCTTTCTTTGTTTTCGCAGCAGATGAAGTCATGGCTTATGGTGAAATCTCAAGTCTAATAATGTAGACATGTAAAGTTTAGTCTATGAAAATTGATGAATAATTAATATGACATGCTTGGAGTAGTTTGGCGGAAAGGTGGAGCGGCTCTAGAATGCGGCAAATTTCGTATTTAAATTATAGCATTCCTGTCCAAAACAACTTTGGTGACCACGTCTGACGCTGATTACCTACATATTATTTAATAACCCTAGCCTTGGTTATGAGTCTCGTAAGGTAGGCCGAACGCTAGACAAAAAATCCCACGTCAAACCTCATGCAGAAAACGGACTGACGCACCGCCATTCTGTCCTATTCGATCGTCAGCCGATCCATCCCACGTTAAACATGTAAAGAAGAAGAAGCTGGCTTTGTGCGACTTCCCCTTCTGTTCCTCCCTGATTGCTATATATCGTCAGCCAGTTGATATTTGTTCTGTCATGGGCCGACGTGAGATTTGGACGGTAAGTAATGATTTGACATTATTTTTAAAATCCGCAAATCAAATTAGTCTAGGTGCGAGTTTTTTTTTATTGACTAATCACATTAGTCTTCTCGAGACACTCCAGAGTCTTCCAATTCGTGAAATTTTTTAATCATAGGATGCCGACCTTGACTTGGTAATCATTGGCCCTTTCAATGCATTTTCTTCATCATGGCGGAATTTATACGAATCCTCTTTCGTGGCCACCCGCAAGTGGGAAAACATGCAATAGAAGAATCGACAATAAAAAGATTTTTCTTGACTTCTGCTAACCAATCATAGGGCAGGTCCAATGGTGAGGATTCATAAGATGGGACCATAAGTATTGATATGAGAATTTTTTGTAGCGTTCATCTGTTATCAAAGCCTATGCGTGAGTCCAGTCGTATTGGCTAACAAGCGTGAGAAATGCCTGAATGAAACTGAGCAAACAATGCGTGGAAATCTTAGGTTGAGCTTAGCAGAGTACTATTTAGACACGTTTATTATTTTGTTTTCACTTATGAATAAAAAATAATAATTTGACTTGTTTTTAGTTCAATCAAACATTTCATAATTAAAAGCAATGTGCCCTGTTCAATTTATAGTGTCTCTCACACATATTATTAAAAAAATTGAGAATTTGAATTGGAGACCTAGATGTACAATGTTAGGTGAACTAACATAATGTTAGGTGAACTAACATGGCAAAAATAATATATTTCATCATCACATTTCCTTGTCATAAATCACGGGACAATCCAGGGGATACACATTTTGGCCCCACAAAATGCACAAAGCAATCCAATCTTGTTTTTCTGCAAATTGAAACCTTTTCTTACGTGCACGACTACTGCAAATTCTTCAGATCAACTTTTCTCCTACCCCGTGTTTCCATTGGGGCGGTGGGCGCGTGCGCTAGTGGGCGATAAGCTCTTGACGCTTTTATGACGTCATCGTCGATGGAGTGAACTAGGTTTCTCACGCACCATCACACCACGTCATCCATTCACGATCTATTCAAATATTCAAAGAATCGAGATGCAATTTCCTTGCGATGGCCTTTCTAGTCAAATTTACCGTAAATCAGGTGTTGTCAAATCAAATGATTATATTTAAATTCTCATCATCACATTAGCTTCCTGAAAGAATTACTTGGATCACCGTACTAAATGCCCCGAGAGTTCGATGCTAAAGAACAACTATTAGAGTAATCCCCAATATTGGCTTAATTAGTTGGGACGTTGAAGATTCTCAGTTCAAAGATTAGAAGCTGCCTGTTTAAATCTCACTAAATGTGTTCAAACTGTTCTAGATTAGGGCCTGTGCAAAAAGCCTAAATCTAATGGTTCATAGGGCATAATGGATATTTCATGGGCCTATAAGGTAGCCGAGTTTTTGTGTCGTGTCCTTGAGTTATAAAGCACAAAAATTCTCTCTGGGTGAGACTATCAATCATCAAATACGACCACTTACTAGGATTTCAAGTTCTGAGATTAATATTTAGTACATCATCAATTGTGAAGCTTTTTAATCAACGGATAGAATTTCATAATACATATAGAATAAGTTGGTCATGATAATTGAATCTCTGTATGTGTCATGAGAGAGGGCCACCCATGAGATACTCAAATTCCTTTAAAAAAGCACCTTAAGATCTAAGTGATTCAATGAGAACTTTTTTTTTTTTTTGGTCAAAGTTCGATGAGAATTGGATTTGACAAAAGTTTACACCTTTTACACCTTTTAGCATGACCTCTTGGAAGACAGATTATTCCATCCCCACTAGGTCAATCACCTTGGTAGTGACTTTGTTCCTGTAGATTGTCCGTTAGGACCCTTGTTAAGAGAGCATGAGAAAATTTTCTCATGATATGCATGAACTGAATTTTCAAAGTGCATCAATTTTTTTTGTTATTTAATTTTTTTTCACCTAGTGTTTTAAGACAACTCGTTAATAAAACTCATGAAAATGAATAACGCCTTTAATTTCAACCACATGCACGGCAATATGACGTGTATCTAGACTCGTCCTATGTATGGAGAAGCACATGCCGACATGAATCTTATAAGTACCTTGCCCAAATTTGTCCTTTATTTGGAAGGAATAAGAATTCACATGGCAGAGAGAGATCCCACCAAGTGGACATATCCGTGCAAACTCATGCCCAATGCGTGTTTCACAGTCGAACTGAAAGTCCACTTAGAATTAATGTGAAATGTCGGGACACAAATGTCTATAAATAGAAGACCCAAACCAATTCAAACGCAAGCTAATTAGAGCAGCGCCACACACACGTGAGAGAAAGAGAGAGAGAGAGAGAGAGAGAGAGAGAGAGAGAGAGAGAGATGGAAGTCATGCAAGTACTGCACATGAATGGAGGAATGGGAGAAACAAGCTATGCTAACAACTCATTGCTTCAGGTACGTCTCTCATTGCTTCGCTGATGATGTACCGGAATATAGTCTCTTCATTCTATATCAAACTAGGGTTCCTTTTCGTTTACCAAGATTTGAAATTCTACGAAAACGCCAATTTATTCTACCCTTTGAGGCCGGTAACTATTAATTCAAGAATTAAAATGATCACCGTAATTTGTAGATACATTTTTCAATCAACGAGACTTCTCTTGAAGAAAAATGTACACGAAGGGGGTATATTAAAGTGCTACTTATCATTCAAAAATTCAAATGATCACCCTACTTCGCAAATACACTTTTCAATCAACAAGATTTCTCATGAATAAGAATGTACCCAAAAGGGGTATATTAAAATGCTAGATTTTACAAAATTGCAATATGGGACAAACTCATTCCTATGACACTCTAATTTGGTTAACATAGCAAATACATGGAATGCACAAAATTTGATCGTTCTATATGAAGTTTGCACTTTTCAATCATGAAGATATCATTGTACGAGGATGGAAGATATATGTAATAAATGAGATTTATTTCTTTGTACCTGTAAAAACTAAAGATGCAGACTTTCTATCTTTATCTTGAGTTAATGCTTTCTCCTTTTCCTTTTGTAGAAAAAGGTGATAATGATGACGAGGCCCATAACCGAGGCAGCTGTCACAGCTCTCTTCTTTGCCACCAACATCACCTTCCAGGCAGGCCTCGCCATCGCCGACTTGGGCTGCTCCTCTGGCCCCAACACTCTCTTCGCCATGTCTGAGATCATCACCATTATGATTGATGTCTGCAAGGCGACGAACCATGAAATGCCGGAGTTCCGAGTGTTCTTAAACGATCTCCCAGGGAATGACTTCAATACCATCTTTGGGAGCCTCTTGCCGAGATTCAAAGAGAAGTTGAGTGAGCAAATGAAAAGCAAGTATGGAGCGTCAGCGACATTGCCATGCTTCTTCAATGGCGTTCCTGGTTCGTTCTACGGGAGATTGTTCGCTCGGGAGAGCCTGCACTTAATTCATTCTTCATATAGCCTCATGTGGCTGTCGCAGGTAAATTTTTAGCCCCCAGTTTCATTTGTACAGCCTCATGGGAAACATCTTGTCCATAAATACTCTTCTCATCATTGATATTGTTTACTGAAAACTATTGTCCAACCTTTTCTTTTATTGGATAAAGTGAAGTATGTGACAGTGGAGACACAATTTTGGGGTTTTTTTTGTATAGTAGTTGTATATCAAACTCACTCTCTCTCTCTGGTTTTTACTTTTTGTCAGGTCCCACGAGGATTAGAGGGAAACAAAGGCAACATATACATGGCGAGATCGAGCCCTCCGAAAGTGCTTAGGGCATATTATGAGCAATTCCAAAGGGACTTCTCAACGTTCTTGGAGTGTCGTGGGCAAGAGTTGGTGGTGGGGGGGCGTATGGTTTTGACCCTCCTAGGTCGAAGAAGCGACGATCCTTCAAGCAAAGAGTGTTGCTACATTTGGGAGCTTTTGGCTATTGCTCTCAATGAGATGGTCTCCGAGGTAATAAAAAAATAAAAATCAAAAGAGAACTTGGATAATCACATGAAATATAAGGGCAAAATTTAGGTAGATTTTTCTTACTGCCTCTGGTAAAAATTGGCACTCCAAGACCGATCATAACAATCAATTGGACAGCAAAAAAAATGCCATTATAATGCCATTTATACCTTTATTCCTGATTCTCAAGTACCTTAAGTATATGCCAGATGACTTGAAAAAATTTCTTGTGAACCTCTAGCCAGAATTTTGACATGAAATTTTTGAACGAAAGCAATAGCACAATTTGGAAATCCTACATAATTCATGCGATTTCTCTTCCTTCGGAATCTATTCAAGAAAATCAGGGTAGAAGAGATAAAATTATTAGGTGCTTCGACTACGCTCTCCTTCCCTCTCCTTCCCTCTTAGGCATGGTGTAGGAAATGGAATCCAAATTTATATGAGAAGAAACGACATATATTAGTAGTATGCAATAGTTACATACCCAATTACATAATCAGGTAACTATGACTTTTCATGAAGATATAAAGAGTTTATGATTTTGCAATTGTTTCAAATTTTCGGTAGTAGAATCTAAAATTTTACATGTAACATTAATGCAGGGACTTATAGAAGAAGAGAAACTGGACTCCTTCAACATCCCTCAATACACGCCCTCACCGAAAGAAGTACGATTGGAGGTCCAAAAGCAAGGCTCATTCTCAATCGATTGTTTGGAGGTATCTGAAGTGAATTGGAATGTATTTGACGCGGATTTCGACCATAATGTTGTTTCGAAGGATGGGGGATACAATTTGGCTAGGTGCATGAGAGCTGTGGCTGAACCCTTGCTCATCAATCACTATGGTGAAGAGATGATGGATGAGGTCTTTAAGAGATATAGGGCTCAACTCGCTACTTGCATGTCTAAGGAAAAGCCCGCGTTTGTCAATGTCATCATTTCACTGAAAAGAATTACTTAGATTTATCACAAAAATTCACGAATAGATACACTACAAATGTATGTACGTTATGGTGAAGTTAAAATATGGATGTGTCAAGTGTGTTTACCATAGTTTGAAGAAGTGTCTGTTTCGCTAGTAAGTACTTCATGCATCTTATCTTGCGTAAGGAAAATGCATGCGACTTCCAAATTGAAGGGCTTGACATTTGAAGTTTTCTTTCAAAGAATATTCTGTCGTATATACCCTTAATGCATTGGTTTAATTGAGCAAATTTGGTGTTTTATTGATTTATTTATGCCCGGAAATTAAAAATAAAAACCCAATTGAAGTATCAACGAACAAAATGAAAGGTAACTGAGAATGTAAACATTTAAAAAAAACTAATGAAGCTATCTACATTTAAGAACTTGGAGGCATAAATGATCTACAAGTAGGAAGTCACTTTAATAATATACAGCACTATGCAGAGGGCTTTCAGCAAAAGGACCCAGACATTTCGTAACTCGTTGGATACAGGGATGAAATTGGACAATGACGAAAAGTTCGAGAATTTAAGAATTCAAACGAACAAGCCCTTAATTTGCTCTGGCTATTTTGAATGGAGTAATGTTATAGATATTAACACTCATCACATTAAACAAGTTCCCTAAATGATATGGCAAACTGTAAGTGTTTATTCAAACTAATGTGCACATAACGCTGTAGACCTACGCTTGGACATGAACCTCGTTGAGTACATAAAATGCCTATTCAAAAACTTCAGGTCTGCTTTCAAGCATAAAGGCCGATCGTTAGACAACAGATTTATTAAAAACAATGTTCGGTTATGCTTAATCAATACAATCGTATTAAACGGCCTCTAAGTCACAAGTGCTAAAAGAACTAGATGCGGTAGATTCACTATTCAGATTGCCATTAAATAAGAAAAAGTATATAATAACCTTTCAGTTATCATATTGACAGGTTTAACGAAAGGGATTTTATCATACGTTATGATCAAATTACTATATGAACCCACCGCATATAATAATTTAAATATTATATTTTTCCTTTCACATAGCTTTATATATTGTATAAAGAAGGACAACCCACCAATGTATGAAAACAAGTGACGTGAATCAAATTCGATGCATCTGGCTCTGCCTCCATCTTAAAGTTGAGTACCTTGATATGGAAAAAGAAGAAGGAGAAGTTGACTACCGAACTATTTGTGTTTTAATAGCTAAAACAGTTAAGACAACGTAGGTAAATTAGATGATTAAACACGGAAACGTACTATATCCTAAAGAAGGGACTAAAACTGGAAGCAACATAGCAATCGAGAAAATCGCAGTCAATTTCAATATTCATAATTAATTCAAGAACATGGAACGAGCAAATATAATAACTAAGAGGCTTTGTTTATTCACACTTGAATTAGCACCTAATAACATTAGCATCGAAGCGGCAACATTAACCATACTTACATACTTTCAAAATTAGAGTCTTCTTGCTCGAGACACTCTGAAGTCTTCCAATTCTTGAAATTTCTTGTCATGGGATGTGCTGACCTTGACTTGGTAGACATTGGCCCTTCAAGGAATTTTCTTCATCATGAAGGAATCTATAAGGATCCTCTTTTCTGGCCACTAGCAAATGGGCCAAACATGCAATAGAAGAATCGACAAATCATAGGATAGGTCGAATAGCGAGGAATCATTAGATTGGGCGATAAGTGTAAATTTAACAATTTTTTGTAGCGTCCGTGTGTTATGACAGTTTATGGGCGGGCCTTTTGTTATTGGCTACCAGGCGTGTGGACCCCCTGAAAGAAGCTGAGGAAATAATGCATGGAAACCCTAGGTTTAGATTAGTAAAGTACTTTTCAGATGCGTTTTTCATCTTGTTTTCATTTGTGAGTGAGAAAATAATTCGACTTGTTTTAAGTTCAATTAAACCTTTCTTAGTTTAAACCAATGTCGAGTCATGCCTAATGTACATAAATGCAAACAAATGGCCAATGATCACTTGTATTAAACGATCCAATGTGGCAATTTCCCTATTCAATTATGTATCGTCTACCACTCATATTATTCGAGAAATTGATAATTCGAATTGGAGACTTAGATGTCAAACAATAAGTGGCCAAACATTAAGAAAAAAAAAATGCAATTTGTTTGTCATCGCATTTTGTTTGTCATAACTCGTGAAAATGCACGGGATACACATTTTGGGCCTCACAAAATGCATAAAGCAAATGCAATTTTCTTATGTACACGACCTTCGCAATTTCTTCAGATTAACTCTTCTTCTGCCACGTATTTCGTGGTGGCGACTGGTGCGTGCGCTATTGTGTGACAAGCTCCTGCAATGTGTCACACCAATATTAATTGATCACATAATATAACTATTATGAATTAATTAATTGCAATTGCAACATGTATGTGGCGCACGATTTTAATAATGTAATGTTTGAAGTTCAACGGCTTGAAGGTGGATGGGAGTCTTAATTATAGCTGTTGCAAAAAAGTAATATCCATCCCTTGCTAATCGGTTATAATGAAAAAAATTCTATATACCAAGTTTAGTTAATTAGGAAAATTTGTTCAAAAAGTCATAAATCTATTACACAACAACTAATTCGGTTCTAAGTATTTCAATTATACCAATTTAATCATAAAATTTTTGATGATTTGCCAATAGTCTTAAACACTTTGATGATTTGTCAATTTAGTTTTAAATTTTTTTAATGATTTATCAATTTAGTCATTCATGACAATTTTAGCTTGAAATTGCTAATATGGTGGTCTAATAAGCATTTGGCATCCTATGTGGCACGCAAGCGTTGGCGTGGACAATTTTTTTTTTAATTGTAATTGTTTTTTCCTTTCCCTTTTCTCTTGCTTAATTCTTTTTTTCCTTTTTTTTCCCCTCTACTAGCCAATGTTAGGCCTGGTTGATAGCTAGCGGAGGTCACTTGTCTATCCTCTCTTGAGGCCAACAAGGATGGTTCTCGCTTGAGGCTAACAACCTCTACTTGCCATCAAAGAGGCTGTCAATGGCTAGCAAAGGGAAAAAGGGAAAAAAGAAAAAGAAAAAGAAAAATATTAAAATATGAAAAAAATTGTAAAAATTGTCCAAGTCAGCAATTTCCAGTTAAAATTAGTTAAAATTACTAAATTGAAAATTTGTTAAAAGGTTTATGACTAAATTACTAAATCATAAAAAAATTTGGAATTAAATTAGTACAAGTGAAAAGTTTAGGACTAAATTGACAATTTTCAAAAAAATTTAGAACTAAGTATGCATAATTTAAAGGTTTAGAATTGAATTGGCCACTGTATAATAAATTTAAGACTTTTTGGACATTTTTTGCTAGTCAATTGAAAAAATTTTGATATCTAAATTTTGACAATCCATTTAGTCATCCATTGCATAGAAAAGTTAGGAGTTGATTCTGACATAAACAAAATTATTTTTAATTTGCACCTACATAGTAGAAGCATTTTCATTTAATAATATTAAGCCCGCACAAACTGCATTTTTAATGGACTCAGGTAAGGGAGTTTAAAACTTAATTGAAAATAATCGGATTAAACCCATAAAGTGCAGATTTCGGCCGGCCCATCTAATCTCCTTGATGAAGCCGGAATCCCCATATTTTGGATGTTCTGACTTAGGTAGATGGGGGAAACTTGCAAAGCGACAATGCATGAGTCCTCACGAAATTTTGGTCGCAGGAACTATTCCAGTGTGCTTTGCTAATTCACATATGAGTGGAATAACTTGGCAGAGGACATAAATGAGGGTAAACCTGGTGCAATGTCATTTGTGATTTTTTTTTTCTTCCTTGGTTCACCAAGTCGACTGAGTCACCTTTGGGCAATAAAAGAAAGACCAATTGAAATTGATAGGAGGGGCAGAACAGAATAAAAAGGATCAATAAATGAGGAAAGAACAAAAAGACATGGTCAGGGCACGGGCGCTGAAGAGAGAGAGAGAGAGAGAGAGGAGGCATTCTTAAGGGGAAATAAAAGAAATGTGTGCACATGTTATAAATAAAGAGAAAATGACATAAATGGTTCATGAATTTTTTACTTAATATATAATATGATCTCTAAATTTTTAATTTATTCTATGTGGTACTTGAAGTATAGCGTAATATGTAACGTGGTTCCTGAACTTTCAATAACATCAAACATTTTAACGTAATTCAGAGATTTAATTGAGCATGTACTAAAAGTCGAGAGATCACGTTAAAAAAGTTGAAAGTTCATGAACCATAAAGAATAAATTGAAAGTTTAGGGATCAAATTTTATATTGAATCATGAGCCAAAATTCATGGATCATTTGTGTCATTATCTTAAGAAAAAAAAAACATTTGTTAGATAAAAGGGAAAAAAGGGCGGTGACAATATTTGTTCAGTTACAAATTGGGGATTCTCATTAGTTCCGCTGCTGAAGAGAAGACATTGGCACCACCAGCATAGGATCGCAAAGGACCATGTCGTCTGCAAGATCTCAGCAGAAAATTCATGGATCATTTGTGTCATTCTCTTAAGAAAAAAAAAACATTTGTTAGATAAAAGGGAAAAAAGGGCGGTGACAATATTTGTTCAGTTACAAATTGGGGATTCTCATTAGTTCCGCTGCTGATGAGAAGACATTGGCACCACCAGCATAGGATCGCAAAGGACCATGTCTTCTGCAAGATCTCAGCAGAAAAAAAGGGCAGAGAAATTTAGAGCAAAGGCAGAAATCATGGTTGTCACCCTAAGAAGATTCAAATCAAGATTCACGGCCATGAATTCCGCAGATGAACATTCACATGGGTAATTCGTTAACTCTGTGGTGGCAATTTTTGGATGATTGGATCACTTAGTTCAAGGCAAATAAGATCGTCGTTCTTAAAAGATTTGAAAAGAGATCCACCCGCGATCGTAGAAACAGCTTCAGACTCCAATGGCCCAGAGGCAAGGCAGAGAGATATTCACTTCACAATCCTCCCACAAAAGTTCATATACTCACGTCCATCACCAACTTCACAGGCACTCTATCGCTCACTCGCAAGTTCACTACACCGCCCGGCGTTCCTTTCTGTCCCCTCGACGATCACCAATCGGCCAAATGCGCATCCTGCCTCTTTACCTCGTCTCAGCCTGCTACACCCCCAACCACTGGAACCAGCACCTTCCAGCCGTGGCGACTACATCCAGCAACCACCGGGACCACCGCCACAACACCCCTTACACGGTTAATGTACCACATTTGCCACGTCAATATCTAAAGTGCGGGACTCAAACGGGAATATATCTTGCATCTTACCATGACAAATTCGCAATCAATTGGCAACACATTTTTTTTTGGCTCAATTTCTATATTTTTTTCTCATGAAGTTACGTCAATTCTAGTAAGATTATAAACATACAAGTGCAGATGCATGCATTACAAATTAGTATTTCATTAGCAAAAGAACAACGCAAGTACCAAAACTTAGTACATGAGATACTTAAGTACCAAAAGTTATTAAAGGTATAGTCAAGTGCCACGTTTTGGAAAATTCGGACACCTGAATGCCAATCCTGCGATCTTGGTCGAAAATTTTACATGGCAATTTTTTAATAATTAACTCACTACATGGTTCTTTAGAGAGCTGAGTCAATAAAGAAAACCTAAAATGATGTTATTTTGCCTCTTTTTTGAATTTTAATATAAATATTATTTAAATTAAATTATATTTAAAAAAAAAAAAGAGGAGATGAAGATTGCAGAAGGCAAAAGCTTAGCCCTTGTCGTTGCCTCCCCACGGTCGCTGCAAATGGTCAGCAATGGTAGGAGGAGGGTTGGCCGGGGTTGTCAAGCCTTAGCCAGGGGTCGGTGACTTTGGCCAAATGGTGGCGAGGGCCTGCAAGCCCTTGCCAGATCTAGGGCGAGGGTCGTGACCGTCCCTTAGATCTGGCAAGGGTTGTCGATCTTCACCCTATCGAACCAAGAGCCATCACCCACTAGGCCCTCCCCCTATTGTCGCCAATCCTTGCCCCAGGTCTGGCGAAGACTTATTGGCCCTCACCCAACTAGGCCAAGGGCCATCACCCACTGGGCCTTCCCTCTACTTCTCTTTAAAAAAAAAAAAGTTATTTAGCGTAATTTAATTAGTATTTATATTAAAATTCAAATCAGAGTAAAAAGATGTTTTGGGCTCTTCCTTTCACGTTAGCGTGCAAAATAATGCCATTTTATATTTGTCTAGTTTGAAAAATGTCATGTCAGCATTTTGGTTAGATTTTATCACCATTGTCACTTAACTAATCTATTTTGCTTTGATTTTGGCACATAAATATACATTTCCGAACTTTTAACATACAAATATCATCCCATGTCAAGTTTTACTACTCCAAGTGCCCGACTCCCACATTTTGTTCGATACAAATGACAATAGGAGCATAACACTTGAACATTGCAATCGTTTATCTTGAAATATACTATGGCTAAACCAAAATATATATTTTATATTAACGAAATGCCATATAATTATCAAAATTGATGGAACCGTCTTCTTAAGCTAATAAGGTTCCTCGTGATTGGTTTGTGACGTTCATATCAAGTGATCAGCTTTATATAATTGAAATATCATTATTAATAAAATGCGTTGCTTTTTTAGTCTTTAAACTTGTTTTTCTTCTTTTTTTTTTTTAATTTTTCTTTTCGTTTAATATGGTTGCAGGTGGATATAGTCCAGTCCTATAGCAATTTGGGCTTTACTATTCTAAATCTATAAGAATTTAAGTTAACCTGTACACGACCTACCCTGCTAAACATAAATTAATAAAATAGTTTTGTGATCCATTTTGACATCTCCAATTCTTAGTAAGACAAAGTCCATCTTTTGCAAAAACTTACTCTATGCTTTAATCTTCTCCGTCTGCCTCTTTTATGCTTTTCTGCTCCATTTGATTAACAACACATGGCCCTTGTTTATTGAACGGAACTTTCTTAATAATAAGAAGTGTAGACAGATGAGACGACGCATGACCAACTTTGGCCTTATTACTGGAATAAAAAAATTCGCTAGTGATTAGGGAAGTATTTGTGTCGGTGACGTGTGAATAATTAATGCATCATTTTGCGCCGTGCTTCTTTGACCTAATGAAATGATGACCTCGGGTATCTTTTTTTCCAATTGCTCTTTGATAGTATCAAGGTGAAAATTACCTCAAATTTTCGGATACCTACCAAAGTGAAACTCTCCTCCTGTAATATCTAACTATCTATCAATAATTGAGTCATTAAGTGATTTCGGGCAAAAAAGTCATCTTTCTTTAAATAAGGAATGAACGAATTTTTATATAGTCTTTTCTTTTGGATTTTTTATCCACAACAATAAATTTTGATTTTTACCAAAAAAAAAACAATAAATTTTGATGATTTTTATGCAAAAAAAAAAAAAGTTTCCAAGACCAATATATTTGAATTTTTTTCTAACTCATAAGTTACTGTAAAAAGATATATTTTTGGCTAAAAAATCAAATGCAATATATTTTGGTCATAAGATAAGTAAAGTTAGATTATGAACTTTCTAGTTTTTAACATAGTCAACTAGGAGTACAATAAATTAGATACATAATACCACAGGTATACATTTTTTTCTTTTTTAATTCTTGAATTTGATCAGGTTGATTGTTAAATACAATCATTTATACATCATATAAAGTGAAGAAAACCTCCTTCTTTTTAAGAGATTGAAATTATTATTATTTTTTATTTCTGACATGTCAATCACGTTCTTCGTATCGTGTATATTATTAGTTATTGCATTCCATGATTTAATCATTCAATTTATACATTTAAGTTCTATACTTTTCAATTTAGTCAATTTAATCCTAAACATTTTAATTGTGTCAATTTAGTCATAAACCTTTTGCATGTTTACAAATTTAGTCCTAATTTTTTTTAATGATTCTCCAATTTAATCCTTCATGCTAATTATGACTACAAATCATTGACATAGGGATCTATCAAACACCAGCTATGCTAAATAACACGGCCGGCGTTAACGTGGACACTTTTTATAAATTTTTAGAATTTTCTAAATTTTCTTGTTCTTCTTCTTCTTTTTTCTTTTTCACTCCACTAGCCATTGCTAGTCTTTAGTGATGGCTAATGGAGGTTGCCAGCCCTAGGTGACAATTGCCCTAGCAAGGGTTCCCCTCACTAGCCTCAGGCAAGGGTCCCCAACACTAACCCCTGGTGAGTGCGGCCCTTACCTAGGCAAGGGTTGCCCTTCATTTAGGCCGGAAGAGGGAAAAAGGGGAAAATGTAATAGAAAAGGAAAGGAAAAAAAAAAGAAAATTAATTAAGAAAATTAATTAAATTGTCAACATTAGGATAACCAGTGCTGATTGGATTGCCACATTAGCTATTTCTGCCCAAAATAGCTAGAATGACTAAATTGATAAATTGTAAAAAAGATTTAGGATTAAATTAGCAGAATTGAAAAATTTATAACTAAATTAGCTAATCATTAAAAATTTTATGTTTAAATTGGTAAAATTAAAATATTCGGGACTGCATTGGAATAAGTATAATAGGTTTCGAACTTTTTTGCTAATTTCCCCAAAAAATCAGAGAATGAGAGATAAAACTATGAGGTGCTTTGAGCGCACTCTTATTCCCTCTTAGGCTAGTGTAGACTTGATTAAAATGGAATCAACATTTACATGATAAGAAACATCATATATTATCACTATGCAATAGTAACATAGACAAGTAACTATGAATTTTGTTATGATATTATGGTAATAGCTAATGTTTTGGCAATTGTCACTTCTTTGGTTGGAAAATCTAAAATTCTATATTTGCACTAATCCAAGGACTTGTAGAAGAACAGAAACTAGACTCCTTCAACATCCCTCAGTACACTTGCTCAATAAAAAAAAGAAAAAAAAAGAAAAAGAAAACATCCCTCAGTACACACCCTCACCAAAAGAAGTACATGGGGAGGTCCAAAAGCAAGGGTCATTCTCAATTGATTGCTTGGAAGTGTCCAAAGTGAATTGGAGTATACTTGACACCAATTCTAACTCTAATATTGTCTTGAAGGATGGGGGATATAATTTGGCCCGATGCATGAGAGCCGTGGCCGAGCCCTTGCTCATTGATCACTTTGGTAAATAGATTATTGATGAGGTCTTTAAGAGGTATGAGGCTCTACTTGTTGATGGCATGTCCAAGGAGAAGAATGCATTCGTCAATGTTGTCATTTTGCTAAAGAAAATCACCTAGATGAATTGCCAAGAAATTATGAATAATTACTTTGCAGAAATATGTATTTTATGGTGAAGTTGGAATATCAACGTCACAGGTGCATTCATAATTGTTCAAAGAAGGCGTTCCTGTCTTACTTGTATTACTTCTTATGTCTTATCTTGAGTAAAGAACAAGAGACTTGTAAGTTGAAGGGCTTGACATTTGAGATTTAGTTTTAAGGATTTTTCTTTCCCCCAATTTTCCATATCTCTTGAGATGTTGCATCTAACTTAGAGACTCTTCATATTTTCTCTTGATTACGCTCCTTGATTGATATGCTATTTTAAATAGTTATCTAACAAAACATGTAATAACTCTTCATTATGATACATTTAAATATACATAAATATATACAAATTTCTCAATTTTCTCTTATGCGTTATTCTTATCTTGGTAGTAGAGCTACATTATCTTGAGGTGCACCCAAGTGCACACCCGGAGCATCCCTCTTATCTCGTGTCTTTTTTTTCCCCCAATAATTACTAAATATCCCTCTATCAATTGTTAGTCTCGCAGATGGTGATGTCAAGCGACGTCAACTTATTCTATCGTCACATAGCTTGTATAATAGTGGACTCATTAAACAAGTGGATCGAATTGAGTTTGGGTAAAGTCATAAATAATCCGATCCAAATTGACCCATTAGCCCTTTTATGACCCATTCATTCGTAATGTAAATTTCTTTACGCATAATTGACCAATGTTATTGAAACACTTCCGTATTTAATCAAATCTACAAAACTTATACCTAAATTGAAGTGAGAGTGTGGAGTGAGCAAGTGAGGACAAGAGAGAATGAAGAGAGAGTTATAGAAATATGTTGGTTTTAAGTAAGTTGTAATCCATTTATGCCCCATTTAATAGGCATATTGTGTTTAAATTCATCTATAGCCCATTTACTAAATATAACCGATTCATTTAACGTTCATATGGATTAAAAAATGGGTCTATTGACGAGTTTATATAACATCATAGTAATCTTCATCTATTAGCTTAAGCTTTTGAGTTGAATTTTGTAACCGAATGAATTCGGTGTTTTCTTGATTTATTTATGTTGGGAAATATGACAAGAAAGCAAGATGAACTACGATTGCCGTCCAGCGAAGCCTACATGGATTGTCATGCATTGTCTCATGTTTTATAATTGTGTTTTCCACAAAATATAGAAATTGATTCGCAATTATCACAACTTAAATATAGAAAATTTGTAAGAATGCTTTGGGAAGTTTCTAATTTTCCTTTTCTCTCAACAATACCCTTCGTAAGTTATGAAATGCCGTTAGCTCATTTTTCTTTTTTCTTTTTTTGATGACTCCGCCACGGGATGCCGACGACATAACGAATCAACCAACTGAAATAAGTTTGTCCTTTCACAACACTTGAGTGAGTATAAGTATGTTCTTCTGACAAGCTCATCAAGTTCAACGTGCTTGATCTAAATCATTATAAATTTGCTAATCATAAAAGTGAAAACCAATAATTAATAGCTTGTCTGGACAAAAAGAAAATAAAAAAAGAAAATTCAACAGAAAAAATAAAGTGCAACCAACTCCCTTATTCTTTGCATTCTTCTTGTTTTCATACCAGATGAAGTCTTGGCTTATGGTGAAATCTTGAGTTCAACGATGTGGACAAAAAAATTTTGTCCATGAAAATTGATGTTTTGTTAATATGATATGCTCGGAGTAGATTGACGGAATGGTTGAGGGTTAATCTAGACGTGGCAAATTTCGTATTCAAATCATAGCATTCTTGTCCAAAATAATTTTGGTGTCCACTTCTGACGACGCTGAATACCTATATCATGCAATAACCCTAGCCTTGGTCATGAATCTCGTTAGGTATATAAAATGCCCATTCAAAGACTTCAGGTCTGCTTTCAAGTTTAGAAGCCGATCGTTAGACAACAAATCCCACGCTAAAGCTCGTACAGAAAACGATAGACTGACGCACACCATCCTGTCCTATTCAATCGTCAGTCGACCCATCCCACGCTAAACGTGTTAAAAAGAGCAAGCTGGCTTGTTGCGACTTGCCCCTATTCCTCTCTGATTGCTATATTTCGTCAGCCACTTGATATTTGTCCTTTCTTGGGCCATGCGTACCTGATAGGCAACTTGATAGATACATGACGTGAGATTGGACGGAAAGCTATTTGACAGTTATTTTAGCATCCATATATCAATTAGTCTACGTGCGAGTCTTTTTTTATTGACTAATCACATTAGTCTGCTCGAGACACTTGGGAGTCTTCCAATTCATGAAATTTTTTATCATGGGATATGCTGAGACTTGGCAGACATTGGCCTTCAAGGCATTTTCTTCATCATGGAGAAATCTAAAAGAATCCTCTTTCCTGGCCACTAGCAAGTAGGCCAAACGTACAATCGAAGAATCGACAAAAAAAAAAAAAAAACAAGAAGTTTTCTTTTATTGACTTCCGATAACCATTCATAGGATAGGTCGAATGGTGGGGAATCATGAGATTGGACGATAAGTATTAATTTGACAGTTTTTTTGTGGTGTCCATGTGTTATGATAGTCTATGCGTGAGTCTTCTCTTATTGGCTAACAAGCGTGAGAACCGCCTGAATGAAGCTGAGGAAACAATGCATGGAAATCCTAGGTTTAGATTAGTAACGTACTCTTTAGACGCATTTATTATTATTATTTTTAAATGGTGAATCAGAAAACAATTGCACTTGTTTTTAGTTCAGTTAAACATTTCTTAATTAAAAGAAATGTGACCCTGTTGAATTTATAGTCTCTCACCCATATTTCTTAACTAAAAGCAATGTGACCCCTTTGAACTTGTAGTCTCTCGCCCATACTATTATAAATACTGAGAATTTGAATTGGAAACGTAAACGTGCAACGCTAGTCGGCCAAACATAACAATATATATCACCATCACGTTTTCTAGTCATAAACCATGGGACACACATTTTGGGCCCCACAAAATGTACAAAGCAATCCAATTTCTTCAAATTAACTATTCTTCTACCACGTCTTCCTTGGCGGCGTCTGGTGCGAGCGCTAGTATGGGACAAGCTCTTGTCGCTTTTATGACGTCATCGTCGAATGTGAACAAGGGTCCTCACGCACCGATACTTCAAGTTAGCCATTTTATTCCCACAATCTATTTGAATTTAAAAAGAATGGAGACGCAATTTCCTTGCAATTGCCTTTCTAGTCTAATTTATTGTAAATAGGGTGTTGTCAAATCAAATGATGATATCTATATTCTCATCACATTAGCTTCCAGAAAGAATAACTTAGGTCACCATACTAAATGCCACGGAAGGTCAATGCTAAATAACAACTCTTTGTGTAATCCCAACATCTAAGTGAGAATGTAAGCATGTCAAAAAATTAATGAAGACATCTATATTTAAGAACTTGGAGGCGTAAATAAACTAAAAGTAGGAAGTCTTTCTGATTATATAAAACACTATGCAGAGGGTTAATCAGCAATAGAACCCAGCCCCTCACATTTCGTAACACGTTAAATATAGGAATGACATTGGACAATGATGAAAAGTCCGAGAACAACTTATCTCAATACCCGTTTTAAAAAAAGGCCCTTAATTACCTTTAGAAATTTTTAATAGAGTAATGTTATAGACGTTAAGACTTATAACATTGAATAGGTTCACTAAAGATATGGCAAACTTTATTCAAACTAGTGCCTCATTTAATAGAAACTTTGCCATGTCATTTAATAAATCTCTTTAGTGTATGAGTTTTAATATTTGTAGCATTAGCCTCTTGAATATCGAATCATTTTTTCAGTAAAAAAAAAAGCTAATTATGTGAAGGATTATACAAATCTCAAGATTTCTTGAAACTGTAAAATGATGCGAGGTGATTGTAAAAACTCAAAAAACACTTTTATCTGAAGTTCTTGATGGACGTCACATTATGTAAGTGGGTAACTGGCTCGAGAGAGAGGTTGACATCATGAACTATCAAGTATGGCTATGCAATCTGATTGGTTCTACACGAAATTGGATTGGACCAACCCTGAAGACTGGTCTAGCTCCCGGTTCCAAGTGAAGAACCATTTCAGAATCGGGCTGATTTTGGAACCAATTTTATAAAACCTACAAATCCTAATTTTTCTCTGAGTATCTTTTTCTCTATTCTTTCCAAAACTCCTACCTCAATCAAACACTTTTACCATTGCGCATTCGAGCCTAGCAACTCTTGCTCATTCTCAACTTGCCCTCACTTAAACTATCATTAAGTGATCAACTACGTTGTTTTTCTGTTTTCAAGTAGTTAAAATTTAGAGCAATATTTTTATGAATGAATGAGAAACGAAATCATATAATTTATGTTTTACATTATGTATTTTGAATTTTTTTATCGTTTGTAATTGTATGTGATTGCATGTTCATCTCATGGATTGTTACTTTTGATGGATAAGGGATTTCTATAGTTCATATTTTACTTCGAACCATTTTGTTGCTAATATTATCTTGCTATAAAAAATGAAATCAATAAAAAGAACAAAAGAAAAAAGGGTGAATA
The DNA here is from genome assembly GCA_028830015.1 of Eucalyptus grandis x Eucalyptus urophylla. Lineage (NCBI taxonomy): Eukaryota > Viridiplantae > Streptophyta > Magnoliopsida > Myrtales > Myrtaceae > Eucalyptus > Eucalyptus grandis x Eucalyptus urophylla. Next base: position 57,346,231 of record CM054200.1, on the reverse strand, counting down.
CCACAAAAAAAAAAAAACAAAGTGGTACATCTGTGATAAATTTATCCAAAACTAATTTTTGACTACTAAAAATTCTAAACTAGTACACTTATAACAAATTACCCTCTATTAGTTTTCGTTAAATTTTAATATCAAATTATTGAGTTGGATGACACGTGACAGTTGACTGGTGTATCAATTTAAGATTTTACTCTTCATTTCTCATTGTTGTATTGGTTTTATAATTTTGTGGTATTAAACCAATTTAAAGAATGATATATTTGTCACAAATGTATCATTTTGGGGTTTTTGACGGTCAAAATTTTTTCAGTAAATTTGTCTAGTTTAGTGGTTTTTGTGGTCATTTGAGATAAATTTATCACAACTGTATTGGTTTAGAATTTTTCGTGATATTAATCCAAGAAAAAAAGGTTTTCACGTAGACCCTAGAATTAGATTTTAAAAACAAGGTAAGTTCCAAGACTTGTTTCAAAGCAAATATGGTAGATTTTAGGTTTCAAAAATTGGGAACTGGTAATAATAGGATAGATTCCAGGTCCAGAACCTACCCATTCTCGAATTGATCATCTCTATTGCTTGGATTTTTGTCTATTTTATCAAGATATATTCGAAATTTCAGGTTCGGTGAGATCGCAATGAGACTCACTGGGGAGGCCAATTCTTTGTAACTTCTTGGATCAATTCGATGCGTCAGGCTTGATTCATTACAACTGATGACGATCTATTTTTGTGCTCTCGGATTGTCACATAAGAGTGCTGACGTATGATTGTTGAGGCCTTTTTCCAGTGAAATCCTCCTTTCCTTTTGCTTCAGGCCTTCGAATGAGCGTACCTGACACAATATCTTCAGCTCCAAACAGGCATCCTTTCTGATTCATTCTCTCTCTTAACATATCATACATGCAAAGATCTTCATTTTGTCGCCTTTGCTTCTCAAAAGCTACGATATAGTTGTATATCTTCTTTGGTTACAAAAGGCAATAAAATAATTTGTCGCTTTATAGATCGAAGGCAAAAAAAAAAAAGCAAAAACAAGAAACAAAAATCAAAAAACAAAAAAAAAATTATCCCCTTACGCAAAAGCGACGGAGCAAACGCCACAAATGGAAGGCAACAAAATGTAGCCATTTTATTGTGGTGCGCATACGAAATTTAGTGACCCCAAGATCCACGTATTGATTTAGATCAAACGTAGGTCTTCCTCGTCTTTCCACAAAGGGTACTGTTTAAAGAAAAGGATAATTGGGAACCTCCCAAAGTATTCTTAGAAATTTTCTATATTTGTGCTCTCCATAATTGCGAAATCATAGAAAAGATCCTTATGCTTGTAATATATGAGAGAATGCACGCAAATCGGTCATTATTTCATGATCAAATTCAACCTTGGACATCTTGCATGGTTCAGTATTGATATGGCTAGACGGCTTGGTGAAGGCCCGAGTTCTATGGTGACTTGCGATGGATGAGTTTATTTGACATGACTACATACGGCTGAAGTGCCTTCTTTGTTCTTAATGTGCATTTCCTAATTTCATAGGATTTTATCAATCAAGAGCTCTCTAAGGAGAAACGACGTTGGCTCATTTGTTTTTTTTTTTTCGTTTTTTTTTTCTAATGAGTATGCCCGAGTAGGCCAACAATTACCACTAGGGGTGAACATTAGTCGATGGCCCAATCAGGTTGGCCTTGGTCCAGTTCCCATGAGGACTAAATCAGTCTTTGGTCTTGGGACTTCTAGATCCTGCACTGTGCAAGTTATTCCTTAGTCCCGGGAATTTAGTATTAATCCAACCTGGACCAACTTTGTACATAATATGTATATATATATATATATATATATATATATATTATACTATATATCTAATATATTATATATTATTATTTACTATAAATTCTAGCACTTCCTTCTCCGTTCTCTTCGCAGTTCAATTTATTATGTCAGTTAGAACGTAGAAAGAAATTCAATCATAATTTGACAGAAAAAAAAAAGAAAAGAAAAAAGAAACCCTCTTCACTTGACTTAGCCTTGCTTGCTCGCCCGCCCTAGCCTAATTTGCCTTGTCGCTTGGCTCTATTTAGTATCCTCATTGCTCGACTTTGTGTTCTCACATCTCATGTTCATTTTTATGGTTTGTTCCTTTTAGCAAGTGTAAATTATGTCATGACCTTTTCTTATATTTATATTTGATACATATTAATATTCATAATTTGGTTGCTCAATGTTTTATTGTTGATAAATACGCAATTTGAAATTGTATGTTTGTCTTTTTAAGGAATATAAAAAATGAAATAAAAACTAATTAGTTAGTCTCGAGTTGACTCTTGGAACAGGACTGGATCTAAAGGGTTGGTTTAGTCCTTGGTCCTAAGCTCAACGCCCTTGGTCCCAAAAATTAAGGATCAATACTGTGCAAGTCAGTCCCTGGATTATATGTTGGACTAGCCCAATTTAGACCATGCTCACCCTTAATTATTACTAGACATTTTGAAACAGCCAACTCAAGCAAGCTTTTATTTTTCCCGAACACTTGAGTGAATTTTTTAAGACAGAACTTGAGAGTGATTTATGCTCTTTACTCGTCTTAGAGTACAAGCATGTTCTCCTCACAAGCTCATCAAATTCAACGTACTCTCTAATTCATTATAGATTTGCTAAGCATAAAAATATTGATAGCTGGTTTGACCAAAAAAATTGAACAGAAATTGCTTTTCTTGTTGTTTCCATACCAATAAAGCATTGGCTTATAATGAAATCTAGAGTCGAATGATGTAGATATAATTTAAGTTTGTTTATAATAATGAATTTATTAGTAACGTGACGTACTTGGAGAAGATCGGTGGAGTGGTCGAGCTTCAATTTTGGATGGGGCAAATCTCGCATTTAGATCATAACATTTCCACTCAAACTAACTTTGTGGTCATGCCCACCGCAGCAAATATATTTAAGTTGACCGCTTACTTAAATGCTCACTTTAGCACGTTAGATATATAAAATTCATTGAACGTACCTAACATGGATCTCGCAACACTCAGGATGCACATAAAAGTGGTTTGATATGCCTAAACAAAATCTTGGATCTGATCTTAATGCCGTATTGTTGATAAATATGTAATTTGAAATAGTATGTTTGTCTTTTTAAGGAATATAAAAAATGAAATAAAAACTAATCAATTAGTCTTGAGTTGACTCCTGGAACAAGACCGGGCCCAAAGAGTTGGTTTAGTCCTTGGTCCTAGGCTCAACGTCCTTGGTTCCAAAAATTGAGGATCAACACTGTGCAAGTTGATCCTTGGATTATATGTTGGACCAGCCCAATTTAGACCATACTCACCCTTAACTATCACTAAACATAATTAAACAGCCAACTCAAGCAAGTTTGTATTTTTCCCCAACACCTGAGTGAATTTTTTAAGGCAGAGCTTGAGAGTGATTTATGCCCTTTACTCGTCTTAGAGTACTAGCATGTTCTTCTCACAAGCTCATCAAATTCAATGTACTCTATAATTCATTATAGGTTTGCTAAGCATAAAAATATTGATAGCTGGTTTGACCAAAAAAATTGAACAGAAATTGCTTTTCTTGTTGTTTCCATACCAATAAAGCATTGGCTTATAATGAAATCTGGAGTCGAATGATGTAGATATATTTAAGTTTGTTTATAATAATGAATTTATTAGTAACGTGACGTACTTGGAGAAGATCGGCGGAGTGGTCGAGCTTCAATTTTGGATGGGGCAAATCTCTCATTTAGATCATAACATTTCCACTCAAACTAACTTTGTGGTCATGCCCACCGCAGCAAATATATTTAAGTTGACCGCTTACTTAAATGCTCACTTTAGCACGTTAGATATATAAAATTCATTGAACGTACCTAACATGGATCTTGCAACACTCATGATGCACATAAAAGTGGTTTGATATGCCTAAACAAAATCTTGGATCTGATCTTAATGCCGTATTGTTGATAAATATGTAATTTGAAATAGTATGTTTGTCTTTTTAAGGAATATAAAAAATGAAATAAAAACTAATCAATTAGTCTTGAGTTGACTCCTGGAACAAGACCGGGCCCAAAGAGTTGGTTTAGTCCTTGGTCCTAGGCTCAACGTCCTTGGTTCCAAAAATTGAGGATCAACACTGTGCAAGTTGATCCTTGGATTATATGTTGGACCAGCCCAATTTAGACCATACTCACCCTTAACTATCACTAAACATAATTAAACAGCCAACTCAAGCAAGTTTGTATTTTTCCCCAACACCTGAGTGAATTTTTTAAGGCAGAACTTGAGAGTGATTTATGCCCTTTACTCGTCTTAGAGTACTAGCATGTTCTTCTCACAAGCTCATCAAATTCAACGTACTCTCTAATTCATTATAGATTTGCTAAGCATAAAAATATTGATAGCTGGTTTGACCAAAAAAATTGAACAGAAATTGCTTTTCTTGTTGTTTCCATACCAATAAAGCATTGGCTTATAATGAAATCTGGAGTCGAATGATGTAGATATAATTTAAGTTTGTTTATAATAATGAATTTATTAGTAACGTGACGTACTTGGAGAAGATCGGCGGAGTGGTCGAGCTTCAATTTTGGATGGGGCAAATCTCGCATTTAGATCATAACATTTCCACTCAAACTAACTTTGTGGTCATGCCCACCGCAGCAAATATATTTAAGTTGACCGCTTACTTAAATGCTCACTTTAGCACGTTAGATATATAAAATTCATTGAACGTACCTAACATGGATCTCGCAACACTCATGATGCACATAAAAGTGGTTTGATATGCCTAAACAAAATCTTGGATCTGATCTTAATGCCGTATTGTTGATAAATATGTAATTTGAAATAGTATGTTTGTCTTTTTAAGGAATATAAAAAATGAAATAAAAACTAATCAATTAGTCTTGAGTTGACTCCTGGAACAAGACCGGGCCCAAAGAGTTGGTTTAGTCCTTGGTCCTAGGCTCAACGTCCTTGGTTCCAAAAATTGAGGATCAACACTGTGCAAGTTGATCCTTGGATTATATGTTGGACCAGCCCAATTTAGACCATACTCACCCTTAACTATCACTAAACATAATTAAACAGCCAACTCAAGCAAGTTTGTATTTTTCCCCAACACCTGAGTGAATTTTTTAAGGCAGAGCTTGAGAGTGATTTATGCCCTTTACTCGTCTTAGAGTACTAGCATGTTCTTCTCACAAGCTCATCAAATTCAATGTACTCTCTAATTCATTATAGATTTGCTAAGCATAAAAATATTGATAGCTGGTTTGACCAAAAAAATTGAACAGAAATTGCTTTTCTTGTTGTTTCCATACCAATAAAGCATTGGCTTATAATGAAATCTGGAGTCGAATGATGTAGATATATTTAAGTTTGTTTATAATAATGAATTTATTAGTAACGTGACGTACTTGGAGAAGATCGGCGGAGTGGTCGAGCTTCAATTTTGGATGGGGCAAATCTCTCATTTAGATCATAACATTTCCACTCAAACTAACTTTGTGGTCATGCCCACCGCAGCAAATATATTTAAGTTGACCGCTTACTTAAATGCTCACTTTAGCACGTTAGATATATAAAATTCATTGAACGTACCTAACATGGATCTTGCAACACTCATGATGCACATAAAAGTGGTTTGATATGCCTAAACAAAATCTTGGATCTGATCTTAATGCCGTATTGTTGATAAATATGTAATTTGAAATAGTATGTTTGTCTTTTTAAGGAATATAAAAAATGAAATAAAAACTAATCAATTAGTCTTGAGTTGACTCCTGGAACAAGACCGGGCCCAAAGAGTTGGTTTAGTCCTTGGTCCTAGGCTCAACGTCCTTGGTTCCAAAAATTGAGGATCAACACTGTGCAAGTTGATCCTTGGATTATATGTTGGACCAGCCCAATTTAGACCATACTCACCCTTAACTATCACTAAACATAATTAAACAGCCAACTCAAGCAAGTTTGTATTTTTCCCCAACACCTGAGTGAATTTTTTAAGGCAGAGCTTGAGAGTGATTTATGCCCTTTACTCGTCTTAGAGTACTAGCATGTTCTTCTCACAAGCTCATCAAATTCAATGTACTCTCTAATTCATTATAGATTTGCTAAGCATAAAAATATTGATAGCTGGTTTGACCAAAAAAATTGAACAGAAATTGCTTTTCTTGTTGTTTCCATACCAATAAAGCATTGGCTTATAATGAAATCTGGAGTCGAATGATGTAGATATAATTTAAGTTTGTTTATAATAATGAATTTATTAGTAACGTGACGTACTTGGAGAAGATCGGCGGAGTGGTCGAGCTTCAATTTTGGATGGGGCAAATCTCGCATTTAGATCATAACATTTCCACTCAAACTAACTTTGTGGTCATGCCCACCGCAGCAAATATATTTAAGTTGACCGCTTACTTAAATGCTCACTTTAGCACGTTAGATATATAAAATTCATTGAACGTACCTAACATGGATCTCGCAACACTCATGATGCACATAAAAGTGGTTTGATATGCCTAAACAAAATCTTGGATCTGATCTTAATGCCGTATTGTTGATAAATATGTAATTTGAAATAGTATGTTTGTCTTTTTAAGGAATATAAAAAATGAAATAAAAACTAATCAATTAGTCTTGAGTTGACTCCTGGAACAAGACCGGGCCCAAAGAGTTGGTTTAGTCCTTGGTCCTAGGCTCAACGTCCTTGGTTCCAAAAATTGAGGATCAACACTGTGCAAGTTGATCCTTGGATTATATGTTGGACCAGCCCAATTTAGACCATACTCACCCTTAACTATCACTAAACATAATTAAACAGCCAACTCAAGCAAGTTTGTATTTTTCCCCAACACCTGAGTGAATTTTTTAAGGCAGAGCTTGAGAGTGATTTATGCCCTTTACTCGTCTTAGAGTACTAGCATGTTCTTCTCACAAGCTCATCAAATTCAATGTACTCTCTAATTCATTATAGATTTGCTAAGCATAAAAATATTGATAGCTGGTTTGACCAAAAAAATTGAACAGAAATTGCTTTTCTTGTTGTTTCCATACCAATAAAGCATTGGCTTATAATGAAATCTGGAGTCGAATGATGTAGATATATTTAAGTTTGTTTATAATAATGAATTTATTAGTAACGTGACGTACTTGGAGAAGATCGGCGGAGTGGTCGAGCTTCAATTTTGGATGGGGCAAATCTCTCATTTAGATCATAACATTTCCACTCAAACTAACTTTGTGGTCATGCCCACCGCAGCAAATATATTTAAGTTGACCGCTTACTTAAATGCTCACTTTAGCACGTTAGATATATAAAATTCATTGAACGTACCTAACATGGATCTTGCAACACTCATGATGCACATAAAAGTGGTTTGATATGCCTAAACAAAATCTTGGATCTGATCTTAATGCCGTATTGTTGATAAATATGTAATTTGAAATAGTATGTTTGTCTTTTTAAGGAATATAAAAAATGAAATGAAAACTAATCAATTAGTCTTGAGTTGACTCCTGGAACAAGACCGGGCCCAAAGAGTTGGTTTAGTCCTTGGTCCTAGGCTCAACGTCCTTGGTTCCAAAAATTGAGGATCAACACTGTGCAAGTTGATCCTTGGATTATATGTTGGACCAGCCCAATTTAGACCATACTCACCCTTAACTATCACTAAACATAATTAAACAGCCAACTCAAGCAAGTTTGTATTTTTCCCCAACACCTGAGTGAATTTTTTAAGGCAGAACTTGAGAGTGATTTATGCCCTTTACTCGTCTTAGAGTACTAGCATGTTCTTCTCACAAGCTCATCAAATTCAACGTACTCTCTAATTCATTATAGATTTGCTAAGCATAAAAATATTGATAGCTGGTTTGACCAAAAAAATTGAACAGAAATTGCTTTTCTTGTTGTTTCCATACCAATAAAGCATTGGCTTATAATGAAATCTGGAGTCGAATGATGTAGATATAATTTAAGTTTGTTTATAATAATGAATTTATTAGTAACGTGACGTACTTGGAGAAGATCGGCGGAGTGGTCGAGCTTCAATTTTGGATGGGGCAAATCTCGCATTTAGATCATAACATTTCCACTCAAACTAACTTTGTGGTCATGCCCACCGCAGCAAATATATTTAAGTTGACCGCTTACTTAAATGCTCACTTTAGCACGTTAGATATATAAAATTCATTGAACGTACCTAACATGGATCTCGCAACACTCATGATGCACATAAAAGTGGTTTGATATGCCTAAACAAAATCTTGGATCTGATCTTAATGCCGTATTGTTGATAAATATGTAATTTGAAATAGTATGTTTGTCTTTTTAAGGAATATAAAAAATGAAATAAAAACTAATCAATTAGTCTTGAGTTGACTCCTGGAACAAGACCGGGCCCAAAGAGTTGGTTTAGTCCTTGGTCCTAGGCTCAACGTCCTTGGTTCCAAAAATTGAGGATCAACACTGTGCAAGTTGATCCTTGGATTATATGTTGGACCAGCCCAATTTAGACCATACTCACCCTTAACTATCACTAAACATAATTAAACAGCCAACTCAAGCAAGTTTGTATTTTTCCCCAACACCTGAGTGAATTTTTTAAGGCAGAGCTTGAGAGTGATTTATGCCATTTACTCGTCTTAGAGTACTAGCATGTTCTTCTCACAAGCTCATCAAATTCAATGTACTCTCTAATTCATTATAGATTTGCTAAGCATAAAAATATTGATAGCTGGTTTGACCAAAAAAATTGAACAGAAATTGCTTTTCTTGTTGTTTCCATACCAATAAAGCATTGGCTTATAATGAAATCTGGAGTCGAATGATGTAGATATATTTAAGTTTGTTTATAATAATGAATTTATTAGTAACGTGACGTACTTGGAGAAGATCGGCGGAGTGGTCGAGCTTCAATTTTGGATGGGGCAAATCTCTCATTTAGATCATAACATTTCCACTCAAACTAACTTTGTGGTCATGCCCACCGCAGCAAATATATTTAAGTTGACCGCTTACTTAAATGCTCACTTTAGCACGTTAGATATATAAAATTCATTGAACGTACCTAACATGGATCTTGCAACACTCATGATGCACATAAAAGTGGTTTGATATGCCTAAACAAAATCTTGGATCTGATCTTAATGCCGTATTGTTGATAAATATGTAATTTGAAATAGTATGTTTGTCTTTTTAAGGAATATAAAAAATGAAATGAAAACTAATCAATTAGTCTTGAGTTGACTCCTGGAACAAGACCGGGCCCAAAGAGTTGGTTTAGTCCTTGGTCCTAGGCTCAACGTCCTTGGTTCCAAAAATTGAGGATCAACACTGTGCAAGTTGATCCTTGGATTATATGTTGGACCAGCCCAATTTAGACCATACTCACCCTTAACTATCACTAAACATAATTAAACAGCCAACTCAAGCAAGTTTGTATTTTTCCCCAACACCTGAGTGAATTTTTTAAGGCAGAACTTGAGAGTGATTTATGCCCTTTACTCGTCTTAGAGTACTAGCATGTTCTTCTCACAAGCTCATCAAATTCAACGTACTCTCTAATTCATTATAGATTTGCTAAGCATAAAAATATTGATAGCTGGTTTGACCAAAAAAATTGAACAGAAATTGCTTTTCTTGTTGTTTCCATACCAATAAAGCATTGGCTTATAATGAAATCTGGAGTCGAATGATGTAGATATAATTTAAGTTTGTTTATAATAATGAATTTATTAGTAACGTGACGTACTTGGAGAAGATCGGCGGAGTGGTCGAGCTTCAATTTTGGATGGGGCAAATCTCGCATTTAGATCATAACATTTCCACTCAAACTAACTTTGTGGTCATGCCCACCGCAGCAAATATATTTAAGTTGACCGCTTACTTAAATGCTCACTTTAGCACGTTAGATATATAAAATTCATTGAACGTACCTAACATGGATCTCGCAACACTCATGATGCACATAAAAGTGGTTTGATATGCCTAAACAAAATCTTGGATCTGATCTTAATGCCGTATTGTTGATAAATATGTAATTTGAAATAGTATGTTTGTCTTTTTAAGGAATATAAAAAATGAAATAAAAACTAATCAATTAGTCTTGAGTTGACTCCTGGAACAAGACCGGGCCCAAAGAGTTGGTTTAGTCCTTGGTCCTAGGCTCAACGTCCTTGGTTCCAAAAATTGAGGATCAACACTGTGCAAGTTGATCCTTGGATTATATGTTGGACCAGCCCAATTTAGACCATACTCACCCTTAACTATCACTAAACATAATTAAACAGCCAACTCAAGCAAGTTTGTATTTTTCCCCAACACCTGAGTGAATTTTTTAAGGCAGAGCTTGAGAGTGATTTATGCCCTTTACTCGTCTTAGAGTACTAGCATGTTCTTCTCACAAGCTCATCAAATTCAATGTACTCTCTAATTCATTATAGATTTGCTAAGCATAAAAATATTGATAGCTGGTTTGACCAAAAAAATTGAACAGAAATTGCTTTTCTTGTTGTTTCCATACCAATAAAGCATTGGCTTATAATGAAATCTGGAGTCGAATGATGTAGATATATTTAAGTTTGTTTATAATAATGAATTTATTAGTAACGTGACGTACTTGGAGAAGATCGGCGGAGTGGTCGAGCTTCAATTTTGGATGGGGCAAATCTCTCATTTAGATCATAACATTTCCACTCAAACTAACTTTGTGGTCATGCCCACCGCAGCAAATATATTTAAGTTGACCGCTTACTTAAATGCTCACTTTAGCACGTTAGATATATAAAATTCATTGAACGTACCTAACATGGATCTTGCAACACTCATGATGCACATAAAAGTGGTTTGATATGCCTAAACAAAATCTTGGATCTGATCTTAATGCCGTATTGTTGATAAATATGTAATTTGAAATAGTATGTTTGTCTTTTTAAGGAATATAAAAAATGAAATAAAAACTAATCAATTAGTCTTGAGTTGACTCCTGGAACAAGACCGGGCCCAAAGAGTTGGTTTAGTCCTTGGTCCTAGGCTCAACGTCCTTGGTTCCAAAAATTGAGGATCAACACTGTGCAAGTTGATCCTTGGATTATATGTTGGACCAGCCCAATTTAGACCATACTCACCCTTAACTATCACTAAACATAATTAAACAGCCAACTCAAGCAAGTTTGTATTTTTCCCCAACACCTGAGTGAATTTTTTAAGGCAGAGCTTGAGAGTGATTTATGCCCTTTACTCGTCTTAGAGTACTAGCATGTTCTTCTCACAAGCTCATCAAATTCAATGTACTCTCTAATTCATTATAGATTTGCTAAGCATAAAAATATTGATAGCTGGTTTGACCAAAAAAATTGAACAGAAATTGCTTTTCTTGTTGTTTCCATACCAATAAAGCATTGGCTTATAATGAAATCTGGAGTCGAATGATGTAGATATAATTTAAGTTTGTTTATAATAATGAATTTATTAGTAACGTGACGTACTTGGAGAAGATCGGCGGAGTGGTCGAGCTTCAATTTTGGATGGGGCAAATCTCGCATTTAGATCATAACATTTCCACTCAAACTAACTTTGTGGTCATGCCCACCGCAGCAAATATATTTAAGTTGACCGCTTACTTAAATGCTCACTTTAGCACGTTAGATATATAAAATTCATTGAACGTACCTAACATGGATCTCGCAACACTCATGATGCACATAAAAGTGGTTTGATATGCCTAAACAAAATCTTGGATCTGATCTTAATGCCGTATTGTTGATAAATATGTAATTTGAAATAGTATGTTTGTCTTTTTAAGGAATATAAAAAATGAAATAAAAACTAATCAATTAGTCTTGAGTTGACTCCTGGAACAAGACCGGGCCCAAAGAGTTGGTTTAGTCCTTGGTCCTAGGCTCAACGTCCTTGGTTCCAAAAATTGAGGATCAACACTGTGCAAGTTGATCCTTGGATTATATGTTGGACCAGCCCAATTTAGACCATACTCACCCTTAACTATCACTAAACATAATTAAACAGCCAACTCAAGCAAGTTTGTATTTTTCCCCAACACCTGAGTGAATTTTTTAAGGCAGAGCTTGAGAGTGATTTATGCCCTTTACTCGTCTTAGAGTACTAGCATGTTCTTCTCACAAGCTCATCAAATTCAATGTACTCTCTAATTCATTATAGATTTGCTAAGCATAAAAATATTGATAGCTGGTTTGACCAAAAAAATTGAACAGAAATTGCTTTTCTTGTTGTTTCCATACCAATAAAGCATTGGCTTATAATGAAATCTGGAGTCGAATGATGTAGATATATTTAAGTTTGTTTATAATAATGAATTTATTAGTAACGTGACGTACTTGGAGAAGATCGGCGGAGTGGTCGAGCTTCAATTTTGGATGGGGCAAATCTCTCATTTAGATCATAACATTTCCACTCAAACTAACTTTGTGGTCATGCCCACCGCAGCAAATATATTTAAGTTGACCGCTTACTTAAATGCTCACTTTAGCACGTTAGATATATAAAATTCATTGAACGTACCTAACATGGATCTTGCAACACTCATGATGCACATAAAAGTGGTTAGATATGCCTAAACAAAATCTTGGATCTGATCTTAATGCCGTATTGTTGATAAATATGTAATTTGAAATAGTATGTTTGTCTTTTTAAGGAATATAAAAAATGAAATAAAAACTAATCAATTAGTCTTGAGTTGACTCCTGGAACAAGACCGGGCCCAAAGAGTTGGTTTAGTCCTTGGTCCTAGGCTCAACGTCCTTGGTTCCAAAAATTGAGGATCAACACTGTGCAAGTTGATCCTTGGATTATATGTTGGACCAGCCCAATTTAGACCATACTCACCCTTAACTATCACTAAACATAATTAAACAGCCAACTCAAGCAAGTTTGTATTTTTCCCCAACACCTGAGTGAATTTTTTAAGGCAGAGCTTGAGAGTGATTTATGCCCTTTACTCGTCTTAGAGTACTAGCATGTTCTTCTCACAAGCTCATCAAATTCAATGTACTCTCTAATTCATTATAGATTTGCTAAGCATAAAAATATTGATAGCTGGTTTGACCAAAAAAATTGAACAGAAATTGCTTTTCTTGTTGTTTCCATACCAATAAAGCATTGGCTTATAATGAAATCTGGAGTCGAATGATGTAGATATAATTTAAGTTTTTTTATAATAATGAATTTATTAGTAACGTGACGTACTTGGAGAAGATCGGCGGAGTGGTCGAGCTTCAATTTTGGATGGGGCAAATCTCGCATTTAGATCATAACATTTCCACTCAAACTAACTTTGTGGTCATGCCCACCGCAGCAAATATATTTAAGTTGACCGCTTACTTAAATGCTCACTTTAGCACGTTAGATATATAAAATTCATTGAACGTACCTAACATGGATCTCGCAACACTCATGATGCACATAAAAGTGGTTTGATATGCCTAAACAAAATCTTGGATCTGATCTTAATGCCGTATTGTTGATAAATATGTAATTTAAAATAGTATGTTTGTCTTTTTAAGGAATATAAAAAATGAAATAAAAACTAATCAATTAGTCTTGAGTTGACTCCTGGAACAAGACCGGGCCCAAAGAGTTGGTTTAGTCCTTGGTCCTAGGCTCAACGTCCTTGGTTCCAAAAATTGAGGATCAACACTGTGCAAGTTGATCCTTGGATTATATGTTGGACCAGCCCAATTTAGACCATACTCACCCTTAACTATCACTAAACATAATTAAACAGCCAACTCAAGCAAGTTTGTATTTTTCCCCAACACCTGAGTGAATTTTTTAAGGCAGAGCTTGAGAGTGATTTATGCCCTTTACTCGTCTTAGAGTACTAGCATGTTCTTCTCACAAGCTCATCAAATTCAATGTACTCTCTAATTCATTATAGATTTGCTAAGCATAAAAATATTGATAGCTGGTTTGACCAAAAAAATTGAACAGAAATTGCTTTTCTTGTTGTTTCCATACCAATAAAGCATTGGCTTATAATGAAATCTGGAGTCGAATGATGTAGATATATTTAAGTTTGTTTATAATAATGAATTTATTAGTAACGTGACGTACTTGGAGAAGATCGGCGGAGTGGTCGAGCTTCAATTTTGGATGGGGCAAATCTCGCATTTAGATCATAACATTTCCACTCAAACTAACTTTGTGGTCATGCCCACCGCAGCAAATATATTTAAGTTGACCGCTTACTTAAATGCTCACTTTAGCACGTTAGATATATAAAATTCATTGAACGTACCTAACATGGATCTCGCAACACTCATGATGCACATAAAAGTGGTTTGATATGCCTAAACAAAATCTTGGATCTGATCTTAATGCCGTATTGTTGATAAATATGTAATTTGAAATAGTATGTTTGTCTTTTTAAGGAATATAAAAAATGAAATAAAAACTAATCAATTAGTCTTGAGTTGACTCCTGGAACAAGACCGGGCCCAAAGAGTTGGTTTAGTCCTTGGTCCTAGGCTCAACGTCCTTGGTTCCAAAAATTGAGGATCAACACTGTGCAAGTTGATCCTTGGATTATATGTTGGACCAGCCCAATTTAGACCATACTCACCCTTAACTATCACTAAACATAATTAAACAGCCAACTCAAGCAAGTTTGTATTTTTCCCCAACACCTGAGTGAATTTTTTAAGGCAGAGCTTGAGAGTGATTTATGCCCTTTACTCGTCTTAGAGTACTAGCATGTTCTTCTCACAAGCTCATCAAATTCAATGTACTCTCTAATTCATTATAGATTTGCTAAGCATAAAAATATTGATAGCTGGTTTGACCAAAAAAATTGAACAGAAATTGCTTTTCTTGTTGTTTCCATACCAATAAAGCATTGGCTTATAATGAAATCTGGAGTCGAATGATGTAGATATATTTAAGTTTGTTTATAATAATGAATTTATTAGTAACGTGACGTACTTGGAGAAGATCGGCGGAGTGGTCGAGCTTCAATTTTGGATGGGGCAAATCTCTCATTTAGATCATAACATTTCCACTCAAACTAACTTTGTGGTCATGCCCACCGCAGCAAATATATTTAAGTTGACCGCTTACTTAAATGCTCACTTTAGCACGTTAGATATATAAAATTCATTGAACGTACCTAACATGGATCTTGCAACACTCATGATGCACATAAAAGTGGTTAGATATGCCTAAACAAAATCTTGGATCTGATCTTAATGCCGTATTGTTGATAAATATGTAATTTGAAATAGTATGTTTGTCTTTTTAAGGAATATAAAAAATGAAATAAAAACTAATCAATTAGTCTTGAGTTGACTCCTGGAACAAGACCGGGCCCAAAGAGTTGGTTTAGTCCTTGGTCCTAGGCTCAACGTCCTTGGTTCCAAAAATTGAGGATCAACACTGTGTAAGTTGATCCTTGGATTATATGTTGGACCAGCCCAATTTAGACCATACTCACCCTTAACTATCACTAAACATAATTAAACAGCCAACTCAAGCAAGTTTGTATTTTTCCCCAACACCTGAGTGAATTTTTTAAGGCAGAGCTTGAGAGTGATTTATGCCCTTTACTCGTCTTAGAGTACTAGCATGTTCTTCTCACAAGCTCATCAAATTCAATGTACTCTCTAATTCATTATAGATTTGCTAAGCATAAAAATATTGATAGCTGGTTTGACCAAAAAAATTGAACAGAAATTGCTTTTCTTGTTGTTTCCATACCAATAAAGCATTGGCTTATAATGAAATCTGGAGTCGAATGATGTAGATATAATTTAAGTTTTTTTATAATAATGAATTTATTAGTAACGTGACGTACTTGGAGAAGATCGGCGGAGTGGTCGAGCTTCAATTTTGGATGGGGCAAATCTCGCATTTAGATCATAACATTTCCACTCAAACTAACTTTGTGGTCATGCCCACCGCAGCAAATATATTTAAGTTGACCGCTTACTTAAATGCTCACTTTAGCACGTTAGATATATAAAATTCATTGAACGTACCTAACATGGATCTCGCAACACTCATGATGCACATAAAAGTGGTTTGATATGCCTAAACAAAATCTTGGATCTGATCTTAATGCCGTATTGTTGATAAATATGTAATTTAAAATAGTATGTTTGTCTTTTTAAGGAATATAAAAAATGAAATAAAAACTAATCAATTAGTCTTGAGTTGACTCCTGGAACAAGACCGGGCCCAAAGAGTTGGTTTAGTCCTTGGTCCTAGGCTCAACGTCCTTGGTTCCAAAAATTGAGGATCAACACTGTGCAAGTTGATCCTTGGATTATATGTTGGACCAGCCCAATTTAGACCATACTCACCCTTAACTATCACTAAACATAATTAAACAGCCAACTCAAGCAAGTTTGTATTTTTCCCCAACACCTGAGTGAATTTTTTAAGGCAGAGCTTGAGAGTGATTTATGCCCTTTACTCGTCTTAGAGTACTAGCATGTTCTTCTCACAAGCTCATCAAATTCAATGTACTCTCTAATTCATTATAGATTTGCTAAGCATAAAAATATTGATAGCTGGTTTGACCAAAAAAATTGAACAGAAATTGCTTTTCTTGTTGTTTCCATACCAATAAAGCATTGGCTTATAATGAAATCTGGAGTCGAATGATGTAGATATATTTAAGTTTGTTTATAATAATGAATTTATTAGTAACGTGACGTACTTGGAGAAGATCGGCGGAGTGGTCGAGCTTCAATTTTGGATGGGGCAAATCTCGCATTTAGATCATAACATTTCCACTCAAACTAACTTTGTGGTCATGCCCACCGCAGCAAATATATTTAAGTTGACCGCTTACTTAAATGCTCACTTTAGCACGTTAGATATATAAAATTCATTGAACGTACCTAACATGGATCTCGCAACACTCATGATGCACATAAAAGTGGTTTGATATGCCTAAACAAAATCTTGGATCTGATCTTAATGCCGTATTGTTGATAAATATGTAATTTAAAATAGTATGTTTGTCTTTTTAAGGAATATAAAAAATGAAATAAAAACTAATCAATTAGTCTTGAGTTGACTCCTGGAACAAGACCGGGCCCAAAGAGTTGGTTTAGTCCTTGGTCCTAGGCTCAACGTCCTTGGTTCCAAAAATTGAGGATCAACACTGTGCAAGTTGATCCTTGGATTATATGTTGGACCAGCCCAATTTAGACCATACTCACCCTTAACTATCACTAAACATAATTAAACAGCCAACTCAAGCAAGTTTGTATTTTTCCCCAACACCTGAGTGAATTTTTTAAGGCAGAGCTTGAGAGTGATTTATGCCCTTTACTCGTCTTAGAGTACTAGCATGTTCTTCTCACAAGCTCATCAAATTCAATGTACTCTCTAATTCATTATAGATTTGCTAAGCATAAAAATATTGATAGCTGGTTTGACCAAAAAAATTGAACAGAAATTGCTTTTCTTGTTGTTTCCATACCAATAAAGCATTGGCTTATAATGAAATCTGGAGTCGAATGATGTAGATATATTTAAGTTTGTTTATAATAATGAATTTATTAGTAACGTGACGTACTTGGAGAAGATCGGCGGAGTGGTCGAGCTTCAATTTTGGATGGGGCAAATCTCGCATTTAGATCATAACATTTCCACTCAAACTAACTTTGTGGTCATGCCCACCGCAGCAAATATATTTAAGTTGACCGCTTACTTAAATGCTCACTTTAGCACGTTAGATATATAAAATTCATTGAACGTACCTAACATGGATCTCGCAACACTCATGATGCACATAAAAGTGGTTTGATATGCATAAACAAAATCTTGGATCTGATCTTAATGCCGTATTGTTGATAAATATGTAATTTAAAATAGTATGTTTGTCTTTTTAAGGAATATAAAAAATGAAATAAAAACTAATCAATTAGTCTTGAGTTGACTCCTGGAACAAGACCGGGCCCAAAGAGTTGGTTTAGTCCTTGGTCCTAGGCTCAACGTCCTTGGTTCCAAAAATTGAGGATCAACACTGTGCAAGTTGATCCTTGGATTATATGTTGGACCAGCCCAATTTAGACCATACTCACCCTTAACTATCACTAAACATAATTAAACAGCCAACTCAAGCAAGTTTGTATTTTTCCCCAACACCTGAGTGAATTTTTTAAGGCAGAGCTTGAGAGTGATTTATGCCCTTTACTCGTCTTAGAGTACTAGCATGTTCTTCTCACAAGCTCATCAAATTCAATGTACTCTCTAATTCATTATAGATTTGCTAAGCATAAAAATATTGATAGCTGGTTTGACCAAAAAAATTGAACAGAAATTGCTTTTCTTGTTGTTTCCATACCAATAAAGCATTGGCTTATAATGAAATCTGGAGTCGAATGATGTAGATATATTTAAGTTTGTTTATAATAATGAATTTATTAGTAACGTGACGTACTTGGAGAAGATCGGCGGAGTGGTCGAGCTTCAATTTTGGATGGGGCAAATCTCTCATTTAGATCATAACATTTCCACTCAAACTAACTTTGTGGTCATGCCCACCGCAGCAAATATATATTTAAGTTGACCACTTACTTAAATGCTCACTTAGCACGTTACATATATAAAATTCATTGATTGTACCTAACATGGATCTCACAACACTCATCTTGCACATAAAAGTGATTCGATATGCCTAAACAAAATCTTTGATCTGATCTCAAGCATAGAGGGCCAATCGATAGCCAACAAATCCCACGTTAAACCTTAAAACCCTGGAAGATGCAACGACGCCCACCATAGACGTGCGTGATCAATGTTCCTAATTAATTAGTTAAAAACATGGGAGCAATGCGAGAGTGATAGGCTGCCTCATCGATGCCCCACATTAGATTGGACGACAAGTAACCGATGGGAGCACTGCCTGAAATGAAGCTGAGGAAAGAATGCGCGGGAATCCTAGGTTTAGATCAACAAGGTGCTGCCTAGGTGCCTTTGCTTTGTTTTCATCTATATACAATAGAACCAAATTTAACTTATTCGTTAGTTAATAAACGTCCACACAACATATTATTTTAATCATCACATGTTCTTCTCCCGAAGACCTGACTTGCTTCACAGGTTATGAATCACCATGTGGCAATGCATGGGTCATACATTGTAGGCCCCCATAAAGCACAAAATGCACCAGCAATCAAACTTTTTTGTGCTGTAATTCTATGGACGAAGAGAGTTGGGAGCGAGGTGGGCCTGGGCCCGCGTAGGGGGAAAGAAAGAGAGAAAAGGGGGCTGGGCCCCCGAGCCCTTATGGGTTTATGCTCTATTTGTTTTTTATTTTTATTTTTTTTATCTATTTATCCGAAATGCAGCAAAATTCAAAATAAAACTTAGTTGATGCAAATAATATTAAAGTCTATGGAAATAATTTTGGGTAGGGCCAAATTAGTGCTTAATTTTCTTATTCAATTTAAACCTAAACATTTAGGCAAAATTTAGGTGTCAACATCGTCACTCAATTTACTCATGGCTAAATATCCGTGACGAGAATTATGGTGCATTATTGGTTTCCTCACATTTATTTGAATCCAAGTAACCATCATTGCACATGATTGAAATTTATGGGATAAACAAATATGAAGTTCTACAACTTGTCACGAAAGTGTAATAAAATATTAAAATCTTTTAAAAAAATGCAATTAGATCCTAAAATTGATCACGAAAGTGCAATTAAATCTTAAAATTTTTCAAATAGAAAATTTCATAGGTAAGTAAGAAATTACTATAAATTTTGCTTCAAACAAAATTGTACATACCAAATGATGCCGAAATGTAATTGATGACAGAGTTCATAAATACAACCACTTCCACAAAAACACATGTATACAATTTTGAAAGAAAAGGCAAAACGTAAGTATAAGACTTGCGTAATTAGACTTTTATTTAGCAATATATATATATATATTTATATATATACATGAATCTTCTTTCAAACTATCCAATATAGACATGTAGAATCATGAATAGTATTTATAGTTTTTTAAAACTTAATCTTTTAAATGTTTTAAATTTTGAAAGAAAATTTAAATGTAAGAAAAATTATCTTATATAGCCTTGATATTACAAGCTCTGTATGTATGTCAATTAAAGTGTTTGCTGCGCGTGGATCATTTCTTTTCTTTGCTTAAAACTCAATTTCATATTATTACTTAAAACTATGTTATTCCATTAATTGTTACATTAAAGCGACGGAGCCCTTACTTAAAACTCAATTTCCTATGATATATTATTCTAATGCAACAATAATAGAAAATTGAGTTTTAAGTAAAAGAAAGAAACAATCCACGCGCAGCAAACATTTTAAATGACGTAGCTTGTAATATCAAGGGTATATAAAATAATTTTTCTTACATTTAGATTTTCTTTCAAATTTTAAAAATTTTAAAAGATTAAGTTTTAAAAGAACTATATATAATATTCATGATTCTACATGTCTATATTGTATAGTTTGAAAATTTTCACACACACACACACACACACACATATATTTGGCTATATAGAAGTCTAATTAGGCAAGTCTTATACTTATGTTTTGCCTTTTCTTTGAAAATGTGTACGTGTGTTTTTATGGAAGTGGTTGTATTTGTTGTCGATTACATTCAGGCACCCTTGGGTGTCTACAATTGTGTTCGTAGTAAAATTTGTAGTTATTTCTTGTTTAACTATGATATATTTTTTACTTGGAATCACCACACAACCCGTGTTCTCTAATAAAAATCAATTAAAAACTTTCGATTAAAGATGTGGTCGTTGGATCAATTACAGCAAAACATAAATATATGATTTTCGTAGTCAACTATAAAAAAAAAGTATGAAACTTCTCAAACTATAGAAACATAGACATGTAGAAACATGTATTGTAATTTTTTTTTAAAACTTAATCTTTTAAAAGTTTTGAATTTTGAAAAGAAGAAGAAGAAGAAGCTAAATGTAAGAAAAATTATCTTATATAACCTTGATATTGCAAGCTCTATATGTACGTGAATTAAAGTGTTTGCCGTGCGTGGATCCTTTTTTCCTATACTTAGAATTCAATTTCCGTTAATTGTTGCATAAGAAAAATTTATAGCAAGTGATTATTATTATTTTTTTTTTTTTTGAGAATCGACGAAGAAAGTGGTATGATTTCCTATTTTTCATGATTTTTTTTTTTTTGTCGATCCTACTCTATTCCTACTCTAACACTCACTCTTAAACTTTTGCATGTGCCTCGTTGCAAGGAGTGGAAGTCGAAATGCACTCCTGAAACTAAATCGTCCACATCCCAACCCCTTAAGAAGGTGGGGATTTGAATCCCCCACATTCCTCTTCTAAGTTAGAAAGGTGGCCACTGGGGCATAGTGACCACTAAAACAAACTCCAGTGAAATTTAAGTGGTCAAGAATGCTCCCTTGATGGAAAGAAAATGACGTAACTATTAGCGTAGTAAATTCCTGTGCAAACTCGTGCCCGCTCGAGTTTCAAACAAATTCAAATGCGAGAGAGAGAGAGAGATGGAAATGACCTGAGGAATGGGAAAAACAAGCCATGCTAACAACTCCTTGCTTCAGGCACATCTCCCATTGTCCTATTCTGGGCACATAGAGGCTGGGATTAAACTGCATATAGACTCTTTTTTTTTTTTTCGATAAAAATACGATGAAATTGAAAAAATAATTTTGAAGTATTCATTTTTAGAAAGATGGCAATACTTTTTCATGTTTGGCAAAAATTCAAAAAAAAAGAGTT
Organism: Eucalyptus grandis x Eucalyptus urophylla; assembly: GCA_028830015.1. Lineage (NCBI taxonomy): Eukaryota > Viridiplantae > Streptophyta > Magnoliopsida > Myrtales > Myrtaceae > Eucalyptus > Eucalyptus grandis x Eucalyptus urophylla. The sequence goes on along the minus strand of CM054200.1, from coordinate 57,324,468 downwards.
ATAAATAGTTTCCTCCCTTTGGCAAAGAAAATTGATTTGTGTTTTTCGCTTAGTGTTCGCAATATTAGAATATTAATATATATTTTAGAGATTTTAAGATATATCCTCTAATTTTCTATATCTATCTTAATTATGTCTGATTTGATTTTCTTACCTTTACCTAAACCTATAAATACGCTTTCCGTGTATATATATATATATATAATTCCTCAATTATTTTTTCTACTTTATATTTAACTTGGTATTAGAGCCTCTTTTCTTGAAGCAATTCTAGTGCATCGGGTGGATTCGCACAACGGTGCACCTGAAAAATTTCCCAATTTTTTTTTCTGCTTTTCATCCATGCATCCAAGCAAATAAATCCATCCTCGTTGCTCGACAATGTTCGACCAAGTGCATCATTTCCGTCTAAGTAAGCATGACGATGGTTCTGTTGCGACGTCTCTAATGCATCAACAAGTTGAGCTTTTCTTTTCTATGAAGGTATTTTTAGATGTTGCGAAGATGTGTCTTCGTAAAATAACTTTTCCCTTGGCAAAACCTAGTTTATTCCGCTTGCTGTAACCACGCCAGTAATATTGGCGACTTCTAACTTACTATCTCGATAGCAAGGTTGACCGCAAAGAGTGCATGCTACTCGGCTCTAATACCTTCCATTCTTGACTTTTCACTTCTCGTTTCAAGAAGCCAACTCCACTACTAGATTTGCTGCCATCAGACAATCAACTTATTGAAATCTTCTTGTCAACAAAAGCTAGAGCCATCACATGCGCCACCTCACGCCGCCTTGCCTTGGATCCGTTGAGCTCATTATAATAAAAAAATTTTGTGACATTGTTTAGATTATTTTTAAACTCAAGTTGATTTGTTTCAATTCAACTTGCATTTGAGGTGAATGTTAGCAATTTGGGATATCAAGATATCTTTTAGAGATTTTAGGATATTTCCTCTAATTTTCTATATCTAATTTGAGTATGCACATCTGATTATATTTGATTTGATTTCCTTTATCTAATCTTATAAATAGACTCTCCATGTACTCCTTTATATATATATATTTTGGTAAAGGTACTCCTTTATATATATTGAATTATACAGGAATGGATTATCTTTAAGCGTGGGGAAGAGTTGGTGGTGGGAGGGTGTATGATTTTGCCACATTTGGGAGTTTGAAATAGAGTTTCCGCCCTCATTGGTTGAAGACGTGACGATACTTCAAGCGAAAAGTGTTGCCACAATTGGGAGCTCCTAGCTATTGTTCTCAATGAGATGATCTCTGAAGTAACATAAAGAAAAATTTCAAAAGAGTACTTGAATAGTTGACTAACGATTACGATATGTGATTATTCCTGATTCCTAGCAAAAATTTGCACATGAATTGTTTGAAAGGAAAGCAATAGTTTAATTTGGAAATCCTGCATAACTAACCTGATATCTCTTCTTTAAGAATGTATTAAAGAAAATCAGAGTACAAGCGATAAAACTGTTAAGTGCTTCACGTGTAATTCCGTCTTCGGCGTGGGGTAGACCCAATATAAATGGAATCCACATTTACACGAGATAAATAATATGCACTTTTACATACCCAGTTACATAAACAAGTAAATATGACTTTTATTGAGAAATTATACTGACAACTTATGATCTTGCAATTGTTTCTCTTTTTTACAGCGAAATTGAATATTCTATATTTATCGCTGGTCTAGGGACTCGTAGAAGAAGAGAAACTAAACTTTTCCAACATTGTGAGTTCATGCCCTCACTAAAAGAAGTGCGATTGGAGGTCCAAAAGTAAGGATCATTCTCAATCTCGTTTGGAGGCGTCCAAAGTGACTTGGATTGTGTTTGACATTGGTGCCAACCCTGATGTTGCCTAGGAGGATAGGAAAATGGTATGACCAAGTGCATGAGGGCCGTGGCTGAGCTCTTGCTCATTGGTCACTTTGGTGAATAGATCATTGATGAGGTTTTCAAGAGGTACATGGCTCAACTCGCCAATCACGTGTCCCCAGCAAAAGGCTGTTTGTCAACTTTGTCATTTCTCTGAAGAAGATTAGCTAGATATATTGTAAAAGTTTCAAGTTAAATCATTATAGATAAATGTGCGTTCATAGGGAATTTTTTTTTTTTTTTATAGAAAAGTTGAAATATGAAGGAGGTGTGGCTGTTTTACTTGTGTTACTTCTTTTGTCTTATCCTATGTAAAGAAAATTCAAGAAATTTGACTCTCTTTTTTTTTCCCGAGATTTGCAAGTTGAAGGCCTTCACATTTGGAATTTTGTTTTTAAGGATTTTTGTTCCGTATATCAGTGCTTTCATAAGTTCGAGTAGGGTGCTCGTTGTCAAATTTCTTGTTTATTTTCCTAGCATAAATAAATCCTAGAAACACGAGTCGTTCAGAGGTCCGCTCATAATATAAATAAAACTTATAACCTTGTGGAAGATAAATCTCTTTACCACTATCTACCGTGGTCGTAACTTTCGATTCTGTAGAGCAACCGTGAATACACGATATCCTTCTCTCACCCATCAGAACTCTCGTGAAGACAGCATGATGTAGTTTTTTTTCGTCGTATGCTCGTTGTTAAATTTCAAAGTGCATCAATAATTGTTTCTATAATTTATTTTTTATTTACCTAGTGTTCCAAGGGCACCGATTAATGATACTTTTTAAACCAACTTTTAATGTCAACCACATTTATTTCAACATGGCATGTATCTAGGCTTGCAGTACGTTTGGGGAAGCGCCACCAAACATAGTGAAAATGAATGAAATATGAATGTGTAGACTATGGGAGAGGCGCCGGAAGACAAAGGCCTGCCAAATCGTTTTGCTGTTATCGGATTAAGCATGGAGCCGAGGGACTTTTTCTTGGAACATTATTGTGTGGAATGTGTTGGCACGTTGAATCCGATAGATCTCACATTTAAAATCAGCAAAATAAAAAACCATGTGAGATTCAATGGTATAAAATATCGTGGACACCGAAATTTTTGCTAACTTTTAGGGTATCCATTTGCTTTGCAAAAAATGCAGAAACATATAAAAATAAATAAATAAATAAATAAATAAATAGGTGAGATAAAAATGAATAAAAAGTATTTAGAAAAGAAAAAAAGAGTCGAGTGGGCCGGCGTGTTAAGCCCATTCTTTTTAATGCTTTCACAGCGCATTCCTTCATTTCTTCTTCAGCCCATCCATTTTTTGTTTACTCTTTGAGCCCATCAGAACTTAAAATGAAGAAAAAGCGCAGCCCACACGTCTGTCTTTTCTCTTCCTCAAGCGCTCCCCCATTTCCCAAGCGATGAAAAAACGATCATGACACCACAAGAGTGACGTGAGCAAAGTGGGGGGCAAAAAGAACCAACTGGGCTGGCAAGGAGATAAAAGGGGGTCGGGCAGAGGCGTGAGCAGCGTGCGTAGGGGAGGAGGAGAGCTTGGGAAAACCAGGAGGGAAGATGCTGGACGTTCTTAAAGAAAAAGGTTGGCTGGTAAAAGTCCGGCTTTCCTTGGGGGGGAGCTCTCTACATACAAAGAGGGGTTGATCTTCTCCGTTCGTCTTCCCTCTCCACACAAAAGAGGGAGGTCTCGCTGGTTTTGAAGAGTGCAGAAGGTTTTGGTGCTGTAGTGGGAATTCGGCAGACCAAAAAAAAAAAAAAAAAAGAAGGCTGGAGACGGAGAGGGGCTCTTTGCAGGGGGAGAGTTCTTTCTGGTTTTGTGGTCTTTGAGAGGAAGGAGGCTTGGCAAAAGGAAAAAACAAAAAAACAGAAAGGAGCAAGGAGGAGAAGACGAGAAGGGAGGGAGAGAAAGGTTTTGAGAGGCTGAAGAAGGAAGATCACCGGAGAACTCCTTGCACGACCATCGACCTCGTTTGCTGATTCACGCTTCTACGCGTTAAGACAACGACATTCCACCATGAACACAGATCTGTGTCTTGCCTACCGTAGTGTACACCATGGGTTTGCTAAAATGTCTAAAAAAGACCGAAAAAATTCCCATGAATCAATTGTTGTTTTTGAGGAGATATTGGGGAAATGAGGCTATTTTGTTGCTAATAATGGTGTTCGGAGTCTATACAGGTTGTCACGAGTCTGAGAACCATGCTAAAACCAAATTGTAATACCACTATAGGACTTGCATATTATTAAGAAAACATTCCCTAAGTGGTTTCGATAATTGATAAAACTTACAAATTTTGTTTCTAATAAAAAGAATTTTTAGATGGAAAGTCTGATAGAATATGATCAGAAGAAATCAATCAGAAGAAATCAATTGGAATCAAAATCGTGATTTATTCTTCATTCCTTACATATTCTGTCAAACGGCTAGGAATGAGTCAAATATACTAGTGCAATAGATAGTGACAATCGGTTGGATTCCTTGCCATTTTATAAGAAGTTTCAAAATGAAAGTCTTCTTAATATCTATCGAAGATTCAACCTTTTTGGAATTTCGTATTAGAGGCGAAACATTCTTTCCATGCATAAATACTCAACTTTTAGAAACCTAAACTGCTGTATAGGCAGTAGAACATATGAGAAGCTCCACTCTCAGCGATCCTAGCCATTAGATCTTCTCAACTAGATCCAAGACCAACAGGTAGATTGGTTGGTTGATCCTCCAAGAGATATGTTGGACTAAGAGGAATATAAGAGGTCTCGAAGCTGAAGTGATAGAAATTCACGTTCACAAGAACTAAAACTTTTAATTCCAAAGTTTTGCTTTGTGATCATATACACAATATTGTGTAAATTTTTTAGAGGTTGAGAGTGTGAGGAATTGTTCATACAAACTTGAGTGCTCGAAGTTTAGGACTTGTAACCTTTGATCAATTTTTATAGTGAATTCCAGCCAATAGGCTATAGCGCGGGATAATAGATATAAGCTTGCAAAAATCGAGCCACTATAATCTTGAGTATGCAATTCTCTATCCCTTACTCTTTTATTTATTGTGATAGAATTGTGCACCGGTAAAATTTGACCACTTCATTTGTAATATTTATTTAAATATTTTTATTTTCACACAATCACCTATTTACCCATCTAAGTGATAGATCTAGCCATAACAAATATGCTTAAAAGAAGGTGGAACCTTGTTCTTTATTGAACCTTTTGTGTTTGCTTCTACATCAGTTGGATCTTGTCTGACATTTGTGTTTTTGTTGTGTTCTCATGCGATTTGGTGAAAATCCGTGTTCGAGTTCAACATGTACACATATCCCCATGCCTGAAGATTGTTCGTCGAAGCTCTCGCCGGCAAAGTTTATGGTTCAAGCCATCCCAATCAGTTTATCTATCCACTTTGTAGTGTACTGGTGACTTTTTGTGTGTTAGAAAGGCTAGCATGGAAGGGAGATTAGTTTCGGATTAGTATTTTTTGTTCGTGGTTGCGGTCGATGGGATGAGTGGCCGGAGTTGGTGGCTGTCGGTCAGGACGAGTGACTGCCGATTGGTGGTGGCTCAGCAGTGATGAATAAGTCGGTGAAAAAATGGGTGGAAGATGGTATTGCCTCGATTTGATGGTTCGGGTTAAATGACCGAATGAAGAGGAGTTGCAGCGACAAAGGGGGACGTTCGCTGGTTCTGCTTGAGGATGAAGATGATGCAAGTGAAAAAGACAAAACAGAGAAGAAGACAAAAGAGAAAAAGAAAGAAAAATAGAAAAATCATTAAAAAACAAAAAAGAAATTGATTTTCTTTTTCTTTTTAATCTGACTGGGTTGGATCCGGGTTTGGCTCAAGTCAATGGGCCGGATCAGGTAGATAGTCTGAACCTGTTCCCCGAAGATGATACTAATAATAATAATAATAATAAATTTAGAATTTAAAATTAAGAAAGTTATAAAAACATTTAGGAAAAAATAATTAATTAGAAAATTCGAAAAAACATTAAAATTTTGAAAAAACAGAAAATCCATAAAAATTTAGAAAATCCGAAAAATCAATCATTAATTTTTTTTGAAAATTTAGAAAATCATTATAAAAAATAGAAAACCCAGACAATTAAAAATTAGAAAAATTATAAAAAAATTAAAATTTTAAAAAATAAAAAATAGAAAATTTTAGAAAATTTTAGAAAAATTAAAAAACACTTTAAAAATGTTAAAGCCCAAAATTTGGACAAGCCGTTAGGGCTTTAAAACACGGATTCTTGTTTTGCTTTGTCTTATTTATTTTTTTTAGGATGTTTGCATCTTTCTATGATGATTATAATTGACTGTGTTTTAATATTTGGATGTTGTTTCCTTGTTTTAAAATGGTTAGGACAAACCTTAGATTTTTCTTATAGACTATTGTGGCATTAGTAAGATTATATTAGATATCGAAATGGTATTAGCCTTGGGGCTAACATAATCAAGTCCCAGAGTACAAAATCTTTAATTGCGTAAGTAGTAAGATATTCTCCCATATTTTACTAGGTTTTAGCCAACCTAAAAAAAACTAGTGGCGGCTCCTTAATTGAAAATCATGAAGGACTAATTCTTTTTAAAATTGAACGTCTGATGTCATGTGATGTATGGGTTTTGGAGAGCCCAAGTCAATGGAAGGCCATCCGCTTGAAGTCGACAATGCCTCCTAACCTAACACACCCCCTCCCTTGCAAGAGAGGATAGGTCGTGACAAATATATTTGGATGTCTTTTCAAAAACAAAAAAGTACGGGTATGGCTTTATTTGGCATTGGTTTGAGTAAATATCGTCGCAACCAAATTTTCAGGTGCACCACCTAAAATTAGGCTAATGGATTACTAAGTCTAACTTGGCTCAGACTCTCTCAAGCCCATACCAATTCGTGACTTAGGTTCAAATATTTAGCATGCAAAAGGGAGTTGCCACTAATCAGTTTACGGTAGATCGATTAGACACCTAAGTAAAATAATAAGATAATTATTTTACTCCTACGAACTAGAGACTTTAGGTACGGGGACTTGGTTACACTAGACTTCTCTAATGCCCTTTCATTTCCTTTCTCTTTTATTTTGAGAAAAATGTTTTGCAAGCAACTTGAGTTAATTTTAATTCACTTCCCTAACATGTGAGGTGATCATACGGGTACGCAAACTACCAATTTAATACCCAGATAAACAGTAAATAAATTGCAAAACTTGCCTCAAAGCAACGAAATCATCTGCAATATTAGATCATAATTCACATCAATAGTCCTAGATATGATTTCTAATTAATACGCAATTTTTTTGTGTTCACTTAATTAATGAGAATCATGCTTTTATGCAATGCATGCTACTAAATGACCTAATTCTAATGATAAGAAATTTCTAATTAAATGGACCTAGCAACAATCACTAAATAACACACATTTCATATATCTAATTCTATATGACATGCACATGGCATTTTTTTACTTTTTTTCTTAAAAAAGAATGCAATCTATCCTAGAGATTGAAACTAATTTATCCTAAGTCATTTTTTTTTTGTATTTTTTCATGAAATTAGAAATTAGGAAAAATGTGAAAATTATCTAGGTAGACTAAGATATCATCCAATTTGTATTAGAAATTAGGTTAAACCAAATCCTAATTTAAATTAGAACATTATCTTAACCAAGTAACCCTAAAATGCAATCTATCTAGGAAAGATTATCTAAATCTATAATCAATTAGAAAAGAAAATCAAACAAGAAATATTATCCTAATATGCAATGACGTACAAAGAATGCCCTAGTTCTACCTGACATATGCATGATGATTTTTGTTTTTTTTTAAAATTAAATTCGAAATTAAAAATTGTCAAATAACTAAACATGCAACTTAAGTTAAAAAAACTAGCACCCTAAATTCATTGATTTTTTTTTTGGATTTTTTATTTTCTAAAAAATTCGAAATAAATAAATTTCCTATTCTAAATATGCAAGATAACCCTAAGACTAGGAATATTTTAAAACGAACCTAATCTATCTCAATTTTTTGAATTTTCTTTTGCGGAAATAAAATCAATTCTAACAACACGACAACAAATTGGGCAAGATATGATTGATATCCATCTAATAAATTGATTAATCGTATCTTGCGCATGAGATTGGCTTGGCCAATTTTTAACAAAATCACGAATCGTATCTCCAGCGTGAGATCGGATTGGTGATTTTTCCATGCGATTGCGAATCGTATTTCGAGCATGAAATCAGATTGTCAATTATGTGCATGTTGTGAAATTAAGGAATAAATCCCTAATTTAAAAAGATTTTCGAGAAACTTTGGATAAGATGCATCATTGGAAGATTTGAATGTAAACACAATTTCAATGAATTAAGTAAGGAAATTATCAAATTAAATTTGGATAATATCTTTATCTATTTCGTAGATAGTGTCCCCAAATTCGGACTCGTCAAAAGATGGCACTGGTGATGGCTTATGGTGAGGTCGACGCGGTGGTTCGATTGGGTGTGTCCATGGCTACAGGGCACACGAGAAGACTGCGTTGCTGAAGGAGTTTATCGTGCTTGATGGTCTTGGGCCACGGTGAACACCAGAAAACCTTTTATTCCAAAGACAGCAACTGCACGCCAAAAGAAATTTCTTATTTCTTTCTTCTATTTTAACAAAAACCTTCGGTGGACATAACGTGCAAGAATTTCTGCCATAGTTATACACAATCGGAACTTGTCCTAGCGATTGATCGGGTGAATGCGGAGGACCTCAGTCACCAACAGCATGAAGGAACTGCTGGGTCAAGCGAGACACTGACGTCAATGGTGTTGATGGGGCTCGCCAAGGCAGAGCCGCCGCAAGTTTGGAGTTAGTCGTGACTTGGTGATGCTTTCCAATGGGTACCGCCCAAGCGGTGCCCAACGGTTCACGGCCAAGGATAATTCACGGGCTGCTGGCTTGCCGTGGATGGAGTCCCGAGCGGTGTCTCGTGGACTCAAGAATGAATGGCAAAGGGGCTGTTTGCCAATATGGCTCGACTCAAGAATTGGCAAGTGAATCTCACTTGACAACCTGCAAAATAGAAACTCGATGTTGCTAGTTCGATGGCTGCTGCTAGTGGCACTTGTGGCGAGAATCGTCGTTTGAAGGTTCGCTTGGCTATGTAGGGACTCCTCGGCAGCAATTGATCATCGGCTAGAAGCAATGGCGCTGGGATTGCGAAGTTGGAGGAACCCGTGGATTGGGAATCGTGGTGATGGACTCGGCTATGCACCTCCTAATTCTCTCACCTGTTGCCAAGAAGAGAGTTCCTTCTCTTGTTCTTGTATTTCACGGCCGTATATTCTCCATTGCGTGGCCCCCTTTGAAGCCTGGTATTGAATACGATGGTGGGTGGTTGCCTTGACTCTTTTCACGAATCGTGGCCATGTGTTTCTATTGTGTGGCCCTCCCCTAAAACCCTACGCATTTTAACCTATTTATAGGCCATGAATTAGGGTTTTAATTCTTCCAAATCAATATCCACAAAGATTGCTTTTCCAAATGCAATATTTGTTTTTAAATTTAAATCTCACAAAGATAAATTCGTAAATCTCCCCGAGGATACGGGCTTGGGCCAATTTTCTCCCTTCATGAGCTTAGCCCAACTCATCAAATTAAAGTTCTGAACCATCAATTCGAACCCATTTGTCACCGGCCCACCGTAAATGCAAATTAAAATAAACGTACCTAAAACTACATGCTATGCAATTAATTTTTTTTTTTTTAGGGATCAAAATCAATCATTGATTTTTTAATGTAATAAATGAATAAACAGGTCGCCAAAATTTAAGTGTCAATAGCTGCCTCTCTTTGAAGGTGAGCTTGTATAGATTTCCTTCAAAGATAAATTGAGACCTAAATTTTGACCATGCACATGCAGTGAATGATTTTTTGTCGGAAAATGAATCCAATTTTAAAATGCAATTTATATGATGCATGGAAATGCTAATGCAAATGATAAAGGAACCTGCCTGAATAACTTACCTTCAAGGAAGATATAGCAATTCAAGAAAGTTGGTGTTACATGTCCAGGACCCGTACCTTTCGATGGTTGTCTAGAATAGTAACAAGGCTTTGTAAGGAGACTGTTTTTCTAGGACCCATACCTTTCTACGGTCGGCCAGTATGACAATATTTGGTTGTCTAGGACCCGAACCTTTCTTCGGTTGTCTTGAAAAAAAAAAATGATATTTCAGGACACGTACCTTTCTTCGATTGCCTAAATGAGAAACTACTTTTTCAAGACCCGTACCTTTCTACGGTCGCCTAAATGGGGATTAACTTTCCAGGACTTGTACCTTTTTATGGTCACCTGAATGGGGAAATTGCTTTTTTCAGGACCCATACCATTCTACGGTCACCTAAACAAGAAACTACTTTTCAGGACCCGTACCTTTTTACGGTCATCTGTTAAAGCAATAAATATTGTCTTAGACCTGTACCTTTCTACGGTCACCTAGCATAAGGTTTTGTGTAGCTAGGACCCGAACCTTTCTTTGGTCGCCTAGCATTGCAGCATAGATCATCTGACCAGGACCTGAACATTTCTTTAATCACCTTAATCAGATTGAATCTTGGAGAAAAACCTTCGGGGGACAGCTCAATCGAGTGTTGATTAAGAGGAACTTCAAGCTACGGAAGCACGCTGATTTGACAAGGGGACTCACGTCATGTCGATGAAAAGAACTCTGGGCTATGAAAGCATGCCAAGTCGATAATAGGAATCTGGGCTACAGAAGCACGTCAGTTTGATAAAAGGGACTTTGGGCTATGAAAGCATGCTAGGTCAATATAAATGGACATCGGGTTGTGGAAGCACGCCAAGTCGATAAAAGGGGGACATTGGGCTATGAAAACACTGAGTCAATGAAAATGGACATTGGGATATGAAAGCACGCCAGGTCAAGAACTTCGGGCTACGAAAGCACACCAAGTCTATCAAAAGGGACATCGGGCTACGAAAGCATGCCGAGTCAATGAAAAAGATTCTAGGCTATGAAAGCACACCATGTCACTATAAAGGGACACCGGGCTATGGAAGCACGTTGGGTCGATAAAGGGGGACATCGGGCTACGAAAGCACACCGAGTTGGTGAAAAGGACTCCGGGCTACGGAAGCACGCCGGGTCAGTGAAAAGGGCTTCGGGGAGTAACTTGAACTTCAAGTATTACTCAGTCTTCAAGAAAATATTGCTTGTTAGACATGAATAGAGCAAAAACTGATATGCATTCATCGTAGACAATTTGAGCTACTCTACCAAAACATTTCAAAATTCAGTAAGGTTTTCATTAATTCAAATAATGATATTACCATATTTGCATCACTCAAATTTCCACAAGAGAGAATTGTCATTCAAGACAATGACATGGAGTTCTTAAGAATACTAAATGAGAGACTTTTTGTTAGAAATGAATTTCACTCACTCTCATTTAGAGTGGCTATTTTATGAGAATCACTCCATCTCACCATCATCACATTGACAAGGGTCCGAGTATTCTCGCAAGCAATACGACCTTACCAATCTAAGAGGTCTTTAACATGGACCATAATGTGAGCTTGATCAATAGTTTAATAAAGGGATTCTTTGAGTCAAGGCTACTGAAAGAACGATATTCTGCAATCATCTTTGGGTTTACAAGTCACGAACCCTGCAAAATGAGAAGGAAATAGTCTTGCTCGCACTTCTTCGAGCAATGCTTAAAACATGTGAACCTCTATGTTAATTCAAGTACCCTAATCAGAAGAGACTTTGTAAGGGACGTAACATAGGTTAGGTTCATGGGTTGAGAAACGAAAGATTGTTAAGCTCAAAGATGTGTATAACGGTCAAAGTTGATGATCATCTAGGCATTGTTGCTGGTCTTCTCCTTCACTAGGGATTGCCGTTATAAATGCACTATTGATCTTGACTCTTTGAGTACTACTCCATTGGGATTCAATTTTTGTATTTGATAATCATCTATCTTGACTTTCTTTTTCCATTTATGGGCATCGGCCTTACTTTTACCAAGCACACCGCTTTTTCATCCCCTAGTTCTCATTCATTTTTTTCACTTCTTTTTTCATGGGCATTGGCCTTGCTTTTACCATGCACATTGCTTTTTCATGCCCCTTGGTTCTATTTCTTTTAACATTTGGACCTTTGGGAGGTCTTCATCTTCTGTCAGCACTCTAGACCATATTGTTCGAACAATTGCCTTTTGCATTGCCCCCAGTGTGGGGGATGATCACCAACTGGGTTCAAAGAAATGAAATTGTAGGCTCAAGTGGGCTATGCAAATAATATAAGTATGTAGGATAGAGAAAGAAATGCTCTTCGTCATCTTAAGGCACTTGAATTACCACATGAATTCAATGTAATAGCATGACTTGAGTATTGAAGCAAGTGAGAGTAAGAAAATTTATTTCAATTTTCTCCTTATGGTGATGTCTTACCTCCAATTTGCCTCGATGTGGGGTGGTTCTTGACAGGGGTAATTTGAAAGAATTTCCACAAGTGTATGGGGCTCAAAGAATTTAAGCAATGGATCACCTATAGTATTTGGGATAGAGAAATTAATTGCCCCTCATCATTTCGGTCATCGTACCTTTTGCGAGAGAACTCTTTACCCTGCTGGTATGGAATTTTCTACACGCATCTCACAAGTATATAAGTAGGGGACTGTGTATAAGATAAGGCTTGCATTTCATCATCTTGACACGTCTCATTTAGCATTCTTAAGTATTGATGTCACTCCATTAAATTGTCTATCTTGACAAATCTTCACATGAAATTGGTAAGTTAAATAAGCAAAATCACTATCGAAATTCTCTTTTGAAAAGAGTCCGACAATTTAAGTATAAGCTTTTTGTGACTTCAAAACAGACAATTTACCACATGATTTTGGCTATTCATTCAAAGAATTGTCCCACGAAGGCACCATCTCAGTAGTGGGTGTTCTTCACACACACACACACACACACACACACACACACACACACACACACTAATTGATCAATCAAGACTGAAAATACTATCTTAAGTTTCATAAACGCCCTGTTCTAGATTTTTTGCCCCTAAAGTGCCTTTTTCAGATTCTTTCTCATCAGGCCAAGAAAGTAATGCTCTGAAACATGAAGTAAATGAGTTGGAAAATTAAACAGGGCTAACCTAATGCATGCTTTTGGAAATGGCTTGAAAAATAATTTTTTTATTCACTTTTTTTTGGGAATTTTTTTTGAATAAGGAAGCATGAAGAACCTAGTCCTCAGAATTTCTCCATGGATGATATTTTATTTTTATTGTTGGATATTGTCACCGAGCTGGTTTAGTGTACCCCATCATGTCCTCAAAATATAATTGTAATTTCATCAAATAGAATCAAATGAATTACATTATTGGAATGTGATGTTCAAGCACATAAGAAATTGAAATCAATCCCTAAAAAGAGATAAGAATTCTCACGCAGGGGAAGGTGCATGCCCTAATTAAATGAGGAAATCGAACTACTTAGGACCATAAATCATGTGTACTTGAATTCTCCACCCTCCTTGATCTTGTGATGCGAACCCTTCAGGTCAGATATTCTTCCCTCTAGATATGTCACTAGTCTCTTCATGATGGCATCAAATTCGGCTACCTCAGGAAAATGAGACAGTTCAAAAAGTCTTCTTGGCTCTCTCATTGGAGTCGCAATTTCTCATTGAAGATAGATCGCAGCACTTTTGCTTGACAAGATTAGCTCTGTTTGATCCATCTTTTTAGCTCTCAATCATGAATGGATGGGTGAGCGGGATCGCTCCATAATAACCTAATTCAAATGAATGGGAACATGTAAGCATGAGGTATAAATAGAAAGTCAATTCATGACAATGATCTAATCGATTTTTCCATTTTTTTCATTTATTCATGAAAAGTTCATACAAGAAGGGCATTTCCTAAAAATGGACTAGGAAAATAAAAATAGACACCCTAACAAGACCAAATTTCCTAGACATGAATTAAAAACAAATTCTCCAATTTTTTTTTTTGATTCATTGCATGGCAATTTCCTCATTTCATTTCTAATTGACGAATGAATTAGAACAAACGACTAACCTAGATTGTCATGGATGGACCAAAGGTACGACAAAGTAAGTAAGTTGCATAGTATAAGGGTAGAAGACTTACTTCACCAAGGAGAATCAATGGCAATTACATAGACATGCGCATGGTAAGTGGCTTGATTTCTAATCTATAAGGCTTATCTAAGTGGAGCTGCAAGGATGATCGGACTAGCCACGGGCATGTGGACTACGTTGGGTCCTCATGACTCCGGCTTGGTCAAAGAGTTGACTCAGGTCGTAGGCATATGGACCGAGGTGGGTACTCTTGACACCATTAAAAAAAAAAAAACTTCGGGATTGAGATGGATGACTCATACTGCTGGCATGTGTTTGAAGTGGTATCCATCTCAATACTATCCTAGATGATCTTATGTTGCCCAGGTTCGGCAGCAGGTTGTGTGCACAATAGTGTAGTATAAATGCAAGGCATGCACAACAGTTTATATCAAGCAACACTTCATATGTGAAAGTAAACCATACATTCCTACACCTCCCTGCAAAACAAAGATTAGCAAACACTTCCCCTTCTACCGCCCATTCTGCAAGAACGTTTAACACCTTAAATGTTAGTGACATACCTAGAATCCTCGCTGCCAAACAAAAATATTTTTTTTCAAATAAAAGAGAAAATTGGCCTAAGTCCACTAAGATTTTTAACTCAAGTCCCCAACGGAGTCGCCACCAACGGAGTCGCCAAGCTGTCGCAACCAAATTTTCAGGTGCATAACCTAAAATTAGGCTAATTGATTACTAAGTCTAACTTAGCTCGGGCTCTTCCAAGCCCATGCCAATTCGCGACTTAGGTTTAAATATCTAGCATATAAAAGGGAGTCGCCACTAATCAATTTACGGTAGATCGATTAAACACCTAAGTAAAATAATTGGAGAATTATTTTACTCCTACGAACTAGAGACTTTAAGTACGGGGACTTGATTACACTAGACTTCTCTAATGCCATTTGGATACCTTTCTCTTTTATTTTGAGAAAATATTTTGCAAGCATCTTGAGTTAATTTTAATTCACTTCCCTAATATATGAGGTGATCATACGAGTGCGCAAACCACCAATTTAACACCCAGATAAACAGTGAATAAATTGCAAAATTTACCTCAAAGCAACGAAAGCATATGCAATGTTAGATCAGAATTCACATCAATAGTCCTAGATATGATTTCTAATTAACACGTAATTTTTTTGTTTTCACTTAATTAATGAGAATCATGCTTTTATGCAATGCATGCTACTAAATGACCTAATTCTAATGACAAGCAATTTCTAATTAAATGGACCTAGCAACAATCACTAAATAACACACATTTCATGAATCTAATTCTATATGGCATGCACATGACATTTTTTACTTTTCTTCTTAAAAAAGAATGCAATCTATCCTAGAGATTGAAACTAATTTATCCTAAGTCATTTTTTTATATATTTTTTCATGAAATTCGAAATTAGGAAAAATGTGAAAATTATCTAGGTAGATTAAGATATCATCCAATTTGTATTAGAAATTAGGTTAAGCCAAATCCTAATTTAAATTAGAACATTATCTTAACCAAGTAACCCTAAAATGCAATCTATCTAGGAAAGATTATCTAAATCTATAATCAATTAGAAAATAAAATCAAACATGCAATATTATCCTAATATGCAATGATGTACAAAGAATGCCCTAGTTCTACATGACATATGCATGATTATTTTTTTATTAAATTCGAAATTAAAAATTGTCAAATAATTAAACATGCAACTTAAGTTAAAAAACTAGCATCCTAAATTCATTGGTTTTATTTTGGATTTTTTTATTTTCTCAAAAATTCGAAATAAATAAATTTCCTATTCTAAAGTTGCAAGATAACCCTAAGACTAGGAATATTCTAAAACGAACTAATCTATCTCAATTTTTTGAATTTTCTTTTGCAGAAATAAAATCAATTCTAACAACATGACAGCAAATCGCGCAAGATATGATTGATATCCATCTAATAAATTGACGAATCGTATCTCGCGCATGAGATCGGATTGGCCAATTTTTAACAAAATCACAAATTGTATCTCAAGCGTGAGATCGGATTGGTGATTTTTCCGTGTGATTGTAAGTCATATTTCGAGCGTGAAATTGGATTGTCAATCATGTGCACGTTGTGAAATTAGGAAATAAATCCCTAAACTAAAAATATTTTCGAGAAACTTTGGATAAGATGCATCATTGGAAGATTTGAATTTAAACGCAATATCAACGAATTAAGTAAGGAAATTATCAAATTAAATTTGGATAATATCTTTACCTATTTCATAGATATCGTCCCCGAATTCGGACTCGTCAAAAGATGGCACTGGTGATGGCTTATGGTGAGCTCGACGCGGTGGTTTGATTGGGTGTGTCCACGGCTATAGGGCACGCGAGAAGACTGCGTTACTAAAGGAGTTTATCGTGCTTGATGGTCTTGGGCCACAGTGAACACTAGAAAACCTTTTATTCCAAAGGACAGAACCTGCATGCCAAAAGAAATTTCTTATTTCTTTCTTCTATTTTAACAAAAACCTCTACTGGACATTGAAAATGCTAGTACGAGTACCTAGAGGGGGTGAATAGGTTTATAAAATTTTTCTTGAAGATTGCACAATACTTAGACAGATGAAGGATTAAAAAATCAATCGTAAGACTGAGTAAAGGAAAGAGAGAATTGAACACGCGGTTTATAGTGGTTCGGCTTGATTCAAGCCTACGTCCACTCTTCTGCACTGACAGCCGATTGGCTGGATTCCACTATGAACAAAGAGATGTTACAGTGTTGATCTTCCTTGATTTCTAGGTGTAGATGATCTACTACACTCGCTCAAGGTGTCACCAAGTATAAACACTCTCTGTGTATACAATTTCGCTCGAACTGTAACGACTAACAATCAAGGTTCTTCAGACTCTGGAATTTTTCTATCAATCACACTCTTAAAACAACTAGAACGTCTTCCTTTTATACTCCTTTATGCCATCATAGCCGTTGGCACTTACCAAATGAATTCCTCCAATCTACCCGTTGGACGGAATCAATCAAGAAGATCATCCGAGCTATTTAAGGAATCTGATGATAGCCCATCAATCCTGTTCGCCCATACAATCAGGATTTTGGTTTCCAAGAATAGAACATTTCAAGAATGTTTCGTCGATCATCGGATCTTCTTTAGATAAGAATCAAAGAATCCGAAATGATTATCCAACCGAAAAATCTTTTCTAGAGGATAGGATCGAATCCTCAACCATATACTTCGGCTTTGGATTTCCTTCGTCACTGGATTAGAAAGACTGTCAGTGAGAATAGTCTTGAGTCTTGAGTCTTGAGATTACAAAGTCTTGAGACTTTAAACTGTCGATATCTAGACTAGACTGATAGAAATGTTTTGTCAGCTTCAAAATATTCTGGAAAGATTTCTCCAACAATCTCCCCATTTTTGATGGTGACAAAACTTTCTTGTAGATTTGAACAACTTTGACCTGCAAAAACATTTCTCAAGCAATATGGCTAACTCATAAAGATTAATAAAACAACCAGACTCTGCATCCACAGCAAATTGGTTAGTCTTTCATGAGTAATACCATATAACAATACTTGATATAAATGCAATCAGTCAAGCATCAAAATCCACAGCCAATTCAGTCAAATTTAAATTCACACCCAAGTTCAAGTTCTCAAGTCATACTCAAAAATAAACATAACCACAAAAGTCAAAGTTTTAAAAAAAATTTAGTTCAAATTGGTTCTCCCCCTTTTTGTCATCATTAAAAAGGGTGAGAAAGGAGTCATGTCTGCTTGGGAATGCGCACGATCTGGAAATCTCCCATTGACTGGACTACGCCTTCTAGCCTCTTCAAGTCTTCCCTTAGATGAGCTACTTCCTCTCCTTTGGCATTGGCTTGAAGTTGCAGAGCGAGGTCTTTCATCTTGTCCTCCAGGGTGACTGAAGATGCTTGTCCAGCATTCTTCATGGCTTGAATTTCACAGTCCAGATCATATATCTGGCCACGCATTTCCAGAAGAATATCCATGATGCGATGAAAATCTGCAGAATTGTCTGTCTGTGTACTGGCATGAGCTTTTTCAGATGGAGTAAATGTATACGATGGCGCTTCTGTATAGTCTTGCAGATTTGGTGTCGACGTATCACCTTCTTCAGGCAATTGAGAAGCCTGAAATTCTTCTGGGTCTGCTGGAGATTGTCTTGGACTTTCACTATCTGCAGCATGAGGTGTGGACCTTTCTTGCTCGCCAACTCCCCCTGTTTCTAAGACATCCAAAGGGGAAGAGTGATGATCATGCTCTAGATTTCCCTTCTCTCCAGATTCAGCAGCAGACTTTTCTTTCTATTCTTCAGCTTCTTTCTCCTTCTCTCTCTGCTCTTCTTCTTCTCTGCTCTTGGTTCGCTCTTCTTCTTCTCTCTGATTCTTCTAAAGTTCTGTCGGCTGAGACACAGAACGTCTGGTTCTTGTCAGTGCATGGATAGTAGGATCTTCATCCTCTTCATCTTCATCCTCTAGGATGAAAGTTCTTTTCTTCTTTTTCGATGGGGCACCAATGGCCTCCTTTCCTTTTCTCTTTGAAGCAGACTGAACTGGAGATTTCACTTTGAATTTCTCTATTGCCTTGGAAAGTTCTTGCAGACGCATCTTCGTTAACATCTTCAAACCTACCACCATCTTATCACACGGTTGAACACAAAGTGTTTGTGGCGGTTCAATATTCATGTGTCTGAAGATCTTGGTCACCAGACCAGGATAAGGCAATTGTCCTTTGTCTTTCGACATTGCTCTGTACATATGGAAGAGAATAATGTGCGGGAGAGAGAACTTCCGTCCTGAGTTGATCGCGTACATCAACTTTGCTTCAGAAAGAGACACGGAAGTCTTTGACGTAGACTTCGGTCTGAGACAGTTGATTACAATCTTATGAAGCACAATGTTGATGGCATTCATCCTGGAATAGGTAACTTTCTTCTCTGCGTCCCTATCTTTGACAAGTTCCAGAGTAGTGCGAGCAGGTGAGACTTTGATTGGTAGATAATGTCCTCGTTCAACTCCAACTATGTCCGCCAACATATTCACATCTACCACGTAGACTTGGTCTCGTACACTGAATGAAATTCTATTCGCATCCAGAAAGCTAAGATTTGAATAGAAATAAGCGGTCAGATGAGCATACCTGTCCGTAGAGTCAGAGCAAAAATTCTCAAGTTGAAACAAATTCAACTTTTCTCTTAAGTTTATGTTGATGGCGTCCAGGAAGTCAAAATCGACACTTCTACGGTTTATCACCCCTCTTTTCAACAGCCTGAAATACACTCTTTCCTGATCCTTGGATTTGAACAAATCCATCCGATTTCCTTTCACCTTTGCTGCCACTCCCATTTTCGGTTGAAATTCAAGGAACATTCTATCATCATCGTTCCCTTCAATTAAATTTTGTCCTGGCATACGAGGATCACTTGAAATGTTCGCAAGTGCGTCCTCTGCTTTTCCTTTCGGAGCAATTCCCAATTCCTCCATTTTCCTCAGAAAAAGATACTCATTCCCATAATTTTTGTCCTTAAGGAAGTCATCTATATAATTCAATGGAGTACCGGTGCTTTTCAACGCACGATAAAGTTTATAGATAAAGGAGGGCTTTTGGACTCTTACTGGGTCGGGCATCCTCGATTATCTCTTCTTCCAAATGATGACTTGCACCTTGTGGGGCAGGAGGCGTTGAATGACGTGGATGAGAGCGAATCGAACTTTGTCGCTGACTTGTTAAGTCTTCTTCCTCAGTGAGATCGAAGTGAGTCGGTCCCTTCTCCATTCTTTGTGGTCCCCTGCTTGCGATTCTTGATGATTTCCTCGAAGAAGACATCTTTCTTTGTCGATTGGAAGATTCCTTCACTTGCTTTCCCAAGTAAAATGACCACTTTCTCGACGACGAACAAGCAGTAAAAACAGTATTGGGAGGAGAGTGCCTTTTAGGGTTTTGAAGATTGGGAAAAGAAAAACTTTATATATATAACCCAGTTTTGAAAAGGGAAGTTCAATCGGTGCACGGAAAGTGAACGATCACTTCTTTTCAAAATCAATAACTGCCAAAATTATTCCTTTTTTTTTAAAAAAAATAAGTCTTCAAATTTCATGCGGATTATAGAATAACTGAACGAAAGATCGTACCTTTTCGAGTTAAAATAACTAAACGAAAATTCGTACCTTTTAGATGAAATACAACTTACAGTCTATAGCCACGAATGTCTTAGTCTGAGGATTTAAAGTCTGAAAGATTAGAGTCTCAGAGTTGGTGAGTCTCTAGACTTTAACTTCTTCAAGCTTCAAAATGTTGAGTCTTGAACGGATAAAGTCGAATTGATTTTTCTCCAAAGGCTTTGTGAATATATCCGCTAGTTGACTCTTTGAATCAACAAATTGAATCGAGATTTCTCCATTTTGAATATGATCTCTAATGAAGTGATGTCGAATCTCAATATGCTTTGCTCTTGAATGAAGGATTGGATTTTTGGTGAGATTGATCGCACTAGTGTTGTCACATCTGATTTCTGTGCATGAGTCTTCAATTCCAAAGTCTTGTAGCTGTTGTTTTATCCATAGAATTTGCGAACAGCAGCTTCCAAGAGCTACATACTCTGCTTCTGTCATTGAGAGAGCTACAGTGCTTTGCTTCCTCGAAAACCAAGACACTGTCCTGTTTCCAAGCAGTTGACAAGTTCCAGAAGTGCTTTTTCTATCGACTCTGCAACCGGCCAGATCTGCATCTGAGCATCCTAGAAGATTAAAGTCTCCCTTCTTGGGATACCAGAGACCGATGCTTGAAGATGAGGCAACGTATTTGATAACACGTTTTACAGCACTGAGATGAGATTCTCTAGGATCTGATTGAAACCTAGCACAAATGCAAACACTCAACAAAATATCAGGTCTAGAAGCAGTAAGATAAAGAAGTGAACCAATCATGCTCCTGTACAGCTTTTGATCTACTTTCTTCCCTTCTTCATCCTT
Organism: Eucalyptus grandis x Eucalyptus urophylla; assembly: GCA_028830015.1. Classification (NCBI taxonomy): domain Eukaryota; kingdom Viridiplantae; phylum Streptophyta; class Magnoliopsida; order Myrtales; family Myrtaceae; genus Eucalyptus; species Eucalyptus grandis x Eucalyptus urophylla. The sequence continues at coordinate 57,303,423 of CM054200.1, read as the reverse complement.
GTCTATCTTCTGAGAACATGACATTGGTATGTCGGTCTTTTTGCACTTTTCCAATCCAAACCTTTTGACAAGATCATTCGCATATTTTTCTTAATGAATAAAAGTTCCTTCCTTCATTTGTTTCACTTGGAGTCCAAGAAAGAATGTTAATTCTCCCATCATACTCATTTCAAACTCATCCTGCATAGACTTAGAAAATTTCTTGCATAGACTTTCATTAGGTGATCCGAAAATAATATCGTCCACATATATTTGAACAAGTAAAAAGCTTTTGTTTTCCTTTTTGATAAATAAAGTAGTATCTACTTTACCTTTGACAAAACCATTATGTAATAAGAACTTACTTAGTCTGTCGTACCAAGCTCGAGGTGCTTGCTTTAAACCATACAAGGCCTTTTTCAGTCTGAAGACTGAGTCTGGCTTCTTTGGGTCTTCAAACCCAGATGTTTGTTCCACATAAACTTCCTCATGAATGAATCCATTTAGGAATGCACTTTTGACGTCCATTTGGAATAACCTGAAATTTTTATAACAAGCAAACGCAAGTAATAGACGAATAGCTTCTAACCTTGCTACTGGAGCGTAAGTCTCATCATAGTCTATTCCTTCTTCTTGCGCATATCCTTTGGCCACGAGTCTTGCGTTGTTTCGTACGACTTTTCCTTCTTCATTCATCTTGTTCCTGAATACCCATTTGGTTCCAATAACAGTTTTACCTTTTGGTTTAGATGTCAATTCCCAGACATTATTGATGTTGAACTGTCTGAGTTCTTCTTGCATAGCTTCGATCCAACTTTCATCAGATAAAGCTTCTTCTATGCTTTTTGGTTCAATTTCAGAGATGAGAGCCACAGCACTAGATTCTTCACGCCTTTTTGATCTGGTGCGGATTCCTTCATTGATTTCGCCAATAATGAGATCTTTGGGATGACTAGATTTATGCTTCCAGTTACTGGTTGATCTGCCTGGTTGATGATCTCTTTCTTTATTTGAATCTTCATGTGCTTCTTGATGTTGGACTTCCAGAGACTGAGATGCTTCTTGAGTTGTAAGCGATGGAAGGTCTGGAGTGGGTTCAGACTCTTCATACTGAGTCTGGCTGGATTCATCTTGCATTGAGTCTTGGAATTTGACATTCATTGATTCCTCCACCGACTGGCTTTTCTTGTTATAGACTCTGTAGGCTTTGCTTGATGTCGAATATCCAAGGAAGATGCCTTCATATGATCTTTCTTCAAACTTACCAACTCGATCATTTGCATTTTTCAAAATAAAGCATTTGCAACCAAACACATGAAAGTATGAAACAATAGGCTTTTTACCTTTGAACAATTCATTGGGGGTTTTCTCTAAAATAGGTCTTAAAAAGATTCTATTTATAATATAGCATGCTGTTGAAACAGATTCAGCCCAAAATCGTGAAGAAATTTTGCTTTCAATTAAAAGTGTTCTAGCCATTTCTTGAAGAGATCTATTCTTTCTTTCCACAACTCCATTTTGCTCTGGAGTATATGGAGAGGAAAACATATGATTAAAACCAGATTTATCACAAAATTTCGTAAAATCTTGATTTTCAAATTCACTTCCATGATCTGTTCTTATGCTTGAGATTGCACATCCCTTTTCATTTTGAACCTTTTTGGCAAATTTTTCAAAATACGAAAAGGTTTCTGACTTACTTGCAAGGAAATATACCCAAGTAAAGCGGGAGTAATCATCCACAATTACTAGGCAATATTTCTTACCTCCAATGCTCTGGGTTCTGGTTGGTCCGAAGAGATCCATATGAAGCAACTGTAGTACATGATTAGTAGAGACATGATTTATTGGCTTAAATGAATTTCTTACCTGCTTTCCCAGAATGCATGGAGTGCATGAATCAGACTTTTGGTATGGCAATTTAGGTAGACCTCGAACAAGCTTCTTTGATGAGATTTTGGCTAATTGCTTCATGTTGACATGGCCAAGCTTTCTGTGCCATAAGACTGCTTCATCTTGAATTGAGATTAGGCATTGTGCTTCATTTGGTTTTACATCAAGAAGGTAGATATTTCCATGCCTTCGACCCATGAAAGACTGAGTTGAGTCTTTGCTAATTCCAGAACATATGCCTTCTTGAAAGGAGATCTTGAAACCAGTATCACACAATTGGCTAATGCTTAGAAGATTGTAGTTGAGTCCTTCCACTAGAGAGACATTGCTTATTGTGAGATTTCCAATTTTCACAGTTCCAAATCCCACAATACTTCCTTTGCTGTTTCCTCCAAATGAGACTTTTCCACCATTCACTTGAACAAGCTTTATGAAGCAATTTGAGTCTCCTGTCATGTGTCTTGAACATCCGCTGTCAAGATACCACTTAACTTTCTTTTTGACAGAGACCTGCATTCAAAAGAGAGTCTCAAGATTTCTTTGGTACCCAAATTTTCTTGGGTCCTTTGGCGTTAGTAGAATAAGCATTACTAGGCCATACTTTCTTAATAGGCTTCCAAACCATAGGACACTCTTTTTCAAAATGATCCTGACTGTTACACTTTGAACACCTTAGAGCATTTCGACCTACAGACTTTACAAAGGCTTTCTTGAAATGATTTTTGTAAACCTCTTTTGACGGTCTTTTTTTAATTCTTTCTTTTACTTTTGGAAAATCAATCAAAGGAATTGTTTCTGCTGTCATACCTAAACCAGACTTGTTAAAGTAAGGTCTTTGGACTGAAAGAACTTTTTCAAGTTTTTCAGACCCTATTGAAAATTTCTTTGAAATATTTGATAAGTTAGTTTTTAAGAAAGCATTTTCTTTTGAAAGTTTATCTTCATTCTCCTTAAGAGTAGAAACATTCAAGTCTAAACTTTTCACTTTTTCTTCTAAAATATTTTCCTTTTGTTTTAAAACTGAGTTTTCCTTTTTAAGTTCGGAAATCTTTTTGAGAGAAGTCTTAAGACTAGAACATAGTTCATCAATGTATTTAGAGACTTTGACAGGGATTTTATAATCACTTACCTCAAATTCACTGTCTGAGTCTGATCCAGAGTCTGAGTCTGATTGTGCCATCAGACACAGGTTGGCATATTCCTCATCACTTTCTTCACACTCTGTATCGCTCCAAGTTTCGGCTTTGAGAGCTTTTCGAGACTTTTCAGCTTTTCCTCTCTTCTTCTTCAGGAGAGGACAATTTGGTCTGATGTGTCCCTTTTTCTTACATTCGAAGCAAACTACATCTTTGTTTGGTTCCTCATTATCAACAAACTTGGTTTGCTGTTTCTGAAGACTTTGTTTCCTTGAGTTGAAGCTTCTTCCTCTTCCATTCAGCTTTCTGAACTTTCTAATCATTAGAGCAAGCTCCTCATCGTCCAGATCTTCTTTAGAGTCTGTATCATCAAAATCATCGTTAGATTTTAATGCAATGGATTTCTTACCTCTTGGATCTTCGTTTTCATTAATTCGTTCCACTTCGTAAGACTGAAGAGTTCCAATCAGCTCGTCTACAGATAATGGCATAATTCTTTGCGTCTCTCTTATTGAAGTCTTTATATGATTCCAATCCTTGGAGAGTCCACACAGCAGTTTGTTTACCTTCATAGGATCAGAAATTTTCTGTCCTTGATTTTCAAGGCCATTGACAATATCCGTAAAACGGCTAAACATGTCAGTTATAGATTCTCCTGGTTTCATTCTGAAGGATTCATATTGACCAAGGAGAATATTAATTCTGGTCTCCTTCACTCGGTCTGTCCCTTCATAAGTGATATGTAATATGTCCCAAACTTCTTTTGCTGTATCACAAGAAGATATTCTGTTATATTCAGTTGGTGATAAAGCACAATATAAAGAGTAAATTGCTTTTGCATCGAGTGCTTGTCTCTTGTTTATCTCTGCTTGAGACATTCTGCTGGTATCAACAGTTTCTTTCCCTCTTTCGGATACTGATGCAGCAGTAGGAGTAATTCCTCTTTCGACCACATCCCATTTCAGTGGATCCTTTGACCGTAGAAAAGCTTTCATCTTGTTTTTCCAGATGTTGTAATCCTTTCCATCAAAGTAGGGTGGTCTGGTATTGCTTTGCCCTTCCACCAGCCCTGGTGCTAGCATACTAGCCATAGATCTTTTACTCTGAAGTAAAACACTTCAAATAAAGTAAGAACACAAGCTCTGATACCAATTGAAAATGCTAGTACAAGTACCTAGAGGGGGGTGAATAGGTTTATAAAAATTTTCTTGAAGATTGCACAATACTTAGACAGATGAAGGATTAAAAAATCAATCGTAAGACTGAGTAAAGGAAAGAGAGAATTGAACACGCGGTTTATAGTGGTTCGGCTTAATTCAAGCCTACGTCCACTCTTCTGCACTGACAGCCGATTGGCTGGATTCCACTATGAACAAAGAGATGTTACAGTGTTGATCTTCCTTGATTTCTAGGTGTAGATGATCTACTACACTCGCTCAAGGTGTCACCAAGTATAAACACTCTCTGTGTATACAATTTCGCTCGAACTGTAACGACTAACAATCAAGGTTCTTCAGACTTTGGAATTTTTCTATCAATCACACTCTTAAAACAACTAGAACGTCTTCCTTTTATACTCCTTTATGCCATCATAGCCGTTGGCACTTACCAAATGAATTCCTCCAATCTACCCGTTGGACGGAATCAATCAAGAAGATCATCCGAGCTATTTAAGGAATCTAATGATAGCCCATCAATCCTGTTCGCCCATACAATCAGGATTTTGGTTTCCAAGAATAGAACATTCCAAGAATGTTTCGTCGATCATCGGATCTTCTTTAGATAAGAATCAAAGAATCCGAAATGATTATCCAACCGAAAGATCTTTTCTAGAGGATAGGATCGAATCCTCAACCATATACTTCGGCTTTGGATTTCCTTCGTCACTGGATTAGAAAGACTGTCAGTGAGAATAGTCTTGAGTCTTGAGTCTTGAGATTACAAAGTCTTGAGACTTTAAACTGTCGATATCCAGACTAGACTGATAGAAATGTTTTGTCAGCTTCAAAATATTCTGGAAAGATTTCTCCAACAATCTCCCCCTTTTTGATGGTGACAAAACTTTCTTGTAGATTTGAACAACTTTGACCTGCAAAAACATTTCTCAAGCAATATGGCTAACTCATAAAGATTAATAAAACAACCAGACTCTGCATCCACAGCAAATTGGTTAGTCTTTCATGAGTAATACCACATAACAATACTTGATATAAATGCAACCAGTCAAGCATCAAAATCCACAGCCAATTCCGTCAAATTTAAATTCACACCCAAGTTCAAGTTCTCAAGTCATACTCAAAAATAAACATAACCACAAAAGTCAAAGTTTTAAAAAAAATTTAGTTCAAATTGGTTCTCCCCCTTTTTGTCATCATTAAAAAGGGTGAGAAAGGAGTCATGTCTGCTTGGGAATGCGCACGATCTGGAAATCTCCCATTGACTGGACTACGCCTTCTAGCCTCTTCAAGTCTTCCCTTAGATGAGCTACTTCCTCTCCTTTGGCATTGGCTTGAAGTTGCAGAGCGAGGTCTTTCATCTTGTCCTCCAGGGTGACTGAAGATGCTTGTCCAGCATTCTTCATGGCTTGAATTTCACAGTCCAGATCATATATCTGGCCACGCATTTCCAGAAGAATATCCATGATGCGATGAAAATCTGCAGAATTGTCTGTCTGTGTACTGGCATGAGCTTTTTCAGATGGAGTAAATGTATACGATGGCGCTTCTGTATAGTCTTGCAGATTTGGTGTCGACGTATCACCTTCTTCAGGCAATTGAGAAGCCTGAAATTCTTCTGGGTCTGCTGGAGATTGTCTTGGACTTTCACTATCTGCAGCATGAGGTGTGGACCTTTCTTGCTCGCCAACTCCCCCTGTTTCTAAGACATCCAAAGGGGAAGAGTGATGATCATGCTCTAGATTTCCCTTCTCTCCAGATTCAGCAGCAAACTTTTCTTTCTCTTCTTCAGCTTCTTTCTCCTTCTCTCTCTGCTCTTCTTCTTCTCTGCTCTTGGTTCGCTCTTCTTCTTCTCTCTGATTCTTCTGAAGTTCTGTCGGCTGAGACACAGAACGTCTGGTTCTTGTCAGTGCATGGATAGTAGGATCTTCATCCTCTTCATCTTCATCCTCTAGGATGAAAGTTCTTTTCTTCTTTTTCGATGGGGCACCAATGGCCTCCTTATCCAACCGAAAGATCTTTTCCAGAGGATAGGATCGAATCCTCAACCATATACTTCGGCTTTGGATTTCCTTCGTCACTGGATTAGAAAGACTGTCAGTGAGAATAGTCTTGAGTCTTGAGTCTTGAGTCTTGAGATTACAAAGTCTTGAGACTTTAAACTGTCGATATCCAGACTAGACTGATAGAAATGTTTTGTCAGCTTCAAAATATTCTGGAAAGATTTCTCCAACAGACATAACGTGCAAGAATTTCTGCCACAGCTACACGCAATCGGAACTTGTCCTAGCGATTGATCGGGTGAATGCGGAGGACCTCAGTCACCAACGGCATGAAGGAACTGCTGGGTCAAGCGAGATATTGATGTCGATGGGGCTCGCCAAGGCAGAGCTGCGGCAAGTTTGGAGTTAGTCGTGACTTGGTGATGCTCTCCAACGGGTACCGCCCAAGGGGTGCCCAACGGTTCACAGCCAAGGATAATTCACGGGCTGCTGGCTTGCCGTGGATGGAGTCCCGAGCGGTGTCTCGTGAACTCAAGAAAGAACGGCAAAGGGGCTGTTTGCCAATATGGCTCGACTCAAGAATTGGCAAGTGAATCTCACTTGACAACCTGCAAAATAGAAACTCGATGTTGCTAGTTCGATGGCTGCTGCTAGTGAAACTCGATGTTGCTAGTTCGTTTGAAGGTTCACGGCTTAGCTGTATAGGGACTCCTCGGCAGCAGTTGATCATCGGCTAGAAGCAACGGCGCTGGGATTGCAAAGTTGGAGGAACCCGCGGACTGGGAATCGGTGATGGACTCGGCTATGCACCTCCTAATTCTCTCACTCGTTGCCAAGAAGAGAGTTCCTTCTCTTGTTCCTATATTTCATGGCCGTATATTCTCCATTGCGTGGCCCCCTTTGAAGCCTGGTGTTGAATACGATGGTGGGTGGTTGCCTTGACTGAGTTGTCTTCTTCCTCTCGGTTTTGTCTCTTTTCACGAATTGTGGCGGTGTGTTTCTATTGTGTGGCCCTCCCCCAAAACCCTAGGGGTTTTAACCTATTTTTAGGCCATGAATTAGGGTTTTAACTCTTCCAAATCGATATCCACGAAGATTGCTTTTCCAAACACAATATTTGTTTTTAAATTGAAATCTCACAAAGATAAATCCGTAAAATCTCCCCAAGGATACGGGCTTGGGCTAATTTACTCCCTTCGTGGGCTTAGCCCAACTCATAAAATTAAAGTTCTAAACCATCAATTCAAAACCATTTGTCACCGGCTCACCGTAAATGCAAATTAAAATAAATGTACCTAAAACTACATGCTATGCAATTAATTTTTTTTAGGGGTTAAAATCAGTGCCTAATTTTTTAATGTAATAAATAACGAAATGGGTTGCTAAAATTTAGGTGTCAACAAATATCAAAGATTCATGGGATTCAAGTAGAATTATTGATGATGCCCTTATTCAGGACCAATTCATTCAACCAAGAATATCAACATGCATTCAAGATTGATGACACTCTCTTTGATAAGCCTCATAGATAGGTGGAGTCTCATCTTTGACTTTGTTAAAAAGACTCTTATTTCTCATGCATTGAAGCTTGCATCAAGACACTTTGAGATGGTCACCAACATTAAAAATATTGTACATTTAACATCGTTTCTAAATTTATCCAGTTTCTATGTAGATATATGACTGTTAGTTTATTGGTTTAAGTCTAGTATTTTGCTTCTTTTGTCGTGCTATTAAAGGTCATCAAGTCTTTGTAAAACACACATCAGATTTGATTAATGAAAAGTTGTTTAGTGCAATTCCTTTGAACTTTAAAGAGTTCAAACCACTTGAAAGTTTTTTCACTCCATTCAATTGAAGGTTTTAAATATTGCATCCTTGAAAAGTTGCAGCTATCAATCTTGAAGAATTGAGGCCATTTTAGCTTCCTTGGAGGCCTAGAAGACCAACCATTGAAGTTCTCATCATTTTCTTTATTCCATCCGATTCCATTTGTCCACTTCCTTCTAAAATCGACAAGCCTACAATGCTCATATGAGAAAATCCAATACGGAAGAGTTATAGATCCAAGACTCTTTGTTCTTTGGCTTTGGAATCAAGTAATTCTGATATAAATTGACAAAGTAATGCCCATTTTTCTGGATTAGCGTAGAATTAAATTTTTTGCTCGATTTTGTGACTAAGTTTCCTTATGTGTAAGTTACTCTCTCAATCATATTGTTTGAATAACCGGCCTTGGGCTACATCAATTATGTCCCAAACTCGAGACACCCTACCTCTAAGGAACATTGAGAGATTGAGAGATTGAGAGAGAGAGAGAGAGAGAGAGAGAGAGAGAGAGAGAGAGAGAGAGTTACTGGTCCATATGTACTAAAACTGAAAATGCAATGAAAGATAATAGCGTGTTCAGCGAAGTTGCAATTCCAAGAAGCATATTGACGATCCAGAAATATGCGCCTCCTCTCGCCTCGTGCTTTTCGCTCGGTGAAGCAAATGTGCTCTGTTTTAGATTTGCCAGGAGAACTGTACAACAGTAATTATCAGCATCAGATTTAACAGGTGGCCCAGATGCGATTGGCGTTGACACCGCCATATCTACCATTTTACAGGCAACCGCTTGAGTATACTAACCTTAAATCACATTCCATCCTACGTACTTGGTATGTCCCAAATTGTATTCAGCACCATCCAAAGGTTAAACCAAAAAAACGGACGATGAGGGAGAAGATAAACGAATTGGACTCAAATTACAATTAATGTGGAACATGGAGACAAAGTTACACCAAAAATGTCTATAAATAGAAGAGCCTCAAACCAAGTCAAACGCAAGCCAACTAGAGAGAGAGAGAGAGAGAGGTCACCCAAGGATTGCACATGAATGGAGGACTCAGAGAAACAAGTTATGCTAACAACTCATTGCTTCAGGTACATCTTTCATTGTCCTATTGTGAGCACATAAAGTCTTGGATCATGCTGCATTTAAAGAACGATTATTATACACTCATGGTAATTATGTACCGCAATATGATATATTCACTGTACGTCAAACGAGGGTCCCTTTTTCCACCAAGTTATTAAATTATATATCCAAAAGATGCTATTTTACCATGCTTTTTGAGACCATTATTTGTAGATATATTTTTCAATCAACAAAATTATTTTTGAAAATTGTACGCTAGAGGGTATATAAAAGTGCTAGATCTAGCAAGATCAGTGCAACATCGGACAAATCTATTCCCGAAATGTTCTGATTTGGATTATCATAGAAAATGCATGGCATCCGCGATATTCAATTGTTCTATGTGAACTGCCCGCATATTCAATCTGGAATATATCATTAGATACGTTTGCCAGTATAAGCAATACATGACAAATGATATCTATTTCTTGAATGATCTCCCGGGGAACAACCTCAACACCGTCTTCAGCAGTTTATTGCCAAGATTCCAAAAGAAGCTGAGCAAGCAAATGGAGAGCAAGTACAGAGCATTAGCGGTAAGAGTTTTCCTGATATGAGCTACATAAATTGAGATTATAATTTAACGTTTTACGGGGTTGGTCTAATAAAGTAAGACATAAGATTTTCTTAATAGTCGTATATGAGTCTAGCTTGTGTGGGCCGAGTTGGGCCCAACCTGTGATGAGAAGGCCCGTCCAAAACTCTGTAAAAGCACTAAGGTCCCTCCTATAACCCTCATTCTTCCACAAACACTCTTTCACCTCACATAAGGAAGTCATGAGGGGTGGTCTCATCACATAAGGATCCGAGGACCATAGAGGAGAAGAACCTAAGCATTGAATTGTCGCCATTCTGCATAAAAAACAATGGATTCCAAATTAAGTATGCAAATCTTCATCTACTTCTCCAACGTGTTCGAGTTTCTACCTACGTCGATCTTGGGATGCCACTTCGACGGCCAACATTTGGTATCGGAGTCTTGTAGCCTAGAACTTGAATTGTTGCACTTGGCCCGTTTTTGGAAATTTTGTTCGTTGAAACTTGATTTTGAAAACGTATTCAGATTCGTCTCGTTGAGATGAGCATTTTGATGGGTGGCACACCTTCGATGAAGGCCAAACGCGCCGCCCATGAACATTTCGGATTCGACCTACCTTTAGACCGTTTTGCCCGTTTTCGTGATTTTTGGTCCAATGAAAGTGGATTTTGATCACTTATTTGGCTTTTACATGTCGAGACAAGCATTTTGGTGGGTGGTACACCTCTAGACAAGGCTAGACGCGCCGCTACGCACTCGCATGCGCTATAGCGGCTCTAGCGCATGGCATCACCCGTTGACGCACAAGCTCACACGCCCGGTGCATGACCACTTAAGGCGGTGGGTGATGTCATGACGTCACCTTGCTGACTCATGCCACCGCCATACGCCGATGGCAATGGGCAGTGATGACGTCACCAACGACGTCATTTCTCGACAGGTTGACTTGACCCAGTTGACCGGTCGACCCAATCCAAGTTGACTAGGTCTTGACCCGGTTTGACCGTTGAACTGACCCGGTTGAATCTTTGATTGGTCAAACCGGTATGACCCAGTTGAACCGGGGTACCAATAGGTTCGGCATGTTCGCTCGTGTAGCCTACACACTGCGCATTTCGGCGGCGTGTGGTTTGCACCAACGTGCTTGTATGGAAGTCCTCTACACTATGATGTATTTATTTTATATGTTTGATGATTTTATGGATATGAAAATGTATGTGAAACCCTAAAGTACGTGATTTTTTAGGTATTTTTGCATATTTTTCATGTATTTCTCTATGATTTTGGAAATAAGTTATGAGCTTGCATGTATATCATCACATAAATATTGTGTAGAGCATTGATTCATTAATAACATGTAGAAGGCTTAGCATGTATTAATAAATAGAATAATGTGATTGGCATGAATATAATTTTAGTGACGAATGCCCCTGTCATTGGGTCTAAAATGATATGTATAAGGTGAATGTGAGTCATAAAGTTTATATCATTGGTATGGGAAAATTTCAATAATTCAATTGAATTGTGACTGCCAAAGTAGCACACTTGATTGGCTTTGAGAAATATATGTTTCATATCGTGATGGGATGTCTCATGTTCTAATGCATAGTCATAATCTTAAAGAATGTGATTGTGTATTAGTTCATGAATGGATGCATGCATAGTATTTTCTTTATAAGCGGAACCCGTGTGGGCGCTTGATGAATGAAAGTTATGTGTTCTGATTATTGATTATGTTTGTTGCATTTGTGATGTACTAATATACAAGGGTGTGCCAAAACGAGGTAAGACTATATGCCATTGTGTATTTAGGCTGTCTCTGAGGTGAATTAACTTTCTAATCAAGATTTTGGAAGTTGACTCGCTAAAATTTATATCTTGCCCCATTGTTGTTAAATATTTTCATGTTAGTAGTATGGAGAACTGTTGCATGCGATTTGGGGTCTTGATGGACCAAGACGTGGGCGTGCCTAGCGTCACTTTTGGTTGGTCTTGTCATTCGTGAAGTTTAGGTTAACCTCAACCCTTTCCAACCCTTTTTGTCTGTTGGTCGTTAGGAAGTTGTCTTTTGACAGAGACTTGTAAATATTAAATTTCTTGGGGTTAACAAGTTTATAAATAAAAGAAATGCTTTTGGAAAAGTTGGTTGAGATGCTCTTATTATCTCTCTTTATTGATTGAATGGGTATTTATTTGAGTTGCTTCTGCATACTTTTAATCGAAAGATAAAAAGAATGGGTTGGCGACGTATCCTAAGGCGTTGCAAATATTTAATTGACCGCTAAGGATGTTTGTGCACTTGGGGTTCGGGACATGACATGCAGTGCAAGTGCTTGCCTTTTTGAAATACGCACGAGTTAGAAAATATGATTGAGAGGTTGGAATACAAACTCAAGAAGCAGTCTAAACAATTGATCGAGTCAGTAAAAACCATTGATGAACTTCACGCTTACATCAAGAGCTTAAACGAACAGTTGAACAACCAAGTATGAGAGTTCCAAGCTAATCTGGATATCGAAACTCGTGCAAATTTCAGGAGATGCTCTTTTAGTATATATATGAAAAAAAAATGGAAACTTAAACAACAATTTTTTTATTAAAAAAAAATTATACTCTTGCAATTGAAAGTCATTCGTAACAAAAACACACGAGTAACCAGCCAAGGTCTTTATTTTAGGTTACATATAGATTGCACCTAGATAATCCATATCATATGCTACTAGTTAGATAAGCATCACATAGACATAACCTAGAATTAAATTGCATCTCACAAAAAAAATCCAAAAAGAATTAAATGTCATTGCATTTAGGCATTATGTTTAGGCTATGCATGATTTTTTAATTAACATCATACAGATAATGGGATATTAATCATATAAAAGTTATGCTTTGCTTAATGTATTGAGGTATGCCCTAAATCTAGCGATTTATTTATTGCTTTAATTTATTGAGTGTTGCATTATTGATTGTGTATTCACATGATCACCCATTGCATGTTAGTGAATTAGGATTAAAATTGTTCAAGACTACCTACCAAATACTTCTAAAAATAAAGAAAAAAGTACCAAGAGTGAGTTAGATTTATCTATCATAACCAAGTCCCCATATACATAATATCTTTGATTCGCATAAATAAAGTATTGTCCACAAATGAGTTTCAAATCAACTTGTAATAAATTAGTGGAGACTGCAAATTGAATTAATTTGCATGTCTAATTAATTAAATCAAAATCCCCACAGTTGCAATTGATATTGGCTTGAGAGAGTTTGCGCTAAGTCTTTTATTTAGTAATCCATTAGCTTTCTTTTTAGTGGTTCACCCCAAAGAAGGTCATGACAATTTCTAGATTAAGAATGATGCATTGCTTGCCCTAAACTTTTAATACAACTATTTAGCACTATGGAAAGTAAAGTGACATCCCTTCGTTGCTTTTATTGTAAAGCAATTATGACTTTGTTCGCTAATGATTGATTAAGAAAAATGGTGTAGGATACGTGACTAGCACTAGCGACCTACACTGTACCTTAGCATAAGAGACACCAATGTTACTAACCGTTCAATTTGAGCCATAACTACTATATGCCACTTGCAATATGGAGGTTTGAAGTCAAGGAGTCTATTAACATAGCCCTACCAAAATGCTAATAGTCAATAAATCTCTCCATACAAGTTATGCCATAGTTAAGTAAAGCAACACAAGCCATTCAGAGATCCGCTCATGACATAAATAGAACTTATTTCTTCAAGGAAGATAAATGATCTCTTTACCATTATCTACCGTAGTTGTCACTTTCGTTTCCATAGCGCAACCATGGATACATGATATCCTTCTCTCGCCCATTAGAACACTCGTTAAGACAGCATGATATAGTTTTCTCGTTGTATGCCCGTTGTCTATTTTTAAAGTGCATCAATAATTGTTTCTATAATTTTTTTAATTTTTATTTTACCAAGTGTTCCAAGGGCACCGATTAAAGATTTCTTGAAAATAAATAACAACTTTTTATGTCAACCACATAAATGGTAACATGGCATGTATCTAGGCTCGTATTACTTTCGGAGAAGCACCACCCAACATAGCGAAAATGAAAGAATTCTGAATGTGGAGACTATGAGGGAGGCGCCAGAAAACGAACAAAGGCTTGCCAAATCGTTTGCTGTTATCGGAACAGGCGGGGAGCCAGGAGAATCTTTCGGAACATTAACGTGCGGAACGTGTTGGAATAAAATGTGCGTGGATGTCTTTTTAAAGGGAAGAATGCTGGGTTGCTTTCTTCGGGTATGGCTTTATTTGGCGCCAGTTTGAGCAAACATCAAAGAGCTTCACTCATAACCTTTTCAAATTGTCATAATATATAAACATATTTAATAGTAACTTGACATTCTAGTCTAACCATTATGGTTGGCAAAAAATTAAGCAACTTCAAATTTTCCTTATAAACTGCGCTTTTTTAGGGGGGGGGGTCTGTCAAAAAATCTGTGAAAGATAACATATGAAAAGTTGAGACTTGTTTTCAACTAATTATTAATATTTATTATATATAACGCTAATAAAAAGTACATTATCAAAATTGATATTCAACATATAATCTCTACTGCGGCAAATAATTGAGATCATCCATCTCTTTAACTCTTGATGGGTCAATTGAAGTGAGGGGAAAGCTTGTTCATTGGGGCCTCATCAAAGGAGTTGTCACTTTTATCTTAATAATTGGCGACTCTTTGCTTAATGGGAAAATAACATAAATGATCCATGAATTTTGACCTCATATGCAATGTGATCCTTGAACTTTTAATTCTATTCAATATGGTTTATGAACTTTAGCCTAATATGCATTAAGGTCTTTGAACTTTTAAATTATTTAATGTAATTCTTAATATTTAGTAGATGTTCAATTTAGTCCAGTAATAAATTGATGGGGATTCCAATGAATTAACTCACGTGTTTAAATAATTAAAACAAAATCTGAAAGTTGATATTGGTATGAGCTTAGGAAAAACCATGCTAAGCCTTTGGGTTTAGTAAGGGCGTGTTTGGTAATGCTTCTATTCTTGAAAACAATTTCTAATTAGAAATTATTATTTTTTATTCTGTTCTCGGGAATAATTTATAAGCTTTTAAAGCCGTTTAGTAGCTGTCCAAAATTTTAATTCCTGGAATAGAATTGTGTTTGGCACCATGCTCAAAATTTCTACTCCAAATCATTTTCTTTTAATTTTTAAATAATTTTATTACTTTTTTTCCTCTCTTTCTCTTCTTCTTCTTCTTCTTCTTCAAGTTGCCGGTCACCGGCCTTGGGATGATTGGCGACTGACCAGATGAGGGTAGGCAACCTCATCGAAGCGTCGTTGGCCCTTGGCGAGGCTGTGCCTCGTCGGCTAAGCCTCGCCGGCTATGACATCTCAAATTTCTAATTCTATTTTCAATTAAATAAGTCAAGCTTTTTATCGACATGCTTATAGTTCAATTCTCCGAATTGATCACTCACGAGATAACTAATCTATCAGGTGAAGCCGTTAAGGAATCTAAACGCAATAGACTTGAGGATCCAACCATGAATCGGTTGCTCGACCATGTTAATCTGTAAGGGTCATCACGACACTTTCAAAATCGAACAGAGATCAGTGATAGGTCGATTCGACTAAGATATGTGATTAGAGTGTGGGTGATTCCACCTGATTTCAATATTCTTGTCGACCGGCACTAGACCGATTTTTCTGTTATCTTGGGTACCCTGTGTTCGTATTTGAAATCTTGAGATTTTCATGACAACCGAGAGCCGCCAATGTGTCGCAGATCTATGTTGTAACTCAAAAACAATCAACCACGGGTCAATTGTACTGGAAATTTCTAAAAGCAACCCGGTAAATTAGGATGCGCCAAAATCTTGCCAGATTGAAATCAACCATGAATTTAAACCCGAATTCAGAAATTGAAAGTTCTGTCATGTCACAATTCATTTTAGGAACGTCGGCTCATCTTTAAAAGATTTTTTTGCAAATCGAGATTTTTAGCGGAACAACAAAGTAAGGCTGTTTTTTATCGGGAAATTGGTAGGCTTGTTTTTTATCTTGTTTTTGGCCGTTAAGTTGGATCATTTGACAAAGAAAAATCATAAGAAGGACGATGACACATAGGCGGAATTATTTAAGCTTCAATTGAATTGATTTGAGTGACAATTGATTAGGATTGAAGAGGAATGGAAGGAGAGATGTCCAAAATTCGTATGCCATGGGGCACACAACATTTTGGAAACTTTGGCAAGCTTCTTGAGGAAGCTAAAGAGATGAAAAGGCTAAGGGTGAGGGCCAAGAGTGGTGGGGGCATGAGTGAGGAGAATTGGCCAAGTGTTGAAGGCTAGAGGAGCCATTTGGGGGCCCCCTCTTCGGCAGCCCCTCTTGCCCCTTGAAACTTGGCTTTCTCTATTATCGTCGTCCATCTTGAGCTTCAAAGAACCAAAGGAGATTAGCCAACAGTAGCCTAAGCCAGTTGCACACCCGCTGGACCTCTTTTTCCCCTTGTTTTCTCCTCATTCCAATTTCTGTTCCAGTCGACCTTTCGCCAAAGATTTGAGTAAAAAGTTGACTTCCCAATTGAATCAGCAAACAAGCAACCCATTTCCATAAAGAGGACATCCAGACCGTTCCAACAAGCCCAACCTCGCCTCGAACGGAGCCGCCGACCGTTCAGTATGCCAGCATGAAGTTACCGGTCGTCGAACCGTCTGGATCCTTACCAAGTGCACTGTTTCGCGTTTTTCGCGAGTTTCTCCCAATTCGACCCTTCCTTTGCCCGTTCCAACCACCAACACATCCCCCCTTGACTCCGAGAGCCACCGATTGCCAACCACCCGCTCATCGAAGCTCCAATCAGCCCGTTTTCGCCATTGAAGCTGATAGTTTCTTTTTTGCAATTCAGCCAAGAACAGAAGCAGAAGACAGCAAGGTTTTGGAGACTTCGTGGCCTGTTTTCAAGCCCTTCCTGGCCTCCGTTGGTGTCGCCGCTTGGAGGTTTGTCACCCACCTTGGCATTGCTGTCGCCGTCCCGTGGACTCACCGGTTTTCAAATCTGGTGAGTTTAGCTCAATAATCATCGCTTAGGAGGTTAATTATGCTTAAAGGGTGTTTAGATTAGTCTAAGTATGTTTAGGTGGTTAGATTAGCTTAGTTAAATGTTAATTAGATTATGTGCATGATTAGATTAATGATTGGATTAATTAGTCTAATTATGTAATTAGTTTAATGTTAATCTTGCTTAGACTTTAATTAATTATTTTAATTAATTATTTATTTATTTATTTAAATACTATTAAATATTATTTAAATTATATTCTTTATTATTTAAATTAAAATAATTTTCGAAATTTATTTAATTATTAATTAATTAATTAATATTTTTTGGAAATTATATCGGGAGAGTTGCTCAATAGAATTCTGAGCTAATTGTAGTGATTTGTTTAGTTTCTGTAATTGAATGTTGTATTATGTAAATTGAGTGAAGATTGATGGTTATTAGATGTTGCTAATTAAATGATGAATTAGTTATATGGTTGGATGGTATACTATATTAGCCTACGGACGATATGTCAGCTTAGTAGAGAGCAGTATACCAGTGTACTATATCAATCTACGAGCTCTGATATATCAGCTTAGTGCGAGCTATACTATCTATATATCAGTTTAGAGTGAGCAGTCCTGACTATGGTCGGACATATTAGAGAGTATTGTTTGGGCCGACTTAGAGAAGGTCGTGATGACATATAATTGACCGAGTCAATTGATCGATAATTCGATCTGATTTGGTGAATTGATATGATTGCGAGTTTATGAGTTGAACTGACTTGCAGAAGAGACTGAGGCCAAGGTAAGTTCTCTAACCCATGTGGTGCTTAGGCAGCTCTTAGGGCGTATTTTCTTCCTAATCGAGTGTTAGGGGATAGAACTTGCTAAGACGTCGTCTCTCCCCGTTGTGGGATAACATTTTCAGATCCCTAGACGGTGGTTATGGAAAGCTTCAAGTCTCGGAGTTTGGGAAAGTGAAGGAAATAGAATCGGCAAACCTGTCTGACTTGCCAATCATAGGACAATCCTTTTTGGTTAAGCCGATATTTTCTAAACGACTTGATGTTGTAAATAAACATGTTTGTTTATATAAAGGTTTGTGTTGGTTTGAAAAATATATGGCCCTATTTTCCTATTCCAATGTTTTATTGTCTGGGAATTATTTATATGCTTGCGCATGCGTATTAAATTGAATGGGTTGGCGATGCGTTCTGGGACATTGCTATTAATCAACCAAGGAGGGATGAGCACATGCTCGAAGGATCGGGGCATGACATCGGCAATTGGGCAAGGCTCGACCAAGCCATGGTTGGGCGAGCTTTGCCTCATCAGATCTGGGTGAGGTCAAGCCTCACCTAACTAGCCTCGCCCAGTCAAGCGAGCCTCACCAGCGACTGAGAGAGGCCTAGGCAAGCCTCACCAGTGGCTAGGGGAGGTCCGGCGAGGCTCGCCTCGTCGATGGTTGGGCTCCCCTCTAGCAAGCTCGTTGGATTGGTTGCCAGCAGTGGTGGGCGGCAGAGGGTGGACGGCAACAAGCGGCAACAGCGGTGGTAACAGTAGATGAAGAAGAAGAAAGAGTAAAGAAAAAAAAGAAAAAAGAAAAGAAAAGAGAAAAAAATAGGGGTCTTGATTTTAGAATTGTTCCCGGGAACAAAAAATCAATTATTTTTTACTTCTCAATTCTGTTTCAAATCTACTTTCGAGAACAAAAAAATAGAAATTTGTTCCTGGAAACAAAAATTTTACCAAATGGATTTATGTTCCAAATCTACTCCTGGGAACAAAAGAACATAAATAAGCATTGTTTGGCAACTTGCCAAACAAGCCATAAGTCATCAATTTTCCCTTGGTAGTTTATCTTTGGGAAGATCGCAATAATTTAGCAAACCCACTAGAGACTCAAGTTAAAACTTTAGTGAACTCAGGCTTGAACTTTTTTTTTTTTTTAAATATCTTTACTTGGCAACATGGAGAAAAGGTACTCCACTAACATACGTGTTAAATGGTCTTGCATATAGGAGTTATAAGGGAAATAGTATTTGCTAATGTTTGTTTTGCAAAGCAATGACGAGAATGAATGTTTTAATTCAATAGTGAAGCAATGCTTGCAATATATATTGATGTGCATGATTTATATACTTTAGCACTATACTTTTGCACACATACCTTGTTGTCACACCTAGATTGCAATTAGAAAAATATCTAGGATGGTGTTAACAAGGATACAACCTTAATCACAAGACAAAATAAATGTTGCCCTTCTCATCCCCAGACTTTCTTTCTTAGTGTCAAAAGTGTTTATCTTTATCTACAAGAACGTGTGACTATAAAATAACCTTATAACAAAGTCGAAGTTAAGAGGACCTAACTTTAGTATGCAAGACTATGACAAGTCGAATCATCCTCTTAACCCCATTTGTTAAATGTAGGCGTCAAAACTCATATCGTCATGTGCATATCCCTGTGTTTGTTGCCCATTGTTGCTCAAGTAAGTGTCTCACATTCTTTGCTACGCAATTGATTTACTTAGTCAAATTTTCAACTTCACATCGGTCTACAGCAAGTAAATCAATTGTTGTGTTATTGAAAAAATGTTTTCAAATTGTTATTTTAGTTCGCAATTTCATCTTCCTAGTTCACTATTCCTAGGAATATGATTTCATAAAACGAACGATTTTTCATTATAAAATGGGCATTTCACCATTGTTTTGGATCGAACCTTTTACTTGTACGTACTATGCATTTTTCCTAAATTCAAGGCAACATTAACACATTAAGAAGATATTGTCTCACTACCAAATTGAAGGATTGGCATCCAATGGAGAGGATAACTGGATTATGCACCTTCAATATCAAATTAACAAGTTGCATGGTATGTTGTTTCATCAGTAAAATCACTTGTATCAACTTGATGTGACTCAACCACCTCCTCCTCCTCCTCCATGGCCAGGGAAGATGATTTAATGGAGCTTATCAATGTTAACCCAAAGGACGAAGCCGTGAAAGCCAACGATGTCTTTAAGTCACCCGATTCAATGAATTTGAATGTATCACACGCAAACTTTATGGTGTTCAAATTGGACAAATCAAATCAATTGGTCATCCCAGCTCAATCATCTTGCTGTCAACAGAGTAGAGCACAATTTTCATGGGCTCCCCCAACAATTGTGAGCGAAGACAAGCGAGGGCACCCGATCATCTATCAGACATTTATGAGGGTGGTAGAAAGGAGGTCGCATTAAATGCCGTGTCAGCTCCCCCAACTAATATTATTAAATCTCCCTCTCTCCCTCTCAACTACCTTAATTAAAGCAATCTTAGGTGTAATTGGATGTTTGTCCAATAGTAGCGGACGAAAGGACATGGAAATAGACATTGGTGATAATGAATGGTAGGCAGAGAACAATTCCCTAGCAAAATCGAAAACCGGATTGACGTGACTATAAGATTTGATCTTGTTTTAGGTTCCCATAATTATCAATTCGATTCCTAATTTTAAAAGAAGTCAAATTGATATTGTACAGTTCAACCTATTCATGCTTCTTATATGCCTTAATAAATTGTTTCCCTTCAAGATCGCCCTAAGATATACATATAACATGTCTTATTTTGCACCTGGCAAGGTGACAATATTGATCTCCCTCTAGGGTTAGATGTGTTCCATATATATAGCCTCATGAATGGACATAACATTCAATGACCAAATTCAATTTTTATATTTATATTAGTAAAGATTTTCAATTCATTAAACAACTCGCAAAAAGATATCGTATATGAAAGTTTTAGCTTGTGTCCTCATATGATTCTTAAGATAAGCTCAAGGCATCTCATGAACTCATAGGTTCTAGGTTAAAGCAATTAATGTGGAATTTCATGTTAACAAAGAAAGTAGAATATGTGTCATGCATAATTTGTCAGTGAAAGTGTAAAAACAGGCCAATCAAGGCTCACATTTAGGTCATGTTTAGTAACTGGCTAATTCTTAACTATTTATATTCTTTTGTTCTCCAAAACAAAAGGAAACATAAATTCATTTAGTAAAGTCAATTAATTATTCTATTTCTTGAACAAATTGGTGGCTAGAGAATATATTTGAAACAGAAACAAAAAATAGAAAAAAGCTATTTTTTTGTTCCCGAGATTTTTTTTTTTTTGCTTTTCTTCTTCTTCTTCTTCTTCTTCCTCCTCCTCTAGCTAGTTGCCAACGTGACATCCCAACTTTTCAGTCATGTTTTCTATCGAATAAATCGGGCATTTCATCGACACGCCTATAGGGCTATTCTCAAAGCTGATCACTCTCAAGATAACTAAACTATTCATGAAAGTCATTAAGGAATTTTAATGCAATAGACTTGAGATTCGACCATGGATCGGTTACTCAACCATGCTCATCTGCCGAGATCATTACGGCACAGATATGAATCGATTAGAGATTGGAGATAGGTTTGTTCGATTGAGATATATGGCTAATCATGGGTGACACCACTAAATTGGAAAACTTTCATCGACCGACTCTAAACTGATTTTTCTATCATTTTGGTACCCTGTGTCCGTAATTGAATTATCGAGATTTTCACCACAATCGAGAGCCATCAATGAGTCAAGTGGGTTCATTGTGGCTCGAAGAAAATCAACCATAGGTCATCTGCACTAAAAATTTTTGAAAACTACCCGGTAGCCTAAGTCACACTAAAAATGCACCGAATGGAAATTAATCGCGAATTCAAGTCCAATTTCAGAAATTGAAGATCCTGTCATGTCATAATAAATTATAGGAACGTTGACTCAGTCTCAGAAGATTTTTCTGACAACTAAGACTTTTTGGGAAAAATTCGGCATAGGACCGTTTTTGTTCAATTAAGGCCATGGATTATTTTTGGTCACTAAATTAAGATCCAAGATGGTTCATTGGGCTGGGAAAAATGTCAATTAAAGTGTTGAGGTGTCAATTTAATTTATGGAGATCAAATGAGGATAGATGGAGCAAGATTGAGCAACCAATTGATGTCATTTCCCTCAACATTCGTAGCTCTCGCTCCTACTAGCCATTTTGGACCATTTGAGAAGTTGTAAGGAGTGTGTGTGTGGCTCATTTACAGCCATGGAGTCTTGGTGTGGTGGGCAAGTAAAGGGGGAACAATTTGGTGAAAAAACTTGGCCAAAGGACCCACCAAAAACAAAACTTGCCCCACACTCCTATCTCTCTCTCCCTCATTGCTATCCACCCCATCTCTCTCTTCCTCCATTTGCCTTGTGTGAAACCAGCAAGCCAAGGAAGAAGCTGGAGCCATCGTCGCCGCCTAATGCCGCCGCTCGAACTATCGGACCGCTCGCCGTCTACGCACGAACCACCGCCTGCGCCATCCACCCCTCTCGCCTTTCATCCCGTGCCAGCTTCTATTTCGGAGCTAATGGAGCTCTACCGAAGCTGTCCCGACCCTGTTCGACCTCCATGAGTCCACATCTAAGCCTAGTTTGGCTTATTTCCTCCTTCCCAATCAATTCCTGCCTAAACCGAGCTACTTTTCCCTTATTTCCAGCTAAGAACAGCAAGAAAAGTTGTGGGTTTCCAACCGCCTTTGGAGACTGTTTTGAGGTGTTTCCGGGCCTCGAAGCCTAGACCCGCTTTGGAGAGAAACGTCCCTCGCGACATTCCCGTCGGTTTGATCCAAACCTCACGTTAAGCAAGTGAGTTTTGCTTATTAATCCCTTATTAGTATGTTAATGATGCTTAGGGGTTGATTAGATTTAATTAAGCGTGATTAGATGGATATATTAGATTAGAGTAATTAAATTAGTGCCTTATCAATGCATGTTAAGTGGTTAGTTGTAGCAGTTAGCGAGTAAATAGGTTCTAGTATTTATTGAACGAGTCTCGGGAATTTTCCAGGCTCGTCTCGGCTTCCAATTAGGCTATAACGGGCATAAGTTGGATTTATTGTATTTATTTAATAATTTTCGTAATTATTTAATTAGGCTATAATGGCTAGGATAGCCATAACCGCAATTTTATGCTGATTATTGTGGTGTAGTCCATTTATTTATTTGAGCGTTGATTTGTTATGAATTGAATTGATTGTGATTTTATGATTTTATTTTTAAAATAATTAATTTTGGTAATTAATGGAAAAATTACCGGGCGTTAGTTTACAACGCCAAAAATATGTAATGGGATGTTGAAAATTGTGAAATTATGATATTTTGGCTAAGGCCAACCGTATACCCACACATGGCTATTTTTATTGAAAATGATAAAAAGATGGAATTGATTGTATGATTTGGATGGTATATTATATTAGCCTACGGGCAATATGTCAACTTAGATAGAGAGCAGTATACCAGTATACTATATCAATCTACGAGCTCTGATATGATAGCTTAGCAGATAGTAGTATATCATGTCAACTTGGCAGAGATCAATGTCGGTAGACTATATCAGCCTATGGGCGATATGACAGTTTAGCAGAGAGTAGTATACCTTATCAGTTTAGATTGAGCACTGTCGATATACTTTATCAACCTAAATGCGATATGGCCGCTTAGTAGAGAGCAGTATACCCGATCATCTCAGAAGCAAGCTATACTATCTATTTATTAGCTTAGTAGTGAGCAGTCCTAATATGAACGGACTTATAGATAGTTTGAGATGAGGTGACCAAGACAGGGTTGAGATGACATGTAATCAACTAAGTCAATTGATTGATAATTCGATCTGATTGGGTGATGTGATGTGATTGTGTATATTTGATATGTATATATATATATATTGAGTTGCAAGAAGAAACTAAGGCTAAGGTAAGCCCTCTAACTCGTGTTGTGCTTAGGCAACCTCTAAAGTATATTTGCTTGCTAATCGGGTCTTAGGGGGTAAAACTCGCTGAAACGTTATCTCACTAGTTATTGAATAGCCATTTTCAAGTCCTTAAATGATATGGGTGAAGGACTGGAAGCCCGGAGTATAGAAGGTGAAGCCTGAAGAATTGACGATCCTATTGGACTAACTAGTCATAGAACAAGCCTTTTTTTATGGAAGTTGATTCCTTTCTGCATACTTCGTTTTAGGAACTTGTGGTTTAGAACTTGACTTAACAAATCGACTTGTATATATTTGCACTATGATTTGTAATATATATAAGTGTGGTTGTTTTCAGAGTTGAAATTTGAAATCCTACTTTCTTATCCCATTGCTTTATTGTCTGGGGATTTTATATGCTTCTGCATGCGTATTAAAATAAAAGGGTCGGCGATGCATCCTACGACATCACTATTTAATCGACCAAGGTGATGGATGGGTGCCTGCCCGAGGATCGGGGCATGACATTCCCGTTTAAGTGGTATTAAAGCAATGGTTAGGGATTGAAGTGATAAGGTGCAGTGGTCATGGGATAGTGGTAGGAAAGACCTTTAAATTTCTGACTGGTGCATGTCAGTGATAGTTGATTGATAAAATTGCTTGTTATTTAGATCACTTTATTTCTAATTCGGTGTGGAATTGGAAGTAAGCGTCAATAATTAAGGACTGAGCCATGAGTGATATGGAGCCTAGAACTCCTAGCAAGAAAACCAGTAGGGCTGTGACTTGGGGTAGAACGCCGACCAGGATTGGTGCCCCAAGGAGGCCATGGTAAAGCACCAGCTATGGCTAGCGCTAGTGGCGAAGCACCACCTCTCGTTGGTGCTAGGGTAGCAAACCCTAGAGATCCTAGAGTGGATGGGATTTTGCAGTCGTTGGAAGCAATGAGGGACTTGATTGGGCAGTAGGCCCAGAATCAAGCCGTCGCTGTTGAAGCCGCCACATAGGCCGCCACTACTATTGCCGTTACCACTGCTGCTGAGGCCACCCCCGCTCAGCACTTACCGCTGCAACTGCCGTCGCTCCTGCTGAAGTTCCACCGGGAGTTGTGGTCATTGGGAGATCGATCCACAAGTTAGTGGATAAATTTTTAAAGTTGAACCCATGCTAAGGTTCATTGGTACAAGGGATCCTGAAGTTGCATCACTCTGGATACAAGATTTGGATAAGGTGTTTGCACTATTGATGTGCAATGAGGAAAAAAAGGTGATATTGTCTATGTACCAACTTCAAGGTAACACCAATATTTGGTGGAGAGCCGCCAAGGACATATTGTTCCCGGAAGGTGTGGTCCAAGTGCGGGACACCTTCCTTAGAGCTTTTAATGAACATACTTCTCAGGTACTACTTGGGAACAAAAGATAGAGGAGTTCCATCGTCTCCACCAAGGGAGCATGACAGTTGACCAATATGGGGTCAAGTTTGCAAAACTATCACAGTATGCTCTAAGATTGATAGAAGACCCTTAAGAGAAAGCTCGAAAATTCAGAAGTGGTCTTCATTCTGAATTGAAGCAACCTCTGCTGCCATTGGATTTAACAAGTTATCAATAAGTCTATTGTCAAGCTCAGATGATAGAGAAAGGTTTGAACGAGCAAGACCCCTCGTCTGGATCAAGGTTTATGTCACATCGAAAAGAAATTCGCCATGGGAATGCCTAGAAATAGATTCCAAGTCCCACCAAATAGGAGAGGTGGAGTTGGCAAGCTAGTGCCAAATAGGATCGAGATATGTCGTCTGTGTGAAAGGTGACATGGTGTGAATTAGTGCCCCCGAAGGATAGGCGCCTGTTTTGAATGTGGATAGTAGAGTCACAGAGCCAGAGATTGTCTCAACATACCGGGAGGAAAATTGCAGTTACCACTGCTGCCACCTATGGATTAGATCAGGGGTTACACACTGTAGAACGCACTGCAAGGAGATTAGCTGAGACCACCAATTCAAGGCATGGTGTATGCCATTACATAGGGTCAAGCAGAGGTTGCGCCTGACACAATCATAAGTATGGTTACACAAAACAAACCCCTAGAGCTGGGAAGAGTGTACGCCATCACCGAAGGACCAGACAAAGGGAAAGCACCGTAGATAGAACACCACTAGGATAATGAAAAAAAAAGGAATGGACCAACTAGGTGCCTAGCAAATGAAGAATGTTTTTGAGGTGTTTTTATCAGAGTAGCGCAGCGGGACTTTGAGTGAAGCTTGTAAAATTTCCATTATTGTAAAAAAGTGGTAGAGATGAATCTCTGACTATAGTTGTAATTGACGGATTTGCCTAGGTATAATTTGAATACCATATATAAAAAGGTTTGGCTCGATTTCCCTAATCTCGTTGCAAAAGACAACTCATTTTTTAGACTGGGGTTGTCAAGGTTACCTGGCGACTGTCGTGGATACGACAATTGAGAAACTGAAAATTGGAAATATTTTAGTTGCGCAAGGATTTCCAGATGTATTCCCAAAGGAATTGCCAAGTCTACTATTAGAAAGAGAGATAGAATTTGTGATTGAGTGAGCACCTGGGACAGAGCCAATCTCTAAGGCTCCTTACTGGATGGCGTTATCTGAGTTGAAAGAACTGAAGGTGCAGATGTAAGGGATTTATTTGCCCCAGTGCATAGCCTTGGGGAGCACCAATTCTGTTTGTAAAGAAGAAAGATGGTTCGTTGTGCTTATGCATCGAACTATCGGCAACTCAATCGTGTGATAATCAAGAACAAGTGTTCATGGCCGATGATCAACGAATTGTGTGACCAGTTGCAAGGAGTGTCGATATTTCCAAAGGTCGACTGGGGAATAGGGCATCATCAGTTGAGGATCAGAAGGAAGGACATACTGAAGTTAGCATTTTGTTCTCGAGACAACCATTAAGAAATTACTGTGATGCCATTTGGATTGATGACTGCTCCAACTGCTTTCATGGATTTGATGAACTAAGTATTTGAGGAATACCTAGATCAGTTTATGATCATGTTCGTCAATGCTATTCTAATGTATTCGAGAAGTGTTGGGGAGCATGAGAGTCATTTGAGGATGGTACTTAAGACCCTAAGGACTCATGGATGGGACGCTAAGATTAGCAAGTGCGAGTTTTGGATGACTTGTGTTGTGTTCCTAGGTCACATGATTTCAAGCGAAGAAATCTCCATGGACCTGACCAAGATCGAAGTAGTTATCAGTGGACCAAGACCGACAATAGTGACAGAGATCAAAAGTCGTTTGGGTTGGATAGATTACTATAGAAGATTCGTGGAAAGATTTTCAGAATCTGTGTCACTATTGATGAGACTTCTGAAGAAAGAAAAAGAGTTGTGTGGATAGACAAGTGCGAGTGTAGTTTTCAAGAGCTCGAGTAGAAGCTCGCTACCGCACTTGTGCTAACCATTCCCTATGGTTATGGAGGATGTGAAGTCTATAGTGATGCATCATTTAAAGGATTGGATTGCATGTTGATGCAACATGGTAGGATTGTTGCATACGCATCCCGTTCGTAGAGATCTCGCGAGCTGAGTTACCCGACGCATGACTTGGGACTCGGAGCATAAATTTTAGCACTGAAGATTTGAAGATGTTAGTTGTGTGGAGAAAGGTCCTGAATCTTCACAGACCAAGAAAGTCTCTAGTGTTTATTCTCTCCAAAGTAATTGCAAATGAAATAGCGCTGTGAATCGGAACTTTTGAAGGGTTAGGATGGAGATATCCGATATCACCCTAGAAGAACGAAAGAAGTCACTGATGCGATAAGTCAAG
Organism: Eucalyptus grandis x Eucalyptus urophylla; assembly: GCA_028830015.1. Classification (NCBI taxonomy): domain Eukaryota; kingdom Viridiplantae; phylum Streptophyta; class Magnoliopsida; order Myrtales; family Myrtaceae; genus Eucalyptus; species Eucalyptus grandis x Eucalyptus urophylla. The sequence goes on along the minus strand of CM054200.1, from coordinate 57,276,074 downwards.
AGTCTTTAAATGTGTATATGTTAGTTAAGGTATGAACCTCACTTGAGAGAGTTTGAATTTTGGTTTTCAAATTTGAGGTAGGCCACCTTTAGAATTTTATGGCCACCCTCAAAATTGAACTGGACATTCAAGTTAGAAGCAGACCATTCCCCAGTCACAAGTGATCTCACCTGGCTATTGCCACACTCTACACGTTATCGATTCATGCATGTGTGCCATAAACGATGTGATTCACTCATACATATAATTAACGCATATAACAATTTCACACATCAATGCATCAATTCAGATCGAGTCATCGATCAATCGACTTAGTCGATTCCATGTCAAACAAACCATTCCCCAGTCATTTCAATCCATACTATACATTTTCCAAGTTAGTATAACTTGTCATCGAGCCACATGCATTCTCCAAAGCGACATACTTAGTCACCGAGCCACGTGCATTCTCCAAGGTGACATGTCTAGTCACCAAGCCCCGTGCATTCTCTAAGCTAACATATACACCAAGTCGATGTACTTAATCACCGAGCCACGTGCATTCTCCAAGGTGACATACTAATCACCAAGCCACATGCCATTTCAAAGGTGATGTATCTAATCAACAAGTCACGTGCATTCTCCAAGGTGACATATCTGGTCATCGAGCCATGTCATATAGCATTCTTCCTCACTTTTTATCATACCCGATAAAATAGTCGTGTGTGGGTACACGGTTGAACCTTAGCCAAAATATAACAATTCACTTTTTTGAACATTCCACCAATTTCAACAGCTCATAACATATTTTTGGCACTGTAAACCAACGCCCGGTAATTTTCCCATTAATTACTAAAATTAATTAATTTAGGAATAAAATTCTAAATCACAATTATACAAATCATTACTTAATTCATGCGGATGCCCATGTATTTACACATCCATTCACTTCATAAAATCAACACACGTGAAATTAAACAATTTTTCACATTATGGATGAACAGTGCACATGAACAGGGTGCATGAACAGTACCGTGTGACGTACGGGATGGCCAGAGAATTGTTTCGGCAAACGACGAAGTGCTCCGGTGTGGGTTGGGTGTGCTTGTCACGGTGGTGGGTGGAGCGTTGGCTGATTCTCACAGGAAGATAACTTTTAACTTGAGTTTTTGACGAAATGTTAGTCTGAAGTAGAACAATTTCAGGTGATCAAACTGCCGTTGGCTTCTGGTTGGCTGACGAGTCAAATGGCGGCTCCGATCAACGAATGGCGAGGTCCAAGTGGACAGTCTAGATGTCCTGAAGACAACAGTGGGTGGCACGAAGGCTGATTCATCTAGCAAGCAAACAATCAATTTGGATCTTTGGAGGAAGGTCTGCTGGCACAAAAATATGAAGAGAGAGAGAGAATGAGGGAGAGAGAGCTCCGTCGAGAGAAAGCCGAATGAAGGGAGAGAGAGAGTGATGTGAGAGATATCAAGGCCTCATCAAAGTCATTGAAGGCTTGCTTCAAGTCCCCATGCATGACATCATCATCTTCTCTCTCTTCTCTAGCCTTTTTCTCTCTACAATTAGGGGTATTTTGGTCATTTCACCTTGCACAATTACCTTTCTGTCCTTGGGCTGAAATTGGTGGATGGGCCTAAGGATCAGGCTTGGCCATGAATAGGAGTGAGCTTTGGAATTTATTGGGCTTGATTGGGCTCAAAAGTTGGACCATGGGCTTTGAAAGATGAATAGTTGGTTTAGCCCAATGGGCTCATTTGCTTGACTTTGGCCCACTATAGTGGTTGTCCCACCTTGGGCCTAAGGCCCACATTGGCTTGGCCCAACCCACGTCCTTTTGGGCTCGCTTCCTTTGTCCGAAAATCCTTTTTCCAAGTACACGGCTTAACTAGCGCTGTCGACTATCGCTATAGGTTCATCCAAAGTTCGTCCCTAACATTCCCGATAATTCAAAGTCCACTATATAGTTCTCATGCCATGTCAATTTCGCCCAATGCCATTTCAGGTACAACTCAGACTGATAGGCGGCTTTAAGGATTTACACATAATCGACTCGTGCCAAACCACGTTCAAGACATCTCGACGCATTGACGTCATTGACTACATGAAATTACAGAGGATAGATTCTTATTTCAAAGTACACGATCTCTGAGGATCGACATAGGGTTGTTCGTAGGTTCGATAACGATAAACGGAATCACTTGTCGTTCCATTATGTTGTGTCTGCAAATCGACTTCTAGTCGTCCTTAGAATTGACCTGTCTATCTACAAGATCGTCCTCACGCAAGTCTCATGGTCAAGTCATTTTTCTTAGGTCAAGTCGTTTAGTCGTACGAATTCTGTCCTCATTAGCCTTTCCCCTCAAGGTCAGTATCTCAGGAGTGATCAATTCCAAGTGAGATCATCCAACAATGTATTGACGAAATTCACATTCATTCTTCCCTCAGAGGACTCGAATTTTAGGATGTCACATTCCTCCTTGGCTTCAAGAGTTTCCTTTGTGTGGCGTCCAAAGGAAGGAGCGCCACTAAGTGACACGACCCTTAAGGAACCCTCATGCTCTCACACATGAAGGAAACCCACCGGCAACTACTTGTCCTCTTCTAAAGGAACTCACAAAAGTATCATTGTGTGGCTATATATTAGAAGTAAGCTTATCGGATTTACTAAACTAGGAACCACCCGAATCGGCTGGTTCTGGACGATTCCTGGAAGCGTCGATTTGGTTCTCAGTTCCATAAAAATGAAACTGAGGAACTGAACTGACTATATTTCTTTATTTTTTATTTTCTTAAAAATAGCAACAAGTCCAATAATTTTTTGGGGGAAAGATTTACCTGATCGATTATATGCCATTTCCAAGAGAAAGATTTACCTTTAGAATGTTGAAATTTGGAGACGAAATTGCCAAGTAATTAGTTCCATAGGACCGCTTGGTTCGGTCCCTTATCCTAGAAACTAGAAACCAATTCTCCCAGTCCGATCAAGTCTCAAGTCTAGTTCCCAATACTCAGGTGGGACTAGATCAGATTGGGAACTAATCGTCTCTACTATATATAGAGAGCAGATATGAGGTTCTTTTCTTTTCTTTTCACTCCATACTCCCTTGAGCCCACAAAATATATATGTATATGTATATGTATATGTATATGTATATGTATTTATACACACTGTAGAATATGTTAGCCCATTCTTTGTCTTGTAATGGCTTTCTCTTAATTAAGAGAAGTAACCAGTGCACATCTTGTGCTGAAACTTGGACATTCATCCAATGGGATCGGGTTTTGTAAACGGCTCAAGTTCCAAACATATTTTAATAGTAACTTTGTTTGTGTAGACCAATCTCAGATACCCAATCCTTCTCTTATTTATTAGGACCCTTTAGTTTTGTCATAGGATGCACATTGTGAATTTTCAGAGTGCGTAAAAAGAAATTGTAACTTTTTATCTTTTAACCTAATGTTTTAAAAGCATTCATTAATAAGACTCTTAGAAAAACAGAAACGTCTTTTAATTTCAACCTCGCACATGGCAACGTGACATGTATCTAGATTGTACTCTGTGTGGAGAAACACAACCCTACACAAGTAATGACAACAATCGAAAATATTTGAGAGGAATTGTAATTCTATATTTCTATGTATAGAATGTACAAGCACAAGCTCTATTTATAGTGCTAGAAAGAAAAGTGTAAGATGGGAAAAGAAAAATATACATAATTACATTTCTATTTTACCAAGCAAATTATGAATTCAGTGAATCAATTATTGATTAATTGAATCAATTAATGCACGATCGAATTCGACATCTCCTGGGCTATCAAATATTATTTCCATCGAGTATCACGTGTATCTGATCTTTCTTTGTCCTTTTTCTGTAGGATAGCAAATCGCATTTCCGTCGAGTATCATGTGTATCTCGTCTTTCTTTGTCCTTCATTTGAAAGTAATCAGAATTTCTGTCCAGATGGTAGAGAGAGACCCCACCAGGTGGACATGTCCGTGCAAACTCATGCCCATGTGTGTCTCTCACTCGAATTGGGCTCAAGTTACAATCAGTGCAACGTATCAAGACAAAGTAATTCAAAATTATCTATAAATAGAAGAGCCTCAAACCCATTCAGATGTAAGCCAAATAGACTCAGAGAGAGAGAGATGGAATTCACGCAACAATTCCCCATGAAAGGAGGAGTGGGAGAAACAAGTTATGCTAACAACTCATTACTTCAGGTAAACCTCTCATTGTTCTATTGTGGGCACATATTTGTTTTAATGAAAATGGGATGAAATTGAAAAATACTTTCAAGAATTCATAAAATGACACTACTTTTCCTCACTCTTAAAGATGATTAAATTACTAGGGTTTGTTCCGATGGCCACCATTCCCACATAGGAAAAAGGAAGTGGGGAATTCGAATCTCCAGCTTCTCACGAAAGTTGGGGTATGGACAATTAGATTTAGGTATAAATTTTGACTCTCATATCCTGCAAAAAAACATGGCAAAAGTCTAAGATGAGCTGAGAGTTAGAGTAGAATGGACAAAAAAAAAAAAAAAAACAGATTGATTATTACACACCCTTTTGTAATAATGTACTACAATATGATTGTTCATTTTGTAACAAACTAGGTTCTTTTTCTTTATCAAGATTTGAAATTTTATATGAGAAAGACACCATTTTACCATGTCCTATTAGACCGTATCACTTATCGATTGAAAATTTAAATGATGTCCCTAACTTGTAAACAAATTTTTTAATTAACAAAATATCTCTTAAAGGATGAGTTGAAAGTTAGAGTGGGATGGACAAAAAAAAAAAGATTGATTATTATACACCCTTTTGTGATCATGTATTACAATATGATTGTTCATTTTGTAACAAACTAGGCTCTTTTTGTTTACCAAGATTTGAAATTCTATATGTGGAAGACACCATTTTCCATGCCCTATTGGACCATATCACTTATCGTAAAAAAAATTTAAATGATGCCCCTAATTCGTAGACAAACTTTTTAATTAACAAAATATCTATCAAAGAATGTACACTTGAGAGTATATAGAATATTTAGATCTTGTAAAACCATCGCAACATCTAACAAATGATGTTTGATTTGGATTAATGTAGAGAATGCATGAGGAAAAACTACCAAAAGAGTTTTTTAACCTATTGCATTTGTATGAATGCAATCCTAAACTTTCAATTTGATCAATTTAGTCCTAAATTTTTTGATACTTTGCCAATGTAATTCTTCTAGCCAATTTTTGACTGGAACGAGGATACCAATTGTCCTATGTGGGATGACCAAAAACCTTACATGGACAACTTTTATAATTTCATAAAATATTGAATTTTTTATTTTATTTTTTCTTCTCATTTTTCTTCTCTTTTTTTCTTGTTCATTCTTTCTTTTTCTTTTTATTTCTAAGCATGTCAAGTGCCACAACCCTCACTCAAGGATGGCAAGAGCTTTGTGGCTCATGCTAGGTCTACGCAAGGACCACAACCTCAACCCACGCCTAGTGGCCAGCAAAGGTCACCAACTCACACCTAGGGTCAGTGAGGGATGGCGGCTACCGGACTTCATATAAAACAAAAAAGAATAAAGAATAAAAAAACTATAAAAAAAAAAGTAAACAAACTTTTTTTAAAAATTATAAAAATTATTCATGTAACCACCGATCATTTTATGTGATACTGTGGATGTCCACGTTAGCGATTTCCCAATCAAAATGGTCGGAATGACTAAATTGACAAATTGTCTAAAGTTTTGGGACTAAATTGGCTAAATTGAAAGGTTTATAACTAAATTGGCACAAATTCAATATATTTAGGACTTTCTGATAATATTTCTAAATGCACGGAGTTTGCAATCATCAATCGTTCTACGTTAAGTATCTACTTATTTTAATCGAGAATATATGGTCGACAGTATAGGATATTCGTGACAATTGAGATTTAATTATTTGTAGATGAAAAATCTAAATACGAACCTTTTCTCTTCATATTGAGTCAATGCTCTCTTTTTCTTTAATAGAGTAAGGTGATTTTGATGACAAAGCCCATGACGGAGGCAGCCATCACAGCTTTCTTCTCCACTATTGCCGCTACCATCCCGACAAGCCTCGCCATCGCGGACTTGGGCTGTTCCTGTGGCCCCAACACTCTCTTTGCCGTGTCGGAGATCATCAGCATCGTGATGGATCTCTACAATGCGAAGAAGCACGAGCTGCCGGAGTTCCAATTGTTCTTGAATGATCTCCCGGAGAATGACTTCAACACCCTCTTCAGCTACTTCTTGCCAAGATTCCAAGAGAAGCTAAGTGAGCAAATGAAGAGCAAGTACGGAGTGCGAGCGGCGTTGGCATGCTTCTTCAATGGCGTTCCCGGTTCGTTCTATGGGAGATTATTCGTTAAGGAGAATCTGCACTTCATTCATTCTACGTACAGTCTCCAGGATCGAGCCCTCCGAGTGTGCTTAGGGCATATTACGAGCAATTCCAAATGGACTTCTCAACATTCTTGGAGTACCATGGGCAAGAGTTGCTAGTGGGAGGGCGCATGGTTTTGACCCTCCTTGGTCAAAGAAACGATGATCCTTCAAGCGAAGAGTATCGCCAGTTTTGGGAGCTCTTAGTTATTGATCTCAATGAGATGGTCACCGAGGTAAGCGAATTAAACGAGTAATTGAATAGTCACGGACACATTAGAATTGAGGTTGGTTTGTCTTATTGCTTGTAGTAAAAATTGTATCATACTTTCATTGACCCTCGTGAGTGTCATTAGTCCTCTAGGAATATCTTTTGTTTGCGCACTCCAAGACCAATCATAACCATCAAGTAGACAACAAAAAACAATGAGAGTAATGGTTACGGTTTATGATTATTCCTGACTCTACTGTACCTAAAGTACCTCTTAGATGAGCTCTAGCTATAGTTTTCGCATGAATTCTTCGAAAGAGAGCAATAGCGCAGTTGGGAAATCCTACATATTTAATCCAATTTCTCTTCCTTATGAATGTATTCGACAAAATCAGAGCACGAGAGACGAAATTATTAGGTGTTTTAATTAAGTGCACACTCGTTCCCTATTTGGCATGGTGTGAAAAATGGAATGCACATTTATGTACTAGGAAACAATAGATATCAGCAGTATGCAATAGTTGCACAGCCAACTACATAAACAAGTGGCTATGACGCTTTTCTTTTCATTTTTGTCAAAGTAACTACGACTTTTATTAGGATATTATACTGACAACTTATTGCAATTCTTTCTTATTTTTCGATATAAAGATCTAACATACTAAGTCTATCGCTAATCTAGGGACTCATAGAAGAAGAGAAACTGGACTCCTTCAACGTCCCTTATTACCCACCCTCACCAAAAGAAGTACACCGAGAGGTCGAAAAGCAAGGGTCATTCTCAATTGATTGCTTGGAGGTGTTTGAAGTGAACCGGGATGTATTTGAGAAGGATTTTGACCCTAACGTTGTCTCAGAGGAAGCATCAGACAAAATGGTCGGATGCCTAAGAGCTATAGCCGAGCCCTTGCTTGTTTTTCACTTTGGTGAAGAGATCATCAATGAGGTTTTCAAGAGGTTTAGGGCCAAGCTTGGCGAGCGCTTGTCTAAGGAAAAGATTGCATTGGTCAACATCATCATCTCACTGAAGAAAATTACCTAGATAAATCACAAAAACTCACAAATAAATACGTCACAGATGTATGTACTTCTATAGTGAAGCTGAAACAAAAGTGTCATGAGTGTGTTTACTTTAGTTTGAAGGTGTAGCCGTTTCACTTGTTTTACTTCTTATGTCGTATTTTGAATAAAGAAAATGGAAGAGACTTGCATGTGTTTTCATTTTTATTTTTTGGTTCAAAAGAGACTTGCAAGTTGAAGGGTTTGACATAAGGCATTTTCTTTCGAGGATTTTTCTTTCGTATATCCCCCATAATGCATCGGTTCAATTGAGCGAATTTGGTATTTCTTGATTTATTTATGTCAGGAAAGCTAAATGAAGTAAAGCTTCCATCCAGAGACATCTGAATGAATAAACATGAACTGCAAAAAAACCGAAATTAGAAACTCAACAGGAAGAGTTTCACAATAATGTCAACAAAACATATGAAAGGTTTTACTCCAATATATAGTGGTTAGACCATCAAATTAGTTTGAAAAAGAAAATTAATTTAAAGGTACATACAATGTTGATCATTGTGATTTGAAATTACAAAATCAACTGAGCTGAAAAGAACTTAAACACGAGTGAGAAATCTAAACATGCCAAAATAATGAAGCCGTCTACATTCTAAAAACTTGGAGGTATAAATAAATTAAAAGTAGGAAGTTACTATGACGATACAAAACACTATGTAGAGGGCTATTCAACAAAAGCACCTAGACTTCGTAACGCGGGGGTGAAACTCTTGTATATCCGTAGCCTCTCAAGGATCGGTCAACTTTAGTCTCTTCTTCCTGCTCTTTTACTTTATATATGAAAACAATGGAAACATAGACATCAATTTTTTAAAAGAGAAACTATATTCTTGCTATTGAAAGTCATTCGTAACAAAAATGCGCATGAGTAACCAGTTGAGGTCTTCAATAGTCTCTCCAAAAGCCATTGCCTTATCATAAATTGTCCTAAACATACATAATTTGTTATGTATAATTTGGGCAAGATGTCGTGACATGTTTGTAAAATTTAAGTAAATAGGTTCATTTTTGTCATAAATGAGTACAAAAACGTTATAACGCGCACGCGCACACAAGAACGTAGTCACCTAAAGCAAGTATAATCTATAATCTTTGTTGAGTTAGCACAAGAAAACACTTGGCATATTTCCCCTTTGGGCTTTCATTGCCTCCAAACTTGCAACCTTTTATTTACATGTGTTGTTATGGTCTCCAACATGGATTTCCATTCCAACATATATAAACAGTTTAGGATGGCTTTTGGGCTATCCATGTCAAATACATGACCACGTTGTGACTCAATTTAGTCATGGCGAAATAACTGTGACTAGAACTGTTGTGCAATACTGGTTTCCTCATAAATTAATTGAATCCAAGTATTTATTATTGCACATGATTTAAATTAATATAACGTTCCTGTGTTTTTGTCTAAAACAGAAATCTCATTCAAAGTAAGTAACAAGAGTTGGATTGCAAGGGGCCTCAATCGAAGAGGCATGGGTGATATCAACTTGACATAAACTCCTAATTACCAAAGGCAAAGTCAAAGGAGAAAGTTTAAACCGTCCCAAAATTCCTAAAACCCAGCGACAACGGGCATCTGAACAGAGGTACAAGCTCTAAGGGACCCAAAAAAAAGATCAGTCGAGATGGCAATATAACTGCTTGATGGGCTGGGTCAAACGATCTTGATCGAGGGAGGAAGTGAAGGAGAGAAAGGGAGAGAGAGAGAGGAGCGTTGGCTGAAGCAGAGAAAAGAGGCAGAGAGCATAACATCGAAGGGGAGAAGAGGCAGTCTAGCTTATTTGGTGAAACTTTATCCGAATTAGCGGAAATTTTGGTGTGTCTACAAATTGATTAGTTTTATTAGTTGAAATACATCTCTACATTGTCTCTCAACTTATTTGGCAGTGATTAAAGTTTTTCTTGCTTCTTTGTGTTAATCTACCTTTGTGGTGATGATAAATAATTGTTTTGCTGATGTCAACAGCCCTAGTTGTGTGCATATTTGTGCGTATTTGCTAGTCTGTAAAGATTTATCCCTTTTTTAAAAAATAAATTCTTTTATTGTAAGAGAATACGAGTGATATATTAAATACTAGACAACTATTTTGAATTTAAGTTTAGAAGGTAAGACATCAATTGATTACCTTCGGGTCATTTTTGATTTAGCTAGATCTAATACTTAAAGGGGGTGAATAGGTGTTTAAAAGAGATCTTGACAAGTAAACTTAAAATAAAATAAGTTGCAAGCAAAGTTTGTATGAAGATCAGAAACAGTTTAAAGGAACACCAGACTTCTTGACTAGAAAGTGTGTAATAGATTTAAAATAAATAAAGTTGAGGAAAGTAAAAGTTGCACACGAATTTTATAGTGATTTGGTTAGATTAAGATTACATCCATTCTCTCACACTAACAGCCTATTGGCCAGATTTCACTATATGATCAATAGAAGATTATAACTTATGAGTGCAAATACTCAGTGGTAGATCTCTCTAACTCACTAAGACAATCTTTTTATGTATTTCTCTTCTGATCACAATTTGTAATACTCACAGACGAAGCAAGTGATTAAGAGAAGCTTCAGACTTTGGAATTTTGAATTCATTTCCCTCTCATCTTGACTGAATGACCTCTCTTAAATACTCTTTCATGCAACATTAGCCATTGACATTCTAGAAAATTCTTCTAATCAAGCCATTAAATAGAATCTTTCAAGGAGATCTTGTGGCCATTAAAGATAGGAATGAAAATTCCACTTGATTCTAGTCCCTCATACAATCAGAATCTTGGTTTTCATAAATAATTCTTCCTTATATGGAACTTGTCTTTGAGATTAATTTTGTCAATATCTAATTGACTTAATCAACGTTTTTTTTTTTTTTACTAAGGTAAGTTAAATCCTTGGTGAGAAAATACATTGAATAATTGTTTCCAAACAAAGTTTATTCTAGATTTGTATTACAACATTATTGAGTCTAGTTCTAGACTCTTCCTCATTTTGGACACTATCTCATTATGGGCACGTTAGAGTAGGATATACTTCTAGAAAAGTGTTGTTAAAGGTCTTCGAAAATTCCTCAAAAGCAAAAATGATAGAAGCAGAAAGTTTTGTTAACTTTAAATCTTAGGAGTTTTCTCAACAATCTCCCCATTTTTTATGGTGACAAAACTCTCATGCAAATTTTAAATTGAAACCCACAAAACAATGCTTAAACAGCACAACTAATGGAAATTTGTGAACAAGTAAATATGCAACCACAATAGGCAAACAATATATGCAAACATTAGACTTAATATTAATAGCAGTCTAAAAAAAAAACATAATCCTGCAATCACATCAACCACACAAGTCACACAAACAGCACATTAAAAATCTCTTAAATCTGCATATGTCTCCCCTTTTTTGTCAACATTAAGAGGGGTCACACAAAACTGCAGATAGAACCATCAAACCAAAAACACACCAAAAAGTTTTAAAACAAATAGATGAGAGATGGAAGTCACGCAAGTACCGCACATGAATGGAGGAATGGGAGAGACAAGTTATGCTAACAACTTATTGCTTCAGGTATACCCCTTATGTTCTATTGATGTCCCTAATTTGTGGATATCTTTATAATTAACAAAATTTCTCTTCAAGAATGTACACTAGAGGGTATATGGAAGTCTTAGATCTTGTAAGGCCATCGCAACATCGGACAAACCCATTATTGTGATGTTCTGATTTGGATTAACATAGAGAATGCACGAAATTTGCAATATTCGATTGTTCTATATGAACCACCTACATATTTCAATCGAGAAGACATGTCCGGTAGTATAAGCTATCCATAAGGATTGAGATTCATCTTTGTAAATGAAAAATACTAAAGAGACGAGCCTTTTTTCTCTATATTGAATCAATAATCTATTTTTTCTTTTGTCGAAAGATGTGATATCGATGACGAAACCCATGAGGGAGGCAACCATCACAGCTCTCTTCTCCACCGCCGGCACCACCTTCCCAGTGAGCCTTGCCGTCGTGGACTTGCGCTGTTCCAGCGGCCCAAACACTCTCTACGCCGTGTACGATTTTATCGACTTCGTGATTGATCTCTGCAATGTGATGAACCACAAGCTGCCAGAGTTCCAAGTGTTCTTGAATGATCTCCCGGATAATGACTTCAAGCTGCCAGAGTTCCAAGTTTTCTTGAATGATCTCCCGGATAATGACTTCAACACCTTCTTTAGCAACTTCTAGCCGACATTCCGAGAGAAGCTGAGGGAGCAGATGAAGAGCAAGTACGGAGCATCGATGTTGGCCTGCTTCTTCAATGGCATTCTCGGTTCGTTCTATGGGAGATTGTTCGCTTGAGAGAGCTTGCACTTTATTCATTCTTCGTACAACCTCCAGTGGCTGTCTCAAGTCATTTTTTGTCCCAAGTTTCGCTTGTTGACTTGATGGATTGTTAGGTCCCAAGAGGACTAGAGGAAAACAAAGGCAACATATCCATGGCGAGATTGAGCCCTCCAAGTGTGCTTAGGGCATATTATGAGCAATTGTAGAGGGATGTCTCGACATTCTTGGTGGTCGTATGGAAGAGTTGGTATTGGGAAGTCGTATGGTTTTGACCCCCGCCGGTCGAAGGATCGACGAACCTCCAAGCGAAGACTGTTGCAACTTTTGGGATCTCTTAGCTATGGATCTTAATAAGATGGTCACCAAGGTAACCAAATAAACAAAAAATAAAGGAGTACTTGAATAGTTTAGAATTGAGTTCTATTTTAATTATTGCCTGTAGTCAAAATTGTATTATACTACCAACGACCCCGGTAAGTTTTCTTAGTCCTCTAGGAATATTTTTTGTTTTCAACTCTGACCAATCATAACCATCAATTAGACAACAAAAAAACAATGAGATTAATGGTGACAATCTATGATTATTCCTGATTCTCCAGAACCCAAAGTACCTGTTAGATGAGCTCCAGCTATAGTTTTCACATGAATTTTTTGAAAGAAAGTGATAGTGCATTTGTAAATCCTACATAATTAAATCAATTTCTCTTCCCTATGAATGTATTCGACAAAATCAGAGTACCAGAGATAAAATTATTAGGTACTTTTAAGTGCGCATTCGTTCCCTCTTAGGCATAGTGTAAAAAATGGAATACACATTTACATATTAGGAAACAATAAATATATCAGCAGTATGCAACAAGTACACACCCAATTAAATAAACAAGTTGCTATGACTTTTTTAAAGATATTATAATATTTTTTTTTAGTATGTCTTAAATTTTGTTATGGGTATTTGATCAAAGTTGAGTTTTGAAATCCGAAATGAAATTTGTGACAACCTGACTTGAGGGAAAAAAAAAAAATTTGAAGGTTAGTGTTGGTAGCAAAGGGCTTGAGCCTCGGTCGAAACCCGTAGCCCAACACTAATCCTCAACAAGGGTGTAGGGGCACAACTCCACAGTAAAGAGCAGTATAAATATTGTTTTTATCAAGTTATTAGGTTACAAGAAGAGATAGAAAGACTTAAGGATTTTCAAGCCGCCTTTTGTAATACTTGAATTTCCATAATGAATTTTGCTTCTCTTCTCCCCATGGATTTTCTCACAAGGGTTTTTCATGTAAATCTATGAGTTCTTTTATTTTTCTTGATTTTAATTTCATTGTAGTTTCCGCAATGGTCATAATACTATCGACTTGAAAGGTTTCTTATTTTCGATAGGAAATTTTAAAATTCTACATATGTGCGCTAATGCGGAGAAAAACTCGACTTCTTCAACGTCCCCCACTACACACCCTCACCAAAAGAAATACGATGGGGGGGCCAAAAGGATCATTCTCAAACGATTGATTGGAGGTGTTTGAATTGAATTAGAATGCATTTGAGACCAATTTTGAGTTGTCACAGACGAAGCAGCATACAAGATTACTGGTTGCATGAGAGTTGCGGCCGAGCCCTTGCTCGTTCATCACTTTGGTGAAGATATCACTGATAAGGTCAAAACTCCCAAATCACATATCCAATGAAAAGACTGCATGGGTCGACATCGTCATTTCACTGAAGAAAATAACATAGATAAATTGCAAAAACTCACAAATAAATACATTGCAAATGTATGTACTTTTATAGTGAAGATGAAATATGAATGTCACGTATGTTTATTACAATTTATAGAGTTTATCCTTCTCTTCTCTATCTGCCTCTTCTCTCTTCATGTGACAATTAAAAGAGTCCACATGGCTATTCCCACATGATATGATTCATAACATCCGGCCCTTTTTTATCGAATGGCTCGTTCTTAATAAAAAGAAAAATACACAAATGAGACAATGCATGACACGGCTTTGGCTTGATCGTACAAAAAAACTCATAATTGAAAGATATTAGGTAATTTTTCATATCTTAACCAATTGATTGTGATTGATATTACAACTTCTTATTACATAAAATGAGCATCCTATAAAGCTTATAAATAGACTCACATACTCTCTATTGATATATACACAAATTTTATATTTCGCTCCTCCGTATAATTCTTATCTAACCTAATGAAATGATAACACATGTATTTTGGGTTTGTTATTTACGACAATAAATTTGATGATTGTGATGTGGAAATAGTTTCCAGGACCACTATATTTGAATTTTTTTTTCTAACTCATAAGTCAATGAAGAAAGTATATTTTTCGCTAAAAAATCAAATGCAAGACGAAGGAATATATCCAAGCACTCAAACAAAAACAAAAAATATTTCCTAATAAATGAGCATTCATATTGTGATGTTAAAAGATCTTCATAGTTTGTGAGTAAAGGAAAATCATCCAAAAATCTCAAAAATATGGTATTTGTGACCAATTCAGTCATAAACTTTTAATTTGACCAATTTAATCTTGATCATTTTGACAATTTACAAATGTAGTTATTACAATTAATTTTAGCTTAAAATAGCCTATGTGAATGCCTGCCACCCTATGTGATTGTCAGCACTAATGTAAATAATTTTGGAAATTTTCCCATGTTTTCTAATTTTTTTTCTTTTATTTTTTTCCTTTTTATTTTTTTTCCTTATTTCCTTTTGCTAGCCTATGACCTCACCAGCCACTGGATGCGGGCTTATGAGCCCTCATTGTGGCCAAGAAGGGCTGCATCACCCTCTTAGGTTAGGGCCACACAAGAGGGGAAAAGTACTAAAAAAGTTATAAACTTATTACATTGATACCTTTCAATTGAACTAATTCAGTCCTAAACATTTTCCCATTGATACCAATTTAGTCCATTCAACTAATTTTGGCTAGCTAATGCTGACATAATTGTCTATTGGTGGCCGGATGTCAATGCTGGCCGAATGCTGACATGATAATTTTTTAATAACTTTTTAATATTTTTTTCTTTTTTATTTTTTTTCTTTTCTTTCTCCTTTTCTTGTCTCTCTTCGTCCTCCTTGAACTTTCTTTACAATGGCCAACGAGCCTCCCTTGAGGATCACAGGACGAAGGCAACCTCATCAATCATGGGCAACGTTGGCCTCACTTAGATCTGGGGAAAGCTGCCTCACTTGCATCTCTAGGTGAGGGTTTCACAGCCCTCGCCCAGTGGCCGATGAGCCTTGTTGGACGCTACAAGGAAAGTTCGGAGAGGAAGAAGAGAGAAAAGAACGGAAAAAAATTATTTAAAAAATGAAAATATATATTTAAAAATTTCCATGTAAGCGTTCGACCGATGTCTACATCAATGAGCATTGGACAAACTTGATCAAATGGAATGAATTGGTACCATGTAAAAAAATTTATGATTAAATTGATCCAATTGAAAAGTTTAGTACTGAATTAGTATCAATGTAATAAGTTTACAACGCCCGCCAATTCATTCATAAACTTTCAATTTGATCGATTTATTCTTGAACATTTTGACAATTTATCAATGTGGTTATTACAATCAAATTTTAGCTAATGTGGACGTCCATCGTCCTATGTGACACAATCAGCGCCAACATAAACAATTTTGGAAATTTTCTTTTCTTTTCAGAATTTTTTTCTTTTTTTTTTATCCTTATTTCCTCTATTGGCCCACGACCTCCCTTGCCATTGGACAAAGGGCTATGAGCCCTTGTTGTGGCCAAAGAGGGCGGCACCGCCATTGTTAGGTTTGGGCCACGTAAGAGTTGGCGAGGGTTTCTAGACCCTCGCTTGTGGCCAACAGAGTAGGCGATTGTTGAGGCTACAGAATAATAGAGGGAGATAGGAAATTAAAAAACAAAAAAATAAATAAGTTAAAAAGAAGTGGCACAAATTATTCATGTGAGTGCAGATCATGCTCATTTAACATGTAAACAATTTTTTGGCAATATTAGGTTTAGGATTAAATGGGTCGTGTTTAAAAAATTTGGATAATGATCCCTTGTGTGCTTAGCCCTATAAACAAGTCAAGCTACTCATGAACAAACTATTTGAGTTGGATTCAGTTTCAAAAGCTTTAGCAACTTGAGTGTTTGAATGGATGAGGCAAAGCTCAAACATACTTGATTGGGCCTTTTCACAAGGTTCAAAATAGTACTTTGAACCTCCAACATTTTGTCTTTCGGACGAAAATGGAAAAAGTCATTTCGATTCTTAAGATTATGAGAAAATTTTTGAATAATTTCAAATTTTATATTTGCACTTTTTTTTACAAGTTTTAAGTGATTAATATCAAATAAAAGCTGGATATTAATGTTTTTAAAATGTTACTAATAAGAAATAGCCCTCTTAAACACGAACCGCATGTCATAATAAAGCTTAGATTCAAAATTCAATTCAATAATCGAACTAGCTTGAGCTTGAGCTTATAAATCATTTTGTAATTTTTGTGATATCCTAATTTTCCAATTCTGTTTTCAATTGAATAAGTTGAGCATTTCATCTTCGTACCTATAGCTCTCTTCTCTGAGTTGGCCACTCACGAGATAACTAGCCTATCAGGTGAAGCCGTTAAGGAATCTAAACGCAATAGGCTTGAGAATTCGACTAAGAATCGACTGCTCGACCGTGCTAATCTGCAAGGATCATTACGATATAGACTTATTAGAGACTGGAGATAGGTCGATTCGACAGAACCATGTGATTAAGTGTGAGTGATTCCACATAATTGCAAAATTCTTGTCGATCGGCACTAGACAGATTTTTCTGTCGTTTTGGTACCCTATGTCCATATTTGAAACCTCGAGATTTCCACGACAACCGAGAGTTGCTAATGTGTCGAAGATGCACTTTGTGGCTTGAAAATAATCAACCACAGGTCAATTGCACTAAAAATTCCTAAAAGCTACCCGGTAGGTTAGGACGCACTCAAATTGCGCCAAATTGAAATTAACCGTGAAATCGAATCCAATTTCATAAATTGGAAGTTCTATTATATCACAAACTATTGTAGCAACATCGACTTATCCTTAGAAGATTTTTCTACAAACCGAGATTTTTGGCGAAAAAGCAAAGTAAGGCCGTTTTTATTCGGGAAAGTCAGAGGGCCGGTTTTGAGAGCATCTTTGGGATGCAAGTTGGATCACATGATGGGGAAAAGTCATGAGATGGATGAGGACACCTTGGTGGATTTATTTGAGCTTCAATTGAATTTGTTTGTTTAAGAATTGAGCTCAATTGAATAAGAATTGAAGGAATTGAAGAGGATTGAATGGAAATGAAGGCCATTTGCAAAAAAATCGTATGCCATGGGGGAGCAACATTTCAGCCATTAAAAGAGGCTTCTTGAGGAAGATTTGAGAGAGAGAATAGCTGAGGATGACAGCCCAAGTGGTGGGGGCAAGCTCTCAAGTGTTTGGCCAAGTGTTGGAGGGCTAGAGAGGCCTTTGGGGTTCTCTCTCTTCAGCAGCCTTCTTCCTCCTTGAAGCATGACTTTCTCCATGGTTGAGGCTAAGGCAAAGCTCAAGAGAACTAGAGGAAACCGCAGCTCGTCCCCCTTGGCCGTCGCACGCCCGCACAGCCACCGTCGGACCATTTTCCTCTCATATTTTCCCCCGTTCCAATTTCTGCTCCAGCCGACCTTTCGCCAAAGATCCGAGTAAAAAGTTAACTTCCTGAATGAATTAGCAAGCGATCCACCCATCACCGTTAAGAGGACATCCAGACTGTTCCAAAGAACCCAGCCTCGCTCCAAACAGAGCCGATGGCCGTCCTGTACGCCAGTGGGAAGAAACTGGCCACCAGTCCATCAATCCGCCTGGCAGTTTGCCTGGTTTTGCCTGTTTCGCGTTTTCTTCGTGTTTTCTCCCATTCCGACCCTTCCTTCACCTATAGCAACCACCAGAAGGTCCTCCTTGCCGGCCAATGCTTTGTTTCTCCTCTGACAACCAATTTTTCAAAGTTGCAGAGGGAGTACGAATTTGTGGTTGCTGTTCCAGCCCCAGGACCGCCTTGGGTTGCTATGGTTGAGGTTCCCGAGCCTCCTTGCCGCCGTTCATCAGCCGTACGCTACCCCCAAGTTGTCGAACCTTCGCCGCTTGCCGTTTCTGTGCCAAACTACCACTAGTTCTAGCCTTCTCGGTTCAAGATCAGTAGCTAAAGACCAGCCAGCTGTGGGAGCTTCAAGGCCCATTTTAGGTGTCTTCCTGGCCTCCGTTGGTGTCGCCGCTTCGAGATTTATTGACTGCCTTGGCATCGTGGTCGCCATGGACTCACCAGCTCGCAAAACCGGTGAGTTTATCCTCTAAACCTCGCTTAGTAAGTTAATTATGCTTAAAGGGTGTTTAGATTAGTCTAAGTAGGTTTAGGTGGTTATATTAGATTATTTAAATGTTAATTAGATTAGATGTTTGATTAGTTTAGTAGTTGATTAAATAAAGCTAATTGTATGTTTAGATTAGTGTAATCTTGTTTAAGCCTTAATTAATTTTAATTAATTAATTATTTCGAAATTATCAATTTTATTTTAATAAATTATATTAATAAAATATAATATTTAATTATTTAAATTTTCGAAACTAAAATTAATTATTTTATATTTTCGAAAATTATGCCGGGATGGCCGATCGTTAGAATTTCGCACTAATCGCAGTCATGTGGTCAGTTTATGCTAATTGTTTGTTAAATTGAGAAATTAAGTGATATTGGTGAAGTTTTGGTATTTAACTTGAAAATACCCGGTGTTGGTTTTTGACACCGTAATTGGTTTGTAAGACCAGTTTGAATCGTTGGATTTGAATGGATTGAATATCCCGTTCTCTAGTTTGTTATTGAATCTACAGCTTTGGCGAGCAATTGGTTTATATATGTATCAGCTTGTGTGAGCACTGTATCTTAGCTTGTGAGAGCAATGATCGTTTATCAGCTTGTAAGAGCAATGATCCATTTATCAGCTTGTGCGAGCTACCATAGCTTGTGCGAGCTACCATCTATATCAGCTTGTGAGAGCATTGCATCCATTTAAGCTTGTGTGAGCCGTGATTGTATTGATAGATGAATAGATTGTATGATTTAATAGATGGTATGAATTGATAGATGTGTGGATTGTATGATATCAATTGGATTGATTGAATTGATAGACTGATGGGCGTGTCGGTAGTTTCAGCTTGTGCGAGCATTGTTTGAATATGAATTATATTGACGTGCAGGAATGAACTAAGGCAAGGTAAGTCCTTTGAATTGCATGGCTAGGCCACTCCTGAGTGTATTTTCTTCCTAATCGAGTCTTAGATGGTAAAACTCATTGAGACATTGTCTCACCCCGTCATGAGCTTAAATTTTCAGGTCCCTTAAGGACGGAGCGGCCAGTTCATTTTGATTGGCCTTAAGGAGTTGCAGAGGTGAAGTCCGAAGGATTGGTAAACGGGTTCAACTAGTAGGTTGTAGGACAATTCCTTTTTTAGAGCTGGTCTTCTGTAGACGTTTGGCTATAGACCTCTATTTGTAAACTCCGTTGATATATAAAAGGCTTGATTTGATTGTGATTGATTGCCTGCTTTTCTATCCCAGAGTTTTGTTGTCTGAGGATTTATTTCGCTTCCGCATGCGTAATAAAATGAATGGGTCGGCGACGTGTCCTGGGAAGTTGCAAAGTGTTATCGACCACAGAGAGATGTGCGTGTGCTCGAGGTTCGGGGAGTGACAATTTTGCTCTTTGATGAATTGATGATTTTGCTGCATTCTTAGGGATATGTTCAACAATAAAAGCAAATCTTTGCGCTTTGTGGTTAGGTCTCAACTTCATAAAACAACTTGATTATCTCAAAATCATCATTGGGATTGGCTCTAAAACCATTACTAATTTTGTTAGTTTATAACTTATGATTGACAATGCTATCTTTGCTTAGCTTAAATATATCACAAGACCGTTGCGCTATCACTTACAATTTCGAAGTGCAACATAATTTTTGGGAAGG
Organism: Eucalyptus grandis x Eucalyptus urophylla; assembly: GCA_028830015.1. NCBI lineage: Eukaryota > Viridiplantae > Streptophyta > Magnoliopsida > Myrtales > Myrtaceae > Eucalyptus > Eucalyptus grandis x Eucalyptus urophylla. Next base: position 57,256,025 of record CM054200.1, on the reverse strand, counting down.
AAATCGTTGCTAACTAGCTTGCTAATTTTGGAAGTGATAAGGGCTTTGACATTAGATTCTTTTCATTATCTCCTAAAGGGTTACTTCATATTCTATAGGGGTGGGCATGGTTCCCCAATTGAATCGTGAACTAGACCGAACTAACCATGAGAATAGGTCCAATTTCAAGTTCTGATGGAAATCTTAGTTCCCGATTCCAAATTTTTTGGAACGTGTATTATAGAGTTCAATTGCCAATTCCCAATTCCTAAGTGGGAACTAAACCAGACTAGAAACCAAGAATCGAGAACAGGAGAACTGGACTAGGAAGCAAACATGAAAAGGATTGGTGTATGAATGTTTGCTCTAATTCCAATACCCTTAGTGCATTATCTCTTTCCTGACGCAAGGAGGTGAAAGTAAAATGCTCACCCAGTGGTCTAAAGATCCAAACTAGACTGGAATAGATTTGTTTGTGTATTCATGCTTGATTTGATTGGCAAAAGGACCCTAAGTTGAGAATCTCATCAACTGCTCTTTTCTAAGCTGAATGGGAGTGATTTAGTGGTATGACTTCTGCTCCAATCCATTCACTCCAAAAGATTAGTATGCGTTTTCCTCTTCCCTGGGTCATCACACTCTAGTTCCAACTTGTAATCTAAAAGAGTAAAAATGTTACGGCCAAGTTCTACTTTTGATGATTGAAAATAAAGATTTTAAATATTTCGACTTTCAATTCATATCCAAGTGCAATTTTCCAATCGAACAACTTCTACTTGTGTGAAATCTTCATCATCGTCTATAGATTACAACGCTTTGTCTTCCTCTCCCTAGATTCTCCAACATCATGGGAAGAAGGTATATGGGGAAAAGATGATCAGGTAGGGAAGCCTATGCAAGGTCTTCCATTATATTCAGGGAAGATTATTGCAAAAAGCATGCAACATAATCTCCAAAGAAAGATTCTCGCTTGTTAGTCAAGCTTGGAAGCCCCTATCTTTATTGGAAAATTTGAAGAAAAGAAGTGCAAGTTTGGAACGCAACCTATACAAGGTGAGTTACAGGCCCCGCTAGTCTCCACTGGATATATTCTCAGGAGTACCCTAAAAAAAAGGGAACATTTCCTCTCCCCAGCCATTTCGGGTTGAAAAAAGAGCACAATGGAATGAGCAGAATCAATAGTTCTCGATTTTCCACTCGATGTAAAGCCCAACCATGGGAATAGTGAATTGGATAACAACATTCAAGATTAATTAAAGGCAAAAGGCCTTGCCTATATCTGCAGGAGCTACGCACGCATCCTCAAATATATGTGATGAGGTCTTTTAATAACTATTTTAGTTTAATTAAAATTAATTATAATTTAAAACTCTTATTATTTTGTAATAAACTATGTTTGTTGTTTCTTTAGATTTCAAGTGGTTAGAATTTGGAGCGATTTTTTATGAATGATTGAGGACTTAAGTTCTACAATTTAGATTTGCTGTCACGTGTTTTGAATTTTTTATTATTTATTTCATTGTACTTGTCCATCTTTTATGGATTGTTGCTATTGATAAATAGATATTTTTTTTTATTGAATTCAATTTCATTCATCTTAACAAAAAATGAAACAAAAAAAAAAAGTAGAAACAAAAAGAAACAAAAAGAAGAACAAACTCTTTTTACCAAAAAAAAGAACAACAAACTCATCAATTCACACCCTAGAACCTATTGATAGGTTTCGGGCACTGCATGCTAAGTATCAAGATATGCAGGGTAAGTTTCAACAATTAGAGAACTAGTTCCGACAGAATAGGTTACAGTTCAAACGTGAAACTGCTCACTCCTTAATATTTTATTAGGTGATAGAATAGGAATAGTATCAAATTAGTCTAGTGGTTATTTGGAGCTGAGTTGATGAACGACTCTCACCGTCTTTTTCACCGCACAAAAGAACAAAGAGGACACTTCGATCCCTCTTTGAAAACGGCGTTTGCATCGCATTCAAGATTTTCATTTGGAACTTCTCTCTTAGGCAGCCAATCGCCAAAAGGCATTAATCTGCTCTCTTCAAGAAGTAAAAAAAAAAAAACAAAAAAAAAACAAAAGGGAAAAAAATAGAGAGAGAGAAAAAAAATTCTGCGACATAAAGAAAGAAACTTTCGGATTTCGACATATCGATTAATTTTGGCCTCGAGCGAAATAATGTTCTCTTCCGGGAGAGGCCACCATCCCTCCCAGCTATGAAGTTGCAATTAGAGAAGGTTGTCAGAGACAAAGCATTGTCTTTTGACCATGTCCCTTCCAACACCACGAACTGTAGATTATTGCATTGCTGGTCTATAAACCCTTCCATTTTGGCGGACTGATCTACCGTCGGGTTCCTACATATTTAATCCGATTTCTCATTCTTATGAATTTTTTCAACAAAATCAGAGTACGAGAGACAAATTTATTAGGTATTTTAATTAAGTGCACACTCGGACCCTGTTAGGCATGGTGTAAAAAATGGAATGCACATTTTCATACTAGGAACAACACATGTGACATATCAGCAGTATGCAATAGTTGCACAGCCAATTAAATAAACAAGTAGCTATGACTTTTGTTTTTGTCAAAGTAACTATGACTTTTATTAGGATATTATACTGACAACCTATTGCCATTATTTCTTATTTTCAGTATAAAGATCTAACATACTAAGCCTATCATTGATGTAGGGACTCATAGGAGAAGAGAAACTAGACTCCTTCAACGTCCCTTATTACCCACCCTCACCAGAAGAAGTAAGAGGTCGCATTCTCAATCGATTACTTGGAGGTGTTCGAAGTGAATCGGAATGTATTTGAGAAGGATTTCAACCCTAATGTTGTCTCAGAGGAAGTAGTAAACAGTATGGTTGGGTGCCTAAGAGCCATAGCCGAGCACTTGCTTGTTTTTCACTTTGGTGAAGAGATCATCAATGAGGTTTTCAAGAGGTTTAGGGCTAAACTTGGCGACCACTTGTCCAAGGAAAAGATTGCACTAGTCAATATCACATCTCATTGAAGAAAGTTACCTAGATAAATTGCAAAAACTCACAAATAAATACATTACAAATGTATGTACTTCTGTAGTGAAGTTGAAATAAGAGTGCCATAATTGTGTTTACTATAGTTTGAAGGTGTGGCCGTTTCACTCGTATTGCTTCTAATGTCGTATCTTGAAAAAAGAAAATGCAAGAGACGTGCAAATGTTTTTTTTTTTTTTTTGGGGGGGGGGGGGGGGGGGGTGTCAAAAGAGACTCGCAAGTTGAAGGGATTGACATTTGGGATTTTGTTTCAAGGAATTTTTTTTTTCGTATATCCCCCATAACGCATCGGTTCAATTAAGTGAATTTGGTGTTTTCTTGATTTTTCCTTTTATGAAAGTAAAATTTCCATCCAGAGATATCTGAATGAATAAACATGAATTACTCAAAACCGAAATTAGAAACTCAACAGGAAGAGTTTCACAATAATGTCAACAAAACATATGAAAGGTTTTATTCCAATATATAGTGGTTATACCATCAAATTATATTGAAAAAGAAAATTAATTTAAAGGTACATACATTGCTGATCATTGTGATTTGAAATTACAACTCGTATTCACCAAATCAATTGAGCTGAAAAGAACTTGAACAATATCTATTATTCTCGGCTTCTCTAGGTTAGTAGACTCTTATTTCCTCAAACAACAACAGCACTACACGATATAGGTTAGTAGACTCTAACTTGCCTCAAGTCCTGCGACGTTGACGGCGAGGGGGTGGCGCGGCGGTGCGGCAGCTGCGGCTCGGTCGGAACGGCTGGATCGGCGCGACAGGGATGGCGGCTGCTCGTGCACGGCGAAGGGGACGGTCCCTTTCTCCCTCTTTCGCTCTCGCGCGATTCCTCTCTCTCGGTTTCTCTCTCTCGCGCTCGCTGCTCGCTGTTCTCTCTCTCTCTTTTGCCGCTCTCTCTCTCTCTCGGTTTTGTTATTCCCGTCACTGGTTTTGTTGACCAAACCAGTCAACAAAAAGGAAAGCTTCAGCGGCAGAAGGAGACGAGGACGGGTAGATGGGAAGGTGGCTTGCATGCTGTCCCGGACGCTCTCTCCGCTGGCCACCGAAGAGGGAGAGAGAAACGTGGATCCTTGGCGTGGCTTCTTCGACCGAAGAGAAGCCGTTCTTCTGCGTTGACGGCATGAGTCAACAGGGGCGATCCCGGTGGCAGCAGGGGAACGTCGATTGCTGGGGAAAGCACGGGCCACCATCTGAGCGTGATTCCACATGGTTGACTAATTAAGTCAACACTTTTTCCCTTCGGTGGCAGCAGCTCACGTGCGGCATGTGGCTTCAAGAAGGAAAGGATGCATGGGTCAACTCTCTCATCTTTGGTTGACTCCTTCATACGTAGACCTTCAATTGTTGCGTGTGCATGGCGTGGGCTTCATTTGCTCGAACGGCGTGGCTTCTCCTTGGTCAACTTCTCCATTTAGTTGACCCCGAATTTGTTTCCGCTTGCCACCTCGCATGCTGCATGCAGGACGTGGCCTTTGCTGGCCGTTCGAAGCCAGTCACGCCTCCTCCTCCGGTCAACAATTTCTTCAATTGTTGACCATCACAAAGAGGTGGACGTGGGCTGCATGGGGTCAAAGGGTTTGCAGGGTTAACCGGCCATGGAAAGAAAAGAAAACACGGCCGTCGGTGAGGCCGTTCACCGGGCTATCCAAGGAGAAAAATCATGCATGAAGCTGTGTTGGTCCGCAGTCCTTTGCAGGGTAAACGGTTGGGAGTTGGCGTGAGGGAACGGGGAAGGTCTTCGACAATTTTTGTCGTAAACTTTCACATACGCATGGCCGTTGCGGGCTACGGGCCTTCAGCTCGATCAATTGGCGAGGCCGCTCGAGACTAATATCGGACGTGTGCAGGGCCGTGCATGGGAAATTTCTCTCCAAAAGTTGATGTCTCGGAACGACGGGTGGTGATGAAATGATGGCCTAATGCTATACCGACGATGACAATAATAAAATAGTGTCCGCAAATGGTGCCAATGACGCAATTTCTCGATACTCCCATCGACCAGTGACAAGACGTTACTTATTCGAGGTCTGACGAAAACCCGGATGCCACAAAATCATCCAAAAAGTCTCAAAAATATTATATTGTGACCAATTCAGTCATAAACTTTCAATTTGATCAATTTAATCTTGACCATTTTGACAATTTACAAATGTAGTTATTACAATTAATTTTAGCTAAAAATAGCTTATGTGGATGCCCGCCACCCTATTTTACATAGTCAGCACCAACGTAAACAATTTTGGAAATTTTCTCTTCTTTTCTAATTTTTTTCTTTTATTTTATTTCCTTTTTATTTGTTTTCCTTATTTCCTTCTACTAGCCTATGACTTCACCGGCCATTGGATGCGGCGCTATGAGACCTCATTGTGGCCAAGGAGGACTGCATCACCCTCGATAGGTTTGGGCCATACAAGAGGGAAAAAGTACTAAAAAAGTCATAAGCCTATTATATTGGCATCAATTCAATCATAAACCTTTCAATTGAACTAATTCAGTCTTAAACATTTCTCATTTGTACCAATTTAGTCCATTCGGCTAATTTTGGCTGGCCAGTGCTAACATGGATGTCTGCTAGTGGCTGAATATTAGCATTCGCCGGACACTGACGTGACAATTTTTTAATAATTTTTAATTTTTTTGAATTTTTTATTAATGTTTTATTTTTTTCTTTTTTTTCTTTTCTTTCTCCTTTTCTTGTCTCTCTTCTTCCTCTTGAACTTTCTTTACGGTGGCCAGCGAGCCTCACGCGAGGGTCACAAGGCGAAGGTGGCCTCGTCAATCATGGGCGATGTTGGCCTCACCTAAATCTAGGCAAAGTCGCCTCACCCACAGCCCTAGGCAAGGGCTTCATGACCCTCACCAAGTGGCCGGCGAGCCTTGCCGGACACTACAAGGAAAGTTCAGAGAGAAAGAAGAGAGTAAAGAAAGGGAAAAATATATTTTAAAAAATATTTAAAAATATTTAAAAATATATAATATATATATTTCAAAATTGCCATGTTAGCATTCGATTGGCGTCACATCAGTAAGCATTAGACAAACTTGACTGAATTGACTGAATTGATACCAATGTAAAAAGATTTATAACTAAATTGATCCAATTGAAAGGTTTAGTGCTAAATTAGTATCAATGAAATAGGTTTACAACACCCACCAATTCAATCATAAACTTTCAATTTGACCAATTTAATCTTAAACATTTTGACAATTTACTAATGTGGTTATTACAATCAAATTTTAGCTGAAAATAGCTAACGTGGACATCCCCTATCCTATGTGACACAATCAGCGCCGACATAAACAAATTTGAAAATTTTCCTTTCTTTTTTGAATTTTTATTTTATCCTTATTTCCTTCCACTAGCCCGCGACCTCGCCTGCCATTGGACGAGGGGCTATGAGCCCTTGTTGTGGCCAAGGAGGGCTGCACCGCCCTTGTTAGGTTTGGACCACATGAGAGTTGGAGAGGAGGGTGTCCAGACCCTGGCTTGTGGCCAACAAAGCAAGCCATTGCCGAGGCTATGGAACAATAGAGGGAAATAGGAAAAAAAAAAGAAGTTAAAAAAAAATGGCACAAATTATTCATGTCAGTGCAGATCATGCTCATTTAACATGTCAATAATTTCTAGCAATATTAGGTTTAGGAATAAATCGGTTGCATTTAAAAAAAATTGGATAATGATCCCTTGTGTGCTAGCCCTATAGACAAGTCAAGCTACTCATGAACAAACTATTCAACTCGGATTCAGTTTCAAATGCTTTAGCAACTTGAGTATTTGATTGGATGAGGCTAAGCTCAAACATACTTGATTGGGCCTTGCCACAAGGTTCATAATAGTACTTATTTGACCCTCCAACATTTTGTCTTCTGAACAAAAATGGAAAAAGTCATTCCGATTCTTAATATTATGAGAAAATTTTTGAATAATTTCATAAGTTTATATTTGTACCTTTTTTTACAAGTTTTAAGTGATCAACATCAAATAAAGCCGGATATTAATGTTTTTAAAATGTTACTAATAAGAAATAGCCCTCTTAAACACAAACTGCATGTCACAATAAAGCTTAAATTCAAAATTTAATTCGCTAATTGAACTGGCTTGAGCTTGAGCTTATAAATCATTTTGTAATTTTGCTCTTTGATGAATTGGTAGTTTTGCTGCATTCTCAGGGATACATTCGACAATATAAGCTGATCTTTGGGTTTTGTGGTTAGGTCTCAACTTCATAAAACAACTTGATTATCTCAATATCATCATTGGGATTGGCTCTAAAACCATTACGAATCTTGTTAGTTTATAACTTATGATTAACAATGCTAGCTCTACTTCGCTTAAATATATCATAAGACTTGCTCTATCATTTAAACTTTTGAAGTGCAACATAATTTTTGGGAAGGAAATCGTTGCTAACTAGCTTGCTAATTTTGGAAGTGATAAGGGCTTGGACATTAGATTCTTTTCATTATCTCCTAAGGAGTTACTTCTTATCTTATAAGGGTGGGCATGGTTCCCCAATTGAATCATGAACTAAACCTGAACCAACCATGAGAATAGGTACAGTTTCAAGTTACGATGGAAATCTTAGTTCTCGATTCCATATTTTTGGAACATGTATTGTAGAGTTCAATTGCTAGTTCCCGGTTCCTAAGTGGGACCAAACCAAATTGAAAATCGAGAATCGAGAACAAGAGAATTGGACCAGGAAGCAAACATGAAAAGGCTTGGTGTATGAATGTTTGCTCTAATTCCAATACCCTTAGTGCATGTATCTCTTGCTAGACGCAAGGAGGTGAAAGTAAAATGCTCACCCCGTGGTCTAAAGATCCAAACCAGACTGGAACAGATTTGTTTGTGTATTCATGCTTGATTTGATTGGCAAAAGGACCCTAAGTTGAGAATCTCATGAACTTTTCTCTTCTAAGCTGAATAGGAGTGATCTAGCGGTATGACTTATGCTCCGATCCATTCACTCCACAAGATTAGTGTGGGTTTTCCTCTTCCCTAGGTCATCACACTCTAGTTCCAACTTGCATTCTAAAAGAGTAAAAACAGTTACGGTCAATTTCTACTTTTGATGACCGAAAACAAAGATTTTAAATATTTCGACTTTCAATTCATATCCAGGTGCGATTTTCCAATCGAATAACTTTTACTTGTGTGAAATCTTCATCATCTTCTATAGATTACAACACTTTGTCTTCCTCTCCCTAGATTCTCCAACATCATGGGAAGAAGGTATATGGGGAGAAGATTATCGGGCAGGAGAGCCTGTGCAAGGTCTTCCATTATATTCAGGGAAGATTATTGCAAAAAGATGCAACATAATCTCCAAAGAAAGATTCTCGCTTGTTAGTCAAGCTTGGAATCCGCTACCTTTATTGGGATATTTGAAGAAAAGAAGCACAAGTTTGGAACCCAATCTATACAAGGTGAGCTACGGGCCTCGTCTAGTCTCCACTGGATATATTCTTGGGAGTACCCTAAAAAAAAAAAAAAAGGAACCTTTCCTCTCCCCCAACCTATACAAGGTGAGCAACAAGCCCCACCCTGTCTCCATTGGATATATTCTTGGGAGTACCCTAAAAAAAAGAGAAACTTTCCTCTCCCCAGCCATGTCCAGTTGAAAAAAGAGCACAGTGGAACAAGCAATATTAGTAGTGCCCGATTTTCCACTTGATGTAAAGCCCCGACCGTGGGAATAGTGAATTGGATAACAACATTCGAGATTAGTTAAAAGCAAAAGGCCTCGCCTATATTAGTGGGAACTACGCATGCATCCTCAAATATATGTGGTGAGGTCTTTTAATAACTATTTTAGTTTAATTAAAATTAATTATAATTTAAAACTCTTATTATTTTGTAATCAACTATGTTTGTTGTTTCTTTGGATTTCAAGTGGTTAGAATTTGGAGTAATTTTTTATGAATGATTGAGGACTAAAGTTCTATAATTTAGAGTTTTTGTCACGTGTTTTGAATTTCTTATTATTTATTTCATTGTATGCATCCATCTTTTATGGATTGTTGCTATTGACAAATAAATATTTTCTTTTTTTGCATTCACTTTCATTCGGTTTAACAAAAAATGAAACAAAAAACTGTAGAAAAAAAATGAAACAAAAAAAGAACAAACTAATCAATTCTCGCCCTAGAACCGATTGATAGGTTTCACGCACAGTATGCTAAGTATCAAGGTATGCAGGGTAAATTTAAAAACTAGAGAACTGGGTTCGACAGGGTAGGTTAGAGATCAAATGTGAAATTGCTCACTCCTTAATATTTTATTGGGTGATAGAATAGGGATAGTATTGAACTAGTCTAGTGGTTATTTGGAGCTGAGTTGATGAACGACTCTCACGGTCTTTCTCACCCCAAAAACACACAAAAGAACAAAGAGGACACTTCGATCCCTCTTTGAAAACAGCGTTTAGATTTGCATCGCATTCAAGATTCTTCATTTGGAACTTCTCTCTCGGCAGCCAATCGCCGAAAGGCATTAATCCGCTCTCTTCAAGAATTTAAAAAAAAAAAAATTGAAGAGAGAGAGAGAGACAGAAAATTCCGCCACAAAAAGAAAGAAACTTTCGGATTTCGACATGTCGATTGATTTTGGCCTCTACTCGCTGTAAGTTACCCCCGCTTCTCTGCTCCCGCGTTAACCCAAGATGCCCGGCTCCCCCACTATCGTACATTAACCAAGTTTTAGCGCTTTACCCAAGTTTCCTTCTTCTTCAAAGGTCAAACCTTTGAGGCGGAATCCCACTTTGGCGCTCGATTTCCGCTGCTCGAGATCGGCCATGGTGGGTCTGGCTCGTGCGTGCTCGCTCGTGGGAAAGGCAAAGTCTTGAGTTGAAGGCCCATGGCTGAGACCATGAGAGCTGCTTCTTACGGAAGTGGTGGTGGTGGCAGCGGCGAAGATATTAGGATTCTTGAACAGGAAGGTTTTATTGATGGATCGGCTGGTGGTTCGGAATCGACCCTTAATCATCTCGTTGGTGCCTTCTCTGTTTGGTCTTTTACGTTTAGAAAATATGCTGATTTTGTTGCCTTTTCTTGTAAAATTTACAGTTTGAGACAGCGTGTGCTGTGTGCTAGGAATTTAGGAACAAGGCTTTTGATCGTTACAGTTTCTGGGTTCTTCATTTAAGCCAAGCTAGTTGCACTAGTTAGGTGGTTAATCTTGTGCTTCCCCGTTTCGTGTCTCTGTTTGCTTGAAATTTTCCGGTGATTGTACTGCCTTATTGGAGTTGAATTGTCAAACAAAGCTCTCATCAATCAAAGCCCGACTAAAGTTGGAAATGAAAATACAGTGTAGAAGAGCAAAGCTCTCCACATGCTTTGCAATGCGTTGGACGGCTATTTTCTTTTTCGTAAAAGAACAGCTTCTTATAGCATGATTGGCTCATCTACTCAGAAAAGCTCAGAATGCCATAGGCAGTCGTATACCTATCGCCCCTGTGTGTTAACTTCCAAGAAAATCTTTGCTGATGATTGCAGAGCAAGTGGCTCGTTGCTGGCGTTTTTGGTGCCATCACTTTATTGAGGCATGACGCTGAATCTCGGTGGGCTCCCATGGGTTCGGATGTAAATAGCATGCTTTCGGTCGTACTCAAATGAATATTGAATCAAGAAAGGCCAGTGTCCACTGTTCTTTGTTTTAGCCCACTTCACCTGTATAGCTCCCACATGGCATTGGAACATAAGACTCCAAGAAAACGATGAACCCAGAAACAGACTTAACCGTACCCTAATTTGGTTAGGCATATTAACGGACACGTGGTGACCAATGAGTTGGGGAGCAAATATTGCCCTGTTCCAAGCTTGAGCCCACACCCAAACTCAAAAGTACTCAACAAGCGACATTCGGATTCAACAAAACCAAATCATTCAGGTCAAGAACAAGAGAAATGGAGTCAACTCTCACCTCGCTCAAAACAGGAAAGATCAAGTAGGGCAAAGAGGTCCACGGAATTAGCCTCTACCGTGGGGGTCCTTACCCGGCCCGGAGACTATGGCTAGAGGGCGAGCCCTAGACGAATCGGGCTACAGTCGGCCGCCTTAGTGCCTCCGAGACAAGATCCTCGGGGTAAGGGCGAGCTCTCTCTCAACGCTCTCTTACTCGTTCTTACACTTGGCTCCCTCTCCAGCCTCTCTTCTTCTCTCTTTCACTCCTTCAGCGAACGCCCAGGTATCTCAAACGCTTCATCTAATTTCTTTTAAGTATGCAGCTGTAGAGCTCCCAGACATCACTTTGACTTTCTGATTAATGTATCTCCTAGCCTCACCCTCCTCCCAGATTGGTGGCCCATCTGCGCTCCTTTGCACGCTTCGCTTGGAGGGAGGAACATCGAAGTAGAGCTTGCCGCAGAGAATTCAACGCGTCCGGACACCATCGGCGTTGCTCACCGGCGGAGAGGATGACGAAGCCGCGGGATTCGCCGAAGGCAGCGTTGACATTTCTGCGCGAGCAAGAGAGAGAAAAAGTTTGGGTCTCCAAATGAGCTCTCCCTTTCCCGCGTTCTTCTTCTCTTCCGCTCCTTTCTTCTCTCCAGCAAAGCACTTCCAGCCAACCTCCCTCTTCAGCTCCTCCAGCTAGCTAAGGATAAACGATTTCTAGTTCCATACAAATTTCACTTAAAACTTGAAACATATTCATTGGAATGAGTTCTTCATTTTTTGAAACCTGAAGCTTACTTACCCCTCATAGGTTCCAAGATTGATTTCAAGATTTATCCAAGTTCCACTCATACAATTAATTGAATGATTACAATGAATTATAATCAACACTTGCTCACTAACCATAACCTATTTATACACACACAAAAAATATGAAACATTAACAAAATAAAAGTTTCAGTTATAAAATGGAAGTTTAGATTAATGGTTCTAGATTATATACTCATTAGCGAACGCCATAAAATACCGCAAAATCGCATGAAGAAATAAATAAATAAATAAACACAAAAACTTATTCCAAATTCCACTAACCTAAAACTTGAAACCTACCCATCGAAATAAATTATCCAATTTTTGGAACTTGAAATTTATTTTGCATATTTTCAACGATTCAGTTCTCAAATTTCAGATTCTATTCTTTCCATTGATGTTGCTTTCTTTTCTATTAGCCAACTCACCTACTCCAGAAGGTCTGGGCACGCTCGCGTCACTTGCTGGTGGCTCCTCACCCTCGCTCACGGACGGACGCCTCTTTTGCTTGGACGCCCACGTCACTGTTGTCTCTCCCCTCTTTCAGAGACGCGAGTCTGTGCTAGGGGAAGAGAAGAGAACGAGGGTTGGGCCCTGTTTTCTTTTCTTTCTTGGGCTTAAACATGGGTTTTGAAAAAAAAATAGAGATTAGGCCTAAAGAGGATATTAGGAGCTGGGCCAATAGAGGGAGAGGCTAGAGGGCCGAAAATTTTGTTAAAAGAATGGGCTGGAAAAACTGGCCCACTCAATTTTTGTTACTATTTTTTTTTTTTTTTTGCTTTTTATCTTTTTCTAAATTTTTATATTTTTACAAAATAAACAGATATTTTAAATATTAACAAAAATTCAGATGTCAACACTTACTGCTCATGTTTTCTAATTTTAAGGCAACATTAACACATCAAGAGGATATCGTCGCACTACCAAATTGAAGGAATAGCTTCCAATGGTGAGGATGTCTGGATTACGCACCTCCAATGTCAAATTAACAAGTTGGATGATGTTTGCACCCAAATATGTCCAATTTTTAGTTATTATGTATATGTGATGACCATTCAGAAACAACAAAAGTGGATTTGACAACCTCATATGCAATTGTCAAAAGTAGTAATGAAAAGGAAAAAGAGTGGAGAATATACCATCCAAGCATATTTGGTCATCCATGGAGGAAGCCAATTAAATGGATTGAAGATTGGTCGATATTATATGTTGTTGATTACTTGGGTGTGCATGTTGGCACATATCGACAAGAGACAAATGATCGCAAATTATTTTAACAAAGTTGTCAATGAGCATGTTAACTAAGGAGCAAGGTGATTGATCAAAAGGATTGCATCAAAGCAGCATGTACACCTACTAGTGGAGATCATGGAGAACAGAACGGTAACGATGAGAAGTGAACATGGAAAATTAAGGCTAGTGTATTGCATCAAGGCTTAATCTAAAGAATGGTTACAAGAGCACGTGTAAACCTGGAGAATAGTCCGACCATTGGAGAAGTGGAGGACTATTTCAAAGGAGCTTCGAAGAAGACTTGCCGACGTGGATTGAGTACTACTGCAAAGGAGCTCCAAAGAAGACTTGCTAACATGGGAACATAAGACTAAATTTTGGAAGAAACCGCTCCCAAACAGTTATAATAGAATGCCCATAAAAGTTCTCATCAACTAGAAAGGGACACCCTCGACAGTTAAAATGTAATATTTTATTATCTTTACTTTCTTGCACTTTATCTTTCCTTAGTTATATCTTTTCAATTCTCATCTCGATTAAATTTCGACACATATCTTTATCCCAATACTTCGTCGTCGATTCAATTCCGACATGCATCTCCATCATGAATGTCGCACCATCGATTAAATTCTAGAGCTACATCTTTGCACGTTCTCGAGCTTTGTCGTTGATTAAATTCGAACATAGCTCGTACGCTTGTATTGCCGTGGAAGTGGTTGTATTTTCAAGCCTTGTTGTTAGTTGAATTCTGACATAGTTTGTATGTATAATTGGGTTCAAAGTTCAAGTAAAGGTTTACGGTTATTTCTTGTTCGCCTAGATATTTCATGTCTAGAGTTGCCACATAACCTATTTCCTCTCATTAAAAGCTAAAGAACAACTTTCGAAAAAGATGTTTCATCATAGATTAAATTCTGGCAAAACAAATGACACGCCTGGTGGGACCATTGTGGTTGATATGAGGAGATATGATGGTAAGAACAATAAATCAACTTGATCACGACAATGCTCATTGTGACAACTCATCATCACAACCTAATAATAATAAGGCAAGAAAGTCATCGATTGCACTATTGATGGCAAAGCAAGAACAGGTTGGAGATGTCGATATCTCAAGACAACTCATCAATGAGTAGAGAAGATAGTTAGAGCCAAGCCTATAAAGTTGGCTACCATGCAATGGTTATCGAAGAAGCAAAAGAATGAATTAATTAACGGCATGTTTAAATATCTCATCGACGTGATCAAGTCAATTATCGTCAATACCTACCATGAAGTGATGAACAGGTTAGGAACATCGAGTCATTTAATTCGAGTGCAGGCAAGTCCTAATAATCTTGCATTTTTTTAAAGGTTATGCCTATCAGTAGAGGCAATTCACTTAATCTCATTCAAGTTAACTCTGGTGGTATTAATTATGGCGATGATAAGGAGGCACATGATGACTCTTGGTTTCCTAATTTAAAAGAATCAAATATTGACAAATCATCCATTCTTTTAAAGGGGGCATATGTTTGCACCCAAAAAAGTCCAATTTTTAGTTATTATCTACATGCGATAACCATTCGGAAGTAATAAAAGTGGACTTGACAATCTCATATGCAACCATCAAAAGTAGCGAAGAAAAGGGAAAATATGGAGAATATACCAACATGTTTGGTCATCCGTAGAGGAAACCACTTGAATGGATTGAAGATTGGTCGATATTGCATATTGTTGATGACTCGGGTATAAATGCTAGCACATATCGACAAGTGGCAAATGATTGCGAATTTTTTTTAACAAAGTTGTCGATGAGCATGTTAACTAAGGAGCAAGGCGATTGATTAAAAGGATTCCGTCAAGACTCTGGCGTGTACACCTACTAGTGGAGATCATGGAGAACTGTTATGATGGGAAGTGAACGTGGAAAATTGAGGCCGGTGTACTGCATCAAGGCTTAATCTGAAGAACGGTTACAAGAGCACGTGTAAACTTGGAGAATAGTCAAACCGTTGGAGAAGTGGAGGACTATTTCAAAGGAGCTTCGTAGAAGACTCGCCGATGTGGGTTGAGCACTATTTCAAAGGAGTTTTGAAGAAGACTCTCCGAGATGGGGACATGAGACTGAAATTTCAAAAGAAATTACTCCCAAAAAGTTATAATAGAATGCTCATATACCAAGTTTTATCAATTAGAAAGGGACATAATCGACAATCAAAATGTAATCTTTTATTATATTTACTTTTCTACACTTTATTTTTCCTTAGTTATAACTTTTCAATTCTTGTTGTCGATTAAATTCCAATGTGTATCTTTATCCCAATACTTGATCGTCGATTCAATTTTTGAGTGCATCTCTATAATAGATGTCTCGTTGTCGATTAAATTCAAGCATTCCATTTATGTACGTTCTCGAACTTTGTCATCGATTAAATTTAGACATAATTCGTGCACGTGTGTTGCTGTGAAAATGGTTATATTTTCCAATCTTCTTGTTGATTGAATTCTAGCAGAGTTTGTACGTACAATTTGATCAGAAGTTCAAAATATAAATTTATATTTATTCTTGTTCGCCTAAATATTTTTCTATATGGAGTGCCATAGAACCCGTTTCCTATCATTAAAAACCCAATAATGACTTTTGAACAAGAGTTTTGGTGGAAGATTAAATTCCAAATAAACAGGTGGTATGATATTTTGCCGTCAGATCGCTTGTACCAATTCGCCATGATTCAATTTCCTCCTCCTCCAAGGCCAGGGGCGATGATTCAACGTAGCCCATCCATGTCCACCCAAAGGGCGAGGCCGAGAAAGCAAGCGATGTCTTTAAGTCCCGGATTCAATGAATTTGAACACTTCGCGCACGAAGTTCACGGTACCTGTCTTTAAATCAATTTGAATACTTCGCAAGGGAACTTCAAGGTGCTCAAACGGGACAGACCAAATGGACACGTCATCCCAGCTCAACAACTAGCCCCCAACAGAGCAAATCACAATTTTCATGGGCTCCCCCAACTATTTATGGGCAAAGACAAGCGAGGGCAGCCGGTCACTGATCAAACATATTTTGAGGATGAAAGAAAAGGAAGTGGCATTGTATGCCGTCTCTCCTACCCCAGCTATTATTATTCACTCTCTCCCCTCTCTTTCTCTCTCTCTCTCTCTCTCTGTCTCTCTCTCCCAACTTCCCTCATTAAATCAATCGTACATGTAGCGGTGAATGAAAAGACGTGGAGCACTCCCTAATTAAAGCAATCGTACATGAGGGTCGGTGACGGATAAGAGCACAAGTTGAAGGCAAAATCAAAATCGAATCGAAGGAACTATAAGAATCAGTCCAATTTCAGGTTCTCTAATTATCGATCTGATTGTTGATTTTAAAATAAAATTGAATTGATACGTGCAATTCTTCCTATCCAAGATGCTTATTTTCTGGTATGCCTTAATAGATTATTTCCTTTCAAGCTCGCCCTAAAATATACATACATGTCTTATTTTGCACTCGACAAGGTGACAGTATTGATTTTCATCTACGGTTATTAGATGTGTTCCATATAGCAAAGATTTTCGAATCATTGAACAACTTGCAAAAACATTATCATGTACAAAAGTTTTAGCTCATGTCATTATGTGATTCTTAAAATAAGCACGGGGTACTCATGAACTCATAGGCCCTAGGTTAAAGTAATTAAGGTGAAATTTCGTCTTGACAAAGAAAGGAGAATACGTATCATGCATAATTTGTGAGTGAAAGTGTAAAAACAAGCCATTCAATGCTCACATTTAGGCCACTATCTCTACTCTTTTGTTCTCAAGAACAAAAAAGAACATTAATCAATTTGGTGATATCAACTAATTTTTCTATTTTTTAGAATAGATTGATGGTTAGGCAATATATTTGAAATAGAAATAAGAAATAGAAAAGTTACCTTTTTGTTTCCAAAAATAATTTTTAAAACCAAGACATTTTCTTTTCTTTCTTTCTTTCTTTCTTCTTTTTCTTTTCTTCTTCTTTCATCTCTGGTTGGTCATTAACAAAAGATTTGAAAGTCATACTACATGCATTCCTACTCTTTTTCTATTACGACAATATAAATTTTGTGTAATTACCAAACCCGTTCAAATGCTCAAAAACTTATCTAGAAAATAGAATTAGAAAAAATTATCTCTAAATAAATATTATTTTCGAAAATAAAATAATTACCAAATGCATCCTTAGTGATTTTCCTTCGTCCTGGTAAGGTGATTATAACTTTATTTGCTTTTATTTGATTATAAAAAGAATGGGAACATATGACTAATGCTAGTGACCCCCTTTGGTTATTACCATAATCGTTCCTCTTTCATTATAGAAAATTTGATTTAAGCCATAACTACTTTACATCACCTGTGATATAAAGATTTGAGGTAAGTGAGCTCATTACTATAGTCCCACCAAGATACTGATAGCTAGAAGTCTCTCCATACGAATCATGCGATAGCTTAACAATGTGGTACAAGTTATTTCGAGATTTGTTTAAGACCTAATCAAACTTAGGATCTCTTGGAAGTCAATTAACGACCCGGGCACTACTGTGTAATATTGTCCACTTTGGACACTGAGTTCTCACAACTTTAAAACACGTTATACAAATTAAAGGGACCCCAAGCCCTTATAAACTAGCCCAGGACTCTCCCCTAAGCGATATGGGACTAGAGAGGACCCCTTCTCCTTCCTTGGGCTATCACACTCTTCACCCCTTAAGAGCACAGCATCCTCGCTGTGGCCCCCACACGCGGTCAGGAGTCGGCTATGATACCATTGATAACAACCCGGGCCCCACTGTATAATATTGTCCACTTTGGATACTAAGTTACTCACAGCTTTAAAACACGTTATATTGATTAAATAGACCTAAGCTTTTATAAACTAGCCCATGACTCTCCCCCTGAGCGATGTGGGACGGGAGACATGTCCTTGGCCTGTCTAGGTCGTCACATATTAGTATGACAACCCAAGGAAGGAGAATGGGTCCTCTTTAGTCCCACATCACTCAGGGGGGAGTCCTAGGCTAGTTTATAAAGTTTAAGGTCTCTTTAATCTGTATAACGCGTTTTAAAGCCATAAGGACTTAGTGTCCAAAGTGGACAATATTACACAGTGGGGCCCAGGTAGTTACAAATGGTATCAGAGCCAACTCCTGACCACGTGTGAAGGCCACAGCAAGAACATTGTGCTTTAAGGGGGAGAGAATGTGACGACCCAGACAGGTCAAGGACATGTCTCCCATCCCACATCACTTAGGGGGGAGTCCTAGGCTAGTTTATAAAGGCTTGGATCCTTTTAATCTGTATAACGTGTTTAAAGCGGTGAGAACTCAATGTCCAAAGTGGACAATATTATACAGTGGGGCCCAAGTCATTACAAAATAACCCTTTCCCCATTAGGCCAATCACTTTGGTGGTAACTATTGTAATATATACATGGGAATCAATCAAGATTTTGCAGTATGTCAACGCGAAAATTACTAGACAAAACAAACAACGAATGATAAGGGACGCCAAAATTTACATGATTCAATCCAATACTAATATCAATATCTATCGAGAGAGTTGACAGCAAATAATCTACTAATAATCAGAAAATTCAAGTTACAATTATTCATACGCTCAAGTATTTCTTACACTTAAATTAAATCCAAATCCCAAGTGTTTACAAGTAAACAATCCATTTTGATAACTTAAAATTCACGGCATAAAATCCACGTGTTTGGAACTTTCTCATCATGCCACCACACGAAGCATTCCTACTTGGCTTAAGGATTTTCTTTTGTGCAGCGTCCAAAGGAAGGAGAGCCATTGTGCAGCGCAACTCTTAAGGAGCCCTCAAGCTCTCACGCACGAAAGAAACCCACCGGTGGCTCCTTGTCCTCTTCTATAGGAACCCACAAGACTATCATCGTGCGACTATATATTAGGGGTAAGCATATCAAACCAATCAAACTAGAAACCGCCTGAACCAGCCACAAGACTATCATTGTGCAGCTACATATTAGGGGCGAGCATTTAGGACCCACCGAACTAGGAACCGCCCATACCAATCGGTTCTAGGTGGTTCATGAGAGCGTCGGTACAATTCCCAATTCCATAAAAATGAAATAAGTGATTTTTGGTCCAATTCTTGGTGTTGGGGGGAACTCGACCCGCTATTTTTTTTTTTTTTAATTTCTCAAAACTAGTGACAAGTTTAGTAATTTTTTGAAGGAAAGATTTACCTCATCAATCATGTGCCATTTTCAAGGGAAAGATTTACCTTAAAAATGTTGAAATTTGGAGGTAGAATTGCCAAGTAATCGATTCCATAGGACCCTCAATCCGGTCCCCTATCCTAGAAATTGGGAACCAATTCTCCCAATCTGATCTAATCCCAAGTCCAATTCCAAGTTCCTACGTGGGATTGGATCGGACTGGAAACTAGTCATCCCTTCTCCATATAGAGAGAGTAGACCTAAGGTTCTCCTTCTTTTTTGTCTTTTTTTTTCCCTTTTCACTCGGTGCTCCCTTGAGCCCATTCTTTGTCTTGTAATGGCTTTCTCTTAATTATGAGAAGTAACCCATGCATATCTTGTGCCGAAACTTGAACATTTATCTAATAGGATTGGGTTCCGTAGATGGCTCAAATTCAAGAGATATTTTAACAATAACTTTGTTTGTGTCGACCAATCATAGATGCACAATCCTTCTCTTATTTATTAAAACCCTTTAGTTTTCTCATAGGATGCACGTTTTGAATTTTGATAGTGCCTCAACAATTTTTTTCGTAATTTTTTTTTTATTTTTTTAACCTATTTTTAAGAGCACTTATTTATAAAACTCTTGAAAAATAGATACATCTTTTAAGTTCAACCTCACGCATGACAATATGGCATGTATCTAGGCTTGTACTGTGTATAGAGAGGCACAGCCCTACACAAGTATCACATGTATTATGTCTTTGTCTATCCTTTATTTGAAAGTGATCGGAATTTATGTCCGGACGACAGAAAGAGATCCCACAAAGTGGACATGTTCGTGCAAACTCATGCCCATGCATGTTGAGAAAATATTGAGTGTAGCTGAAGTAGACACCTCAACAATGCAAAAGTCCATTCTACATGTCACTTACGGACCCACTTTTCAAGAAACTTGAATCCCCTCTCTCTCCCCTTTGTTTCTCTCTCTTCTTCACAGTTTCTTCACCGTTTCTGTGTCCTTTGTTTTTGTTTTTCTTTGTTTCTTTGTTTCTCTTTGGCTTGTGGCCGACGACTAGCCACAAATGAGGGCCGATAAGGGTGTTGTGGCCCTCGCCTATGGCCAGCGAGGGTTGCTTTCGTCGATTTCGGCGAGGCCTCAGCCCTTGTGACCAAGGCAAGGGTTGCCCTCGCTGGATCCAACGAAAGCGATGATGGCCACGAATGAGCATTAGCATGCTCACGAGTGATTCGTCCATGGCCGGTCACTGCAATTGAGCGGCATCCATGGCCTTAGAAGGCAAAAAACAAAAACCAAAAAAAGAAAGAAAGCAACGATGAAGATGAGAGAAAGAACGAAGGAGAGAGATAGAAGGTGTCTGAAAACAGAGGAGTGAAAGCGAGTAGAGAGAGAATGGGCCCACAAGAGTTTTAAATGTTTATGACTTGTGGGCTTAGGTACAATATGTGTCGCAACATAGATGGACTAATATTTTGCTGAGTTGGTTACAATTTGGATATTCCATATTTTCTCCATGCATGTTTCACACTTGAATTGGGCTCAAGTTATAGTACATGCGATGCATTGAAACGAAGTACTTCAAAACTCTCTATAAATAGAAGAGCCTCAAACGCATTCAAATGCAAGCCAAATAGACTCTGAGAGAGAGAGATTCTGAGAGAGAGAGAGAGATGGAATTCACGCGAAACTTCCCCATGAAAGGAGGAATGGGAGAAACAAGTTATGCTAACAACTCATTACTTCAGGTAAACCTCTCATTGTTCTATTGTGGGCACATATTTGTCTTAATGAAAATGGGATGAAACCAAAAAATATAATTTATTTTTCAGGAGAATGACACTACTTTTCCTCATTCTTAAAGATTGATTAAACCATTAAGGCTTGCTCCAGTGTCTACCTTTAGGGGAGGGTGGAGAGTTCGAATCTCCATCTTCTCAAAAGGGTTGGGGGTAAGGACGATTAGTTTTAAATGTAGATTTCGACTTCCACGTCTAGTAAAGAGGCAAGACAAAAGTCCAAGATGAGTTGAGAACTAGAGTGAGATTAACGAGAAAAAAAAAATAAGTATTATACACCCCTTTGTGATAATGCACTACAATATGATTGTTCATTTTGTAACAAACTAGGTTCTTTTTGTTTACCAAGATTTGAAATTCTATATGCAAAAGACACCATTTACCATGCCCTATTAGACCATATCACTTCTCGATCGAAAATTTAAATGATGTCCCTAATTTGTAGACAAATTTTTTAATTAACAAAGTATCTCTCGCGGAATGAACACTTGAGAGTATATAGAAGAACTAGATCTTGTAAAACCATCGCAACATCGGACAAATGATGTTTGATTTGGATTAATGTAGAGAATGCACGAGAAAAAACAACCAAAAATATTCAAAACCTATTACATTTGATCAATTTAATTATCAATTTTCAATTTGACTAATTTAGTCATAAATCTTTTGATGATTTGCTAATTTAATCCTTCTAACCAATTTTGATTGAGATATGAAGACCAACCGTCCTACGTGGTACAGCCAACCCTTATATGGATAGCTTTTATAATTTATTTTTTTTAAATTGATTTTTATTTTTTTTATTTTTTTTATTTTTTCTTCTCTTTTTAATTTTTTTTTCTAAGCCTGGCGAGTGCCACAACCCTATTCAAGGCTGATGAGAGCTTCATGGCTCACGCTAGGTCTAGGTGAGGGCTGCAATCCTAACCCACGCCTAGTGACCAGTGAAGGTCATCGACCCTCACCTAGGGTCGGTGAGGGATGGTTGGATGCTCGACTTCATATAAAAGAAAAAATAAAAATAAAAACTATAAAAATTGCCCACATAAACGTGGACCGTTTTACATGACACTGTTGATGTCTACCTCAGTGATTTTCTGACCAAAATGGGTTGAAATGACTAAATTGACAAACCATCTAAAGTTATGGAACTAAATTAGCTAAATTAAAAAGTTTTTAATTGAATTGGCACAAATTCAATAAATTTAGGATTTTTTTGGTAATTTTCCAGAATGCACGGAGTTTGCAATCTTCAATTGTTCTATATTAACTACCCATTTATTTTAATCGAGAAGATATGTTCGAACAGTACAGGGCACACGTGACAATTGAGATTCATTTCTCTGTAGATGAAAAAATTAAGATATGAACCTTTTCTCTTTATATTGAGTCAATGCTCTCTTTTTCTTTTCATAGAGAAAGGTGATATCGATGACAAAGCCTATAACAGAGGCAGCCATCACAGCTTTCTTCTCCACTATCGCTGCTACCATGCCGGCAAGCCTCACCATCGCAGACTTGGGTTGTTCCTGTGGCCCCAACACTCTCTTCGCCGTGTCTGAGATCATAAGCATCATGATCGATCTCTGCAACGCGAAGAAGCACAAGCTACCGGAGTTCCAA
Source organism: Eucalyptus grandis x Eucalyptus urophylla (assembly GCA_028830015.1). Lineage (NCBI taxonomy): Eukaryota > Viridiplantae > Streptophyta > Magnoliopsida > Myrtales > Myrtaceae > Eucalyptus > Eucalyptus grandis x Eucalyptus urophylla. The sequence continues at coordinate 57,233,408 of CM054200.1, read as the reverse complement.
GTGTTCTTGAATGATCTCCCAGGGAATGACTTCAACACCCTCTTCAGCAGCTTCTTGCCAAGATTCCAAGAGAAGCTAAGTGAGCAAATGAAGAGCAAGTATGGAGCGTCAGCGGCGTTGGCATGCTTCTTCAATGGCGTTCCCGGTTCGTTCTGTGGGAGATTGTTTGCTCAGGAGAGTCTGCACTTCATTCATTCTTCATACACCCTCCGAGTGTGCTTAGGGCATATTATGAGCAATTCCAAAGGGACTTCTCAACATTTTTGGAGTGTCGTAGGCAAGAGTTGGTAATGGGAGGGCGTATGGTTTTGACCCTCCTAGGTCGAAGAAGCGACAATCCTTCAAGTGAAGAGTATCGCCAATTTTAGGAGCTCTTAGCTATTGATCTCAATGAGATGGTCACCGAAGTAAGCAAATTAAAAAGATCAGAGGAGTACTTGAATAGTCGCGGACACTTCAGTATTGAGTTGGTTTTTCTTATTGCCTGTAGTAAAAATTTTATCATACTTCCGTTGACCCTGGTGAGTTTTGTTAGCCCTCTAGGAATATCTTTTGTTTTCACACTCCGAGAGCAATCTTAACCATCAATTAGACAACAAAAAACAATGAGAGTAATGGTTACGGTTAATAATTATTCCTCATTTTACTATACCTAAAGCACCTGTTAGATGAGCTCTGGCAATAGTTTTCGCATAAATTCTCTAAAAGAAAGCAATAGTGCAATTTCAATATCCTACATATTCCAATTTCTCTTCCTTATGAATGTATTCGACAAAATCAGAGTAAAAAATTATTAGGTATTTTAATTAAGTGCACACTCGTTCCCTATTAGGCATGGTGTAAAAAATGGAATGCACATTTACATACTAGGAAACAACAAATATCAGCAATATACAATAGTTGCACAGCCAATTACATAAACAAGTACCTACGACTTTTTTCTTTGTCAAAGTAACTATGACTTTTATTAGGATATTATACTAACAACTTATTGCAATTGTTTCTTATTTTCGGTAGAAAGATCTAACATACTAAGTCTATCACTGATGTAGGGACTCATAGAAAAAGAGAAACTGGACTCCTTCAATGTCCCTTATTACCCACCCTCACCAAAAGAAGTACGCCGGGAGGTTGAAAAGCAAGGGTCATTCTCAATCGATTGCTTGGAGGTGTTCGAAGTGAACCGGGATGTATTTGAGACCGATTTTGACCCTAATGTTGTCTCAGAGGAAGCGGCAGACAAAATGGTCGGGTGCCTAAGCGCTATAGCCGAGCCCTTGCTCGTTTATCGCTTTGGTGAAGAGATCATCAATGAGGTTTTCAAGAGGTTTAGGGCTAAACTTGGCGACCGCTTGTCCAATGAAAAGATTGCATTGGTCAACATCATCATTTCACTAAAGAAAATTACCTAGATATATCACAAAAACTGACAAATAAATTCATTATAGATGTATGTACTTCTGTAGTGAAGTTGAAATAAGAGTGTCATAAGTGTGTTTACTATAATTTGAAAGAGTGGCCGTTTCACTTGTATTACTTATAATGTCGTATCTCGAATAAAGAAAATGCAAGAGACTTGCATGTTTTCTTTTTTAGGGGTCAAAAGAGACTTGCAAGTTTTTGAGTGCTCAAAAGAGACTTGCAAGTCGAAGGGCTTGACATTTGGGATTTTCTTTCAAGGATTTTTCTTTCATATATTCCCTATAATGCGTCGGTCCAATTGAGCGAATTTGGTGTTTTCTTGATTTATTTATGTCAGGAAAATAAGACAAAAAAGCTAAATGAAGTAAAATATCCATCCAGAGATGTCTGAATGAATAAACTCGAATTCCTCAAAACCGAAATCAGAAACTGAACAGGAAGAGCTTCGCAATAATGAACGAAACATAGGAAAGGTTTTAGTCCAATATATAGTGGTTATACCATCAAATTAGTTTTTTTTTTTTAAAAAAAACCTAATTTAAAGGGACATACAATGTTAATCATTGTGATTTGAAATTACAATTTGCATTCACGGAATCAATTGAGCTTAAAAGAACTAAAACAATATCTGTTACACAAGTGAGAAATCTAAACATGCCAAAATAATGAAGCCATCTACATTCTAAGAAATTGGAGGTACAAATAAATTAAAGTGGGAAGTTGCTATGACAATACAAAACACCATGCAGAGGGCTATTCAACAATCGCGCCCAGAATCTAACATTTCGTAACGCAGGGGTGGAACTTACGTATATCCAAAGCCTCTCAAGGAACGGTCAACTCTAGTCTCTTCTTCCTGCTCTTTTACTTTATATATGAAAACAACCGAAACATAGACATCAATTTTTTAAAAAGAAACCATACTCTTGCTATTGAAAGTCATACGTAACAAAAGCACACATGAGTAAGCAGTCGAGGTCTTTAATAGTCTCTCAAAAAACCAATTTCCTTGTCATAAATTGTCCTAAATATACATAGTTTGTTATATATAATTTCGGCAAGATACCATGACATGCATATAAAATTTAAGTAAAGAGATTCCTTTTTTGTCATAAATGAGTACAAAAACGTCATAAGACACGCAAAAAAAGAACTCAGTCACCTAAAGCGAGTATAATTTACAATCTTTGTTGAGTTAGCACAACAAAACACTTGGCATATTTTTCCCTTTGGGCTTTCATTACCTCCTGTTGGGAATAACTGATCCTCGAAAACCAGATTCGATACTAAATCGAACCCCTAAATCAATGCGGAAGACGAAGCCCGGGAAAACACGTATCACCGATCCTAAAGCACACCACGGATTCGAGCGTACCTTGTTAGCCACAGATTAGACACTAATGCCGATAAGAGGAAGAGAATTTGTCCCTTGTTCGATCCGATGATGCCTTGAAGGGAAGACAGTGTCGCCGTTTGCTTACTGCTCCTTTTTTGTGAGAGAGAGCGCGCGGGAGAGGAGAAGACGTACGTTGATTTCTTTCTTTTTTTTTTTCAACCAGTGTCATATCTCTCTCTCTCTCTCCTCCCTTTTATACCTTCCCCCATCCACGGGCCCTATTCCCGTGGGCCGGGCCTTTTGGGCCCAGCATGGGCGGACGGGCCTTAAGCCCATCACCAATTAAAACCATCATCTCTCACTCGCACATGGTGGGCTGAATAGGATTCTCTTTACCTCTCTTCAACATTCATACCGGTAAATAATCCGTACGACTAGCTGTCGCGACCAATTTTTTCGGGGAACCACCTAGGGTTTGGCTAATGGATTGTTAAGCCTAGACTTAACTCGGGCTCTCCCAAGCCCATTCCAATTCGCAACTTAGGTTCAAATTATTAACATGCGATTGATTTTCAATTAGGAGTCGCCACTAATCTATTTTTGGTGGGTCGATTAGAAACCTAAGTAAAGTAACGGGAGATTCACTTTACTCCTACGAACCAGAGATCTATGAGTTCGGGGACTTGATTACGCTAGATTACGCTAGATTTCGCTAACGCCCTTTCGGTACCTTTCTTTTTATTTTGAAAAATGTTTGGCAAGCAATTTGGATTGATTTTAAATTTATTTCCCTGACATGTGAGGTGATCATGCGGATGCGCAATCCACCAATTTAACATCCAAGGAAAGCAATGAATAAATTGCAGGAACTTACCTCAAAGTAACGAAAGCATCTGCAATGTTAAATTAGAATTTACATCGACGACCCTAAATATGATTTCTAATTAACACGCAATTTCTTTTTTGTTTTCACTTAATTAATGGAAATCGTGCAATATGCCATGCAATATTAATTAAATGACCTAATTCTAATGACATGCAATTACTAATTGAATGGACCTAGCAACAATCACTAAATGACATGCATTTCATGAATCTAATCCTAATGACGTGCATATGACATTTTTTGTATTTTTCATGAAATTCCAAATTTGGTGAAATGTGAAAATTACCTAATTAGATTAAGATCCTATTTAATTTATATTAGGAATTAAGTTGAGCCATATCCTAATTTAAACCAAGATATTATCTTAACTTAGCAGTCTCTAACCTAAGATGCAGTTTATCTAAATCAATCTAAACTTAAAATGAAATATGCAATCTTTTTGTGTTTTCGGGATAAATAAAGCAATTAAATGATAAAACACCAAATCATTCGCAATTACCAAAGATACTATCCATCGCTCGAATTTGAAAACGATATCTAATCCAACTCGATTATTTCGCTAATAAAATCGATAAATTGATCTTAAGCCTTAAAGATCAAGATATCAATTTTACTCCCACGTGGTTAATTATTCCATCTAAAGCCTGATAGATGGAATAAAAATCCATGTGCGCTTGCAAATTGGGCAACAAATCCTAACCGGAAATACGTTCATAATTCAAATATGCACGTAAGATATTAAAAAGCACGCATTAGGCAATAAAATATCCAAATCAAATTTAGATAAGATAATTACCTGATTCCGCAAATAATGCTACCAAATTTGAACCGAACGGAATCCGCTCAATGGGTGACGGCGGTGCGTGGTTGTGTTCGGCTAGATGCGGAGACGGGCAGCCATGGGCGGATGATTAGTTTCCGCAATGGGACTAGCGTGAAGGATTCATGGACAACAGTTTGCGTCAAGACGGACGGTGACGGGCTCACGACCAATGAACCTGCAAGAATAGAAAGTTCGTAAAATCAACTCGGTTCGGATACGAGCGGGAATGGCAGCATCGGGGCTTCGGACGAGTGCAGGAGCTCCGCCTAGGTTATTGAACGTGGAGACAAAATCCACTATTTCGAAGGAAGCATGTTCCTGGGTCCTTGTGTCGAATATGTCAGTGAGTAAACATCTTCACGATCTCCTGGCCAAAAAGTAATCCTTCTTATTGCATGAAGTAAAATCACAAAACCCACAAATTGTCAAATCTAGACAAAATTCAAGAGAAGACAAATCCACCGCCTGCCCTTATTTGGCCGAATTGTGACCTTTTCCACCGGAACGGATTACTTTCTTCAAGCTCATCAATCTTTTAGACCCGTGGTTTCTCTCAACTTTGTTCCCTTTTTGAATCCGTGGGACGCCGCGGTTTTGTTGCTGATCGTGGACAAAAGCACCAGTAAACCTGCAAAAGAGAGCGAGAACACAAGGAATCGTCTAGGATATTAATCCTGATGAACTCGCCGAAATTGCAACGGTTCAGCAATAAACAACAACTCAGCGAAACGAGGCAAGGATCGGCGTCGATGTTGAGAAGGCCAACTGAGGGACTCTTGGACTGCTGTTCACAAGTAGCTGGAGTAGATCACGGTTGGTGGTGGTGAAGATCAGGACTGCGGCTCGTTCACTCGGTCCAATACGGGAAGCGCTGTAGCTAGCAGGAGCACAGCGTCGCAGTGGGAGGAGTCGTGAAGCCGAGACCTCGAAGAAAATACCTCGCTCTAGCCTCTATTCTCTCTCTGGATTATTGTGTGCTCGGTGTTGACCAGGGAAGAGAGACAAAGCCCCCCTCCTATTGGACGAAGCAAAGGCTCCTCCTTTGTCTTCTTCTCCCTTTGCTTATGGACGCTTGTTACTCTTCTTTTTTTGACTGCAAGATGTTGACCAAAGACCACGAAGATCTGCTGGAGCAATTATTGAACACTTGGACTCCTTGATGATTGCCGTGGAATTGGTAGCCCTGGCCACACGAGGAGCAGCGACAATGACGTAGGCTCAACAGGAACGAAGCCACGAGCCGACGTAGATCTCGTAGCTTTCTGGAGATATCACGGCAAGGCCACCTTGTTGTCGGGAGGTAGGCGCGGCAATGGATTACCGTCTCGTGACGGCGAACAGCAACAGCCGATGTGAAGCTCAGTGGCAAGGTCAGCAAGGTCGCAACCACAAGAGGCTCGACATGTGATGATTGGCTGAACGCTCCTCACCCTCTCTCATGTTTTCTGCAGCCGTGTCTTCTCAATTGCGTGGCCGTATGTGTCGATAGGTGTAGCCTCCAAAACTTCGTGACTGTTGATCACCGCCAGACGAGGGGGTGCACGCTGCTACTTTATCATCGGAGAGGATCGCGACAAAGCTGGCCGTTGTCAATGCAACGGACGATTGGCAGCAGGGTCGGCGTCGAGGCACGGCCACGAACTTGACAAATTCATGGCCGTGAAGGGGTTTCAACCGTGACTTGTTCAGCTCTCGCGAGCGTGCCCTCTCTCAATCGTCCCTTCTCACGTGTCTCTCTATGCTCTCAGCATTGTAGCCATCCTCCCTTTTGTCTATAGTGCGCCCATCTTTTATAGGTCAAGGACGTGACCGAAATTTCCGGCCTATAATTTATTTCTTTCCTTTCTTTTTTGGTCCAATGGACGCACAAAATTCTGTCTGAGAGCATCCATGATATATATTGAAATTCCTTTTCCTTCCTCACGCTTGCGTATCATGCATTTGTAAGCCAATTTTTCTTTATTTCCTGTTTCTTTTCTTTTCCAGCTCACATATGAAATCTACCATGAAATATTTCTTGTCTTGAAACATTGAATATATCACTCAAGATATGCTCCACGTGCGATATCCCCTCTTGATATTTCATCCTTGAACTTCCAATATTCAGTCAAATATATCACTTAATGTATAAATCACGTGAATATATGATATATTTACTGAATATTAGAAGAATAATATGAATCATTTATGAAAATACCGAACTGTCAATTCATAAAAATTGAAGCTCATCCGCCGATGATCAAATGCAAAAGTGATAAACAAATGAATAAGTGCAATTAAAATTATATGTTATGCAATTAATATTTTTTCAGGGATAAAATTAACCCCTAATTTTTTAATGCAATAAATGACTAAACGGGTTGCCAAAATTTAGGTGTCAACACCAGCATACTTTAAGAGCTCGTTGCCATACATCTGTTAGGAATATATAGTAGCTCATAGTAGGCATCACACTCCGAGTAGATTTAGTATGCAGTACCCTAGATCGATCGATCACATTTATATCTCTCTTGATCTCTTTTGAACAATGATATATATATATTGTATTCACAATTATGATTATCACAAAGACAGTCATAATTGGTTAACCGGTGAATACAAAACTACAATGTGATTCTCCAAATTCGATCTTCCTCTTCCCTTCAAACTCTCAATTTCAGTTCAGCTTGCTTTTCTATAAATGCCCCATTAGATCGAATCAAACTCATGACTATTGGCAACATCCTCAGATAGCAAACACTAAATAGAAATTTTGAGAATAAGTAAAAGTCATGAGGGGACTAAAAAATTGAGGAACTTTTTTCCTCAAGAGTCTCACACGACATAAAAAGTTGAGATCAAACTTTTTGCCACTCTTATTGGTCGTCTCATGTATACGTAGTATGAAATACGTATTACGATATTAACTCCATTCCCATAGAGCGTATGTCTACACCTTTCAATACCGTACAGATGATAACTCAGACATACCCAATGTCTAACTTGAGTTCACGTATCTACTCAATCATAAAATTCATCAGAACTCACATCTGGCATCATAGACAGATAAAGTAAAATATGTGGGTTATTTTACTTTCGGACATAGTTAGTATTATGTCCTCATCTTAACACTTAGTTAATGCGACATACGTATTTTAAGCTTGAGCTCTCGATTATCACCTAGATAATAAGCTTAAAAATAGTCTCATCTCTATCTATCACATAGTAAATAGAGGCGATTACCCGTGTGAGTGGGCTAATCTTATATCTGTCCGACATACTTTCTCAACTTAAAGTAATGCACTAAGCATTAAGATGCATAAAGATCAAACAAAGATTCATAAGCATTAATGATGAAAAAACACAAATTCATCAAATGTGAACACTTAGGAAAATTACAATATTCAGTACATCATCATCTACGCAATCCTAGAGATTTCATATGACCACAAAACACATCTCTAAGTATTGGCTTTGTGGATCTGCTACCATTTTATGCGCAGTATGTACTCTAAGTTCACATCTTTTCATGCAATCATATTCTTGACAAAAGTATACTTAGTATCTATATGTTTGGTCTTGCCATGATATTTTGGATCTTTGGTGTACGCTTTTGCTGCTTGGCTATCACAATTAACCAACAATGAATCTCCAGCACTTTAAATAACACCTAAATGATCCAATAATCTCTTAAGCCAAACATCTTCTTATATTGCTGCTGATAATACCACGAACTCAGTTTCCATCGTGGACAAGGCTATACACTTTTGTTTCTTACTACTCCAACATATGGTGTCATTATTCAGTAAGAGAACAAACCCAGAGGTAGATTTCCTTTCATTTAAATCTCCTCTTCAATCAGCATCAGAATAGCCTTTGAGTTGCAGATCCTTTCCTTAATAACTCAACGTATAATCAGCAGTCCCCTTTAGATACCTTAATATTCATTTAACGGCTTTCCAACGTCCTTGACCTGGATTGGATTGGTATCTACACACCATTCCAACTGCAAAACATATGCCAGGTTTTGTACACATCATAGCGTACATCAAGCTTCCAACAGCATTAGCATAAGGAACATGTTGCATTTGTTCCTTCTCTTGTGAAGTCCTTGGACACAGTCTATGGCTCAATCCTTCACCTTTTGCAATAGGAGTGTCTATGGATTCAAAATCCCATATCCTTCAATTCAAAAATTGGAAGACAACCAACTTTTGACAGTATTGACAAACTCCATATTACTTCCGGCAATCAGTATATCATCAACATATAATGATATGATCACAAATTGATCATTGGATCTTTTGATATATACACAATGATCTTCATCTATCATTGTAAAGTCATATGCCATTATGGCATTATGAAATCATATATACCATTGTCTTAACGACTGCTTAAGGCCATATATCGACCTCAAAAGTCGACATACCTTTTCTTCATGGCCTTTCACTATGAAACCAGCAGGTTGTTCCATATATGTTCCTTCTTCTAATTCTCCATTGAGGAAAGCAGTCTTTACATCCATCTGATGTAACTCAAGATCCATACTAGCCACTATTGCCGGAATAATGCGAATCGAGGTAAATCCCTCTACAGTAGAAAATGTATCTTCATCATTAATTCCTTCCTGTTGATTATACCCCTTCACCACAAGGCAAGCCTTATGCCTTTCTATCGAGCCATCAGCCTTTCACTTTATTTTGAGAACCCACTTGTTCCCAATAGCTCTGCATCCCTTTTGGAAGATCAACCAGTTCCCAGACTTGGTTTGATTTCATTGACTCTATTTCTTCTTTCATTACATAAATCCATTTTTCCTTACTAGGGCAATTAAGAGCCTCATTAATATTTCTTGGCTCATCCTTATCTCGTGGAGCAATTATAAAAGTTTCCCCTTCAATGTCAAAACGTCGATGGGGAATACTTTGGCGACTTGTTCGCCGTATGGGAGATTGTACACTTAACACATCATTTCCCATCATGCTCCCACTCGGATTAGATAATGACGATATCATCTCATCATGTGGTTGTAATTGAGAATGAGTTGAATTCAATTCATCACTTCTCATATTACTCCCACTTGGATGAACTCCACTAATATCATTATCTTAATCCAAGGTTTCAAATAGAAAGTAATCTTCTCCTATTTCGCCCTTCTTAGGAAATTCATCCACTAAGAATGTGACATCCCGTGATTCAAATTCAGTTATACTCCCACTTTTCCTGCTCACCTACGAACACATACCCTTTCGAGTGTTCGGAGTATCTCATTAAAATACTCTTCTTTCCTTTAGGACCCAATTTCCTAAACTTGTGAGAGGACTCATGAGTATAGGCAGCACAACCCCATGGCTTAAGAAAACTTAAGTCCGGTTTTCTACCTGTCCATAACTCATATGGAGTGGAACTAACTGATTTGGAAGGCACCTGGTTAAGTATATAGGCAGCAGTTAACAACGCATCACTCCAAAAAAATGATATGTAAGTTAGCATGCGCCATCATGGACCTAACCAATTCCAGTAGGGTTCTGTTTCTTCTCTCTGCAACATCATTTTGTTGAAGAGTATATGGAATAGATAACTGTCTTTCTATTCCTTTTTCATCACATAATTTTCTGAACTCATCAGATAAATATTATCGACCTCGATCGGATCTCGATGTTTTTATTTTCTTGTCTAATTGATTCTCTACCAGGTTCATAAACCTTTTGAAACAACATAATGCTTCAGATTTATGAGAAATCAAATAGACATGTCCGAATCGAGTATAATCATCAATAAATATGATGAAATAAACAGCCCCATGCATTCCTCTCACATTCATTGAACCACAAACGTCATAATGGATTAAATGCAGAGGAACGTCAGCTCTTCTACCTTTTCCAAATGGTTTCCTTGTCGTTTTCCCTTCTAGGCAATGCTTACATATAGACAAATCGACTTTTTCAATATTGCCCAACAAGCCCTCTTTGGCTAGTCTATTCATATGTTGTTGGCCAATATGACCAAGTCTAGCATGCCACACATTCACATCATTATCACATGAAGTAAAAGACGTGAAACAAGGGAATAACATATTGACATCACCACTGTCAACATTCAGTACCATAAAACCATCCAAAAAGTGACCACAGCCATAGTAGTTTGTATCTAAACACAAATCTACACCGCTATTATGGAAGTTCACACATAAACCAAGCTTAACCAACACCAAAACAGACACAAAATTTTGACGAATCTCCGGAGCATATAGAACATCATGTAGGAACAAGTTGCGTCCACCACACATGTTCAATTGGCAGGTGCCAATCTCTTTAACTTCAGCTCTGGAGCTGTTTCCCACATAGATCCACTTAGTTCCAGTTGGTATTGTCGGAATTCCACGAAGGATTCTCTATCCTTCACTACATGGCCTGTTGATCTTGAATCTACAGTTCACAAAGGATTGGATTCAGTCAATAATTCAGAACTTGACACATAATCAAAGTTCTCAAATGATCAAGAGGTGTTTACCTTCTTTGGCTCACGGCAGTCGCGAGTATAGTGACCTTTCTTGTCACAATTGTAACACCTCACCCTTGACATTTTATTCACTTGAGGACGTTTTCCTCTCTTGTGTTGGTTAACTCTTGATCTCTTGCAATAAGGACTTGATCCTTTGCATTCCCACATATTGAACGAATCAATATGCTTGCGCTTAGAGCTCAAAGCTCTTTCTGAGCTAGAACCAGCATTGCAAATTTCTATTTTCAGCTCACATGCCGTTAAGCGGTCCTTTACCAGCTAAAGGTGGCGCACAGAATCCTCAAGATCTTCCATAACATGGTCAAGAGCTTCTAGTGCTTCTTGCTTTTCCAGCACATATTGAATCTTCATATTCAATATTTCACAATTGTTGCCGTTCATATCAGCAATTACGTTTTTAGTTGCTGAAAACATCGATCTGAACACATCAGACATACATGCACGAATAATTAATGTCTATCATTTATGCATCCCTATTTGCACAGACTCGTCATATTGATGAATAATTTCAAGTAAGGTTTCAGAATCAAACGGTCACTATGTTTCCAATCATCCTCCAAAATCCTAACTTAAAACTATTATTAATATAATTGTCTAATGCAAATTAATTTTATGAAGTTACAAAAACTTCTATTACTACCCACAGCTAACTACCCACAGCATCCAGCAATAACAGAAAGCAACAAATAATTGATATTCAATAAAACAATAATGCTTTCACATAATACAACTAACATATTGGTTGCTACATCAACAACAATCAGGTAGTAAACATTACATAATTAATCTAAGAAATAAATAGGGAATGTCCATTTTAATCTATCAGTCAAAACATCTAAGAAAACTGAAGGCACATTTGCCAACTATGGAAAAACTTTTGGAGAGCTTTCATGTCGCCACCAAGGCGCATTTACTCTGCGCCATGTGGCGCTCAATCTAAGGGTTGAAGTTTTGGCCAACTCAATCCTATAGTACTCTCTTACAAAAGCTTCCACTAGCCCCCTGTAATTCGGGACCACGTTGACCTGCCATAGCCGATCTAACATTGCCTGCCATTCAGGTGGAAGAGTGTTCATCAAAACCACCTTCTCAAAATCTGGCATAAGATAACCATTCCAGATGATTTCCTGTATCATCTAATTGACCTTGACCATATGTGATACTAAATCACCATCAAGCCACCGATAATCAGCTAACTCTTTCATCAGCCTTTTTAGTCTAGCTTTTCCTTCGTCCGTTCTCGGGATTGCAGGTATCTGTGCATAACGCATCATAGTTCCTGCAACAAATGCATAACTCAAATGGATCACTTATAATCCACAATTAAACAAAATGGAAAATACATAATTTTCCATGATTTATGCAACAAATACAAAATAAAAAATGGATTACCTCTAACTCACACAGACATAATTGAAAAATGAACAAATTCCTTTTTTTTTTGGGTCAACGGTCAACTGTCAAAGTCAACGGTCAACGGTCAGGTCAACGATCAACGAGCGTCGGGTCCTCGGACCGGGCGGACCGGTCGAGCCGGTCGGACCGGTCGCGCCGGCCGAGCCGGTTCGGACGAACTGAACGCACGTGTCGCGCGCGTGTGTGGGCTGACGTCACGCAGACGTCAGCCGGCACATGCCGCACGCGTGCCAGGCCTACACGCGGGTCGGGTCTGGTCGCCGTTGAGTCGGGTTGGGTCGCCGGCCGGCAAACGGTCATCGGTGATGACGTCATCGATGACTTCATCCCGGCGGTTTCCGTGACGTCACGGTGACGTCAGCATGCGCCAGTTTGCCGGCCGCCGGCTCCCTCGTGCCGGTTCGCCACCGGCGTGTGTGGCGCACGCGCTGGCCGATGCCAGCACTTCTGGCGCGTCGCCCCCACGCGTAGCGCCTTCTGGCGGCGTGTGTGGGCGCGTGCGGCGTCACCCGGCGGCGCACAACATGTCGCCGAACTCGCCTCGACGACCTCTTTCACCTAGTGCTTTCAGAAATTGATTTCGACTTACGGAAACTCAGAAAAAAGGACGAACAGTGCTCGAGTGTCGGGATTTCTTGCCCCGATCCGTACGGCCGAATTACTTTTGCGAAAAATCAATCAAAAAACGTCAAACAGGTCGGGAAAACGTGAACTAGGGCTCTGATACCAATGTTGGGAATAACTGATCCCCGAAAACCGGATTCGACACTAAATCGTGCCGCTAAATCAATGCGGAAGACGAAGCCCGAGAAAACACGTATCACCGATCCTAAAGCACACCACGGATTCGAGCGTACCTTGTTAGCCACAGATTAGACACCAATGCCGATAAGAGGAAGAGAATTTGTCCCTTGTTCGATCCGATGACGCTTTGAAGGGAAGACAGTGTCGCCGTTTACTTACTGCTCCTTTTTGGTGAGAGAGAGCGCGCGGGAGAGGAGAAGACGTACGTTGATTTTTTTTTTTCAACCAGTGTCATATCTCTCTCTCTCCTCCCTTTTATACCTTCTCCATCCACGGGCCCTATTCCCGTGGGCCGGGCCTTTTGGGCCCAGCATGGGCGAATGGGCCTTAAGCCCATCACCAATTAAAACCATCACCTCCAAATTTGCAGCCTTTTCTTTACGTGTGTTGTTATGGTCTCCAACATGCCTTTCCATTCCAACATATAGAAACATTCTAGGATGGCTTATGGAGTATCCATGCCAAATACATGATCACGTTGTGACTCAGTTTAGTCATGGCCAAATAATTGTGACGATAACTATTGTGCAATGTTAGTTTCCTCACATTTATTTGAATCCATATAACCATTATTGCACATGATTTATATTTAAATAGCATTCCTTTCTGTGGCTGAAACAGAAATCTCGTTCAAAGTAAGCAACGAAAGTTGGATTGCAGGGGGCATCAATCGAAGAGAAATGGGTGATATCAACTTGACATAAACTCCTAATTATCAAAGGCAAACTCGAAGGGGAAAGTTTGTAACAGTCCCAAAATTCCTAAAAACCCAGTGACAAAGGGCATCTGAACAGTGACCGTGAGAGCTGCTTCTTTTGGGAGCGGCAGCGGCAGCAGCGAAGATATTAGGATTCTTGAACAAGAAGGTTTTATTGATGGGTCGGCTGGTTTCCCAGCTGGCAGTTTGGAATCGACTCTTAATCGTCTGGTTGGTGCCCTTCTCCGTTTGGTCGTTCTTGTTTCGAAAGAATGCTGATTTCGTTACCTTTTCTTGCAAAAATTACAATTTGCGATAGCGTGTCCTGTGTGTTGGGTATATAGGAACGAGGCTTTTGATCGTTACAGTTTCTGGGTTCTTCTTTTAAGCCAAACTAGTTGCACTAGTTAGGTGGTTAATCTTGTGCTTCCCTGTTTAGTGTCTCTGTTTGCTTGAAATTTTCTGGTGATTGTACTGCCTTATTGGAGTTGAATTGTCAGGCAAAGCTCTCATCAATCAAAGCCCGATTAAAGTTGGAAATGAAAATACAGTGTAGAAGAGCAAAGCTCTCCACATGCTTTGCAATGCGTTGGACGGCTATTTTCTTTTTCGTAAAAGAACAGCTTCTTAAAGTACGATTGGCTTATCTACTCAGAAAAGCTCATAATGCCATAGGCAGTTGTATACCTATCCCCCGTGTGTTAACTTCCAAGAAAATCTTTGCTGATGATTGCAGAGCAAGTGGCTCGTTGCTGGCGTTTTTGGTGCCATCATTTTATTGAGGCATGATGCTGAATCTCGGTGGGCTCCCATGGGTTCGGATATAAATCGCATGCTTTCAGTTGTACTCGAACGAATATTGAATCAAGAAAGGCTAGTGTCCACTGTTCTTTGTTTTAGCCCACGTCGCCTGTATAGCTACCACATGACATTGGAACATAAGACTCCAAGAAAACGATGAATGCAGAAACGGAATGAACCGTACGCTAATTTGATTTGGGCATATTAATTGACACATGGGGAGCAAATATTGACCTGTTCCAAGCTCGAGGGTACACCCAAACTCAAAAGTACTCAACAAGCAACATTCGGATTCAATAAAACCAACTCATTCAGGTCAAGAACAAGAGAAATGGAGTCGACTCTCACCTCGCTCAAAACAGGATAGATCAAGGAGGGCAAAGAGGTTCATGGAATTAGCCTCCACCATGGGGGTCCCTACCCAGCCCGGAGACTATGGCTAGAGGGCGAGCCCTAGATGAATCAGGCTACAGTCGGCCGCCTTAGTGCCTCCGAGCCAAGATCCTGGGGGTAAGGGCCAGCTCTCTCTCTCTCTCTCTCTCTCTCTCTCTCTCTCTCTTACTCTTGGCTCCCTCTCCAGCCTATCTTCTTCTCTCTCACTCCTTCAGCGAACGTCCAGCCATCTCAAATGGTTCATCAAATTTCTTTTAAGTGTGCAGCTGTAGAGCTCCCAGACATCCCTTTGACTCTCTGATTAATGCATCTCCTGGCCTCATAATCGAATGGATATATTTCCTTTGACCCGCAGAACAATGATGGGACCCCTCCTCCCAGATTGGTGGCCCATCGGCGCTCCTTTGCAAGCTTGGCTTGGAGGGAGGAACATCGAAGTAGAGCTTGCTGCACAGAATTCAACGCGTCCAGACACCATCGGCATTGCTTACCGGCGGAGAGGATGGCGAAGCCGCGGGATTAGCTGAAGGCAGCGTTGACATTTCTGCGTACGCAAGAGAGAGAAAAAGTTTGGGTCTCCAAATGAGTTCTTCCCTTTCCCACGTTCTTCTCTCCTCTTTCGCTCCTTTCTTCTCTCCAGCGAAACACCCCCAGCCAACCTCCCTCTTTAGCTCTTCCAGCTGGGTAAGGATAAGCAATTCCTAGTTCCATACAAATTTCACTTAAAACTTGAAACATATTCATTGGAATGAGTTCCTCATTTTTTTGACAAAATTTACACTACATATCTTGAAACCTGAAACCTTACCACTTTACAGGTTTCAAGATTGGTTTCAAAATTTATCTAAGTTCCACTCATACAATTAATTAAACGATTACAGTGAATTATAATTAGTACTTGCTTACTGACCATAATTTAATTTATATAAAAAAATATATCTATATGGAATATTAACAAAATAAAAGTTTCAATTATAAAATGAAAATTTAGACTAATGGTTTTAGATTATATACTTATTATCGAACGCCATAAAATACCGCAAAATCGCGCAAAGAAATAAATTAATTAATAAAACACAAAAACTTATTATAAGTTCCATTAACCTAAAACTTGAAACTTACCCATAAAAAAAAATCTAATTTTTAGAGTATAAAATCTATTCCGCATACTTTTCCAACAACTGAGTTTTCTATTCTTTCCGCTAGCCTTGCTTTCTTTTCCATAAGCCAGCTCACCTACTCCAGAAGGTCTGGGAACGCTCGCGTCGCTTGCTGGTGGCTCCTCACCCTCGCTCACGGACGGACGCCTCTTTTGCTCGGTCGCCCACGTCACTGTTGTCGCTCCCCTCTTTCAGAGACGCGAGTCTATGCTAGCGGAAGAGAAGAGAACGAGGGTTGGGCCCTGTTTTCTTTTCTTTCTTGAGCTTAAACATGGGTTTTGAAAAAAACAAAAAAGTAGAAAGAACAATAGAAATTAGGCCTAAAGAGGATATTAGGAGCTGGGCCAATAGAGGGAGGGGCTAGAGGGCTGAAAATTTTGTTAAAAGAATGGGCTGGAAAAACTGGCCCACTCAATTTTTGTTACTATTTTTTTTTTTTGTTTTTTTATCTTTTTATAATTTTTTATATTTTTGCAAAATAAACGATTTTTAAATATCAACAAAAATTCGGGTGTCAATACTTACTGTCCATTTTTCTTAATTTAAGGCAACATTAACGCATCAAGAGGATATTGTTGCACTACCAAATTGAAGGAATGATGTTTGCACCCAAATATGTCCACTTTTTAGTTATTATCTATATGTGATGACCGTTTAGAAACAACAAAAGTGGATTTGACAACCTAATATGCAACTGTCAAAAGTAGCAATGAAAAGGGAAAAGAGTGGAGAATATACTATTAGGGCATGTTTGGTCATCCATGGAAGAAGCCAATTAAACGAATTGAAGATTGGTCGATATTATATGTTGTTGATGACTCACGTGTGCATGTTGGCACATATTGACAAGTGACAAATGATCACGAATTATTTTAACAAAGTTGTCGATGAGCATGTTAACTAAGGAGCAAGGTGATTGATTAAAAGGATTGCGTTAAAGCTCTGGCACGTACACCTACTAGTGGAGATAGGTTACAAGAGCACGTGTAAACCTAGAGAATAGTCCGACCATTGGAGAAGTGGATGACTATTTCAAAGGAGCTTCGAAGAAGACTTGCCGACGTAAATTGAGTACTACTTCAAAGGAGCTTCAAAGAAGACTTGCTGATATGGGAACATAAGACTAAAATTTTGGAAGAAACCGCTCCCAAACAGTTATATACTGAATGCCCATAAATAAATACCAAGTTCTCATCAACTAGAATAGGATATCGTCAACAATCAAAATGTAATATTTTATTATCTTAACTTTCCTGCACTTTATTTTTCCTTAGTTATAACTTTCCATTTCTCGTCTCAATTAAATTTCAACACGTATCTTTATCCCAATACTTTGCCGTCGATTCAATTCCAGCATGCATCTCTATCATGAGTGTCGCACCGTCGATTAAATTCCAATGCTACATCTTTGCACGTTCTTGAGCTTTGTCGCCGATTAAATTCTGACATAGCTCATACGCATGTATTGCTGTGAAAGTGGTTGTATTTTCATGCCTTGTTCTTAATTGAATTCCGATACAGTTTGTATGTACAATTGGGTTCGAAGTTCAAAGTAAAGGTTTACGGTTTTCTTGTTCGCCTAGATATTTCATGTCCGAAGTTGCCACATAACCTATTTCCTCTCATTAAAAGCTAAACAACAACTTTCGAAAAAGATGTTTCATCATATATTAAATTCCGACAAAACAAATGACGTGCCTGGTGGGACCATGGTGGTTGATATGAGGAGATATGATGGTGAGAACAATAAAATCAACTTGATCACGACAACACTCGTAGTGACAACTCATCATCACAACCTAATAATAATAAGGCAAGAAAGTCATCGATTACACTATTGATGGCAAAGCAAGAACAGGGTGGAGATGTCGATATCTCAAGACAACTCATCAATGCGTAGAGAAGATAGTTAGAGCCAAGCCTATAAAGTTGGCTACCATTTAATGGTTATTGAAGAAGCACAAGAATAAATTAATTAACGGCATGATAAAATATCTCATCAACGTGATCAAGTCAATTATCGTCAATACCTCCCATTAAGTGATAAGCAAGCCAGGAACATCGAGTCATTTAATTCAAGTGCAAGCAAGTCCTAATATTCTTGCATTTTTTAGAGGTTATGCCTATCAGCAGAGGCAATTTGCTTAATCTCATTCAAGTTAACTTTGGTGGTTTTAATTATGGCAATGACAATGAGGCATGTGATGACTCTTGGTTTCCTAATTTTTTTTTTTTTTTGGTTTGTCCTACGTTAAGCCTACTTTAACACTCACTTTCAGACTTTTGCTCTACCTCCTTACAGGGCATGGGAGTCAAAACCCACTCCTAAAATAAAATCGTCCCCACCCCAATTATTGATAGATCATTCATTCTTTTAAAGAGGGCATATGTTTGCACCCAAAAATGTCCTATTTTTAGTTATTATCTACATGCAATGACCATTTGGAAGTAATAAAAGTGGATTTGACAACCTCATATGCAACCATCAAAATTAGCGATAAAAAAGGAGAAGAGCATGTTTGGTCATCTGTAGAGGAAGCCACTTGAATGGATTGAAGATTGGTTGATATTACATTTTGTTGATGACTTGGGTGTTAATGCTAGCACATATTGACAAGTGGCAAATGATTGCGAATTATTTTAACAAAGTTGTTAATGAGTATGTTAACTAAAGAGCAAGGTGATTGATTAAAAGGATGGCGTCAAGGCTCTAGCGTGTACACCTCTAGTGTACTGCATCAAGGCTTAATCTGAAGAACGGTTACAAGAGCACGTGTAAACTTGGAGGATGGTCAAATCATTGGAGAAGTGGAGGACTATTTCAAAGGAGCTTCCAAGATGACTCGCCAATGTGGGTTGAGGACTTTTTCAAAGGAGTTTTGAAGAAGACTTGCTGACATGGGAACATGAGACTGAAATTTCAGAAGAAATTGCTCCCAAAAAGTTATAATAGAATGCTTATACACCAAGTTTCATCGATTAGAAGGGGACATAATCAACAATCAAAATGTAATCTATTAGTATATTTACTTTCCTGCACTTTATTTTTCCTTAGTTATAACTTTTCAATTATTATCGTCGATTAAATTCCAACGCATATCTTTATCTCAATACTTGATCGTCGATTCAATTTTTGCGTGCATCTCTATCATGGGTGTCGCGCTGTCAATTAAATTCCGACGTTACATCTATGTAAATTCTCAAGTTTTGTCATCAATTAAATTCCGACATAGTTTGTGCACGTGTGTTGCCTTGGAAATTGTTATATTTTCAAGCCTTGTTGTTGATTAATTCCAGCACAATTTGTATATATAATTGGATCCAAAGTTTGAAGTAAAGATTATATTTATTTCTTGTTCGCCTGAATATTTTCTATCTAAAGTTGCTATAGAACCCATTTCCTCTCATCAAAAGTTGAAGAACGATTTTTCAAAAAGAGTTTTAGTGGTAGATCAAATTCCGGATTAACAGGTGGTATGTTATTTTGCCATCAAATCGCTTGTACCAATTCGCCATGACTTAACTGCCTCCTCCAAGGCCAGGGACGATGATTCAACGTAGCCCATCAATGTCCACTCAGAGGGCGAGGCCGAGAAAGCAAGCCACGTCTTTAAGTCCCCGATTCAATGAATTTGAACACTTCGCACACGAACTTCACGGTACCCGTCCTTAAATCAATTTGAATACTTCGCACGTGAACTTCACGGTGCTCAAACGGTACAGACCAAATAGACACGTCATCCCAGCTCAACAACTAGCCCCCAACAGAGCAAATCACAATTTTCATGGGCTCCCCCAACCATTTATGAGCAAAGACAAGCGAGGGCAGCCGGTCATTGATCAAACATTTTTTGGGGATGATAGAAAAGGAAGCGGCATTTTATGCCGTCTCTGCTAGGGGTGAGCATGGTCCGGGTTGGTCCGGGCCACCCCTTAACCCTAGGACCAACCCGTACAGTGTCGGTCCTCAATTTTTAGGACCGAGGACCGACCCTATTGAGTCTGGGACCAAGGACCGGACCGACCCAATGGGTTCGGTCCGGTTCCAGGGTCAACCCGGGACCGATCGATAATTTTTTTCGTCTTATACTTTCTAAAAAAGCAAACCTACAAATTCAAATTACACATCCATCGACAATACGGCATTGTACAATTAAACTATAAATACCAATACATATTTAGCAAATCTAAGATGACACAATAATAAAAATTTCGTACCTACTAACCGCTCATCGAGATATGGGACAAGATGGAAAGTTTTTGTAATCATCTATCTTTAATATTCATAATCACGTAGAGTTCACTCAACCAAAAAATGAGCTTCACACCACTTGACTAGTAAATCACTGTATCCACTGCAGTACTACTCTACTCTTCAAAAACTTCTATCATTTGACACAAATTGAAAAGCAAAGTGCAACTGAAATTCATTAGTACAATTAAACCATAAAAAGTCAAAATACTTAATATAAACCATGAATATATAACTTCACATCTTGTTAATTCACTTGAACTTCTAAACACCTAAAAACAAAACAAACTACATATAATTAATACTCAACAAAAGTTTTAAATTGAAATTATTATTAGTGCTATTAATAGAACATCTCAATATAATATAATATAACAAACATTTTACTTAGGTTTGAATATATAAAAGAATTATAAATAATATAATATAATACAATATAATATAATATACAAGGTTGGTCCAGGGTTGGACCGACCCAAAACTCTTAGGACCGAGGACCAACCCGTACAGTGTTGGTCTTGGAATTTTAGGACCAAGGACCGACCCAGTCCCCTTGGGGACCGGACCAGGACCAGCAGGGTTGGGCCGGTCCAGGGTCGGTCCAGGGTCGACCCTAGACCGCTGCTCACCCCTAGTCTCTGCTTCCCCAGCTATTACTATTCAATCTCTCTCTCTCTCTCTCAACTTCCCTCATTAAAGCAATCGTACATGTACTAGGATGTTTGTTTGTCCAATAGCAGTGGATGAAAAGACGCGGAGCACTTCCCTAATATTAAAGCAATAGTACATGTACGAGGATATCTGTCCAATAGCAGTGGATGAAAGGACGTGGAGATAGACATGGGTAGGTGACCGGTAGGGCAGAGCATAAGTCCAAGGCAAAATCAAAAACCGAATGGAAGGAGCTATGAGAATTAGTCCAACTTCATATGTGGCAGTTATTGATCTGATTCTTGATTTGAAAATAAAGTTGAATTGATATGTACAATTCTTCTTATCTATGACACTTAGGGCGCATTTGATAATGATTCTATTCTCAAAAGCTGATTCTCACTAGAAATGATTATTTTTTATTCTGTTCTCGAAAATTGATTCTGAGTAAAAAAAACGCATTTGATAACTGTCCAAAATTTTTTATTCTAGAATAAAATTGCGTTTGATACCGTGTTAATTGATTCTGTTCCAAATTAATTTCTTTTAATTTTTAAATAATTTTTAAATACTTTTTTTTCATTTTTTTTTCATTTTTTTTTTCTTTTTTTTTTCTTTTTTTTCCCTTTTCTCTGATTCTTCTTCTTCTTCATTTGGCCGATCACCGGATCGGCGACCGGCCAAACGAGGGCCGGCGACCCTCACCAAAGTGTTGCCGGCCCTCGTCGGCCGAGCCTCACCGACAGCTAGGCGAGGCTTGGCCTCACCAGATCTTGTGAGGCCGAGCCTCACCGGTGGCTAGGCGGGGCTAGGCGAGCCTCGCCAGTGGCCGAGCGAGCCTCTCTAGTGGCCGAGCGAGCCTCACCGGGCTAGGCGAGGCCCACCTGGCCACCGGCGAGGCTCGCCCAAGCCCCACCAATGGCTAGGCCGGCCTCGCTGGTGGTTGGGCTTGCCTCCGGCGACCGGCGACTGACGGCGAATGGCGACGAACAGCGGCGGGCGGTGGTGGACGATAATCGCGGGATGTTGGAAGGAAAGAAGAAGACTTTTACTGTTTTGATTCTTTTTTTGATTCTCGGACGGAGAATCATATTTTTTTTTATTCTCAATTCTCTTCCCAATCTGTTCCCAAAAACAAATTTGTTCATGGAAACAAAAATTTTACCAAACGCAATTCTCCTCTCAAACTGATTCTGGGAACAAAAAATCAGAATCAGGCACTGTTTGACACGTAGGCACTTATATTTCAATATGCCTTAAAAGATTATTTCCTTTCATATTCATCTTAAGATATACATACAACATGTCTTACTTTGCACTTGGCAAGGTAACAATATTGATTTCCATCTAGAGTTAGATGCATTCCATATATTTATATTAGCAAAGATTTTCAAATAATCGAACTTATGAAAGATTTAGCTCATGTCATTATTTGATTCTTAAAATAAGCGCAAGATACTCATGAACTCATAGGCCCTAGGTTAAAGCAATTAAGGTGAAATTTCGTGTTAACAAAGAAAAAAGAATATGTATCATGCGTAATTTGTCAGTGAAAGTGTAAAAACAAGCCAATCAAGGCTCACATTTAGGCCATAATTAGTAATTAGCTGATTATTGACTATTTCTACTCTTTCTTTCTCAAAAACAAAAAAGAAAATAAATCCATTTAGTGACATCAACTAATTTTTCTATTTTTAAAAACAGATAGATGGTTAGGTAATGTATTTGAAACATAAATAAGAAATAGAAAAAGTTACATTTTTTGTTTCCAAAAACAATTTCTAAAACCAAGACATTTTCTTTTCTTTCTTTCTTTTTCTTCTTTTTTTCTTCTTCTTCTTCTTCCATCTCTAGTTGGTCATTAACCAAAAATTTAAAGGTTATACCAAATGCATTCCTTCTCTTTTTCTATTCTGAGAATATAAATTTTGTACAATTACCAAACGCATTCAAATGCTCAAAAAACTTGTTCGGAAAATAGAATTAGAAAAAATTATTTTTAAGTATATATTATTTTCGGAAATAAAATAATTACCAAATGCATCCTTAGTTATTTTCCTTCATCCTAGTAAGGTGATTATAACTTTATTTACTTTTATTTGATTATAAAAAGAATGGGAACATGTGACTAATGCTAGTGACCCCCTTTGGGTATTACCATAATCGTCCCTCTTTCATTATAGAAAATTTGGTTTAAGCCATAACTACTTTACATCACCTGTGATATAGAGAGTTGAGGTAAGTGAGCTTGTTACTATAGTCCCACCAAGATACTAATAGCTAGAAGTCTCTCCACACAAATCATGCGACAGCTTGACAACGTACTGCAAGTTATTTTGAGATTTGTTCATCACCTAATCAAACTTAGGATCTCTTAGAAGACAAATAACCCTCTCCCCATTAGGCCAATCACTTTGGTGGTAACTATTGTAATATATACGCGGGAATCAATCAAGATCTTGCAGTGTATATCAACGCAAAAGTTACTAGACAAAACAAACAACGAATAATAAGGGATGCCAAAATTTACACGATTCAATCCAATATTAATATCTACATCTATGGAGAGAGTTGCTAGTAAATAATTTACTAATAATCAGAGAATTCAAGTTAGAATCATTCATACGCTCGAGTATTTCTTATACCTAAATTAAAGCCAAATCCCAAGTGTTTGCAAATAAACAATCCATTTTGATAACTTAAAACTCACGGCATAAAATCCATGTGTTTGGAACTTTCTCATCATGCCTCCACACGAAGCATTCCTCTTCGGCTTAAGGATTTTCTTTTGTGCAACATCCAAAGGAAGGAGAGCCATTGTACAGCGCAACTCTTAAGGAACCCTCACACTCTCATGCACGAAAGAAACCCATAGGCAGCTCCTTGCCCTCTTCTATAAGAACCCACAAGACTATCATTGTGCGACTATATATTAGGGGTGAGCATAGCAAACCAATCAAACTAGAAACCACCCAAACCGGCCACAAGACTATCATTGTACGGCTATATATTATGGGTGAGCATTTAGGACCAACCGATCTAGGAACCACCCAGACCAACCGGTTCTGAGCAGTTCATGAGAGTGTTGGTACAATTCCCAATTCTATAAAAATGAAATAAATGATTTTTGTTCCAATTCTCGATGTTGGGGGGAACTTGACGGGCTATATTTTTTTTGTTTTAATTTATCAAAAATAGCAACACGTTTAGTAATTTTTTGGGGGAAAGATTTACCTCATCGATTATGTGTAATTTTCGAGGGAAAGATTTACCTTCAAAATGTTGAAATTTGGAGGCAGAATTTCCAAGTGATTGATTCCATAGGACGCTCGATCCGGTCCCCTATCCCAAAAATTAGGAACCAATTCTCCCAGTCTGATCCAATCCCAAGTCCAATTCCTAATTCCTAGGTGGGATTGGACCAAATTGGAAACTAATCATCCCTTCTCCATATAGAGAGAGTAGACCTAAGGTTCTCCTTTTTTTTTTTCTTTTTTTTCTTTTTTTTCCTTTTCACTGTGCTCCCTTGAGCCCATTCTTTGTCTTGTAATGGCTTTCTCTTAATTAAGAGAAGTAACCCGTGCATATCTTGTGCTGAAACTTGAACATTTATCTAATAGGATTGGTTCCGAAAATGGCTCAAATTCAAGAGATATTTTAATAGTAACTTTTTTTGTGTAGACCAATCATAGATGCACAATCCGTCTCTTATTTATTAAAACCCTTTAGTTTTCTCATGAGATGCACGTTTTGAACTTTGATAGTGCCTCAACAATTTTTTTTTTAATTTTTTTTAATTTTTTTAACCTAGTTTTAAGAGCACTCATTTATAAAACTCTTGAAAATAGAAACATCTTTTAAGTTCAACCTCGCACATGGCAATATGGCATGTATCTAGACTTGTATTGTCTATGGAGAAGCACAACCCTACACAAGTATCGAATGTATTTTGTCTTTGTCTATCCTTTATTGAAAAGTAATCAAAATTCATGTCCAGATGATAGAGAGAGATCCCACAAAGTGGACATGTTCGTGCAAACTCATGCCCATGCATGTTGAGAAAATATCGAGTGCAGCTGAAGTAGCCACCTCAACAATGCACAAGTCCATTATGTGTCACTCACGGGCCCACTTTTCAAGAAACCTGAATCCCCCCTCTCTCCCCTTTGTTTCTCTCTCTCTTCACAGTATCTTTACCGTTTCTTTGTCCTTTGTTTTTCTTTTTCTTTCTTTCTTTGTTTCTCTTTGGCCTGTGGCCAGCGACTAGCCACAGATGAGGGCTGACAAGGGTGTCGTGGCCCTTGCCTATGGCTAGCAAGGGTTGCTTTCGTCGACTTCGGTGAGGGCTCAACCCTTGTGACCAAGGCAAGGATTGCCCTCATCGGATTTGACAAAAGCGACGGCAGCCACAAATGAGCCGTCACAAATGAGCGTTAGCATGCTCATGAGTGATTCATCCATGGCTAGCCATTGCAATCAAGTGGCATCCATGGCCTTAGAAGGCAAAAAAAAAAAAAAAACAAAAAAAAAAAGAAAGCAATGATGAAGATGAGAGAAAGAATGAAGGAGAGAGGGAGAAGTCTGAAAACAGAGGAGTGAAAGCGAGTAGAGAGAGAATGGGCCCACGAGAGTTTTAAATGTTTCTAACTTGTGGGCCTAGGTATGACATGTGTCGCAAGATAGATGGACTAATATTTTGCTGAGATGGTTACAATTTGGATATTTTCTCCATAACTCTCTATAAATAAATAGAAGAGCCTCAAGCCCATTTAGATGCAAGCCAAATAGACTCTGAGAGAGAGAGAGAGAGAGAGAGAGAGAGAGAGAGAGAGAGAGAATTTACGCAACAATTCCCCAGGAAAGTGAAAGGAGGAATGGGAGAAACAAGTTATGCTAACAACTCATTACTTCAGGTAAACCTCTCATTGTTCTATTGTGGGTACATATTTGTCTTAATGAAAATGAGATGACACCGAAAAATACTTTCAAGAATTTATTTTTCAGGAGAATGACACTACTT
This sequence comes from Eucalyptus grandis x Eucalyptus urophylla, assembly GCA_028830015.1. Classification (NCBI taxonomy): domain Eukaryota; kingdom Viridiplantae; phylum Streptophyta; class Magnoliopsida; order Myrtales; family Myrtaceae; genus Eucalyptus; species Eucalyptus grandis x Eucalyptus urophylla. The sequence continues at coordinate 57,207,240 of CM054200.1, read as the reverse complement.
TTCCTTGTTCTTAAAGATTGATTAGACTATTGTGGTTTGCTCTAGTGGTTACCTTTAGGGGGAAGTGGGGAGTTCGAATCCCCATCTTCTCAGAGGGGTTGAGGTAAGAACGATTAGTTTCAAATGTGGATTTCGACTCTCATGCCTTGTAAAGAGGCAAGACAAGACAAAAGTCCAAGATAAGTTGAGAACTAGAGTGGGACTAACGAGCAAAAAAAAAAAAAAAGATTAATTCTTATACACCCTTTTGTGATAATGCACTACAATATGATTGTTCATTTTGTAACAAACTAGGTTCTTTTTGTTTGCCAATATTTGAAATTCTATATGAGAAAGACACCATTTTACCATGCCCTATTAGACCATATCACTTATTGATCGAAAATTTAAATGATATCCCTAATTTGTAGACAAATTTTTTAATTAACAAAGTATCTCTTGAAGAATGTACACTTGAGAGTATATAGAAGAATTAGATGTTGTAAAACCATCGCAACATCGGACAAATGATGTTTGATTTGGATTGATGTAGAGAATGCACGAGAAAAAACTACCAAAAATATTCAAAACCTATTACATTTGATCAATTCAATCATCAAATTTCAATTTGACCAATTTAGTCCTAAATCTTTTGATGATTTGCCAATTTAATCCTTCTAACCAATTTTGATTGAGACATGAACACCAACCGTCCTATGTCGTACAGTCAACCCTTATGTGGATAGCTTTTATAATTTTAAAAAAAAAATTGATTTTTATTTTGATTTTTTCTTCTCTTTTTTTCTTTTTCTTTTCTAAGCCCGACAAGTGCCACAACCCTGTTCAAGGCCGATGAGAGCTTCACGGCTCACGCTAGGTCTAGGTGGGACCACAACCCTAACCCATGCCTAGTGGCCAGTGAAGGTCATCAACCCTTACCTAGGGTCAATGAGGGACGGCCGGTTGCCCGACTTCATGTAAAAGAAAAAATAAAAGTAAAAACTATAAAAATTTTAGAATTTATATAAAAAAATATAAAAAATTTCCACGTAAATGCGAACCGTTTACATGACACTATCGATGTCTACCTCAGTGATTTTCCAACCAAAATGGGTTGAAATGACTAAATTGGCAAACCATCTAAAGTTTTGGGACTAAATTAGTTAAATTAAAAGGTTTTTAACTAAACCGGCACAAATTCAATAAATTTAGGATATTTTTGGTAATTTTCCCGAATGCATGGAGTGTGCAATCTTCAATCGTACCATATTAACTACCCATTTATTTTAATCGAGAAGATATGTTCGAACAGTATAGGGTATACGTGACAATTGCGATTCATTTATCTGTAGATGAAAAAATTAAGATATGAACCTTTTCTCTTTATATTGAGTCAATGCTCTCTTTTTCTTTTCATAGAGAAAGGTGATATCGATGACAAAGCCTATAACAGAGGCAACCATCACAGCTTTCTTCTCCACTATCGCTGCTACCATGCCGGCAAGCCTCACCATCGCAGACTTGGGCTGTTCCTATGGCCCCAACACTCTTTTCGCCGTGTCTGAGATCATAAGCATCATGATCGATCTCTGCAATGCGAAGAAGCACAAGCTACCGGAGTTCCAAGTGTTCTTGAATGATCTCCCAGGGAATGACTTCAACACCCTCTTCAGCAGCTTCTTGCCAAGATTCCAAGAGAAGCTAAGTGAGCAAATGAAGAGCAAGTATGGAGCTTCAGCGGCGTTGGCATGCTTCTTCAATGGCGTTCCCGGTTCGTTCTGTGGGAGATTGTTTGCTCGGGAGAGTCTGCACTTCATTCATTCTTCATCCAGCCTCCATTGGCTGTCCCAGGTAATTTTTTTGGCCCATAGTTTCATTTGCTAACAAACTCATTCATACTCTCTCAGGTTCCAAGAGGGCTAGAGGAAAACAAAGGCAACATATCCATGTCAAGATCGAGCCCTCTGAGTGTGCTTAGGGCATATTATGAGCAATTCCAAAGGGACTTCTCAACATTTTTGGAGTGTCGTGGGCAAGAGTCGGTAATGGGAGGGCGTATGGTTTTGACCCTCTTGGGTCGAAGAAGCGACGATCCTTCAAGTGAAGAGTATCGCCAATTTTGGGAGCTCTTAGCTATTGATCTCAATGAGATGGTCACCGAAGTAAGCAAATTAAAAAGATCAAAGGAGTACTTGAATAGTCGCGGACACTTCAGTATTGAGTTGGTTTTTCTTATTGCTTGTAGTAAAAAATTTATCATACTTCCGTTGACCCTGGTGAGTTTTGTTAGCCCTCTAGGAATATTTTGTTTTCGCACTCCAGGACCAATCTTAACCATCAATTAGACAACAAAAAACAATGAGAGTAATGGTTACGGTTAATGATTATTCCTCATTTTACTATACCTAAAGCACCTGTTAGATGAGCTCTGGCAATAGTTTTCGCATAAATTCTCTAAAAGAAAGCAATAGTGCAATTTCAATATCCTACATATTCCAATTTCTCTTCCTTATGAATGTATTCGACAAAATCAGAGTACGAGAGAAAAAATTATTAGGTATTTTAATTAAGTGCACACTCGTTTCCTATTAGGCATGGTGTAAAAAATGGAATGCACATTTACATACTAGGAAACAACAAATATCAGCAATACACAATAGTTGCACAGCCAATTACATAAACAAGTAGCTACGGACCTTTTTCTTTGTCAAAGTAACTATGACTTTTATTAGGATATTATACCGACAACTTATTGCAATTGTTTCTTATTTTCTAATAAGATCTAACATATTGAGTCTGCCGTTGATGTAGGGACTCATAGAAGAAGAGAAACTGGACTCCTTCAATGTCCCTTATTACCCACCCTCACCAAAAGAAGTACGCCGGGAGGTCGAAAAGCAAGGGTCATTCTCAATCGATTGCTTGGAGGTGTTCGAAGTGAACCGGGATGTATTTGAGACCGATTTTGACCCTAATGTTGTCTCAGAGGAAGCGGCAGACAAAATGGTCGGGTGCCTAAGAGCTATAGCCGAGCCCTTGCTCGTTTATCACTTTTGTGAAGAGATCATCAATGAGGTTTTCAAGAGGTATAGGGCTAAACTTGGCGACCGCTTGTCCATGGAAAAGATTGCATTGGTCAACATCATCATTTCGCTAAAGAAAATTATCTAGATATACCTCAAAAACTGACAAATAAATTCATTATAGATGTATGTACTTCTATAGTGAAGTTGAAATAAGAGTATCATAAGTGTGTTTACTATAATTTGAAAGAGTGGCCGTTTCACTTGTATTACTTTTAGTGTCGTATCTCGAATAAAGAAAATGCAAGAGACTTGCATGTTTTCTTTTGAGGGGTCAAAAGAGACTTGCAAGTCGAAGAGCTTGACATTGGGGATTTTCTTTCAAGGATTTTTCTTTCATATATTCCCTATAATGCGTCGGTCCAATTGAGCGAATTTGGTGTTTTCTTGATTTATTTATGTTAGGAAAATAAGACAGAAAAGCCAAATGAAGTAAAATATCCATTTAGAGATGTCTGAGTGAATAAACACGAATTCCTCAAAACCGAAATCAGAAACTTAACAGGAAGAGCTTCACAATAATGTCAACGAAACATAGAAAAGGTTTTAGTCCAATATATAGTGGTTATACCATCAAATTAGTTTAAAAAAGAAAACTAATTTAAAGGGACATACAATGTTAGTCATTGTGATTTGAAATTACAATTCGCATTCACGGAATCAATTGAGCGGAAAAGATCTTAAACAATATCTGTTACACAAGTGAGAAATCTAAACATGCCAAAATAATGAATTCATCTACATTCTAAGAAATTGGAGGTACAAAAAAATTAAAAGTGGGAAGTTGCTATGACAATACAAAACACCATGCAGAGGGCTATTCAACAATCGCACCCAGAATCTAACATTTCGTAATGCAGGGGTAGAACTTACGTATATCCAAAGCCTCTCAAGGAACGGTCAAATCTAGTCTCTTCTTCCTGCTCTTTTACTTTATATATGAAAACAATCGAAACATAGACATCAATTTTTTAAAAAGAAACTATACTCTTGCTATGGAAAGTCATTCGTAACGAAAGCACACATGAGTAAGCAGTTGAGGTCTTTAATAGTCTCTCTAAAAACCAATTTCCTTGTCATAAATTGTCCTAAATATACATAGTTTGTTATATATAATTTCGGCAAGATATCATGACATGCATATAAAATTTAAGTAAAGAGATTCCTTTTTGTCAAATGAGTACAAAAACGTCATAAGACACACAAAAAAAAAGAACTTAGTCACCTAAAGCGAGCATAACTTACAATCTTTGTTGAGTTAGCACTAGAAAACACTTGGCATATTTTTCCCTTTGGGCTTTCATTACCTCCAAATTTGCAGCCTTTTCTTTACATGTGTTGTTATGGTCTCCAACATGCCTTTCCATTCCAACATATAGAAACATTTTAGGATGGCTTCTGGATTATCCATGCCAAATACATGATCACGTGGTGACTCAGTTTAGTCATGGCCAAATAACTGTGACGATAACTATCGTGCAATATTCCTCACATTTATTTGAATCCATATAACCATTATTGCTCATGATTTATATTTAAATAGCGTTCCTTTCTTTGGCTGAAACAGAAATCTCGTTCAAAGTAGGCAACAAAAGTTGGATTGCAGGGGGCATCAATCGAAGAGAAATGGGTGATATCAACTTGACATAAACTCCTAATTACCAAAGGCAAACTCAAAGGGGAAAGTTTGTAACAGTCCTAAAATTCCTAAAAACCCAGTGACAAAGGGCGTCTGAACAGAGGTACAAGCTCTAAGGGACCCAAAAAAAAGAGCAGTCAAGATGGCAATATAACTGCTTGATAGGCTGGGTGAAACGATCTTGATTTAGGGAGGAAGGGAGGGAGGGAGGGAGGGAGAGAGGGAGCGTTGGCTGAAGCAGATAAAAGAGGCAGAGCATAACATCGAAGAGGACAAGAGGTAGTCTACCTTTCATGGCGAAAGTTTATTTTGTGAAATCAAAATCTACAAATTGATCGGTTTTGTTAGTAAAATCCATCTCTAAATTGTCTCTCAACTTATTTGGCAGTGATTAGAATTTTTCTTGCTTCTTTGTTAATTTACCTCTGTGGTGATGATATATAGTTGTTTTGCTGATATGACCAGTCCAAGTTGTGTGCATATTTGCGCATATTTGCTAGCATGTAACGATTTTATCCCTTTTTCTTAATATGAATTCTTTTATCGTAAGAAAATACGAGTGATATATTAAAAACCAGACACTTATTTTGAATTTAAGCTAAGAAGGTAAGACATGGGAACAAGTCCAGTTTCAAGTTCCGATGGAAATCTTATTTCCCGGTTCCATGTTTTTTGGAACCTGTACTATAGAGTTCTGTTCTTAGTTCCTAGTTCCTAGGTGGGAACCGAACCGAATTGGTAATCAAGAATCAAGAAGGGGAGAACCAGACTAGGAAGCAGACATGAAAAGGCTTGATGTATGAATGTTTGCTCTAATTCCAATACCTTTTATGCATGTATCTCTTTCTAGATGTAAAGAGGTGAAAGTAAAATGCTCACCCGTGGTCCAAAGTTCCACACCAGACTGGAATAGATTTGTTTATGTATTCATGCTTGATTTGATTGGCAAAAGGACCCTATGTTGAGAATCTGATGAACTTTTCTCTTCTAAACTGAATGGGAGTGATCCAATGGTATGACTTTTGCTCCAATCCTTTCACTCCACGAGATTAGTGTGGGTTTTCCTCTTCCCTGGCTCATCACACTCTAGTTCCAATTTGCAATCTAAAAGAGTAAAAACAATTATGGTCAAGTTCTACTTTCCATGACTGAAAAAAAAAAAATATTTGAAATATTTCGACTTTCTATTCATATCCAGATGGGATTTTCCAATCAAATAACTTCAACTTGTGTGAAATCTTCATCATCGTCTATAGATTACAACACTTTATCTTCCTCTTCCTAGATTCTCCAACATCGTGGAAAGAAGGTGCATGGGGAGAAGATGATCAGATAGGAGAGCCTATGCAAGGTCTTCCATTATCTTTAGGGAAGATTATTGCAAAAAGAATGCAACATAATCTCCAAAGAAAGATGAACATATGTGGTGTCGCGACCTAACTTCGAGTGAACCATCTAGAGTTTGGCTAATAGATTACTAAGCCTAAACTTAGCTCGGACTTTCTCAAACCCATACCAATTCACGACTTATGTTCAAATTCTTAACATGCAAATGATTTTTCAATTAGGAGTCACCACTAATTTATTTTTGGTGGGTCAATTAGAAACCCAAGCAAAATAACATGAGATTTATTTTACTCCTACGAACTAGAGATTGTGAGTTCGGGGACTTGATTACGCTAAATTTTTCTAACCCCTTTTCGGTACCTTTCTCTTTTATTTTGAAAAAAAATTTTGCAGGCAGATTGAGTTGATTTTAATTTACTTTCCTAACATATGAGGTGATCATGCAGATGCGCAAATCACCAATTTAACACCCAAATAAAGCAATAAATAAATTATATGACTTTACTCATAGCAACAAAAACATCTGCAGTGTTAGATCAAAATTCACATCAACAGTCCTAGATATGATTTCTAATTAACACACAATCACTCAATCATTTTCAGGATTTTCTTTTATTCAAATGAAACTTAATCTGTGTGGGATGCAATGCAATGACACACTAAAATGCCTAACTAAAATGACATGTAACATGCAACCTATCATGCAAACTATACGTCACACATCATTAATTATTTAGCATGATCTAATGACAAGAAAATATTAAATGTAATTATCCTAATATGTCACGCACTCAAATGATCATGAACATGCAATGACTAGATGACGAAATGTCGTAATTCTAGGTTTCACAAGCATGATATATTTTTTTTTCCTTATTTTCCTTTTTTATAGAATTCAAAATTAAAATTGCCTAATAATTGAACATGCAATTTAAATTAATAAAAAGAAAATCTAACATCCTTTTGGTGTTTTTATTTCAAAAATTCGGAATAAATAAAATGCCTAATCTAACTATGCAAGTTATCCTAAAACAAGCAATAATCCAACTCAAATATATATATTTTTTTTCTTAGGTTATCTTTAAAGGAAGCAAAATCAATCCAAGCAAATGCATAAATAAAACAATAAGGTAGCAAGTCAAGCAAGACATGATTGATACTCATCTAATAAATTGACGAATCGTATCTCATGCATGAGATCAAATTGGCCAATTTTTTAACGAAATTGCGAATCATATCTCGAGTGGGAGATTAGATTGGCGATTTTTCCGTGCAATTGCGAGTCATATTTTAGGCGTGAAATCGAACTATCAATCGTATGCATGTTGTAAAATTAAGAAGATTTCCCAATTTAGAAGGCTACTTGAGATTACGAATAGGACTATATATCATGAACTTCAATCATGTGTATTGAAATATTTTAAATAAGAAAACGGAATATTCAGAAATCAAATTAGACAAAAATTTTACCTCATCCGAATGTTGGCTTCCAAATTTGGACTTTGCCCAATTGGATCGAGATCGCAATCGGGAATGGCGGTGGGTGATCGACTTGACCGAGTCGAGTGTCGATGCACTTGAGAGAGAATACCTGCATAATAACTAGTATTTAGAGTATGGGTAGAGATATACTTACCTAACAATATCTCTGATTCTTGGAGATATGTCTCTTGGAACTTAGTCATAGGAGAGAAAAGAAGGTTAATCAGTGAAGGCCTCTCACCTCTTAAGGATTTGAGAAAGTAAACTTGGATACGGAGGAATTTTGTAAATCACGAGCTACAAAAGCCCACCGTGCAAGAGACTCTGAGCTATAGAAGCTTGCCAAATTATTGAGGTGACTTTGGGCTACGAAGACTTGCTAGACCAATGGAAAGAAATTCTGGGCTACGGAAGTACGCCGATTTGATAGGGGGACTATAGGCTACAAAAGCACACCATGTTGATACAAACGACTCTAGGCTACGAAAGTACGCCAGGTCAGGAGCTTCAGGCTACAAGAGCACACCGTGTCAATTTAGAGAGACATCAGGCTATGAAAGCATGTCGAGTTAATGAAAGGAACTCCAAGTTACGAAAGCACACCGAGGGATATTAGGCTATGGAAGCACGCTGAGTCGATGAAAAGAACACTAGGCTACGGAAGCACGTTGGGTCAATGAAAATAGCTTCAAGCTACGAAAGCACGCCATGTCAGTATAAAGGAACTCTAGGCTATGAAAGCATGCCAAGTCAATTAAAAGAGACATCAAGCTATAAAAGCACGCTGAATCTCATGGCTTTAGGGAGCAACTTGAACGTCAGGTATTACTCAATCTTCAACGAAATATTATTTGTCAAACATGATTAGAGCAAAAACTTGCATGCATTCATCAAAGAGGAAGAGAATCTAAGCTACTTTAAAATGCACATTTCAAAGCTTAGTGAGGTTTTCATCAATTCAATTAAAATTTATGCATAATGACTTTACCATATTTGCATCACACAAATTTCCACAGAAGAGAATTGCCGTTCAAGACAATGACATGGATTTCTTAAGAATACTAAATGAGAGACCTTCAATTAGAAAGGACTTTCACTCACTCTCATTCAGAAGGGCTATTTTAGGATAATCACTTAATCTCACTATCATCATACCAACAAGGGCCTAATTATTCTCGCAAGCAGTACCACTTTATCAATTTGAGAGGTCTTTAATGGAGACTGTAATGTGGGCTTAGTCAATGGCTCAACAAAGGGAAGGGATGGGCAAGGGACTAAAGCTTTTGTAAAATTTCATTTCCTTTTTCATATCAAGATACATAAAGATCACCTCCTGAATGCAATATTTCGACATCTCTTCTAGCCTTGTTTGATTTCCTTTGTATCTTTCCACATTGGACTGCAAAAAATGAATATTCTCCACCGATTTTTCAAAGATAAGCTCGTAATATCTCCTTGTCACACTTGCCATTTCCGAGAATATATGAATAGATTGCATGAATATACAAAAAAAAAAATTCTCTGCCATATCACCAAAAATATCAAATCACCAATTTTTTAATTTTTGGTCATCAGAAAATAACGAGCTCTGAACAATCAAGTCAAATCCATCCGTCACCGGTCCAATGTAAATGCGATAATAATAAATAAATATACCTAAAATTATATGCTATGCAATTAATATTTTTTTAGAGCTTAAAAATTAATCCCTAATTTTCTATGAATAAATGACTGGGTCGCCAAAATTTATGTGTCAACATGTGGTGAGGTCTTTAAATAACTATTCTAGTTTAATTAATAGTAATTTTAATTTAAAAATATTATTATTATGTAATTAACTATGTTTGTTGTTTCTTTTTATTTTAGGTGGTTAGAATTTGGGGGGATTTTTTGTGAAAAATTGAGGACTGAAGTTCTATAATTTAGATTTTATGTTACGTGTTTTGAACTTATTATCGTTTATTTCATTTTACATGTCCATCTTTTATGAATTGTTACTATTGACAAATGGGATCTTTGTTATTGCATTCATTTTCATTTAGCTTAACTAAAAATGAAACAAAAAAAGGAAATGAAGAAAAAATTGAAACAAGAAAAGAAGAAGAAATTGACCAATTCCCACCCGATTGAGAGGTTTCAGGCACCGCATGATAGGTTTTAAGGTATGCAAGATAAGTTTCAAAAACTGAGGAATCAATTATGATAGCTTAGGTTCAAGATCAACTATTTAATTGCTCATTTTATCAGATGATAGTATTGAACCAGTGCAATGGCAATTTGGAGCTGAGTTGATGAATGACTCTCATTGTCTTTTTCACCCCCACGAAAAACACAAAAGAGCAAAAAGGACACCTCGATCCCTCTTTGAAAACGACGTTTAGGTTTTGCATCGCATTCAAGATTCTTCACTTTGAATTTCTCTCTCGGTAGCCAATCGCCAAAAGGCATTAATCCACTCTCTTCAAGAAGGAAAAAAAAATAGAGAAAATTCCGCCACAAGAGAAAGAAACTTTAGGATTCCGACGTGTCGATTAATTTTGGCCTCAACTACTCATATGCTGCCCCCGTTTCTTTGCTCCCACATTAACCCAAGATGCCCTTGGTCCAGTCTAAGGACCTTAAACAAAGGCCGTGCTTATCAAAGCTCCCATTCCACATAAATAAATGGAAGGATTAACCACGGGGGGAATTTGTAACCAAATTTGGAAACACCCCCCCGACCTGATCCTAGCTCTGCTGCACTGGCCTCTCGACAACTGTCAGCCCAGTATCTTGGAAATGATGGCAGCTGGTTCTACTCCGTGACTACTGTCCACCAGCCGAGTTTTAGCGCTTTACTCAAGTGGTCTCCTTCGTCAAAGATCAAACCTTTGAGGCAGAATCCCACTTTGGTGTTCGATTTCCGCCGCTTGAGATCGATCCGCCATGGTGGGTTTGGCGCGAGCGTCCTTGCTCGTGGGAAAGGTGGAGTCTTGAGTCGGGGGCACATGGCCGAGACCGTGAGAGCCGCTTCTTTTGGGAGCGGCAGCGACGAAGATATTAGGATTCTTGAACAAGAAGGTTTTATTGATGGGTCAGCCAGTTTCATGTCTGGCAGTTTGGAATCGACTCTTAATCGTCTAGTTAGTGCCCTTCTCCATTTGGTCGTTCTTGTTTCGAAAGTATGCTGATTTCATTACCTTTTCTTGCAAAAACTATAGTTTGCGATAGCGTGTCCTGTGTATTAGGTACGAAAGTGCTAGTATGAACATCTAGAGGGGATGAATAAGTGTGAAGAAAAATTTTCACAAAACGTTGTATAATATTTTGCTTTTGAATCTGAGTTTGAAGAACAACAAATTTTAAGCAAATTTAGACTTTAACTATAAACCAAACTACGAACAAAGTAAAGGAGTTTCGTGAAGAGAATAAAAACATATAATTTATAGTGGTTCAGCTTAGATTAAGCATACGTCCACTTTCCCACGCTCATAAACGTTTAAACTTACAAAGACAATTGTATAATCGAAATTCGCTTAGACTTTAGAATTATAAATTCTACACTTCGTCTCTTACTTACTCATCGGTCCTTGGTCTCTTTAAATACTCCTCCACTTCCAAACTAGCCATTGGACAGTATCTAGCAGATCGTCTTCCAATCTACCCATTGGACATATCTGTATCAAGAAGATTTAGTAGTCGTTAAATAACAGAAGCAGAATCCCAAGTTGATACAGATTCCCCATACAAACATAATCTTGGTTTCCATAAGTAGAGCTTCTTCATATAGAAAATTCTTGTCTTCAAGATCCAATTGTCAATCAATTAGATTGAGCAAATCAATTCTATCTTGATGTATAATCCAAACCAAATCACTAACTGATATTTGTTTGGGGCTTGTGTTACATTCTATCAAGTTATTTCATTCTAAACAAGCTTCGTTCTGAATATGCTACGTTCTAAACTGGTGTCTCGTTCTAGATGTAAAGTTTGAAAGTGTTATGTCTGAAGTAGAATCTGAGTGTCTTCTGTCTAAAGTAGAGTATGAGTGCCTTCTATCTAAAATAGACTTTGCAATATAGACGTAAGTCTGAACATATTCTGCTTCTAAACATATTTAACCTTAAGGTCTAGACACAGTCTGAATAAGTTCAACTTCAGCATAGAGTATGTCTTTTGGTTCTTCCAAATATAGACCTTGATAATATCATTTACATGTTCTATCATCTGCATAGTCTATGACTCAACCATTAAACACGTTAGTAGCCTTTGATTTATTTTGTCATCTTCAAAACATCATAAGAGATTTCCCTAACAAGATATATAGGAATGTGGCTTTTGATCGTTACAATTTCCGGGTTCTTCTTTTAAGCCAAGCTAGTTGCACTAGTTAGGTGGTTAATCTTGTGCTTCACTGTTTCGTGTCTCTGTTTGCTTGAAATTTTCTGGTGATTGTACTGCCTTATTGGAGTTGAATTGTCAGGCAAAGCTCTCATCAATCAAAACCCGATTAAAGTTGGAAATGAAAATACAGTGTAGAAGAGCAAAGCTCTCCACATGCTTTGCATCAACTAGAAAGAGACACCTGGACAATCAAAATGTAATAGTTTATTATCTTTACTTTCTTGCACTTTATTTTTCCTTAGTTATAGCTTTCCAATTCTCATCTCGATTAAATTTTAATGCGTATCTTTATCCCAATATTTCGTCGTCGGTTCAATTCCGACATATATCTCTATCATGAGTGTCGCACCGTCAATTAAATTCCAGCACTATATCTTTGCATATTCTTGAGATTTGTCGTCGATTAAATTCCAACATAGCTCGTATGCATGTATTGCTATGGAAGTGGTTGTATTTTTAAGCCTTGTTGTTAATTGAATTCCAACACAGTTTGTATGTACATTTTGGTTTGAAGTTCAAAGTGAAGGTTTACAGTTATTTCTTATTCGCCTAGATATTTCATGTTCGGAGTTGCCACATAACCCATTTCCTCTCATTAAAAGCTAAAGAATAACTTTCGAAAAAGATGTTGCATCATAGATTAAATTCCAGCAAAACAAATGGCACACCTAGTGGGACCATTGTGGTTGATATGAGGAGATATGATGGTGAGAACAATAAATCAACTTGATCATGAGAACGCTCGCAATGACAACTCATCATCACAACCTGATAATAATAAGGCAAGAAAGTCGTCGATTGCACTATGGATGGTAGAGCAAGAACAAAGTGGAGATGTCAGTATCTCAAGACAACTCATCGATGAGCAAAGAAGACAGTTAGAGCCAAACCTATAATGTTGGCTACCATGCAATGGTTATTGAAGAAGCACAAGAATGAATTAATTAACCAAATGATAAAATATCTCATCAACGTGATCAAGTCAATTATCGTCAATACCTCCCACGAAGTGATGAATAGGACAAGAACATCGAGTCATTTAATTCGAGTGCAGGTAAGTCCTAATAATCTTGCATTTTTTAAAGGTTATGCCTATCAGTAGAGGCAATTTGCTTAATCTCATTCGAGTTAACTCTGGTGGTATTAATTATGGCGATGACAAGGAGGCACGTGATGACTCTTGGTTTCCTAATTTAAAAGAATCGAATATTCATAGATCATTCATTCTTTTAAAGGGGGCATATGTTTGCACCCAAAAATGTCCAATTTTTAGTTATTATCTACATGCGATGATTATTCAGAAGTAAAAAAAGTGGATTTGACAACCTCATAAGCAACCATCAAAAGTAGCGATGAAAAGGGAAAAGAGTGGAGAATATAGTAGCATGTTTGGTCATCCATAGAGGAAGCCACTTGAATGAATTGAAGATTGGTCGATATTACATATTGTTGATGACTCTAGTGTAAATGGTAGCACATATCAACAAGTGGCAAATGATTGCGAATTATTTTAACAAAGTTGTCCATGAGCATGTTAACTAAGGAGCAAGGTGATTAATTAAAAGGATTGCGTCAAGTCTCTGACGTGTACACCTACTAGTGGAGATCATGGAGAACCGTTACGATGGGAAGCGAACGTGGAAGATTGAGTCAAGTGTACTGCATCAAGGCTTAATCTGAAGAACGGTTACAAGAGCACATGTAAACTTGGAGAATAGTCAAACCATTGGAGAATTGGAGGACTATTTCAAAGGAGCTTCGAAGAAGACTCGCCGATGTGGATTGAGGACTATTTCAAAGGAGTTTTGACGAGGACTTGCCGACATGGGGACATGAGACTGAAATTTCAAAAGAAATTGCTCCCAAAAAGTTATGATATAATGCTCATATACCAAGTTTCATCAACTAGAAGGGGACATAATCAACAATCAAAATGTAATTTTTTATTATATTTACTTTCCTACCCTTTATTTTTCCTTAGTTATAACTTTTCAATTCTTGTCATCGATTAAATTTCAATGTGGATCTTTATCTCGATACTTGATCGTCGATTCAATTTTTGCATGCATCTCTATCATGGGTGTCGCGCCGTTGATTAAATTCCGACGTTTCATCTATGTACGTTCTCAAGCTTTGTCGACGATTAAATTCAGACATAATTCATGCATGTGTATTGCTGTCGAGGCTTGTTGTTGATTAAATTCCAGCATAGTTTATATATACAATTTAATTCGAAGTTCGAAATAAAGATTTATATTTATTTCTTATTCGCCTGAATATTTCCTATATGGAGTTGTCATAGAACCGTTTCCTCTCATCAAAAGCCGAATAATGACTTTTGAAAAAGAGTTTTGATGGTAGATTAAATTCCGGATAAACAGGTGGCATGTTATTTTGCCGTCAGATCGCTTGTACCAATTCGCCATGACTCAACTTCCTCCTCCTCCAAGGCCAGGGGCGATGATTCAACGTAGCCCATCATTGTCCACCCAAAGGGCGAGGCCGAGAAAACAAGCGATGTCTTTAAGTCCCGGATTCAATGAATTTGACCAATTCGCACACGAACTTCACGGTGCCTGTCTTTAAATCAATTTGAATACTTCGCACGTGAACTTCATGGTGTTCAAACGGGACAGACCAAATAGACCGTCATCCCAGCACAACAACTGGCCCCCAACAGACCAAATCACAATTTTCATGGGCTCCCCCAAATATTAATGAGCAAAGACATGGAGGGCAGCCGGTGATTGACCAAACATTTATGAGTATGATAGAAAAGGAAGTGGCATTATATGCCGTCTCTGCTCCCCCAACTATTACTATTCAATCTCTCCCCCCTCTCTCTCTCTCTTTCTCTCTCTATCAACTTCCCTCATCAAAGCAATCGTACATGTACTAGGATGTTTGTCCAATAGCAGTGGATGAGAAGACGCGGAGCACTTCCCTAATTAGAGCAATCGTACATATACTTGGGTGTCTGTTCAATAGCAGTGGATGAAAAGACATGGCGATAGACATGGGGGTCGGTGACCGGTAGGGTAGAGCATAAGTTCAAGGCAAAATCAAAAACCGAATCGAAGGAGCTGTAAGAATCAGTCCAATTTCAGGTTCTCGACCTGATTCTTGACTTTAAAATAAAGTTGAATTGATATGTGCAATTCTTCCTATCCCTGACGCTTATTTCCCAATATGCCTTAATAGATTATTTCCTTTCAAACTTGTCTTAAGATAAACATACAACATATCTTATTTTGCACTTGGCAATGTGACACCTATTAATTTCCATCTAGGGTTAGATGCGTTCCATATATTTATATTAGCAAAGATTTTCAAATCATTGAACAACTTGCAAAAAAAAATCATATACAAAAGTTTTAGCTCATTTCATTATTTGATTCTTAAAATAAGTGCAGGATACTCATGAATTCATAGGCCCTAGGTTAAAGCAATTAAGGTGAAATTTCGTGTTAACAAAGAAAGGGGAATATGTATCATGCGTAATTTGTCAGTGAAAGTGTAAAAGCAAGCCAATCAAGGCTCACATTTAGGCCATAATTAGTAACCACCCATTATTGACTATTTCTACTATTTCTTTCTCACAAACAAAGAAGAATATAAATTCATTTGGTGATGTCAACTAATTTTTCTATTTTTGAGAACAGATTGATGGTTAGACAATATATATGGAATAGAAATAAGAAGTAGAAAAAGTTACCTTTTTGGTTTCCAAAAACAATTTCTAAAACCAAGACATTTTCTTTTCTTTCTTTTTTTCTTCTTCTTACATCTCCCGTTGGTCATTAATCAAAAATTTGAGGATCATATCAAATGCATTCCTTCTCTTTTTCTATTTCGAGAATAGAAATTTTGTGAAATTACCAAACGCATTCCAATGCTCAAAAACTTTCTGAAAATAAAATAATTACCAAATGCATCCTTAGTGATTTTCCTTCATCCTTGTAAGGTGATTATAACTTCATTTGCTTTTATTTGATTATAAAGAGAATGGGAACATGTCACTAATGCTAGTGACCCCCTTTGGGTATTACCATAATCGTCTCTCTTTCATTATAGAAAATTCGGTTTAAGCCATAACTACTTTACATCACTTGTGATATAAAGATTTGAGGTAAGTGAGCTCGTTACTATAGTCCTACCAAGATAATAATAGCTAGAAGTCTCTCCACATGAATCATGCGACAGCTAGACAACATAGTACAAGTCATTTCGAGATTTGTTTATGACCTAATCAAGCTTAGGATCTATTGGAAGACAGATAACCCTTTCCCCATTAGGCCAATCACTTTGGTGGTAACTATTGTAATTTATGTCAACATGAAAATTACTAGACAAAACAAACGACGAATAATAAGGGATGCCAAAATTTACATGATTCAATCCAATATTAATATCTACATCTATGGAGAAAGTTGGTAGCAAATAATTTACTAATAATCAGAAAATTCAAGTTACAATCATTCATACGCTCGAGTATTTTTTATACCTAAATTAAATCCAAATCCCAAGTGTTTACAAATAAACAATCCATTTTGATAACTTAAAACTCATGGCATAAAATCCACGTGTTTGGAACCAAAGGAAGGAGAGCCATCGTGCAGCGCAACTCTTGAGGAACCCTCACGCTCTCACGCACGAAAGAAACCCACCGGCGGCTCCTTGTCCTCTTCTATAGGAACCCAAAAGACTATCATTGTGCGACTATATATTAGGGGTGAGCATATCGGACCAATCAAACTAGAAACTGCCCAAACCGGCGCCAAGACTATCGTTGTGCAGCTATATATTAGGGGTGAGCATTTAGGACCAACTGAACTAGGAACCGCCCAAACCGACCGGGTTTGGGCAGTTCATGAGAGTGTTGGTACAATTCCCAATTCCATAAAAATAAAACAAGTTATTTTTGGTCCGATTCTCGATGTTGGGGGGAACTCGACCGGCTATATTGTTTTTTTTATTATTATTATTTCTCAAAAATAGCGACAAGTTTAGTAATTTTTTGGGGGAAAGATTTACCTTGTCGATTATGTGCCATTTTCAAGAGAAAGATTTACCTTCAAAATGTTGAAATTTGGAGGCAAAATTGCCAAGTGATCGATTCCATAGGACGCTCGATCCGGTCCCCTATCCCAGAAATTGGGGATAAGTACACTAATGGTGCCAAAAGTTGTGTACGGCGCTCACTTTGGTGCCAAAAGTTTCCGTCGGATCACTTAAGTGCCAAAAAATTTGAAAAACGCTCACTTTGGTGCCAACTCCGACGAAATTGGCCGGAAATCCGACGTGGCCTTTTTTTATTAATTTTTGACGCCGACGTGGCTTGTCGGAGAGTTGAGTCAGCATCCAAACACCAAAACGACGTCGTTTGGTATTTTTCCCCCAACTTTGAAACCCTAATCCCCAAATTGAGAGAGAGTGAAGCTCGTCTTCGTGTCTTCTTCTTCCTCGAAGACCCACACCAGCAACGGCACCGGCACGGCACCAACAACAGCAGCGGCAGCACACCAGCAACGACACCAGCAACGCAGCAGCAGCAGCAGCGCACCAGCAGCCCCTTCGACCCATCTTCTTCCTCCTCCTCCTCCGCCCTCGCTTTTGATTTTTCCTGCAACAATCTTAGTCTCTCCTCGCTCACCTAGTCGAGCAACTACAATGGTGGCTGAGCGACGGTGGCTAAGCAGCGACGGTGGCCGAGCAGCGACAGTGGCTGAGCGACGGCGGGCAAACGACGGTGGCCGAGCGGCGGAAACCCTAATTTTTCCCCCTAAACGGCGTCGTTTCCATGAAGCCATCCACATAGGACGGCAAAACGACGTCGTTTTCTTAAGGAGGACCGAAAACGACATCATTTAAAAGCTTATCGATTTTTTTTTAAAAAAAAAAAATCATTTTGGCCGGAATCTTTCGCCGGTGGCACCAAAGTGAGCGTTTTTCCTCCGATTTGGCACTTAAGTGATCCGACGGAAACTTTTGGCACCAAAGTGAGCGCCGGACACAACTTATGGCACCATTAGTGTACTTATCCCCAGAAATTGGGAACCAATTCTCCCAGTTCGATCTGACCCCAAGTCCAATTCCCGATTCCTAGGTGGGATCGGAACAAACTGGAAATTAGTCATCCCTTCTACATATAGAGAGAGTAAACCTAAGGTTCTCCTTCTTTGTTTTTTTTTTTTTTCCTCTTCACTCGGTGCTCCCTTGAGCCCATTCTTTGTCTTGTAATGGCTTTCTCTTAATTAAGAGAAGTAACCCGTGCATATCTTGTGCCGAAACTTGAACATTTATCCAGTGGGTTGAGTTCCGTAAATGGCTCAAATGCAAGAGATACTTTAGTAGTAACTTTGTTTGTATAGACCAATCATAGATACACAATCCTTCTATTATTTATTAGGACCCTTTAGTTTTTTCATAGAATGCACGTTTTGAATTTTGAAAGTGCCTCAACAATTTTTTTGTATTTTTTTAACCTAATTTTAAGAGCATTGATTTATAAAACTCTTGAAAAATAGAAACATCTTTTAAGTTCAACCTCGCGCATGGCAATATGGCACGTATCTAGGCTTGTACTGTGTATGGAGAAGCACAACCTTACCCAAGTATCACATGTATTTTGTCTTTGTCTATCCTTTATTTGAAAGTAATAAGAATTCCTGTCCAAGTGATTGAGAGAGATCCCACCAAGTGGACATGTTCGTGCAAACTCATGCCCATGCATGTTGAGAAAATATTGAGTGTAACTGAAGTAGCCACCTCAACAATGCATAAGTCCATTCTACGTGTCGCTCACGGGCCCACTTTTCAAGAAACCTGAATCCCCTCTCTCTCCCTTTCATTTCTCTCTCTCTTCTTCACCGTTTCTTTGTCCTTTGTTTTTATTTTTCTTTCTTTCTCTCTCATTGGCCCGTGGCCAGCGACCAGCCACAGATGAGGGCCAGCAAGGGTGTCGTGGCCCTCGCCTGTACCAACCCTCACCTATGGCCGGCGAGGGTCAGTTTCATCAAATTCGGCGAGGGCTCAACCCTCGTGACCAAGGCAAGGGTTGCCCTCCAAATTAGACGAAAGCAATGACGGCCACGAATGAGGGTTAGCATGCTCAGGATTGTTTTGTCCATGGCTGGTCGCTACAATCGAGCGGCATCCATGGCCTTAGAAGGCAAAAAAAAAACGCAAAAACAAAAAAAGAAAGAAAGCAACGATGAAGAAGAGAGAGACAAGGTGTCTGAAAACAGACAAGTGAAAGCGAGTAGAGAGAGAGAGAATGGGCCCACAAGAATTTTAAATGTTTCTGACTTGTGGGCCCAAGTACAATATGTGTCATAAGATAAATGGACTAATATTTTGCTGACTTGGCTACAATTTAGATATTCAATATTTTCTCCATGCATGTTTCACACTTGAACTGGGCTCAAGTTACAGTGAATGCGACGCATTGAAACGAAGTACTTCAAAACTCTCCATAAATAGAAGAGCCTCAAACCCATTCAGATGCAAGCCAAATAGACTTTGAGAGAGAGAGAGAGAGAGAGAGAGAGAGAGAGATGGAATTCACACGACAATTCCCCATGAAAGGAGGAATGGGAGAAACAAGTTATGCTAACAACTCATTACTTCAGGTAAACCTCTCGTTGTTCTATTGTGGGCACATATTTGTCTTAATGAAAATAGGATGACATCGAAAAATACTTTCAAGAAATTATTTTTCAGGGAGACGATACTACTTTTCCTCATTCTTAAAGATTGATTAAATCGCCGAGATTTGCTCCAGTTGTCACCTTTAGGGGAGATGGGAAGTTTGAATCATCACTTTCTCAGAGGAATTAAGTAAGGGCAATTAGTTTTAAGTGTGAATTTCGACTTTCACGTCCTACAAAGGGACAAGACAAAAGTCCGAAATGAGTTGAAAATTAGAGTAGGACTAACGAGAAAAAAAAAAAGATTTATGACTATACACCCTTTTATATGTGAAAGACACCATTTTACCACGCCCTATTAGACCATATCACTCATCGATCTAAAATTTAAATGATGTCCCTAATTTCTAGACAAATTTTTTAATTAACAAAGTATCTCTTGAAGAATGTACACTCGACAATATATAAAAGAATTAGATCTTGTAAAACCATCGCAACATGGGACAAATGATGTTTGATTTGGATAGAATGCACGAGAAAAAAATACCAAAAATATTCAAAACCTATTACATTTAATCATTTCAAACATAGACTTTCAATTTGACCAATTTAGTCATAAAACTTTTGATGATTTGCCAATTTAATCATTCAAACCAAATTTAATTGAGACATGAACACCAACTGTCCTACGTGATACAACTAACCCTTAGGTTGATAGCTTTTTATAATTTTTGTTCTTCTCTTTTTTTTTTTTTTGGTAAAATTCTTCTCTTTTTTCTTTTTCATTTCTAAGCCTGGCAAATGCCACAACCACTTTCAAGGTCGATGAGAGCTTCATGGCTCACGCTCGGTCTAGGTGAGGACTGCAACCTTGACCCACACCTAGTGGCCAGTTAGGTCATCAACCCTTACTTAGGGTCAGTGAGGGATGACTGGTTAACTAACTTCATATAAAAGAAAAAATAAAAACTATAAAAAGGTTTAGAAATTTTTATAAAAATTATAAAAATTGTCCATGTAAATGTGGACACTATCGATGCCTACCTTTAATGTTCTGACCAAAATGGGTTGAAATGAGTAAATTGGCAAACCATCTAAAGTTTTGGACTAAATGAGTTAAATTAAATGGTTTTTAACTGAACTGGCACAAATTCAATTAATTTAGGATTTTTTTGGTAATTTTCCTGAATGCACAGAGTTTGCAATCTGGAATCGTTCTCTATTAACTACCCATTTATTTTAACCGAGAAGATATGTTCGAACAGTGTAGGGTAAACATGACAATTGTGATTTATTTCTCCGCAGATGAAAAAACTAAGATATAAACCTTTTCTCTTTATATTGAGTCAATGCTCTCTTTTTCTTTTCATAGAGAAAGGTGATATCGATGACAAAGCCTATAACAGAGGCAGCCATCACAGCTTTCTTCTCCACTATCGCCGCTACCATCCCGGCAAGCCTCACCATCGCAGACTTGGGCTGTTCCTGCGGCGCCAACAGTCTCTTCGCTGTGTCTGAGATCATAAGCATCATGATCGATCTCTGCAATGCGAAGAAGCACGAGCTACCGGAGTTCCAAGTGTTCTTGAATGATCTCCCCGGGAATGACTTCAACACCCTCTTCAGCAGCTTCTTGCCGAGATTCCAAGAAAGCTAAGTGAGCAAATGAAGAGCAAGTATGGAGCATCAGCGGCGTTGGCATGCTTCTTCAATGGCGTTCCCGGTTCGTTCTACGGGAGATTGTTCGCTCAGGAGAGTCTGCACTTCATTCATTCTTCGTACAGCCTTCATTGGCTGTCTCGGGTAAATTTTTTGGCCCATAGTTTCATTTGCTAATAAACTCATTCATACTCTCTCTCTCTCTCATTCATACTCTCTCTCTCTCTCTCTCTCTCTCTCTCTCTCTCTCTCTCTCTCTCTCTCTCTCTCTCTCTCTCTCTCTCTCTCTCTCTCTCTAGGTTCCAAGAGAGCTAGAGGAAAACAAAGGCAACATATCCATGTCAAGATCAAGCCCTCCGAGTGTGCTCAGGGCATATCATGAGCAATTCCAAAGGGACTTCTCAACTTTCTTGGAGTGTCGTGGGCAAGAGTTGGTAATGGAAGGGCGTATGGTTTTGACCCTCCACGGTCGAAGAAGCGACGATCCTTCAAGCGAAGAGTATCGGGGACTTTGGGAGCTCTTAGCTATTGATCTCAATGAGATGGTCACCGAAGTAAGCAAATTAAAAAGATCAAAGCAGTACTTGAATAGTCGCGGACACTTTAGTATTGAGTTGGTTTTTCTTATTACCTGTAGTAAAAATTGTATCATACTTCCATTGACCCTAGTGAATTTTCTTAGTCCTCTAGGAGTATCTTTTGATTTCGCACTCCAAGACCAATCATAACCATAATTAGATAACAAAAAACAATGAGAGTAATGGTGGTTACGGTTAATGATTATTCCTGATTTTACTGTAGCTAAAGCACCTGTTAAATGAGCTCTAGCAATAGTTTTCGCATGAATTCTTTGAAAGAAAGCAATAGTGCACTTTGGATACCCTACATATTTAATCCGATTTCTCTTCCTTATGAATGTATTCAGCAAAATCAGAGTACGCAAGTAAAAATTATTAGGTATTTTAATTAAGTGCACACTCGTTCCCTATTAGGCATGGTGTAAAAAATGGAATGCACATTTACATACTAGGAAACAACAAATATCAGCAATATGCAATAGTTGCACAGCCAATTACATAAACATGTACCTACGGCTTCTTCTTTTTTTTGGGTCAAAGTAACTATGACTTTTATTAGGATATTAGACTGACAACTTATTGCAATTGTTTCTTATTTTCGGTAGAAAGATCCAACATACTAAGTTTGTTGCTGACGTAGGGACTCATAGAAGAAGAGAAACTCCACTCCTTCAACGTCCCTTATTACACACCCTCACCAAAAGAAGTACGCCAGGAGGTCGAAAAGCAAGGGTCATTCTCAATCGATTGCTTGGAGGTGTTTGAAGTGAATCATGATGTAATTGAGACCGATTTCGACCCTAATGTTGTCTTAGAGGAAGCGGTAGACAAAATAGTCGGGTGCCTAAGAGCTATAGCCGAGCCCTTGCTCATTCATCACTTTGGTGAAGAGATCATTAATGAGGTTTTCGAGAGGTTTAGGGCTAAACTCGGCAACCGTTTTTCCAAGGAAAAGATTCCATTGGTCAGCATCATCATTTCGCTGAAGAAAATTACCTAAATATATCACAAAATCTCACAAATGAATTCATTACAGATGTATGTACTTCTGTAGTGAAGTTGAAATAGGAGTGTCATAAGTGTGTTTAATATAGTTTGAAAGTGTGGCCGTTTATGTATTACTTCTAATGTCATATCTCGATTAAAGAAAATGCAAGAGACTTGCATGTTTGCTTTTTTGGGGGATCAAAAGAGACTTGCAAGTCGAAGGGCTTGATATTTGGGATTTTCTTTCAAGGATTTTTCTTTCGTATATTCCCTACAATGCGTCGATCTAATTGAGCGAATTTGGTGTTTTGTTGATTTATTTATGTCAGGAAAATAAGTCAGGAAAATAAGTCAGAAAAGCTAAATGAAGTAAAATATTCATCCAGAGATGTCTGAATGAATAAACACGAATTCCTCAAAACCGAAATTAGAAACTCAACTGGAAGAGCTTCACAATAACGTCAACGAAACATAGGAAAGGTTTTAGTCCAATATAATATAGAGTGGTTATACCATCAAATTAGTTTAAAAAAGAAAACTAATTTAAAGGGACATACATTGTTAATCATTGTGATTTGAAATTACAATTCGCATTCACAAAATCAATTGAAAGGAAAAGGACTTAAAAGAATATCTGTTACACAAGTGGGAAATCTAAACATGCCAAAATAATGAAGCCATCTACATTCTAAGAAATTGGAGGTATGAATAAATTAAAAGACTTTACCAAAAAAAATAAATTAAAAGAAGGAAGTTGCTATGACAATACAAAACACCATGCAGAGGGCTATTCAACAATCGCACCCAGAATCTAACATTTCGTAACGCAGAGGTGGAACTTACGTATATCCAAAGTCTCTCAAGGAACGGTCAAATCTAGTCTCTTCTTCCTGCTCTTTTACTTTATATATGAAAACAATGGAAACATAGACATCAATTTTTTTAATAAGAAACTACACTCTTGCTATTGAAGTTCATTCGTAACCAGAGCACACATGAGTAACTAGTCGAGGTCTTTAAGAGTCTCTCAAAAAACCAATTTCCTTATTATAAATTGTCCTAAATATACGTAGTTTGTTATATATAATTTCAGCAAGATATCGTGACGTACATATAAAATTTAAGTAAAGAGATTCCTTTTTGTCATAAATGAGTACAAAAACGTCATAAAACAAACAAAAAAAGAATTTCTTTTAAGTATCGGGCTACAGTCGGCCGCCTTAGTGCCTCCAAGCCAAGATCCTCGGGGTAAGGGCGAGCTCTCTCTCTCTCTCTCTCTCTCTCTCTCTCTCTCTCTTAGGCCATGTTCGGTAACCATCCAAACAGAGCTAATTTCTAATTTTTTATTCCAAGAATCAATTTGGGCCCAAAATAATGTTTGGTAAAATTTTTGTTCCCGAGAACAGATTGGGAGTACAATCAAAAATAAAAATAAAAATAAAAATGTGATTCTTGTTCCAAAATCACAATTGAGAATCAAGACTCTTTTTCTTCTCTTTTCTTCTTCTTCATCAACCGCCATCCCGTGACCGCCACCTGCCATCGCCTGCCGCCTCTCGCCGCCGTCCGCCGTCACCGATCGCCGGCAACCAGTCCGGCAAGCTTGCCGGAGGCTCGCCAGGCCAAGGCAAGGTCTGGTGAGCTCGCTGGTGGCCAAGTCAGCCTCGCCGAGGCTGGGCGAGGCCCGCCCAGCCCCGGTGAGGCTCGGCTAGCCTCGTCGGTGGCCAGGCGGGCCTCGCCTAGCCCCGGCGTGGCCCAGCCCTGCCGTTTGCGAGGCTCGGTCGACGAGGGCCGGCGACACTCTGGTGAGGTCGCCGGCCCTTGTCTAGCCAGCCGCCAGTCTGGCGACCAGCCTAAAGAAAAAGAAGAATAGGAGAAAAAAGAAAAGAAAATGAAAAAATTATAAAAATTATTTAACAATTAAAAGAAATTGATTTGGAACATAATTAATGAATACTGTACCAAACGCAATTCTATTCCAGAATCAGAAATTTTGTACAGTTACCAAACGCGTTCTTTTACTCAGAATCAGTTTCCGGGAATAGAATAAAAAAAATAATCATTTCTGATCATAATTTGTTCCTGAGAACAAAATCGTTACCAAACGCGCCCTTACTCTTAGCTCACTCTCCAGCCTCTTTTCTTCTCTCTTTCACTCCTTCAACGAATGTCCAGCCATCTCAAACGCTTCATCTAATTTCTTTTAAGTATGCAGCTGTAGAGCTCCTAGACATCACTTTGACTTTCTGATTAATGCATCTCCTGGCCTCATAATCGAATGGATATATTTCCTTTGACCCGCAGAACAATGATGGGACCCTCCTCCCATATTGGTGGCCCATCTTCGCTCCTTTGCAAGCTTCGCCTGGAGGGAGGGACATCGAAGTAGAGCTTGCCGCACAGAATTCAACGCGTCCAGACATCATTGGCGTTGCTCACCGGCGGAGAGGATGACGAAGCCGCGAGATTCGCCGAAGGCAGCGTTGACATTTCTGCGCGAGCAAGAGAGAGAAAAAGTTTGGGTCTCCAAATGAGCTCTCCCTTTCCCGCGTTCTTCTCCTCTTCTCTTTCGCTCCTTTCTTCTCTCCAGGGAAGCACCCCCAGCCAACCTCCCTCTTCAGCTCCTCTAGCTGGCTAAGGATAAGCAATTCCTAGTTCCATACAAATTTCACTTAAAACATGAAACATATTCATTGGAATGAGTTCCTCATTTTTTGACACCTGAATCTACATATCTTGAAACCTAAAACCCACCACCTTATAGATTTCAAGGTTGGTTACAGGTTTCAAGGTTGGTTTCAAGATTTATCCAAGTTCCACTCAAACAATTAATTGAACGATTACAATGAATTATAATTAGCACTTGCTCACTGACCATAACTTATTTATATACACACAAAAATATGAAATATTAACAAAATAAAAGTTTCATTTATAAAATGAAAATTTAGACTAACAATTTCAGATTATATATTTATTATCGAATGCTATAAAATACCGCAAAATCGCGCAAATAAATAAATAAAACACAAAAACTTATTTTAAGTTTCATTAACCTAAAACTTGAAATCTACCCATCAGAAAAATAAATTTTCTAATTTTTGGAGCCTAAAATGTATGCTGCACACTTTTCAACGATTCAGTTTTCTATTCTTTCCGTTGGCCTTGCTTTCTTTTCCATAAGCCAACTCACCTACTCCGGAAGGTCTGGGTACGCTCGCGTCACTTGCTGGTGGCTCCTCACCCTCGCTCACGGACGGACGCCTCTTTTGCTCGGTCGCCCACGTCACTTTTGTCGCTCCCCTCCTTTAGAGATGCGAGTCTGTGCTAGGGGAAGAGAAGGGAACGAGGGCTGGCCCTGTTTTCTTTTCTTTCTTGGGCTTAAAAGGGAAAAGAGTGGAGAATATACTATCGGGGCATGTTTGGTCATCCATGGAGGAAGCCAATTCAATGAATTGAAGATTGGTCGATATTATATGTTGTTGATGACTTGCGTGTGCATGTTGGCACATATCGACAAGTGACAAATGATCGCGAATTATTTTAACAAAGTTGTCGATGAGCATGTTAACTAAGGAGTAAGGTGATTGATTAAAAGGGTTGCGTCAAAGCTCTAGCACGTACACCTACTAGTGGAGATAGGTTACAAGAGCACGTGTAAACCTAGAGAATAGTCCGACTATTGGAGAAGTGGATGACTATTTCAAAGAAGCTTCGAAGAAGACTTGCCGTCGTGGATTGAGTACTACTTCAAAGGAGCTTCGAAGATGACTTGCTAACATGGGAACATAAGAATAAAATTTTGGAAGAAACCGCCCTCAAACAGTTATAAAAGAATGCCCATAAATACCAAGTTCTCGTCAACTAGAAAGAGACACCCTGGACAATCAAAATGTAATATTTTATTATCTTTACTTTCCTACACTTTATTTTCCCCTAGTTATAGCTTTCCAATTCTCATCTTGATTAAATTTCAATGCGTATCTTTATCCCAATACTTCATCGTCGATTCAATTCCGACATACATCTCTATCATGAGTGTCGCACCGTCGATTAAATTCTAGTACTATATCTTTGCATATTCTTGAGCTTTGTCGTCAATTAAATTCCAACATAGCTCGTGCCCATGTATTGCTATAGAAGTGGTTGTATTTTCAAGCCTTGTTGTTAATTGAATTCTGACACAGTTTGTATGTACATTTTGGTTCGAAGTTCAAAGTGAAGGTTTACAATTATTTCTTGTCCGGAGTTGCCACATAACCCGTTTCCTCTCATTAAAAGCTAAAGAACAACTTTCGAAAAAGATGTTTCATCATAGATTAAATTCCAGCAAAACAAATGTCACACTTGGTGGGACCATTGTGGTTGATACGAGGAGATATCATTGTGAGAACAATAAATCAACTTGATCACAACGCTCACAATGACAACTCATCATCACAACCTGATAATAATAAGACAAGAAAGTCATCAATTGCACTATGGATGACAGAGCAAGAACAAAGTGGAGATGTCGGTATCTCAAGATAACTCATCGATGAGCAAAGAAGACAATTAGAGCCAAGCCTATAAATGTTGGCTACCATGCAATGGTTATTGAAGAAGCACGAGAATGAATTAATTAATTAATTAATTGAATGATAAAATATCTCATCAACATGATCAAGTCAATTATCGTCAATACCTCCCATGAAGTGATGAATAGGACAAGAACTTCAAGTCATTTAATTCGAGTGCAGGCAACTCCTAATAATCTTGCATTTTTTAAAAGGTTATGCCTATCAGTAGAGGCAATTTGCTTAATCTCATTCAAGTTAACTCTAGTGATATTAATTATGGCGATGACAAAGAGGCATGTGATGACTCTTGGTTTCCTAATTTAAAAGAATCGAATATTGACAGATCATTCATTCTTTTAAAGGGGCATATGTTTGCACCCAAAAATGTCCAATTTTTAGTTATTATCTACATGCGATAATCGTTTGGAAGTAAAAAAAGTGGACTTGACAACCTCATATGCAACCATCAAAAGTAGCGATGAAAAGGGAAAAGAGTGGAGAATATAGTAGCATGTTTGGTCATCCATAGAGGAAGCCACTTGAATGAATTGAAGATTGGTCGATATTACATATTGTTAATGACTCTAGTGTAAATGGTAGCACATATCAACAAGTGGCAAATGATTGCGAATTATTTTAACAAAGTTGTCCATGAGCATGTTAACTAAGGAGCAAGGTGATTGATTAAAAGGATTGCGTCAAGTCTCTGACGTGTACACCTACTAGTGGAGATCATGGAGAACCGTTACGATGGGAAGTGAACGTGGAAGATTGAGTCAAGTGTACTGCATCAAGGCTTAATCTGAAGAACGGTTACAAGAGCACATGTAAACTTGGAGAATAGTCAAACCATTGGAGAATTGGAGGACTATTTCAAAGGAGCTTCGAAGAAGACTCGCCGATGTGGATTGAGGACTATTTCAAAGGAGTTTTGACGAGGACTTGCCGACATGGGGACATGAGACCGAAATTTCAAAAGAAATTGCTCCCAAAAAGTTATGATATAATGCTCATATACCAAGTTTCATCAACTAGAAGGGGACATAATCAACAATCAAAATGTAATTTTTTATTATATTTACTTTCCTACCCTTTATTTTTCCTTAGTTATAACTTTTCAATTCTTGTCATCGATTAAATTTCAATGTGGATCTTTATCTCGATACTTGATCGTCGATTCAATTTTTGCATGCATCTCTATCATGGGTGTCGCGCCGTTGATTAAATTCCGACGTTTCATCTATGTACGTTCTCAAGCTTTGTCGTCAATTAAATTCAGACATAATTCATATACGTGTGTTGCTGTCGAGGCTTATTGTTGATTGAATTCCAGCACAGTTTGCATATACAATTTGATTCAAAGTTCGAAGTAAAGATTTATATTTATTTCTTATTCGCCTGAATATTTCCTATATGGAGTTGCCATAGAACCCGTTTCTTCTTATCAAAAGCCGAATAATGACTTTTGAAAAAGAGTTTTGATGGTAGATTAAATTCCGGATAAACAGGTGGCATGTTATTTTGCCGTCAGATCGCTTGTACCAATTCGCCATGACTCAACTTCCTCCTCCTCCAAGGCCAGGGGCGATGATTCAATGTAGCCCATCATTGTCCACCCAAAGGGCGAGGCCGAGAAAGCAAGCGATGTCTTTAAGTCCCGGATTCAATGAATTTGACCAATTCGCACACGAACTTCACGGTGCCTGTCTTTAAATCAATTTGAATACTTCGCACGTGAACTTCATGGTGTTCAAACGGGACAGACCAAATAGACCCGTCATCCCAGCACAACAACTAGCCCCCAGTAGACCAAATCACAATTTTCATGGGCTCCCCCAACTATTTATGAGCAAAGACATGGAGGGCAGCCGGTGATTGACCAAACATTTATGAGTATGATAGAAAAGAAAGTGGCATTATATGCCGTCTCTGCTCCCCCAACTATTACTATTCAATCTCTCTCCCCTCTCTCTCTCTCTCTCTCTCTCTCTCTTTCTCTCTCTATCAACTTCCCTCATCAAAGCAACCGTACATGTACTAGGATGTTTGTCCAATAGCAGTGGATGAGAAGTCGCGGAGCACTTCCCTAATTAGAGCAATCATACATATACTTGGGTGTCTGTTCAATAGCAGTGGATGAAAAGACATGGCGATAGACATGGGGGTCGGTGACCGGTAGGGTAGAGCATAAGTTCAAGGCAAAATCAAAAACCGAATCGAAGGAGCTGTAAGAATCAGTCCAATTTCAGGTTCTCGACCTGATTCTTGACTTTAAAATAAAGTTGAATTGATATGTGCAATTCTTCCTATCCCTGACGCTTATTTCCCAATATGCCTTACTAGATTATTTCCTTTCAAACTTGTCTTAAGATATGCATACAACATATCTTATTTTGCACTTGGCAATGTGGCACCTATTAATTTCCATCTAGGGTTAGATGCGTTCCATATATTTATATTAGCAAAGATTTTCAAATCATTGAACAACTTGCAAAAAAAAAAATCATATACAAAAGTTTTAGCTCATTTCATTATTTGATTCTTAAAATAAGCGCAGGATACTCATGAATTCATAGGCCCTAGGTTAAAGCAATTAAGGTGAAATTTCGTGTTAACAAAGAAAGGAGAATATGTATCATGCGTAATTTGTCAGTGAAAGTGTAAAAGCAAGCCAATCAAGGCTCACATTTAGGCCATAATTAGTAACCACCCATTATTGATTATTTCTACTATTTCTTTCTCACAAACAAAAAAGAATATAAATTCATTTGGGGATATCAACTAATATTTCTATTTTTGAGAACAAATTGATGGTTAGACAATATATATGGAATAGAAATAAGAAGTAGAAAAAATTACATTTTTGGTTTCCAAAAACAATTTCTAAAACCAAGACATTTTCTTTTCTTTCTTTTTTTCTTCTTCTTCCATCTCTGGTTGGTCATTAATCAAAAATTTGAAGATCATATCAAATGCATCCCTTCTCTTTTTCTATTTCGAGAATAGAAATTTGTGAAATTACCAAATGCATTCCAATGCTCAAAAACTTTCTGAAAATAAAATAATTACCAAATGCATCCTTATTTTCCTTCATCCTTGTAAGGTGATTATAACTTCATTTGCTTTTATTTTATTATAAAGAGAATGGGAACATGTCACTAATGCTAGTGACCCCCTTTGGGTATTACCATAATCGTCTCTCTTTCATTATAGAAAATTCGGTTTAAGCCATAACTACTTTACATCACTTGTGATATAAAGATTTGAGGTAAGTGAGCTCGTTACTATAGTCCTACCAAGATAATAATAGCTAGAAGTCTCTCCACATGAATCATGCGATAGCTAGACAACATAGTACAAGTTATTTCGAGATTTGTTTATGACCTAATCAAGCTTAGGATCTATTGGAAGACAGATAACCCTTTCCCCATTAGGCCAATCACTTTGGTGGTAACTATTGTAATTTATGTCAACATGAAAATTACTAGACAAAACAAACGACGAATAATAAGGGATGCCAAAATTTACATGATTCAATCCAATATTAATATCTACATCTATGGAGAAAGTTGGTAGTAAATAATTTACTAATAATCAGAAAATTCAAGTTACAATCATTCATACGCTCGAGTATTTTTTATACCTAAATTAAATCCAAATCCCAAGTGTTTACAAATAAACAATCCATTTTGATAACTTAAAACTCATGGCATAAAATCCACGTGTTTGGAACCAAAGGAAGGAGAGCCATCGTGCAGCGCAACTCTTGAGGAACCCTCACGCTCTCACGCACGAAAGAAACCCACCGGCGGCTCCTTGTCCTCTTCTATAGGAACCCAAAAGACTATCATTGTGCGACTATATATTAGAGGTGAGCATATCATACCAATCAAACTAGAAACCACCCAAACCGGCCCCAAGACTATCATTGTGCAGCTATATATTAGGGGTGAGCATTTAGGACCAACCGATTTAGGAACCGCCCAAACCGATCGGGTCTAGGCAGTTCATGAGAGTGTCGGTACAATTCCCAATTCCATAAAAATAAAACAAGTGATTTTTGGTCCGATTCTCGATGTTGGGGGGAACTCGACCGGCTATATTGTTTTTTTTTATTATTTCTCAAAAATAGCGACAAGTTTAGTAATTTTTTGGGGGAAAGATTTACCTTGTCGATTATGTGCCATTTTCAAGGGAAAGATTTACCTTCAAAATGTTGAAATTTGGAGGCAAAATTGCCAAGTGATCGATTCCATAGGACGCTCGATCCGGTCCCCTATCCCAGAAATTGGGAACCAATTCTCCCAGTCCGATCTGACCCCAAGTCCAATTCCCGATTCCTAGGTGGGATCGAACCAAACTGGAAATTAGTCATCCCTTCTACATATAGAGAGAGTAAACCTAAGGTTCTACTTCTTTGTTTTCTTTTTTTTTCCTCTTCACTCGGTGCTCCCTTGAGCCCATTCTTTGTCTTGTAATGGCTTTCTCTTAATTAAGAGAAGTAACCCGTGCATATCTTGTGCCGAAACTTGAACATTTATCCAGTGGGTTGAGTTCCGTAAATGGCTCAAATGCAAGAGATACTTTAGTAGTAACTTTGTTTGTATAGACCAATCATAGATACACAATCCTTCTATTATTTATTAGGACCCTTTAGTTTTTTCATAGAATGCACGTTTTGAATTTTGAAAGTGCCTCAACAATTTTTTTGTATTTTTTTAACCTAATTTTAAGAGCATTGATTTATAAAACTCTTGAAAAATAGAAACATCTTTTAAGTTCAACCTCGCGCATGGCAATATGGCACGAATCTAGGCTTGTACTGTGTATGGAGAAGCACAACCTTACCCAAGTATCACATGTATTTTGTCTTTGTCTATCCTTTATTTGAAAGTAATAAAAATTCCTGTCCAAGTGATTGAGAGAGATCCCACCAAGTGGACATGTTCGTGCAAACTCATGCCAATGCATGTTGAGAAAATATTGAGTGTAACTGAAGTAGCCACCTCAACAATGCATAAGTCTATTCTACATGTCGCTCACGGGCCCACTTTTCAAGAAACCTGAATCTCCTCTCTCCCTTTCATTTCTCTCTCTCTTCTTCACCGTTTCTTTGTCCTTTGTTTTTATTTTTCTTTCTTTCTCTCTCATTGGCCCGTGGCCAGCGACCAGCCACAGATGAGGGCCGGCAAGGGTGTCGTGGCCCTCGCCTATACCAACCCTCACCTATGGTCGACAAGGGTCGCTTTCATCAAATTCGGTGAGGGCTCAACCTTCGTGACCAAGGCAAGGGTTGCCCTCCAAATTAGACGAAAGCAATGACGGCCACTGTCGCGACCAAAATTTCGAGTGTGAACCATCTAGGGTTTGGCTAATGGATTATTAAGCCTAGACTTAACTCTGGCTCTCCCAAGCCCATACCAATTCGCGACTTAAGTTCAAGTTCTTAACATGCGATTGATTTTCAATTAGAAGTCACCACTAATCTATTTTTGGTGGATCAATTATAAACCAAGTAAAATAACGGGAGATTTACTTTACTCCTACCAGCCAGAGATCTATGAGTTCGGGGACTTGATTACGTTAGATTTCTCTAACGCCCTTTCGGTACCTTTCTTTTTATTTTGAAAAATGTTGGCAAGCAATTTGGATTGATTTTAAATTTATTTCTCTAACATGAGTACAATATGTGTCATAAGATAAATGGATTAATATTTTGCTGAGTTGGCTACAATTTAGATATTCAATATTTTCTCCATGCATGTTTCACACTTGAACTGGGCTCAAGTTACAATGAATGCGACGCATTGAAACGAAGTACTTCAAAACTCTCCATAAATATAAGAGCCTCAAACCCATTCAAATGCAAGCCAAATAGACTCTGAGAGAGAAACTCTCCATAAATAGAAGAGCCTCAAACCCATTCAAATGCGAGAAAATATTGGGTACGGCTTATGCTCCAGCGTGTCAAACAAGAAGGTAGTGGGAGCGCAATGCGTGTCCTTATGGGACCCATAAAGTCAGGTGTCTGCTTCTCGACTCAACGCTTCTTCCTCTCTCCTCTAACTCTCGTCTCGGCTGGTGGCTCGGCTCGGCTGGCAAAAAGAAAGGATGTCCTCTCCTCCTGACCTGCACGCTCTCTCTCCTGTCAGAGCATTTATTGCAGAAACTTTTCTCTTTCCTTCGTTTGAGAAAGAAAATGGCCGTTCGTTCCTCTTTCCTTCTCCATTTCTTTCCTTTCGAATTTTTGAATCTGAAATCCTCTCTCCACGCTCGTTGTTGCTCCGCCGTGCATCAAGCAGCCGTTCTCCTACCATCGCCGACGAACCACATTACGGCCGCCGCTACTCCGGTGCTCACTCACTTCTCTCTTCGGGTTCGTTGCTGCTTCGTCATTCGTTCCGGCGTTCCCGGGATCGCAGATGCAGCACGCGGAGGAGGAGCAGGCCTCTTCGAGCTCCCCTCAACGTCGGCGACGTCGCCCGCCAAGCGAGACCCGCACACACGGAAGGCTCAGAGGCGAGGTTGCTGGAGAAGCTGGTGCTAAGCTGCCTCCTCGTGTTCGACGCTCCTCCGCCTCCCTCTCGCGACGTCCGCTCTGCTCTCTCTCTCCCCCCTCTGCGAAGTCATGCCTCTCTTCCAGCGAAACGCGACTCCGACTCCAACGCCGACGCCGACGCCGCCTCCTCCCCTGAACCCGACTCTGACGCCGACGCCCCTTCGCCGATTGCCTCCGTCGACGTCGGAGTCCGTCGCCCCAGATGCCGACGCCTCGGCCTCCGCCTATGCGCCTGACGCCAACGCCGATGCCCCTTCGCCAAGTCCATGCATCGCAGAAAATGGTGATGTCGACCCAACATTACTTATTCAGTTATTTCCTTTTGCTGATGATGGGGAAATTCTCATCTTGGACGGTAAGGAGTCCATAGTATTCTCATAGTACTGTAGCATCATCCGTAACCATAGCATAATGATTTAGTTTCTCGATGTCTGCATTTAATATCCAAAGCTATAGCAAATTAATGAGGATAGTAACAAGATATCAGAGAATGTAGGAGGGAGGAAATATCTGATATACTACACAAATTGCACCAAAATTAAGCACTAATGTCTGGGTAACAAGATTGGAAGCTTTCAATCAGAGCAAGAGTGAAATCACATGGAGTTTCAGATTTGAGGATGACATCTACTTCAACCGTTCCTGCGTTAAATCTATTTGACATTGCATTCGGATTTGCATTTTTGTGCCTATGTACTTCGTTGTAAATTTTTTCCTTTTGATATTCAATGGTAGGATGGGAGAAGGCTGAAAATGAAGTCTTGGTGCTAAAGAAACAACTGGAGGCTGCAACACAAAGGAACTAGACACTAGAAGATTGAATCAGTCATCTTGATGGAGCACTTAAGGAATGTGTGAGGCAGCTCAGACAGGTGAGGATGAGCAAGAGCAGAAGATCCAAGAAGCTGTGGTCAAGAAAACTCGTGAGTGGGAATCAACAAAGGCCGAGCTTGAGACTAAGCTTTCCAATGTCCATGCTAGCTTCAAGCAGCCAAGAGTGAAGCTTCTTCAGTTATATGTTCTGATCTCGCCCCTAAGCTTGATGCTGCTGAAAAAGAGAATGTGGCCCTCAAAGCCTTTCTATGTTGGAGGAGCTAGAACTTAGGATTATTGAGCGTAATTTGAGCACCCAAGCAGCAGAAACAGCCAGCAAACAGCATTTGGAGAGCATAAAGAGGTAGCTAGGCTGGAAGCCAAATGCCGTAGACTCAGAGCCATGTCTCGGAAAGCAAGTGTGACAAATGATCTTAAGTCTTACAGCAGATGAGGTTTTGCCTCCTCGGCTGCTATTTTATGTGGATGAGGCTTCTTACGTGGAGATAGATAATTGCGAGATTGTATAGTCCTGTAGAGTTTTGATTTGAATGATTTTCTAGCAATCCGAATCAAACTGCAATAGAATTTCTGAGTGCTGTCTTCGTTGCTTGTGCATCAACTACCTCCCAGACCCCGCAGTGCAAGGGACACCCATAAATTACTTGTCGAACATGAATGGCTGTATCAGTTAAATATCTGCTTGTTAGTGTCCTCTGCTTTGTCCCTGAATTTTACATCAACTTACGTAATTTGCTTGATATCCTGTTGATGTCTTGAATCTTAATGACAGAGCATTTGGCTTTAAGTCATATCCTGATCATCTGGCTTGACTGAATGATTGTTACCACTTATTTGCCTGCATCACCCTATAACAACAATGTCCTAGATATGATGTGAACTCATAATTTACAGGAACTTTTTTTCAAATCATATGTCATTGTATTGTGCCACTCTGCCTTGCGTATTTGCTAGTTTGTATGCTGACTCTATCAATGATTTGAATGGGTGAATCCACTTGTCATCCTGTAGGAAAACTATGACAAGTTGAATGAAGCACTTGCAAGAGGAGACCACTCATGGACTGCCCTAACATTAAAGGTGATGATGTTATGTTCCCTGGCTAAGAAATGATTCATTGATCTGCATTAGCAATTAGCCCGTTTTCAGTTTATTGTTGCAAAACCGTGCTGGAGTTAGTCTATGAGCATTAGTTAGTTCTCTGCTTTTCCATCCCTCTTATGTTAGTTCAGAGCTCATTTGGTGGGTTTCGCTAACTATGCATGCTTCATTGCATATTTCCTTGCCATTTTCCTGCACCATACTCTGTTACCTCCTCTATATGTGGATAGCACTCCTGATTTCCATCCAATACAGTTTTCACAGAATGAAATATTTAGAGGGCTTGATGTAATTTGAGACATCTCTCTATTATATGAAATGATTTCTTTGAGGAAAGGTGTAATTTTCCTTCTCGTCCATCGACTTGGTGCTTGTTATTTCTCTTCACCATCAGTAAATTTTCGAAAAATCCATTCACATGAACTTGGGTGTTTTAGCTATTTCAGTCAACTTTGGCATTTAATGTTCTTACTTAGCATAAAATTTGCAGTTGTGCAGTTCTCTGGAAGTGGCTAATAAGTTGGTCCAATCGACACACGGGAATGCTGGATTGCTGTTAGAGAAGGTTGAAGAGCTCGAGAAGATTATTAAAAGGGGAGATTCAGCTGTGGCAGCTGTGAAGGCTATCACCATCACTTCAGTTGGTGATGGAAAGCCTTCTACTGGCAGTGAACATGTAAAGTGATCCTCTGTATGTGGGAGCAACTTCGGTAAGTTTCGCCAGATTCCTCGGTTGCATGAGTGCGGAATTATATCTTACTGTCTCCTTGGAGTCCTGGAATTTGATTTTATACCCAAGGCTTAGGACTTCTGATAAACTTTTCCTGTAAAAACACTTCCGTTCACCTAAAACGTGACTCAGAATATAAAGGAATTATTTTATACTTCAATTCGTTGGAAAAATTCTTACTTGACTATGGATGTTTCATTAGTTGTGCTTTATTGTTCGTGTTTACTTATAGTCTTGCATCACAAAAGTATGGTGTAAGAACAGCATAAAATATTAAGTTTAAAATTACCTCCGCCCTCCTCATATTGACAGAATACCCAGGTTTCCTCCCAGAATCTTCGCCTAGAGAAGTTCACAATTTCCCCTCTAAACGAAGTTCTCGATCGACTTATGTATTGCATTTTTTGATATCAAATCGCAGTTTTCGATATCAAATTGCTGAACTGACGTAGAAATGCGCCTTACCAATTCTAGTTGAGCAGACGAGCCTTGCGAGAGTGCTCTGCACTTGAAGAGAGACGAAACTCGGGAAGTTTTGATCTTGCATGCACTGTGCATCGTTACGATGAAGGCATCGCTAGTGTTTGAACTTTCACTGTTTTTCCAATTTATCCCCGAACCCTTTTTCATTCGATCGAATCCTCGGGCTCTGCTGTTCTTGTTCAGCTTTTTGAACACATTTTGTTTCGGGTTTTCTCAGTATAATTCCTCTTCATGATCAGGAAGGTGATCTTCCTTCATTGAAGACAGGACACTCCTGCTCACGAGTTTTCACCCAACAGTTTTCTCATCTCTCGCGTTAGCAGAGAGCCTCCATATCTAGGTGATGATTTGTGTAGGATTCACTCCGCACAGATTGAGGTGCGCGGCGTGAAGATTAGAAAACCATGTGGTCACGGCGTTTGCGGATGCCCCGCACGCAGATGAGTGGCAATGTTACAGTTGCATGTAGAGTGAGTTCCATCTGCATGAGAAAAGAGAGATGCCTCTCTTGGTACATTCACATCCTGTGTCTGGACATCTGATTTGGGTGCTTTTTTATGAGATATGACTTCAATCTCCCAGGTAATTAGTTATTTATTTGTAGCCATCTCAAGGAAGATGAAAATGATTATTTTCCAGTAACGCAGCATGGTTTTGATCTTCATATTGACATATAGCTATGTTAGAAACAGGATGGCTGCATCAGCATCTGGTACTTTATTAGTACAAACTGTATGATTGGGGCACAATCTAAACAAATCTCAAATTTCACTGTAGCATTGAAGACATTCAGAGGTTAATATAGAATTTCAAAGCGCTTAACCTTTGATGTAACGTAATTTTCGAGCTTAAAAAGCGCTTACAGTGTTGGGATGTGGTGCTTCTAAACTAACTTAACCAGAAAATGCTCACACTAGGTGAACTATTTTTTTTTTTCTGTGGGTTGTGGTGCTTTGAGCAACACTGCGCTTGCTGACGCCATCAACCATCCGATAGGATCAGCTTACCAATGTTTTATTCATGCTAAATGGGCGATCATGACTTAGTCTGAATTTAGTTCCCTTCTTAAGTTCTCATTTAGTTTTGTTATGTAAAAAAGGAGCAAGAGCTAGCAGTCGTTGCTAGCCGGTTTGCAGAGTGCCAGAAGACTATTTCATCTCTCGGTCAGCAATTAAAATCTTCGCCGGTTCCGATCCAATGTGCAATCACATTGATGAAGGATTACTAAGCCCCGAAAACGAGCTGCACCATTTAAACAGCCCACCGGTCCTCATTTCTGCTAAACAAATATGAAATAATCATGGTTTAAGAATTTGATTATTCAACTAGCTGAGGCAGGAAGATGAAATGAATGAGGTGAGATAGGAAGAGTGTCTACTTTGATTTTTTGCCTTGTGAATAAACAACCACCATTGTAAATGCATTCATGACATCTCCAAAACCGACACTCGTGAATCTCAAGTATGGCGGTACATAGTCAGATTTTTGAATGATATAAGGTTTCAATTCCTTTATAGCATGTGGATGTCCAGATTGCTTAAAGCTGCCAATTGTCTTGTTTGGTGTTAGTGAGTTGTAGCAGAGGTCGTAAGCTCATCTTGGCCCCCCGGCAATCCCATGGCGGGCCACCTAGAAGATTACACATGCCCCAACTTTCTCCACCAAACAAAATAATTAGCGACTTTTGTGACCATTTTAGTTTGATTTTTTATTTTATTTTCTTAGGAAAAACCTTTAGCTAGACCGTTTGGCAACTTGGCATTCAGTTTTTCCACTAAATCAAATCAAAAGTGGAAAATAAAATGAAAAGGAGTTGCGTAGGAGCAATACGAAAACTAAACGGAAAAATAGTTTATCCTCTGAAACTTGCCATCCGTATAGCTCTACATCCTGCAATTTATGTAGTCTTACTTGTCCTTTGCTTTCACAATATCAAGTCCTTTCGGTGATTTTTTGATTGTGAGAAGTTCATAAACCATTTCATTTTGCCTGAAGACACCATATGTACCGGCAAAATGTGGATGGAACTGAATTTCATTTGGAAAAGAATTTGCCCAAAGACACCATATGTATCGGCAAAATGTGGATGGAACTGAATTTCATTTGGAAAAGAAGCACGGCCAACCAACTCTTTCTAACTTTTTTTTATATTATAATCTAGTAGGTCCAACATCTCGTCTCGGCATTAATTTTTCACAATTTTCAAGTATGTGTCTATTGTCATTTATCCTGGTGATGTCGTGTAATAGTTGATCTATCAATCTACTTTCATATTTCAATGGTATGTAAATCTCTATTCCCTCTAAAAACGAGTAGGTCTCAATTTCCTTTTATCTTCACCAGTCGTATGATATGCCATTCAACACAACCCAGCTATTGGCTTGCTAGATCATATTGTTCGGGGAAACTTGAGCATCGATACATCAACCCCTAATGCCTGACTCATGGCAGCAATTTCTTTCAGTTGCGCAAAACCAAAGGCTACCTCTTTTTGTCTCGTCAATGAATGTTCTCCATGAAGATCATCGCACGGCGTACGCATCTTTCATAACCAAAGTACCATTCTTAATCATACTGCTACAAGTTTGAACCAATACAAGTAATAGAAATCTTAGTCCTCGCTTCATATCAAATTGCTCCAGCCGATTCTAGTATTAGGTTGAAGCAGGAAGTTTACGTAGATTCGCTGGCCCACTCATTCCTCTCTACCCTCTTCATATGATTCATTTCTGTGTTTCTATGTAGCCGACAAAATATCAACAAATTATAGTCCATCCAAACAAACAAAACAGTACATGCATAGAGTATCGTGAATATATAACATGATGCTTCACATGATTCTGAAGTCTTGAAAATTATAACAGTGATAATTCATCTTCAATAGGAACTTCTAATTACATATTATCTAGAAGTGGACTATCAGGCTGTAGACCTGCACAACTGGTGAGTTACCATTGTCAAATTCCTTTTCCTCCAAAGTGGCCACAAAGCAAGGTAAAAACTGCCAATGGTTTAATTAAAAAAAAAAGTAGAGCTTGGATGAAAAAATGATTTGCTAGCCCGCAAGAACTCTCGTAAGGGTGCCCTGAAGTGATGCGACTGAATCTATGGCAGACTTAGCAAGCCAACTCATTCCCACTTTAATTCGATGCTCATCCGTGGGCAATCTTGTCAAATGTGCAGATTTTCTCGCTGCAAATGCAGAAATATATGGATTAACATCATTTTTTTTTCAAAGGACCAGTGTGACAGAAGTAAGGAAAAGAACCTGCATGTCCAACTGGACCTTCCGGAGTTAATCCATCAATGAAACTTGGTGAAATTGCAGCATCATTTCTTCCCAATGTCATCATCTCGCCCAAGTTTTGAAACCTGAAAATTATATTAACAGAATCATGCACCAGTCACATATCCAAAGCTTCTACCAGTATGATCTACAAAAAATAAAAGTTGCCACACACTAGTAGAGGTACCACAGAAGGATACTTAATGGTGTTTGTGATGGATAACAGTAAAGTGCTCCTTGTCACTGGGGGATGTCAACGTGCAACTGAAGCTAACTTGTTACCTCCACCCAAATTTAATAGAACCACAGTCATTGGGGGAAGGAAGGTGAGATAAAGCTACAAGATGCATGCTGATCACAAGCAAGGGCACTGCATTGCAAATCGAGCAGATTGAACCATAAAAAATGTCCAGCACAAAAGGCACAAGTGAAATGAAAGACCTAAAGGCAGAAGAGGATGGTCATTGATTGCTGCCCACAGATTCCAACCATTGAATCCGCTTGCTGAAAAGCAACCTGGTAGGCCACGAAAGAAATGACTAAAATTGGCGAGGAGATAGCAAAACTAAGAAAGGTGCAGATGTTAAAGTTGCACTACAACATCATACTCCAATAGATGAATTGCATTTCTTGCTTGTTTACCTGAGCGGTGGCTGGAAGAATCTTTCCATCTGAATCTCTTAATGCAGAAGAATCACCAAGGGCAAAAATGCGTGGGTGGCCCTTGACACGTAGAGTTTCATCAGTTTCTGTTTGACCATGGGCAGTCAAAGGAAGCTCATGCAGCTTATCCCAAGGTTCTAATTCGGGAAGTGAAGGCTTAGAGCCTACAGTCCATAGGACCAAATCCGCCTCCAGAATTTGACTTTGTAGTCCCCTTTGAGCAGGTTGAAGTTCCAATATAAATGTCTCAACATCATCTTCTGCCGCAAACCCCTTAGTGGGTCCACTCTTTTTCTGCATTTCAGGATCTTCAGAGTTTCCACTGAAACAGAAAGAATCTTCAGCATCGCTGGACTTCCTTATATTGTGTACAAAGTACCCCAGAAGCAGCTCAACTTTCCTTGATGAAAGAACCTGGTATGTATTGCAAAAGCTGTACATCATGATCCACCCTCTGTAGTGTCATATCTTCATACCTCCAGATAAAAGTTCATATAGCATTGGCTTGAAAACAAACCGCTCACATTGGTCAACAAGGACCTACCGCATTATCAAAGTGACACAATTTAATAAGATGGCTCAAGCTGAATAAGTAATTTGAACATTATACACAGCATCAAATGAAAACATACTGGTTTCAACAAAATATACAGACTTCTATAAGACAGTTTGTTATAGTCTAGAGGAGTGATCTTTGTTCAAATATGCAAGTTCTGCTTACGATTCCATTCCAGCAACAGGGATGTATCAATGTAGAACGCGTACTAACTATACAAGGATCAAAGGAACTACCTGAGGTTTCTTGCTGTCAGACCAGACAAGTGATTCCAGTCTCAAAGCAGTGTATAAACCCCCAAATCGACCACCTAATATACACACCCTTGGTCTCTGCAAAGAAAGGTTTCTTCTGTAAAACTTAACAATAAGTACCTTCAGATTCATGTACAATAATTTCAAAAGAATATGAGGAAAATAAACATATTCAGGAGTGATGACAGAGAATAAAGCAAACACCTCCACCCACAAAACCATAGTGATTAGATTCAACTAAACTCTTCTCAGTTTCATCATCTCTTCTGCTTCTAACCAATCCATGATTAACCTCATTCCCAAGCCACAAGGCTCAAAGTTATAAATTATATCAAAGGCAAAGCCCAACCTTAAACACTGAGCTAGAATGAGACTGACTTTGGGCAGAGCCCAAGTGGCACATGGAACTGATGGGAGGTATTGGAGTGGACTGATCCATTCACAGAAACCCACACCCAAACTGAGGATTTGACCCTAGTGTTTCAGCCAGGCATTGCCAATGATGACAGAGAAAATTTCGTCCAAGATGAGAATTTCCCCATCATCAGCAAAAGGAAATAACTGAATAAGTAATGTTGGGTCGGCATCACCATTTTCTGCGATGCATGGACTTGGCGAAGGGGCGTCGGCGTCGGCGTCAGGCGCATAGGCGGAGGCCGAGGCATCGGCGTCGGGGACGACGGACTCCGACGCCGACAGAGGCAACCGGCGAAGGGGCATCGGCGTCAGAGTCGGGTTCAGGGGAGGAGGCGGCGTCGGCGTCGGCGTCGGCGTCGGAGTCGGAGTCGCGTTTCGCTGGAAGAGAGGCATGACTTCGCAGGGGGGGAGAGAGAGAGAGAGAGCAGAGCGGACGTCGCGAGAGGGAGGCGGAGGAGCGTTGAACACAAGGAGGCAGCTCAGCACCAGCTTCTCCAGCAACCTCGCCTCCGAGCCTTCCGTGTGTGCGAGTCTCGCTTGGCAGGCGACGTCGCCGACGTTGAGGGGAGCTCGAAGAGGCCTGCTCCTCCTCCGCGTGCTGCATCTGCGATCCCGGGAACGCCGGAACGAATGACGAAGCAGCAACGAACCCGAAGAGAGAAGCGAGTGAGCACCGGAGTAGCGGCAGCCGTAATGTGGTTCGTCGGCGATGGCAGGAGAACGGCCGCTTGATGCACGGCGGAGCAACAACGAGCGCAGAGAGAGGATTTCATATTCAAAAATTCGACAGGAAAGAAATGGAGAAGGAAAGAGGAACGAACGGCCATTTTCTTTCTCAAACGAAGGAAAGAGAAAAGTTTCCGCAATAAATGCTCTGACAGGAGAGAGAGCGTGCAGGTCAGGAGGAGAGGACGTCCTTTCTTTTTGCTAGCCGAGCCGAGCCACAAGCCAAGACGAGAGTTAGAGGAGAGAGGAAGAAGCGCTGAGTCGAGGAGCAGACGCCTGACTTTATGGGTCCCACGAGGACACGCGTCGCGCTCCCACCGCCTTCTTGTTTGACACGCTGGAGCATAAGCCGTACCCAATATTTTCTCATTCAAATGCAAGCCAAAAAGACTCTGAGTGAGAGAGGGAGAGAGAGAGAGAGAGAGATGGAATTCACACGACAATTCCCCATGAAAGGAGGAATGGGAGAAACAAGTTATGCTAACAACTCATTACTTCAGGTAAACCTCTCGTTGTTCTATTGTGGGCACATATTTGTCTTAATGAAAATAGGATGACATCGAAAAAAACTTTCAAGAATTTATTTTTCAGGGAGACAATACTACTTTTCCTCATTCTTAAAAGATTGATTAAATCACTGAGATTTGCTCCAGTGGTCACCTTTAGGGGAGATGGGAAGTTTGAATCATCACTTTCTCAGAGGAATTAAGTAAGGACAATTAGTTTTAAGTGTGAATTTCGACTTTCACGTCCTCCAAAGGGACAAGACAAAAGTCCGAAATGAGTTGAAAATTAGAGTAGGACTAACGAGAAAAAAAAAATATGATTTTACATACACCCTTTTGTGATAATACACTACAATATGATTGTTCATTTTGTAACAAACTAGGTTCTTTTTGTTTACCAAGATTTGAAATTATATATGTGAAAGACACCATTTTACCACGCCCTATTAGACCATATCACTCATCGATCTAAAATTTAAATGATGTCCCTAATTTGTAGACAAATTTTTTAATTAACAAAGCATCTCTTGAAGAATGTACACTCGAGAGTATATAAAAGAATTAGATCTTGTAAAACCATCGCAACATGGGACAAATGATGTTTGATTTGGATAGAATGCACGAGAAAAAAATACCAAAAATATTCAAAACCTATTACATTTAATCAATTCAATCATAAACTTTCAATTTGACCAATTTAGTCATAAAACTTTTGATGATTTGCCAATTTAATCATTCAAACCAAATTTAATTGAGACATGAACACCAACTGTCCTACGTGATACAACTATCCCTTACGTGGATAGCTTTTTATAAAAAAAATTTCTTCTCTTTTTTCTTTTTCATTTCTAAGCCTGGCAAATGCTCGGTCTAGGTGAGGACTGCAACCTTGACCCACACCTAGTGGCCAGTTAGGTCCTCAACCCTTACCTAGGGTCAGTGAGGGATGGCCGGTTAACTAACTTCATATAAAAGAAAAAATAAAAACTATAAAAAGGTTTAGAAATTTTTATAAAAATTATAAAAATTGTCCACGTAATGTGGACCGTTTTATGTGACACTATCGATGCCTACCTCGGTGATTTTCTGACCAAAATGGGTTGAAATGAGTAAATTGGCAAACCATCTAAAGTTTTGGACTAAATGAGTTAAATTAAATGGTTTTTAACTGAACTGGCACAAATTCAATTAATTTAGGATTTTTTTGGTAATTTTCCTGAATGCACAGAGTTTGCAATCTTCAAT
The DNA here is from genome assembly GCA_028830015.1 of Eucalyptus grandis x Eucalyptus urophylla. Taxonomy (NCBI): domain Eukaryota; kingdom Viridiplantae; phylum Streptophyta; class Magnoliopsida; order Myrtales; family Myrtaceae; genus Eucalyptus; species Eucalyptus grandis x Eucalyptus urophylla. Next base: position 57,162,535 of record CM054200.1, on the reverse strand, counting down.
CGTTCTCTATTAACTACCCATTTATTTTAATCGAGAAGATATGTTCGAACAGTGTAGGGTAAACATGACAATTGTGATTTATTTCTCCGCAGATGAAAAAACTAAGATATAAACCTTTTCTCTTTATATTGAGTCAATGCTCTCTTTTTCTTTTCATAGAGAAAGGTGATATCGATGACAAAGCCTATAACAGAGGCAGCCATCACAGCTTTCTTCTCCACTATCGCCGCTACCATCCCGGCAAGCCTCACCATCGCAGACTTGGGCTGTTCCTGCGGCGCCAACAGTCTCTTCGCTGTGTCTGAGATCATAAGCATCATGATCGATCTCTGCAATGCGAAGAAGCACGAGCTACCGGAGTTCCAAGTGTTCTTGAATGATCTCCCAGGGAATGACTTCAACACCCTCTTCAGCAGCTTCTTGCCGAGGTAAATTTTTTGGCCCATAGATTCATTTGTTAATAAACTCATTCATACTCTCTCTCTCTCTCTCTCTCTCTCTCTCAGGTTCCAAGAGGGCTAGAGGAAAACAAAGTGTGCTTAGGGCATGTTATGAGCAATTCTAAAGGGACTTCTCAACATTCTTGGAGTGTCGTGGGCAAGAGTTGGTAATGGGAGGGCGTATGGTTTTGGCCCTCCTGGGTCGAAGAAGTGACAATCCTTCAAGCGAAGAGCATCGCCAATATTGGGAGCTCTTAGCTATTGATCTCAATGAGATGGTCACTGAAGTAAGCAAATTAAAAAGATCAAAGGAGTACTTGAAAAGTCACGGACACGTTAGTATTGAGTTGGTTTTTCTTATTGCCTGTAGTAAAAATTGTATCATACTTCCGTTGACCCTGGTGAGTTTTGTTAGTCCTCTAGGAGTATCTTTTGTTTTCGCACTCCGAGACCAATCATAACCATCAATTAGATAACAAAAAACAATGAGAGTAATAATGATTATTCCTGATTTTACTATACCTAAAGCACCTGTTAGATGAGCTCTAGCAATAGTTTTCGCATGAATTCTTTGAAAGAAAGCAATAGTGCACTTTGGATACCCTACATATTTAATCTGATTTCTCTTCCTTATGAATGTATTCGACAAAATCAGAGTACGCGAGAAAAATTATTAGGTATTTTAATTAAGTGCACACTCGTTCCCTATTAGGCATGGTGTAAAAAATGGAATGCACAATCACATACTAGGAAACAACAAATATCAGCAATATGCAATAGTTGCAAAGCCAATTACATAAACAAGTACCTACGGCTTTTCTTTTTTTTATTATTTTGGTCAAAGTAACTATGACTTTTATTAGGATATTACGCTGACAACTTATTGCAATTGTTTCTTATATTCGGTAGAAAGACCTAACATACTAAGTCTGTCGCTAATGTAGGGAATCATAGAAGAAGAGAAACTCGACTCCTTCAACGCCCCTTATTACACACCCTCACCAAAAGAAGTACGCCGGGATGTTGAAAAGCAAGGGTCATTCTCAATCGATTGCTTGGAGGTGTTTGAAGTGAATCAGGATGTATTTGAGACCGATTTCGACCCTAATGTTGTCTCAAAGGAAGCGGCAGACAAAATAGTTGGTGAAGAGATCATCAATGAAGTTTTCAAGCGGTTCAGGGCTAAACTCGGCAACCGCTTGTCCAAGGAAAAGATTCCATTGGTCAACATCATCATTTCACTGAAGAAAATTACCTAAATATATCACAAAAACTGACAAATAAATTCATTACGAAGTACGTACTTCTGTAGTGAAGTTGAAATAAGAATGTCATAAGTGTGTTTACTATAGTTTGAAAGTGTGGCCGTTTATGTATTACTTCTAATGTCGTATCTCGATTAAAGAAAATGCAAGAGACTTGCATGTTTTCTTTTTTTGGGGGTCAAAGGAGACTTGCAAGTCGAAGGGCTTGACATTTGGGATTTTCTTTCAAGAATTTTTCTTTCGTATATTCCCTATAATGCGTCGGTCCAATTGAGCGAATTTGGTGTTTTCTTGATTTATTTACGTCAGGAAAATAAGACAGAAAAGCTAAATGAAGTAAAATATCCATCCAGAGATGTCTGGATGAATAAACACGAATTCCTCAAAACCGAAATTAGAAACTCAACTGGAAGAGCTTCACTATAACGTCAACGAAACATAGAAAAGGTTTTAGTCCAATATATAGTGGTTATACCTTCAGATTAGTTTAAAAAAGAAAACTAATTTAAAGGGACATACGCTGTTAATCATTGTGATTTGAAATTACAATTCGCATTCACGGAATCAATTGAGCTGAAAAGAACCTAAAACAATATCTGTTACACAAGTGAGAAATCTAGACATGTCAAAATAATGAAGCCATCTACATTCTAAGAAATTGGAGGTATAAATAAATTAAAAGTAGGAAGTTGCTATGACAATACAAAACAGCATGCGGAGGGCCATTCAACAATCGCACCCAGAATCTAACATTTCGTAGCGCAGGGGTGGAACTTACGTATGTCCAAAGCCTCTCAAGGAACGGTCAAATCTAGTCTCTTCTTCCTTCTCTTTTACTTTATATATGAAAACAATGGAAACATAGACATCAATTTTTTAAAACGAAACTACACTCTTGCTATGGAAAGTCATTCTTAACCAAAGCACACATGAGTAACCAGTCGAGGTCTTTAATAGTCTCTCAAAGAACCAATTTCCTTATCATGAATTGTCCTAAATATACGTAGCTTGTTATATATAATGTCGGCAAGATATCGTGACGTGCATATAAAATTTCAGTAAAGAGATTCCCTTTTGTCAAAAATGAGTACAAAAACGTCATAAGACAAACAAAAAAAGAACTTAGTCACCTAAAGCGAGTATAATTTACAATCTTTGTTGAGTTAGCACAAGAAAACACTTGGCATATTTTTCCCTTTGGGCTTTTGTTACCCCCAAATTTGCAACCTTTTCTTTACATGTGTTGTTATGGTCTCCAACATGCCTTTCCATTCCAACATATAGAAACATTTTAGGATGGCTTCTGGACTATCCATGCCACATACATGATCACATTGTAACTCAGTTTAGTCATGGCCAAATAACTGTGACAATAACTATTGTGCAATGTTAGTTTCCTCACATTTATTTGAATCCATATAATCATTATCGCACATGATTTATATTTAAATACCGTTCCTTTCTTTGGCTGAAACAGAAATCTCGTTCAAAGTAAGCAACAAGAGTTGGATTGCAAGGGGCATCAATCGAAGAGGCATGGGTGATATCAACTTGACATGAACTCCTAATTACCAAAGGCAAACTCAAAGGGGAAAGTTTGTAACAGTCCCAAAATTCCTAAAAGCCCAGCGACAAAGGGCATCTCAACAGAGATACAAGCTCCAAGGGACCCCAAAAAAAAAAAGCAGTAAAGATGGCAATATAACTGCTTGATGGGCTGGGTGAAACGATCTTGATTGAGGGAGAAAGGGAGGCAGGCAGGGGGAGAGGGAGGAGCGTTGGCTGAAGCAGAGAAGAGGCAGAGAGCATAACATCGAAGAGGAGAAGAGGCAGTCTAGCTTTCAAGGTGAAACTTTATCGGAATTAGCTGAAATTTTAGTGTGTTGTAATTTACAAATTGATCGGTTTCGTTAGTAAACTCCATCTCTAAATTGTCTCTCATCTTATTTGGCAGTGATTAGACTCTTTCTTGCTTCTTTGTGTTAATCTACTTTTGTGGTGTGATGATGATATATAATTATTTTGCTAATGTGAACAGCCATAGTTGTGTGAATATTTGCACATATTTGCTAGCATGTAAAGATTTTATCCTTTTTTTTAATAAATTCTTTTATTGTGAGAAAATACGAGTGATATTTTAAATATTAGACAATTATTTTGAATATAAATTTAGAAGGTAAGATATGGGAACAAGTTCAGTTTCAAGTTCCGATGGAAATCTTATTTCCCGATTCCATATATTTTGGAACCTATACTATAGAGTTCAATTCCCGATTCCTGGTTCCTAGGTGGGAACCAAACTGGATCGGGAACCGAGAATCGAGAATTGGAGAACTAGACCAGGAAGCAAATATGAAAAAGGCTTGGTCTATGAATGTTTGCTCTAATACAAATACCTTTAATGCATGTATCTCTTTCTAAACGAAAGGAGGTGAAAGTAAAATGCTCAGCTCATCACACTTTGGGTCCAACTTGCAAGCTAAAAGAGTAAAAACAGTTACGATCAAATTCTGCTTTACATGACTGAAAACAAAGATTTTAAATATTTCAACTTTCGATTCATATCCATGTGCAATATTCCAATCGAACAACTTGTGTGAAATATTCATCGTCGTCTATAGATTACAACACTTTGTCTCCCCCTTCCTAGATTCTCCAATATCATTGAAAGAAGGTACATGGGGAGAAGATGATCAGACAGGAGAGCCTATGCAAGGTCTTCCATTATCTTCAGGGAAGATTATTGCAAAAAGCATGCAACATAATCTCCAAAGAAAGATGAATATATATGGTGATCTTTTAATAACTATTATAGTTTGATTAATAGTAATTTTAATTTAAAACTTATTATTATGTAGTTAACTATGTTTGTTGTTTCTTTTGATTTTAGTTGATTAGAATTTGGAGGGATTCTTTGTGAATAATTAAAGACTGAAGTTCTATAATTTAGATTTTATGCTACGTGTTTTGAACTTTTTATCCTTTATATCATTTTATGAGTCCATTTTTTATGAGTTGTTACTATTGACAAATGAGGATCTTTATTATTGCATTCACTTTCATTCAGCTTAACTAAAAATGGAACAAAAAAGAAAAGGAAGAAAAAATTGAAACAAGAAAAGAAGAAGAAATTGACCAGTTTCCACCCTCGAACTGATTGATAAGTTTCAAGCACTCCATGGTAGGTTTTAAAGTATGCAAGATAAGTTTCAAAAACTAAGAAATCGATTCTAACAGCTTAGGATCTGGATCAACCGTTTAACTGCTCATTTCGTAATATTTTATTAGGCGATAGAATAGGGATGGTATTGAACCATAGGCAATTTGGAGCCGAATTGATGAATGGCTTTCATTTTCTTCTTCACCCCACTAAAAACAAGAAGAACAAAAAAGGACACCTCGATCCCTCTTTGAAAACGGCGTTTAGGTTTTGCATCGCATTCAAGATTCTTCACTTGGAATTTCCCTCTCGGAAGCCAATCGCCGAAAGGCATTAATCCGCTCTCTTCAAGAAGGAAGGGAAAAAAAAATAGAGAAAATTCCGCCACAAAGAAAGAAATATTCGGATTCCGACGTGTTGATTAATTTTGGCCTCAATTCTCATACTCGTATGTTCCCCGCGTTTCTCTGCTCCCACGTTGACCCAAGATGCCCTGTTCCGTGACTACTGTCCGCCACCCGAGTTTCAGCGCTTTACCCAAGTGGTCTTCTTCGTTAAAGATCAAACCTTTGAGGCGGAATCCCACTTTGGCGTTCGATTTCCGCCGCTTGAGATCGATCGGCCATGGTGGGTCTGGCGCGAGCGTGCTCGCTCGTGGGAAAGGTGGAGTCTTGAGTCGGGGGCCCATGGCCGAGACCGTGAGAGCTGCTTCTTTTGGGAGCGGCAGCGGCAGCGGCAGCGGCGAAGATATTAGGATTCTTGAACAGGAAGGTTTTATTGATGGGTCGGCCGGTTTAGCGGCTGGCGGTTTGGAATCGACTCTTAATCGTCTGGTTGGTGCCCTTCTCCGTTTGGTCGTTCTTGTTTCGAAAGTATAATGATTTCGTTGCCTTTTCTTGCAAAAATTACAGTTTGCGATAGCTTGTCTTGTGTGTTAGGTATATATTAGGTATATAGGAAGAGGCTTTTGATCGTTGCAGTTTCTGGGTTCTTCTTTTAAGCCAAGCTGGTCGCACTAGTTAGGTGGTTAATCTTGTGCTTCCCTGTTTCGTGTCTCTGTTTGCCTGAAATTTTCTGGTGATTGTACTGCCTTCTTGGAGTTGAATTGTTAGGCCAAGCACTCACCAATCGAAGCCTGATTAAAATTGGAAAAGAAAATATAGCACTATTGGCTCATCTACTCAAAGAAGCTCAGAATGCCATGGGCAGTTGTATACTTATTGCCCCTGTGTGTTAACTTCCAAGAAAATCTCTACTGTTGATTGCAGAGCAAGTGGCTCGTTGCTGGTGTTTTTGGTGCCATCATTTTATTGAGGCATGATGGTGAGTCTCTGTGGGCTGCTTTGGGTTCGGTTGTAAATAGCATGCTCTCGGTCGTACTCAAACAAATATTGAATCAAGAAAGGCCAGTGTCCACCCTGAGATCTGACCCTGGGATGCCATCTTCACATGCTATGTCCATCTTCTTCACAGTTGTGTTTGCCATTATATCAGGTTAAGTCTCACTCTTTTACTTTTGGCATCAGTTTTTAAGAGAAATAGTCTATGATTCGCTTGGATCCATCATTGCACTATCTTAGAGTGAGAAACTTAGGATAACTTTTGCTTCTTCATGGAAGTCTTGTGCTTTAATCAGCTACCATTGTGATGGAGGGTTGTAAAACTTGATGATTGTAGAAACATGTTCTCTGTTGGATGCAGCATCGGCTTATGCAAATTCAACTATTTGTTTTTCCTAGTATAGAATCTGTCAACTGGGTCTGAATAGCAGCAGGTCAATGATTGGAACTTTGTTTTCTGCAGGATGATTAGATTAAGACTTTTGCTGACAAATGTCCTTCATTTGTTACACTGATGACTACTCTACTCTTTCCTGTGATGGTCCTTGTTTCACCCGTCTACATTTTCACAATGGCTTTCAATGGCCAATTTACAGTTTCTTATTCATAAATCTTTGCAGTTTGGACTGATAACTTTTGAAATTCTGTCTTAGAGTTTAACCGTATCTCTTCTCTGGGTGGGTGGTGTGTGTGGGGGTGTGTGTGTGAGAGCGAGAGAGAGAGTCTAAATTCAGTCATAGCCTCAGAACCTCAGTTCTGTGAACTTCTAGCTTTCTAACATTTATTGCTGGCTGCCGTAATTTTGAGATTCTGATGCTGCCTTTCCTGTATTCTCATGCAGTATGCGAATGGTTTGGAGTTAACGAGATTACTCTGATTATCAGTGGGCTTATTTTGGCATTTGGTTTATATCTGGTAAGTATTCCTGTGTTTTTGCTTTTGTCCGGTGTAGTCGTATCTGCAGGCTCAAGAGGTTAATTGGTGAAATCTATATATGCCGAAACTCTGAGAATTTGTATTCTTGCACATGCATATGATAGTGTCCATTTTTTTTAATCTATTCAGCTAAATATTTATTATTATAGCATTTGAAAGTTCTGGTCCATTTCAAATGGAGTTTCTCATGCAGAAGGATGGAAACAAATTGCTAGTGTTATGCTGATGTGTGAAGTAGTTCCAAGTTCTTATGTAGTCGATGTATATTAGGATTATCCTCAACTAGCCCATGGCTTTATTTGGTACACTTCAGTTAGAAGTGTGCCGTAATTAGTAGTAAATCTCATGCATCTAGTACTGTTACAATTTTGCAAGACTGCAAGTCTGATTGAGTTTCCTGGAATTGCATGATAACACTAGAGTTTCAAAGAAATGTACCCGTCAGCTGTATAACTAATTCATTTTTATCTGTGAAATCACAAAGAAGCAGATTTTCAGTTTTGGAATCTTTCTCTTGCATCAGATTCATATCCAGTGGAATAGAAGTCTAACACTGACTCGTGAACTGAAGAGTCTAAGGATTCTTAACCACAAACCGTGCCTGCTATCTTTTACCTAATTGAAACAATTCTGCCTTGAAGGGCTTTCTTTTCTACTAAATTTAAAATGAAAATGTTGCGGGTTTCTGATATTTGGACTGTAACTTGTTTTGGCAGTCATGGTTACGGGTCTCACAGCAATTGCATACAATCAGTCAGGTGGTCGTGGGCGCCTTCTTGGGGTTGGCTTTTTCCGCATTGTGGTTTTGGTCTTGGAGTGCTTTCATGCTGAGAGCTTTTGAATCGTTTTTGTGGGTTAGAATCACGGTTATTCTGTGCGCATCTTGCTTCTGCCTCGGGTTCCTTTTGTACGTAATTCGGTACTGGCTTCGTGATGAAAGATGAACTTCAAACTATGGTTCTAATGAGATGATGACATCGATTCATTCCATAGCTGCCACTCTCCCGACGGAGTCCGCACAATGTCAGGAAAATTCGTTGGGAACATTCATTCTTTTGGCCTTAATGGTTGAATGCACCAAATGCAACTTTTACCGACTACGTTTTGACTTGTGATCTGATCTATAACTTTCGTAGACTCCTATGAGTAGTGTTATTCTGTGCTATGCTCGTGGCAAAGTACATGCGCCTCCACCTAGCTAAATAGTAGTGTCGAGACATGTTCAACACTGGGTAGAACGGCGCTCGGCAAGGACAAGCTTAAATCAGTCTTTGAAAAGGGCAAAGGCACGTAATGCCAATCCTACACTTCCTAACTACTTTCGCTTATTAGATTCTCATTAGAAACACTTATAAGTACCCGTTTGATTAAAATATTAGAGAGCAAATGAGGGCTACCGGGTCAATCTGATCAGAAAGGGGGGAAATTGGAGCAATTCTAGTTGGCCAAACAATAGAACATACTTTTGGAATAACCATTACATCCTGCGAACCAACCAAAGGAATGTGTATTCTGTTGATATTTCTGCTCTGTTTGATTTCGTGAAATAGCTATACTATTTCTTCCTTATTACGTTCCCTGAGCCAAAAGTCATGTGAGAACTCAATACGATTTCAACAGTTCATAGGACGTAAGAGCTTCTTGAAACAATCGCCGGAACACCTTGATCAAGCCACTCTAGCACACGATCCTTCCACAAGTTTCTCTAGAATCGCAGCAATAAGTGGTAAGAATCCATACTATTGTCCTGTGCTGAAACTTCCCTTCAAAAGCCACATTTGGAACACAACGGTCACCTGTCCCGGGCATCACAGAAAGCACATTAACTGCGTGTGATCTCTTAAAAACACCACACCCTTCATCAGCCTCCTCCAGATGGTGCATTGCAATGGCTTTCCTGTATTATTTGTTGGACGATGCATCAATAAAGTTCAAAAAATCATATTCACGGAGTAGAGCACCCTTCCCTTTTGCAACTTTGTTAAGTTTGTAAGAAGGGGTTCACTATTTGGCTTCATTACTTTGCCCAGTAGCCAGAGAATGGCTAGTAGTGGAGGATCTTTGTCCTGTTGGGAGGTACGACCACACCAACACTGCAGTACCGAGTGAAATAACACCTGCTATAGAACGCCAAATCCATCTCTGCCTTCCTTTCCTTCTTTGCTTGAGTCGCCGAGCCATCTCTACAAAACGCACAAGGAAACAAGACATATCAGCTCAATTGCCTTATCTGACTTGCTTCTCACCAGTATTCACCAACTGCTTTCCAGCATTTAGCGACTGTTTGCCAACATTGACGTGTTGCGTCCATTACACAAATAAAAGAACAATCTCCTGCTGTTTTGCCTTATCATTGAATCATAATGAAAACATTTGATAGTTCCGTGTAGTAGTCAATCTGGTGCCGCAAGTCATGGCGGTATCAAAGAAAAACATGATGTTCATCTTGACCATCGTTAGAAAGTTGATTCTCCGAAAGATTCAAGATGATCGAGGCAGTGGAAGTAACATGAACAGCAAAATCAAGGAACATGATGTGCCTATTCGCCAATCATGTATTCCCATTTCAGTGAGTTACAGTGAAGCAATATTAGGGATTTTGCAATTGACATGTAAGTTTCTTCCTATAGGTTGATGGTCTCCGCAAAGTGAACAACATAGAATGGCCAACCCATCATGTTCACTCACCATTCGTATCACCCATGTGTCTTTGCTTACATGTCCAACATCACCTAGTAAATGCCTTGATATTGGAAGTTCGGACGTTCTAGTAATAACCTCAACACACAAGCAGAAGAGCTGGAAACATTTTATCAAGGCAGGATGCAGTATGTACAGATGCTAATTAATTCAAAAACAGAAGGAACATCTAAAAGTTAAGCAAAGTTATTGCATGATAGCAAATGCATCTGTAAGCATATCATTAACATCACATGCAACAGATGAAAACCAGATCCCTGATTCTTCTAGAGATACGGATCACAAATAATAAATGAATAAAGGCATAAAAGTGGAAGGAATCTCACCAAAAGCTTCCTGGTTCCTCTGGGACATCTCATGATTCACAGTCTCGTAATAATTGAGCCGCTCCAACAATCGGGCAATCTCAAAGTTCTTTTCCTTGACCTGAGCTTCCACCTCCAACTCCACTTCTGCCTTTGCAATGCCCCTCCCAATAGCATTTGACACAAAACGAGCAAGAAAAACTCGTTGCGACAACTCTTCAAGAGAATCGACGTCCAACTGTTCACATGCCATGTCTGGACATGCATGCAGTGTCAGTCCCATGGACGATAGCACATGCTTGATCCTTTGCCACTGGCTTTGCAAATTGGCCAAAGCTTCCTCTGTTTGCTTGCGCTTGTCTATTTCCATCAATAAACTCAACCTAATCTCACGTAATTCCTCCTCAAGATCACGACGAGAACACAGCATTCCACCCTCAGATGACAACTCTAAAGAAGAAAGAGAAAATGGGCTAATTTACCGTGCGATCAAATAACAGCAAATTTTGAGGATAAACATGTTTCTAATCATATGCACTGGTTTCTTGCCACACGCACAATATACAATTCTAATAGAGAAAAGAACATTTTTTCATGTTATCATAAATCAAAATGGACACATCTTACGCAAAAATTCTCGAACAATATACACAAAAGAAGCAAGAACTTAAAACCTGAAAGAAATCATAAAAAGACGAACGAGAGCTAAAGTACCTTCCCAAGCATCAAAAAACTCCACCGCAGGAGTTTCAGACTTCAAAGAATATTCTGTTGTGCCATTTTCCTCCGCATCAGTGTTACCTGTATGACAAAAGGAATCCCAAGGATGGCAAAGATTGTCACTGTTCCCCTCAATTTCAGTAGCCAGTGCAACAGGCTTAGCGGAAACATTTTCCTCCACAATTTGGCAGCCCAAACTACCAGTTCCAGCGTCCAAAACCCTGTTCTTGAAGTCCTTGCAGCTTGCGACTTCACTTTCATCAACCCCAGTCACATGCCTATCTGCAATTTGTTTATAAAATTTTGATGCGACAGCCACATCATCTTCACTAGCAAGACAAGTAGTTCCTTCATCTTTCATGTTGCCATTGGACTTCTCTTCGTCCCGGACCTTGTGGTGAGATGAAGCACTGTCCAGTGAGAAACTCTTCTGGAGTCTTGGCCCCCGCCGCTTGTGATTGATGATGTAAGGGGAAGAAGAAGGAAGCGAGGAAGGCGAGTCAGGAAGAGGAGTCACCTCAGGAGTGGCATACAGCGACGGCACCAGCCGAGGCAGCTGAATGTTCCTTTCGATGGCCGGTGCACTGTTACATCTCGCTAGCTTCGACTCCAAAACTATGTTGGGCTTTGGTGGCTTGGCATTAGGAGCAGGCCTCGAAGTGTCGGCTGCCTCATCGATCGGTTTAAAAGCCCCAGGTTCCAATAGTCTGTCCAAAGCTATTGATGTGAACGTCGGCATGCCTCTGCATAACCGAGCCGTCAAAAGAAAAGGGTCAACATCAATACACATGTCAAGAACATTAACACACCAAATTTAATGGAATCTTGCTTTAAGGACGCCGAGAAAGCTGAGGAAAATGCAGGAACACATTGCCTTCCGTTTCAGCCTTCTTTACAGTTCGAAAAATTAAAAAGTCTCAACTTGCTCGCTCGCTTCTATTCTCAGCTCGTCTAAAATTCGAAACTCTAAAGCGAAAACGAACGAAAAAGGTCAATCCGGAGGGCTCAACCCAGCAACGCCGCCTTCAATTATATTCACCAAGCGGCTGGCTTTCAAACCAAGAACGAGAACATGACCTCCTATCTAATGCCATTGATTCTGAGTACAGAACTACGACAGTAGCAGTGCTTTTCGCCGCTCATTCCAAATCCGTCTACTCCTGAGACAAGGTGGCGAGCTTGAAAACCAAGAAGCAACCGAACCCTCCGCCCAAAATCGGCGGCACCCGACGACGAAAAAGAAAAAAAATAAAAAAAAAGAGCAAAAGAAGTGCCACAGAACAGCTCGTTGCAACAGACATATAAGTTTTAACCACCCGCGTCTCATCTCACTTCACCGCCGCCGCGCGCTACCGGCGGCGGTCTCGCCGCGGCGCGCAGCTCGAATGCAATAAAGAAAGAAAGAAAGACGTTCAAGACTAACGAGAAATCGGCACGGCTCGTTCTTACCCCGAAGCTCGCCTCCCCCCGAAGAACCACCCCAGGCGAAGAGGCGAGAGGTCCGGACCGGCGAGATCTCAAACCAGCCCCGACGTCGGCGACTGCGACGGCGGCGGCGGCGTCACCCTCGTCGATGGGAACCGAACCCGACGCGCGACCTTCTCTCTCTCTCTCTCTCTCTCTACGCCATTGCTGTTGCTGTCCGCGCGAATATTTTTCGAAATGCGCGATTTCTCAGCCACCGCTCTTTGTTAGCATTCCCTCCTAATCCTCTCCTGCGGGCCGCTCGCCGCTGAAATGACGATGCTGCCCTCGGCTCGCTGGGCCCGGCGCGGGAGGGCGGGAGGAGAGAGTGGACATTTCGGTGCGGCGGGACGGGCGGCGAAACGACGTCGGGGGGGAGGAGTAGGGGAGATTCCTGGTACGAAGCGGTTTCCAAAACGGCACGGCGTCGCGCGGAGATTCTGCTGGGCTTCGACTTTCGGTCAAAAAAGGAAGAGAGAGATTCTCGCATCGAGAATCGGCAGATTCGGCACGGGCGGAGGTGGTGACGTGGCGTCTCCAAAATCTCCTTTTTCGCATGAGTTGATACCTCGAATAACCTTACAATATATAACTGTAATAAATTTATTTCAAATGAATTCTTTTACCACAAAAAATTCTGAACTTGTACATTTATGACAAATTTATCATCTATTTGTTTCTATTAATTTTTTTTCTTCACATTATTAAGTTAGGTGATATGTGCAATTGACGGGTGTATAAGTTTGGGATTTTATCCTCCATTTATCGTAAATATACTAGCTTGTTATTTTTCTTAGTATTAATTAAATTTAGTGAAAACTTACGGAAGGTAAATTCACAAATATATCAGTTTTTGGTTTTTTGTATTTCTCACACGTGTATTAGTTTTTTATTTTTTATTATCAAAAAATTAAGTTGAGGTAAATTTATCACAGTATATCAATTTAAAGTTTTTTGTGGTATTAATTATTTTCACAATCTTTTGTTGCCCAAAGCTTTAATGCGTGTAATACAAGCAATGCAATTTATGACATAATCAACCACTTCATTCTCTTTAAAAAAAAATTTTAAAAAAAAAAACCCCAACCTTAGATTCAGTCTTAAAATGTCTAGAACTTTTTTCAATCCAAAAAAATATTCACAAATTTTCGCTATAATTCCAAATTTGCGACTACATCAAAAAATCGTCACTAGTTTCTTCAAAATTATCAAAGTCATTAACAAATAGTAGGGGTGTGCAATCAGACCGGGTATACACGATTCCCGGACCGGCCCACCCAAAAAATAAGGTCGGGAACCAGTTCCCGTTGAAACCGGTCCGGGAACCGGTTCCCAAAATTCGGAACTAGTTCCGATCCGAGAACAGGTTCCGAGTGATTACTTACCCGGAAACCCATTCCTGGATCGGTTTTGGAGCTAGTTCCCGAACCAGTTTTGTAAGTAGAGGTCCAAAACCATTTTTCCCCCAATTTCTATTTTTACTCACGCAATTACACGACGTTTTTCCTCTTAGCTCTCTCAAACACGCACGACACTCTTCCTATGTCATTCCTCTTCCTCACTTGCTTCCCTCCCTCACCAGCATTGGCTCGCCTAATTTCTCTTTTGTAGGAGGAGTTATGTTTGCATAAATAAGTAGCTTCATGTAGTAGTTGTAGGAATAAAACTAATATTAGACCCATGTTTGATGCTAATTCTTTACCTTATGATTTTATTTATTATAATTAACCTTGTGAATCCTTAATTCATGTATTTATTTATTACAAGTGCTTAATGTTTCAAAACAAATTAGAAGGATTATGTTACTTTCTCGTGTATTAATATAAAATTCAAAGTTGTATAGGATATCGGGAGATTGCAAAACAGGTTCCAGTGGAAACAAGATTGACTCTAGAACCGAATTGGAAAAACAGGGTGGGTTTGGTACAGGGTCCAATACAAACAGGGTCGGATATAAGGTCCAGAAAAGAGGAACCCGACCTTATACCCGACCCTATTATAACCCTGTACCCAACCCATCCTGGACCTAATCACCTCTAACAAATAGAGGTTCATTATCAGAACCTACATCTTCGTATAAATTAATGACAATCTTTTTTTTTTTTTTTGTGACCCATGGAACCCCCGCACAGCCGACAGCTGGGAAGTAAACCTTGGGAAGGCACGTAGGAAACCACCACCCACGCACCCCGGGTAAGTCGCCAAATGATCCGTCAGCCTCCTGCAACTTGCGTTGCAGGGGCTTCGAACTCCAGACCTCCTACGTGGAAGTCTAGAGCCTACCCAACGGAGCCACCGCGGTGGGTGGTATTAATGACAATCTTTTGCTCTTGATAATTTAAAAAAAAAAATTTGTGGCGATTCTTTTTTGAACTTTGTATTACCATAAACTATATCCACTGACACAAATACATTTTTGTTTTATTACCAAAAACTCTAAACTTGTTTATTGTGACAAAAATGCCACAACTTTTGATATATTGTCTATTTCAATTTAATCCAAAGTGTATTTGTCACATTGATATAAGTTCGGAATTTTTTTATAACAAAAAAAAGTTTCAGGTATTTATATCACATTTAGCAAGTTTTAGAGTTTTCTGTGATTTGGAATATCCGTGATTCCATGTCATAATGGACATAGTTTGGGTTTTTTTTCTTTTCTTTTTGTGTATTAACCCTTGATTTGAACCACCAAGATTATGCACAAGTACAGAATCAGTACTAGTTGAAACTGATGTCGTCAACCTAAAACACCACCCTTCATCCTACTTTGAAATTCCACTGGGGAATCCAGTAGTAGTGAACCAGGGAAAAGGAGCGTTAAAACATGAAATGAAATTCTCAGCACAGGAGCGCTATCCGGTGTAAATAGGTTCATTTCCTGAATCCCAAATGCAAAAGTAGAAAGAAGGAGAAGCAAACGTCAAGTTCCTGCGAATTTCACTGACGAACTGTATAGCCCGAATCAATTAGCTTCGACCCACGAGGGTGTTTGAATTGAAGGTGTCATGGTGCATCCAGATAGGATTCCTTCAATCGGTGAACAAAGGAATTAGCAAGCACGTGTGCATTCGTGCGATCGGAGCACTGCACATACATCAGTGACTCAGTTCAGCACAGAAATGAACTCGGAATCATTGCCTTCCTCATGGTGGTTTAGCAGTGACCCAGCTACTTCCCGATCCTTTGACAAGCCCTTTCTTCTTCATTTCATTCCTCATAGCATCTACATAGTCCCACATACCGAAAGCGGCATAAAAGTTTGAAACCAGGACGTAATTACCCGGTTTATCGGGCTCCAATTCCAGCAGTTGCTTCGCAGCATGCTCCCCCCTGGAGAAATCTCGATTGAGACTACAAGCATTCAGCAATGCTGCCCAGACAGCAGCATTAGGTCTGCACTTACCCTCAACCATTTCGTGAAACACACGCCAAGCATCTTCTATTCGACCTCCCCGGCCCAAACCATCAATGAAACAAGCATAATGCTCTGGACCAGCGTTCAAACCATACTTACCCCTAGCCAGGTCGATGCTTGCCCTACCTTGATCCACCAATCCTGAGTGACCACATGCTGATAAAACAGCAAGAAGGGTCACGTTATTTGGTGAGACTTCGCTTCGGAGCTCACCCATCTTGTTGAAATGCAAGCAAGCATCAAGCCCGTTACCGTTTATTCCATATGCATCGATCATGGTTGTCCAAGAAACCACATCCTTTCTCAGAATGCTACCGAACAACATCTTGGCATGACCAACTTTCCCGCACTTGGCATACATGTCCAACAAGACATTGCACAGCTGAGTGTCGGAGGTGAACCCAAAACGTACTGCCACGCAATGTATCTGCTTCCCAATCCACAAATCTGAGTTCTCAGAGCAAGCTGCAAGAGCACTTGTAAGGGCAATAACATTCGGCTTCATCGAAGACATTATTGAGAAGGCCTCTTTATACTTCAGATTCCTAACACAAGCGGAAATCATTGCATTCCGCATCACACTCTCACTGCAATCGACGCGATCATAAACTTTCAAGGCTTCCTCAATACGCCCAACACTGGAATAAAAATCTATCAAGGCTGTGGACAAGACCACCAAGTCCCGCCCCATAACCACCACCATACCATGAACCTGCTTCCCCTGAGAATACGCATCGAGCAGCGCACAAGCCTTAAGCATCGAACACAAGGTAAACTCGCTGATCTCCACATTTTCCTTCCTCATATCTTCGAAAACATGGAGTGCATCCTTCGCGAGGCCGTGACGCAGAAAACTCGAAAGCATAGCATTCCAACTGACAACATCCTTAAATTCCATTTCTCCAAACACCTTTACCGACTCGCTCAAGCAACCATACTTGGAATAGACGTCCACGAGGGCGGTTTTGCTTATGGTTCCGGAATCTGTACCCGTCTTGATCATCAAGCCATGGACTAGCCGACCACGTTGCGGGTGCGGAAGCGCCGAGCAGGCGCTCAAGACAGGCGTGAAAGTATACACGTCGAGGTCGGTCCGAGACGAACGCAACCGAAGAAACAGGTCCCATGCGCCAGCAGCGTCGCCGCAGCGAACCCGCGAAGCGAGGAGGGAATTAACCGACCGGAGGTCCCTGTGGGGAATTTCGTCGAACGGGTGACGGGCGTGGAGCTCGCGCGTCGGGACGGCCCGAGCAGGCGAGGCTTTGAGAATGCCGAGGATGGGTTTGGCGGGTAGGCGGGTAAGACAACGACCGATGGGTCGGGACATCAACGACAGGAGCGGTCTTAAGGATCAGCGAACGGGACTTCTCATGTTCTTTCACTGAGGTTTCAAAGACGAGCTGTTTCAAATGAAGCTTTGTCAAGAAATGAAAAGGGCTCTTCCCAAAGGAATGGAGGAATGTAAGCTTATGTACGTTATTTAATAAACCCGTTTTTCAATATGTTCCGGATAAAAAAAAAATTTTATAGATATTAATATTTTTGTTCCCATTATTTTACAAATGTTTGTCATTCTCTTACAGTAATTTACGTGATTAAACTAATCTGGTTGGTATTAAAAAGAGGGAACAGTTCACCTTAAAAATCTTCTACACCTATTATTATCTTCTGATTTCAAGAATTGTCTCCGTTGATCTAATGGCCGAGTAAGCATCTTTCTGCATCATGCATCTTCCTTATTTTTTTTTAAAGTAAAAAGATTGGGGTTAACACGACCGGAAGTCTTATGACAAAATTGGGGTGAAATATAAATCTTACAGCGCAACGAATCTACCTAGATTTTAGTGCAAAATGGGGGTCAAATTATGGATTTTAACTGATTTTCCAATCTTAGTTCGTTTTCTTTGACTTCCCAAAACAATGTTATCTAGGAACCGAATTTTCACGTCAAATTCCTATCTCATGCGAATCATCGAAATTGTGTTGCCACGTGTGTTATATCAATAACTTAACAAGAATTGGGATAGAAGCTAAAAGGCTTTTTTCTTTCATTTTTTTTTTGTCAATAATAGACGCTAAAGGGTTTTTTTTATGTAAAAGTCACAAAAACCCCAAACTATTTCTACTATGACATATTTACTCAAAAAAAAAACCGATAGAACCTAAAAAAAAAAAAATGGTGACACTAAAAATCCAAAACTTATACCCATATGGTACATTTATCCAAACTTACACAATGTGACATATTTACCTCAAATCTATTTTTTGTAACACAAAAAATCATAAACTTTTTTTCATGGCAGCAAAAAAAGCCTTAGATTTAAATCTGTATGACACATTTTTGGGAAATTTAGAGTAAATGTGTCATACAGGTAAAAGTTTAGAGTTTTTAGTATTGTTAAAAAAAATTAGGGTAAATATATCACAATAAACAAAGTTTAGGGTTTTTCGTATCATAAAAAATAATTTATGACAAACGTGTCACTTTTGGCAAAGTTTGGAATTTTTTGTAACTTTATTTTTGGACCTAAATATTCTAAAGGGATGACTCGTCAAGAATGTATTAATTTGGAATTTAGTTTAGGGTAAACATGACGTGTGTATCAATTTTGGATATTTTGTGACATGAAATTAATTTGATGTAAATGTGGAAAAAGTGTACAAATCTAAGATTTTTTTGAAACATGGAAATTAGATTGGACTAAATGTAGCATAGATATATCAATTCAAGATTTTCTTGGTGATATTAATCCTAAAAATTGCAAGAATAAGGAAAAATCCATTAAAAAAAAACCAAAGTATAATTAGCATAACACATTTATCCAAAAAAAGTTGTGACATCAAAAATCCCAAATTTATACTTGTGTGACACATTTATCCTTTATCAGAAATTTTGTCAATAAGCACTGTTAAATATCTACTTATATAGACATAAGAAAGCAAACGGAGTTGACAAGGCTTAAAAATAAAAAAAATAAAAAATCACATTTTTATTGAAAAATCATCTGATAAAATATTGACGAGGGATAAATATATAACGTAGATACAAGTTTGGATTTTTATGTCATAAGAAAAATTTTAAAATAAACATATTGTAAAATGTTAAAAAAAAGTTCAAGATAAATAGGAAATAGTGGGCACCTTTGAAATTTGTGGTTGTTTTTTTAATCTAAAACTAAAAATTACGAAAAAAGAACAAAAACATAATAATTAAGAGTGGGGCACATCGCCGCGTGACCTCGTCCAAATTATTAATTGTGATGGACCATTCTTCGAGGAGTAGAGACGATCGCCTTTCATTTTCATTTCGATCTTCAATGGATTGATGTCGCCTTTTGCCCTCAAAATGTGAGTTCTTGTAGTAGACAAAGTGAAAACGACACGATCCAAAGGTCTTCGAACAAACAATCGTGACTATTCTAAGTACGCAAATGATAACCATTTTATTATATAAATTAATTTTTTTTATTTCCTAGACGAGTTTCTAAATAAAACTATATATTTAATAACTATACAAAATTTCTATTCTTGAAATAGAAATTTATTTGATAACAATACAAAATTTCTCTCTTTCAAGTGACAACTAGTGTCGATGTTCGGGGGCTAGCGTCCCCCAGCTAATGTCCGACATCCAGCAACAGGTAATGAGCGATGAAGAGAATGAACGGTGAAAGAATTTTAATTTCTTATTTTTGTTCCAAAAATAGAAAATCTTAAAATTTTAACTTATGATTTCTGTTCCAAACTTAATTTTGATAAAAGATTATTTCGAAAATAGAAAAATGAAATTGCGTTACTAAATGAATTTCTATTTCAAATATGTTCCCAAGAACTAAAAAATAGATAAACAGAATAATTATCATGCACACTCTAAAATACTCCTAAGACGAGCGATATTATAAATGTACACTCTTGTAATAAATGCGATTAATTGGGTAGATAAAAAAATGCAATCTATATTATTAAATTGAGGAGAAATCTGTGACTTTGAGCCTGTACTTGCATAAATATGAGCCACCTCCCATGAGCAACCCTAGTGAGTGTGAGCGAGTAAGGTGACTCGGGAAGAAAGTAAGGCAGCGTATGGTAACGTTTTTATTCCTCCGAATTTCTATTCTTTTGTTCACCGAAACAAAAAAAAAACATAAATCCGTTTGGTAACAATTTCTAGAAATAAACCAATTTTATTTTTTTATTTTTCTTTTATTCCTCTCTCTTGCCGCAACCACCTCCAACCGCCCGGAACAACCGCCGACCACTGGTCGCCGCCGCCTGCCACCCGTCACCGGTCCCCACCCGTTGCCACTCACCGCTTGCCGCCAGTCATCGCCATCGCCGCCCGTCACTGGTCGCTAGTCATCGCCACCACCCACTGTCGCTCACTTGCCGCCAGCACTCGCCATCATCGTTGTTGCACGACTGCCAGTCGCTAATCGTCACTGTCGACCACTACCGCATAGCCCATCGGCCGTCATTAGTCGATGGTGATGGTCGGCGACCTGTGATCATGCTACGGTGGCAGCGAGCGATGGTGGGCAATGGCAGCTAACGGTTAGCGATCGGCAATCCGTGAACAAGAATAAAAAATAAATAAATATAAAAAAAACTATTGCATTATCAAATGCATTTTTAATTTTTTTCTATTTCAAAAGTAGAAATTTTGTGTAGTTACAAAATGAGTTCTTTCACTCATAAATTATTTCTCAAAATAAAAATAAAAAAGAACTATTTTTGAAAGAAAAAAACTCTTCCCCAAGAAGCGTTGTCATGCACATCTTAAGGTGCCCAAGTAAGGTGACTATGGCGAGAGACTACAAGTAAGGTCACTTGGCAAGATATTGAGGTCACTTGACAAGAAATTCCTAAAACCTCCTAAACCCGCATGGGCAAGAGAATTAACCCAAACGATAGATCGACCTAAGACACAAGTCGGACAAAAAACACATCTCACTTTGCTGCTGAACGTAAAATTCAGGGCACGTCCCATTTCCACCTCCAAGTCCAACATGTCATAATTGTCAAAAAGAAAAGATCGGTCGCCTTTTTCTTTTTTCGGGTTCAAAGATCACCCGCCGTGATCGGTATGGGCTTGATACTGAAAAACCATTAAAAAAAAAAGTACATCGACTTTGACGGAAAATTAACGTAAAATAAATTCCTAGCGTGTCTAAGAAAAGCACTTTAACATTTCCTCTCGTTCAGCATGCTTCGCAAGTTGGAAAATTCTCTGCCAACTAATCATACCACTTACCAAATTTCTACTTCATTCACATCCCAGCACACAACACGGGAGAAGGAAAGAGACTAAAGGAACGCCATTTGACATTACAGGCTTTGATGCTCATGAAAGGATGAGCTGCGCATTGCTCCAAAAATGAGGGAAGATGGGATGATTATAATTTCCCGGTCTCTCCGACAATGGATATCGGACTATCCGAAATCGTTTCTGCAGCACAAAGAGAGCGAACAACCTTTCTTCCATCTGTACACGTGTTAAACCTAGCTTGAAGACTTGGAAAGAAGACTACTTGAAGACTACTCTTACATCCGAGTATCGCTAAGTATAGGCCGTTCTTTTCCGCAGCACCGACGAGCTACGGGGATGGATATAATTACATCGAGATAGCGGACTGTGAAATCATGGGCTATCGCTCCTCTGAGTTGAATTTGTTCCATGCCTCCTGAAGATCGATGGACAAGGTAAGAAACACATGAGAAAAAGTGAATAAGAACACTGAATCAGGTACTCTGAAAGTACAAAAGCACACCAGAATGACTCATTGTCTAGGAGAGGCTATGCGCGCGGGCAAGTTGAAAGCCAAAGGCACAGGTCAGGATATTGGAGCACACACCTTGAGAAGATCAAAGACCTTTTCGCAGATGTACTTCTGATGAATATTTGCACCTCGTTGTTGTAATTTGTCGGGATGAATGCAGAGGGTGGCCTTCCTGTAAGCTCTCTTGACAGCAGCAGAGGTTATCACTTCCGTCAGTGGAACAGGTTGCCATCCACTATCAGGCCCTAGGATCTGGCAACCAAGGAAGTCCACTTTAAGAAATACTCGTGAACCAGTAATTTATCAGGAACACACGATGTCCAAGGCACAGATTCAAGTTACTTCGCAAAGACATCTCTATTAAAAGAAGACCTAGAAATTCTAAAGTGGCTTCATTAGTTTAATTTTGCTGTTGGGTGAATAAACTTAGAAGATTACAATTTCAATCTTCTTCCAGCACTACAGGAAAACCAGGCTAGGTTTCTTGTATAAAACAGATAAAGTGCAAAAGCATACGTATTGCAACGTCGAGAGCAATGCACGTAGGTTCCCTTCTTTACCACTTGACCACCTTTTGACATCCGCATCAAGAGTTTCAGCCAATCTCTGCCATTGTAACATATACAAGAGAATGAATGAACCAAAATCTATAAGGCAGTTGAAAGATCCACAATATCACTGTTATCGAGGAAACACTCACATTTCTCTCTGCTTGCTCTCTTTGAGCAAGTAGATCGCGCATATTCTTTTCTGCAAGAGCCTTAGCCTGAGGGCACCACAAAGGTAGATCAGTCACCAGAATGTTTCAAAAACCATTTTAAAGCAATGGAAGAGGAGAAATCATACTGCTCGTTCGGCTGTCCGTCGATGTCTCTCTAACCTTGCTCTACACCTTTGAGCCGATTCACCTTCCACTCCTTCAGATCTCTCAGCATTATGAGAACCTTAGGTACAGGCAAAAACAAAACATTAAAATCGAGAATGATTAGGAGATCGTAACAGAATAAAGACATGCAGTGTAAAAAAACTAATCTAGCAACCATGCTGCTCACCACTATATCCAGAGGAGTATGCATATCTTGAATTGCTGGAAGAGCCTGCATTTTGGTTTTGTGTGTCCCTCAGATCCTGCAAGAAAATATCATTCAAGCAACTATCAGACAAAATGCAAGCCAATGTATAGACAAATCCACTAAATCAAAATATGTTCATACTAAGAGAGAAGTAGGAAACATTTCCACCCACCAATGATTGTGAACTTTCTTTCATTCCATTATATCTTGAAGTGGAGAATCTATCAGAAGTGGCCTTCTCAGCCATCGCCCTTTCAGCAGCACGCTCTCGAGCCTCTGCTGTGGCTCTCTCCACAGCAGCTCGTTCCGCCCGAAGCCTCGCCTCTGAAGATGACTTCTCCCGGGCCTCAGCACACGGCTTCTCCAATCTTTCACGTGCCTCCATTATTGCTCTTTGCCTAGCTTCAGAAGTTGCTCTCTCCAAAGCAGCCCTTCCTGCCCTCTGAGTTTCAGATAATACCCTTTCGCGGGCTTCAAGGGTTGCTCTATCCACTGCCATCCTATCCTTTTCTCGTTCCCTTTCTCTTTCCCTCTCCTCTTCCAGCTTTCTAAGGCGCTCCTTCTCGATTTCTTGTTCTTTACTCAACCCATCAGCATCTTTCGATTCTGTTATCGTCGCTCTATTTACAATCTTCTCTATTCCAACCCCACCCTGGAGAGCATTGTGCTGCTTTCCTGTTTTCTGAGGGTTTAATAGATCTGGCTGACATGTCTGTGTCTTCTTTCCAATATCAAATCCCTCTTTCATGACTTGAGTTGATGTAAACTTATCCTTCTTTTCATTTTGATGCAATGGTATCCGGTTTTGCTTGATATTATCTTTCCCGTCTCCCTTTTCATGGCCAGATTTCCCCTCGTTATATGAAGTACTGCAACTGGCGTGGGAGACTCTTCCACTAGCCTCAACATCCATCTGCCCAACCCCAGCAAGAGCAGCACTAATCTTCTTATCTCTGTTGTCCAAAGGCCGCGACTCTCTGATGTTGTCCATTTTACATACATCCTCTCTATTTTTCAACTTGGCTTGGGCCACACCAGAAAACCTACCACCCTCATCAGTCATCCTTGTAATTTCAACTGCCGATGCTTTCTTTTCACTTCCAGATTCATTCCTAGGTAATTTATTGCCCTGAGTAGAGACCTCTGTAGTTGTTGATGTTTCCAAGTTTTCATCACATTCCCCAGGCACACTATCTGACTGGATATTCTCATTACTATTTTGCCGGCACGCCTGATCCTTCTGAGCTGGCTTATAATCTTCTGTCAGGCTACTAAATTCTCCTATATCACTTACTTCGTGGAGCCTGTCATTTATCACTTCAAACTCAATATTATCTTTGAATGCATTATCCATTTCCTCCAGTTCGGATCCCTTATCAAATGCCACCTTGATCTCTTCGTTCTTCTGGACATCCATCAAAACTTCGTGATTTTCTGCAAACCAAGAAACCTCTTCAACACATTTCTCGTTGCCTTCATTTGCTTGAGATTTATCAACCACTTTTTCAGCTGCTTCTCTTCCACAAGCCGGCTTTAGCATCTTCCCACTGTCTTCCTGTTGCCAACCTTCTGCCAGTTTTTTCTTGTCTCCATCACTTTCATGAGCTTCTTTTAGTTTCTTCTCTCTTTCTTCCACTTCCAGAGCTTCTCCATGCATCTTCTCCTTCTCTTCCTTCTCAAGAGCCTCCCTGAACTTCCTCTCAATTTCTTCCTGCTCACGAGCCTCTCTCAGTCTCCTGTCCTTCTCTTCCTTCTCAAGAATTTCCTTTTGCCTCCTCTCCTTTTCATTCTCTTCAAGTTCACGAGCCTCTTTTAGTCTCCTCTCCTTCTCTTCCTTCTCAAGAATTTCCTTTCGCCTCCTCTCGTTCTCTTCCCGTTCATGAGCCTCTCTTAGTCTCCTCTCCTTCTCTTCCTTCTCGAGAATTTCTTTTCGCCTCCTCTCATTCTCTTCCCATTCATGAGCCTCTCTTTGTCTCCTCTCCTTCTCTTCCTTCTCAAGAAGTTCCTTTTGCCGCCTCTCATTCTCTTCCTGTTCATGAGCCTCCCTTAGTCTCCTCTCCTTCTCTTCCTTCTCAAGAATTTCCTTCTGCCTTCTCTCATTCTCTTCCCGTTCATGAGCCTCTCTTAGTCTCCTGTTCTTCTCTTCCTGTTTGTCAGCCTCCCTTAGTCGTCTCTCGCTCTCTTCTTTTTCTCGAGCTTCTTTTAGCTTTTCTTTGTCTTTCAGCTCCTGGAGCTTTTTCAATTTCTTTTCCTCCTCTTCCTGCTTAGACGCTTCTCGTAGTCTCCTTGTCTTTTCTTTGTCTTCAGCAGTCTCTTCCTTCTTTTGACTGCTTTCTTTCCACTTGAGATCTCCCTCCAGATTCTTCTCCACATTTTCATTCCCCAATGTCATCCTTCTGCCATGCTGTATTTTCTCTTGCCCGATAACTATTCCAGGTCTTCTCTCCTCCCAGTCAGAAAGCTGCTCTCTTATCTTGTAGCTCTCCTTTAATTCTTCCTCAGATTCAAAGCTTGGGCTCACCTTTTTCAGATTCTTCCCATCTTGCCCATGCTGCACAACCTTTCTAATGTCAAAGTCATTCACTTCACCCAGAACTTTGCCCATGCTCTCATGTTTCTTCATATATTGAGCATTCTCACGCCTACTACAAGTTTCAATCTGATGCGAAGCCATGTTATGCTTTTTTTCAATCCCTTCACTCTGAACAAATCCTTCAACGACTTTATCTTTCCTTTCAGGGTCTTCTTGCCTATGGACCTGCTTAGATGCTGAGGGATTTTCCTTGTTTCCTATCCTTCGGCCACTGTCATCAAACTCCTTTCCCCTATGTGCTTCTCTGACCAATTTCATCTTCCGACTGCTTTCTTGGGTCTCAAAAGCTTCAACACCCGCCTTTTTCCCAATTTGTCCATTGCCATGATCATTAGCATACTCAAGAACTCTTACCCTGTATGTATGTTCATGAGCCTCTCCAGATCTATCAATTCCCATCATTTCTGAAAGCAGTGTTGCGTCTTTCCATTCAGCAGCTTCATCAGAGTAGCCAAACGTATGAGAGGAAGATAATTCTTTCCCTCGTCTTTTGGAAATATTTTCATCTGCATTACCCTGTTTTGGCTCCATCACGTTCCGTGCTACGAAGTTTTTCATTTCACTGCTATCTCTCTGATTGGTGGCTTGCATTCTCTCAACCTTCCGACTGTCCACTTCGTCGGCCACCTTACCTCTTACTTTACCCACTATATCTTTAGAGTCTTTATGAGAACCCAGTTTTGTACGGTGCACACCCTCCTTCTTCCTTTCCATCGAGTCTCTGGCGCTTCTCAGTTTGGTTTGAGCTTTGTCCATCGCTTCTTTCATCGCAGCAGCAGAAGCTACTGCTGCAGATGAACTGGCATCTATCTCTACATCAAAGAAACGAGGAGAACCATCACCTTCACTCCCTTCAGGAGACATCTCCTTCCAGCTTGAAGCCAATCCACTGGCATCTCCAGCCATGAAATCAAATGCCGGCGGCGGTCTCGAGGGTGGTGGCAGATGGGAAGGTTCAGTTCTGAGGCTGATCTCCGAAAGCGTTACAAATGTCTTATTGGGGCAAGAATTCAATCTTCCATATTCCCTTTGAGGTCTCATATCATTTTGATATGTTTCTTGGAATTTGGCAGAGTTAGAGGGGTGTGATACAGTCTTTCTAAGATGTTTGCCTTTTCCCTTCATCCTTTCCCTGCACAAATTAACATCTGGGTTGTCGTCACAAGTTTGCCACGAGGATGGATCTGAATACTCTTGACGTGGAATAGCAGATCTTTGATCCACTAAATATGAGAAACCGGGAACAGCATGCATCTGATTTGCATGTCTAATCCCATTTGAAGTTTCTGAAATGCTTCTGATGTTGGCTTTATGGTACGACATGCTGTACTCTATATCGGCATCAACTGAATTATAAGAATCCCCATTTGAGAAGTATTGATTACTTCCAGAATGGTCTGACTCATCAGACAGATAATCTGATGCCGATGAGGTCCTGTGAACAAAGATGCTCTACAGTTAAAAGAAGCCCCGCTTCGCTTCAATCGGTGAATAATGCAGTTAGCCAAGATATATACAGCAAATAGCTTAATTCAGTCTGCATGAAGAGCAGCACTCTAGAATTCAGAGTTTTTGCACACGATGATAAGGAAAAATGAGAGAACCAGCTATAAAAATAAGTCACCGCACTGAGACAACAAACAGAAGGTTTCCCGAACTGAAAACACACAAATTTCGCCAAAAATGAAATCTTTGCCTTGACAGAAAAGTTCACTGTAATGCAGCTAAACCTGCGAAATTACCTTGGACAAATCAAATTCATGTGACTTGCACTTGCAGGAATGATTTGTCTCATCCACCAAACCCCAAAAAACTAACCCCCAAAAAATCCCCTTAAAAAGAAAAAATAATGCTCTGCTTCGACATCTACACTTCACCTGGAAGCCCCATGTACCGTACCCACAAAGCAAAATCTCACCATCCCCAAGTAACTAAACTAGAAAATGACCAAGCGGCTCTCATAATACTCATTCAGCAAGCTGAAAAAACAAAAACAAACGATAAGGAAAAGAATAAAGAAGTTGATACATTTTTCAGCAAGCAACAACCCAAGAACTCATAACTAAATTAACTCACCAACTACAAAAAAAGGCCATTTAAATAGAGCAGAATAACCAGACAGCTAAAGACAATCACAGTCAGCATTCCCCACTCTCAAAGCTAAGATAAACTAACCCAAGAAAAGAAAAAACTCAAAAGAAGAAAAGAAAGGAAAACCCAGAAACCATTTAGAACCGAAGAAGACAGAAATGCAACAACAGCCACTACACGTACCAAGCTTCGTCACTGGAACCGCAGCCCCCGCCATTGGCCCGCCCGGCCAAGACCTCCCACCCGTCGGCGAACTCCAGCCCCCCCGCCCCGCCGAACACCTCGGCGTAGTCGAACCCGGGGCTCCGCACGTCGACGAAGCCCGCGTCGGCGCCGCCGGCGCCGGGGGCGAGATCCAGCACCGGGATCGCCGAGGCCCGCGGCGCGTGGAACCCGCCGAATATCTCGCCGTAGTCCTCCGCGCGCGGGGAGAGGGCGGGGACGCCGCCGTACCGGGGCGGCCCGCCGAAGACGTCGTCGTAGATGGTGCGGGGCGCCGCCTTCTTGGGGAGCTTCCCCGGGTGGAGGGAATGCGGGAGGTTCTCCATTGGAGGCTCCTGCTCTAGGGTTCGCGGGAGCGCTCCTCGGCGAGGATGGTGGGCGCTTTCGAGCGCTCGATTGTCGCAAAGATGGAAGCTTTTTCTTGCTCAGTTGCAGAGACCACAGAGCAGAGGAAGAGAGAGAAAGAGGGAGAGAGGATGGAAAAGAAAATATGGAGAAAAAAGGGGGGGAGAAAGCTAATTATTTTGTGAATTGGGAGGGTGAAATGACGCAAGTGGGTCTGGGGGAGCTTTTTGTACTGCCTGGGCGAGGGTGACTATGATTGTGGGGTCGGATTTTTACTATTTTATGAATAATAATGCATGATTTTGTTTGTTCGGTTCTTGGAGCAGAAATTCAAGTGCCAATTTACTTACCGGTTTGCCCTTTTCCTTGGGTTGTATTTACGGAAGTTTTGTTGATTGGTGGGCAAGAATTAAAAATTTGAAATTCCAACTCTCTCTCTCTCTCTCTATAAGGAGATACTCATCTTTTATAGAAGAAAATTCCCGGTCGATATCACTATATCGCATTCAAGTCGATGATATCGCTCAATCGCATTCAAGTTCGACGCATGCAACTTTTAAGAAAGTTGATCGACCACGGAACTCATCAATAGATACTGTTAGAATATTTAAATTATAAATTACACTTTAATTCAACAGCTTAAGTTTTTGAAATAGAAGACATTGATTTCATAAAATATCATAAAGTATCAGAGCTGGATGTTCAATGCTGACCAAACTTCATTTACCTCTCCGATTAAATTTCCACACTTAGTATTAGACAAAAGACTAGATTAAGTATGAGGGAAAGTGTTAGAATATCTAAATATTTATAAAGTTAATAATGATCTCACAAAATCTCATAATAAATGTTTGGGAATTGAAATCACAAAAGATAAGAGATAACGATTGTTGGCATACATATAAATAATAATTTGGTACAATGAAACGGTATCTCTCTTTCCATCCATGTCATAATTTTTATTTATTTATTTTTCTTGAGTTCTTCTTCATGACAAAGGAGTATTGGGGACGGGATAAGATGCCAATTTGTGCACAAAATGAGAAACTTAAGACGAGAACATTATAGTGAAGATACCGGAGCACGAGAGAAGTCAAGATTGAGATTGAATATTGTTGAGAAAAGGTAGGTATTACCCCAATCAAAAATGAATTGGACATAAAAGAAAGTCGCGTGAGAGATGATCCGGTCATATTAATCACGGACCGCCGAAGCTCAAGTGAGGAGATGTGAGCAAAAAAAAAAACAAACCCGTTAGTCTAAAGGGATGATGAAAGGCTCCGAGTCAAAAATGCATAAGACAACAATCGGGAAAGATGCAAATCATCCAGAGTCTACCGATGCTTCCCTTAAGGACCGGGGGCAACGATGTCATGGGATTCGTACATCCGGCTATACATTACTTAGAATAAGCCCAATTTGGCTATCGCCGCCGCCGCTGCCGTCGTGGTCTCCTTTCTTTATTTCTATATTTTTTAGGACAACCAGCTTTACAAATAGTCTCAATTATTTCGACAACTCCCTTTCAGTCCAATGCTGGGTTTGCAAGAGCAATCTCGTACAAAAACACTTGTAGCAGAAGCTGCATGAACGCGAATCATTGATGCCTGTGGACTGTGGAGGTAGCTTGCAACTTAATCAAACAAGCCCTTTAATTTAATGCCAAAAAAAGAAAAAACCAGCAATACATAACCATTCTCCAACGCGAATTCTGACGATTTTGTTCCTCTTGCTATTCAAAGACAGATATACTTCACCATCAAAATAAGACCTTGGACATTTACATGTGGCGAATCTAATTGTTTTGTTTGCTTTTTCCTTGTCCTTTCCGAAATTGCGATTGACAAGAAAATAGAATCGGGCCATGCATTTTGGAAACTTAGGTGCCATCCACGTTGTGCAAAATTAGCTGCCAAACCGGCCTAATAATCGATGATAAGGACTTCTGTTTTTGCGCAAAGAGAAATAATGCAAAGTCCTTGTCGCTACTTAGCGACTTTTTTTTGGATGTATTAACGGGACTAACACGATGGAAATTCGGCCTAACTTCTGTTATCCAATTGCATAATCATGCTAGATAAAATAATTATTATCTAAGATCCTCGTGATAATTTATCGCAAACCGATTCTTGTCTCATAAAACACCTCAAATCCATACCCTTAGACACTTTTATCTCGAACTAACTTTTGTCTTACGAAAGATCCCAAACCAATACTCCTAAGCCAAATCTAGTCTCTATTAGTAGAGTTGGCAGTTTGAAAATTTTCACAAGACGAAATGAGTTTGAGACATATGCGTCACGAGGGTACTATCTGGGATTTTAAGTGAAATGAAAATTGGATTCGAGAAAATGTGTCATGAGAGTATCAATTTGAGATTTTTATACTATTATCCTTTTTTCTCTAAGAGAAATTTAATTAACTCAAACTCCTTTTTTCTTTTGTTTATTTGTGCATGCTATTTAGTTGTAGCTTAGACTGCATTTGTCTAATACTTTTTTTACAATCTAAAAGCAAGGTTATATTCAGATTCAAGTTGAATTTGAAACAATCTTGTGATGTACTTTTAGTTGTCTCTAGACAAAGGGGTGTGGACATACTATTTAAATCATCCTAATCTTTATAGCCAATCATTATACTACTTTAGTTTTTAAATTAAAGTTGCATTTCACATGATTAATTCAACATAAAGAAATTAAGGTAGTGCTAGCGTGTGCTATTGAGCACTTTTTTTTCTGAACAAATCTTTAATAAACCCATATCTCCCATCAATAATTCTATAGGTGTTTATTCCATTCATTCATTTAAAATCGATCAGTATAATAAAAAAAACTTTATATAGGAGCCTATTGAAATCCATGATGGTGTGCCAGTAAGATCTCTTATCCAACTCACGAGAAAAAAAAAAGAAAAATAAATAAATAATAGCTAAGACAGAAGAGACTAGTATTGAGTAGTAGGACCATGCTAAACGTCAATATTTATACAACAGGAAGCTTCCACACATTCAGAAGATTTATGTTGCAATTGCTAACATAGAAACAAAATTCATGTGTGGTCCTAATTCATAATTAGCCCTGCAAGTCTCTGTCTATGTATTGTCAATTACAAGTTTTCGGGCTATAAGCCTACATCCATGTAATAGTTTTCCATTCTTAGCTCTCTTTTTGATGAGTTTCATTACATAAGTCATTGATCTTTTCCAATATAAATAATTAATCTGATGATCAATTAAATATTTCCCCGTGGAAATAAGGGGATAGCATGCGAGATCGGTTAAAAAAATTCCTTTTCATCCCTGTACTTTCATGCCTTTTCTAATCAATTTTATATATTTTTTAATTTATGTAATCAAGTCTTTATAGTCATACAAATTCTGTAATAAAGTTTCTTCAGTACCAAATGCAACAAAATTCAGCTAATGTGGTCATTGGATGATGCGAAAGTACAATTCAAACAAAATGGGCATTTCATGAATAAAATTTAACCAATGTGGATAAAGTCGGAGTATGATATCGATAAAACATAGTTAATTCAAACACTTATATCAAGAAAATATTATCCATATCACACTATGATGTCGGTGTATGATCATGTTGGCATGATTTGTTCAGGTTTGGTATTAGAGGGATTTAACGAGGAAAACTTACGAAAATTGAAGGATTTCAATAGACAAATAAAAAGAGCAATGACTTGATTAAACGTAAAATATATATTTATTGGGATGAAGAATAAAATCTTAAATTAATAAAAAAAAAACAAAAAGCCTAAACATAGTTCACCGCCAAACATTCATCATGAGAGGAAGCCATGCTTTGTCCACATCTTGGAAACTTCGTTAAAAAGGAAAGCGAGAGAGCTTGTGTTTCCATCCTATCATGGCAAGAGCCTTGTTAAAAAGTGCTCTAAGGACACTTATTAAACAATCAATCAAGAAAAATCCATAATTCTCATTACACCGATTACTCTCGTATTACGTACGATCAAATCTTTGAAAATTGAAATAAAACAAGCTTAATTAGTGTCTCGAGACAGACTTTAATGGTACTCTTTATTTTATTTCCGCACTCTATCCTTCTTCGTTTTTCTTGGATCTTGGAAGCTTTGTGTGTCCCATCATTACCTTCTCTCTCTCTTTCTCATCCATGGAGAACAAGAGCCTCGTTTTAAGCTTATTCATTTGCTTGTGTCCGATAGAGAGAGAGAGAGAGAATTTGCGTCTTCTTTTTCACTCGATTTGACGTCCGTCTCTACGTAAAAAGCACTCGTTCCTGCCCTTTATGACCTAACCAGTTTCGGTTCTTTCCTCTCCGTATGTTATTCCGAGATCCAAAAAGCAAGAAATCGCAAGGAAAAAGACAAAGTCCAATTTCCGACACATTTTCTCGCGTGTTTTTTTTTTTTTTTTGTTCTTTTGCTAAAGTTCGGAACAACTGCGAATTCGCATAATGGAAAAAGCAAAGGAAAAATGCTGCTTGGTCCTGCAAATTTGTCCGAAGCTCATGAGAAGAAAAGGAAAAAGGCAAGAGGGCGTGGGGGATGGGGGGGTGAAATAATTGAATAATCCAGGCGGGCCCCGCGATTGCAATACAAAGAGGTGGGCTCCTGTGGGGCCCCCCCTACCCCGTGCCGGTCACTTTTTGTGTTTTGGGTCACATCTCTGCTGGGCTCAAGCTGTCATCAATTTCTGGAATTATAAGTCTTTTATTTCCTGATTTTCATGCTCTCCATGTTGTGCACCCACATTTTGAAATAATAATAATAATAATAACATTTTTTTATTATTATTGTTATTGTTATTAAAAAAATTGTACCCGATCGTCAGCTGTTTGGACTGGTTTTCATTGGATATGTCTAACCAATCCGGTTCTTAATGTCCTTTTCCAATTGATTTTGGCGGGTTCAACTTGTTTGACCAAATACCGAATAGTAATCCCATTAAATCTTCGAATACCATTTTAAAGTATTACGTGTTAGAAAAATGAGTGATTGCTTTTTAATGATGTGACTACGAGTCGTAAGATGGAAACCGACACCGTAAAATCACATTTTGAAATGTTTCAACCCCATTCCGTGGATGCAAGTTGAGTTCAACATCAACTATTTATTGAGTTTATTCGAGGGGTTTTAGGGAAAGATTTCTTTTTAGTGAGCTTTGTGCAATTTCAATTTCGACTTATTAGTTGACACAACCATCAATCAAAACCTTGATTTTCTCGATGGGAATTCGATCTTTCTGGAGTCGATATTTTTCATTTGGCTTTGCAAGTATCTAGTCATTTTAGTGCAATGTATGGAAAATTATGCATCAAATTTTCAATATCTCATTTTGCAAATAATTTACCTAAAAATTAACTTTCAGACTTTTGTTATGCCTTCATATAAGGTGTGGAAGTCAAAACCCACACTTGAAATTAAATCGTCCACACCCAACTCCCTCCTGAAAATGTGGGGATTCAAACTCTTCACCTCCCCCATTCAATGTTGGAAGGATGGTTACCGAGGCAAATTTCAATGGTTATTAAAGTCATGAATTTATTAAATTTATGTCAGTTTAGTAATGAATCTTTCAATTGCGCTAACTATTTCTAAACATTTTTCATATTTTGTTAATTGAATCAATTCAATTAATTTTGATAGAAAATCAATAATGTGAATATTAATCTTCATGGTCTCATTAACGTTCACGTCAATAATTTCCTGTTAAAATTGGTCAAACTGATTTGATTTGGCAAAATGTGAACAATTTTAAGACTAAATTGACACAATTAAAATGTTTAACACTAAATTGGTATGTAAAATAAGTTTAGTATTTTTTTTTTGTTAATATTTTTGAAATTCCTCGGAACGACTTGTTGAAGTTAGTGGTGCACACCAATCGCGAAATGGTACGAAGAAGGGATCTTTCTTGTTGTCAATGATGAACCCTAATTTCTGCATTGACATTTCTTGGACGGCATACATAGTGGGGAGCACATCATGTGTGAGCAGACTTTCTCATCTATTTTTGCTCTCCGTTTGAAGGTGGGACTGCATTAAAACTATACAAATTCGGACAGCACATGCAAATTACGTACTTAAGGCGACCATGATTCCTGTTAATGCCGAGTCCTTTCTCTTCTTAAGTGATGCTTCCACCTATGATGAAAAATATATGTAAAAAACAAAAAAGCAAAATTGAAAGATAACATTAAAAAAAAAACTTCAAAATTGGGCTGACATAATGGAATTATTATATATATTTATGGATATATATACATATATTTCTTTTGGGCCAGAGGTCAAATATTCATGATGAAATTCCAGATTGGTTCTGGCCGGGAGAGCATTTTTTTCCCTTATATTATGGCGGGGTTTCTTTTGAATTTTATTTTATCTCATTTGGCATTCAGTTTCGGCATGAATAGCGCTGAATGGACAGAAGTTCCCGTTTTACTTTGAAACTGACAAACGTGCAAAGGCCTTCCGTGTACGTAGGAAATTGAAGTTCCAAAGACTAGAAAAATTACCCTTTCATGAAATATTGAAAAAAAAAATCGTAAGTTTTATTGAAGTAGTGTCCATTTCTCAAAGTTCCTCTTCAAATTTGACTTTGTTTTAATTTGTCCCATGAACTGGATTGCTGTAATTCAATAACTTTTGAAGTGGCGTCTGATTCTCAAATTTCTCACTAACTTGACTTTATTGTCAAATACATTGCCAACTTGATCACTTCGGCCCAATAACTCCTTAACTCATAGCCGTTAAAAAATAATAGCCCATCAATAAACATTTCTCATTATGTCCATGTTTTACCAAAAACACATTTCGCCAATCCTTCACACGCTCACATAAACCGTTAAAAGCCCCATATGTGCCCCAAGTCCAAAGATTCAAAAGAAAGGATTAGGAGATTGAAAATTTAAGGAAAAAAACAAATTAATAGTCATTAATTTTTGGCCTAATATGCAATGTCATCTTTGAATATTTAGTTTATTCAATGTGGTCCACAAAATAATTTTAAATGTTCAATTTAATCCTTAAATTTTCAATTTGTTCATTCTAAACCTCACAAAGCCCCATATGTGCCCCCAAGTCCAAATATTCAAAAGAAAGGATTAGGAGATTGAAAATTTAAGGAAAAAAGCAAATTAATAGTCCTTAAATTTTGGCATAATATGCAATGTCATCTTTGGATGTTTAATTTGTTCAATGTGACCCTTGAAATAATTTTAAATATTCAATCTAGTTCTTAAATTTTCAATTTGTTCATTCCAAACCTCACAAAGTCAAGTCAGTCTATCAATATTATTCATAACTTTTCATATTAATACTCTTGCTCAATTTTAGAATATTTTTCATTTGAATCCATTTCCTAAATCAACAAAGAATATATTATCTTTTTATTACCATTCTTTTTATAAATTCCATTTAAGTATATCCTAAATTATGATCTCTATAAGAATAATGTAGAACCTCCTTTAGAGTTCCATGGGATTGATATTCTCGCTATTAAAGAATAAGTATTTTGATAAGTACATCTAGAAACGCTAGTAATTTATCCATAAATAATCATATTAATCTAAATCTAAATTTTCTAGATAGATAAACATTTTAAGCTCTTGTCTACTTAATTAAGTTTAGTTAAATATATAAAGTAGGAAACCAATATAGCAGAATTATCGCCCTGATACAACTTCAAATGCGGTTCTATTTTTTTCAATTATAGAGATCATAAGCTATAATATACCTCAATAGAACTATTGTGATATTTATAAAGACAAAAATTTAAAATGTAATAAAAAGATATAATGTATTTTGTTCATTTAGGAAAAGGATTGAAATATATATATATATATATATATATATATATATATATATATATATATGGATAATGACGTAATTCTAAAAACTTAAGGCTTGATTTGACTTTATTATGGAAATTTGAGAGACTAGATTGAACAAAAGGAAGTTGAGGGATGAGATTGAACATTTATGAATAGATACTAGATCATATTAAACGTATTAAAAAATTATAAATAGCATTGCATATTTGGTCAAAATTTAAGGACTATCAGTGTCATTTTTCCAAAAATTGAATATGCAAAATAACCATGCATATGGAAAGAGAGCTCTAGTGAGAATATCGTGGACTGAAGCGAAACCAGCTCGGCGCCCTCTTGCATGCTAGATGTATGGGGTAAGGTACATTGAGAGTTTTTTAAATTTCAAGCTAGGTTCTTCGGCTACGACGATTTTTGTACCGAAATGCCCTTAGGAAAGGCGTAAAATGTGCATGGAACGAGCACATGTTCATCAACCGACCATTATTTACAACGGCAACGGGCTCAAGGTGTCATTGGATCAAAAGCTAGTCACGAACTTAAAGACACAAGCAACACGTCGAGGGCTTTATTGTCGGCCAAAACAAGAAAGGGGTTCATTGAATCGAAGTGACCAAGTTCACAGGGTTTCCGAAACAAAATTTAGTCTGGGAGAACTTTGATAAATTAGACCCCATTTCAAAGGCCTTTTTTCAAATTTTCCTTGAAATATTTGAATTTTCGAATAACAAAAAGTGTTTAATCATAAAAATATACAAACCAAAAGAACTGTACGTGTGAAAAGATGAAATATTTCAAAATTTGAATTTGTTTTAGAAAGGACGATGTAGATTAGGATACTTAAGGCTCTGTTTGTTTGTGTTCTTTTTTTTATTCTATGGAACACAATTTCTATTCTTTTGTTCCGTAAAACAAAAAAAAAATAGAAACGCATTTGTTTACACTTTCGTTCCTAGGAACAAGAAACAAGAAATTTCCTGTTCCCAAGAACACTTCCAAGAAACAATTTTTCTCTAACCTATTTTTTCCTTCTCTTTCTTTTCTTCTTCTTTTTTCTTGGGCCAATCGCCGGCCTCGAAAAAGGAAAAAGGAAAACGAAAAAATAAAAAAAGGAAAAATAAAATAAAAATATTAAAAAATTAAAATAAATAAAAAAATATACAAGTTTACCAAACGTATTTCTGTTTTTTTTTTCTATTTCAAGAATAGAAATTATACAAGTTTACCAAACACGTTCTTCTGTTCAAAAAATTTTCATCAAAACATAAATATATATATTTTTTATTTATGTTCTTTAGAACAATTTTTGAATAGAAAAGTTATCAAACACACCCTTAAACTATAAATTTGCAATGCGTTAGAAACATCTAGAACTAATAACTTTTGTGCTTGCCCATGGATACAATACTTGTGCAATACGTAATTGAGGATGTTTGCGGTGGAAAAGAAAGATCAAGATCCCTCGAAAGTAGTGACTGATGATTCCTTTTGGCTATATATAATGTTGTTAGAGATAGATTTCTTGTATTTGCCCTTGGATATAAAAGCGAAAAGATCGAGGTCCCCTTAATAGTAGGGATTTGTCTTTGCTTTATATGACAATTAACTTATATTATTGCTGTGCATATTCGCGTATTTGTTCTTAAGTATGGACTGCTTCGAAATCAAATCGTGACTCTGCCATTATTTACAGCACGGTGTCCTAGAAATGTCTGTGCTTTTCCGACCAAGATTCAAACCTGCATCACATTGATAATTTCTCATGCGATTATCCAATCTTATTGCTCCATGGTCCTCCTTTACCTTTTGTTTGGTTTCGGTTTGAAGTACCCGTTGAGTAAGTTCACTTCAGATTCGATATGAGCATCAGGAATCATGGCTTGAATTTTAGGACTTGTTTGGTAATGTGCCAAATAATATATAAGATTTTTTTTAATTCCCTAAAACATAAAAAGAACAAAATCTGTTCGGTAATTTTTTTTATTCTTGGAAATAAATTTGGAATAGAATCAAGAAATAAAAAAATGTTATTTCTCTGTTTCATGAATAACTCCTAAATTAAAGCAAACCATTTTCTTTTCTTTCCTTTTCTCTTCTTCTTTCTCATTGCCAACCGCTGGCCACGGCAATGACTAGTGACTAGCTGGGCGAGGTCCAATGACCTTGCCTAGCCATGAGCAAGGCTCGACTTCACCCAACTAGTACAAGATCGGCCTTGCCCTAGCCTAGTGAGACTCACCTCACCAAATTTGGGCGAGAGCCTCACCTAACCATTGATGAGACTCCGATGAGCTCGTTAGACCTGGCCTTGGCTTGGTGAGACTCTGATGAGGTCACTGAACCTCACTCAGCCGGTCACCGGCGATTGGCTAGAGAAGAAGAAGAGGGAAGGAAAAAGAAAAAAGAGAAAAATATAATAAAATTGTTAAAAAAATTAAAACAAAATTAATTTACAAAAGAGTTTGGAGTCTTATCAAACGCATTTTTATAATAAAAATAGAAATTTTGGACGGTTATCAAACGCTTTCAAATTCTCAAAAACCCGTTCATGGAACATAACAAAGAAAAATTATTTCTAAGTAAAAATTGTTTTTGGGAACAAAATAGTTACTAAACAAGCCCTTAGGTGGGATCTAGCCTGACCCATCAAGATTGGTCCTAGGAACTGATTCAAAGACAATTTTGTACATATGCCATATCTCCAGAAACTTTACAGAACTGTATGGATCTTGTTCCAGGTATAAACTTTCATACCGGCGTCAAGAGATGAAATGCAGCAGCATAGAGTCCGTTCCTAAAAGCCCAAACTCCTCACTGGCGAGTATAAGTTCCAATGCCATCAAAGTACATGCAGTTTCTTGCTTCTGTTAATAGTAAAGAAAGCCACCCGAGGTCACGGAACTAAGGTAGAACAACAGGGAAGCACGCGATCTTCATTGGTTTTCTCATTATTTCAGAGAAGTATAATCATCTGTCATGCGAACTTAGCTCCTTCCAAACTAAACCTTACACGAACGTATGCATGAGTCTAGATGTGCAAGGCAGGGACAAGTGCCTAAATGCACCATATTGAAGTTCCAGAGCTAACTCTACAGCATGTAGTTTCAGCAGAAGGTCTCGGAGAAAGGGGAAGGAAATAGAAAGCTCCTTGAAGAGTTGAACCGGGACCACGGCGATCATACATGCTGACATCTGCTGGAACTTTTCCTGTATATGCTCATGAACTTGGCCACGAATTCTGCGTGATGTCGCAAGTGATACCAGTAAGCAACAAAATGCATATTGGGACCGCAGCTTATAGCAAATATTCTAAGGGATCCCTAAGACTTTCAACTTAGAAAGAATATAAATTAAATATGTATAAGGCAGCACTGCTACTAGGGATGCAAGCAGGGCAAGTATAATAGGGTACCCGACTGGCCCAAACCCTAATGCTATGCAAATTGAGAGAGGGTTTGGGAAAGCGGGACGGGTTTGGACCACCTTGTTAAAACTCTCTAGATTACGTAGTTATAAATTTTTTGAGAACTAAAAACCAAATTTAGTATAAGATCAGATATTTTAACAACCACCATCAGTTCAATCCTAGCTTCTAATTGTTGTTAGACCATATATTTTTAATGATAGTTAATTTTAAATGCTTAATCTTATATTTTGCACTTTGTAGAATTCTGATTGGAGATTTACAATTCATGGGTTTCGAATAAACAGTTGCATATGCCAAATATGAGTTTGTTTATAATTAATATAAGATTATTATTTATAACGAAAAACTGCAGCGGATTGCACTGACCCGACAAAAACCCTATTAAAACCTATAACGGATTTGGGGGAATGATAAAAGTTAACGGGAAGGGTTTGGGCCACGTTAGCCTTTTCAAACCCGTCCCTGTTCAATCCCTAATACCTTACTTGTGGCGAAGGTGCAAAATGAAAGCTTAGTTGGCTTGAGAAATGGATTTTGGCTTTATCTAAAGCATTTTACACTGCCAAAATCTCACAGATGAATAGGGTTAAAACAGAGAACAGTGCAACAAAGCTTTGAAGAGAGTCAATATCGAGTAGCAGATCACTAGGCACAGTAGCAACAGTGCTCGGCGCCGTATGGCTCAAGAAAATCAGGATCAAACTCAATCGTCGGAGTCCTTGGAACTCCGCAGTAACGTTCAGAACAAGCTAAGCATATTCCAAGAGAATAGACAGACTCAGTGTTTAAGTGCATTTTGATGTCACGTTCTTCATATGCATTCCATTTACTCAGTGGGATAGGAAATCGTTTCTTTCTATTACCTTCTAACTTCAGTAAAGCAGTCGTCCCAGTTGGCAGTCTTTTATCCTGTAGAACAATAGGCAAAGGCGTCTCTTCAATGCTAACAAATAGCAAACGACAAAACTCGATGGAAATAACTTACGTAATAAGCATGCCAATAGTAGAGGTCCCTCTTAAAACCAGTCTCTACCGCCTTCAAAAACTGCTCTGCAAGCTTCTGCACAATCAAAATAAACACTGAATTAGGACCTCCGACTATAAATATGCCATTGCATCAAAGGTATCGAATGCATTACCAGGAGTATCAGTTTGGGATGCACGAAATCCACCAGAAGTTTCTGAATCGTTCCCCTTACAAAGAATAATCTGCTTAAACCATGATGAACAAGATCATTTGGTTTTTTCAATCCACTATACGCAGAAATATCACAAAGTCCATTACAATTTCATCGGCCAAGAAAATTGGAAGACTTCCAAGAAATGTTGAGAGCGCCTCATGTCGTTCTCTATGAGGCTGACATGAATTACATCATCCTAGGCTTACTTCCATTAGAGCTTTGTCAGATGCAGACTGCTTAATTAACGACCACACTGCTTGCGGCATGCTATCTATCTGATCTTCAGATCTTTTCCAGTCTCATTTATGTCCAAAAAAGTCGTGAAGCGTAAATTTTATGGGAAGTTATCTTTCATGGAAAAGCATAATTTTGAGATCTACAAACAAACAAGAAGCAAGAGAGCGGAAAGAAACATCATATTCTAAAATAGTCCCTTCAAAGCAGAAGCATGATCGATTCTTCTAAAATCAACCAACCACAATTGCTTCCTTCTAACAATATCAATTAGAGAAGTCCCGTGGACATTCAACTTATCATATTTAATCCATATTTCTAGTCCCTATCTATGTTTTAGAGAACTGATTTATTCCTAAAATGTCAATTCCAACTGAAATTCAGACAAACATATGAGGCTGTGTCACATTTGAATTTCTGTGTATTATATTTTGATTCGTGTCACCGCCAGGTTGAGTTTTGCGAGCCCTGGAGTCTCATGACTTACGCAAGAAATACATACCTCTTTTGAGTTGGGTCAGCCAGAATTTCAGCAGCAAGTTCCACTAGTACCTCTTCCCATCCCCATGGAATTGGTTGGTTCTCTACGAATGGGTAGCTGTACAGGAAAATTTCCATGTGAGAGATTGAAGTATTCAGTAAGACCAAGCAAGTGCTTTTGATGGTATGGTGTTCACTTGTGATCTTTGCAGGCTTCAAGAGCCATAATAGCTTTTCTGATGTTCTGTTTCGATTTGGTGGCTATCTTGGCAGCAAAGTTCATTGGTAATTCAAAGTCTTCCTTCCTTGCTATTTCGATGAGAATTTCCATAATCTGGGAAAAGAGAGATGGCAAGAGCAGAGACGAAAAAAGTGACGAGCTCTGGTTGTAAAATTTGGAGTCCACTGAATATAATTGGCTACCTAATGATGATAAACCTCATCGTTATTATTAACGCAGAGGAAGGGAAAAGCAGAAACACGAGACTAGTCCAGCATATAGTAATAATCACCTTAAGGATCACTGTACATGCTGTCCAACAGTATTTAAAAATATACATACTTTCCCTTTGGCCAAACCAAGAAAATAATATAAAATGATGACCTGGCTAATTCTGACATTGTTCCTACATAAGTTAAACTTGTGCCTGGTTATCAAATGGAAACCAAAGATGTCTCCACAAACTATAAACTTGCGTGTATCAATTAAATCTGTGTAATTTGTATCTGTTAGTCCAAGGGCTGGCTAGGCCTAACTGTGAAGTAACGTAAGAGATGATAAATGAATCTGGATGTATAAACAGGCCTATGGATACATGCCGGAAAAAATAAAGATATGCCATTTTAATGTTATGCACAAGCTGTGCAGATCCACACATTCCAGTTTAAACCATAAGTAGCAGCGACAACAAAAGCAACAAATAAGCTAATTTTCAATTGAATCGATCATCTATATTGTTTTTAGTTATGCATGTCAAATAAGCAACCGATGTATAATTACCTCATGAGTGGTTGGAGCATCAACCGTGATGACTTTGCAGCGGCTTTTCACCGATTGAAGAATAGCTCCATCATCCTCACAGCAAAGTATAAGTTTACAAGAATCCGAATAGCAGTCAATTATCCACTTGATCAAGTGCTGGACATTTTCTGCTGCCTTGTCAATCTCATAGAGTACTATTACTGAAGTTAACAAGATAAAAACTCATAAAAATATACACAAGGATTATAATGCAGAGAGAATTTTATTCGTTCTAAGAGATGCTGAACCTTTATAATCTGCCTTGAAACCTGCACGACTGACTTCAGGGATGACTGCATGATCGCCACTAATTTCCTTAACTAAAGCCATTAATGCAAATCTGGAATTGGCTTCTTTATGTACGTTCAGCTCCACATGATGAGGGCTGGATGCCAGCGGAATAATTACTTGCGTTGGCCTTTTCTCCTATGTATGGAAAGCAAAGCAATATGCATGAACCAAGAATGTCACGATTAGTTAAAAAAGAACAGGAGAATCAATCAGCCACGAGAATGATCTGCTTTGGAGTATCAGCGTCATTTTTGGGAAAAATGATTGTCCAAAGCACCAGTCGAAACATCATAAATTAGGAGAAACCAAAACAAAAGGAAAAAGAAAGGAGGAATGTCGCTTGAATTTTGGAAAAGCACAAGAGACACCATCACTGTGAGAATTTTTCACATCTGGAAATACGTAGCTCTAATTCCATAGGATCTTTATATACCTGGACATGGAAGGATCGTAACTCATGAGTTACCTACAGGGAGGGAAAATAAGGCACCAGTCAGCTACGGATCCGTTAACATATAAAATTGCAAAACAGATACAAATTATTAGCAAAGACGTACATTCCAAGATTGGTCACCATAGATTTCACTTAAAAGGGCCATTGTTAATGCCCTTTTTCCAGATCCAGAAGGACCCTTCAACAAAATATGGGGGCAAACATCATTTGACACCTGCAGATCCCACCGAATTTGAATTCAGATATAGTCTCAATAGATCATGCATCCAGGTAATATTGAGAGAACAATGCTAAGAGCGCCTAAATATAATGTTATGACTATATTTATAGAAAAGGAATAAACATAGATCAATCCAAATGTGAAAATCTAGTGCATAGGGTACTCTCTACTTGTAACACAATGAAAGTAATTGATCAACTAGCACACAGATAAACAGTGGAAAGGAAGGTCATAAGATTCAATTAAGCAGCGACACTTACTAATTTCTTAAGAAGTTGTGCTTCCTGTTTGTGGCAACTGAATCCATCGAGAGAATGAGGTTGATACTTATCAGCCCAAAACTGCCTCAGGTTTTCAACCACAAATGCCTTCTCAATGAA
Organism: Eucalyptus grandis x Eucalyptus urophylla; assembly: GCA_028830015.1. Taxonomy (NCBI): domain Eukaryota; kingdom Viridiplantae; phylum Streptophyta; class Magnoliopsida; order Myrtales; family Myrtaceae; genus Eucalyptus; species Eucalyptus grandis x Eucalyptus urophylla. The sequence continues at coordinate 57,119,175 of CM054200.1, read as the reverse complement.
GGAGGCTTCATCAAAGGCTCTAGTAGCTTCGGGTGATTTGGAGGATCTACAAGACCCTTTCCTCAGACAGGCAAACCATGCTTCTGTTTGGCCCTTCCTGCGGTTGGCTGTAAATTTCTTGATACTATCAGTCGTTCCAGCACTAAAGTCACTTATCTTTCTACTCACAATGCTATTTCTGTTGATGCTTTGTCTACTTATGTTGGAATTTGAATTTGGGATCGACCTTGATGCACTCAAACTAGATGCATTCCCTTGTGTATTATGGTCAGAGCCACCATTTGATCTCATCCGTTGATCAGAAATGTCCCTCTGTGGAGCAGTTTTGGGTATTGGAACAAAACGTGTTTCCTGCCCATCATTTCTCGGGAAGACATTCTTCTGAAATGCCAAAGCTGTGTGGTCGTGAGAAAAGAAAATATCGCCAGGTGATATGGAATCTGTGCTTTCAAAATTAGTAGCAGTGTTCACGGGACCTCTATAGAGCTTTAAATTTGCTACCATTTCATTTATCTCACCAACAGAAGGTTTTCTCAAGGGAGACACTTCCCGCTGTTTCTGAGTTACATTTCTTTCCAGTGGTGACAGGGTCCGCTCTCCCTTTGGGTTGTTATGCTGTTCCCTATCCCTTGCTCTCTGCCTCGGTGCAGTAACAGATCGATGACTGTAGTTTGATTTCAAACTTACTCTACTCAGTTCGAGGAACTGCTGATGGCTTTCCCTATCGTCCCTTGACCGTGTCCTACGATTTAGCTTCCTGTTTGAGCTTGTAATCTCATTTTCATCAGTCGCATTTTCTTCTCTTCCCAGCTTATAAGGTGAAATATGCCTCAGGTGCTCAGGTTTTGATAAAGGACCGACATTTCTGCATGCATCCGATCCATCTAACGGAGAAAGAGCGTTTCCATTATCTCTTCTCGGCTTGTACAGTGACTTGCTGCTATGCCTCCGCCGAACCGAAGCGGCTTCAGTTTCTTTTTTAGGAGAAGACCCACCAAAGGAAGGTTGCCTCCTGCTCAGTTTCAGGGGGGTAACGTTCCTGGGCCGGCTCAAATCGACTTTCGGACCTCCAAACTCCAAATCGTCGTCATCCTGTCTCTGCTCCCGCTGCGGATTTTCGTGCCACTCCGTCTCTGTATCGGACGGCTCATAACCGCTCTTCAGCAGATAAGGCCTGCTATATTTGGGAGGATTCTCCATTCTCAGGAGAAAAAAAGATCAGGAATTCGTGAACCCACCCGTGGCATTAACAGAAAGGTTTAACAGGCATAAGAGAAAGACCCAGAATCCCAATGAGAATGATCTTGTTGTATATAGCAAGACTGAGAATCTAGAACAGTATGATCGTGGACTATATAGCCGATCTTTGGAAAGAACGGCGCGATCGGCATATGCAACAAGCGGCATAGGAGCATATATCCGGTGGGGAAATGGTTAAAGGGGAGAATCCGATGGTTCCAAAGACGAACGCATCGGTGAAGACGAAGCGAGCAGGCTGGAGACGTGGAAGGCCGCATAACAGCTCGTTAACAGCCATAAAGCTCGAATCTTTTTTCCTGCAATTTCTATGTCCTGCATTGCGGATCTCTCTGTCCGGTGTCGAGGAGCGTGTCCTGTACTGCTTCTTGCCACTTTGTTGTGCGCGGGACTTGCGATGCAACGACATTAACCGACGTTTGCAATTTCAACTTCTGCGCATCTACGAAAGATTCCCTTCTGCACACGTGCATCTGCTGTGTCTTGACGGGACATTCTACTTTTGCACTAGTGTTTGCGACACTCCCACGCTTGAATTTCTGCTGTTCATTAATGACGTCATTAAGAAGTGGAAAAACTTACTTTGTTCGAAATGTAATTTGAAAAAATGTGTACAAATGGCTTGATAGTGATCAAGAAGGTATATCCATTTAAAATCCTTTTTTTTTGGGCCGTTGAATACAAGACTGTATGAATCTCGACTAAGCGAATTGGTTCATCGTTTGCTCGATGATTGAGTAAGCAGTCACATCATGATTCGGAATAAAATATTCATGTCACGAAGTCCTGAATCTTGACATGTTACAGAAGCTGAAATCGTCGAAATTTTTTTTTATGAATTCTTTGGTCCTCTCTTCTCCCCCGATTTTGTGAATAGTTAACATCTAAATTGTTATCCATATTTCATTGGAGCAAAATCAATCTAAGCTTAATATTCATTTTTCAGTCTTTGCTTATAGGAAATCCCAACACCCTCTCTAAAAAAATATGACACTAACTACAAAAACACCTGCACTGCTTTGAATGCGTTTTCTTTTACAGAAAACTAACGTTTGAAAAATCTTTTTTCATTAATGATTGCTTGTATCACTTGTAAAGTTGAACTATCATGAAATATTTTCATTATAAATTGTTGTTGATTATGAAAGTATTTTTCATTTACTACTTTTTCTTCTGAAAAATACGGATAGTCATTTTTCAGAATACTTAGCAATCGACTTGATAGTGGCGAATGCCGTTTTACAGCTTAAAAGGCAACTTCAGGGTAAATGAGAACAAGAGCAAACAGCAAAGGGACCATCGACAGAATCAAGACAAGTATCTGTCACAAAAGACCAACACAACACACACACACACAGAGCACCATATCACATCAAATCAGAAGCAACAAAGTTGATATTTTCCTTTTATCACAGAGGCCTTATCCACATTGGCAGGAATTAAAGCCACAGAACCTGTCATCCCAAATTTCATCAATTGACTCCTTCACTGGCTTGTCTTCTTCGAAGCAAAAATATTCAGAGCCCAGCCATGGCTATTCCTTTGCAACCACTGTCTCTTCTTGAGGTCTGTTCAAACATGGACGAACTAAAGCAGATTCATGCAAGTATGCTCAAAACAGGCCTTGTTTCAGATCCCATCCCTTTAAGCAGACTTATTGCTTTCTGCAGCTCACCGAGTTCTGGTGATATCAAATATGCACGAATGTTGTTTAACAAGACTAGCAGTCGAAATACCTTCATGTGGAATGCAATGATCAGAGGATACTCCAAAAGCACAGAACCAGGGCAAGCGCTTCTTCTGTACACCGAGATGATTAGTAATTCAGTCCCCCACAATACTCACACCTTACCTTTCCTACTCAAAGCTTGTTCTAAGTTGCCATCCTCAAAAGGGACAATGCAAATCCATGCGCGAGTTATGAAAATGGGATTTGGCTCAGATGTCTTCGCCATCAACACCCTGCTCCATGCATACGCTGCGTTTGGCAGAATGGAAATTGCACGCCTCCTCTTCAACCAGGCTCCTAGACGAGACATGGTGTCGTGGAATACAATGATCGATGGATATGCTAAGTGTGGTGAAGTAGAGCTAGCTTTCAAACTGTTTAAAGAGATGCCAGAGAGAAATGTAGTCTCGTGGACGACGATGATATCTAGCTTCGTGAAAGTGGGAATGAACAAGGAGGCCTTAAACCTGTTTCAGGATATGCTGATTGCAGGTGTTAAACCAGACAATGTAGCTCTGGTAAGTTCACTTTCAGCATGTGCACATCTTGGAGCAGTGGATCAGGGCAGATGGATTCACACATATATCGACAGAAACCAGATACAAATAGACCCAGAACTAGATTGTGCACTGATCGACATGTATGGCAAGTGCGGTCACATGGAAGAAGCTCTACGAGTTTTCACTAAATCGAAGAAGAAATGTGTCTCCATATGGACAGCAGCAATTTCTGGTTTTGCAATTCATGGACAGGCAAGAGAAGCACTGGATTTCTATAAGCAAATGCAAAAAGAAAGGATCAAGCCAAATTCGATCACTCTCACTGCAATTTTGACTGCATGTAGCCACTCAGGAGTAGTTGATGAAGGAAAATCAATCTTCAAGAGCATAACGTCAGTTCACAACTTGAACCCAACAATTGAGCATTATGGTTGCTTGGTTGACCTTCTTGGCCGAGCAGGGTTGCTGAAGGAAGCCAAAGAGGTGATTGAGACAATGCCTATCGAGCCAAATGCTGCCATTTGGGGAGCACTCCTCAATGTCTGCAAAAAGCACGCAAATGTCGAGTTAGGCAAAGTAATTGGGAAGAAACTGATGGAAGTAGACCCAGGACATGGTGGCCGATATATTCATGCGGCGAGTATTTTTGCAGCATCGGGAGAATGGGATGAAGCAGTGAGAATAAGAAGAATGATGAAAGAAAAACGAATTAAAAAATTTCCAGGGTGCAGCAGCATTACCATAAACGGGTCCGTTCACGACTTTTTTGCTGGCGACTGTAAACACCCGCAACTTAAGGAGATTCATCAAATGTGGCATCAGATAGTGGAGAGACTCGAACTAGAAGGATATAGACCTGAAGTTGGGAATTCGCTCCTTGATCTTGATGATGAGGAAAAAGAGGTGGCCATTCATCAGCACAGTGAGAGGCTGGCAATTGCATTCGGGTTAATCAGCACCAAACCGGGGACGACCATTCGAGTCTTTAAAAACCTTCGTATTTGTGAGGACTGCCATGTAGTAACAAAGATGATCTCCAAGATTTACTCTAGGGAGATAGTCATGCGGGATAGAACTCGTTTTCATCTGTTCAGAGATGGAATATGTACTTGTGGGGACTTCTGGTGAATAAATGCAGATGCATATAAGCACAAGAAATAAAAAATCGCAGCATAGTCTCCTCGCAGAGGAAATTAAGGAGTACATTATTACAACACAAAAATACAATTGGCTAGAATAGTGAAACCAAAAATACGAAAACGAGATTTCGACTAGCTCAATAGACTTTTGTGTGTTCAAGGTTTCTTTTGCTGATTACTCAAAAGGGAAATTAAAAAAAAAAATTAAGTACGAGGACAGTTTCTTCATAGCTCTTCAGGCAACGCTAAGTATCTGCTTGGCCACCCAAGACTGCTTAGGCTCTAGCTGGACATTTCCAATCTGCCGCAAAATCAAGGGGAAAATAGTCAGTAGGTAAAATGGCTGACCCACCCCATAAAGTGTTTCTTAAAAATTCTGAACACAATTCAGTCGACACTTGCCTGCATATTTATTGTTGAAATTAACGCACCCTTTACCAGTATGATAAATAGACAACCGGAATTTAACAAGTCACAATAAACTATTTAAGCATCTTCTGTACCTTGGCATTTTCAACGCAAACAAAGTCTCTGTAGCATGCTTCCATCTGTAGATATGGGTTCCACAAGACTGCATCTGACCAACTATAGAGACAAGGACCAAAAGTAAACTATAAGGAAGAAGGAAATTTTCCAAATCCCAACAAATCATCATAGGCCGTTTTCCACACACTTACTTCGTATTCTGGATAGATATAGTATCTCCCAAGCCATTATCCAGAATCACCTCACTGGGAGCATTGAGATAAATGCAATCTACAAACCCAGGGAATGTGACAATGTCCCTGCTATGATATGGCATTATTAGAAACAGAATAATTTCTAGCAAGAGATCCAATGCATAAGCAATGAGCTTAATGGACATGCTGATGTATCTGGAGAACGTAACATCACTGTGATGCATTTTCATAGAGTGAGGGAAACATGAGAGTGGCCAAGCCAACATGTGAGCCACAGTCACTTTGAAGAAAAATGGATATTTCTAGGCAGAATTCAACACTGGTGATGCAGAAAATAAATTACAGCATAGTTATAGTCAAACTAACTTTACATATGCATGCTAGATATACGGTTTTGTTCCCCTCCTTCCATCTAATTATCTGATGTCATAAGTGTTGTGTAGATACACAAAAAACAGAGAAATTGCCAAGTCTACTATCAGGGCTTCAATTTCTTTCTTTCGCTTTCAGCTTCAGAGAATAAAATTATGTCACAGGAACAGTGATGCACGAGAGAGAGAGAGAGAGAGAGAGAGAGAGAGAGAGAGAGATTACCTTTCTTCCTTCCCCTCTAGTGGGTTTTTTGGATCAGGATCTTTGTTCAATGTCTTACAACCCTTCAAACCTTTCACAGAGGCAGCTGTTACAGAAGCCTAATTGATAGGATAACAAGATCAGATATGTTGAATTCACAATTCTTGCAAGTAACAACTATCGAACGACACTTTAATAATGATCATCTGCTCAACAGTCTGAAATGTACTCAAGTATTAGGCTCATCTGAGGCAGAATCACATCAAAGTTTGCTGCTAGAATCCAGTGCTCAATATTTGTGCTCATCCTATAGAAATCTACAAATAGATACGTTGTCTTTACATTTCATACATCCACCTCAATCCCAACCCTCCCATGGTCTGCTGATCCGTAAGTTTTAAATTACAGCCTGATTTAAGTACATTTTCCCGGGTAATATATGTCCTAAGATCATCTACTGAGCACAATGTCGCACAACTTACACGGAAGTATGTATGCAGGGCGGTATTGAATGAAAATGGTTTTGTGTCTGTATTTGTGATGATTAACTCGGTGGAAAGGCTCTTCTCTCTTAAGATGATCTGCAAAAGAGAGAATTTAGTTCCAACAGCTAACATGTGCAACAAAACTTTTAATCACACAAGAACGTTGAAATTTTGATTTAGGGTTGAGGGAAAATTAAAACTTGAAACCCAAAAATGAGTCAATGAGCTTTATTTAACAGGAGGTTTCTGCATCATGTGAGTAAGGGTAGCATGACAGATAGCTCAGAATCCTTCACTTGGGGAATAAGTCACACCTTGTACAAAGCTTGAAAGCTGAAATCCCACATGGAACGGCTGTAAGGGCCATCCTTCAATTCTAGGGTTACAATTGGATTTCCATCCTCACTTTGGGATTCAGCAACGGACCAATCCATATTTCTTGCAAATCCATGCTACAACATGCGCAGCCAAGAAAGAATGGATTAAAAATCATAAGTAATTAACCAATTGCTAGCTTCAGAAAGATTTCTCCATCACTGCCGTAACAGAGATAGGAGCAATCATGATCCAGTATTAACTGGATAAAAATGTGCAACATTGCTAGTCATGGTCAAGCTCAAGTTTTAATCAATAGTGACAAAAGCATGGTAAACCGTGGTTGGATGGCTCTTGCTCAAAAGTTGAGTTCATTACTACAAGCACATGGTAGTTGTGAAGTATCATGAGTCTAAATGGAAAACCTCATAAAGACGCTCAGAAAAATGGCAAGGCATACCTGCTGAATTGGACCTGGTCCAAACTGTGGGAAACAATGTGGGGCGCCTCCACTGTCCCAGAAAATATAAGTCAGTGCAGGCGAAACTGCGAGTTTTCGAGGTAAAGACATGAGCAAAATCATGCCACTAGGCAGTGATCACATGAAACACACTTTGCAGCTATGCAAATCAACCTAGAAAGAATTTATGATCCTTGGACTCTGTAAAGTTGGGCTATTAAATGAAATTTCTGTGATTTCTTTACTTTTGTTTGAGATGTCATCTTTCATAAAGTTTTGACATCAGTGCCACAGCATGCTGTCTTTTGCTGGTGCATGGATTAGACGCATGAGTTGTCCATTTCATCATTGGATGCCTATTGGTTTCCTGAACATGAGTGGCCTCAAGTTATGGAACCAATTGGGAAGTGTGATACCTCAGGATAGTAAAAAAGATGGGCACAAATTAAGGTCGATGGATTCACTTTCTCATACCAACATCACGTTCAGTGCTCTAAAATTGTTCTTACATGCTTCAAAGTACTGCAAAATTTAGTCAAACCAACTGCCGAAACTCAAATTCAGTAAGCAACACGCAAACATTTTTGTCAAATCATAAGAATGCATTCAAGGAGAACAAGATGGAGAAGTTCACCTTATTGGTTTCTTCTTATTAAATACAGCATCTGGTCGAACAAATAGGAGATCCTTGTCTTTGGCAACTTTCCAGGATGTGATGCAACCTCCATAGAGATATATCTCTGCCTCACTGAGAAAATAGAAATAAGTGAATGAAGAAGCTCAAACATGCTCATCATATTTTGACCAAGATAAAATCTAGAGTATAAGAATCAACTTAATAGTGAAATCCTCTCAAAAGTGCACATCCACATATTGCATTCAGTGTTAATCCTGTTGCCAACCCACAACTCTGACTCTTGAAGCAGAGGTGCCATACGACAGCATAAGGGGCTGCACTTGAGACCCCAACTCGAGTCTAAGTAAAACAAATTGATTGAAGACCAACATAGAGCTGTGATATAACTGCAGTTTAAAACCACTTGGACATCATTTGCAATTTGCACCAATTAAAAACTTGTAATCTGGCTGACCAACTAAAGGATACTTCAACAGTTAAACAAGAGGCATTTTGCTCAGACACGTATAAAAAGCCCGAGGAACATGAAGCGAAAATACTGAATTCATGCTGCGCCATTCAAACCAGGTTGAAATAGAAGATCAGGCAAGGAAAGCGCCCAGCCGGTATACATTGCACAGTTGCTTTCTTTGCGCTCACCAGAAATTCTCACTTCCCCATTTCTCCACGGGGTCAACTTCCCAGATTCGCGCGATCCAAAGATACAACGTGAAGCCAACTCAACCTTCCGCGGAATCAATCACAATTCACAACAAGACATTTCAAAGTGGGGAATGCACTATGTCACGAGACCGCAATCCGAATTCCTCCGACATGCACATCGCAAAAGATCTCCTTTTTCGGATGATCTGCACTCTGCGATACGAAACTCCTAGACGCCCATAACAAGCACGCCGTTGCGCAAGCTCAGACGACCATGAACCATCGAACGCGGCACAAAACAACGTCGCCATCGCCGAAGAACGCGACGAGAAGTCCGCCAGCGCAAGGACGTCAAAAACCTCCACAGCCTCGACCGCACAGTTTCAGATCCATTTCGTAAAATTGCCGCAACAAACAAACAAAAAAAAAAAACGGAAAAAGAGAAGAGCGCGACAAAATGCAGCGACGATAGAAGGCGACAACTCACCTGCCGTGAGCGGAGGTGAGCACCAGCTTCGGCAGCTTCCCCTCGCCTTCCGTCACGCTCACTCCCGCCGCCGCCCCCTTCTCCGCGCTCGCGAACGCCATCCCGACGCGACACCGCCGTCCGCACCTGCACCGCCACCGCGACAGCCGTCGATCTCAGCCACACAACAACAAAACCGGAAATTCGCGGCGCGATTCCAATGCCGATTGCGGACAACGAATCGCAGAGAGAGAGAGAGAAAGATACCGACCGGGGGAATCGGCGAGAGCTGGGGAAGGTAGCAGTGGCGAGCGAAGAGGTCGTGGAAGAAACCGTCGCCATGAGCGAGTGGCCTTGGAATTACAGTTGGGGAGAGTCAAAATTCGTCCCTATAACGGAAGGCCAGTGGACTCATCGGACGGACGGCGCCCGATCCGCGCATCGATAGAAAAGAATCTCCGCCGTCGATTCCTCGCGGCTCTGTGCGCAGCATATTTCGCATATTCCTTCTCTCTTTCTGGAACTTGAACAGTTCCTTGAAAGGCTCGAGGCAGAAAATACAGGAACGGGACCTCCGAGGGGTAGGATTTTCTAATGTTTTTTTTTTTTTGGGGGTAAAGATAGGATTTTCTAATGTTACTTCCCGTAAAAAAAAGAAAAATTACTTCCCGTAAAAGGAAGAAATAGTCTAGCCAGGGATTGGGAAACGTATAAGGAAGAAAAAATATTGCCAGGGATTGGGAAAAGGGCATGCAGATATCAGCACAGTATAATAAGAAGCGCTCCTAGGCTCCAACATTGGTCAAACTACCACGGTGGCACCTATTAAGACTCTTAAGACATGTATGACAATTTCTATTTCTCTGTTATTTTTATTTTTCTATTTTCATAAACAAGTTTGAAACGAAAGTTTATTTAGTAACACAATTTCATTTATTTATTTATTTTTGAAACAGATTTTTATTTAAGAAATAAATTTAGAATAAAAATCAGAAATCAGAATTTTTAGAAAGTGAGAATGAAAATTATTTTCACTGTTCACTCTCGTAAGCGCCTGTCGCTCATCGGCCACCCACGGGACACTGGACGCTGGCCGCTGGTTGTCAGACACTTGTCGCCAGACGCCCACCACCCGCCGGATACTCGCCACCCACTAGATGTTAGCTGCCGTTCCCTCTTGAAAATAGAAATTTTATTCTGTTATCAAAAAATTTATATTATAGAAATAAAAATTTCAAGTCATTATTAAACGAGTTTCTAAATTAAATATGTTTTTTTATTCAAAAATTTGTTCAAAGAATAAAATTTGAGAAATCAACTTCTGGGCTTATGTCCCTACTAGATTGATCTATGTTACGTACAATGTCTATCAACTGACTTATAGACCCGGTAGCCTGATTAATAGACAACGTGCGAAGTGGAATGATCGGACGAACAATGTCCGATCCGCGCATCGGCAGGAAAATCTCCGCCGTAGCCGAGAATATTTCTAGTATTCCGCATATTCCCTTTTCTCTCTTTCACTCTATTGTATCAGTATATGTACTGGAGTCCACGTGTAAAAATATTAAACAATTGCTGGGGGAGCTTTTTATTCAATTTCGATATCAAACAATTTCGGTTTTACAAGTTCTGGGCTGCCACCATTTCTTCCTCAGAACTAATAGACAATTCCCGCAGCTTCTTGGCAGGGAAGTAACGAAAACGAAAGCACGAGAACCACGATTCAGAATGAATGGAAAAAAAGAACAGTTAAAAAAAAGAGGTTTCTTTCTTTGCTTTTTAGCATGGCGGGAGATCGGCGGGTGGCGGCAGAACGGTCTGATCGGGTCCTGGCCCGTCCTCCACTAAGAACGCAGTCTTCAGTCCCCATCCGGTGTGGAGCTCCAGATGACAGTGCATGAACCAGACCCCTGGAAAGAAAAGAGAAGATGCAGATGAACGAACGTGTCGCGTGAGGATTTTCCAAGCCGAGATGTGAGATTTCCGTGTTCCGGAAGTTGGGTGTGAGGAGTTTACCTGGGTTGTTTGCTTGGAAGCGGATGGCGGTCCAGCCGCCGGTCGGGACGCCCACCGTGTTCCGCTCCATCGGGTCGACCAGGTTGTAGTTGGCGGGGTCCTTGGTCGGGTCGAAGTTCCCGACGCCGGTCCCGACCACGAAGAAGTTGTAGCCGTGGAGGTGGAAGGGGTGGGACTCGACGGTCAGGAGGTTGGTGTCCTGGATGACGAGCTCGACGGTGGAGTTGAAGGCGATCTTGCTGATCCGGGTGCCCTGCGAGGTCTTGAGGTTGGCCGTGAGCGGGGCGCCGGTGTAGTTGAACGGGGTCGGGGGCTTGTCGGGGAAGTCGGCGGTGAACACGCCCTTCGTGTTGAAGTAGTGGGCTTGGAGCAGCCCGACCTGGGGCATCGTGAAGGAGATGTTGTTCAGGGAGGCGAGGAAGCGCGTCCCGTTAAGGCAGGTCGCGCACGGGTTCTTGGCTAGCCCGACCGTGTAGAACAGGTTGCGGCTGACATTCAGAGGGACGTTGGCCGGGAACTGCGGCGAGTTCAGGCTCCTGAGCTTCTGATTGTAGCTCAGGGCGAAGGCGGTGTCGTTCGGGGCGGGCAATTCGGCGAGGGCGGGCATGACCGTGTTCGGAATACCTTTGTATTGCAGTATCGCAGTGGCGGTCTTGTTGTCCACCGGGATTGGCGCATCTATGAACGACCTTGCCGCCATGAAGTACCTGCCCGGCACTCTGTTGGCTTGGACCAGCACGTTGGTGGTCTGGCCAGGGGCGACGAGGATGGAGTCCGTGCTGAACGGCTTCGCGTAGACCGCGTCCACCTCGACCACCGTCATGTTGTGGCCCGCAATCGCGAAGAAGAGCTCGTCATTGAGGGCAGCATTGATGATCCTCAGGAGATAGGTCTTCCCTGGCTCGACCTCCATCGCAAATGTATCTAACAACAGGAATTCCTAAGTGAGCTATTACCCGAAACCCGGCTCTAACAGCTTGAGAAATCGACTTTTTCGAGATTTGAAATTAGAGGAATTGCTTACGCTTCTCGGAACATGGGAAGAGGGGCCCCGGTTTTCCGTTGATAGTGTGAGCATCCGACATGTTTGGCGGCAAGCCCATTTGGTTTCCTTGCTTCTCAATGGCTTCAACATCTGCGTTCCACCATTCTCCTGCAACATATGACAATCGAATTGAGAAAACTACTTTGAGGTCTCATTAACTAGGACACTTTCAAGTTCTCAAAAATCTCCGATGCGCAGCGCGGGTATCTCTCAACCCACCGAGCAGAATGATTTGCTCGCTGTGTGGCTGTGGGAATGGGAACGGCGTGCCTTGCGGTGGCATAATCACGATTGCGCCATGCACGGTGGCCCTCAACCAGAGAATATGCGCGTGCCACCACAACGTCCCCCTCTGTCCCGTCACGTTGAAGTCATAGGTGTAGCTGTTCCCGGTCTGAATAGGGCACTGCGTTATGTAGGCCGGTCCGTCAGCCCAGCCGTTGCGATACTGCTTTAATCCGTGCCTACAGAATTCACCGAGAGTGAGAGCTAATGAATATATAGCGGCTTTGAATATTGCCAATTTGTACTGATATGGTGTCTTCTGGATTGGAATTTACCAGTGAATTGACATGTTGTATTGTGCATGATTAGTGACATTAATAAGGACTCGGTCCCCTTCCCTGGCATATATGGTCGGGCCTGGATACATGCCATTCACTGTCACGATTGGCTTGGCATGGCACAATCTGCTCACGTTCTTCACTTGAATCTGCAACATTTTAGCCAAAAAATGACAGCATCATGCACCATGTGCAGATCCGAAATATACCATAAACGTGAACTAAGATGATCGAAGACTCACGTCAAATTGGTACTTCTTTATGGCAGCTTCGGACGAAGTGAAACACACAAAGAACCCGAACAGCAGGAGGGTTATTCTCAAAAACGAGTTCTCGCCACGGACCGACATCGTTTCCGTTGATCCGGATGCAGTCCTTTTTTTTTTTTTTTTTTTGTCTTGTTCTTCCCTTGTGGAATGTGTCTGTTGAATGAGAATGAGACAAGAGAGCCGGAGCTTCCCAAGTATAAATATACACGGACGATGTGAGGTCAAAGCTTAGAAGCTATGTGTATGTTAATAAAAAGAAAAGACGAGAGGTGTTAAGTTAGCATGATTAGGTAGGAGCTGAACAGTGAAGATAAGGAGACGCCAAAGCTTGGAAGCAAAACATTGATGGCGATTTCTTTTAATCCATTTCGAACTGACGTAGAGGCGGAGCTTTCTGGACCGGGATCGAAGATTTGCTGAAACACAAGGCTTCCTTGGTTTAACGTTGTATCTTGGCCAACACAGTATGTGAATGTGTCTGATGAGGAAAACCTTTGTTTATGTTCTGTGAGAGTTACACCATGCCAACCATACCCCAGAAATCCACAGGAGCTAAAGCTTTACCTTAAAGGAAAGGCCATGGCCATTAGATAGTCTCAGTCTCAAGGATTCTTATTCGGCATTCCAGCATTGATCAAGCAAAATGCTTTATGTGGATGCTGATGCTGATGGTTTAGTGCATGATTGGTCGGATGTCTCTCTCGATGGAGTGCTTTTTCCTCCCTCTCTCTTCCTCTCCGGTGGATACCGAAGTGAATCCGCAGCGGCATCAGGATCTACCCATTGGTTTCGGTAAGAAGTAAGGAGAAAAAAGAGATGGCTGAGAAGCACAAGAAGCAATTACTTCTAAGGGTATTGTTTATTTTACTTTTTTTAGTGGATGTCCGGAATTTCTGGCCATTTTTTGCTTGGTTGGCAAGGGCCTCCATCTTCCCCGTTTCTTTCTCCACAATATTATGTGGACAAAAATTGGCATTGCTTCCGGGCAAACATTTGAAGTATGTAAAATGAATCTTCAACTACGGTTGGAGTACACTACCAACATTAGATTGGGAGCTTGAAAAGGGAGTAAGGTATCTACAACATTTCCAGAAAAAGACAAGACAAGAAGACAATAATCAATATTCAATATACCATGTGTCTATTGTGAAAAGCAACCGATTATGTAATAACTTCTCGCTTTAAAAAAAAAAATTGAAAATAACTTGATAAATCATTGTGACAATATAAGAGAGACTAATTTCAGGGGAAATCATGTAAGAAATTTGTACCCCATCAAGGTAAGGAACCATGGCATATATATCCCCTGAACTTTGTGGATAGTGCATCATTTATTACTTTTTTTTCCATTAGCATGTCCAATAAACATGATATTCAAGGGGTAAAAGTATATTTTGTCTAAGGATATGTCTATTTTACCCTCAATTGCCATAAAAATGAAAAGAAGAAGAAGAAGAAGGGAGTAGACTAAATTAATTATAATAATACTGACAGAAAAATAAATATTACTAAAAAATTAACCAACAAAAATTTGTTAAAATGTAATAAATATAACTACTTTAATATGACTAAATAAGGTACTCTAAGAAGAAGAGAAAACACAAATTAAATAAAAAAGGGGAAAAAGTCTCAATAACAAAATGATAAAATTACAAAAATCGTTTAAGGATTACTTAAGGTAAAAAAAAATGATTGATTCATAAATATATTTAAAAGTTATAAAAGAAAATAATGTTGTCAATTGATAAAAGGAAAGATTAACCAAAGCCTAAGGTGATATTTATAAATCCTTTGTTGATCAATAATATTTTTGCATCAATTAAGCCATTAAATATGCGTAATGAGTATACAATTTTTTCAATTTAACCTTTTTCATTATGGGGGACTTTGTTTTTCCTTTATAATTAGTTTTTTTTAACCTTTTCTAGAAATATATTATATGTTCTGTTAATATATTCATCAAATTTCGATAAGTTCATAGTTCTAGTATCATTACTGACCTTTATTTCTCTTGTAGTATTTTATTTAGTTTATTTTTCTCCATTTATTTTATTTTTTACACAAATCAATGATAAAGTAGAGATTTTAATGTTTAAAGAAGATTAAAGTATACTTTTATTTCTTGAAAGTCACGTGCATCATACATTACATGCTAACAATACATATAACATAGAGTTACCAATTGTAATAAAATGAAAGCTGAGAGAGTTTTGCATAATTTTCTCTTTAATTAAATCTTGGTTTTAACAAAAAATAAGGAAAACGCTAGAAGGAGGGCTTGAACCTCCGACCTTGTGGTTAACAGCCACACGCTCTAGCCAACTGAGCTATTCCAGCTTCTTATGGCTCCCAGAGGTAAATTAATTATTTTCTTATCTAAATTTGTAATTGTAACAAAATGAAAGTTGAGAGAGTTTTGCATAATTTTCTTTTTAATTAAATCTTGGTTTTAACAAAAAATGAGGAAAACGCTAGAAGGAGGGCTTGAACCTCCGACCTTGTGGTTAACAGCCACACGCTCTAACCAACTGAGCTATTCCAGCTTCTTGACGCTTGTGCTATCTAAAATTTATTTATTCGTGTAAAGGTGAGTCAGGGCCCAAAATATCCGCAAACCTTCATCCGGATCTTGCAAAAGATTTACAATCGTAGGCTAAATTCCACAGCTCTGACACGTGGCATTCATAGATCTTGGATACATCAAACGACTATGACTCCATCCATAGAGAAGTATGCAAGACATATAATCATCCAATAAAAACAAGTTTTTTCGGCATATCATGACGTTGACACTTAAAAGTTGATGCGATTAGGCTTGCAATTGGACCTTATACTTAAATTGTACCAACTTTTAGGGAAATCTGGAAATTCCTTAGATAAGATCCTAGTACAATAAACAAAACCCAAAAAGCTAGGTGAAATGAAATCAAATTCCTTGACATAAAATTAGACTTGATTGCGTCCATTGAGCAAAAACTCACTACCTCCACGATCCTATCGCTGCTTCTTTTAAAAATTCATGGGGTTGTGATACATTAACGGCACATAGAAAATGTGCTTGGCCATTGATTAAGTAGTACTTATGGAAGTGAATTTACATGAAATGGAGCAACTTAATCCCACCTTTAATGAAAATGGGTTTTTGGAACAATGATTAACAGAGTTAATCCTATATCAAATTGAGCTTAAAAACTGAAATTGTCAACAAAATTGTTGGAGAAACTACCAAAAAAAAAAATCCCTAACTTATTATATCGATATCATTTCAATTTTAAACATTTTAATTAGATTGATTTAACCCTAAACGTTTTGACAATTTGTTAATGTAGTCATTCCAGCTAATTTTGGCTAACAATCGCCAACATGGACACTAACCATTCAATGTGACATGGCTCTTTTGCAATTTTTTAAAAACTTCTGGAATTTTTTATTAGTGTTTTCCTTTTCTTTTCCCTACCTAGTATTTTCAAAACCCTGTCTCCCTGTATTTTCCCTAGACATATTGGATTTCTCCTCCAGCTTCTTCGCCGGAGCCACCAATCCACAACGCTATTTGAAAAAAAATGTCAGCCCTAAATCTCTAAACCGATCTTTGAATCATTCAATGATCCAACGTCCAAAACTGCCGTCTCAATTGCAAGACGCAAGATTGAAATTACCTCTTCAACTACTCAACAACGACCCGAGAAAACACGAAAACGAAGGGGCGCATCTAGTCGTAGGATTCTCGAAAGGACATTTTCTACGTTCTCGAAGATACTTCCAGGACGATGGGGACAAAAAGTAGCAGAAATATACAAACGCGCCATCGATTTTCCAGAAGAGAATCTTCGCCCCATGTTTCAGGCCTCCTAATTTATCTCCAGCATGAATTAAAAAAAAAAAAAATGCTGAAAGCGCTTTAATTTTGGCTAAAGTTGATAGCATTTTCCACCACCTTGGGCTTCGCAGAAATTTCCCATGCGTTCCCGTGCTAAGATGGGAGTCAAAAAGAGCGAGCGCCCGCAGCCAGGAGCAAAAGCAGTATGAAAGAGAGAAGAAGGATGGAAGAGAAGGAATCCCTGGTCAAAACGAGCGTTCTCGCACGACATCATCCCCCCATGGAAACCCAACCACCGTGTCCTTTTTTGACTCCTCTATCGACTGCCAACCGATCCATCTTGACATCTCAACCCACAACACAAGATGGTCTATGAATTTGAAGGCCATCAAGAGAATGATATCACAACTCCTTCGCTGCTACAGTGCTCCATAAATTCCGACGGTCTCGGAGGATGGAAAGACGCCGGGCGAGACGGCAGAAATGATGTGATAGCTAGGATTTGTACATGTAAAACATCAGCAGAACCCGTTATCCGTCAACTTGAATCGTTACTCTCAATTAAGAGGACCGCCGAGTTGGCGAGCAGGGAGTCCATTCAAGCTACAGACAAGGAGCCCCTCCCAATTGATAAGAACATGGAAAAAAGAAACTGCACATTTCTACCCATCATACAGCCCTACACAGTACCCGTCAAAGATTTGATCTAGCCTAAGCTGCCTAACAAAAATTTCCCAGCTGAGCGGATCCAAGTCTAGCAATGAGACAATTTACAGAAGTTGCTCTATTCTAGTTTTAAGGAAGAAGAACCTTATTTCGCCGAGAATACGTAACGTTCTTCACCACTGTCAGATAAGTAAGCCGTTGTGAGGTCACGGAATAACCTAATTACGAATTGCATTTCTTCTTCCGTTGCGTGGCAGAGACGGGCTTTTTAGAAAATATCGCGAGCTTCCGTCCAAAGAATCCAGACTTCCTGGAAGATGGTTTCGTCTCCGGGCAGTGATAACCGGGGTCTTCGTGTGTAGGAGGATCCGGATCTGAGAAATCACAACTATCAATGTCATTCACATCCCGTAAGAGCCGGAGTAATTCTATAGCACATATTTTCGATCTCTCGGTGCCATTGATGGATAAGCTCACAACGGCTGGGATGACCGCATAACCCTCATCCAGTACCAACTGACAATACTGTACGCGTTGAGAGCACAACGAAAGGAGGATAGCCACAGCATGCTCTTGCTCTTCGTTGCTCCCATTCTCGAGTAGTTCGGCGATAGAGGTGATGCAATCGTGGGTCTCGATGATGGAGATCCTTGCATCCTCAATGTCGCACAAGTTCCTGATGATAGCAAGAGCGTATTTCGCCAATTCACTATCCTTCAGAAAATGGACCAACTTTGGGATGCAGGGTGTAACATATGGACGGAGATCAGTACTCAAGCAGAGGTTGTAAAGGATTTTAAGGGCGGACACGTGGAGGTCTCTGATCTCGCAGTCGAGGGTCTCCAAAATATAAGGAATAGCTCCGGAATTCGCAACTTTCAGTCTACACTCCTGCTGAGTAGACAGAATCTCCACAATGGCGATGGCTTGTTCAGCTACTTCCGAATCGAGAAAGGTAGCCAACATGGAAAATCCGTCTTGATGGACATGCAATACTTCGTATCTGCATGAAGCAACACCCTCGTTAATTTCAGTACATTTAGTTGAAAGAAGGGTGAAAGTAACAACCATGGAAAGTATCTTCTATAAGAAAACCAGCCATAACTAGTAACCGCACTACAAACCTGCTCTTTTTCAAATACGTAAGTAATAACTGCAACGCGGTCTTCTGAGCTTTTACATCACCTAGATCACGTGATTCCCCCAGAAATCTTAAGAGCGGTTCGAGGAAATTCTCAGTTGATCCTGAATGAAGAGACCGGTGATTGGATTCCAAATTGCTTTTGAAATCTTCAACCACCTTGCACTGAGACTGCCATGGGAGTTCGGTCAGTTTAGAAAAGATATCAAAATATTCTTCATCCTCGTCAAAACTTCCGTACGAATGGTCTTGCTTCAAGTCTTTGGTATGCAGGGTGCCAGGATTAAATGCATTTGCAAATCTCTGAAGTGGAGATTCAGAGTTATTGCTGCTCTCCAGGGACCCAAGCGAGACATTACTGAAGTCCACTTGAAGACGTAGGTCATTCAGTGAACTGCCTAGGCTAGCAATCGATGTACTAGAATTTTCCCACGGATGCACCGTTTTTTGCTGTATGATAGGGTCAGGTATTTCTAGTCCGTGTCTTGTACACCACTGTGATATCAGTTCCTTTAAGACAGTATTTGGGGTCCAGAACTGGTTGGCTAGTTTCTTCTTTGTTTTCGGACAGTAAGTATTACCCTCATCAAACCACTTCTGGATCCACATTCTTTCAAATGTCTGTCCAGAAGCAATCACGACTGGTTCATACATCAATCTCGAAGAGAGGGGGCACTTGAATTCTTCAGGGACTATTGTGTCAACAGAAACATCAACTTGAGCCTCATGGTGCCCTGGTAAAGGAGCCTCAGCCACTTCAGCAGTTTCTGTATATACTGAATTATGCGGGGAATTAGCTGTCAAATATGTTCCTTCATTCTCCAGGTAGACACTCTGCGTTTGCCCGCTTGCAATAGAATTCCCATACTTCTTCAGAATAGATGAAAGATAAAGTAGAATCTTCTTCTTTGTATCACTTTCACCAACCTTGTCAAGTAACTTCTTGATTGATCTTCTTTCCACCAATATCGACTTTCGAGAAGTAATAAAAAGCTTTGATGCTGCAAATTGAAGAGCTTTTAGTTCCGAATTTTCGGTTGAACCCGATTCTGAAGAACCCTGCCGAATCAAGTCATGCACCGCCTTTCCTGCGTCCTCTTCAGATGGTTCCAGGATAAATGTCGCACTTCTCAGATCATCTAGTAACTTGGTTATCTGAACAAAGATCAGTTGCTTACTACCATTAAATTATTATGATCTGCAACATTTGTTCACCAGAGAGCAACCGTAGCATATACTAAGTTTATTAAGCTTATAGCTATGGTGTGACAACTAACCTCTATAGCCAACACTACCGGAACCATATTTTGAAGTTGGCCTAAACTCTGCTCCAACATGTTCCTTGACCTTTCACATCTTGCGACTATTGCATCCCCAGTTAATGCCTGAAACGATTAAAGTTGGATCATTATGGAAGGAGGAAAAGCATGATCAGCAGAAGATAACCAGCTTGAGAAAACCTTATTTTGTTCTGTTGATTTACATTATAAATACTTTAACCTCCTTTCTTTCTCAGTATATTGTAATTTTAAAACAACAGAGTGCACAAAATTAACTACTGACAAGGAAGTACCAAAATCAAACAAATGAATCATTGGAGATTGCAACATGATCAGAGTATCCAAACTAATTCCTTCAAGTTGCACACTTACTCGACTAACTTAACACACCAGAATCGTGATACTACGCATAACATATAATGCACCATTGCAGAAAAATGAGGATTGAGGTAGTAGCAAGAAGTGATCCTTTGCCCGGTGGCTCTTATAATTCTAAGCAAAATGGCCATATCTAGCTTCTTCATTAGATACCTACCAGGTAGAGCTTACTAGACTCGCTGCAATGCTGGAGAATTAGGTGGGCTTTCTCAATTGCGCGGTGTAACAAGCATAGTGCCTGTATTCCAGCCGAGCATCGAGGTCGAGCTGCCTCGATCACTGGCAGCATACTTGAAACTTTGTCAACTAATTTCATGAACTCTGCACACAATGCATGGTGAACCTGCATTTATAGGTTGCCGTAAATTGATATGTTTCAATCCCAGCTATAAGTACTTGATATTTATTCGTTGCCTTCATCCAGATAAATCTACCACATACTTGCCTATTACCATTGATGAAATTAATCCAAAAGAGAGACCGTGTAATTCTGAAAGCAATCTCTACCTTAAAAGATGAAGGATATGATGTCTCCACAACTTCACCAACATCACTTCCCATCCGGCACAAAGTCTGTCCTGAATCTGCCATTCCAGAGGCACAAAAAGAACCACATACTATCAGTTCTTGCACTAACTTAAATTCACAAACTTCGATTACAGCAACTAGAAAGTCTCCTTAAACTGATAATCATAGGAATAGTAAAAAACATATACTTAGATTTCTCCTAAAGAAAATGAGATGGTAGCTAGTCTGCCTCCTATGAACAGCATGAGGAACGATCATAAATTTACCCAGAACCAGAGACAAATTCTGCAACTAAACTTTCAGCATGAATAACCCTATTTAAAAATGGAAACTATTAAGTCCGGAAAATATTAGGTCCTCAAAATCAATTCACCGCACGATATGAAATAGACTCCAGCTTGACCTTGTGAGCAACAAATTAATCAGTTCCAATAGAAGCTACAATCCTAGGACCTGGACAAGTCCTTAAACTATCCCGTTTATCAGAGTCAACTTCAAACGTAAAATGGGGTAATGATAAACCGCACGATAAGAAATAGACTCCAGCTTGACCTTGTGAGCAACAAATTAATCAGTTCCAATAGAAGCTACAATCCTACAAGAAGATACTCCAAGGTAACGCTGAATTTGATCTGAGAACACCAGAAAATCTTGGAGAACCGAAAAACAAGTTGAAATTAGAGCAGAACTCACCAGGTGAGTATAGCAACAGAAGTGACCAAGAAGACTCTTCTCCCTGCTTAAGCAATAGAGCCCCCTCAAATTCTCTCTGCTGCTTTTCCAGAATATCAGAAAAACTATTGAGGCACCACTTAAACCCAGCAACCAATTTTTCCACTTAAAATTCCCAACCACTACCTACACACACAAATTAGGCAGACCCAAGGAAATTTAGCTCCACCTCCCTTGGAAAAACCCAACTTCCCGATAGAATTCAAACCCCCTCAAAACTATCTTTCTCTTGGTCCTTACACCGAATAGGAAAGTGGACAGCCAACAACAGCACAAGAGAAACCTCTTAAAGAACCCATAATCAGAGCACCGCGATCTTCTAGCCCATAAAAACACTTCCAATTATACCCACTTCTTCAGTGATGAATCAAAACCTCAGGGAAGTTCGGCTGATGATGGACAGAAAACGCCCAGAAATGCCCAGAATCTTGAAAAGCAAAAACAAAAAAAAAAAATCTCCTCTCGAGAACCACACAACAAGAGAGCACAGATACACCTGTCAACTTGACTCTTAAACAGCACAAGCTTTTCGGCCTTCTTTTGCGGTATCTTTATCCCCAAGGGAACATAATTCGCTACGTGATGCCGTATGTCTACAAAAGATAAGCAAGCAGCTCGTGCCCTGTACGACAACCAAGTTATTGCAACTTGCAGGCACAGAGGGAGAGAGAGAGAGAGAGAAGCAAAATGATATTATTCGCTTTCATATAAACAACAAGAGAGAGACGCAAAATGATATTATTCGCGTTTATATAAAAAACGAGAGAGAGACCCACCAAAAAACGAAGGCTTTGTCTTTATAAAAAAAAAGAAAGATTTCGTAAAAGTAAATGAAATCCAACCGTCACTGCAATTGGGTTTTCTTGCTCGTCCACAAGAGAAAATAAATTCAGAGAGAGAGAGATGATGGTGATGATGATGGGGTCCCGCCATCATTTCGCTTTCAAGCGATGGCACAGGCGGGGGCAAAGGTCAGGCTAGCGTCACAGACAGGTGATGGCCGCGATTCCTGTGGACGTCTCGATCGGAAGGAGGGAAGGGAAAGCACGCATTTTTCGCCATTTCGTACAGTGGGTTTTGCCCCGCTGACTACGAGGGTTGACCTTTCAACGCGCAGGCTCTGTTGATCGCCATTGCAGACAAAGGGTATGCCTGGAAGATTCTCCTTCTTCACCTTCTTCCCTCCTTCTGGCAAAGAAGATGAGAGGGAGGGAGGCAACTGAGAGACAGCAGTACAGGCAGAGCCCGCTAAAGTCCAAGTCCGAATTTTTACTACAAAAAGAGACGCAATTATTTCATAGCTTCCAATCCAGAATGACACAAAAGTTACAACATAATCAGTCGTGTCCTCTCAAGTCTTAATCACGATTCCAGTGATGTCAAAAGGCGTCCGGTCCTACGAGGAAAAACCAATGAATCCGAGTCCCACGTAGAAAACAGTCTGGTCGGGCTAAAGAAACTCGGTTTCAGACCTCTAGAACGCGGTCGCTAGATGATAACTTTAAAATCGACCATCTGTCTTGAGAGAAAAACTCGGTTTCAGGCCAAATTATAAATTCAAATAAGAATTCCACGCGGGTCGCAACTCGTAGTATGTCGAAATCCTTCTCACGACAGTTTCCTAAGTGCCCTTTCCCAAGATGTGCAAATGTATAATCCGGGGTGGTGCCGTGGAGTTGACCAGAAATTTGAACGCCATGCTTTTCCGCTAATATCTTCTCTAGACTAATAAGGGTTTTTTGTTTTGACGTTCTTGGATGTGATTGGAGAGTATCCAAATGTAATCAAATGTAAAAGTCTCATCGCTTCTCTTGGTTGGTGTGGAATTCTTCAAAACGTAAAGAGAGAGACTCAGTAAGATCATGATGAACCATCATGGTGGTCTTTGATTATTTATGCAGTCGGTCCTTATTTCTTACTCTACCTAGCTTTATGATGAAGAGATATTTTAAGTCTACCTGAACCTGTTCATATACCTAATTTGGGGGAAACAACAAATTTAGTCATGAACTTATTGTTCGGACGTCAATTCAGTTATAGGTTTTTCAATCTTGTCGATACAGCATTAAACCATTTGCGCGAAATTTAAATGCAACCCTTTCTATCAATTGCTATTAGAAATTGTTGACGTGGCAACTCACAAGTTATCTACGTCAGTGTATCACTAAGGACATCCGACTATGACTAAATGCCACGTTAGCTACTTCTGGGCAGCACTTGGTAGAAAGAATTACATTGAAATTTCACACAAATGGTTTATGAGTATATACAATATTAAAAAATTTAAGATTGAATTGATATTTATACAATGGATTCGAGATTGATTTGATAACTATCCCCTCACTTGACTACAAAACTGTGCTATCAAGTTGCGTGTGAAAATCTACATAGGAATTAACTTCTCATAACTTGAGAGGTATAATTATTGCAACACATAACCCAAACAAATTAAGATTCATTCAAGTCTGTAGATATCATTGTGCATAACACAATGGCTATAAAATGCGGCGATGTAAACGGATGAGATAAGTATTGACCCAAAAAAAAAAAAAAAAAAAACGGATGAGATAAGTGCTTACACTTTCCATCTCCTAATCTAACTTTCTAAAGTTAGGAGGCCAAAAGTGCACATCCCTCTCACTCCTTTTCAAAAGAGTTTAGAGTCCATTACTTCTTATGCCGTGCAAAAGCAATTGATGATCACCAAGACTTTCTGACAAAACATGAAAAAGTTTAAAATTCAATTGGTCAAATTGAAATATTTGTCATTGAATTAGACAAAATGCAATAGGATTAAGACATCAAGCTACGTGTGAAAATCATCATAAGGATTAACTTCTCATAACTCGAGGCATATAATTCTCACAACACGTAGCCCAAATAAATTTAGATTCATTCAAATTGGTTACCAAGACTTTTTGGCAAAATATGAAAATGTTCATTACTCAATTGATCAAATTGAAATGTTTATCATTGAATTGGACAAAATGCAATAGGATAAAGACTTTTTGAATAATTTTCGCTAATCACAAACCATTCACACGAAATTCCAATGTAGTCATTTTCGCTAATTGTTGCTGGAAATTGTTGATACAATGACTCACAAGTTGTTCATGTCAGCATGTTACATAGGATGGTTGGCGATGACTAGAGGTCACGTCAGCTTTTTCTGGGTGGTAGTTGGTGGGACATACTATATTGAAACTTCACACAAATGATTTAAGACTACACTAGCAAAATCGAAAAGTTTAAAACCGAATTGACATTTTAACGATAAGTTTAGGATTTGGTAACTATTCCCCAATTTGACTCAACAACCGTGAAAATCATCATAGGGATTAACTTCTCATAACTTGAGGCGTATAATTCTCACAATGCGTAAACCAAATACATTAAGATTCATTCAAAGCGGTAGATATCATTGTGCATAACACAAGAGCTATTAGACCCGACTAAGTAAACCGACAAGATAAGCGATTGCACTTCCCCATCTCCTAATCTAATTTCTTCTTCTTTGACTAGGAGGTCAAGAGCGCACATCACTTTCACTCCTTTTCAAAGACAAGTAAGGCAATCGATGATCACCAAGAAGAGAAGAAAGACGCAAAGTCCCATGTTTCGGCCAAGCGAAAGGCCCGTGCCTTTGAACTATATCCAACTTCGGCAAAAAAACTTCCTGGAATCGACAAGAACCTACGAGCTCTCAAGTGGATCAGGTCAACCGATCCATACGTGTATCGGTTAGGGTTTTGTTTATTTCAAGAGAGAGAGAGAGAGAGAGAAAACGGTCATCTCTCGTATCGTTCGATCGACACCGATCGAAGATTTGGATGACTTGTCCGAGTGAAGACATGCGTCAAGGAAGACCTCTTATGACAACTCGCCCATGCACGTCGTTTTCCCCCCCAAGGAAACGCCATTTTTCATTTACTTACATTCGGAAGCATTTGACATATGGCAATGCATGGGGTCGCCATCACGGTGCGTAGAATATGATCAGATGTATATATTTCCTTGCTCTGCCTACCATTAGCCACCCCCTCTCCATTTTTCAACTTAGATGGCAATTTTTTAGTACTTGAGTGAGTGCAACTGCTATCGATTCCGACCCGGAACTCTCATCTTCGTGTACCGATTCAACCTCGAATTTTCCATAGTAAAATATATATTTTAGAAAGCAGAATATTATATTGTTAAGAGTATTCGGAAAATTATCCAAAACGTCCTAAATTTATGATACGGTCGCCAATTCAATTATAAATATTTTAATTGTATAAATACAGTCCTAAACTTTGTACATATTTAGCGTGGTGGATGTGCAGGACAAAGTCACATTTCGGGCAACTCAAAGCTTGAATATATTATCAAGTTTGTCAAATAAAATGAAACTCGAGATAATAGAAAACAAAGGGAAAATTTTGAGCTTCCCAATTCAAGCCAAAGACGAAACCAATAATAGAAAACAAAGGGAAAATTTTGAGCTTCCCAATTCAAGCCAAAGACAAAACCAATCGCCATTTTTTGGATCCTATATGCTCCATGAAATATGATATTTAGCTTTCCTTGACATGGACATCTTGTGCCAAGACCAAGACCTAGATGCCCTTATTATGAAAGAAGTGTCGATTTCGTAGTTAGTTCACGAAATCGACATGTATGTGACATGTGTGACTTAAGCGCACGATATAGGTTTGACACTTTCTATCATCGAGTGCAAATAATAAGAGGCATGTCACGATATTTTGCCTTCCAAGGCACCACATCAAACTCTGATGTTGCATCTTTTATTTTTGGCATGGTTTCACTTGAATCTACTCCAATTTAGTGAAAAGATCAAAGTTGCAGTATCAACAAGTTATTTAATTTGGTTAGTCTCTACTGTATATATCCTATATAAAGCAAACTTTCAAATTTGATGTTTAAACCCAAATTTTACCATTATATCCTCGCATCTGTAATTGACTCAATCTTTGTGAAGTAGTTGAGGTGTATGCAAAAATCGCTTCACCTACTTCGTTAATCTTACTTGATAATTTACCCACTCCTTCTACTCCAAATTAGTGTGCAGTATTAACAAGTTATTTAATTTTGTTAGTCTCTACTGTATATGTCCTACATAAAGCAAACTTTCAAATTTGATGTTTAAACCCAAATTTACCATTATATCCTCGCATCTGTAATTGACACAATCTTAGTGAAGTAGTTGAGGTGTATGCAAAAATCGCTTCACCTGCTTCGTTAATCTTACTTGATAAGGTACCCACTCCTTTTACTTCGTCTTGCGTTGTCTCTAGTACATCGAAAGCAAACTCGGTAAGGATTTAAACTTCGAACATTTGTAAAAATAATATCCATTTGGTACCCATGTCTTTTGTTAAGATGTATAGTAGTGACGTGTTATCATGGAACGAAAAAAAATCTCGTCATGGTGCATGTGTCATAAATATAAATTAGGACGCGCGTGTTTTTCTATAATTTGCATTGTCTACTTCACATGTCGGATGCACTTAAATCTACAGAAATATTTATGATGCCACATACTCTCTTTATTTTCTCACCATATTATACACATATAAATTAAATAGTACACAAAAAAGAAAAAAAAATTATCAGGTAAATCTCTTAGTGGATCTGTTAGTTGCACAAGAAGAGTCGAACGCAATGGCACGCGTGCGAACAGGCTAGATTTACAAGCACGTTTTGATGGATTTCGAATTAGCAATCATTTCCGATGGTCAAATTTAGAAACTAAGAATACACATTATAAGCAGTCAAATTGTAATATATTTTAAGATTTCTTAATTTTCAATATCTTGTCTCTTTTATTTTTAACCTTATCTCTAATAATCTCTTACTTATTATATCACATCTCACCAAATATAAATATCTCGTCTTGACCATCTTTTACTTAAAAAAATACAAAGATAACAATATAACTCTCGTTATTCTAATCTTATATGGAAATTCTGAACACATCACATGTATACACAAGTTAAGCAATGAATCTTTGATGCAATGACCATCTTTTTATTATCCCATTCAATCAATGAAAAAAATATTTTACACGATGATCGCATTACTAACATGGCATCACCGGCACCGTCATCGTCACACGATTGAACTAATGCACTGAACCTCCTCTCCAATCACACAATAAAAGCATGAGGCTCTATTGAGGATTGAATTCTTGAATGTAATCATTAAACAATACCACTTGAATTCTTGTGCTGGCTAACACGAAAGCAATGTACAAATCCATTGCTCGTAATGTTGGACTTGTGGGAGGGCTCCACCATTGATGGGCTTCTCAATTTGACCCGGAAATGATTAGTGGAAGAGTCTAGGAAGGCCTCCCACTACATGAAATGTATGTAAGTGTCTTGGGATAAGGGAATGAATCGAATCGAATTTCTCTTTGACCAACGACACTAAGATCGTATGAGTGCCTCCATGCATATAGTGGGTCGTGACATGGACCAATTAGAGAAAGTTGACAAGCGTGTAAAATGTGATCAACATGAGCAGCCAAAGCATGATAGTGCAATCCATGGCTTTCAAAACCAATTTGTATATCGATTGAGCATCGAAGTCAGTCACCTGCAACATCTTGGAACTTCATTTTTTTCCCTATTTACTCTTCTAGCGTCACTTGTGACCGCTAGTATGAAAAGTTTACGCGATGCATATCGAGCATATTTCTGATTAAGCAACTGCTTTCCTATGATTGCTTTTCGCCATCGTAGTATGTATTGATAGACCGCACTGTAGAGAAGAGAATAACACATCCAAAGCCCAAACAATACAAGAAGGTTTTCCAAATGAACCGAAGGAATTGGGGGCCTAGAGGCTTCAAAAGTTGGTGGATTTTGACTTTTCGAGGTCCGCTTGAAAAATATACTCTTTTGATGACTAACTAAAAGCCATATATTCAAGCATGAGCGTCAATATTGGAGTGCGTGAATTATTATTAAGTCACAGTGGCAAGACGTCTTTCTTGATTCTTTTTTTTTGTATTCTTTGTATTTTGAACATTCTTGTTCAACTTATTCATCGCAAAAAGTTTAACGTTTCTGTAGTTTTTTTTTCCTGTGGAGATCTTAGTTTGAGGGCCATCATTGATGAAGAGAAACGTCGGAGGACCAGAAATAAGGAAAGCCCGACCTTATTTCTACGTGTCCTTTTCCAGAACACAAACCCTAGACGACAAACAGAATCTCTGATCTCTCTCTCTCTCTCTCTCCCTTTCACACCTTTTCTAGGTTCGTCGGTTTCTCCCTGAACATATCTGCGGCAGATTCTGTTGGGTTGTAGGCTTATGTATTCAGAGTATAGCAGGTCTTTAAGAACAGGATATTTCTCCAATTTCTTAGATATTTTCTAGCCTGATAGAAATGAAAAACTTCATTGCGCTGTAATTTCCGGTTCATTTTCTAGTCTTTGAAGGTGAGATGTGAAAATGCATGTGATATGTTCTCGTAAATGCCCCTAATAGATTAGTCTTCTCTTTGTTTTGTGATTTATGGCGATTAAGAAAAGATGGATGTAGTTAGGTACTTGTGTCTAATTGGTAAATGTCAGTTAGCACATCAAATGGGAATTAGTAAATCAAAACAAGTTGGTAACTTATTGAAAGAAAAGACGGTAAGTCACACAAATAAACATTGATAAATTCATAAAAAGAAAAAAAAATTGATGTATTTAAGACATTTCTAAGAAAACAAAAGTTGATGAACAATGACAAAGGTTGATAACTTAAAAAAAATAAAGTAAACATTGATAAGTCACTCTGATGAGTAACTCAAGAAGAGTTGGTAGTTTAATCTGGGGAAAAATGGTAATCATTTAAATAAAGAATGGTAAATTCATATAAGAGTTTTTAAATTAAAGGTATTGGTAAAAAAAGACAAATAAAAATTGGTAAAAAGAAAAAAAAAAGAAAAATTGATAATCTGCAAAGTATAAGAAAGAGTTGGTAATTACATAAAAGTGTTAGCGAGTTACCAACAAATTTACTGAGAAATTAGAAAATCAGTAATTTTCTATCAACAATTATTTGCTACTTTCCGGCTCATTCAAAAATTTAGCAGTCCGACAAGAAAAATCTGTCTTTTGAAAAACGGAAAGGCAGAATCGTCCTTAGTTTTTATTATCTTGTGTTTTGTAGCTCATTATGTTTTGCAAAGCTTATTTAAATGAGTTGCAATATCAGGCAAAGTGAGTATTTGGTTTATGATTTTAGGAGTGCTTTTAGAGTGGGCGGAAACATAAAAAAAATACGCTACCTACTTCCCAATAATCATTGTCGTAACTTTTTTTTTTCCTAAAGAAGAAGGAATAGAATGCTACAAACCAGAAGAGGTATCATTCATCACCTACTCCAAGCGAAATATAGACAATACATTCTACTTGAGACGAGACAATCGAAAAAGAAAAAAAAAAAAAAGCACTGTGGAGATATACGTGTGCGGAGATGGATAATCTAGTCTATTCTTCTTTAAATTAATTTTTATCCAAATGGATAGTATAAATATTCCAATCTTACGATAGGACACTGCTAAAAAAAAGAGGAAAGATGACTTGATTTGATGTTCCGAGATTAGATTGAAACATATTAGAAGAGCATTGATGTAATTTTCCAGCTCTACCTCTTTATTCGCAAGGAAAGAAAAGGGAATCTAATAGTCAATCATAACATTGGAATTATGGATTTATTTGGTCGGAAGAGGACAAAACCCAATCTACCGGATAAACTCTGATCCAAGGGGGGTTAAATGCTTGCGTGAATTTGTAGCAAGAGCTACTAGCGTGGTGGGGTTTTAGGAAGGCCTAACTCAAGAATAACTCCGTTTTGGGCATAGAAAATTACAAATGGGCTTTGGATCTAGAAACCCACTAGCGACGGGACCGAGCAGGAGCGATTGGCGCCGTAACTGGCCGTCCTAGAAAGTCGCCGCCAGTCACGCGACGGCGCAAAAATAAAGACCCAAAAAAAAGTCGAAAAAGGACAAATGGTTGCATCCATGCATGGCCCATGCAGGTCTCGAACCTGCGACCTTCGCGTTATTAGCACGACGCTCTAACCAACTGAGCTAATAGGCCTTGACGACGGCGTTTGCATCTGAAATTAAATATGAATCTTGAAAATCTTGATCGAAAACAGTTCATACAGTGATGAGCGAGAGGGTCGGAAGGGAAAGGAAACATTGGTTCTAAGCCGGACGCGATCGGATCTGCTGAGCGACGTACGAGGCGACGCTCGCGAACGTCTCCAGCGCGATGAGCATGTCCCTCGTGATCTCGCCGAGGGCCAGCGTGAAGTTCACCCCGTTGAAGCAGTCGTAGGCCGGCGAGGACCCGGGGCCGGCCTTGATCACCTCCTCGTACTCCTTCGCCTCCGACAGCTCGTGCGCGCGCCTCAGGTCGGCCTCCACCTTCCCGTACAGCGACATGCAGTTCGCGTACCCCTTCTGGGCCTGGGAGTCGCCGGTCGTGTTGTCGCGGAAGCGGGCAAAGGTCTCGAGGTTCCGCTCGGCTTGCTTCTGGGCGAGCTCGATGGAGACGAGCGAGAAGAGAGGGAGGTCGGCCGAGGCGGTCCGGGGGTCGCCGTTCAGGAGGGACGCGCAGAGCTCGTCGCTCTGGGTTTGCGAGCAGACGGTGGAGATCGCCTGCTGAGAGACTCCATTGCAGTGGGAGATGAAGAAGGACGCGGAGAAGAAGAAGAAGAGGGAGAGAGATGCGAAGGAGAGAGCGGTCAGAGTGGAGGACATTGTCGTATGCTGGGTGGTCTGATTTTAATCGTGTATTATGCGTTATCTATAAATATATATAGATAGATATAATATAAATATATGATACTGGACTGGATTTTGTATGCTTTTTCTTTCATTGATTGTGCTTGTGTGATATCGAATCTTGTGCTGGTGCTATGTCTCTTTCCGGAAATAAAGTATATGGAATCATTGTATAATAAAAATATAGTATGGCTAAGGAAATAATTGTCCAAAAAGTATATTGCACGATAACCAATTCAATATTAAATTCTTCAATCATACCAATATAGTTCTTTCGACTGAGTTGATTAGATATTGCTGAAATAGATTCTCCTGATCTTTGGGTGAGGCAGCTCACCTACCGAAATGATTAAATTTGCAAAATTTATAGCAGCCACCGGCTATGTGATCTCCTTTTATAGGGTGGTAAAAGCCAATTGTCTTCTTCGAGATTTTTATTTTCATTTTGATAATTAGAATATGTTTGTGTCTGATGAACAATAATGCTTTTGTTTTGAAGTAAGAAATATGAGTAATTTATTGTCCAAAAAATTATTTAAAAAATGGGTGTTTGTTTTTTGTCCTATTGTGTGTGGCTATTAGGTTTGTCAATTACTTTAATAGAACAAAACAAGTACAAGTAACGGCCAGATGTGACAAATGCTCGTTGATGAAAATGACGTTGAATAAGCACTTATTGCTTTTTTTTTTGGTAAAGTTGAATAAGCACTTATTGTTTTTTTTGGGTAAGAAGAATAAGCACTTATTCTTAGGCGTTGCCAAACGGACAAACACCGCTTTCAATTAAGAAGCCTTTAAATAAACTCGAAATGCGTTAAATGATTATATTATCTATAAATAAACCAAAATAATAATGATAAACGTAACCAAATGATCTCTTAATTTCTCACTTAATTATCATTTTTTGAACATGATTACTGTAAAATTAATTCCTCTAGCAAGTGCCAAATTGGGCAGTTTTGATCGATAACATTATATTGTCTGTTACTAGAATGAGAATTATACCGTCTACAAAAGGTATTAAAGTTAAAGAATTAAATATGTTTTAATTGTAAGGTTCCACTTAATTCGCAGAAAATGAATGATATGAAACTTATATTAGGTTGATTCGTCGTGTCAAAGAAATATTTCGATATTCGCAAATCGGACTAAACTCAATTAGCATTGTCCTTAAAGAAATTATATCAGGTTGATCCATTAATGATAGGCTTAATAAAAGAGGTTAAAGGGGTAATACAATTACAATGTAGATCGGCTAAGTATAAGTCGGACGAGGCTAAAACGTAATGCAATTACAAAATTTGAGAAAGATTATTATTTTTTTTTCCATCTAACAAGTGAAATCGAATATATGACTCCATTTGTTTCGCAAAAAAAATTGACATTTCTAAAAGTATTTTCCAAGAATTCATTTTTTAGTAAAATAATGATATTTTTCCGATGTTGGCTAAAACCTAAAAATAAACTAAAAATTATTTTTTGTTGTTTGGTAAGGCAAATGTCATTTGATTTTCTTAAATAGACACACTACCCGAGTGCTAGTAATTTTTGTGCATGGGTAACCAAGAAACTTGGCACGGGCATTCAGGTCTAAAGCCTGGATCCTCAACTCTTGGGCATTAGCATGGGAATTGGTCTTGGGTGCACCAAATCAAGCCCGAGAACTTGGCGCTCATGTGCAGCTCCCTAGCATCTCAGCTTGGGTCTATAAAGGTCGAGCCCAAGTCCCCCTAGATTCGTTGTGGCCAAGCTTTGGACCCTAGCACCTGGGACTGGGATCCGGATCATAGTGCTTGGGCTTGGGTCAATTGAGGTCGAGCCCAGCACTCCGGTATTGTACCTGCGTTTGAGTCCATTGAGGCCGGACCTTGAACCTAATGCCTGAGACTCGGTCCCCCACACTCAGACCTAAGTCCATCAAGGGGGGGGGGGGGGGGGGGGGCGCTCAAACCTTGGTGCCTATGCCTGAGTCCATCAAGGTTAGACCCTCGGTCCTCGGCGCCCAGCCTTAGGCCCAACATTGATGGACCAGTGCACAAGCGCAAGGGACTTGAGCGAGGGCACAAGAGTCCTAGGCCCAACCTTGATGGACTCAAGCTTGGAAGTCAAGGACCTGGGCCTCGATGGACTCGGGCATGAGCACCATGGACACATGATTGGTCTCGATGGACGTGGGCATGGCCTAGATGAACTTGGGTTGGGGCGCTAAAGTCCTAGGCCCTGCTTCGATAGCTCGGCCCAAGCTTTGGCGGAAAGGAGGGGGGAGGGGCACAGCTACTTTGCCAAGGGCTCGAGAACAAGCATCAAGGTTCCTACATTCAAGTGTAGAGTTTCTAGTCCAAATGTTAATATGTAATTATATTTGAAAAATGATTTTCAATTTCTTAAAGAAAAATTCATTTTCCTAAATTTAAGTTTTAATAGGAAAACATTTTCCACTGGCTCATTTTTGAGTTATTTTCCTAAGTGATCCAAATGTAAGAATATAAATAAATAAATATATATATATATTTTTTCTCTGAAAATTTTTCTATGAAACAAACGGTACCTATGTTTATTTATTTATTTTGGGTCAAGTCCTATCTTACATTGGTATGCAGATAAGAAACCGTACCCCCTCACTAACATGTCCTCACCCCAGCTCTTGAGGATGTGAGAAATCCCCACACTTCTTCCAAAGTGGGAATGGT
The DNA here is from genome assembly GCA_028830015.1 of Eucalyptus grandis x Eucalyptus urophylla. NCBI lineage: Eukaryota > Viridiplantae > Streptophyta > Magnoliopsida > Myrtales > Myrtaceae > Eucalyptus > Eucalyptus grandis x Eucalyptus urophylla. The sequence goes on along the minus strand of CM054200.1, from coordinate 57,085,370 downwards.
GGCTACTAATATATAAAGCAAAGATGATCTCCTACTGGATCAAAATCCTCTTTTTCTTCCTGAGATATGCTCAGTAATTATTTTATGAAGATTCCATCTAGGGGCAGATGCATAGATTAACAAATCCGTTTTATCTCTCACATATTGTTTCCTTAAAATTTGAATCTTACCTATTTTACAAACAAACTTACCAAAAAAATTTCAAATCTAGAAATATTTTCATTTTCCATGTATATATGCATGCGATTTCCCTTATTGCGCCAATAATGTCTTTTCGTTGGGTAATAATTTGCATATTGGTAGTAAGGCGATCATGGAAAATCTTTTCTGTGTCAATTCTTGTATACACGCAAAGTTTGTGCGTCTAATCTTGAAAAAAGAATAATTTTATCATCCACAAAAATAGTTAAATATAACTTATTGTCGATAATGAATTTAAGCAATACAAGCAACCTTTTAAAGAAAATAATTTTCAAATCATTTACTCTCCGCAAAACAAATAAAACCTTAAATATGCCACAATTGGTCCAATTCTACTTGTGTAATTTTGTTTCCCTTTTTCCTATTTTGATCACTCACAATGAATGGAACCAGGATCGGTATTAATTTTTTGTAGGATGTAAAGAAGCAGTGTAGCTAAGCCGAGGAAATTATCTTATGGTAAAAGATGCTCAAGATCCAGACATTTCTTTGCAAAGTTTACTTTATTTTTCATTAAAGAAGGAATATTTCATAGAAGGAAATAAAATGGAAAATCAGACCGATCAATTCAAGAAAAACCACCGGTATTGGACCTTTTCCATCATTTAAACATTTAATTGAACTTCTGTATTTAGGACAAAATATACACAATTTAGTTGTTCCCCAGCTAGACAGATTTTAGGGTTTGACCCAATTTAATTTGCACTAATGTGATGCAACAACATTTACGTGTATAAATTTTATATATGACGTCAGCATCTAGTGAAGCATACACAGTCCAAACATAGCTCTCCATCTAGTGGGAACATTTCCAAAATCAACCAAAGTAAAGAACTATAATATTGTCCAGCCCAAGCTCCTCGTGCCTTACAAAACACAGGCCTTGCTTGTCCAAAGAGAAAATTAATTAAACATAAGCACAATCAACCATCTTTCACTCGCGCACGAACTTGGGAAACACCCGTGGCGACCTTCATTAGGCAGCGGACGGAGCGGAGAAATGATCGAGGGTCCCGGCCTCCGACAGCGCCGCCAGGAAGGGCTGCAAGTCCACGGGCGGGGCGCGATCCTGCCCTACGTAGTTCTTGTAGTCCAGCGACTCGTCGTCGAAGATGTCCCGCCATTTCTTGACCAGCGCCTTGATGTCTTCCCTGTCCATGTTGGCCTCCTCCCCCGTGAACCGCCACGGCTTGGACCCGGCCGCGCAGTAGTGAGCCACCTTCACCTTGTCGAGGTCGAAGTTCTTGGGGTGACGCCACAGCATGGCCGTGACGAGGTTGTAGACCGGCGGGATTGGCTTGTACACCTCCCTGAAGTACATGTTCAAGAAGTCCTGCGACGAATTTGGGGACACCAGAATCAAACATCTAGCAATCAAAGTCACTACATAGTCCAATTTCGAAACGATTAATGTCATAAGATCACTCGGATCGAATCAAGATTCATCCTACCTGCTCAGCAAAAGGGGTTGGAGGGGTGATCTTGACTGTTTCGAGCAGGTCGTGGCAAGTGTTGAGATTCGGCTCGAACACGAACATGCCCGCGTTGAAATAGAGAGGCGGCTTCGGGCCGAGGTCTTCGGGCCACCGGACCTTGTTCAGGTTCTGTTGGCAGTACCCAATCTTGTTCTGAGGCGTATGGCTCCATGTCTTCTCGCAGAAACAGTCCATCACGGCGTAGAAGTTGCCGTCCGGGAGGTCGAAGAGATGGTCTATGTTGTCGAACACTTGGATGTCTCCGTCGAGGTATATCATCTTGCTATACTCGACAAACTGTCAATTTCGATCAAAATCATAGGAAAAAAACATGCCTAAATCAGTAATTCAAATAATGACCCGTTGTAACGCTAGTGAATCATTGTGATTATAGGATAAACCGAAAGATTACATAAGAGTTGTATTTATGGAGTTAGAAAACTAGCAACATCTAATTAATTACCTAACTTGACGCTGATTTCACTAGCTAATGCCTAAAATCGATAAAAACATGGTGGAGAATAACTTGGAAATCGATCTTATGTGGCAAGCACAAAAAAATAAAAATAAATAAATAACGAAATTAAAGGAGATTTATTCTTCTTCGTTTTTATCCGTTCCTTTTCGGAATTTAATGGAAAGTTCACACACAGCAGAAGTATAACAACGCCGAACCTGTTTATAAATTTACCAAATAACCCCCATCGATAGCCAAGGACCATATTCAGATACCTTATAAACGTAGACCCGAATATGTCAAAGCGACGAGACAAAAAGTAATACGTGTAGCGCATGCAGAGCGCTTTACCTCCCAAATGCGAAGCTTAGAGTAGTTGATGACGTAGTGGGGCATGGCGTACTCAGTCCGGTGGTTCTCCGGCGGGTGCACCGGCTCGATCTCCCTCACCACGCACCCTTGCTCCGCCAGCATGCGGCGGTGCTCAGCCGGCACGTCGGGCAGCATCGCCACCACGAGCGGGTTCTCACTCCGGGCCTTCCTCAGCCCTTTGGCCAGCCCAATCACCCCCTTCACATAGTCCCCGTTCCCCGCCAGGAACGTCACGTACGCGCAGCTCCGTGCGCCGGCGGGCCTTTCATCCTCGCTGGTCTTGGCGGTGGCGGCAGCGGCCCTGGTGACGTCGGGCGCCATTAGACGTGGGTTACGGTATGATGGTGCAAAGACAGGTTTGGTTTTTCCGGAAAAAAAGCTCGAGAATATGGTTTTGCCTGAGGGGACTGAGAAGGTGGGAGGACTAGGCGTTTATATAGAAACTTTGGGTCAATTTATTTAAGGTAAGGAAAATAATATTTAGAAAAATTCTAATTAAATGAAGAGATATAATATTATTTTCGGAAAATCCCATAAGGTGGAGTGAATCTAGGATGTTCAGACCGCCCTAAAATTTTGGCGATTTTAGTGCACGCCCCCACGTGGACGAAAAACTCCGTCGTGTCATGACCGTTTTGGTTTGACTTGACGAAGTCGTTTTCGCTTCGATCTCTTCATTCATATCCACCATGTGTCCGAATAAAACCTTATGCCAAGCGTTATTCAGAAAATTCATTAAAATTCCTTGAGAAACGATAACGTACACGTTGTCCTTGATTAGAGACATTACGAGAACCCAAGGCGAAAGAGTGAAGCGGGAGATAGATTTTTCCAGGTCGTGCTGAGTTATGGTTGTTGGAAGATTTGAATGTAAGGGACCATAACATCAACTTTGTGGAAATTTAGTTCGATCGAACTTCCTAAAAGCATGGGTTTTCAACTCTGTGGGAGTTGAATTAGGCATCGTTATTTCCATCGCCACCGCCTCCTTGTAAGGCACCACCATCCCGACCCGACTTGACCTGAAAGCATCCTCGCCGAAGGCAGTCGTGTAGAAACTCAACGCAAAATGGCAAAGGGGTGGAGCGGAAGGTAGATTTTTTCAGGTCATGCTGAGTTATAGTTGTCGGAAGATTTGGATGTAAGGGATTATGATGTCGAATTTATGGAAATTGAGCTTCATTGAACTTCCTAAAAGCATGAGTTTTCGACTCTATGGGAGTTAAATTAGGCATCATTACTACCGCTGCCCCCGCTGCCGCCTCCTTGTAAGGCACCATCATCCCGACCTGACCCGACCTGAAAGCATCCTCGCCGAAGGCGGTCTTGTAGAAACTCAACGCAACGTCGCTTGGGCTCAATGGCCTGCCGTACCACGCTTTGGCAACCGGATACGTTATGGACATGCAGAGATTTCGGGAGCGCTGCGTGAAACACGAGATGAGCTGCCAGAACCGCCATCGTTTAAGCACGGCCAGCCGAAACCATCCCAGAACGAGTCCATAACCTTTTCTGTTCTCTTTTCCTTTTCTTTCTGTCGTTTCCTTCTTTCTTTTGGCGATCTTGACTGGACAAAAGTCCTTCTGCGTGCATGCAACGTAGCAGTCGACACTTGGCTTTAGGTTTTTAGCGGTGCCGGCTCGTCCGGGTCTCGTTCCGGTACGCTGTTCCCATCCATAGTTCCAACTTCTTCTAGTCTCCTCCCACGGAAAGCGACGTGTCACGTCAAGTTTTGCATAAAGACGTGTGGTGGGACCGAAGTAGCATCACGAGGAGGAGGAGCAAAACGAAAAAGATAGTTTAAAGTATAAATGAAACCTCGGTAAAGTATAAATGAAACCTCGGACTTTTAAGCATGATTCGTGACGTGACTTAGATTGGCAATTGGTCCTAAAGGAGGACTTCCCGTCAACTGAAAAAACCATATATTTTGCCGAGGATTGAATCCTCTGCACTTGCTCAGGAAAAGCCGACCTGATCAAGGGTGATGATGATGTTTCAAAGTTTTCCAAGCTTGGGACCGAAAGTGAGTCGAGTGATTAGCGCGGTTTGATAATTGACTGAACAACTACTAATCCCTTTTCTCTTTTGACTCCCTGCTAATCATCTAGACTTTGGAAAGTCGCGTAATGTTTTATTCTCTTTAAGGTTTTTTCCCGATGAATTATTGGGACACTTGCATCGACGGTGTCAAGGAAATGGTATATGAACGACTCCATACACCGTTCGTCTGAGAGAGTAGATGAGTGTATTATCGAATCAAGGACGGATGATGCCGCTCATGTGAAATATAAATTACATTTGACGGTAGTTGTGTGACTTGTGTTTTCTGTTTTTCTTCTTTCCGTCATGATATTGTTCCTTTTTCTGTTACGTGGACATTGTTGGATGATGTTTGAAGAGTCAAAGATTACGAGGATTTCAGGGGATTTTTTTCCTTCTATCTTGGTGTGCTTTTCCCCTTGGTTTTCGCCCACTAAATTTAAGTTCCTTCATATCGGCGGACAGTATGATTACCGACCAACTTTATCACAATTAGGATTTGACAATATTTCAATCTCTCCAGTAATTTGGGAGCAGATCAAGGGGCCTTTCGGTTGAATTCTCTCCCCCCTCCAATTTCTTTGTTGACACATCAGCCCTCAATCCCAAAAAAATGGACCGAGAATAAGTGGAGAGGGGGCTGATATTTTGTGAGGATGGCTTAGGCACTCAACTTTTCTTCTTAGGCCTGATGGAGAAATTGAGATCGGGCCTAAGCTTTGTGCATTTGGCGTTTCCTGTCTGATGCCAAATTTGATGTCCCTAGCAACAGTGATTTGAGATTTCAGGGGCAAGATTCGAAAAGCACGGAAAAGCAGAGAAAAAAAGATCAAGTATGTTAAGGTATGATGTGCTTAACTTGTGTCGACACGGATAAGTGAGTTTGGCAAGAAGATTGGAAAGGCTCGAGCAGAGGTCTAATCTAATCTTGAAGAGTTCCTACCAAGCAATAGCGCATCGATGTATAGATAAAACGCAGATTTCAAATTCACATACATGACTAAGACATGCTAACATGAATTTGCAGTCCGTTGTTTTGAGATGAGCTACAGTAAGAACTGCTACTTCATTGGTCATGACTCGACTTGTGCTATACATTTGGATTCAGATCACAGCCTTCTCATTGTTTGGCACTAGTGTTTTCCTCTCTGTAATACCAACTAGTAGACCTCCGCAACTGGTGTATGCATATGGGTTTACAGTTTAGTCGATCCCGAAAGACTTCTATGTTGCTCCTTCTCATCTTCAGCTGATATAATGCTGAATGTTCAACTGGGTCCAAGTAATGAACCTTCTAATTGCAAAAATCAGCAACGTAGTCTCACTCTAGCGGAGAGCATTTCTGGATATGTTTCTTTCTAGTTCGATTTAAAGCTACAAAATGCAACAATTGCATCTCCCCGATGACTTTGCCTAAAGGAAAACTTTTCGATTTCAATTAAGATCATGAAGTCATGGAGGCCTTGTGAGAGGGAAAAGAATAGCATAGAGCAGAAAGAAACAGAAATCTGTAAGCTGACGACAGAGAGTTTGAATCTGTCTAGCTCTGAAGAACAAGACTCTTTCCGAGGATCATGTCATCGGTGGTGAAATCAGCAGCTTTTCTGAATGTCCCTCGCCCAAAGTCCAGGTTGTAGGAGTCCGCAAGGCCTTCCACCAGGTCAAATTCCGGTTTCCACCCGAGCACACTCTTCGCTTTGTCGACTGACGCAAAGAAATGCTGCATGCATTTTGAAATGTGAGCCACATATTAATGCCCATAGTGTTGTATCTTGAAGGGTTTCTAGAGGAAATGCACTATCTATTGCAACCTAAAAAGTTGACAGGAATTTTATATGTTCTGCAAGTCTGACGTCTAAAGAGGGGGGGAAAAACCGCCCTCATTGGAAGTGATTTTCAAGTTTTCCGCCTTCCTGCTGATGTGATGTATGAATGACCAAATGCATGTAGAACTGTCCAGGTTGGCGTTTGAGTTTTAGCTTCAGAACATGTATGAAAAGGGGTAGTTCATCGGAGATCATGCAGGATGACAGGTCTGTGGCAGTGAAGGCACTTCAGGTGAAGTGCTATTTTCGTTAACAAGATATTTTGTTCCATTTTGACGTTGGTCATAAATCATTCTGTATAGATACTTGAGGAATGTATTAATTTCATTTTCTGCATAAAAAAAAAACAAAAAAAACACACTCTCTTATGTATACCTGGTCACGGAATGGGAATGCCTTCTTTTTCCCAAAATCAAACTCCTTGGGATTGTAGTGGATGATTTCAGGCTCTGGAAAACCAGCAGCCTAAAAAGACATGTTACAGAAGGTTAATGTTGCTGGGTAATTCAAGCCGAACACTAGTTAATTCCTTATCCTTTAGACTTTGAGTGGTAGCCAGAAGTACCTTTGCGCATGCTTTTGCCAGCCCCTCGAACGTCACATACTTCTCTCCTGAAATGTTGAACACTTGCTTGCTGGCTTTCTCATTGCCAAGAACCTGAATAAATGCTGTTGCCAGGTCCTGTTTTCACAACCCAATCACATCATATCTCCATCCATAAACACGAGTCTAGTCTATACAGTATTGAAAATAGGAGAATCGACTTGTGCACATTCTCTTTTTATTTCGTAGAAGCAAGATGTTCTCATTATCTATCCTAAATCTACTTCAGCTTTAACTAGCTCAAAGAATTAGAAGATAATGAGGATCATACAGAGGGAACTCGAAGATAGTTGGTCAGTCACAAATTTGTTGGAGACTGACAAAAGAGAAATGTAGCAACTACCAACCTTAACATGGCCAAGCTGAGTTATTTGCGTTCCAGAGTTGGGAATCGGAATGGGGCGGCCTGCTTTCAGGCGGTGGAAGAACCACTCTTCTACCGGGTTGTAGTTCAAGGGCCCGTAGATATACACTGGCCTCAGTGAAGTCCAGTTGACATCCCTTGAGGCCAACAAGCTCTCGGTTTCAAGTTTACCCTTGTGCCTATTCTTTGGGTCAACCGCATCTGTCTACCATTGTGCAAAAGGAAATTTGACGAGGAGCATAAAATAAAAGGAGAAAAGAAATGAAGTCTGAGAATTTCTGTCAGACCTCTACTATTTACGCATGCCGTGAGAGTATTTGAAGCTACAGTATCTTAAGGAACATACCTCACAGTGAGGCAAATAATCAGACTTGAGATAGACACCAGCTGAAGAGCAGTAGATGAACCTGAAGATAAGTAAAAGCTTCATAGGTCACTAAATTCTGCATTTGTCAGAAAGCATTATTTGGAAACTTTCAGAGCATGCAATCATTCATAAGGGGTCTGATTGCATGAAATAAAGGGCAGGTGGAAAGGAAGTTGAATAGCATTTCTGTCCTATGACTTGAGCCCAGCAACCTATAGCTATACGCTGAATTTCATAAGCATTGAGATCACAAGATTTTCACAGTTTGTATGATGCTCTGTGGCTAAAATTGGATTGCTGAGAAACAGTAGTCTGAGCCTAAGAGCAAGAAATTTGCTCAAAGAATCAGATAAGTTCCAGGAACTTTTAGAGTAACTTGATAGAGATGAAAAAAATCCGATCACGCCAGAGAGAGAGAGAGAGAGAGAGAGAGAGAGAGAGAGAGAGAGAGAGATAGTACTGTTCTAGGTTTGGCAGGGCATCCAATATTGGTGCGACTTCATCCGCCTCTCGTCCTGTAAATGTGAAAGAAATCTTATTTATTATTTGGAGGAAATGGTGATTTATTTATGATACCTAAAAGCACAGGATCTTGAGCATCCTAGCTGGATCAAATCATGTGAATATCAAATGCATTGAGAGAGAACTGAGAGAGAACTGAACAAGAAATCACTGCATACCGTTAATGTCATAAACAACGTCAAAGCCTTCTGCAGCAAGACTAGATTTAACAAAATCAAAATCCTTTCTGTCTCCTTTCAAATGCAGGATCTGACAGAGAAAATTAACATCACATAAAAGAAGCTCAGCACAAATCATTTTGAAGCAGAATTTTGTTGAATAAATCATCCGCAACACTTGACTACGCCCAATGCAGTTACCTTGGATGAAAAATCAGCGAAGTCCTTGTCCGACTCACCAGGCAATTGTTGAGTGATGGGTGCTTTTCCTCTGGTAAACAAAGTGACCTACCAAAATAGCTAGATAAGCAATAAAGGCAATGAAAGGTGTTTATCGACATGAGAAACAATGAGGAAAGGATGGCACACAACTTGCCGATACCTGATGACCTTCTTTGACAAGTAGTCTCGACAAAAACACACCGATGAAACGGGTGCCTCCCATGATGAGGATCTTCTTATTGCTTGATGCAGTGACCCGCAGTGCTCCTTTAGGCTGCCCCACCTTCCTCTTAAACTATAACAACACACAATCAGCTTTACTTTGAGCTGAACAAAACTATATTTCCCAATTTTCCATTTCAGAGTTCTCCAAAACAAAGTTCAAATGCAAGAAGATCGTCAATGTATTGTATAACAGGAGTTTCAAGCCCAAATTTGAGCCCTCGGTGTCATCTTCCATTGGGCATATAAAGCTATATGACTGTTCTTGCAGAGTCACCTTGCATAGGAAATGATAATGAATTCTGGGAAAGGATACAATCATAACAGCTGAATCATACTCTAATTGATGGAGAGAATGAAATGACATGCTCGTCTTTTCCTTAGTTACAGAATGTGAGTCAATTCATTACAGAACACAAAACCCAAAACCAAGATGATCAATGTTAACTTGGCAAACACCCAGTAAAGAAAAATGCCAACCTTTCATGAAATTTCATGATCGAACTACTCTGAGAGAGAGAGAGAGAGAGAGAGAGGGAACCTGAACGCAAGCATGGAGTCGGCTGCCATTGAAGTCAGAGAAAGAAGAAGGGAGGAGAGAGATGGAGGAAGGTGGGTGGTGTTGAGGCTGCACTGCCATTAACTTTGCCATGGCTCACTCTCACACTATGCCCCTTCCTCTGCTTCTTCTTGCAAGTTTATTATGAGACTCAGAAAACTTCTCGGTGAGGGGAATTCTTGCTGTATTTGATTGTGTGTCCATGCTTTGGTCTTGCAATGGTTCTCTCATTTCTGTCCAGTTGGGATAAGACAATGACCCACCCCAGCCAGCTTCGGTTATATCCACACACAACCCAGCCTCTAACATTCTGCTTCTCCTCTTCATTTTTTTCTTGTTTTTTATATTTTAACAATTTATTTTGTGCCGTGCCCTTGAAAGCCTGCTCTAGCCACAAATCACGGTGATACTTTGCATTCATCCAAGCGACTCTGAATTCTCACATCTTTGACAAAACCATGAAAGCCACGGCACTCGTTTCCCTTTTCCTAACCCTCTTTTTCATTCTCAAAGTTCTGTACCAAAGAAGCATGCCATCAGTAAACCCCAAACAATGTACCATCTCCGTAGTAAAAGGTCTCATTGTTCTTTATTCTCCATCAAGATTATTAGCTTGATTGGACAACATATCCATTGAAGACCTAAAATCGTCTTGCATGACATTATGTCAATACATAAATGAGTGTCAATCTTAGAATTGTGATAAATGATAGGTTTGCCTTTATTGTCCTTCTATGGATATCATATATCGTATTCCTAAAATTTTGAAAACTAATAGGTTTTATGTATCAACTAGACTATTGATAAATGACAGATTTGCTTTTGTTGTCCTTCTATGAATATGATACGTCATATTCCCAAAATTTTGAAAACTAATAGATTTTATGTATTAACTCGACTATTGAGCTTTCTCACTTGATTTTCAAGATTAGTCATAAGAACCTACTGGCTCATCAATATGGAATAAGCTAAAATATTTCCTAATTCAAGCTCGCACATCTAATTGTTTGGTAGAGTTTTATGTTGTTTGATCTCTACTTTGATCCTTATAATCGACGGGGACTTAAGCTTGAGCTTAGAGCCTGATTTGTAATTTATCACTAGCAAAAGAACATACAGTTCACCTATAAATTAGAAAAGCAAAAAAAGAAAAAAGAATATGCTAATAATAAAAAAATCAAACGTTTGGAGATCCATCTATATGAAAAAAAATGTAACTCTGCAATAAAAACAATAAACAAAACGTTCACTGCTAAGCTAGCTTTTCTTCGATCAGTGAAAGGTCCGAGCTTTTTCGACATCGCTGCTCGTTCATCCTCGCCGAGCGCTCGACGGAGGTACAGCGAGATGTTGCAGTGCATATTTCTTCTGTCGGATTCCGGGTATGAAACATCAACCGATCCTGCGCCAAGACGTTTCTCGCGATGAAAAATTCTTGCTTTCTTCTTCTCCTTTTTTTTTTTTTAATGGATTTGATGCTGGATTCTTGAAACCGAGAGATGAAATGGGGGGATCTTCGAACGGAATGTAAATTTTGGGGGATTTTGAACATGGGTTTGTCGCAGGGAAGTGATGCTGGAGAAACAGCTCACTGGGCATCGCGTAGATCGGTCCATATGCGCTTGGTATTGGGATCACGCCATCTCTCAAGGAGACCAGGTTCTTCGCATGTTATATATACGAGTTCATTTTCGTTCGTGTGTCTGTGATGGTGCAGATTCGCTAGGCTTTTCTTCTTCTTCTGGGTAAATTACTTGATCCCATTTCATGGCGATAGTTCTTTGCTCATATGGGTTTTACATTTCTTTTCCTGGGATTGGATGGTTGTTGCCCAATACAGCTACAGCCCGTGATTGCTTCTCCAACGCATTACCTTTTCCAAATTGTTCGCGAGGGCATCACGTTTTTGGCTTGTAGCCAAGTCGAAATGCCGCCTTTGATGGGCATTGAGGTACAATACATTTTAGGCTGGTATCAATGAGCTGCTGGATAGAGTGATATTGGGTGTCAAACAAGACGGGGGGACTTTTTTGAGTTTTGATTGCTTGGTTTCAGTTTCTATGCAGAGTAGCTGATGTCCTGGCGGATTACCTCGGAGGGCTAAATGAGGATGTGATAAAGGATAATTTTGTTATTGTTTATGAGGTAATGTGTTTTGCTCATCGTTTGCTATTTCTCCCCTCCAATTTTATGACTCGCTGTTTTTGGCAGTTCGAGTTTATCAGCACGTCTTGGTGAGAGGCTTATATTCAAAATATACGTCAGTGTATGATTTTGTTCTAGAAACATGGAAAATTAGATATGCAGGGGCTGCTTTATGTTTTTCCAAGTGCATTTAGTCCTTCTGTCACTGGAATGGAGTAATGTGGATATTGAGTAAAGTTCGACATTGTCGATAAACTGTCTTGCTGTAAATGGCGTCTTCATTTTATCTGTGACAAAATGACCTTAAGACTCGGTATTAACTAGGATGGAACACAGGGCCTTACATTCAGTTGCTTCAGTATATTATAGCCACTTGTAGCCAGATTTTTTGCATTATTGAAGCTATAGTTATCATATATACTGAAACTCATTGCCTGACCGTCCATCTAGTTGCTGTATCATTCTTATAAAACATTAGTGAGCATAGCAAATGACTGTAAAATTGGATAAGGTGAGCGGCTGCTTTACAATGTTGCAAGAGAGAACTGTAGCCTAGCATTTTTTCGTTCTTCTTTTGGATAAAATTGTAGCCTACTTTCAGCTCACTAATCTGCATAACCTGAAAACTCCAATTTATTCATCGGTTAAAAGGATCTGAAACTGTTCTCTAAATGCAGTCCAGATACCTAGTTTGATATGTAAAGTGGCCAATTTAACTACTTGTAGGATGATTACGGTTTTCTTCTTGAAATGTTTCTTTAAATTCTGTTCTGTCCTATGTTCGTTTGCATTGTGTAATTATGAACTACATCCCCTATTGTAATTTTGAGCTTGCAACATCATTTTTCTTTATTTTCTAATGCTTTTGGCAAGTCATCCACTCGTTTTGCCTTGTCATGTTCATTGAGTTAGAAGTAAAAAGTTCTGTGGTGGAACATGCAGCTTATGGACGAGATGATAGATAATGGTTTCCCACTCACTACAGAACCCAACATTCTCAGAGAAATGATAGCTGCACCTAATATTGTTAGCAAAATGCTGAGTGTTGTGACTGGCAATAGTTCGAATGTGAATGAGACACTTCCTGCTGCAACAGCATTGTGTGTTCCATGGAGAACATCAGACCCAAAGTATGCCAACAATGAAGTTTACGTTGATCTCGTGGAAGAAATGGATGCGGTTATTAATAGGTATTTAGCTGAAAACCTCGATGAGCTTTGTTAAAGATTCATATCTTTCTCCTTAAAGCTGACTTTACCACTTTCTGTCTCTTTCCAGTTTTAATGACTCACATCTAGCTGTATATTTCCTGTCTTGACCCAGTTGACACTAATGAATACTCTCTTATGCATTTCCTAGGGATGGTACACTCGTTAAATGCGAGATTTATGGTGAAGTTCAAGTAAACTCTCATCTCTCTGGCCTTCCTGATTTGACTCTTTCATTTGCAAATCCCTCTATTCTGGACGATGTGAGATTTCATCCATGTGTACGGTATCGACCATGGGAGTCTCATCAGATTCTTTCATTCGTCCCTCCTGATGGACAATTTCGGCTCATGAGTTACAGGTGTGAAAATATGTTGTCCGTATCCAGAAATATTGCGAATGGTCAAAACATCATGAAAATTGCTTAATTGAAGTGGCATCCTAGCTTGAATGTGAATGGCCTTTGCTTGATTTAAGTGGTATCCTAGATTGTAGGTAAATTCTTTCAAATATATAACTGCCACACTGAATATGTATCCATTTAGATAGATTGTATTTAGAAACAACCCCATGCTTTAGGTGAAAACTTAGAAAAATCTGGAGCTCTGTCCTTTGTTTGTCAATGTGTATGTTTCAAGTTCACGGCTTTTTGCTGTACAGAGTTAGAAAATTGAAGAGCATCCCTTTGTACTTAAAGCCACAGCTGACTTCAGATGCTGGGACCTGCCGACTAAGCCTGTTAGTTGGAATGCGGAACGATCCAGGAAAGACAGTTGACTCAATCGATGTGCAATTTCAATTGCCTCCTTGCGTTTCAACTGCTGATTTGAGCTCAAATTGTGGAACAGTTAACATTCTTTCAAATAAGGTACTTGCTAGTGTAATTTAACAGTAATCACTCATTTGATTGTTCATGGAGTTTGTCTCGCGCTCTTTTATTGAAGACTGTATTCCTTTTGATTCATCCATTTCTGCAGACATGCTCTTGGTCAATTGGACGGATCCCAAAAGATAAAACCCCTTCATTGTCGGGAACATTAGTCCTTGAGCCGGGACTGCAACGTCTTCATGTCTTCCCTACATTCCGACTGGGTTTCAGGATAATGGGCATTGCTCTGTCTGGCTTGCAGATAGATAAGCTAGATCTAAAGAACTTACCTCATCGTCCATACAAAGGTTTCAGAGCTCTCACTCGAGCAGGGCACTACGAAGTGAGGGCATGATGTGCTTTAATTTACATTGAGGTTCTAACTTGTAGGCTTTTTCACTCAGGGAAACTGGAGATTGCGTGGAGGAACATTATTCTGTTTTTTTGTAAATGATCTGGGCACAGTTTCTTTCCAAGTGTTCTCCGTGACGCTATTCCTTATTAATGATGTAATTCTTGACTGCTGAGTGCTTCAGGTTCAGGAGAGTTTATCTTTTTCTTTCTTTTTGCCCTTTCAGTATGTAATTTTACACAATCATGAAATTGAATTACACAGTTAATCAAAATAGCTGATTCGCCTCCATGTGTGTTTCTTTATTTGTAACTCTTCTTTAGAACCATGCACATCAATTGAAAGAAGCAAAACTGAGCATCAAAGACCAACTTCCAGACAAAACTTTGGCGATACTACTGCAAATTGATGCAGGGAAGAAGAAAACAGAGCCTCAACCCATAATAATAATAGGACGTTATTTCAGCATACGATCCGGGGGCATAATGATTTTATGTTCACCTGAAAACAAGAGGAGATTCTTTCAACTACTTATTTTGGAACCAGTAGTCAGGGAGGCATGAAAAACTGTCATATCGCGTAGTAGATGGTTTCCTATTTTCAAATGAAGGCAATTGAAATAACAACAGAATAGACTCGACTCAGCAGTACATTTTCCAATCATGTGCAATCCTTGACGAGGCTGAAATGATATTGGACTCGCGCCTAATGCCAAGTCTAGTCGACATGAATCCTGTCAAGTACTGGTTGAGTACTTTCTTTCCAGCTTCTTCCGGTGGACCCAAGTCCTCAACACTCTTTCGTACCTGGATTATGAAGGAGCACAATTCACTGAGATTAGCCATTGAAGGTCTATTGATGTACTCTCTGAACCGAACAGACAGTTGTACAGGTGCAATGTCCAGCAAACCTACTTGTGGAAAGATATAACTTGATAAGATCAAGGCAATCACATTCCTCCTTCAAACTGCAAAAGCTGAAGTCTGGCCATAAATCAGAAGATTTCAAATAGAAGTAAACGGTTCAAGCTTAACAATCATGCAGCCAACCAACTGCATATGTGCCCTTGCAGCTTAGATGCAAGCTGGGATGTGAAATAAACCTCATCCATCAGTTGTGAATGAAAACTTGAATGGCAGTTTTATCATCAGTAAGGAGATCGGCACTCGAATGAATACTCAACGACTAATTTTGAGTTCCTATTTCAGCTTCTGATGATTAGGTTGGCACTTGGCACTGAATCCTCATGCTTTAAGGCATAAGGATCTCGTGGACATTACCTAATTATTCATGCATGGTGATCAGTAACACGATGGATGTCAAATTCTAGAGTACGTCAAATTGAAAGCGTAAATAATCTGTTATAGACTACATGTAATCATGAATATTAATTTGATAGTAAGCTAAGATAACCAAACTGACATTGACAAACGGAATCGAGATGAAATGCCAAATCACAATGAAGGCATGTAAGATGATCGAAACTTCCTCGAGCACCGTAAAGAACCTTGAGCTAAATCACATCTCACACGAGTCACATGCTTGTTGTACAGTATTTGCAACATCCATCAAATACATCAAGTAAAAAGGGCTTATTGCTCATCAAGATGTGTCCCTGCGATACACTACTCTATCTATCATGCCGCGTGTGATCTTCCGCAGTAAGCAGGAAATACACAGGATTTGCAACATGTTAGTGAATGCATCAGGCACTTTGGATTCAGCAGAAGAGCTTAAACACCCTTAAGAACTCTTTAACACACTCTTGCTTAAATCAGATACGTGTCCCAGTCAAATAAATAATTCTCTCAAAGTTCTATTTGTGTTGGAGGACACCGAAAATCACTGGACCTCAAGGCTCAAGCAGTACCGACACGAAGTGGAAAATGCACAAAAAATCAAGAGCAACTTGCAGTACCCCGATGGCCACCCTCGACATCTTGACAAAAACACAACGCAGAAACATGCGATGTTCCTCTGCGCTGCCTCACCCTTCTTCTACTCAGTAGCATGCGAGAAACCGAAACTTCATAAGATTCTACAAGCGTTCGTCATTTTCGAAGATTCTCAGAAACAATTTGACAAATGAGTGACGCCCCTTCTTTTTCAAGATCACAAAACTTCCCCACAAAGTAACAAGCCACAGAAACTGTGAACGTCAGCAGAAGCTCACGGTATCCCTCTTCCCCCACTCGCCATGCCGAATATACGTGCTTAACATCAACTCCTTCGCGAATGCAGCAAAGGCTAGGCATCTTCACATCAGACCCGGCAACTCGTCGAGAATTTACATCTTAAAAACGATGCATGTCGAACTCGCCACGTCGCTCAAGTCGAGCTCGACGAACTCCAGAATTCCCACGAGCTTAAAAATTTCAGCTTTCTTCGGGTTCCATAAGGCAGTTCGGAATCTTCGGACTCTCCATGGCTGAGAAAGAACGATATCCGCTGGGATTCCGACCGACTTCCACGTGGCGCGCTGGCCAGGCCGCTTGTGGCCACGTGGCCGGCATCGCTTTGGAGCCGTCCGCGGCACTTTTCCGACGTGGCGTCCTCTTCTCGCCAATGACAAGTCGAGTTGAGGACAATGACGTGGAAAATCCATCCAACGACCGGTGGGATTACGAGACGGGCCGCTATCGAGGCGCAACGTGGCGGCACGCCAGTGGTCGGGAGTTCTCCACCACGAGCTACAGGCAGGCAGGAGCCCGACAACGGTGGATGCCTCGTCATCAATCCTTATCCCCTCTTTTGTTAATTAATCACGTTAACTAAATGTTTCCGAAATACATTACGAGAAATTGTCGGAGCTTAATTTCTTTTGCCGAAACCCTTTTTATTTAGTGTTATGCCATCTTTTATTATTTCACGTGATATATGGGTTCCACTCATTTGGACAAATGATAAAAAAAAAAAACCATCTCGTTTAGCAAAAAGTCTTAATATAGCTAACAATGATCATGTCTTTTTTTTTATTGGTTTTCAGCCATGATACTCAAAATGGAGAAAAAAAATATGCTATTTTTATTCTCAACGTGAATTATTAAATATATTATTTTGATTTGATTGTAAATATCGCCACTAATTTTTATTGCTTTTGAGCGAAAAGTCATCCATCATCGGAAAGTCAAAACTCAAGATTTTTTTTTTTTTTTTGGTTCTTATTTTTATTTAGGAGGGAGAGCGAGGTAAATCCGGTTTTCCACCGTTGGCCTTGGCCATTCGTCGTCTCCAAGGCAGAGAAAAAAGCCTTCGTTCTCTCCTCGCCGCTTGTATAAAAACGGGACCTTTCCATTTCCGCAAACCCACTTCCGCCCTCGGTTTCCTTGCGCCACCACCGACGTCAAATTCGAACTTCTCTTCCTTCTGCATCCGCAGAATCTCTCTTCTCTTCCCTCCCGCGATTATCTCCCTTCGCAAGCGAAACCCACATCTCAAAATCCCATCTTTCTTCGGCGTCCGGTGGCGCCCGCAAATGTGCCGTATTGGCGTGTGCGTGTAGGTTCAGTGGATTGTCGAGCACGTCTTCGTGTTTATGCGACTTTGATTGGCTATTCGTGTCCACCCGGATCGGTATTGCTCGTGATGAACACGGTTTTTCATCTGGGTAGCTCGGCCATGACGCCTGCTTGTAGAATTCTGTTTGCCACCAGATGTCCTGCGCCGTTTAGATTCGTTTCTGCTGAGTGTAGACACGCCGGATCAATGGGTGCTTTGTCGAGCTTTCGCTTCGACTTCGGTCGACGCCTTTTGCACGCCAATCGATGTCGGGCTGTGAATGTGGGTCGCGCGGTTGAGGAGGTCCGGACCGGTTTTTGCTTTTCCGGGTCGGGTTTTGGGCGGTCCGGGGATTTATTGAAATCGCATGGACTTCGTGGTAATGTTAGTCATAGAGGGGCTGTCGTTGTTGCTAATGCTGTTAGGAGTTTGTCGACTTCGGTGGAAACCCGCGTGAATGATAACAATTTCGAGAGGATTTATGTTCAGGGTGGAATGAATGTGAAGCCGTTGGTGGTTGAAAGGATTGATAAGGATGAGAATATTGTAGGAGGGGAGGATTCTAGTATAGAAGTTGTTGATGATAACATAGATTTGGAGAAATCTCAGGCTAGTCTGAATGAATTCAATGATGTTGGTGCTAAGAGAGAGGAAAGTCAGGTCGAAAAGGAGGCGTGGAGATTATTGCAGGATGCTATTGTTATGTACTGTGGGAGCCCGGTGGGGACCATGGCAGCGAATGATCCAGGGGATAAGCAGCCACTGAATTATGATCAGGTGTTTATTCGTGACTTTGTGCCGTCTGCCCTAGCCTTCTTGCTCAAGGGAGAAGGAGAGATTGTGAGGAACTTCCTCCTTCACACATTGCAATTGCAGGTCCGTCTTCATATTGTTTGTGCTTCACCAATTAATCCTTGTGCCCATGTGTATATATCCCTGAATTTCATAGGCACGTGTCTTGCTGCTAGTTTCTCTCAAGTTATTAATTGAATGCAATTTAAAACTTTCCCTTTACATTGCTGCTTGGCATAACTAATATGTTTTTCTGATATTGAGCGTCACTTGCCAGCGTGAGTCCCCTCTACTCTTGAGATTTGGCTGCTTTTAGTGTGAACTTATTTGGGCTATTGAAAGCTCTGTCATGTAATATCTGTGTTTTTACTTATTATGGGTGTGCAATGCTCCATGAGTTCGTGGCTTTGTACTCTGCGTGCTAGTTTCTGACTTCTGGTTATATAAGGTGCTCACATGATAGTTTGATTCTCCAGGATGCATGCATTTTGAGTTCCTAAACTCCGAGAACATATCTTTTCTCTATGGTCTGAAACTTTCTTCTGCTCGATTTGAAAATTCATTGTTTTGACCTGCTGTCTTCGTCATAAAGGAAAATTCTTAATTAGCTCTCAAGGGCTGATTTCGAGAGACGCACCTTCTGTGAGTTGAGTATTTGAAGTAATGAAGGTAGTCTATGATAAGGATTCCAGTATGTGGAACAATTTTGAATTGGGCTGAATTCTGATTATGGCGTTTTTTTCTCAGAGTTGGGAGAAGACAGTGGATTGTTACAGTCCTGGACAGGGTTTGATGCCTGCAAGCTTTAAAGTTAGGACTGTGCCTCTTGATGAAAATAAAGTTGAAGAGGTTTTAGATCCTGATTTTGGCGAGTCAGCTATTGGGCGTGTTGCCCCTGTAGATTCTGGTTAGTCTGCTATGAAAGATATAGACAATGCTCTGTAGTTTAAATCCTGATCCTGATCATGATCTAACTATAGGGAAATGTCTAACTTTGACTTTTCTGCTGAGTATCCCATTGGCAAACAATTTCCATTCTGCTGTAGCTATTTAGGACCTGACATTGTTGCTTGCTACTCCTTTTCTTTGTAGGGCTGTGGTGGATTATCCTGCTAAGGGCCTATGGGAAGATCACTGGTGATTATGCATTACAGGAGAGAGTGGATGTCCAGACTGGCATCAAATTGATTATGAACCTGTGTTTAACAGATGGTTTTGATATGTTCCCTTCTCTGCTTGTTACTGATGGCTCCTGTATGATAGACCGGAGGATGGGTATCCATGGTCACCCTCTGGAAATTCAAGTAAGTGCACTAGGAGTTAAGCTATTTGAAATTCCAATCTTCTGTCCATGCTTGTAAAAGTAAACATTATCAGTACCCCATTTAGTTTTATGGAATTAGATATTGGCTGTCTCATGTCACTGCTTATTAATCGGTAAAGTGGAAATTCCTCATTTAGACTTTTTTAATACCATTGATATTTGGATGGCAGGAGAATACTCAAGGTCTTGTTTTTTGAACATTAAAGAAATTCTGCAAAAACAATCTCGTACCTCGTATGGACTTAACTTTTTTACGGTGGTAATTTCAAATTGTTACCAAAATGTACTGTTTGTTTTTGTATTCTGCTGTGATTTGTAGGTAGAGGTTGGGAAATTTTTTTTTTTGTGAACATAATGACGTATTGAAAATATCAACTCCTTCAAGCAGAAGTTAGAATATCCTCTGTATTTTGGCTGCTGATTTTCTGTTTCTCGTTGACCTCTGATCATATCTGACTTCTCTTGAAACTCTGAGGAATTTGCTTTGATTTGTTCACTGAAGAGTCGGTTCATCTCAATCATGAATCGCTTTGATTTTACAGGCTTTATTCTATAATGCACTGCGATGCTCTCGGGAGATGCTTAGTGTAAATGATGGTTCCAAGAATTTGGTGAGGGCAATCAACAATAGGCTGAGTGCTCTTTCTTTCCACATTAGAGAATATTATTGGGTAGATATGAGGAAGATAAACGAGATTTACCGTTATAAAACAGAGGAATACTCAACAGATGCCACCAATAAGTTCAATATCTATCCGGACCAAATTCCGTTGTGGTTAATGGATTGGATTCCTGAGAATGGTGGTTATCTGATTGGCAACCTGCAGCCAGCTCACATGGATTTTAGATTGTTCACCCTCGGGAATCTTTGGTCAATTGTTTCCTCACTAGGTACGCCAAAGCAAAATGAAGCTATTTTGAATTTGATTGAAGCCAAATGGGATGATCTTATTGGGCATATGCCTCTAAAGATCTGTTATCCTGCTTTGGAGAATGAAGATTGGCGTATAATTACTGGAAGTGATCCAAAGAACACGTAAGTCTCTGCTTTGTTGCAATCCTGCTTTTGCACTTGATTTCTTATCCTAATCAATTGTGGCGCATTATGTGAACTATTGCCATCCACTAACAAGGAATTCCATCTTTTAATGTTCAGTCCTTGGTCATATCATAATGGAGGCTCCTGGCCAACCCTCCTGTGGCAGGTGAGCTTGATCTACCTACCATTTCTAGTATTTCTCAACTTAAATGGTTTTCTCAAACTTGCCATACATGATTTTGCATTAATGCAAATTTAAATTACTCATCCATATATCGTTCTGTTTATGTTTAGTTCACGTTGGCATGCATCAAGATGGGAAGACCGGAATTAGCTGAGAAGGCAGTAGCCTTGGCTGAGAAGAGACTTTCAGAGGACCGTTGGCCAGAATACTACGATACTAGAACTGGGAGGTTCATTGGAAAGCAATCACGACTCTTCCAAACATGGACTATTGCTGGTTTCTTGACTTCGAAAATGCTTCTGGAGAACCCAGAGACAGCATCTAATCTGTTCTGGGAGGAGGACTACGAGCTACTTGAAATCTGCGTCTGTGCACTGAGCAAGTCAGGAAGGAGGAAATGCTCTCGAGGTGCTGCGAGGTCTCAGATACTGGTGTGAGAGACTGAGTTCATCGCCAGACACAGGGCTCACTTGATCTCCACATAATTCTGAATTACAGATTCTTGTCTAACAAGGCTACATTCATTTGAAGGCAGAATTATGCCTCACGTATTTGTACAGTTTGCGGAGTTTGGGATAGACTAGTAGAGCTTGGAGCATCAAATTCTTGCTTGACAGCGAGAGCATACGGGTTACAGGTCATTTGTACATAGACATGTTAACTTGTTAGCCAATCAATTACTAGGTTGATTGGAATAAATTGTGTCCAAGTGAAATGTGGTGATAGAGACAGGAAATTAGCAAAGAATGTGATTCTTGATAGGTAACTTATACACACCACAGAGATTGTTTAGGCATTTTAGTACTAGTTATCTGAGATATTGTCATTTGTGACCTACTATGTAATGTGACACCCATTTTTTATACTTTGTATTAGTAAACTCTCGTTATCAGCAACTTCTTCTGCCATATCTACATGATTCCTCGGGCTTGTAGATTTAAGCTCCATATTCGCCCCATAGGCCCTGTTTGTTAACGTTCTTTATTTCTGTTTATGAACAAAATTTATGTTTTTAAAGAACAGAAACGCGTTTGTTTGCGTTTTTGTTCCAAATCTATTTTTTTGTTCCCAGGAACACATTTGGAACAGAAACAAGAAACAAGAAAAACGTGTTTCTTATTTTTGGAATAATTTTTAAAAACAAATTTTCTCTCTCCTCTCTTTTTCTTCTCTTTATTTTGTTCTTTTCTTTTTCTTTTTTCTTTGACCGGTCGCTGGCCTCGGCCATCGCCGGCGACCGGCCGTTGAGGGCCGGCAACCTCACCGGAGCGTTGCCGCCCCCAGCGAGGCCGAGCTTGCCTAGCCATCAGTGAGGCTCGCTGGCCTGGCGATGGCCCGGCGAGGCCGAGCCTCGCCGGCGTGGGGCAAGGCTGGGCGAGCTCGGCCTCGCTGAGGGCCGGCGAGCCTCGTCATGGCTGGGCGAGGCCACTGACCCTCGTTGACTGGTCGTCGGCCATGGCCGAGGCCGGCAACTGGCCAAAAGAAGAAAAAAAGAAAAAAATTAAAAGAACATAAAATTACCAAAGGTGTTTCTGTTCATTTTTATTTCCGGAACAAGTTTACCAAACGTTTTCTTCTGTTCAAAAATTGTTTTCCGGAGTAGAAATAGTTTTTTCTATTTCTGTTCCCTGGAATAATTTTTTAACAGAAACGTTACCAAATGCGTCAATATTCGCCGACAACAAAGATGATATGTTGCCAACCCACATTTGACATGGCGCCGTACGTTCCTATAGATTCCATAGTTTCATTTCTCCGTGCTGTTCGGTTTTGAAAACGCTTCTGGGAAGAAATTACTTGCCCACAAATCTGGTCCAGAAGATGTTCCTCGTGACAAAGTACAGATTTCGTTATCTAGAAAATGACTGTTCGACCACAGCGACAGGACACAGGCCAAGCTCATCCGATGCCGTCGACGTGATAAAAGCAAAATTTTCTTAGAATGAGTCTAATCTGCATAGACATCTTAAATCAGCATCGACCCTTTTTAAGTGAGCTCATCGACCAGGTTATCTAGTTATAAACCGTAGCGAGCCCGCTTGGTTCCACCTTAGAGTTTTTTTCTTTTTGGTCAGTTCCACCTTAGAGTTTGAGAGAACAGTAACTAGCCAAACACATTTTCATCCGCTTTTTGCTTCTTCTGGACCGTGCAGAGCCGTTTTCATTTGGCGCAAAGCTTCGTCTCGACCGTACCTGCGTGATCCGAGACGGTTTTGGCGGTCCAACCGATGACGCTTTGGTCGTGCTTGGGGAGGCTATGAGCGGGCACGGCACTATCCATGAGCGCCAAGAAACTGCTATCTACAGCCCATTACCGGCCAATACCAAATGTTGTGCTGAACTCGCTTAGGCGGGTCCGAAACTGCATCACCCAACCGAACCCACCGTTCTTGCGGAAGGACCCATCGGTCTTGTCCACAGATCTGGTCAAAACGTACTTCGAGAGTGGGCTGGTGAAGGAAGCTCGCGTCCTGTTCGACGAAATGCCTCACAGAGATGTTGTTGCTTGGACGACCATGATTGCTGGCTACTCTTCTAATAACTACTACGACGAATCGTGGGCTGTGTTCTGTGAGATGATTCGGGGCGGGAAGGAGCCAAATGAGTTTACTTTATCCAGTGTCGTGAAGGCTTGCAAAGGCATGAGAAGCCTTTCGCATGGAGTGTCAGTCCACGGCTGGGCAATCAAGCTTGGCTTGGATGCGTCCATGTATGTTGAAAATGCACTTCTGGACTTGTATGCTACGTGCTGCTCTAGCATGGATGATGC
The DNA here is from genome assembly GCA_028830015.1 of Eucalyptus grandis x Eucalyptus urophylla. Lineage (NCBI taxonomy): Eukaryota > Viridiplantae > Streptophyta > Magnoliopsida > Myrtales > Myrtaceae > Eucalyptus > Eucalyptus grandis x Eucalyptus urophylla. Next base: position 57,061,798 of record CM054200.1, on the reverse strand, counting down.
CTGCGTGGTTTTTCGCCATATTCAGGTAAAGAATGAGGTCTCTTGGACTACATTGATCACTGGGTTTACCCACCGAGGAGATGGCTACAGCGGACTTAACGTGTTTCGCCAAATGTTATTGGTACGTGTGTCTCATGTCTTGAACAACCACCTTTCATTAGTTTGCTTTGGACTAAGTTAACTTGATAAAGCAGAATGCAGTCATTTATGATGTTTGCATTCGTTTTCCTCTCAAGTGGTCTCAGCCTAAACTAGTTTTTCACATTATTTACGCGCTTTATGTCAAATCAGGAAGGAGCTGAACTGAACCCATTTAGCTTCTCGATTGCAGTTAGAGCTTGCGCCTCAATTGGGTCTCAAGTCTTTGGCCTGCAACTCCATGCATCAGCTGTCAAGCATGGGTTTCTCTTCAATCTACCTGTCATGAATTCTATTTTAGACATGTACTGCAGGTGCTGTTGCTTATCTGAGGCGAGTCAATGTTTCCATGAAATGAGCGAGAAAGATGTAATCACGTGGAACACCTTGATAGCTGGATATGAAAGACCAGATTCTAGTGAGGCCCTTATTATATACTCTAAAATGGAGTCCCAAGGGTTTCAACCGAACTGCTTCACATTCACAAGTGTTACAGCAGCATGTGGTAATTTGGCACTAACGAAATGTGGACAACAAATTCATGGGGTAATTATTCGAAGAGGACTTGAGAGAAGCATAGGGCTTGCGAATGCACTTATTGACATGTATGCCAAGTGTGGAAGCATAAATGATTCACATAGAATATTCATTTCTATGTCTCACAGGAACTTGCTCTCTTGGACATCTATGATGATTGGATTTGGTGCTCATGGACAAGGAAGAGAGGCCATTAAGTTGTTCGATGACATGGTCAGGTCAGGTATAAGACCTGATCAAATTGTATTTATGGCCGTTCTGAGTGCTTGCAGCCATGCTGGTCTTGTGGATGAAGGGTTGAGGTACTTTGAACTGATGAGTGAATATAATTTTACCCCAAGCCAGGAGGTCTACGGGTGTGTGGTGGATTTGCTTGGCCGTGCAGGGAGAGTGGAGGAGGCTTATCAATTGATAGAGAGTATGCCTTTTAGACCTGATGAGTCTGTCTGGGGTGCTCTTCTTGGAGCTTGTAGAGCACACAGACTTAAGAAGCTGGGAAAATTGGTAGCACAGAGGGTACTGGAATTGAGACCAAGGTTGGCTGGAACCTACGTGACCCTGTCAAACATTTATGCAGCTGAAGGTAAGTGGGGGGAGTTTGCACGAGTTAGGAAATTAATGAGGGGCATGGGTAGCAAGAAAGAGACTGGGAGGAGTTGGATTGATGTTGGAAACCAGATTTTTAGCCTCGTTGCTGGAGATAAAATGGTTCCGAGGGTGCATGAAATTCTTGGATTACTAATTTGGGACATGAAAAACGCAGGATATGTGCCTTCCCTAGATAATACAGACAGGCCTAGCAAAAGAAAGAAAAAAAGAAGATAGTATGAAAAGAAAAACAGAAGTAACATAGAACAGCCTGAGAATCACGGAGACTTCAGACTGACCCTATGTGTCCGCATGATTTGCAAATTTGCCTAGCGCAGTCGAGGCAATTATTGATAATGCGGTTTTGAAATCACAAACAGCTCAAGATGGAAAAAGATATTGGGCATTACTGTTGAGGTGATTTCAGTTGAGAAACATATATCCTACTTCAGTTCACAGTCAGAAGCAGAAAGGGCAAAGGAACATTGTACGCAAATTGATAAATGATTTGATTGAAGCTTTAATTTGTTTGATCACTCCTGTTACCCATTTTTTATCTCCTTGGGCTAATTTTTTTTTTGGTGAATGCAACCTGTAATTTGAGGTTGAATTAATTTGTAGAAGCTGTACAGTTCAAGCCCCATTTTTCCCAGAATAGTGAGATGAATAAGAGCAGTCATTTCATCATGCATACTCTGGCACTTAAGACTTCGCGATACGTCAAATGCAAGTAGTCTCTATGGTATGTTTGTTTGTTCACATGAAGTTTGCTAGTTCATACCTTCTAGTATGTAATGTTCATCTGGATGAAGCTAACAGATGGAGCAGCAAAAATTGATTGTATTGACACTACTTCTCAGCTAGTGTGATTCTCCTCAATAAAATCTTCACTTGAGTTTATATGGTCCAGTGTCTCTGTATTCTGATTTAAAATTCAAGTGTCAGAGAAGTTCAAACATAGGATTATGGGTATGTTAAGATCCTGATATGCTTTGAGGAACAGGATCAGATGCTATTGAGATAGCCAGCCTTCTGCAGATGTCAACCAATGAACTCAGCGATTTAAATTTGTCATCCCTCAGGGTTGGTATTCGTTTGCATCTCACCAATTGCATACAAATTATTTTGGGTGGGGGCCATCCGTATAGATAAAAATGCCTAAACTTATTAACAGGGCTTAAAGGTTATTCTATTGACCTCTACCTCTAGGTAGTTAAGTCTCTAAGTTCGCAGGATTTTTCCAAAATAAAAAAATGAATGAATGAATCATCGATTAATAATTCTTCTAGTGAATCTTTTATGTATTATAAAAAACATCATAAAATCTTGAAATTATTCTCTCTTTTCAAATTGCATGAATAACTTCTTTCAATTAATTAATATAATCAAAATATCTCTCGCAATAAGAAATCTCATACAGGCCTCATTTGGTTTAGCTTTAGGAATGGGCTTTGGGACTCTAAAGTCTCGTGGCCAAATGCAAACGTGTTTAGTTCAGTTTTTTGGGCGACTTTAGTAAGATACAATTGCATCTCCAAAGAACTCTAAGGACTTTTAGTCCAAAGTAGGTCTGGAAATCCTTTGGAACTTGCATTTTCGGAATGCAAGTTCCAGTTACTGTTCATCTTTGAGGAAAACCACCGCACAAAGGCCGACAACTAGCGGCCAAGGGGTCGCGTGCGTCGGCGATGCGCCGGCAACTATTGCCTAAGAGTCACCCAACCTCGGCGACCGTCGCCGGACTTCAAGCGACGCCTGGGTCGCGCGACCCAAGCGACTGATGGCCTGAATCGCAAGACCCTAGGCGACGGCCGCCTGAGGTCACCAGATCAGGCGATCTAGTGGCCAGACTTAAAAAAAAAATAGAAATATTTTTTTGTTTTTTTAATTTAGTAAAAGTCATTTACAAATGCAAATTTTACTAAACGGTATTTTGGCCAAAGTTGTATCTTAGTGCAAATTTTACTAAACGATATTTGTATTTCGGAAAACCCTCTTCATCCCTTCATCCAAAGGTATTTGCATTTTTGCAAATGTATTCCCCAAAAGCCGAATTAAACGGGCTCACAATCCTCTAAATGTCGATTTTTTGCAAACACGCAACGTTTTGTAATCAGATAATTTAAACATCCTTGCGTTAATAAACTAATTGCGAAGGTAATATGATAGGCGCTAGTCATAACTTACTTGTTTGGACAAAACGTTTGACTCAAAATATTTAAATATAAATTACAATTGTTAATGAAAGTATTGGCAATAAATATTTCAAACGATAAATGATTTTTTAAAAAATATTTTTTAAATCTTTCATTTTTCATGAAACAAACGAAGTCTAATTTTCATATAACTTGACCGGATTGGCCCAATTATCCACCATCGTCCCTTTCGTCGTAGTTTTGCCGGTCAAACGATCAGCCCATCTCCGCCGCCAGCGTGATCCCATCGTTCCCTGCTCCCTTCCATCGCTCATACTTAACCCACTTTCCGACTTCCATCCCTTATTCGATCCAACACTTCCGATTCTTTCTTAAATTTGTTAATATGCCACATTTACATTACCCTTAACATGAAAATAGAAAAGTTGCAATCATTCATTTTTCCAATTTTAAAATAATCAAAATTTAAAAAGCCTAAATTGTTCACACCAAAGCACTTTTTTAAATATATTTTCACCAAACAGTATTCTTCTTAAATTGATTTCTAATGCATTTTTCAGTTACAATTTATCAAATTATTTTTACTTTTTCCTGAAAACTCTTTTTTGACTTTACTCTAATGCTAATCCAAAGGAGGCCTAAGGATCTCTTTATTCTTAATGAACTTTTAGGGCTTAGCACTCGCTTGGTGCTCTATCAATAGATTTTTCTTTACCTATTAAAATGGACTAGATATTAAAATCATGAATTAGGTGACGTTATAACGGGACTGCAACCATATGAAGAATGCACAGAGGACTATAGAATGGGGATTCACATGGAACCAACTTAAAACGGGGTATGAAGGATGCGGGAAATTTCTCTAATACTATGTTAAGAAGTTCGATCTAAAAGCTTAAGCCATTCGGTTAAAGAAAGACACATATATGTAAGCCTATTGGAACCCCATTGGCCACTAGAAAATGACACTTTGACGGGCTTATTTTACCTAATTAGTTAATCATGACCATATCTTGGTTCGAATTTAATTATATGAGTTCTTGCTCACTTCCATTCATACCACGGAGTGGAATAGTTGTGGGCTCCGGTCAAATTGCATCGAAGACTTACATAATAGCGAAAGTCAAAATTGGTGGACTTCGATTGTTCTTGTAAATGTTTTCATTTGACAATTTCCAACCCAAACAAGCTAATGTACAGTGATTCTAGCAAATTTGATTTTGGCACGAGTCGAGCTGTCATTGGTTATTGGATTGTAAAATCGTAAGCTTTAGAATCACGATTTCAGCACCATGGTTGGCAAAATACAATCTTCTGCAACTTCCTTGTACCGGTGTACATAATGCTTCATTGATGTATAGCTCTCCTTTCAATTTCAAGAATCTGACGTAACGGAGGTGAAATATCCTCCACTACTTGGCTCACTGCTTAAGTTGCTGCATGGCGAGTTAGCATGGTCTGCCAGGCGAGAAATACTGAAGGTAGCTCGATATGAAATTGACCTACTGGTGCATTTTTTAGCTAATAACATCGCAGTGTTTGATAAGTATCCATCTGATTACTTTGTAAATGCACTTTTACCAGCCTCTTGGACTAATGGGTCCTTTGGATCCTCTTACGCATAAGCGAAATCAACTAATTTCGTCTGGTTCTCATGGAGAGAAGTGGCTGCTGCAGATGGTGATTCAGGCCAGCAATTCAGCGTGTGGATGAAGTAAAGATGGTTACTTGTCATTTTCTGCTACATGTGAGAATGCTCCACGGTAGGATAATGACCTGAGAAAGGTCATGTTTTCATTATGTGGAGTATCGAAATTTTTGTTTATGCAGCTTAGTAATGCTGCTGATGTTTAATCCTGATGCAAGACATGTACCCACCATGTGCATTTTTGTTTATGCAGCTTAGTAATGCTGCTGATGTTTAATCCTGGTGCAAGTCATGTACCCACCATATGCATTTTATTGTTTTTAAAACGGACTGGGACCAACTGTTTCGATGGATAGCGGTCATTCATCTAGTTCAGTTCAGCATCATGTGCAAGCCAGCTTTGCCCTTGTTCAACCAGTTGCAAATTGTGAACCAGTTTGACCAGTTCTTGGCCTGAGGATTGGCAGGTGAGGAAGTTAACCTATTCCCTCCTGGACACGATGCTTATGCTGTACTAGCCGGCCAAGCTTCAACTTTATTCACTTTGAAAGTTTGCCTTTCGGCATCAAAGTAAGTTGGCGAGCTCAAGATGAACATAAGATTGTATGAACTCAGCGATAAACCGGACAGGTGTCAAGCCCATAATCTACATCCACACATTCATTTCTTAACTAATAAGCCCAACCTTTATGGAATTATAAGAATAAGATTAAATTTATGGCAAAAATCAAGAACCACTTCCTGCAGACTCCCATAAGAAAACATTATCTCTTCTGCGTTTAGACGACAAATAGAATGATTTCAGCTATATGCACAACCAGAAGGACTAAAACTTAACAGCCTCAAAGAAAAATTAGAGATCATAACAATTTCTAGTTGTGTATGTCCTCAGGCAAAAAGTCTCAGACTTCTTCTCTGCAGAGATTGTGGCCCACTCATCAGAAGAAAGAGCTTCTTTATCCCTGCGACATATACTAGCCCTTCAAACATGCACTGCACAGGCATTCTATGCAACTTTCACTTAAGACTAATAACAAGTCCTTGTCTTCAGCAACATGTAGGCATAAAATCCAATCAGCTAAATAGGACACAGGAATCTGCTCTGAGGATTGCTCCTGCCAGCAAAATGAAGTATTGTCTCTTTTCCACAACTTTCCACTGTTAGTATAGTCAAATCTATTTTTACTAGCAATTCTCAACATGATATAAAAGAGATTTTGTAACCAAGGGAAAAAGTCAAATACCATTTACAGAAGACATTCCATCACTTGCTCAGGCTGCATTCATGAAACTGCATCCAATTCAAGGTTGTGTGGACAACCGATGCAGCAATTTGTCGATTTGAATCTGATTTCAGAAACTTTTACTTGGAAGACTCTGAGCTCATACTTGGAAAGCAACATCATTGCCCAAAGCTGATTTCAGAAAATTTAACTTTCTTCAGAAGTCCTAAATCATTTGAAGCTCCAGCAAGGAATAAATGAGAAATAAATGTCATGCCCAGATACCAATCTGTCCTCCCATTCCTAACAGTTTCACAAGATTGTTGTGTTTGATCTTTCATTCAGGATCTTTCTACTAAATAAGCAAAATCATAAGGAATTCAGAAACCAGAAGATTTTACCTCAAATAATCATAGGCCTTTCCTTCATCGACACTGGATTTTATGTTTCTGGGCGTGCTGGGGCATTCAGCAGAAGGAGGTGCTCCTCAAGAGCTTAAAGGGTCAAAAGTTCAAACGTGAGGATCTCTCCAGCAAGGTAACTCTGGTTTCAGATTATTTGCTACCAAAAGTCCATGCAAGAACAATTTCCTTGCTTGAAATGGTGGAATCGATGTCTATCTCTCACGATAATGTCACGGTTGTAAGCTTTAGAGGTGAACTTAGCAACTGTGTGACAGTCGTTACATATTCGTAAGTTCTTTATTATTCTAATTGGCATTGCTGGAGGGATATTGAGAAGCCCAAATGCAAGAGCAAGCTTCTCACTGTGTCTTAACAAAGTCGTTTCCTTTTCCTCCTCGTCGATTTCAAGAGAAACCTCATTCATGTCTGGCACATAACCTTCCCTCTTTAACTTCTTAGTCATTTCATCTAACTTGTTCTCAATGTCTTCTAGTTGAGGATGCGTCTTATCACCAGCCAGGAATTCATGAATCACTCCATTTGCTTCGATCATGCTACAACCTGGTGTTTTCATCACTCCATGCTGCTCCATAATTCCTCTAATCTCAAGCACATTCTGCCAATTCCCTTGGGAAGCATACAGGTTTGATAATAACACATGGAAACCATCATGGTCTGGCTGAAGCTCAACAAGCTTTCTTCCTACCCTCTCCCCCCTTTCTATGTCACCATGCTTTCTACAGGCTCCGAGGAGGGCTCCCCAAGTAGAAACATCTGGTGCCATAGGCATGCTCTCAATAAGCTCCTCTGCTTCTTTAAGCTTACCAGCACGTCCCAAAAGGTCCACCATGCACCCGTAATGCTTGACATTAGGTTCTATCTTGTATTCTTGTACCATAGAATCAAAGTGAAAGCATCCCTCGTCTACTAAGCCCATATGTCTACACGCTCCAAGAACTCCAATAAAGGTTATGTCATTAGGTGTTATACCACAATTCTTCATCTCTAGAAAGGTGCTTAGTGACCTCCCTACCAAGCCGTTCATGGCAAACCCAAGAATCATAGCGTTCCATGTGGAGACACCTTTGTCCTCCATTAATTGGAAAACATCCAATGCATTTTCAACACAACCACACTTCATGTACATGTCTATCAGGGTTGTTCCTAGAATAACATTAATCTTGAGGCAATTCTTCCTAATGTACGCATGAACCCATTTTCCTTGATCAAGGGCAGCCAAGTGAGTACAAGCTGAGACGACGCTTACCAAAATGGTTTCATCGGGCTGCATTCCTGTAAGCTGCATCTTTTGAAACAGCTCCAAAGTATCTGAGAAACGGTCATGTTGAGCATATCCAGATATCATTGCGCTCCAAGATACTATGTCCTTCTGTGGCATCGAATCAAATAATGCCTTTGCATTTTCGATCAATCCATTTCTCAAATACCCTGATATCATGGAGTTCCAGGATATTAAGTCCAGATGAGGGTATCCAGTTCTGAATAGCCTTTCTGCGACCAGTATCTCATCACATATTGAATACATGTGAATCAATGCATTTTGAAGGTTAACATAAGATTCAATCCCTAGTTTCACCGCCAATCCATGGATCAATTTCCCCATCTCGCCAGCAGACAAATGTGCACACACTGAAAGAACGCTAATTACAACAACCTCGTCCACTCTAACACCTCTACCAGCCATTTCTTTAAACATAACCAAAGCCTTGTCATACATCCCATTCTGTTCATAACAAGAAATTAATGCACTCCATGACACCATATCCTTCTCCTCCATTTGATTGAATAGCTCATACGCATCCACCACACGTCCTGTCTTTCCAAATAAAGCAATCATCGAATTTGAAGCAATCACACTTCTTTTAGGCATCTGATCAAAAATCAGTTTTGCTTCATCTACATTCCCCACCTGAACATAACCCGCCAGAATCGAGTTCCATGAGACCGTGTCCAGAACCATACTTTCATCAAACAGCTTCCGTGCATCTTTCATCTTCCCATGCACCGAGTACAGGTTGATCAACGTGTTCTGGACATAAACATCCGAATCAAAACCCAGTTTCAGAACATGATCGTGCACTTGTTTCCCCTCCAATTCGGAGAACCGCAAACTACAAGCCTGAACTAAAATGGGATACGTGTAATTATCAGGACCCACATTCTGATTCAACATCAACTTGTAAAGGAAAACGGCACTTTGAGGGCTATCTTTCTGCACAAACGCCCTCATCATCGTGTTCCACGAGAACCCATTTGGGTTCTCAACATGACTAAAGAGACGAAAGGAGTAAGTAACGTGGACGAAGCTAGAGTCGGTGGAGAACTTGAGGAGCCTGCTCGCTGCGTAAGCGTCTCCGATGTACCCGGTGAGGATCATCTGAGACAGGATTTGGTTGAATTGCTTGAGGCTGTGGCATCGTCCCAAGTGGGTTTCTAGGATAGAGAGGGTGATGGTGGGAGCAAAAGAGGGACGGCAATGCAGACCTGGCTTGACGAGCATCGTAAAGTTGCGAACTTTGGCGAAATTCATGGAACGCCGGCGGAGCGCTGATGACCGAACGCTTAAGTCCGTGTCATTGTAGCGTGGCGCAAATCATCTGGTGAAGCTCGGACAAGTTCCTGGTCATCGGTCGGGAACCTTGGCGGGGACTGAGAAATTGCTCAAACTCAGTTTGACTGGCGAAAAATCGGATCTTGCTCGAACCCAGTCAATTTAGACGTGTGCTCTTGTTCTTTTGGTTGTTGGACATCAACCACGTTGAGTTGTTCAATACTAAATACCATAGTCAATTCAAATTTCAACAAAAAGAGTACCCGAAATAAATAAATAAATGTCGCTCATTTTTTAACTTTAGGATGCTTTTGATCTCCGAATATAAAAGGAAAATATATTTCGTAAAACAAACGCACCTTTATTTTAAAGGCATTTTTCAATTTCAACTTCATCGAAATATCATCATGTCAAGCTGAATTTGCAAGATTAGGGAGTAGCCCAGCCAACAGGTGATCAAAGGTACCTTTCAATCATGCATAGAATCTTACACCATACTTTAAGAACAAGAAAAGTGCATTCCTTTCTTACTTTTTAACTCTACTTTATGTTCCGGAGCAAAAGAATTCAGCGACACACGAACTGCATGAGATATTTTAATGGCAAGTTGTAGCGTAGCCACAGGTTCCATATGGCCTTCTGATTTTCCCTCTAGCTTCCTCTAAGAGGAAGACCAGAGGAAAAACGAGAGTGCCCCACACGAAAACTGTGATGGATCTTGCTGCAGCGGCCAAGTTGCTATGACCGAGCCTTTCCCATGCCGCATGTGAGTTTTTCCTCCTTCAAACAAGAGATCACCCGTTTTGCGTGTTGTGGACATGCGAACAGGAAGAACAAAGGATGCAAACATTGGATGTCTGAATTCGGCGCTTCAATGCTCCACGCAATCTCATTTGTCACGCTTGCCCAAAGTCGTAAAATTGGTCGGCAATTGCTGATGAGTGAATGAGTAGTTCATCCAGAGGAAATCCCCCTGAAGAATTGTGCATACTCATTGGCCCCGGTAGTGATTTTGACCGAAGGAGCCAAAGTCTTTTAAGTCACTTGAGAGGAGATTATGGGGTTTTCTTCCTGTCGCGACCAATTTTTTGGAGTGTGAACCACCTAGGATTTGGCTAATGGATTACTAAGCCTAGACTTAGCTCGGGCTCTCCCAAGCCCATACCAATTCACGACTTAGATTCAAGTTCTTAACATGCAATTGATTTTTAATTAGGAGTCGCCACTAATCTATTTTTGGTGGGTCGATTAGAAACCCAAGTAAAGTAATAGGAGATTTACTTTACTTCTACGAACCAGAGATTATGGGTACGGGGACTTGGTTACACTAGATTTCTCTAATGCCCTTTCGGTACCTTTATCTTTTATTTTGAAAAAATTGTTTGGCAAACAACTTGAATTGATTTTAATTCCTTAACATGTGAGGTGACCATGCAGGTGCGCAAACCACTAATTTAACACTCAAGAAAGCAAATGAATAAATTGCAGGACTTACCTCATAGCAACGAAAGCATCTGCGTTGTTAGTTTAGAATTCACATCAGCAGTCCTAAATATGATTTCTAATTAACACGCAATTTTTCTTTTGTTTTCACTTAATTAATGAAAATCATGCAATATGCAATGCAATATTAACTAAATGACCTAATTCTAATGACATGTAATTTCTAATTAAATGGACCTAACAAAAATAATTAAATGACGTGCATTGTATGAACCTAATTCTATATAACGTGCACATGGTTTTTATTTTCCTAATAAGCATGCAATCTATCATAATATGCAATGACGTGCAAAGAATGCCCTAGCTCTACATGACATATGCATGATGACTTTTTGTGGTTTTTCCTTTTCTCTTTTTATTATTTATTTCGAAATTAATAATTTCCAAATAATTAAACATGCAATTTAAACTAGTGAAACAGAAATCTAACATCCTAAATTTATGTTTTTGGTATTTTTATTTAAGAAATTCGAAATAAATAAATTTCCTATTCTAGACATGCAAAATAACCTAAAACAAGTAATATCCTAACATGCATCTAATCTAACTCAAATGCCTTTTTTATTTGACGAGGACAAACAAATAAAGGCATCAAGAATAGCACGGCAACAAATCAAGCAAGATATCATCAATGCCCTTTTAATTTTGGGAAATAAATTGACGAATCGTACCTCGCGCATGAGATCGAATTGGCCAATTTTTAAATAAAATCACGAATCGTATCTCGAGCGTGAGATCGGATTGGTGATTTTTCCGTACGATCGCGGGTCGTATTTCGAGCATGAAATCGGACCGTCAATCATATGTACGTTGCGAAATTAGGAAGATTTCCCAATTTAAAAGGCTATTCGGGGAACATGGGACAAGATAACATCATTCGGGGGTTTAATCAAGAATGCAATACCTCAATTGAGCAAACGAAACATTCAAGAATTAATTGAGATAGGAATTTTACCTACCTTGATTGTTGTTTCCTAGTTTGGACGGGTATCAGATTGTAGGAGTCATGATCAACTTTGCTTCACGGTAGCTGGCTCACGATAATGGAGAATCGCTCGCGGCACTCGACGTGGAAAGGGCTCTTGGCTCAGTGAGGGCTACGTTGATTTAGTCAGACACAATCGAAAGTCTTCAAGTGGACTTTCCTGTTTGCAAGACGTCCCCTCTTCGGATTGCCTTACTATATTTTAATATAACCCCCACTAGAGCTTTTTGACCACCGTTTGAAGTTCTCCTCTTAACCTGCAGAGGCACAAAAAATTTAATGCGAAAAGCACCACGAGGCTTTCGGTGTGACGACGTTAGCAACGTCGTCGACGGAGAATGGAGCAGCTACAATTTTTCTGGTGCGAGGTCACGGGCAACTCAGTCGTCACAATACGGGTCTTCTCGAATCAGGACGAGTAGTAAGGACGCCTCGAGGCTGGCGTGGATGGAAGCTTAGCAAGGATCACCAAGTAATAACTCGTCACGGACAAGGCTCGGGATGATGATCAGAGCAGCAGTGCGGTGGGGGAACAATCTCGATCGTCCCCAGCGAGGGAGATGGATCACGAGCAGCAGCTATTCGGGCTCATGGCAGCGGCACAAGTAGTGGACCGGCAGCAAGACTCAGCAGTGTCGGTGTGAAGCTCGCAACAAGAACACAACGTCGGGCTGTGGAGATGGATGAAGCCAGTCGCGGTCCTCTGGGGAAGAAAGACGATCGACTTCTCCTCCCTTTTCCTCTCTCTCAATGTGCCATGCTTTGAATGTATTATCACCCGAAAAAATCCCCTCCTTGTTCCATTCTGTGGCCTTCCCTTTTATACTGCCTACCTTGTATTGCAAAAGAGGAAATTTGTATAAGAAAAAGAATCGTTGAAATTCACATTTCCTCCATTACCTCTTGCATGCGTATCCTGTTTTTCCCTCAATATTTTCCGTTGCGTTTCCGAATTGGAAATACCAATCAGAGTGAGCGATATTTTGTCGTCGCCTTGCTTCTCCTTCACATTCTATCGGTACGAATTCATCTTGAATTGTGGGAAGCATAATTTGTTATTATATTATTTCACGATTCCCACACCTCTTGCACTTTGCCGAATTATTCAATTGCCCTCTTTGCTTCAAATCTATTCAAGACAAACCGGATATACTGTTATAGATATGTGTGAAGAGAATATACATTTAGTATCTCCAAAATTTCATTTTTCTTCGTTATCTTCCTCAGCAGAAACATTGGTCACCCCTTTGGATTTTTTGATGCCCACGCCAATTTTTTAAAGTTCATACGTGAGTGGGTTCCTTGTCCGCAATATTGAATGTCCATCTCCGAATTTCGCGCGAGTTCCATGCAATGCAACTTTGCGTGGACTCATTATTATGATAATGCTCCTAACGTCCATGCAATTAAACTTATATTTTTGCTTAGGGGTCGCGGTTGATCCCTAACTTTTTTATGTGATCAATGATAAAATGGATTGCCAAAATTTAGGTGTCAACAGCTGCCCCTCTTTGAAGGTGAGCTTGCCGAGGTTGCCTTCAAAGATAAATTGAGACCTAAATTTTGGTCATGCTCATGCAATTGGTGATTTTTTGTTGGAACATGAATTCCATTTTTTAATGCAATTTATATGATGCATGGAAATACTAATGCAAATGATAGATGTCAAAGGAAAGAACGTACCTACAATTACTTACCAATCAGTGCGGTAAAGCATTTTGAGGTACATGATAAATCCCCATTTACTCTGTAAGTACCTAACTCTCACTTAGGTTCCTTGAAGAGCGTAATAGGTAATAGATTGAGACATTGAGATTGAGAAGAACATTCACATCCAAAGTGTAATGTTCAATGAAAAGAATTGAGACATCCAAATCCAGATTGAGATGTCAAGATTTTTAGACTTGAAATACCTAGATCCAGACTAAGGTATAACAAGAAAGCTCGAAAAACATTCACATCCAGAGTGAAATGTTCAACGAAAAGAATTAAGACATCAAGATCCAAACTGAGATGTCAAGAGTTTTGAATTCGAAATACCTAGATCCAGAATAAGGTATAACAAGAAAGCTCGAAAAACATTCACCTCCAGAGTGAAATGTTTAGATGAAAATAATTAAGACATCCAAATCCAGATTGAAATGTCGAAATTTTGGAAATCGAAATACCTAGATCCAGACTAGGTATAACGAGAATAGTTGAAAAACATTCACATCCAGAGTGAAATGTTGAATGAAAATAATCAAGACATCTGGGCCCAGACTGAGATGTCAAAATTTTGGGACTCGAAATACCTAGACCTAGACTAAGGTATGACGAGGAAGATCGAAGAACATTCACATCCAGAGTGAAATGCTCTAACGAAAATAATCAAGACATCCGGGTCCAGACAGAGATGTCATGATTTTGGAAGCTCAAAATACCTAGATCCAAACTAAGGTATAACGAAAAAGATCGAAGAACATTCACATCCAGAGTGAAATGTTCAATGAAAAGAATCAAGACATCCGGGTCCAGACAGAGATGTCATGATTTCTTAAAAACTCGAAATACCTAGATCCAGACTAAGATATAACGAGAAAGATCGAAGAACATTCACATCCAAAGTGAAATGTTCAACAAAAATAATGGAGACATCCAGATCCAAACTGAGATGTCTAATTTTTGGAAAATGGTAAAGAAACTTACCTGGAATATCTTACCTTCAAGGAGGGTAGAGTGATCCAAAGCAGTTGGTGTTACATATCCAGGACTCGTACTTTTCTACGGTCACCTAACATTGCAACATTGATTATCTGACCAGGACTCGAACCTTTTCTCGATCGCCTGAATATGAGGAAAACTTCTGGGGGGACAACTCCGTCGATTCTAGTGTCGGTGCATTTGAGAGGGAAATACATGTGCAACGACGAGTATTTGAGTATTTAAGGTAGAGATATACTTACCTAGTAACATCTTTGATCCTGGGGGATATGTCTCCTGCAAAACATGGTCGTAGGAGAGGCAATATGCATTGATTTAAGGGCGGTTCATGCGTTATGATTTATATCAAGCCTGCATCACCTAACTTCCATTGGGAAGGATTTCACAAAAAATGTTCCAATCTAAACACATGAGTGTCATGGATGTGCCAAATTGGAGACCTCTTGGTCTGAAAGGACTTTTCACTCATCCTCATTAAAATGGGTTGTTTTATCCTGACCCTTGATGCAGGATTTTTGACAATCATTCTATCTTTCCATCATCATGCCAAACAAGGGTTCGAGCAATCTCGCAAGTGGTACGAACTTACCAATCTGAGAGGTCTTTAACTGGGACCGTAATGTGGGCTTGGTCAATGGCTTAGCAAAGGAGACTCTTTGAGCCGAGGCTATTGAAAAATGACATTTCGCAATTGTCTTGGGGTTTACAAGTCAAGAGGCATGAGAAATGAAGCAGAAATTATCTTACTCGCACTTCTTCAAGCGATGCTTCCAAACATATGAACTTTTACGTTAATTCAAGTGCCATAATCTGAAGAGACTTTGTAAGGGACGTAACGTAGGTTGGGTTCATGGGTTGAGAAACGAAAGGATCATTTGGCTCAAAAAATGTTTATGGGGTCAAAGTTGGTGATCATCTTGACATTTCCAACAATTTTCCTTCCCATCATCAAAGATTTTCTTCACATCACAACTCCACTGATTGCAACATCTCAACATTTGAGTTTTTTCTTCTTTTTTTTTTTTTTTGGGTACCACCTTGTTGGGGATACGACTCTCTTCATCAAGTGTTTGATTTTTTCTTTGGGCATTGGCCTTGCTTTTACCAGGCACACTGCTTTTTCATGCCCCATTTTTTTGTACTCTCTTTTTTTTTTTTTGGACAAAGTCTCCATTTTTATCAGCATTGTAAATCATGCTATTTGAGTGGTTTGATTTTTCTTTCCTTGCCCCAGTGTGGGGGATGATCACCAACTGGGTTTAATGTGAAATGAATTCATAGGCTCAATGGGGCTCTGCAATGGATAAAGTGTATAGGATAGAGAAAGAACTGCTCTTCGTCGTCCTAAGGCACTTTAAATTATCGTACAAGTCACACTGTAAAAGCAATACTCGAAAATTGATGCAAGTGTGAGTAAGAAAATTCCTATCATTCATTTCAAATCTGGTCCTAGTATGGGATGATTCTCGACAGGGACGATTTAAAAACTCTTCATGTGTGTGGGCTCAAAGGGCTAAACAACGGGTATACCTGTAGTGTTTCGGGTAAAGAAAGAAATTGCCTCTCATCACCTTGGTTGACGTACCCTTTGCGAGATCACCATTTTCCTCGTAGGCATGGAATTTTTTCACACGACTCACCAAGGATTAGTGTATGAAATAGTGTATGGAGTTGGGCTTGCCTTTCGTCATTCCAAAGTATCCCATTTGACACATTCAATTTATCTCACATAATTCATCAAGGAAAACATGCAAGATTTATAACAAATTTGAACCATTGAATTTGCAACTCATTGAGGCAATTTATTCATCATAAAAATGCTCACAATTCGAAACATGACATGGCAAATTCAATCATGGGTAATACCTCTTGATAGCATCAGAATTAACTGAAATAGAAAACTCACAACTATCCATTTTGTCAGGATCGAAGCACCTCCAGGAAGTACCTTCTTCACCCCATATGGGTCGTTGTAATTTGGAGCAAACTTGCCCCCATGATTTGGAAAAATTGGCAACAGCTCTCTTAGAACAAGATCATTTACCTCCTTGGCTTCTTCAGTGTTATCTAAATTAATAGTGACGGTCTGCTCGGATGTAAGAGCCTTGGCTCTTTCATGTTGTTCCCAGCTACGCTGCACTTCAATGGCATCTTCGATCAAGTCTTCGGGACCATTTCCATACCTTTGCATGCTATGTGACCGCCCTTGAAATGGAAAGTAGATGGATAAAAAAGACAAACAAGGTAAATCTTTTTTTTTTTTGAAAAGCAATTGGAAAAGCATTTTAGCACGAGAAAGCATGATGAAGCCCAGGCCTCAGAATTCTCCTTGGATTTTTCTTTTTGTTTATCGGCCGGATAACATCACCGGGCTGGTTTGGTGTACCTCATCATGCCCTCAAAATAAAACTTGTAATTTCATTGATATTCATCAATCAATTACATTTATTGAATGGAAAATGCGAATTCAAGTCCTAAAAAGAAAGTGAAAAAGAAGAAATCGAAAACAATCGCTAGATAGCGATAATAACTCCTAAAAAGCAATAAAAATTCCTAGAAAGCGATAAAAATTCCCGCGCAGGGGAATGTGCAAAAGTAATAAGTTACTCTTGCGGGCCAAGGCCCATTTCTTCCAAAGGTTCCTCATCAATGGCATTCACCCTATCCTCATGCTCAGGTAGAGGATTCTTTTTGACATTCGGCTGAGTGGCACTAAAGGTAAACGCCTTGGTGTCCAGTAAGTTTTGGACCTTGTGCTTCAAAGTTATGCATTCATCAGTTGAATGTCCTACTTCCCCCATATGATACTCGCATTTCTTGGAGGGATCATAGTTGGAAAATTTTTCAGCATTGGGTCGCTTTGGCTCATAAGACAGCAACCCCTTCTTTTGAAGAATCTTTAAGACCTGGGACAGAGGGCCAGGAAGAGGAGTGAATTGCCTCTTAACAAATTGCCGAGGGGCAGATGGTCGGCTTTCCCCTTGTTGATTCTTAGGGACATGAACAACTGGAGGCTTGCTAGATTGTGCATATGTGACATTGACTTCCGTGCTTGGTTCTTTGTCTTTCTTCATGGTGAACCTTTTGCTTTGATTGGTTGGTTCAATAAACCATCCATCTCTTAGCCCAACTTCAATCTGCTCACCCACAGGGATAAGTTGGTTGAAGTTCTCAACGTACGTGCTAGCCATTCGATTGCGAAACTCAAATGGGAGAGTCTTGACGAACAACTTCATCAGCTCCTTGTCAGCAGGCTCCGGAGTGACTTGAGCGGCCAGATTTCTCCACCTCACAGCATACTCCTTGAATGACTCACTCTTCTTCTTCTCCATCCTCTCAAGATCCTCTCGGGAAGGTGCAATGTCCATGTTGAACTTATATTGCTTGAGGAATGCATCAGTCACTTCATTCCAGGTGTCAAGGAGGTTTACATTCTTCATTATATACCAGTTCAATGCAGGCCCAGTCAAACTCGCATGAAATGATTGAATCATGAGGGGCTCATTCTTGACATATTGGGCCATGCGTACGTGGTACATCTGCAAATGAGCTTTTGGACAGGAAGTACCATCGTATTTCTCGAACTCCGGCATTTTGAACTTCTTTGGCACCTTGACCTTCTCATATACAGACAAGTCGAATGGGAGTGAGTTTTGTGATCCTTGCAATTGCTTCACTTTCTCTTCTAGCTTTGCCACGCGCTCATCTTGATTTGTCTTAGGAACGCCGTCAAGCTTGGCCTTTCCAACAATGACTAGGTCATCTTCCAGCCCAGGCATGTCGTCATCAATCATTTGAACCTTGTTTGCTTGCTTCGGGATAACTACTTCAGGAAGAGCGGGTGCAGCTGTTGGATTCGCTTGGAGGAATTGGAGTTGATCCGTCACAAGCTGTATAGAGGCGAGCACTTGTTGGAGTTGAGTCTCCACGGCAGACATACGATCACGCATTTCAGCTTGATCAGCCATTCTAGCTCTTAATCGAGTGATGATGGGAGAGCGTGAAGGATCCGTTATCACCTAATGTAAATGAATGAAATTATGTAAGCAAAAGGTGTAAATAAAGAGCCGATCCATGACAACAATCTATTCTTTAGTTAAGAAAAGTCCACACACGAAGATGATTTCCTAAAAATGGACTAGGAAAATAAAGACATTGGATGCCCCAGTAGGGACGAAATTTCCTAAACATGAACTAGGAACAGTCAAGACACGAATTGAAAACAAATTTCCATTTTTTTGATTTTCCAAATGATTCATTACATGGCAATTTCCTCATTTCATTTTTGATTGACAAAGGAATTAAATCAATGATTGACCTAAATTGTCATGGACCGACCAAAAGTATGACAAAATAAGTAAATTGCATAGTATAGGGATAGAAGACTTACTTCACCAAATAAATGGCAACCACACAGACATGCGCATGGTAAGTGAGGCTCGATTTCTACTCTATAAGGCTTATCAAAGTGGAACCACAAGGATGATCAGACTAGCCACGGGCTTGTGGACTATGTCGGGTCCTCATGACTCCGGCTTGGTCAAAGAGCCGACCCGGGTCGCGAGCATGCGGACCGAGGTGGGTACTCTTGACACCATGAAAGAAACTTCGGGATTGAGATGGGCGACTCGTACCGCGAGCATGCGGTCGGAGTGGTATCCATCTCAACACCATCCTAAATGATCCTATGCGGCCCAGGTCCGGCGGCGGGTTGTGTGTGCAACAGTGTAGTGTTAAATGCAGGGCATGCACAGCAATTTAAAACAAACAACACTTCAATAGCTTGAATTTAAAACATTCATCCCCAACTCCAACCTGCAAGACAAAGGTTAGCAAAGACTACTCCCCTTATATCTCCCCATCTGCAAAAACATTTAACACCTTAAAAGTTAGGGGCGTACCTGGAATCCTCGCTGCCAAACAAAAACATTTTTCAAAAGAAAAGAAAAATTGGCCTAAGTCCACTAAGAGTTTTAACTCAATTCCCCAGCGGAGTCGCCAAGCTGTCGCGACCAATTTTTTGGAGTGTGAACCACCTAGGATTTGGCTAATGGATTACTAAGCCTAGACTTAGCTCGGGCTCTCCCAAGCCCATACCAATTCACGACTTAGATTCAAGTTCTTAACATGCAATTGATTTTTAATTAGGAGTCGCCACTAATCTATTTTTGGTGGGTCGATTAGAAACCCAAGTAAAGTAATAGGAGATTTACTTTACTTCTACGAACCAGAGATTATGGGTACGGGGACTTGGTTACACTAGATTTCTCTAATGCCCTTTCGGTACCTTTATCTTTTATTTTGAAAAAATTGTTTGGCAAACAACTTGAATTGATTTTAATTCCTTAACATGTGAGGTGACCATGCAGGTGCGCAAACCACTAATTTAACACTCAAGAAAGCAAATGAATAAATTGCAGGACTTACCTCATAGCAACGAAAGCATCTGCGTTGTTAGTTTAGAATTCACATCAGCAGTCCTAAATATGATTTCTAATTAACACGCAATTTTTCTTTTGTTTTCACTTAATTAATGAAAATCATGCAATATGCAATGCAATATTAACTAAATGACCTAATTCTAATGACATGTAATTTCTAATTAAATGGACCTAACAAAAATAATTAAATGACGTGCATTGTATGAACCTAATTCTATATAACGTGCACATGGTTTTTATTTTCCTAATAAGCATGCAATCTATCATAATATGCAATGACGTGCAAAGAATGCCCTAGCTCTACATGACATATGCATGATGACTTTTTGTGGTTTTTCCTTTTCTCTTTTTATTATTTATTTCGAAATTAATAATTTCCAAATAATTAAACATGCAATTTAAACTAGTGAAACAGAAATCTAACATCCTAAATTTATGTTTTTGGTATTTTTATTTAAGAAATTCGAAATAAATAAATTTCCTATTCTAGACATGCAAAATAACCTAAAACAAGTAATATCCTAACATGCATCTAATCTAACTCAAATGCCTTTTTTATTTGACGAGGACAAACAAATAAAGGCATCAAGAATAGCACGGCAACAAATCAAGCAAGATATCATCAATGCCCTTTTAATTTTGGGAAATAAATTGACGAATCGTACCTCGCGCATGAGATCGAATTGGCCAATTTTTAAATAAAATCACGAATCGTATCTCGAGCGTGAGATCGGATTGGTGATTTTTCCGTACGATCGCGGGTCGTATTTCGAGCATGAAATCGGACCGTCAATCATATGTACGTTGCGAAATTAGGAAGATTTCCCAATTTAAAAGGCTATTCGGGGAACATGGGACAAGATAACATCATTCGGGGGTTTAATCAAGAATGCAATACCTCAATTGAGCAAACGAAACATTCAAGAATTAATTGAGATAGGAATTTTACCTACCTTGATTGTTGTTTCCTAGTTTGGACGGGTATCAGATTGTAGGAGTCATGATCAACTTTGCTTCACGGTAGCTGGCTCACGATAATGGAGAATCGCTCGCGGCACTCGACGTGGAAAGGGCTCTTGGCTCAGTGAGGGCTACGTTGATTTAGTCAGACACAATCGAAAGTCTTCAAGTGGACTTTCCTGTTTGCAAGACGTCCCCTCTTCGGATTGCCTTACTATATTTTAATATAACCCCCACTAGAGCTTTTTGACCACCGTTTGAAGTTCTCCTCTTAACCTGCAGAGGCACAAAAAATTTAATGCGAAAAGCACCACGAGGCTTTCGGTGTGACGACGTTAGCAACGTCGTCGACGGAGAATGGAGCAGCTACAATTTTTCTGGTGCGAGGTCACGGGCAACTCAGTCGTCACAATACGGGTCTTCTCGAATCAGGACGAGTAGTAAGGACGCCTCGAGGCTGGCGTGGATGGAAGCTTAGCAAGGATCACCAAGTAATAACTCGTCACGGACAAGGCTCGGGATGATGATCAGAGCAGCAGTGCGGTGGGGGAACAATCTCGATCGTCCCCAGCGAGGGAGATGGATCACGAGCAGCAGCTATTCGGGCTCATGGCAGCGGCACAAGTAGTGGACCGGCAGCAAGACTCAGCAGTGTCGGTGTGAAGCTCGCAACAAGAACACAACGTCGGGCTGTGGAGATGGATGAAGCCAGTCGCGGTCCTCTGGGGAAGAAAGACGATCGACTTCTCCTCCCTTTTCCTCTCTCTCAATGTGCCATGCTTTGAATGTATTATCACCCGAAAAAATCCCCTCCTTGTTCCATTCTGTGGCCTTCCCTTTTATACTGCCTACCTTGTATTGCAAAAGAGGAAATTTGTATAAGAAAAAGAATCGTTGAAATTCACATTTCCTCCATTACCTCTTGCATGCGTATCCTGTTTTTCCCTCAATATTTTCCGTTGCGTTTCCGAATTGGAAATACCAATCAGAGTGAGCGATATTTTGTCGTCGCCTTGCTTCTCCTTCACATTCTATCGGTACGAATTCATCTTGAATTGTGGGAAGCATAATTTGTTATTATATTATTTCACGATTCCCACACCTCTTGCACTTTGCCGAATTATTCAATTGCCCTCTTTGCTTCAAATCTATTCAAGACAAACCGGATATACTGTTATAGATATGTGTGAAGAGAATATACATTTAGTATCTCCAAAATTTCATTTTTCTTCGTTATCTTCCTCAGCAGAAACATTGGTCACCCCTTTGGATTTTTTGATGCCCACGCCAATTTTTTAAAGTTCATACGTGAGTGGGTTCCTTGTCCGCAATATTGAATGTCCATCTCCGAATTTCGCGCGAGTTCCATGCAATGCAACTTTGCGTGGACTCATTATTATGATAATGCTCCTAACGTCCATGCAATTAAACTTATATTTTTGCTTAGGGGTCGCGGTTGATCCCTAACTTTTTTATGTGATCAATGATAAAATGGATTGCCAAAATTTAGGTGTCAACACTTCCTTATCAGGATATATGTGTGGAAGTCGCACGTCCTCAATCTCAGCATAGTCTGCAACATCTTTTACAGTCGCAACACCATTTTAACAGCAACTTGCTATATACGTTGTGCGCTGTACAAATGTTCGAACTTGACCACTCACCGTAACTGGTAATGGACCGTTAGTTGTGCTAATGGCCTCGGGCCCAACTCAGGACTCGCTCTGTGGTCTAAACAAAGCAAAATTATCACCAAAGTCAGACACATCTACCATTTTGCCTCCCTATATTCGTGTGCTAATCTAACAATGGGAGAAGCATTCGGCATTTACAGAATTTCCATCACTAGACAATTAGTCAACGCCCCCAGGTTATCTTACATCTGAAGCGAAACAAAATCGCCGGTACCAGTCATAATACATTTATAATTACAGGTCATGGCTTAATCTGGTGGTGAAAGCGAAATGCCACTAAAAATGGGAAATCAGTTGCTTGAGGACTAAGCAAGCATCTGCCCACTGCCATTCACGCTAAAAGCTTATCCAAGAGAAAATTGCCATTTTTCAATTGTTGTCCATTTCCTAGATACAGCTATCGAGATGCTGCCAGAGTGAACTGGACAAAGACATATACCCAGGAGAAATGCTAGTGTTTGCGCAGTAATTTCGTGAGTGATGGAAATGGCGTGCAACTGCACCATGAAACTAGGGTCAACTAGCTAATGAGATTGTCTGTTCTTACATCTCTTAATGGAGAAATGCAGATCATTTGTCCAAAAAGAAAAGCCACCTTTATTTTAGATATTGAATCTGGAAAAGCATACAAGCTTGCTAGCATATAACCCTAGCGCCTGTTCCTAACTCTGTCTAGTCTGAACTGGATGCTGTGTTGGGTTTTGCTCAGAAGCATCGTGGCTTAAAACGAAAAAGATAATAAAAAGACACTGGAAAGAACACGAGAACTTGCAAAGATTTTAGTGCGCAGACCCACAGTAATTTGAGTATCCCCTTCCCTAGCTCTATTCCTGATTTAAGCTGCATTTGTTTCCAGCAAGGACTTTTAACAGCGTAATCCCTACAGTCTGGTCTGCAACATGAGTTTTCAGAAACCATGGATTGACGGCAAAGTGGGGCTAATTACTTCGCCTTCAAAGGTGTTCTAACATAGACCAAAGCGCAAAGACATAAATATACTGAAGCAAAGACAATTTTCAAGATGAGATTCAGCAAGCATTAAGAATTATTCCACGTTCGCAGGGCCGTCTATCATCACGAGCGTCCCACGGTAGACATGCCTAGCAACAGAGGCATTTGACCAAGAGTAGTAAAAACCCAAAGACTGAAAACTGATAAAGACGAGAACTACAAGATCCGGAGGAGTCTTCCTAAACCTCCTTAACCTCCACGGCTGCACTCGCTCCCTCCACTCCCTTGGCCTTACCCCCGTCCTTGGCCGGCTCCTCGATCTCGAACGCGGACACGGGGAAGGTCCTGAACAGCCCGGACGGAGTCTTGAAGGTGATCTTCCCGGTGGGCGGGTCGTCGAGGTAGATGTCGCACAGGGTGACCCACACCAGGAGCTCCTTGGTCTTCACGCCCGTCAGCTTCTTGATCTTGCCGTGCTCGATCTGGGCGGTGATCTCGGGCGCGTAGGTCACCGGCTTCCCGATCTTCTCGAACTTGTGGTCGACCTTCTTCTTCTGCTTGAGCCACACGAAGCCGGTCTCCTTCACGTACCCGCATTCCTCGATGTCCTTGAGCGGGAGCAGCCCGTTGGGGAGCCCCATCTCGGTGAGCAAGAACCGGGACTTCTCCTGGCATATCTCGTCCCCACGGTAGAACTCGGCCTGGGCTCTGATCTCGTCCGTGATCAACGCCATCTTCCCGAACTTCTCTTCCTTCCCCTCCTCCTGGTTTTCGCTCCGGTTGCTTCCCTCTCTGAAGCTCTCTCTCTCTCTCTCCTTTTCGCAGCAAGAATTCTTGGGGAAGAAGGCAAAGCGAAAACGAAGTGAGCTGAAAGCGGTGCATAAAGTTCGCGTCTTTATAGTCGAGAGCGCGTCGGACTTTGCCTTATCAGAATACGGGACAAATATCCCCAAGATGCCCTTTTTTGGCCCCTCGATTTGCGTAAATATCATCCCGGTCGGGTCTCTTGACCAGTCCAAGAATCCGGATCGATCCAATCTCAACTAGGAATCGGGAATTGGACCGGAAGGGCGGATTCCCAACTTTTGGGATAGGAGACCCGATTGGACAGCTCTTGAACCGGGAATCAAACGGGACCAATCGGTCCGCTCCCGTTCCATGAAATTGATCGCTTTGCAAAAAAAAATATTAAAAAAATACTAGAATTATTATTATTTTAAAGTTTGTTGTTATTTTAAAGATATTTAAAAACATATTTTAAAAAAAAAGAGTCAATTTGATTCATTGGTCCGGTTCTTCTCAAAATTGAGAATCGGACCAAACCAGCTGATCCAGTCCGATTAATATGATTCTCAATTTAAGCTTGTCCGATATGCTCATCCCTTTTTTATGAGCCAAAATGCTTCGGTTCCTGGCCACGACGAGAGGGGTGGCAGATGTGTAATATTGCTGAAGAGGAGGGGCTTTCTTCCTTAGGGGGCGATGCGATCCCGAGACAGAGCTAAGGTTGTGCGGTTGAACATTAATTGGCGGAATTAAGGCGGAAGGGCTGGGGTTGATGGAGGTTGCCAATGAGGGGGCCCCACGTGGCGCGTAGTTGGGAACCGTAACCAGTCTCCATTTATTGGGGGGCTGACGTGGCGCGCTCGCGCATCGCCGGCCCTCGCAGGTGTGCACCGTTTGAGATTGTTTCATTGAGAATTTCTCATATTTTGGTGGAAATCTCATCTAGGTCGACCTAACTCCAGAGGAAAGAAAAGATTTATCAATCTTAAGTTTCGTTTATTTTGAAAATAATAAATGATTTAAAAAATAATTTCTCTAAAAATAATCATTTTTATTGTTAATATAGTTGACGACTTAACAAAGACGACGCCATAAAATCAATTTATTTGAAGAGGTTGAGATAGGCCTTTATCATAATTGGAAACTGAATTCATGCCGGTTCTTAAAAGAGGATCAAGCGCACTCTCCTATGTTGGCAATTTTTTTTTTTTTTACGATGTTAGTATTTTACTTGCGACAATGGCAAAATTTCAGGGTGGAGTATTATGGTTCAAGAGTAGAATCGAGAATCGAAGAATCAGACTTAGAGGAACCGATTCAATTCCAAGTTCCAGATTATGCATAGTAGGTTCCAAGTTCAAAAAATTGGTGAATCGATTCCAATGGGCAAGTTCTAGATTGGAGGTGGACTAATCCTATGTTTCTCTTATTTCATGTCTTTACATAATCCTACAGTATTTTATAGCATTCGATGATGAATGTATAATCTATAATCATTAATCTGACTTTCATTTTTGGTAATATCCATGATCGGGACTTTTGTCTTGTTAATATTTTATATTTTTCATGTGTTTAAATGAGTTATGGTCAGAGAATTATAGTAATAAATAATAGTCATTAAAAATGATGATATGCTATAATCATTCAACTAAGAATGCAAATGAAACCTAAGTAGACCTAGAACTGACTTTATAACTTGTGATATGATAGATTACAGATTCTAAGTTTCAAAATTTTGGAAAATTGGTTTTGATGGGCTAGTTTAAGGTGAAACGTGAAACTACTCACTCCTACTAGAAAGGCATTAGACCTATTACATTGCTATCAATTTAATTATAAATCTTTTAATTAGACAATTCTGTCTTTATGCTAATTAAGTCCATTCGATCAATTTTTACTTTTTTTTTTTTTTTTTTTTTGTCAGTCCTACGCTATGCCTACTCTACACTCACTTGCAGACTTGTGCCCTGCCTCTTGCAGGGCGTGGGAGTCGCAACCCACTCGCAAACTTACGCGTCCCTACTCCCTATCCCCCCGAGAAGGTGGGGATTTGAACCCCTCACCTCCCCCTTCCATGTTGAAATTGCTAAAATAAAGGTTGACGGTCTTACATGGACAAATTTTACATCTTTTTCATATTCTTTTGAATTTTTGAATTTTTGAATTTTTTTTTTTTATTGTTGTTGGTGACCCTCACCAAGCCATCATTGCCCATTGACGAGAGCCACCCTTGCCCACCACCAATGAGGGCCTAGGTGAGGGCTACGACTCTCGACAACGATCGGCTAGCAAAAGGCTCACAAGCCTTCATTTGGCCACAATAAAAAAAAAAATCCATAAAAATATTTAAAAATTATAAAATGATCCACATTAACACTAGTCGTACATCGTAAAATGACCAATACCATGTCAATGATTTCCAGTAAAAATTAGTCGGATAGACTCAATTAACATAAATACTAAAAGTTCAAGATTAAATTAATTTAACTGAAATGTTTATGACTGAATTGATATCAATATAATAGGTTTATGATTTTTTTAGTATTTTCCCCCAAAATTTAAGAGGAGTTTGATTATTGACCACATCAAATGCGCTTCCCCCACATCTTTCCACAAGCTGTTTCTGTTTCCACAAGCTGTTTCTGGTTCACAATTACACACGTAACGTACATCGGTATGTTTTGAGAGTAAGCTGGGTTGGCCTAGACCCTCAGACGTACGATTGCCATGGGAAAGACCAACACAAAAAATTCTGAATCTGCTGCTTACTAAATGCAGAAGTTAATCCGATCGAACCAACACAACCGCTCTTGACCCCTCTTCGTTCGCGAACTCAATGCACGCTCTCGACCATGCTCGTGTTGCCAGATGAAGACATTTCGCGAGAGAACTCGCGTCGATCGGATATACGAATTTCGCGTACGTTCGATGCAAGGAACTGGCGTGAAAATTTGAGGCAACGATGTTGCTTCATGCGCATTTATTAGACGAGAGAGTGCTAAGGATTTTGGTGGACCTGGTGTAGGGGCACGGATGAATGGCTGAACTTACCTTACGAGAGCCTTTCTCTGTGATGTCTTTATTGCAGAGGTACACTCGCCGTTAATCCCTTTCAATTGAGGCGGTTGGGCAGCCTGTAATGAAAACGGTCATCGTCCCAACCCCCCTCCTCCCCACCTGGCCTGGCCAAGATAGCACCACTGATGGTCATATGCTATATGTGCTGACCAGGACTGTCAAATCGATGGGTTGGGCCGGGCCAAAATTGAATTAGTGATGTTTGCAAATATGATACTGGCTTCTGCTGATCTTTCTTGGGTTTTAACTTCAAACAGGAGATAGTAGATGATTGCAGGTCAAGCTGGCTTCTTCACCGAAAGGACAAGGCACTTTGCAATCTTAACTCAGTAACCTCATACGCCACCGAGAAACACACTGTCGCCAGTGTAACAGTGAAGTAGCATTAATAACCATACAGGAGACGATTTCATAGATGAGCCGAGGAAGAGAAATAAGTAGACAAATTTGATTCAAAAGAACACGCGTCTTTTAAAATAGACTATGAGAATAGGTTCAATTCGATTTGTATGAACTAGGGGTGATTGATTTCAGGACGGGCGATTCTCACCCTATAATCGAAAACCACCCAATAAGGACCAGTTTAACAAAATAAGAACATGAAACTGTTTGACCCCCAGCCTAATCCAATTCCCGGTTGGATCCATAAAATCAATCTACAATCACTGTAATCCTGCATGATTCTCCTCTCATCTCCTCAGAACCTCTACGAAGTGAACCCCAAAGCATGTTTATCGGTGTGGTGGTTTCCGGTTTGGGATTATTGCCCGGCTTGCTGTTCTGAACAAGCTACTTGACTTTGACAGGATGAATAAATGGTACTATGTAAATGACACATGTTCGTTATGTAGCTTGCCCACGAATCTAGGGCTCATCTCTCCTTTGAGCGTCCATCTTTCTAAAGCTGTTTGGCAATCTTTGCTGAGTACGAGTGTAATTCGTAGAAGCTCTCGTGACTAAGGGGGTGTTTGGCAAATTTTTGTTTCTCTATCTCGAAACCTAATTTTTGTTCTTTTGTTCCAGAAAAAAAAAAAAAGAACACAAAAGTATTTGTTTACACTTTTGTTCCTGGAAACAGATTTGAAACAAAAACAAGATGTAAAAAAAAAACTTGTTTCTTGTTCCAAAAACAATTTCAAAAAACACTTCTTCTTTTTCTCCTTTTTCTTCTTTATTTTTTTTTTGGCCGGTCGCCAGCCTCGGCCATGACTGGCATTAACCCCAATGAGGCTCGGCCTCGCCTTGGTTGGGCGAGAGCTCACCCAACCAAGGCGAGGTTGAGCTCGCCCAGCCACCAGCGAGCCTCAGCATGGCTAGGTGAGCCCGTCAGCCAAAAGAAAGAAAGAAAAATAAAATAAAAAAGGAAAAATAAAATTAAAAAATTAAAAAATTATACAAATTTACCGAACATATTTCTGTTTCTTTTCTATTCTAGGAACAGAAATTTTGTGCAGTTACGAAACGTATTCTTCTATTCAAAAATTGTTTCCCGGAACAGAGATAGTTTTTTTTTTTATTTCTATTCCCAGGAACAAATTTTTAACAAAAACGTTACCAAACGTAGCCTAAGATACCAAATTTGTTTGGGTTTTATAGGCTTTCAAGAGGAGTTCCTCGTCTTGTAGACCATCTTAGTATGTGTGTGTATGTGTGTGTATCTATTCGGGTGGACGATTCCACATCTAGAATCAGAAACTTGATTGATACTCGCCTCACCGGTTCTAATAATTTAGACCCAAGAATCGGATCGATACTCACTAGTTCCAATAATTTAGACCCAAGAATCAGACCAATCGCCATAAAAACTGCCAATTTTAAGTCGAGTTCAGTTCGATTCAAGGCAGTTCTTGATTATCTTGCACACCCCTACTACAAACACACATCTCCTAAAAATTATGAGGATAATGGTAACCAATTGCCAACCTTCCAAACTTTCTAGCAGCATTTTTAGCAAATTTAAGATTCCTATGCTCTGGTTTCGAAGGACATAACAGATAATACCCTACATACTAATAAGGGGTTTATGCCCTCCTTTTAACACTTATATTAAATCTGCTAACATTACTAAGTTACTAGTGTCATAGAATTTGCAGGTGTGCGTATTGTGTTTGGCCGTCCAAGCACTTCATCTAGTTGGTATTTTGTCCCATAAAACTGTATAAATTTTGTTTATCTTGCATTTTGCAAGATATTACTGTTAGTGCAGCACAATCATAAAGAAAAATAGAGATTGAGTGAGGAAGAAAATTTGCGACACAGGATTTTATCATGATTCACTTTTAACCGTTCAACTCCTCTTCCCCCCCCCCCCCCCCTTTTTTTGGTCAAAAACTCATTTTTATATGTATAGTCACTTCTGCAAAATAAATTCCACCGATAAAGGTTTTCTAGCTTTGTGTAGAGATCTTTCGTTGTCTTCTCAGAAGTCACATTTATTAGGACATTATCATCAAGGCATAGTTAGATTAGGCATTGCACCCTCCGATCGCTAATATTCCACTCATTCAATTTAGTAGACGTGGATTTCTTTGCTTCATCCTCCTTCAACTTCCCTTTGGATCTTTCCTCATGTTTATCTTTTTCAATCACGTGCCACAGATGTCTATCTATGAGCAGAGCCTCCATCTTTAATTTCCATAACTCAAAAACATTTTTCCTAAACTTCTCTACTTCAATCTGTGATTGACCAATTGACGACACCTTCCAAAGATTAGATTTTTTTTTTTCGAATCTCTTTTTCACCAAGAAACCCTAACTTCAAACCAAACTCCAATATGATGTATTAGGATTCGCCACACAATCATAAAGAAAAATGAAGAGTGAGAGCGAAAAAGAAAGTTTGAGATGTAAGGCTTTAAATTGGTTCACCCTTAAACTATGGCTATATTAAGCTGAGGATTCCACTATAAGAGAGAAAAAGAGTCTACATATATTAAGTAGTTATTCATGAGCTCAAGCCCAAATTACTAATAAAATGGGAGGGAAAATATATATATATATATATTCAATAGTTATTCATGAGAAGCTCAAACTATAAAAGCTTGCTAATGTAGGAGTATGAACCACACTCCAACAGTTATATCGTTTATCAAACATATGCATCTCTCCTAGATTACTGTCATTCCATTTTGCTGACGGTTAACCTTAACTCCAGGTGTATCTTTCCAGTTGGCAGCTCTACCTTTTCCCTTCAAACTTTTACATATAAGGATAAGGAAATGGAGGTTTTGAGGCTACATTTCCTTGTCTGTGTGTTTTTAAAGGCTAAAACGCATGCCTCTTCAAGTCTTCATATTTTTAAGTATCCTTTCCTCTCATAGAAGCATTTCATCAAACAGGTGAACCCCGGTGCATTTCCAGCAGCAGAATCCCAAATAAAATTGATGCAGACATGATTTGCGGGTCTCATCGGATTGTCACAAGCAATGGTTGGCATCGAATAGTGGTTGTAGGTAAATACCAAAAGGCGAAATTTGGGTAAGAACATTAGAGGATGCTGTTCGTAATAGCAAGAATGTAGTGGGTATAGTGAAATTAAGTCGTTGGCCGTTCATACACACCGTCCCGCGGCTCAGCGGAGTTAGCAGTCAGCTTCGGAAAGCAGCGGAGGAGGAGAGACGAGGCGGCAATTCGTTGACGCCATCACTCAGATTGAGATCGAGATTTAGTGACAAGAGAGGCAAAAAGAGCAGAGAGAGAGTCACAGTCTCACAGACTTGCTCGGTTGGGTAGGGTCTGCCCTAGGTAAATTACAAAACCCATTAAAGCTCATATCTTATTTGAGTTAAACCCATATCCACCCATTTATGGCATTTTACTGACCCATGTAATAACCCACTCCATCTAAAATGAGTTATGAAGTGGGTCAGTAACCCATATTGACAGCTGCCAACCTTAAATCGAGGGCTATTCGACATTCAGCTCACATGACAAAAGTCTAAATTCAAGCATCCAATTTCCACGTTATAATGATTCGAGTCCCAAGAGCATCGGATTCTGTAGAATCACTGATGGAGTGTAGCTTTCAGTAATATAAAAGTGATGAAACGTGAGAAGAGATACATACCATGGGAACAAAGTCAAACAGCCCATTATAGCAGGCAATAATTTGTGAAAATTGCGCTACTTTGGCGCTGCCAATAAAATTGCAGAGACAGTGTGTAGTGGGGATTTGAGAAGTCAACAAGAACCAAATGATGGATGTCTCGCCTCGAACTTCCTCTAGAGAAATCGTTGCAAGAAGTTCTTGATCTCGTCAATATATGGAGACCTCGTCGGAATTATATGACCACTGTCATGTTGAATAACCACACGACTTCCATTTTCAAAATACTCCGCAAGGTCCGCACTTGCCTTGTTAGGTATCTGCCTATCTCTCCCATGATCCCTTCCAAAAATATGAAGTGAAGGGCAATTTATAGATCCATGCTCAAATACTGCTAGATTGAGAGCGAACCCAGAGCACAAAATGGTGAATCTAAAGTCGATTTCACCTTTCAACTCATCTTTGCGTGCACACACTAAAGCAGCCATTGCTGCTCCCTGGGAAAACCCCAAGATCCCATCAAATGGACCCTCCCGCAGATACATGGACTTCAAATATGCTAATGATGAATCAAACCCATTTGTCTGCTGCTGGTACTGAAGAGGATCAAAAGGACCATCTGCTTCTTTCCAATTTGCTTCGCTCCCCGCAGTGAAATCAGGCGGCACTAACCATGCAAACTTCTTATTGCACTTTTCTTTTGGAGGAGGACCTCCGTGTTCTGTTGATGACTCTGAATGTCCCTCAACAACAGAAGGTTGGAAAATAAAGCACAACTCATGTGGCGCATCCACGAAGACGAATTCCGCAATGCTCCTAAGTTTCTTTGCTAAGGAAGCAGTTCGCCCTTTAAAGCTGGAGGCATTCTGACGGAACCCGTGCAGACACAATATCCTGAGCTTTCTAGAAGCGCCAAAACCTGTTATATTTTCTTGTTAATATCAAACAGAAAATTTTATCGCGGACTAAGAGGAACTCCAGAAATCAAATCCTCAATAGGAGCAAACAGCACAAAGTTGAACACAACCTCAAACTCCAGAAAATGTGCATATGCTATAATAAAGACCAGGTAAAGTTGTGCCATGGTGGAAATAGACAAGCGGAAAAGGTCCTCGATAGTATTTAATACTACCTATTATCGGGTACCTTTGACAGATAAGGGCTATCTTAGATTCTTACCTTGTCTCTCTGATGAAAGAGTGCTCAATTTAATTTCTTGTGGCAGCGCTTCCGACTTGCAATTTTCGGTTGCTGAAGTTGAAAGACCATGTTTACCGTGTTTTTGGCAAAGCTCACACGTGTAAATGGAACCTACCACCTGCTGTCAAACAACTTAGCTGGTTCATACAGAAGCAAAATCGCTGCATGTAATTCCAACTTCACTAGGGAGATGTAGTTAACACATGGTTCAGAACGAAAATTTAAAAAAAAATATATTATTAGGAGTTTTGTAGGAACTTATAAGTGGTAATTACTGTTGCAGAAATTCGTGGGATAATTGAGCATACCCGGCAACTATCACAGACCAAAACAAGCATCCTACAAGAAGCACAACGACAACGGGAAGAGTAATCATCAAATGGACAGCTGCAAAGGAGGCATGTACTGATGACGTTTGCATTGCAGCTCCCAACAGAGATCCTATAGTGACAATGAAAGAGACAAGAATTACTACCGCAAATTTGAAGAGTTATTATTAATCTTTCCTGAGATTTCACTGGGAGCCAAGAAACACAAACCAGATTCAGAACCTATAACTCAATATGTAAGGTTCCCACTAATTTCTGCCTGGAAGGGATTTGCCGAAGAGGCAAAGAGTTCAGCTTTTCAAGTATAGACATTGAAGGCTATTAAAATACATAAGCCATAAGCCTAAAGCAAGTATCTGAGACACTAAACATTCCAGCAGAATGTTCCAACAGTAAAGCATACTCTTTTCTAACCCATCCATTAGCATGACCACTTCAAAAGTTAGCATGCCCCTTCCAGTTCAAAGCAACTAGTTATCTTTTCTATTTGACTAATTCACAAAACATTCAGATTACCTATTCTTGAAATCAGACAATAATCCCTTTCTAAGCATAATAAGCTTTAAAAAAAGGCAATAAAGAAAAGTAAGTTAAAGTGAGACTTTACACATCTGTCAAAATAGTTAACAGATTACAAAAGACATACCGATGATCAAAGACGAAATTCTTCCCTTTAAAGAATCCACCATTAGGGAATTGTTCCAGATACCGCTGTATCCCACCATATAACTGCAGAAGAGCACATTGTGAAAAATTACTTCAGTCATCAAGCACATTTGCAGACCAATTTGATACTTCTTTTCTTAAATTTTTTTTTTTTTTTTTTACAATTATGATCCTCGGGCCAACTTATTAGCATATGAAATTCACCTGAAGCAGCAACAATTTGGTATGAAAATTTGATTTTACTCTATATAATCTCATCTTTAAGCAAATCTACCTAATTAGACCCATCACTACCCTTAACCAAGAGACCCAACCATGATAGGGAAGTCATATATACTTCCCCTAAAGTCATGTGGTCGTTGTGCCAATGTGCACTAGGAACCAGGTAAAGTAAGTTTGCATATCTGAACCATTCCCTCCAGAGATCCACCTGATACACGTTCTCAAACCCAGAGCCTTTTCCCTTGATGTATGCTGACGCCATCTCACATCTAATACCCCCTGTGCAGTACCTATAGAAAAACCACGGATAAAAATATGGATGAATATGATGCAACCACAGCACTGCTGGAAAAACATAGATATTTCCCTTTGAGGGACACTCTGATCTAGTTTAACTTTCAGCACATGAATCAAAAGATAGAATAAACTTGTAAGAGAAGAAAGACAGACACTCTAAGACACTGCCAGTCCCTAGTAATGTATTAAGGAAGACACGTCCCTTGGTTTTCTCATATATTGATGAGTGATAAAAGTTACTCCTATTATGGCTTAGACCAGGTAAATAAGGAGAATGTAAGAAAATCACGCAAAATATTACTTGAATTTCCCAATTTCCTCAGAATATTTAATCTTACTAAAGCAACTCAATGCATATGAAAGCCACAAGAGTTCATACATGTATACACAGATATACATAAACCAGGACAATCATAAGCCAATAAGCAGACTATCGCCTTGAAGTATCAGCACAGCAACCATTTGCATACATGATTTCATGTACCAGTGAGGTAAATTTAAAAAAAAAAAAAATATGAAAGGTAGGAAGGAGTAGAAATTGAAAAACCTACAATCACCAAGTTCTAGGAGGGCACTGACATGAGGATGCGTTTTCCTTGCAAACATTCGGAGTTATCATCTATCCAGTCATGCAGCTCACTGTATTGTCTGATTTGTGGATCCAAAGTTTCCACACCTGGTGTGTGGAACTTCCCAATCCTCGTCTCATATAAATTCCTTGCATCCAACAAGACAAGCCTTTCACTGCTTGCAGGACTACCCTCATCGAGAAGCTTACCTGGAAAAGAGATGCACGGACATAAGATTCAAATACCACATTAATGTGTATAAAGATTGACTGGGCTCGTAACTCACTCGGGACACAATTTCATAGTTATGCCCAATTCGTCAGCTATCACATTCGACAAATGTTTTAACTATGCTAAGGTACAACACCTCAACCTGATAGCCCACACAAGGAGAGCCAGCCCATCCACCCCCACAAAGTATACCAAGTGACAACTTTTAATCAACATATGGCCTAACAAGTTTAACCTCTTCAGCCACTTCACTTTTCTCTCTCCTTCATCATCTTCATCACAAGTATTGACTTAAGCTCCGTTTGTTTTGCAGAAAATGTGACATTTCTGGAAAATGTTTTTCAGGAAAAATGGCAATATTTTCCGATGTTTGGCTGAAACTTGCAAGTGAAATGGAAAATATTTTCTGTCATTTAGTATGGTTGATTTTCCTAAATAGAAATACACTACTTAAGCGCTAGTCTTTTGCACAAGGGCAGCTAGGAACTGAGTATAATCACTAAAGTCCCAAGTTTGGGCATAATGAAGCCCAACCCAAGTGCCGAAGATTGGGGCACAGGCATTGGGTCCTAGGCCTGGCCTCATTAGACTCGGAAATGACCTTTGTGGACCTGGGATGGCCTTCGTGGACCCTGACTGAGGTGTTGGGGATTTGAGCTTGGGTACCAGGATCCCTCACTCGGCCTTTGTGGACCCTAGCTTAGGTGCCGGCCTCAATGGACTAGGATGCAAGTGTCGGGGTCCCAGGCTCAAGCCTTAGGGTCTTGGGCTCTACCTCAATGGGAGCAAAGGTGCCGGGATCCAGGCACCAGCCCCACCTTGATGGACATGGGCCTAGGCACTAAAGACCTCATCACGGACACCGGGGACCCGATAACCAGCTCTAGGGTTTCTGTGTCCAAGTGTAGAGTTTCAGGCTAAGCGTTGACACCTAATCATATTTTGGAAAATGATTTCCAATTTTTTAAAGAGAATCATTTTCCTTAACTTAAACATAGTTTTCTTGTTGACTAAACAAACATTTTCCATTGACTCATTTTCCTAAGCGAACCAAATGCCAAAAAAATAAGGAAAATGTTTTCTTGGATAATATTTTTTTTCGTGAAACAAACAGAGATTTAAGCATTGAAGGATCCTCATGAGGAAAACACAGGAGGACTTCCTCTCTCTTTGGTGTGCAAATCTGAGGGCCGTCGGAGGACCGCGACATTACCGTAGACCGGCAAGGGATTTTGAGCATCATCACACAAATTGTCCAAAGCAGAAACACACAATAGGCTCAGAATTATCACACCAACAAGGATAAAGAGGAACTGACAAAGGGAACAATAGAATTCGCCAAAAAAAAAAAAAAAAACAATTGAACAATAGAACCAGGATAAGAGGAAAATATATTATACACAAAAGGTTATCAACTAATTCTGCAATTACATAGAATAACCATAAAAAAGCAGCATAATATACAGCGAAAGACAGAGGTAAAAATCTGAAAAGTTACCAGCACTTTGCAGGACAGAATGGAATTCCAGTGCAGATAGGTGCCTTCCAGCGAAGGAGATGTCAGGTGATCTCA
Source organism: Eucalyptus grandis x Eucalyptus urophylla (assembly GCA_028830015.1). Taxonomy (NCBI): domain Eukaryota; kingdom Viridiplantae; phylum Streptophyta; class Magnoliopsida; order Myrtales; family Myrtaceae; genus Eucalyptus; species Eucalyptus grandis x Eucalyptus urophylla. Next base: position 57,025,299 of record CM054200.1, on the reverse strand, counting down.
CAAGGGGGTGAGAACTGAACGTTACCAATTCCTAACATGAGAATAATAACAAACCAATAAGTAGCACTTACTAGGCAGCATCAAGAGTTAGCCAGCACTATCTGTCAGTTACATAAATTCCAATCGTAGCAGAGGACTGTGGCTTTCATCCACCAGTAAGGTAGAAGGAGATTACCCCATCAAGTGCTTACAGTCTAGAGTCCTTGCATTTTCACAGTTATAGAATGACAGGAGTTTTGTGGGAATAAGCAAACGAAAACAAAATTCTCAGCTATGTTCTCGCACAAATCTATTAGGTATGTGATTCTCTAATACAGAAGAATAACTTTTAATCCATGAAATAAAGTACATAGCCATAAACAATGCCTTCCAGCCGCCTTTGCCACGCATATAATGAACTAACACTTGCTCTTCATCATGCTGTCAATAGATCCTATACCAAGCTATCATAAATAGATTGATCATATGAGATCATGCAATTCACAGAAACTTATTTGCCTCTTGGGCAGTTGCCCATCCAAAAACAGCAGACATGTCTCTTAGTCTAAACCGCGGAAAGATAAAAAAAGATATCCTGAGAATATCCTGAGATTATTACTTCATTTACCTCAACAACGCGAATAGAGAGGGAGGTGAAACCGCACTCCTTTGCGACCTGGTCATTCATAGGCTGATTGCAAGAAGCGAGCTTAAAGTCCGTCCCTTCAAACAAAGCGTTTGACTTAACCGCATCGATGTGCCCCTCCAGCGCCGACAACTTGCCTCCAACCTGGCCAGAACCATTGTCAAAGCATTCAAACATTACATCAGGTCTCTTCTATCGCCTCAAGCTTTCACATTATCAGCACCTCATTCCAGAAATTCAACACTCCGAGAGTCCAGACCATTAATTTGCCTCTCTGCAGTTAAAGCTAATGTCCCTACTCTAGGCTCAGCACAAATGCCAGTTCCACGCCACACCTCAGGGGCCAGCTAAACCAAAAATTCAAACTTTGAATCCAAACTTCATCAATTAGCTCCAGAAACATCATTCAACACGACAGTTACATCATGTAACTCTCCAGCCACCGACAACACCGGAGACATGTAAACCACCACGAGAGAGAATGACAACAAGCATCGTCGATATCCACCGCATCAAAGGGCCTTCCCTATCCGTTCCAAAACGCCGACGAGAAATCGAGGAGGGGGGGGATTAGGTTTACCGTGACGTTGACGCCGTGGGGAGCGAGCCGGACCCGGCCGAGCAGGCCGAGCGAGCTGCAGTTCCGCTCGTAGAACGAGACGAGCTCGTCGAGGTCGGGGACGGAGGCGTACTTGTAGTACAGGAGGACGCCGTACGGTTCGGCTCGCTCGAGGCCGGACATGGTGGAGGGGATCCTCCGGCTGCAATGAGCGGCGGCGGCGGCGGCAATGGGAAGACGGGGCGGCGGCGCGGTGGCGCTGGAGCGAGCGGAAGGGAAAACGGTCGCGACTCGTTTGAGCTAAGCGGTTTATACATGGGCCTGTACTTGACTCGGGTTTAAGCCCATGAAGGTGAGAAATATTCCATATTTATTTTTTTTCTAGACAAAAACATCTCATAAGATTTCCTTTTGTTTCGTAAGAAATTAAAAGTATCTTTCTAAAAATAATCATTTGTGTTACTAAAAATAGTTAGGGCCCGTTTGGTTCGACTTTTGGGGAATGCATTTGCCAAAATGCAAATACTTTTGGGTTAATGGGATTTTCCGAAATTCAAATATCGTTTGGTAAAATTTGCATTTGTAAATTACTTTTATTAAATTAATAAAACAAAAAAACATTTGTATTATTTTTTTTTGAAGTTCGGCCATCGGATCGCCGAATCCGGCGACCGGATGGCCGGGCGCAACCCCGGCGACGTTCGCCTAGGGTCGCGCGAGCGACCATCGTCGGGGTCGCGCGACCCAGACGACCGGTCGCGCGACCCCAACGACAATCGCTTGAGGTCGCGCAACCCAGGCCATCAGTCGCCTGGGTCGCGCGACCTAGACGTCGCCTGAGGTCTAATGACGATCGCCGGGGTCGGGCGGCCCTTAGGCGGCAGTCGCCGACACCTCGCTAGCGCACGGGACCCCTTAGCTGGTGGTCGTCGGCCTCCGTGCAGTGGTTTTCCTCACCTGATGAACAGTACCTCGAAGATGAACAGTACCCAAACTTGCATTCTCAAAATACAACTTCCCAAAGCACCTCCGGACCTCCATTTGGCTAAAGACCCTTAGAGCCACTTAGAGATACAATTGCATATTGCCAAAGTCGCCCAAAAAACCGAACCAAACACGTTTACATTTGGCCAAAAGACTTTGGAGTCCAAATGCTCATCCCCAAAGTTGAACCAAACAGGGCCTTAGTGGAATAGATATATTTCTATTATCCGCAATATCCAAATATTTTTATGGACGGTAAAAATATTTTTTGCCTATTCATTTTTGTAAGCAATATAAATTATAATTTTGAGGAAAATACATTTTTAACCATTGATTTCCCGTCAAAACAAATGAAGTTGAGAATTCTTTTTATTTTGCTTTTTTCCATATTCCATCCACTCTTTTCAAGAGTGAATTTGCTTTAGTATGTGCTTTGGAATGAGATCACTTATACAAGAGAGAATTACCAAAAAAGTCTTAAACCTATTACAATTGTACCAATTCATGGGACAATTCCATAAATAAAAAAAACATAAACTTTAGGTATTATCCTAGATCTAGCCCGAACTTTATTTTGTTTAAAAAAAAAAAGCACGAACTTTAGGTATTATCTCAAATCTGATCCGAAATTTATTTAAGACAAAATAAAGTAAGTGTATTACAAATAGGCTTCACATCTCTATTTAACTACAAGATGCACACGCTTTTAATATTTCGCTTTAAGGTAATGTAATCTTCTACTTCCAACCTAGCTTCTAACATTCCTAGGTATATGCCTCATCCCCTATAATTGAAGCTAAATTATTTTTTTCCATGAGAATCATTTGTAAAGTTCACCTTCTTGGAGGGCGGACTTAAATTTAACACTTCCTCCAAACACTCAAATAGAGCATCGTTTTGCTATGTTGGATATTATTGCTAACATGGAAATACCACGTCGGATGATTATGGAACGAGGGTTAACAGAGAGCCAAATTTGGGACATAAGCAAAAGTTTGTGCTTTTTTTTTTTTAGACAAAATAAAGTTCTGGCTAGATTTGGAACAACATCTAAAGTCCACACTCTTTTTTAGACAAAACAAAGTTCGAGCTAGATTTGGAACAACATCTAAAATTCGTGCTTTTTTTTTTAAACAATATAAAATACGAGCCAGATTTGGAACAATACCTAAAGTTCATGCTTTTTTTTTTTTTATAGAATTAGCCCCCAATTCAGTCCTAAACTTTTTTTTTTTACCAATTTAGTCTTAAACTTTTTATAACTGTGCTAATTTAGTCTATTTAGCCAAAATTGGCCTACCGACACTGACGTGGATGCTGACCGGCAACAATCGTCCAGAGAAGGCTGACGTGGCATTTTTAAATTATTTTTTTTTTGAATTTTTGAATTTTTTTTCCATTCCTTCCTCTAGCCGGCAAGGCCGGCCTCCCTGCCATTGGGCAAGGGCTCGCCAAATCTTGCGAGGCTGGCCTCACCGTCACTGGGTGAGGCCCCACCAAATGGCGAGGCTTGGCCTCGCCCAGCCATGATGAGGGTCAAGCATGTAGGCATTGGCAAGGCCGCTCGCGTAGGGACAGTGAGGGTCGACTTCTCCATGGTTGGGCAAGGTCGAGCCTCGCCATATCGGGCAATAGCGGTCTCACTGGTGGCTGGCAAGGCTCCTCACCCAAGGACAGTGAAGCTCGACCTCGTCGTCGTTGGGCAAGGCTCACATTCACCAGTGGCTGGCAGGGACAAGCCTCGACACGAGGCTGACCTTGTCACCTAGAGGAAGGAGAAGGTGGGAAAAAAAAGATTCAAAGATTCAAAAAATATTTACAAATTAAAAAAAAATTGCCATGTCAACTTTCACCAGACGGTTATCATCGACCACTGTCCACATTAGCACCGCCTGATCAATTTTAGCTAGATGGACTAAACTTGTATAATTATAAAAGGTTTATAACTAAATTGGCAAATTGAATTAGCAGAATTGCAATAAGTTTATGGCTTCTTTGATAATTCTCTCCTTATACAAGATGCAATGGCAATTTCAATCACAATTTGTGAGATAAATTGTGATATATTAAAATATCAATAAATCTAGAATACTTGGTTGTACGTGTACACTACAAAATTAGTAGGTCCACATTGTATGTCAATGATGGATCCGGTATAGTTATTATTACCAACACATCTTAATTTAATAACAAACGATATTTCGTGAATTTAGATATATTACCAATCAAATTGAAATTCTCAAGCAATGATATGCACGATCCGATCCGCTAAATTCATCTATGGAAAGAAATCCGCCAAATTCTCCAATTTGACATGTATGTAAACAATATCAAATACAAAATCTAGTAAATAGTTATTTTTTTTTGTTTGTTTGTTCAAAAAATAGTTCAAATGAAAAGAATTTAGATTGGATCATGCATTTATGGGTCAATCTATGTATTGCATCCATCAGCAGATTAAAAAAATCACCACTACTTCCTCCTTCCTTCTCCGTTCTCTCTTTTCCTCCTCCCAAAAACCGCCTCGTCTCTCTCTTTCTCTCTCTCCACCCTGTCGCGCATTTCATCGAACACTTCGACGGCAGTGGGCGGAGGCGGTCCCCAGTCGGCGCCGGCGGCGAGGAACCCACAATGTCTCTGCGACCCAGCACGCGGAACGAGGCGAGGAAGAAGGCCTACAAGACCGGCGTCGATGCGGAGGAGGCGCGGCGGCGGAGGGAGGACAACCTGGTGGAGATCAGGAAGAGCAAGCGGGAGGACAATCTGCTGAAGAAGCGGAGGGAAGGCCTGCCCCAGCAGCAGCTCCAGCAGCAGCAGCAGCAGCCGCCCCAGCAATTCGTCGATGGATCGCAGAACATCGAAAAGAGGGTGCTTTTCTCTTGACCCATTTGGATCTTCTCTTTGGCTGCGTTTAAAGTGCGTGTCTTGATTCGTTGGCCGGGTCATTTGGATGTTGTAGTGCTCGATCTATCGAGTGAACTCGCAGAATTGTGGATCTTAACTTGTCGAAGTTACTGTTTGGGTGCTGCGCATTGAGGGTCGAACTGACCTCACCATTTGGGTGATCGATCCATTTTATGAGCGTGAGCTAACATGTATGATCAGATCATGAAGGCTAACATCTATGTGGGTGCATATTGATTCTTGTATGGGATTTGGGATTCGCGATTTCGTGGAGCTAAATGTGAAGCGACGTAAGATGAAGAATTTAGCCAGTGCAAATCTATCTTTGATCACGGTGAAGTGGAAAAGTGACTAGTCACCGGAGCACAACAAAATCTACTGTGGTCTGCTTTTTTCCTTTTTCGGGCTTCCTGAGACACATGGGCATAATCGCCAGTAGTTTTGTAGGTCTTAAGTAAATAAAGTGCAGATTTTTTTTTTTTTTGTTATTTGTTTTTATATGTTGTGGTTGTCTGATGCCCCATTTGCTTTGGAAAGGCCATTCCCGTTATCGGGATGTGTTCCTCGGGAAATATCTTAGATATTTCCTGCCAAGGCTTTTATTCAACTTAAGCTGATGAAAGTGTAATTTTATCATGTTTATGGAGTCAGATAAAGCCAACTACAAGTCTAGAAATCAAGTAATCTTTTTATCCAAATAGTCACAGTCGCCTAAATAAACCTTCTTGTACATTGCATTATTATGCTGTATGATCCAGAGTCCAGTCACCGCATACTTCATTGTTTTACTCCATTCTGTTCAACTCTGTTGATAGCCTTTTAGCTACTTTTATAATGGGGAAACTATCTGTCAATCTGGAAAATGATCAGAGTAGTTTTAATCTTTTGCTTTTTCTGAAAAGTAAATATCGGATTTGCCTAGAAAGGAACATGAGAACGTTCGACATTGAAGAATGCTTATAAGATGAGTTGAAGTAAAAATCATAATGTTGAAAGCTCTGTTGGAGTAGAATTAAACCTGACCTTTTGGTCTTCATTCTCTTCCTAATCCTATAATTGCCATTTTTCGAATCCAAGCATAGTTGTGAGGAGTGTGAATGGATTGAGCTACTTGCAAGTTCTCAAGCTTGACTGGACTTAGTTCCTATCGAGTTTGAGTTCCAAACTGAGTCGACTTAAGAAGCTTATGATTTTTGTCAAGTGGTTGAGTTATATATCTGATAATAGTGAACATAAGGATATATGAATCATGTTGCTATCCAAATTCTCATTGCACCTTGGAAAATTGAATTCTAGATTGACTTGAGTTCATATTATAAGCTTTTTTGGGGGAATCAAGCATGTGGAGTTGGGTTCAAGCACACGGAACGTGACATTTAGTCGAGCTTCTGCTTAGAAAAATTCAAGCTTGATCAAGCTCGAGTTGAGTATCGAGTCTAGACTTTCTAGTCAAGTCAAGTTTAGGATATCGGATTGTGTTGACTAGTCTTTGCATTGGCTCAACTTGGATCAATTATCCCCCTAATGGACATGTTATCTGAATGCATGTGTGCTGTTGTGTTCTTTAATGGAAATTTCTCTATTTTGGGCCCAGTCAACATGTTTGTGTACATTTACCTAGCCCTCCAGGGGGTCCTGTGTTTCTCAGTATGGTTGTGTAGGCTAACTATGATGGATACTGCTACTATGTTTGACAAATGGCAGACTATCTACTTATTGTTTCCATCTCCTTCTCTATTGTTTCTGTCATGCAGTTGGAAAGTCTTCCAACATTGGTTCAAGGAGTATGGTCAGATGATCCTGCCTCTCAGTTGGAAGCTACCACTCAGTTTAGAAAGTTGCTGTCAATTGGTGCGATGGTTGATCCTGGGGTGCTTTCTATTACGATAGTTAGTCCTGGCATATGTTGATTATGTTGGTGCCTTTATCTGCAGAGCGCAGCCCACCTATAGATGAGGTGATCAAAGCTGGTGTTGTCCCGAGGTTTGTAGAATTTCTACAAACGAATGATCTACCACAGCTGCAAGTAGGGCTCTCTTTGCTGCTCTTGTTTCTCTATTTTATTTTATTGTTGAAGTATGGTGGAGTGCATGCCATAGTATCTACATAACTTACTTTCTTCAATCTGCAGTTTGAGGCTGCATGGGCATTGACAAATGTTGCTTCTGGCACATCTGAGCATACCAGAGTTGTCATTGAAAGTGGTGCAGTCCCAATGTTTGTGCAACTTCTTAGTTCTGCCAGCGACGATGTTAGAGAGCAGGTACTTCTTGCTAACTGTTTTTCTTTCTCTTCTTTACTTACTTAGGGCGCTTTTGGTAACGTTTTTGTTCAAAAATTGTTCTAGGGAACATAAATATATTTTTGTTCCGAGAAACAATTTTGAACAGAAAAATGCGTTTGGTAATTGCACAAAATTTCTGTCCCTGGAATAAAAAAAGAACATAAACACGTTTGGTAAATTTGTATAATTTTTTTGTTTCTTTTAATTTTTTAACATTTTTTTTCTTTTTTCTTCCTTTTGGCCGGTCGCTGGCCTTGGCCATGGCTGGCAATCGGCCGATGAGGGCCAGTGGCCTCGCCTAGCCATCGGTGAGGCCAAGCCTCATCGGGCCACCGCTAGGCGGCTGGGCGAGCTCGGCCTCACCGGATCTGGCGAGCTCGAGCTCGCCCCAGCCAAGGCGAGGCCGAGCCTCGCTGGGGGCCGGCAACGCTCTAGTGACCAGCCAAAGAAAAAAGAAGAAGAAAAGAAGAAGAAAAGAAAGAGAACGAAAGAATAAGAGAGAAAAATTATTTCTCGAAAGTGTTCTCGGGATTCCAAATTTGTTCCCGGGAACAAAAGTATAAATAAACGCGTTTTTGTTCTTTTTTTGTTCCCCGGAACAAAAGAACAGAAATTGTGTTCTGGGGAACAAAAAAAGAACACAAACAAACAGGTCCTTAATGTTCTAGCAGTTTTTATCAGAAGTTTGTTCCTTCGGATTTTATTGTAGCACTTAAGAAATACAGAAGGGACAATAGTTAGCTATACACCTTAAAATTAGCCATCTCAGAAAAGTTAAAGTAAATCATAACAAAAAATAATCTGTTGACATAAGAAAAAGGAAATTGGGGAAGCATAAAATTGACAAAGAAGGAAAAAAGGTGTTATACAGTGTATTGGGACATACTGTCGCATATTGAGTTATGCTTTGGATGGCATTGCCACCTCTGGGAATGAAAGAACTGCCTTAGAAGTATTTTCCTGATGGTGTATACCCATGCCACTGAAATTAGGGTGCCTTTACCTTTACCACTTCTACCCCTTCCTGTTGTATGCTTTGTTTATTAGAGATCATCTATGAAGTATGCTGTCCTATTTCTTTATTCTATTATTATTTCCTTTTTCAGCTTTTGGATTGGAAAGCTTCCCAAACTGTCTAATGACTTTTGAGTTATAGTAATTTTGTGTGCTTTTTACACCTTCAAACTCGTTTTTTACCCCTACTTGAATCGTCATGTTGTCAGGATTCTGTCAATAACAATGCTGATATCATCTTGTCACATGTTTTTCAATTACAATTATATCATTATGCCTTTCTCATGCAATTGCAAACCTTCTAGGTATGCTTGCTGACACATACGGTGCGTGTTTTGTTTTGATGAACCAGGCAGTGTGGGCTTTGGGTAATGTCGCTGGTGATTCTCCAAGTTGTAGAGATCTTGTTCTGGATCATGGTGCACTTGTTCCTTTGTTATCGCAGTTAAATGAACACTCAAAATTGTCCATGCTGAGGAATGCCACATGGACTTTATCTAACTTTTGCCGGGGCAAGCCACCTACACCTTTTGAACAGGTATTCATGCTTATGTAGGGGCAGACTCTTTGTAAGAAGCCTTTTTGTAGCACGTGTTTTGCATGATTACTTTTGATAAGTTACTCCATTGTTGATTGGCTTTGTTTAACTCAGGTGAAGCCTGCATTACCAGTTCTCCAGCAACTGATTCATGTGAATGATGAAGAAGTTTTAACAGATGCTTGCTGGGCTCTCTCATACCTTTCTGATGGCCCAAATGACAAAATTCAAGCTGTGATTGAAGCAGGTGTCTGCACACGATTGGTGCAGCTTTTGCTGTAAGATCCATTCTCCAGAATGTGCTAATAGGGCGTTTGTTTGCTTTCTGGCTTTTTTTCCTTCTGATAGTTCTCTTGAATGCCATGGCATGTTGTCGAATCACGTGGTCATTTTGTCTCCAAGTCTACTTGCATGTGTTTGTTCAGTTATTTCTTCTGTAGCTTCTAGCACGTGCTAAAGCTTATGTTCTGATTAAAGTTATCTTTTGACAGTCATCCCTCAGCTACTGTTCTTATACCTGCCCTACGGACCGTAGGGAACATAGTCACTGGTGACGATGCCCAAACACAGGTATTGCTTTGGTGCCTAGATTTTCAGATTATTTTTTCTCCTCATAGTGATACTCCACATGTATGTTGCAGTTTGTGATCGACAATGGAGCCCTCCCTTGTCTATATCAACTACTGACTCAAAATCACAAAAAAAGCATAAAGAAGGAGGCTTGTTGGACAATCTCGAATATCACGGCTGGAAATAGAGCTCAAATACAGGTATTGCAATGCGTTCATTGGAAGATTTTTTCTGCATGTTCAAGTGGACCAAATGTTTATAGTAAATCCACACCAAATTGATGATGTTGGGTTACTCTGCCTGATTCAATAATGACCATGACCAGCTTTTAAAAATAAAAGTTAGACATGACTGCTTTGAGTGGAGTGATTGCAAGCCACTCGATTGTGCATATGGTATGTTAGTCTTTCTCGACAGCTCATCAGGTGTTAGTTCCTTTGACAATCTCCTTTTTTTTAACACTTCTTAAGCGATGCAGGAGCTACTTGTCATGTAGTCTCTGGATCATCTTATGAACTGTTATTTGAGTGAGGTGGCATGTTTACAGAGAAATTAACACAGTATGTTATGTGTAGGCCGTTGTAGAGGCCAACATCATCCATCCTCTTGTGCACCTTCTCCAGCATGCGGAGTTTGAGATCAAGAAGGAGGCTGCATGGGCAATTTCGAATGCCACATCTGGAGGATCTCATGAGCAAATTCAGTGCGTATCTTTTTGGAACTTGCTTTCTTATTCTTCATCTCATGGCCTGTTGAATGAATTTTTTATGCATAAAATTCAACTTTTATTTCCGTTATCTGTCATGTTGTTTGTAAGACAGACAATGTCGTACATAGTGTCCTCAAACCTGTGCTTTCTATCGGTTGCATGTGCTGATGATTAGTAGGAGAAATTCTAAAGTCTCTATTTCAGCTATGGCTTTCTGAGGAGATATGTGTTCCCGTATCAAGATAACAAAAGCTAACACAAGCCGATTTCATTCCTGCAGATTCTTGGTGAGCCAAGGTTGCATCAAGCCCCTTTGTGATCTTTTGATTTGTCCTGACCCTCGGATAGTAACTGTTTGCCTCGAGGGGATCGAAAACATACTGAAAATTGGAGAGGCGGATAAAGAAATGGGACTGAATGGTGGAGTCAATCTTTATGGACAGATGATAGATGAGTGCGAGGGTCTGGATAAGATCGAGAGTCTGCAGACCCATGACAACAACGAAATATATGAGAAGGCCGTGAAGATATTGGAGAGATATTGGGCTGAGGAAGATGGGGTAGAAGATGATACACAAGATGCTGTCAATGGAGATGCACAAGGCTTTACTTTTGGAGCTAATGCACCAAACCTTCCCAGCAATGGGTTCAAATTTGGGTAATCTAATAGTGCGGGAATTATTTTTTTCTTCTATAGGAAGTTCGTGTCCGTGTCGTCATTTTGGCAATACCTTAAGGATACAATATTGTTTGGCCAAGGGTCAGGGTTTTTTGGTCTGGCATGGAGGCTCTGCTATGCACTTCTTTGTTTTCTCTTTAAACAAGCTGAGGCATTTTAGCTTGCATATACTGTTTGATTTGTGTCCTATAGTACAATGTGAAAAAAAAAACAAGCTGCCTTTTATTTTATATTAGCCGATTATCGTGGCTTATTCTTTATCCCTTTACCTCTGTGTTAATACTGCATTTGGAATCTGCTGCTGAGGTCAGAGCAAGTGTTGTACCTGCAAGAAAGCTCTCCAAAAGTATAATGGACTTGAACAGCTTCATATTATACTTGTATGCACAATCTTTTATCAGTGTTGACGTTCAATTTAAGATCTGCTATTAGACTGCTCAACTGCAAAATCATGATGTTTGTTCTCATTGCTGAACAGACCAACAACATATCATCAGCCTTTCATTCTACAAATGTATAATCTCACGTAAAGACCACAATTGATCTTCAGACTAACATTTTACCTGTTCCTCTTACTATTATAGTACGCCATACAAAGAAGTGTCATTGTGATACAGGTTAGAGACTATTATACATCGATACGTCATGTTTTCGAGACATTAGAATTGAGTGAACTCTAGCGAGTAAATTACTGATGGAAAAGCCATGCTGTTAATATTTTTCTTAAGCACATTGATCAGAGTTTGAGTGGTGCGTTAAGGGCACTCATAAACATTTCCTTAGTAGAACAACAGATCATGCACTGTTGGAGCTCCAAAGTGCCTGGGCTTGCTGACTTGTCCAGAAACTGTCCGGCCCATTAGCAACAGCCCAAGAAAATGAAGCCGTTGCAAAAGAGGAAAAAAAAAAAAATTAGTGGTCCGCAGAGTGGATAATGCAACTGGACCAAAAATGCTTCTCCACCACTTAAAAAGGAATTGAGTTTTCTCATCCAGAAATTCTTCATTTAGCTTTACTTCCCTAATAACGCCACAGATCCATGCACTCCTTACATGAATGAAAAAGATGTCAAGGAAATCTAATCTCAAAATCACAAAAAATAGTAAGTTAGATAACCGTTTTTAAAATGAAGTTTGTTCTATCTAAGGAAAGAAAAAAAGAGATTACAATTAGACAATATTCTGGCCACTTTCCGCTCGGCCAATTAAGTCCACCTTTGTGTTAGTCTTTTCCTAATTCCAAACCAGGGGATTTATGAGAAGGGTTAAAAGAATTCTTCCATTTTGGTATTTGCTAATTAAATATTCTGTTTTTCCATGAGAGTAACTTAGGTTCACATATTAAATTTTATTAAATTTAATGTGAGTAAGGTCATCCTAGTAAAACAAAAATGACTTTGTTAATATAACAGCTTTTAGAAATACTGTGAGAATAACAGCTTGTTATGAGTCACTAATTCTAAAAAAAAGAGTTTTATAATAATTTATAATAATTTATTATTTAATTTTTTATGATCTAAAATATATTGTTCACAACTGTGACGTAATCATTTTCAACAAAAATCATGACAAGAGGAAAAATTGATACCAGAAAAAGAAAAAAACAAAAACAAAACCAACACCAAACGGCCAAAAATCGGAGTTCAGAGATTTTCTAATCATCTCCTTCACCCGCCATTCTCTCTCTCTCTCTCTAACCAGTCGCCACTCTCCAGCAGACGCGGCCATGAAGCTCCTCTCCCCTCCGCCGCCTTCCCTCTCTCGCGCCAACGCCCTCTTCCTCTTCTCCGTCTCGTCCTCCGCCTCGAGGCCCCGCGGGCGCGCCGCCGCGGCGGCTCGCGCCGTCCGGTGCCGCCCGCCCCTCGCCGCCGCCGCCGCCGCCCTCGAACGGAGGAGGATGTCGTCCGTGCGCGCGTGCGCGAGCGTCGAGGAGAAGGCCGCGCCGGCGGCGAGCGGGTGGGGCAAGGTGTCGGCGGTGCTGTTCGACATGGACGGAGTCCTCTGCGACAGCGAGGAGCCGTCGCGGAGGGCGGCCGTCGACGTGTTCGCCGAGATGGGCGTGGAAGTCACCGTGGAGGACTTCGTGCCTTTCATGGGAACAGGTATCGACACGTTTGTTTGTGTATTTATGTGCGCAAAGGGAAGAATCACCACTTGGCTGCGGAAAAATGAAGTCTTGCTTTCATGTTGCTTCATGGTATAATACGATTTAGCTCAATTTCACGTATATTTGAAAATTCTCACGATCAGGATACTGAGGATATTTCTGATTTTCTTGTTAATTTTATCTTGAGCAAAAATACATGTACTCGTAGCTGAGGCATAAGAAGTATTCTTTTGAGTTCAAATTGTATATGAAGATGAGGCGGGTCGTTTGTGAAGTTCTAAAAGGTTGGGCACGCAATGTGAAGATTGAAATTTTATCTGAATGTGAAGACGCGGTTATCTGGTACATAAAGTTTTAGCTCGAGCAATTGGTTGTGCACTCTCTCTGCCGTTCTATCAGAGTAGGCTGTCTCTTTTGGTGCTTCCGGGGCTATTCCATGTTCATTTGCCTCCAGTAATTTTTTGTATAATTGCTAGCGACACTCAGTTTTAACATGAATGACAAGTAGTATTCCATTCTGGTCTTTTTCTTATTCTTTGATCCTGTGCTAAAAGTTTTGTTTTGTTTGTTGAGGATTGTTGAGGAAGAAACTTTTGATATTGGAAATGGACGTTTCCATTCATATTATTGTTTCTTTACCCTGAGTCTATTGGTGCAACACTGGAATTTCATTCTCATTTGATCACTTGTTTCCTCATTGATCAGGTGAGGCAAATTTTCTAGGAGGCGTTGCTTCTGCTAAAGGGGTCAAGGAATTTGACACAGAAGCAGCAAAGAAGAGGTTCTTTGAGATATATTTGGATAAGGTAGTGCTTCAAAGTCCTAAGTTGAAGTTATGAACAAGTGAGTACAGTTCATGTGGACTTGCATTTGTGCCTGAAGAACCATTAACGCTTTTATAACTTTCTGCTATCGTCAGTATGCAAAACCGAATTCCGGCATTGGCTTTCCAGGTGCTCTGGAACTCATTTCTCAGGTTTGTGGATGATAAAGCTCAAGGCAATTGTAAAACAAAATTCATTGCTGCATCTGCTAATAAGTTCATTCAACGAAATGTCTATGCAGTGTAAAAGCAAGGGCCTCAAAGTTGCCGTTGCCTCTAGTGCTGATCGCATCAAGGTTGATGCAAATTTGGCTGCTGCCGGTTTACCCTTGTCAATGTAAGCTACACCAGTTACAATTGCTTGATCATAACTTGTGTCTTGATTCTTGTGTGAGCGAAATATTATGGCTAATTTCAGTTGTGCGTGGGATGGAATCTTCAATCAGTAGGAGATGGACAAATATAGTGTGCCAAGATATAAACCAGTTGAATAGCTTATTCATGAACTCTTTCAGTCATACATGCTCCCTTTTTCTTTCTCTAATGGTACTTCTCTCCTCGTTAAACAGGCAGTTGCTAACTTATGTGGTATGAACTTGAATGAGTTTTTTGCATTATCTTTCCGATGCAGTTGTCTCAACAACTATTCAAGCATTGAGAGGGCATGAGACTTTTCTTCTGATGTGAGTTTTAACCTTGTATTTTATTTCCTATTTTTCTTTTTCTCAGGTTTGATGCTATCGTGCCTGCCGATGCTTTTGAAAACCTGAAACCTGCTCCTGACATATTCTTAGCTGCCTCAAAGATCTTAAATGTGCCACCAAACGAGGTATGCATCCTTAAGTTCTTTAGATGCTTAATATGCTCACAGCATCTCAATCAACAGAAGATTAATCATGTGTGACCAATTACGGTTTCTCCTGGTAGAAAATGTTCAGCACTCTAGAAAGAAAGCTCCTCTGGAAAGCCTGTCATATTATCAATTGCAGTACTCAAGTATTTAAGAAAAATAAAAAAAGAAAGCTTATCCGACTGATTTGTTACCAGCTCAGGAGTGATATATTACTAGACATTGCACTAGAAGGGATTGTTTCATCTTCATATTTCACTGTTTATTCACAGAAAAAGATCTACTCTGTCTTGTTGGTCTTTATTAAATGGATTGCACAGACAAGCAAAATTTGAGATTCTCAGTTTTAGGGCAATTTCCAGAATGATAAGAAGTCTTACAGATGTATTCTGTGGTAATGGAGACAAACTCATGGTAGTGAAGATTGTTATGTGTCTGCACAGAAGGACGTGTAACGTAGTCATGGTTATAGTCTAACATGATAGTGATACTTCACTGCAATCAGTGTTACATATATTATCGCTAGCAGTTAAATGAAAGAATATTAGAGGTTGAAGTTTGAAGTTGTCAGTTCATTGTTTCACAAAAAGATCTTCTATTAAGAGAAGATTTAGTAAAACTGGCCCACCAAAACAATTTGCTAGAAGAATTTTCAGGTGCTTTCTGTTTTCAAAATCAGAACAAACTGAAATGTTTGCAAAACAGCCATGCAGTTCAAATATTTCATGCAGCATTGGTGCTGTAACCAGAAAAACTGATCTTGCCTGTCCTGTTCCAGTGTATTGTTATTGAAGATGCTCTAGCTGGAGTTCAGGCTGCCAAAGCTGCACAAATGAGGTAGAAGTAATAGTTGCTTTATTCGTTGTAGCTCAATTCTGTTCTTTCTCAACTGACTATATCTGTCTTTTGATGATATAGTTGTCTAGATGGTCTACTGCTTCAGTTTCACTTGAAATAGCAATCATAAGCTATCTTCTCTTGCATACGGTAACTAAGTTTCTGTTGCTTGCAGATGTATTGCTTTGACGACTACATTATCTGAAGAAAGACTAAAAGTTGCTGGTCCATCCCTTGTCAGGAAGGAGATACAAAGTGTTTCACTTGATGATATTGTCAGTGGTGGTTCTGGTGACCTTAGTATGTAGTCCTGAGATGCTACTGTTGTCTCTATGTAGCATCATTATGATGAACTTTGTATTGGGAACATATGTTTAACCTACTTGCTTGTAGTGGGCATTTCTTAATCAAAGACTATTGAGATGCAAGTTGATCTGGCTCAGCTTTATTCTGATTTCTTTAACAATGGTTTTATTGCTTACTTCAATAACTTACTCTGGTTGTCAATTCAAAGCCATTATTAATTAGATAGGCCAGCATGTTGAAAGATTTTCTCATATCAAAAAAGTTACAGGCAATGTTTAAAACCCTTGACGTTACTCTAATGAGAATAAATTATTGCAGATGAGAAGATGCGGGAACCTCAGTATTATGAGTTGTCCACTCAAATCTCATCAGAACTGAAAGATCGAAGTGATAATATTCCAATACAGGATAATAACAATGGAAATTTGTCATCCGCTGTAGGGTAAGTCCCCTTGTATATGTTGAACGTTGATGATGTTGAGTAGAATTTATGTTTTCCACAACCTGCTAATTATCTCAAATATGACCTACGGCTTTTATGTTGCGGATCAAACTTTATTTCTTTCTATGCTACAACTGGAATCTCTATTACTTAGATGTGCATCCATGTATTCGTATCTTCTTCAACTAATCTGAATCACCATTTGAAGTGCAAAGACAAGAGAGTGGACTCAAGTGTGAGGAAGATCATTAAGATGATCCAAGCCTTACAGAAAAATGTTCCAGTAGTCTCCGTTCCTTTCAAGTTACTTGCAGTAGATGATATAATAGCATTTGAGATTTACTTGATGTCAGGAACCTAGTAAATTGTAAAAATCAAATAGGAATGCCTTCATGCAGTTTCTTCCTCATTTTAGATGCTAAGTGAAAGATCTCTTTTGGTAACTTCCGTGGCATAATTCCCAAGTGGAAAGTGAACAGATCTTCTTATATTGCTTCTCTTCACCGGTTTTCATAATACTAAATTATGTACTATTTTGTCATAAGGTTTTCCTGCTAACCTGCATTACAAATCTGCATGCTACATCTTCATCTATGACATTCCACTCTGATTGTGGAGGTTAACCTATTATGTGCTCTATGACCTCTACTGCTTATGCTATAATTAAAATTAAAATTGAGAGATGTTTGATTATCAGCCAAAGATCCTGTAGTTGTTCTTCTCTTGCATGTTGATGGGTGAAGTCTACTGGAACGCTGTCATAACTTTCCTCTGGAAACTTGCCTCAGTAACATTTTCAGCTTGAGGTTGGAGATAATCTTTGGACAGGTTGCAGGTTTCTCGCCGGGACTTAGTAAGATACGGAAGTTTGGGTGTAGCCTTGTCTTGTCTCGTCTTCACAGTTGCAAATTGGAAGGTACAGCTTCTGATCAAGAATGTCCTCTCATGCTGAATAATTCTATCATGAGCAATTTGGATTAACTCTGAGTGACTTACTACGTAGCAATGTTTGCTTTATTGATATGAAGGTATGGTTGTAGGCAATGCAGTATGCATCCCCTAAAGCACTTTGGAATTTGCTATTTGGAGTTAATCAGCCATCTTTTCAGCAGCGTGAAGGTAATAACACGTCTGTTGTGATAATTTATTTGCATTTGCTCAAATTGCACCAATGTGTGAACAGTTGGTATTCTACATTATTTGCTGGCGAAGTTATTTGACTCTGTTCATCCTTTTATTTTCCTATTGATATATGAATGGTTGATAGAGAGAAATGGTGAAATTGCATACTTAATATATTTTTTCAGGTGACTCACGCTATTCAAGAGTTCGACAATTTGTGAATTACATCTCAGATCTGGAATCAAAGTGAGAATTTTGAAATTTTCTCTTGTTCCTGATTTTTTTTCAGTGATTTGTCATTCATGTGACATACTCGTCATGTGATATTTTTCTATCATGGTTATTCTTCATCACTAGTTGAACTGACGAGGTTTTTATTATTATAATGAAGGGGATCTGCTCCTCTTGTGCCAGAGTTCCCACCTAAGCTCGACTGGTTAAATACAGCTCCCCTTCAGTTTGGCAGGGTAACTACTGCAATAGCAGACCCTTAACTCTCTTGTTTTGTCTTTGTTTTATGATTGTTCTATCACTTAGCACGGTAGTTGACATTACAACGGTTGCTTTTGCCAACCTGTTGTAAATTAATGTGGAAGATATCAGATCTTCCAATTTAATTAATGCAAAATCACTGGAAAAATAAATGATGAACAATAAGGAACACCAGTGATTTACAATTGTTAGAATCTACTCTACGAGGAGAGCTGTTAGAATAATTTAAATATTAAACCGCGCCTTTATCTAACAGCTTAAACTTTTAGAATAGTTGACAGTAGTCCTACAAATCTCACATGGTATCAGAGCAAGAAGTTCTGAGTTTGAATTTTTCTTGGCCTCTATTTACCTCCCTAATTAAATATGTCCATGTTTAGTACTAAGCAAAAAAAAAAAAAAAAAAACTAACCAAGCATGAGGGAGAGTATTAGAATAATTTAAATATTAAATCACACCTTCATCTAACAGCTTAAGCTTTTAGAACACTTGGCAATGGTTCCACAAAATCTTACAAGAGCCAATAACAAATAATTCACTAATAATCGAAAAATTAGAGTTACAATTGCTCCTATGCTTGAGTGTTTGCTATACCTAGATTACACTCCCAAGCCCACAATGTTTACAAATAAACAATTTAATTTGGATGTAAAGCTCACAACGCAAATCACCATATGTTCAAGTTGCTGTTCATTAGCAAAACAAAAGCTCTTTGTACAACTGCACAAGAAACGTCCCTATATTGTGCACCACTTTCTTTTGTGGAAGGATCCACAACTTCTTTTTCCCTTTTATACGGCTGCAGCAGGTTTTGAAAAATAAAAGCAAAACCTGTTTTTTTGTTATCTTTCCTTTGATTACTCCGTGGGTGTGCAAGTAAAATATATTTTTAGAGAATATATGTGAGTCCCCTCCTTTTTTGTATGGCCAAAAGAAGTTCCTGTGCAGCAATTGGAGTCCAAGAAGTCAAGCCGGTCAAACTTAGATAATCTTCTCCTACAGGAAGAAAAATTAGGTTCCACCACCCAAGAAATCCAAATTTTATTCAGATTATAGAGAACACCAATTTGAACAAGCAAAATCCTCCAAACGGGGTGGGTTTTATACGTGCGAGATTTTGTGAGACCACGACCAACTGTTTTAAAAGCTTAAGCTATTAGATAAAGGCGTGATTTATTATTTAAAGTGTACAATTTAATCGGGGAGACAAATGGGGTTTGAAAAGATTCAAACTCAAGACTCGAGCTCTAATACCATGTGAGGATTTATGGAATCACAACTGATGGTTCTAAAAGCTTAAGTTGTTAGATGAAAGTGTAGTTTAATATATATATTCTAATAATCCCCTTGCATAGGTTGATCTTTGGCCTAAGCCTAAAATGTGGAAATATATAAGTGGGGAGGCAATTAGGGGCTTGGAAGATTTGAACTCAAGACCTTCTACTTTGATATTATATGAGATTTTGTAGGACCACAACCAACTATTCTAAAAGTTTGAGCTATTAGATGAATGTGTGATTTATTATTTACATATTCTAACAATACATAGCTTAAACTCGAGACATAATTTAGCACAACCAATCAACTCTGCCACTTGTTCATTCTTTTTTTCCTGTATGCTGTATAAATAGTTTTAGACCTTCATTGACTGCTTGAAGTGGTCCATGACTAATGTCCACAGGACCCAAGACAAGTAGTGGAAGCTTATGCAGAGTTCAGGTTGTAATTGACTATGGCAGCTATTTTTCTTAAATTTAGGAGCTCACCGTTTATGGCTTTGTACCTGGTAATCTAATATAAAGTTGCAAATCCAATGTCCAAACACTGGAATATGATTTTTCTTTTCATGTAATGGACTGGAAAGAGAGAGCCATGTATATGGCCCACATAAAAGGGGCTGCATACTGGGAACATTAATGAACTTTTGCAGAATTTTTTAGTGCTAGTGCAGTCCCGACAATAATTGTCCATAGATTCTTACTTTCTGATCCTATGATGTTGGATTCTGCTTGTGCTTTTAGCCAGTCAGCCTTCCCCACTGCAAGGTGGCAGGCATAGGCATATGGTGTGTTTAAATCTCTCTCTCTCTCTCTCTCTCTCTCTCTCTCTCATTGCAGGATTTGAGAGGAAAGGTGGTGGTGTTGGACTTTTGGACCTATTGCTGCATAAATTGCATGCACGTTTTACCAGATCTAGACTACTTGGAGAAAAAATATAAAGAGATGCCAGTAAGTTTCTGTTCTTTCTCATGTAAAATCCCACAGATGTCCATAGACGTGTGTTTTCTTGTGATGAACCTTGCTGGCACAAATGAGCAGCTTCTTTGTTTAAAAATAGTCCATGTTAAATCCACTGCTTCCAAGATACCCTCAATTTATTGATCGTGAAATATAGGGATCTAAGTCTAGGGTACCTGATACTTAGATATTCCACAACATGTGTGAAGAAGTGAAAGGCTATGACCAATTTTTCACCTTAGGATACTCAGGAACAATCCAGTTTCAGTGAATACTGAATAGGCACATCAACATGTAGCCTTTGCTTTTACTCTTCTTTTTCTCTATTTCTTTTCCCCCTCTTTGATTAGATCAGTAGCCTTTTCTTGATGAAGACTGAGGCAGGGAGGATGTGACCTGTTTCTAATTCTCAGTACAGATAAGGATTTTCATCTTTTACTAACTAGCCGTGTTGGATGTACCTTTTCCACCATCCTTAGGCCTCATTTCATTACCCAGATACAGATTACTGGAATAAAATTGAAGTAATTGGAAATTGGCAATAAGAAATTAAAATGTATTTTCAAATGATGATTTTTACTTATTATCAAGCTATTTCATTCGCTTTTAGTTCTCCATGTAATTTAAAAAAAGAAAAAAAGATACGGCTCATTGTCCTCCAAGAGGATTTAGGAATTAGTACCTAACGTCGATTCGGCCTGTAAACTATAGTTCCGATTAGTAAAGGGGTAGGAAGTGATGGACAAAAAAGGGAGTGGTGTTGATGGAGACCTAGCTAAAGCTTTGTCTCCACCTGTTTAGTTGTCTGTGCATTTTGGTTGAGTTGTCTGTGGACCTTTGAGAAGTCTACTCTATACTCTACAATTTATGAATGTAACATGTTGTTGTTTGTACTTTGTCATTTGTTGATGTTAATATATTTTCTGCTGTGACACATTGCGTGCAGCTTGCTGGGCATGTGTTACGCTACTTATTATGAACTCACTACAGTGTTCTAGCAAGTCATGTCTATGGTAGTAACAATACATAATCTACACCGAATATTCTTAAAGAATTTCAGATAGTATTTGCATTGCGTCGTACTTCCTTGTGTAACTGTTGTTCCCACTTTATTTATTTGAAGAATCTAATGATAATATATTGCTCATTGACAAGTAATCATGTTTGACTTGGCAGTTTGTTGTCGTTGGAGTGCATTCTGCTAAATTCGATAATGAGAAAGATTTAGAAGCCATCCGCAATGCAGTATTACGCTATGACATCAGTCATCCGGTAAGTCCGACATTTTGAATTAAGATATATGACACATTATGGTCTCCCAAAGTAATTATGTTGTTGAGGAGTATAATGCCTTTTTATGTGTTCTTACACTTTTCTGTTGTGAGTTGTTAACATGTCGCTAGGTGTTTCAGTCATCTGCCTATGAAGAACTATTTATGAGCATGTGTGTTATCAAGTTGTTATCTGCCCATGTGCAACATGTTTCAGTCATCTTATCACAAAATACATATCACTCCCTCATACCAAATGATCTAGACCGTGTCTTATTATTTTTCACAATGTTGTGTCTTTCTTCAATAAAGGATTAGATTGAGCTGTTCAATGGGACATCCTGTGAAATGCATTAACTTTAAGAAAAATGTTAAATATCTGATTATGACTCAAACCAGTGTCATCAGAAAAACCATCTTTATCACGCAACTGTATCTCATGCTTTTCTCACTTGCTTGGAGTAAATATCTTGTCTGATTAGGTTGTCAATGACGGAGAGATGTATATGTGGCGAGAGCTTGGTGTTAATTCATGGCCTACATTTACTGTCATTGGGCCCAATGGTAAGATCCTTGCTCAGCTAGCCGGAGAGGGCCGCCGGAAGGTATTAATACCTAATCTCTGCAAATTCATCAGTACCCCTGAGTGGTGTTTTTCTCTACCTAAAAGTTATGATAAGTTCAGGACAGTTGTTTGGTTTGCTATTGATTTTCAGGAGTTGAAAGAATCCACAAAATATTAAAGTTTATTATTTGTTCCTTTTAGGATCTGGATGATTTAGTTGAGGCAGCTCTTCTCTACTATGGTGGAAAGAAGCTCCTAGAGAACACCCCTTTACCTTTGAAATTGGAGAAAAATAACGATCCTCGCTTATCCACATCTCCTCTGAAGTTTCCTGGGAAGTTGGCAATAGATGTCCTCAACAATCGGCTTTTCATTTCGGACAGTAACCATAACCGCATAGTACTCTCTCTCTCTCTCTCTCTCTCTCTCTCTCTCTCAAGCACAGAAGATCACATGCAATAAGAACACCGTACAAACAGCTACAAGGTGTTGAAATAGGAAGACGAAAATATCATGACAGGCATATCGTATTATCCATTTCCATAGCCCAAGTAATTAAGTGCATGGTATTTGGAAAGCTTTTATCAACCTAAATATTCTATTGTTAGAAAACCATCCCTTGATATTTATATTAGGTTTTCTTTAAGATATGACATGATAAAGCACAAAATTTTTGTGCTATTACTGGTCAAATTTCTTTCTTTCCTTCTTTTTCTTATCATAAGTTTTGAAGTGTTGAAAACATTCAAAACAAAGACACAGAGACAAAGCAAAAGCCAACAGACCATGTGTATACCTCGTGTTGCGTGGTTAATGTGAACAAAGTTTGTGATAACTTGTGGGGAATGTCTTTAGCTGACCATAATGCATTTAAATTGCTTAATTACTCTTATTTCACCCCCAAATTACCTAAGCTACTTCGTGGAACCCATATCTTTGACGAGTCCAGTTTCAGTCATTTAGACTTGCTGAAGTCTTCCAAAAAATTGATAGCTTATTTTGCAATACTTCCATGACACCTTTGATTCCATATTTATGTCTCTCCCACTATAATGATAGCTTTGAAGTTCTTGACATAGGCAGAATAGCATCAAATAATATACCGTGCTTGATGTTCAGGTGGTGGCCGATCTGGACGGGAACTTCATTGTCCAAATTGGTAGCACGGGAGAGGAGGGCTTACGTGATGGTAACTTTGATGAAGTCACCTTCAATCGCCCTCAAGTGAGGTTCTAGAATTTTTCATCACCATCATGCTTTCAAAAAAAGTAATAAAATTCATAACCATTCTATTGGTACAATAGCTCACTGTCTCCCAATCTTGGTGAATCTAGTGAGTTGATACTGACATTTCATGCTGAGGTTCTGCACTTATGTTTTACATTTGATATTGACTACTAGTGTGGCAATTTTGGGATATTCTGCATCTGCAGGGCCTCACCTACAATCCAAAGAAAAATATCCTATATGTGGCAGATACAGAAAATCACGCTCTAAGGTAAATGGAAACATCATAGAATCATTAATCTTTCCAGCAGGAGTTAGACGATTTTGCTGATGTTACTGGTAATCAAGATTTCAAAAGACCTTATTCTTTAATTAGCTCTTTGCTAAACTTGTCTGGTTCTTTTATTGTAAAGAAGCATGGAAGTTACTTGTCTTGAAATAAAGAGGAGATTACCAATGTATCATACCAATCAGTTAGGTTTCATCCTGTGGCTGCAGGGAAATTAATTTTTTTAACGAGACTGTACGTACTCTTGCTGGAAATGGGACCAAGGGTTCAGACTATGAGGGTGGAGGAAAAGGAATGGATCAGGCGAGTTTTAAATACAAATTTCAATTCTATGAGCTACATATCACTGTGTGCTTGCTCAAACTTAAGCTTTCCAGTGCACATTTTCTTTGGTAGACTATAGCTGAACATGACACCTGCTTTTAGATGCAAAACACCTTTTATGCTAAAGTCTACCGTCATTTTCAGCTTCTCAATTCTCCTTGGGACGTTTGCTTCGAGCCATCGAATGAAAAGGTTTACATTGCAATGGCTGGTCAACATCAAATCTGGGAACATGATACATTAGATGAAGTGACCAGGGCTTTTAGTGGCAATGGTTACGAAAGAAATTCAAATGGATCAAGGTACGGTGTAGAGAAAACATGATTTGTACTATTCTTTTGTAATTGGGTTAGCTTCAGCTGATTTGCTTTCTTGAAACTGCACTGGAGGATAAAGTTTTGAATTCTGATGCATTAGACATTTTTACATGGTTTGACAATCAGCTTCTTTCTTACTCTAGTTGGACTTACGCGATTTTTATGGTCACTGTGCTATAGAAAGCTCAACTATCATAATTTGAAGCTCGTTGACTGAACATGCTCTTTACATAATGTCATGAGTTTTGCATGACTTGACTTTGAATTGGACTCTCATTTCCAGAGTCCACTTTGCTTTGCTTATTAGAAAGAATATTGACTGTTTGTAATGTAGCTTCAAGTTTTAACATAGGATTTAGATGAACCTCGAATTAGCCTAGTGTTTACTGCTGTTCTTATGCTCTGCTTTGTTTATTTCTTTCTTTAGTTTCTTTTATTGTAACACTAGAATGACATTTTCTTCCTTTTGTTTTTAATTAATTTAGCCCTTCAAGCACTTCCTTTGCACAGCCTTCTGGAATTTCATTATCTCCTGGTAAGATCTCACAAAAATTTCTCCACATAAAGCCCTTAGCACATAGATGTGAACATTGAGGATGATGGTCCAAAGTCCATGCTTTCCTGTAGATTTCAAAGAGGCCTATATAGCTGATAGTGAGAGTAGCTCCATCCGAGCAGTTGATTTGAAAACAGGAGGATCAAGATTGCTAGCTGGCGGTGACCCACTTTTCTCGGAAAATCTTTTCAGAGTAAGTCCTACCCTATGTCAAGAAAAGTATTCGGTTAGAACATCAGAGCAGAGATTTTCATCTTGCAACTGCTTTTACTCCAGATTCTAGTCTGATAATGTGATTTTTACAGTTTGGAGATCATGATGGGACAGGTTCCGATGTACTTCTGCAACATCCGTTGGGAGTATCATATGCAAAGGATGGTCAAATATATATAGCTGATAGTTACAACCACAAGGTAGTTGAATTCCTTAAGAAATATGAATTTTTTTGACTTCAGTAAACTGACAAGAAGAGGGTAGAATGTGTAAATAAGCCATTATTGCTCTCATTCTTCAGCTGGGCTAGAAAGCATAATTCATATACATTGTTGTGGATCACCATTATTACTTGATCTGCATTACATGATGTTCTGTGGATCGCTAGTAGTGGCCTAAATGCTGGACTATGTACTCGACATACATGGCCAGGCCTACTGGCCAAGTTTGAGAGTCTCTGATATAGCAGATGCTGATTCACTACAGTCCTACTATTCTATTGCAACAACTTTTGTCGAGAAATCACTCTTGCGGCTTCCCTCAATCAGTCTGACTGGGAAAAGTTTCAAATGCCACAGTGTGTCTAAACACCGCCCATGAGTGGACAAACCGCAAGATTGTCATGTTTTCAGGGTCAGATATGAACCCTAAATATGAGAACAAGCAGACACTGATGTCATAGGCAAAAAAGCTGCTCAATCTGAGAGCCAGCTGATCTGTCATTTATTTAGAAGAAGAGCTGTCTGATCAAAGATTACTTCCAGTCAATCTGCTAATGACTTTCATCACCCTCTAGGTGCTGTACACTCTAAGAATAGTTCAATAGTCTGATCGGATGTTGAGACTTGGGAGTAATGCACTCTTCACCCAATTTTGTGACTAAGTCTGAAAGGCTCCTCAAGTTATTTTTTAAGTAGCTGTTTACAAGAAAACATTTTTGAATATTCTTATGGAACCAATGTTCATTCCTCAAACTTAACTGACAATCTCAGATTAAGAAGCTGGATCCAGTTAGTAAGCAAGTTACCACTGTAGCAGGGACAGGAAAAGCCGGTTTCAGGGATGGCACACCACTGACCGCTCAGGTCCATATCCCTTTTCTTGCTCTAGACTTCAGATGATTGGCTCAATCTACTGTTTTATGAACTTCTGGAAGAAACTATGTTATATGGAACCAAAAGATTAGTTCCTGAAGTTCTCACCTTATGTAATTCTCTAAATGTTTTTATAACTATGATAACTAAATACGGCAATGACGTGTAAAGTATGGAGTCCTTCGTGCTTTGATTTACTTCCCCAGATTACTCTATAGCCTCTGGCAAAAGCTATATGGTCCATGGAGTCTAAATATGCATTTTGTTGCTCATGTCTTTGTCCTGTCTGTGGAACCTTGCTGATTTAAAGCATTTATGGACTTCATGTGCCATTTATTTTTGAATTAGCTTTGTCTTATTAGTCTTCATTTTGCTGTTGTGTATTCCTTATGTACTTGAACAGTTTTCTCTATTGAACAACTTATTACTTAATCCAAAAATAGAAAAGTGCTATAATTGGTTGATAGATTTATTTGAAACTACTTTGCCTCTACTTCAAGAAAACATTTCTAGAAACTACAAATCACAAGTAAAATTCATGAATTTCCTCAATTTATCATGGTCATATTCTGCTGACCACGATATATCCGAAGAACACGAATTAGAATTAACAATAATGTGCTTTTCTGGCATTATTGTCAAGAAGAAATACTCTTTCCTCTTCACTTGTTCCACATGCTGTGTATAAATGACAGAGGAAGATATCTTTTCCAACTTCTGCCGGTTGACTAGTTTGTGGCTTAAACTATAGTGACTCTGTACTTTTTTCTACAGCTTTCGGAGCCAGCTGGAATTACTGAAGGCGGAAATGGTGATGTTCTTCTGGAATGATCTGTGCTCAATTCTGATTAACTGTTTTATAGCTTGTACTAGGAATTTTTGTCATGTAGATATGGTGCCCTTAACATATGAATTTGGGAATTTATTTAGAGAAGCAATCTGATCCAATATGATCCCTTTTTGTATTTTTCCAGGAAGGTTATTCATAGCCGATACTAACAACAATGTAATCAGATATCTAGACTTGAATAAGGAAGGAGCTGAAATTCTTACTTTGGAGCTGAAAGGAGTCAGACCTCCTGTGCCCAAATCTAGAACTTTGAAGCGCCTCAGGAGTCGAACGTCCTCTGAGACACTGACAGTTAAGGTTGATGGAATCTCGTCTAGTGAGGGCAATCTTGGCCTTAAGATATCATTACCTGAAGGATATCATTTCTCAAAGGTGCTGGCCCTCTTTCTGAGATACCTGTGGCCTTGAACTGCTTTGCTCAATGGAATTTATTGTGTCTTTTGCTACCACTAAATGTTGAAAATCTGTATGAGATTAATACTCTCTTCTATTACACTACACATTAACTTTCAGTTTTCACATGCAGGAAGCGCGCAGTAAATTTTTTGTTGAAACTGAGCCTGAAGGTGCAGTTTCTGTTGAACCCTTGGATGGCAGTCTTGATTCGGAAGGATTGTGCAATATTCATTTTAAGAGGTCCTCCCCTTCAGCTTCGATGGGAAGGATATACTGCAAGGTACAGTTTCCCATAAAAGTTCACATTCAGGTTGATAACTGAAATTTAATGGCCTTTCTGATGGATATTCATACAAAGGCCTTGCGTGAAAGTGAACGAACTCGTGTTTGGAGGTGCAACCTCCAGAGGCTTCAACTGCACCTCAAAGGCCTCGATAGACATAGACTGCAACGTAACTCTAGATTTAGATTCTAAATGAAGTTCCTCAAAATCAACTAGAGGGTCCATGATATTCCGACATTTCAGGAGAAAATAATTAGCTCTTTGCCGGTAGAATTATGTTGCTGCAGACTCGAGTAGTTTACTAAAGCATTTGGAAAGCATTTGGAACAATGTTAATCGGAACACTTATTGGTAGAGGTTGATGTTTGAAATATTTAATTCTGAAATACATTCTCTTGATTCATACTTCATTCAATTTTATACTTATCAGTTTACTGTGATTGCAAGAATAAGTTCCACCTGTTTTCCTTCTTTTGAGCTCTTCATTCTATGAGGAGATTGTTCTCCTAGTCATTCCAATTTGCTAGCACTTTTATTCACATTGGCTTCTGGAAAATTTTGCATTTTGTTTTTCAGCGAAATTTAGAATGGAAACCCATATGATTAAACAGGCTGAATCCAAACCTCATTCAGGGAAGAGGCATTGTTGTTTGTTGGTGAAAATGGGATCTTTAATCACTGTCTTAAGTACTCTCTGTCTAAAGAAAATGTGACTAACCCAGCTTTTTGCTGCAGGTCTACTATTGCAAGGAGGATGAGGTCTGCTTATACCAGTCTCTGGTTTTTGAGATACCTTTCCTAGAGGAAACGGACTCTAGCGTGGTAGAAAAAACGCTAACCTATCTTGTTAGGCCTAGATCTCCGTCAAACAGCTTACAGCTTCCTGCCACCACCTAAGAGTCAATAGCAGGCAGAATAACACTGGAAGGGAAGCGGGAATTTCTCACTGTGACAAACTCAAACTGATTGGACAGGTAGAACATGCAGCTGCATGTTTTCTGATTGGAAGGATGGAAGTAGTCGAGTGACTCTAGGTCGTCCTATTTCTTGCTCATTTGATTTCATATTGCTGCAAAATTTTCTTTACAGACTCAAGATCAGAGTTAATTAGTAAATACAATTATTTCCTGTAAGATCACGCTGTTATAGATCAATAAATCCCATTGATCGAGAGGATGATCTTAATCCCTCATTGTGATGTAACTTCCCAATATCTGACTTGAAACTCTGCTCTGCACAAATCTACCTCCAACCAATGTCAGGGTTGTTGTTGCCCAATAACTGCTTACGCTGTACTAGAGTTTTAATGTATAGATTAGGGAGCAAACCTGGTCAGTAGCATCCCTGATTTCCATTGTATGGTGGTTTGTTGTTTAGAATGATGTTATCATTATCGTTACAAGTTTCTTATCATCATTATCCTTATCCTTGTTTTCAAGACAAGCAAAGGATCAATTCCTTCAGGAGGCATACACTCGTGCGGCGTTTTCTTTCAATTGGGTATATGATGACCTTTGGATTCAATTATCAGGAACCTCTTAAACTAATGTTAATCCATTCTTGTTCTAGAGCTACAGATAAGTTCCCCCAGCGCCAACCACGGGTGATGTATTTTCTTAATGATTTCGATGCTTGGGCAAAGCCTTCACTTCAAACAAGGCGGCACTGATGCATAGTTTAATCAAATCAACTGACGCTTTAAGGTGGCTCTGTTGGGTGAGGAGTATTATATTAGCCTTTGACAGCGAAAAACGTGTTCGCTCCACCAAATCCCATGTTCATCCAATTCCCAGCATCTGTCTTTCTTTGATTGTGGGTGTGTTTTGGTTCACTGATCCTGATCATATCACTTTAAAAATAGGTAGCTTCTGCATTCATCTGATTAGACAGAGAGACTTGGTCGCCACATTTCACACCGAGACCAAATCGCACTCAGGCGGCGCTTTATCTGTATCTGCCAAGTTGGTGTTTAATCAAAGCCCGGTTGAGCGGTCACAGCAAGCAAGAAAACAAAGCAAAAAACAATCATTCGTGCCAAAAAAAGGGAGTAATTTAAAGTTCAGGTTGCAGTGAGACAAAATTCAATCATATAGTCCGGCGACGGCAGCACCTCATTGGTGCACAGGAGCATTTTTCTTCATTGCTGACAAAACAAGTGCCTTGCTCCAAGTCAAACCCCACCCCCCATAATATAAGCATAAGCACCAATAATCAAAGAGACCCGTTTCCAGACTTGGTGCGATAATGACAAACGGACTTTAGTATAAAAGTAATTGAGGAACCCATGTGAGAGGGACCGAGACACCCCCATTTTGTCTAATTGCTTCAATTGAAGACATCGCCGAATGAAACCTGACAGTCCTTTTTCCCATGAATGAGAAGTAACCCAGAGGAATGGATAAGGATGACTCTGAGAGAGAGAGAGAGAGAGAGAGGACTCAAAGATCAACTAGCATACAAAAGTTAATCATTTGCAGATTGCGTTAGTGTCTTGTTAATTCCATGCACGACATATTATTCTGCTATCATGGAAAGATTCCAACCCATGCCATTAGCTGTTCATGTATCCGAATCTCAAGAGCCCTATCGACTCCATTCCAACTTAAATATCGCACAAAGATCATGTGACGATTGTCTCAGAACCTCAATAATCCCACCTTCAGGATACTACCACAATCAATCGAAAAAAAAAAAAAGGAACTAATTCTGGAAAAAAAAAATAGTTGTTTTATTCACTGAAATCTACTAATTCTAAGTGCATGTTTGGGAATTTATCTATTTACAGTTTAAAGGTCAAAATGAGGAGACCAAAGGTTCCATAAAAATTACCCCCAAAGTGCTGGTGTTTCTAGAAGATTAGGTCATTGTACATGATCCTTTCCTTGAGTGTATATATGATTTTGCACATCTATACACGACTAACATTGCATTAATTGATTATCAACCTTTAAAAAAAAAAAAAATTGGGACTGACTAAACAAAAATGACATTTAAGCCCTGTCTCAAGCAAGGGGACAAGCTTTCTGGCCTGTCGTTGTCTGGTGCATGTGCTCATCGTATACTTTTCAACCTTATATACTTGTCCCTAGCAATCTTAATTTACTCATTTATATAATATACACCCTCCAAGAATATACTATTTGGGTAATTATTGTCCTTCTTTTGTGGCTCCGCTTTGGTGCACCCTCAACCTAGAGTCTTAACATAATCGCTAAAAGCTCTATTATTGGAGATTGAAACATACAGAAATTATTCTAAGAATTTTCACCTCATTTCAACTCTCCCTTAGAAGAAATTATTTATTTCTTTCTTTTTTAAATATGATGTTAGTAAATTGTGGACTCCACATGAGTAATCTACCAATGAAATATTCATCCTAGGTTCAAAGTGAATTGTGGACTCCACATGAGTAATCTACTGATGGAAGAATCATCCTAGGCTCAAATAAACATCAGAGAAAACTATGCAATGATTGTAGTGTCCATGTTGATTGATACAAGTGATTTTTCAAGGAGATAACCGAAAGTGTTCATGATTTTTCAGGTTCTTCTTTTGGTTTTTAATCACTTATGTGGATAACACATTCTCATTCTGG
Source organism: Eucalyptus grandis x Eucalyptus urophylla (assembly GCA_028830015.1). NCBI lineage: Eukaryota > Viridiplantae > Streptophyta > Magnoliopsida > Myrtales > Myrtaceae > Eucalyptus > Eucalyptus grandis x Eucalyptus urophylla. The sequence goes on along the minus strand of CM054200.1, from coordinate 56,994,238 downwards.
AAGGAAACTAATTTGAGAGAGAGAGAGAGAGAGAGAGAGAGAGAGAGAGATTGGAGTGATAATAATGGAGAGGAAAAAGGCAGAAGGTGGAAGCCTGCACTATGCAGGAGCAATGGGGATAAAACCTGTCCACACACAGCAAAAAATGAAAAATCAAGAATAATAAATTAAAAGGAAAAGAGGGCCGCATGAGTCCAAAACACATGCTTTATAAAAAGCCAAAATAGAGGCAAAAATGTTTGATAGAAAGTGTCATGAAAGCAACCCACATGCATTCATCTCCTTCCTCCTCTCTTTATGGTCTCTGTTTTTCTATTTGTTTCTTTGCCCTAATCATTGCCCACATAAATACAAAGCATCAAGCAACCCCACACACCACCCAGCCCCAATTAGTGCAAGCCACCACCACTTTTTCCATCCAATAAACCTTTTCCACATCATCAAAGTCCATTTTTTTCCCAAAAAGAAAGGACAAAAATTTAGGGGTAGAGAGATATGACATAAAAATTTTCCGCCCCACCTTGCAAGACACGATAAGAGAAGTGAACACATGCTGCCCCATGATTGTGAACACATAGGTAGGTCCTTTCATGGGTGTCAAAGGATCTGGTTTCCTGTTTAAGTTCTAATTCTTTTGATTTAGTCATGATTAATTGACCAAGTCAAGTAACCTGTGTAGCTACCATTCTCAACCTTACAGTAAGTACAACTTAGACGGTGGTGCGCAATGAATTTTCACTATTAGAAATCAAACATTTCACCAAAGGTGGGTCCAAGGTTGTGTTAAGTACAAAAACATGTTATTCGTGCCAGGGTGAGGTACATTTATAATGAGTCAACAAGAGAACCCGGAGTTCATAAGGTTTCACGAGTAAAGTAACAAGAGAACCCAGAGTTCATAAAGTCTCACGAGTGAAGTACCGTGAGTAAACTAACATGACAAAGTAACAGTTCCATCGGGTAAATTTGGAACGATGTTGGAGGGGGTTGCTAGTACTAAGCGCCATATTTTTCTCGCCTTTTTACTTGGCTAGAAAAGATAGAATAAAATAAAGTTTTTGATCCTTAGATAAGCCTCTTGGAAACGGATGGCAATAAAATCATTCTCCTAAAGTTCGTTGGTTCTAGCATCCTATGACTCGATCAAGTGATTATTGGTCCAGCATAACACATTGTGAATGATCGGAATGTCCCAAAAAGATAGTGGAAGTTATGATTTACGAGTGTAGATTTGGCCATCAACCTTCTTTTACTAAAATCTTGCTTGTCTTCGCGATGATTTGGTTGACCACATCCACACATAATTCATCAAGAACATTGATGGAGTTGGGTGAACAAACTATGCCTTCCCAAGATAAGTTATTTTATTCTTCTTCTTTTTGACTCTTCATTTTGAACTTTCACATTGAGAACATATTTAATCGAAGGCAAAAGAGGGTTAAACCAATTATGTCCGATTCATAATCTTATAACTCAGTAAGAGACTTTCAAAAGTTTACAAAGGGGTTGACCACATAATTCTCATAACTTTTTCTGGCACATGGCAGAAAATAAAAGGATCTTTATATCTCTTTATAGCCAAAGTTACCAGGCAGTATCCACAATGAGTAGATATAGTTAAGAAAGGCCCTACAATATTCTTATGTACTTATATTGTTTTATGAGCATATCTTTGTCTGTATCTGCATTGATAATTCATTGTATGTTTTGTTGGGGGGAAATTTACATGGGTTGTTCCAACTTTCGAAAGACCACTCAAGGTAATCTGTCTGAAATTCTAACACCATTAGCTGATATGACCATATTCAAATGACACTCAAAAAAAGAGAGGAAATATAGATATGATGACCGGGGACAACAATGAGCAAATACTCTCTCTTCTTCTTCTTCTTTTTTATTTTTTATTAAGACTCCATTTGTTTCAAAAATGAATTTTAATATAAAAAATTTCAAAGGAACTTATTTTGAAAAGAAAATGATTTCCCTTCCTATTTTTGGGTGTACTTTGCATGTACAATGGAAGTCGTCTTCTTATGTTTGTTATAGGAAAATGACGGAACACATTTATGAAAAAGTCTCTAGTGTAACCCTTAAGACTTGGGTACCCGGTCCTAGAGGGTCAAGGTCCTGGACCCCATTTGCTATATTTATCTTGTGCCACGAATGAGATAAAAACCGTCGCATATAATTGAAGATGAAAATCACCGAAAAAGGAAAATACTCGTAAAGAGTACAGGTTAAACGCTTAGCTAATGACATTATTGCCCCTAATTTATCATCATGGCGACGAAATGCTAACGACCATATCAGCAATTGTGAAGAGCGATACGAAATGATGTTCCGACTTAACAATATAGATAGATATCTCGTTAAAAACCAACTATTTAGGAGTCGATGTTCTTGGAAAATCCAAGTGAGTAAAGAGTACAATAAATGCTCTCGATCATTAGGACCCCGTTTGTTTGTGTTTTTTTTTTTTTTCTGGTCATGAACACAATTTCTGTTTTTTTTGTTTCCAAAAAAAAATTTAAAACATAAACAAAAAATAAGAAAAACTTGTTTGTTGTTCTTAGAACACTTCCGAGAAACACTTTTTCTCTCTCCAATTTTTTTCTTCTCTTTCTTTTCTTCTTTCTTTCTTCTTCTTTTTTCTTTGGCTGGTCACCAGCCTTGGCCATGGCTAGCGATCGGCCAAAAGAAAGAAAAATTAAAAAAAATTAAAAATTAAAAAATTAAAAAATTAAAAATTAAAAGAAACAAAAAAAATTATACAAATTTACCGAACGTGTTTCTGTTATTTTTTTATTCTAAGAACAAATTTACCAAACGCGTTCTTCTGTTTAAAAATTATTTCTCCAAAGAAAAATAATTTTTTCTATTTCCGTTTTCTTAAATAATTTTTTAACATAAACATTATCAAACGCACCCTAACTTACCGAAACAAGTACACCCCACCTCACACGAAAACTTGCCAAATAGATTTTGGGATTTCATTTCGCCCTTCCAATAGGAAAATCGAGCGAACTAAAAAAACGTTGATATTCTTTCGAATATCCCCGTACATAAACAAAAAAGAAAAGTTAAAAAAAAAAAATTAAGTAAATAGTGCGAGTAGTTCCAAACGAAATCCAAATCGATAGATCCACCCCGCAGTACAATTTCCCGCATGCACACACGCAAGCACCAACAGGGCCCCCCACAAAAACCCAAAAAAAAAACAAAAACAAAAACAAATTAAACTGAACTAAAACAAAAAATCGAAAAAAAAATAAAGAAAGAGAGAAAGATAAAAGAAAAAAAAGAAAAGTAAAACCGAGAAAATCGAGAAAATCCGAATAAATAAGAAGCGAAGAAAAGCCCCCAAACTAAGATGTGATCCCTCTGTGGACGCGTGGTTTCTCGTGATTGTTTTCCCTCTCTCTCTCTCTCTCTCTCTCTCTCTAAACACAGAACAAAGCCCACCACCTTCTTCTTCTTCATCATCTCTTCTTCTTCTTCTTCTTCTTCGTCTTTCGCCTCCTTCAGGTACAAACTCTCCTCTCCTCTCCCTATTTATGCTCCGTTTACTTCCTCCGCCCTCCCCGCTGCTTCCGCCGCCGGCACCCGCCTCTCGGCTTGATCGACCGGCCGGACGCTGGGGAATCCCCAGTTAGATCTCCCGTCACCCCAGCTGTGTTTCCTTTTTTGCCGCAGGCTTCGAGTCCCTCGGTGGGTCTTCGTTTAATCCGGAGGAGGACGTCCATGTCGTCGTCTTCGGGCCCCGCCGCCGCCGCCGCCGCCGCCGCCGCCGAGGATTCGCACCGCAAGAAGCGGAGGAAAGTAGAGGCCGACGACGCGGAGGAGACGAGCCGGGGTCGGAAGACGGCCGGCGCGGGGGTTGGCGAAACCACATGGAGGTCCCTCGCGCAGCAGCGGCTCTACTACACCAGGCTCGTGGAGGCCCTGTCGCGATCTCGCCGCAGCTCCTCCGCCTCCTCCGCGGAGGCGCAGGATGCTGCGGCGGCGTCGGCGTCGGCGTCGGCGTCGTCTCCTCCTTCGTCCGGCGCCGGCGAGGTCCGGGGGATCGCGGACCGGGTCCTGGCGACGGCGGCCAAGGGGAGGAGCCGGTGGAGCCGGGCGATCCTGGCGAGCCGGCTGAGGATGAGCCGGCTCGGCAGGCACCACAAGAAGGCGAGGGCCCCGACCGGGCGCGGCCGGCTGAAGAAGAAGCCGCCGCCGCAGCCGGCGCTGGAGGGCGGCGCGAGGAAGAGGAGGCTGCCGGCCGTGGAGCGGAGGGTGAAGGTGTTAGGCCGGCTGGTCCCCGGCTGCAGGGGGATCTCGATGTCGAGCATTCTGGAGGAGACGAGCGACTACATTGCGGCCCTCGAGATGCAGGTCCGCGCCATGACCGTCCTCACCCAACTCCTCTCCGGCGCACAGCAGCAGCTGCCGCCGACGACGACGACGAGCGGCGGCCAGATCGGCTCCGGCTCCGGCTCCGGCTCCGGCTCGGGCTGAGCCGAAAGCGACGGCCGCCGCCGCCGTCGGAAAGGTTGTCATTAGTTGTAATGTTTTTTCTCCTCTTTTTTCCAACTTTTGTTTCTTATGAGAGAATTTAAAAAAAAAAATTTCATGTTATTCTATTCTATTACTATGTACATGGTCTTTTCTTTTCCTTCTCTCTCTCTCTCTCTCTCGCTCTCTCTCGCTCTCATCTTTTTCCTTAATCATTCTTAATTAGTGGATAATGTGGTGGGAGGGAGCTTGATTAATTGGGGGATAAGCATGCCACCTAATCTTGATTCCCCCCCTTCTTTGTTCTAGACAAGACTGTCCACCCCATTGGCCTTTGGCTTAGGAAAAAGCTTCATGATTTGGATCCGGGGGGGTCGCCCGGATCGCGCGCGCGGATTCACTATCGCGATGCGATGTCGTAATTAAGTACAAAAATGTCGTGACCGGGATCGTAGTGGAGCGTTAAACGGTCGGTGAAAAAAAGAAAAGCGAGATTAAACCCGTCAAGGCGACACCTTTGGCCCCCACAATTTTAAGAAAACTAAACTAGGAAAGAAGGGCAAAGTGCACTCTTTAGATGGTTTCACATGTTTGAACAGCGTTTTGCCTAGAATAGCCCACATGATCAGTGTTTTTTCTTCTCAAAGAGCTTTTGGATTTGAGGGGGCAATGAGTGCGACCCTGGAAAGTGATTGTGGATTCAAATGTAGAATTTTTTTTTGCTGGCATTAGTAGTCAGTGCCTGGATCACCTTTAAACTCTGTTGAAAGGGGTTTACATGTGATGATTGGTGCTGATGACCGACAAAGAGAAGTGGGCGTTTGTAGACCGGGGTGATCTGGTCTGATTCTGGTCTGTTGTTCTAGGCATGTCCTCGGCCGGGTGAGATGTGATTCATCTGTTTGGTCAGGAAAAATTTCGCATGACAGGGTTGTGACTCGGGTGTGAATTGTGAGGTCAAATCCCATGATTGGATCCAATGGAAACTATGGCGGTTTCCAATCCCACTCGGCGCGAAGCATCGGCTTTTTCGTGTTATGGGGTGGTCAATGCATCCAAAATCGTAACTTTTTCTTTAGTGCGCACACATTTAACAAGTGTCCTAGAAATACTCGTTGACAAAGTCGTGTAGTTGGAACTTTTCCGGAGAGTATTTCTCACGCTAGTCATAAAATGCTGTTGCCCTGTTGCCCTCGGACTAGAGGATTCTTGTCAAGAATCTCTTTCAAACACGGATTCGAGAGTTTGAGACAACTGTTGTCATGCCCCAACTCGAAGCAATCCATCACAGCATAAGATTACTAATGTGTAAACATCAGAGAGAGAGAAAGAGGCGAAAACAAAGACCCAAAAGATTACAAGGGGCGATTTTGAGTTGACAAAATCTGATTTTGGAGGGGAGCGCTGGAAAAGTGGAGAGGCGGGCATGTCATGTGGCAAGCAATTTGGCCCCCTTCCTTTATCTCTTTTTTCTCCTTTGTTTCTTGAATTTTCTTTTGGGGGGGTGTTTCGCCCTTTTGTTGTTTTGCATGAGTGATGACACAAACAAGCACAGTGGCCATAACATGTGCCTCCATGGCCCTACACTTCCATGTGCTCCTCTACCCCACCACCCTTCCTCCCCCAAAGTGACTTGCATGTGACTGGGAGGAAGATAGGGTGTTTTCAAACTTTTAAAAGTCATCAATTCATGATATTTTAATGCCTAAACAACCCATTATATGATTTCTCCAGTTAAATAAAGCATATATCTTTCCTTTTCTTTTCTCTCTTCTTTTACTTTACCCGACCGCGTGTATCTCAATTTGCAATTTACTAGTCGGGCGGCATGATTAATGCTGCGATCAATTTGGAAAACGATAAAGTAACTAAATATTTGTCGAGCGTCTGAATAGGGTTTGTTCGTTTAGACCACTGTTTAGGCTTTGTCACACATCACTCCGCAAATCAATTGCTGTGTTCCCAAGGTGCCTCGCGCACCGGCAAACGTAGCAATGGACAACAATGTTCCACGTGGTTATAAACTGACTTCATCACCCCTAAACACAACGCGGTTAGAAGAGGACTTTTAAGGTAGATGCATTAATTTGATCTTCACATGGCACAACACAAGAAAAGGTAAGGTAGGTTCATGCATTTTAGGCTTAGGATGGTTGAATATATAATTAATCAATGACCTCTCTCTCTCTCTCTCTCTCTCTCTCTCTCTCTCTCTCTCTCAAATATGATGCATAATTTACCTGAAAGCAGCTAATTTTCAAGGATAGGACAATTCTTTTTATCTTTTTCCTTAAAATATGATTACCATTGTATTTACTTGAAACCAAGCGGTACAAATGCAAATGACCCTTATTTATCATGGACAGCTACCACACTTGCAAAGGGCAAAAGTTGTCTCATTTTCGATTTAGGGTTGCAATATTGTCGGAAGATCTTGTCCTACCTCTGCCTTTACTCAGGTGACTTGTCCCCATCGCCACATGAACTTGAGAATAATGGGGTCGGAAAATAAAATAAAATAAAAAATCTTTTTCTCCACATATTTTTTTTTATCTTACCTAGGATTTCCAACAAGGCATATCGAAATTCAATTTTCACACGCCCTGCCCCTCTGATGTTCCCATATCTGTACGTGGGACGTGTCCTACACGTGAAAAAATTGAATGATTTTGTCATAATTTAGTGTGCCGGCCGACATGGGGGATGGCGAAGAATATATCTCCATTGAATGCGGGCGGAACTAACTGATAATGAGATCCTTGTTAGCCTTGAATCCTTAGACGTGTCTTTGTGATAATGATTCTTGATGTCGAAGACGCGGAATGATCTGAACATCATTTTCCCCCTTTTGGCTCTTTCTCTAAAACAAACCCGCTTTCCGATATGCTGCATATGTTAAGCTCGATAGTCACGCAAAGTAGGAGTGTACATGGTCCGAGTGAATTAAAAGTAGGCAGGGTTCGATCGTTGAGAGGGTGAAACGTTGAAGAGTATTCTTGGAGGGTAACCAGAGGCTGATGGGACTAGATCCCGAGAGGCATCGAGAGAACTCACAAAACCAATTTGGCTATGCTTACTCCTCGAGTTGAATCGGAGCCAGTGGCCAGATCCGGAGAGGTATTTAGAGGACTCACGGAATCAATTTGGCCATGTCAGCTCCTCGTGTTGAATCGGGACCGGGGCATCAAACCTACATGGATGGAATAATTACGGCCAACCTAATAAGAGAAAAAGGGGATATGCATTTCCCATTATGGCAGAGCGATGACCCACATAGGTCGGGGAGAAGTGTTGGGACAAAAGAACAATAAACGTGGGTTGACACGAAATGATGTGGGGGACGACATTCTTGGCAGCGAGCGGCGACCGTCGTGGTGTGACGCACCAAACGTCGTTCGTGGCCTCTTTCATATGCACACGTTTTCGTTCCTCCTTGTCCGTCTGTCTTGTTCAATTTGAACTTTTCTTTGACCTCCCCCAGCCTTCACGTGGTGGGGCACCATTCTTTTCTGGTCGAGAGACATTCACATTGACCATACCAGCGATGCTTACTTAAGTATATCTTGGAAATGACAAGATAGGCTCGCGAAATCTGGCGTAACCCCTCCTTACGTTTCTATGTCGAGGGATTGATCGAGTAGTTGAGCGGCTATTAATTGGAAATTTCAGATTTCCGCTTGGAGCAAGTATTGCAAGGCTTGGATCACAAGGAAGGCGATCGGTCAAGGATAATTCTCTAGGCCTCATGTGGATGCATGATGCTTGTTTGATCGAGCTAAGCAAGATAAATTGATTTTGATGCATGGAAGGCCGGTCCGGATGTACCACTTAATAGCAAGATGTGCGAACCTAATTCGATATACCATCACAACGTGTAGCTGCTAATACCCCATTGGCTAAGGAGCTAAAGGAGAAATCCATCCTAAGAGGGGCTTGAGTCTAATTAGCCAGTTGGTGTTGCGAGCGGCACGAACAGGGCATGCTTTGGAAGAAATCAGACGGATTATCGAAATGCCTTTCTGGATATTCCGCTATTCACAAAAGGTGAGAAGGAGATGAAAAATCATCTGATTTCATAAGGATTTTTCTTTATTAAGAAAAAAAAGGGTCATTTGTATTCTTAAAACATAAGTTGGGTAACGCTGAAATAGCTCAAAAGAAAATCCTTACGCATTTAATTTTTTGAGCGATCTCTAACCCCTTTTTCTCTGTCTCATGAAGAATATATTTGGTGGGGAAGAACCCCCAAAGGATCCATTCAACTCTCATCCTTTTAAGCTCATGACATTGATCCTGCCGTCGACCTTCTCCCCTATAAGCAAATTGGTGGGAAGATAAGTAGGGCTGATGATGAGAACACTAAAAATGCAATTTCCTAGGAATTAATGATAAGCACAGGAGTTCGAACATACATAATCCCACGATGACATGAAGCGAGACACAGCTGCAAAATCGAAGAGAACGATTGACAATCACTGATCACGCTTCACACCCCCAATCAATGCGAATGAATCGAAAAACCAAAGGTCCTTCTTGGGTTTCTTCCACAATCCAAACTTTCATTATAAATTGCATTCCATGTCCAACCCACTGCATCTGCAAGAAAGAGTCTTGAGATGAAGAGAACGATGCGAACCGCTCGTATGAGACCCCATACTCAATACTGCTTTCGATCCTGCGACCTCCAAGTACAATGTCACCTGTGACAGTAGAACCATCGAAACGACCTTGACCGACAAAGCGGCTGTGGTTGAGCAATGGATCCGAGAAACCTGACCATTGTTGGGTTGGACATAGAGTGGAGGCCTGATGTGATCCGGTGGATGAGCAGCAAGACCGCCACCCTGCAGCTCTGCATTGACAAGAGATGCCCGATCGTTCAACTATTCTACATCGAGTACGCTCCTGAACTGCTAAGGACCTCGGTGGAAGCCCTGACTTCACTTTCATTGGGGTGGAGGTCGATGGCGACGTGGACAAGCTGAGAGTTGAGTACGGCCTGGAGTGCGCAAAGCATGCAGATGTTCAGGAACTGGCGAAGCTGCGTTGGCCAGGGAGGTTTAGTAAGCCGGGCTTGAAGGATCTAGCACTTGAGGTAGTGGGTCTTGTCATGGACAAGCCCAAGCATTGTTAGCATGAGTAACTGGGAGGCGAGGGTGCTCAATGTGAACCAAGTGGAATATGCTTGTATTGATGCATATGCTTCATACGAGCTTGGCGTTTCACTTCTCTAAGAAACTTAGCTATGGAACCGTGAGCAAGATTGCTTTATGCTTAAGCAAATGTAGGCCTATGGAGAGTTTGTGCAGTGTTTAGAGCCATGTTTTGTTGGGTCATCATCTTATCGATGCAATAATAATGAACTGAGAACTTTTTGAATGCATCTCCACGCGACCTTGACAGAACAGAAAACACAGAAAGGAGACAATTTTCCAGCAAGATGCGTTCACTTACAGATTCCACAGTCCATATAACACAAAAGAAGTTGGAAATGTGGATGCTTGTGGGAGCCATATCTGTACTTTTTGTAAATTAACAGAGTGTGCGCAAAGAGAGTTCGAAATGGTCTTTTCTCAGCAAAAGGCAGTACAAGGAGGTGAAATTTTTCTGAACCGGTAAAACCTGTCTATGTTTTATACTTTCACCAGGAACGCTGTCCTCAAGATTTGACAGGCTCAGCTCGAGGTCTCCACAGTCCGACCCTATATTTGTGGGCGTACTTCAATATCAACTTCCTCTGCATAAACGAACAACAACTTAGCATGCTCTTCAGAAAGAGTGTAAATCATATCATTATTTGCTTGAAGACTGATCGCATGTTTAGATCCCACAGATGGAGCTGGCACTTCTCGACATTGATTCAACCTACAGTAAGAGTAATAACATGGATACCAAATAAAGAAACATCACAGAGGAACGCAACAAAAGACAATTGCATTGCCAACATTATCCAGATCCAGAACTGTAAGGAATACACCAGAATGAATGAGCAAACCCCATGATTCCACGTTCAACACTTCCATTATCCAATGAACTTGCAAAATATCAAAAGCATGCCAACAAGATCATCATCCACTAGCAAAATGACCCAAACCTATGGCAAGGGAAGAAAACTGAGGAGTTCCCTGTCTGCACTTTTATGTATCCAAGGGTTTAGCTTACGTGTTTGCAAGGAATGCCGAGCTTCTTGAGCTTGAGCGTGCGGGAAACGAGTAACTTGTTAAAGTCACCAATCTCCGACTCAAGCTTCGCGACATGGGCTTCGACCCCTCCACCAATCCCTCGCAAGAACTCCGGTATTCCCACCTTCACTACACAAACAATGCAGAGAAGACATGTCCTTCACTGTTAAACTGGCGCTTCCCGGAACTTTTGCTTCGACAACATGACAACGAGAATCTTTCAAAGCTATAGCTTGTCATCTAATCCGGTATAAAGTGAAGACCTTCCTCAAACCCATAGCTACACACGTAACCACACCACATCAAAGCTATAAACTCTCTCGTCCCGAAGACCAGAAAAACTAAGTGCATCAGAATCAAACCACTCCCAAATTGGCACGACAACAATCAACCAGCACAGCGCAACTGCCCATCATCACCACCACCACCACCATAAAAAAGCCATTGCCCTTTTCACTGGTTAAGCTCTGGAGCAAACCCATCATAAGTAACTGAGCTCGTAACAGATATAACTGAAAACCCATCTGAAAAAACACATATTTCTAGCTCATTCCGATAAATTCGCCCGGAATTCCCCAGCCCCCGAAAGGAAAAAGCCTCTCTTGCGAAGACCTTCACGGAAAAGAACGAGAAAACAAGAATCGAACCCGCCAAGAAACAGGACCTACCGGCGTACGGAGGCGGTCCGGAGAAGAATCTCGAGAGCACGGGAACGAACGAAGCGGATGGCGCAATCGGCGAACCGCTGCCGCCCAATGAGATAGCAGCCCTCCTCAAAGCCATCGCCATCCTCGGTCGCCAGGGAGAATTCCGCCACCCTGCGATGGAACGCCCTCCTCTGTGCTCCGTCCTTGCTTCTGGGTTTCTGGGTCGATGTTCGATCGTTGTCCAAAGCCCAAAGGAGGGATCTTTTTGAACTGAAACGGGTTCATCTTGGGCCGAAGCTCTTTGGAATAGTTAAGATAAAAATATAACAAAAATGCTCCATCAACTTTAATTTAATATCAAATATCGCCTCTAAACTTTTAATTTTTTAGTATGATATCTAAATTTTTAAATATTTTCATATAGTTTAAAAGCTATATTGAATATTTACTCATAATTTAAGAGCGTTGAACAAATTAAAACTTTATGGACGATATTATGTATTGAGTCACCACATTCCATATATTAAAGGTTCAAGACAACATTGCACAATAAATAAAAATCCAAAGACCATTTATGCTATTATCTCTATAATTTACACATGCTCATCCGTATTCGAACACGCAAATCCAATTGTCCCCAAAAACGAGAGAAAAACTCGGCGGAGCATCTACATTAAATTGACAAGATAAAGTAGCTTTATCATCTTACTTGCTTTAATTTTAATGTACCATGGACAACATTTCAACACCCATATGTGCAATTTATTAATTCAAACTATTATTGATATTATGATCAATAAAATTAATTTCTATTGTGTTGTGTGATTAAAATCGAACGAGATGGAATCTATTGCTTTGTCAATTTTCTCCAAATATTTATTTGTAAGCATTGTAATCTTGTCACACTCAAATTATCTAGGAAATATTTCAGGATATTCAAACTCATATATGATTGAGAGAATATGACTTAATATGCATGGTTTTTTGTTTGTTCAAATATATGCGTGGTTAATTTGATTTGGTGTTTCAAGTTTTCCTCGGGGACGACTTACTCAACTCCAAAGACATATCAGCCAAATCTCCACAGAGATTTCAAGAGTCGATTTTATAAATTGAAACTCCAAGTATGTATTACCACAAAGTTGGGTTACAGAGGATTTATATGGAAAAAAGTATACTATCAGTGTCATAAGTTGTGTATGGCGCTTACTTTGGTGCTAAAAATTTATGTCAGATCACTTAAGTGCCAAATGGGAAAAAAAAATAAAAAACAATTACTTTAGTGCCATCGGCGAGAGATTTCGACTAAAATGATTACATGCTTTTATATTTTAAAAAAAAATTGATAAGCCTTTTAAATGACGCTGTTTTTCGCCCTCCTTAAGAAAACGACGTCGTTTTGCTGTCAAATGTGGATGGCCTCACAAAAACGACGCCGCACAACTCATTTGGGATTGAAATTAGAGTTTTTTTTGTTCAATCATCGCCAACCTAGCTTGCTCGGCCACCATCGCTCAACCTCCGTCATAGTTGCTTGATTAGGTTAGCAAGGAGAGGCTAAGGTTGTTTCTCGGGCAAGAAGTGATGGGAAAATAGGAGGTGGAAGAAGGAGAGAAGACGAGGAGTGCGAGGGAAATAAAGAGAGTGCACATGGAGATAATGAATTGGGCTCTGTTTAGAGAATGGCTAGTGCTAGTGTTGTTCTTCGGGAAAGAAGACAACGCTGCCATACCTTCTCTCTCTTTCTCTCTCTTTATTTGGGGATTTAGGATTTCGACTTGAGGGAAAGACACCAAACTACATCATTTTGTGATTTACATGCTAACTGTACTCTCCGGCGAGTCACATTAGCGTAAAAAATTAATAAAAAACTGACACATCGGATTTCCGATCAATCAGATCAACATTAACACTGAAATGATCGTTTTTCAAAATTTTTGGCACTAAAGTAATCCGATGGAAATTTTTAGCACCAAAGTAAACGCCGTACACAACTTATGACACTGAAAGTGTACTTCTCCTAGATTTATATTAATATGATTTGCAAGGGAATTATAAAAATAAAATAAAATAAGCGGATTTTTAGAGGTGATTACACAAATATGCACTTTACTAATGCAAACACGGATTGCTCTTCTATTCCCTTTTGAGATGAACTGATTCTCCATTAATTCAATATTCTAAGTTCCTTGGCTCTTACAAGTTGAAAATGACAAGAAATAGCATGCGAAACACAAAAACAGCTATAACTAATGACATTTCCTTTTTCATGGGTTGGTTAGGTGGGAATTCAAAATCACACTCTACGTCTAAAAAGGTCAGTGAGGATCTACCTAAAAGGTAATCAAATTGCAACTAGGGATAATGGCAAAAAATGTCGCCATTTAACGGACAATTATACAGAATACAACTCATTTCACAACATAAGAAAAACATTGATAATAACAGTAATAATACGAGAAAAATCATGCGACGATTTCCAGAAAATTACCCGCCCGATTTCTAAATGCCTTCGCTATCGATCGATCAACCAGTCAACGGAGGGTCGATGCCAAACCATATCGTCACAATAGTCCTATTGGTGCCCAAATTGGACAAATTTCTATATCTTGCAATGGTCCCTCCATTAAAGCTCTCTTTCGAATTCCAGATTTGGAATCGTCATGCATGTGCCACGTCACCATCAGGAAGAGAGCACCCTTACGTTTTTCTAGCCAATGCGCTGTTCAAAGCTATGATGAGATGCTAATCACGATTTTCATGTAATTTTTTCCGTACTAATTAATGATCTTAAGCCGTTGAGGAAAGATTGGTCAACGGCCCTATTCGTCGCTAATTACTCCAAATTATATTCATTTCATAATAATAATAATAATAATTGTCCCTCGTTTTCTTCCTTCTAAAGATCACAAGTTCATTTTTTTTTCTTCTCACCAATTAGCAATAAAACAAAGAAAAGAAAATTATACTAAAAGGCAAGATTTAGATTTTCTCACGAGAACCAAGAATATTACAAGAAGAAGAACACGAATTAAAAAAAAAAAAAAAAAAAAAAGCAAGTGCAAAGGAAAATATCGAAAAGCAGAGACAAAGCAACCAAAACTTTTAACAGAGAAAATGGAGAAAAGGGGAGAAAAAGTAAAAAAATTAATCCCAAAAAGAAGGAAAAGACCGCACGTGACCCACGTGCTCCGGCTCATCTGCCGATCCCCGACCAAACCTCAGATGTCCTCCGGACCCGACCGCATCGTCATCCTCCGCCCGCCGCCGCCGGGCCCGTCGCCCGCCGGTGGGTCAGATGGTGCATCCGCAGAAGAGGAAGAAGAAGCAGAGCATGGAGACGAGGGCCACGGACTCGAACGCCGTCACGAGGCTCCACACGACGTCGTCCAGGATCGAGAAGCCCAGCCCCAGCTCCGGCCACCGGAGGAACCCCCACCCCAGGCCGCCGCCGCCGACACGCCGGGCCGCCGTGAAGTAGGAGGACACGAGCTGGGGCCACCGGAAGATGGAGGATCGGAGAGGGAACGAGAAGTCCAGCCACCGCAGCGACGTCACCGACCACCTTCCCGACATCTCCCCTCCCTCCCTTCCTCCCTCTCTCTCTCTCTCTCTCTCTAGAGAAGTGTGAGAAGCTTGATTCCTTCTCCTTTAAAATGCGAAGCGCATCTTTGTATACCCTCCTTTTGGGGGGCTCACTCTCTTTATTGTACTCTCTCTCTCTCTATAAAGGTGTTGTTCTAGCGTGTCCACGGCTCAAAGTTGGCATTTTTATAGTGGAGATATTTGATTATCGGAGAATTGATTGATGGGGTAGCGTTAGCTGCGCAAATGGAGGGGATCTGCTCCTTTTTTCTTTTTCTTCTTTTTTTTCGTTTGGCTTCTCAAAACGACAGCTATGCCAGAACAGTTGTGCCTCCTGCATAAGACAAGAAAAATCAGGAAATGCCATTGCATGTATTTCAAAATTTGTCCTTCGGACAGGCATCCGAGATTTTGAAAATTTCGGCCACAGAATTCAAAAGTTTTGACATTTTGGAGGGTTTGGGTTTTGTGCCTTTCTTTTCTTTCCCACTACAAATTTTCCCTCCTGAAATCAAATTGTCTCTCCAACACCATATTGACTGACAAACCAGATCAGGATGTGAATTCGGATGCTTGAGGGGGAGATAGTGTTTCATTTCAACGGATGAATTAATAATAAGAGACCGAAGTTAGGACATGGGGACCATGGGAGGGACTAGGGGAAACGTCCAGTGCAAATTTATTTCTGTAATGACGGGGAAAATACGGTCTTTCTTGTATTGGCAAATTGAGTTTTGGGACGAGAGGTCACAATCACAGATTTGAATTTCTTATCAAATAAGGAAAATGACTATCAGCAACAGTTTATGTGGGCAAATTTGGAGATTCCATCCAAGTTTTCACATTTTCTCAATCACTTTAAAAGCAGATGCCATGTTAATTAGGGACTATCCTATTGATGCAAGCAAAGATTACATTGTTCCATGCATTTTTAAGCCTTCCGATGGCTCTATATGTCCAAACCTGTACAGAGCTATTTGACATGGTCCTATGCATCATATGAACAAGACAGAAACAGAGCAACTTAGGAAGTGGACACGAGAGTTGCATCTCCATCATCAACTAAACACACTCCGAGTTGGCAATAGGTGGGACCTCGGCAAAAAGAAAGTGTCGACCTCGTTGTTGACCTCGAAACCGAACTAACGAGGTCACCCTCGGTCCCATTCTGAGGTCAAACTCCACCAAAAGATTGCTGCTTCTTCGTTCAACTACTTGGCTATATCAAGTGAACCGCAAAACTCGTCCCAGTTGAAGTGAAGCAGCTGGTCTGTCGGTGCATTCTTTGTCATCTCCATGGCTATTTCAACCACAGATTGATCTGCACGTAGAACTAGGGGGTCTTCTAAGGGACTTAGATTGACGACTTTGTAGACATTATCGAGGTGCTTCTTGTGAATGCCGTTCTTATATTGCGTTTTCTGGAAAATGGCTTTCTTTTTCTTGGTAATCTTATCGGGCTTTTTCCCTTGCTCAGCGAAAGCAGCCATCTCTTGCTCGTACCTTCCCCTATCCTTTATACTTTCCTCAGTAAATGGCTGCAAATACATTATCCAAACAAAGATCACCTAGTGTTTGAGAATGAACACGACCTCTAAATGAAAATTGCAGAATCATACCCTCCCGGAGTCTTAAACAAAGAAAAAACTTAAAATTGGACAGAAATATCAGAAGTGGTGTCATGCTGCAGACATGTGCAAGCTAATAAGACAACAAGATCGCAAGTTTGTACCTCCTTCTCTTTCTTGGTAAGTTGTCTCCATGCGTCAATTGCTACCCTCAGAATATTTTGGCCCTCCTGACTCTCTCCTCGGAGGGTTCTTAGCCGAGCGCATTCCTTGCTGAGGAAGAGCTGATATGCACTCCGTGCCGCAAGTGGAGATTTTGGGTTTTTCATGCTCTCCTTAAGCTTCGCTGCCATCTCCTGAACCGGTTTTTCTTCTTTTGTATTGAGACATGCACAAGCATGCAGATCAGAACTTCTGACAATTTTACTTCGAAAATGTGTTGAAATTCATCAGAGAGCAGAACATGCATGTTCTCCATTGTGATTCGAGTTTTACCATGATCATAGGTGATGTAAGTTCAAAATTCTACAAATTCCCCTAGGAGTTCAGTCAGATCTTGAAATTACCATTGAAAGATAAAGTCAACTAACAAGAAACTTATTCAAACAGTTACATGGCAAAGCTTATCAGATTCAGCCATGTCCAATAATACCATAGCTCCACAAACTTAAACCCAATATAACAACAAAGGAACATGATTGAATCTTGAGTGAAGAAAAAACATGCTGAAAATGATTAGTTAAATTACTATAACAAACCTCAAATATCATTTACATGACTGCTAAACAGTTGCTTCTTCCAAAAAAGTAAGTTGAAGGAGTCACGAAAGTGGATTGCCATTGTAGATCAAGCAGACAAATATCCTCTAATGCCTAAACCAAGGAAATGGTTGCTTTCATATTGTTAAACTAGATGGCTTAATACATAGATGAATCAATCTTCCGTTATCGTTATATAATGCATAAAAAAAACAATAGGTTGTATTAGGATGCCTATTTTTAATGCAATTAATTGACAACCAAGAGTACGCAAGAGAGAATCTTGTGCAATTAAAAGATTGGTCCACCTATTGGCAATTTGATAGCCTCTGTGCGCAGCTTCTTCTCCTCAGGATGATCCTCTAAATCAATCAGCACAGGAGAACTGTTCTTATTGTTCCGCTTGAGGGCAGGGCTCTTGCTGTTCAAAGAATTAAGGCCTGCAAAGTCATTACACAACCCTATACATCACATGAACTCAAATCAATCTTTCTATATAGACAAAGGGAAGTTTTTCAACCATAGCTTCTTATATTTCGAATGCCCTCTCAGTCAATTACATCCATGTTATACATAATGCCCCGTGAGCCAGGTACATCCATGAAATATAGCAGATACCTGAGAATGAGTCTGAGACTGCTGGCGGTTTGGGAGCACCCTTAGTCCTACAGATGGACTGCTCAAAGTTGTAAAGAAGATGTGCATAAAGCCTTTGAACTTGAGTAGCTATCGTGGGAGACATGCTTTCCAATTGAAGGGCAGAGACAATCTCGTCCCACTTGCCCCTTCTGTTAATCTGCGAAGCACAATGAAGAGTGAGTCGTGCAAAGTTTACATGCTAAAAAGCAATTTCTAGTTTGCATACAGGATCGACCTTTATAGCTAGAAATCCGGGGTTATCAAGACTTCAACAGTACATGCAGCAGCTAAACAACTGTAACTATGCATGCCTGCCTTCGCAGACAAAACTCCAAAATAAGCCCAATGTACTTTGGTCTTCATTGTGTTTCATCAGATTGTTTGGACGAGATGCACTAGCTCGTGACAAACTATAGATAAAGCACGTTAATTGAATATGGCCGTCTTTTGGTTCAAATTTTAAGCACATTGCAAAGACAACAGCAACTTTTTTATTTCTTTCACAAGATTTAACTGATTTTAAACACAGCAGATACGTCAAATCAATGATGCTAATGGGAACGAACACTCGAAAGCCCCTTGAGAGTTAATGTGTTCCGATGATATCGAAAATCATGAGGCCGAACATATAAAGATAGCAAAAAAGAAAATGCCCAGAAATCAGACAAAATAGAAAAAAAAAAAAAATCACCTGGCGAAATCCACCTCTTCTGGCAACTTCCTTGTGCAGCTGAAACAAGTCCAAGGTTGTTTCCCGGGCATTTAAGCTGCCGTCTCAAAGTGTTAGAATTGAATTCACAATGCCATGCATTAAGTCGTACTGCAACTTCTTTACAAATTTCGAAAGGGAAAAGCAAAAGGAGGAACTTTACCCCCATTTTCAAGAAACAAGAAATGGGGGATGGAAAAAGGTTAGACCTTTTCATCCTTAGACGATTCGGGTCACTGCGAAAGTCGATACGGAGATTCTCTACGCCGATTTTCACACACATTTTCTCGGCAAAAGAGACAACCGACGCTACCCAGAGCACAGCTCCTTCTCTTCTTTCAATGTGCCTCAAAACCAAAACTTTCGTGGAACCCATATAAAGAAAATGAACCTTTTCTTCAGTGTGCTTCACAAGAAGAAGAAGAAGAAGAGAGAACGAGAGTCGAACTCACATGAGGCTCAGCCCGGTCGACTCGAAGAACTGCGTGAGCTTCGCGTAGAACTTGTCCGAGTCGCTCAGCAGATCATCGTCGACAGATTTAGCGGCGGCGGCGGCGACGGCATGCGGAGATGTTCGGCCGTTGGGTTTGGAGCTGGTTTCGTCAACTCCGGCGGACGCATTCTGGTTGCCTTCTGCTTGCATGCTTGGAGCATCAGCGAAGTGAAGCGACGGGAGGTTTTGGAGCTTCAATGGATTTATTCTTGAATAAAGTAGGATGAGCCAAGTTATATAATAAAGTAAGATGAGCCAAAATAATCCGCTCAGGACAGTAAAAGTGACAAAAATTCAGGTACCCATTTTAGTGTAAAAAATTTACGTTCATTCATTTAGGTGTCAGATTAAAGAAAAAAATCATTTAAGTCCCTTGCCAACAAATTCCAATTAAAAAAAATATTACGTAAGTCTTTTAATTAATGTTAGTGCTCATGCGGATTAAAAAAAAAAGGATAATTCAATAAAAGTTCTAAAACTTATCATAAATATACAATTTAGTCCTAAAATTTTTAAAAATTATAATTAAGTCATAAAACTTGTCAAATTAATCTAATTAAATCATTCCATTCATTATATCTTTTTGAAAATTTTAAGGTTCAATCACACTTTCTAACAAGTTTTAGGACTTTATTACATTTTTTGAAAATTTTAAAACCCATTTACACTTTAGTAATAAGTATTAAGGCTTTTAGTGCATCTATCTCTAAAGAAAAAAAATCCCACTTTCATTTATGAAAATTACAATTAAGGTACGTTTGGTAATCATTTCGAAACAATTTCCACTCAGAAATAATTCATTTTTTATTTTGTTCTTGCAAATAATTTTTGAAGATTTGAAGACATTTGATAATTACCCAAAATTTCAATTTTCAAAATAAAAATATATTTGATAAAACCCTTAAAATTTATAATCTACATCATTTCTTTTAGTCTTTTAATACTTTTATTAAATTTTTCTCCTTTTTTTCCTTTTTCCTTTTTCATCTTCTCTTTCCTCTGATCGCCGGCCATGGCCGAGCCACCATGAGTTGGGTGAGGCTTAGCCTCGCTAAGCCACTGCTAGGTTGGCCTCACTCAGGGCTGACGAGCATCACTAGGGGCTAACAACACTCCAGTGAGATCGCTAGCCCTTGTCTAGCCAATCGCATGCTATGACCGAGGTTGGCGACTGAACAAAAGTAAGAAAAAGAAGAAGAAAATGAAAGAGAAGAGAAGAGAAAAGAAGAAAAATTCAGCTTGATTCTGAAATTATTCTAGAGAATAAAGAAATAATTCTTTCTGTTTCTTGGTTCTATTTTAAATCTAATCTCAGAAACCAAAAAAAATGGATTTTCATTCTTGAAAATAAAAATTTACCAAACGGATTGCAGTTTTAAATCTACTTATGAGAACAACAAAAATAGAATAAGGGTGCGTTTGTTTGCGTTTCTGTTTAAAAATTGTTCCAGGGAACAGAAATAGAAAAAAGTGTTTCTGTTCCTAGGAACAATTTCTGAACAAAAAAACGCGTTTGGTAAACTTGTTCCGGGAACAAAAAATAAATAGAAACACGTTTGGTAAATTTGTATAATTTTTTTATTTCTTTTTTTATTTCTTTTTATTTCTTTTTTTTTCCTTTTTTCTTTTTTCTTCTTTTGGCCGGTCGTCGGCCTCGGCCATGGCCGGCGACCGGCCGACGAGGGCCGGCGGCCTCGCCTAGGCACGGCGAGGCTCGCCGGCCGCTGGGCGAGCTCGGCCTCGCCGGATCTGGGCGAGATCGAGCTCGCCCAGCCCGGCGAGATGTCTGCGCGTCGGGCTGGGCTCGCCGGGTTGGGCGAGCTCGCCTAGCCAAGGCGAGGCCGACCCTCGCCCAGCTACGGCGAGGCTCGGCCTCGCCGTGCCTGGGCGAGGCCGCCGGCCCTCGTCGGCCGGTCGCTGGCCATGGCCGAGGCCGGCGACCGGCGAAAGAAAAAAGAAAGAAAATAATAAGAAAAAGAAGAAAAATTTCAAAAGTGTTTCTGATTTGTGTTTCAGAAACAAGAAACACAAAATTTGTGTTTTTTGTTTCTGTTTCTTTTTTGTTCCTGGGAACAAAAGAACAAAAAAGGAACAGAAACGCGTCCAAACGCGTTTCTGTTCTTTTTTTGTTCCCAGGAACAAAAAAACAGAAAAAGTGTTTAAAAACAAAAAAAAGAAATACAAACAAACGCAGCCTAAGTCACTTAGCTTGTTAACAAACAGGCCCTTAATGATGCAATCCCCCTTCTCTTCTTCCTCCCGACTATCCTCGTTGCATGCCGGCGTGCCTTCCTGAGTCCTTCTATGACGTTATGCTCAACCTCAACATGTGGTACAACCGCGAGGTCGCCTACCATCTCACCGCCAGGAGGCCCCTTTTTCTTCGTCGGCCTCGTGTGGCTCGAGATTCTATTCCTGTGGCTACTCTTGATCCTCAATCTTATATGAGATTCTTGCCGCCGAGCCCCTTTGCTTAGTTATACTTTGTAGAGCATGGTCAGGATTGGGAAGGAAAAAAGAGTGAAAAAAATTCCAGGCCACATTTCAAGACATGGTTGGCCGAGTCCCCTCTCTAAATCACGATCATCACCACCATCAGCGCACGCTCATCAACAGACGTTGCAAAATAATGTCACTAATGTTGCGAATCCCCTGCTCGACCACCGGTAATCGCTAGCGTTAACCCTGGCGAGCTTGGTCGAGAGGCCATGTTTTCGTTTTGCAAGCGCTGGCCTGTCCCCTTAAAACCTTTGTTCACCCATTCCTAACGCTCTAATCGCTCGTTCCATGCCTCAGCCACGACCATAGAAGCCCTTGTTTTCCCTAAAATCGCCCTTGGCAAGGACTCGAGAGACCCTTGTTTTGCACTTTTTTTTTTCTTTTGTGTATTTTGTTAGGGGAAAAGTGCCAAAAAAGTCCTAAACATTTTGTCATTGTACCGATTTAGTCCTAAACCTTTTTTTGGTGCTGATTTAGTCCTAAACCTTTTTAAGTTGTGCCAATTCAGTCCTTTCCAACCAATTTGGCCGGATTTTGCTGATTGGACGCCGGCCGGTTGACGTGGACAACTTTTTACTAATATTTTAATATTTTTGAATTTTTGAATTTTTATTTTTATTTTATTATTATTATTTTTTTTTTTTTATTCTGCTCTTCTTCCTCCAGCCGGTCGCCGGACCTCGGCGACCGGCCAGAGGCAACGGCCGGCAAGGTCGAGGTCGACCTCGCCGGCCACCTCGCCAGTGGCCGCGGGGGCGACCTCGCGCGGGGCGGTGAGGCTCGCCCTCGCCGGATCTGGCGAGGGTCGAGCCTCGCCAGATCCGGCGAGGGCGAGCCTCGCCGCCCAGGCCTCGAGGGCGGCCTCGCGCGGGGCGAGCGAGCCTCACCCTCGCCGGATCTGGCGAGGGTCGAGCCTCGCCCATGGCCGGTGAGGGCGAGCCCCGCCAGCTTGCTGGATCTGGCGAGTGAGGGGGTTCGAGCAGGGGGAGAGAGTCAGAGGGGGTAGACCGCCGGCCACCGCACCTGAGCCGCGGCCGTCGGCCTACGGCCGCGCCTGGTTTCAAGCGCCGAAGCTCCGGTAGGGCTCGGTCTTTTTTTGTGCCTTGCGTTGGTCGGACCAGGCCGGAGCTCGCGGTCTTCAAGGATTCGGTTCGAGATCTGAGGGCGTTCGATTTGGGCGGGACCTGAGAGAGATAGAGAGAGAGAGAGATCGAGAAAGAAAGAGAGAGACCGCCGCCGCAATGCTGCCGCCCGATGCCGTCCACCGCTGCTCACCGACCCGCCGCCATATCCGGCCGCCCAGGCCTCGAGGGCGGCCTCGCCCGCCCCGCGTGAGGCCGCCCCCGCGGCCACTGGCGAGGTGGCCGGCGAGGTCGACCTCGACCTCGCCGGCTGTCGCCTCTGGCCGGTCGCCGAGGTCCGGCGACCGGCTGGAGGAAGAAGAGCAAAATTAAAAAATTAAAAAATTAAAAAAAAATAAAAAATAAAAAATAAAAAATAAAAATAAAATATTCAAAAATATTAAAATATTAGCAAAAAATTGTCCACGTCAGCCGGCCGGCGACCAGTCAGCAAAATCTGGCCAAATTGGCCGGAAATGACTGAATTGGCACAACTTAAAAAGGTTTAGGACTAAATCGGCACCAAAAAAAGGTTTAGGACTGAATCGGCACAATGACAAAAGGTTTAGGACTTTTTTGGCACTTTTCCCATTTTGTTGGTGACCCACTTCATGGCAGTGCTTCACCCTTGCGCCCCTATCGATGATGACACTCAAAACCTCTCAGAATCGTCAAATTTGCCTTGAATGGCCTCGAACTCATCCTGCTTTGTTTCGTTTCGTTTCGATTAGGGAGGACATACAGTGGGTCACACCAAGGAAATCGCGTCGTTTGCTAAGGAAAGCTATGCATTGATCGACAGGATGAGAGGAAGGGAGTCCTTGCTCTATTATGCGCATGTTTTTAGTGTGGGAGGGTGAGAGATGGACTGCGAGTAATTGCCAGAAATATGAAAGAGTGGCTTGTGGGTGCTAGATGAGCGGTGGTGGCTGGTGATGGCGGGTGTAGTGATGAAGAAGCTTCAATGAAGAAGCAAGAAAAGTCGAAGTGCTCAAGGTTTTCTCCAGGCATTACCGGCAAGGCTAACACAGCCCTCACCAGGCATTGCCGAGGCAAAGGTGGCCATTGCCAACGGCAAGGCTAGGGCGAGGCCAAGCGAGGGCCGCGAAGCCCTCACTGGTGGCAGGCAAGGGCTTCAAGGCCCTTGCCAGCCACCGCTGAAACAGTCCAAGGAGGAAGAAGGAAGAAAATAAAAAGAAAAAGAAAAAATTAATAAAAATATTAAAAATTTCAAAAAATATTAAAACATATTTTAAAAATTCCCACGTCAGTGTCCGGTCACCGGCCGATGTCCACGTCAGCGTCGATAGGCCAAAATTAGCCGGATGGACTGAATTGGTATCGATGTAAAAAGGTTTAGGACTAAATTAGTCCAATTAAAAAGTTTAGGACTGAATTGGTACAAATGTAATAGGTTTATGAATTTTTTGATATTTGATAAGATATGAAATCCTGGGATTTATATCATATCTATTACTTGGTGAATCCCAGTATTAAAATTGGATATATTCACATCATATCATATGCATTTTTTTGATATAAACGGCATATCATTATAAATGAACCTAAATGTTTATAAATGGAGATGGTGAAAATCTCTCGTAACACTATTCATTAATTTATTTTTACTTTATTTTTATTTTATTTTTCCTCTTTTTACATTATTTTTTTATTATTTATTTTTTTCCCCTTTCATCATTCTTTAATAACATTTTATCAATAGTAAATTGTACCAACATACCTAAAATATATAATAAATATAAATATTTAATTTATAGATTGAATGTTTATTATAAGATAGAATTAAAGTTGAATATACAAATTAAAATAGGATTAATTAAAAATAAATTTGTATTTTTTTTATTTTTAATTTCTTAAATTAGAATTCAAATATGATTTATATTGAAATATAATTTCAATTTTATTAATTTAATAAGTTTGTTATTCGAGAAAAATAATTTTTCTATTATAGACATTATAAATCCTATTCACATTTATCTCACCTCCTCCATGGGATAATTTTATTTTATATATATCCCCATTATATCCGACTTTATCCTGTCCTAAGCGAGCACCAAACGTAAGATAGGACAAATCATATCCTATCTCGACTACCAAACGCAACCTAAATCATGATGGCTCTCGTATTTTTCTCACGATTGTAGATGATTTTTCCCATGTCACATGGATTTTCTCATGCAATCAAAAAGTCAAGTCCTCCATTAGTTAAGAATTTTCCTTTCTCTATGTAAAAATCTATTTGAAAAATCTATTCAACGGACCGATAATGGAAAAGAATTATTTAATAATGAATGCCATTCACTATTTTCTTCTCAAGAAATCATTCACAAAAGTTCTTTTACCTATAGCCCTTAGCAAAATGGGATTGTAGAGCAAAAACATCGCCATCTTTTAGAAATTGCACATGCTCTTTACTTCCAAGCCTCTATTCCTAATATTTTCTAGGGAGATTATGTGATCACTGTAGCGTACCTAATCAATTGCATGTTGACTCATGTTCTTGACGAGCGAACTCCATTTGAGTTAACATTTTGGGAAGAAAACAGAAATTCATCATCTAAGAGTTTTCGATTGCTTATGTTATGCTACCACTATGGGATCTTGAGACAAAATGGGTCCTCGTGCACGTCAATGCATCTTCGTGGGATATTCAAATCTAAAAAAGGGGCAATGTGTTTATGAACCACTAACGAGTGAATTCTTTGTAAGCAGGGATGTTGTTTTCTATGATAAAGAATCCTCAGTGGACAATTCTGAACAGACAATAGCTCCTTATCAATCATTGCATGATGAGGATTTATCTTATGATCTTCCATATATATCCACTGCACCTCCAGCACATCCTGTGTTATCTCCGGTGGTAGCTCCGACATCTAATGCTCCAAACGAGTTGTCTGAAATGACCATCTTAATTGAGGAGCCTGTCATGCTAGTGGATGAAGCTTCCACTCAAGAAGTTCCTTCAGATGTTAGTCAACCATCTCCTATGCCTCAGCCTAATGCACCAAGCGTTCTAGTCATATATTTCATCCACTCGCTTGAACTAAAGACTATGTCTGTGCTGCTATGGATAAACCAAGTACTTACTCCATTTCCTCTTACGTTTCTTTTCATTGGCTATCATCAAACCATATGTGTTACAGTAGTAGAATATTCTAGGAGCACTGTTGAAAAAAATGTGGCATTTCATTCCACTAAGCTAGCTCTTGAAAAATTGTGCTGTTGAATGTTTTCTGCAGAGAAAAAGTTGTTATGCCTTGATACCTGCAAACAAGCCATGCATCGTCCTTCAAGAAAACTCGACAAGTGACATCATTGGGGGTGGGGGGGTTGTGGTTGGGAAAATTTGAAAGCTAGAGATATAGGATTCGAGGGAAGACTTGGCCTTCATTAGTGTTTTTTTTTTTTTTTTTTAAATAAAAAACGACAAGCCTGTCTTTCGTTTTGTATGGACTACCGTGCATCTATTAACCTCGTGGACTTCACATTATGATTGGTTGAGTACAAATGTACTCAATCGATTCTGTAAAAACAATTACTCCGTTCTTTGGAGTTCTGCTAAATAACTTGACTCCCCAAGAATTGCTGGCAGAACACCTACAACAAAATGATTGTGCATGAAGATTGGAATTCAGTCAAGCAGGCGCTGGCAGCCCAAAGACTGTCGGACAAAGTCTCATTCTACTAATGCGCATTCATCAGCATGCAAGGGCGTTACTGCTTCAAGTCTTGTTACATTGAGGGTGATAGACTTCCATGGCATTACTACTTCAAGTCTTGTTACATCGAGGGTATGGCGGATTTCATCTAGGACAATGGCCAATCCAACTATTAGGTCAAACACAAACATGATACAAGCAATTCCCATTAATTTTCCATAAACTATCGTCACAGCCATGAATTATTTCAAGACTTAGGAAAGCATGATTATATGCAGGGCTGCAAGATAAACGCAACTAGGGATATCCTAGGTGGATGGACAAGCTACATCATGGCTAGGGCCGCGACAGTGCGACGAACACCAATGGGTACGTCTTCAATTAGGGTTTCGTGGTGGGTACCGGGCTGTCTACCTCGCAAGGGCATACTGGCCGTACTCAAGAGTTGTGTTTTACAATACAGATCTCTCAAACATTGAGGTGCCAGAGGGATGGAACTGCAAGAGATATGCTAGCCAAGAGTAAGAAAGATTATCAAAAAATGCTTACGTGAATCTATTAAAAGCAATGATGATTAAATTAATATATTAAACGGCAATTAATTTGCTTTATTTTCTTCAAAATGATGAACACGAGGACAATAACCTACGCTGAAATGAATGCACTTGACAAGGAGGTGATATGTCCGGGCGAGTCAAGTGGGAAAAGAGACTACCAAGGGAGGATTTACATAGGTTGACCGATGTCAACACATGCATAAATCAAGATGGCTGGTTGGAGAAGCCTTTCGGTCTCCGTTTTATTTTTCTTATTATATGATTTACTTTTTGGAAGAGGAGTTTACAAAAAGAGTTGGTACTAAACTAAACTATGATACTGGTTTTCTTCGATGGACAGATGGAGAGTCCGAGATAACGGCTCAAACTTTGAAGAAAATGTTGACATCTTCCATTGTTGACTTTGGTGGCTCTCAGGACAAACACTTGCATTTAGCGGTAAAATAGCTATATTCCAACATTAAGATGACTCCTTTTGAAGTTTTTTTATATGGCTGAAAATGCAAAATTTCTATTTATTGGGATGATGTTAGTTGAAATAGACGAGTTTATTTGGCAATCCGAAGAGAAAGTCACATTGATTTGAGGCAATCTCAAAATAGCATAATATCGTCCAAAAAAAATTATGCAAACCGTAAAGTGCATAGAGTGGAATTTAGTACAAGAATCACATGTTATTTAAAATTTATCCATCACACAACTAGTATCTTTGACGGACAATATCCTCTAGGTTTCTAAATGTGGTTAGAAAAGATTGTTCTCTTGCCACGGCCGATAACAAGGCAGTCGGAAACTGCGATCTTTTGACACAAAATATTCTCTAGTTGTCTAAATTTGGCTTGAAAAGAAAGATTTCTTGCCACTTTCGAAAATAACAACTCTATCATTTGATACAACTGGCTCTTTTGTAAACAAAACTGCCGGTTGATTTCTTACCGACTATGGAATTCATTCTTAACCCAATCTGGGAGGTAGTCATTAAGCATTTGCTTTATAAATGATAATATCTTGCGATTTGTGCCAATTATTGATTTTGTGAGTAACGCATATTGCTTCCCTAAATTTCTAAATATAATACTATACATGCGCAGCTTCAATTTGCTTCAAGTTTCTTTGATCTTTGAATCATTTCTTTACTTCAAAATGCAGTATTCATTCCTAAGTACTCTCTTACTGGCTTTGCTGAGCCTGTCAAAGGTTTGCTTTAGCCAGGATTGTAGCGATCAGACTCAAGATTCAGAGACCATCATCGTCGATCAGTCAGGCGAGGGACAGTTCACCACGGTGCAAGAAGCTATCGACTCTGTGCCAGCAAAGAACAGCATCTGGACTCACATCTTGGTCAAGCCCGGCATTTATAAGTAGGTTAAATAAGATCAGATATTTCACGTGGCTAAGCTAGCTCTTGGAAAAGAAATGTAGTGTTGAATGTTTTTTGCAGAGAAAAGGTTGTAATACCCGCAAACAAGCCATGCATAGTCCTCGAAGGGAACTCAGCAAGTGACACTATGATTGAGTGGGGCGATGGGGGTGAGGTTGATGAAAGTGCTACCTTCACTCTCTCTGCGGAAAATTTTAAAGCCAAGAATATAGGATTCAAGGTAAGAGTTGCCCCTCATTAGTATTTTCTTTTATATTTTTTTAATCTTGAAAAATAGCTAATCTCTTCCATTTCCCTATTCTGCAGTACATCGTTAGACCTGATGTACTTCATGTTATAAATTTTCTTCTTTTTTTTTTTTTTGGTCTTCTTCGTGTTACAATTGATTGAGTACAATTTTGATTGATTATTCATAACATTTACTCCGTTTATTTCGAGTATCGAGAAATATTTGACGCAGATGGAATTCTTGGCAGAACACCTATAATGAAAACGCACAACGTGGAGATCGGAGTTCAATCAAGCCAGCCTCGGCGTTCCAAATAACATCAGACAAAGTCTCGTTCTACCAATGCAGGTTCATAGGCGTACAAGACA
The DNA here is from genome assembly GCA_028830015.1 of Eucalyptus grandis x Eucalyptus urophylla. Taxonomy (NCBI): domain Eukaryota; kingdom Viridiplantae; phylum Streptophyta; class Magnoliopsida; order Myrtales; family Myrtaceae; genus Eucalyptus; species Eucalyptus grandis x Eucalyptus urophylla. Next base: position 56,965,328 of record CM054200.1, on the reverse strand, counting down.
CACTGACAGACTTCCAAGGGCGTCACTACTTCGATTCTTGTTACATTGAGGGTGCCATTGATTTTATTTGGGGCAACGGCCAATCCGTCTATCAGGTCAGACTCAAAACTAATATAAGTAAAATCTGTTATATCTCTATAAACTATGATTGCAGCCATAAATTATTTTAGAACTTAGGAAAGCAAGAGAATATGCAGGGATGCAAGATAAACGCAACCACGGATATTCTGGATGGACTGCCGGGCTATATCACGGCTCAGGGCCGTAATAGCGCGACAGACGATACCGGGTACGTCTTCAAGGAGTGTTCCGTGGAGGGGACGGGGACCGTCTACCTCGGAAGGGCGTATAAGCAATACTCAAGAGTTGTGTTTTACAAGTCAGATCTCTCAAGCGTTGTGGTGCCAAAGGGATGGAATTCTTGGAGATATGCTGGTGAAGAGTAAGGAAGTTTATCAATAAACGTTGATATGATTCTATTTAAGAGCAATGATGACTGTATGAATTGATTCAAATGTCAATTGATTGCCTTATTTTCTTCGAATTCAATGAACAGGGGGTCAATAACCTTCGTAGAAAACAAATGCACCGGGGCTGGGGCAGACAGGTCCGAGCGAATCAAGTGGGAAAAGACTCTGTCAAGTGAGGAGTTGGATAAGTTGACCGATACCAACACGTTCATAAATCAAGATGGTTGGCTGCAGAAGCAACCCTTTTAGTTTCTGCGGCAACCATGCATCTCTCATTTCATTTGGTTATGATCTGTTTAGCCTATTTGGGCAACTGAATCTACCTATCTATCAATTTCATGCTTTCATTGCCAATTCGGAAACTGCAATTCATTTCATGTAATAACTATGGGTTAAGAAGGATTGTACTTGTCATTGCCAAAATTTATTGATTCATTTTCTTATTCCATAACATTAGTGGAGTAGGTCCATGGGAGCAAAATGGCCATTTCAATTTTGCAAACAATAGAGAATAAGCAGATGTGATTAGAACCCAACGAAGTCCATGATATCTATAATTCCACGAATTGGACTTCTACTTCTCCAATAATTATGAGTATAGATATCTTCCTTTCTTTTAAAGAGGAAAAAAAGAAGGTAACCATTGAATTTGGTAGGTGCATGTATTATCATAACGATAACTTGTAAATGGGGCTGATTAGATTCTTGTCTAATATTTGGAGTTTACAAGAATAGTCAGATTCTAAACTCAAGTATATAATACATCTTTTCACCTGCATACGAGGGACCACTCTTGATTTTAAAGAAATTACATGCAAACATGTCGTACCACCAGTTTTGTTTGGAGCACATAATGTGTTTCGTGTATTTTTATTCCGAAAAATATATGTCAAATCTTGAACATGTACTAGATCTCCACTTTTGAGGTTAAAGAAGGACTTATGAGATTGAACTTGTTCATATCGTTGATAAAAAGCATCGATTGCTATGTCGCCCAGTTATTCTTTATGTGAAACTCTAACCACAAAAGCACATTGAGAGAGATGCCATTTGAGGGCTCGAAGAAGAGGTAAGGCGCAGATACCCATTGTTTAATCACTCGTATAAGTTTCAAATTTTTGGGACATTCCTATATACAATGTAACAGTAACGAGCGGTCATTTCATTTCAGTCCCACCAAACAATGGCAACGGCACGGTGTTTGGGAAAGTTTCGATGGCAAGCGTAAGTTCGAGATTTCTTCTTCTTCCTATGGAATGAGAAGGTCCATATCTCGAACGAGAGGAACAACCCATTCCATATTCTCGAACAATCTACAGGAAAAGTCCACTTTCCTTGTGATGATTGCCGCTTTTGAGCAGTAGATTTCACTTTTTGGTTAGAGGATAATCAAATTACATACCCAAAAACAATCACTATCTCTGTTGATACGGAAAAATTATCAAATGAGTCATAAACCTATCGCAATTTTTAAAATTTAGTGTTAAACCTTTTTTTGAGGCAAATTCAATCCTAAACCTTAGCACAATTCAGTTCATTTGGTCAATTTTGCTCTGCCGATACTAATGTAGATGTTGATCCTCTAGCCAAGAATGATGTGAATAATATTTCGATAATATATTATTTTCTTTCGAATTTTCTATTAATTTTTTTCTTTTCTATTTCTTTCTCTCTCTCTTTTTTCTTATTCTTCCTCCTTATTCCTTCCTATAGCCAACGATGACTAGAAGTGAGCGCCAGCAAGGTCGGCCTCACTGGCCAATGGCAAGGTTCACCCCCGCCAGCTAGTAGCGAGGGCAATCCTCACCCAATGATAGTGAGGCCAACCTCGCCATGGCCAAGCAAGGGCTCGCCGAATTTGGGGAGGCTTAGCCTCACCCAGGCATGGTGAGGCTACAACCTGCCCATGGCTGACAAGGCTCGCCTAGGCCAAAGGCCACACAAGGTCAAGGCCTCTGGCGAGTTCAGGGCTCACCCATGGTCGACGAGGGCGAACCTCTCTAGCCCAACGGCCAACCTTGGCAAGATCCTAGCCACGACTAGCCTTCCCCAAGGACCTCATTGACCTTGCCTTTGGCTGGTTGTCGATGGGAGAAAGAAGGAGGAACTAAAGATAAAAATGAAAAAGAAAAAAATTAATAAAAATTCAAAAAATAAAATAAAATATTGTCCACATCATCATCGGTTAGATGGCCACGTCCACGTCAGTGTCAGCTGGCCAAAATTTGCTGAATGAACTGAATTGATATAATTGTAAAATGTTTATGACTGAATTGGAAAAATTGCGATAAGTTTATGACATTTTTTGTAATTTCCCCTATTGATACGACTAACTCTTTTGTAAACATATCTATCAATTGTTCTCTTACTGAGTTTGGAATTCATTCTTTACCATACATGGGAGCTAATCCTTAAGCATTTGCTTTATTACTGATAAAAAGAAAGAAATCATGATTGTATTAGGATTCCTAGAATAGCATAAGTTTTGTGGTCAACGCATAGTTGCTTGCGTAAGTTTCAATATAAAGCTCCACAGGCACAGCTTCGATTTACCTCAAGTTACTCTGGTCTTTGAAATAATTTCTTTAACTCAAAATGCAGTATTTACTGTTAATTACTCTCTTATTGACTCCGCTGAGCCTGTCAAGGGTTAGCTTTAATCAAGCCTGTAGTAATCATGATCCAGGGACCATTGTTGTTGATCAGTCGGGCCACGGACAATTCACCACAGTGCAACAAGCCATCGACTCTATCCCGGCGAAGAACAACGTCTGGACTCGTATTCTGGTCAAGCCTGGCATTTATAAGTAGGTTGAAAAAATGTGACATTTCATGTGACCAAGCTGACTCCTGAACAAAAATGCAATGCCGTATGTTGTTTTCTGCAGAGAAAAGGTTGTGATACCTGCAGACAAGCCATGCATAGTCCTTCAAGGGAGAACGGCAAGTGACACCGTGATTGAGTGGGGCGACGGGGGTGAAGTTAATAAAACTGCTACCTTCACGCTTTATGCAGAAAATTTTAAAGCCAAGAATATTAGATTCGAGGTAAAAGTTTATTTAGCTAATCTCATATATTTCCCTGTTCTTTCGGAGAATTTGATGTGCATACATATTCTATGGCTAATGTGATCACCCCTGGTGTTATATTCGGAAAAATGAACTCGTTTTGTTTGGATTTCAGTACAGCTATTGACCTTTTGCACTTCGCACTATGATTGGTTGAGCATAACTTTTTAATGATTCTGCTTGATGATTGCTCCGTTTTTTTAGAATTCGTGAAAATACTTTCTTCGGAATCCTTGGCAGAATACCTACAACTTAAAGACACCACATGGAGATCGAAATTCGATTAGGCAAGCCCCAGCATTCCAAATAACGTCGGACAAAGTCTCGTTCTATCAATGCGCATTCATCGGCGTGCAAGACACGCTAACGGACTTCCAAGGGCGTCACTATTTCGAGTCCTGTTACATTGAGGGCGCCGTTGATTTCATCTGGGGCAATGGACAATCCATCTATAAGGTCAAAAACGAACATAACATATGCGGAATCCATCATTTCTCTACAAAATTATCGTTGCACCCACGAATCATTTGTCGGACTTATGAAAGCAAGGTCATATGCAGGGATGCACGATAAATGCATCAACGGCTATCCTAGGTGGATTCACAGGTTATATCACGGCTCAGGGTCGCGATAGCGCGACGGACACTACCGGGTACATCTTCGAGCAGTGTTCCGTGGTGGGGACGGGGCCCGTCTACCTCGGGAGGGCTTATAGGCAATACTCAAGAGTTGTGTTTCACAAGACACATCTCTCAAGCGTGGTTGTACCAAAGGGATGGGACCCCTGGACATACGTTGGGCGAGAGTAAGGAAATTTATCAATAAACGATAATGTGATCCTATTTAAGAGCAATGATTACCACACCAATTGATTCAAATGCCAATCGATTGCCTTATTTTCTTCAATATTGATGAGCAGGCGGGCAACAACCTACGCAGAGAGTGAATGCACCGGACCGGGGGCGGACAAGTCCAAGCGAGTCGAGTGGGAAAAGACTCTGTCAGGTAAGGAGTTGTATAAATTGACCGATGTCGGCACATTCGTAAATCAAGGTGGGTGGCTGTATAAGCAACCCTATTAGTCTCGTGCGGGACAGGCACCGAAGAGCAAGACATTAGGATCCACCGAATTTACCATATTCAAGGTTAGGCCGCCATTGCGTAGGTTGAGCAAGACATTAGTTATCCACCTGATCTTTTCATGAGAAGACTAAAGCTCGAAGCTTAGCCCGTTGGGTAGAGTCCCGGCACTTGTCATTCCTTCGAAACATGGTCTTTGCAATGAAAATGGTCTATTGGGTATCTTGTTTATGTTACTTTCAGGCATCATTCGTTTTTAATTCGTGAAAAAAATGGTGGCTAAAATGCAATTACTAATTAGTGGGAGGTGGTGTTGTGAAAACAGGTCATCCCACACGTACCAAACCGCGCGTACCTGCCACGCTTGCGCTCTCCTTCTCCAAGAGACTTCAATACTGAGATGTCGATAAAAGTATCAATTAACTTACAAATTAGACTTCACTTTTTTACTATTTATCAATTGAGTTATTTCGATCAATTTTAATGAAAAATTACTGACGTTGACATAGGTTATCATATGTAAAACAACCGATACTAACCTAGATAATTTTTGCAAATTAAAAAGGGAAAACCCCAAATAAAGACTTCCAAGGTTCTTATTTTCTCAAATAAGGATCTATTTGACATTTTTTTTTTCAAATAAAGGCCTAAAATAGCCATGTCAATTTCAAAGAAGGGCTTGACCTAAAGTCAAGGGTATTTTCATCCTTTTCTTTTCTTTTCTTTTCATCAGTGATCAATCTAAGGCGATGGCCAACCACTAGCTATGCGTAAAGAGAGCTGAGCAAGGATCAACCTCACTTAGGCACGCTGGCTCTTGCCAGCCGTAGGCAAGGCAAGTCCAGCCCTTGCCAAATATGGGTGAGGGTCGCCTCACCCTCGACTAGTGAGAACCAAGGTGAAGCGACCCTCGCCAGCAATTTGCGAGGTCTTGTAGGATCTCGTCAAATCAAATCATTCTACTAACTCTTTCCAATTATTTTTTTATCGAAACTCCGTCAAATTTAATTAACAAAAAAATGTTGAGGTGTTTTTTTTTTTATCTATCACACATTAAGGTTTACTACAACATTAAAATGATGTCGTTCTAATTGAAATCCAAGTTTTTACTCAAAATATTTAATTAAATTAGATTAAAACTCCAATTTTTTTACATAAAAAATATAAACTTAAAAAAAGGGAAAAAAAAGGCTAAAACTTAAAATAACACCAAAAAAAAAAAAAACTAGGCCCACCAATTGTGGCTAACCCCTATTTCCGATGGTGTTGGCAACACCCTGGTGAGGGCTGACGACCTTCACTAACCAAATGCGAGGCCCTTGGCAAAATCAGGAGAGGACCATGACCCAATCCTAGATCCTCTCTTGGTTTTGGCAAGGGTTGGCGATCCTTGCTGAGGTGCCTCATGCTGGCCATTACCAATGCCTCATCGGCAATGTAGCAACGTCCATAGGCAAGAGGCTAGGGCTAACCCTTTTGCCTATATATATTTTTTCTTTTTAAAATTTGTTTAGCTTTCTTAATTTTTAATCTAATTTACCTCAAATTTAGGTTAGAATAGTATTTTTGAAAAAAATGCACTTGATTGATCAGAATATTTAATGAGTCAGTGAAGTAAGACCTAATAGAAACTATCATGGCCATAAATTCTTAGGGTGTGCATGACAATCATTTTATTTCTGTTCCAAAACTATTTTTCTATTCTAGACTTATTTCTAAAATAGAAATCTATTTAGCAATGTAATTTCAATTTTTTACTTATGGAATAAATTTTTAGTCCAAAAATAGGTTTGCAACAAAAATGAGAAGTAAAGTTTTCTACTTCTTTATTTATGGAACAAAAATGAAAAATAAAAACTTTTCTTATCGCTCGCCCTTGCTATTAGCTGATTGCCCGCCTGCCGCTGTTGCCTGTCGTCTGATTGTCGCCATCGCCCCCCGCCATTTGCCGCCGCCCTTGACCCCCGTTCGTTGCCTGCCATTCGTTGCTGCTCGGAAAGGAGAAATTTTATATCGTTATTAAACGCATATTTTTACTCAAAAACTCATCCAAGAATATAGAAATAGAAATGCTATTTTTGTTTCAAAAATCAAATTCTAGTTAAAATGGTTATCATTCGCACTCTTATTTGGAGTTTTTCCTTTTAAAAGAAATTTTTCTTTTTCTTTTTTCTTTTTTCTTTTTTCTTTTTTCTTTTTTCTTTTTTCTTTTTTATTTTTTCTTTTTAATTTCATTTTGTCCCTCACCAGCTAGGGTTGTTCCCCAGCCACTTTTCTCGCATTTTCTCAGCAAAGAACAACTCCTTTCTCTTCTTTCGATGTGCCCCAAAACCAAAACTTTCATGAAACGCATATAAAAGAAGAACTATTGTTCGCAAAATTCTAAATGCAAGTGCACATGTCGAACAAGTAATATAATGATGAGAAAAAGTATTGTCCACGGAGATCGATGATTAATAAACCAATTAAATACTAAAATAGACTAATTCTAAAATTTATCTAATAGATCAAAATATAATTAAGAATAAATTAAAAACAAAATTTGTAGACTAAATGTAGTAAATCAATTAGATAAATATGTTAGAGCATCCGATCACCATAACCACTAGATATGAATTTCAGATTATTATGAATATAATAACGATATCAAACATATGATAGCGGAATTTCCTAATCTATTTACTATCCTATCTCTAGGTATAGCAAACCTATTTAGCTTATTAATCCATTATATTTTTATATGAATTAAAATAAACATGTGTACATTAAAAACTATGAATATTCCCGACTTACAATGAGTCTTTTTGATCACCTTATCACCGAAAGCTACACAAATAATGCGGTATATCTCTATCCACGTTTAATTCATGGTTATATATTATAATGAGCAATTGCATATTATCACTTCTCAGTCTCAAACATGCACATCATATCATTCAAGTGGTGGCCAGTCACTCAAAAGCATTAAGCACAATAATATATAACTCCCATGAATGAAATCAATTGTAAAACATAAAAATCATGAAATTCACATCATCATGGTTAGGCTACATCGCAGCCCTAACAAAAGAAAATTAGAACATAATAGATGAATAAATAAAATTATAAATCAAACCCAGCATCTTGAATCAAAGAACAAGAATTCTGTCACAACTTTTGTCTTCTCTTTAAAATACTTGAAAAACTTTCAAAAGAATGAAAAACAATCTCTCAAAAAAACCCTAGCTGCTCTCACTCTCTCCATTGTTCTCCTATTTATAGGATATATCCAAGTTATCTATCTCCGAACGCTTGCAGATAACATTATGAAACAAAATCAAGAATTTCCTGATTTGATATTCATCTTCCATTGCTTTTTTTATTTGAATTCCTGATATTTGTCATTATTTTCCTTATCTTCTCCATATCTCATTATTCTGCATAAATAAGGAAAATTCAAATAATCAGAAGGAAATCCAAATATTTTTCTCATAAATATTGCATTAATTGTTGCCTAAAATAGGTAAAATAACTCTATTTTTATAGAGTTATCAACTATTTCTTCGCTGCACATTTCTGGGGAAATGGGTTCATAAGAAGAACAGAGAATGAGACTCAAATTTACATGAGGCTCAGTCCAGTGCACTTGAAGAACTGGGTGAGTTTCGAGTAGAATTTGTCCGAGTCGCTCAACAGATCATCCATGACAGATTTAGCAGAAGCGACATCATGCGGAGATGTTCGGCCGTTGGGTTTGCAGCTGCATTCGTCAACTCCGGAAGATGCATTTGGTTGCTTTCTGCTTGCATGCTTGGATCATCAGCGAAGTGAAGAGATGGGATGCTTGGGAGCTTCAATGGCTTTATGTTTGAATAAAGTAGGATGAGCCAAATTATATAACAAAGTACGATGAGCTAAAAATTATCTATTACTTTGCAATTTTTCCTGTAAAAGAATAAATTATGATGAAAATCATTTGATTTTTCACGCAGATTTTAAGTGGAGAGTAAGAAGATGAATTCCTCCTTGTAAAGGATTGTATTGGTAGGAGACACAGATATGAAAATTACTATAATGTAGTATCCAACTTTTTTATTAATATATAGAGCCTACAAAATCTTTTTCTTACACAAATTATCTAGCTAAGAAAATTTTTAAACATTAGCATGTATGTTCAACACTATGGGTAGATGATACGTGTATTAGAAGAGCATTACGGATTCAATCCTCCATGCCCTTACAAATTAAGGAATTCAACCTTCCAAGATTTTTAATTTTCACTTTCTAAAGTATTTTTTTTATAGTAGATGAATTATGATATTGATCTGTATGAACCGGGTGTATGGAATTTTTTTCGTGCAAAGGTAAATTGTTGAGAGGCTGGATGGACATGGGGCGTTGGATTAGTGTGGGAGGGTCAAGAGGAGTTGAACTTCAGGAAATTTTCTGCTCCTCTTGTAATTTTTACCGAAAACATATTTCCGCTCCAAAGACGAACTCGACTATCAGACGACGCTGTCTTAATTTTGATGCTACAACTATCTAAATCGGGTATGATTCGAAGTACATCACCTGAAGGGAAAGGATACAAATGTTTCCTTAAATCGCCATCAGTTTTGTTCAAAGTTCTAACATTGCTATAGCAGAGCACAATAAGATGGAAACATTTTTGGATCCAAATTGGTCCTAAAACTTGCGATAACTCTCCCTCTTTCTTCTCTTTGGTCTCTCTGATTACACTTTGCAATGCACCTATAAAAGATGTGATTCCTTGGACCCTTCTGAGTACACAAGTTCTTCACCATCTTTACGCATTTCCAACTTCTTTGTGGTTTTTGGGCTCAATATCATTCGCTATAATCGATATAAAATGTGTCATCTCCTCTATCACGTTTGTTGATTGCTCTACTGGTATATTTCGATGCGTTGGAGGCGCGAAATCACCCATTGAAGTTTAGGCCAGAGTCCTTCTGGGCATAGAGCACAATCACGGTCCACAATTCCAGCGGCGGAAACTTCACTTCAGTTCAAGCGGTAGTCAATTCCGTTCTGCACAACAACAATGCCTAGAGTAAGAATATGTCCTCCGCCTCCTTTTCTCTGGTCTTTGAAATAATTTCCTTAACCCAAAATGCGGTATTCACAGCTAAGTAGGTCACCCATCCTGTAATGTTAAGGCAGACAATAAGGCTATTATTGGTGCCAATGACAGTTGGGCTTAGGGAGGCTGGGCGAAGCGAGTTCTTTCTCATTGGCTTTGCTGAGCCTGTCAAGGGTTAGCTTTAGCCCAAGTATATAGAAAACAAAATCAAAGATTCAGCGGCCATCGTCGTTGATCAGTGAGGCCATGGTCGATTGACCATGGTGCAATGAGCCATCGACACCATCACGGCGAAGAACAGCGAGTGGACTCGGATCCTAGCCAAGCCCGACATCAACAAACAGGTTGAAAAAATGTGATACTTCACGTGACTGAGCTGGCTCTTGAACAAAATGTAATTTTGTATGTTTTCTATAGAGAAAAGGATGTGGGATGGTAGTATAGTGGACAAAAGTGTTACCTTCTAACTTTATGCGGAAAATTTCAAAATGAGAAATGTAGGATTCGAGGTAAGAATTGCCCTTCATTGGTGTTTTTTTCTTTCTTTTTGGTTGAAAAATAGCTAATCTCATAAATTTTCCTATTCTTTCTGAGAAATTGTCATGCATACACATTCTATGGCTAATGTGGTCAACCCTTGTGTAATATTAGGAAAAACGACCACATTTTGTTTGAACTTCAGGACATCGGTGGACCTCGTGCACTTCACACTATGATTAATTGAGCACAAACCTGATTGATCGTGCTTAAAAATTGCTTCATTTTTTATAATTCATGAAATACTTAGACTCTATCAAAAAACCTGGCAGAATACCTACAACAAAATAACATGATGCGAAGATTTGGGTGATCAAGCCGACCCCAACAGTCCAAATAACGTCGAACAAAGTATAATTCTATCAATGCGCATTCATCAGCGTGCAAGACACACTGATGGAGTTCCAAGGCATCACTATCTTGAATCTTGTTACATCAAGGGTGCCATGAATTTTATCTAGGGCAGCGCCCTATCCATCTATCAAGTCAAACATGAAAAATCATATGCGAAATCCATCATTTCTCTAAAAAAGAACTATAGTCGCGGCCATATACTATTTTCAGGCTCAAGATAGCATGATTATATGCAGGACTGCAAGACAAATGCAACCCCGGATATTCTAGGTGGATTGGCAAGCTACATCACCACTCAGGGCTGCAATAGCGCGACGGACACTAACGGATACGTCTTCAATCGGTGTTCCACGGTGGGGACAGGATCCGTCTACCTCGGAAGGGCGTGTAGGCAGTACTCAACAGTTGTGTTTTACAAGGCATATCTCTCAAATGTTGTGGTGCCAGAAGGATGGGACTCCCAAGGATAGGTCAAGAGTAAGGAAGTTCATCAATAAACATGGATGTGATTTTATTAAGAGCAATGATGACTATATCAATTGATCAAATGTCAATTGATTGCTCTCTTCAAAATTGATGAACAGGGGGACAATAACCTATGTGAAACAAATGCACCAGGCCAAGGGCTGACATGTCCGGGCGAATCAAGTGAGGAGTTAGATAAATTGAACAGTGTCAATGCATTCTTAAATCAAGATGGTTGGCTAGAGAAGCAACCCTTTTCGTCTCTGCAAAAACCATGTATCTCGCATTTTATTTCTGTGTGACCTGATCAGCTTATTTGGGCATTTCCAAGTAACAAAATCGATCCATGTGAAAGAGTTACAAAGGTGTATATGTATTGGGAATTCATAGACTTTGCCATATTATATGATACCAAAAGTTGTTCCTCCTTTGTGTGAAGGTAATCCTGCTGAGGTTGCATAATTCCATGGATTAGACTTCTACTTGCCCAATGACTGTGAGTATAGACATCTTCCTTTCTTTTTCGGGAAAAGAGAAGAAGAAGCTAACCATTGAATTTGATTGGTGTATGATTATCTTAATGGTAAGTCGTAAATGGGGCCTGACTAGGTTTGTTTCTAATTTTTTGACGAGTTACGAAAAATGCCGGATACTAAACTCAACTGTAGTGCAACTTTTCGCCTGCACACAAATGGTCAATAGAGAGAACGACCAGAACCTCGGAGGAGTTGTTGAGATCCTACGTTATTGGCTTTGGCGGCTCTTGGGATGAACTCTTACATTTGGTGGCACTTTCTTATAGCTGGTTCCAACGTTAAGGCGACTCCTTTTCAAGCTTTGTAGCCCAAATATACAAAACTCCTATTTCTTGGGATGATGTTAGTGAAAATAAACTGACTGGTCCAAAGTTCACTGAGTAAACAGAAGAAAAAGTAGGCTGGTCCCAAAAGATCTCAAAGCAACATTGTCATTAGAAAAGTTACGCTGACCTTTAGAGTGCAAATTGAATTTTAGTGTAGCAAATCAAATGTTGTTAAAAATTTATCTGATTTGGCACACCCGCTAAGTTAAGTTCAAAATACACGGGACCATGCTTGATCTTAGAGAAGATAGAAAAAAAAACAGTGACGTCATCTACAAACTTGCTGTACCATCAAATTTGTTCAAAGCACATAATGTGTTTCATGTATCTTTATTGCAGAAAGATGTGCCAAATCCAGAACATATATTGAATTATCCACTTTTGCGGTTAAAGAACTTAACATATGAGATGGAACTTGCTTGTATCATCGACAGAAAGGATCAAGTGCTGTGCGCCCCCCCCCCCCCCCCCCCCCCCCCCCCCCAATTATCCCTCACGTGAAAATCTAACGACAAAAGCACAATGTAGGAGAGGCCACTCGCGAGCTCGAAAAAGAGGTAAGGCACAATGTCCTTACTTGTTTGATCACCGAGATAATTTTGAATTTTCAAGACGTTCCTATATAGAATGTAACAGCAACGAGCTGTCATGTCATTTCAGTCCCACCAATCGCACGGTGTTTGGGAAAGTTTTCAATGGCAAGCGTAAATTCGAGATTCTTCTTCTCATGAAGGGAAAATATCCATACTCCATAGTCCCGAACGAGAAACAATCCATTCCAGTCTTGAACCTATCTACGGTCCACTTTCCTTTTGATGATTGCCGTTTTGAGCAATAGCTTTTATTTTTTGGCTAGATAATAATCAAATAATCAAATTACGCTGTCTGAAACAAGAAGTCTGATAACTTGTCTACTAATTAGGGAAGATCGTTCTCCTGCCACTGCCGAAAATAACAATCCTCTCTGTTGATACAACTGGCTCCTATTTTAACGAATTTGTCTTCTCTTACTGAGTATGGAATTCATTCTCAACCACATATGAACTGATAAAAGAAAAGGCAGGAGTGTATTATGATTCACAGGATAGGATAAGTTTTGAGGTTAATAAATGTTTCCTTTCCCAATTTTTCAATATAAAGCTACACAGGCACAGCTTTGATTTGCCTCGAGTTTCTTTGGCCTTTGAAATAATTTCTCTAACTCAAGATGCAGTACTCACTGTTAAGCGCTCTCTTATTGGCTTTGCTGAGCCTGTCGAGGGCTAGCTTCAATGCAGGCTGTAGCAATCACAAGCCGAGGACCATTGTTGTCGATCAGTCGGGCCATGGACAATTCACCAAGGTGCAACAAGCCATTGACTCCGTCCCGACGATGAACAGCGTATGGACTCGTATCCTAGTCAAGTCCGGCATTTATAAGTAGGTTGAAAAGACGTGACATTTCATGTGACCGAACTAGCTCTTGAACAAAATGTAATGCTATGTGTTTTCTACAGAGAAAAGGTTATTGTTCCTTCAGACAAGCCATGCATCGTCCTCGAAGGGAGCTCGGCAAGTAAAACCATCATCGAGTGGGGAGACGCCATTGAAGTTGTTAAAAGCGCAACCTTCACGGTTTATGCGGAAAATTTCAAAGCCAAAGATATAATGTTCAAGGTAAGAATTGCTTTTGGTGAAAATAGCTAATCTCATATATTTCCCTAATATTTCTTGAGAAATTGTCAAGAGTACGCATTCCATGGCTAATGTGGCCAGCCTTGGCGCCATTTTGGAAAAACGACCTCGTTCCGTATGGACTTCAGTACATCTGTTGACCTTGGGCACTTCACACTATGGTTGAGCACAACTTCGATTGATTCTGCTTAAGAAATGCTCCGTTCTTTTAGAATTCGTGAAAATACTCAAGACATTGCGGGAATTCTTGGCAGAATACCTACAATGAAAACACACGACCCGGAGATAAATATCCGATCAAGCAGGCCCCAGCATTCCAAGTAACGTCGGACAAAGTCTCGTTCTATCGATGCAGATTCATCAGCGTACAAGACACGCTGTCTGACCTCCAAGGGCGTCACTATTTCAGGTCCTGTTACATCCAGGGCGCTATCGATTTCATATGGGGCTATGGCCAATCCGTCTATCAGGTCAAACACGAGCATAACATATGCGAAACCCATCATTTCTCTGCAAAACTATGGTCACATTCACATTATTTTCAGACCCATGAAAGCAAGATTACACGCAGGGCTGCTTGATAAACGCAACCACAGGCATCCTAGGCAGGGCGGGCTACATCACGGCTCAGGGCCGCGACAGAGCGACGGACTCCGGTGGGTACGTCTTCAATCGGTGTATAGTGGTGGGGACGGGGCCCGTCTACCTCGGGAGGGCGTACGGGCCGTACTCGAGGGTCGTGTTCTACAAGACAAGCCTCTCGAATGTCGTGATGCCGCAGGGGTGGAGCTCCTGGCATTACCCCGGTCAAGAGTAAGGAAGTTCTTATCGATAAGCACCGACGCGACGGCTTATGATGGGTCGATTCAAAACACCAATCGATTGCCTTTGTTTTTCCTTCGAATTTGATGAGCAGGTCGAAGATAACCTACGTGGAGACGGGATGCACGGGACCTGGGGCAGACATGTCCGGGCGAGTCAAGTGGGAGAAGACGCTGTCGAACGAGGAGCTGCAATCGCTAGCCGATGCCAACTCATTCGTGAATCAAGACGGCTGGCTGCAGAAGCAACCCTTTTAGGCTCCGGACAGAACAGGCACCGCCGAAGAGCAATGGCATCAGGATCCGTCGAATTTCTAGTATTCTAGGTTCGGCCCGCAGTTGAATGTAGTCTGGGCTTGACGAACTGTCTAATAAAACTAGATTTATTGGATTTTCTTGTTTATGTTTTCTTCTTCTTTCCTTTTTTTAGGCAACTGTTCGTATTTTTAATTTGTGAAAAAGTGATGGCTAAACATGCAATTATACTTTGGACTTGGGCGGAACCTTAAAAGGCTCAAGGAAGAAAAAGCAGGGGGAAGAATCCCCAAGATATGGGACTCCCCAATGTTACCTTCCATATTCCTACTCAACCAGAAGGAAAGGTCTAGCTCGGAATTAAGGGTAGAGGCACGGGTCATTGCACATTAGAAAGGATAGGCATCCAAGTTTTTTTTTTTTTTTTTTTACCCAGGGAACCCTGTCAGCCGTTCGTCGTCTTGCAGCGGTACATAGCCGCCAAGTAAACCCTGGAGTGATGCTAGCGGAGGACCCACCACCCCGACATCACGCTTAAGTCGCCGATGCTTCCCCTGGGGTTTGACCCCTCGACCTTTCCCCTAAGGTTGAGGTTTCTTATCCAGCGGAGCCACCAAAGCCGATGGTAAATAGGCATCCAAGTTGAGCACTAGGTTTTCGAATAAAACTAATTTTATAGGATTTTCCTGTTTATGTTTTCTTTTTCTTCTTTTTTTTTTTAAGGCAACCATTTGTCTTAGTAATTTGTGAAGAATTGGTGGCTAAACATGCAATTTTACTATGGACCCATGCAAATCCTTAAAAAGCTCAAAGGAGAAGAAGCTAGGGAAAGAACCCCGAGGGGTGGGACTCCTTAATATCACAACTTGCATTCCTACTCAGCCAAGAAGAAAAAGTATGGCTAGGAATTAGGGGTAGAGATATGGGCCATTGCACATTAAAAAGGATTGACATCAAGGCTAGGCGCTAGGTTTCTGGATAAAACTAACTTTATAGGATTTACTTGTTTATGTTTTCTTTTTCTTCGTTTTTTTTTGGGAGTAATCATTCATATATTTTAGAGAAAAGTGTTAAAAAAGTCATAAACCTTTTGTATTTGTGCCAATTTAGTCATAATTTTTTTGTGCCAATTAAGTCTTAAACATTTTTATATTGTGCCAATTCAATTCTTTTCGGCCAATTTTGATCGGATTTTGCGAACTGAAAATCAGTCGACTGACGTGACTCGATCGGTGCTAACATAGATAATTTTTAATAATATTTTAATATTTTTTTATTTTTTATTTTTGAGTTTTTATTTTCTTTTTTCTTTTTTCCTTCTTCTTCGTCTTCCTCCTGCTGATCGCCAGACCTCGATGACCGGCCAAAGGCGACGGCCAGTGGTCGCAAGGGTGGCCTCACCTGCTCGGCGTGAGGCCACCCTCACTAGATCTAGCAAGGTCGAGCCTCACCAGCCATGGGCGAGGCTTGACCCTCGTCAAATATGGCGAGGGCAAGCCTTGCTTGCTCGACGCAAGGCCGCCCTCGCAGCCACTGGTGAGGAGAAGGAGAAGAAGGAAAAAAGAAAAAGAAACAAAATTTTTAAAAATTAAAATATTATTAAAAGTCGTTTATGTTAGTGTCGATCAAGCCACATCAGCCAGTTGACATCTAGTTAGCAAAATCCGACCAAAATTGGCCGAAAATGACTAAAATTGACATAACGTGAAAATGTTCATGATTAAATTGGTACAAATACAAAAAGTTTAAAACTTTTTTAACACTTTTCCCCATATTTTAAATTTGTGAAAATTGATGGCTAAACATGCAATTTTGCTTTTGAACTAAGCAAATCCTTAAAAGGCTTAAGAGAGAAAAGACTGGGGGAAGAACTCCCGAGGGAACTCCTTAATGTCACCTCTCATATTTTTACTCAGTCAAGAAGAAAAGTTTGGCTAAGAATCGAGGGCAGAGGTGCGGGCCATTGCACATTAAAAATGATGGGCATCCAAGCTATGCTTCAAGTCTGTAGATAACACTAATTTTATAGGATTTACTTGTTTATGTTTTCTTTTTTCTTTTTCTTTTTTTATTAATCGGGCAACCGTTTGTTTTGGTAATTCGTGAAGAATTGATGGCTAGAAATGCAATTTTACTTTAATCGGTAGGGAGAGGTGAAGTGGAAGTACTCACTGCGGCATTGAATTCCACACGTGCCGAACGACGGCCCGTACCTGCCACGCTTTCACTCTCCTTCTCTGAGACCGAGAAGAGACCTTTCGATGCTCGGATGTCTTCAATTAGTTTATAAAGAAGGGGTTGAATGATATTTTATACAATATATATATATATATATATATATATATATATATATATATTATATGTTATTCGACGAAGATATTTTGTAAATCGCTCATTTTTTATATAAGATAATCATTTAAAAACATATTTCTCCACCAATAATTTTGAGATTGTTTACTGATTGAGAAGACGTATCAATAATTCAATAGCCATTCGATCTTTCGACAAATATTATTAAATGATATAGGAAACTTAATTCAACTTGTCAACTTTTGTGTTTTTGCGTGTAGTTTTACATTACAATAGTTAATTGCATTCAAAGGAAAAAAAAAACACTCAAATCATTCTCTAGAAAGACAGGAATTTTATGGCATTACAAGAATGATTAGAGATGTAGTAGGAAACAAACTCTTTCTTTCTTATTGAATTTAAAAAATGACAAAAGATTGTATTATGTTAGAATTATTTAAATAATAAGTCACGCATTCATTAAATAGCTTATTTAAAAAAAATTAAAGGTGAAATTTTTTTTATGCCCTTTTTGTCTTTTCAATTACTTTTCAAGTCTCATTTACCTTTCCAATTGCCTTCATTTAACGGCCGAAGACTTACAATGTGCAATCTAAAAAGAAAAACCATAATTTAGAAATGGTAAAAATCAAAAGGCTAAAATAAAAGGCCATCACATCATACGGGCACCACTTGTTTTTTATCATGGTCCATTGTCCTAAATTCAGAAGAAATATATACATAAAATAAAGAAAAAGAAGAGAGAAAAAATATTATTAAATTTAGGGCCAATAGATAATTAATATTTTTTTTAAAACTTTAATCAATGGAGCACATCAAGGGAGGAGTGCTTGAAAAGATGGATGTCTTTCCCATCATTCAACGTGCTCTCCATTTTTGCGTTTTGTTTTTCCAAAGAGTTTCAAGTTACAATGACTATTTCTCCCTTTCTCCTTTTCGGGCGTCTCGGGAATCTAGGAAAGAACAGTACAGTCTACCGCCATTACCTGAACTTGAATCTCCTCGAACTCTCCCGTGTTTGTCGCGTGCACTCCACTCCTCTCTCCCTCTCTCACATCACAGCGATTGAGGTGATCGGCCCAGTGAACTCGCGAACTGATCAGGATACGATGATAGGCTCGCCAATCTCGAATTTTTGAATTGCTTGTTGTGCGAACTAATTATAAAGATTGAATATTTTACAACAAGGTGGAGAATCATTATGATAACGATCATATGGTTGATAGACATGACTGTTTTTGTCGCGTTTTCATTAATAAAATAACAAAAGAAAGAAAAGTCTGTGTCATTAGGAATAGAGTGCCCATCAGTAATATCACGAGGGGAAGCCGAGTGATATCACCATGACTACAGTGTTGTTTGAAAAACTTGGCGACAGACACAAACGCCAACGCTCATCTCCAGTTCCCAAAAGCTAAAAAAGAATTTCCCGTTGCACAAGAAACTCCCTCACACTTCCCCAAACACCCTTGAGAAAGGGACATTTCTAGATCCACATCAAAACCCACCTTGAAAACGGGGATATGTGAATATATAATAATATATATAGTGAGAGAGAGAAAGTGATAGCACAGCTCTCTCTCTCTCTCTCTCTCTCACTCACTCACATCAATCCCAACATCACCTTAGCAAAGAACCCACACCAAAATTCATTTCACTGCTAACATAATGTTGAGTACTGAGTGTTTGTTTATTGAAGAAAACACCTTATTTTGTGGATCAATCTATATGGTCAAAAGAGCCACTACACCAGAAGCATAACATCTGCTAGTCTTTACCCATCATTTCCCACAACCCAATGCCCCCACCCCTCCCATCATTATCGGTTGGACAAGAATTTGAAGGCACGGAAGCAAATAAAACTAGTAAATCTTGTGGGACTATAGAAAGTGGGGGGAGCAAAGAAAATCAGGAGTGACTACCGCAGTCCTCTGTCAAATAATGTCTTCTTTATTAAAAATTACGCGGTAGAACGGCTTGAGCCTATCCAGCTAGCTACATTTGCCTGTAACTTTTGCTTTAATGTGCTAGTCCTTTGTTTCGTGAAGATGGGTAGTAGGGAAAATATGTTCTTTTCACCACAGAATTTCTGTTGATGTTGGTTGACACAGTGATTTGGACTTGAAAGCGCCCATCTTTTCATGTCTATTGACATTGATAGTTGATATGTCACTTGGCTGGTTCATGTCCTCCTTTTGACACTCTTGCTTTTTTCTCTCTCTACTCTCTCTCTCCCCCCCCTCTGCTTCTACTTCCATGTGAACGCTCTGTGCTTGAGTTGAGTGGAAGCTAAAAAGGTAAGCTCTGCTCAGCTCAGGGACAGAGTGAGAGAGAGAGAGAGAGAGAGAGAGAGAATGTGGTGTGGCGGAGGTGAGAGTGCAAAGAAGAAGGCAATGTGGCTCTATCCAAAGGTCGCGGGATTCAATCCTCCTGAGAGATGGGGACACACTGCTTGTTATTCTCAAGGGCATCTTCACATTTTTGGGGTATGTATCTACGGGAGTCTCTTGAATTTCAGGTGGTCTTAATTTTTGTACTTTCTGAATATCTAACATACAAGATCAGCTATGTCATGAATCTGTTCTTTCTGAGTGGTCTGAACATGCAGCGTTGCCTCTGAGAATTATATTTAGCTGTAACATGTAATCCTTTTTTTTCCTTTTTTTTTTTTTATCTTTTGTAAATGAGCAAGAAATTTGCTTTTTGGTTTTATGGGCTATGTGTTATCTTTGACAAACGACAAGGTTACTTTCTCTGCTGTTTTTAGTTCTTTGCCACTTTGAATTTCTGTTTCACGATGAAAGATTTCTGGCTTTTCCTTCTGTTCTGCACCGTTTTCTCTCCATTTAGAAGGGAAATTACAAGGCAGGATGACAATTATCATCCTTCCTTTCTTAATTTAGTAATATTGTTCAGTCTGGATTTTTTTTTTTTTGTTCCAGAAATCTATGCGTTTGCATGTACATGGCTTTCTCTGCTATCTTCTTCTCCCTCATATTCTCTTAACCCGCATAATTAAACTGGGCTTATATATGCCTTCCTGCAAAATAGGCTATGGGCACTTAAAAGGGAGGCCCAGATAATCCATCTTCCAGATCACATCTTTTTCCTGGTGTGACCATCATGACTTTGATCTGAGTTGCTTGCTGCAGGAGTGTCTATCTCGAACTGAAGCTTCTTTTATTCTCATAAACTGAGTTTCTGAGTAACTGTTTACATGATTTAAAGTGCAATAGATTTAGGATAGAAGAAAAGAAAGAATCAAGGATTAGCGAAAACACGGTGAATATACGCGAAGGTCGGAACGATTATTTGTAGAACTTTCTTTTGCTTCCCGTTAATCTCTATTTCGTTATCTACACTTTAAAAGTCGGTGAACAGTTTAAAATTGGAATGCATCGGAAGTAGTAGCTCGACAATTTCAACTTTCAGGTGCTTTTTGGGAAAAAAATTCAATATGAGAAGATGGGTAAAATTTTTTGCAATTCATTTTCAGGGATGCTGCGGTGGTTTGCATTTTGGCGACGTGCTTGTTCTTAATCTTGACAGTATGGTTTGGAGAACTCTTGCGACCACTGGCCAAGGACCTGGCCCGAGGGACAGTCACAGTGCTGTTCTTGTGGGGCACAGGATGGTTGTGTTTGGGGGCACCAACGGCTCTAGAAAGGTTAATGACCTTCATGTACTGGATCTCAGGTCCAAAGAGTGGACTCAGCCGAGCTTCAGAGGGAAACCACCATGCCCTCGCGAAAGTCACTCTGCCACGCTTATCGGGAACGATAAGATGGTCATTTTTGGGGGTAGTGGCCAAGGCGAAGCGAACTACTTGAACGACCTGCATATTCTGGACCTAGAGACGATGAGGTGGATGTCTCCTGAGGTAAAAGGCGAGATTCCTGTCCCTAGGGACAGTCACAGCGCTGTTGCCATGGAAAACAAATTAGTGGTGTATGGTGGAGATTGTGGCAATCGGTATCTTGGCGATGTTGATGTACTTGATACGGACACAATGACCTGGTCAAAGGTATGAAAGGGGAAAAGAAAACCCCGTGCTTGTGATGGAGTTTTGGGTCGATAAGAACGTGTTGCTTAGGCTCGTTTCATTTGCTTTACAGTTGACTGTTCAAGGATTTTCACCCGGGGTCAGAGCTGGTCACGGTGCTGTGAGCATTGGAACCAAGGTAACTTGTGCAACCATCTCAAGCTAGCAAGCATAACTATTAGTGATCCTAGGTGAATGCATTAAGTGCTCTTAGTACTCCAACTCTCATTGTTGAGTCTGATGCATCAGCATCGACACAACCAATTGCGAATTATAACTGAAAGCTCCTTGTGAAATGAGATGCAGATCTATGTCCTTGGAGGGGTCGGGGACAAGCATTATTATAATGACATCTGGGTGTTTGACATGGTCAATCATCTGTGGACGCGGCTTGGTGCACATGGCCAACAACCTCGGGGCAGATTCTCACATACTGCTGTTGCTCTAGGAACTGACATTGCCATCTACGGCGGGTAAGAACCTCCCTCAATGTTCTTCACATCCCTCTGTTTATCTTCGCCTTTTCTTCTCTGTTCTGTGTAAAAGCAGATATTCTTATTCAGTGATCCCACTTTGCAGATGTGGAGAGGATGAGCGTCCGCTCAATGAGCTATTGATCTTGCAGCTTGAAGAAGAACATCCTAAATCCCATCAGAACAACCCTTTGTGTAGCATCTTGTCGGAGCAATGGAACAAAAAGAACAGAAGACGGCCAAGAGGAACCGGTAGCATGGTGAGTTAATGAGAAAGTGCTGACTATTAATACATCAGATTGTCTTTGCTTTCTCTGCCATTCATACTCTATCGCATTTCTTGTGATGCAGCACGATACCTTTTACGATGGCAAAGACATTTTCAGCAGAGGAATTTTGGCAGCTGGAGCAGAATTCAAGGAATCTGTTTGTTTCAGTCCAGGTTGGTGCTCTATCGTAAACCTCATCAACTTTTGTTAATTTATGAATATTTTTTGAAAGGATTTTATTTATTAGATGCTTTTCGCCTAAAGCGGGAAAGAACTGCCAATTCAAGGGTCTTGGAGGTAGAATCAGAGCAAGAAGAGCATTCCCTCTCGCTGTCTCAGCATTCTTCCCCATCGCAGTCTGATCAAGAGCAAACTCAAGTTTTGAAAGCCACCGATTCAGTCAGAGGATCTCAAGAATATCATTTTCTTAAGAACTTCAATCAGATTCATAGCGATGGCCAACCTGATGGCAATGTTCTTAGCTGCCCGAAGACACTCATAATCGACAGTCAAGGAAGTCCACCAGATCTCATTCTAGGTGGGCCACAAGTCGTCACTAGACACGAACCATCAATTCACGTTGCTCACAATTATCGACAAGGGTTGCATTACCGACCAGAACAGACAAGTGGTTTGGCGCCTGTTCAAAATATGGTAATTAGTCGCTTCTACTTGTCTCTCGCAATAATTTAGAACTGGAACCTATCGCCCTTTCTTTAGATACAGTCGTCTTACAAGTTTTGCGCTAATGCCGTCATTTTCAATTCTTTTGGGCAGATTGGAGCTGATGTTCGCGGAAAAGTTGATGGAGCGTTTGATTCGGGCTTCTTAGTTACCGCGAGTGTTAATGGAAAGACATTCAGAGGAGTCTTATTTGCACCGGTAAGCGTCGTAAATCTAACATCACATTGTATATTTGTTGACTCAGCATCATAGTTTTAACTAGTCTATGTATCTTTATGACTCAGGCACCGAGCATCATGTCCAGAGGTGCGGCTCTCGCTCAAAACCCTCCACGCCCTACTCAAATTCCCCTTGCCCACCCTCTGCAAAACTTGGGCCGCGCCGAACCCACAAGACATGCTCAGCAAGCGCAAGGGACGAGGCCGCTTCAGGTTGTTAGAACCTCTCCTCTTTTGAACAAGGAACCGAAGCAGGGGAGCGATCTTCAAGGCGTGGTTCTGACGCTGGGAGGACCGGCTAGCGGTCATTAGTTAAGCTTTTAGCAATAAAAACCAACACTCCATAATACGTATGTAGAGGGGAAAATGGAGCACGCTCTACGTCTGCTGCTCATTAACTACTGTATGCCAAAGTGTAATCTCCAAGTCTTTCCCTCTGTTTGTGCCTATGTAGTTCTTGAATGCAGTCTCTTTTTTTGTCAAAATTCCAAACAAGATCAAGGAAGAGAGAGAGAGAGAGAGAGAGAGAGAGAGAGAATCTGGCGATGCATTAAAACTTTCACTTACGTTTGTCAAACTGTAAATGGCCACCCAAGAACTGGACAGGGGATGTGGAGGGTGATCGACTGATATCATTGCTAGGCCTCCTGCAGTCAACCATGACCATATCAAGAAACCCGTGTGAATAACAAGACGACTATAATCCTTCCATTATCATCACAATGAGCGGACGCTTCTCAGATTGATTGATCTTTAGAAACAATGAGAAGGGATGTCATCATACGCGAATGCTCGCATCATCTCATGTTCTTTTCCCTTTTCTTTTCTTTTCTTTTTCCCTGTTCTCCCGTGAAAACAAAAGCCAAAACGGAACGAAAAATGGAGAAACAGAGCGCGCGAGAGAAAGGGGGGTTCGGTTTGGAGATGATTAGATGGGTGGGGGCAGAGTACGGGTGGTGGGGGATGGGTGGTGGGGGGGAGGGGATCAGAGAAATAGCTCCCGTGCATTTCGCGGGATGCTGTCCTGTCTCCGAGTAATAGCCCCATCTCTCTCTCTCTCTCTGTGCAGGCGTCACAGTCTCACTTTTCTTTGAGATTGAAGTGAGATGAAATGGGGAGAGGGGTCTTTCCATTGTCACCCGTCACACTTGTCAAAACGGGTCGCTGTCTCTCACTCTCTCTCTCTCACTTTCACTCTCACTCTCTCTCCCTCTCTGTCTGTCTGTCTCTGTCCGTCTGTCCGTGTCGTCCACGTACTCCTTTCCGACTCGACCAGTCGGTCAGTCGCCTCGCCTCGCTCGATCAGATGCCCCTGTTCCCAAATTCATTACAAACCGAGAGATTATTATCAACAGGAGAATTCAGATTTCCCCTGCTCCCAAATTCACACAACCCCATCAGAATTCACAAGGGATTAGCGTTGGAGTTCTTGACTTTCGGTTAGCAGTTCAATTTGAGGCACGTTCGGTGAGATGATGTCGGCAATAGACGGGAGGGGTTCGATCGAACAAGTCGAACGATGGCGGACATGACTCGATATGAGTTGGGATACTAAAATTGAGTTTGACCTCTTTGCTAATTTATCAGGGACGATCATTTCAAGTCGCGATCGGGGAGGGAGGAAGCCGACAGAAGAGATGGGAGGAGGGAACACGAGAGAAAGGATCTCTTATCCATGTACGAGCTCCCAAATGTTTCATTATTGTACCTGTGATGAGAACGGGAAAAAAAGAGCCTCGGAGCATCGTCCTTGCTTTCGCTTTCGCACCATAAATGTTTAATCTGGTCTGATGCTTGAATAGGGATGCATCAATATCAATACTGAACTTGTTCGTGCTGTTTTGGCATGCAATTGGCTCTCTCTCTCTCTCTCTCTCTCTCTCTCTCTCTCTGTGTTCAGACAACCATTATAGGACATTGGGTAGGGTCGGGGCAAATGAATGAGTTGGCAAGACTGGGACAAAAGCCTAGAAGGTAGGGGGATCGTTCGGGCCCAATGGCTTGCTTTAGTGGGCCTGGCAAGCTCGATCCATGGGTCGAATTCGCGTGCATGGCCCAACCTAGCATCCCATGTCTCAATAATGCCACGGACCTCGACTTTGTCATTTGCTTCAATCATCAAATATGAGAATGATCGATTTCCAATCCGATTTGATCCCACCCAGGAATCAAGAATCGGTTCCCAATTTCTAAAGCTGGAAATTGGACCGCCTAGTCTTGGGACCCAATTCTTGTTCTCTCTCGACTTGAACTATTGCAGTGTGAAAACATTCGCAATAGCTTCCCTGTACTGCTAGTTTCATGGTTTAGGCTTCTTCCATTACCCAAGCAAAAGCGCCTTGTGAATTCCTATTAAGCCAAAGTTGCTCGCAAGATGCGCATGTATATGGAGAGGGTGATCTCTTACCTCTGCAGAACCATCATCATTCACGGTGTGAAGTATGTGGCAAAAGATCGATAGCCATGGCTTTTACTGGATGGAAAAGGCTCTGAGTTAGGCATAGACATTACCAGGTAAAGTTTAGCCTATGCCGCGCAAGGCCAGCATTGCTCATGTTTCTCCAAGCCCAGTGATCATCTTTCCCTTTCTCATTGTTCTCGTGATTTTGGTGTGCAGAGCTCAATAGCATTTGTCATAAAGTTTTTGAGATCGCAGGAGATATAATCGGTCCAGTCCAATTCCCACTCTGAAATCAAGAACTAGACCAATACAGCATCCCTAGGAGTGTCAATAATCGGCTATTACAGTCCAATCCAAACGACTCCCGATTCGGGCAGTCCTCTATGCTCACCCCTAATCGAAGGAGCAGCCATTTCAATCATTTTTTTTCTAGCGAGAACCTTAATTTGGGATTGAGGTGCTTGTCATAAATTCATGAGGATGATGGGCTCGCTCACCTTGTCGCAGGTCCATCTCTAGCTGGAGAGTTTCTCGAAAGACCCCTTTGGATCTCGATACATCATATCAATGATTATAGTGGGCAGCTCTATGTGACCCAAGTCTTTATGGAATGATCATTTTCGAAGTTGGGGGGGTGGTCCAAAGGGCTCAAGAACCATCTCCGAGCTTCCGACATTAATGGCCACGCCATTAAAATTCCTGGTCGACGATTAGACTTTCTCCCCTATTTTGTGAGGTCCCTATCGAAGTCAGGTGCCAAGCTTGTGGGTCGTAGGATTTCGAAAACTTTAGTCACCAGTTTATATTAATTAAAGTTGCAATCGAAAAAGGGATTAGGCATTAAATATAGAAGAAAGGTTCCCCCTATCCATCGCTGTTCATGTCAATTTCTTTATTGCGTCTCGATTGTCTCCCACTAGCAGGCCGGGATTATAAAAAGGAAACAATCGTGACTATTTTCGGGAGGACATCTTGTGTGCTTGAGGTGCAAGCGAACCCCGGTTGGCATGAGCCGTCGGATGAGGCGATTTCTCAGGAGGAGCTCGCCTAGGAAATCGGAAATCGCCTCGTCTGACGGTACAATTTGAAATTGGGCCAACATGCATTGGGTGCAGGTGCAGGTGCAGGTGGTATTGAGCTCCTGTATGCCGGCGGGTAATTAATTATTCACACATGCGGACGCATTTGACAATTGATAATTCTTCTGAATCTGCCATCGGGGCCCGAGAGGGATAAATTAGGAGTGAAAAATCCTTTGCATGATCCGTTAATATGATACGATGTGTAATTAAATAGGTTTAGAGACGAATCAACGTGTTTGAGCTGAGGGGTCAATATATCAACGTGACATAATTAGATCAATTTTAATGTGTTTAGTACTCGTATTTAGGAATTTCTTTTATCTTCCGAAGCCTACAGAAACAATATCGTGTCGAAGAGAACAAGTGGTAAAATACAAACATAATTTCAGATATAAGAAATTCAACGCAAGGAAATGCATTTTTAATGATGCACTTTAGATTGAAGCGAAGTGAAATTACTCATATTGTCTCGAAAGTGTTTATATGAATCATCGTGCATAAACATGGTTTTATGCGTTGTATCGTATATGCTGGTTAACATATGTTCATATCGTGTTGTATTGAAACTCGATATTGCGGCATTTCGATGGTTGTTTAGTTAACTCGATATGGCAACACATTTGATAGTCATTTAGTTGGCCAAATACGCTGACATGCCGTGTTAGTTATGTCTAGTGGCATTTTCACTCCGTTAAATGTGTTGTGTTCATTTCGAGACAATTCAACGTGTTTATTAAGCGTGCCATGTTTAAGTTAATTATACTCATATGACATCCATATTTCGATACGACTTGCTAGGCCTGGATAAAATAATTATCAATTGGGCCTATCACCATTTGATTACAAGGATAATTGTCCAAAAGCTCATAAAATCTATTGTATAGCTGCTAGTGATGTTATAAAGTTTTCATTTTGACTAATTTAATTTAAACCTTTTGATATTGGCCAATTTTAATTGGAAATTACTGTGGATGCTAATCGCTCTGCGTAGCATGACATGCGCCAATTAAATGATTTTTGCAAAATTTTTAAAAAATTTCTATTTGATCCTTGTTTATGAATTTTTCTCAACAATGGCCATGGGGGAAATAGGAATAAATAAATAAATAAATAAAGAGAAAATTCTAAAAAAAAATGCAAAAATAATTTATGTTGGTGCTTTTTAGACAAAATTGGTTGAAATGATGCATTGAAATATCGTCATAAAAGTTTAGTACTAAAACAGCCAAATTAAAAAAAATAAAGATTCAATGGATCGATGTATGATGAATTTATGACTTCTTAAATAATTTTTCTTTAATTACACGAGCGATGTGCCTTTTCTACAAATTTCATGGTCGTAATGATTAATGAATCATGGCTCATGGACCCCGGTCCAGACGAGTGGACATAAAATGATTATAAAATCCACTCACTTGGAAGGTTTGATTGTTACTGGAGCATGGTTAAGATGAGATAAATTGAGTGATGCCTCAATTTCCAAACTTTGATTTGTCGGGAAAAATTAAGGCACAACATTTTACTCAACTCTGAGGTACTTGATATGTCAAATCCAACTCAACTTGTGATTATTAAGGTTGAATTTTTAAAATGGACATCAAGTTCATGCAGTGGTCAAGACAAATAGCATGACATTTCTTGTATTTCTGCTTACATATACGAAAATGAGTTAGCAACTTGATCGAGTTAGCAACTGGATCAAGCTAGCAAGTCGAATGAATTAAGTATCATAGAGTTCGAGTCACTCGAGTGTTTTGGAATTTGACTTGATTTGATACTCAAAGGATAAACTAGAGTTCGAGTGACCGCTCTTATCTCCACGCGTCTTTCTTTTTCAACCTTCATAAAGGGTAGGATTTGAGCTAGATCTGTCCCTCCCCTCCCTTTTTTTCTTTGGTTAATTTGGTGCTCCATATTCTTTTTCTTGCTTTCCTCCTGTTTTGAGAACCCTTTCTCCTCTAATTAAGTTTAGATCTAAAAGTTTCTTTCTCCCATTTTGTGAATGTTTTTATATTGACGTGGTCTAGATTTAGGGTTTTTTGCACGTATGATTTCGGGGTTTCACTTCTCTTGAGTTTTGTTGGTGCACAAGTTTAGTTTCGAAGGAGATTTGATGAACTTCATGAAGGCTTTGCTCTCACAAATATTAGATCCATACACACTCAACCTTGTTACTTTGAATGGTGACGATGCTGGGACACTGAACCTATGAGCGTACTATTGAAAAGTAAAGCCGTAGCAACAGATAAAAATCTCGACGCGTGCCCATTATTAAAAACGGATTTTGTGATTGGCCATCAATTTTGGTTTGAATAAGTCAGAGATCTACTTTTTAAGCATGCGATCTTAATTATGTTTTGATGATTCATCTTTTTATTTAGAGCTTATTTTATTTTGGGTATGTCTGAGATTTATCTTGATTTGCATTTGGACTCTGTATCTTTATTGTATATCCCTATACATAAATGAAAATTTTCTCTGATAAAAAAAGAAGAAGAAGGTTCGAAGTTATGTCACGCAGCGAGGAAAGTTGCTTCTTGCACATTGGGCCCTTTGCAATGTTGGCCTTGATCGAAACAACTCAAAAATAGCGGTGTTGGCATGACATGAAACTATCTAGCCATTCCCAACCCAGAATTGCAAGCAGCAATGGCATTCTCTTTCAAGCATAGTCTCGTTCCGTTCATCTTTGGAATCGTACCCAAATGAATGCAAGACTTTCCGTTTTAAGGATGGCCTCGATACCCTGGAAACAACGAAGCTTCCGCGTTTGAAGTAATCTGATTCCGACGTGAGCTGAGAGACCTTCGGTGGGGACATTTCCAAAAGGGCGATTATGACGTTGGGTTAGGCATTGGAATCATCGGCTGAAGTTGGCAAGACAATGAATTAAATTTGGTGGGTACCAAACCAAAATGGCAGGTTTTCCTTCCGAAGGACGGTGTATTGATGAACAGGCCGGTGCAATCAATGAAACGACGAATTCATCGGATCGGATTATGACAAATCTCACCTGCAAATTGCTAGTTAGAAACTTAAAAGGCACACTTTGGAAAAGAACTTGAAAAGTTCCCCCCTTTTATTTAAATTACATTACTTGGATCCTACTCAATTTGAGCTGCTCATCTACGGCCCATCATTTCTGAAACAAGAAAACCGATTGACAAGAGAGACGAAACAAGCCCCCTTTCTTTTCATCATTCAAACGTCAAGAAGGCTTTTTCTGTGTGAACAGTTCTTTCTCTCATACCGCAGCCGCAGGAAAGCATCTCGCGGTCGCGCTTTCTTCAATCCTTTCGAAAAGTCTCCTGCTTTTGGGCATTAATTGAGCTCTTGCTTGTCAGACGACCCTTTCTTTTTTTCAAATTAAAGAACGTTTTGGCAGGGTTGAATTCGCTGCTGCAGGACAGGTGCCAAAGAACAAATGGCGCGCTGATTTGGTTCAAAGGCCTGCTGTCAATTTGAAAGCGGCGAAGGGAGAGAAAGAACATGGGTTGCGGTGGGGCTCCCTATCATCATCATTTGAGGCGTCATTCCTCAGTCGGAACGTGACCTTGATTATGCAAATCTTGTCGTGATTTTTCAGATTCCATCGAAATTTAGGCTACCAAAAGGGCCTATGTTCTTTTTTCTTTATTAATTCGTGTTTTTGACCCAGAAAGGCTGTGCCTTTAGTCTTCCAAAGTTCTGACGGGACATTAGCAAAGGCAAAGGCAAAGGCGAAGCTCTCTCCCTCTCTCTCTCTCCCTCTCTCTCTCTCTCTGCTGAAAAACTGACAGGCATCACGTGCCTCCCTAGGCACTCGCTACTAGACTCTCCTCCCATGTTAATGTCTCCCTTTTAATTTTGTCTCAAACTCACCCGCCTTCTCTCTCTCTGTCTCTCTCTGCCTCTGTTCTCGTCACCTACGCCCTCTTCCTTTCTTTCTTTATTCCACTTTCTCGTTACACCCACTACCCGAAATCGGCCCTTCTTGCTTCTCAGGACCCTGCGGGAGGTCCAGCTCCTTCCCGGATCTGCCTCTGCAGGGGTAAAGGTGCGTCCTTTTTTCTCGATGGTGTCTCCGTTTCTGTTATTCTCGCCGTGCGTTATGTGCCCATTTGTTCGTTTGATCGTTGCCTTTTGCTCTCCATCTCTCTTTCTCTCTCTTTCTTGCGTGTTTCTGTTGAGCTTTGGGCTTCTGGGTGTTCGAGACATTGCTCGTGTGACTCTCTCTTTTGCTGCTTTGTCCGTGAACATTTTTTTTTTTGACGTGGTTGGTTGGTGTTATGTTCTTTTGCTGCTCGTGTCGTCGTCGAAATGTGCTTACTTGAAGCGTTCCCGAGTTGTTTTTGAACCATGTGATAGTTTGCTGCGATCGTGCCTACTGTATTTTGGGCTCTACACGGTGTGTTTCGACTTTCGTGGTGCGGAATCTGCAGATCTTTGATATGAGTAGGTACTTCGGTCTTTTACCCCAATGTTTCTGAAAAAAGAGGTCTTTGTTGCTCCTCCGGTGTCTACGAATGAATGCTGCTATTTATAGTAAGATTTGCCGTCTTTATTGGTGATCCTTCCACTGTCGTTTCCTTCAAGCTCCGGTTTTTAGAGATTAATTTACGATATATACTTTTGCTTGTATGTTTGTTCTTTGCTCCAACTGTAGCGTACGTTGGCTTCTGGGTGTTTCTTTCTATCTATTTCTGGTTAGGATGTTGTCTTTTTGCGAGTACTCCTTGATCCCCGACCTTTGTTTGGTCACTGGACGCAAATAAAATGTCTGGAACTTTTTCAGGAGATGGGTTTCATTTCCAGGAAGATCTTCCCAGCATGTGGAAGCATGTGTGTGTGCTGCCCTGCTATGAGGTCAAGATCACGTCAACCGGTCAAGAGATACAAGAAGCTTCTTGCTGACATTTTCCCTAAATCCCCTGTGAGTGTCCTAACCCCTACGAAGTTTCATGGCATTGTGCCCCGACCTTTATATATGGGCAGATTAATTGTTTCAATCGGTAACTTCACTAATTTGTATCACAGGATGGTTCACCCAATGATAGGAAAATTGGCAAATTATGTGAATATGCTGCAAAAAATCCTTTTCGAATTCCAAAGGTGGTGCTCTTGTTGAACTTCTTATGCGTTGTTGGTCACTTCTGCTCTTATATGGGATATGGCTTTCTAAATTCTGGATCTCCCTGGCAATGTTTATCAACTGTAGATTGTCAAGTATCTCGAAGAAAGGTGCTACAAAGAGCTTCGAAGCGAGCACATTAAGTTCATAAATATTGCCGTTGAGGCCTATAACAAATTACTGTCCATGTGCAAGGAGCAGATGTAAGTGACTGTCCATTCTCTCCCTCATCAATTCATAAATCATCAATTCAGATCGTTTTGTGGCTTTCATTGCACAGATGGAATTCTAGTGTGCTAAATGCAATTTGCTCTTTTTTTATTTATTTATTTATGAGAAAGATTGTGTTGAACCTGTAGTAGAAGGGACATTACAATCGTTCTGATAGCTTCTCATGTTTCAACCATAAAGTGCTGAGGGTGCTCATTTTAATAAGCGGTGCATGAACTTTAATCATTTGCATTTGGCAGGGTATATTTTGCTGTTAGTTTGTTGACTGTCGTTAGTGAGCTTTTGGATAATGGCAAGCAAGATTCTCTGCAGATACTTGGTTGCCAAACCTTGACAAAATTCATCTACAGCCAGGTAAACTATGGTCTAGTCCTGATCCTTTAGTAACCAAAGTTCTTCCCATCTTGCTTGATGAAAGGGATAATATTAAGTATGAGGTGTTTAATTTGTTGGGCGCTTTTAAAGTATGACAGTAGGGAAGGCATTTACACGTTTGTGTTAAGCAAGATTCTCTTTTTGTGGTTTCTATGCTCAAATAATTTGCTAATTTTACACATTGAATTTGGAGCTCATTCTATCTTCTATTGTAAGCATTCTAAGCTTGCGTACTTGTTGACCCACGCTTCTCTTGACTAGGAAGAACCAAAGTCCTGAGGGTATTGTGTCACTAGAGTTTTTAGATTTGTTTCTAATATATTAACTTCAATTAGATGCTGTGAAAAGATAGAATGATATATTGTCGATGATGCTCGCTAGTATTGTGGTAGCTGATTGCTTTCTGACATTTTGTGGGATGGTTGGTGGATGATAATGATGCTTGTTTTTCTCGTACAAACTCCTCATAAGATGTGAAGTATGCTATTTCCTTCTTGTTTTCTTATTTTGATTTACCACTTTGTTCGATGGAAATTATCCTGGCTGTAAGGGAGAATTTTATTCTTTTCTTATTGTCTCGTTTCCTCCATGTTGTGTTCTTCAATGCAGTCGGATTCAACTTATGCTCATAACATTGAGAAGTTTGTACATAAAGTATGTATACTGGCACAAAAGGGTGGGGAAGGCCACCAATGGTGTGCTCTGAGGGCTTCAAGCTTGCAATGTCTCTCTGCCATGGTGATTTTCTTTTCCTATATTTAATTGCTTTTGTATTTCTTGCATTTCTATACCATCTCTCTTTTCACAGGTATTCTGAATCTGAACTTGTTTGTTTGGCTTTTTATCTGTTGGAGTGGACTTTGCTGATTACTTTTCTTCTGACAGGTTTGGTTCATGGTCGAATTTTCAAGCATGTTTGATGGATTTGACGAGGTGTGTCATCACTTTTTGTATTCTAGAACATAAGAATCTATAATTTTTGAGACACAGATGCTCCTCAGTTGCGTGAGTGATTTATCGCAGAAATATCTTTAATTTGATGTCATGTTTCCATTTTACCATTGCATTGGTTTACTATTTGAGATGGTATTAATGGCTGTTGACTGTATGCATTGTGTTCTAATTGCAGATTGTCCAAGTCACTTTAGAAAACTATGAGCCTGATATGTGTAACGAAGAAGAGGATGAAAGAGGTGGATCACTTCACAATTGGGTTGATGAAGTTGTAAGATCTGAAGGCAGAACTGCAGCGGAGAGTAGTCCTAACTGCATCATCTTGAGGCCGCGGCCCGTGATTAAAGATCCTTCACTTCTAACAAAGTAAGTCTGTGTTCAATAACCTGTTATGTTTTCCGAGCATGGAAGTTGTAATCGTGTTAATGATATAAACTTAATGAACTAATTATTACCTGTAATTTTTTTTTTGGCTTTCTGTGAGACAGAGAGGAGCTTGAGACACCGAAGGTATGGGCTCAAATCTGTATCCAGAGAATGGCTGATCTGGCCAAAGAGAGTATGATGACTATGCGAAGGGTGATGGACCCAATGCTTGCATACTTTGATTCTGGCCATCACTGGGTTCCTCGAGATGGGTTGTCCTCAATTGTTTTGTCTGATATGAGTTACAAATTGGAGAGTTCAGGTAGCTATCATCTTTTGGATTTTATCTGTGGTCTCATCTGGGCTTACATATTTGTAAGCGCAGATGTGACAAATGGTCTGAGTACCGGCAGCATTCCTGTCTGTGTATGTTTTGATTCTATTGCCATTGCATTCTTGGTTCAATTTTCTTCTCTCTGAACTCTCCAGGGAATCAGCAGTTAATCTTGGCGTCAGTTATTCGTCACCTGGACCACAAAAATATTTTTCATGATCTCCAGCTCAAATCCTGTGTTATCCGAGTTGCTACTGCTTTGGCTAGGCAGATCAGAATCAGTTCTGCGCTGACTGAAATTGGATCTGTAAGTGATCTGTGCAGGCATTTGAGGAAAAGCCTT
Source organism: Eucalyptus grandis x Eucalyptus urophylla (assembly GCA_028830015.1). Lineage (NCBI taxonomy): Eukaryota > Viridiplantae > Streptophyta > Magnoliopsida > Myrtales > Myrtaceae > Eucalyptus > Eucalyptus grandis x Eucalyptus urophylla. Next base: position 56,931,469 of record CM054200.1, on the reverse strand, counting down.
CAAGTGACAGTCGAAGCAGTGGGAGAAGAAGAGTTGAATTTGAATTATTCACTTCAGAATGCCATTGAAGATTGCTTAGTAGAGATTGCCAAGGGGGTAAAAATAATCTGCCTTTGCCACTGTGGTTGCTGCTTTCTTTTTTTGGTTCTCTCTGTGTTAACCAACATATATATGTTAGGTTTGTGATGCACAACCACTATTTGACCTGATGGCTATAACCCTTGAGAAGATGCCCACTGCTGGGGCTGTTGCTAGGGCAACTATGGGATCGTCAATGATACTGGCTCATATGATAGCATTAGTATCAGTCTCTTCACCCCATCGACAGGTGAGAGAATGTGAAACTGTTAGACAAATTCCAAGTTCCTTTGGAATCTCCAGATAGACTTATCGCATTTTGAATTCTGGACATTCTGTCTGTATGATAAAATGTTCTCAGAGGGAATTATTTGCTTTTTCCTTTTTTTCTTCTCTTTCAGAATTTGGCAGGAAGGAAATTGTTATATCATTTTAAGATACATTCACATGGATATCCACAGAAATTTTGACATTTTGATTATGTTCCTTATATGAATGCTATCTTTTTTCTTTTCGGGGCCTTTCCATGTTTGTTGTTGACATTTACAATGGCTAAGGATTTCTATCCACTGGCATCTAGGTGTTCCCCGAGGCACTTCTTGTTCAACTTCTGCATGTAATGTTACATCCAGATGTTGAAGTGCGAGTGAGAGGACACCAAATATTATCTATCCTTCTGGTTCCAAATTCTAGCCGCCCTAGACACGAAGTGTCTTCTGTACGAGCTAACTGTCCTTATGATTCAAGAAGATGGGAGTCTAGTACTGCATCTGCGCTTGCTTCAATTACTGCTCGTCTTGAAAAGCTTAGGAGAGAAAAGAATGGTGCTACACCAGAGAAGCAGGGGCATGCTCTTCAAGATGATTTCAAGGGGATGGAGATTAGTATTGAAGAGGGAAAGCAGGGGTTTGCTCGCAAGAATTCCCCCAATTTTTGCAAGATTTCTATCATGGAAAAAGCAGCTGGAACTGCAGGCTTATCTGATGTGGTAAATAAGTTCTTGAGTGGATAATCTGCTCAATAACACGCAGTCTGTATACTTGAAATTATTCAATTATCGATGTAAGTTTCTATGCATTACAGGAGCCCTATATACTAAAGTTTAGTGAAGATCAGATTGGCCAGTTGCTATCAGCACTTTGGATACAAGCTAACCTTCCAGATAATTTGCCTTCAAACTTTGAAGCTATAGCTCACTCCTTCTTCCTGACCCTTCTTTCTTCACGTTTGACGGTGAGACTTCAAGCTAAATTGTAGTCTTTGATGGTACATAAGCACTAATATCTCTGAGAAGGCTCGGTATTGCTTGCTCTTTCTACATTAACTTGTTTGATAACTGGTGAATGAGAAAAGTTGATGTCATCATCTTCATGGTCTGAAATAAGTACCTATCCCACACAAGTCGACTCAAACCTTCTCTGTGCTGTTTTCTTACTGCTCCTTGGTTCAAACTTTTGCAGAACCCTAGTAAAAACCTTGTGATTCGCTTCTTCCATCTTCCCCTGTCACTACGGATTATATCCCTGGATGCTAATAATGGTACGTCTGTGTGAGTTTCTGTGGACTGCCTTTGTAAATTTTGTGGAAGGGTCCTTGAATGCCATTGAATATCTCTTGTAGGAATTTTGTTCCCAGCATGCCGCAGATCTATTTTTACCCTAGCGACTAGTATGTTGATGTTTGCTGCCAAGATATATCAGATCCATGATCTTATTGATTTGCTCAAATCGGTTGATCCATCTAACGTGAGTTCTATATCTCAACAGTTATGTTCACATGCAGGAGTACATTCCTTTTCCTTTAAGTTGCTAATAGCGTCTTGTGGTGAAATAATGTTTGCTTATATTTATCTTCTCTGAAATTCAGATGGATCCATATTTGGGCATTAGCGAGGACTTGCAATTATTTGTTAGGCCTCAGGCTGATGTTAGAGAGTATGGATCTGCTTTGGATAATCAAAATGCCTCATCTTTGCTCCTCCACTTGAGAAGCCAAATGTGTGAATCTGACAAGGTCCTCCTGAATATCTTGATCCAAAGTCTCTCTAATATTACTGAGGTATGCTTCGCTATTTGATGTTTTGGAGCTTGTATGCTCTCTCTCTCTCTCTCTCTCTCTCTCTCTCTCTCTCTCTCTCTCTCATTGTTATGAATTTTGTCCAATAAGGTCGATGGAGAAGATTTGGCTAAGCAGCTATCAGAGGAATATAAACCAGAAGATACATTTGTTTTTGGTCCTCAATTAATACTTGATTTGGACAGTAATCAAATTGTTGTCCACTCCAAAAAGTCACTATCATTTGATGAGGTATGCACTTCATCACACAGTTATGTTCTTGCTGTTGAACTTTGATTGTATTCTGAGTTTATTGTTGTAGATTGGCTTTATGCGTGCAGTTTAATTAATGCAGTGCATGCATTGAGAATGTGATGGCGTAACTGAAAATGTGAATTTGATATGAGACTATTCGCTTACTGAAGCTGTCCCAACATTTTATGTTGCAGGAATTTTCAACTAATTCGTCTGTTGAGGATGACGCAATGAGTGAAGCATCTGTTGCTATGAGCAGGATGCCGCCAACTCCATCTTTTTCTGATGTCATCGGTATTGGGAAGCTTCTAGAAACGGTGATCTATTGCCCCCCAAGTCACTTCCGAACATATATATTGGCATAGATATGCATATTGCCTCCCTTTTCAATCTTGATAATGACTCTGAAATTATCGAATTTTGATTGTGATACTTGCGGATAATTTGCTGAATGTATTCTTAGGCACTTGAGGTGGCTGGTCAAGTGGCTGGAACGACTGTGTCGACATCGCCCCTCCCATATAATACCATGGCTAGTCAATGTGAAGCGCTTGGCACAGGTCCGAGGAAGAAGCTTTCCAATTGGTTGGCCCATGAAAACAGCTGTGCCAGATCAGCGGCAGATCACTTTTTCCCAGCAACAGATGGCCGTACAGCAATTAAGAAGGTGGGCATTACATTCTATTATCTGTTCATTTTGCGATGGTTATCATCTTCTCATTAATGTGTACTTACAACTCAAAGCTGCTGATTGTAGCTTTATATTCGTCTTTGTTGCACATCATGTAACCTTTTTTTCATGTATGCACAAGATTACCGGCACTGACGCCCCTCTTCGAGGAGACATAATGCTGCCGGATCGATGCTTGACGATGAAACTGCCTCCGGCGAGCCCTTTTGACAACTTCCTCAGAGCAGCTGGATGCTGAGTTGGAATTAAACTAATTTGTTCGTGTGATGTTTTCCTGTAAACTGAAGCCATTTACCAGGAATAGTGGCCTAACCTCTTATTTTGTAATCAGGAAAATAGTAGTCAACCTCTGTTACAACATTCGACCCAAAAAACAAAAAAAGCTCTGTTTCAATAGATCTTAAGTCTTGTAGGTGTCCTCCCTGATCTGTATGTACTATGTACCTATACTTAGTCCTAGGTTGCAGTGTAATTAATCGGTATGATTATATTGCTTTCATTAATTAGTTGATGTGTGAACCTTATGTGCATATGCGAGTACCCGGTCTCGTATAGTGGCCTGAGCTTTGGTTATTCTTCTTGAAGTCATGATGCGAGTTTCTCCTTGACGATCCGTATCGTGACCATGGCAAATCATCTTGGTGGTGGTGCTCAATCCATACGCTAGTACCCGGTCTTGTGTGGTGGCCTGAGCTTGTTCTGATTCTTTAAGCCGTGATGCGAGTTTCTCCTTGACGATTCGTATCATGACCATGACAAATCATCTTGGTGGCGGTGTTCAATCCATCGAGATTACTGCTAAAGAGGTACGCTGCTGGCTCATCTTGCGACACTCCCCGACTCGAGACACAAGATACGCGAAAGTGAGATGACCCAAAATTTTTCATCAGGAGTTTCGATTAGCTCTTCAGAAACCATGAAGAAGATTTGGTTTTATCCAATCTACTAGGGAAACAAATATTGAGAAGCATTTCTTATGCTAGTGCTATGGGCTGGCGGTTCCTTGGCTGTGAAATAGCCTATGCGATGTTTGTGCATGGGAGGCCAATATTGCTTTCAAAGTTCTGTAGAGATATAATCATTTTGTCTAAATATTCCCAGTACAAACCGTTCAAACGCTATTTACACAAATCGGTTATATCATCTTTTCTACATCACTCACTCTTCATACAATAATGCTATTTACACAAATCAGTTATATCATATTTTCTACATCACTCACTCTTCATCCAATAACCCTAGGTTCCATTTATAAGGGTACATGAGTATAAGAGAATCATTGTGATATTCTCCATCCCTCATTTTCGCAACATGCGTCGCGAGCTGTTCACTCACTTACCTACTCCTAACCATGTATGCCACTCCCTTAGACTTACATGAATGGTAAGGCTTGCCCAAAAAAACAGGCCACTCCACTTTACCAGCGGTTTTCTCCAATCAAAAGCCATTTGCAAATCTCCAATCACTTATACTCCTTGATAAGTGTGGCATCCTAGCCAACTATGCTTCTTTAGCAGCACATGCTTTCACATGCTAAGCTCCTCCTAGTCTCAATAGATTAATGAAGGGTTCTCCTCTTGTTGGAAACGTGATAACACATCTTTTCTTGAGATTTGCAAATTGATTCAAGAACATTATCCCTATTTAGTGAGCAATTCGGTTCCTTCTTGTGCTCCCCTTCCCATCCTAGAAGCTAAACGAGCCATGAGTTGTCCGAGATCCCTTGGACCCGGCGATCACTCCTCACTCTCATAAGATGGGGAAGACCACATGCTTTCCTTGGATCATCCACCTACTCGAAGGATCCTGTTTTGATACCATATGTCATGGACCAGCATTTCTTTGATTACAAAATGGCTTATGTAGTGTTTGGTAAGCTAAGAATACTGTGTCAACCTTTCTTCTATAGCTGTTTCTAAGAACAATACGACGAATAGTATCCTTGTATTGGATTGTACCACCTTGGCATAGCTTGAGTATCTAGTCCATTAAGCGAGACAGTTAAACATTTTAGGCACAACGATTGGTTTCGGCTTGCTATGACCTTATCAAAAGGGGGGCATCGGCTCTAGACTAGTTTGTGGACGAGAGGTTAACGTTGTCTTTAAAGCTCCACGGAGATATAACCATTCTAGTCGAGAACTTTTAGTACCAAATGTCCTAACGCTATTTCTATTAACCAGTTTTATCATCCTCTCTACATCACTCACCCTTCAATCGATAACCCTAAGCTCCACTCAGTAGATGCGCAGTTTGCACGAAATCAGTTCTGATCGAGCGGTTCAACTAGGTGTCAATTGATTTTCGGTGCAACCTTTTCTATCAGGCTCTCGCGGGTTCGATCGAATAATCATCCATTTTCAATCTCGTTAAACCGTCATGTAGTGGCCAGAGGGATGGAAGGACTACGACATTATTGGAGTGTGGTCAAGTCGGTCAAAGGATGGTACGAAGTCAAACGAGAACGTGCCCCACGCCCGAGCAGTTCCTCCCCCATTTTTCTCGAATGGGTCATCAATGACGGGGCCACACCAAACGAACGGCCACTCGCAGTTTCTGGGTCACACGTCTGATGCCAACGTGCGGTGGGTCTCACTGCCAATGACCTCTATTTCGTTTCTAGTACCGCATAAAGACATGGACTATTTCACATCCCAACCTGCTCTGTTCGGTAAGGCTTAACCCTTTTTTCACACTTTAGTGGAAACAAAACCTGCTTCCGAAACCAATCTAGTTTCTCCACGTTCCGAATCTCGTTTCTGGATAGGCGAGACGTCGTGATGTTATCCGCGGATGAGATCCACCTTCATAGGGTCGCCAGAGCGTTTGAAGATTCAACCCGGTCGGTCTCTCCGGAAGAATGCGTGGTTCCAAGGATAGACTGAGCCCAAAATGATCATTGAGACCGGAGAACTCGGACGAGGCGTGGTTCTTGACAAGCTCCCAGAACGACCAAGGAGCGGGAGTAGACTGGTTTACTTATCGAAAAAGAAGAGGCTAGGAGATAAGAGCCAATAATGACAAAGGTACCGCCCCTTGATGTGGGGGAGCTTGCAAAATCAAATGCCCCACATCGAATGTGGAATGCCGTGAAAAGTGATCATCAAGACCGAAGAACTCGGATGAGGTGTGGTTCTTGGCAAGCTTCCAAAATGGCCAAGGTACGGGAATGGATTGGATTACTGATCGAACAAGAATACTACGGCTAGGAGATAAAAGCCAACAATAACAAGGTACTGGCCCTTGATGTGGGGGAGCTTGCGAAATCAAATGCCCCACATCAAATGGGCTAAGCCTTGCGATTTAATTTAATTCACATATTAGATCCTCCGTCAAACCGTCATCATCTTGTACAGCCAATGGAGAACTCCTTTGGACGGTCCGACTCGCATGAAATGAGTTGCATGGCCATTAAAAGTATCATTGTTCGTTATCGTCGACCAACAATTCTTTTCAGTATTATATCTATTGGAGATGGGATTTTCTTTTCTTTTTCCTTTCCTTTCCTTTCCTATCCTAATCGCGATTCCTCGTTTCTAGTATTTAGAACTTCAGTTGATGAGGAAGCTTCAATGCACGTTGGCTGGCCTAACGGTCGTAAAGCTTGGTGCTCAAGATAGAATGTGTGGCTTATGAGTGTCCACATGCCAAATGGAAAGCCTTAAGCAACACCAATGCAATACCAATACCGAATGGAATGCCAAATAAATTAATTGCTCCGATACCAGAGACTCTGCATATCTTGGACCAACAATTAAATAAAGGGGTCTTCCGATCCCGACAAGGTTGATTCATCCACTATAAATGATGGGAAAGAAGAGAGCAGATAATCTAGATTTCTTTTAACCAAGTTACCACTTTGGAAGGCCAATCCGAGGATACCGAATTCTTCTTTTTTCTTTGGGTAAAGATTTTTTTTTTTTTTGGGTAAAGGATACCGAATTCTTCTTGATTGCTCGGGAACCCTAAGAATCAACTAAAGAGACAGAGAGAAAAGAAGGAGATTCCCCAGAATGAAACTTTTATTCAATAATCTAACCGTATGCCATAATGGGAATTTTTATAGCCAGGAATCTAGTACCCTGTTGAGAAACCTCCAAGAATACGACAGTATCAAATTCCTAGTCTAGATAAGCAACCTGAGGCTGAGAGTATTCAAAATAAACTCGCAGAACCAAAAAATATACACCATCCCTATATCTTGAAATCTTCAAATAAGGAATCGAAACATCCTCGCTGTCGTTCTCTCTCGGTTGAAGAGGATTCGTCCCTCGAGGCCATCTTCGTCGAGCTCCTGATGTTCGTGATACGGTGGTAGATTAACAACATCGAAAGTAGCGGAAAAGCCATAGTCTCCAAATTTCAAAAACCACCCCCATTCGCCGAGGAGATTTAGTTAGCATGAGGACCCGGCAGAAATCATTCTCTCCTCAAATGAATCTCATACAAGATTACCTTTTTAAAAACCTCATGTGTTTTCTGTGCTATTTGCTCGACCATGATACTTTTCAAGTCCGCTTTAAAATTCTCTTTCTCACTTCTTCATGCAACTGCTTGATTTCTCTCCAGCATTTATGCGAGATTCACGCTCAGTGGGTAATAAAGCAAGATCCAAAGGGCTTAGAACGATAACTTTCGATGCACAACAACGTGAACATAAATAAAAAGGAAAATCATCTTTGATTAAAGTGCTACAAACTAAATTCTTTTTTTTTTTATAAGATTTGATAGAATATGATATAAAATAAAAAGACAAGGATAGCACTGAAATAAATTATTTTAATAAAAAAAAAAGGAGAGTTAAAGAAGAAAATAGCAGCACCTGGTCGCCAAAAAGGAAAGCCATTTGATACAGGTCAGATTTGTTTCCATGAGATTTTGCAACTTTTGGGGATAACAATCATTTCAATAAGATTATTGGTAATATGGCGTCTAAAGCAGTCTTCTACGCATTGATGACTGCCTTTTACTCTCCCTCTTTAATAGGAGGGTATATTCTCTTGATAGAGACAACCACAATGTTAAACCAAAATTCAAAAAAAGAAAAAATTATACATTTTTTTTAAATTAAAAACGTAGTGCGTATCATATTATTTATGCGGATTATCTTAACTATAATGAGTACCCCAAATCCAGTTGGATATAATAAAATCGATTCAAATGAACAGATTTTTTTAATGAAAAGACACATGGCATTCGTTTGTAAACAAAATAAAAATCTGAAAATTCCGATAGTGATCTCTCTTTTTGGATTTACCTCAAAGAGTAGATGAGATGCTCCCCAAGGGAAATGGAGTGATGTAGAACTAAGCATATTCTCGAGAAGTAATCTAATGGGGATGATTACGTGATTTCCAGACAAGGACATTGCTAAACAATCACAGTTTTGTGAAATTTCTTAATTAAGGACAAACTCAAGAATGGAGGGCCCGTCCTACTATGCAAACTTACTAATTTAATAAAAAGATGGGCTGCCATCACCTTTTAAAAAAGTTTTTAATGGGTTGATTTAATGTTTAAGTACACCAATAAGAACGAAGCGTTTGGATTCGCCTCTATCTTGTACTAGCATTGTAGCACACGTTACACGAGTCCATCATCGTTGAGGGGATATATATGAAGTTTAGGAAATATTTTTTGGGAAAAAATTTTGAGTTATTTAATTGAATGTGTGTTGATGGGTAGTATTAAATATATTAGAAGAAAGAGTAGTGGTTTTATTTATATTTTTATAATTCGATGCGAGAGAAATAGTGGAAAATCCAAAAAGTGAGACAAATCGAGATTTTAGCACAGATACACATATAAATATTTACTTATTGAAGATGAAATTTAACACAACTTGACGCAATCACTATATATATGTGAGTTTAGCTCTACAAAAAATCACAAACTTAGGAGACTAGTTTACTTAGCAAGCGAGAGGGAATATGCAAAAAGTATTTGGGGCAAATTGTCCCTAAATTTGATAATCTATTGGTGCAAGGAATAGATAGAGGCTAGTGCGTGTTCAGAAACATGGAACTCTTTTTCAGAAAAATAGATTGTATTCCAGCAAAATCGGCATATATGGTATTGTCATTAAATGCATCAACATTCTATATATCAACTTTGAGATTTTCAAGGGTAAAAGAACTAATGGTCAAAAGCTCCTTGATCGAAGAGGAGATCAATTTGTTATCGCAAAGAGTATATAATATAAAATATAAAAGAAGCTAATATCCAGTTCATGATTTGGGCTCTCATTAGAAATCTCACGTATTGAATCTCCTCAAATAACGTTTTTGGTCTAATAAAATAGATATAGGTAGGACGCCTTACGTTTCTAGCAAATTCTACATCGAAAGCCACACACATTGATGCAAAAAAAAATTTCATTCGATGACCATGTACATTCTAGATAATGTCCAAATACTCTTGTTAAGTCAGATGTTTATATATAATTTTTTGTAAGTCATTTTTACGAGTCATCTTTATCGATGTCAAGTTGAATAGTTAGGTTGGCTTAAACTATAATGGCGATGGACTAGTGCAGAAAAAACTTACACTGTGTATACTTGATATTAACCCTAGGATAAAGAGTAAACTTTTGCATGTTTGGGAAAAAATTTACCCTGTGTGCATACTTATTAACCCTGGGTTAAATAGTAAATTTTGGCATGTTTGGGTATTCGAGCTTTTTATTTGTTTCGAGACTGGTTGGTACGATAACTGCATATTAGATTGAAAGATTGCATCTCCACTACCATTAGGGTTATGATTACATGCTTCGCTATCTGTCCCTAGAAAATTAACAAAATGCCCTGGATGGCAATAATGCACAAAAGGCGAACGCCTTTTAAATTTTGGAAGAAAAAGAAAATAATCACTAGAAATTTTAGATAGTAATGATTGCACCACCCTGGCTGACAATGTGTTTAGGCCAATGGGGATGTCGGGATGGACAGCGTGATTAGTGTAAATGGCTGAGTATTGTTGAAATCGATACTCCTTTGCCATAGTCACGTGCGAATCCCTTTATTAAAACCATAATTATTATTATTAGACATGCAAAAACACAAGGGTCACATTGCACGAGAAACATAATTTGCCAAGTTTGGAATAATGTACAAATGTATATTTCTAATGTCTCCCCTCTTCCAAGTATAAATACAAGTACAAAAGGAAGCAGGATACAACATAAACTTTGGGAAGCTAATCGGGTCTTGATCAATACTGTCCTATACTATTACACAAAAAAAAGAAAAAGAAAAATCGTTTATACAAAGTCATGCTACTAAATTACAGATTGACGACCTTGTCCATTGGTATGCCATCATTGTTGAAATTACAGGACCATCGAAGCCCCTAATTGGTTTAACCAACTCCTCATTAATATTAAATTATTAGGCAACAAATGATGTGATATCCCCTCTAGTATCCCTACATTAATCTATACCACAAACTACACCTAGTGTAAACCACCATTGATTTAGGTGCTAGCAAGTCTTGATATTCGTAATCAACATACACAGGAACTTCAAACCTTATTTATTTGAAAAATAAGAGATAAGCCAAAGTTTAGTAAATGAAATCTCTAAGTTTAAAGTAGAAGATTATTTCACCACTCAACTTGGTATACATTGTTAAATTAAGACGAGTACAAAATGGCTATAAGAAGCAATTGAATGAATACATGCACTATTCTCCGTATCATAATATGTTAATGAAAATGTTGAACAATGTTGCATAAGATTATCTACTTCATTGCAGGAGGACGTCATAATATATTGTGAAGCAACACTACCACCATTTAGCATTAATAGACATGTGTGACTATATGTTTATATATGCACATATATAAGTAATATTTATTACTTCATCTAATCCCAAACACTCCTAGAGCATCCTAACTTTCCAAGCATCTTGATACATGGGGGCATCTACATCTCCATTCAAGACATCCCAACTTATATGGCATCTTTTTGGGGGTATAGTTCATACCCCTATCAACTGTGTAGGGCAAAGCTCAGTGATGCTAAATGACTTTTATAGTTGGAGGTCATTTTTTTTTTTGTAGTTTGGGTTTTGACTCATGAATAACTACTGAATATATATATATATTCTTTTTCTCTTGTAATAGAGAGATGTAATAGAGATGTGTGATGTATTAATTATAGTAAAATCCTCAGCTAGATGTAGCCCTATTTCAAGGATGAATTGGGGGAGAACCTTGCGTCTTAAATTATCTTTCTTGCTTTTGCTCTCTATTTTCTTTGTGATTGTACGATGAATCCTAACAATCTTGACACATGGGATATTGTTATCACTATTATATGGGTAATAGAAATATATAACATAATGCTTTCCATAAATAATTATATTGTATTATAATCAAATGATCTCCCTTGCATCAATAACGAAATCAATATTCATATTCAAGAATTGACATTCAGTATACAACATTTTCTTTTTCATGCAAATCATTATTGAAATTTAATTACCTTGCCTTTTAACTGATCACATATGTAGATAATGATAATGACATGCCTATCTCCTTTCATTTCTCATGCGAGCAACGATAATATACTTAGAGATAAGTTAATACGTATGGAAATCAACAAGGTCTATGATTGACAACTCAGATATTCGATAACAAGAACATCAATAGCCCAAATAATCGACAACGTGAATGTCAACAACTTAGACAATTGACCACATGAACATCAACAACTCAAAGAGTTGATCCTGTGATTAATCAACAACACTTAACTAGTAAATTGGTAACTTAGTCGCATTACAAATATATCCCTTTAGGGTTTAATTTCACCATTTCCACAATTTCACCCAACATATCACCGAGTCTTATGAAAATTGATTAATCACAACCTTGATATATAAAGACTTATCTATTGAAGTCACAAGAATACAATGATTCAACATACTATCAACAAAACTTTCACACGTTGGATATCAAAGTCAAACCAAAATTAATAACTATTAAATAATCAAGTCAAAAGTATTAAGTAGATCAATCTAACTTTAACTTTTAGAGTTGTACTTGTCATGGAAAAATATTTGAACAACTCAAAGTTGTAGTTACTTTCTAGTAAAATAATCAAGAATAGATATTAACCATTCTCAATCTTTTAACAAAACTAGTTTAATAAAAAAGAATAAAACCACAAAATCACCTTGTACCTCTTAAAAAGATTAAATTAGAAGGTCCAACAATACACGAGTTGAACCATTGCCTTCACGAAAAATTGGAGAGTGAAACTAAAAGAGAAAAGTTGAAGACATGAAATTTGGGAATAGAACTACATGACCATGGGGAATGCATTTGAAGGGTACTGAAGAGTTGCCAAGAGATAAGATTAAATTACCAATGTTAAACGTAATGATGACATTAGGGTTAAAATACTTGGTGGAGAATGAGAAAGATGTATAAATCAAAGAGTGACAATTGATTTTTATATATGGTTGCAAAGTAGATATTTTATAAGCTATCAAAACCTAATCAGGGAATCACTTTTCGTTTTGAAATGCTAATAAACTAGAAAAATACTTTCAACCCACCAAAATTATCAGTGAAACATAACAAATATTAGGAAAATCTCAATTTAGTAAATTTTAAAACTTGAAAACTATCCAACACATAATTTAGAGCGTACTAGTCCTCGCTAACAAATACTGAGATGGTAAGTTAATCATCATTGCTCTATACAATCAACATGCGATTTAATCTTAATGCATTGTACTTCGAGCAATTACGACCGTGAAAAATCATCCTTCACATCTTCCATACCTCACAAAAATAACAACTCACTTGAAATTCCATATGTGCCATCTAAAACTCCAAGCTAGCAAATACTTGATTTTGTATCATTAATATTATCATTGAACATGAAAAATTTCAAATATCACATAAGGTCTTCCTACGGTTCTCAACACTCCAAATTCATGTTTCTTATGAATAAACAAATTACCATGATTTTGATCACTATGCCAATATGATTTTAAAAAATGATTTAGAAGATATTTTTCTAAAAATAATAAATTTAATTATTTATGAAAATAAATGAAGTTATGAAAATATTGTTATGGATAATGAAAATATTTCTTATTGATTATTTTTTTATAATGAAATGAGCGATTATTTTAAGTTTTTCAAAAATTATTTATTTTTCTTGAGATAAAATGGAGCTGCGGACACTATAATGGATATAATAATTTTGCCAAATGAGTTAATAATATATATTAACGTTATCCTTTTTTTTGCTAATTAACGTTATCCTTAACAAAAAAAAGACTTCCCCGTGAAGAGAGAGAGAGAGAGAGAGAGAGGATGAACAGAGGATGGAGGTACAGTACGTGTATTGGATACCACTTCTGGCAATGTTCTTTGGGACCCACCTCCTGCAGATGTCCCCCAATGGCGTCGTGAAACGTGGGTCGAATGTCACGTCACGTTTCCCCCCTTCGTGTAGAGAGAGACAGGGACAGAGACACGACCTCTACAAACCCGGGCTACGCAAGAAATCCATCTCGCCAGACCACAATGCGTCGAAATCTTTCTTAACTATATAACACTGAGAAAAAATCTAACTGCAACTACACTTACGTATCACTGCGGCAGCGCGTGCAAGACCGTGCGATTGTGATAAAGCGCTCTCTCTCTCTCTCTCCCTCTCTCCCCCTCTCTCTCTCCTTCCTAGTCATTGCCTTTCTTTTTCCGGTTTTTCCACTTGTTCTACTCTTCTTGGGAAAGAAAGCTGTGTCTGGTCCTTTTCGAGCACTTGGCTTTCCTCGGGTCTTTATGTTTAACGATTTAAAAAATCAGACCTCCTGCTCCTACCTCAGGTGTTTCTCGAGCTAAGCTAGAGGGGGTTGTTTGCGATGGCGGCATCCACTACCGTGCCTTCCCTTTCTGCTTTCACATAGGTCATTCGGTTCTTGATCGTTTAGAGCTCCTTCCGGATCATCTTCAGTTTGCAGTCGGCTTTCTTGCCATCTTCGGGAAAAGAACATGCAAATCTGAGCTTTTCTTGTGCTTCGGAACAGGGTTTTTAATGGAACCTTCAGATCCTTCGTATTCCTAGAGAGTTCGCATTTGGGAGAAGTTGAGAGCCTTTAGGGGTGGGCCTGGCCTTTGCCTTTTCAGTTCGAGAACTTGGAACGTTCATGAGTGGGCGGTGAACAGTGAACAAGGATGGAAGAGTTCTACAGGCTTGACACTTTGGTTCAGGGTTCGGATGATGTGGTTAGGGTAGAGAGCATCACTGGTGCTGCTAGCACTGCCGATGCAGATGACGATAATGATTTCCAAGGGTCCTTGAACGACTTGGTCCGGTCCGGGTCGGGTAGATTTATGGAATCCGGTGAAGGGTCCGAGATGTCTGATCTGATCAAGACCCAGATTGCCACTCACCCCTTGTATCCGCAACTCATGTCTGCCTATTTAGAATGCCAAAAGGTACGTACACAAAGCAAACCCTTTTCGCCTTGGTTGATCTTTGATCATGGTGACCATCGCTTGGCCCAGCTTTTGGAATGTTTTTATTTGTCAAAACTTGTGTTTTCGCTGGAATTTAAATACTAATGATCGTGCCTTTGGAACCGGGACGCTTGGTGCTGTAAGCTCACGTTGCAGTTATCATCTGTCAAATCATGTGTCGATTGTGTGATTTGAATTCTTTACCTTTTCTTCTATTGGGTTTGGTTGCAGGTTGGAGCACCTCCTGAAATAGCCACACTTCTTGAGGAGATTGGCCGAGACCAAAAACGCCGGACTGGTGCTTGCGCCGAATTTGGAGCTGATCCGGAACTTGATGAGTTCATGGTATTTTTGCCCAAAATTAAGAATTTTTTCTCACTAGATGGACCACGAATTGTTACCCCTTTTGCCCACCGACTAAGGTGAGACAATCTTGATGGGTGTTTTCTTAATGTTGAAGGAATCCTACTGTAAGGTCCTTAACACATACAAGGAAGAGTTGTCCAAGCCCTTTGATGAGGCCACTATCTTCTTGAGCAACATCGAGTCACAACTTAGCAACCTCTGTATAGATGCATCAACAGCTTTTCGTTCAGGGCATTGCATCTCAGGTAATGTCCGTTTTTTCCCCTCTTTTTTGGGTGCCGTGCTTTTATTCAGAGATCTTTTACCTGCACTTAAAAACTGGGTGCTGTCTGCTTTGATGGGTCATGTTGGTTCTGTGCATGAAATGACATGTATGGTGTGTAAAGAGCCTTGTAATTGGGTGCAATCTTTATCCGTGCTTGGTGTTTTGAGAAATTAACATTTTTTCTTTCCCTCGGATAAGTCAACAGATGCATTCGAAACCCTTATTATATAATTGGCGTTACCATTATTTTTTTTTAATTATATGGATCTTTCTTTTGGCCCCACCCTTGTTACACGTGTCATTTTGCAACTGAATATTTAAGCCAGACTTAGTAGGTGTTGTAGTTTACCATGTAAAAATTCTTGCTAATTTTTAATCCAGAGTCGATAGATATTCTAACTTGAAACTGGATGTTCCTTGTATTGATTTCTGTGCGAAGATAACACTCGAATAAGTTGGTTATGCATTCTGTCTTTTCAAACGCCCAAGTTCTTCACTCATCCTTCAACTTCACAGATCACTGGAAATGACAGAAGGTGAATTGGACTACTCTTTTAAAGTGCTGCGGCTTCAAATAAAATGTTTTTCAAGCACGTAGTTTTACAGTTAAGCATACAAAGACTTGATAGGTAATAGAGCGCAGTGGTGTGAAGGTATTCATTTAGCTGACCCAAGGCTTAGTTGATGTGGTATACTTTGACCGACGAACAGTTGAGTTTCGGCTATTAAGATTTTCATTGCTGAATCTGCTTTAGTGTTGCAATTAAATCATAAATCTAGCAGTTTCTCCCCCATAGTGTAGTCCTATGGTAATCCAGACATTCCGTTTGTGGATAAATTGCCTGCCTTGTCTCAATCTTCAGTGTTAATTTAAATAAAGATGCAAGTACTTCTATGGTTGGGAGGGGCTCCCATTTATTGAAGAACTCGTCAGATTAGTCAACTTTGTGCATAAACTTAATGCATGAGTGTTAGTAGGTGGAGCATAATGGACTTCGAGAAGGACAGCTATTAAGGACGAAAAACCACGGTGTAGAAATGATCACCTGGAGTTGTGTACGGAGATTATATGGTGAAATAGGAGCTAGCCATTAATGGCAGTTAAAGCTAGCAACCGCATTTTGCCAGTGAAAAGCAAGCTGGAATTGGTTTAGGAAGTCTATAAAGGTGGCTTTATGGTGAATTGGAAGCCTGTGCAAAGTCCTAATAGAGATTCCAAGATTTCGCAAGTAATGAGAATTTGTTTAGTGAGAAGTGCACCGACTTTGTGTTAGTGTTGGCCGGTGACACTATGCACCGGTAGGAGTCATATTTAAATTCGAGGGAGAACATCATCTAGGTTTCTATTTTTAGAAAAAGTGCTCTCAGATTTTAAGGTGATCCTTTCGTTAGGTGATTTGATCTCTTCATTTAACGGTGACAATTTATCTTGTGTCATGAAGTGGACTACTTTGGTGAGGCAAAGTTCAGGTTATGTTATTTGCGATTGGAAGGAGAAAACATCTTTCCAGTTCTTGATGCCTAAGGATAGCTTTTAATAAGAGGAAGTTCATGGTGTGTTAGGTATTTGCAAAGCTAGAGATTAAGGTATTGATGATTGTTTACCAGAAACTTAGGAGTCCCTGGCATGCTAATTTATTGTGAAATGTTTGAAGCTATAATCAATATTACTTGGAAGAAGCACTTGACAACATGTAATTGTAGTTTTCAGGAAAAAAAAAAGGCCGCCTATAAATGAACGCAAGGATGCTCTTTAAAAGCTTAGGATTTGAATGTGTTAAAATAAACTGTTGATGCAGTTTAGATACTGTTTGTGCTATGAGATAAAAAAGTTAGTCACTTTTTTCCACATTCGGATAAAAATAAAATTATTCGAGTGCGGTTCTTCTTTCGTCGAGCTTCCTTTGGACAGATGATCCTGGCTCTATTTGTTGTCATTTCACATTACCATATGTTTGGCTAAAGCATTCCATCCCTCTAGAGACACGACACAATGTTGGTAAATGATGGGATGCCATCCCTCTAGGAATGTGTCGGTTGATTGCATATATAAGTCAAACCTATTATACTTAATATGCCATTGATAAAATAGACTCGACACATTGCATTTTCAACCTGTTTCAGATGAAGTGGGTGGGAGTTCAGAAGAGGAGCTCAGCTGCGGGGAAGTGGAAGCTCCAGAAGGTCAAGAATATTTGTTCGGAATGCCTCCTTGCGACAAAAACCTGAAGGAGGTTCTCCTGCGCAAGTACAGCGGCTATCTCAGCAGTTTGAGGAAGGAGTTCTTGAAGAAGAGGAAAAACGGGAAGTTACCAAAGGATGCGAGGATGACACTGCTCAACTGGTGGAACTCCCACTATCGATGGCCTTATCCAACAGTAAGAATATCTGTTTTTAGTGTCCTAATTGCAAGAGAAGCTAAGGGTGTGCATGATAACCATCTTGTTTCTCTATTTCTCTATTTTTCTGTTTCCCGAACAGGTTTGGAACGGAAATCTGTTTGGTAATGCAATTTTATTTTTCTATTTCTAGAATGGATTTCTATTCCAAAAATATATTTGAAATAGAAATTAGAAGTTAAAATTTTTAGTGTTTCTATTTTTGGAACAAAAGTGAAATGAAAACTCTTCTCATCGTTTACTTTTGTCATTGCCTGTCGCTGACAGACACCTACTGCCACTGCCGGTTGCCCACCACTCTCCACCTGCCGGCTGCCTCCCACCACCACTTGGGAGGGAGAAGTTTTTGTTGTTATCAAACAAATTTCTATTCTAGGAACAGAAATTTTGTCATGCTATCAAATGCGTATTTTTGCTTAGAAACTTGTTCGAAGAATAGAAGTTGAAAAGTCAATTTCTAGCTAGAAATTGATTTCTAGAATAGAATGGTAATCATTTGCTTCCTAATTAATGCTAGCTAGTTTTGGCATGAATTGCAAGGAAATATGTATGGCGTCTGATTTTTGATGGTTGGTTTTTGTACTGATGTAGACTCAGATTTTGTTTGTCTAAAATTGAAAGTTGATGTTTTCAGTCTGACCATTAAATAATCTATGTTGTGTTTCTGTTTCCTAAATTTTTTACAGTAGTCTAGTCTTAGCCTCAAGTTTATTTTGGCGTTAAAATAACTGAATCTCCTTTGCTTGAAATGCTGGCAATTTGCGTGCAGGAGGAAAAAGTTTTGTTCAAACTATGCACAATTTTCTGACCCAAAAAAAAAAAAAAAACTATGCTCAGTTTTTCCTGCCACACTGCATGTGATATTCTATATTTTCTAAACTTTTGAAGACTATCATGGTTTGAGGTTGATCTTCAGAAAAAGCTAGTGCATACACGTTCTTTTTTTCCTTTAAGTGCGATGTGGCTAATGAGTGATGTATTGCAGGAAGAGGAAAAATTGAAACTATCTGAAGTCACTGGGCTAGACCAAAAGCAAATTAACAATTGGTTTATAAACCAGAGGAAGCGGCATTGGAAGCCATCTGAAGACATGAGATTCGCCTTGATGGAGGGTGTCAACAGTGGTATTGGAGTGCCTACGTATTTCGACACTGGGGGTGGAGGTCAAGAATGATGTTTATAATTGATCGACAGATTCTGGATTGGGTCCATGTTATGTTCTTCCTCTCAATGCCACTCATTCTTTGCCTGTGTAAGTCGTTTCTTCATGTATATCTCTTCCACTGTGTGACTCCTTATAGTTAAAACTGTCTGCATATTTTAGCTCTGGTGTTCAAGTTCCAAGCAAAAATATTGAGGCAGTATCTGTTTATCTCAGTAGAAGGAATAGATGAGGCATGAAAATAGTTCTCTCTATTGTCTTTAAACACGAATTTATTGTGCTTTTTCTTAAGAAGACAACTCTCCTGGCTTGTTGTATTAGATCAAGTCGATTAGCAGCTTAGAGAACAATGAGATCGACACTAACAAGGACATCCTGAGTTGCTGTCCTGCGATTGATTTTGTTTACATATTGTTATGCTGTCTAATGGACGAGTCTATCCAATAGTTCTGGTTGTCATCTGTTGGTGGACGTTATTCTTGTGCTGTGGCTGGATCCCAAAGGTTGGATCTGTCTGTGATCCCGACTGGATCTTGTATCGCCGTTCTTGACTCTTACCCGTTGTTGGATTGCAGCTGTGTTGGCACAGTAGTTGACTTGTGACTCAGCCGGTTCATATTGTCCTTGAGGGCATTTTTGGGAAAGAGGATGAATCTGGATAGAAATAAGGATTAATGGGAAATCCCAAAAAAATTTAAATCTTTTAATTTGGCCAATTGAATTTTAAACATATTCATGATTTTTCCAATTTAAATCCATTTAGCCAATTTTAATTGAAAATTATTGACGTAGTTGTCAGCCGTCGGCTAGTCGGGACAGCGGGCGTATTCTTAGTAATATTTTAATATTTTTACAGTTTAAAATTTCTTCTTTCTTTTCTTTTCCTTTTTTGTCCTTTCTCTTTTTTTTTTTCCTTTCCCTCTTCCCCTAGTCGATTGCCAGGCTTCGGCAAAGCTCACCCCTACCGGCCCATGCCGATTCGGACAAGGTTGTTGATGTTGGACTCTTTGGTGAAGGTTCGCCACTCGGACGACTCATCAATGGGGTGGGTTGCAAGGACAAGGCCGCATTCGAAGGAGATGGTGTCAACTTGGCTAGCCAACCTCTCCATGTCTGGGTAAGGTTGGCCTCGTTAGGTGCAGTGATGATCGTATCGATCATCATTGATGTGTAGCAATTGGCTAGAGGAGAAAGAAGGGAGGAAAAATGAAAAAGAACAAAAATATTTTTCTTGGTTAGGAGAGGAGGCTCAACCTCACTAGTGCAAGGGCGAGCCTTGCCTAACCAACCCTGCCATATCTGGGCGATGTCATCATCACTGATGTCTAGTGAGAAAGAAGCGGAAAAAAAAATGAAAGAAAAGAAAAAGAAAATAAATAAATTTGAAAAATATTAAAATATTATTAAAAATTATTCACATTAGTGTTGGTTATACTATGTGACATAGTTGGCATTTATATCAGTGATTTCTAGTCAAAATTGGTTAGACGAATTTGATTGGTAAAATGTAAAAATGTTTAAAACTCAATTATCAAAATTGAATGTGTGATTGAATTAGCAAAAGTGTAATAGATTGAGGATTTTTATGGACAATTTTCTCGTCAATTTTGTATATTCTAATGTGAGTTCTAAGTTAATTTGAGAAAATGATCTACGCGTCTCCCAATGTTTGTTCTATTAGTCTATGAATCTAGGTCAATAAACACTTCGTGTACCGAATTCCACATGTCATCTAGGTCAAGGGTAACGATTTTTTTTAAACCTAATATACTGAATTCATTACCACCAAAACGCATACCCTAAAATATATCATACTCAGAAATGGGCTTTGTGTTTTTTTTTGCATTGCACTGAAGAACGTCATGCGGTCCAACAAAATATGGACCTGATAACCCACGAAATCACAGTCTCAAGAGCGAAGAACAACACTATGACATGTTCTCAGCTTCAGAAATGTAACCATTTGGTTCATCCATAGAAACACCATATACTTTGTTCACAAAATTAAGAAGTTTCCATGCTAATATTTCATCCCTTCTTGCAAAAGTTGACCTACGCAATGTGAGAAAAAGAAGTGACTCTCGTAGAGACTTCAATTGCATAATGATATCGCTATCTTCATAGACAAGCGAGATCCTCATCTAGATTTGATCGAGCTAAAACAAGGTGCCTGATGCCATTTAATTGAGTTGCGCATGGAAATCGTAATCCATGATCATATCATGATGCTAGAATGGAAAAAAGTAAGACCTGCCTGAACATTCACCGAGGACTTGAATAAGCTAGGGAAAGGGTTTCACAGAGAGAAGTTACTGAGCGATGCTCTTCTCCATGGCCAAATTCCTTAATCATATGCAGGGTTGTTAGGTCAAAAGGCATTTCTTAAGGGCCCTTCTATCCACAGGAAATATTTCCTGGAGTGCCACCTCTAAAACAGGAGCGAAATTCATTTCCAGATTGCAGATGGAGTCAAAACAGAGTTGCTGATGCTCATAACAAAAAAGTCGGTGACAAAGAGTGGAAGTGCCATAAATTCAAAACCAGAACACCACTTCGTCATACATGCATAGTGATGCATGATAATTACAACGTAATAGCATATCATGAAGAAAGATTAAAAGTCAACTTGTCTCTGAAGAATTAGGGTAGGGGGGGGGGGATGGATGGATGTATAATCCACATAGGGATTCCTCAAATTTTGCTCCTCTCAGTGGTCGGTTCCAATGACTCTTCGTGCGACTTGTGCAGGCATGTGTCGTGATTCATGATCAACACTTGCGCGCTACAATAACTGAATTGATAACCTCATCCTTGGGGTGAAACACCGAAAGAACCTCGAACCCTCCAAGATCACTTTGAACATCCACCACCGGATACAGAAAAACCCTAGCGCCATGCGCGCTCCTCACCATCAAAATAGCCCCACTTTTCATGTACCTCCCCAAGTGCTCGATCGCCCTGGCCTTCTCCTCCTTGTCCATGCCCACAAGCGCGGCGAGAAATACGACATCGTACTCCTTCAACTCTTCAGTGACTTTGAGAACATCGCAAGTGTGGAACAACACCCTCTTGGACAAATCCGGGTCGGACGAGATCAACCGAGCCGCTTTGGAATTAGCCAAGGGGTCCATGTCGTAGTTGTGGAACGAGGTGGTTGTCAAGTGATTCAAGGCCAGGACAATCGAGGAGAGAGGGAGGGGGCCAGAACCCACGAAGGCAACCTTGTTGGGGACATGAGTACAGTGTTGGGTCAAGAGGGTGAACTCGAGTTGGGCCAATTTGAGATAATTCCCATAGTAAGGGAAGATCTCAAGTTTCTCAATTGGGCGATCGAAAGACCCCAGGATCGTCGCGAAATGACTCTCCAAGAGGCCCTCTGCTTCGCCACCCAGCCTTATGAGGTCTGACCTCATTTGTTGAGCCTTCTTGCATAACGTGGTGACATCGATGTGGTTGTGGGTGGGGGGCATGCACGTGAGGACGAGCTGCGTGAAGAGGGTGTCGACATCTTTGCATGGGTTGAGGCAGTCGAGGCTGCAGATCTTCTCGTGCAGCTCGTAGAGTCTTCCGATCAACGGGTATCCGTGGCAAACCATGTCGACACAATCAACCTACTTGGAGACAAAAAACACGACTGCCCCGAGAAGCAACCTACGAATCAGGAGGAGCAGGTTTCGCTTGAAATGGAATTGAAAACGAAGGATTTCAGAGCTCGATGGGAACACTTTGCGGCTCATCCAATGAGGGGGCATTATTTATGGGCGTCTCCAGGGTCCAGTTGCTGCGGAGGGTCGGCACTATTTTCGCGTATTTTAGTGATGAAGATGCATTCATATTGTATTTTTTTTTTTATAGGTTATAAACAATTCCGGAGAAGTTGAAGAAGCCAATTTCTAATTTCTTGATCTGACCATTCCGGATACGTTTCTTCAAGTTCCGGAACCCTATATTGTTGTGTACTCAGATTGAGAGATCAATCCACCTTGGCCGGTGTAGCTGACGGGCGATGTACTTTCCTCTCCTGAAGGCTTCGAATACAATCCCTATTCGATTTAGTGATGGTGTTGTAATTATGGTGGATTAAGTGGATTAAATGGATGAGTGAAAGTGAACAAAATGAGATATGTCTTTTCAGTCCATGTATATCCTGATTCATGTATCTTTTTAGTTCATGTATTTCTTGAATTCATGTTTAAATTTTAGTTCATGTATCTTTTCAGCACACGACTTCTCAAAACTCTATATATTGATTTGAACTCTTCTTCATTCCAAAAAAAAAAAAAAAAAAAAAAACAAGAAGGATAAAACAAAACGTCTCATCTCTTTACTTCAATTTTCTCTAAGTATGCCAGTTTCATGAGATGTGACAGACCCTGTTTGCATAGTGTTTATTCAAATGAGTTTATGGTGTTGTATCTGGGGATGCTTAATTCGTAAAGTTGCTTAGCATCATTAGCAGTAATTAATTGCCATCCTCCTATTTAATTCCTTTACGAATTTACAGCATCTTACAAGCTTATATTTGGTTTGTAATCTGTCATGTTTGCTCGTAAATATTATATCTACATTGGCTTGGACTTTTTTAATTAATTTGTTACTGCTTTCTTAGCATAATTATCTCTGTTTATGTTTTTCTGTTTACAACAAAAAGTATTACGTAGTTTTCCTTTAACACGTGCTTTTCCAATATTAGGAACCTTAGCCCTTCGTCACCTTTTTATTAAAAAGATTACAGGCGAAGCCCTGGTGGCGCCCATCTCCCGGGATGCTAGGGACTATCGCTATCTCGTCTATGGCAATGTACCCTGACGGGAATTTGAAAATGTTTTATCAGTTCTCGCTGCTCTTTAAAGTTGATCTACTTGATATAATTCAGACATGAACTCATGGCAAGCACGCTCCCGAACTCAGAAAAGACTAGTATCGAACATTTCCATTAATGACAACTGCTTAACAACCGCAATTGACATATATTGTGACAAACTCTTGTGGTTAGAAATAACCCAAAAACACTCACTATCTATTTAAAAAAAAGCTACCCGCCACTTTTACATTCCACCTCACTGCGCTTTTATCATGAGACCTTATCATTCTATATGGAATTTCGTCAATAATAAGGCTACTTGGGCTACTATAATGAGCCACGGATTCTTCAAAAGTGGATTCCTTAACAATTTATAATTATTTGTGATTCAAAATTGACTGTTATTCTTACAGCTTATTAAAGACTATCACATAATCATTTTTTAAAAACTAAGGGTTCGCCCCAGTGGCCACCCTTCCAACATGGAAGGGGGAGGTGAGGGGTTCAAATCCCCACCTCCTCAGGGGGGGATGGGGTAGGGATGCGTAAGTTTCGAGAGTGGGTTGCGACTCCCACGCCCTGCAAGAGGCAGGGCACAAGTCTGCGAGTGAGTGTAGAGTAGGATTAGAGTAGGATTGACAAAAAAAAAAAAAAAAAAAAAAACGTGGATAATTTTTACAATTTTAATAATGTCTTTGCCTTTTTTTTTCCCTTTACCTTTTTGCCATGTGGCCAACCACATGTGAGGGTACTCATTGGTGACGAGCCTAGGTGAAGGGTGGTTGGCAAGGGCGTGGCCCTCGCCTAGATCTTGCAAGGGCGACGGTCGCTTAGGCAAAGGCAACCATTGCCTATGGTCAGCCACCGCAGCCCATATGGATTTTTTTTAAAAGGAAAAAGAGAAAAAATGATAAGTAATAAAAAACTAAAAAACTAAAAATATTATAAAAATTATCTATATCAGCGATTTTCAATCAAAATTTTCTAGGATTATTACATTAGCAAATCATTAAAATATTTATAACTAAATTAGCAAATCTTTAAAAAAGTTTAGGACTAAATTAATATAATTTAATTGTTTAAGATAGAATTGTTCATCCTACAGTAAGTCTTGAGACTTTCAAAGACAATTATCCCAACTACTTCACACACTTCCATGTTATCCACAACTCCCTACTTAAAAGTTCACTTTCCACTTTCCATTGCAGTATTAAGAAGTCGTGATTTAAAAAAATGTAATTCTGCAAAAGATAAAAATAGAAAACTTTGCTTCTTGTTCTTGTTCTTCTTTTTCTCTACCACGATCAATTTCTCTGCCGCGTCATCTTGATTGACTTTTTTTTGTTTTGTTTTTTTTTTTTTTGGGGGGGGGGGGGGGGGGAGACGCAATCTCGATTGACTTTGATCGGTCATTATTGATTATGTTATTGTCATTGGGTGGATTTCGGGGTAAGTTCTCCTCGTGACATAGAAACTAAAGCCGTCCTCAGTTTGTTTTGTTGGAAAATATATAAAGAAAAGAAGAAGAAGAAAGATATTAGGGCATGAATACGTAAGACTGTTTTTTTTTTTTTTTTGGTGCTGGTGAAACCGGCTTGCAGCCGACAGCTACGCCATGAATACGTAAGACTGTTTGTTCTAATAAAAAAATAATAAATTCAAACAAGTGATAACAATAAGAAATAGTAATTAGAGATGAGGTGCGATTAGCCAAATCTCTTTAAGAATTTCCTTAAGAAGATTAGTTCCTGCTAATGGTGCTAAGTAGTTTGACAAACTTTGCCTTCCAAGATACAACAATTCGAACTTGTTGGTATCAACACTATACGAACATGACTCTGTCAAATACTTTTTGAAACCGACATACTTAGAGAAAACTTGAAGATGGGAGATATGAGTGTTTCGCTTCTTCTTGGAATGAATATTTTGAGCTCTATTTATAGAGTTTTATAATTCATGTATAGAAGCAGTACATAAACCATGAATTGAATAGATATAAAAATCTAGAAGATATATGAATTAAATGAACACAAGAATTCATGAGATACATGAATTATAAATTAGATAGATACACGAATTCAAAGATACATGAACTCGAATTAATGAGATACATGCATTAACACACATAAATACAACACGTTTGTCAAAATTGCCAAGAGAATGAACAACCTCAAAAATTCTGGCAAGGACGTTAATTGCCCTTTCGACATCGATTTCCAACTAATAAGATACGTGGTTCGATTATTGGCGTTGGTTCGCATAGGTCAAATTAGGAGCACACGAGGTTGAAGAAAACCCTCCAAACTCTAGCCCTCTCATACTTCCAAAATCTCACTCCAAGAATTCAAGTTCCAATCAACAAATTGTGGGGAGATCCTCCGCCTCCCACTTTTCACACTCCTTTCTTTCGTCTCATTTCTTGTCACTAAGCAACAAACGATTAAGCTTGTCGTAAGAGCTAGCAAGAAAGCTAGTCATTCTTTAATTATTTAGTGATAAACAGCATCCCTCAGTTCACACTGACTGCCTACTCAAAACTACCCCTTTTGTCGTATCCAGTCATTTACACGGTAATTGATTGTGCAAATGATTTTGAGTGCGAGAAGGCTAATTTAGTACCACCCAATAATTTTGCAGAATAATGACAAGAGTGGCAATCTGTTTTTGCTAGTCCAACTTCTTTTACCGAAAGGGCATTGCTGAAAATACGTTGCTTCTAAGCATCATGTGTGAAGGTAGTTTGCCGTGCATGATAGCATTCAGAGGTTTTCATATACCTAAGATATTCACGATGGAGAGAAAAGGGAAGACTTCACACCCATTGGATCATCGTAGTACTATGTGTAAACAATTTAATGCTTGGGTTGTCTTATCAATCCTTGCTTTTGTTGGCACGTTCCTCGATCCATGAAATTGGTAAGGCACCTTGTAAGTCCAAGTTTCACCATCTAATCACCTATGGTGAGCTCTCCCTTTAATGAAGAAAGGAGAAGAAAATAAAACCGATTAACCCATAAAATCTTGATATTACTATCAAGCCTGATCTCATGAGTTGTTTTATTCATTATTTTGATTATGCTTACTATAATTGCAGGAGTAGATTTAGGAAATATAGTTCTGAATACTATATAAATATGTATGTTTAGAATACAAGAAAATTGATTCACATTGGGATCTTCCATTTTATGTCATTTCTCATGATATCGAAGCAAATATCGATCTAGGTGTCCTTTCTTCTTCATGGCCGATCAAAACGCTTCCACTACCTCTCCCAAGGTTGATGTAACTTCTCCATATTTTCCTCACTCAAGTGACCATCTGAATGCTCCTCTAGTCTCTCCCATTTAGACGGAGACAATTATCCAACGTGGCATCGTGCCATGCTCCGGAATGATCGTAACAAGCACCCCACCAATAATTCTAGCCGCCAACGACATTCACTCTGGAGAGGTTGAAACAAGATGTGGCAAGGACCCATTAACAAAGCACTGTTTATTTTTTTGCCTCAAGGGCCATGAGCATGGAACGATGCCTCATTGGATAATTGTCTCCATTCAAAGGAAGAGAGACTAGAGAGTCATTCGGATGGTCACTTGAGTGAATAAAATACGGAGAAGTTATATCGATCTTGGGAGAGACAGAGGAAGTTTCTTGATCGGCCATGAAGAAGAAATTACACTAGGATCAATATTTGCTCTGATACATGAGAAAATGACACAAAACGAAAGATTTCAATGTGAACTGATTCCACACATCTATACACTATCCACAACTATATTTCTTATTTCTTAAATCTACTCCTACAGTTATGGTAAGTACGACTGAAAGATTGAATAAAATAAGTGGTGGGATAAGGACGCCATGATGGCGTATGATTGCACTAAGAAAACCCTTTTATCTCTATTAAATGAAAAGTATAATTTTGTCCACATACATACGAGGAAAACTTGTCTGCCAGAAAAAAACTTACAAAGAATGAAGCAGACGATCGATAAAAAATTTATCTCCCCTCTAACGTAGCGATGCGAAACCTATTTCTCCTGTGGTTGCTCTATTGTCTAGTGGGAACCCTCGAATTCTATTGGGGGCTTCTTTTCTTACTAGAATTGATGAATGAGATCGAAAGCTATTTCGTCCCTAGTCTTGCATCAACATGCATGCTTGCCCTCGTGAAACGTCATTAGCTAGAATCGTCATCCTTAATGGCGACGCCTTGCTGCATCGATGAGCACGCTTGGGCATCTGGTCTCTGCTTGCTCGATGAGAACGGCGACTTCTCGTGCAGTGCAGCGTCACCAAATGAAGGACTAATCGCGTTGACATTTTTTTTTTTTTTTTTGGGTAAGGAATCGCGTTGACATTTGCATGCCTTCTAAAGCTCATTTTCCCTTTATGGAAAGATATAATCAATGATATTTCATGTGGATGGCGCTCCTATTGCCTCTTCAATCGTCATTTTCCATGCCTTCCTCATATGATTTCCAATCCACTTTTTTTAAGTTAGGTGATTGTGATTGCGACTGAGATGAGTTATGTGAATTGGGAATCTCTTGGGTAAGCTAGCGAATCGTCTCCATTTAATTGAGTGCGACGACCATGGATCTTTGGCTTGCTCTTTCAACTGAAAAGGAAATGTAACCACCATTCAATCACCAATGCGTTCGCATGCCTTGTGATCTATGACAAAAGATATGGTTAAATTATCACGCATGCCAATATAATCGCCTCATCGGTTTCAAAGAAATTGAAGTCTCGAAAAAGAGTTTCAAATCTCCAATGCCATACTTGATTCTAACCCAGAGTTGGTGTAGGCACAAATCATAGATTAACAATCCTAATCTTCCCAGACGGCGCTCCAATCCTAATGGATTTGAATCCTCAATGGATATGGGGAGATGTAGTAAGGAGACCTAAGGGCGAATTTTCCTTAACATAAGCGACTTGTCTTTCCAACATCATCCTATACATACTGAGTAACAACGATACTGATACGCGACACACGACGCAATACAACATGGCGACACATCATTTATCAGAAAATAGAGAATTCTGACTCGTTGAAACATGTTATATATTAAATGTACATTTTTATATATAATCAAATTAATTTGATTCAAATTCCCAAATAAATAAGTAATAAAAAAGAGCCTAGAATAAATTTACACTAAAAATATTAATCCACAATTTGTTAATATTATTTATCGTTTCAATTTGAAAAATTTAAATCTATTATAATAATCCATAAAACTTAGAGGAAAAAAACAAGTTATCCACATTTTGGGCTTGCGTGTTAGAGCGTTTGAGAAGAGAAGAGAAAAAAACAAACTTGCAGGGGTGAACTGTATATCACGGAAAGTGAGAGTCAGAAAAGAAAAGAAGATTATGTTATTCTTCTTTCCTCATTTATTATTATTAATATTTATTATTATTATTTACGTATTTACATTTTGACTCTAATTTTTAAAATTAACCCGTGTATGTCAGAATTCCGAACTTGCGTATCGGAGAGCGTGAAGAGAATTTTTGATACATGTTAACCAAGTGTCAGTAAGTGTTGAACACGTATTGGAATGTTCAATACGACACGAAGGTTTTCAAAGAGTGTCAATGCTTCTTAGTATACATATAATTTGACGTTATAATGCTTTGTCTTGAATTGGTAGAGTGCAGTTACATTACGTGTGATTGTGCATTGAAATATGCTCATGAACTCAAAATGAATAGTCTATTAAATTTGTCATGAATAATCATTCTAATAGTCGAACCAACTCCATGTTACCGAAAAAAACAAAAAAACAAAAACAAAAAATCGTTCAAATAGTAAGAGCCTTTTCTTTTATGAGAAAATATTGGGTGCAACTTTGATACCAACTCACTTTTCCAATAGTCTATTGACTGAGCGACACATGTCCTTGTTGGGCCCTCCCTGCTGGCTTCCGTCGTCTTGTTTTAGGCTGATTTCTGTCTTAAATTTTGCAGAGGGGACACGCCATTTTGCAGTGAAGAGCGCAAGCAAGAGCGCATAGAGACGGACGGGGCCAAGGAGAAGAATCGGAACCTCTCTTCCTCCATGAAAGCTCTGAGGAAGAAGAAGGACCAGGGGAAATCGACCGCTCCAACCAAAGCTCAGGACTCCACTTTCCGTGCGGGCACTGTCGAAGCTGCTTAGAAATCCAGACACAACTTTTGCTCGCTCAATTGTTAACAAAATCTATATAAACACGAAACTATTTTTACTCAAACCAACCCACGTGAAACAAAGACAAGATCTGTGGTTTGGGCATGTGGCTGACACAGGAGGGCCAAGGAGAGTAGCAGGAGGAGATGGACGATGATGACCCTACAAAGCAGCACCAGTAAGGAAATTTAATGAGAGATGAGAAAAGAGAAAGAGGACCCATTTTAATGTTTTCTTTTCTCGAATGTGGGTGTACACTTTTGAGGGGATGATGAGATATGCAGAGAGGTTGAGGTTAAGCGCAGAAATTTAGAGCAGAGCTAGATTGTGAGTCGGGAGGGAGAGAGAAACCGTGAAGAGAGAGGGGATAGGTGAGCCCAGCAAGGATACATGTTGCTCACTTAATGAAATATCGTAAAAGTGAAGTGACATCATAGTTGCACATAATATTTTCTCTTTCTTTCATCGATTTGAAAGATATGCGTTAAGGGTAATGCCAAAAATACCGAGAACTACTTGGACCGCCCAAAAACCGGTGGTTCCTAATGGAATTAGTCCGGTTCCTAGTTCTAATTTAATGAAACCGATGAGTATTGATCCAATTTCTGATTTCAAGTGACTAGACCAACATACATATGAAATATATATTTAATTTTTAATTTAAAAAAAATGAAAATTCTAAATCCTAGGCTAGTACTAGTTTTTATGTTGGATAACTATCTACTTTGGCCTATTTATAACAAAAATTGGTGAGTATGCTATCTTACTTACACACTTCCTAACATACTAATAATGTTGGTTCCTTAGAGTGTCTTT
This sequence comes from Eucalyptus grandis x Eucalyptus urophylla, assembly GCA_028830015.1. Taxonomy (NCBI): domain Eukaryota; kingdom Viridiplantae; phylum Streptophyta; class Magnoliopsida; order Myrtales; family Myrtaceae; genus Eucalyptus; species Eucalyptus grandis x Eucalyptus urophylla. The sequence goes on along the minus strand of CM054200.1, from coordinate 56,900,924 downwards.
GAGGAAGTGATTCCATTGTATAATTCTTTCTAGCATATTATAGTGCGGATGCGTGAAGCTTGGCGAGACCGGTTCCATAAATCCACCCGGGAATAGGACGGACTTTCTCAGTTTTAGGGTGAGAATTACCCGCTCAAACCATGCTCATCCCTAATATACATACAATCAAATGACAGAGTTTCACCTTGACCATTACAATATATGAACTTTTATATGATGCTTAGAACTCCCAAATCACCAAAGCATATTCTTAAGAAATATTCAAAAAGATAGTACATAACCAAGTCAGCCCTTTCCGATCCTCGATTAAAACCCTCCCTTAAGCCGCCACCTGCATAAGTACACGTTTCACTGGAGCATAGACCGCTGCTCTGAGGTATGATCAGAGTTTCAGAATGGTTGTTCTGCGGAAAAGCAACATCAACAAAAATGTCTAGATATAGATTGTTGGTGACAATGAAAACTTTTTTCTTCTAGACTTTCCAGGCGATATAAATAATCCATTTTGAGAAATGTTTTTCAAATCATTGATTTTCTGCAGACATGTGCACCATCAATGACATTCATAAAGCTCAACTTCATATTACGAAAAAGTTAAGATCACAATCTGCTCTATAATGCACATATAACAGTAATATATACAACAATATTGATCAACCAAAAAAAGCAGTTTAATCATATTTTATCGACTCTAATCGCATAACAATAATCTCACCAATTTTGCAGCCCTAAGCCTGCACTCTAAAACTTATAACTCTTCGTATGATTCGGAGTAAGTTGTTGAATCGTGAGCATCATCATTTTCAGAAGCCTCAGAGTAAGCCTCGGAGTAAGTAGTTGACTCATGAGCAACATAATCTTCAGAAGCGTCAGAGCTCTTACCAAAAGGAGTCTCATAAGACTCTTCAGAACCTTCAAAATGTTTGAAAACTGGGGATTCATTAACCCCTGCTTCCTCTTCTTGAGGCTGAACAAACTGAAGCAGAAAATGCACTCCATTGACGACATCGTACACCATAAGCCCAATCCTACCTCCAACCCAACTTCCCAGATGGCTTCCCACTAGATATCCGAACTTCCCAAGTCTCTGCTCACCAAGGAAGCCTCCAGCATAAGCACCAAACAGAGTCCCGGATCCCCTGAGAAAACCCTCTGTCATTGTACCACCATAGTATAAAGCTTCAAAAAAATCCCACCCTGAAGATATGATGGGTCCTATTATGCGTTTGGCCTGCCGAGTCGCCAATTTTGCTGCTTTGGCCCCTTCTTTCTGTGCCTGCTTGGCTGCATCCTTGGATGTTAACCCTTGTGCCATTGCGTCGACAATCGCAGTCTCAATTGCGAGGACCCTAGCCCTTTCGACATGGGCTGCCCGTATGTTGTAGAAATAGAGCTTCACTCCCTCCTTCACCGAACATGCTAGGGTTCCAGAGCCCATGTCGAAGCAATTCAAGAATGTAAACTTACCACTCTGAGATGACCCCTCCTCCCCCATGAGCTGTCGGCATTTTTCGGCTGCGAAAGACCAAAAGTTGGTTGACATATCAGTTTTCATAAATGCCATAAGAAATCCACAGGCCATCATAGAGCTTAAACACAGAGACCTCAAAAAACCACAAAAGAAACCAATGTAATCACATAATTCTCCCGCTTGGTGGATGATGATAAGCAAACTCTGGCATTTATCTCTTTGACATCTCCCTTGAATTCTAGATGTCACGTCGCTTGACTGAGGTCAATCAACAAAATGTATATACTTGAATCTACTAAGTCTGCTTAAGAAATAACAGGAAATAAGCAGTTTGAAAATCAGATGTTTCCATGGATGCACCATCTAGGCTGTTACAAACTGGCTACCTTTTTTATGCTCTAGGAAAGTGCATTGATGGGCATAATTTACATTTACTTCAGCCAGAAACTATCTACTATCGACACTTCAGTCGGATTATGACAGGCGACATGAAAACAACTGGATGATCAAGAGATTGCTTAAACTCAACGCTTCATCACCTAACAAACACAGGATGCACCGATCACGTAAAAATACGAAATTTACATCAAGTAGAATACTTCACGAACTACCTACTCATCGATTTACCTCAACATCACGTTCCCCACAATCAGGAAAACGAGATTCCAAACCAAACCCACAAGCACAAGCACCAATAGATTCGACTAGCAGGAACACTGTTCAACCCAATTCCGTATTCCACAAAAGAATTGCAGCCCAACACTCGAACTCGCATATCACGGAAACCAAACTGCACAATCGTCTCAACTCGCCGCGCCAAGATCCAAAACTCTCGAAATTTGCAGTCAACGGGGAAAGAAGAAGAAGAATAAGAAACGACATTACGGAGCGAATGCAGTAGCGGATCGATAGAAAAATTTACAGTACCCGTCATGCTGAGAGCGATGATGCCGACGACGAAGACCAGAAGCTGGACTCGCTTCCTCTGGATATCCATCGCTCCCCCCGCAGCGATAATGCGCCGGTTTAAGAAACCCTAATTCAGATTTAGCCCCAATCCGATTGAAACCCTAAGGAAATCGACCGCGTCAAAAGAGGGAAAAAATCGATCTTTTTTTCGGACAGGGAGGGGAGAATCCAGAGCCGCACCCGTGGGGTGACGTCGAGTGGAATTGACCGGAGTAGGAAGGGAGTCGGGCGATTAGGAAAAACGCGCCGACCCGCCGACTCGCCGTTTGCGTTTAAAGCCTACGAAAGGCTGGGGACCAAAGTCGAAATTTCATTAATTCAGACAGTTGAAGAACGGATCGATCCTGGGCTGAGCCTATGTTGTCTGCTGGCCCATCTAGGAGGTAAATTGCCCACTCAAATAAGGATTGGATCGCCCTTTCTAGGCTGCGTTTGGTGGACCGGATGAAATTTTAGGTGATATGACTTTCATCCCATTTGGTGTTTAGAGTGATGTGAAATCCTGTATACGACTAGATATAACTTGAGTATAGTCTAGATAAAAAAAATCTCACCTAGGGGATGTGATAGATCTGAATAAGATTTGAATATGTGAAATTTGGAAAATTGATAAATCATGCGGTCTTTTGAGCTTATGTTGTCTGGCCCATCGTGGGAGTAATCACGCCTTTTGGCTATATTTAGTGGGCTGGATAAAACTCCGGATAAAGTAACTTTTATTCTATTCGATGTTTGGAATGATGTATATGACCCAGATAAAAAAAAAAAAAAAATCTCATCTAAGGGATGGGATAGACCCAGATAAGAGATTGGAATTTAGAAAATTGCTAAATCACGTGTTCTTTCCCCACCTTTGCACTCGATGATCACTCTTCCTCTCTTTTGCCTAATGCCACCATCATCTCTTTCTCTAGTTTTGATTTCTCTCACTACAGTGGTCACCAAAGGACTAGAGCACAAGCACCACGAATATATCTTAAGACGAATTCATCTCGAGCCTCAATTCCCTTCTTCCTCCACGAGAGAATTCGGAAAAAAATAAAATAAAAGAGAGAACGAACGGGTTGGTCAACGGCGACAAAAGGGATGTCTCATAAGGAGAGGGCGTCTTGTGGGTGTCCTCGAAGTCACGGAGAAGAGTGTTTTTTGACATAGATAAAGATTGTAAAAAAATGAATAGTTTTTATGACTTCCATGGTTTATTTTTAATTTTAGTCCTGTAAATTAAACACTCACAATAGTAATAATATGGGAAAAGTGCCAAAAAAGTCTTAAATCTTTTGTTTTTGTGCTGATTTAGTCCTAAACCTTTTTACGCTGTGCCAATTCAATCATTTCGGCCAATTTTGGCCTAATTTTGCTAACTGGACGCCGGCCGGTTGACGTGATCTAATTGGCGCTAATATGGACAACTTTTAATAATTTTTTAATTTTTTTAATTTTTTTTTTCTTCTTCTCTTCTTCTCTTCTTCCTCTAGCTGGTCGCCAGACCTTAGCAACTGGCCACCTCACCAGTGGCCGTGAGGGCGGCCTCGCGCCGAGCAGGTGAGGCTCGCCCTCGCCGGATCTAGTGAGGGTCAAGCCTCACCCATGGCCGGCAAGGGTGAGCCCCGCCAACTTAGCGTGAGAAGGCGGCCTCGAGCTGGCCTCGCGCCAAGCTGGCAGGGCTCGCCCTCGTTGGCCATGGGCGAGGCTCAACCCTCGCTAGATTTGGCGAGGCCGCCCTCGTGACCACTGGCAAGGTGGCCAGCGAGGCCGCCCTCGTGGCCACTAGCGAGGTGGCCAGCGAGGTTGACCTCGACCTCATCGACCGTCGCCTCTGGCTGGTTGCCGAGGTCCGGCGACCGACTGGAGGAAGAAGAGGAGAAAAAAAAAGAAAAAGAAAAAAAATTCAAAAATATTAAAATATTATTAAAAGTTGTCTACGTCAGCGCTGATCATACCATGTCAACCGGCCGTCGTCTAGTTAGCAAAATTTGGCCAAAATTGGCTAGAAAGGACTGAATTGGCATAACGTAAAAATGTTTAGGACTAAATCGGCACCAAAAAAAGGTTTTGAACTAAATCGGCACAAAGACAAAAGGTTTAGGACTTTTTTGGCACTTTTCCCGTAATAATATTATTTTGAATCCATGCAATATCCGGATGTCAACAAACATTGAATTTGATATTTAAAATCCTATCCTATCATTATTCTATCTGACATTATCCTATCTAGCAAAAATGTCCAGACCACCAAACATAGCCTTAAGATTCTTCGGAGAACTTACCGAGGCTAATTAAGACTCAATGTCAATCCGCATTCATGAATTACAATCATGAGTTCGAGCCTCAACTACGAGTATCATATTAGAACTATCTATATGGGTCTCTCACCCTGCAATAACTAGGTCATGGAGGGACACGTTGGGAATGTGGTGACTCGATTAGGTTGACAATGTGCTCTGAGATGCCCAAATGCCAACCTCATAAGAAAAAAAATGTAGGGTCTTCTCACTTGCTCAAGCGTCTTGCTGGATAGGAAAGGGTGTTACATACAACAATATGTCATCCATTTTGATGCATAATCTCATTGGGAAGCAATCTCGATCTTGACGCCAACCAAGGACTATATTGAGAGTCCAACCTAAAAGTTTAAATTAATTGATGAAAAAAGAACACATGTATATAAAGAACATATAATACTAGTTGTTAAGCAATGTGATATTTTCAACACACCTTCTCGTGTGTAAGTCAGATTAAGAGTGTCACGTGGAATTTAATTAACAGGGTGGACATACACACAATAGGGATAACACTTAGCTATGATATCATGTTAGATTTTTTCTCTTTTTTCATTGTCCCACTTTCCTTCTTTTCATTTATTTCTCTTTATTCTCTCTCTTTCTAAAACACCACTTTCCTCCTCACACAACTAGTCCTCATCGATCTCCATTTCTTCAACTCAAAAGCTCAATTGTAAGCAAAAAAAACCCATCATTTCTCCGATTGTCCCCTTTCGCATCAAACTCTTCGATTGATGGATCACAAAGACAAGAACAACCCCATTACAGATTCAGATCTAGAAGTTGCTCAACAATGTTTGTTTCTCCGTTTTCATCTTCTTGGTCCTAATTGTCACCATCATCATTGATTTGCCACCATTTACCAGCCTCCAGATCCATGGCTCAATTCCTCCTACCCTCACTAAGTCGTTTACACACACCGAAAATGCCACCTTCAAGAATGACTATTCCATCCTCAGGACCGGTGAGGATTTTCCCCTCCTTGCCCCCCACAGTCTCTCCTACTTCCCCGCCAATCTCGATTACCAAGCCACCATTGCCTGTGATTGAAAGGGCTAAAGAGGTGATTGTGAACTTGACCCTCAAGTCCGAGCCCTTATGAGATGAGGTGGCCTTGTTGCCTGTCAATTGTTTGGATCCCTGTGTTCTGATACGCATTAAGAAGTTCAATGTGGTAGCCTTTAGGTTTATTGTATTTATGGGTATCAAACTTTGGTTAACGGTTCAAAAACCGATGAGCACGACATTGTTAGGGTTGTAAGGGCTAATGATCGATTTATAAATATAAGGAAAAACATCATCTTTTGAGCTAGTTTTTGGAGTGAAAAAAATCCAAAACTACCCAATACTTGTATCAAATCTCGGATTGCCAACAAATTTGGACTTAATAGTCATATGGGAAAGTTACAAGTTATTGTGCTTCTGACACAAGCCTGATGTGTGAGGGAAATATTGTTGAAATTGTCTTACATCGATTGTTAAAATGGCTGGTGATTAGTTAATAAGTATAAGAGAAAACTTTATCTTTTAAGTTAACTTTTGAGATGAAAGAAGCCTTAGATTACCCAACAAACATGACCTAGAGGACAAGTGAAAAGACGAATCACAAAAGAGAGCGTTCCCTCTCTCCTTCTCTCTCTCTGTTTTTGATGGGTACTACCAAGGTTTGAACCATGGCTGCATTTAAGAGGCTAGGGAGAGGAGTAACTCAAGGGGAAAAATGGGACCCATGAGAAAAGACGAAAAGAAAACAAATGGTACACCATAACCAAACAAAAAAAATGCCAAAAAGATATGACCCACAAAAGTTAATATTATCAAAGCATTGTGATGATGAATGTTTTAGCCATGATGAGAGTGAAAATAGGGGTCCTATTTATATCTCACTCTCACTATTTTCTCCTCCTAAACATCACCACACTGACAACTTAGTAGCAACTCCCCCAACCTTCAAAATGGGAAGTTCATTAAAAATCAGTGATACGCCCAGAGCGGAAGTTGAGCAGATGATCTTGCTGGAGAGATAAAACCCTAATATAAGTCAGGTTCGTGACTGTCTCCTTTTGTCTGATCACACTCACTCGTCAAAGGCTTTCAACCAAAGAGGCGAAGATCTCGATGACTTGATGATCAAATGTGCCCCCAATGACCCAAAGCAAGTGTGAAAGAAGGAAATTTTAGCAGCTGACACTCATTGAGGAAAAGAAAAGTGAAGCGATGTCATGTCAGTGTTGGTGTGAACTCCCTTTTATCTGCCCAATAGAGTCATGAGTCAACCTCCAGCTCCTGCTCATCCAAACTTCAACTGACGCTCGCATGCCTTGGAGCAAGGACCAAATTGATTTCTTTTCTTCTCAAATTATTGCCATGAATTTCTCTTAACCGGCCATCTCTTTTGGAGCCATAGCGTCGGTTAAGAGCAAAGGTACCTTTCACTCCTACGAAGGTCTCCACGAACCGCCCACAAACACATTTTTTATTTTAACATATTGGTACGCACATAGTTTATATTCCATAATTTCTCCTATATTATTCTCTTTATCAAAGATAGAGAATATCTTCTAGAAGTTTTACATCCCGACTATTTCGAAATTCGGATAAGAATCGAGATAAAACATTTTAAATATTTTCTCAAATTCCTAAAATCAAAAGTGTTTTTATAATTACAAGAGATTCATTTTCCGCAAAAGTGAGCTTTCCCATCTTTGGGAAATTTCAGACTCACAACTTGCATCATTAACCTCATAAAAAAAAAAAATCAAGTGAAAAATATGAAGGCAAGTGGTCCAAGAGCGAAACTCGTGTGGCATGCTTAATCAACATACATAAACTTGTCCTCTAGCCACCGAACTAATCCCATAGCGTCAGTTACAAGATTTTGCAAACGTATTTAGTTACTTTTCATGTAGCCGCCTCTACAGGGTTAAACTAAAGAGCCACTATAGGAATGGTCCTAGAAGAGACTTGGCCGACCTGAACATGTATATATGCAAACCTATTTAGTTACTTTTCATGTAGCCGCCTCTATAGGGTTAAAGTAAAAAGCCATCATAGGAACAATCCTAGAAGAGACCTGGCCGACCTGACATTTCAATGAATAATGACTCCTCTCATGATTAGAGTGCGTACAGAGGGGCAAAATAACGAACCGCAACATCAAAATCGAGACCCCCCAAGTTCGACGAGGAGCAAAAGCATTCCAGTGACGAGCACACAAACGTGGACTTCACGATGCTTCAACATATAAAATCAAAAGGGGAGGTAAAGATGGATACCGAAACGTGCAACTTGATTCCCAAGTTCCACGCATGGCTTCTCATCGTCGGAGGAAATGGATCCCACCAAAGATCTCGTGCATGCATCTTGATCTATGCATTTCTTTAATAAGAGCATGATATGGAGTCTGCATGGCAATGATACTCAATATCTCAGCTCTTAAAAGTAGGTAATCTTCTTTTGGTATTAATGTGTACATTTGATGACTTACGAACTCCAAAGCATAATTAATCACTCTCGCGTGCTAACTGAATAGGGTTTCAGATGACATACAAGCTCCGAAGCATAATTAATCACTCTCGCATGCTAACTGAATAGGGTTTCAGATAACTTACGAGCTCCGAAGCATAATTAATCACTCTCGCATGCTAACTGAATAGGGTTTCAGATGACTTACGAGCTCTGAAGCATAATTAATCACTCTCGCATGCTAATTGAATAGGGTTTTAGAATAGTGTCGACTTTCAAAGTTTTCAATTATTTCACGATTTTTTGTGCTAATGGTAAAATTTAATTGATGTGAAAATTTAAATTAATATATAAATATGTGGTGTAATATTTAAAAAATTTTAGCTCATCTCTTCACGTGCGGATTGGATTTTTGGCCTATGATGAAATTTGGAAACGTACAATAAGAAAGCAAATAAAGGGGGCGGCAGGTCACGAATATCTTCCACCAATCCCCAAGCTAGTGCACACTCCAGTCCATCTCATTCTTCCACTATGGATGTCACGAATTTTATTCTCATGCTCTATATTTCTCTATGTTGGGAGTGGCATGTGACGACCGCAAAATCACAATCGATGCCCCATCAAATCCAAACTTGTGCTTTCCTAGAAAATGATTGGGTCATCTACTCGAGTCAAAAGGGGGATGGTCCCCCTTCTCGAGATTGACAGCAACTTTGTAGAAAATTTCTGCGTGGAAAGAGAGTCATGTGCAATCTTCTATCTAATTTTTCCCAATCATTACCTTTGGTGTGCCTATCTTTCTCTCTTATCCACTTGAAGCTTTTGAGCAGCCCCACGACATGGTCGTCCATCAACCCCAGGACTTAAAAAATGTAGGGTTGATAGAAAATAAATTGATATCCTGACATGTTCATTTGAAGAAGCGATCCTTTTTACATTTATTTATAGATGTATATGCACTCAAAATCCTAGAACCCGTTATCAAAGCGTAATCGAGTTTTAAAACTTATAGAAATACAATCAAGTATTAAAACTCATCAAATTGGTACAATTGAGTATTCCTACTAACTCCGTCCATTTAGTTTAATAGAAAAATACTCACATAGCTTTTTTGTAATATTTTCTCTCCCAACGTGGTGATGACATAGACTAAATTCTAATTTTTACCCAAAATATTAATAAAATAAAATAAAATAAAAATTATTTAAAAATAACAAAAAAAGGAAAGGGGGGGGGGGAAGCCAAAAGCAAGGACAGCAGGTCCTTGCCACCATCCCCTCCATCGCTGAAAAGGGCCATCTGGGGTATTCCGATGGTGACCCTCGCTGCGGGCCACCACAGTTGGGCGAGGGCCGACAACCCTCATCCAAATCTAAATAGAGGGTTTTGACCCTTGCCCCAGGCTAATTTTTTGGGTTTTTTCAAATATTTTTTTTCTATTTAATTAAGATTTTGATCATAAAAATTACAATTTAATCCAAAACAACAATATTTTAATCTTGTGTTTGATGTTTTGGCCAAGTCATAGCCACAAAGGAGAGAGAAAATATTTAAAAAAGCCACATGAACATTTTCCATTAATCTAAATAAACAGAGTTAATGGAAGAATTTGATTATACCAATTTGACAAGTTTTATAACTTGAGTACACTTTTTATAAGCTTTATGATTCAATGGCATTTTATTTAAAGTTTTAGGACTTCCAAAGCACATATTCCTTATTTATATCATTAACTTATGGCTCCAAATTTTTGAATATCAACAGTAACCAAAAAGATTGTTAATTAAGCGAGGTAATGACGGTTCTGTTGATCAATTATCTATGCAATCATTGTAGTTTTGTATCGAAATCTCGGTGATTTCTTCATATGAATGGGGTAAAAAAAGTAACCTTATAATTCCTAAAATCCACATGACATATGACATAGAGAACAGACTCTCACTCAATTCGTGAGTACTTCTTTAGGGTTTTATTGCATATAATATAGCAGAATTCATTGAACTCACAATTTTAGACACTTTCAGCTAATTGCGCGATGATTTGATGGTAAAAAGAGATTCTATCCCTAACCTGAATTTTCTACGTCGTTGGGGGAAGCGTGAGGGCAGTTAGTCATCACGAGCCAAAGTAATCTAGAAGTTGGATGATAAAGTGCGTTGAAGATGCTGACCCATGTACCATTAAATCGCTTTATTTGAATCCACTTCTAAACTCTATCCCAAGGGAAGAAATAGTGGAAAGCACTAATTTAATTTAAATAACCGCTGGAAACTGAAATTGAGAGATTTTCAAGTGCATCGAGAGCACAACATTTCTATCCACTCAAAACCAATCATCGAGTATTGAAATACTTGACATGTGACGATCAATTTTGGGTGCCCGGAGATGCTGTACATCCAAAATACATAAAAGTTTTTTTTTTTTTTTTTGGTAAGAAAAAATACATAAAAGTTTCTTCATGAAAAATGAGATTTTCCTTTTACTCGGGCACTAGACACATATAAGGCCCAAAAAACAATAGAAGCCGAAGGAATCTTCCATCTCGCGCTCCTTTTGCCTCCCCAATATTACCTGGTATGTGGAGACGAGGTGACGACCAACCCTGAGATATATTGCAAAGGAACCGATTACGGGTCTTGAAATTTTTCCCGAATAGCCACAGGTACAAAAAATAAAAAGTAGAAACATTGATTGATTGAATAGCCTACTTATAGATATGTATCTAAGTCACACATCCAATGAGTTCCAATCTCACCAGATAGAGCATCCCACAAATAGACTCCTTCCACTAATTTTACTAGACTAGACGAGAATATCATATTAGTTAATACATAATCAGTCATATTAATGATGACTTTAATCGATGTTTATCCATCTACCTAGAAGCTGCTCTGGATCTCTTTCACTTAAATTGGTGGATCATCAATTTCCACAAAGGTGAGATTTCCCTGAGTTGCCAACTTGCCATTGCATGACCTCACGTGATGTCTTTATCAACTTTCTTTTCTTTACGTCGTCGCACGGCACCGCAATTTTTACATAAAAAAATGAGTTGCACGTGCCCAAGTTTTCATAATAATTAACGAAAGATATTGGCTAAAATCCTCCCATTACTTTAAAGACTATGAAAATGTTGCGTAATGACTCCCTCCACCAAATGTGATCATCTCTTTTAAGATGACTCGGGCGAGGAACTTGAATGTTCTCGAGAGCTCCCCATGCAAGAAACTCCTTATTATATGACAAGAGAAGATGCTCAAATATACAAACACTGTTTACATACATGGTTACAAATCTAAAATAAGTTTGGAACACATCACGATCCATTTATCTCAAGTATCATGTAAACTCCAATTGAATCGATTTAGTGGTTGACCTAATACTAGTCCGTAGGATTTCACCCGAATGCTCAAATTTTATCGAGCCCGATTCCTATTCATTGAATTTCATTTATGCCAGTCTTGTTAAGAAAGGACCGATTATGACTATATTAGGCGGTTAACTTTGGAACGGATGTCTACTTAAAACAAAACTTTTAGTTTCTCTTCCATCCCATCGTGGATTTGAACTGAAGTTGAAGTACTATAGAAGAAGACTTGCATAAATGTAGTCAAGGATATACTTCTAGTTGGAAAGCATACACGAACCCAATCATATGGAGACTTGAGCCAATGCCAAATTGAGTCCATACAAGTGCTCGCTATTGCCTGTTGGGACGGCGGCCACTGTTAAACACTTGTTTGACCTTTTAGGGATCAAAATTCCTTAGTTGATGTACGATTCAATCATCATCCACTTTAGAAAAAGTCCCACTTTTACTGCTTTGCTCTTTATCATAGGCCTTTTTCATCGTGGATAAATGGCAATTCTACAAGGTTCGAGATAGAATTTGCTCTAAGAAGAATTGTTGTTCCTCCATAGACGGTATGATTGAATGGTTGAATCTAATAAGTGCAATCGTTGAATCTAATGAGCTACACGTTTAAATTTGATGATAATTACCCTTTTATTATGGCTTTAAGTGACATGACCACACTCTCATGCTTTAGACGAGGAGCTACCCCGAGCCTCTATGTTTGGGAAATTTGGGAAATTCTAACTCATTCCTATTGATACCTAGTTTGCATAGGCTTTTCATTGCATTTTGTGAATTTTGATTATCCATTCCTTTTTCGGTTTTAGATATGAATTTTCGCATTTAACGTTCAAGAACGTTTTCTACTAACTGTATGAATAAAAATTTATGATACTGGAGATTAATCATTTTTGGGATTACGGAAAAATAACTACAACACGACATAAAATATGTTTCACAATGGCATTTCTGCATTAAAAATATAAGAAACCTAGAAAACTTATGTATGCGTATTTCCACTCAAATGCCCAAATTACAATCTGAAGAAGCTAATATAAGAGGATCAGCGTCTGGTTCTCATTCTAATTTTAACTAGTCGACTTTAATACATCAAAGAATATTGAATTGAAAGTGAGAACATGAAATAAAAGTCACGCTAGATGCCTCCAGTTCTTCTCTCAACCACAGTCAAACATGAGCTTGATAATTACTAGCCATCAACATAATTTTTTTGGGGCAAAAAAAGAATTGCAATATATCTGGAAATTTGAAGGCAAATGAATTGCCAGTTGTTTGTTTTTTTTTTTTTTTTTGGGTTTAGTTTTTTCTTCTTCGCTAAGTTAATTCCGTCTAGGCTGGACGAGCGAAACCAAATCAAATAGATTTTGCCTGATTATCCCCAACAAACAGACAGTAGTCAGATCTTTTAGGACTCTCAAGTTCAGTCAAGATCCTCTTACTTATCTCCTTTTACTTATGCTAGAAAATCAAATATTAGAGAATCATCATATCTGCAAAGTTCCTATTGGTCCGGGACTCCTCCAGATAGATATTGCTTATAACTACTTTCAGTGGATAAAATTGAGAAAAACACGGATTGATCCAGACGAAGTAAAGCAACCTAAAGATTAATTAACAGCATATTAGAATATACCGACGCAAAATAATAATAATAATAATAATAATAATAATAAAGCCGAACGTTGTAATTTGTGATTGGTTTTACCTATAACCTGGTTGTGAGACGCTCCGTAGAGAGAGACGTACTTCGACTCCGTATGTTTTTCTTAACTGCAGTCAAACAAAGAAGATTCGGATCCAAGAATGGATTATTTGGATTAGCCCATGCAGGATTGTGACGTTTTCATGTGGGATCTCTCTCTCTCTCTCTCTCTCTCTCTCGATCTCTCGATGGTGTTGTGCTTTTTCTTGTTTAGATTTTGAGAATCTGGCGTTGGCATTTCTCTGCATCTCTATAAATAGAAGCGGAGTTGCGCGAACTGCCCTCACTCGTCTCTGCTACCGATTTCCCTTTCTTTCATCATCATCATCATACCAACCCTCTCTCGATCCCATTTCGCAGTTCCACTCTACCGACGCATGGTCATGGCGTCACCACCAAAGCCTCCATCAGAATCTAGCGACCGGGTTCTCCTTCTTCTCCTCCTGCTTCTTCTTCTTCTCCTTCTTCTTTGGATGCTTATGACGTCAAAGATCGTCAAAAAGTAAAAAGATGTAATGCGTAACAGTGATGATAATGTCAACGCGCGATCCGGGTCTCTTCTTGGGTCGACAGATTGTTGAACCGTGTAGACAAGTTTGGATCTTTTTTTCGCCGTGCATGAAAAGATCTCCGACTCTTTTCGGATGTTCATGGTCAACTGTTGTCTTTTTGCAGGCTAAGGGAATCGCTGAGACCCTCAAGAACTTGCCTCTGCTCGGGCTACGGCTCAATAAGACTGACTCTTTCCGGTACCAAGCAAGAAAGGGAAGGTCCCAGAAATCAAAGACCATTCGTCCTCCTGCAATAGACCAGGACCCCAAACAAGTCCAACTCAAAGAGAAGATAAAAGCCGAACACGTTCCTGCTACATTAATCAGAATTGGTTCGTGGCAGGTAACTACGATTCGGTGTTACTTCTGTAATCAGAAGTTAAAAGTCGCACACATCCCAACAGTTCTTAACTGTTAAGCAATGGCACAGTTTAATATTTAAATATTCTAACGTTCGAAAAATTTAACGTAAAATTTTGTGAGATCTCTACCAACTGTTTAAAACACTCGAACCGCTTGATTTAATTTTTTATTCTGCTGGCAACTTCTTGATGAGTTACAATTGGTGAGGAAGAGCAGAAATTTTCTTTTCTTTCTTTCTTTTGGTTAATTAACCGACGGTACATATGCGTGCAGTTTGCTTCTGTACATGAAGCGGATTTGGTAGTAAAGTTCTACTTCGCAACAAGGAAATTAGTCTGGGAAGTGCTCGAGAACGGTCTGAAGAACAAGATGGAGATACAGTGGTCGGACATTTCCGCTATACGAGCCAGTATCGAAGAAAACAAGCCAGGGATCCTCGAAATAGAGGTTCTGAATTATCTCTTTCGACCCAGGAATTTTTTGGCTTAAAAGTCCGGCTTTTTCGACCATAATACTAATGATCCAATCACTGTTACCATCGTGCAGTTACACCAGCCACCCACCTTCTACAAGGAGTCTGATCTGCAGCCCCGGCATCACTCGAATTGGATCTCGGCAGATGATTTCACTGGCGGCCAAGCTCTTATGTACCGGTACTTTATTATTTTGTCAGATACATTAGCCACATATTCCAGTATTTCCTGTCGCTCTAGGACTGTGAGCTATAGTGTGCATAAATGATTTCACAGGTTTAGTCATATAGCACAAACTGGTAAGTGGATCCATCTGATATGAAGTAATGCTTACGCTTAGTCTCTTCTCAGGAGGCACTATCTTGAATTTCCTTCAGCAGCCCTCGACAAGGGCTACGTCAAGCTGCTGAATACTGACCGCCGGTTGCTTAAGTTGAGCCAGAGCCGCTTTCCAAGCGGTGTAAAAAACGCATTCTACACGTCGCAACACTTTAATTGCGATGAATATCCTCCAAGATCAGCAATGGCAATGCCACATGCGCATCAGGTCCACCTTCGGAATGCATATCCGCCGGCATTGACCCCCCAGCGGAGACAATCATGTGAAGCAGTGATGGAGCAAGCCCGTCAATGGAACAATTCTACTCCGCCGATGTCAGGTACGCAGCATCCTTGTCGCGAGAAAGTTTTAGTCACCTTGAGAGTTTACTTCTTTTTTACTTCTATAGAGATACAGGTGGAATATGATCACTTTATCTGTCGCCTTTACATGGTCATATATTCTTCCTTTTTCACCAAAGATGTATCTATCAAAGCTTGAAAATTGTCTCAAAACAATCACAGGCTCACTTTCTTCACTCTCAATTTGTTGGTGTAACACAGTATTGGATTCTCAACTTCTCGAAAACCACAGATTGGAGAATTCACAAATGAATCCATGGGATCAGGTATCTAACAACTCTCAGCTCGCAGACCTTCCACCTCTACACCCTGCAGCCACAACTGCAGCCACAGCCACAGCCAGGGCCGGTCCAGCCCTCTATCTTGGAGAAGATTTGTACTCACCCTATGCTGGAGAAGCAGGGGTCCACACCCTGCAAACTCCTGCAATCATGAGGAATCCACAACGGCAGTTATTCTTCGATCCAATCAGCTCGCATGACCCGAGGCTTCTCCCTGCAGTTCACGGCATGTTCCCATCACGCTTAGGTTTGCCAAGTGCAATAGGTTCTGCAAGCAATGCCAATGCAATGGGTGCCAGACAGGAACATGATGGATATGTGAACAGCGGTGGTCAATTCATCTTCTGTCCCTTGGAGGAGAACACCTCTTTCACATCACCAACGAGTATGCCGAGTGCAGTAAATTCTGCAAGCTATGGCGTTGCAATGGGTGTCAGACAGGAACATGATGGATATGCGAACAGCAGCGGGCAATTCATCATGTGTCCCTCGGAGCAGAGTGGCACTTTCCCATCGTTGATAGGTTCGCCGAGTGCAGTAGGTTCTGCAAACACTGGCAATGCAATGGATGGATGTGCTAACACTAACAGGCAACTCATCTTCGGTCCCTTGGAGCAGAACGTCACTTTCCCATCATCAATAGCTTCGTATGCAGTAGGTTCTGCAAGCCACGGCGATGCAATGGGTGTCGGACAGGAACATAACGCATATGCTAGCTCTAACGACCAATTCAACTTCGGTCCCTCTGTATCTGAACAACAAATTTATGAGCATCTCGCTCCTTTGATGCACCATCAAGCTTATGGGCGAAAACCGCAGGACGGCTCACCTTGGAAATGATGTTCTGTGTTCAAACTCTGATTCGAGATTTTCAAGGAATGAAAACTTGGGTTGAGCTGAGGAATTCATCAATAGGACGTCCCAGTTTTGCAAAGTTGAGATTAGGATGAGTTGAAGGTGTCGGTGGCTTCTGTTCTCTTTTCTGTTCTTTATTTTAGGCAAAGTAGGGTGTTCTTCGTTTCTCTTCCAGGTTTTGTTGCTAAATAAAAAATCGGGTTGAGTACATTCTTATCTCCAGCTTGCAGTCTGCAATATTGTCCACAGACTTGATTTTTCAGCAATAAATTCTCAAACTTAGGATTCCTGCCACTGTAAACATTAAAGGAAGGTTGTTTGGTCAATACTTGAAATTGGCACTTCAATTTATTAAAAAAAAAAAAGAAGCTAGAAATCTCTGACATTCACCATAAAAATAAAAATAAAAAATGGATCACCTCAACCTTTACATAAGCCAATGCTGTTCTTTAACCCCACAAGAAGCTGGGATAAAAACGTTGATTCCGATTTGTTGGTCATTATATGTCATTATAACCATACAAGCCGCCTTTTATGAATTCAGTGAAGGAAGTTTTTCTTTTCTTTTCCAGGTTGATTCCGTTTTAATTTTTTTCTTTACTAAGTTGTTTCCATCGAGGAATCAATTTCAAAAAAAAAAAAAAAAGATTTACCAAGTTAAATTCATTTTGTAGGACTCTAGTCCAGTCAATTCCCGGGGATTCTCTGTTTTTTTCTTCTTTTTCCCCTTTTCATATCTTTTGGCTGTAGAACATCAAATAGTAGATTATTATTGATATGTGCAAAGTAATTGTTTAGGGGGATTACTCTTTCGCACGGCTCAAAGAGATAATAAACACTTTTAACTGATCGAATTAATCATACCTAAAGAAATAGATTGATCGATGCAAAATAAAGCAACTAAAAGAACATAAAAAAAGTACATCGAAATATACTAACGAAAAAAAACAAGAAAGTGGGCACTCTTGATTTTAATCTATCGAACTGGATATGAGATGCGCTTTGTAGAGAGATAGATATATATCGTCTCGATATATCTTCTCCATAATAGTTGAATAAAAAGACTCAAATCCAACTTCTAGTCATAGAATCGAGTCTACGTGAGAGTGAAGTCTAAATGCATATAAGTCTATTTGGATTTTTTAAAATTTTTTTGGCATTAGTACTGGAAAATCATAGGTATGTATATCTATTTTAGAATAGCTCGTGCATAATTTTGAGTTAGTAATTTGGACTCACTTTTCTTTTCTTTTCTTTTCTTTTCTTTCCCACCGTTGCTATACTTTTTCTTCTTCAGATGTGATGAATTTCTGGTGTTGGGGGCTCGTTTGCATCTATAAATAGAAGCAGGGTTGAGTGCAGTGCAGTCACTCTTCTCTCTGCTTCTGCGCAGTTTCCGTTTCATCATCATAACAACCCTCTCTTCTCATCATCATCGTTTGGCTCCCAATTCCATCCAACAGTTTCAGCCAACTGAAGCATTGCCATGGCGTCACCACCCCAACCTCCACCAGAATCTGGCGACCAGGTTCTTCTTCTTCTTCATCTTCTTCTTATGATGATGATGATATCAAGAACCATCATAGGCAGAAAAGATGGAATGT
Organism: Eucalyptus grandis x Eucalyptus urophylla; assembly: GCA_028830015.1. Lineage (NCBI taxonomy): Eukaryota > Viridiplantae > Streptophyta > Magnoliopsida > Myrtales > Myrtaceae > Eucalyptus > Eucalyptus grandis x Eucalyptus urophylla. The sequence goes on along the minus strand of CM054200.1, from coordinate 56,882,845 downwards.
ATCATGATGGTAATGCTGATGCCAGTATGCCATCTGGGGTATCTTCTTGGGTTGACGGATTCTTGAACTGCGTGGACAAGAAACTCTTTTGCCATGCGCGATGCCTGGCACTTTTTGAACGTGATCTACCGTTATCTCTTTTGCAGGGTAAAGAACACGCGGAGGCTCCGCCTCCGCTCATGTTAAGGCTCAATAAGGACGTTATTTTCATGGACCGAGTCTGGACTTCTCTGTTCCTGAAACCACAGCGCCTTCGTCTTGCGATACTACGCAATGACCTGCCAAGGAATCGTCGCGACATGGAACAGTTGAAAGTCGCACGTGTTCCTGCTACGTTAATCAGAATCGGTTCTTGGCAGGTAATTGAGATTCAATGTCAGTTCTATGCAATTTACAATTGATGATGAAGAGCAGAATTTTTCCTTCTTCCTTTCTTTCCTCTCGTTAAGTAATCAAGGTATGCGTATGTGCAGTTTGCTTCAGAACATGAAGGGGATTTGGTAGCAAAGTTCTTCTTTGCAACGGAGATATTAGCCTGGGAAGTTCTCATGAACGGTATTCAGTATAAGATGGAGATACGATGGTCGGACATTTCCTCTATTAGAGCCACTATCGAAGAAAACAAGCCGGGAATCCTCGAAATAGAGGTTGCAGATGATGTCTTTTGACCCTGGAATTTAATTTGACTGGAAATCAACCATTTTTCACCATAAAGCTAATGCGATCCAATCTGTTACCATCGTGCAGTTACACTGGTCGCCCACCTTCTACAGGGAGACTAATCAGCAGCCACGGGATCACTCGAATTGGATCTCGGCAGATGATTTCACTGGTGGCCAAGCTCCTACATGCGGGTACTTTATAATCTTGTTCGACGCATAGGTCACATACTCATAATACTTCCTCTCGCTATATGATGATGAACTATAGTATAGATAAATGATTTTTTTTTCACAGGTCATATGGTAGAAACAGATAATTTGATCCATTAATAATAGCAAGTAATGCTTATTCTTTCTCTCTTCTCAGGAGGCACTATCTTGAATTTCCTCCAGCAGCCCTCGGCAGGGCCTACGTCAGGCTTCTGAGCAGTGACCGCCGATTGCTTGAGTTGAGCCTGGGCCGCTTTCCAAGCAATCCTTGGAATTAATGTTCTGTGTCAAACACTGATTCAAGAAGATTCAAGGAATGAAAACTGGGGGTTGACCTGAGGAATATATCAGTAGGGACAAGATGTTATTGGCTTCTCTTTTCTTTTCTGTGCTTTCCTTTCGATTGTTACACATTTTTGTTCCTGGACGTTGATCGGAGCCAGAAAGTAGAGTGTTAATCGTTTCCTTTCCAAGTTTAATAAATCAGCAACAAAACAAAGGAATTCAGAGTTGGGATGAGTGCATTTTTACCTTCACCTTGCAGTTTGTAATATGGTCCACAAAACTTACTTTGTCAGCCATTCAATCCCCGAACTTAGGATGCCTCCTATTGTGGGTGCACTGTAAGCTTAACATCGAAAAGCATTTAGGAAATTTTTTTATCAGTAGAGTCGGTACTTTCATGTAGAGAAAATGCTGGAAGCCTCTGACATGCACCATATAAAGAACACTTTGATGCGCCATCAAGCTTGCGAGCAAAAACCACACGACGGCTCACCTTGGCAATGATGTTCTGTGTGAAACTCTGATTCAAGATTTTCAAGGAATGAAAACTTGGGTTGAGCCAAGGAATTCATCAGTAGGGCAGTCCCAGGTTTGCAAAGTTGAGGTTAGGATGAGTTGAAGATGCTGGTGGCCTCTCTTTTCTTTTCTGTTCTTTAGTGTATGCAAAGTAGGGTGTTCTTCGTTTCTTTTCCGAGTTTTAGTGCTGAAAACAGGATTGGGATGAGTACATTCTTATCTCCACCTTGCAATAAATCCTCCAACTTAGGATGCCAACCACTGTAAACTTAGGATCGAAAAGCATTTAAGGAAATTTTTTTGGTCAATACCTGAAATTGGCACTTTAGTTTATAAAAGAAGCTAGAAATCTCTGACATTCACCATAAGGAAAAAAAAACATGAATCGCCTCAACCTTTACATAAGCCAATGCTTTTCTTCAACCATGCAAGAAGCTGGGCAAAAAATGCTTTTCTTTTGGGAGGATTACTCTTTTGCACGGCTCGGAGATTATAACCACTTCTAACCATCGAATTAATCAAACCTATATGTAAAGAAACTGAAAGAACAAAAAAAAGTATATCGAAATAATAAAAAAGAAAAAAAAAGCAGAAACTCTTGATTTTAATCTATCAAACTTGGTATGGGACACACTCTGCAAAGAGAGGTATATATCAACTTGATATATCTTCTCAACAATAGTCGGAAAAAAATGACTCAAAACCAACTCTTTGTCATGGAATTGAGTCTATGTTTGGATTTTTAATTTTTGGCATTACTGAAAAATTGGGAATGTATATCTATTTTAGAGTTAGCTAATGCATAATTTTGACATATTCATTTGGGCTCTCTTTTCCCTTTTTTTTCCTCCAATGTTGTTACACTTTCTTCTTCAGATGTGAATTTCTGGTGTTGGCGCTCGTTTGCATCCATAAATATAGAAGCAGAGTAGAGTGCAGTGCAGTCACTATTCTCTCTGCTTCAGGGGAGTTTCCGTTTCATCATCATAGCAATCCTCTCTCTTCCCCTCATCATCATTTGGTTCCCAATTCCATCAAACAGTTCCAGTCAGTGTATTGCCATGGCGTCGCCATCCCAACCTCCACCAGAATCTGGCGACCAGTTTCTACTTCTTGTCCTTCTTCTTCTTCTTCTTCGGATTCCTATGATGATATCAACAACCATCCATCTTAAGGAAAAAATGATGGAATGTATCATGATGGTAATGCTAATGCCGATGTTCCATCTGGGGTCTCTTCTTGGGTTGACGGATCCTTGAACTGCGTAAACAAGAAACTTTTCCGCCATGCATGTTGCCTGGCGCTTGTTGAATATGATCTACTGTTATCTCTTTTGCAGGCTAAAGATCATGCGGAGACTCTGCCTCCGCTCATGCCAAGGCTCGAGAAGGACGACTCTTTTATGAGCCAAGTGAGGACTGCTCTGTCCCAGATATCAGAGCCCTTTTGTCCTCCTGCACAAGTTGCTGTTGTCTTTTTGCAGGCTAAGGAACTCGCTGAGACACTCGAGAACTTGGCTCTGCTTGGGCTAAGGTTCGATAAGGACGACTGTGTGAAGAACCAAGTGCAGACTGCTCCGTCCCAAAAATCAAAGCCCTTTCATCCTCTGGCACAAGTAAATAACCCTCAAGTGGATCTTCGTGACAGAGAGATAAAAGCTGCACGAGTTCCTGCTACATTAGTCAAAATCGGTTCGTGGCAGGTAATTAAGATTCAATATTAGTTCTACATAATTTCCAATTGACGAAGAAGAGCAGAACTTTTGTTTTCCCTTCTTTCCCTTCATTCAGCAATCAAAAGTATACGTATGTGCAGTTTGCTTCTGCACATGAAGCAGATTTGGTAGGAAAGTTCCACTTCGCAACAAGGAAATTAGTCTGGTAAGTGCACGCCAATGGTCTGAAGAAGTTTGAGATACAATGGTTGGACATTTTGCTATAAGAGCCACTATCAAAAAACAAGCCGGGAATCCTGAAAATAGAGGTTCCAATTGATTTCCTTTGACCCTAGAAATTTCTCTGACTTCAAATCCGACATTTTTTACCATAATACTAATGCAATCCATTCACTGTAACCATCATGCAGTTAGACCAGCCTCCCACCTTCTACAAGGAGACTGATCCACCGCCCCGGCATTACTCGCTTTGGTTGTTTGCAGATGATTTCGCTGGCGGCCAAGCTCTTAGGTGCCGGTACTCTATTATCTTGTTCGATATGTTGGCCACACACTCCAGTATTTCCTGTCACTGTACAATGATGAACTTTAGTGTAGATAAATGCCTCCACAGGTTTAGTCATATAGTAAACTGATAATTCGATCCATTAATAGGTGGTAATGCTTATTCTTAGTCTCTTCTTAGGAGGCACCATCTTGAATTTCCTTCAGCAGCCCTCGACAGAAACTACATCAAGCTTCTGAGCAGCAACCACCGGTTGCTTGAGTTGAGCCAGAGCAGCTTTCCGAGCGGTGCAGAAACAACATTCTGCATGCTGCAACACTCTGGATTTGAGAATTCACAAATGACTCGAGAATGCAACAACCTTTGTCAGTTTGAAGCCCTTCCGCCTCCACCCCCTGCAGCTGCAGCCGATTCAGGCCTCTGTCTTAGAGAACATTTAAACTCACCCTATGTTGGAGAAGCAGCGGTCCCCACCTAGCAAACTCCTGCAATCATGAGGAATACTCAGCAGCAGTTAGTCTTGGATCCCAATCCAATCAGTCGGTGTCACCTTAGGCTTCTGCCTGCAATTGACAGCACTTTCACATCACCGATTGGTTCGTCGAGTGCAGTAGGTTCTGCTTGCAATGATTATGCAATGGGTGTCCGACAGGAGCATGATGGATATGTCAACAGTAGTTGGAAATTCATTGGTCCCTCAGAGCAGAATGAGACTTTTACATCATTGATTGGTTCATCGAGTGCAGGAGGTTCTGCAAGCAATGGTGATGCAATGGATGAGACAGGAACATGATGGATGCTAACAGTAACGAGCAATTTGAGTTGGTCCCCGTGTCCCAGAGACAAACTTATCACTTCTTTGATGCGCCATCAAAGCTTATGAGCGAAAACCACACAATTGATCACCTTGAGACTGATGTTCTGTGTCAGACCTCGATTCAAGAGTCAATGAATGAAAACTTGGTTTGAGGTGAGGAATATATCAGTGAGGCAGTCCCAGTTTTGCATATTAGGACTAGGATGAGTTGAAGATGATGGTGGCATCTCTTTCCTTTACGTTCTTTCCTTTTCATCGCTACACATTTTTGTTTCTGGACGTGATTGCAGCCAAAAAGTAATGTGTTCATCTTTCTTTTCCAAGTTTTGAATGTCTCAGCAACAAAACAGGGAAAAATAAAATTCTCCACCTGGCTGTCTGTAATATGGTCCGCAAACTTAATTTGTCATCAATTCAATCCTCGAACTTAGGATGCCTACACAAATGGGATGCACTGTAAGCTTAACATTGAAAAGCATTTAAGAAAATGCTGGAAACCTCTGACATACACCATAAAAAGAAAATGGATCACTTCAACCTTTACAGAAGCTAATGCAAACAAAAATTTGTTCAAAACTACAAGTCAATAGCCTTATACCAAGTATCTAGCAAAACAACTACTGGTACTAAGGCTGGAGATATAAACTAAAAATGAAATACAGACTCTTCATCACTATGTCATAACCCTTGATATGAAATACATTGAACCAACTAGAGCATAGAAACTACAATTATGTTCAAAACTGCAATCACAAAACTGACAGTGACATCTTCCCAAAGGTGCTGCTTTGACAATTTAGATGCTGCTTCAAATCCTGAAAAAACTGATTGAAAAGTTCTGCTTAAAGGTCTCGTAGAGGACTCTCTCACACATTTCATATTAGTTCAGCTGAGTGGATCATGTCCTGAAAGCACTTAAGAATGTACGCTGCAACAATTGCCTGATTCCTTTACACATCCATCCGCTCAGTTCATATCGCCAAAACTTCTCTTCTTTGAAGCAGAGTGAAATTCCTCTGTTCCATTATCAGCATTAGCATGCTTCTCTTTGCCTCTGGACTCATCTTTTGCTCTATCTGGTTCTGCTTCAACAAATAGCGGGGCTTCTCTTCCACTTAATCGACAGAAAACTCTTTCTACCGTCTCACTTATTTCTTTCCCCAGCCCATCACCATCAAGAATTAACTCCCAAACTGATTTGGAGGCCTTCTCAAGCACTGGGGCCCTGTGCAAAAATGAACACGAGCAAATAAATAAACATCCAATGACCAGCAACAACGCATGCCAACAATTAGCTTCATCCAGAAGTGATAGTTCTGCCAGTCAGCCTAACAGGTGTGCTGACAATTGTGTGAATCAACATGGATCTCTAGCAAAATGCCATACCTTTGGAAATCAAAAGGTGGTGAACATAACCTCAAAATATTTCTGTATAACTGCAAAGAGTGCATAAATAGGGATGAACATGATAATCTATGGATCTGGATTATCTGACATAAAACTACTAGCAGTCCATATAATCAGCATGACTTTACACAGGATATTTCCCTCAGAAAAGACTTCCTAGATGAAACAAAATTTAGCTGCAAACAGCTTGTCACACGTTTGTTAAAAAATCAAACTAACTCACATGTATAAATCAGATTCAGCGAGAGTTGTGTTTCAATCATTATCGTACTCACACTTCAGTCACGATTTGCCAAGGCAGAGCAGCTAGTAGAGGAGACTAATTCAATCTATCGATATCTTTGTAGATCAAATAATGAACTCATCTCTTCCAAATTAATTTCTTAGTCCCTCAACCCCCACTAACATCTTCTCAGGGAAACATTGCCATTATTCTCCTCCATCTTTTCTCAGCTGGGGTTCAAGAAAATTAAAGATAACACTAACTTACAACAATAACCACGAAAGATGTGAGGAAGACAAGTCTGCCTATTCACCAACCCCCACAGCCAGTCAACCCACACTTCACAGAGAGAGAGAGAGAGAGAGAGAGAGAGAGAGGATGCTTGAGGAATGAAAGAATTGCTTTTTGTCTGTCTTATGGCTGTGACCACCACTTATGATAGGACGAAATTAAATATTTAACTCTAACTGCAGTAGACATTTATTACCCACATACTTAGAATTGTGACATTGATACTGAAGAAAAAGTGCGCTGTGCTTCTCTGTTAAGGTCTTTCCAATTTGTTTCCAAGGCTTACAAGTCACAATTCCCATTGATCAATTTCATGCTCAGAAAACGGGGAGTTAAAATTCAAGATTTGAATCTTATTTTAACAAGTACGATATTTTGCTACTAAGATGCAACCTTCTGAATCCTATACCGCCCTTTATTATTTGTCAACATTATATTTAAAATTTTACTCGCAATCAACTATGAGGTCAGACTTTCACAATCTTGCCGACCATAAACTTCATATTGACCTAAAAAAGCCAAAGTCAACTAAATTCTAGTACATGGCAACTGCACTATGAAGATAACTACGGTTTGGAATTTGAGATCCTGAGGCTTTGATTTCTCAACGCCAACCAAGCTACACAGCCATCTAAAAAGCTGTCTTGGCGAGCACTCTGCCCTTCGGTTTTGATAATCTACTTCATAGCAGCAGAATCTACAGCATTTTGGCATGAGGTAGCAAGACTAGAAATTGCACCAACATTATCTAGGGAGTAATTTTCATTTCTTTTATCTCCTTCCCCACCATCTTAAATAGGCATCTTGGGGGAAGGTAGGATCAAAATCTAGACTTCTTGACTCTTGGTAAGGGAGGACAACAACTGGCCATTCCCTTGCTCCCGCATTTTAAAGGGAGAAGACTCGCTCGTAGCACCAGGGGTACTTTTACAATTTAGCACCATAATTACTACTGCAACATCTTTCCTTTGACGGTCAACTCTTTCAGCAGGAGGATTACAGGGATGACATCAAGATGGCCGAAAGCCACACGGTAAGCACTAGATTGCATCCCGAAACTGTTGTCCATCGAGCTCATCAAAACAGTGCACTGACCACTCTAGCTACAGGGAGAATGTTGACAACTTCAGAGCATGAACGAACTGCTAAAGTACGCTACTAGCTACGTTACGATATAAACTCGAACTAAAGAACGGTATGTTCTTGTTCTTACTCTAACTCCTGGCGCAGGGCGTCGAAGAGCTCTCTCTTGGTCTGCTTTTCAGCTCCGGGGGTATTAAGAACTTTGCTCTGCTCCGCCATTTTAATTGTGGTGCTCTTCAGCTCCTCCTGCGAACCCGACCATCCGGATAAGAGAGAAAAGGAAGAAACTTTAAGAAGCATAACAAACAAAATGCAAATGGAAGCCAAAGCACAATGCCAACAATCGCGCGACATCAAGTATAAGAACAAAGAACCCTCCTTTCCTTATGCCAAGAGCCGACGATTACGTAAAGATCATCCACCCCCCAGAATTCACACCAGAGGCCACTAAAATGGACCAATTCGACCCAAAAAAAAAACACAACCCACGACGCAACAGCCGCTACCCAATGGACAGAGCCACGAAATAGGCAAGAAGCGTCCAGGATCGGCGAGCCCCGCGCCGACCCACGACCCCGCAACTCGAACCATCAAAAGGGCAGCAGGAATTCGCAGAAAAGGGGGACCGGGGGGCGGGGGAGCGCTCACGTTGGCCTTGAGCTGGTTGATGATCTTGAGGCGGAGGGAGTCGATGGTGCCGTCGTTCATGAGCGACTCGAGGACGTCTTCCGGGGTGATCACCGACGCCGGAGAGGTGGAAGAAGAAGACGCCATCGACGCGGCGGGCAACCCCGTTTTTCCCTCCCTCTTGCTCGCGGATCTTCGCTCTCGCCCTCTGCGAAAGTCGCCGCCTTTGTCGTCGGTCCGAGGCGTCCGATGTTGCGAAGCAAGGGAGGCTCTTCCCGTTTGGTCCAAATCGTCCTCGAAATCTCATGCCTTTTGTCCCCCTCCATTTCTTAGCATTAGATCCAGAGAAGAACTTAAAATCTCATTAAATCATTCAATAAATAATATAAATAGAACTTGATTAAAACTTGAAACTGACCCCGTAACTTATGACGGAATAAATTACAAATTCTAGAAAATGAAAAATCTATTCTAATAATAGATTTTAGGTGAAACTATATAGAAATTAAAACCGCTTGCCTCAACTATTTCTATTTAAAAAGGATGATGCACATGCCCAAAAAGGGGGAAAAATAAGAAGAGTGATTTACCAATTAATGGACAAAAATAAAAAAAACTAATGAAGAAGTTTTTTTAGATGAATGTTAATTATCATAATGGTACAAAATATCCAAATTGATATACAACATGATGTGAAATTTAATTTGAAAATTTGGGGATAGGGAGAGGGGGTGGGGGAGTGTAATTGTGTTAGACAAGGAAGATCTCCAAATCCATATTAGTTAGATAGGTGCGAGAAAGAGGAAATGTGGTACAAAAAACTACCTCCTCCTCCCTGATGAAGATTTTTGTTGGATTTGAAATAATTTCTTAATTACAATCACTCTTCTCAAATTAAAAAGGGAGAGGTAAGGGGTTTAAATCCCCACTTTTTAAATGAATTAGAGTAGAGATGATTTAATTTTAAATGTAAGTCTTGAGATAGTGCAAAAGTCTTAAAATGAGAATTAAAATAAAAATAAAGTATGATCGATAATATATATAGATATATATAATTTTTTAAAAAGAAAAGAGTAGTGAGATTTGAGTAAATTTTATAAATTGCGCAAAATTTTTGAAATAATGATATGACCATTTACCGACAATGTTTCAACATTAATAGTAAATATAAGAATAAAGTGCAATTCGTGAAAGTTAATGAGATATCTTGCTCAACATAAGATTCTATACCTTTTCTTTTTGCCCCTTCTCTTTCACACAGGCAGAATAAAGCATGTACCTTTTTCACAATGTAAACTGACATAAACGAATGCTGACCCAAAGGAAAAACTAACATGAATGAGTATGCAGTGTATAAACAATATTTTGATTTTATCTATAATTATCTATATATGGACAAATTGTAAAAGAAACACTTAATTAACTTAGAAAAAAATTGAAAATTTGAAGTTCTTCTTAAAATTAGGGATACCGTTCTCGCAATGCAATGACGTAGATGCATTGCTACAGTTATAATACTGGTACTAAATTGCAATTACTTGGATGCAATCCATATACAGAAATTTTTTTTTTCTTAACTAGGGAAATCTTATTTTTGAAATTAAATTAAGTTGATGAAAAAAAGGGTATGAGTGCAATTTTTATAATTTAAAGATGCAAATTGTGCACAAAAAGGATGAGGAAATTTTGATGTTTTGAGAATGTATCTATACTTTATAAGATGTGGAAAACCTAAGATGTAGAAAACCCAAGATGTAGAAAACCCAAAAAAAAAAAAAAAAAAAAACAGAAGACTTGATAAGTTTGTACATTCATAACAAGCAAATTTTATTAATGAATTCTAAATTACAGTCATTCACGGATATCCACTTACTTAAAAAGAGAGATTCTGCAACGCAAAAATGGAAAAGAGGAGGAAGAAGAAGAAGGAAAGAATCCTCCTGCTCTAAGAAAAGGCGCCTAATGTATCTTCATCACTTCATCAACCCAGCTGTGTGGTGAGATCATATGTAGAGTCCGATTCTGATACTTTTCTTCACCCATTTGCTGGCAGTACTGGGGAAAAATAAATGCTAATCTGCTCTTCCGAGTCGAGAACTGCTTCGACTATTTTGACTATTGATGAATAATTTAGTGGTCCGAAGATAAATGTATAAGAAGCTAGACTCTTTCAGCATGTACCACGACTTAACGATGCAGCTGAGGCCCATTTTCGCACTCCCTTGTGCCAATCATAAATCTGTCCCCGCTAGGGATGCAGGATGTAGTCATTTCTGCTTTAGGACCGAAGTTCGTGCGGAACAAATTGGATAGATCTATGGGCTGGCTTCATCTTTGTCCATCAAATCTGACAAGTAGCTCAAGATGAACCCATCCAGATCTCCCTCTAGGACGGAATCAGGGTCAGAAACCTCGTAGTTAGTCCGCAGATCCTTGACCATCCGGTAAGGCTGCACGGGAGAAAATGACTGTGTCAGGAAGAGCTTTCTACACAGACGAAATATAATGGTTTTTAAGAGAAGATGAGCAGATGCTACGGCATACGTGAAGGACATAGGAACGAATTTGGTTGCCCCAACTTATCTCTGTAAGAGATTGTGTATGTTGTGCATTCATCTGAGCCTGTCGAGCCATCTCAAGCTGGTCTAACCGAGACTGGAGCACCGCCATGGCTGAAGCCTTGTTTTGATGTTGTGATCTGTAATAGCAGAGAAAATAGGTGACAAAAGAACTCTGCACCTCAAAAAAAGGAATGAATGGGCACCCTTTATGTAAATCCAAATTTCCAAATTTCACTATGGTGCAGCAATAAGTCGACAACAGTGCAAAAACTTAAAATAGTTTGATTCCATCTACCTCTCATTTTGGCAAGTTGCAGTTACTCCAGTGGGAATGTGAACGATTCTCACAGCACTGTCAGTTGTGTTAACAGACTGCCCACCAGCTCCTCCAGATCGAAATCTCTCAATTCGGAGATCGGATTCATTTATTTGCACATGGGAAAAATCCTCACCGAAGATTGGAATTACAGCAACAGCAGCAAATGAAGTATGTCGCCGTTTGTTACTGTCAAATGGTGAGATTCGTACCAACCTGTGCACACCTACTTCAGCTTTGGCATATCCAAATGCATATTCACCATCCACTTTAATTGTTGCTCGCTGAAAATCACAAAGTCTAGGTCAGGACTAATTGCAAACTCAGCTAATTCAGAAACAGAGTAGTTAAGGAAAAAGTCAAAAGAAGCAAGAGCTACACTGCATATAGCTAAATACACTTGCAATTCGGAACATTATTCTTTTTTTTGGGGTCAAAATTGGAACGTTATAATTGAGTAGGGCTTCTTCAAGGGGAAAAACACAAGGAATTTAGTAACGTGAGAAAAAGATGGTAAGGAGGTGAACCTTGATTCCAGCAATCTCACCAGGCATTTCATCCACCACTGTTACTCCATATCCTCGGCGTTGAGCCCACATTTTGTACATATTCATGACCATCGCAGCCCAATCCATGCTCTCAGTGCCCCCGGCCCCAGCTTGCACCTATGTATATAGATGAGCGAAACACTGAATTCTTAGACTGTCCAGGCACAAGGAATAATAATGCTAGGTGTGGGGAAGCTCAAAGTCACTTATGCATCCTATAAGATGCAAACCCAAAATGTAAAAAAGCGCTGCGAACATGAGTGCTCGTGACTTGACAACTAGGAGTTAAGAATGCATGATACAGACCTCAACAAAACAGGAGCAAGAATCATGCTCTCCAGCTAACAAAGCTTCAAGCTCTTTCTCTTTTGAAAATCTTCTCATCCTTAGCAAAGCTTGCAATGATTCCTGCACGAACAGAAAGAAGGCATGATTCCAATAAACTTGTAAATGCAGCAAGGAAGCAATAGCACTAACAATTTGTAATTCAATAATTCAGCAGTGGAAATGATAATTTGACTTCAAAGGAAAAAAAGAAAATGAATGAGAACTCATACAGGTAAAATGGAGGAAATTCAGGAGCGACAAGACATGATATGGACATAATGAGATAGGGAACCTAAAAAGCAGTGTCCAATCTAAACTATGGAGCACAACAGTCACACTTATGTAAAGTGTATCATACCAGCACAAGAAGACATCGGGGATATAGCAATTGTAAAAACTTGGTCTGATGGACAAATAATCCTAGTTATAACTGATGCACCAGCGGTAGGGTGAAATTGTTTCTCAGTTTCTCCCAAAACTGTTCACACCCCGATCTCTTAATCCCAGAGTTAAAAATAAACACACTAGTAGTCCCGAAATGCAAAGTATTAACTCGTCCAACTAAATATAGACTGGAAGAGTAGCACAGCACCGGAGACAACATGAAACAGGGACAAATACATGCCTAGTGAGGAAAACCAGGGGCCCACCAATTCCAAGTCAGCATCACTCTCTTCCCGAGCAAGCTTTATCATGTCAATATGCTCAAGCAAATCCTGTTCAAATCCCATCACCTCCCTCATCTTAGCCATGAGTCTACCATGCTCACGGCTTATTTTTCCAGCATGTTGAGGATCATCCCAAAGGTCCGGCTTATTCAGTTGTGTAGACAACAGCTCCAACCTCACTAACAAGCTCTTCCACTGTCAAAAGAACACAGAATCATCATCAGAAGTCGAAATCAAAGTACGGATTTTTTATATGGTAGATATTCCATAGCTCAACTTAAAGAACACATGAGAAAGCTACAATTTAGACCAAAGACAAGTTGATGCAGGAGGAGAATTCTAGTTCAAGTATTTTCAGCGTTTTCTTTGTCATCAGCTTTTCTGGATTCAATAAATGTAGTTAATTTCTATAAACCCTAGAATAGCTTTTCTATATTCCAGCTTCAATTCAACTAGTTCTAACCCCGTTTGTTGTTCTTTTTGCTATATTTTGCTCCTCCACATCAAATTCGCATCAAGAGTCCCTTGTTAGAGTTTTGCCTACAACAGAAGTAGCATTACCGCTCACTCATATTACTCATGACGCACCAGAATTACCAACATTTCTATAACTAAAAGCATAAAAAACGCACTTTGACAAGTGACCCCCGTTCTCAAAGCCCGGCTTCGGCACCATGGATATTCAAAATGTAAACTTTAGGCACTAAATTCTAGGAACTGCGATTCCCTAAACTTGGCAGACTGCGACACAAATGTAAATGCAACTTTCCTCAGCTAAAATGAACCTCTCTGAGCTATCTACTCCGACCCCTGATTTGCATTTCAATGATAAATTAAAATCACAAGGAAAATTGTTCCACCTGCAAGCGCCGCTTGATCAAGCTTATGGACTGCGCGATCGCGGCGGCATGGCTCTTCCAATCGCTCTCGCTCTCGTCGAGGATCGTCCACTGGCTGGAAAGGATCCCCTCCACCGTCAGGCCGTCGGAGGTCGCGGGCTCCTCGGCGGCGGCGGCTCGAGTAGCGAACGACCGCAAGCCCCCGAAACGCGCCGGACAGCCGCTTCTCCCCAGCGCCTCCTCCAAACGGCGCACCCAGCTCGCCCCGACCGGCGCACCGGAACCGGCGACGGAGCCGCCGCCGGAGCCATCGGAGCCGCGAAAGCGAGAGGGTTTCGGAGCTTCGACTCGGGATTCCGAGGGGGCGGCGGGACTGAACAGGGAGCGGAGGGAGAAGGCTCGCGATGCGGGATTCGGAGGATGCGGAGAAGATCCGATGCGCGATCTTCTCAGGAAAATTGCAGGCATGTTTTTTGCATCAAAAGGAGAAGATGGAATTCAGCTGAACTCTGTTCGTGTTTTTGGGGGTTTTGAGATTGTAGGGTTTATGGTGGGGAGGGACCGAACTGGAAATAGCTCCAGATTGAGGGGGCAAAATCGGAAAAATGGGATCTTGAAGAATTCACTTGAAAAGTATTAAAAAAGTGATAGACCTACAAATCCAATCATAAACTTTTCAATTTCACTAATTAAACTTTAAATCCTTTTATATTGATAAGACCACTTTTCTGAATTTTTGCATGGGTGCTGGCAGTCCGATGTTGTACTATCGACATTGATGTGGACAAATTTAATCACTTTTTAATATTTTTTTCAAATTATTTTATTATATTTTCCTTTTCCTTCTCTTCTTTTCTCTTTGCCCATTGGGTGGTGACCTCATCGGCCAGAGACTTGTCTAAGCGAGAGTCCCGCACCCTCACCAACCACAAACGAGGGCCGATCATCGGCCATTGGCAGGGATCTTCGAGGGCGTTGTGGCATGGATCTAGGTGGGGGTAGACACCCTCGCTTGGACCAACCTTTGGCTAGCGACCTCACTGGCCAAGGGGTAAAAAGAAAAGAAAAAAAATAAAAATAAAAATAGATATAAAATATTTTAAAAAATATAAATTTTGTTCATATCAACGTTAGTAATGCCATGTAAAAACGTCGGGTAGACTAAGCTTTAGCCTTATACTAATATGAAAAGGTTTATTGATCCAATTGAAAGATTTAAAGTTAAATTTAAGTTAAATTTATTGCTTTATGACCTTTTTGGTAACAGATTAATGAACCAGAAACCATCTAGACTGGACTGAACAAACTAGTTGAGTGCGATTTCCAATTCTTAAAAGTAAAATCGGTATTTAGGCAATCCAAAATCTGATTTTTAAAGGGAATCGAATCAGATTTGACTAACTATATATATTTTTAAATTCTTTTAATTTTTTTCAAAAAATTAAGTAAAGTGAACTTTGGTCCTCCTCGGGATAAGTACACTAATGGTGCCATAAGTTGTGTACGGCGCTCACTTTGGTGCCAAAAGTTTCTGCCGGATCACTTAAGTGCCAAATCGGAGGAAAAATGATCACTTTGGTGCCACCGACGACAGATTCCGGCCAAAATGATTACGTGGCTTTTATATTTTAAAAAAAAAAAAATCGTGGAGCCTTTTAAACGGCGTCGTTTTCCAACTTTTTTAAGAAAACGACGTCGTTTTGCCGTCCTACGTGGATAGCCTCACAAAAACGATGCCGTTTTGTTAATTTTATTTGGAGATTGAAATTAGGGTTTTTTTTGTCCGCCATTGCTCGTCCACCGTCGCTCAGCCGCCGTCCCTCAGCCACCGTCACTTGGCCGCCGTCCCTCGGCCACCGTCGCTCAGCCGCCATCCCTCAACCTCCATTGTAGTTGCTTGCCACAGCAAGACAAAAGAAAGAAAGAAAAGAAAAACGAACAGAAAATCCCGAGAAAGAGGGAGGTGTCAACGATGAGGGCGGAGGAGGGGATGGCGGGGCCACGGCCGTCGCCTTCGTAGTAGCTGGCTTCGCCGACAACCTCCGTGGAGTTCCAGATCTTCGCGGCTACCATTGGCCGGATCGCTCGTGCTTCTGGGGATTCTTCGAGCTCGCGTTTCCTCTGCACCCAACGATATTTCTTGGGAAAAGGCGGTGGTGAAGCTGAGATTCAGGGATTTGAAAAGTTGATAAGGTGATTGAAAATGGGGGAAAACTACTGGGGGAGGGCGGAGGCGAATGCGTGGTTTCTTTTCTGGAAAATTACTGGTGTTGCTAGTTCTCTGCTGCTGGTGTTGTTGGTTTGGTGCTGTTGGTGTTGCTGGATCTATTCGGGGAAGAAGACGAATCTGCTCGAGGAAGAAGACGACACAAAACGGCGTCGTTTGGGGATTTAGGGTTTTGAATTTGGGGGAAAGACACAAAACGGCGTCGGTTTGGTATTAGGATGCTAAAACGACGTCGTTTGAAGGCCTAAGTGATCTAATGGAAACTCCGATGAGCCACGTCAGCATAAGAAATTAATAAAAAAAGGCCACGTCAGATTTCCGGCCGATCAGATTGACGTTGGCACCAAAATGAGCGTTTTTCAAATTTTTTGGCACTTAAATGATCCGACGGAAACTTTTGGCACCAAAGTGAGCGCCGTACACAACTTATGGCACCATTAGTGTACTTATCCCACCTCCTCCCTCGAAACTTTCCAAGAGTTACATCATCTACAGCGACGAGACAAACTCACTCATCTGGGAGCTATTCTTCATAGGAGCAATCACTACAAAATTACAAAACTTTCACAGACTTCAAAGAGGGAAAGGTACATATCCAGCCGCTGTTAGTAGGGAGAAACTTGATGTGAACACAAGTTCGAATAAATATGTTAAGATATGAACAATAAGTGACCTGTTCCATTAGATAGAAATCGAATCAAACCGGAGGTCTCTGATCCTAGGATAGTTCAATCCGATCCCTAGTTCCTGAGTGGAATCGAATAGGTCGATGACCTCTACATGCAAAAAAGATTTTCAATATGACCCACGTTTTATTGATTTTATGCGAAAGTACACACTACTATGTTTTCTTATTGTTCATTAAATGAATATCCAAAAAAGCACGCATGTCAAAAAAAATTCGAAAAATGTTAGGTTGTACGAAGAAAAGTGAGACATTCATGTTTCAAATTTTCCCCTAATAAATTTTTGTAATCATGAGATTAGGGAGATTTCAAATTCTAATTTGAAATACAACATATTTGTGAGTTTGCTTAACGCTATCTTTTTAATTGTAAAAAACGACCTAGCTCATTCGATTTGCATAAGTAAAAACTTACATAAGTTATTAACAGCACGGGAATTACTCACTATAAGTGCATGAGAAACAACATTTGATTGTAACAAAAGACTAATCACATGTAAATCTTACATATGGGAAATATATTCCTAATTGCGTATACGGCAGAACTTACTATCCTAAGTGGGAGTCGCAATCGAAGTGGAGAAACTCTTATCGCTTACTTAGTAAAAAAATACTTTTCTTATTTGAAAGTGACTAATCAAATTAATATCTATTAGTTATTAATAGAAACATATAATCATATATCCCCGGTAGAGTAACCACGACGAAAAAAGCTTAATAAAATGATGGATTGATACTGAGTTTCTATATGGAGAAGTTATTAATTATTCAAAAGCTGAAGTTACTTTTTCTCATGATTACTTGCTAAGCAAATGAAGAAAAAAGAAATATTATTACTTCTTACATAATTAACTTTTCCACACGTGATAGAAATCGAACCAGATCGGAGGTCTCTAATCTTAGGTTGGTTCAATCCGGTCCCTAGTTCCTAAGTGGAATCGGACAAGACTGGAAATCGATGACCTCTACCTACAAAACATATTTTCAATATGACCCCACGTTTTATTGATTTTGTGCGAAATTACACACTACTATGTTTTCTTATTGTTCATCAAATGAATATATGAAAAAGCACGCATGTCAACAAAATTTTGAAAAATGTTAGGTTGTACGAAGAAAAGTGAGACATCTCATGTTTCGAATTTTCTCCTAATAAATTTTTCTAATCATGAGATTAGGGAGATTCAAATTATAATTTGAAATACAACATATTTGTGAGATTACTTAACGCTATCTTATTAATTGTAAAAAACAACCTAGCTCATTCGATTTGCATAAGTAAAAACTTACATAAGTTATTAACAGCACAGAAATTACTCACTATAAGTGCATGAAAAACAACATTCGATTGTAACAGAGGACTAATCACATGTAAATTTTACAGATGAGAAATATATTCCTAATTGCATATACGGCAGAACTTACTATCCTAAGTGGGAGTCGTAATCGAAGTGGAGAAACTCTAATCGCTTACTTAATAAAAAAAATTACTTTTCTTATTTGAAAGTGACTAATCAAATTAATATTTATTAGTTATTAATAGAAACATATAATCATATATCCTCGGTAGAGTAACCACGACGAAAAAAGCTTAATAAAATGATGGATTGATACTGAGTTTCTATACAGAGAAGTTATTAACTATTCAAAAGCTGAAGTTACTTTTTCTCATGATTACTTACTAAGCAAATGAAGAAAAAAGAACTTTTATTACTTTTTAGGTAATTAACTTTTCTTCACATGAAAGTTACTAACAATAATTGAAAAAACAATTATTGCAATGACTTAGTTTCTAGTAGAAAAGTCACCCAAGGCATGACCTGCTAAGACATTAGAAATCTCCAATTCTTCTAAGTTTATAGGAACTTTGTCAATAGCCACCGGACACTTGTTAAATAATCTCATTACGAAAACTTCTCTAGGGACAAAAAAAAAAAATAATCAATACTTTAAAGTTTAGTATTTCTTTAATAAATATGCCTAATAAAAATCTCAAGTTTCACCAACCATTTTGACCATTCCCATCAATGAAATGCATGGACAAGGCATCTTTCTCTTTAGCCAAAATTTGCTCCCCAAAGCCCTGTTCCTCCAATGGCAAGATCTCTCCTTTCCAGGACGGTTCCATTCCAGGGGAGATTCAGTGCATGGCATGGCTACTTTCAGAATGCTGACTCAATGCACATCACGAGAAAGGACATCTCCTCCATCCTAAGTGGGACTCTGACAGTGATTCCTCTCCATTACCATCATCTGATGCCGACTTGGGTAAGCATGGCAGATCGACACGGATGCGAATCCATGACGCTCTCTCCTCATAATTGCGGCCGCAAATTTCCAGCTCCTTGACCATTGCGCAAAGCATGGTTATCCTCTCACCTAATCTGATCCCGGCACGATGGTTTCTTTGTCTTTAGCAGATAAAAAAGGAGACAAATCGAGGGCTGAAATCCTGAAGTGAAGGGCTGATCTGGGAAAGGTGGTAGCTGATTGACTGTCTTGTAATATGGACAAGTGAAAATCTCTTGACCCATGAGTGAATGCATTTTGCAAAGATTTAATGTTCTCGTCTCTCTCTACCCAATCATCGTGCCATGCTGACTTGGCCGACTTTATCCAAATCCTGACACGTTGAATTCTGGTGCCCTAGAAAATCTCGGATATGGATCGACGATCCTGAAAGCTGCCATTCAAACCTACTGGTATAGCACGGCCCCCGAAGTTTAATGCAGCAAGAAGCCCCCAGGAGATAGAAGGCCCGGAAGGACGAGAAAATTCTCGAACTTCGCAAATGCGTAGGACCCTTTATCCGTCGATCAAAACTACCGGCTCTCCAAGCTCTTTTTGGCACCATCTTGCATGACCACTCGAGATAAATCTTCCTACGGATAATGCAACTTCGCGCTTCTCTGGAGGCTCAGAATCCGTAGTACCACTAAAGACCAGTGACTGTGTCTTTTTGGGGGCTGAAGTGCAGTGGTTCCTAGGTTTCTCGAGAATGGGCGTGTGGGGTGATACCGTGACCCTGGTTCTGATACCTGGGTCTGCTTTGGTGGGCATTGGATTTGCTCTGCTCCAGTGGTTCCTGGTGTCCAGGGTCAAGGTCACTGAGGACGTCAATGGCTACCATGAAAACCTGATGGAGAATGAAGATCAGGAGGAGGGTGTGGATCAGCTTGGTGTTGTCATCAAGTGCTCTGAGATTCAGAACGCCATCGCCGTCGGTAAGGTCCCCGTTTCGATCTTTTAAGAAAACTTCTCAGGGCTCTGTTTTGTCTGTGAATTGTCTGTGAGACTCTGGAGATAGTGAATTCCGTTTGCTGATGTAAAATACAGGTAGCCGATCGTGGGATATTTTTTCTTTTCTGTATCAAGGAATTGTCTTATTCTTTGTGTCGTTTTATTTAAGAGGTTCTCGCAAAGTTCACATTCCATGAGATCATTACGGTGATTGACTACGTCAGAAGTTCTCGTATACATTGTGTTTGCCTTTAGAGATCTTGCTGCTGTCATGATTTTTTTAGTCGCTCTCTCGTTATGTCATCTTTTGCTGCTAAAAATCATATGCATCAGACAAACTCACTCTGGGCAGGCACCATATAAATTTACCCAGCATCTATCATTATCACCATATTCTCCATAGGTATACAAACAGGGGAAAATAGAATAGGGCAAAACGGATGTGCGGAACAAATCAAAAACCAATCTTTTAGCCAAGGAAATGCTCAACTGGGCAGGAAACATCGTCACTAGTTGGACAGCCTGGTGCTGTCCAAATTTACATAGAAAATATGATTTGTGTAATTCATATCTAAATTCAACTGCTTACTGGTGGGCGGAGTTCAATAATTGGGGTGACTTTCTGGAAACAACTGGTGGTAATCTAGATTTGCAAACGACTTAGGATCGTCTGATCGAACAACCAGAAAATAACTGCTTATGCTTTGGTTAGGATTATCCTATCTCCATCTGTCACCGAAGAACCGTCTCTCCAGAATTTTACCGTATGTTATAATTCTTAGTACTCTACCTAAAGTGTGAAACTTGGCAGAAGAGAAGCAAAATGGATATCCTATTAGATTCTTTTTCTGCAGCATTGCTTGAACTTGGGAAATTGATCTTTAACTGCATAGATGCTTGACCATTTTTGTTCCAGGTGCAACATCTTTCCTATTTACCGAGTACAAGTACCTCACCATCTTCATGGGTGCATTTGGCGCCATCATTTTCCTCTTCCTCGGTTCAGTTAAGGGCTTTAGCACCGAAAGCGAACCTTGCAGTTACAACCCGGAAAATCTCTGCAAACCAGCTCTGGCCAATGCCATCTTCAGCACAGTGGCCTTCTTGCTCGGTGCTCTTACTTCTGTGCTCTCAGGCTTTCTAGGGATGAAGATTGCAACATATGCCAATGCTAGGACAACTCTAGAGGCCAGGAAGGGTGTCGGGAAGGCGTTTATTGTGGCCTTTCGATCCGGCGCTGTGATGGGCTTCCTTCTTGCTGCCAATGGCCTTCTTGTTCTCTATGTGTCCATCAATCTGTTCAAGATTTACTACGGAGATGACTGGGAGGGACTGTATGAATCTATTACCGGTTATGGACTCGGCGGTTCTTCGATGGCACTCTTTGGAAGAGTCGGCGGAGGTATATATACCAAAGCAGCTGATGTCGGCGCAGACCTTGTTGGGAAAGTTGAGAAAAATATCCCTGAAGATGATCCACGGAACCCGGCTGTAACTTTTCTTCCCTTCCTATGACATCGGTCTAGAAACAAAATTGCGAAATCAAAATTTTGGTTGCGCATGATCTGTGAAAAAACATGCTCAATGCACTGCTTGTTTTGCAGGTAATTGCAGACAACGTCGGGGACAATGTCGGGGACATTGCCGGAATGGGCTCTGACCTCTTCGGGTCTTATGCCGAATCATCGTGCGCTGCACTCTTTGTCGCATCAATCTCATCCTTCGGCATAAGCCACAACTTCTTGGCCATGTCCTATCCACTCATCATTAGCTCAATGGGAATTGTCGTCTGCTTGATAACAACACTATTTGCGACAGATCTTTCTGAGATCAAGCACGTGAGTGAAATCGAACCGTCATTGAAGCGCCAGCTTCTTATCTCAACAGTCCTGATGACTGCCGGCATCGCCACGGTCAGCTTCTTTGCTCTGCCATCGGAATTCACTTTGTACAATTTCGGGAGCGACAAAGTCGTAAAGAACTGGTATGCTTCCCGCTCTGCTGCCATCATTTCGGATTCATCTTCGTTTCTATGTCTCCTAGATCATTTTCATCGACGTGATTAATATGCTCACAGGCACCTGTTCTTCTGCGTTGTGACCGGCTTGTGGGCTGGACTCGTTATCGGCTATACCACAGAGTACTACACGAGCAATGCTTACAGGTGAGTTTTGCTTCATGATTTGTGACTCTTTATCATGTAGAACATATCAGATCATGTTGCGTTCGGAGGTCGCCAAGGACGCATGTAAAGTACGGGGCATTGCTTCGCTGATTTGCTGACTAGCGATTGTATCAGTCCGGTGCAGGATGTGGCGGATTCGTGCAGGACTGGTGCCGCGACCAACGTGATTTTCGGATTAGCTCTGGGCTACAAATCCGTCATCATCCCCATATTTGCCATAGCAATTGCTATTTACGTGAGCTTCAGCTTGGCTGCCATGTATGGAATCGCTATGGCTGCATTGGGGATGCTGAGTACTATAGCGACAGGTCTCGCTATCGATGCGTATGGACCTATCAGCGACAATGCTGGCGGGATCGCCGAGATGGCCGGAATGAGCCACAAAATACGCGAGAGGACCGATGCTTTGGATGCTGCCGGAAACACCACTGCTGCCATTGGCAAGGTAATGACTATCTAAATTTTGCATGATCAGCTGTGACATGAAGAACCTCATTACACTGTCTGCCTTTTCTCTTTAGGGTTTTGCTATTGGATCAGCAGCACTCGTCTCTCTCGCCTTGTTCGGCGCCTTCGTGAGCAGGGCGGGCATCACGGCCGTTGATGTGTTGACCCCGAAGGTGTTCATAGGCTTGATCGTCGGTGCCATGCTACCTTACTGGTTTTCTGCCATGACGATGAAGAGCGTCGGGAGCGCGGCGCTGAAGATGGTCGAAGAGGTCAGGCGGCAGTTCAACACCATCCCGGGCCTCATGGAGGGAACGGCCAAGCCCGACTATGCGAACTGCGTCAAGATCTCGACCGATGCCTCACTGAGGGAGATGATACCGCCCGGTGCCTTGGTCATGCTCACCCCGCTAGTGGCCGGCACCTTGTTCGGAGTGGAAACTCTCGCTGGAGTTCTCGCCGGCTCGCTCGTCTCCGGCGTGCAGGTAGCCACCTATCACCTTACCTTCCCCAAATCCATCGTGTCAATTATAAACAAGTCCAGGCATTTTTGCTGAATTGATGAATCCGGTTTTGGTTTCCGGTTCAGGTTGCCATTTCAGCCTCTAACACAGGTGGGGCATGGGACAACGCCAAGAAGTACATAGAGGTGAGTCCGCTCGTTTGCCGTTTGATTTCTTCGTGTCATGTCGAGTCGGGTCGAGTCTGAATTGATCCGGGCTCGCGCAGGCTGGTGCTTCCGAGCATGCCAGGACGCTGGGGCCCAAGGGCTCGGATGCACACAAGGCCGCCGTCATCGGCGACACGATCGGGGACCCCCTCAAGGACACGTCCGGCCCGTCGCTCAACATCCTCATCAAGCTCATGGCGGTCGAGTCGTTGGTGTTCGCCCCATTCTTCGCCACACACGGGGGCTTGCTGTTTAAGCTGTTCTGAACTCCGCCGGCCGGTCGGACCAGGCCAGGCCAACAGCGTCGTTCGTTGCCTCTTTTAACTGAGCATCTGCTGTAATTATTAGGACTCCTCTGTTGCATCCATGGCAGTTCCCCCTTTCAGTTGCACTGTTGCGGTACCCTTTCTATATATACAAGTCCTAGCTTAGCCACCCGGTTTCATGCAATCCTTAGCTTGATTTTTCCAAGTTAAATCACACATAAGTTTTGTGCTAAGCCCCGCAATCCTTATAAAAGCTCAAGCAACTTAGATGTGGAATTTAGAACCGTTAAACGGTTGAGTCCGGTAAAAAATTACCTGACCCAAATAGTCTCATTTAATCACATTTCGAACCATATAATTGATCCAAACTCAATCTGACATATATTGCTAAAAGACTTACATAATTTAGGTATGCTCATACCCAAGTTGAGGAAAGGATGAGGAGTGAGTAAGCGGAAGATCAAGTAAAGGTGAGGGAACAAAGAAAGAGTCGTACAAATGAATTGAATCTAAATAAGTTGCGAAGCTATTTATTATCCATTTGACATTAATGCCCAATCTTACGTTTAAATTCATTTACAATTCATTTACCGAATATAATTAATTCATATAATCGCTCTACTCATCATAAATGGGTTAAGAATTATATGTGTGATCCGTTTTTATATCTAAGTGATAAGCCGCTTCCAAAACTTTGTGAAGAATTGACCTTAGTAAGACTTCATTTGAGAAATCGAGCACGTGTATGTATTTTCAGCTCCCTCAAATGCATCTACGAGATAAAAATCAATCTTGGTCCGTGATCAATTGAGGAATTAAAAGGTTTTTACTTTGGCCAGTTGGAGACCGAAGGTCTTCATGGAGTTTCGTTTAGGCCTTGAGCTCACGACCGATGGAATTCAAGTATTGGGAATTCGACGTGGCTCTTGATATGGGATATTCATTTATTTGCCACGCGTCATTTCTAATGCCTAGGTCATCTCTCGAGATTTTATAATGACCTATAAAAAGGAAAATCCTAAAAATTTTAAGCAATTATCCTATCTTTCCAAATCGATAAAGATATCATATGCAGAAGCAAATAATGTGTATTGTGTAGGATTAGTAAAGTTTCTAATGACTTTCGATTTTCCTACCTAATTTTTCCAAAGAAAAGGCATATTAAGATATCGTCTTCGTTTTTCAAAACGACCAAAAAGGTTGCCTGCTTTGCGCGGGCGTATCCTAATCCGACGGCTCAGATCCATTCACTGGGACAAAAATCGACGGACGGAAAGATGGGGAGGCTCCGATTTGGAACGTGTCCCGCACGTGCCAACCTTTGTAAGCGTGCGGGAACCCGCTCCCAGGAAAATCCACCGAACGGCCGGCAGCTTCCCCCCCGCTCCACAGGGGGGCCCCACGCAGCTCTCGTGACACTCGAAATTCCGTACACCTCGCGCGAGCCAATCTCTCTCCGCCACGTCACGCCCGTGACGAGGAGCGGCGACGTGTCGCGCCGCCACCGGCCCACGTCATCGCACAGCGTCCACGGTGGAGGTCAACCCGCCACGCCAGCACCGAGGGCGATGACCGCTATAAAAGGCCGCCCCGGACCTCGCTTTCCTCCCAGCTTCATCCGCTCGCTGCGACGCTCTTTCTCTCACTAAGAGCCTCTCTCTCACTCACTCTCTCTCGCTTTCTCTCTCTAGACAGCGATGGCGATCGGGCGGCCGGCGAACCCCGGCGGCCTCCTGCTGCTGCTGCTCGCGCTCCTCTCCCTCGCGGCGATCGCGACCGCCGAGGTGTTCTTCGAGGAGCGATTCGACGGTACATTTTCCGGAGCTCGATCGCGCATTTCCGTTCCGTTCGTTCGTTCGTTCTCCTTCGTCGCTTCCGGTTTTCGGTCGACTGCGTTTTCCGTTAGAGATGTCGCGAGCGCGCGGTTGATGCCGATCGTAGTTTCGCGGAGTCGTTTCCGAGATTGATCTGTTCGCGTGTGGATCTGTTGGCTCGACGCCGCTTTTTGGTTTAGATCGGTGTCTGGCGGGAATTTGCGGTCGGCAATTTGATCGCGCTTTTTTTAACTCCGAAATCGGGGGCCGCCTCCTTGGCTGGCCTTGTTTTAGCCGCGACGGGGGAGGCGTGAGATTGCTGAGTGGGCAGTCATTTTCCGTTTACGTGTTCGTGTGGCGGATACTTCGGGTGCTATAGATTGTCGAGACTTGTACGTCGAGTTTGTGAATGCAGCAATGTTTGGTCCGAGTGGAACTTAGTGGAGGAGCACTGGCTCTGCTGTCTGACCCACGCGAGCATTGTTGAGAGTAGGGCTGTACGAGCATATTGCCTTTGCTGTGTGACGAGATGTTAAGTTTGATATCATGATCGGTCGCTTGCTGGAAATGACTAATTAATAAGATTGTGTCCTAGACTAGAAAAAAGTCATTAGGGGCATTGAGTTCTGTTTGCGAAAATTTGCATAAATTGTGTTGTGCTTTCTTGTTGCCTAGCGTTTTCTCATTTTGGAACTCTATGCTGCCATGTCTCTAATTGAATTAGATGGATGGGAGAGCCGGTGGGTCAAGTCTGATTGGAAAAAAGATGAAAACTTGGCTGGCGAGTGGAACTACACATCTGGAAAATGGAATGGAGACCCCAATGACAAAGGTAGGCTTTTCTCTCACGAGCGAATATATGTGTTGTGAAATAGTTAGGTTAGTTTGAATTTTATTCTTTTAGCATTCGAGAATCTAGATGATCTGATGTTCGTGCTGGCTAGCTTCAGAGTTATCATCGATCTCCTTTGGCAGGTATCCAGACGAGTGAAGACTACAGGTTTTATGCTACATCAGCGCAATTCCCTGAGTTCAGCAACAAAGACAAGACCCTTGTCTTCCAATTCTCCGTCAAGCATGAGCAGAAGCTTGACTGTGGTGGTGGCTACATGAAACTACTCAGTGGTGAAATTGATCAGAAAAAATTCGGTGGTGACACCCCATACAGGTTACTATAGTTCCTCTGACTACAAGATATTATTACCTTTCTGCTCAGTTGTTCTATTTGTAAGCACTTGCTCATTCGACGACTGTTGGGATTGCTGCAGTATTATGTTTGGACCTGATATCTGTGGCTACAGCACCAAGAAAGTTCATGCTATACTCAACTACAATGATACCAACCATTTGATCAAGAAGGAAGTTCCCTGCGAGACTGATCAGCTTACTCATGTTTATACTTTCATCCTCCGCCCTGACGCCACCTACAGTATTCTCATTGATAATGCTGAGAAGCGAAGCGGTAGCTTGTACACTGACTGGGATCTTCTCCCACCTAAGCAGATCAAGGATCCCGAGGCCAAAAAAGTAAGTTACTGAGGTATTCATCTAGCTTCTCCTCTGTATGTGATGGTATATCATGCTGATTCCCTTGCTTGGGTGGCAGCCAGAAGACTGGGATGACAATGAAAATATCCCCGATCCAGAAGATAAGAAGCCAGAGGTAAAGGCGTCATTATGTCTCTGGAGTTCGTTTATTTATGAAGTAGATGTCTAATGAGTATTGGATGAACTGACAGCTGACATGTGCCTGCAGGGATATGATGATATACCAAAAGAGATACCAGATCCCGATGCCAAGAAGGTGAATATGATCATTTTCAAGTTGTTTATGCAACTATTCTCCATTTTATGATTCAATTTATAGCTCTGCTCCGTTGGAGGTTCAGCTGCTTAATATAGTTTGAACAATGATGGTTTGCAGCCTGAGGATTGGGATGAAGATGAGGATGGTGAATGGACAGCCCCAACTATCCCTAACCCTGAGTACAAGGGACTATGGAAGCCAAAGGTATTATAATGTTCTTGATCGTGTTTAATGAGATTGTTGGATCACGCAGTTCTTAAGAATCTCTCTATTCCTGTAGCAAATTAAAAATCCCAACTACAAGGGGAAGTGGAAGGCACCGAAGATTGACAACCCAGGTTTGTTTGTTCAGTAATGTTTTTGATTGGTTTTGTTCTTGTGATCTTTGTTATAACTCCTCATATTCATATATATTCAAACAGATTTTAAAGATGACCCAGACCTATATGTCTATCCCAACTTGAAGTATGTTGGTGTAGAACTGTGGCAGGTAACGTGTCTTTCTTCTTTAATATTCCGGTTTTCACAGGGCGTGAACATTTATGAGCAGTGTTGGTGTGCTTCAGGTCAAATCTGGAACCTTGTTTGACAACGTCTTGGTTACTGATGATGTCGAATATGCAAAGAAGCTTGCCGAAGAAACATGGGGCAAGAACAAGGATGTATGGAGTATATGCTTCTTCTTTTTTCTACTCAAGTAAGTGATTATATTGCCAGTATTCGTGTCTGAGATTGTCCAATTTCTATGACTTTTCAGGCCGAAAAGGCAGCATTTGATGAGGCAGAGAAGAAGAGAGAGGAAGAGGTAATATCTCGTTTTCACAAGTCTTTAAAATTGTCTGGGACAGACTTCCTATCAATATTAATGCGCATCTGGCTCACTATAGTGGGTTAGAACTTCGATAACCTCGATGTCCACTTGTTGATTTATTAAGTTATTAATTTCGACCACATATATATTAAGTTTATACTGTTTAGTTTTAATAAGTGGATGCCCACATTGGCCTGCTGAAGGCTCGATGCACCACCGCATTTTTTTCAGTATCTTTTTCCAATTCAATAACACTGACTCGTGGTTCAATGCTTTATCAGGAATCTAAGGCCGACCCTGTTGATTCCGATGTAAGTTCATAAGCCTGTAAAAATATAATAGATCTCATTTTGTGTGTCCGTGTGTTTTCTCATGGGGGTAAAAAATCTGTTTTAGGCTGAGGATGAAGATGATGATGCCGATGATGCCGAAGCAGATGATTCCGATGCAGAAATCGAAACCAAAACAGATGATGGCGCCGACTCCAAGGACGAGATCAAGACTGAAGATGTAAAGGTAGGAATCCTCGAAACCAAGATGACAGTGCCGACTGCAAGGTGTTGCTGTTGGTTTGTTTTTTTCCTCTTCATCTACTGATAAGTTTTCTCTCTCCCGTCTTTTCTCGTTTGCAGGATGAGCTGTAGGCGACGCCGAAAGTGGAGTAACGAGCTGCTCCAAAATTCTTGATTTTTTGCTTGTTTTTACCGTTTCTTTTTTAGTAGGAATTATCCTTGGGGAGAGAGAGAGAGAGAGAACATCTCATGCGAAGTGCATGGCTGATTGCGTCAATGTCAAATCTGATTCTGGGGATTGGGAAAGAGAATGAAACATGTAATGTCAAATCTGATTCCGAGGATTGGGAAAGAGAATGAAACATGTGCCCCTCCTTTTGCTATTTCCCCTCACCATCAAAGCTCTCTGCTTGACATGTCCACTTGACGACGTCCCTTAATCATCGCGATTGTAACAGTTTGAATAGTCAGCACGGCTTTTAAGGTCTTTGAGCGCTAAGTTGATGAAACATAATTAGATCGGAGAATCGTGTCCGTAAGCATTAGGCATGGATATGTTGTGTATGCGTCACGAGTCACGACGCGACCATGTTCCTTGAAAGCAGTTTGAGACCTTGTCTGATGATTCTGCAACCGGCACTCTTCCTTTCAACACCTCCGGAACAAACTCAATTTGTGTTGTGTTCATGAAAACGGTTAAGGTCTGTACTCCCTTATCGAAGCGTCTATCCATTCTCGTTTGCACCCCTGTATGGAAAATGGGGTAAGAAACGGTTAGATTACGACAACTAGCCATAACACGAAAGCTAAAACGTTTTTGTGCTTAGTGATGACTCTGCATCTAGCTAGGTAAAATGGGTCATAGGTCTATTTCTTAATTCATGATTTTATTTTCAGTAAATAGGCCATAGATGAGTTTAAACACGATATAAGTGTTAAATGAATTTACAACCCATCTCAATGACTCTCACTTCAATTTCTCTCGCCCACACTCGCTCACGCCACACATTCACCTTAATTTAGGTATGAGTTTTCACACATTGAGTTAAATATATAAGTATTTTACTATTAAGGATCGGATCATGTATGGATTGAATATGAGACAGGTAGATATACATTTTATGGAAATGAGTCAAAATAGATTAAATTGGTCTATTTGGAGTAAGACTATTTTTTATCCGACCCACCAATTGATGAGTGTACCACCGGGGCATGATGGAAGTGTCTCGTGTATGAGCCGTATCAATACCCAAACTACATTCCTCCATTACCCTTTGCGTCAGTTAGAAGTTAGAACCATCACCTTCTAATAGAAAAACCTTCATTTTCATCCTCCATAATCTAATTTCAATATTTCACAATATCACAATTGCCAAAATTTATGCACTTTTATATAATTATCGATGAGAGGGTACATTTACGGTTCGCACTAATGTTAATTTTCTTTTCCACTATTAAACGAATTATGCTTCGCATGGGCATGGGAATAGGAAAGGAACATATATTATCATGAAAATTGAAAGTAATACCATCTCAATTCGATATCCTTATAAATCCTCGTCAATAAAATTAAATTACTATCCGCGTTGTCATGCTCATTTTATCCACCAATTGTCACTTGTATCATCCTATCTAAAAAAAGGAAAAAGGCAAAAGCTCACCATAGACAAGGCATCAATTGCCAAGTGAGCTACCACAATGAAAGGAGTTGAAATAAATTTAGGTGAATTATGCAATTGCAACACTCAAATAAACAAGACATGAATAACCCGATTTGCATAATTTTTTACGGTCTATATGTTGCATTGTCACACTGTAGTGTCGAAACAACAATTTTTTGTAATGAATGTATCATCCGTAAAAAGGCAAGAACCTTCAACTAGTATCAGCAGCCAGATGCAGTTCTTTATTTAGGTCTTTCAATCTAGAAACCCTAGTTCACAAAGTAACGAGAAAAGTATCAAAAAAAATTCCTAAACTATTGTATTGGTATTAAATAAGTCTTAAATCTTCGCTCAAGCTCAACCGAAATGGATCGTGCACGAGTTTCAACCTAGAACCCGGAACATGTTCAAGACATCACGTTTATTGCCTCGCTATGGGAAATTTCTCGTTGGGATTCGGATGGTCTGTCAATACAAGACCAGCCCCCTTTTTCCTGCTTGAAGAAACGGGGTAACTCTTTTGCCCCGGGGCCGGGTGCGAACTGAACATAAGTGGGGCCCTTGCGAAGCTTGCAAGGACAATATCGCATATATAAGTAGGGTCATTCCATTCAATATCCCGTTAAAGATTGCATACGTGTCAATACACATGGCAAATGACTAAAGGATAGTGGAGAATGATATATCCAATATAAAAAATTCACGGGTGTTGATATGTGTGTATCTTGATGTGTCAACATGTATGCATTTTAACAAAGGGCAGAGTTAGGTTAGAAGTATCAATTTGAGAACTTTTGTAAAACATGAATTAAGTTGAAGTAAACATATCAGCTATTAGTTTGGGATTTTTTGTTAGACGATATGAATTTTGAGTAAATTTCTTACAAAGATTTTTAGTGGTATTGACCATTTATGTTACCTAAATAAAATTCAAATTATGTAAATACCTGAATCCGTGCAACGGGCGGATCCTTTTTTTTAATCCAACAAACATTGCATAGCCTAGTGCTGTAACGGATCAAATCGAAGTAATCATTCATCCCCTCAATTTCCATTGTCCCTTCCACTTTTTGGAGCGTGCGTCTTACATCCGTTTACTCTACCCGGCTACGAACGATCAATGAGTTTCTCTGCTAGTTTAGTGTGTAAACATGGTTAGCATAAATGAAGAGCATGCACTCCAGAGTTCTCAAGTTTCAAATGTTTTGCAAGAAACGTGGCTGATATATCAATTCTAGGAATTCTAGGTGGCGCTAGGGTCGATCGCGCATTTTGAACCGCTCCTTACTCGCTTTGTAGACAGCCCTAACAATTTCTTTTAGAAAATGTAGTATTAAGGTTTTCTCGTCCATGGCGACATTAACATCACGTCGATCCTTCGACCATGTCCATGGTGACATTAACATCACGTCGATCCTTCGACCATTTCCTCGCTTCAGTGGTCGTGTCATTTCATCAATATGCTTAACAGGTAGACAAGCGCAGAGTTCAGAAGAACCTGACAGACCAGCAAGAAGACATGCAAGCTTGCCTCAATAGTCTATCTGAAATCAGTCACCAGGAAGTACATGCTAGTGAAAAAGAACAGAAACAAAAGGCAAAAACATCAGACATCAATATGTTTGACTTTCCATTGCACGAGGCAGCCAACCGAAAAATGCGGAAAGGCAAACGAACCTGAGAACTATATGATTACTGTAGATATCAGAGATATGCCGCAGCCACCCTCTTTAATTACTCAAAGTAACCTAAGCTTAAGGTTTCGCTAATGATCATATACAGTCAACAGAATACAGGTTTACGCCATCAGTCATCTCAGCGCAGCAAGATAACCTAAATTTAAGGTTCATCAAAAACCCCAGCTGCTCTCCTCAGATCTGACAGGTAGTCTCACATACAGATCGAACTTCTTTTTAGAAGATCTGAAGCCCAGCACCATTGGGGTCTCAAAGTTGCAAAGCAGAAGGCACTGAAAAAATTTGCCACCAAAATTGTCCTACTGATGCTGCTCATATATCTGCATGTATGCCTCCGAGAGTGCAACCATCTGAGGAAGTGTTTCTGAAACATGCAGATCCTGCATCTCATACCTAAAGCATAAAGTGGGACTTGTCAATCTACACAACAACTGCACTCTCATTTCCCCAAAAATCACAGAGAAAGAGAGAGAGAGAGAGAGAGAGAGAGATAGATTTACCAAAGTTCTTCAGACTTCCGCTGAACAAAAACCCTGTAAGAACCTTCACCAGGTTTGCCATCATGAACAACATTGGCAATCAAATCATACTTTGATCGCAACCTCTCCTTATCTCCTGGTATGGGTAATGGAATGTAGTCCTTCAATTCCAAGTTCTTGACAGGAAAATTAACTGCAAAAGCAATCATAAGTAATCGGATACTTAAAAGTACTAATTTGATCAACATTTCACATTCGCCACTTCATATTTTCTTCTAAATCAAATCGCAGCATTATGAAATGGCTGATCTGATCATCATCAAAGTTCCCCAATTTTTTTCCAACTAAAATCATCTGGTTCCAAAAGCTTACCGAGAGTTGGGTTCTTCTCCACAAAAAAATTGTTTTTCGTAAACCTCCGCATATGGAGAATGAGATACCGAGGCAATCTCTTAACACGGTATCTCATCCTTGCAAGGCGGGGACGTACAACCTCTGTTACTGTTTCTCCATCAAATTTCTTCAATATGTTGAAAAGGGGTACCTGAAAGAAAATAAAACCTTAAGTTAGATCAATAAGCACTTGGGACTCCAAGGGTGCAGAAGTGCCACAGAAATCTTTGAGGACCTCTCTCATCTGATATTCAATTTGAAGATTCCCCATCACATGATACAAGCCCATGATGAAAATTCATGATACGATCACAATCCCGAACTATCTTAAACGTGTATTATTTGACTCGATTCTTTCAATAAATGGTACCAAACTGTTGCAAAGGACTGACCGAGCGGGAGGCATCTGATGTGCTTAGGCATGCAATGCCATAGATCAATCTAAGCCTCTTCTGAAAAGAGTATCTTGTTTAATATGTCCACACAGATACTTTTTATCAGTAAAAGCAAATTTCTCGTCCACATCAATACTGTCGATACAGAAGACTCCCCAAATTATACATATACCATCAGAAAAGGAGAAAAAGCTTATTGTCAAAGGATCTATCATGTTTATAGCGCATAAACCATGTTGCATAAGTTCCCTCGATATCAAGTTGATGAAAAACCACTTACTTGTCCACAACTCAATTGATAAAGATTCAGGGCCTGTTTGCCTGCACTTTCCCTCCAAAATATGAAACTAAAAATCCTATGATCCGCTTGCCCCAAAATGACCTAGCCCAACTTCAATACCAAGGAAATGACGAAGGGGTATCTTTGAATATTCAAATTTTAAATCCGACGCTCTGCTTCCAACATAGAGAGCTGAATGAGGGGAGACCCTCACGTCCTGTTCGGAGAGCGGAGGTATCCCAACCCTACTATCATTATGCCTTTGCAATTTTACTTGGTTCAACTCGATTTGTGACCTTTTCTCATATGTGGGACTCTTGGATAGATAATCAATCGTCTTTCGATTGGATAGTAGTACTTTTTATAATAATAAATCGAGTTTTTATTTGAAAGGTTTCAGGTGTTTCAGGCAAATAAAAGTCAAAGTGTAGGTTTCACAAAATTTATAAGAAGTGAAAGTTAAAGAGTAAAAATTACTCCAGACAGATACTCAATCCTGTCAACATAAATCCAATCCCACCCACAAAGTAAAAGGGAGCATTTTTTTTTTTATCATGCTAGCCTCTTAAACAATAAGAATTGTTACCACCTCAGCTGACAAATTCTCATAGATTCAATAAGAAAGATATCTTTTTATGTGTTTATTGATGATGTTGCCACTAATGGGAGCAAATACTCATAGTTTCAATATGAACAAAAATATTTACATGTCTTTATCCCTCAGTGAAATCTTACAGTAGACATTTAACAGGATTCAACACTTAATAAAAATATAAAGGAGAATAACTACAGCTATTGCCAAATATTCATCAAGCTAACATAAAGAACAACGAACCTGGGGTATAATGTTTTTCTCCATTACGTCTTGGAAAAGTGGCGGCGGTGGCAAATCAAGTCCAAGCATTAAGAAGGGCAGTCTAGATGTGTCAGACATTACATTATTAAGTTCAGTCCCACTATCCATGAGATTTGCATTGCCATCCTGGTCATCACCACTTTCTTTCTTATCAGCCATAATTTTGCCAGGAATCTCTTTTATAACCTCCAACTCTCCCTTCAAAGTAAAAAAAAAAAAATATTAGACGAGTACTTTGTGCATGAAAAGCAGCGGCAGCAACATATGAAACAAAAGAGCTAGAAACCAGTAGTATACCTGAAAGCACTCGTGAATAATGCTGCTCTTTTTCTTTGAAGTTTTGAGATCCGCATGCAAAGTATTAAGAAGCCATGACATGAACTCAACTGGGTCAGACTGCGCACCTATCCGGAAACGTTTTTTGCTGGCTTTCATAACTGCCTGCAGAAACTCATGTGGACTTACCTATAAATGTAGAAAGTCGATGGTGAGAATCTCTTTTTGTGCACAGGGGAATTATAAAGAGGTAGAATTCTCCAAGTGACAAACCTGTCCTTTAAAGTTTCGTGCATGCCAAATTTTCCTGGTGAGTTCTCCAAACCTATGAACAAGTGGAGATTTGCTATGCTGATAATTTTCAGGAATAAGGAAAAAATTCCTTAAAGGAGTAACTCTCATTAACGATTGAATAGTGACATTGACAAAATCAGTCTCCTTGATGTTATTCAGTCCCACCTGAACAATAATCGAGAATTTATAGCCAACACAGAAGAAAAGGAAAACCCTAACTTTGAATATAAAGTAGCAGCGGAATATTGTTGCATGATCAAAATATTGCACTTACCATCCCAGGAAGGTAATCAGAACCATCAAGAGCCCTTGACCATTGTTTGTTCTTGTCAATCTGTACAACTTGCTCCCTTGTAAATCTAACATTAGATATAAACTAAATCAAGAACAAGCACCTCACGGAATGAATGAATGGCCAAGTAAAACCTGAAAAAGAAGTTGCAAGGATTGCTACAAGTTGACATTACAGCCTAGCTGCTATCACATGAAGGACAGATCACATCGTACAGACAAAGACAGTCAATTAAACCAGGATGCACAGAGAAAGACAGTACATTGAAAAATCAAGCATAAAAGAAAGCTCGATTATGGATATTAACAGCATAACAATGTTGAAATATAAGAAGCAACCTTGGGTTCAGCACATGCCGAATGTCATCCAAAGAGGGATCATTGATCTCATATCCATCGGGCAGGCAGTAAACCTTTTCACTTTGAAGATTGATGAAGACATGATGCCCTGCTTCAACGCTGTGTGTATAAGCATGAGACTTTCTTCCTCTTCCTTGATAATATTTGCCGCAGACTAAGCAAGCGTATACATTCAAATTTGATAGAGATACAGAGCAGAACTTCTCAAAATCAAACTCCAAAACCTGGAATGGATAAAGCAGTACGTAAAAAAGTATGATAGGGTAAAAACACTAATTACTTGTAACAACAGTTAACATGTGTATCATTGACAAAATGACATATTCTCAATGATACATAACTCATACACCAAAACTAATATCGGTTGCTTCATTTAACCTTAACTCATCTTTATGACCCTTGTTTATAGGACTATGATATATAAACACAACATCCTTTTGCAATTAACCTTACAAACAAACACAGCATTATGAACCAC
Organism: Eucalyptus grandis x Eucalyptus urophylla; assembly: GCA_028830015.1. NCBI lineage: Eukaryota > Viridiplantae > Streptophyta > Magnoliopsida > Myrtales > Myrtaceae > Eucalyptus > Eucalyptus grandis x Eucalyptus urophylla. Next base: position 56,847,158 of record CM054200.1, on the reverse strand, counting down.
ATCATACCAACCCTCATATGCACGAAATTTAGCAAACAACAACTTTGATTTTTTTCTTTAGTACTATCCAGCTTTTCTCGCATGCTCTGTTGCAAAAACCAAGAATATACACTTATACAAAATGATCCTTAAGACTGAAATGGCAATAGACTGATTCTTGAGAACGGAAACCAATCTACTGGTGGTTTACTAAAACCTATATTAAGAAACAATTGCACTGCCACTCTCCACATAGATTGAAGCATCAAGAAACTCCACTTCCTGACCCAAGAATGTGCAATAGCAATAGAGAGTAGAAACGTGTAGTGTGCTAAAACACAAAATAGACAAACACTAGACTACATAACCACCAGCAACATGAAGTAGAATGATTTACAGCCACAAATAAGCTCCACGCGCCTAGCAATTCTAATTGCTCTATTGCGACTTGAATATTCCCATCACCATGCACATTTACTACAAACTATATGCGCTAGCATAGGCACAGAAAAATACAAGCCAACCCCACAAATATCATCATAGATTGAGTTCGTAAAAGGTCAGCTTAGAGTACCTGGCGATTAACTGTATCAAGATAAGGGCAGTCCCTCCGGATCTCAACAAGGCGGCCTCTCCTCCCTTTATTATACCCCTCATCTTCTTCATCATCACTCTCGCTATCGTCCTCTTCTCTCCCTCTTTCATCAACCACACGTCCATTCTGCTCCCCTGCCTCACGTCCATCCACTCCCTCTCGGTCACCCTTTCTCATTCCTCTCCTCGCAACGTCTTCCTCATCATCAACATCATCGTAAGCCGTCAATTGATGAAGTGGGTTCTCGACTAATGAGGACGAAGAAGGAGATGATTGCTCAAGCACCCTCTGCTTCTTCGCGTCAGGAACGAACTCTTCGTCATCCACAGCTTCCCCGTTTCTTTTCATAATAGCTAACTCTTCCTTTCCCTACTCGTATCACAAAAAAATTAAACAAGACCAACCAAATTCTCGCCTAGGTCAATAATCAAACAAAACGGCAGGCTAACAATCCATAGCTCTACGCATACGCCTCGCTATGAATCACCGATTCGAAAGCATGAACTTCGAAAAATCGACAGGGCGCAACAACAATTGAATACCGAATTCAATTGCTCAGCTCGCAGTCAGTCAGCAGAGCGAAACTTCAAGACATCAACACAGACTATACAATGGCGTATGGGACCAGAACCTACGAGAACCGCGAAACCGGATTCCTAGTCGAACTATCAGCGGCAACGAAGGTGAACCGGCTAAAGAGAATCGAGGTCCGAACGGTCTCTCGACAGCGAAATGGGGAACGGCCCGAATGCACAACGAGGAGAAGTTTCTGGAGGGATGGGAACTGCAGCCGACGGCGAAAAGGGAGCAGAGTACGCGAGCGAGAGAGAGAGAGAGAGGAGTTCACCGGAGGTGGCGGCGCTGCGGCGGCGGGCTTGCTCCGGCGGTGGCGCGCGGTGGTCGGAGATGGAGAGAGAGCGGGGGAGACGCGATTTGGGGGAAAATGCTGGAGTGATCTGCTGCTGGGTTTTATGCTTTTGATCCTCGGATTTCGATTTATGAAGTCATAAACATAATAATATAAATTCTGAATGCCTCTTTTTTTTTTTTTTTAATCCAAAAATTTCACTTTCAGGACAGAATTTCTCCGCAAAATAAAACCCGAAAATACATATCGCAATGCAAAAGATATGTAAAGAAAATGGATAATTTCAAATAAGGGCAGAAATGCCCTCATTTTCTTAAATAAGAATATAAAGTAGATTTTATTTTAAATAAAAACAAAAAATAATTATATCAGTCTCAAATAATGATATAAAGTGAATATAACTATTTTAAATAATAACTTAGCCTTGTGTCACGGGCCGAGAGTTTCCTTGGCCTTGGAAACGACCCGCGGGCGCCTAGCGAGCGGAATTCACCAGACCAGCCCTTTCTTTAGCTGTTCCACGAACGATACGGTGAATGATTCTTCGTACGAGACCCTACCACGTCCAGCTTCGCTCGGGCGTCTAGTCCATCGAGTAAGGCAGCAGTTCTCTTTAGGCACAACAACTGGTTTCGGCCTGCCATGGCCTCGTCAGGAGAGCGGCATCAGCTCCCGACCAGTTTGTGCACGGGAGGCCTACCCCGTCTTCAGAGCTCCTAAGTGTTGTAATCCTTCTATCCCAGAACTCCTAGCACCAACCGTCCTAACGCCACTCTCACGGAACAGTTGTGTTCTACCCTTCTGCCTCTCACTCTTCACCAGATAACCCCAAGCGCCACTTGTCACGAGTACGGGAGGATTCACGGACCGTGACATTCTCCCCCACTCAATTCGCAACGCCCTCGTTGCGATCTCTGCTCTGTCGCTTCCCTGCGTAAGTTAACCATTGATGTGCCACTTTTGGGAATTCACATCGAACAGTCACGCTCGTCCAACAAAGCAGGTTTTGCTCCATTGGTGGCCTCTTTTGATCTCAGCCGCTCGGCCCTTTTAGTCACCTGCGCTTTCTGGCAAGTGTGGCATTTTCGCCAACCGCATCTTTTGGCAGCACCATTCCAGCCTAATCAGCATCTCGACCCCAACAGACCAATGGAGGTTCTTTTCTTGTTGAAAACGTGATAGTAGACCTCTTCTTCAAATTCACCAACGTTATCCCTATTCAGCGAGGGTTCGGTTCTTCTCTAACTTCGCATTCCGCTCGACGAGAAGCCAACTCGTCCTAGCACCCATCCACTAGGACTTATCTACTTGACCCGCACTTGAGCGAGGAGTCCGATTCTCCGACTTGCTCACTCGCTTACTGGAGGGATTTCTGCTCTGATACCACTTGTCACGGGCCGAGAGTTTCCTTGGCCTTGGAAACGACCCGCGGGCGCCTAGCGAGCGGAATTTGCCAGACCAGCCCTTTCTTTAGCTGTTCCACGAACGATACGGTGAATGATTCTTTGTACGAGACCCTACCACGTCCAGCTTCGCTTGGGCGTCTAGTCCATCGAGTAAGGCAGCAGTTCTCTTTAGGCACAACAACTGGTTTCGGCCTGCCATGGCCTCGTTAGGAGAGCGGCATCAGCTCCCGACCAGTTTGTGCACGGGAGGCCTACCCCGTCTTCAGAGCTCCTAAGTGTTGTAATCCTTCTATCCCAGAACTCCTAGCACCAACCGTCCTGACGCCACTCCCACGGACCAGTTGTGTTCTACCCTTATGCCTCTCACTCTTCACCAGATAACCCCAAGCGCCACTCACAAGTGTCACGAGTACGGGAGGATTCACGGACCGTGACACTTGCATATTACTACCAATCAATGAAGTAAAAGACAAAATCGTCCTTTATCAAACAGTGAGTTCAAGCCCTTGTTTAAAAAAATTTCTAAAGAAAAAAAAAAGATAGAAGCTGAGGTGATTTTAAGTTTTGTTGCATCTTTTTTTAAAGAAATGTTGGGATATTTAATATATAGAATAAAACTCCAATGTTAAACCCACATATTTAGAGCAAACTTATTTTTAAAAAAAAGGGCGGGGACAAAACACCCGATTAAAGCTTCGGCCTTGGCCTCTTTAGTATGTCAACTTAAGCTGTGACTTCACTTATGAAGAGAGCCAGCATCCAGAGCCCTTTTGAACTTGCAAAATCAATTTATGGATTTTCTTTATAATTATTAAAAAAAACAGAGAGAGAAATTGGTGTCGTGAACGTGAGCAAGTCGTCGTCCATGGACTAACATAATGATAAGGGCGGTTTTTCCGAGCATGCGGTCTGTGACCGGCTACAGGACGCATTGATCCACCCCGTCATGAGTTCAACTTGGGAATGGAAGAAACAGAATGAGGGGCGAAAAGGAGTTGCAATCCGTGCTGTGTCATCGTGTTCACGTCAAGTCGCATGCTTGTATCGCTAGGAATTGCTACTCCCAAGGGGACAATTCCATCAGATTTAGGTGATTGTCAATCCTCCCACCTCCATGAACATTATGTGTGGATTTAGGAGATGACTCTCTCTCTCTCTCTCTCTCTCTCTCTCTCTCTCTCTCTCTAAATGCATAAAACATGGGAGGCAGAGTGAGTGAGTGAGTGAGCACATGAGCTCTGCTTCTAAGGTCCATCCATTTTCTTTTTGCCACTTCTAAGAACCCTCCTTGGGAACAACACAGTCTGGCTCTTCTGGCTTCAGATTCATCCGAAGCAAGTAGTTCTTCTTACTTTTGAGGAACCAAAAGAGCATTGTCAAAACAAATGTATGATACACCCATTGCATATATATGATACGAGGCAATAGCCTTCACGTCTTAGATTGCAGTAATTGAAACGCAGATCTCAATTTTGAAACGAGTACTAGACGAGTCTTCACAAGCATTTCCACGGGCTCTGAATATCTAGCATACCAAGAATCTCAAGTAACGTACAGAGTGTAGACACCAACCTTATCTTTATTAGAGACAAAATTAAGAACGAGATGCAGGACAACAGGACAAACATTCCCGCATATTAAGTTTCGCGCCAGACACCAACACATTCCACGGCTTCAAGATCTGATCAGCGCACGGATTGAATTGCCACTGATTATCTCCTCAGTTCAAGACTAAGTTGCCATCCACGTGATTCTCACTACTGTTCCATTTGACAACTCTCCACAATGATTAACTTGTTTTCAGCTAAGTACATGGTAGTCGAATCATTTTTTCTTGAGGCGCAATCGGAAGGAAGAATCCGTTTCTTCTCAAGCTAAATACATGGGGAGCAAAATGACAGCACCTTAAAAAATGACTTCGTCTTGGCTATCATTGCTCCTTTAAGGGGCCAATGAGATTGTCAATGTTTCTCTGGGCAAATTCTAGGATCAAAAATTATATCCAAATGACCATGTCGCGATTAATTATAGTACATCATGTTAAATGCAACCCGCGATGCATGTGAGCATTTCGAAAGGGGAAATACTAAGATGTAGCCTCGGCTCGATCTCACAGGAAACGTGAATGAGAAAACAGCATTTACAGGACACTTGACCAAATGAGGCAACAGCAGTAGGTCACACAACTCAAGAGAGACAGAAGTTCTACAAAGAAAAAAAGCCTACACAGAGCAAAGAGCCGCTTGGGTTTAGTTACTGGCTGTTGGCAGTGGACTTGGGCTTCTTCACTATCATCACAGGACACTTCGCATTCTGTGCACAGTGATTGCTCACACTCCCCAGAAAAGTCCTGCCATTCCCACCCCAAAACAAAGTCAATTCAATCTCCAACCCAGATTTAGGAAAAGAAAATGTAAATCGTTTAACTTGTCATGCATAAACATGATAATTATAGAACACTGATCAATCATGATTACCTCTTAATCAGGCCATAGCCATGGCTTCCCATCACCAACAGATCAGCCCCCAATTTGTCTGCCATCTGGCAGATCACATCCCGTGCATCACCATTCTCCATTCTTGTCTCCACCTTAACCTGTCCGAATCCCCATGCCCAACATTATCATCATGTTTCAAAACTCAACAGCAAAATTGTCATCATCCTCAGCAGCGCATCTATTGAATTCACTTTAATCACTACACTTGTAAAAAGTCCATTTTTAGACTCATCTCAATGAATGATCGTAAGTGCATTCCTAGCTTCTTTTTTGATTTTTCATCTGGTCTCATTTGCTGAGCTAAGTTTTCAAATCCAAGAGGTGTCCGAGTATTTTCTTCAAGGAATACAAACTTTAAGCACTGAGAGCAAGAATATGAACTCACATCAGCAAGCTCACTGCACAATTTCTTGGCTTTCTGCATCACACAATCGGCCACTTCATTGCCGTACCTCTCAATGGCAAGCATCACTTCGGATGAAAACAAGTAGGCTGAAACAGAAACAAAGAACACGACCCGAGAAAAAGAAAATAAAAAATCAATCTTTCACTTCCGGGATTCTTGAAACCAAAGGTCATAAGACTATGAACTAAAAATGGAACAGAAAAAGCTACCTTCCGTATAACATCTTGTACCTGTGCCATCGAGAGCTGTGGACATAGCCCGAGGAGGTTTCACATAGAGGAGCAAAAGGGTGTCTCTGAATTTGTCGGAGACGATATTCTTGAGGCACCAAGACAAGGCATGCATGCTCTCCTCGCTCTCGTCGACGGCCACCAGTACTCTTCGCTCTGCAGCTTCCGCTTCTGCCATCGCTATCACTCCGAAGAAAAAAACTTCAAGAAACTTGGGTAGATCGAACGCTCGAGTGAAATCAGCTTCTTTGTGAACTGGGCTGGTTTGCAAAGTGGAGGCTGCAGTGAATTTTATAGTGTCAGTGGACTTCCTCCTTTGCTTTTCGTGTCGGTCAGCAGGAATCAGCCGGGGGTAGAGAGAGAGAGAGAGAGGAAGAGAATCTGTTGGCAGTTCAATGGTTTAGTGGGGGCGAAGGGGCCATTCACAGTGCAGTGGTTTTGAAGACGGTGGGCAGTTTTGGATAGCGTTGTCTCGTACCAGTTTTTTATCTTTTGGACTTTGTCTCGTACCAGTTTTCGGATCTGGAAACGTTGTCACGTCAATCTCGGTCAGCCATTGGATATGTTCAAAGTTGCGGTTGACGCCTGGAGCGAAGGGGCCATGCATATGTAGGCCAGTTCCTATCGACGCCTTTCCACTCTCATCTCGAGCATTTTCATGATACTTGAACTCTTCTTTAGAACATAAATCTGGGACTTTTAGTGGCGTTCATCATTCCATTCAAGCAGAAAACCAGGGGGAACGTATCATTCAGCACGGTACAATTTGGTTTCCTTTCCTGGAGCGAAAATTCCTTTGGTGGTTTGCCAACAAAATCAAAAATTATAACTCTAATTTTTGCTTCTGGCTTTGGAAATCAAATTGAGTCAAGAAACCGACACTCTCTCCGTAGGATCAGAACATAACTCGATAGAAAAATGTCGCCATTACCCCCCGTTCTATTGAATTGAACAACCGGCCCAACAGAGCAAAGTCAATTTGACACCACTTCAGAAGATAAAGCCCGTGCCGGAGCTTTCGGATCGATTTGATCTTACCTCCACACCATGTCCCAATCATATTGACCCTATTTTTTGCTTTCGTGTTTTAGGTTGAAACATAAGTTAATTGGCCCAAAACGCCCAACAAATTTCTCATTTGCAGATGATCGTACAAAATTATTTGTAGCTAGAACCAACTAGATCATCATATAGAAAGGCAAAAGTCCCCCGTCTTGTCAAGCAAGAACATACTTCGAGTGGATGTCGAATCAATCCAAATTCTCATTTTTATTATAAAGATCAATCTAATTGTTAGTCATAAGGCTTTCCCCTTCAAGTTCCAGTTGGAGTTTAAGTCAGAAAGTTGCTTTGCAACATTCAAATTCCTACAGATACAACTTGATGATAGAATAGCGATCTAATTAAGTTAGCTCCCACGTCACCTAAATAAAGATGAAAAGACACCACATAAATCAGCTGCAAATTTGAGATGACCTTGAAAATCATCTTGTGCTACTCACTGATACAAACCAAATACACAAATAATAACACCTTCGCGAAGGATCACTGTGGATCAAGATGATGTTACACCTTGAAAATCAGATAAACATGGGGATATCACCAATGATAGGAAGGTATGGTGATAACTGCTCACTTTTTGGATGAGCCAAAACCCCCAAATCCCATCATAGCTGCAACCTCAGGATCCATTTCGGGTTCCTCTTCTAGCGCCTTCTCCTTCTGATATACAGAACATAAGAGTGAATGACAGACAAAACCATAGCAAGCATCGTGGGACCAGCACCACAGAACAGCTGCATGTTCCTACTCATATTGTGATACACACCAAAAACCAGTAAAAATACAAACCTTCTTCTCTTTCTTCTTTTCTCTTTTTTGGCGCTTTCGTTCCTCCTCTTCCTCCTGTTGTTTTAATATTCGCTCGTCAAGATCTGTAAAGTAGAGAGGACAGACATTCCATTAGCCATCTGATTAAATGAAGCATCGATGAACTCTACTCCTTAAGCGTTTGCATCCTTGGAAGGGTTACCTTGCTCTGTAAAGGTACCAGGAGGCTTCCTCTTCTTAAGTTGTTCAAAACGCCCTTGGACCTGCAGGCCACAAAAAGATCTTCAGAGATCAGCCTTCCATTCCTAATCCCAACCATGACTTTCGGCAAAGCATAAATCATTCCATGAGAAAACAAGTCATCTGCCCCAGAGTAAGCAGTATAGAGTTTAATTACACTGCAAAATGAAAGAGAAAGAATCACCTGTTCAAGAGATGCTCGTTCTACCCGCATAGACATACCCAAGGCCCTTTGATCTGAATGACAAAATGAAAAAAGCCATTAGGAGAAGATGAAAACTAAGTTGAGAAACTTGTAGAAAATTGACCAAATGAAAGCTATTGGTGAACACGTACGTTTCTTTCCATTTATATGATCCAAGTAATTTGCTGAGTCCTTCACCACGCACTCACATACTGAACAGTAGTACCCAGCCTGTAAAACAAAGAAAATGTGATCACAAAATACTTATGTTAAAGTATTAAATCATAACCATGAACATATTCAGCAACTAAAATGATCTTTCAGCAAAAACTATCTACATGAGCTAAACAACATTCCGCAAGAAATTTCTCCTAAACCCTGAGCAAGGGTACTTGAGAAAAAAGCACGCTTGCATGGCAACACAAAAGGTCAATTCAATCTACTCAGATGTCGAAGCACTGTGCTAAAAGAATGAAGTGGCGATTTACTAAGCAAAAGCAAAGCATAGTAGGAGAGGGGGCAACTATCAGTCCCATTGGTGGTGATAGAACTTGATAGCCAATAGAGCACACAAAAGGTCTGGACCCACAAATGACTAACTCTATAGAAACTCCAGCAAGAAAAACTTCTATTCTGATCTGGCACTGGATATGAAAGGTGAAAAAACATATGTATCAAGTCAATATTCAACAGACACAACCCTTAACAGCCAATGCTGAGACAATGAGAGATTACCTGCTGGCTTAGAGGTGCTATTGGAGTGACCACCTGCAAAGCACAAATGAGTAAAGGGAATGTCAAATAAGTACTGACAAGAGATGTGATAATAACCACATACACGAACTCCAAGATTTACAATCTCGCAATATGTATATAAATAAACTTCCTTTGCACGTTTATACTTGACCCAGAAAAATCACCCACCACCAACCAAAGTTCATTGCTGCCAATTTTGGCAACTGCACATGCTTGAAATGATAACACAGTCATTGACTCCATGAACAAATAAACTAGAAATAAAAGAACTCACGGTGAATCAGAACAGAGACAATGATCTTGCTTGTACACTGTAGGTCCTTCCATGCTAATTGCTAGCATCATTGATTACACGAGAGTATTCAAGTCACTCCTCTAAGTAATACCAATGAGTTAGTGCTCAAGCATTTTCCTCTCTCTTATTATGATGGTAGTTGTTTGGAAGAGAAGAATAGATGAACAGACTTTTAGTTTTAGAAGGAACGCCCTAGCAGGGGACACCCATTTCATACCAGTGAACAAACAAGTTCTTATTAGCAGAACAGACGTGCTTATCAATATTCATCCCACTCAAATACATGGGAAACAGCCAATTGGGTGCACCACGAGCTACCAGCTAGTTCATGGGATAGATCAACCTGGCAGGAATCGGCTCACTCTCACAAAAGCGATGGCGAAAGTTGATTGCAAGTTCCATCTATGTAATATAAACAACAATACCATAAAGCTTGGAAGTCGTTACATGCCACCACACACAGAATCACGATCCAGGCCCAGGAAAATAAAAAAAACATAATGCCAACATTTAACTCACCTGAGTCTTTCCTAGGCGAGATTCGAGGTCCACTTCATAATCGCGATGCTTCAACGGCTTCCTTTGCACAGGCGGACCTTTCGCTGCACATAAATATCCACATCACTCCTCCAACATCTACACTCCTTTCACAAACAGAAGCACCAGCCACCACTGTACTGTATTTAACTTTCAGTTGGAAATCAAACAACACCCACAAATTAACTACTCAAAAAAAAAAGATCAAATAAAGCTCACATTTTGATTTATGCCGCGGGTCCGCCTCCTGAAAAAACCAATGCCACAAAGCTCGAACAGCTCAGAATCAAAACAAAAATCCCTAAACGGACAAAAACAAGGATGCGTCACAAGAAAGTAACCTCCTTTTCGCGTTCCCGGGCTCGTTCCAAGTACTCCTCGCGATCGAACTTCCGCCGGAAAGTGTTGTCGACCCCGACAGCCTGCGGGAACAGCCAAACGATCCCGGAATCAAAAACCCACATCTCAAAACGGCCCGAATTTCAACAGACACAGTCCCTTGATCATCTGCCTGAGCAAAACACAAGATTTCAATCGATCGCCAACTTACGTTGTTGCTGGTATTGACCATGGCTGCCAATGGCTCGGCTCGGCCTGGAATTCAAGAGGAATCGTCGCGAATCGGACGTCCGATTCCCCGAGAGCGATGAGGAAGCTGCCGGAGGATGCGGATTTTGGCTACGGAAGACTGGAAAGGGCGGGACGATGACGAAACCCTAATTTACAGCTGAGAGAGCAAAGCCAATTGGGAAATTAAGGGGTTTTTCGTCTTTTCATGTCTACAATTTTTTTTTCAGGCGGTCGGGAGATTAACGGAGATTTTATGCGTAAGGAAATCCACTCAATTTACTTAAAAACAAGTAAAAGTAACAAATCGAAATAGATAAAGTAGAGCTGCAGAGTAATTAATTACTCAATATGCATAAAATCTAGAACTTCAACTTTTTTTTTTTTGGAAAAGACACATAAAAAGAAATTTTGAAATTGGAGCCATTTTCTCAAAACAGATCTTTTATGTGAGTTCATCTCGATGTTCCTTTATGCTTCACAAACGGCTTTTCGTGATGATCGGCTGTGGGGAAAATTGGCTTGGCCATGAAGCTTGTACATAATTCTTTCCGGTTAAAAGGGTCTTTCCATCGTAATCTTGTACTAAGTGCTTTGAAATTAGAAAAGAAAAATAGAGCATTAAAACTAAAATCATGAACCAGAGAAGAGAAAGACAGAGGCAAGGGGGGATGGAAAGTGCCGGCGTATCTGGCCGAGCTCATGCGGTCAGGCCGTTGTTGGCTTTAGGGGTGTCAAAAACTTAAACGAATCGAAAAATTCGGTTTTTTTTTGTTTGGTTCTTATTAAAAATCGAAACTTTTGAACCGGTTCGGTTTTTATCGGTTCCGTCTGAATCAAACCGATAAAGTCTAAATTTTTTATTCTTTTATTCTTTTTATTTTCTTTTTTTCCTTTTTTTTTCTTTTCCTTCTTCTTCATTGGCCAAAAGAAAATAAAAAATAATTACAAAATTGTTTTTAAAAAATAAAAAATTTATAGAAACAGATGTATGTAGAGAGAAATACAAACACAAAAGTAAAAATCAAAAAATCGAACCGAACCGAACCATTTACACCTCTAGTCGACTTGACTGTAGATCACATCAAGAGAGAGCGGCTCCTATAAAACCGAATAAGATTGTTTGCATCTTAGGGTGGTCTACAACTACCTTCTTGTGATTTACAGCAACTTGCCAAACTCCTTTTATCTTTGCATGGTTAACTTAGGATACTTGTAACCACTGGGATTCGCCCCAGTGGCCACCTTTCCAACATGGAAGGGGGGAGGTGAGGGGTTCAAATCCCCACATTTTCAGGGGGGATGGGGTGGGGACGCGTAAGTTTCAAGTGTGGGTTTCGACTCCCACGCCTTGCACGAGGCAAGGCAAAAGTCTGAGAGTAAGTGTAGAGTAGGAATAGAATAGGACTAACAAAAAAAAAAAAAAAACTTAGGATACTTGTGTGGCTTTAGGGCTCAAGCGTGGTTTGAAGATTATATAAGAAACATTATGACAAATATGAATCTATCATGTACACTGACCAAAAACTCTACCATCTAATTAATACCTCGTTGATTCTTGAGTCCCAATTAGGCTCTGCTTGTTTTGCAAAATATTTTCCTCAAAATGAATATTTGTATTATTTACAAAAATGAATGTACCAAAAAATAATTGTCATCATCTACGAAAATGATTATATATGATAATAAAATTACTTTATTAACTCATTATTCAACCAATGCAAATGATTATTTTTATGAAGATATTTTTTAGATCAATCATTTTAAATGAAACATACCAACTCTCACATTTTACATTTCGACGCCTAAGTCGATCCTATGGATAAGGGCATATTACAGAGAGAGGAGGCTCTTCGCTGGGGCCCTTCTCTCAACTCCGTACGCTACATCTCAAAGCCCAATGTGTAGAAAGTTTTCAGGCCCATCCAAACTTTATTATTTCATTGAAAAATACATTTACGAAGCGAAAAACTCGATATTTTTCTCCAAATTGTGAGCTAATTAATGCTAAATAGACAGCTACTGACTTAAGATCCATATTTATTGTACCATCATTTCACTTCTTGTCATATGACTGTTGATCAACAACGCAAGACGACGATACAGAAGCTAAAGAAACAAAAAGATAGAGGGAAGAAAGGGAGTGAAGAAGAAGAACAATAAGAAACAGCAGAATTTAAGAATTTATTTGAACAATATATGAAAAGTACATCAAACTCTCCGAAGAAGAAGAAGAAGAAGAAACATCAGAATTTAAGAATTTATTTGAACTATATATGAAAAGCACATCAAACTCTCTACCCGCCGATCCTGGTCTTCCCTTTTTTGCCAGGAAAATATTTGAAAGAGAGAAAGAAAAAAAAAATCAGTTCTAATTATAAATTACACTGTATCAACGTGATGATCAATTTTTTTTTATCTATCTTAAAATTTCAACATATAAATTTGTCTTTCTTTTTTTTTTGGGGGGGGGGGTGGTTCGAGTGGCATCACGAACCAACTTCCTTGTCACTTTAATACGAACGTCTTCCGTCCATGCATCTCACCTCGCAATCTCGTTACAATGTCAATTTATCTCATGCTCCCCACGAAATGGCATAATCACCGAAGACCCACGAACCGAGAACACCTTCTCTTGAGCCAACGGAGGCCGAATTTGAGAGAAGCCTTGAGCTTGCCCTCTACCCTGTAGTGATTGTAACGGGCCACCCTCTTCTTCCTCTTCGCCTCCGCCTCCTTCAACCATAGGCGCCTCTCGCCCCCACCCGAGGCGGCGCATGGCTCGGCGGCTTCCCGAGGGCGCGGTTGGGAGCTGCTCTCGGCTTCCACGATCTCTACGTTCCGGCCGGCACAGGGATCCTCCATCTCGCCGCTCCCCTCTCCGTGCGGGACAATGGCCACGGAGTGGGGGTGAGAGATGGGGAAAGCGAAAGAAGAAAGGGAAGTTCTAGTTTGTTTAACTCGTTGGGTATGTGCAAGAAGACGTGACAAATATAGAGTTAGGTACTCAGTTAGGGTTTGTATTGAACTTTTCCGTTTTAGGATGACAGAAGATTCTTACTTTGCTGAAATTAGGCATCGATCGATCCTTGCTAATGCATTCACGCAATCGGAATCATGCCTTAGTGAATTGGATTTTCAATAGTCTTAGCGTTTTTTCACGGGAAAGCCGAAGATTTTCTTGATCCATGTCACGCATTACAGTATCGGCTGGAAAAGATGGGAATTCCTCGACCCATATACAATTTCCAACGGCAACCGGAGTGGGTTAACTCGTACGCAGCCATCTTTTGCGCTCCGACTAATGGTCGAGACTCAGCATAGCAAATCTGCCGACGTTAGTCATAATCGCTTGTGGCACCGGCACCGAGGCCATTGGGTTTGGTCGGTCTGGCTCGAAGGCCATTTTGATATTACGGCTGTGTTTATTTTACGGAAAATAAATAATTTAAAAAATATGTTTTTTTAATAGTGATAATTATCTATTGAAATGATTAGTCAACTAGGAATGTTTTTATTATCCACAATAACTTATGTCTTATATTTCCTTGAATGTCGAAAATATTATTTGTCTATTCAATTTTTATAACCGATACAAGTGATAGTTTTTTAAAAAATAATTTTTTTAATTATTTATTTTTTGCAAAATAAATGGAGCCTACATGTCTTTGTCTCCTTCGTATGTGTATGGGATTTCTCGGGCAAAACTTGTCTTTGACGTGGAATCTTTGCTCATGAAGATTTTTCAAGAATTGGGAAAGGCATGCATAAAGTATATACAACATACATTGGGAAATATTACTAAAAACCTAAACTTATTATACAGTATCAATTTAATTCCAAGCATTTTGATATTTGGTTAATTTAGTCGTATCTTTTGACAATTTACCAACTTAGTTATAAACCATTCAATTGTGCCAATTTAATTTTAAACATTTCAATTGTACCAATTTAGTTATAAACTTCTTGACAATTTGTCAATTTAAGGTATGGTCGATACCTAATCTCATTCTTTTGTTTTTTCGGAACAAAAGGAGAATAGAAATCCGTTTAATAACTTTTTTGTTTGAAATAGAATTAAGAAGTAAAAAAAAAAATCGTATTTTTGTTCCCCGGAACAACTCCAGAATTAAGTCCATTTTCTTTTTTTCTCTCTTCGTTTTCTCCTTTTCTTCTTCTCCTTCTTCCTTTGGGCGATGACCTTGTCGAAGCATTACCTCGATGAGGCCAAGCCTCCCCAATGACTAGACGAGCTCAGCCTTGCCCAAATCTGGTGAGGTTAAGCTCGTCCAGGCACCGGCAAGGCTCACCTCACTAGGGGCCGGCGACCAACTAGAGGAAAAAGGTGAACAAAAAGAGGGAAAAAGAAAAAGGAAGAAATATTTGAGGTCTTACTAAACGTATTTTTATCTCGATAATAGAAATTTTGAATAATTACCAAACCTCTTCAAATATTTAGAAACTCGTACAAAAAACATAATAATAAAAAATCATTGTTAAGCAAAAATTATTTTTGGAAACAAAATGACTACCATACAGCTCTCTAGTCTTTTCGACCAATTTTGATCGGAAGCCACTGACGTGACGCTCTAATCAATGGCAGTAGTCCTAAGTGACACATCTTCCATTGACATGGAAAAAACTTTTAATCTTTAATTTTTTTCTTCTTTTCTTCTTTTCCTATTCTATTTTTTCTCCCAACTCAAGACCGACAAGGTCACTTAATCTTCATAAGGGCATCATGGCCAGAAGCCCTCACCTATTGGCCGATGAGGGTTGCGACACCCTCGCCCTTACTGGCCCAAGGTTAGAAAAAAAAGGAAAAAAGAAAAGAAAAGAATGAGAATAAAGAATTAAAAAAATAAAAATCATCCATATTAGCGTCAGCCAAGCCACGCAAAATGACCAATGCTAACTAAATCATCAAATTAGCAAGTCCTTGTAAAAAAATCGATTGGAGAACTAAATTTAAAAATTGTCAAAAAGTTTAAAAATAAGGATGTGTTTAATAACCATTATGTTCCAATAAAAAATTTATACTCAAAAATTGTTTCTTATAATTTTGTTTCTTAGATGAGTTTTTTGAATATTTGAAAGCATTTGGTAATTATTCAAAATTTCTATTTTCGAAATAGAAATTCATTTCATACGATCCTAGAATTCTTTTGTGATCAACTAAAGGAGAAGGAAGAAGAAAAATAAAAGAAAAAGAAGGAAAAAAAGCCAGAGAGGAAAAAAAAGAAAATGCTTAGTTATTTCCTCGGACAAAGAAGCAATTTTTTTTTACTCTTTAACTCTATTCCAAATCTATTTTCAGGAACAAAAATTATTAAATAGATTTTCGTTAATTTTTTGTTTCAGGGAACAAAAGAATAAAATCGGGTACTATTTTGCACGTTATGAAGCAAGCCATAACCATAAATTAATACAATCGAAAGGTTTAGAATTATATCATGCTTTTAAAAATCTACACCTACTTTGCTTAAAGCATTAGGCGCACGACTTATGTTCAATAAGTATATCTAAAACACCCAATTCCAATCGATAAACCTCTACATAACATCGAGATATAACGTTTTGAAACCTTATCGGGACCGTCCTATCCTCATTCTTATGGCTATCTCATGCACCGATCGGTCCCGTGGCGCGAATCGAACGAACCGAGATCCATGGACGCGAGTGGGTGGGAAATTTGCCATTTACGACGACCTGCGTTTCGTTTATAGAAAGAAGTCAACGGCTTTGTCTTTTCTCGAATTTCCAGCGGACTAGTACGATGTGGTCGAGCTTTTCTCGATTCGAATAGCCAAGGAAATTTTGTCATCGACGGCGAAAGACGTCATGCCGCGGTTAATCCACGAAGCAAGAATTTCCACGAAACGAGGGAAATGCATAGGCTTCGTGAAGGTCGTCGACGACGCGTGAAAGTGCACCGAAACAAATCGCTTCCTTTCCCCAATCATTTTGTTCCCCAATTTTTGTGCATTTATTTCACAGAAAAAGAAAAAAAATCACAAACAAATTCAAACTTTGCTAATTATAACACGTTTATTTTAAACATTTTTCCATGACACCAAAAAACCCAAACTTCTATTTGTATGGCACATTCATCTCAAATTTTTTGCTTGTGACACCAAAAACCCAAAATATTTTCTCTAACACCAAATTCAAACCTCAAGTTTGGAATTTTTAGTATCGTAAAAAAAAGTTTACACTGTACAAATTCGATGTAAATGTAATTTGAGGTTTTTAATGTTTTATGGTGAACATGTCATGGTTAGTAAAATTTGGATTTTTTATAGCTTTTTTTACCTTTTTTTAAGTGATTGTTTAGGTTGGGTAAAAAATTTAGTTGATAAAAAGAATTCTTTATCGATAATAATTTGCCTCTTAATATTTTGGGTGAGATTTACGGGATATGAATAATTATTTTTGTAAAAACATTTTTTAAATCGTGAATGCTTGGGGAAAGCAGGCGGACACTTTTGGTTTTTCTCGGGTCTTCAACTCTTGCGGATCAAGTTTTGTGACTTTGTGACTTTTGCGACCAAAACAAAAGAAAAAAAGTTTTGTGTCTTTGTCCGTGGTTTATACTCAGACACGTCGATTCAAGATTTGACAAAATCAAACACGGTCGGTTGAACAATCGTCGCACGTCCGCCGACCAAAAAAGCGCAATTTGTCACGTTTATGGTCGACAACGACAAGAGAAAAGCCCATGCTGGATCATTGCGACCGCGTACGATGATTCGCAAATCATTTTCGACAAATTGATTCAAGCGATGCACGCGGTATACTTTTATCTCACTTGAAAAGTGAAAATCTTTTGCAAAAAAAAAAAAAAAGAGATGATTTTGGTTTTTTTATGAACAAAAGAGGTTCCACGTAGGTCTTGGACGGAAGATTTCTGGCCAAAGACAAGAAAAACGAAATGGAGAACGAATGAATGCCAGAATTTATATAAGTACTCGGAAGTAGATTTGCAAGAATATAAAAGTAATTAAACGTCATTTGATTGATGTCCCAAAAAGCATGCATGTCTCTTTACAACATCCAATGAGAGTATTCATAGCCCACTAATAATCATTACTATTGGTACAATAGTAAATGGATAAAGTCACAACTCCGTAAGTCATCAAGATAATCACACCACTATTTGACAGTCAAATTCCTCAAACCATCGCTCGAGTATTTGAACGTTCACCTAGTGCTAGAAGCAGTCACTTAAAGTTAAGAGTCCCATACATTAATGTATCGGTCCTTTGCATTTTGATACTTTCTCATTTAGCATCAACCGCTTTACTCCCGGGTTGTCGATTAATATTCTTCGAATCAATCCCCTATCGACAAGCAATGTTGAATAGTCTAGCTAAGCTCATCTCATTTCAATAATCAAAGCTAGTCACCTTTCGATACAAATCGCTATCTAGACACTTACCATCACTTGAAAGATAGAAAAATCAAAACGCTGGAATTCATATCGATCGGAACAAATATTTCAAACCCGTGATATCTTTTCAAGATTCGGATCTTACCTTATAATTCAGTATTGAATATTTCACAAAATATTAAAAGACACACGAATCATTAACAACCTTAGATTGAAAAAATTGGGCAGGCTGTCATGGTCGTATCTTAGCAATGGAAATAAGATAATGACAAAAGTGCAGTCGAAGTCAAGAGCTTCGTCTCCTCTGTGTCGTGTGTATGTGTACTTCTTCCCTTCTCAAGATCGCTCGAGATGACAAATCTTATGTGCTCGAACACGCCCACCAACCAATCATTATTTTCCTTGAAAAATCTAATCTCTTAACATTCTTCAATCGAATACCAAAAAATAATGTCATTTTCCTGAAATATGACTTTTGAAAAATATTTTTTAGAAATGTCCCATTTTTCGTTAAACTAAGGAGCCTAAATGTCATTTGACTAACTCCAATAAAATGAGTCTATCTCTTTACAACAAAACGGGGGTCTTCATAGCCCACTAATAGTAACTATTTACAAGCAAGTTATTCCTATTTACTACTGTTGTTGCCACATGTCCGCCAAGATGATAGGCATGCTTTTGGTACATGGATAATTATAATTTACAAGAAGTCGCAGCTTCCAAAGTCATTGAAACAATCAACCACTATTCGACACTGAAACCATCGCCCAAGTATTTCAACCGTCGTGTGGTGCTAGAAGTGTAATGTCGAGAATCTTACATATTTGCCAATACTTTCTCATTTACCATCGACCCTTTTACTTGCAAGTCGTCAATTAATATTATTTGAATTAATCCCCTATTCACAAGCGATCTCGATAGTTCGACCGAGCTCATCTCCTTTCGATAACCAAAACTAGTCACGTTTAAGATACAATCGTTTCGGCATAAATCACTATCAAGGCACTTTTCATCACCTGTCATAACTATAAAAACCTTTCAGCATAAATCACTATCCAGACACTTCCTATCACTTGTCAAAAACATAGAAAAATCAAAACGCTCGAATGAATACTTATCTAAACAACTATTTCAAATCCGACATATCTTTTCAAGGATTCGGATCTTTACCTTACCAACCAATATCAAACATTTCGAAAAATATTTAAAAAAATGAATGATTGATCGAAAAAGTCGGGCCGTCGGGCCGTCGGGCCGTCATGGTCGTATCTTAGCAGTGGGAATAAAACAATGACAAAAGCGCCGTTCAAAGTCAAGGTCTTCGTCTCCCCTGTGTCGTGCGCATGTATACTTCCTCCCTTCTCGAGATCGCTCGTATGGCAAATCTTATGTGCCCAAACTTTGCACAACAACCGGTCGTCGTTTGCTCGAGCCCAAGTGGCATCTTGAATATTATCTTTGGTACTCTCGATTTTCCCGACCCAGCAGCAAGAAACAGAGCATCGAGAGAAACCACACATTCAAGAACAGTTTTTTTTTAAACGCCGAGGGGCGACGACTTCGCGACGAATTCGTCCCAAATGCACCCCGAAATGCAGATCGCCTCCAAATTGCCTCTCGACCCTTCACGCAAAATCCCCACGAGGGAACGCGGTTCCATTGGAAACGACTCGCTCGCTGCAACTTCCATCGACCTTCCCGCGTTTAGCAGCTCGCGCACGCGTCCGTCGCAGTGCCAACGTGTCATCTGTCCCTGTCCCTGTCCCTGTCCCTGTCTCTTTCTCTTTGAAGTGCAGAGAATAGTTTACAAAATCCATCTTTCCAGTCGTTACGCGGTCGGGGTTCGTTACCATTCATGCATTTGTCCGAGATCTTAAAAAAAAAAAAAATGCCATGTTCAACATTTCGCTTATTTTTCGAGCGACTCATTCGTCGGTGTTTTGAGTTAACTGAAAGTCCTAGGAATTGAACTTGGAAGCATCTCTTGTTCTGACATTTCTTTAATATTGCAAGTGGCTCTGTTTTGGGAGCACCCGCAAAGTCTCGTGCTTGACTTCATGATTAGCGCGTAGTTTTCATGCGGGCGCTCTGTTCAACTTTTCAACGGAAACTTCTCTGTACCTTCCATGCGCGTGTTGACGTGGAACTGGTATGGACGATAAGATCAAGAATGGTTTAAATATGCGCCCTTGACACTTGATTTGCTGCTTTGCTCCGAGACTCGTCATAACTCTCTCAGTTCTGTCCTGGCAAGAAGTTGATCTCGTTACTGTAATGGGGCTCAAGAGGCCTTTCCCGGTGGAGGGTGAAGAGGGTTTTGGAGCTTCAAAGAGAAGGTTGATACCCCAGTTTTTTTATTCCATTTCTTTTTTTTTTTATTTTTTCCAAATGGGGCTGTGACCGATGCCCTGAAACTGAAAGGCCTCTAACTTGGACTTGATTGAATTTTACCGCAGGATTCTGGGAGATATAATTGGACGGTTCTCGGAGAATGATATCCCGCATGCCATCGAGCCTTTCGTGCGCAGAGTGGTAGGTTGATGATGATGAACTGCAATCTTTAGTTTCTGCTTGTAATTTGCATAAACTGGTCTTTCACCGTTCGATTAGTTTGTGTATTAGACAAATAAGTATGGCAACTCTTGCTTAACATCCCTGTTGGACCGTCTAGGTTGTTCCACTGGAAAGCATTCTGCAGTTTTGGTGGTTGGTTTTTCGGATCTGGAGTGTGAACTGCGCTTAGTTATAGTCTCATGATCCCTTTCTTGCTTATAATGTCTAGTTTTGCAGCTAGAAATTTTGCCCTTAAACGATAAGAGAAAAATGATAACTTTCACAATATATACTTGCTGAAGTATGCGACTGTTAAAATTGTCCGGTTTCAAATTTCATCTCTCTGAAAATCAGTGTATTTGGATAGGTGTATGAGGATACAGTTTTGAGTACCCTTCATGTCAGGTACCTTCACAGGGTGATGTAATCATTAGTCAAATCAAGTCGTTAGCATGCTCCAAATGTGAACTAATTTCGTCTAATCTAGATTAGTGCCTTTCTCATGCGAGCGCAATTTCCCCTTCTGTGTCAATCAGGTTAGAGAGGAGGTGGAACGTGTATTCTCGCGCCTGCAAGACCCACTTCAGAGGTTGGTTCCTGATCTATGCAACTCTTGTTTGTCTCCACAAACTTATGTTTCTCATGTCGCCATGGATTTTCTTGCTCATTGGCTGCTTTTGATCTGCTTGTTGCATGAGCCGGTGCTGTTGATTGTTTCTGATCTCGATGTATGAATGCATGCCTGCTTGTACCGTCCGTTTTCAGTTCGTTTATCTGATCCCTATTGTTCGGATTCCTCACAAGCCATCAAGTAACATGTTTCCTTCGTTCTGTTTCAGGCCCTCATTTGACCCAGCCAGAAGTTCTGTAGGAGAAGGAGGTTTGCAGTTGCGTTTTGTCAGTCAGTTGAAGGCTGAAGTTTTTACGAGCTGTAAGATCCAAGGTGAAGACGGTTCCCCTATCAAAATCGAACTATTTGACACCAGAACCAACTCTATCGTTCGAAATGGTCCCTTGTCTTCGGCTAGAGTTGAGGTTCTGGTCCTCGATGGTGACTTTGGCTCCGATGACCGAGAAGATTGGAGCGAGACTGAGTTCAGGGCCAAAATTGTGCGTGAAAGAGAAGGTCGAAGACCGCTGGTGGTTGGAGAACGAAGCATAACTTTGCAAGGAGGAGTTGGTTATCTTACTAACATAACCTTCACGGACAATTCGAGCTGGATAAAAAGCCGGAACTTCCGGTTGGGAGCTCAAATCGAGCAGAAATTTTTGGCTGGTGTACGAATAAGGGAAGGCAGAAGTGGAAAGTTCGTAGTGAAAGATCACCGTGGAGAGCGTAAGTTTAAACAGCTTGAAAAGTTTATTCATCACTGTTCTATCTTCTCCTGTTATTGCCGTGGTTATCTCTAGCCACTGATCTCATGGGATTTACGCATGACCTTTTTGCAGTGTACAAGAAACATTACCCTCCAAACCTGAAAGATAAAGTATGGCGCCTTGAGAAAATATCAAAAGACGGCACCTTCCAATCTCGGTTGGCTTCTGTCGGAATTCTCACCGTCAAGGATTTCTTGCGTAAACTTGAAATGGACTCAGATTCCCTAAGAAAGGTGAGGAGTTTAACTTTCTTGCAGGCTATCATTCTTTTTGTGGAGCAGCTTTAGTTTAATGACACCTAAATTATCTGTTGCTGAAACTGCAGACACTAGGTAACCCGTCGAACAAGACATGGGAAGCAATTTGTCGGCATGCGATGACTTGCATCATAGATGATAATGAGGCGTACATCTATTTTGATGCCTCACAGAGTGCCGGGCTTTTGTTCAATGCAACCTACAAAGTCATCAGCGCAACCTTTGATGGCCAAAATTACCATCCACTGGAAAACTTGACCTTTCATCAGAAGGTGCGTTTTGACAATCTGAAAAACATAGATGTGCCTCTCGATTCATTTCAGCAACTGCAAATTCGTATGGTGAAAAGCTACAACCTTCAGTGGCGTGCTGCATATGGCATTCTATCAAGTTTAGCAATAGCACAGCATATATGTTACTTTTAGTGATCTTCACCGATGAACTCTAGTCGCTATTGGAGTGATCACATCTCTTACAGGATCCCCTCATCTATCTTGCAGCATTTGGTGCGTAATTTAAAGCAGCAGGCTTACTTGAATTTGAACGGATGGGCACGAATCAATTTACCTTCAATTGCTGCTCCACCAAGGCTCTTGAGTAGCTTGCCAACATCAGATTCAATCATTGGTTCAAGTTCAATTGAGCCGCTCATTGATTTCCCGTCTTTGTACCAAGGCATTGAAGACTTCAAAGGTGCGAGATAGTTTACTTGTTACGATTTTGTGATGCTGAAAGCCTGAAAGGGTTATCTTTTGAAGTGATTTCTTTCAGGCCTTTACAATTTTTTTTTTCTAAAAGCCCTTGTTATCTATGCAGATCCAGCAGGACAACTGTCTGGATTCAACCTTTCGTCCGCTTCAACCTCTTACAACAGCGACGCTAGTCAGAGCCAGCAATTTGAAGTTTCCATCTCACAGGATTATTATCCAGGGCAAGCTTTTAACCCAGTTCCCGCAAGTAGTTTCACGACAGGAACTGCCTGGACGGGACTCTACAGTGGAGAGAACAATTCTCAGTATAATTCACAAAGGACACTCGAGTTTAACAGCAATTTAGCCACTGATATGAATGTTTCACAAGTCGAATCATCATACTGTTTCCCATCGTCTTCTTCTTCAGTTTGGACGCCGGGAAATGGCTTATTCATCAATTCACTGGGTGAGGCTGAAGTTGGGATCTTTTCTTCTTTCCCGGACATCGGTGTCCATATCCGCAAAAGTGCGAAGCCTAAGGCAGGTTGGTGCAAGATTCGAGCTGCGGTCAAGTGGGGATCAGTCAGGCGCGATGTGGCCGCCAGAAGAATGGCACGCCTTCTGTGTATGTAGATTCTGAGGATCTTTTAGTGCATCCGCTGCGATCCCTGTCCCTGCAAGCATCTTGGGGCAGAAACACGTCATTCAGCTGTGCTTTATCCGTTCGTTCGTTTATTTCTTCCTGCATTAGGTTGTAAATTCATAGTATCTTACAGAGCAGGGTTGCCAAAAGAATGTGGCATTGTTGTCTGTATGTAGATCGATTAGATTTCGGCCGTTTTCCTTGCAGTAGTTTCTTCTGTATCAAGCTGTAGATTCATAGGAAGTTCAAAGGAAAGGCCACTCACAAGAGTCGTGCAATAGATCAGTCAGATCACGTGAAATATATGTCTAATGTCTTCAAAATCAGTGTCTCAAGAGCTTTATAATTTAACATGCTTCAGATTTCCATAGATTTTTTAGGAGTGATTGGTTTTAGATTTTGCTGCTGATCCACCTCCCATTGTTGATGTCTATGCTTGTGCTGTCTTGATTGGAATTGAAACTGTCTCATATTTGCAGGCCAGCGAAATGCTGCTGTTAAAAGGAATGCAGGAAATCTCTCTCCAAGAGAGTGCCTTGAGTCACAAGCAACACCGCGTGCGCCGTAATTGTTCTGCATGTATTCTTCGTTGCAAAGAAATTAAAGAGAAGTCTCGAGATCGGCTCAAGTAAAGTCGGTTTGGAAGAAGCTCGAGTGGCTCCATTGCAATAGTTCGTGACAATGAATTTCATGCCATTCCGATGAAAAACTCGTTCTTACTTGCAATTTTCCTGAGTTTATTGTCCACATAAGTGAAGGGAATCTTCCATGTGAAAACATAAAATTGAAGCATTTTTACAAAAAAGGATCAATTGTAGACCTCTTGTCCCGTCGCTACTTGTTCCGGCGACTGAAGCAGGAGTAATTTGGTCCAAGAATTTCTGAGTTGAACCAGGTAAAAACTGTCCAAATCCCTAAAAACCAAAAAGTCCTAAATTGTGGTTGGATCTACCCAGGTAAAAAAAAAAAAACCTTGTTGCTGCAATGTCTGAATCCATAGACACCTTCGGAAAAGAAACCCATTACCATAATCTGTTCAAATATTTTTAAGTTTCTTGGCACAGTGCATCTGTGCATTAGTTCCTGTCTTCTTTAAGGATTGCTTGTCACGGTAACAGCATATAGAGATCCAATTTGAATGATGGAGAGGCTGCATATTCTGATCATTTATTGCTTCTAATTAGCTAAACATGAAAATTCCAGCGCAATGGCCAGCTAACCACAATTTGGGAGCTTTTTATTTTTAGGGATTTGGTCTTCTTCCTTTTTTTTTTATCTAGCCAATTTGCCCCTATTTTATCCACCGGACAAGCCGTGGATGAAGATTTTGTTAGTAAGTGGTTTGGACCCTTATTTAAAATTAAATTAGTCATTTTAGGCATTTATTTGAGAAAACAAAATCTACTATGAGTATGAGCTCAATTCTCATTGGGAAGCAAAAAGAGTCCCCTTAAATTGTATTTGGCTCGTAGAATTTGTGTCATCCAACAATTTACTTTTCTTCAATCCTTTTAAAATAATCTCACAAATCTATATATTTAAGCATTACCTTGTTAAGACGCAATTTCCTAATCCCTTATTACGTTATTACCAATTTAGCTGAAATGATTTTTCTTGCCTTATTTCGAAATTTTCCTTGGAAATTAGTACTTGAATTCATTTCGAGGAGTCATTAATGAAGGACATAACATAGGGGTTCGAATAAAAAACATCATTTGTTCAACAGTGGACCGAAAAATAAATGGTATATTATATTATATGACCTTTCGAAAAAAGTTACAAAAAAAAAAAAAAAAAAACCTTTTCCCCATAGTTTCAAATTCAAAACGAATGGCATTTCCGTAGTTCCGCTACGATCGGGGCCCAATCTCATTTCCCGGGCGTCCACTCGCACGAGCTCCGCTATAAAGCAGATCCTCCTTCGAGCCTCTCCTCTTCACTCACTTTCTCTCTCTAGCTCTTCCCCGCTCTCTGACCGATCGCAACCCTCTCTAAAACCCTCTCGCTTTCTCTCTCTAGGGTTTTGCCCGCTCCCCTTCCCTGGTCCACCACCTCGGCTGCGCCCCCGATCGATCCCCCGCCCCGACGATGTCGCTCCGGCCGAACGCGAGGACGGAGGTCCGCCGGAACCGCTACAAGGTGGCGGTCGACGCGGAGGAGGGGCGGCGGCGGAGGGAGGACAACATGGTGGAGATTCGCAAGAACCGGCGCGAGGAGAGCCTGCAGAAGAAGAGGCGGGAGGGCCTCCAGGCCCAGCAGCAGACCGCGCCGTCGCTCCACTCTTCCGCCGTCGAGAAGAAGGTGAGAGAATCCCTCGTCGTCGTCCTTTGGATGTGATGGTTTAGGGTTTCGTGTGGGCTGGCAATCGGCTTGCTTTTTGCTTTATTTCGTGACCGGTTGATTGAGCGGTTCTGTCCGATTGATCGGGTGATGATTCTGACCGTGTCGGGATAGGGACTGGTTGTGTAGCTTCGTTTGTTGTTTGATGTGGAGGTTGGTTTTTGGCTCGCTGGGATGTAAATTGGAGACCTCTAATTGAGCTTGATTGTTCGTGATGAAGCCCTTCATCTGGAAGGAGTTTTTGTTTTGTTCGGATGGAAATTGGGTTTATCTTAATATTAGATTCGCAGAATTATAAAGACATCGATCACCTTGTGCATGTTATTCGTGTATTCTAGTTGGGTCACGATTCTTGATAGATTGAAGCGTTAGCGAAGAACCATCATAGTTGTGTGTTGAGCTCATTGAAAATGTGACTAACTGCATAAGGGGCTTAAGCTATTGGACGTAAGGAACACAAACGGCTTGAAAAGTGAGCTACTTTATTGCGTTTTGAGTTTGGTTTATTGACATCCATCATCTTTAGTAAACTGGGATATGTGGAGATGACCTTTTCCCTTGCCACGTTAGAGAGGGGTCCTGTAATCTTGTTGTAGCTATATGCTTGGTCTTGTTTTTCTCTCCCAATTTAGTTTGGAGTAGTTAACTCATGAGACAGTTATGAGGATCGGTTGTTTATAGAGCTAAAGTGGAAAAGAATGTGTTGCATATGAGAAATTATACCTGTGATTTGGATTTTCTTTCTTTGGGAGGGAACTAGATATGACTGGAAGAGTAGCTTCGCTTGAAATTCATTTATCAGTTTGACTATCAAAAGAAATACTTTTTTTTTTTTTTTTTAATGCTAAAAGGAACATATGGTCTATGTAGTGTTTGGTTGTCTTCTAGGTTGCATCTTGAGGGAGAGCTCCCTTATTTTGATTCTTTTTAAGCCTTCATTTTAGCATTGTTTATATTGGAACTTGGATTGCTTCTGTTAGAATGGGAAAGTGAAAGGAATTGGATGTGGGTAACTACTCACATAGTTACTTCTGTCTGTCTATCTAATTATGCCATTGCTGGCAACCAGGTCGACCTGTAGGAATTTTATTTTTTAAAAAGAAAAATTATACTTATCTAGGTAGTTTGAAGAATTGTTCTAGCACGGTGGATATTGCTAATTCCCATCAATTTTATATTTTCTAATGAATTAAGAGAAAATGCTATGGTGAAACTGTTTTCATGCTTTTTGCATTTTTTAATGGTAATCATACTCGTGTTCATGGAGTTGTTGTCCTGACAGTTTTTTGTTGTTAATATATAACATCAGCTGGAACATTTGCCTACCATGATTGGTGGTGTATATAGTGATGATAATAACTCGCAACTGGAGGCCACTACTCAATTTAGAAAATTACTCTCTATTGGTGAGTTTTTTTTACATTGTATAGTGCATGTTCTGCAGTTGCTTTTATTGTGTGGTTGAGACGCTTACACAATAAGAACTAACATTTTATGCAAAGTGTAGTTTGCTTTTTATATGCAAATTATAATATTTTACTCCACTTCATCAGAACGCAGCCCTCCAATTGAAGAAGTTATACAATCTGGAGTTGTTCCACGGTTTGTTGAGTTTCTAATGAGGGAGGATTTTCCTCAACTCCAGGTATTAAGAGATGCCATTGTTAATCAACTCTTGTGAACATTCTTTCAACTTTGGTGCTAACTTTTCAATCGTTTGACCAATTCTAGTTCGAAGCAGCGTGGGCTCTTACTAATATTGCTTCCGGGACATCTGAGAACACTAAAGTTGTGGTTGATCATGGAGCCGTCCCTATATTTGTTAAACTTCTTGCTTCTCCTAGTGATGATGTTCGTGAGCAGGTATAGTGTGGATGATTCTGTACTTTCTTTTACCTCTGTTCTTGCTTAGTTGAAACTTGGACTGTTTTGTTAAGTGTGTGATCAAATAATCAATTGACTCTACTCACCTTCTCTTTTGGAACAGGCTGTGTGGGCACTGGGAAATGTTGCTGGTGATTCTCCTAAATGCCGTGATCTGGTTCTTGCAAATGGAGCTTTGCTTCCTTTATTGGCACAGTTGAATGAGCATGCTAAACTGTCAATGCTGAGAAATGCTACCTGGACTCTCTCGAACTTTTGTAGGGGAAAGCCACAACCTTCTTTTGATCAGGTTGGTTGGTTTATGCCTGTTGCCTCTTGTTCAAAGACTTAACTAAATGACTTGATGAATTGATATGGATATGGTCAACCTCTCTGCTGATTAAAGTACATGTACAGTTTGTCACCTAAGACTATATGTTGGCAATGACAGTTTTTGCCTTGACATCCAATATTTATCTGTTCACTGACAGGTTAGGCCCGCACTTCCAGCTCTTGAACGTCTTATCCATTCAAATGATGAAGAGGTCTTGACTGATGCATGTTGGGCACTATCCTATCTTTCTGATGGAACAAATGACAAAATTCAAGCTGTAATTGAAGCTGGCGTTTGTCCCAGGCTTGTTGAACTGCTTCTGTGAGTTCTTTTTTTCTACACTGTTTTGTTGATCGGATTGTTGTGTCTTCATTGTTTGGGTTTGGATCCTTTTTCTCTTTTATACATGATGGTTAATGTGAGATCGATTTTGTCAGCCATCCATCTCCGTCAGTGCTGATTCCTGCCCTTCGCACTGTTGGGAATATCGTAACTGGGGATGATTTACAAACTCAGGTATTTGAAAGGGTTATGTTGTTGCAACATCCTTATAAGAAAGTATGTTTGGGAACACACTCAGTTTGTTGTAATTTTTTTCCTTTGATATAGTGCATCATCAACCACCAAGCACTACCATGCCTTCTTAACCTGTTGACTGGAAATTACAAGAAAAGCATCAAGAAGGAAGCATGTTGGACCATCTCAAACATCACTGCTGGAAACAAGGAGCAGATTCAGGTAAAATATTTCTTAATGCTTCTTTTGTTTTCCTTGATTGAATGCAAGCTGAAGTTTTATATAGAGCGTAGTGGTTTGTCAACATCTTCATCATGCATGACCATTTGTTTGTATGATACTCTACAGGGTGTCATAGAGGCTAATATAATAGCTCCACTCGTCCATTTACTTCAAAATGCTGAATTTGACATCAAAAAGGAAGCTGCATGGGCAATCTCCAATGCTACATCCGGAGGTTCTCATGAACAGATAAAGTATGAGTTATCTTTGTATAAGTGTTTCTTTTTGTATTTTACTTTTTTTGGTAAGAAGTCTCTTTTTGTATTTGAGTGGTGCTATATCTTTGATTTTGATTTAACTTTGTTGCTGCAGGTTCCTTGTTAGTCAAGGGTGTATAAAGCCTCTATGTGATCTTCTCATCTGTCCTGATCCAAGAATTGTGACCGTCTGTTTAGAAGGTCTTGAGAACATTTTGAAGGTTGGGGAAGCTGAGAAAAACCTAGGAGGTACAGGTGATGTGAATCTTTATGCTCAAATGATTGACGATGCCGAGGGCTTAGAGAAGATTGAGAACTTGCAGAGTCATGACAACAATGAGATATATGAGAAAGCGGTTAAGCTTCTTGAAACATACTGGTTGGAAGAAGAAGATGAGGCGATGCCTCCTGAGGATTCTGCGCACCCTGGTGTACCGTTTGGAGGAAATGAGCTGCCTCCTGTTCCGTCTGGTGGTTTCAAGTTTGGCTAAGGTTGGGTTGTATGAACAATGGGGTTTTTGTTTCAGACCCATGGGGTTTTTGTTTTTTAGGTTCATTTAGCTCGTCCTACTAAGTTTGATATTGTTTGTCCTTGTGATTTTACTCCTGCAGGGAAAGCTGTTGCTGAATTATATAAAGTTGTCAAACTGCGGAGGGATGGAATGGAATCTGCATTGAGGTCAGGTGTCGCTCATATTGTCGCCCTGTTGTGTCCAGTTTTTATGAGATTTTGGAGTCATGCTTGGAATGGCTTGGGTCTGGATTAAGCTTTGTGAAGAGAGCAATTCGGTGTGGTTATATGTGGATTGATGATGCTGCAGCTAAAGAGCGCTCTTGGTCGAAGTTTTTGTTGCAAGAGGTCGTCGCTGTCAGTTGGGATCCTGTCAAGGATCTTGCAGTTTTAAAGTAATTACTGTCGTGCTATTGTAGTCTTGTTGTATTCACAATGGTATATTGTTATATTGCTCCGCTGAAATCTTGAGCAGTATTTTATTTCTTTACAGTGGTTAAGGGTCACTATTATAGTTATTTTCCATTTTCCATTTTCTCCCTGTTCTTGCGGATTTTTCTGTCGTCGAGACACAGCGTGGCAGCAATTGCCTTCTATTTGTTGAAATGTCAACTCTTATGTTATATGCAAAAGATGTGAATAAATGATTCCTTTGGCTATTGCTCCTCTGGACAATTTTAATTGGTGCGCCAGACACCTGACTACGGTGCTTTTGGAACTTGCATTGGGAATGGGCTTTGGACACCCAAACCTACAAAATGTTGGGTGTTTGGAAGAGATTTTATAAATCCCATTAGGGGAAAGGTAGCTTTTTGAAAGCTGAAAGGCAAAGTTGATCTTGCGATGACTAGGCTTTCAGCCTTCTCGGCATGCAAATTAGGGTAGGTTAGTGAGAAATTTTCTACCCAAATTATATTTGACTAACTTTTTATTTTCCAGTTTTACCCTTGTTGCTTCACTGTTCAAGTTGCGGGAGGCTGGCGACGATTAGAGAGAGGTCGGCGACGGTCATGGTGACCCAAGCGACTATTGCTAATGGGTCATGCGACCTCCGTTTGTATCTAGGCCGCACGACCCTCGGCAAGGCGACGGATTGCTTGATCACAAGGGGCAAGGCGACGGATTGCCTGATCACAAGTGGCCCTTGTCAAGGCAATGCGACCTCAAGCAAGGGTTTTGCTTATGATCGGTTACCTTGACGAGAGTCTCAGTTAGGTCTCATCTGGGTCACCGAGGGTTGCCTGACCCTAGGCAGCCCTTGCAGCCCTTGCTGAGGCCACGCAACCTCAGGCAAGGGTCTCACTGTGATCGGTGTGGCGAGGGTCTCAACTAGGTCTTACCTATGTCGACCCGAAGCGACCCTTGCCGAGGGCCGCATAAGGTCCAGCAACCTCAGACAATCGCCGTCGGTGACAGATTTGAATCGTCGGTGACTATTGCCCTTTATTGATTAGTTTTTTTTTTTTTTAAATAATAAAGGTCTTTGTAAATATAAATTATTTTGCTCAAAGGTACTTCGCAATGAATTTTTAGATTATAATATATCAAATGCAATTTGTATTTTGGAAAATCTCTTTAACTTAAAATCCTTATCCTGATGAAACCATATTTTAACTATTTTCAAGCTGAAACAGCATGCGGAAGTGTGTAACTTACAGGAAATGATTTCGTTATGAACGACAACCTTGTGTTTGACTCAAACCTTAAATTGGGGGGGCATTAACTCCTTTTGAGGTTTTGGTGTTTTGATGCCTTACTTAAGCAAACAGCGAACGCATATGCGCAGGAGGCATTTTTACCTTAAAAAGTAAGGAACAACGACGTGGCTCCGCTTTTGTGCAGGCAATGCTAACCAGGAGTTGCGTTGACAATCCTCGGTCTCAGAGAACCCGAGAGAGAGAGAGAGAGACTTGAGTTTGGGGTGGGATTGTATCTGAAAGCCGGATTTGTTGGTCTTATTTTGCGTTTTGAAAGACGCAGGTAGGTTGTCTTTGCACGTTAATACAGAAAGAGAACATCACGATGTCCTCCTCTGGTTTGAATTTCGACCTTTTGAGTTGGAAACTAGTTTTAACTGATCGGGCAACTCACGAGAGTTTCTTTCTCGTTTCAAGATTTAGAAGGCAGAAGGTGCGTGCAAGTTTCTTCCTTTGGGAAAACGAAAAGAAGAAAAAGGGAGATAAGCTTAAGAAAATGTTGTCAAACTCTGTGATTTCTCGTGCTAACTTCTGCGCATCACGGAAAGAAAAGGGAGAAAACTAATTTAGCATGGTAACACTTATTTGATTTGCATCATGTGCATATAGCCTGGTTGAGTGTGTGTATAGCTTGGTTGGGCATTGTTCATGTGAAGAGACTCTCTTACTATCAACTTTTGTATGGGACCGCAATAAGAGGCTCGCTAATTTTAAATTTTAGTGGATAGGTGTGCAAAGTAATTAGATGCAATTGGAATATTTATAATAAGTGAGACTCTTAGTTTGTTGCCCAAAGTCTCTCTTTTATGCTCTTTTACTAAGAATTTTTTTATTTTAAAGCACTATCTCATTTACTAATCTATAAAATTATATGTGAATTAACGTATAAAAAATTATATATTGTGAAGCTTTAATTGTAACAAGCTATGAAAATAAAAGGAAAACAACACAAATGATCCATAAATTTTGGTTCAATGCGTAATGTAATCCATGAATTTTAAATTTGTTTAATATGATCCATAAATTTTAGTCCTATGTGAATATCGTCCTTTAATTTTCAAATTATTCAATGTACTTGAACTTTGATACATGTTCAATGTAGTACATGTATCTCTAAACTTGAATTAATGGAAAAAAATATTGAATATTTTCATATAATCGAAGAACTAATTTAAACATTGAATAAGTTAAAAGTATATGGAGGCGAAAATTGAAGAAAAGGCAAATTCATTTGACAATGTCACCCGGGTTTTGAGGATGGACCCGAGAGGCATGGATCGGGTCAGACAGGAGCTCTCGATCCGCAAGCAGCGGAGGTGCCTGCTTCTGCCTCGTGCTTGCTTCCTTCCTTTCCCCCCATCGCTCCATTCTCCCCACGCTCTCTCTCTCTCTCTCTCTCTCCTCCGAGATTATTTCTCACTCCACATTTCCATTTCCCCGTGCACGTTTCCCTCTCTTCCCGAGGAGGTTCCTTCCCCACCAGTATAAGTAATCCAATTAGCAACCTTTTCCTACTTCAAACGCGCGGTTCCGTTTCGCCTGGCGTCGAATCATCACACAACCAGGCATCCCTCTCTCTCTCTCTCTCTGTTCCGTTCTCTTTTCTGGGTTTGTTCTGTTCCTTTCGT
Organism: Eucalyptus grandis x Eucalyptus urophylla; assembly: GCA_028830015.1. Lineage (NCBI taxonomy): Eukaryota > Viridiplantae > Streptophyta > Magnoliopsida > Myrtales > Myrtaceae > Eucalyptus > Eucalyptus grandis x Eucalyptus urophylla. The sequence continues at coordinate 56,814,487 of CM054200.1, read as the reverse complement.
GCTAGCCAACAGCTCTCTGAGTTCCGTTTGGTAGAGCTGACGGAGGTTCCAACTCTTTGAATCAGCAACTGGGTAATGGAAAGCACGGGAGTTTGTTGAAGTGATGTGAGTTTGAACTTGCTGGCTATCCATTTTGCCTGAATCCAGCGTGACCCGACATTTGATCCGATAGGAATGTGTTGTCCTGTCGCTAAAGTTTCCGGCTTTGAGCTTTAGTCCACCCCGATTTAAGTGGGTTTCCTTTGTTTGCACGCTAGCACCAGTTTTTGAATTCCATTTGGTAGAGCTGATAGAGAATGAGAACTCTTTGAATCGGCAACCGGGTAATGGGCAGCACGGGAGTTGGTTGGAGTGATGTGAGTTTGAAATTGCTGAGCATCCGTTTTGCCTGAATCCAGCGTGACCCAACATTTGATCCGATAGAAACGTGTTGTCCTATCGCTAAAGCTTCCAGCTTTGAGCTTTAGTCCGGCCCGATTTAAGTGGGTATCCTTCGTTTGCACGTTAGCTGACGGAATCTAGGTGCTTTTTACTGATTCTTATCTTTGAATGCGGGGGATAGTCTATGTGAATTATGAAATGTCTCTTGCTAAAGTGTGCTTGGCTGATCCAATTTATCTGGTTTCGTTCTAGCTTTGCTGCTTGAACTTTGCATCCAGATGTTAAAGCATTCATTTGTTCTGGATTCAAATTTTCGTTTGTGAAGGAGGCAGTGAAATACCGTGAGAGAATAGGAATATGCCACTGGAACTGAGCCTTTTCCACCCTTTCTAACTCAGTTTTAGGCGTTGCTTGTAATGAATTTGAATTTACAATTGTTTCTATCCCTTGGGTTGTAGCAACTGGGAAAGAAAAATAACATGGCTGGCTCAAAACGATTGAGAAGAACCTTGTCTTATTTGGTATGCTAATAGATAAATATGTGGGTCGCCTGCATTCTATTTGCTGTATCTTGTGTGCTTGCAGATGTCTCTTCATCATGCTGCTTTGCAGTGGGGTTGAATGTCACATGCTTGTCTTGCAAGTTCAATATTTCTGAAATTCTTACTTTGAATTTTAGGTAATAGCTGGAGCAATGGAGTGACATCGTATTCTCCTCCTGTTTGGTTCCAAATCCTTTGTCCTTCAATCTCAGATGCGAACTCTCACCATGTGCTTCTCAATCTTACAATTTTCAAGAGCTGGAATACCGAGATTGGCTGGTTTCTGGCGTCAAAGCTTCCACACTCTTGGTAGACCTGACAAGAACGCTTCTCACTTTACATTGTTCAGTTCAAAGACTTCTGGGCTTGAAGGAGGATACAGTAGGAAATGGATAAGGAGACCAGTTTCTACAAGAACAGGGGGAAGGAACAAGACCCAAGGCAATAAACACAGTGATGTTAGGGATGGAGTTTCGGATGCGATAATCTCTGCAAGCACAACGCTGAACATAGAAAAAACAGGAATAACCGAGTTCTGCAAAATTGAGTATTCTGATGTTCAACAAAAGATTGCTGAGAACAAAGAATTAGCCAGCCTCGTGACCCTAATTGTCTTTGATCTGGAGACTACAGGATTTAGTAGAGAGAGTGAAAGAATCATTGAGATTGCGTTGCAAGATCTTTCAGGGGGCAAGAATAGCACTTTCCAGACGCTTGTAAATCCAGGACGTTCTGTTCCGAATGCTTATATTCATGGCATTACAACCCATATGGTGAACCGGCCTGAGGTTCCCAGGTATATCTATTCACTTGCAAGTATGAATTTGTATTGTCAACTTCAGTATATGAATTAAAGCGACAAGAAAATGATCACGTGAAAAAAGCTTCCTCAACATTAAAGATAGTCCAATATGTCTCAAGTGGTATATTCAGATTACAATATCTTTTATTTCTCAAAGTTCATGGTTCTGATCAAGTTTATCAATGTTTTTATATAAGCATTAGTGTCCTTTTCAAGTTGTCTATTATGTTTAACATGTTTTGACTGAGTAATCATCTGTGGGCAAAAAGTTAGGAGCACTGCTCCTTGAGCTTTTCTTCTGAGTACATTACCCGATACAGATACCTCAGGCAACCTTCATTTGATGTACATGCTGCTCCTGTGCCTATGCTTTTTTTATTTGTTGCCCCTTTTGGTGTTGAATTAGGAAAAGGAAAAACCAAATGATGAGAATGTAGTAACTGCGAAAACTGTGTTTCACTTTCATGAGCTCCAAAGAGAACAGGTTCTTCTGTGGGGGGTTAAGATGAACCATTGGACCATGCTTGAGATTTAGCTAAAATTTGACCGTTAGTTATAAGCAGACTTGTCATTAAAAGGATGATGTTATTTGTTCACCTTAGGTGACAGTAGTGACCCTTGTGCACCCCTCAAAAAGTAGAAGCTTTTGTGCTGGAAAGGACTATTCATGCTTGGGGACTTGTGGCTGCAACAAGAAGATGGAATCCTTAGTTCTTCTTTTGAAAAAAGCTTTTTATTGTTGTTGAGTCTTCTATTAGCAGTTTGTCTTGCTTTTGTGTTTTAAATGCCTCTTCAACTGATAGTTTGGATGTCCAGTCTGTATTACCCAGTACTTGCGAGATTATAGCTAGTTGAGCAGAAACGGAATGGTTTTATAGTTTGGCTTCTCTTTGGAAAATAATGAAGTGACATGAGATGGTTTCCCATTACCTGTGTTATGTGCTTTGTTGGCTGGATTGTCTTCTTAATGAAATACTAAGCCGATGGTTGTCCTGTTGCTCTTCAGCTTTCCTCAATTTTAGAAGTCTATAGGTTTTTAGCTCTTTGGCTGAAATTATTTTCTCAGATCAGAAGTGGAATTTGGTTATGTAGGATGGAGGACTTGATACCGATATTACTTCAATTTGTGAGGAGCCGCGAAAAATCTGGGGGATTAGTCTTCTTTGTCGCTCATAATGCTCGACGTTTTGACGTGCCTTTTTTGTCAAAGGAATTTAATCGCTGCTCCTATGAGATTCCTGCAAACTGGCTATTCATCGACACACTTCCTCTGGCACGTGAGTTGATGAAATCTAAAGGTCTCTCCCTCCCTCCCTCTCTCTCTCTCTCTCTCTCTCTCTCTCTGTGCATGCGGCAAATGGCTTATGCACGTGCACATAAATGGTTTGCTTCACTGACGAATTCTATTAACTGTACGTACAGTAAGACTTGAATGTATTTGCCTTCTTTTGACAGGAATGAAACCTTCTTCAAGCATATCGTTGCAATCGCTTCGCGAGCATTACGGAATTCCATTGGTCGGTTCAGCTCATAGGGCTATGTCGGACGTGAACATATTGTCAGCAATTCTTCAGAGATTGACACACGACCTCAAGATTCTGCCCTCTGACCTCGTACAGAGATCTTTCAAAGCCACAGATCTCAACAGTGTCAAGAAGAAGAAAAGTTCAAGCTGATTCTTTCATCCATGCTTCATCACCTCTTCAAGCAGATGCTTAGGAGTGATGCTAGAGCAACAAGGAGCGGCTGCTGCTCGTGACAAATACTGGGGCATGGAAATTTCGTCAGATTAGCAATCTTGAAGCAACCATTGTTGTAATTTGTGTCCTATCATTATTTAAAGAAATGAAATTTCAAATGCCTTTGGGGCTACAACCTCTCTCTCTCTCTCTCTCTCTCACAAGCATTTTTGTGCATGGAGTGTCCTGCTCAAAGGAAACAATCATGTTAGTGTTACCATCCTACAATTTTCACATACGTGTGGTGATAGATATTTTACAATGGTAGAGGTGGCACAAGTGCTCAAACAATCTCTAGAGAGAGAAAGGCCAATTTGACATAAAAAAATTTCTTAATATTATGAACTTATGCCAAACCAAAGTATTTGTGAATTAGCCCATCCTAGCATTAGCATGCTAATTTTATGCAACATCTCATTTTGTTACGACCTTTACCCTTCCTGTTATTTTTTGCTTTAGCGTGTTATATTGCGCATGACTTTTAAAAAGCAAAAGCGTACTTTCATCTTCTTTCTTTTCTTTATGAAATGTCTCTATTACTCTTAATTGCTTTAAGACAGAAGAAAATATTAAATGAACGTAATTATTTATCTGCGTATCTTTTCCATAAAAAATCTTATCTAACTATGTTAATTCATTCATCATATTTTAAGAGAGACTTTCATTAAAAAGAAAAGAAAGATGTACCAAGGAAAAAAATCACGTTGATTGTACATACGAAGGAAAACAAATGAATGGACAATTAAGACCGAAAATAAAAAATTAAAGATCATGGAATCTTATGTAACCGTCCGGGAATAAATGCTTACGATCTCTAAAATTAAGGGCGATTTCGACAGAAAAAATTGACTCCCTATAGACATCCCTCAAACTCTCAATAAATCAAGCAAGAGGGAAAAAGGATAAAAAAAAAAAAGAAAAAAAAAACCATGTTAGCTGTAGGAGTAGATAATGCATAAAACCAATAACCAGCTTCAATACAAAAGGACCAAAAGAGGAAGAGAAGAAAAAATCCCACACGAAAATAAAGACCCACAACAGTGATTCCTCTCTGAATAGCACCAAACCAAACCAAAACAAAACAACGCAAAAAATTTCCTGCTTTCCCATTTGATCCGGTCAAAAGTATCCCGAAAGGTAACAAAAGAAAAGAAAAGAAAAAAGAGGAGCAAAAACGAACAAATAAATAATAAAAAGTGTGTGGGGGGTACTGCCCAGCAAATTCCAATTTTTCTTTTTTCACCTCTTATCTTTTTCACTATTATCTAGGAAGGGGAGAGGGGAAGAAAATAAGGGGACAATAATAAAGTCTTTGGCACGCCACGAACGACACTCCTGCCTTCACCTACACCGTCGTTTCCTCCATCGCTCTCACTCCCCTTCTCTCTCTCCTGCTCGAACCCCCACCCCAAATTCCTCCTCCGATTTCTAGGGCTTCCCGATCGCTCGCTCGTCGACCTGAACCTTCGCCGGCCGGACGCTTCTTTCTTCGCCGACGACGACGACGACGACGACGACGACGAGGAGCGGCGGGGGCCTGTTTGGGGTTGTGTCCGGAGCGAATTTGCGTCGGCCTCCTTTTTGACTTTTCGGGCAGCTCGGGGGGAGAGGAAGGAGGAGGAGGAGGAGGAGGAGCAGCAGCTGCTATGGACGGCGATTCGTGGAGCGCGCGCCTGTCCTCGGCCTCGAAGCGGTACCAGTCCGCTCTCCAGTCGAGATCCGGTGAGCCTCCCCCTCTCGCTTCTTGTTTCCCCGTGCATGGCGGCCGCTGGTGGAATCGGTCGATCGTTTCGTCTTTTTTATCTTTTTTGGTGGAGAATTCTGGAGCGATGCGTTTGATTTGTTTCTTCGCCTGGAGATAAGACGGGAAGGAAGGAATGGATTTTTTTCTTTTTTTTTTTTCTGTTTTCGGTTCGTTTGTTGCTCTTTGGTCGATCGCGTTTTGCACGTCTTTTTTAGAGTCGGCCGCTTAGACCGCGATGATCGATAGAGCGGCCGCGGTGTGGATAGATGCAGGAGGAGAAGGTGTCGAATTGGCAGATAAAGATGTAAAATTTTTGAACTTTTTTTTCCCCGGTTGCATCGGCCGTGACTGGTCTTCGAAATGTTCGATCTTTGCCTCTAGCGTCGTCGTCTTCCTTGAGTAAAGTCGGTAAGAGCGGTCTGTCTTATTTGTACAGCCGAATCTCTCACGGCGGTCGAGTTGAGAGAGTGAGTGGACCCGGTAAAGTTTGGGCTTTTTTCTCGTTCTATAGGCAAGGGTGATGGTTGTTTATGTATTCCGAAGTTTGTGATTGCGGTGCGCTTCTCTGCTTATCTAATGTAATGGGATTTTGTGGATGCAGATATGTTTATGGGGTTCGAAGAATTCGATGGAGATTATGATATAAGAGAGGAGTTCCCTTGCCCCTTCTGTTCCGAGTTCTTTGACATCCTGGGCTTGTGCTGCCACATAGATGATGAGCACCAGCTGGAGGCAAGGAATGGGGTATTGCTCGAATTCATATGTTGATGATAACAACATCACATAAGTTACTTATAACATGTTAGGTTGTTTGCGAGGTTACTGTATACACGTCTCCCCTGGTGCAGGTCTTGCAATTTCTTGATATGTCACAAATAAGTGAACCAACTTCTTCGTTAATCTTGGCGATGAGTCAGTTCTTAACTGTGGAAAGTTTGTTATTTGTTTATTTATTTTTTCCAGTGGGATTTCCTTAAGAGGCCCTAATATCTCTCATTGCGTCAGTCTCTAGTGTACTTAACTGAACTCTTTGTCTGATTTAACAGAACTTGGTGCAAGCAATAGCTGTGGCCTTTCAATAAATCATTTGCACTAAAAGAAATTGCAGTAAAAAGATAAAGGGAGAGGCTCTTATTTGCAAGATGGTGAAGAACAGAAACTGCAACCATAGGATGATGAATTGGAGAAACGTAGTTAACATTCAGTTGAAAGGCTTGTTAGCATTCATGAGTGATTATCCTCCAACTAGTGAGTTTTAATTCGACAATAGTGAGAAGGATGCTAAATACAATCTCCCATTCTAGTGGCGTTGCAACTCTATTGTGCCTTAAATAAATTAATTGGTTGACAAGAATGCCACCTTGGAAAAGAACACGTTGGGAGTGGGGATTTGAAACATCCACCTTCTCCATGAAGAAAGGCAGTATGACTGCCAGCTCGATTGGGTTGTTATGGTTAAGCAATGGATCGATTTATAAGTTTAAGATATCATTGTTCTAACTTCTGACTGGCTCTTAGGTTGGTCCGTCTATATTAAAAAACATCGGTCTTCTGGAGAACCACTTGTTTGGTTGGTAGTAAGGGGGCTTTCAGCAATGACAGGATTATATCTGTAAATGGCTACGTGGCGTGCTTTGCATGGCTCTGTGCAAGTTATGTTTGCACTTGCTTGTTCACTGCAAATATGTATTTATGTGCTAAAACCGCAACTATTAGGATATGTGAAAGAAAGCATGTCAAAAATCTAAATCCTAACTGATTGAGCTCTGTATTGCAGGTTTGTCCAGTTTGTGCAATGAGAGTGGGGTTTGATATGGTTGCACACATAACCTTACAGCATGGAAATATTTTGAAGATATCCTTTTTCAATCTTTACTTGCACTCTTTCCTTACATGCTATCGCATATGATCTATTTGCTATATCTTCTTTGCTTCACTTGCAATTTGCTATTTATTTGATTTAGTTGCTTTTCATGAAGGTGCTGAATCGTGAGGCACCTTGCTTTCTTTTCTGACTTCCACTTCCTGTGGATGACGCTTGGTTCAAAAAATTCACTTTAGTGTCCACCAAGTTTCGTCTAGTGTTTTGCAGTTTCTTTTTCTAGTTGCCACACAATACTTTAAAACTGGGACTCTGGATTACCTAGCTTATGACTTATGAGGATGATATGACTGTCTTGGTGTGTGCTCCCAAGTCGAACTGATCATTGCTGATTCACCATTTTTAGTTTGTTCTGTCGATTTTCAAGCCATGCATTTCTTCAATCCGCCTCTGTGTTCAGTGAAAATTGTTATGTCAAATATGCTCGACAACTATGTTCCCTTAACGGGGAGTTACATGCAGCGTAAGAGGAAATCACGTAAAGGTGGATCTCACTCCACACTTTCTTTGTTGAGGAGAGAACTACGAGAAGGGACTCTCCAATCCCTTCTGGGTGGCTCTGGTATGCTTTCTTCAACAAATGCGGCTCCAGATCCGTTGTTATCATCCTTTATTTCGCCTGTTGCTGGGAATCTCTCCAGTTCTCAGCCATCCCTTCAAATAGAAACAAGCTCAGCCAAGAAAAGTTTGAATGAAAATGTGGCAGAAAGGTGTGTTATTGCTCCAGGGAATACCTTTTGTTAGCTGTGTTGTCGTATCGATTGTTGCATTGCATGATCTTCTACACAATTATTTGAAAGTTACTACATCATGTTGCATTAGTTTGAAGGAAGTGAGATGCTTTTGAGTTCGGCTGTGGTGGATAGCGAATTATGGTCTGGTACGAGTTCTTTTGGTTGACGGAATCTATAAAAATCATTCAACAGGCTCTTCTGCGGTCTGGCAATGAGTTAATTATCAGTTATATTGCCCTGTCTTCCTGCTCGGGCTTGTCAGGGAAAGCATTGTTCTTTGTGTCCTAGTAATTTTCTTTCTCAAAAGTGAGGGAATTGGGGTGTGCGTGTGCTTCAGCCGTATCAGGAAAGTCGAGCACATACATAGATAATAAGCATGTGAACAGTCTCACAATTTGGTCGAACGTTTCATTACTTTTGTCTTGTGACAGCGGTGTTCTTGTTTCTAACGTGTGTGCCTTCTGTTGGTGCCAGCCACAGTCAAGCATCGCCTTTGTCAGATAAGGATCGTGAAGAGAGGGCAAAGAGGTCTGAATTTGTGTCTGAGCTATTATGGTCCACCGTAATCGACGACAATTTATGAGAAGGTGTGGAGGGGCGGGTGATATGGAGCTTATGTGACCGAGAATCTGGCTCTGCAATCTTTATGGTTGGCCCAGGGTGAACATGTTGTCTGCTGATGTATTAAAATAGGAAGCGAGGGAATAAGGTTTATAAGCTAAAGTGTAATTCATTGCTTGTCGACTTTGGTGTAGGCCCGAGGGAAAATGCTGTATCGTCCTTGTTTGTTGTTTATCATTGTTAAAGTTTAAATGAGAATGACGTGCTTTGACGTGCATAGCTCCAGTGTGATGCTTGGACCTCTCAAAGTAACGATGTCGAAGGAATTTCCTTTACGTGTATGTATTATATTATTCACAAACTCATGGAAGCGCTTTCGGAAAAGCAAAGAATATCGAGTAAGAGCCGCCAACTTTTACTGTAGTTTGGAATTTTTAAAGCGTTGGAAATGGAGTGGAGGGAGGATTTTCACGGTAACCCGCAATCAGGCGGTATCGAATTTAAACTTTCAGTCAATGCTACTCTCGCTTGATGACATCTGCCTCCGTTTCCACGACCAAAACTTGACCCAATCAGTCACGGTGCGTACGAACGAGAACATTCCATGCGACATCTAAACTTCTGACTAGGTTCAGATTGTCGAATTTACTATGTGAAAAGTGAGTGAGCCACTCCTCTATCCTATTGAATTATATGGAAAAGAGAGGGGACAACGGTCTGGGAAGAAAAAGGAAGTACCATAGAGATTGATTGACCCACCTCTTTCCAAAAATAGGACCCCTTCAGCCAAAAATAAATATCATCAATGTAATCACAGAAAAATGGATCCTCTAGGGACCATGAACAGTCAGTCTAGTATCAGTATGGACAAAAATCCCACTACTTTTCATCTTAAATCCCCCCCAAGGAAAAAAGGATGGACGTGTAAAAAGTGGCAGCCCATGTTTCATCAATTCCTAAAGACCTAAACTAAGCCAACGCGGTGGCAGTTTTGTGTTCATTATCTTTTGGGTTACGTCTCTGACGAAAACATCGAAGCATGCCAAGCAAACTCCTCTCATCAGGCTTGTCTGTCCAGTGGCTATTTTGTCTACGTGGGAACAACCGGACGGCGGAGGGATCACGTAGGCCTCGCTCCTCCTGTGCTCAAGGCCACAAGCAGCCAAGACGGTATGAGTGGAACACCTCGCTATTTCCTTGAAATCACCCTGACCTGCATCAACGATGATATCGATGAGCTCACCACAAGCAAGGCACCAGGAAATAACAAATGCGATAAGCACTTGAAAGAAAGCATCATAAAGAGGACGACCACAGGATTCTAGAGCGTAATATGTATAATACTGGGACCAAAAATCTAGTAGGACATATAACTCGCATACCTAAACCGATATCTCTCGAAAGGCTTTTCAAATGGCTTTTGACCATCGATTGCAATTCCTCTTTTTCTCTACGAAAATGGCTATCTTCTCTTCCTGCATAAGGAGATGTAGGCCCATCAGAACCGAGGCTGGATCGGCTGCTGGACTGATGATGCTGGTCAGGTACTATATTTGAGCTCATCCCTGCACGTTCGTCCAGAAGTGCCCGGCCAGTAGTACTGGGAATTGGAGGGGTAAAAACAAGGTCAGGGTCATTGCCTGCTTGCCTTCTCAAGTGACCTGCTCCCAAGTCAAAGTTATCCCTACTTCGAACCAACGGTGACTGATTTTCCAGTACATTCTCCTCGAATAGATTAGCATAGGACTCTCTCGTTTCTTGAGCTGTATGATGAGATCCCATTTGCCTACCCTGATCAATGGAATAATTTAGTGGTCCAAACCGAACACTAGCAGAAGTTGTTCCGTCTGCTCTTACAGCGACAGGACTTGGTCTATTTCCAGATCGCATCTGCTGAATCTGACGAAATAGCCATCTCCTTCCCGATAGTGTGGGAGCTCCTGCTCCAGACAGTGGCGGCGTTGCTTGGCTGAATCCACCAGGAAACCTAGGAGACTGAATATTCCCATATCCTAAATTATACGATGGATGGGGTGAAGGAGCCACATTGAGGTCAAAGCTTTCCATAGCATTGGCAGGGGGTGACAGTCTGGTAGACAAACTCATGTTTGTCGTCCTTTGATTGGGCAAAGCGTCTTGACCCGGAGAACTTGAAGATCCAAGGGCAGCGGGTCTGCAACCATCGCAGTACCAGTTGCCATCGGGTACTTCCCTCCCGAGACCGACGCAGTATGTATGCGCTGGAGAATCACAGACATCACATAAAAGCATAAGACCATCATCCCCACCCAGGTGACACTCCGTACAAATTACATTCTCATACGGATCGAGATAACCCCTAATTTCTTCTTCGCTTGGCTGATAGACCTGTAAAGACAACGTGCCATTTAATATCCAGAAATACCAAAACGATAGGTATACCTAAAACATCAAGAGCATGCCTGTCACAGAAAAACCAACAGTGAAGGATCAAGCAAAATGATACCTGATCCCGCTCTGGTACTGGTGTCACCACATCTCTCAGATCTACTCCTGCAGTTGATCTCGCAGGTTTACTAATGGCCCGAAATCTCTGTTTGCATAAAGGGCAACGAGTCTCCACCTTTGACCACTCCATGACACATTTGAAACAGAAATAATGATTACAGCAGTCTAATCTCCCTCGAACCCTTCTTTTGTCCTCTGCTGACAGGCAAATTCCACAGTTTGGCTTTCCAATGTTTACTTCTTCTACCTTCTCTTTTCCCTTTATCCCGCTAGGCTTTGTCTTTTGATCTGGATCATGATTCTCTCTTGTCCCATTACTGATAGATGAACTTCTCAAAGCAAAGCACCCACCCTTCTTCAATCTCTTGGAAGGTAATGAGCTCCTTGACAAGTTCCCGCAGTACTCATTAGCTTCTCTCACCTGTTCTCTCTCTTCCTCAGAAATAGTGTAGTCACAACCAGACGACCCCAAAGTCACAAAATCTGAATCCGATGACGCTACATACCTCCTCTTTCTTCTTCCCCAACAATTCTTCCTTTTTTCTCTCCAAACATTATGCCTCACCCCAAAATCAACATCATCCTCATCGTCGCTGTCGTTGAGTTCGTCAGCAGATTTGGGTTTCTTTTGTACCGCAGGACGCTTCCTTACCATCTTCCTTGAACGGTTTCTTGAAGTTGATGATTTCTTCCTCTTTTTATGACCTCTAGAAACCTTTTTCCGCAAACCTCTTCTACCCAACTTCCTTCTTGTGGTATTCACTTTACTCCTGTAGCTCTTCTTTGCCACGGAATCTTCTTCATCATCCAAATAGTCATCTTCATCTGGTGCAAATTCATCATCATCTTCCTCATCGTCCTCTTCATTCACATCATACTCCTCATCATCTTCTTCAAAGCAATCACTACCTTTTTTCAGTGATACGCTATTCCCAGCTTTCCTCTGTCTGGACGACCGTGAATTTGGTTTCGATTTTGAATTGACAACCTTTTTCATATCTTCGTCCTCATCCTCATACTCCTCCTGCTCCTCCTCCTCCTCATTCACATCGTCGTCATCGTCGTCATCAGCACCATTGCCATCATAATCTTCATCGTCCTCATCCTCGTCCTCCTCCTCATTTTCATCTTCCACGAGAGCATCAAAACTCTCCTCTAACGCAGACACCTCTAGTTCCCCCACAGCATCCTCAGATGCATCTGTTTCTTCATCAGAAACTACATAATCCTCATCCGAATCGTCAGAACCTTGGTCTCTAGACTTCGCCCCCTTCTTCGGGTTCCTCTTGCTACCAACCTTCCCTCCCCTTACCATCTGTTTCACCAAATGCGGGGGTCAAAAAAACAAAAGACTAGCTACCCAGTTTCAAGAAATCGAAATCAGCGACCAAAATCAACAGAAGCAATTCACACCGTGTCCTTAGCCTCTGTAACATCAAATCGCATCGAAACGGATCTCCAGATTATACATCAAAAAATGTTTCCTCCACAGTATCTCAAGACACAATCAGTCAGCCACCCAATTTTTCCCCCAAACCCCCCTCCCCCCCAACCCCTACCCAATATCTCTTTCGATCCGCTTCCAACATAGATTAAAGCTAACGCAGACCCAGAAACCGCAGACCGAATCCAGATCAATCAAATCAAGATTCGAAAACAACCCGCGCAGACGCAAATTCCCACGAACAAAGGGCCGAAAGAACACAAACCCAGAAGCCCAATTCCGAGAAAGAAAGAGGGGAATTGCCCGAGTGCTCAAAGAAAGGGCAGGACCCAACAGTCGGGAACACAACCACAAGCAAGAACCGACCCGGAAATGAGCAAAGCCCTCAAAATTCCCCCAACCAACTAATGCGATTCCACGCCATCGCACCCACAAACGAATTCCCCACGGAATCAAAGCGCCGCCCTCGATGACAACAAGTCAAGGAAGAAAGATGGGAAAAAAAAGAAAACGCAATTGCTCACCTGCGAAACACAGAGAGAGAAAGAGAGAGAGGGGAAGGGGAAGAGGAAGAGGAGGAGGAGGAGGAGGCGAAAAAGGAAACAACTTTTCGTGAGCTCAAGTGAAATTGAGCTCCTGGATTTGTACAAAATCGCTCCTTTTTTCACCCGAATTCTTTCCCCCCGTCCGTCGAAATTTTGGAGAACGAGTCGTGATGCGTTTTCTCGCTCCTTTAATTTTATTTTTTATGTCCCGAGAAGACGAGGAGAAAGAAGAGAAAAAAGCAACTGTTTTGATATGCGGAGGCGACATATACAAGAGCAACCTCGTCGTCGTGCCCAATTTACGGAAGTGCCCCCCCTTCTAGATCAGGGAGCAGTTTAACCATAGATTTTTTTAAGCTTCAATCATTGGGATTTGCGATTATATTAGCACGTATTTTTGGGCCCCACCCCCCCTTGCTTTTTTTCTTCTTTCTTTTTTCCCTTAATTTTGCTTTTATTCTCCTCATATTATGCACGGGTTGTATTATTCTCTTCTTTTATTTTTTTTTTAAATCGTCTTGCAAATAACTCTATAAAAGAGTTGCAATTAAGAATGATCTATGCTGGGTATACAAAATCTGATCTTTTAGGGTCTAGATCTTCCTTATTTTAAAATGCCGTAAAAAAGTCATGGCTTTTTTAAATACATGCGTGCAATTTCTATTGATAAAATTGTGCATGTGTATGAGATTAATAAAATTTCACGAAATTGGGTGACTTCTTTCTTGACCGCATGAAAAGTAATTTTATGTTGAGAGATATTTGACTTTACGGTCTTGATGACGACGGGACTATAAAAGGGTGAAAAAGAAATGTAGTAGTACAAAGTCTCTCTTAATAGCTGAATCTTCATTAAACTTTGTAAATTTATTTTTTTTGAAAGCGCATTTTGTCTTTGGTATCGATTGAAGCTATATGTAAATGTGCTAATTAAGAAACAAAAAAATTCATGCTTTTTATTACATTGTTGTTGACGATTTTATTTGATTTATTCCCTCGGCAGCAGTTGCCAGGTCAGCTGCATTTTCTCTCTTTCCTTCCACGTGAAAGAAGCGAAAAAACAATGCAAAAGTTCTTTTTTGTTTCCATTTATGGAAAAAAACCAAGTCCAAACTTCAAAGAGCAACTGCAATTCGAAGTCAAAGGCACGTCAATTTCACAGTATTCATATTCCACATTGAGAATATATATATATGTATCATTATATTAATTAATTACTCATACAAATATAACATAAAAAGAGCAGAGGTGGACTAAGTAAAATCAATTTGCAAAATTAACTTAATATGATAAATCGTTGACAACCCTTTAATAAATTTGCCATACATTAACAATCACTAATAATTCATCATCCACCTGGGTGGCGCTGCTGGCGGCAAGCTTCTCCTCCTAACGCAAGAGGAGGAGTTCGATTCCCGGGCGTTGCTGGGTGATTTACCTGGTGGCACGTGTGTGGTGGCTAGTACATATTGCCCCTAGATTTACCCCTTATTATCCCAGAGTTTCCTAGGTCACCAAAAAAATAAAAACAATCACTAATAATTCAACACATCACTTAGCAATAGGCATTTGCCGTTATAATAAATTTAAAGACAAATAAGGCCATCAAAGCATTAAAAAGAGAGAGAGAGAGAGAGAGAGAGAAAAGGAAAAGAAAGCTGGCGTGGTGTGAAGGTTTCTACTTCCTTTTTTATCTTTTCCACTTTTCCTTTTTGGGTGAATGAAAATTTGCCGCAGAGAATGATTCGAAATCGAAAAGAAGGGGAACACAAATGACGACCAGGCTAGCAAGTGACGTGGACGAATGCCGTGTCAGCAACCAGCGAGCGGTGTGGTGTGATGTGATGGACGGTGGGGGCTTGTCAGCGTCCCACGTGGACAGGCCATAAAGTCGCCACGTCGGATCCGCCTCGTCGGCGTAATGAATGCGGTGCCGCCGCCGCCGCCGCCCGCCCACCGCTGCGACAGGACGATGGGATTTGACCAGGTGCTCCGCACCTTTTTCCGCCGGTTGTCATCTTCTTTCCACTTTCCATTAAATCCCGGAAAAATCCTTACTTTTTCTTTATTCGGTCAGAAAAATCCTTACTTTCACAAAAGGAAACTGCCTGCCCCCCAAAATTTAGAAAAAAGACCATAATGAAAATATCTCGTCGAAATATGTAAAAGTTTGAAACGGGGATGATGAAACAAATGGCTCTCGAACTTTGGTCCCCACGTATGATGTCGTTTCTAAACTTAATTTGGTTTGATGTGCAATGTTTTTCATGAATTTTTAATTTATTAAATACATCACCCACACTTTTGATAAATGCTTAGTTTAGCCTATGAATAATATTTAATATTATCCTATCATTAATTCAAATTCAGGGACAACACTAAACTAAAAAATTCATTAACTATATTTAACAAATTAAAAATTTAAGAACAATTTTACACATTTTACTAAAGTTTATGAAGTGCAGCTGATAAATTATAAGTTAAAGGAGGACATTGCACCTTATGTCAAAATTTAGATAACCATCATGTCATTTTTTTCCCATTCGAAATAAAAGATGAATTTGGGAGTCGGTGGGTTGTTGAGAAATGCGGACTTCGGCCCAAGGGTTTGATGCTGCTGTGTTCCGGGGGCTGAAAAGTTGACCCGACCAACTCCTGAAGAGACGATTCTCAATTTGTTCATCGTCATCCGCGTGTCATCGTTTCCCACTCGTCCGAACCTTTTTACACGTCGTACGAATACTATGAACGTGCCCGGTTTTCGCCGGTTTGAAATTTTGACCGGACCGCCGCGAAGGTGGTGCTGACTTCACGCGGTCATACACACTCACGGTCATTTTCGCCGAACCGTCGAATTCGACAGAGCGCGGTATGTAACATCGCACCCACGTCTTCTTTAAGCATAGAATTACCTCGACACGACCGGGTCTTTTTCTTGATCAAGCTCGTCTCGAGTTGCTGCCGGGAAGTCCCTCCCGATGGCCGAATCTAATTTGGTCACTAAGCCTTGATCGATTATTCGATATCTCATGATAACAATAAGGGAAAAAGTGTCAAAAAAAGTCACAAATTTATTGCGTTTATACTAATTTAATGTCGAAATTTTTAATAGTATCGTTTTAATAATAAATCTTGCGTAGGGTGGGCAAGGGCTTGAGCCTTACCCAAGGCCGGTGAGCCTCGATCCTCACCAAATCCGACAAGGGTAAGCCTCACCTACCTAGTGTGAGGCCACCCCTATTGGCCTTGGCGACCTAGCTAGAGGAAGAAGGGAGGGAAGGGGAAAATCAAAGGAAATAGGGGACAAAAAAAAAACAGAGAAAGAAAGAAAATTAAGAAAGGAAATAAAATATTATTAAAAATTGACAATGTCAATGCTAATCATGTCATATAAGCCGATCGACATTCACGTCAGTAAAATTCGATCAAAATTAGCTAGAAAAACTGAATTGGTATCAAATCAAAAGTTTTATGATTAAATTGGTACCGAAAAGTTTAGAATTAAATTAATACTAATATTATAAATTTATGACTTTTTTGATATTTTTTTTCTTGAAATAAGTGGTATTTACCTTACCCTAGTAGGTGCACGACCGAACAAGGAAGTTTTTGTTGTTTCTACGTCGTGCACAAGGAACCAAAGGGATAGCGGCGAAGGACACGATGTCGTAGAAGATCCTCTGCTTCGTTGTCAAGCTCCTGATAGACGCGAATTAGCTGTCGAAACCTTGAAGGCGAAGACAATTCAAGTTTGGCCAACCAAGCCAGCCGCCCGCCCACCCACCCACCTTCATCAAGGCACGCGACTAGTCTTTGGGCTCTTCCCCGCTACGAATCTCCCGGCTTCCTCATGGCCCAGGAAATTTCAGAGAATTTCTGAGGCCCATTTTCGAGCTATTTGCCCGATCCGTTTGCTCGTTTAGCAAGTGTCGCGAGGCCACTCGTTGTTGACCTACATGGTGCTGTAGATGATTGGCGGGTGCATCGGGTCGAACCCCCACGGCTTTGTGCCCGGGAGGTCATCGCCCAAGCCTACCTGTGCCGTCCTCCAAGCGTTCGGAGGGCCCTCGTCGGGCTGGGCCAAACTGCCCGTCCCAGGGGAGTGGTTTTAAGATTGGACCGACGGGACATGGGTCGGGCCCGGAGCCTGCCGATGCCATCCTCCAAGTGTTTGTTGGGCCCTCATCAGGTTGGGCCGGACTGCCCCGACCCACAGGAGCGTTTTTCGAGTTTGAACCTGCAGGACATGGATCGACCCACAGGCCCCTTATGGATTGAGACCTGGGCTTGAGGGGTTCCTTTCTTTTTTCCCATATGACTGGATGACAATAATTCCGAAATATAGAGAGAGAGAGAGAGAGAGAGAGAGAGAGAGAGAGAGGAGGGGCCACGCTTCTGTTCCTCCATCCGCTTATATTTTGCCTAAATTTTGGACTCAAAGCATAGAAAATAAATTAGAACATTAATAGAAAAACATTAACATTAAATGTTTCCATTTAACTCTGTTTTGTAATATGATATTAAGACAGTTTGCCATTAAATTTGCATAAGAAAAAATCAATGACATGCACCCAACATAAGAACTGGAATCGAAAATGTAACGTGCATTCCATTTTAGGCCAATAACATCGTCCCAAAGGTTAGATCGGAATAGTTTTCTTAGGAATAGGTTAGGAGGGCACTTTCAATAGGATGGAGGTTGGGGAGACTTGTGCAGCAAATCACAAAGCCCCAACCGCAGAAAACATCACCGAAGCAACCTCAAGACTCCTTCACATATAATATAACTCCAACTAATTTAGTCAGTAAAGTTGTGGCTCCAAAATTTCTGGATTTCTTTATGCTTATTACAAGGTGCATGGCACATGTAGGACTTTGGACTGGACCAGGCATTAAGATTTATCTATAGGATTCGGGTTCCTCAACTCCAAAAGTAAACCAGGATCATCGACTTACCACCCCCAAGATCGAGACCCATCATTAAGAATTCGACTGATGGATCGAGATTGTCATGGCCATCTGACCTTTCTTTCCTCTTTCCTTTTGATCTAAAATGATCACAAGGAGTACTAGAAAGAAAATGAATTGGCTCTGCTCATCTTACTTCTTCATCTCGAGGACCATTGTCCTATCCGTGTACTACCTGTACAGTGCGTTTCTCCAAGGCTTTGGAGTTGAAACCCTTCAACCGTATATTCAATACCATAAGCTTTTCTTAAACAACTCCTTTGCCCCTTCTTTTCTTGCTCTCTCCTATCCTACATTATCTTCATCTTCATCCAAAGCACCAATGTGGGTTCAATGTGCACGAGCCCATATGCATAATTGTCCTCTTTTTCTTTTTTCTTTTTTTTTCCTGAGTCTTGGAGCACTTTTTTAGTTCTAGAATCAGCTCATCAATCTTCTTTTTTCTGCCTAAAAGGCCAGCAAGAGATCAGTTGAGCTGTCTAATTTTCAGTGACTTCAAGTGCTTATTGCAAGTCATGTGCCTATCCAACTTATTCCTTGCATGGAGAAGAACTGATTTAGCCCCCCTTGCCTTACCATGGGGCCATCCTCTGCTTATTTTAATTTTAGCATGAGAGCAATCAGCACTTTTGGCCTAAAGGGTGATCATGTTCTTGCTCCCTCTCTCGCGCATCACTTAATTTGGTAATTTTCCCTTTTTCTCAACGTGGAGTTTGGTGTGCAAAGTTAAAGTAGATTGGACCTTAATTCCATGATTTGCTTTGCAAATCAAAGCAAACAAGGGAATCTCAAAGATTTTCGATCTTGCTACCCTAAGATTGGGGGTGCTTTATTGGCTTTGCGTCGTTTTATTGAGATTACTGGTTTAACCCCAAAAATTTTCTCCATCTTAACCGCCAATCTAGCTTTGTCATCGTCTTATGTGCCTAGCCTCATCGCATCTTTGATGTCACAAAGGCACAGGGGCTTTTGTACTTCACAAGACATTGGAGATCGTGGATGTCAAAAAAGGAGGTGTCATCAAAAAACATTGTGGTCCAAAATGAAGCTTTTCCAATTGATCCAATGACACATTCATGCATCCAAAATGAAGCTTTTCAATTAAACCAAAGTGCAAATTGATCTCTCTTTTTAAAAAAACCGATTTTGCCTCCTCTTAAGCCACACTCATCTGTGTCTTGATCATAATCTTCTTAACGTTGCGACACTTGAAAGAAGCACCATACAAGGTTTATCAAAAAGGTCATGATTGAGCTCTTTCTCTCCATGAACACATCGAGGCCTTTGCATATCCATTGGGCGGAAGCTACACCAACATCCTATTGATAACAGCAATTAGATCTGGTTTCTCTCTTTTCCCTCTTTCTCTCTATTTTTCAATTATAGATACATCCCCCAGAAAAAGAAAAGAGAGAGAGAGAGAGAGGAACTGGGTTGAAAGCAGCAAGGCCAGCACATTGACTTTGTCTCCTCCACTCTCTCTTCTTTCTTTTTATTCCCTCAGCAGACCCCAATCCGGAACTTTAGGGTCTTTTCCATGCATTATGTAAATGAAAGATTTAGCATAGATAGGACTTTGGACCGACTCAGAAATCATACGATCATGTGACTTGGCTTGAGCTCTTCTTGCCATCAAGCCACTTGTTGAAAATACAAGCCTCAAGTCCCTTCCCTCCCTCCCTCCTTTATACAAACAAGTCCTAATCCCCACCTAACAAGACTTTAACTTTAACGTAAAGCCTCCCATCTTTATCCACATGTATAAAAAAAAGGGTGGGGTGGGGGGAAATTATTGGAATTTAGACAAATATCACTTAATTAAGATAAGGTTGTTGCTCCTCGGTATTTAGACAATAGCACTCCAAATCCGAAAAGGGTGTCCTGCCCACTTTAGACAATCAACTTACTCAGTTTGGAAATGGTTCCCATCTTGCACCAAAGCAACCCTAGAAAAATTGAGTTTTGGGTTGGTGCCACACATGCCTTGTCCCAAAACTCCTAGGCATGGCTCTCTAGAAAAGACTCATATGAAATACCCTTTTCTTTTTTTCTCTCTTTTAACAAAATTGAAGAGAGTACTCTAATTGTGCTATTTCAAATTTAGATAAATTATATATATAAATATATGCACACATTTTTTTGAATCAGGTGGATATTCGAGAAGGTCATGCGTTCCATACTTCTTTGGCAGGGTCTTGAATAGAGAAGCGTTGCATTTCAAATTTGAAATAGATATTGTCACCATCAAGTATTAATAGAAAAAATATTGATTTTTGTCTGCTATTGAGTATTGACCTGTCCACCTAAATCAACTTATAAAAAAAAGAGGAGAAAATCCAGGAATCAGTACCTCTGAGAGTTATCTTCAATAATAATATGAAAAAGAATTCCAAAATTCGCCGGCGAAAAAAATTCCATATTTTCTATCTTTTTTTTTTTTTTTCGGGGGAGGGGGGGGGGGTGCTCGCCTTTGCTCCCCTTCTTTTCTTCCTATTTTACATGTTATGGTGAGTCACGGGGTGGGCCCGTGGAGCCCACCCGCGTGAAGTTGGGCTTGGGTCGGCGGACTTTCAATCACGGGCGAGGCGGGAATGGTGGGCCCCGCCTCCGGACGCTCCCCCCGTGTGGGTCCCGCTATTATTAATTGGTCTTTTTTTGTTTTTGGCGCCACATAATACGTGCACGTTGAAAGTAAACGAAAACATTTATATATATACATATATATATATGTATGTATATTACATATATATATATATATGTATATTACATTATAATTATAATATATACAACATACTCGTCGCCGAACCTGCCTTAGGTTCGTATCCGAACCGTGGATTTAAATATCTGTTGGAGGGAACGGCCGCTTGAATAAAAAACGGAGCTCCTCTTTCTATATTTTGCTTACACGACGCGTAGGATTTACCGAACTTAGCACTTGAGTTAATTAGAGAGAAGAGATGTGGAAAATTGCTGCTTGGCAATCAATCCAGAGAAATTCAAAATACTTGTAAAAAATAATTTTTTCTCAACAGAGCTCGGCGAGCAACGAAATACACGAGTTGTATTAAGCGACGCCGCCCATATGACGTCTAACCCGTATAGTCATATCATTATGAATGTACGGATTAATCGAGGGTGGTGAGATGTGTGATCGCGGGTGAGTAGCATATAAGGGAAACGATGGTGTGGAGACAAGTGTTGAGGTTTCATAGTATCGATGTACGCGGTGTCACAATATCTTGATTAATTTAGGAAATAAATGAGATTGATGTGTGATTATATGCATAAAATTCCATGAGGCAATAAGGTTTCATAGTATCGCGAGTGAGTAGTATATAAGGAAAATGACAGTGTGGAGACAATTGCTAAAGTTTCATAATATTGTTGTGCGCGGTATTGCAATATCTTGAAAATTGTAGGAAAAAAATGAGTTTGAGATGTCGCTGTATGCATACAATTTTACGAGAGCGTGCGGAAGTCGCTTTCGTGCGAACTCATCTAATTATGTGGCTTGCAATGATGCAATTGAGACTCGAGGTTCTATACATCATTATAAAGCCTAGTATGATATATGTTGCGACGTGGGGTTTCCGAGATTGTTTTCAATACCCTTTTAAATTATATAGTAAGGTGTCGTGCACTTACATAATATAGAATCTTTATGGGTGACCGATGAACTGGTCCAATTTCATTAAAGTTGAACCCAACTTATACTTTTTTGAGTTAAATTATTTGGCACCCAAGATCCCATGAGCACTTGCTTTCTCCTTAAACAAAGTTCTCTTGTAGTGGGGTACATCATGAAGGATGGTGCATAGATCATGTACTCATGAACTTCTCCATATATCTATATAAATATATATATCATCCAAGATGAACCAAACTTGAAAACCACCTGGACAGTATTCTCATCAAAGCTTGCAATCCTATTCACTCCAATTACATCCTACCCAAAATGAAAGGGGGTGGTTAACATATAGTAGCCAAGTATTGGTGACAGAAAATGACAATCTTCCTACTAACAGAAGAACTACCTTGCCCAAGAAAAAGAAAAATAAAAAGAAGCTCAATTTCAGGTTGGTTTTTTTTTTAAAGGTAATTTGCGGGTCACATAACATTGTCGAGTGACCTATGTTGGAGGGTTTCTGAGCACGTTCTCTAAACTTCTCGGGGGTGAATCTTGGATGGGGAGTTCCCACTAATCATTATCACATGCTAAACCCTTCTATTCTAAGCAAAGGGTTAGGCATAAGCACTGAGCAGGAAATAATTAAGCCCAATCCACCATCTAACTTAGCATTGGATTTAGATGTAACGTGCAGGCAATGTTTATGAATATTGGGTTATTTAATATGAAAAAGTTTGGTCCGCCTCATAAATCCGTACGACTTAATCGGTGATATAATGAAAGTGGTGCGAGTAGTTCATGTTATTGAGTATGTATGATACAAGACGACAAGATTGAAACGTTTAGTCATTGCTAGATAATTATAGTCAATCTCAAGATTCGATACCATTATGAAAGTACGGCGATAAGGGATGCTAGGGAGGAGCGTGATATGAATCATAACTTTCAAATCATTTAACTAATTGTAGTCAACATCCATCTCATCATAGATGGGTACATAGAAGCAATGTACCGACTCGCTTCATAGAAAAACAACTTACTCTCATTCGACAGAGAGGTTCTACGTTGATTAGACTTGATGGCGCTTGAAAGTTATAAATGTGAGATTCAAATCGTACAATAATCGGTACATATATTCGTAGACTCTCTAACATTTATCATATTCTCATGTCATTCCCAAACTTTTTTTCTGTCACACAATTCTATAATAAATTCTTACAAAAATCATCCCTTGCATCTTCACGCAAGATGAATTGTCGCTCTCATGGTAATCACGACGCAAGAACATCATCGATCTAGTACCGAGCAATCGGTAACTCGAACCATCGCCATTAACGTCCAGCCAGTGGATCGTGCCATGTAGCTTTCTAGGAATTCAAACCATTCCCCTTATTATATTCGAAATTCAAACAAATATATATTCTCCGGCGTACTGCGGTCAAGCAACTTTTGATTTTCGAAACTGCTTTTGTAGATATATTATTTCTGGGAAATGTTTGAAGGCCAAAAACAAAAAAAGAGAGAGAGGGTAAAATTACCGAAATGCTCTTATAAACCGTCAAAGCTGCCTGTCTCCCGAGAGGCTCGGAACCAGGTTTGGTGCGGCGTGCCTTCTTCCTCTTCGACAGCCAATATTTAGAAAGAGAAGAGAGAGAGAGAGAGAGAGAGAGAGAGAGAAAGCTGTTGAAAGAGAGGGAAAGCGAAGCGAGAAAAAGCAGAGAGAAACAGAGGGAAAAGTGAGAGAGCGAAGTCCCGAGAAAATCAACGCGCATTTTCTCTCCTCCCCCGCTCTTTCTCCTTCCCCCCCACCTTTTCCGTCGCGCCCTCCTTTTCCCAAGATCCCCTGATCCTCCTCCTCCGAGGACTTTGGAAACTCTCCGATCGAAATCCCCTGTTCAATTATATACGCCTCGCCCCCCTCCCCTGTTTTCTTTTTCCTTTTGGAAGTTTGGTTCGTCCGTGAAGCTCCGGAGCTTGGTCCTCGAATTCCCGAGATAGGAATTCATTCGTTCTGCATTGCCTCCTCGTTTTTTGGACGCGAAAGGGATGTCGACGGAGCAGGTGGCGGCGACGTTCTCCGTGGAGTCCGTGGTGGAGGACGTCCTTCAGCAGCACCGGACGCGGTTTTGCGACCGCAACCTGGCCTCGCGGAAAGAGGAGGAAGCTTGTATGGGATCTTTTCTTGGCCATTTGCGTTTTTCTTGTTTCGCGTTGCTGGTTTTCGCGATCTTTAGGACTCGATGGTTTCCGGGTTTGCGTAGTTGGTTGCTCAGGCGTTGAGAATTTCGATAATCTTAGCGGGCTTTTTTTCTTGACCGGTCGATCTTGAACTCTTGTGGGCAAACCAAGAAAGAAAAAATCTCGATCTCTTTCTCATGTTTATGGAGGTTCCGCGTGCGTTGTATGAACTCCTTGATATTCGTCCTGCTCAGGCGCTTTTCTTGTTATTGCATGAGACGGGTTTCCCTTAGACGAGCTTTACGAATTTGTCTGTTTGAGGTTTTTCTTGGAAAGTTGGAACTTCGCAAAATCTTGAATTTGACACCCTGGCATTGCTGCGCAGCCTCGAGAAGGTATGACGCGGCTGGATGGTTGAGGAAGACTGTCGGCGTGGTTGGTGGCAAAGATCTGCCCGCTCACCCTTCTGAAGAAGAGTTCAGGCTCGGATTGCGCAGCGGCATAATTCTTTGCAACGTTCTGAACAAAGTGCAACCTGGGGCTATACCAAAAGTATGCTGCTGCATTTTTCTTTCTACCGTAGGCGCAGTCGCGTGCGCAACCTTTTCGGGTTTCATGACCTTGTGTAACCCTTCTGGCTATTAGGTAGTCGAAGCCCCGTCCGACTCTGTTATCATTCCCGATGGAGCAGCACTTTCAGCTTATCAGTATTTCGAGAATGTGAGGAATTTTCTTGTGGTTGCGGAGGAAATGGGGCTTCCCACCTTCGAAGCCTCTGACTTAGAGCAGGTAGGTTTCACTGGAGAGTGATTCCCGTTCTTACCTATCTTTAAACTGAAGCTCCGGTGGCCTTTGTGGCGAGCGATTCGGTTTCGTTCATTCGATTGCAGATGCCTGATGAAATTAGCTTGATTTCTGAATGATTCGATATCTGAATCAAGACTTTTTCCTTTCACGCTGCATAAAAATCGTTCAGGGGGGAAAATCGGCTCGGATTGTGAACTGCGTCCTGGCGCTAAAAGCTTATAGTGAATGGAAACAAGGAGGTGGAGTCGGATCATGGAAACTTGCGGGAGCTAAACCCGTTACGTCTAGTAAACAATTCATGCGGAAGAACTCAGAGTCATTCATGAATGTCTTCTCGAGGACCTCCTCCGCTAGCGACAAGTCTCTAGATGGCTTTTTTAGTGAACATGGTGATATTTGTCAGGACCTCAATGTTGCAGTTAGTGAGCTTCCCTGTTCTCATCAATCTTGGTTACACTTGTTGTAAAGCTAAGAATAGGCCATTGATGTTTTTCCGTGCTCTATTTTGCAGGGATCGTCTCGTTCTCTGAGCATGTTGGTACGACAAGTTCTTTCAGACAAGAAACAAGAAGACATTCCAATGGTGAGAGCCCTTACACGATATAACTGATGCAGACATGGTACTTTTAATAAATTTAGGTTGCAGCCATGACAGGACAGCTTAGTTTGCAAATCTTCTTTCCCTCCTTTTGATCTTTTCCATCAGGCTCCACTTCAGTGTTCCTATTATCATCTCCTATGCAAGAGCGCACATTAAGCCAAAATTTCAATTTTCCTTCTTTTAACAGGTTGTGGAATCTTTATTGAGTAAAGTCATGGAGGAGTTTGAACGTCGTTTAGCAAGTCAAAATGAAATGGTGAGTTGCTATTATTTCTCTGCAATGTGCTACATCTACAAGCACAGATAATTGATTCGGATAGAGTTCTTTTCCATTTTTTGAATGTGTTCTACCTGAACTGGCAGAGTTACACTGTGATAAATGCTCGTGCACCTGTAACAAATCTAAATCAAACAGGGGCTCTTATTTCCCCCACTAAGCAATCCCGGGCTATTGTTCCCTTGTCTTTGAGGGACCAATGGTGCTGGTGGCGCTGTTTCTGTATTTATCAGTCGAATTTCTCTGTAAATCATCTTTATTTTATTTCTCTTCTAATCAGATGAAAACTGAATCAAGAGATGTGGAAGTAACCTGCTGCGGTAATTCTCTTTCTACAAGTGGAGCCGAGGACACAAAGGTATTCTGATCGATTTGACATTGTAATTTACAGATTTGCAACTGTTGAAGTTGCATGATGAGCATGCATACATTGAAATGGTTCATTTTTATCTGACAATGTTTGAGATTGATATATCAATTAGATTGAGGAGCAAACCGCAACACACACTCAATCCGAGGAACAACACAGTCAAAAGTCGACTGATGATGAGGCATCAGCCTCATCAGAAGGTCGACTCTTGAAAAAACAGCAGCAAGTTCAACAGCAACAGAAAGATATTCAGGTATCTGCAGTGCAATCATCTAATTAAGAAAATTTTCAAATGCCTACAAGAGGTTACTTTATGGTACTCTATTGCTATTTGCAGGAGCTGAAGCTAACTGTATGTACAGCGAAAGAAGGAATGCAGTCTTTACAAATGAAGCATATGGAGGAGCTTGCCAATCTTGGTAAACTAACTGAGTTCACACTTGTTTCCAGAGCTTTTACCAAATTTTCTGATCTTTCTTGCTGATAATCTCATGAATAGGTAAATACCTACATAGTCTAGCTCAAGCTGCTTCTAGATACCAAAAGGTTCTTGAGGAAAATCGAAGGTTGTATAATCAGGTGCAAGACTTGAAAGGTATTGTTCCCCAGGTTTCATTGTCAACTTGAAGTAAAAGTACCGGAGGTCTCGTGCGCTGACTTTCTATCTACAGTCTAATGGTTCCTTGTGTGTTTGAGTAGGAAACATTAGAGTATATTGTCGCGTGAGACCATTTTTACCTGGGCAAGCAAATCGTCTAAGCACTGTGGACCGCCTAGAGGATGGAAATATTACAGTGAATACCTTATCTAAATATGGAAAGGAGGCCAGGAAGTCATTTACATTCAACAAAGTATTTGGTCCTTCAGCAACCCAAGGTTAATTGGTGCACACACTTTTATCAAGGGTATTCTGGGTTTCTCTGCAAATGTTCTCACTCAAGTTTGTTGGCTTCTTTGCAGAGGAAGTATTCTCAGACACTCAGCCCCTCATTCGGTCTGTTCTTGATGGTTACAATGTCTGCATATTTGCTTATGGCCAAACTGGATCTGGAAAAACATATACCATGGTAAGATATTCGTCTTTTACCTTTTCATGTCAGAAAAACAGTTTCAGTTTAGGTTCAGTAAGTACCCAATTTTGATTAACAGACCCCCAATCAATTTTTTTCTCTCTCCAGACTGGGCCAAAAGAGCTAACAGAGGAAAGCATGGGTGTAAACTTCAGAGCATTAAGTGATCTATTCTTCCTCTCTGAGCAGAGAAAGAATACCATTTTATATGAGGTATCTGTTCAGATGATCGAGATATATAATGAGCAAGTCAGGGATCTCCTTGTGACTGATGGTCAGAACAAAAGAGTAGATATACGTAACAGCAGTCAAAATGGAATAAATGTACCTGATGCAAACCTCGTGCCTGTGTCATCATCTTCGGATGTCCTGAACTTGATGAACCTCGGTAATTGTAATCGTGCAACTGGTGCAACTGCCCTCAATGACCGCAGCAGCCGTTCACATAGGTATATGATATTTTCATTGAACATCGCTATTACTTCCTCCAGGCGATTGTTAAGAAAGTGTAAAGTCATTGGAAATATAGTCTACGATATTATGTTGCTCAACAGTATTCAAGTGAAGACAAATCACATCCTCTATGTCTTATGTACAGTTTGATAATTCCAGATTTTGATTGTGTTCTGAAATCATCGTGGTTAACTTTTTTCTTATTATTTGACAGCTGCCTGACTGTTCACGTCCTAGGAAAAGTGCTAGCTTCTGGAACCATTCTCCGTGGTTGCATGCATCTGGTTGATCTGGCGGGAAGCGAAAGAGTGGACAAATCTGAGGTGACAGGGGACAGACTGAAGGAGGCTCAACACATTAACAAATCTCTTTCTGCATTAGGAGATGTGATTTCTGCCCTTGCTCAGAAGAACTCACATGTTCCTTACAGGAACAGTAAGCTGACACAATTGCTCCAAGATTCACTTGGTAAGAGTAACTCTGTTTCTTCGATGATGAAGATGTTCTTTGTCTTTTAACATTCCAATTAAGTTGTTGGACCTCATGTTTAACAGGAGGGCAAGCCAAGACACTCATGTTTGTGCACATAAGTCCAGAGCCTGATGCTATAGGAGAAAGCATCAGTACACTTAAATTTGCTGAAAGGGTGTCTACTGTTGAACTTGGTGCAGCTCGAGTTAATAAAGATAGTGCAGATGTGAAAGAGCTAAAAGAGCAGGTTCTTCTTCTTCTTTTTTCCAAGCAGACTTCAAGTGTTACTTGATAGATTAAGTGAAAAAAGATCTTGTCTACTCCCTTAAAAATTAAGTATGCAACCGGATGTTGATATTTTCTTTGCCCTTTGCATCAATAACTACCTTGCTTAATTTTGCAAAATGAATCTCAAAAGTTCTCTCTTGCTGAGAATCTTAGGCTTGATTATCAGAAAAATTGAATCTAATTTCCAATGTCTTTGGATGCAGATAGCTAGCCTTAAAGCTGCTCTTGCAAAGAAGGAGGGAGATAGAGAGCAGCTTCATCGTTCCCGGTCCTGCAGTCCAGAAAGATTTGAAGTACAATCGACACTTTCTATGCAACTTAGTTGGGAGGGTCCAGGACAAGTGGCAATTAGTCATAGACAACCAATGGAGGATGTTGGAAACATAGAGGTATGGACATTCGAATCAAGAATATCAACACATACAAAAAGTTTCCTAACTCTGTCAGCATGTAGATCCAACTTTACTTTCCCTTATTGACTACGGAACCAGTATTAATAAGTGTTATCTCTATATGCTCCAACCGTGGTATGCCAAGACATTAGGAAGTAATTTAGCTACGGATCAGAAACTGTAGATAGGCATGCATACAGCCCCATAACATACGTCTCCTCATATAATTTCATGAATTTGTTGAAGTTTACTGAAGAGTGTTTTCCTGGCAATGGTTATTTTGGGGTTCCATTTGACTACGTCTCCTGGAACTGGAACGAAAAGATTTGAATTTTCTCTTCTATATCAGGAAAGGCTGAATGACATGATATAGAAGAGAACTGGTAATAGAGTATCATACATAAATAGGGACAAAATAGGCTGTGGAGTCTCCCGGTTGGTTCTTCTTGTCAAAATAAACTTATTATCTTCTTTGATAATATGACTTTCATTCCTTAGAATCATATTAGGATGATTTGATGTCTGCAGGTCCAGAACAAATCCATATCCAAGCAGAAAAGACAGAACTCAGATCTTCAGGATATGCTAGCAAACTCACCACCCTGGCCGCCGGTTACCAGTCCCGGACTAAATGGGAAGGATGATGAGAAAGAATTAGTTTCAGGGGAGTGGGTTGATAAGGTGATGGTTAAAAAGCACGATGGCCTGAGCAGGGAGGAACATCCGCTGGTTAATTGGGAGGCCGAAAACGGGGACTTGCCTCGCATGTTTTTTCAGAGACACCATTCGGATCCGTCATTGCTGTCTCGAAACAGTCTTCCACAGAACAAAATCAGGAACAACCAAGATTGCGATGCGCAGAGGGATCGATGCAATGATAACGACTCCGACGACCTGGAGGCTGCGACGAGCGACTCCTCTGAACCAGATTTGCTCTGGCAATACAGCGCTTCTAAAGTTGCCAAGAATGGCTTGGCGTCAAGGGCCAAGAAACCTCAGCCCAAGTCAGCAAAGAGCCCGGAGACAAGGTAATGTTCTTGATACTGGATCAACATTCCTTCTTATAGATTGAGGAAAGTACTACCAGTCATATATATTTCGCGTCTTAAGATTCGGGGACAAGTTCGCAGCGGAAGTAACTATGATCTCTCTCTTTCTCAAACAGGAGTTTGATTCCCACGTTAGCTCCTTCGCCGTCGAGGAAACTGCCCCGCGGAACCAGTCCGCCGCCGCACAAAGCTCGGCAGTCCACGACGGTCGACGGGAGACGAAGAAATGGTTACGCAAAGTAAAAATGTGCACGTACGTACCAGGAGGGGGGCGGTATAGGGAAGCGAAGTGTACCTGAGTTTTTGGTTCTTTTCTTCTTCTTTGATTCTTTGTGTACTAAATGTATTACAGGGAGAGAGAGAGAGAGGATGTGTTAATATAGAAAGCGTCGATGCTTCGGCGCTG
The DNA here is from genome assembly GCA_028830015.1 of Eucalyptus grandis x Eucalyptus urophylla. Taxonomy (NCBI): domain Eukaryota; kingdom Viridiplantae; phylum Streptophyta; class Magnoliopsida; order Myrtales; family Myrtaceae; genus Eucalyptus; species Eucalyptus grandis x Eucalyptus urophylla. Next base: position 56,784,668 of record CM054200.1, on the reverse strand, counting down.
GAGGGTGATTTGTTTATGTGGTCACCTCGTCGATTCCGATTTGTTCATACGTTTTTGTCCTCTTTCACCAGGTTTGCTGGCTTTCTTCTTTTGAAAGAAATGAAAACAGAGGAGGGAAAAAAAAAAAAAAACAAAAACAGAGTGGGAGAATCGATCAATGAGTTTCTCTTTCGTCTCTTGTCCTAAGTATTCAAAAGGGAATCATTCTATTCACTCAGGCACCATAATTTTATAGAGCATATCATGCCCGCAAGGAACTAATTACCCACAAAAAAGTTAACTGGATTTCAAGCAACTTATAAGAATCTTATTCCATCACTTAATTTCACGTTCACTCACCCGGTGCTATCTCCTCAGTTTAGATATGGATATTTTCTAGATTTAATCATAAAAATATGAATCGAGTCGGGCATGCGTTTAGTAATGTTGGCTCGAATGCGATTTATCAATCTTATATTATATGGAAATGAGTTTATTTAGGTGAAATCATTTTCGATCCAACCCACGCCATGATTGGCCTGCCCAAAAAAGGTTACATCCGATCCATGTGACTCGCGTGGGCTTCGAAACAAATGCGCATTGCGTTCGGATTTCTAGCAAAAAAAAAGTCCACGGCGGCGTCGATGGCGAGACGCAGACGCGTCATGCCACGTCATCTTTCCACTCGGAGAAATCCCCGCGTGGGGCCCGGCGGGCACGTGGCCACGTCAGCCGACGGTCGGGCGGTTGTGGCATCGGGGATAAGACATATATCCGCAAAAGTGGCCTTTCTTTTTCCCCTTGGATTTTGCGTAGAGAAAAGGCAGAGGAAAATGTACATGGGATGGGAGTGTCCTTTTCATGGCGGGAGAGCGACACGCTCTGGCCATGCGAAAATGGCCGCTCCACTTTTTCCAGGATTCATCATCGATGGATCGGTCATTTTGCCCACCAAACTCACTACATTTCACTGTACATAATGGCGATGTATCATACATACATATGTATATTTATATATTTTGGACTGATTTCCAAAACAAAACAAAAAAGCACGGACTTTATATTGAGCCACAATTCTGGCCCGAGTCTTTTTTTTTTTTTGTCTCAATAAGAATTACTATCTTTCACGCCTCCATTACCTAAAGTTTTGAGATTTTGTAGATTGTTGTGAGGATTTTGGTGGGGCACGGCACTAGGGTTTTCTTCACTGTACTTCCCAACAAAATTAATTTATTAATGTCCGTCACTAGAGCCGGATAAATTAAATTAGATCGATTGATTAATGTCCACTCGACGCAGACTTCGAAGTTTTCAGCGGAGGGCTTGGGCTGGTTTCGAAATAAGGGTTCTCGTATTGAGCTTGGCGAATCTCGTCTATGACATCTCTTGATATATGCTGGCTGAAGAGATTCAAACTGAACATTTTTTTGATTTGTCGGTAAAATGCATGAGACATCGTTATACATCAAGCTATGGCTTGAAAAAGACGACGATGAAGAGCGCTTTAAATCTAGCTAGTAAGCTACATGAATTTATTGTTGAGGTGGAATAGTCACGGTGGACAATTAATGATTTCGAGTCAATAGGGCTAGATTTAGAATTGAAGTGAAAGTTGATGAATCTATATGAGATTATATAAAAAAAAGGTTTAAGTCGGAAATGTCATTTGACCTAAAGTTTGTGTTTTTTTTTTGGAATTAGGCCTATACATTATATACATAATCATTGAAACTCTCCACAAGAAATAATCACATTATCTTTCAAAATTTTAATTAATATGTTAATGGATGAATCATTTGTCGACCTAAGGTTATTTCAGCCATCTGGGTAACAACCCAACCTATTTTGCCTTCGGCAACCAATAAGCGACGACAATCTTTCCACTATTTCGTTTTCATTTTCTATCTCTAACAAAAGTTTTAATGAATGGACTGTTCTTCTCAGATTACCGATCGAGTCAACATATAATTAACACGTTTTCATTTCGATACGTATCACGATACAGGGCACGGCCATGATTTCGGCGTGGAAATGTGAGGATCACGACGGGAAAGGGCATCATCGACCTCGAAGGCGGCAGGACCTAAGAAAGGGAGGATTTCGAATTGTCCTTAATGTCGACTCAACCGACGACATTTGCTTTTGGGTTTTTACTTGGGCCCCCTTCATTATCATTTCCTCCTCCGAATTCTCCGTCGCTAAAACGCTCGTTGGTTGGTGTCGTTTTTGTCGCCACCTGCCGGCTTTTCCTGACTCTTTTTTGCTTAATTTAAAATCCCCTCCTTTCGGCAACGGGAGGCATCATTAATTATTATAAGCATGTTCAAGACAAAAGGAAAAAGGAAAAGAAAAATACATTTTTTTTTTTGCTTATTTTAATTTTTTCCCCCAAGCTTATATAATAAGTATCGTTTTATTTTTTTTTGGAATTTTCGGACAAGTTGGAATTCCATTTGTAGTTAACATCAGAATCAAAACCTAAATATTGATGATTCTGGTGGCACCGGTTGACTTATTCCGTGTCATTTGCCCCTTAAAGTAAGATAATATGATTCGACCAAAAAAATTAAAATAATTTGAAAAATGTTTAGGTGGCCTTTTAATCAGTCTAGGTTTGACAACTGAGCATTCCTAATGCTAACCCACCTAATCAATTTTTTTTGCTTGTTTTTGGTTTAGTCTAAAACCCACCTAATGATTTTTTGCCAGCCCCCCGTCTCGGCACTTTCTTGCTTCTTAATAATTTCGTGTCTAACATACGTGGAATTAAAAAATAAGAAGAAAATCCCATTTTCTTTTGGTGGCTTACAATTCAGGCTTATTAAAAGTCAACTGCCCTAAAATGACAATTCTAGACAGGGATACGGAAACTTCTCAGGGGCAATAATTCGACTGCTTTCTTGGATTTTATTTTTATTTTTATTTTGATGGCTCATTCTATTTTGCAGCATAATATAAAAATTACTGATGTACAAGAGCTAATAGGCTTAATCTGTTCTTATTAATTGATCAACCAACATTTTTCCTTTATAGATAAATACTCAATGATTTATTAACACACTCTCAAAGGGAAAACGGCCTAAATAGTCCATGAATTTTGATTCAATAATAATGTAATTCATGAATTTTTAATTTATTCAATACGACTTCTGAATTTATGTAATATGATAATTGAATTTTTAATTTGTTTTATGTAATCTTTAAATTTTTTGAACATATTCAAACTAATCCCCAAATTGCATAAAAATATTTTTAATTTAAGTTCAGGGAAATAGTTTGAAGGGACCACATTAATAAAATTAAAAATTTAAGAAGAGAATTAGATTAAAATTTAAGAATCGTATTAAATAAATTAAAGATGGAGGGACCACGTCACAAATCACATCATTATTTCCGCTCCCAAAAAAGAGTTCGAGATTGTCGCTGCTCGCCCCTTTTTCGATCACAGCACAGCAGTGGCAAGCGGGGGCAAAAACCCCGGACGACCGAGGGCAGCGGAGTAATTTCGCCTGCGCCCCCTTTGAGCTGGTTACAACTACGATCACGACGCGAACCGTCGTTATCAAAATCCCCCGCACGAAATCGCCCCGTCCTGCTCCCCCTTTCTCTCTCTCTCACTAGATTTTTCTCTCCCCAATCACCTCCGCCGCGAAATCCTCCCCCGCTCTCGCCGTCGCCGGCATTCTCCCCCTTCGCCTCCGCCTCCGCCTCCTCCTCCGGCGGCGCTCGCCGGCGACTGCGACTGCGACTGCGACTGCGACTGCGACTGCGACTGCGACGGTTGCTTCCCCCTGATTCCGCCGCCGATGGGCCCCGCGGCGGCACGAGCGAATGCGCAGTGCGGGCGGAGGGAGCTCTGAGCGGCGACATTCCGGGCCCTCCCCATGGCGGAATCTCGCGGCTCGGCCCACTGACGAACGCCGTTGGCTCCGCAATGTGAGTTCCCTCCCCCCCGCCCCCGGCCCCGCCCGGGAGAGAGGAGTACCGGAGTTTTCTTGTTCTTCTTCTTCTTCTCGTCTCTCGAGTCACTCGCTGAGAGTCTGCAATTTTGTCAGTCGCCGCCGGTACTCGTCGCTCGGCCGGAGAGATTGGTGTCGAGTCGTTTCGGGGCGGTGTCGAGAGAGATCGGCGCGGGTTGGTGCGGTCGGATCGAACTTTTTTCGTCTCGCATTGTCCGATTGAGGTGTTAGGTTTTGATTTGACGGCGTTGCTTCGTTCAGTAAATTCCGTGTCGTTCGCCTCTCTATTGGAGCACATTTTTGGTATTCATTTCGTCAGGCGATGTCTCTCGAGCATAATGTCTCGCATGGTGAAGATTGAAGAGCATTGAGAGTCTTGCCTGTGAATTTTGTGTTTATTTCTTTTTTAGGCCCTTGGGTCTGTTTCTGGTTCGAGTGTTCTTTTCCTGATGCGTTAGGGTTTTTCAAAGTGAGCTACTTTCTAGGCGCTTTAGGTATGGTGTGTGCATTCGTTTTGCCTTGATCCGTGTCGGTGTCGAATCACAAGTGCTCAAATGCCCCGCCGAGCTGAAGATATCGGTAGATGAATGTCGTATTCGTCGACACGGTGCATTGATTTAGTCCTTTACTGGTGTATGTTTGCGAAAGCGTGTTTAGACTGTCGGGACTCTTGAAAACCAAGCTAATCGCAGCTTAAAGTGGCAAACCTTTTGGCATTTTTTCGCTTTAGGTATAATGGCGTTCCTCCGTTAGTCGTGTCCGTTTTTTCTTCTGCAAATATGTGGATGTACTCTGATTTATTTACACTAGACTATGGTCTGGACCTTGGGAGATGGAATTTCATCTATTTAGTTGTTCCTTAACGGAAGCGACTTGATATATTTGTGGCAATAATCGTAATTAGTCGGCTTGTCGAGAGACTGATGTGCAGAGTGCTCTTTATTGAAATAATTGTTCTGAATGTTCAGGTTTCAGGATTGGTTTCTGCGAAATGCCAAACTGTAGAACATGAGTCAGGCTGAAGTATCAAGGATGAAACCTCCTCTTGTCCCGCTTGCGACTCTGATTGGTCGTGAGCTTCGGGGTGGGAAAGTTGAGAAGCCTCTCGTGAAGTATGGACAGGCCGCTTTGGCGAAAAAAGGGGAGGACTACTTCCTGACAAAACCTGACTGTGAGAGGATTGCTGGGGACCCGTCAACCTCATTTTCTGTATTTGCGGTACTCTTCGTGATATCTTTCGTTAAAGGAATTGTATCTGTATCAGCCAACCCTCTCATATTCCTTTAGTAGCTTCTATATGCTTATTTCAAGAGAAAAAAGGAACTTGTCTATGGCACAATGCAAGAAGCTCCTAAGTTGAAAATTTCAAATAGTTATGCAACTAAACTCTGGTTTGTTCCTACGGCTTAGTGAAGTGTACATGTCACGTTAAACAGTTTCCAGGACTGAAATGATCCTTTTCTCTGTTCTTTGTTTATTCCTTATCTTTGTGTAATATTCTCAAGGATAGCATATCTCCATTCTGCATTTTTTTGTTTCACGGCACCTGCAGCAATTTAGTATTATTTCACGGTGCAGATATTTGATGGACATAATGGCATTTCGGCTGCCATCTTTGCAAAGGAGAACCTATTGGCTAATGTTTTAAGTGCTATCCCTCAAGGGGTTAGTCGAGATGACTGGCTTCAAGCACTTCCGCGGGCCCTTGTCGCAGGTTTTGTCAAGACTGACATAGAATTTCAGCAGAGAGGCATGTTACTACCATCTTGTCCTTTTTATTGAAATGCTATCCATTTCTTCTTACCTTAATACTCTCATTGCATGACAGGTGAAACTTCTGGGACGACAGTAACATTCGTGGTTATTGATGGGTGGACAATTACTGTTGCATCGGTGGGAGACTCTAGATGCATATTGGACACACAGGGAGGTGTTGTTTCTCTCTTGACTGTTGATCATCGTCTTGAAGAGAATGTGGAAGAGAGGGAACGAGTCACTGCAAGTGGAGGTGAAGTGGGAAGACTGAATGTGTTCGGTGGAAATGAGGTACAAGATTGCTTGCGTTTTGATCCATCAAACCCAAACAAAAGAGAATCCCTGTCCTTACCTGCTATATCATGGTTCGCAGGTTGGCCCCCTCCGTTGTTGGCCTGGTGGATTATGCCTTTCAAGGTCGATAGGTGACACAGATGTAGGTGAATTTATTGTGCCAATACCACACGTTAAGCAAGTAAAGGTGAGATGATCTGGTCGAATTGGCTTGTTCTTTTTGAAATTTTAAGAATGATGAAGTTGAAAAACCACATTCCTGGTTACAGCTTTCAAATGCTGGGGGAAGACTCATAATTGCTTCTGATGGTATCTGGGATGCTTTATCTTCTGATGTTGCTGCCAAGTCTTGTCGAGGTTTACCAGCAGAACTAGCTGCAAAGTTAGTGGTTAAGGTAATTCCCTATGCGATCTCTAAAATATGTGGAATTTTTATGACTTCTCTCCACATTTGTTATCATGTTTGTTCTACTGTTCAGGAGGCACTTCGGTCAAGAGGCCTGAAAGATGATACAACCTGCCTGGTTGTTGATATTATCCCATCCGACATCCCTGTGATACCTCCAACGCCAAAAAAGAAGCAAAGTTTTCTCAGTACATTTTTGTCAGGGAAGAAGTCCCAGAGTGTGAATAAAGCTACCAGTAAGCTTTCTGCTGTCGGGGCTGTGGAGGAGTTGTTTGAAGAGGGTTCCGCAATGCTGGCGGAGAGGTAATCCTTTTAACATATATTTGATGTACTTATTTTACCTTGCAAAAGTGAAGTTTCCCATCAGAGATAATATGCTGTTTTGAGGATGAATATGGGAAGTATGTCAACTCATGAAGCTACCCTTGCACCAAAACTAAATGAAATCTTTCAAACATGTTACGGGAAAGGTACTTTATCAATGTCTTGTCATCAGGGTTAATTTTTCATCTATCGAATCACTTATTGGCAAATTAATAGGCAAAATCTCGAAGGAAACATCAATAGCTATTTCAAAACACTATACTGGACTGCTTTCTAATGATTTGTGCTAGTGGCCGTGTCATGTAAAGATAATGTTGCTCATATTGGCGGTTTACACTACATGTGCATGAAGGAGAAGTGAAAGGATGTCGTTTTGACTACTTACATTATTCTGTTCAAAGTCATAGATTGCCGAGATGTTCATGCTAAATAGAGGTTTAATAGGTCCTGAAATATAAAAGGTATGGTGAATTTAGATTGTTGCCTTGCTGGGGGAAGTTCAAGGATGGGTAGTTTTAATTTTCTGTAAATGTTCTGTAATTTTTACTGCAGGCTAGGTAAGGATTTTCCTTCAAACCAAAGCCCCGGGACTTTTAAATGTGCAGTCTGTCAAGTGGATCAGCCTCCTGCTGACAACTTGACAGCAAATTCTGGATCCTTTTTCTCCCCCACATCAAAGTCAGGCGAAGGGCCATTCCTCTGCACAATTTGTCGGAAGAAGAAAGATGCCATGGAAGGAAAAAAGCCAAGCAGATCTTTGGTGGCCTCATAGCAAATTGTCTGGTATAGTAAATAGTCATATGATTTTTTTCCCTGGCAGTGTGAGCAGCGCCTGGTTTTCCTGTTTCGGTGGTGATTATTGTCAACGTGTGAGAGTTGAGATAGAGGAGCAGGTGTTTTCTGAGATTGCAAGTGTCCATGTTTGATTTCCAGTTTGTGCTCAGCTGTTGGACTGACTAACTAAGAAGACGCAGCGAATTTGTTAAGTATGGTCGTGATAGTTTGCTTGCTAACATCTCAAGTTCGTGTGTAAAGAAGTGAAGCTTGAATAGTAAGACCTTTGATTGGGTTTTTCTGGCTATAATACAAAATCTCGCTTTCATTAGTTTGCTGTCTTTCTGCTCCTTTGTTTCTCTTTTATGGTTTCTAGCAATCCAGATCTTTTTGTTACTTCATATTTACTTAAGTGGCGCTAAGAACGTTTACCAATTTTTCACCTTTTCTTTGATATGGTTGTCGCTTGAAATTGCCGATTTGCCGTTAGGTATGTTTTTAGAATAGTGACTGACTGTTATTCATAATGTGGCACCCATTTGTTTTAGCTGTACCGAGATGTTCCTACACTTTGTTTTTTCTCTTTCTTGTTTTCACTTTATGGAATTTATGTAAAGATGGCAAAAGTACGTCTATTTTGACTCAGCTTGACAGCCTATGTTGAGACTTCAAAATAGCAGAATCGATGCGATCTGCATCACTTATAGATCTATTCGTTTTGATACGCTTTAACTTATACATACAGGCGTATAGTTGACTTTCCACTAGGAAGAAAAGTCCGAAAAGAATGAAAGAAAGAGGCGGTAAGAAGGAAGTTGCTTGAGCCACATTTTGCTTTCGAATACACAGAATCCAGCTAAAAGAATATTTGGGCCTAAGATTCTTCTCTGTCACCTAAAATTTAACCTTAACCATATTGGTTGAACACAGTACATAGTAGCTTGTCTCTTGTTACGTATTAAAATTGATCTAGTACGAAGTTTGAATGAGATTGAATGATTCCGGCATCAAATCATGCTGTTAGTGTGAGGCAGGTTAACAGGCAGGTTAACGGTTGTTTTTAAGGACAATATTGTAAAAAAATTCCCTAACCAATATTCTATGACATATTTCTTGACAATTTTCCATCTCACTAAAAATCTCAAACAGGTATTTATAATCCAAATCTACCCTTTGTTTGCATTTTATCTAATATCTTGTTAAATGTATATTATTCTCCACATGTGATTTGTCATTCTCCATGTCTAATCTGTCTTGTAGTCGTCTCCCACGTGTATTTGCACATTCATATAGAACATTTGACAAAATGCTAAGAGATGGCAAATTTGGATAAGGGGCACTAGTTTATGATTTTTTGTGAGATGAAAATTAATTTGAGAATAAATGCATCATGAGGGCACCGGTTTGAGATTTTTATGGTAGTAACTTTAATTTTTGAAACACCGTCCAATGCAAATTGTAATACTGCTTGTAGGACAATGTCGGTTTTTAACTTTACAAGTGACTAGTAAAATTGGAACTTAATATGTTCTTGTCATGTCAGTTCTTTATGTTTCTCTGTCTAAATCTCCTTCATCAAAATTATTGGAAAATTCCAGTGGTGTTGTTTATTTATATTGGGTAGGACCAAAGAAAACTATCATTAGCAGAACACTATCTAAGGGACACCGTAACTGCATATTTCTGTGCCTTATTTGCCATCTAAAAGATCTCTTCTTTCGCACACGCATATTGGCTTTGATCGTAGAAAGTTGTATTTCTACACACTCGAGCTACTGAGTAAGCCTGAGAGAGAGAGAGAGAGAGAGAGAGAGAGAGAGAAGTGACCATGAAGCATGCGTGGCAAACAGCAAACAAAGCCAAATGCTAGGAGACCAAGAAGACATTATTACTCACTTATTCAATTACAAGGTCATGCTCAGCACCTAACCGAGCATGGACAGTTACAGAAGATACGGAACACAGACCAATAACAAGACATGACAGAACATGCAACCATCATTCGATTGACAATTTACCATGCATGGGAGGAGATACGATACCGTGGCAAAGAAGCAACAGCTACAGACTCTAAACCCCCTCCTTTTAAATAATTACACAGTACTGCGTTTGGTCTGCACCTTGACAGAAAACCTCAACTTGGGCGGACCCATTGCAGCTCAATACCATAATTCCATGAACCGACTGGATTGCTAGGCTCAATATTCACCACGGATGTGTAAGCAGTGCACCCTCCATCCCTAATCCTAATTCTATGAGAGGTCATGGCCGAATCTTTCAAGTAATGACAGCAAAGGGTGTTTCTACACCCTCTTGCTTCCACCGCATTGTCCTCATAAGTCCTACAAAAGCTGTTTGAAGAACAATTCAATGGTGAAAGAAGGATGTTGCACGAGCAATTCAGCAGAATCAGAGTGTTGTGAGTGGATATGTTAAATGGCAATTTCTCATCCAGACTCAAGCCTCCTACACTAAGGTCAGAAGAATAACATGTATTATTCTGTATCATGGGGGGACTTATGATAAGCTTGTCAGCACTAGGGTCAATGCTGAGGACCTCATAGTAAGTTCCTCCAGCCGACAGAAACTCTAGGCCTCCGTTCTTACAGTACACCTTGTACCTAGGGTCCCCACAGCTGTCATCTGTGCTAAGTGGGTATGGAACCTCCATGCTGCCGCATTTAGGGCATGGAGTAAGAGATGACACTTGGGCCACTGAAACGAGCAAGAGAAATATCACAAGCTCCATCCTCAAACAGAAGCTGAAGTGAGTGAAAAACAAGTGTTTAGAACATGGAAAGCTCAGAGCTAAGGCACTCTATATATAGCAATCTGTTTTGTAAGAGAGTGCAAGGGATTGTGGAGCACGATCAAAACGGGCTATTGTTTAAAATTTCATCTGTAGTGCAGTTTTAGCTGGTCCAATCATCACTAGAATTAGAGACCTGTCAGTGTTTTTGGCTACTAATTCGGAATAATGCAGGTAGTCATTTAGTTTCAAATCCATGAATCTGTAATGTCATTAGTGGGTTGACAGTTTATCCGTACCAACATTCAACCAATAGAAACTCCTGCTGAATACTAAAATCCTTCTACTTGTCCTGTCATTATTCCCACTATCTGGTCTGAGGACACCAATGGCATCAGTCAATTGGAACTGATTAAGAAATAAAAATCTTACTGTAATTAACATGATTGGAAAGAGAAAGAAATAGAAAACAGAGAGAGAGAGAGAGAGAGAGAGAGAGAGAGAGAGAGAGAGGACATAAAATGCAGATATTTATCTTAATGCGAGTAAACTGTTCATATCCATACTACTTTTCTCTCCAGTTGAATGTTGCGGTCTACCCAACTTCAATTGGAACGTACTCACCATCCGGTAACCACCAACTTCCAGATTATTCGTCTTAGGGCATAAGGTATTCCTGATGGTCCAGATAATGTGTATATACATCGAAAAAACTGAGAACGTTACGGAAATTGGGGTTCGGTTCATCGAAGGACACGGGTTGTGATGTTTCTAACGATGACAGTAACAAGTGCTCCAAGGAAGAAGACGAAGCAAGTTTTTTACAATGGTGCTCTTTACCAGGTTCACCAATATCCCAAAGATGACACATGCCAGGACACTAAATCATAAAAGAGGTGGGCCACCAGTCCCACTTGTTTAGAAATTTTAATGGGGTCACTTGCCTTTTGAGGGCCCCAATTTCCAAGAGCAGTGTCCAATCAATAAATAAACATGCTATGATAATTTCAGGCAAAAACGAAGGTTCAACAAAAATGGTGAGAAGCTTTAAATAAAGCTTTTTGGTGGCCATTAAGGCTAAGATGTTGCCACGATTCCTAGGTTGATCTTTTTGAGTGCACGTCTAAAGCATTCAAAATAATTAAACTAGATGCTATCTGTCGAGTTATCATAGACCCTGACAAAAACATATTTTATGCGCTATGTCTCACAGTCCTCACGAAATATGAAGTTGTAGGTAACATTGTAGAAGTCCTCTCAAAGATCAACTCCGAACAAAGCAGATAAAAAGCAGCTCGCCAACGTCAAAAAAGAAAAGATTACTAGCCATCTATCAGACCATATCATTGTTCAGCGAGCTCAATCTAACTTATGGAGAAAGAGAAGCAAACTCAAATGTACAGCTCACTGACAACGGGGCTTTGCATAGAAATCCAAGGTTATGGCTTTTTAAGATAACTATGCAACTTTCCTCAGTTCCAAAACTAAAATTATCCAGGTTTGGAATCGGGCGGTAAAGCTGATGATCTGCAAGCATGATTAAAAAGAGAAACAATGCGGCAAATTTTCACAAACCAAAAAAGTTGATGGAGCTTCTGATGTCACATATACTCAACAATTACATAGAAATAAATTGGCAATATGACCAGCGCACTTGAATGTAGTCCCACCTAATATTGAGCGAGAGAGAGAGAGAGATCTGTAATAGAACATTAAATCAGTGAAGAATTTTTTCGGCCAGTTAACAGCAAGACATCCTTCTTACAAGGGTTAAGAAGATTCGGCCACTGTGTGTCTTGCGGTACTTTTCGTGATATCTTTCGTTAGAGGAGTTGCATCTTTATCAGTTAACCCTTTCATATTCCTTTAGTAGCTCCCTTATGCTTATTTTAAGTAAAAACCAGAATTTGTCTATAGCACAGTGCAAGCAGCTCCTAAGTTGAAAATGTCAAATAGTTATGTGACTAAACTCTGAGTTTGCTAATATGGCTCAGTGAAGTGCACATGTCACGTTAAACAGTTTCCGGGACTGAAATTGTCCTTTTCTCTCTTCTTTGTTTATTCCTTATCTTTGTGTTATATTCTCAAAGATAGCATACCTCCATTTTGCTTTTTCCTATTTAATGGCACCTGCAGCAATTTAGTATTCTCGGCGCAAATATTTCAGACATAATGGTATATCAGCTGCCATCTTTGTAAAGGAGAACTTATTGCTAATGTCACGGTTCGTGAATTCTCTCGTACTCGTGACACTTGTAAGTAGTGCTTGGGGTTATCGAGTGAAGAATAGGAGGCAGAAGGAACGAACACAACTGGTTTGTGGGAGTGGTGTCGGGACGGTTGATGCTAGGAGTTCTAGGATAGAGAATTATATCACTTAGGAGTTCTGAAGGCGGGGTTGGCCTCCCGTGCATAAATTGGTTGGGAGCTAATGCCACTCTCCTGACAAGGCCATGGCAGGTCGAAACCAATTGTTGAGCCTAAAGAGATTTGCTGTCTCATTTGATGGACTAGACGCTCGAGCGAAACTGAGTGTGGTAGGATCTCGTACGAAGAAGCACTCATCGTAATTGTTCGCTGGAACAGTTACAGAAGGAAGGTTGGCCTGGCAAATCTTGCTCACCAAGCGCCGCACGGGTTGCTCCAAGGCAAGGAAACTCTCGGCCTGTGACACTAACATTTTAAGTGCTATCCCTCAAGGGTTTAATCGAGATGACTGGCTTCAAGCACCCAAGGGCCCTTGTTGCAGGTTTTGTCAAGACTGACATAGAATTTCAACATAGAGGCATGTTACTACCATCTTGTCCTTTTTATTGAAAGGCTATCCATTTGTTCTTACCTTAGTACCTTCATTGCGTGACAGGTGAAACTTCTGGGACGACAGTAACGTTCGTGGTGATTGATGGTGGACAAGTAATGTTGCATCGGTGGGAGATTCTAGATGCAAATTGGACAGAGAGGGAGGTGTGGTTTCTCTCTTGACTGTTGATCATCAGCTTGAAGAGAATGCGGAAGAGAGGGAACGAGTCACTGCAAGTGGAGGTGAAGTGGGAAGACTGAATGTGTTCGGTGGAAATGAGGTACAAGATTGCTTGCGTTTTGATCCATCAAACCCAAACAAAAGAGAATCCCTGTCCTTACCTGCTATATCATGGTTCGCAGGTTGGCCCCCTCCGTTGTTGGCCTGGTGGATTATGCCTTTCAAGGTCGATAGGTGACACAGATGTAGGTGAATTTATTGTGCCAATACCACATGTTAAGCAAGTAAAGGTGAGATGATCTGGTCGAATTGGCTTGTTCTTTTTGAAATTTTAAGAATGATGAAGTTGAAAAACCACATTCCTGGTTACAGCTTTCAAATGCTGGGGGAAGACTCATCATTGCTTCTGATGGTATCTGGGATGCTTTATCTTCTGATGTTGCTGCCAAGTCTTGTCGAGGTTTACCAGCAGAACTAGCTGCAAAGTTAGTGGTTAAGGTAATTCCCCATGCGATCTCTAAAATATGTGGAATTTTTATGACTTTTCTCCACATTTGTTATCATGTTTGTTCTACTGTTCAGGAGGCACTTCGGTCAAGAGGCCTGAAAGATGATACAACCTGCCTGGTTGTTGATATCCTATCCGACATCCCTGTAATACCTCCAACACCAAAAAAGAAGCAAAGTTTTCTCAGTGCATTTTTGTCAGGGAAGAAGTCCCAGAGTGCGAATAAAGCTACCGGCAAGCTTTTGGCTGCCGGGGCTGTGGAGGAGTTGTTTGAAGAGGGTTCTGCAATGCTGGCGGAGAGGTGATCCTTTTAACATATATTTGATGTACTTATTTTCCCTTGCAAAGGTGGAGTTTCCATTGGAGATAATATGCTGTTTTTGAGGATGAATATGGGAAGTATGCCAACTCATGAATGTCATGTTACGGGAAAGGTTACTTTATCAATGTCTTTTCGTCAGGGTTAGTCTTTCATCTATGGAATCGCTAGTTGGCAAATTTATAGGCAAAATCTCGAAGGAAACATCAATAGCTATTTCAAAACACTATATTGGACTGCTTTCTAATAATTTGTGCTAGTGGCCTTGTCATGTAAAGATAATGTTGCTCATATTGACGGTTTACACTACATGAGCACGAAGGAGAAGTGAAAGGATGCCATTTTGACTGCTTACATTATTCTGTTAAAAGTCATAGATTGCCGAGATGTTCATGCTAAATAGAGGTCTCCTGTGTGCATAATAGGTCCTGAAATATAAAAGGTATGGTGAATTTAGATTGGTGCCTTGATGGGGGAAGTTCAAGGATGGGTAGTCTTAACTCTTCTGTAAATGTTCTGTAATTTTTACTGCAGGCTAGTTAAGGATTTTCCTTCAAACCAAAGCCCCGGGACTTTTAAATGTGCAGTCTGTCAAGCGGATCAGCCTCCTGCTGAGATGAAAATTAATTTGGGAATAAATGCATCATGAGGGCACTAGTTTGAGATTTTTTATGGTAGTAACCTTAATTTTTGGCACACCATCTAATGCAAATTGTAATACCACCTGTAGGTTAATGTTGGCTTTTAAAACGAGTTTCAAACTTTACAAGTGATTGAAAATTAGAACTTACTATGTTCTTGTCATGTCAATTCTTTATGTTTCTCTATATAAATCTCCATCAAAATTTTCGAAAAGTTCCAAATGGCGTTATTTATTTATATCGGGTAGGAGACCAAGATTACTGTCATTAGCTGAACACTATCTAAGGGACACCGGGACTGCATATTTCCGTGCCTTATTTACCATCTAAAAGATCTCTTCTTCTTTCGCGCATGCTTATTGGCTTTGATCATAGAGAGTCATCCTTCTGCACACTCGAGTTACTGAGTAAGCCTTACCGAGAGAGAGAGAGAGAGAGAGAGAGAGATAAAGAGAGAGAGATAAGAAGATTCAAGTTTTTTGCCGAGAGAAGTGATCTTTTGCACACGCATATCGGCTTTGATTGTAGATAGTCGTACTTTTGCACGCTCACGTTACAAAGTAAGCCTATCGAGAGAGAGAGAGGAGGAAGGGGGGGGGGGGGGGTGTGGGCGTGCATAATAAGATTCAATTTTTATTGGCGAGAGAAGTGGCCATGAAAAATGCATGGCAGACAGCAAACAAAGACAAAATGAGATTTATGCTAGAAGACCAAGAAGACATTATTATTCACTTATATAATTATAAGGTCATGCTCAAGACCTGACCGAGCATGGACAGTTACAGAAGATACGGAACACAGACCAATAACAAGACATGACAGAACATGCAACCATTATTCAATTTACAACTTGCTATGCATCGGAGTTGATGCGACACCGTGTTATTAATGGCAAAGAAGCAACAGCTTCACAGACTTTAAACCCCTCCCTTTAAACAATTGCACAGTACTGCGTTTGGTCTGCACCTGGACAGAAAACCTCAACTTGGACGGACCCATTGCAGCTCAATACCGTAATTCCATGAACCAACTGGATCGTCAGGCTTAATATTCACCACGGAAGTGTAAGCAGTGCACCCTTCAACCCTAATCCTAATTCTATGCGAGGTCATGGCCGAATCTTTCAAGTAATGACAGCAAAGAGTGTTTCTACACCCTCTTGCTTCCACCACATTGTTCTCATAAGCCCTACAAAAGCTGTTTGAAGAACAATTCAATGGCGAAAGCTGGAGGCTGTCCGAGCAATTCAGCAGAATCACAGTGTTGTGAGTGGATATGTTAAATGGCAATTTCTCATCCAGACTCAAGCCTCCTACACTAAGGTCAGACGAATTACATGTATTACTCCGTATCATGGGCGGACTTATGACAAGCTTGTCAGCACTAGGGTCAATGCTGAGGACTTCATAGTAAGTTCCTCCAGCCGACAGAAACTCTAGACCTCCATTCTTACAGTACACCTTGTACCTAGGGTCCCCACAGCTGTCATCTGTGCTAAGTGGGTATGGAACCTCCATGCTCCCACATTTAGGGCATGGAGTAAGAGATGACACTTGGGCCACTGAAACGAGCAAGAGAAATAACACAAGCTCCATCCTCAATCAGAAGCTGAAGTGAGTGAAAAAACTAGTGTTTAGAACATGGAAAGCTCAGAGCTAAGGCACTCTATATATAGCATCTTTTTGGTAAGAGAGCGCAAGGGATTGTGGAGCACGACCAAAAGGGGCTATTGTTTAAAATTTCATCTGTAGTGCAGTTTTAGCTGGTCCAATCATCACTAGAATTAGACACCCGTCAGTGTTTTGGCTACTTCTTCGGAATAATGCAGGGTAACCATTCATTTAGTTTCAAATCCATGAATCTGTAATGTCATTAGTGGGTTGACAGTTTATCCGTACCAACAGTCAACCAATAGAAACTCCTGCTGAATACTAAATCCTTCTACTTGTCCTGTCATTATTTCCATTATGTGGTCTGAGGACACCACTGACATCAGTCGGAACTAATTAAGAAATGAAAATCGAACTGTAATTAGCATGATTAAAAAGAAGAAGAAATAGAAAAACACACAGAGAGGGAGGATATAAAATGCAGATATTTGTCTTAATGCA
This sequence comes from Eucalyptus grandis x Eucalyptus urophylla, assembly GCA_028830015.1. Taxonomy (NCBI): domain Eukaryota; kingdom Viridiplantae; phylum Streptophyta; class Magnoliopsida; order Myrtales; family Myrtaceae; genus Eucalyptus; species Eucalyptus grandis x Eucalyptus urophylla. The sequence continues at coordinate 56,767,869 of CM054200.1, read as the reverse complement.
AGTAACTGTTCATGCCCGTACTATTTGTCTCTCCAATTCAATCCAGATTATTCGCCTCGGGGCATAAGGTATTCCTGATGGTCCAGACAATATGTATATGTATTCAGAAAAATTGAGAACATATGGAAATGTCGGTTCGGTTTATCATAGGACAGGGGTTGTGATGTTTATAACGATGACTTGAACAAATGCTCCAAGGAAGAAGACGAAGCAAGTTCATTACAATAATGCACGGGGGTCCCTGTTCACTAATTAGACCAGGTTCATCCATATCCAAAGATGACACATGTCAGGACACTAAATCATAAAATGGGAGGGCCACCTGTCCACTTTCCCTGTTTAGAAATTTTAAAGCGGTCACTTGCATTTCGAGGGCTCCCATTTCCTAGAGCAGTGTCCAATCAATAAACAAATTTTCTAGAGCAGTTCCCAATCAATAAACAAATACGCTATGACAATTTCTGGCAAGAACAAAGGTCCAACAAAAATGGTGAGAAGCTTTAAATAAAGCTTTTTGGTGGCCATTAAGGCTAAGATGTCGCCACGATTCGCAGGTTGATCTTTTTGAGTGCACGTCTAAAGCATATAAAATAATGAAGCTAGATGCTATCTGCCGAATTATGGTGAACCCTGACAAAAGCATATGTGATGTGCTATGTCTGAGTCCTCATAGAATATGAAGCTTTACGAAACATCGTAGAAGTGCTGTCAAAGATCAACTCTGAACAAAGCAGATTAAAAGCAGCTCGCCAACGTCAAAAAAGAAAAGATTACTAGCCATTTATCAGACCAAATCAATGTTCAGCAAGCTCAATCTAACCTATGGAGAAAGAGAAGCAAACTCAAATATGCAGCTCAGTGACAGCAGGACTTTGCATAGAAATCCAAAGTTATGGCCTTTTAAGATAATTATACAACTTTCTATAGTTCCAAAAATAAAATTATCCGGGTTTTGAATTGGGTGCTAAAGCTGATGATCTGCAATCATGATTAACAAGAGAAATGGTGCGGCAAATGTTTCACAAACTAAAAAAATTGATGGAGCTTCTAATGTCACATATACTCAACAATTACATAGAAATAAATTGGTAATATCACCAGTGCACTTGAATGTAATCCCACCTAATATTGAGAGAGAGAGAGAGAGAGAGAGAGAGAGAGAGAGAGATCTGTATTAGAACATCAAAACAGTGAAGAATTACTTCGGCCAGTTAACAGCAAAACATCCTTCTTACAAGGTTTATAAAGATTTGGCTGCTGGGTGTCTTAGAGAATGAGGTTTTGACAGCAGGGCAAATTGGGTCAAAATAAGTCCCCTGCCAGGCAATTTAGCACATATTATTATGCCTTCTTTTGCAATAATATGAAGGAATATTAAGAATGAAACAAAAAGCAACATATAACTGCCGAATCGGAGGAAAAGGGTTCTTCTATCCTTGCACCTAGATTCAAATTTAATAACAAAAGGAAATAGAGTACAATATCTAGAACAGTCGTCGAAACCAATATGAGAAAAGGACTCACTAAAATCGTCTAAAGAAATTTTGCTGGCACTTTCTCCTGCTTTTATCAGACGGACCTTACCTACAGAAGTTGGGAAAAAAGACATAAGCAGCAAAATAGAAAAGCCAAATGTCCTCTGTGAAATTTCAACCACAGAACTCCCAACCTACAATCATGCAGTAGTGCCAACATAAAGAATGTAGCTTTGATACTGACTGCAATAGCAGACTATTGTCTACTTTTCATCATTCCGGAGAATGCGTAAACAGATTCAAATACAACAACATTAAAACCTATGCATGAACATCTTTTTCAGGTTCCATATCCACTAACTTCTATCCAGATATTGCCAAAGTAAAGCCAAAATTTGATCTACACACAGAACAAAGAAACAGAACTTCTTTTCTAGATAAAATTGAGAAATGAGTTGTACTGGAGATATGAGATGAACTGAGATATAAGATCAAATCAGCCTCCAACTAAAACTGATGTCGAGTTGTTCAATCTTACATTTCAATTAAGAAATACCATGATTCCGATTTGTTGTTAATATATGATGATTTTGAAATCTTATTGTGTCAGCTTGTCTTGAAATTAAGAGACGTGCCAAACAGATAACTTACTTGTACAAGTGAAAATCTCTCATGAACTATTAATTGCAACTTACAGGTTTTACCATTCTGAGCTACTTGTTATAATTTTCCATTAAAAATTGCATCCTAGGCATGGTTTGATGCTATCTAAATAGATATGCAAAAGCTGCTATAACGAACTAGAAACAGGGACTTCCATAGTCCTCATCTAACCCAAAACATTCATTCTAGGCACATTTATGCGATGCTGGGTACATGCACCATGAAGATGACTTAAGATCTTCCAGAACTGCAACTATAGAGCGAATTACAGCAAATAAAATCAAAGCAGTCGTCCCTCATAAGCATCCACACGGTGGAAGATTAATTCAGAGAGAGAGAGAGAATTTCAAGGTGATCCTAACTCTGCAGTGGAATTAACAGCTGCTCATTCAAATCATCTTCTCATTATAATTCAGCTATAAATATCCCAATGTACTCACTAAATATACCTACTAATCAATGGGGGAAAGCACCCAGTCCAACAAGATAGGAGATCGAAGGAGATGGCATACCATCAAACCGGACACATATCTCTGGAATACTCTTAACTGCGCCATTGATACTGTCATTGTATACCCTAGTCTCGATGTCGCCCTCAACATAAACTGCCGAGCTACATGAAATGTACTTTAATATGAGAGAGAGAGAGAGAGAGAGAGAGAGAGAGAGAGAGAGAGAGATGGAGGTAAGAGAGAGGTGGGTTTGTGCGTTTCAGCAGATGTTGACATACTTTTTAGCAAGTTGTTGTACTGCGTAGGCTCCAAGAGATCCATTATGCACAGCAATCCGATGCCACTGAACAGGTTTTGGTGAGTCTTTCTCTCCTACAGTCCTTTGGTCAAACATGCCTCCAGTTCCAACCGTAAATATAGTTACAGTATAGCCATTCCTCAAAATCTTCTGGACAGGGGCTTGCCCAACTTTTCCACATATAATTGCCTGCATATACACTCACTAATATAAATTAACTCACTTCCCATATCCGGCTGTCATTGTAAACCAGATATCTTAATGGACATCTTTGGGGGAACATCAAAATACAGTCTCTGACCACATATTTTGGTTTGACATCGTGAGGTGTAGAGTAGAATATAAACCACAAAGGTTCAATGATATCATTCTAACCAATACTGAGAAATTTAGCTCCTTGGAGAATCAACAATGACGATTGAACAATACAAAACTCCAGTTCCAACACTTCAATAATTTCCATATGCAAATGCAAACCAATGCAGAATTTATGGCTGCCTGCTCAATCAAATAACAGATACCGTTCTGTCCGATTATTTCCTCACAGAAGAGACCAACGCTCACCTTATGCACCCCACGAAAACCCCAACCTCTTCTTGGATCCACGCCATGCGGCTGTAACTCATTCTTGCCGCCTAGAATGCCGTCATCCTCATCAACCACATCGTCGTCCTTCTTCTCCTCATCCTTCTCACTACCCAAACCCTCGGTCGAGTACCGCCACCTCGACGCTCCGCGCACACCCAGCTCTGCAAACACGGAAAAGATCGACGCCCGTCAGGCTCACTACTCCACGCAAGCTATCGCCATCAATAAATCGCAAGGAAAACGCACGCACGAACGAAACCACAACAACCGCAAGCTCTCCCGCACGTAAGATGCTCGACGGAATGCCGCAGAGAAGAAACCCACCATTTTTCGACCGCTCACAGCTCTATCTAAACAACCAACCGCATCGACCGACTTCCCGTCACTAAAAAGAAAAACCCAAAAGCACGAAGTGCTATGACCCAACAGTCGGGACGACAATAGTTCAGTCCAACGTTCCTCGAACTCGCATTCGCACGTACCAAGACGTCGAACTAAACGAGGAAGAGGAACGGATGACGGAGGTCTCGTCGCTTAAATTTACACGAAAAGGAGGGAGGAGAAAAACGAAACCTGGAGAGGCGGCGGAGGCTCTGAGGAGCCTGGCGAATCTCGCGGCGAGGGAGTTCATTTCGCGCTCTTCCCGAGCAGAGACTTTCTCTCGCCCTCGAAGAGGAAGACAAGGGTTTAAGAAAATGGCCCCGTCCAACGTGGGTTCCGACCCGGTAATCGGTGTGCGCAACTGGCCCGTCTTCGCCCAAAGGTCGAAACTATGTCTTTCCAAAGGAATAATTTAGATAGGACCTGAGCAAGTCCTTAAACGGCTCCATCCTGAATCGGGCATTCCAGGGTGCCTAATTAGCCCTAACAGGGGTTTAACTGGGATTATGGGATAACGTTCCCATTGGGCTTCCCGCCAACCCCTCCAAAGGGAGGGGAGCCCACTTCGGATCCCATGAAGACCTTCTCCTAGCATACTAGGTTGGATTCAGGAAAATGAAGAGGCCCGGGTCAAAAGTATGTCTTTTCAAAGGAATAATTAGACAGATCGTCCGACAACTTTAGCTCGATATATAATGCCATCGCTCAATTTTTCTTTTGTTCTACATTATCTCTGAAATTTTAATTATATAGGGAACATTGTCCTTGAATTTTTAATTTAATCTATTTGGTGCTCGAAATTTTTTTGGTAATTGTTAAAACTGATCCCCTGAATTATACACGTATGGTTTCAATGCGAGCAAATCATGACTTAACAATTTGAATTGATGCGAGTATGTAGCAGCCACACCAGCAGCTCAACCGTTTTTGTATTTCGTTTATCTAGTTGCAATTGAGGCTTGAGAAAATCCCAATAATTTCCTTTGTTGGTTCTTGTTTAGATAATAGGACCATTACGGTATGTCGCATAGCCCAGGCTTTGTTTCGATGCGTAACATTTTCCGGCTGCTCTATATAACATCACCTAAGGATGAATTTCTCATCCACTAAACGCGAGCCAGTGCCACGGTCTCATTATTTCCTAGCAATAGAAGGTAGAGAAATTGACACATATAATTCATGAACCTTGTTCAATATGCAATTTAATTTGTTCAATATGGTCCATAAACCTTAACTTAATGTATAATACGATCCCTAAACTTTTAATTTGTTCAATATAATCCCTAAACTTTTGGAACATATTCAATTCAGTACCTGAATATGACCAAATTAAAAGTTTATAAATCAAATTACACATTAGGCAAAAGTTCAGGAACCATTCATGTCATTATTCCTAAAAGGTAATAGGATTTCGCTACGTTAAGATGAAATGTGAGATGCATAAGAGTTGATATAATTTACTTATTGCAGAAACACTAAGGCGTTCGTTATAAGAATCTAAGGATAGGATGATCGTTGTCATGAAAGGATCTCTAAGACAAGATTTGAGTTGAGAGCTAACATCAATATCTCTCAATTGACCAAAACTCATTGTGCTAAACTGGTCTGCGTATCTCACTTTAAGGGCAGGATATGCACAATTCAAAAGAGAACTAGGATGAAGCAGACGCAAAAGCGAGGGAACAGACTAGATCTTGGAACATTGGGCCAAAAGGTCCTTTAACACAAAACTCACACATCAATATTTACAAGGTAAATTCATTGGCTACCAATGCCCCAGTGGGTGACTGTACAAGCAACAGGGCGCGTTCTCAATATAAGACCAAATTATTTTTACTCATATAGCAAACAGGAGAAACAATAACTTGACAATCATTCCCCAAAATTATGGCAAAACCATTTCCTAGCCAGCCACATGGGGGTTCAAAGCTGCACTCCCAAAAAGATGGAACGGTCCGAGAGAACTTGATTGAACAGCGATTACCACTCTCAGCGTTCTCCATCGTGCGATGGCCTGGATGATGACTGGGTGGACCTTGAGCCGCCACCGCCGCTGCCAAAGGCGGAGGAGGGCCTATGCTCATCATTGCGCCATCCGTCACTAGGCTGGGAGTAGCGGTCGTCCTGTCTACCTCTACTACTCCGACGGTCGGGTTTTGGTGGAGGTGTGGCTCCTGAGCCTTCAGTCCTCTCTCTGAGGAACCTGGGCACATACTTCCGACGTTCGGGTTTTGGTGGAGGTGCGGCTCCTGAGCCTTCAGTCCTCTCTCTGAGGAACCTGGGCACATACCTGAAAGGGTTTGGAGTGGCGGCAGCAGCAGGCGCAGTGTCGGCGGCAGCAGCAGGTGCAGTGGCGGCGGCAGCAGCAGCAGCAGGGGTGGCAGCAGCTGCCGCCACAGTGGGGTTAGAAGCAGGGGGAGGCTCCACCGGCCTGGAGGGGCCCAAGATAGTTTCTTTCCATTGCTTTTCTTTCTCTTCCAGTTCCCTCTCCCTTTGCCTCTGTTTCTCACCAATCTCATCCAATTTAGCTTTTCTTTCAGCCTGTTCTTTGTGGCACCTCTCGGCCTCTGCAAGTTTTAAATGCTCAGTCATGACGACGTCCACAATGCAATCATAATGAATCCATAAATCTAACGAGTAGCAAGAGAAATGAAAATTCAAAGACCCAATGTAACCAAGGCCATGATAGTTGCCTGCCAAAGCACTATAAAAGCACTATAATTCTCCACTATAGGAGATTTTGAAAGAGAGGGGGGAAGGGAATTAGAGACATTGGTTATTTAGATTAAAATGCCTTCACGCCTTCGAGCTTCCTCATCTTCAAGTAACCTTTGATGCCGTTTCTCCTCCTCTGTATCCACACAAAAACAAACTTTGTCAGCAAAAATCCATGTTCTGAAAAAGGACTGTGACTAATATGATAACTAAATATTCTCTCAAATGAGCTTCAAAGGGAAAAAAATAGAAGTATACTAGGCATGAGACTCATGAAGTTCTTCCGACCAAACTAGAATATATGTTTGGCAAAGAGGAAACTCAAGATTACCTTCATCTCGTTTCAATGCATCCTCTGGTTTCACAAAAGTCGCCATGTTCCAGCTCTTCTTTCAGCCTGTCAAGAGTTGAGGTAACATAAAATGTCGATGCCACAAGCATGGCATATGAAGTTGCACAATTGTTGGCACCTTAAGCTGGGTACTGTACAATTGGTTCAATAAATTTATTTTCTGTTTGCAAGGAAACAAAAAAGGAAACCATAATAACCATGAAGAAAACATAGAAGTTAGCGATAATATATTTAAGAAAGACCTGCCTTTTCATTAAATCAAACACCTATGACTCCATATCCCCTATTAAGCAATTTCATCAGCCCATCAACCAATACCCAGTACACCGCCACAACTAAATAAAGCACAATCAATGATTCAAGATTCACTCCCACGTACCCATTCAACAAACAAAACTGCCCACCAACACTAGAACCTTCAATGCACGAATGACCCCAACAGAAAATCTGAAGCAGAACACAATCATTATATCATTCTATTTCTTCTAAAGCAACAACAAGCCTAGCGGAGTAAAACCAATCGGTAACCGGTAGTCGACATGCGCATGGAATTGCGAAATCGGCTTGTTTCAAGAACTTATTTTGGTGCTATGACCCGGCGACACTCCATCAAGCATATAAAAAGTGCTGTTCCTCGGCCATTTTTTATGCAAACGAATGCATCTCCATCAATCATACGATGGATATTTACCAGCTCAATTGACAAAGTGTATCACGAATCTAAAACTAGAGGATTCTCGACTCTCGCTCAAGATCCAACGATCACCACCCGAATCTACCACGACGAAACCTCTCCTCAAACGCCTAGAACCCAAGTGAATCCGCATCAAAACTATTCATCAAAAAGAAAGGGAATAAAAAGAAACACTCCGGAAAAACGTACGGCGAACTTATAGAGGATCGAGCTAGCGGATGCTTGTCTAACAGTCGGTCGAGGTCGTTGATTTACCACAGTTGCCGTCCGCCGCCAAAGTCGCCGTGCCGGGAAGGAGAGTCGTGGGCCGAGCAGCTGCGTGAGGGGGAGTGAGGGAGAGGGTCGAGAGAGAGAGAAGTTTGGGTCGTTAACCAGGAGTAAAGCATGGATTTAAGCAGAAGTAAAGCATGGATCCAGAGTAGAATTGGGACCAAAGAATATGGCTAAGTTCCGAAGTATATAAGGTAAGTTTCAAGCGTCTAAAATGGAAAACTTCTTTCAATGAGAAGATTTCTGATTCTAGGCAGGTGAAACTTAAAATTTGAAATATGTTTGTGTTTTCTTTTATATGTATTTTATGACGTAATTTAGAACCACTTGTCTGAATTTCTATTCTATAATATGAGACTTTTATTTTGTTTATATTTCATATTATTCGCATATCTAAATATAAGTTATGATATGTGAATTGCAATAGAAAGGTGTTAATAACTGAAGTGACAATTCATTATAATAGTTTAATTAATAATATAGATGGAATCTATTTTAAATTCCAAAAAATAAGAAAGTTGCTTCAATAGGTAAATTTCAAATTTCAAGTGAAATTTATATAGAATCTGAAACCGCTCACTCCTATTTAGAAAATGATAAAGATAAGAGAAGGAACGAAGTGACTTGTAGGAGAGTCGTTTTTAGATTTTTAGAAATTACGTTACTAATATTTTGATCACGATGAAATTTTTTTTTTTTTTTCTCGGACAGTTGATGTCAATTTCGCGAGGACAAACCCAAGACAACTCATGAGGGCTGCAATCTTCAGACGAAAAAAAAAAAAACAGTGCTCACCTCTCTTCTGGCTGAATACATTCGACCTATAAAAGAGTTAACAAAAGGTAATTTAATTCTTCTTTTCCATTACGTAATAATTAAGGGAATTTAGTGAAGGAGCGCTTATAAATTCAAAGTAGTAATAAATTCAAGGTAATTTAATTCCTCTTTTTCCTTTCTTTCTTTCGTTTTTGGTAGAGAGCGCACATTCAATTCAAGACTGTTAGGAAAAATTCCAAATAAATGTGTGAAGTGCACTTGTTTTATCAAATAAGGATTTAACGTGATCATAAGGGTTTAAAGTGGCAATAACAATTTCAAAAAAAGATCTAACCTTGCCTGTTGCCGACCACTAAATAATTTGATTGATCAAATGTATTTTTGTCAAAAGATAATTTTAATTTTAAATCATTTTAATTTTAATTTTCTTTTCGGATGAGCATTAACGAAGGCTTAGGTCCTCACCAACTACTAAGGAGAGTTGCAATCCTCGCCTAGATCGAGGGTCACCTCACCAAGATGAGATAATCTCTCGCTAGCCACTAGGGAGGGGATCTAGCAAGGGCTGCCTTGCCTATGGCAAGCAAGGGCAACCTCAACCAAGGCGAGGGTTGCCTCGCCCGGGCATGGCCAGTGATTGCTAGTGGCCACCAATTGCCGACGAAGAAAGATAAAATTAGAAAAAAGGAAAAAAAAAAAAAAGGGGTAAAGGATGGAAATGCCATTGACTAATCAATAAGTCGGATCATTCTTTAAAACTAATCGAGCAAACTATGACCAACACGTGCCACGCGGGGGAGCGCGCGCATTTTGTAAGTAAATTTGGGCATCTTTTTTAATGTTTTGGGTAGTGGGCAGTTGACTATTTTCGACAGTTCCACGACTCTTAAGACTTTGAAAAAATTAATGAAAAATACATATTAAAATAGAGGAAGAAAAGGAGACAATTTATCAAAGACTTCATTTTCATTTTATTTTTTTTGAACAAATCTCAGCCGGGACACATGGAAATGTACAACATATAAGAGAACCAGGATTTCGACCAAAAAAAAAAAAAACAGAGAACCAGGATAAATAAAGCAGGCGCACAAGTGAGGGAACAAACTAGATCTTGAACATTCGGCCGAAAGGTCTTTTAACACAAAACTCAACACATCAATATCCACAGGATAAATTCATTGGGGACCAATGCCCTAGCAGGTGAATGTACGAGCAATGGGCCGCGTTCTAAATAGAAGACAAAATTATTTTTACTCATGTAGTAGACAGGAGAAACAATAACTTAACAATCATTCCTCAAAATTATGGCAAAACCATTTCCTTGCCAGCCACATGGGGGTTCAAAGCTGCGCTCCTGAAAAGATGAACGGTCCGAGATAACTTGATTGAACAGCGATTACCACTTTCAGCGTTCTCCAGGGCGTGGCCTCGATGATGACCAGGTGGACCTTGAGCCACCACCAAAGGCGGAGGGCCTACGGTCATCACTGCGCCATCTGTCACCAGGCTGGGAGTAGCGGTCGTCTGGTCTACCTCTACTACCCCAGCGGTCAGGTTCTGGTGGAGGTGCGCCTCCTGGGCCTTCAGTCTTCTCTCTAAGGAACTTGGGCACATACCTTCCAGGATTTGAAGCAGCGGCAGCGGCAGCGGCAGCAGCAGCGGCAGGGGCAGCGGCAGCGGCAGCAGCAGCAGGGGCAGCAGCAGCAGGGGCAGCAGCAGGCTCAACAGGAGTAGAAGCAGGGGGAGGCTCCACCGGCCTGGAGTGGCCCAAGATAGTCTCTTTCCATTGCTTTTCTTTCTCTTCCAGTTCCTTCTCTCTTTGCCTCTGTTTCTCAACAATCTCATCCAATTTAGCTTTTCTTTCAGCTTCTTCTTTACGGCGCCTCTCGGCCTCTGCAAGTTTTAAATGCCTCAGTCATGAGGATGTCCACAGCATGATCATAACAAATCCATAAATCTAACATATAATAAGAGAGATGAAAATTCAAAGATCTATTGTAACCAGGGCCATGAATGTTGCCTGCCAAAGCACTACAAAAGCACTATAATTCTCCACCATAGAAGCTTTTGGAAGAGAGAAGGGCTAATGGGACTCAGAGACATTAATTATTTAGATAAAGTACCTTCACGCCTTCGAGCTTCCTCCTCTTCAAGTAACCTTTGACGCCGTTTCTCTTCTTCTGTCAAAAAGAACAGTTTCTTCCTCTTTGCTTCTCTCTGCTGTTTCCTGGCCTGGAGTTCCAGCCTAACTTGCTCCTCGCTCTGAGCCTTTAGCCGGTCATATTCTGCCTGACGGCGGCTCATGACTCTTTCTTGGAATATCGCCTGAAAAAGAGATAGTGCATGTGTCAAGATCAATCCAATAACGTTGCAGATAATAATTTAAAAAAAAAAAAAAAAAAAAACCTTAAAAAGAAAACAGGTCATAGCCAACACAAGAAAAGGTTTGCTAAATGTCAACTCTGGGTTCTGACCTTGTTGTCTAACATACGGGTAAGCCTATTCTTCTCTTTGAGGTCCCCATCATGCCGCTGCCTGCTTAGCTCAATTTCTTGCTGAAAATTACCATGAAAAACGATAATCAGACTACAGAACCCATTTAAGTCGGGTTTCAGAATGGATAATACTAAATTATGTCAAATTTTTATACTACATAATAGGCCAACCTACTTTATCAGAAGAAGCCTCGCAGTCATGCATTTCTCTGTATAATATAATACCATCTTGTGTACATGTAAAGTTAGCTTTTGCAGAAGTTCAAAAACACACCTGCTGCTCGTGTTCATGAAGCACCTTCTCTTCAACCAATCGCTGCTGGAATGCAGCTTCAATCAATGGAGCCGCCTCCTCTCTCTTTGCTCTTTCTAAGTAATCCATTGTCTTTGCTAGCTTTTGCAATTTCTTCTCCATTTCCTGCCTCTCCCTAAGTTGCTCACTCCTAGCAAGCTCCATCAACGATTCTTTTGTCACCTTTTCCTGAAAAAATTGCACAAAAAGCATCAGAAGATGTCTCTCCACTCATAAAAATAGGATATGAAAGACATCTTCAACATACTCCTTCTAGAATCGGCTTCTTTCCCTTCTTTTTACTGCGTTTTTCAGCTTCCTGAAGCAAGGCCTGTGCTTCTTCAAGTTCCCTTTCTTCTATTTCCTTGAGGATCCTTTGATTCTTCCTTTGCTCAAACTCAGAGGCAAGCCTCTTCTGCTCTGCCTCCTCAGTTATCTTCTGCAGCTTTAGCCTCCTTGACTCCTCCTCACGTTCCTTTGAGAAAAAATGAAAATTAAATGAGAATGACTCACAGCAATGGAGTAGAGTATGTGAGCATTCAAGCATTGAAGCAACAGAATCAAGTCAAGAGTAAGCAGGTTACCATTTCAAGCAACTGTCGCTCATGCTCTTCTTTACGTTTCTCAATAATTGATTTCCGAGCAAGAAGTCTCTTGTGTTCCTTGTCTATAGTCTCTGCTAAACCTGGCAACATTTCACCTAACTTTGACCCTTTCTTGACAGGAGCGTATATCATGGCCATTGCTTTATTCAAGTTCTCAGTAAGCAGTGCCAGGTGATTTTGCAAGGCATCAGATTCAAGACCCTAAAAGAAATGATGCAAGAATAATAAGGTAGCAACCCCACAATAAACAAGACAGATGTCTCAAACAGAGATGTAGGCTAAGACATTCCATCAACAAAATCACAAGCAAAATACAACTATACACCACTTACAGTTCAAATGATCCAAAAGCTCGAGTAAACTTAAAGACAAAGAATGATGCACAGAACTGAAGTACAAATTTGACAACAGTGCTATCAAGAGGGAGGCAAAGATCACTATAGACTTATATTACAAAAATCACAAAGGTGAACATGTCATGCACTATTAGTGACAAGAATTTTATGCATGCTTCTGCGAAATTCAGTACACAACTACAGATAGCACATGCAAATTAATCTTGTTAATGTCCCATCAGAAGATCAGTGGCACAAGCTACTCTCGAAAAGTAGAAGGAAAAATAAACTTTCTAAAAGCTTGACAGTATTTCTCCATCTACACAGCCACCCATATGCCATGACACTAAGAAGGAAAGTGAAAAACTCACCACAAAAGTTTCAAGATTGACTAATATCACATGACAAGACAAGTCTCCAACCTTTACCAAATTGTTCCTTATGATCCACTTTCTTACATCAAGATGGGCGGTAGACCCTTAAACACACTCAACTTCAAGATAAGATGACACAGAAACTTTTTCTTTTTTCGGGTTAGTAACACAATAGTAAAGTGAACTACCAAGCACCATGATTTGTTTTCCAAGATAAGTACCTCTACCACATCAAACTCTTCTATAGCAAATGTATACTGACAGACATTATCTAAAAATCTAAGTCTACATCCTGGCATACCATGCAAATAATCACACCAAGAAAATAACTAACCTGATTGCCAAACAAAACAACACCTTTGGCATGATCAACTTTCAAAGAAATAAAGCTGTGCTTGACAGCGTCCACTGAAATCTTCTCGACAACCAAGAAATCAAAAAAGGGAATCATCTGTGAGAGCTTCTCAATTTTCATAGTTTGATACACCTGGGACATCTGAAATAAGAAAGAAGGAACAAATTAAATTCATCAACATTTTCCACAAGAATGACATAGAAATATTTCTTTATAGTACCCATAATGAGAGTCAATAAACAATGTAGAGCACTTTAAAGTACCTGCTTAAGCAACCTCAGGGTGGCAATTCTTTCCAGAGCAGAAACATACTGGGCCAACTGCACTTCTGGCACAGAAGATGCTGAAGCAAGCTTACCCCCAAGTTTGGAAATTTTAACTAACAAGGGCTGCGCCTTCATTGCAAGATCCAGCGGAAGAAACTCATGCTCCAAAAGATGGTAAAGATCTTTCACTTCAGGAGTAGCAAAGTTAAGGACACCCTTCGCAACCTGCAGTTTTGTAAAATATAGGCACCAAAAAGCAATGAGAATAAATAGAACAATCCAAAAAATGTGATAAATAAACTTCTGCACCGCTAAGATTTATACAGATAAAAAATCGTGGCTAGTACGAATGCAAAGTCGTGAATTCTGGCACGAAATAACAGCAAGAGTACATATCCACCTCAAACTATTAAGAAGTAACTATGAAAAGATACTTCCGATCTTACCAGTTCAGAGAGGAGAGATGACCGTGAAAGCTGTGAAAAAAAGAAGAATATTAATAAAGCCCAAACTAAATATCAATTACTATGAGGGGCACTGAAGTATAGTTACCATCTCTCTACTCTCAAGTTTGGGATCAACGTTGAATCCTATAAGATCAGCCATCCTCAAGTTGCGTTCCTTCTCGTTTTCAGACTCCATATGCGATGCATGACGAGTGCGCTCATATGGGGCAACAGAGAGTGCAGCCAAGACAACTGATGATGCAATCAGTTGCAAGTCCTTCTGACTTAAGTTTTTGTTAAAACTTTTCTGAAGATTAAAAAGCTTCAACCACGCATAAGCATGATAGAGATGGCTAGATGAAATCCAGAAGATTTCAGTTAATTTTGCATAGTAAACCACCATCAAGGATGCCTTGGGGGTTTTCTTAACCATGCACATCAATCCATGAATATCCTCAACTGAGCGGAAAGCTTCCTGCAGGAAAGAATAAAACTTTATGAGAACAACAATTACACAACTAAAAGGAAAAGAAACCATACCAAAGTTGATATCTATACAGAGACCTGCCACAGTTCAAGTTCAGTGGCAATCTTTAATTGCTCAAATCTGGTATCTAAGTAAAGTTGCAGACTCTCTGGAGCTGACAGATCAGGTCGGTCCCTTTGATCTCTGTACTTGTTGAGATTCGCAAGATGATTTCGAATTATCTCACACAATCTCCGAAACTCCGTTGTACGTTTATACTGCTTGCAAAATTGGAATGCTCGGTGGGCAGTCATCTGTCCATGACACAAGATACACGTTATAAAATGCAGACTTCTGCTAGAAAGCTGATTGTCGTGATAATTGCAGATACACCACACTTGAATTCAGCAACAAATTCCCCTTTATGTTACCATAAATAGTTCTCTTTTATCGTCCTGATCCTATAAAAGCTCACATTACCAATCAAGAAAAAAAACCAAATTCGTCTAAGAGGATCATCAAGAAGTTGCCTCGTGGTCTAAAATTTTTTGCATAATCTGACTAGAGAGAAATGAGCTGGCAATATCCATTTATCATCCACCTGGATGTCCCATAAAATGCAACGATAAGGACATTCGCATTAAAAATTTTAAAACAGGTAGAAGAGGCCTACAGTATAAGAACTTCAGTATAAATATAGAACACTATCACAACCATATATTGCTAGAGAGACTACATAGATCGACAACTTCAAACTGCCTTTCTACAAATACATATAATTAACAACATGCTTTGACAAATTTCCCAAAGAAATTACCGCATAAAGAGCCTCCAACTTTGAGTTGTTTCGCAATATTTCAAGCACCGTCCTATATGTTTCCCACAGAAACTTGAACCAAGGAGTAACTAGCTCCCTGTCAGACCTATCCTTTCCCTTCTCTCCACTGACATAACTCAACATTAAATCCTCTGGTCTCTTATCTGCCTCAAGATCATCAACATCCAAAGCTTCTTCCAAGGCTTGTGCCTGGCTTCGCGCCTGCTCTGCTTTCTCTGTTGAGAGATGCATGAAGTGCTTGATCACCTCCTCCAAAGAGGTCACATTCACTTGTTGACATACAATGCGATACTGAATCAGACCATCCTTGGCAAACCTCCCCCTGCGCATATCGACACATAGCTCAATGTACTTAAACATAATCCTCTCAAGGGTCTTTTGCCACGCTCGGGATCTCTTCGAGGTAATGAGATCATGAAGTGCTTGCAGAGCATCTTGCTTCTGCCCAACATTTATCAGCTCTGCATCCACACAATAACAAACTTTGTCAGCAAAACTCCATGTTGAGAAAAAGGATTCTAACAAAGATGATAACTAACTATTCTCTCAAAAGAACTTCAAAGGGAGAAAAGAAAGTATACTAGGCAGGAGATTCATGAAGTTTTTCCAACCAAATGTGTTTGGCAGAGAGGAAACTCAAGATTACCTTCAGCTCGTTTCAATGCATTCTCTGGTTTCACGAAAGTCGACATGTTCCAGCTCTTCTTTCAGCCTGTCAAAATACGAGAAAACATAAAATGTTGATGCCAGAAGCATAACATATGAAGTTGCACAATTGGTGGCACCTTAAGCTGGGTATCATCCCAAATTACAAACAATTGGTTCGAAAATTTTATTTTCTTTTTGCAAGGAAACAATGAAAAAACCATAATAAACAGGAAAACAACATAGATGATAGCGATAAGAAATCTAGGAAGGACCTACCTTTTTCATTAAATCAAACACCTAATACTCCATATCCCAGTAAGCTATTACGTCAGCCCATCCACCAATACCCAGCAAACCACCGCAACTAAGTAAAGCACAAGCAAAAGTTCAAGATTCACACTCCCATATCCATTCGAACAAACAAAACTGCCCACCAACGCTAGAACCTCCAATGCACGTACCATACATGCACGAGTGACCCCAACAGAAAATTCCGAAGCATAACACAATCATTTACATCACTCCATTCCTTCTAAAGCCACAACAAGCGTAGCGGAGTAAAATCAATCGGAAACCGGTAGCCGACACGTGCACGGAATCGCGAAAATTGGCTCGTTCTAAGAACTTATTTCGGTCCTATAAGCCGGAGAAACTCCATGAAAGTACACAAGAAGTGCCGTTTCTCGGTGATGTTTTCACGCAAACGAACGCATCTCCATCAACCCTAGGATCAAGATTTACCAGCTACATCGACGATTGCCGAGTATTTCAAAACCTGCGCATCGCGAATCTAAAACCAGAGGAGGATTCTCAAACTCTCGCCCAAGATCTGGATCACCGCCCGAATCTACCGCGACGAAACCTATCCCCAAACGGCTAGAACCCGAGGCGAATCCGCATCAAAACTCTTCGTCGAAAAGAAAAGGGGGGAAAAAAGAAAAAAAAAATCCGGAAAAACGGCGCGGCGAACGTGCAGAGGATCGAGCTAGCGGAGCTCGCTGGTCTTACCGTCGGTCGAGGCCGCCGATTCGCCGCAGTCGCCGTCCGCCGCCGAGAGCCGCCGCGCCGGGGGAGGGGAGGAGTCGCGGGCCGAGCGGCTGCGTTAGGGGTAGTGAGAGAGGGAGAGAGTCGAGCGAGAGGGAGAGATGAGATGGGAGCGAGGTTAGGGTTTAGATGATGGGCCCAAAAGAAAACGACACGGAGTGACCCCTGGGGGGGAGTCGTTTTGGGGGGTTACTTGAAATTACGTTACTGACCTTTTTGAGTTCTGTGAAAAAGAGTTTAAAAAAGGAAAGTTAGTTCTTTCTTTTCCCATCGTGGTAATAATTAAGGGAATTTAGTGAAGGAGCGGTTATAAATTCAACGTCGTAAATAGTGAATAGGTTTTTTTTTCCCATTTGACCCTTTCTTTCTTTTTTTTTTTTTTAAAAATAGCTTCTTTTTCTTTTGTTTTTGGTAAAAAGTGGAAATTATTTTGTTAAAGCGATGGAATAATTATGCACTCCAGGACTTTTCCTAATGATTTTTGCTATTTTCCTATCTTACTTATCTGACATTCAACCTTCAAATCATGCCAATTAGAACCAACGCATGCTATGCGTGGTTTGTAAGTAAATTTGAGCTTCATCTTTGTTTGCCGTTTTGGGTAGTATGCAATTGCTTATTTCAACGGTTTTACAATTCTTAGCCAGTTAAAAATTTTAATGAAAAAAATTAAAATAGAGAAATAAAAGGTGACAATTTACCAATAATTTCATTTGCATTTAATGTTTTTTAGCAAGGAAAAGCCATCTTTATCGTGCAGGTCTGCCGAGAAATGCCAAAAGTGAGTGATTTTGCGTTGTCTCTACTTTCAATTGTTGTCGCAAAGCTAACCATAGAAATTTGAAAAAAAAAAAAAACTCTTACCTGAACTTCGGTTATTTCATGAAACGTGAATAATTTAATAAATAGTTCTAAAAAATAATCGTTTGTTTTGCTTGAAATAATTAGTTGGTGAAAAATATTTTTATTATTAAAAATAATTTATGTCTAAATATTTTCGTTGACAATGAAAACATTTTTCACCCATTCACTTTTGTAAGTAATACAAGCGATCATTTAAAAAAAAAAATCCAAATCATTTACTTCCCACGAGATTAACATATATAATAGTAATTATCATCATACCATGATTTTATCATAATATTGTGAAATTTGGAATTTTGAAACTTCGAAGAACTTTTTTGAGATAAGACAATTAGGCCGTTCATTTAATTAAAAGTTGCACAAAAAACTCAAAAATCTTTTGTTCTAAATCCAAAAAAGAAAATTGCTAATATCATCTTTGATTTCGATCCTTATATCACCTCCTCACATTTCAAATGCATACGATTATCATTGTCGCCTTTTGCCTTAGATTTCAAGTTGCATTTCTCACGCGTGCATAATTCACCAAGCCGTCACTCTCTTTCCCAAATTATGTTATCCTCGACATTAAATTTCACGTAAATTTTAGGCACGCATGGGGCAGACTAGTGTTTTCAAATTGCAAAAAATATAAAACATATGAGTTTTGAAATGTGAGATCATCATTTGATACGGAGAGCAAAGCAACTTTTTTTTTTATATTGAAAATAAGTAATTTCACGTATTTTTAAGCTAAGCCTTCACGATATCATTTTTTTTTTTTCTTCATATATCAACCACAAGGGGCACCAGACCGGAGTGGCTTTTGAAGTTACAATCGACTGCCAAGGTAGTTCGTGAAAAAATAAGGATGTCCGACTCCGAGCAATTTAACCTATAGCAGAGACCCCGAGAGAATATTTATAAAAAAAAAAACTCAATCTTGTTATGTTGGTTAAAATTTATTCAGAAAAATCCAGCTGGCGCATGTAACAAACCGATTCAACAAGGGCAGGAAGTAGTCATCACAGCCAGAGGAGTTGGACAAGAAGCCACTCCTGGCAGGCTTTTAGGATGGCAAGAAGGTAGAAGTGAACCAAATTATGTACTGATTAGAGAGAGATCGATTTTGAAATATATATGTATAAGCTAAATTTAACTTAAAGATGTGTCTTTTGACATAACGGAAATACTTAGCTTTAGAAACATGGCCAAGTGGGAGCACTTAGGCTACGTTTGGTCGTCCGGATTTATAATCGGGATAGGATTGGATAGGATAGGATATAAAATCCTGGGATTTTTTTATATCCCGTCCAGTGTTTGGTGAATCGTAGTATTAAAGTCGGATATGTTCACATCATGTACATTTTTTTTTTATATATAAAAGACATATCATTATAAATGAACCTAAATCTTCATAAATGAAGACGGTGAAAATATCTCGTAACACTATTCTTTAATTTATTTATTATTTATTATTTATTATATTTTTCCTCTTTTTTATATTATTTTCATTATTATTTCTTTTTTCCCTTTCATCATTTTTTAATAAAAAATTATCAAATAGTAAACTGTACTAACATATTTAAAATACAAAAATACCTAAAATATATAATAAATATAAATATTTAATTTATAGATTGAATTTTTATTATAAAATAGAATTAAAATTGAATATAGAAATTAAAATAAGATTAATTAAAAATAAATTTTTATTTTTTATTTTTATTTTCTTAAATTAGAATTCAAATATTATTTATATTGAAATATAATTTCAATTTTGTTAATTTAATAAGTTTGTTATTCAAGAAAAATAACTTTCCTATTATGGACATTAGAAATCCTATCCACCTTTATCCCACCTCCCCCATGGGATAATTTTATCATGTCTATATCCCCCTTATATCCGACTTTATCTTATCCCGAGTGAGCACCAATCATATCCTCATATCCTATCCCGAATTTTATCCCGACTGCCAAACGCAGCCTTACTGGATGAGCAATTTCATGGGAATGTGTCAACCTATATGTTAAAGGACCAAACTGTGAGATTTGCTATGAGACAGGTTAAAGTAAACAATACTTTCGTAAGTCAATCCGAGGTGTCATTGTGCCCTCACAAGTTTAGAAATGCATCTTCTTTTGGGGCTTTAAGTAGAGATTTAGGCTTCGTTCTTTTCGTGGAAAATAATTTTCGAGAAAATATTTTCCGGATTTTTTAGCGTTCGTTTCATGAAAAATAAATTCCTTGGGAAAAACGTTTTCCATGAAAAGAAAAAAGTCTTCTAAATTAGAGGAAAACATTTTCCTCATTTAATTTATCTTATCTCATACCTCTACAAATCCTCATTTTCTCCATCCCTTTCTTCTTCTTCTTTTCTTTTTTTATTCAAATTATTTTTTTAATTTTATTTCTTTTTTAATTTGAATTATTTTTATTTTCTTTTTTCTTTTTCTTTTATTTGTTTCCCATCTTCTTCTTTCTTGGCTAGTCGTCGACCGTCATTAGGCGAACCTCGAGCTCATCAATCTCAAGGCTCGCCAGTGGCCGGTCGCGGGCCGTCACCGTGGTCGGCGACCAGCCAAGAAAGAAGGAAATGGAAAACAAAGAAATAAAAAAAAATTAAAATAGATTTTAAAAATTTAAAATAATTAAAAATCAATTTTTAAAAAATATGAAAAATCCATTTTAAAAAATAAAATAAATAAAAAAGAGTATATGGAGGAAAAGATTTTCCTTACCAAACAATGAAAAATATTTTCCACTTCATTTTCTGATTTCATCCGAACACTGAAAAATAATTACATTTTCCTAGAAAATGACTTCTTGAAAAATATTTTAAAAAAACGCCACATTTTCTGTGAAATGAACGAAACCTTAGTGCTTTAAATTTTAGCATTTATGCAATTTGATCCTAAAACTAAAATTTTGTGCAATCAAGTCCTCTAACATTTTGAATTTGTGCAATTTGATCCTTTAAGTTACCTTTTGTGCAACCAAATCTTCTAGCTTTCTTGCTTTGTGCAATCAAGTGCTTTGTTTGCCCACAATAACTAGTACTATCAAATCGAGATTTCTTCATGTTCTTATTTTTTTCCCATTTGTTTTTGGCTCATTCAACGCGAAATTAACATCATGTGTCGTTTTCTACCATATCAACTAGTGCCACATTGTTAATTAATTTGATGTTTCAGTTAGAGTGGCCAATCGAAGAAATCGATTCAAATAAAATTTAGAAGGCCAAACGTCCATGAGAAAATTAGAGAACTTGACCAAGCTAAATAAAAGTTCAAAAACCAAGTATCAAGAACGCCGAAACTTAAGAGGAATATATATAATTACTTAGGCTACAATTGTTTTGCAGAACATAAATAATTTAAAAAATATTTTCTTAAAAGTAATTGCTTATATCGTTTGAAATAATTAGTCAATAATAAATGTTATTATTATCGAAAATAATTTATCTTTAAATAATTATCATTAACAGTGAAAATATTTATTATTCATTAATTTTTGTAAGCGACACAAATAATTATATTTAGAAAAATATCTTACAAATCATTAATTTTTCGTCAAATAAACAGATCCTTAATTTTTTTTTCGCGCTAGCCTTTTTTTTCCCCAATTTTGCAATTGTATCATTCTAAAAATTGTGGAATTCGTGGGCAAGAGACGAGGATGAAAGCAGCATGCACGATCCCACCACGCAAGGTAGCGCCCTTTCTCAAAACCCGTTTGAACAGTTCCACGTTTCCATAACCGCCAGATCCATTTTTCCCTCAACCGTCGTACAGTTGGAAACCTCCTGGTGGCTCAGTTGAGCGCAAGTGAGAAATCCTAGTGACACGACAAATATCAAGACACCACCACCTTTGCACAAAGGAAGAGAAACCCGACATTCCCATAGCTTCCGCTGCTGCTCTCCAAGCTCCTGCTGTCTCGAAATACCAGTGAAGGCCATGCGTGCACTTGCTCGTCTCGGAGCGGAAAATGGCGCCGATCGACGCGAGAACGAGAAGAGCTGGCTGGGGAGAGCCCGTTCTGTGATATCCGGTGTGTTCATCGGAGTGATGCTGCGACTGACGTGTTATTCTAGCGCCGGCAGAAGCAAAAGCGGGCGTGTCGATGCTCGTAGTTGCATCGAAGCTGTTGCAGAAGGTGAGAAGAATGATGATTTGGAAAGGACTGGACTGCACCTGGGGGAGTTGATCTACGGCTCTGCTAGAGGTGGCACCGGGTGCTTGGAAGATTCGATTGGGTCGTTTACCTACAGAACGGAGTCGGTGTTGCCGATGTCACTTTCCTTGAAAGATGTTGCGGATTCCGAATGCAGGGAGAATGGCGAGAGATGCGGAGAGAAGGGCCGTCCATATGGACAGATGGTGCTGAGTAAGCGGCATCAGAGGGCGATCCTCCGTCTGTCTGCCGTCTTCAAGAAGAATCCCTGCATGAAACTCCTCGATGTCAAGGTCAGGAAGAGCAATGGTAACGGCGTTAACATTGGTGCTGAAAAAAGGAGTACCGGCAGTATTCCTCAATCCGCAGTAAGGGCTAGAGCTGTAGCCTGGGCGTTGATGAAATTGCAGTGCACACGACAGAAGATGAAGGTGAAGACCGGGTGCTACACAGTGAGCAAACTCATCAAAGAAGAAGAACGAAATGAAGATGACAGCAACAACGACGACGTGGTCCTTGCAAATGAAGAGGAGGAAGGTGGTGAAGTGGAGCTGTGCAAGAAGAGAATTCTGATGGGAAGGAGGTGCAAGCCACTCAACTGTTCAGGTACTCTCCAGTATGACAAGAACGGCATTTTGTTACCAGACTTGCTTCCATGACTAGAGAGATTTACCCTTTTTTTTCCAACCTGCCATCTTCAGTTGCTTGTAAATTTATAGCCAGAAAACATGTCCACATTCGAATGCCTTTTAGAACAGCGGAAAACCTCATTATATCCATATTCTGCTTTTAGAGCAGTTGCTTGTATATTGTTATAACGCATTGATGGCATCGATCTCGGTATTTCAAGTTTTCAACAAGAGACACGAACAGCACGGTCTTGTAAGATCCTAAAATCAAATGTTTGCGGACACAAGTAGTACACTGGACTGATTACACCAGTTCTCAAATGATCTGAAGAGAAACTCAAGCCATGTGACTCACATCTACAGCTCGCAATCATGCAACCAAAGAGAATAAGACGGTAATATATTCCATCATCCATCTCAAGACGCCAGCTGAAAGCCTACAAAAATAACAAATGTTCTAAAGATTCAAGTATATGGTACCAAAAAGTAAAAACAGCAGGCACAAGGTCAAAAGTAAGCAAAGGTCAAAGACAGCCACATTTGATTGCTCACCGCTCAATCTATACAGTAAAGACAGCATATTAGCAATATGGACATTCCATCAGACTAAGCACCAACGTCGGTAATCACTCAATCAATGTCTTTGCAACTGTCACGCCTAGAGCTTCAATGGTTTCAATCCCAGAGAAGCTCGCAACCTGTTTGCTTCTGCAATCTCTGGGTCGGGATGGTCTGTCCCATCGTCCTTCTTTTCCTTCTTCTCTTTCTTCTTCTTTGGCTCTTCTCGGCCATCTTCATGCCCACGCCTTTTGGGACTTGTGCTGCCACGAGCATGTCTCTTACGGTGTTCCCCACCATCGCGGTCCTTGCGGTCCCTGCTCCTACTTCGACTTCTCGACTGGCTCCTTCTCCGCCCACGATCTCTGTCTCGCCTGTCTCGTTCTCTACCTTCTCGTTCATGATCCCTCTCACGACCATAGTCTCTTTCATCTCTCACACGATACCGGTCCCTGTCTCTGTCCCTATCTCTATCTCTGTCTCTGTCTCTGTCCCTGTCCCTGTCCCTTTCCCTGTCCCTGTCCCTGTCTCTGTCTCTATCTCTATCTCTTTCCCGTCCACGTCCACGTTCTCTATCATAGTCTCTGTCATAATCCCTGTCATAATCTCGATCTCTGTGATGGATGGGAAATGATCATCAGTTAACTGATACTTTTAACCTCAGAAGAGAAGCAAAAACTGACTTTAAGTATTCTACCAGTTTCAAGGACTCTATCTTAAACATCCCATCCACCCAAGATGATCTAAATAACAATAAGAAATAAGACTATCACAATGGCTGCTGAAAACATAGAACATTAAGGAGGGACAAAGAATGCAAAGATGCCTGGTAGAACATAATCACTTAAAATGAAAATGTTCGATCCATCATACTTCTCGCTGCACACTGCCAGTGCAGAGAAACCTGGCAGGATCATGAATATTACTGTAGGAAGCTGTATTGATCGATGGACAGCACTAAGCGACACTGTCATGACCCACAATATTGGCATAATGCTTGGACTCAAGTGAACGTGTGTGCAAGTGTTTAATGCATAACAGCTTCCATTATGCCTGTCACAATGACCTAAGCAAGGTAATGCATCACTAGTCGCACTCCTGAGAGATGGTAAGTCCAAGACATTGATAAGTCAAATTGTAGAATAAGAATGCAAATCGACCTTACATCATATAAAATTTAGGCCTTTGCAACACTACATACACTCCATTTCCAGCAGTTAAAGATATCAATGAAATTCCCAATCTGCTCAAGTTTTACCACCACTGACGCTATTCGCAATGAGAAGCCTGGTAACTTCAATTATTCTGAAGCCATGTTACTGTGTCAATATTCTATGGATTATAACCCCAATGTGCATAATCACAATCCTGAGCCGATTTTTTTTTCTGCTGAATTCTAATCATTGTCCAAAGGCATCTAAACTTCGCAACTTCTTCCACAGTCCCTTTATCATCATTACAATATAGGTGTATCCCAAGTTTTATATGGTACGCAAATAACATCTTCCGACTTGGACAAACATTTTTGGCACCTAAAAAATAAAAGAACAAACGCACAACCTATATTGAAAGCAGAAAACACAGAGAGAGTAAGCATTTAAGAACCAGAATTGCATAGCAAGATATTCAGCACTGCGACTAATTTGAAAGAGGCAACCAGCAGTACAGTTACCTGTGTCGGTGACCATCACGCCTTCTATCTCTATCTCTGTCTCTATCTCTTTCCCTTGTTGGGCTTCGTCCACGATAATAGTCCTGTTAAAGTGATGATAACATTAACCTCTGAGGATATTACTCATGCAAACTGAATTAAATAAACAAAAAAGACAGAAAAGAATGGAGAAAATTTGAAGAAGCAAGGATGGAGCAAACCTTTTCAGGAGCACCATCTTCTAGCCCATCATCAAGTTGTTCATTCTCTTCCTTCTCTTCCTCTTCCTCGAAATCATCTTCCAGAGCACTTTTTCTGAGATCTAGAGCACCAGCTGATTCAAGAGTCCATCTAACAAAGGAGAGAGGAGGGCGGAAGGGACAATTAGCAACATACATTAAAATGGCAGTCATTACATGGTAGGTCCATGAGATGCACACTCTCACAAGGTCACAACCGAACAATCTAAATACTCAAAAAAAATTACACCACAGAGATTAAACAAAACAAAATATAACAAATCCAATTGACTGCCGAGTTCAAATGCAGTAGAAAACTAAAAGGGCGAAAAGCAAAAGCTTTAATCATGCTTTTGCCCCAACAGACAATAGATAGCTACAGCCAAGCTACTGCTCAAGTCCAAAAGCTGTGGCTAATAATAAATTTGTTACCGTCACATCCAGTATCAAAAACTAGTAACTGCACATGCAACTTGGAGGGACAAAGAAGACTAAACGTTAAAATAATGTGAGCAAGAGTTGTAAAAAATTCACCTTTTCTTGATGCGCGGCATTGCGATATCACATGAATAGTCCTTCGTCAAGAGTTCATCAATGATCTCATCCACGTGTGTCAAGGCAAAGTCTGATTAAAAAGAGGGTAAAACACAAAATCATGTCAATTAACATTACAGAATACAACATTTTGATTAGACTAAAAGGGCTATGAAAAGATACGCTAATAGTTCAGGCTGAATATCTGAACGAGTAAGTCAAGCATCTAAACTTTCAATAAGACAGGAATTTCCTTACTTCCACCAGTTAACTTTTGCCTCACTTTGCGATAGTCATTGTACAGAGGCTCCAAATATCGATAAACATCCATATCTATTCCTGTGAGACGCAAGTAAAAGGCACCGAGTACACGAACATACCTGCAACACAGCAAGCATCAAGAGTAATCAGAATAATTGCAGAGAAAGAGTAGGAGAATCTACATTTTGTAAAGGTAAAACAGAGAATATATAAGTCAGCAAATAAAGCATATTATGAACCTTCAGTAACATTTTATAGCCATAATTAGGTTTCGCCTCACAAAACACAGTACAACATCCGTTTTCTGTCAACAGAACATGCATAGGGAATCCTTGTAGAAACTCCACTTCGTCAAATCCAGAAATGAACTACACACCCCTTTCACGGATTCACATCTCCAATATATTTCAATTTGGTTTTGCAAAGAACACCCACAGGACAGTCCCCCATCATTTAGTCTTCTACCTAGTATCAGCAGACCAATCTACCCGCAAAACTCACGAGATCAACGCATGCCAAAACGAATTCATGGCGTCGGTCTTAGTCCACTACCACATTATTTCCTCATATCTAGCCCCCAACAATGGGCATACCAACATTATCACCTCTGAAACTACAAAGTCACATCTAAGCCTTCAGTCCTAATCCAAGTTCCGATACACGGTCCCCTAACTTGGTCCCGGCTTAAATCTTCCCCCAAAATAAAAAGCTCCCGCAAAACCCGAACTCGCAAAATTTCAAATCCTCGGATTCAGGAAACATTTATCAAGCACGCACCCGCCGTGGCGGCAACTACCTCCACCGTGTTTAGCTAAAAAAGTCAGCTAAAAGCAATACCACTTCGGCCGAATTCGGCAATTTCTTCTCAAGTTCATCGATTTCGTCACAAAAAAACCATCTTTTAACAAGACGACTTAAAAAGAGAGAGAGAGAGAGAGAGAGAGAGAGGCGTTACTTGTAATCCTCGTTCTTGATGAACTCGACGACGATGTCCTTCTCGGGCTGGATCTGGAGCATCTTGAGGACGAGGCAGAGGAAGGGGGTGGGCTTGCGGTTGCCCCCGAAGGTGCCGCCGATGTGGTCGAGCTCCATGGCCTTGTCGACGAGGGTCTCCGCCGTGAGGCCGAAGCACTGCTCCTTCCAGTAGGTGTTCTGGTATATCTTCGACCGCACGATCTTCTCGATCAGGTTCTGGGGATTCGTCCCCCGTATGCTCTTCGCCAACGGGTCCGTACGGTTCGCCATTGTCGAGCCAGATGGGAAGCTCGGGGAGAGAGAGAAAGGGAGAGGGAGAGAAACCCTAAAGGTGAATTGCAAAATGATGTGATATAAACCGATCCTCCCCGGTGGAAACCGACCCAATCCGGTTCGGTCGGACCGCTGCTTGCAGCTTTATTGTAAAAAGAAGGGTGAGTATAACTCGGATGGACGGTTCTCGCTTTGGAACTAAAAATAAAATTGAACGAAGTAAATGGAAATAGTCGGCTTCACTTAAGCCTGACTATAAATATAAATATATATATATATATATATATATATATATATATAATATTACCGAGAGCTTAGAACGATTTCATTCCCCTGAATCTCAGCTATAAATATATATATATATATATATATATCATTACCGAGAGTTTAGAACGATTTTATTCCCCTGAATCTCAGCAATAAATATATATATTATTGCCGAGAGCTTAGAATGATTTCATTTCCTTGAATCTCAACGAATAAGGCTCATTTCCAAGGAAATCTTCAACTCCCTACATCTTTTTACATATAAAAACATTCTTAATCATCGACATGCATCTATACACATCTATGCTTATATTGAACTAAGATTACTTTGTCTCACTTTCTTGATTCAACCACAAGGTTCATCTCCAAGCCATAGCATCTAGAGAACCGGAAACTGTCACTATTCATCATCATTACATATTCTCCTCCTGATGTAAAAGATATTTGAAGTAATAACAGAACAACACAAGGTTCATCTCCAAGCCAGCATTAGGACACAAATTAAAGCCAAGTTTGCAAAGAGCTAACCACAGCATCTAGAGAACCGGAAACTATCACCATTCTCTAATTTCATACTATCAGGAGGACACAGGGAATGACAATTGACCAAGGCATGTCACCGAGTAGACCATACATCAGCAGACTGCACTTGACAACTCTAAGAGCAACAACGATGAGAGCGGAGGCAAGTTGGAACCTTGGGTCTATATCTCGCCCTCCCATCTTGACAATTTTGCGTAGTTTGTAGATATGCATGATTTTTGCACGATTAGTGTTGGCAAAAACATCCGCGCACTGTACGAGTTGATTCAGGGTCTCCTCCAGGGAATCAAAACATGGGATGTATGCAACAATTAGATCCGCTACCTCTGTTTCACGTCTTGGAAATAAAATTAGAAAACCACTTGTTAGTGTAGAGTCTTTTGCAAAAGCTCAAGTTTTGATCTCTTTCTGCATCACATAAGACGGCAGTCTTTCCGAAAGCTTTCAAGAACTACCAATTTAAGTTCCGAAGGAAATTTGATGCTGTATGATGCCAAGGTTCTAGTGCAAATCATAGCTAATGAGTATGCATTGCAGGAGTCTAACCTCTGTATGTACTGCAGGTATTGATCCACGTCTAATTAAGCTAGTGAAAACTCTTTGACAAAATGGAACACCAGAGTACCAGGGGTACCTCCGTAACGCCTATAAACCTTTCCTAATCTACTCGTACGACACGTTCACAAAACAAAACCACCCAGACACACAAAACTACCAGGTAAGCCCCCTGCTTACTGGTTAGAAACAGAGTACAATTAACAGCAGGTCTTATCTTTTATTAGGAGGAAAAGCTAATGAGACTTTCAATTAATTAGTTGTTCTTAATATGAGTTTCTGCTGACAAAAGAAAGAAAAGAAACAAGAGTGTGTCTCTTCATCAATGTGACAGAATTTTCCCTCCCGGAAACAGTGTCTATACAACCAGGTAAGGCCCATGCTTACTGGGTAGAAGCTCAGTCTCAGGTATTTGGGTAGAAGACTCAAGTAGAAACCGAGTCTCAAGCTAACCAAGACTTGGATACAAGCTTGCTTGTCAGTCTTGTACCGAGCATGAACCTGAGTTTTGGTCTGAGAATGTAACCAAGTCTCGTTTTCTAGCTTCTACTTGAGACTCGAGTGGCTTGTGCTCTAGCCCTGGTTCCTAAGTGCTACACGTGGAATTGAGCTCTTAAGTGCTGAACATACAAGATCATAATGCGTCAAGTTAAACTGATCTACGTAGGACGCAGGTATTTTGCCAACGAATCAGCATTCAGTGGACATGATCAGATATAGGAACAGGAAAGGAAATCAAGATCTTGGCATGATTTGAGTTGCAATTCTCCAACTTATTGAAGGATGTTATGCCACGTTTGAGGTTGCTGAAGCTTACCTCCAACCGCCGAGATCAGCTGGATTGTTGTTCTCCGTTAACCTTCTAAGTTGCCAAGATCAGCTGGATGTTAGAGAATCAAGATCAAAACCGTGTTCTGCTATATCAAGAAGTCAAGAGTCAGCCACGGATTGCCAAGTCCTCGATCATGATAGATGTGGATCATCAAGAGGCAATCGAGAAGTGAATAAGCTAAGGACTTTGATAACTCATGGATAATGAAGTTCATCAACGGTGGAGATCGTGCAAAAGTCAAAGACACGGATTGCCAAAGTTGCAAAATTGTTGTTCTGTTATTTTCTTCTGTAAAGTTTGTTAGTTGAAGTTAGTTAGTTTGTTCTCTCGTAGTTAGTCTTCTTCTTTTCTTTTTCCATATATAGAGAGCGAAGGTATTCGGTTCAAGATCAAGAAGAACTAGATGATTCAGAAGGCTTGTACTGTAGTTCTCTTCAATATCTCTGTTGTTCAATAGATGAAGAGACAGTGAAATAAGAATTGAAATCTTCTTCACAAATCATCTGTTATCATTCTTCATCTTCATCCTCTGTATCCTTGATTTCATAAGTTCTCACTGGATTGTTGTTCTCCATTAACCTTCTAAGTTGCGAGACGGAGAAGAAGAAGAAATGTGGAAAATATTGATTCACCTGGGATGAATGGCAGAGGAGAGGAGTTTCGGTGCTTTTGTTGACCCTGCTGGAGGTGGTGATCAAAAACCCTTCTGTCGTTGTACTCGACCCTGATAATAACGTGTGACGTCAACTCGACCCTGATAATAACGTGTGACGTCATCACCACCTCCAGCAGGGTCAACAAAAGCACCGAAACTCCTCTCCTCTGCCATTCATCCCAGGTGAATCAATATTTTCCACATTTCTTTTTCTTCTCCGTCTCTCCAGTAGGCAAGCGGATGGAGGTAAGCTTCAGCAACCTCAAACGTGGCATAAGATCCTTCAATAAGTTGGAGAATTGCGACTCAAATCATGCCAAGATCTTGATTTCCTTTCCTGTTCCTATATCTGATCATGTCCACTCGATGCTGATTCGTTGGGAAAAAACCTGCGTCCTACGTAGATCAGTTTAACTTGTTGCCGCATTATGATCTTGTATGTTCAGCACTTAAGAGCTCAATTCCACTAGTAGCACTTAGGAACCAGGGCTAGAGCACAAACCACTCGAGTGTCAAGTAGAAGCTAGAAAACGAGACTTGGTTACGTTCTCGGACTGAAACTCAGACTGACCACCGAGCTTGATCCAAGTCTCGGTTGGCTTGAGACTCGGTTTCTACTTGAGTCTTCTAACCCAATACCCGAGACTGAGCTTCTACCCAGTAAGCATGGGCCTTACCTGGTTATATATTCACTCTGTTTATGGGAAGGAAAATTCTTTCCCATTGCTTAAGAGACGCAGGTGTAAATACAATCTGTTTCTTTTGTCAATGGAAACTCATATTAAGAACAACGTATTAATTGAAAGTCTTTTTAGTTCTTCCTCCTAGTTGAAAGCTTCAGTGACCTCAAACATGTCATAACTATCTGAGGTGTAGGACTGAGAAAGCAAGACTTGGGAGCAAGCTACTCAAGTGGCGAGTAGAAGCTAGAAAATGAGACTTGGGTATATTCTCGGACCGAAACTCGCGTTCTTGCTCGGAACAAGACAGACCACTGCGCCTGTACCTGATCTCAGGTAGCTTGAGGTTCCATTTCTACTTAAGTCTTCTACCCGAATACCAAAGACTCGGTTTCTAGGTTCTAGCCAAGACTTAGCTTCTACCCAGCAAGCATGGGCCTTGTCTGGTTGTATATACGCCCTGTTTCTGGGAAGGAAAATTCTGTCACATTGATGGAGAGACACAACTGTTCATACACTCTGCTTCTTTCTTTTGTCAACAGAAGCTCATATTAAGAACAAATTAGTAATCAAAAGTCTTATTAGCTTTCCTCTTAACAAAAGATATGACCTGCAATTAGCTTTACTTTGTTTCTACCTGATAAGCACGGGTGCTTAACTAACAGTTTTGTGCGTGTGGGTGATCTTGTTTTATGAAGAAGCGTTGTAAGAGAAGGTTAGGGAAGTTTTGTAGGCGTTAAAGAGGTAATTTCTGGTACTCCCGCGTTCCAATTTGTCGAAAAGAAGAGTTTTTACTAGCTTTATTAGTCATGGATCACTAGATGGGTTAAACCGTTAAATACATGCAGTACATGCAGAGGTTAGACTCCTGCAATTCTTACTTACAACTGGTTTGCTAATTTTATCCCCAAGGCGTGGAGTAGAGCTTGCAGATCGAATCGCTCCACGTACCCGACGTCTT
Organism: Eucalyptus grandis x Eucalyptus urophylla; assembly: GCA_028830015.1. NCBI lineage: Eukaryota > Viridiplantae > Streptophyta > Magnoliopsida > Myrtales > Myrtaceae > Eucalyptus > Eucalyptus grandis x Eucalyptus urophylla. The sequence goes on along the minus strand of CM054200.1, from coordinate 56,736,407 downwards.
CGTTCCTTGGTGGGGTTCCTGGATCAAGTCATCAAGTTGATGGGTGTTCTAGCCAACAATACCTGTGCAAAAATCATCTATGGACTACTCAAAACTGTTCAAGATGGGAGGGCAAGATATGGATCCAAGGTTCCAACTTGCGTCTGCTCTCATGATGCTGGGGTTGAAAGTTTCAAATGCAGCCTGTTAATGTACATCTTGCTCAGTGACAAGCCTTGATAATATATTTGTCATTATTTTCTGTAACTAAATAGATGTCGTTATTTAATAAATATTTCTAATAACAATAATAATCGCTTTTTTATTGATATTCTTTTCATGATTCTTGTTATTTTATTTTAATAGTTAATTTTTTTCAGATTAATTTGGCCTTCCCCAATTTCTTTTTCTTATATAAAGAACCGCACTTATGCAAATCCCAATTAAGATTTTTTATTGATGATTTTCTAAAGAAATTGAGTGAAAAATTGGAGGTGGAGAAGGCACCGTCACTCTTGAAGAGTAATGGCGCCGTTAGTTTAAAAGAGCAAATAATATTTTCATTATTCACAACAAATATTTAGTTATAAATTATTATCATTAACGGAAACGGTTTTCATAAACTAATTATTTCGAGCATAGTTAGCAAGTTGCATCCATAAAAATAAAGAGGAAAAGAGAAGAAAAAGAAAGAAATTATAGTCGTCCAAGAAAACAGGAATTTAGTGTAAAAGCATAAAGGATTCATTCCCTCCTGCTTTCCTATTTCTTCAATGCCTTACAAAGACAATCTGAGCTTTTGTACAATGAGAGTCTTTCGCAGAAGGCAGAATCAAAATCCAAAATTTGTTCCCCAGAACATATCTCCAATACTAAGAAAGGAGGAAGAAAGAAAGAAAGAAAAGCATGTGTCGCGTCTATACAGACAACAATGTGTCGGGTCAATGCGTAAACATTCCCCCCGCAAATGCCGGGGGCAACACCCTAATAATCTACACACACACAAACACAGGACAGCCTCCGGAAGCGGGTATGCATCGGAACCACGAGGGGTTCCTGTCATCTTTGCATCTGCTCCGGCGTGAGGTTGCTCGTGGTGGAAGATGACGCCGTTCTACCGCTCAACAGTCCGTTATCTAGCGGCGGGGCCGCTCCCCACTTCCCATCCGATTCCGTTGGCTCCAGGACTTTGACAGATCCATCCGTTAAGCCGATGGCTAATTGGTTTGGCTCATGGGGATGAGTTGCAATGACAAGAGGATAGACAGCTTGGCTTCTGTAAAAAATCGAATCATGAAGACAAAAATCCGATGGATTATAGAGCTTTATCGAATGTTTTATGGACTCTTAAGATTCCCTTGAGAAAATTATGGACACTTTGAATCAGTTTTAGAGGGAAAAGTTAATGAGCCAAAGCATTTGTGAAGCTATTTTTGACGTGCTTCGACTTATATACAAACAAAAAACCTCGCACGTTGGTATTTCATTGTAATACTAATGTGTATATAATTAGTATACTTTACTCAATTCCAATGTCTCAAGAAGACCCAGGTAAGTGCTCGAAAGCCCATCGACGGAAACCCTTGCTAATATAAGTAATTGAAGAAAGTTTCTAGAAGCGTGGACCACGACTTGTGACTAAAGCACGCAGGCAAACTCGTTTTGCGCCAACTCTATGATTTGTTCAAGAAATATATGTTACTAAAGTCGGAGGTTTGGGTCATCCTTACCCGTTCAAGATTGTCTGGGGCAAGTATGTTGATGGAGCGATGCGGCACCTTAATCTAAGAGTATCAGCATCGAACACACCGACATTTCCATCACAAAAGCTAGCATAAATCAGCTGGCTGTTGCATGAGTATCCTGCATATGATATAGGTGCAGAAAGTGCATCTTGCGGGATCCACTGATGTACAAACAATGCATAAGAATGTTAGGTTTCATTCCAGTTTAACTTAACATTGGTAAATAGAAAGTGGACGGGGGAATTCAGATATACCCACCTGCCGAATCCGGTTCATTTTTGATGCATCATATATTGCCAACTGGGTCTCGTGAACTACCAGCAAGCGGAGTTGATCGGTGTGGAACTGCACTCTTGTGTCGCCAGTAGGTGCCTTTCCACTAGGTATTGGAATTGGAATAGACATCCTCTTCTCCCAGGAATCAATACTCCACAGGAACAGCTGTTAATATTTAAAGAGAGAAATCATTACTAATTTCATACGTGCGAAGAAGATGAAACAATCAAAGATCAGAAAATGGGGTAAAGTGGGCAGAGGAAAGATTGAAGAGGCAATCTAGCATCAAATCTGCCCAGCTTTAAAATGAAAAGTGAATTCACAAAAAAAGGACAGGGTATATCATCTCGGAAGTACAGCAGAAAGAACAGATCGAGAGACATGATAGTTCCACTACTTTTAACTTTCAGTATGATCATAGCTTTTATGCCTATCGACTCGAGTACAAGCACATATTTCTCATAGTAATAATAAGGAAATAAAGAAGTTTCTCCGCTCAATAAGGAGACTTGGATAAAGCAGAAGATGAAACAAAATTCAGAAAGTATCCATGCAACCACACAGACAAGTTCTCAAGCTGGATAACAAAACCTTCTTTGATTCACTTACTTGAGCATCAGCACCTGATGATACCAAGATGTTAAGATTCGTGGAAAAGGCTAAACCAGTTATTCTCTTCTGGTGACCCTTCAACTTTGACTTCACCTATGAAAGCCAGATAAATCATGCACCTGTGGTAAATACATGGCATCGGCAGAAAACAAAAGCCAATTCATACAGCAGCTACCTCATCTACTCTAACATTATAAATATGGATAGTATGATCCTCCATTCCAATAGCAATGATGTTGTTATCCTGTGGATGGAACGCGAGAAAAGTTGATGCAGGCGGGGGTGACATGAATGTGGTCATCACCTGCAGAAAAAAGAATGTATGAGAGACTCAAAATGCAAACGGTGAGGAAGTCATAAGGCCAAGAACAACAAAAATTACCTTGAAAGTCATCATGTTAAACAATGAGATCTTGCCACCACAAGCTGACATTACATAGGAGTCGTTTTTCGACAGAGCTATGCAAGGTACCGCTTCTTCAATATTGACACCTGAGACATCATTAGTCATAAGAAGACCACTGCTTGGTTGCCAGTGCTGGGGAACAACACTGGCGGTGGCCTTTTGTGCTTGCTCACTTCAGTAAAAATCCTCATTAAAAAAAAAAATTTCAAAAATTTTAATCCAAAAGGAATCAAGCATTACCTTCCCAGCCGGATTTTGCTCATTCCTGGCCCACTTCCATAATTTCTGGACACCATTTGCCCCCAAAGCTAAAAGTCCAATGCCAGAATTTGTATATAGAAGTCGCACAACCTAGACATTATATAATGCAAACATGAAGTCGATACACATTGCAAGAGAACTATTTTCACTCGATGAAACATACCTTGCTGGAAGTATCTGTGCTGTCAGGCATTGTCACTAAACGGCAGTGGGCAGGATCCAAAATCTCCGCTAGCTGCCAAGGTTTAGCCTTATCAACCACTTCCTCAACCGTCCTTGGTTTCTCTATGCTTCTAACCATAGGATCAACTCCATTCTTGAACAAAGAAATAGAATAAAATAAGTTAATTTCTCAAAACAGCTCTAATATGCAAAATCACCTCATCCTTTCTTATTCCACCCATTGAACAGAGTATACCACAATGGAAGTAGAGATTTCAAGGGATATAGAATCTTGAACAGTTTTGACTTGTCTCTATTGACATAAAACTAGCCAATTTCATATGATCTGAAAGACAGTTTGCCACCACTCTCCTAATGCTCTACTAAGTGCAGCTCATCAGAAAAAAGAAAATAATCTCACAGCTGTACGCCTGCAGATTCTGTGTCATGCCATATTTGTGAAACAGATAAGAAATATATTAGGCTAAATTAAAACAGCATACAAGAATTGGAGAAGGTCTGACAGGAGAGCTCCTTTCCACTTTACAATTTACTGCACTGGCATTTGTAACAGCAGAAGAGCCAGAGACCTGCATGACATAAATAGAAAGGATTACGTGAAAAATTATTAGAAGCGATCTCTAAACCAAGTACGTCAAATATCAAAATCACAAAGTAAAATGATCAGAACCTTGACAGCTGCAGACTCAACTGGAGTTCTTAGTGCTTCAAAGGATGGGGCTTCATTAACTTTCAAATATCTAAGACCAACTGTGTTTGCAAGTATCTTGAATCCATTATCTGCTGTATTTACAGCGAGAAGAGTTCCTTCTTTGTTGAACTTCAACCGAGGAAGACCCTGATCCATCAAGGAAAACATGTGAGTGTTGGTATCAAAAGCAAAATTTGCTATGAAAGACCAACCATAGAGCATGTAACACTCACCGGGAGTCCACCTTCAGCATCTGTACTTGTAAGAATGTTATCATTCTCCATATCCCAAAACTTTATTTGGCCGTCTTCTCCCACAGCCAAAAAATGGTTTCGAGTGGTATCAAATTGTGCAACGCCCACCGATTTCTTTTTTAATCCTGTATAGTTTCTCTTTATAGCACCCTCACTTTCATTCCATTCCACAAGGAAGGTCTCCCCTTCTTTACTTGTTCCACAGGAAAATAATCTGATTGCAAAATGGGGAACGAGTGGTAGCAAATAGTAATCAGTCACCATGCCATGTCTTAAGAGAACATTTGCAGCAAACATTGTGATGATGACCACTGACAAAGAAGAAGGGAGCAAAAAGAAAATGGTAACCAACGTTTGAAATTCCATCCTCCTTACCTAGTCCCATCAGCACTGTAAAGCATTGTAGTGCACCAATGGCCAGGAGCATCATAATCAACTCTAGAACCCATATTGTCATAGAGCCAGGCCTTTATTTTGCCATCGATTGCAGTTGAGAAGATGAACTGAAAATTGATATATGGTGCAAGAACCAACTCTGTTAGATTTACCATATTCTTCAATAAGGTAGCACTAATAACAAAAGCAGCAGCAGCAGCAGCAGCAACTGATACCAAGCCTCATTCCAATGACGGGGCTGGGAAAGTTAGACTAACAAATTATAAAAGTACTTATTTTGTCAAAAAATTTCATTCTGTTTTCAATACGCTACTCTATGTATTATATAGATTATTAATCCTTCCACGTTGAGATGCTTCATCTTCTTCTTCTTCTTCTTCTTTTTTCAGAAAAGAGGAGTTGTTAACTGAACCGACTTCTATCACGTAACAACTAAGTCTAATGTCTCAAAGTATATCTTCTGCAACTCCGCCCCCCCCCCCCCCCCCCCCCCAAAAAAAAAAGAAAAAGAAAAAAGAAAAACTAAAAATTAATGCCAGCAACAATAAGTCTTTCTCGAACTTGGAGGAGGAGGAGACAGATAGCATGCTGGCCATTACACTTGACCTTGTTCAAACCGAAAAGAAATGACAACTTTAGTTTCCTTCTTAGGCAAGTGCTGATATGGAGCACTTCAAGTGAGATGTAATTAAAAAAAAAAAACAATTATTATTGCTGTTTAACCGTAACTATCCAAGTACTGAATAGACTGCAAATAGTCTAGCCTCATTCTCACAAAAACTGAATAAACCTTGAAGTAAAACCATGAATAGGTTAACAGAGTTTTAACTGTTTACAGGTTGCCACATTCTCCTGCAACAATTTAGCTCTTGAGGGAAAACTATGCCAAAAAGAAGTAACAACGTACAAAATTATTCTCTCTCATCAGACTCACAACTTTTAACATTTCCAGGGGAAAAAAAATAACTCTAGTATAATGAGTAGGACATATTTATTGTTTATCCACTACATGTCACCTAGATAATGTTGGATTTCTTCCCTGAAAACGCTAAGTACCTGAATGTTTTCCTTGTGATGAGGACAAACAGAGTAAACAGGTGCCTCATGGCCCTCGAAGTGGAATAGCTTTCTTCCACTCAAATCCCATACCTGCTCAGTTTAAGAAAATTAATGATGTTCAAAGTGTCAAATCTAATCAAAGCAAACGATGAGAAAATTATCGAACTACCTTTATAAGCTTATCGTCTCCACAGGTCACTACGCATAATTGTTTGTTTGGATAAGCAAAGGCCAGATCATTAACAGCACCAACATGGGCATCAATCTGCAATTAGTAAGAGATGAGCCCCTCATATGCAGGACCCGCCTATTCAAGCCACAGAATAAATCAGCATACCTCTACATGCTCATGCAAATCATTTCCTCCATGAGAAGCATACAAATGAATCAAATGTTGCCTAAATGCAGCACCTGCATTTCAAAGAATTAGTTATTTGACCAAATCCCTGTAAATTCCGATGCCACTTTTGGCGCTCAACCCAAACAAACCTACCTACAAAGTTTCCATCTGGACTCCACGCAACCTTGTTAACAGATACTGAATCCTTGCTAGCAGCAGCCTGAAATAAGTCTCCAATATTAGAATTCAACTCAACAACTACTATTTGCTTCATACTTTGGAACATCAGAAAAAAGGTCTTGAGCAGACACATCACCAACTTGGCAAAATATTAATATAACCGAAAGTTTCACTTCTATATATTACAATTACTTTAGAGATCAATATTTTCACCATATAAATGCTGAAGATATAAAGAACTATCCAGATATATACACAACCTGAAAAAGCAAAGAACGTGATTGTCCCCCCTCCCATACTTTGAAGGGCTTTGAGACCAGTTTTTCCCTTGACACGAGTTCCCACAGTGCAATTTCACCATTAGTAGAACCCACTGCAAAACGACAGTGAGTTAGAATTTTTAACATTATATAGCAGATTTCCAATATGTGTCTGGGGTGTGGGGGGAGGTGGTTGGGGTTCATTGAATCAGTTTCATTAGGTTCTATGAGGTAAACAGCAGAAAACAGCGGGTAAATGTACGGAGCGTTTGTACCAAGAAGCACCGTAAGATGAGTTGGGTGAAAGTCCATGCTAGTGACTGTGGATCCTTGATGCATGGTGAGAGCTACTGTTTTTGGCAAGTCATCCAGAGACCAAGAAGCCTGTGGTCGAGATAGCGGATATGTAACCTAAATTATGCAAGATCAACATCAGAAAAGGCTTATAAGTCGAGAAGTTCCAAAGTTAGACTTCACTATCACAATTCAGGAAGCACTGCAATGAGCAAGTTGCACATTAAAAACCAAGATTCTGGTGTTTACCTCCTCAACTGACTGAGCAGGTCTAAGCCTTTTCATTAGTTGCTCATGATCTGGACTCTGATAATCAACCATACCGGAGGCAGTAGGAGGTGTTCTGGGTCGTTTCATGATAGAAACGGCTGGAGATGATTACGAAGGAGTCAACAAATGTAGATACTATAAAGATAAACATCTATAAAAGGTTCTTTAGCATGTTCTCCACACACAAACAATAAAAAGAAAGGGGGAAGTAAAAGCTTAGATTGTCCATTTCAACCCAAGGTTCAGATGAATCTTTCTCAGTGAAAGTAGAAAAATTGGTATCAGTACAAGCTCAACATTAACAAACCCACCAACCTAAAATTTCAATTAGGAATTGAACTTTTCTGGTCTCTAAAAGCACGAGTCATAAGCCAGGTCTCTACACCTCAACAGCGAAATCATATCATTCATGCCAACCTTCATTAAAGTTCTAACCTTGAGGCTGCGGAATAGGCATGGAAGAAGCAGTAACAACAGCCGCTTGAACAGATGAAGAAGCAGAGGCATTGGCCATCCAACCTGCTAGGGCACTCCCTGGTAGAGCATTGGCATTAGCAGCAGCAGCTGTGGGCGGAAAAGGCTATAACACAATTCGAAAGAAAAACATTTGTAAGTTATAGATATAGAATTCTAACACTCTTGACACAGTCTTCAGGGGGAGGTAAAATTATGGATGTTCAAGACATCGCTATCATACCCCATGAGGTCCAAGAGCAGGGTATGCAGCAGGCTTTCCAACAGCGGGAACTGGAAGATTTACAGCAGCAGGTGCTAGAGGACCATTTGGAGGCGTACATGAGTGGTCAGTAAACAAAGTCTTGATGTCTGGGTTAGGCCTCGGATTCTTGCAAAGCTGGTGCTGCCAGTTCAAACTGTAGATAGGACCCTATGTATCAGATGACAGAAAGGAGAACACTGGCACCAGCTATGACATTCTCGAACTAGGAATCATAACACAAATCCATGCAATTGTGGCGGGACTTTATATCATCCGCTTTTAGTCAAAAGGAGGAAAATGTTTACATTCTGTTAATGATGGTAAAATTGATAAAAGATACAGCATGTAGACAAAGCAATAGCTGTGTGTGCAGTATCTCATCGTACAGGGCATCCATCGGTGGAAGCATCAAGTCCTAAGAGCTTTGCAAAACCAAAGTAGTCTATGAAAGGTAGATTTCCAAAAGAAAAACCCACAAACCTTCTCAGAAGAAAGGCTACTTTGATGGGCAATTTGAGTACTAGACTTTCTCCCATAGAGCAAAAGTAAAATGATGACAAGACAATGTAAACATAAGAACGTGATGCAACAACCCACAGAGCATTCACTAAAATACCTTTGGTTAATAAGAGTCCGCAGTCTTGAAGACTTCAAAGTAGGAAATGCAAGCTTATCACGAAACAAAGGATTTGCTTCTATAAGCTTCTTGAGCTCTATCAGCATTATATTCCGAGCCTGTTTCGTGTCACCATATTTAGACAACTGCTCATTTTCCCTGTTATTGCAATATAAAGAACTGAACAATTAGGGAACAGGGAATAATGTCCTAGAAGTTCAGATTGCAATTTCATGACATTGGTAATGGAATTCAATCAGCACAAACTACAGATCAATCGCCATAAGAAGATTCACTGCACTGATATTGAATATGACGTGTAATTCAAGTGAGAAAAGGTCCACTAAACTATAAAGCAATGATAATAGAAGTTGAGGTTCCAGCCTTCTAATTTAAGTTTTGAAAATTTCCCTATAATGAAACCAAAAATAAAATTCAACTGCCCTAGTTCCTAAAAGCATTTTCAAGAAGTATAAATTAACACTTCAACTTCATTCAAATTCCTTCAAACTCAAAATTGGTATCAAACGGGATATACTGTGAAATTAAAATGAACAATTACCTGAAATTGCTAAGTGTTAGAAGCTGGGTGATCTCTTTGTAGAGATCCTCGTTGAATGTAGAAAATACTTTCAGATCATTTACTAATATCTCTACCGCCTTAGCCTTGTCCTGCCTGCAATACCAGATGAGCAGCAGGCAAATATACAAGGTGAGATCATTTCTTCAACAGGAGCAGAGTATGACCAACCAATTTTTGCAACAACCTACCCATCAAGAGCTTCAAGATACTTCTGCTTCCTAATCTCAAAAAAGATCTTCATCGAGTATCTGTTGTCATCGACTTTAGTAAATCCAGACAAGTACTTCTCGACTTCTTCCCACTCTCCAGCTTGAACTTTCTCCTCAAAGTACTTCATATTGAAATAAAACCCTGATTCTTTCTCAAGCCTGCATCAAACAAGTTCATTTATTAGGAAAAAAGGGTTTGCACAATGAGGCAGAGGATATAAGAAAGGAAACACAATACCAAAAAAAGTATTGCCTCGATCTTTCCAACATAAACTCCACTTGGAATCCCAGATCGAAAAAAGTTTACAACCGCTCGACCTAAAGAATTTTATTACTCAAATTCCCCCTCAGCCCTGAATCTAAAGGCAGCAACCCAGACAAATTCAAATTCCTTTCCAAATCTCATGTCCCGCTTTCGTACAAAAAACCAAATAAAGATTAAACCGCACTTTACATCGCAAAAGAACAAAAAAAAATTACAAAAACACCAACCTAAATGACTAATATAAGTTCATGACAATAGGCCCGAAAGGCAAAAGCTACTACTCAATCAAAGTCAACTCTCTTGACTCGCGCAGAAAACTACCTCCGACCCGGAAACAGGATTTGACGACAAAACATTTCCCTCATCCTCGTAAATCCAACAGACCGCCCATCCGTTTCGTCCTCGACATCTTTCGCAACCGCAAGAAAACAAACAGAAACCGACGATTAACCGACGCGTAACGCCCCCATCCCACCCTGCTCCGGCCGCTAGCACACCCCACGAACGACCCCGAATCAGCATAACCTCTCCAACCCACGACGCACCACGCGCGCATCTGACGTAATCTTAAAATACAAGAAAGAGCCCAAGAACCGAGGCGACCGAACTTACTTGTGCACGGACTCCTTGAACTTCTCCTCCTCCAGGAATTGAAGTATGAGGAACACCAATTCCCGGCTCAGCGACGACATTTCTCCCACCCTCCTCCAAGCCAAAAAAACCAAGAAAACGCCAAGAAACGAAAAGCAAGAGAAAAGGAGAGAGACCCTCCTCCTCCTTCCTCCTCAACAACAAATCCGACGGACGCACGGATCCTCAGGCGTCGTCGTCCTCCCCGAATCGAAGCAGCTCGGAATGGCCCCCGGAGCGCCTCAGGAACCTCATGAATCTCCGCGTCCCGGACCCCGCAAGCATCGATAGCGCCCGGAATTCGAGGACATCTAGGGTTTGAAAGGCTGCGAGGAAGAGAGAGAGAGAGGATAAAGGAGGTAGAGAGAGAGAAGAGAGAGAGAGAGAGACGGAGAGAGGGACCTGGTCACGCTCGCTATCTTCGATGCGCTGTACAGTGCCCGGGGGCGGACTTTCTTTTTTCCTTTTTTTTTTGGCCCCCCTCACTTACCTATCAGTGATAAGCCCACGGGCGTATCGATCTTGGTCTGATAGGTCAGTGCCCTTATCAGATAGGCGCAGGTGATATGCACGTGGGGCTATCGTTTCGTGCGGTGATTGGAAAGTGGGGAAGGGAGGGGTGGAAACTGGAAACGGATGCGAAGCTGGGAATTCAAATCTAGTGAATATCCAGGGGCACAAGTCCAGTCCTTTCCATTCATTTCGTACTGTCGCTTTCCTAAAGGAGAAAATCTTAAAACGAAAAAAAAAAAAACTCATTTTTCTCGCCGATTTATCGCGATCCGAGATGGATGGATGGAGAGACGTGGAGGGGTTTCTTTTTTTTTTCTTTTTTGTGTATCGTGTCGTTTCGGTCGTCGGTCTATTTCGGACCACCCACGCGCGTATTTTTCCAGACCCGTAGGTTCTGACGGTCGAGTGGGGCCCTCCCTCTGCGGTTTTTGTCTCTATCTCTCTCTCTCTGTCTCTTTTTCTCGATCGATAGATGTCACGTTCGATTGGGGAAGAAGATGCTGGAAAGAACGGACGTTGTCAAAATGAGTTTTGCGAACATAAGACGTTCCTTTTGAAGGAAGTTTCGTCGCGAGCTTTCGACCAGCGTTTTCCGGATTATCCTTTTTATTAAATTACGTACCCGAAATATCAATCATGCATATTACGCCAATATCGCGATATACCCTTGGTTAATGGCTCGGTGCTTGAGCACTTTTGCAGCTTTTGAGGTGTTATATTATCGTGTTAAGTATAATCGGTGTTTTGAAAAGTGAATTATTCTGTGTTAAGTATGCTTGTTAAAACGTCTCTGGGATATTTATTAATAGATATTGATTCCTACGAGGGTTTTTTTGACGAGTTTCCGATTCAAGACTCGCTAAGAAACTTAATGAATAACTCTTAACATACTGTCTATTTTTGCATTATATCTAATCACTACTTTTAAAACTAAACTATCGCGTCTTGAATATGCTTCATACGTGCGCCTAAACCACTTGTGAGCAAAGACTAATTGTTGAAAGAAATTTGTCCGCAAATTTCGGAACTTATTAAGGTGCGTTTGATAATCATTTTGTGTTAGGAAATAATTTCTTCTCAAAAATTTTTTTATTCTATTCCTAGACGAGTTTATGAACATTCAAATAAATTTGATAATTGTATAAAAATTCTATTCCCGAAGTAGAGATGTATTTAGTACGACCCTCAAATTTTTTTTGTGACTTAAAATGCGAAGGCTCCTCTAAGGCCAACGACTGGCTAGAGGAAAAAGAAGAACAAAAGTTAAAAAAGAAAAGAGAAAAAAAAAAAGAACAAAATGTTTTATTCTTGAGTTGTTTTCGTAAATAAAGAAACAACTTTAAAATTCTGAATTATGTTTCGAATCTAATTCCAATAACAAAAAAGTTACTAAACGGATTTTAATTTAAGAATCGAGCACCGTTTTGCATGTTACCAAACAAGCCCTTAACTAACCTAATGACGGAAGCTTCAAATGTCTCGGATAGTGTTTATTAATCATATAAAATCGTATTGATCTCGATTTGAAAATACTCAGTATCGTGACCTTTACTAGAAATGTTACGTTGCTCATCGTATTTACTAAGCATGCTTTAGAATCGATTCACATGAGCTTATTTATAAGTTTTATTAGATGATTATTCAGGGTAATACACATTAATCAGTGATTTACACCATTAAAGTGAGATATAGTGCGCAATATCGAAAGATGTAGAGAATTAAGGGAAATATTCCAATTATTCCTGACACTTCGCATGACCAAAAGGCACTAACTACAGATTCTAAATATAAAGTCAATGCACTAAAAGTTTCGCATAACATGCACCTTTTTTTGGTGAACAATATACTTTCGTCTATTCGACAACGATGTGTGTGGGTAACCTCCCAACACCGAAGCATCATATCTTGCTTTTGACGGATTTTTGACGTCACAAATGGACCAGAAATCAAAGGGCCACTCCCCATATTAGTGGCAGAAAAAGAATTAGCAGAGCGTACCCACGCAAAGAATAATATCCCCGACTGATTGATTTAACTAAATTATTTATAAATCACACATCATGCCAGGAGTCAAAAAGTCGGTTCTCGATTATATAGATATTTATTTAATTTTGCATACGCATGAGTTTGTTTTCCTCGGAAAAATCTTGTTTTTTGTTTTTTTGGTCTAAATATTTATGATCTTATTCGGCGGACCCTCCAGAGAGGAAGTAGTACCAATCAACATTTCATTTATACTAATTTTTCAGACAATTATTGCTTCTTCTTCTTCTTTTTTCGCTTTCTGTATATTTAATTGCACGGCACCATTTGCATACCATACAACCTAATCACGTCCTGCAAGGGATATTCATTATTTGATCGTTGTTTATTAAAAGAATATTAAAGGTTGATCATTTTCACCTATTCTTTTTAAGACAAATACCACAAAAAACATCGGAATACATCGCGACACAAATCCTTTATTTCATATCAAAAAATCCTAAACTTGTGTATTGTGACACCAATACTCCTAACTTTTTAGTGTGACACATATACCACTTATTCAGTTTTATATAAGATATATATATATATATATATCAAACTAGTATAAGTTCAAGGCATTTTATCATAATGAATAAGTTTAGGGTTTTTATCGACACAAAAAAATTCGAGATATTGGTGTCGTAATGGGTATAGGTAGGATTTTTTGTGGCATTAACCATTTTTTTAGAGGGACTTACATTTTGAAAGGATGATAAAAATATAATTACGAAAGTGGGAATGTGATATATGGGCTATACTAGGAAAAATAGATTTGAATTGCTGTCTGGCGAAGAAAATTCAATTTAATAGATTTGAATTACTGTCCGGCAAAGAAAATTCAATTTAAATTTGGAATCTGCCGCGGACAATTACGGGACGATTTGATAGCTACATCTACCTTTTAATTTATCATTTTTCGTAGAATATTCTTTAGCGATATATATACTGCTCGTTCTTTCCTCTCTCTTTTTTTTTTCCCCTTTTATAGCCAGGAATTCTATCGCTACACGTCTCCTTCTTTTGACCGCAGCTGGGAATCATGTCATGCGCGAATTCTCTACTAACAAAATTCATTTCTCCGTTCAACGTTAAAAAAAACATAATAATAACGGCAAAATCCATTTTATTTTTCGTTTATATTTTTGGTCGACCGGGCGGCGATGCTGATTGATGACTTCAGCGTTATAAGGTCGATCCTCATGCACTGGGTATTATGGCGTCAATCGGCATGAGTGCACACCATAATTTTTTTTTTTAAAAAAAAGATAAACTAAAAACATAAAGTCTTTTGGCTGTATTTCGTCCATGCAGTCTGATTCCGAGACTATTTGTGTTAAAAAGACAGACTATAGAGAACGGTCTTAAAGGCTCAACTTCTGGTCCACATTTACAGTTGACAAAACTGTACGTTGATTAGTTAATAATTAATCATTAATTAAAGAAATAAAAGTAAAGAGATAGTTCTGGCATATATACATATATATATAATGCATTATGCAATTAATCTTTAATGGGCTTTATTTTTCTTCTTTTAGGCTCCCTTTTCTTTTCTCAAAAAAAAAAAAAATCTTTAATGCATTCTGCAATTAATCTTTTAGATTTTTTTAAGCTCCATTTATTTAGCAAAAAATTAACAAATTAAAAAATATTTTCTTAAAAATAATCGTCTATAGTCCTTCAAAAATAATCGGTCATTAAATAATATTTCACCATTGACAACAACTCGTGTCTAAATATTTTTGTGGACGATAAATTATTTTTTTGTTTGTTCAATTTTGTAAGAGGTATAAACAATTTATGAAAGTGTTTTCCAAATTATTCTTTTTTCATTGAAACAAATGCACCCTATGTAGGACAAAATTTGTGTTTGTTTGTCAATTAGTATAACATATATACATGAACTAATAGGTGAGGGGAGACTATAAACATAAAGAGTATATAAAGCTTGTTATCAAGCGAAGATGCATTCAAGCAGATTTCCCTTATTCCATATCCAAAAATATGAAATCTTTTTTCACACGAATAAATTTCAATTAGTTGCCAAGCGCGGGACATAACCGTGCCCACTCGACGTTACTTTTGTTTCGTATCTTGATCTCGCTTAATTTTTGCTTAATAGCTCCTTAAGAATACATAGATAATATGTACACGCCATTAGGTACGAAACCAAACAAAAATCGTTAAGGGGTGGCGAGGATAGAAGGTGCCGTTGGAGAGACTCAAAGAACATACGTCCGAATCAAGCAATGATCTTCTTCTCTCCAAAATGACAATGGTCATTTCCAAAATAGACATGCATGTCCATAACTTAGATGGCAATGCACGCAACATTTAGAGAGTGGAGGTCATAATAATTGTTTGATTTTATATTTAGACTTTACTAGTCTTCAGGGCTATTGTAGGAATAATAAATTGTTATTAGTCACAAATTCTTAAAAGATCCAAAGACAATTTATAATTATTTGTTATTTGATTTTTTTTTATTCAGAATAGACTGTTATTCTCATAATAGATTAAAGATTGTTACCAGTCATCTCTTTTTACATTTATATTCTAATTTTCCTCTTAAAACTTCTAGTAAATGAGGTTATCCATAAAAAGTCAAACAAAACCCACCTTTTTTGTTAATTATATGGATAAGTGTTGGCAAATTTAAAGAAACTGTCACTCAAAAAAATGACTAGGAAACTTTCAAATAAAAGTTTGATGTGCCCTCATTTTCTCAAATAAGTGGCTACAGTGGCTATATTTGTTTCAAATAAAGGTGTAAAGTGACTATAATTGTTTCAAATAAGGGCTTGACCTCACTGGTCGCCAATTGGCTAAATATTCTAACCGATCAAATGGTATTTTTGTGCAATTAAAAATTTAATTTTAAATTATTTTTTATTATTTTATTTTATTTTTTCTCTTTTTTTTTTTCCTTTTCGGTTAGGGTTCGACAACCCTTGTTGACCACTAGTGAGGGTCAATAAGGCTCAACCACCCTCACATAGGGTCAACGAGGGCCGGCAACCCTTGACCACTAACAAGGGTGACTTTACCTAGGGCAAGCCTATCCCTTGCCAACCATTGGCAAGGTGACCCTCATCTCAATCCAGCGAGGGCCTACTTTGCCAATGGTTACGACCTCCCCTAGGGCAAGGGTGGCCCTTGTTAAATCAAGCAAGGTGATCCTCGCCCAGCCCTCTCCTACATAGAGAAAAGGAAAAATAAAAAAGGTAACTGACTAAATTGCCCTTAACTAGCCATAAAGTTATATATTTATTTGAGAAAATGAAGGCATTTCAGGCCATTTTTTAAAATAAGATTTACTTTAAGCATTTATTTAAGAAAAAGATGCCATTTTATGCCTTTATTGGAATTTTCCCAAAATAGCGGATGACTTGGCAAAATCTTATCACTTGTTTGTAACTCAACAACAACCTTACAGAATTACTTCCCCTTTTTTTTATTTATTTATTCATAAAATCGCAATTTATCAATATTCGCACTATTCATCGACTTTTATTTGCATAATTCACCAACTCTTCACCTAAAATTATGAGCCTAAATTAGAGCGGCCTGCCGATTAAATTATCGACATTGGGGCATCAGTTTTGGTCTGAGTAATTTATTGACATTCGATTCCTTTGAATCTATCAACTTATCCTAATATCAATCAGCAATTGAGACTCTGAATTCGGTCATGCACGCACATGATTGGCAAATTTTGATAATTTTCGTTGAATACGTCATCACCCAACTGATTATTAAGCAAATCCTTTTCTTCAACGAGTAAATATTTTTTTTCTTAACACGAAAGGTCAATTAAAAGCATAAGTAAGTAATCCACGGATGTCGTCATACGCGCACGTGATCGTCTGTCCGTTCGTCTTAGGAAGCGTTCCTACCTTTTGACCTTTTGGGGTGGGGCGAAGCGTAACGTAAGCCACCGTCGGATACCCAGCGGTGGTCACATGAGTGACGTGGCCGAGGATCGAGGTCTGCTAAATTTCATTTATTTTATTTTATTTTTAATTAAAAAAATCATAAAAAACTATAAATTCTGCCAACTGTAACATATTTACTTTAAATATCAAAAGCCACAAATTTGTATTTATATCATGCATTTACTCTTCATCAATATTTCATTAATAAGCATCATTAAAAATCTATCTATATAAACAAAACGTCTACGCGACTTAAATGAAACAAAGAATGATGTTATTTTAACCGAAAAATTATTTGACGGGATATTAATAAAAGGCAAATATATCACATAAATATAAATTTGAAATTTTTTATATATTAAGATAAAAGATAAATGTGTTACATAATTTAGGATTTTTTATATCATATTAAAGAGTTCAAGGTAAATATATTATAATGGGTATAATTGAGGGATTTAGACGGTTTTTTTTCTTTTATTTATTGGGTTCCTTCTTTGTTTTCTCCTCTTTATTTTATTCTAAAAGAAATTTGTGACAGAGACAGAGGGACAGATTAATCAGCGCCTCATCTTTTGGGCAGTGACATATATAAATATTTTTTTTAACCTTTTAATGAGTTTTTTTTCCCAACTTCCAAAGCAGGGAGGAGAGGAATGATACGACACAATGATGTGTCCCCCCTCAGACCTGGGCCCCACCACCACCACCAGTAGCGAGAGAGAACAGAGGGAAAAAGGACCCTCATCTTTTCTCAGTAATGATGCCCCACTTTCAGATGACACCTGGCCGGTTCTAACCTCGCATGTTAGTACTTCCCTTCTGGGAGTTTGATTGGACTGATCCATCAGGACATGCTCCCCCAACATTTATTATATTACTTTATATTCCTCAATAATAATTATCTATTTTTTGTCAGCAATGATCATGCGTAACGCGGATAAAAAATTACGAATTCACGAACGGTAAAGTCTCTTTATTTAAATGTTAAGTAAAGGTCGCAGACAATCATTAATATAATTCTCAAGTCAACATCAACTTACCAAAAATCTCAAATTATACCTACCCACGTTGTAAATATTTATTCTAAATTCTTTTCCATGACATTATTAAAATTTATACTTATATAATATATTTACTCTCGTCAAGGTTTTATCTTTATAGACAATGAAAAGTAAATGTGACGTAACTAAAATAAAAATAACATTTCAGTTGAAAAAATCATTCGGTTGAACTTTGATTGATGGTAAATATATCATATCAATGTAAGGTGAGATTCCTCATAATATAAGGAAAAGTTAGAACTAAAGATATCATGACAAATATAATTTATAATATTTTATATTATAAAAAGAGTTTAGAATAAAGGCATCGATGCTTTTTACAATGGGTCGATGTTAACGCACCTGCTGAAGTGGCGTCTTTATAAGGAAGGGAAATCGCTATAAAAAAAGTACAAATCGGTGAATATTTTGAGCTACTACACCAATCGAAGACTCCCCCAGCAATTTTCAAATCGGTCCATCACGACGACGGTACACGACTCTCTCTCTCTCTCTTTCTACCCGTCAAAATCAAAATTAAAAAATCCACCACCACGCGCCGACGCTCGTCCGAAGCCGCGCGTGGGGAAGGGGCTCCCGGGGGGGGACAAAAGTAGCGTGCGGTGCGCGCACGTTGCGCGTCGCGTCGACAGCGAGATGATGATGGTGGAAGAGGGGGATGTTCCTCGGCGCTCCGCGCGATAAAAGAGCGAAAGAGAAGATCGCGCCCCGAGAGGAGGAGGAGGAGGAGGAGGAGAGGAGGGACGAGATGGGCTTTTCTCGCGAGATCTCGCGGCGGCGAGGCGGGCGGACCGGCCAATCAAACGCGCGTGCGTCTCTCGCCATCGCCACCGAATTTTCTCCTTTTTTTTTTTAATTTTTATTATTTGAAGGAAAAAACTTTCAACAACTTTTTTGGGGAAGGGGTGAAGTGAAGTCGTGTCGTCCAACTTCTCCTCAGCAGCTCGCTTCTTGCCGGGTCAAAGCCAACTTCGATTGGCGGTTCTGAGTTGGACAGCCCGCGCGGGGGCGAATTGCCCATTCTGCCCTTGCGTCTTGCGTACGGACAGGACCGGCTGCTTTTATTCATTTGTTTTTCCTAACCTTTGACGACGTTTCCGCATGCCCGCCCTTATCCAGAAATTTATTGCGAGGCCTGCTAAAACAAGTGGAATAGGGTTTCTGTTTTTCTATTTTTCTAATTTTTCAATTCTCAATAATAGATTTAGAATAAAAATTTATATGATGACAACATAATTTCAATTTTCTATTTGTAGAATAAATTTTTATTCTAAAAATGAATTGGGAATAAATTAGAAAGTAAAAATTGTATACTTTTTTTAATTTTTAAAATAAAAGTAAGAAATAAAAACTCTCTCTACTAGGTGATTGTCCACCCGTCAGTATTGGCTGCCAATTGCTGATCACTAGCCATTCTCTTGCTCACCTTCCACTACCGTTCGCGAGGGGATACTAGAAAATTTGCCTAAGATACGAGTTAGGGAGAACGAAAACATAATTTGTGACAAGTATGTCATCCTACACACACAACCTTTCATTGACCTCAAAATAGGGACTGCTTGTTAGCCATCAAATTCCTTTTCATTTTTTCACTCGTATCATAGAAAATTTTAGAGTTGTAGAATTTTGATGCACAAGTTCTGCGTTTGTGGTAAGTGCAGAGTATACTACCATAATTGATTAGAACATTTCTAGTTTTGAATAATCATACCAAGCAAAAAGGAAGAGGAAATAGTTTTTTAGGGATTCATAACAAACCACACGATATTATTTCTAGGGAGGATGCACTCTGCCTCTTAAGGTTTGCATACACCATCTCATATAGGCATGAAACAACACACTAGAATTTTATATAAATCGTTTGATTGACAAAGGCCAATTATTTACATCTGTCAAGTTTCCTATCGATAGATTGACTTTTTCGCTCATTATCATGCTTTTTCCGCTTCTGCTACAGTGCTACAGTATTATGAACAATTTATACATGAACAGTACACTACAGTACTTTAGTATTTTGAGTCAAACTTTTCGGCTTCTTCACATGAATCCTTTGTCTCTTTTATTTTGTCTCGAATAAGTTCTTGGCAGAATCTTCAATTTCTTCACCTATTATGCCTATGAATAGTCTCCTCAATACTGTCGTCTGAATCCGAGTCTTTTCCATCTTTTTGCCTTTAATATTCCTTGATGATTCTTTCGATTTTTAGGGCTTCAAGATGTTCAGTACCTATATCATTTAGAGGCTGGTATGAGCTGGATGAAATATCAAGAGGATTGAAAGTGTTTTTTTTTTTTGTTAATATACTGTTGCCTAAGTGCTTTGACAAGCTTCTCCATCTCTTCAATTGCTAAAACAAATTTCATATTTAATTCATATAGCCTTTGTCTTTTGGATGACTGATGATAGCTTGCCGAAGCATCAGTGGAACTTGTCGGGATGCTAGGTTGGGTTAGATACTCAGGCTAAAGGGATGGACTTTCTTTATTAAGACCTAGTCTAAGTGTAACTTGCAATTTACTAGGATCAAAAGGATCTTGTGATAGTGGTCCTCCTCACGGTTCTTGTGATGATGAAATTGGATCCTCTGAATTTTTTGGTGATTCAGAAGTGTTCGGTATATCCATTATGTAATATCTTCTTAGGCAAGAATTGATTGTCGGACAGACTACATGATAGTCATCATAATGATCCTAAGAAGCAAAAAGCAAGATCATCTTATGTTGGCCATCCTTCTAGTGGGATGACTTGATTGCGCCGACACAATTTTCTTTACAACTCTCGATACTATCGAGGATAAGCTGAGATTCTACAATGAAGTGTTGTAAAAATCTCATTCGGAATAGGTTGAGGTATATATGTGGATACTCCACTGTTGGATTTTTACACATATCTTCATTCGGTCAGACAAATATTTGGGGCCTAAAGAATAAAACAATTGTATAAATTTCTAGGCTAGGCTTGCATGCTCTGAGTTGAGCTTGGAAAATACATTTCCATGCATTTAATGGTTTGAACAGACAAAGCATTTCCCCAAAATATTTATGCTTGGTTTCTCCTTAGATAATTCTGTCAATGATAAGAGGCATCTTAGCTGTTGAAAACTTAATGGCAATAGTATAAAGATTAAACAAATACCAATAAAACCACTTGAACGTTTCTGAAAATTCCTCTTCTAGGAAGAAGGTGAAATGATGAATAAATGGATATTTCTAGATGTAGTCCATCTGGTTTGAGGAGAAGACCACCATATTCACTAAATATTTGGAAATGATATTGTCACATAAGTGTTCCAAGATTCTTTACAAGAACATTGGCTTGGATCAACTTAGGGATTTCTAGTGGGTATGAATATGAAGGCCATTTGTGTTTTATTTCTTGGGCTTTGAAACCGCCTTTGGAATTCTTACCACATACATGTTTATGGATGTGGTGGTTGCAAATTTTTTTGGTCTAGATAGAAAATTAGCAAATATATTCTCTTTTCCAGCAATATGTTTAATTTCAAAGGAATATTTTGAAAGCCATTCTATTCATCTAAGAAGTTGTGAATGTGGAATTTGCTTCTACTTAAACTTCAACATTTGAGAGAATGAGGACGTGTCCATCTCCACAAGGAAATAATGTCCTATAAGATAGAATTCAAATTTTTTGATACCATATTTTACTGCAGAAATTTCTTTGAACGTAAAATGGTAATGCATTTCCACTTAAAGTAAATCTTCCATTCTTGTGTCCACAAACTTGTCGTTTTCCATCAATTTCTTCAAAAAGAACGGTAGCCCAATATTCATCATTTGTATATGCTTGCAAGACCTTTTCCCCGTGGAAGGGATTTGTAAATGAGGGAGATGCTGCAAAATTTCCTTAAGCTTGCGTACAAACTTAGTTTGTTGTAGTCCCTATGGAGGAGTATTTTTCTTAAGCATTTGTTGTAGCAAACTTACAAACTTTATGATTTTTGTGACAAAATCCCTGAGATAATTTACAATCCCAAGGAATTGTTGAACTTGCTTGTGAGAAAGATTTTCATTAGGAATTTTTGTAAGTCTTCAGCAATATGAGGACAAGAATAATAAGTTCCATCTTTAAGATGTATTCCAAGAAATTCAATTTCTTTCTGAGCAATGATTATCTTCTTTTGGGATAACATAATGCCATGCTTTTGTATTAGGTCTGCAAATTGGGCTAAAAAATTATAATAATTATCCTCATCTAGATTGCATAGAAGGATCATCAATGTAAATTTGAGCAGTAGCTAGGATACGCTGGAAAATTCTGCACATAGCCTTTTGAAACAACAAATAAATTGTTTTGAGACCAAAATGGAGCATCGTTCATTGGAAATATTGATTTTGTACAAAATCCAATTTTGTACCTACCTCTAGGGTGAATTCTCAACTACCAAAGTCTAGCTTTAAGGTCAAACTTGGAATACACTTTGGCTCGGGTGAGGTTGGAGAATAAAGAATTCCGATGCGGTAGAGAAAATTTATTATCTTGTAAAAATTGATTGAGAGGCTGATAATTGATAACCAATCTCATCTTTCCTCTATTTTACTTCACTTGCTTGTTAACATAAAATATTTTATAAGCCCATTGAGAATTTGAGGGCTCAATTAACCCTGGATGAAGCAAATCCGAGCATTCCTTTTATATTAAGAGCAAATGTTCTCGATTCATTTTGGAGTGACTTGCTTTGGTGGGATTGACATCCTCATTTTTTTAAAAGAAGATTGATAAAGAAATCAAGATTTTTCCACAGAGGGCCGAAGCATTTTTGGACAAAGTCCGAGTGAGAGTCTGCACATGCCCCAAGAAGGGTCTGTAAAATTTGAATCCAAAATGCTCATTTGAATAGTGAAAAATCTTTGGATGTCCACAAATTCTTGAAACTGCCCTTTAAACCTTAGTTCATTAGGTATAATTCTGAGTTTAGGAACTTGTGTAAGGATATCCTTACCAATAGTGATATATTTATTTGGTAAGTTAGAGCCAAGGATCTTGAAGAAAGAATTGTATGGTGATGGGTTTACTTCGAATTCTTATAGCAAAAGTATCTCCAAAAGCACAGTTAAAATACCGGGTGTATAACATCCGATATTTTTCTAGCAATATCTTTATGTCAAGTAGGAGTGAGCGCGGTTCTTGATTTCAAGGAGAGAGGTTTCAGTTCTCGGTAACTTTTTTTTGGAACCGGGTTCTTGGGTGGTTCCTAATCCTAAAAAGTGAAATCCTAATTTCATTCTAAATTCGTATCTCCTCTCTCTCTCTCTCTCTCTCTCTCTCTCTCTCTACTTTACCCCTAACCCTGACTCTCGATTCTCCTTTGATTTTCTTTGGTTGGCGACACCGCTTGCCCCCTGATGCCACTCGGCGACGCCCTCCACTTGACACTACTCGCCCCCCTTTACTCGGTGACGCCCACAACAATGACTTGACAATGCCGCTCGCCTCCCTTCGTTCGGCGATGCCCTCAATGATGACTTGACAGCATTTGCCCCCCCTTCGCTCGGCAACGCCCTTGACGATGATGCTCGCCCCCCTCCATATGGAGATGCCCTCGACGACGACTCGACGCTGCTCGCCCCCCTTCACTCAACGGCTCCCTCGATGACAACTTGAGTCAAATAGGGTTCCTCCATCCGAACGCCCCCTGATGCCCTTTTTTAGGCTTGCCAAACTAGATCGTCTTTGTCTGGTTCATGCGATTTTTTGACCTTATTTAGGTGCGGGCTGTTGTTGCAAGGTCTTAGGTGTCGATTTCTATGAACTCATGCTCGGGCTCGGTTGTCCCCGTTTCTTACTCAATTTGCTTATATTAACTATATGATAAAATGTCCAAGTTAGGCACACGCTTGTTCTTTTTGTTTATGGTCAAGGCTTGTTGTGTGTACTTCATACTTCTTAGGTGTGCAAAGTTGAGTCTCACTTGCTCATTGTTTGCTACTGATTTGTAACATCATCTTAGCCAACGCCTACCACGCGTTTGACAAAATGCGTGAATGAGATATGGTTTTTATGTCTTTATTCTTGACTGGAAGTCGATACTCGTTGTTTTGTTGGGCCTGGTGGTTAGCAGTGGCCGCATTGGTCCATTGACTGACGGAGTCTAGTGAAGGAGTGTGTTTTAGCCGTCTATGGTGTTTTGCCTATGCTACTGGAATTTGAGGGGTTTTTGATTCGGGTGTTCTGGGCGTGCTTAAAGAGGAGACAATATGATCAAAGCATGGGTTGGTTTTAAAAAAAGGAATAAAAAAATGAAAGAACGGTGGGCTATGCAGTCAATGAAATTTTTAAAATATGTGACTTTCTAATCTCATAGAAGGAAAGAAAAGTCAAAAAAAAAAAAAAAAAGTGACAAAAGGGTGGATTCGTCTAAGTGATATTAGAAGTACCACTTGATGTTTTTATCCCCTTAATAGAGAAAAGCCGATGATGGTCCATTTCTGGTAGTTTCTTCATGCATTGGACCTCATTCCCATGCAAAATTCTCCTAAGTCACCCCACAACTTTTACAAACCTAGAGAAGTTTAGCTATGGCTTCCGATCCTCCACTTGCCTGGGAGTGCTACTTATTCTCCAACATTTTGGGCATGGGACCTAAATTTTTCGAATTGGTCATAAGGAATTACAAGATGGGTTCGTTTGTCATCATTCCAAGTTGAAATACACGAGCAGTAGTTTGTTTTGCTATTTTATAAATGTTGATCTTTATTTTTAAGTTTCTAACTATATTATATTATTATTGTGTATGTGTGAAGTTAATGTATCATCATCTTTATTTTTAAGTTTCTAACTATATTATATTATTATTGTGTATGTGTGAAGTTAATGTATCAAAATAACACGTCAAATGGAGGTGGAGAGATATGAGGAGATGACTTTGATCACGAAATTAGAATTGTCTAGTGATGAAAATGAAGAAAAGCCATCCCTTACCATAAGTGCAACAAACAAGGTACTTGGTTCTCGTCTTCCTCCTCGTGATAAGAAATATATATCCGAATGGTGGAATCATTATGCGAGAATCAATTATAAGGATGGAAGAACATATCAAGTGAAGTGCATTCATTATAGGTCTATATTTAAGTACCGTGTTACTAACGGTACTTCTGTAATGAGGAAGTACTTAACCACATGCAAGAAGTTTTGTCGCAATGTAGATAAGAGGCAAAAAAAATTTGTATCATGTAATGTAGACATAGCTGACAAGGCATGTGAGATTCTAGTATTTGTAACATCTTATCAACATGGTCATTTAATCAAGAACGTTGTAGGCAAACGCTTACTCGATTCATCATAATTGATGAAAAACTTTTTTTTCTTGGTTGAGCATGTTGGATTTCGTGAATTTGTTAGTGAGTTACAACCTCTCTTCAAATATATATCACGTTTTACGATAGCAAAACATTGCATAAAGTTGTATTTTTGTGAAAGAACTTGTTTGAAAACTTATTTTGGAAAGATTAATTTTAAGATTGCACTCACAACTGATACATGGAGTTTCATTCAAAACCTAAATTATTTGTGTCTCATTGCACATTTTATTAATAAAAATTGGAAATTGCATAAAAAATATCAATTTTGTGGTAATGCATAATCATAGGGGTAGGGAGATTGAGAAAATAGTGGAGAAATGTATCCAGGAGTGGGGAATAAAAAAAAATGTCTACAATACCGTGGATAATGCTAGTTCGAATGATGTTGAATTGGTTACTTAAGGAAAAAGCTTTCAAAAGAAAAGTTGTTGATATTAGATGGTAGTGTTTTGCATATGAGATGTATGGCTCATATATTAAATTTAATTGTAAGAGATGGCTTGACTACAGTGCGTGACTCTATTGCACATATAAGAAATGTGGTTAGGTATGTGAGGAGTTCTCCTACAAGAGCCAAAGTATTTCAATCTTGCATTGAGAGTGAATGGATCACTTACAAGGATTCAGTTATTCTTGACGTTACCACTAGATGAAACTCCACTTATCTCATGTTAAACACCGCCACAAAGTTAAAAAAAGTTTTTGAAATAATAAAAGAAGATGATTTATCTTTTGCAAGTGATCTTAACCATGAACTTCCCAAAGATGATTGAGAAAATGTTATTATTCTTTTAAAATTTCTAAAAGTATTTTATGATACCACCAATAAGATATCGGGGAGTTCATATGTTACTTCAAATGATTATTTTGAAGGGATAGCTCTTTTGTATAGATATTTGAAAGATGTGGCGGATGCTTCGGATCCTAAACTTCAAGCTGTGGATACGAATATGAAAGAAAAATTTGATAAATATTATGAAAGTTTGGATAAAGTGAATATGATAATGTGATTGCGGTTATATTAGATCCAGAGTCAAGTTGAATTTTGTGAGTTTCTTGTATGGACAAATTTATGATAAATAAAAAATTAAAGAGATGCATTACAAGGTGAAGGACGCATTGGAGCATTTGTATGAATTTCATTAGCAATCTTCTCTTGTTTCAAGTGATTGAAATTTTGGTAGCCACGGTTTGAGTGTAAGTAGTAATGGTTTCAATACCAATGTGGGTGGTAATGAATGTATAAAGAAGTATGGCGCCCAAACTTAGAAGAAAATGTTTTTGCACTTGAATGAATAAGAGTACGATGACAACAAATTCGAGCTTGATGAGTATCTTCAAGAAAAAAAAATGAAAAAGGTCTTGATCTTGACCTTTTGATGTGGTAGAAGATTGTTGGCTCAAAATATAAGATCATTTCTTTGATGGCTTGGGATATTTTATCTATTCCTGTGAACATTGTTGCTTCATAGTCAACTTCCAGTACATCGGGTCGTGTGCTTGATGAATTTCGAAATTCTTTAACTCCCAAAGTAGATGAAACTTTGATTTACACTTAAGAGCCGTTCGTATACCGAATGATGTTGAAAAATGTATTGAGAATGCAAAAAAATTTGAGTTGGGTAAGCGATATTTATATATTTATGTATTGTAATTTCTTTTGTATATCTAATAAGTGAATATTTTATTTAATCTCTTCTTTTTCTTTTTTTTTTTCTTTTTTTAAAATATTAATTGTCTTAATGATGAGATTATCGTCAGTAAATAGAGTTTACTAGTTAAAGTGGAATGAATATATGTGGTTAGATATCTAATAATTATTTTAGTTTACTAGCATCTCTCATTAAATTTCCATCCGATGGTTTTAGTTCTCATATATGGGTTGATTATATAGTCAAATTGAGCATCGTGCTATGTATGTTCCAAAATATATTAGTTCTCGTCATGTTCAAGGAGCATTTACTCAAATTGCAATGCCAGGCTACCCTACATATAGTGAACTTTCAATTGCAAAGAAAATGTTGTAGTTGCAATTGCAAATAACCGATTTACGACATTTCAATTTTAAATTTAAAGCTATTAACAATGATTGTTGTTTCCTTTGATTTCAGGTGATCAAACTTTGGAACAAATTTTTATGGATGTTTGAGGACCAAAAACTCATCTTTCTTTTAAGGAACTTATAAGGAACTGAAACCGCTTACCCCTAGTGTCAAGAATAGAAGTACTGGCTCTAGTGTTGATGAGGGCAATAAGAGAAATAGGCTTATCATACTTAGATAGGTCTATTTTTATTGGGAAATTTGGAAGGATAGAAGGAGTATATGTACAAAGATCTTAGATTGTGGGAGGTTCAGAGGAGAAGAATACCTCTTCTTTGGGTTCTTCGGACAAGCTTTCAATGTAACTAATCTATGACCGTGTCTGGATAGCACACACAGTGTGTTTGGTTGGTTCATCTTCCAAGGAAAAGATCGATTCGACTTTATGATTATGGAGTGATACTCCAGTTTGCTTCTCTATCTTTTGGATTAAATGAAAATTTCTTCCTTTGTCATTTGGATAATTTTTGACAAAATAGCATTTCTTGTTGCAAATGTAACACCTCTCGGATTTTCTACGCTTTCCAGAAACTCCATCTAGAGTGCCTTTTTTCGCAAAAATCATCATTTGCACTTTTTCTTCATATGTTTTAAAGAGAACCTTTTGAAGTGTATTTGTTTTTTTGTATCAATCCTTACAAAAAGGATTATCATAGAAGTCTTTCTTTGAACACTTGATTCTTAACTCAGGCTTTTGATAAACCTTGTCAAGTTCTTTGTTGCTTTTAAGGTAAGTATCGAAAACCTTCCTTTGGATCAAAGATCATCAAGAGCAAGATGTATCTCTTGCGGGAGTTTCCCAAGATGAATATTAGCAACCATCTTCTACTTATTTTGTATGGATTTCTCCAAAGTTTGGCCAATCTCTTGTGGAATGGAAGCCAAAAATACCTGCTTTAGGTTAGTATCAGCTCCAAGAGTATAGAATAGTTTAAACATTTCTTGGAAATGCCTATTGAGATACTTTTTTTCATAAAGAGTAGCATTTTCTTTCAAAAAATTATTTTCTTCTAAGTTCAAGAAGATCCTCTAGTTTACCAATAAAGAAGTGGTGGATCACATGGATCGTTTGATGGAAGTTTGTTTAGAGTAAAAATGTCGTTTGTTTAGAGTAAAAATGTCATTTGATTTTGGTCAGGAACAGTTCTCCACCAATCTTTTAGTCTTCCAGTAAATCTACTTACAAACTCAATCCGTATTTCATACCAACTTTCAACAAAAAATGCTTTGGTGTTAAGTCAAGCATAAAACTCTTGTAATATGTCTAGCTATTTGAAATATGAGATATCATTGAGCGTGAAATAGTATTTTGAGGTTGAAGACTTTTGTTTAGGGTTTGGGTCAAGAAGATGTACTACTTTTGACTAGGATGAATTTGATTCCATCTCTATTTTGGAGGGATCGGTCATATAGATAGGAGGCACACAAGATATTGGTGTTTGTGACTTAGAGGTTGAAGTATTTTCGGAGGAAAGAAAGTCCAATTTTGAAGCCGATTCAAAGGTATTTTTCTTGGCAGAGTCAAATGCAGCAACAGTTGGTATCGTTTGTCTACTTTGATCTCGCAAGAATGCCTCAGGTGGATTTGAGACCATATGAGCAGAGGGAGGCTTTGGCAAAGGTTCAGGAGCTGGCCTCTTTTCTTCATTAATTTTTCTTTATCTTTCTATTTCTCCAATACAGTTTCGGAGCGTAACAATATTTCTTTGATTTTGCTTTGGAGCTTCGTCAATAATTGAGATAATTGATGTAGTCCCAAAGGGGCCTACCTCTATTGGAATCGTTTGCCAAAACTGGAAAAATGGATTTAGAGGAGGAACAAATTTTCCATCTTACACGAGCTTGATTTGTCTCCTCAATTTTTTCATTTTAGCCGTTTGGTCTTCCAAATGATAATGAGAAACGTATCTTCCAGATTTCATTTGCTAAAATTTCTTCTAGAATGTCTTAAGCAGTTTATTTGTGACCAAAGCCGTTTGATTAATTGGTCAATATGATTAAGACGAGCTTAGATAGTAGAAAGCTTGGTGTCAATTGTCTTGAGAACATTATTTTGAGCCAAGGCATTTTCTGAATGCCAATTCAGGACAGCCTCAGTAGCCGTGACTTTCTTTTGTCTTCCATTATCGTCAGTATATATAGGATTTGGGACCTTAGGAATATGACGAAATCGATTGTGAATATTTATAAACTTTTCTAATGTTGGGATTGGGGCACTATAGTTAGATCTTTCCAAAGGTGGAAAGTCTGAGAGTTAAAGCATACAGACAAATGGAAGGACAAGTGATTCTACTGGTTTTGGGAAACATGAGGGCAAAGGTGCTTGGGGTACTTCTAGAGGAAAATAGTTCTTTTTAACCCGTTTATGGATGGGTTTATAGAAGGGTGAGACAACTGACTTTTGGGGTGAAGGTTTCTTTCTGGGTGGTGGTTGAGGAGGTGGAAGAGGTTCACATGGTTTAGGGATTTTTGGAGGAGGGTATGATCGAGGTGGTTCATATGAGATCATGAATTAGTATCTTCCTCCATTTTCACCAAAAGGTCTGACAATGGGGTCTTCATCAAGATATCTTCGGTAAAGTTTATCCTTTGACAATTTCTTTCTTCTGGATAGCCTATCATCTTCTTCTTCATCTAGAGGATTTGTACAAAGGAAACACTGGGGACAAGGACCCCTGGAGTGCCAAAAGTTGGCACAAAGGGACACTTAAGTGCCAAAAGTTACGAAAGGTACACTTAAGTGCCAAAATCGGAGCAAAATGGATCACTTGAGTGCCAATCCGGCCAAAATTCGGCCAAAATGCCGACGTGGCATTTTTCCGGCGAACCAAGCCCAAAACGACGCCGTTTTGCACGCTGACATAGCCAAATAATGCAAAAACGGCGTCGTTTTGGGCTCATGTGATAAAAAAATAATATAAAAATTAAATAAATTAAATTTAAAAATAGATTTAGTTAAAATATTAAAAAATAATAATTTTAATAGTTAAAATATTAAAAAAATAATATTAAAAATAATAATTTTAAAATTAAATATAGATAAAATATTAAAAAATAATAATTTCAAAATTAAATTTAGTTAAAATATTAAAAAATAATAATCATAAAAATAAAAAATTTAAAAATATTTAAAATTAGATTTAGTTAAAAAAATTAAAAAAAAATAAATTTAAAATTAAATTTAGTTAAAATATTAAAAAATAATAATTTTAAAAATAAAAACTAGAAAATTTAAAATTTAAAATTAGATTTAGTTAAAATATTAAAAAAATTAAATTTAAATTTAGTTAAAATATTTAAAAAATAATAATTTTAAATTAATAAAATTTAAAAAATTTAAAAAATTTTATCAAAAATTTATAAATTAATAAAAGGGAGGGGGCGGTGGCTGAGGGCAGCCTTAGCCAGCACCCCCCTTTTTTAAAATTTTTTAATTTTAAAATTATTATTTTTTTAATATTTTAATTAAATTTAATTTTAAATTTTTTTATATTTTAACTAAATCTAATTTTAAAATTATTATTTTTTAATTTTTGTTAAAATTTTTTAATTTTAAAGTTATTATTTTTTAATATTTTAACTAAATTTTATTTTAAAATTATTATTTTTTTAATTTTTTTAACTAAATCTAATTTTAAATTTTTTATTTTTATAATTATTATTTTTTAATATTTTAACTAAATTTAATTTTAAAATTATTTTTAAAATTTTTTAACTAAATCTAATGTTAAAATTATTTTTTTAATTTTTTAAAATTTTTTATTTTTAAAATTATTATTTTTAATATGTTAACTAAATTTTATTTTAAAATTATTATTTTTTTAATATTTTAACTAAATGTAATTTTAAAATTATTATTTTTTAATATTTTAACTAAATTTAATTTTAAAATTATTTTTTTAATATTTTAACTAAATGTAATTTAAATTTATTATTTTTTAATATTTTAACTATTAAAATTATTTTTTTTTAATATTTTAACTATTAAAATTATTTTTTTTTAATATTTTAACTAAATCGAATTTTAAATTTAATTTATTTAATTTTTATATTATTTTTTTTACCATGTCAACCCAAAGCGACGTCGTTTTTGTATTATTTGCCACGTCAGCATGCAAAACGGCGTCGTTTTGGGTTCATTTCGTCGGAAATTCGTCGGAAAAATGCCACGTCAGCCTTTTGGCCGGACTTTGGCCGGAGTGGCACTTAAATGATCCGTTTTTCTTCGAATGTGACACTTAAGTGTACCTTTCGTAACTTTTGGCACTTAAGTGTCCCTTTGTGCCAACTTTTGGCACTTGAAGCGTTCTTATCCCGGAAACACTGACAATCATAATACCAAAAACAGTGTCTTGTATTGAGATCTTTGTAGTAATGAATAGGAGTTCATCCTGGTCAAAACATTCAATTGTGGATTTTGGATCTGGGTGGCCATTGTCGGTTGGAACATGAGCTGCACGGGGTTGCATCATAAGACCTATGTTGCACGGACACGTTACTAGTGCTTCCATGTCATGTCCGACATGTGTCGGAGCATGTCGGACACGTCAACACACTCGGGCATGCGTTGACCGCGTGTCCGATTTGTCAACACATGGTCAACTTTTATCGACACGTTTTGACACGCATGTCTAAAAGACAATGGAGGGTGGAGGCAAAGGCGAGAGAGTAGAGATGAGGCCGCGAGCGACGGCGAGTAGAACTAGTCCTCAAGCAAAAGTCCCTCGAGGGGAAAGTATATCCCCACCACTTCTTCCGGCTTCCGCTTCTTCAACTTATCTTCCGGGCGGCGGTGCTTCTCCTTCTTGGTCACTGTGGTGGCAGCGGTGGTAGCGGCGGTGGTGGTGTGGCGCTCCTTCTTCCTGCCTCACCCCTGAACTCGCGGCCCGGCCGAATTAGAGAGAGAAAGTAGTGAGAGAAAGCCTCTGAGTGCTTGTGTCGTGTGTGGGTCTCTGTCTGCGTCCTTGTAGATGTCAAAACTCCCTTCGATCGGAGGAGGAGAAGAGGAAGGAGGGTCGTGCGGCGAGGAGGAAGAGAAGCAGGAGGGAGTGCTAGGGTTCTAAGAAGGGACCTAAAAGAATAAAAAAAAAAAAAAAGGGACTTGCATGTTAGAGGGAGGGGGAAGTGACTGGCTGATGGCCTGTCAGGAAAAGAAAAGGGCAAAAAGATTTGGGGGTGGGGGGAAAGATACGAGGGAGGAGTTTTTTTGTTTGGGGGGGAGGGGGGAGGGGAAGAGGAGGGGAGGGAAATAAAATTAAAAAGTAATTTTAAAAAATAAAAGCACTGAATGTTGAATGATTAATGTAAATTTATTTTTAGTTTCTTTTATTTATTTATTTATAAATTTGAATTAAATTAATTAAAATTGAAAATATTTATTTAATATACAATGTGTCCAAATATGTCGAAATTTTCTATTTTTGAGAAATGACGTGTCGACGTGTCATGTCTCGTGTTCGTGTCGCGTGTCTGTGCAACTTAGCATAAGACTAGTAGGAAAAACAGAAGATGTGGCTTCTTTCTTTTCCTTGTTAAATTTGATGACAAATGTGCCATATTTCTTCTTAGTAAACTAGGATTGTGTAAATTGGATGGGCCTAGAATTCTAGTGAATTTTTTCACAGTTAGTTACCCATGTATCTGGGAGTAACTTTTTTTTTTTGGTCAGAATATCTGGGAGTAACTTAACTAGCTAATCTTGAGGAATTTGTTTAGGCACATGGATACAAGAAGTTTGATCGTTATCCATGAAAATGAACAAAGCATCTTCAGAACCAAGGAAGTTGAGGTCAACGATATGATTCGGAAACCAATAAACCATTTGGTAATGCAAGTTAGCAGCAATAAAAACTGGAGCCTGAGGTGCTCCAGTAATTGTAGCTAAACCTTAAAGGCTAAGAGAAGTCGTGGATCCAAGAGAGCCATATTGAAGTTAGGGAATGAAATAATAAACAGTGTTCCCACATTGAGGGTAGTTTGGATAGTATCAACGTAAGCATGTTGGTAGTCTAGAAAACGGATGTCTAGAAGGGCCATCTGCGAATTATGGGTAACTCTTTCCTTCCATGGAAGGATAAAGTAAGTCTAATAGCACCAAAGTGAAAGTGCGCATATCCCTGCTATATCCATTATCTTGGAAAGTTAGAAAGGTGACAAAGTGTTCTTACTGAGTGACTGGGATACGATGCTGGTCAAATTTTGAAGACCAGACATATATTTTAACTTCTTTAGGAGTATGCTTAATAAGCTACTTAATAGAACGGATACGTGAAAAAGAGAATGGTTTAGCAAAAGCAGAATACCGATTTATAAGTAAAAGGTGAGTTTGAAATTTTACTATCTTCATTGAGATAGGAAACCTCATAAAGATAGTCAATCTTAGAGATATTGAAAGCGAGAAGTTCTAAAGGAGGGCTAAGAGAAACTGGGGCATTCATAGTAGTTGGTGTGGAAATTTCGGAGGATTTTGTCATTGTCTAAAAAGTCTCCCTTTCTATAGTGAATAATCAACATCAAACTAAAAACGTGCTAAAAAATGCCATGACTCTGATACTAGAAAATTTGCTTATGATACAAGCCAAAGAGAACGAAAATAAAGTTTGTGGCAAATATGCTATCCCACACACATGACCCTTCCTTAGCCTTAAAATAGGAACTTCCTATTAGTTACCAAATTCCTTTTCATCCTTTGACTCATATCATAGAAAATTATTATATAATTATCAAATGCATATTTTTTGCTTAGAAACTCATCCATAAATTAGAAATAGAAAAAATTATAATAGAATGGTTATTATTCTTGCCTTAAATGGTCTATATTTTTGTGTTATGGAAAGTCCTAAATACATATGCCTGCCTACATTTGCTCAAAACTAATTCCGCGTCACAAAAAATCTCAAATTAGTATAGCTGTACCATATTTATCCCAAGCTAATTTCCGTGTTATTAAAAGTTAGACATTTTTACATATTTTCAAAACTTAAGCCAAAATCAGCAAATTTTTAGATATCAAAATCTAAGATTTTGGATTTTTTTGTAATATATAATTAGTTTGGAGTATATGTGGCACGAGTATATTAGTTTGGGATTTCTTGTAACACTAAAATTGATTTGGATAAATGTGATATGGGTGTATTGATTTGGGTTTTTCTATGATACAAAAATTAGTTTGAAATAAATGTGATTTGAGTGTATCAATTCATAATTTTTTGCGACAAGAAAATTAGTTTAAAATAATTGTGACATGGATGTACAAGCATAATATTTTTCGTGTTATAAAAAATCACGGAGTCTCACTTGAAGCTCACTATCATGTAGCGGGGATGTGCATGTGAAAGCATCTTGAGTTTATTTATAAACGAACATCATGGAAAAAATTACCAGATTGATCTTTAACATCTTTTACTGATATTAATTTAGTCATAAAATTTCTATTTTGTCAATTTTATCTTAAACCTTTGCTAGAAATTTTAATTTAATTTTTTGGCCAGTTTCCATTGGAAAATTGCTGACATAATGACGTGCCATGTAAGATGACGGTGATGATTGGACCGCCACGTCGGCGATCTCAAGTGAAAATTCACCAATATGTTTAAATTAAAATTTAGTGCAAGCGTTCAAGACCAAATAAGTGGAATTGAAATGTTTAGAATGAACTAATATCTACATAATATGTTTAGGGCTGATGGGTAATTTTCCCAGGCGTGCCAGAGAGCTTGGTCGGGGATGGCAGAGATTAAATTTTACGTCATCTACTCCATCATAATAGGACTACGCGTTTTGGTCTGCCTCGGTAGGTGGTACATGACCTAAAATGAAGGACCGGTCAAGAAGTCACTCATGTCGTGCCGTGTCCTCGTTGAAGCATGCTTAGTTTCGGAAGTCCTAATGAGACCCACAACGACAGGAGCGGCGCTTTGCTGTTTTCCATCGATGTTGATAAACATGGCCCGGAATAACATGGGGAAGACAAGTTTTTTAGAGATGTCGCCAGACATTTCTGCTACAGATTCCGCCATCTCACGCTTGTAAGGCACGTTAGATCGGATGTGAGTTCTTGACTCGTGCTCTGCATCACGTTAGAAAGTCTTAACTCGAAAGTTCAAAACATTAATTAGAGGGTCACGACGTTACATGCAAAGCCCAACCGAATTCAGTAATCGCGCGACGCAGGATTATTCTTTTGACGGGAATTATGATTTCTGATGCCACTCTTATGTATCATGTGACAGCTTTTATCTTGCGAGGTTTTGCGGTCTCCATGGTTCTCCCGAATTCAGTAGTCGCGCAACGCAGGATTATTCTTTTGACGGGAATTATGTATCATGTGTTTCCTAAGTGCACCAGAATCATAGAGAAATCTTCTATACCTCGTGCAGGTCCCAGTGGCCACTAATGGGCTCCAACCGGTTCATGTAAATATGCTTCCCTGGCCCATCTCCACTCAGATATCGCTGACTCATCAACTGCAGATTCTTCTCTACGAATCACCAAACGTAACATCAAAAGTCAAGACATTTGATTTCGTCTCGCAACCAGAATAGAAGTTTTCGACATTGTTAGGGGTGAATGATAATCATTCTGACTAGAAATTGATTTCTGAAAAATAAATAGATTTTTATATTTCTAATTCTAGAAGAGTTTCTAAGCAAAAATAACTGTTTGATAACGACACAAAATTTCTACTCTCAAAATAGAAATTCATTTGATAACGACACATAATTTCTTTCTTTCGGACAGCGGTGGACCAGCAAACAGTGGTGGACCGGCAATCGACAGTGACAAACAGGGGTGGCGGTGGCGGCCGGCAACCAGCGACTGTCGACCAACGGCGGCAACAAGCGACCGACGGACGGTGATCGGCGGCGACGGATGAAGGACCAGTTGACGAACGATGAGAAGAATTTTTATTTCTCATTTCTGTTCCAGAGAAGTAAAAAAAAAATTATTTCTGATTTCTATTCCAAACTTATTTCTGAAACAAGATTCTATTTTAGAAATAGAAAATTGAAATAATTTTATCAAACGAATTTTTATTCCAGAAACAAGTCTGGAATAGAAATAAATAGTTGTCATGCACCCCCTTAGCCTACGAGTGTTGACCTTCTTATCGTTTTTGGATCGATGAATCGGTTCTTTTGGAAGACAGATAGCCAGTCCTCCCCGAATTTGAGTTCCTTTCCCTGACCATGCCAATGAAGATGCAACGTTCCACCCCCGCCTCGTAAAGGAGTACAGTTAACTTCATCGGTAGCGCGAGAAAGAAATGGATTTAACTACAAAACTGCTACTGTTTCCTTAAAGAAGCCGAAGGATTGCCCGAGCGCTAATCTATGCAGAGGAAATTGTCAGCACAAGTGCCGACATTATAACACTTGGCTTATATTTACAGCTGGGCTTGCGTGGTTGCATTGGGGGCGCGTGAAAGCAGCACGATCTGGACCTTTTGGATCAAATTTAGAATGGGTGGCGATCCCCGTTAGATGAACCGCTCCTCACATGGTTACTTCGGAAGACTTGATGGGGTGAACTTGCTGAGATAGAGGGGAAGAGTGGAAGTAGAGACAAATGGCTGATATGTCGTCCATTGCAATTCCACGCCTCTTGCGTTTCCATGCATGGGCAGCACACTCGACTAAGCGTTTGGCAGACTTGCTCCTGTCTGGCGTTGAGGATACAATGTCCACTGCTTCTTGATTGGATATAACATCCCACACCTGACAGGGAAGAAAAAGAGCCAACATAAGAAGCGATCGCTATTCAATAGTACTTCATACTGCGAAATAGTATCTAACTGCCCGTGCAAACAAAAGGGTTGATGAAGGTCGCATGATATTAGATAATCAACGAGGACGCTCTTCAGGAGAGGTAGACATTTTCTCCCCCACTCTTGCAGGACGATTATTCTTACTCCTGCTTGTCATGATAATATGCCAGATGAAAAAGTTCGGTCACAAGGCTTTTGAAATTGGATCACTATGTGGAGTACTTGAAACTTGGGTGACTAACAGTTCAAATTTGACATTTGCCTAAATCTAAATTTTTTTCAGGAGTAATGTGACCGTCTAGAAACTAGAAAACCTCTATCGCCAGAGCATATATTCCATTATACATAGCACCACTACATGCCTGTTACTGTTTTGACAGTTCTGATTTGAAAACTCGCCATGGGTAAGTCTAGGGCAAACTGGAATGCACATTTTCTGAGGAAGCTAAACTATCGACTTTCTTCTTTTTTGTCCCACCTTTAAAAGCTCAAACGACTAATGGCAGAAAACATACCCCATCAGTCGCCAGCACAACAAACTGGTCTCTGCTGCTTATGTTTCTCTGTGTCACCTCAGGCACAGATATAAGTCCAAAATCTTTCACACAGTGATCTCCAAAGGCTCTAGACATTGCAAGTCCAGGTGATTCACCATCTGGCAGCCATAAACGGTGCACTCCTGGCTCATCCTCTAAACAGAATATCCTCCCATTGCATTGGATTATCCGCTCAGCTTCCTCTGCAGCAAGATCAACAGAAGTGTGAAGATCAGAAGAGAAGCTAAACCATGAGAGGAGTTATAGGCACGGGGACTAACGAGGTATATTGGGTTTAAAATCAACAGTGAGCTGAACAGGAAGTAAGCTCCCATCCTCAGAAGTAGTTGCTAATACAGCTCGTGAGTCACCTACATTGGCTATGATGATGTATTCCCCCTGCCAAAATATCAATTTCATTAGCTTCCACCGAAGGAACGGTTCCTAAAGAAGTAGAAATGCTTAATCAACAACTCCCCTGGTGGGCCAATCACTAATTTTAGTAACGGCAAAATGGTTGTTCATTTCATCAACTGTTTCTTTTGTATGGAGTGTGCATATAGAAATCTATTGATGGAAGTGACCTTCCATGTCATGAATATATTGAAATGTCATGTCTGGTCCAGATTTGAAGTTACATTTGCTGAGAACAAAGTCCACTATACATCTGAATTGCCTAGAAAGCTAGCCATCTTAATATTGCCTCTCGAAAGTCTATCGTTAGGAAGATGCACTCCTCATTATCAGTTCTTATTTTGCAACCTAACAGACCAGATCCAATAAACTTATATCACGTGCCAACCGCAGCCAAAAAGAACTATCACATTACCATGACAGCAGATTCATGAACGCACTCCATACAGAGCCTACGTAAAGCAATGAAAATTTGAGGTGTTTGTGCTAATACCTGTCTGACAATAGTCAAAGCAGTGGTCCCACTGTAGCACGAATCAATCTTTCGATGCTGCGCGAGCTCGTTATCAATGGTGGCACAAGTCTTCAAGTAGGAACTTTTCCATATATCAAAACAATGACACCTCTTATCTGATTCCAAGTCAAGATCTGGATCTAGGGAAGCTTGAGCAAGAGTCTCCTGCCAATTGCACAACAAAGAGGGTGGCATCGTCTGTCTGACCCTTTTTGCCACATAATGTCCCCATGGGCCATGCCCATCAAATATCCCACAAAAGATCATGTCATTTTGGCACCCAAATTCCTATCACCAAAAGCTACATCGTCAGTATATATTAACTTCAATGAGAAAAACTAGAATATACCAGCCATGAGTAACAATCCATGGTATACAGGTGATCTTAAGAATATAAGTTCTGCTCAAAATGAAGCAAAAAGAAGGAAACTCCAACATAAATTGGCATAGATTTATCAGTCTTCGCAGCATGCGTTGTACAAACAACTTGAGACAAGAAACAAGCTGAGCAAGTGGATATTTGATAGACTCTGAACTTCTATACACCAAATGACAGGTTGTTCAAACATAATCTTCAAAATGAAAAGCAACCAGACGTTCCAAGCAATTGTAAAATTAGAACAATTCCTCTCCTGCAAATGACAACGGCTAGCTAGTTGAATTTCATAAGATAAACAATGAATGTGGGAACAATGAATATGACCCCAATAGAATCTCATGCATTCAGGTTTCAAGACATACCTCCCAAACGATGCAGCAATCCTGGTTCACTCCTTTTTCCCCTCTCTTAGAGAAAACCGAAGCGAAGTTTTCCGAGCCATCGACATTTACAATGCCAGATGAGCACAGTATCAATTCATTCTTTTTCGCCTCTTTTGCCATGGTTTCTGCGGCCTCTCTAACATCACAATCCACAGTGCTCCTTCCCTTCTTAAACGAAAATGATCTTGCCAGGCCATTGAATATGGTGGAGAAATGCCCCATGACCTGTACAATAAAGATGACTTAAGCCCTTCCAGAGATTCAACATCCGAACGTCTTTTTATCTTGATTGCATACTACATGTGGTTCTTAACGGAAAGATAGAACTGAAACAAGACTAATTTTTAATTAAAAAAGAAACTTCTTTTTCTGGGAAACCTAGTCCTCGATGAAAAAAATGTCCTTTTTTATTTCTCCTTTTCGTACTCGTCCCATCCACTAGTCTCAAGAACCACACAGAGGACGAAAGCACATGGTTTTGGAGCGATCCAGTGACTGGATAAACAACACGATCTGACTCAGATAGCTGAGCTCGAGCACGTAAAGCACAAAGCTCCAAAAGACCTGGGAATCTAAAGGACACTGCAGGGCATAATCATGCTTATGCTTACATGGAATTCCATAACCACGCACAAGTTGGGAGAAAAGTTCATCGAACCCAGACAAGAAATAACACCAAATCCGGTTTAGTCTCATTCCTTTTTTCAAAAGAATAAACAAAGCCAAAGCAGCAAAAAGGAAATACGGGCAGGCATTCATTTCCGGGACTGTTTCCCTTTTCTCGGAAATCAATGGAAAGGTCGTCACGGTTTTTTCTCTGCTTTCAGGCTCAAAATTCAGTGTGAAAAGAAGGAGATGGGTCTGCGGTGGCCAGCGACTTCTCGAGGACTGAATCCCACGAGAGCGTTGCTTCTCCTAGTCATGGCGAAGACAAAGGTCACGCGAGCATTTTCCAAAGCAGCGCTTACTGCTCTGCTCCTCCTTCAGACGAAGACGGGAAAGTCAGCAGAAACGCGAAAGTCAAGATCGAAATTCACTCCTCTCGAAAGCAGAAGAAGGCTCGACCAGATTTTTCCAGAACGCGAAGAAGCTCCATGAAGCCAGTAGCTCGGTACAATCCCATGATTCTTTCGAGAGAGAATAACTTGAAATCATCCACAAAATTGCCAAAGAAAAAGAAATTCTCTCAGGAAAAAAACGAAATTTCTCCATTCGACGGAACTTCCAACAATGCCGAGCCAGAATAAAGGGCAGAAAAAAAAAACAAAAAACACCGCGGTGACTCGACGCGACTACCTCGTCGTTTCGCTTCGCCGTTCCCTCGCATGGAGCAGACTGCCACACGATAATCACGAAAACACACGGACACGTAGCGAGAGAGAGAGAGAGAGAGAGAGAGAGAGAGAGAAGGGGGGGGGGGGGGGGAGGGAGATACCCCGAGCGGCGGCGCAACGCCGCAACTTCGACGGCGGCGGGACTCAGGCGAGGCTCAGAGAGGGAGAGCGAGCGAGGGCGAGGGCGAGGGCGAGGGAGCGGCCGGAGAAGGGAGGAGCACCGCCGGAGAGGGGAGGGAAGCGGAGGGATCGAGAATGGCGGGGAGGCAGGAGGAGGTCGCAGTCCATAAGCGAGGCGAATCCGACCGTCCCTTTCTCGTCCGCTTCGCGTATCGATCGAAAGGTGCTGAGCACAGCGGCGGTCGGTGCAGCTGCTCGATCTTTTTTATGGTGGTGGGGGGAGAAGCAGAGTACGAAGTCGACGCATGCAACGACCGCAGCGTCTGCTTACTGTTCCTGTAAATTCGTGTGGCTCTCGAACAGGAGAGAGAGGGAGAGAGAGAATAGTAGATATTTGTTATTT
Source organism: Eucalyptus grandis x Eucalyptus urophylla (assembly GCA_028830015.1). Lineage (NCBI taxonomy): Eukaryota > Viridiplantae > Streptophyta > Magnoliopsida > Myrtales > Myrtaceae > Eucalyptus > Eucalyptus grandis x Eucalyptus urophylla. The sequence continues at coordinate 56,695,378 of CM054200.1, read as the reverse complement.
TTATTTTTATATAATGATGGTGTTTTTTGACGTTTGTAAAATTGTGGAAATTTAAGGGAAAGTGAATTTTGTCTCCCTCTACAATTATGGGAGTCGATGCTGCGATTGTACAGTGCTTTCGTAATGATTTTGGCATCCATCATCATCGACCGCCCCATGATGGGGAAAAAAAAATATACATATATATATGGCAATTTGATGTGACTTCGTATAAATTTGGTATATGTCCAAATAATTGGGTTTGGACCAATCATGGTCTTGTATATTATCATGTCCTAAGCCGAGTGATTAAGGGAATTTCAGGTACTCCCAAAATATCATATCGCATGATTAGATATCTACCTAATTCTTGAAATTCTCTTGACGGCATTTGAAGCTTAATGATCTGGGTAATGAATAGTTACAAAGCGTTCCGTTATCACGTGAAAAGCTTCTTTTTCCTTTTTGGACTTATTTCTTTGGGTTTACGAAAGTTTTTATGTCTGATTCGGCGTACTGGAGTGAATAGATACGTGATTGGATAAGACTTGTTAATTTGCATGATCACATGGATTCTTAAGGCAAAGTCTCAGTTTAAAGCAGGCGTGCTTTGCTCGACATGTTCCAGCGCAATGAAAAAGCAAGCGAGGATGGCCTGTTCAAAGTTAGGTGCGTGTTGCCTGTTTTCCTTATGTGCACACAGACCTCCATACCCATAATTTTTCTCTTCTCTTCACGCATCCCATAATTCGCGACACGTGTCTCCTTCCAATTGAAAGTCAACGGTTGAATGTTGGAATTGTTTGGACCGAATTTGATTAACCCGAGACAGACACAGACGTATAAAACTTCTCTTTGATGGTCCTCTTTTTAATAATAACGAAATGGGTTCGTTTCTAGCAATTATTTGTTTCTCGTTGATTATATGTATCAAAAGCTGACCTTTTCCCTTTTAACTCCATAAACAATCTGTTTTTTTGTACATAAATAATCTGTTTGAAAAGGAAGAATTAAACGTCTTAGTGACCACGACCGCCAACCGCCCATCGGAATATAGTAATATTTAGTGAAAAAAATAAAATAAGATAGAGCATCACCTTGCAGATATTTTGGAATTCCAATGTGTCGCCCACCAATATTTATTAGACACAATAATGAGAACAGTAGACGATTAATCAAGGGAACCAAGTTGGTATGCTTGGAATTTTTATGGATTAATGCATTGCATATGCAAAATGCCTGCGGCATGAGGTTTTTTTTTTTTCTTTTTTTTTCTTTTTTTGAGTTAATATTGTAAACAATAAAAAATCAGCACCCCATGACATATCTATTTTAGACTAATTTTAATCTCGTGAAAAATCCTAAACTCATACAACTCTGACATATTTCATTAATTATCTCACAAAAAAAAAAACACTCAAACTATTACCCCTAATCCAAATTCACTCTCTATTAGCATCTTATACAATATCCTATTAGAATGCAAATGCATTTTAAGAGTGGGCAGATTTGACCGATTTGGAGTTTTTTGTGAGATGAAATGTAACTTTATGGTAAATGTTTCATGAGGGCACGTATTTGGGATTTTTTTTGGTTAGATGAAAATATATGTGTGGCAAGATATTCGTTCGAATTTTTTTCGAAATGAATGGTATATATATGCCATGGAGGTTAGGTCGATTCCGGTGAGTTTGTAAACATACACTTGTACACGCCTACATTACAAAATACATCCTCCTTTGGTCAGAAATAATTGACGATAGCAACAAACTACATGGATAATACGTCTAGAAATGAACCATATATTATATCGCCTAAAGGTCTACTCTTCAACTTTATAAAAATTCAATAGAACCCTAATCTCAAGCTCATGTGGCCTCTCGTGATTGGCTCGCGATGTGCCTATCGGGCAAATCAGCGAGTATATAATTCGTATGTATCATTATGCCAAACTACGCGAACGACAACCATACGATTATAGTATAATACACGAAATATTAAATAAAACCTTGGGGTTGGGGAGGGGGATAATTATGGAGTTATGATTGCGATGCGGGATTAAATATATAAATTATTTTTTTTCCACAAAAGGAGGCGCGTGTATTTTTTCTTTCGTCGTTGATAATTATGAGTAGCACATAATATTTTATATGCTTCTCGATCTTCCTATTAGGGAAGAGGTCGTGCTGGACATTCCGCCAATCCCGTCTGCATTTCTAAATTCGACATCGACCGGCAAAAGCTGTTCATCCATACCTTATTATAAGATAGATATCTATATACATTCTTTAAAGTGCATAATACCTGCTGACCATGCAAGGTAGGTAGGTGTGTGTGTGAGAATCTTTATCGTCTTATCACCTCGAGGTTTGAGACAAGATATTGCAAAAAAATAACTTACCGATTTTTTTTTTAGAAAAAAAGAAAGAGGACGAAAGAAGAAAATTGATGAGAAAAGGAAAGAAAAATGATACAAATAGTACATGAACTTTGAGCTAGTATCTAATTTGATCATTGAATTTTTAATTTATTCAGTGTAATCCCTGAATTTTTTGTACCTATTCAATAATCCATGAATTATAGGAAAATGTTCAATTTAATCAATAAGCCCTAGTCTTTAATTAAAAAAAAAAGAACTATATTGAATATTTTCATACAGTTTATGAATTACACAGAACATATACCAAAAGTTCAAGAACTAAACAGAACAAATTAAAAGTTCAGAGATTACATTGCATATTGAGTTAAAGTTTATGGACCACATTGAATAAATTAATAATTCAATGATCAAATTGCATGTTGAGTAAAATTCAGGGACTGCTCGTGTAATTATAAAAAAAAAAAAATTGCATCTACCCTGCTAAAGGAAAAGGGCTGAACTAGTGACCTGCTCATCATAAAAGGGAGGAAGAAAGGTGCTCCCATTTACCATGTTATATAATTGCAATTTGTGGAATCACGGACCAAATAGTGGTGCGGGAAATTGACTAATTCAAGAAACCTACTTTTCCTTTGTGGGAGTGGGTAGTGAGATCCGAAGTTATGCTGCTTTGCGAAGGCCTATAGTACACAGACATTGAATCGGAATTTCCTAGGGAGAGAAGATTATTAATGACCGGAACGGCGGAAGAATCGAACATGGTCCCTAGAACAAAAAAAAACGGGTGACTCATATTCTCTTATTTTTATTTTAAGGATCTCGCACCTACTACAACATAAATGAATAATCCAAAAAATCTCTCCATATGATGCATGTCATAATCAAGCAACACCGCGCGAGTTGTCCCAAGGGTCTGCACATGGTCCAAATCGAACCGTGATTTTGTGGAAGACGGGCCAGTTCCTGTACCACCAATGTTAAGGTGCGGCTTCCGACACGCGCATCGACTGTACACGAAGATACTGCCCCAAAAATATGCCCCAATATTTTTGGGGCCCAGACATGATTTTTCTTCTCTGCTTTTCTTTCTCCGAGGCTTGTCAATAGCTGTCGAGACAACAGTAATCTTGACCTTTGTAAACTAAGGAAAAAGGGACGGTGATCTGTAGTTTCTTTGTTTAACGTTACCCTCCACCTAACGGAAACTAGTGGAATGTTCGAAGAGACTCTTGCGCATGTCATCCGCCCAAGAAAGAAACTATATTTTTTTTTATTTAAAAAGGGCAGGATTCGAGGCATGCCCCCTCGAGGAAGGGAACGGGGCATTGCAAAACAAGAATGACGACGATTTTTATTTAAAACCCGCCCTATCACTATATCTTCATAACAAGCTATTATCCTAAAAGGTGAGTGTGGAAAAGTGCATGCCTATTTTTTATTTTGAGGAGAAAGCTCCGAATGGATCGAGTCGAGAATAATCTAATCCGAATAGCCAATCTAAACTAAAGTGAGAACGTGAAATAAACGAGTATGAGATTAAGTAAAAGAGTGAAAGAAAGTGCAAAGAAAATTATATAAGTGAGCATTATGAACTCATTTAATATTCATTTTATTTTTAGTTTTATCATTTCGAATTCATTTATGATTCATTTACTTATTATAATTAATTCATATGATAACTCAACATATTAAATATAAATTAAAAATCAAGTTGCTTATAATATATTTTGACGGATTTACTTGAAAAATTCAGATAGACCGAGCTCGAATAGAGGATCCAAGTTGCGAAAAGGGAGCCGACCCGCCCGCGGAAAGCGTGGTCAACACATCCGACAGCTTAGGGGTCAACCTTTTTCAACGCGACAGCACCGCATGCAGCGTGACTCCGAATCGAGACGACGCTGCAGGCCGCTCCGTGTGCTGATCGTGTCCGCGTGTCCCGTCGCACGTGGTTCACGATTTAAATCTAGCACTTTCCAACAAGAAAAGGAAAAAAGCAAAAATAACCGTGAGAGAGAGAGAGAGAAAGAGGTAGGAAAGGGGAAGAGGTTAGGACCAACCGCGACCGCACGATGGTCGCGGGTCGGACGAAGGTAGGTGCGAAAAGGTGGCGTCGCCGCCGTCGGATCTGGGGATGGGGGGCCCGGGATGGTCGCGGCGGAATCAAGTGAGAGCGAGAGGCCAGCGGATGCGCGACAGGTGGTGCTGGCCAACAATCGCATGTGGGGCGGTGCACGGGAACGGGACAGCCGAGCCATCTGCTTTTTGGGCCTTCAACTTTTTTCCACGGTTAGGCGTCAGAGCGGTACGCTTTCGATCTCGTCCTAGCAAAGTGCCTATCGGCCGACGCGCCCATGCTGTTGTAGATCAGGACGACGGTGAAAAGTTGGTTTGATTGGGGCTGGGTTTGGCCGATTGTGGACGGAACTATTGGCACGAGGGAAAATGTTGATCGGCTTTTGGACATCGATGATCGAATGTTGCTATCGATACAGATATCATGTGATTGTGATTAGCTGTCGATTGACTTCAATGTTGATGAGTAAAAGCTATATCGATTGCCAAGTGTCTTTTGCAAAGACAATCATGAATATTGACAACTATGCACCGATGTCGATATATTGATCGATTATGATTTTACCATATGATTAATATTTAAGATAAGTATTAAAAATGGTTGAAATTTACTTCGGATAAGGATTACGTGGAGTTATGAAGTTTAAGATTGTGGCAAGGAAATTATGCTTGGAAATTCGAGTAATAACCCTTCATAGGGGAGCTATGAAACTTGAGATTGTGGTAAGTCTAAAGATTTAAATAATAACCATGCATAAGTAATTATCGATTATGTTAGGCTATAAATACCTAAGTATATTCATGTAGATGACCTCCTTCAATCAACCAAAGAATTCAATTTTCTAGCAAATTTATATTTATCTTTACTCTTCCACAATTCAAATGTCTTTCAATTCCCGTATTGGAGTCGTATTTAAGAAATCTTCATCGTCAATTTAAATTCAATATTATGTCTCTTTATCATCTTACTTTGTCATCAATTAAATTTTGACAAAGTGCTTTATATTTTGTTGTCGTGAGTTGTATCTGTTCATTGTGATTCATTAGAATCCATGATTGAAATCGCCACAGAACTTATCTTCTCTTAACAAATAATTATGAACAAATTTCGGTGAAAAATATTTCGTTAGCAATCCAATTTCAGCCAAATAAAGGCAAAACCAATTGAAATGTGACTGAATTTTCATGTAATCACGAAGAAAGTTACTAAGGATAGCGGTCTGCCGACAACGATCCCTTCTAACGCCCTCGTCGTAGTCAAACCTGATTAGAAAGATGACGAAATCGTGGGGCCGATCCCCGCCGACATAGGATTGGCCTGTCTAGAAAATCAGATTTAGATAAAGTGAGTTAGTAGGTATATAATTACAGTATATAGAGTGAACATTTGGTCAATCTTTGCGTGAGAGAAGGTGGAATTTCAATTCTTTAAGACTCATCTTCCGTTTGAATAGAAAGAATATCCATTATGTCTCTTAATTTGGACAGAAACCGAATGAAATCTCCCAAGAGAGAGCCCTGACTCACAAGGGAAAGAAGGGGAAGAAACCACTTAAAAAAAAGGGAAAAGTGCCAACAAAAGTTATAAATCTTTTGTCTTTATATCAATTTAGTCCTAAACCTTTTTTTGGTGTCGATTTAGTACTAAAATTTTTTACATTGTATTAATTCAATCATTTCCGGGTAATTTTGTTCGAATTTTGCTGATTGGAAGCCGGCCGGTTGACGTTGACAATTTTTAATAATATTTTAATTTTTTCCTTTTTTTCTTCTCCTCTTCTTCCTCCAACCAGTCGCCGGACCTCGGCAACCGGTCAGAGGCAACGGCCGGTGAGGGTCGAGCCTTGCCCATGGGCGGTGAGGCTCGACCTCGCTAGATCCGGTGAGAGCAAGCCTCGCTCGCTTGGTGTGAGGCCTCCTTCAAGGCCTGGGCAGCGAGGGTGAACCCTGCCCACTTTGCGAGAGGAGGCAGCCTCAAGCTAGCCTTGCGCTGAGCTGGCTTGGGCTCGCCCTCGTAGGCCATGGGTGAGGCTCGACCCTCACCAGATTCGGCGAGGGCGAACCTCCCCGCCCAGGCCTTGAGGGCGGCCTTGCCCGCCCAACGTGAGGCCACCCTCGCCGACCGTTGCTTCTAGCTGATCGCCAAAGTCCGGCGATCAGCTAGAGGAAGAAGAGGAGAAAAAATAAAGAAAAAGAATAAAGAATAAAGAATAAAAAATATTAAAATATTATTAAAAGTTGTCAATGTTAGCGCCGATCAGGCCACGTCAGCCGGCCGACGTCCAGTCAGCAAAATCCGACCAAAATTGGTTGGAAATGACTGAATTAACACAACGTAAAAATGTTTAGGACTAAATCGGCACAAAGATAAAAAGATTTATGACTTTTTTGGCACTTTTCTCACTTAAAAAGTATGTTCAAGCTGATCTCCCCCGTCTTCTTATTCTCATTAATCTGCCACCATGGTATAGCATTTTCCACCGGTTCTGCCTCATTTGTCAGCACCACATACGTATATTTATGTGAACTTTTTTATAATCTAAAGATAGATTAATAATATTTTGTATTTAAAAGTTCATAAGAAAGTAAGCTTTAAAAGGTTTATGAAAAGCTTTACATGGTTTGGAAAAAGCAAGTCCAGGCACTCGCATTTTGCGACATATTACAACAAACCAAAAATTAAGGACGCGGATGATAATCATTCGATTTTGGAAATCAATTTTTGGCCAAAGACAGATTTTTCTATTTTTTAACTCCTTGGACATGTTTGTGAACAAAAATACGCATTTGATAATTATACAAAATTTCTATCATTGAAATGGAAATTTGTTTGAGAACACAAAATTTCTCCCTCACAAATGGCTATAGGAGGCGGTGGATGAACAGACGGCAAGCGACTAGTGTCGAGCAATGACGGGTGGCCAGCTAGTAGTGAAAGTAAATGATGAAAATATTTTTTATTTCTACTTTTGTTCCAGAAATAGAAAAGTAAAAATTTTTTATTTCTCATTTTTATTCCAAACCTACTTCTGAAGTAAAAATTTATTTCATCAAGTAAAAAATAAAATTTCATTATCAAGTGAATTTCTGTTCCAAGCCTATTCCTAAGAACAAAAAAAATAAAAATTAGAGGAATATGATGCTTATGATGCGCACCCTAAAAATTCATTCACAATCTCCACATGGAAAAGAATTACATCATGGGAAAGCAATTCAACTCTATATTAATAAGAATACGTTTGGTAATATTTTTGTTTGGAGAAACAATTTTTTTTTTCAAAAGTAGTCTTTTTCTATTTATAATATCTATAACAATTTTTAAATAAAAGAACACGTTTGATAATTATACAAAATTTATATTCTCGAGATTGAAGAAAAAAAGAGGAATGCGTTTGATATGACCTACAATTTAAAAAAAAAATTAATAAATTTTTTAGATTTTTCTTTTTTCCCTCTCTTCTTTTTCTTGCTCCTTCTCTCGGTGGCTGCAATTGATGATCGATGGCGGGCGGCGGCGTGAGGTGGCAAACGGTAAGGAGCGACGAGCAACAAGGAAGAAGAAAAAAAAATGACTTATTTATAATAATTGTTCTCGGAAAAAATAAATTACTTTTTTTTTAATTCTTATTTCTATTTTAAATCTATTTATCAACTACTTTTTTTTATTATCAGGAATAGAAAAATTAATTGATATTATCAAATGAATTTCTATATTTTTTTTCTATTTCGAGAAACAAAAGAATAACAGGTTACCATGAAGAGCCTATAGCAAGTTACCTCGCAGGGCCTAAGAGTGGGTTTCGCGTTTGGATACTTCGGTCTATGCTATTTCGCTTTCGGGTCATCTCTACAAGACGAGAGGCGGACAATTTCATCGAGTCTCGCGACATGGCTCGGCCTCCTGAATTTCTAAGAGCCCAGAGTCCGTGATCTTGCCCGTGTTGTTTCTTGACAGTTGACACGCTACTCCAAGAAAGATCGGACGGGAATAAACAGGGAAACTCTAGCCCATTCACACAATTCCAATGCTGCCACAATAAGAACAAGCAGTGTTCAACTGTTCATCATCGTCTGTTGTTTCAACAACCGAGCGTCACTTCCAGCTCCCTTCACTTACAAAAAAAAATTAATCCGTCCAGGCAGACATAATCCCAACCGCCGTCACTGCTGTTGATACCGAGGGGTTGACAAGAAAACGGTTTCATCGGTTTGTTTACCCTCATGTCTTTCCTAAAAGAACTTCTGAAGATCCTCTCTCAGTAGAAAAAAGGTATGTTAAGTTGATTGAAACCTCGCACGTTCGGCCTGAAACTGCCTAACAAGCTGCAAAGACTGATAGTAGAGGTTCAGGTCGAGGCCGTCGACATTTCTACCCACTCGAGCCCACAACACCGCCTGAAAAACATGAGCACTTATTAACCCAAATGGTCAATACCACCAAGCACAATGCACACGTCGTGTGCAATCTTTTAACCATTTGCCGGCAAAACTCAAATCTTAAACAATGAAAGTTCTCACCTCATTATCAGGTTGAATCTGGAGTTCGCCGATGAACTGGTACATTGAGCCGACGCGAAAACTAAGATCCCTCAGATGCTGTGTGTCTATCTTCAGACTAGCATCTCCATCGACAATCATCGCTATGGTAGTCTCCACGGAATACTCTTGTAACCTCAAGTGAAAAGCAGATATCAGTCCCAGGAAAACCGCAACATTCTGAAAGAAGAAACAGATCAACAATAGAAAGCGAAAGACGTGCAGATGACCATTGGCAAACAATCCAGTCGACAATGTTTAGACGATTCCCCGGCAGAACTTGCTGATAAAGGAAGGAAAAGAAAGATGACAACTTTTTAAACGCCTTTGCCCCCGCCTCGCATCAAGGTCGGGGCGATTGCTTTATCCCAGTTCAAAACAGGATCATTTGCCAAACCCAAAATCGGCCACATTCTCAAGTAATCTAGACAACATCATTACCTAGGAAAATGTCTGATCCAAGTTCATTACAGACCTTGCCATCCTCAAAAACAAGAAAAAAACCGAAACTTGTGCAGCGCGGCATCAATCAATCATGAAACTCAACACAGTTCAAGTTCTTTTATTTTCCCGGCCGTCACACGGGCATTGGAAGTTCATTACCAGCCGAAGCCTGCCCAATCTGACAAGAACGAAAACAAGTTCCAAACGGCGAAATGTCGATGACAAGGTCGTAAGTCCAGTCTAGTCCTACAAGTGTACGAGAGCTGCAACTCCGGAGCTCGGCTTCGCAGCCACATTACACGCATCTGCAATCTCATCGACCCTAGAGTAATCAAAAGCTAACTACTATCCAAAACCCTAGCTGGTACAAGCTCCGTTTCGCGCGCCGATATCCCCTCGGCAAAGGCGAAACCAGGTAGGGACGGAAAATGAAATGGCGAGTGGATCGACGAGAATCAGGGGGGAGGGAGAAGGCGCAGGAGCACTGATTCAACAGATCAATTCAACGGCATTGCGCAGGAGGAGGAGGAGGAGGAGGAGGAGGAAGGACATGAGAGCCTACTTGCCGAGGACGCGAACAGAAGCCCCGTCGGCGAAGAGAGGAGACGGCGGCCGGAGCTCCTTCAGCGTGACCGGAGCTCCGGATCCGACGGCGGCGCCGGAGGACGCCATCTTCGCGCAGCCGAAATCGCCCTCGCCTTCCTCTCTCTCTCTCTCCCCTCTGGTCTTTAGTTTACTCTCGCTGGCCCAGCCGCGACTGGGCCGGCTCTCGGCCCAACACCAGTCCTCCTCACAAGCCCATTACGACTGGGCCGGGCCTCTTCTCTCGCCTCTCGTCACCGTTATGAAGATCAAAGAACAGAATTGGACAGGAGAGCAAGATAGTAGCTTTCCAATTTCATTACTGCTGATCCATTGAATGCTTACGCAAGCAATGGCAATCTCATGTTCAGTAGCGGTGTACATAATCACAGACACACAAACACAACCCTGTACATATTATTTATAAAAAAAAGTGCATAATTTAATTTGCTATTTGTACACAACTTTGACTTGCAGCCAACGCGGCATTCAGTTAGCATTGTTCGACTCCCATGTTAACGTGGCAGCAAACTCCCATCTTATTTTTTGACACATTTACAGTCACCATTTATGTCCCCAATTACATTATCTGTTCCAAGAGTTTGAGTCACTAAGAACATCGAGAATTAAATCCTAGATATATTACCAAAATAATAAAAATAATAGAGAACACATTTTGGGGTACAACTTGGTGTTCCAACGCTTTCATCTATGAGTTTCTCGTGATCAAACAATATGAGGTGCAAGAAAACAGAATTTCTAGTGATTTGCTTTGGGTTTTCGATGGTTCGCATTTGACACTTGACCTCAATTACGCATAAAATCGAACAAGGGAAATGGAAATAGTTGGCTTCGCTTAAGCTTACAACCCCTTTCTTAGCTTAAAAAAAAAAAAACTATCATTGCTGAGGGCTTAGAGCGACTTCATTCCCAGAAAATCTCTGACTGTCCAGCCCATTTTACAAATAAAAACATTTTTAGTCCTCGACATGCAACTATACACATCTATTCCAGCCCTTTTTACAAATAAAAACATTTTTAGTCCTCGACATGCATCTATACACATCTATGCTTACATTGAACCAAGATTACTCATTCTCACTTTTCTGTTAAGATATTGAATCAACAACAAGGTCCATCTCTGGAAAATGTCACTTTTTTTATTTATTACATATTCTCTTTATGATGTAAAACGTATTAGAAGTAATAATAGAACAACACATGGTTCATCTACAGCATTAGGACACAAATTGAAGCCGAGTTTGCAAACCACCGCATTAAGAGAACGGGAAACTGTCACCATTCTCTAATTCGCGATACATGTAAATGCTATCAGGATGACATAGAGAAAGGCAATTGACCAAGGCATGTCACCAAGCAGGACATAGATCAGCAAACCGCACTTGACAGCTCCAAGAACAGCAGCAATGAGAGGGAAGCGAAATTGGAACCCTGGGTACGTATCTTGCTCTCCCATCTCGATGATTTTCAGCAGTTTGTAGAAACGCCTGACTTTTGCACGGGTAGAGTTGGGTGGAACATCAGTGCACTCGGCGAGTGGAATCAGTTTCTTCTCCAGAGATTCAAAAAATTCGATCAATGCAGCAATTTGATCTGCCTGCTCTGCTTCACCTCTTGGAAATAAAATCAACAAACACTTGTTAGTGTACAGTCTCTTGGAAAAGCTCAAGTTTTGAGCTCTTTCTGCTTCACATTGGCAGTCTATCCAAAAGCTTTCAAGAACTACACTTTAAGTTCTAAAGGAAATTTGATGCGGTATGATGCCAAGCTTCTAGTGCCAATCATAGCTAATTATTATACATTGCAGCAGTCTAAACTCTGTGTACTGCAGAGTATGTAACCCGTCTTTTGATCCACGGCTAATTAAGCTAGTGAAAATTCTTCTTTTCGACAAACCGCCTCCTTAACACGTATAAAACTTTCCTAACCTATCCTTACAACACATTCGCATAATAAACCAGACGCACAAAAGTACCAGGTAAGCCCCCTGCTTACCGCCTATAAACAGAGCAAAGCTAACAGAGGGTTTTTCTTAGGAGGAAAAGCTCATGACAAAAGAAAGAAGCAGAGTCGATATACAGCCGTGTCGCTTCTTCAATGTGACAAAATTTTACCAAATGGATATCATAAAATTTACCAATTTGTCACTACGAGAAGGCATTTTGCAAGAAACAAGCCAATTTCTTCCGGCGAAGTGAGAGATTTTCCGGGAGTCTTGAGTGAACAGCACATTCAATGGCTAAAATGCAGTTTTTTAACCACAAAAACGGCATTCAGGAATGGTCTATTCAGTGTGACATGATCAGAGATAGAAACAGGAAAGAATCTCAAGATACTGACACGAGTTCCCTCAGAATCCTTAAACTTGCGGAAAAAGCTGGGCTTCAGATAGAGATGGGCTCCTTAACACGTATAAAACTTTCCTAACCTACCCTTACAACACATTCACATAATAAAGCCTACTAGACGCACAAAACTAACAGGTAAGCCCCTGCTTACCGCCTAGAAATAGAGGGTTTTTCTTAGGAGGAAAAGCTCATGACAAAAGAAAGAAGCAGAGTCGATATACAGCCGTGTCGCTTCTTCAATGTGACAGAATTTTACCAAACGGCTATCATGAAAAATTCACCAATTTGTCACTACGAGAAGCATTTTGCAAGAAACAAGCCATTTTCTTCAGGCAAAGTGAGAGATTTCCCCGGGGGTCTTGAGTGAACAGTACATTCAATGGCTAAAATGTAGTTTTTTAACCACAAAAAAAGTATTGTTGATAAAACTCCAAAATGGCATTTTCTTTTGACCCAATTTTTTTTTTCTTTATCATTCAGGAAAGACAAGAAAATTTCAGAATAACAAACATTCTCTAGAATTTCTCTTAGATTCGAACTCATAGCTGATGATAGAACTAGAATAGATATTTTCGAATGGCAGTTCCTGATTCTTGGGAGGTATTTGAATCGGGGTTTTGGGCATAAAGATTCCACTGACTTGTAAAAAGTGGTCCTAACCTTGGGGATGCGGTCATACATCTAAAAAATTATTCCATCGAATATATTCTCCCTTGGATCTAGGAATAGCTACATGGTATTTTCAGTGTGATATGATCAGAGATAAAAACTGGAAAGAATTACAAGATACTGAGTTCCCTCCTATGATCAGAGATAGAAACTCTTTGAAGATACTGACAATATCAGAGATAGAAACTCTTTCAAGATACTGACAACGAGTTCCTCCTATGATCAGAGATAGAAAGAGGAAAGAATCTCAAGATACTGACATGAGTTCCTCAGAATCCTTAAAACTGCTTTTTAATATATTAAAGGTTGTTGAGGCTTACCCCTGGCCACCACCGTGATAAGCTAAATCGTTGTTCCTCATTGACCTTCCCACTTTGCCCGAGATCTCCTTTCTTCCTGGTTTCGAGTGTCTGCAGATTGCTGTCTTCTGAACGAACGAACTGCTTCGGGGGAATATGAGCTGAGAGCCGGAGGGGTTTGTACGGAGGGGGTGTGGGGATCTTTAGACGGGTTCTTGTCGGCATGCTCAGCATTTGCATGTCACCCTGAAAAATATGCTGCTTAAGTTTACGATGTCGCTGTCCTCTTACGATATCGTCAAAGCACCCTCCGCAGGCCACCACCCGCAAGCCCGTGAGGTCTTCGTTCTTGGAGTCAATGGGGACCCCGCATTATTTACGTAGAACTGGAGCTCGTAGAACTGGGGCTCCGATAACAACGACCTTTCTTTAAGGTCCTTAGGTCGGATCAAAAATTCTTTCTTTTTTGGATGCGGATTTTTTATCTCAACATATCCGAATCATCAATAAATGCCTTATTCACGTGCATCCACAGTTGAGAATTGGTTGAAATGCCAATGAAAGCACTTTCGAAGTAGAGGATTTTCGTCCTCTTCTTTTATTTATGTCAGAAAAGTTTCAAGATATTAAGTTGGTAAATTAGTTTAGGTAAAACTCATGGTCAGAGTAATCCCTCTCCATAAGTTTTAGTACCTTGACAATACTTATTCATATTAGAAAAAGACTTCATTATTTCACAAAAAATAAATGATTTGAAAAATATTTTCTTAAAAATAATTATCTATATCATTTACAAAAAGAAATGAATGAAAATTTTCTTTCATTATTCGCGAAAATGTTTAAACAAAATTGTTGTTAATAATAAAAATATTTTTCATTGAATAATTATTTCAAGCAGCACAAATAATCATTTTTACAAAAATATTTCAAAGTCATTTTATTTTTCGTGAAATAGACAGAGTCTTAATATTGAGTTTTTTTCCTAAAAATCTCAAACTTTGAAAAAATGCCAAGAAGCCTCGATTAGATGCATGAAGAGACCTCGTTTTCACTAGCCACTATCACACGTAGGAAGAGACTGCGCATCAACTTTGTTGCTTTTTTTTTGTTAAGAGAAACTCAAGTCCTTAAAAGAACTTGCCTAGGTTAAATCCGAATTTCAGGATCACCCAGATATAAAAACACTTAAAAAGTATTGCCAAGCACATGGTGAGATAAAAATACCGTACCAATTGAGTGCACGGTAACTTTGTTGCTTTCTTTCGTTAAGAGAAACTCTTTTTTCTTCTTTTTGGCTAAGTTTTTAATTTCTTCTTTTAGTTTCATTACTTGCAATAAACTTCAAATGCATGTCGCCCGTAGTCAAGAGACAAATATCCACTAGCAGTGGATGCAGGGGTTACCTTCTTTGCGTGGATAGTCAGTGGGGCCACTTTCTCCCCCCAACCCCAACCCCCATCCCTGACTTTTCTTTTGATTTAATTATTTTAAAAAATTCAATTAAAGATTTAAAGTGAATTTGTTTTCTCATAAAAGATTTAAGGACATAAAATGGCCAATCAGCCTCGTATGAGGCTTAGAACTTGCCAATCGGCCAAATTTTTGCTGGTAATCATTTTCTTGAGACTTGGGATAGTGATAATTTTGTACAAAATTTGCAATTGAGTCAGAAAAAAAAAATCCCCAACTTGAATTAGAATTAGGTTCCTATTTCAGTTTTTCACATTTTCTTCTTCGTCTCCGCCCTATCCTCGACCGCTCGGCACTCGGTCCTCGCTACTCCTTGCCTAATCCCCGTCACTCAAGGCAAGCTTCAGTCCATCGTCCACCGTCGTTTGTTTATTCCTAAGTTCCATCGTCCGCAAGCTTCAAGTCCATTGTCCCGAGCTTCAAGTCCGTTGTCCACGAGTTCAAGTCCTTCTTTAGTGCCGCTTTTGCTCTCGTGCACATTTTCTTCTTCAATGCCACTTGGCTGAAGGAATTAGGTGCCACATGAGGCTCCGATGGTTGCTTTCATTAACTCCGTCAGTGGGGGGAGGCATAATTCACACCGGCACAAACAAACAACAATTCCAGAGGAACACTTTTGACCAGCACGGTAGGAGAGACAACCGATGTAGAAATTCTTCATAGCCCTATCATGGGAATGCTTATGTGTTGATGATTTTTTAGGCTTGGGTGAAAGATACCCCAGCAACAATTCTTCTGAAGATTAAAAAAAAAAAAAAAAAGAGGAGAAACTGTGAGGGTTAAAAAAAGGGAAAAGAGGGTCATCAAAAAAGGGGGGGGGGAAGAATCTGTCCACGTTTTCCGACAATAATTACCAAAAAATCATTAACTAATCTAGCGGTGGAACCCTGATTGTATTTTGGAACTGGATTAATTTGGCAGTCTATCCCATTTGATGATGGCAACTTTCAACGTAGAGCCGAAAAAATGGTGAAAGGAGAGTGAAAAGTTTGCAGTCGCTCCTGACATCCACGCCAATCACTCCCCAAAAAGTCATAGCGAGCGAAAAGCCACGTGGATGTCTATTCGTGCCCTCATAAGTGAGGCTTGCGTCAGATGTTATCTCGTATTAGGTATGGACTCCTTTCGCTTCATAAATTGTCCGGTTGACAAATTTGAGAATCCTTCCACCGATTACTAAGTGCAGAGAGCTTTTGGCGGTGGATTGAGGTAGAAGTTTGTTAACCTAGGTTGTAATTGGCCCTATGAACGATGATTAGAACTTGATGTGCGTAAATCTAAAGTGATTAAAAAAATCTTTTAATGTTGATATAATGATTCCAAGTCACTATATGCTGACTAAGCAATCGTTCATCTATTAAATATATGCATTGACTTATCTTCAATTAACGCATTCCCCTATCTTGTAACGAACTAGGTCCATAAATTAATCTCTAATTATCAGGTAGCTAATCAAATATTGAGTAAACATGCTAACTAAGCAATATTGAGGTATACAAGTAGTGCTGACATGAACTAAAAAATGATTATTCGAAAGAAATTACAAAATGGTCAATGTATTATTGTTGATGTTTAATTTTGGTGGTCGTCCTTTATTTTATTGCAAATTTAGTCCTTAACCCAACTCCCGATTTTCAATTTCAAATATTTTATTCCATATGAAAATGGAAATTGCTAAGTCCGTCCCAAATTAATATGCTACTTTCCACAACCTAAAGAAGTTATCAAAGACGATCCACACAAAGAAACTTGCATATGCGATTCAAGTCGGACTTTCTTTAGGTATTTAATAATATTATCTCAGCTCGTACATTTGTCTTTATTGTGGAGTAATCATTTTATGATGGACAATTTAGCCTATTCTTGTGATGCTTCCCCTAGTTCAAATGGACCAAAACACTCGACAGCTGCTGCCGGGTGCTGATCATCTAGAGTATTGCTGCCGGTAGACACGACGGGTCGTTGATTAAGGTTTCCCCATGAGCAAGCCATGTGTCAGTTTTTCATTGGCTCTTTGTCGTCTTATAACTAGATTAAAGAATGACCAAGACTATTAATATCAATCGTGGGGCTAGCAGTCATAAATGCTGCGGTTGGAGCTAGGCTGGAATCTCTGGGCTCTTTCATAATTCTTTTAATTATCTTTTAACGTTTCTAATACTATATTTTGTTCATATTTTTTCCAGTCACATGAATAGTGATGATATAGATACCTATATATAATAAGAATATTGCACTTTGCACATGTAATTAGTATTTGAGAATATATCTATTATGAAAAAAATTCGTTCTGCTATGATATCATAAATTCGAATACTCCACTTAGCCTTTGATGTACGGTAAAATAGTGGTAAAAAGTATCAAATTTCCCGTTTGTCCTTATTGCTTTTCCTCCTTATCTCTCTCTCTCTTCCTTTCTCCTTAGTTCTTTTCATTTATCAATAATAAGAAAAACATGTACCTTTTCGTCTATGTTTGCTGATTAATCCTTTGAAGAAGAGGAAAATTCAAAAAGATAAAGAAAGATCTGAAGGCTTGTTCTTTCACTTTTGGAGTTCCTATTATTTTTTTTAATGAAATTCTAGGGATCCTAAAATCTCAAAATGTATATTCTTTCATAAGAAACAGGAAAAAACTTATGAAGTCACTAAAAAATAATAGAATTCAAGCAGAATTGATTGAAACAATTGGATATTTAATTATTTGAATAGACCTACATAGTTTATAAAAGGTATATACAGCACAAGAACATTTTACTATCACTTCAGACAAATAATAGTAAATTAAGTGGCAATTAAAGAATTATAATATTCGCAAATGTTATCTATTATAGATAATTTCTGTAAACATCAAACCATGCTTAAAAAAAAGCTGTTTATTATTTTTTGATGTGTCAAACTACATAATAAGTTATTTTTCCGCAACAACACGCGGGTGCCCATTGTTTTTGCACTATTATTACATGTTAATGCTACACGAAAATCTTTAGCCCTTACTTCGCACCTTTTTTTTTTTTTTAATGTCGAGAATCCGGCCTAACTCATCTTACAGGAGTACAACACCAACTATATCTGGGAGAAACTAGCCTAGCAACCCACCAGATTTTTTTTTTTTGGATGCCGAAAATCCAGCTTAACTCACCTTATGGGAGCACAGCACTGACTATACCTGGGAGAGACTAGCCCAATAACCCACCGGATTTTTTTTTTTTTGATGCTAAAAATCCGGCCTAACTTACCTTACGAAAGCACAACACCGACTATACTTGGGGAGACTAGTCCAGTAACCCACTAGTCGTGGCCCCTCGCTTAAGTCACATAACTGCTCTGACAGTTGTGGCGGACTCTGGGAGTCAAACCTCTGATATGGCGGTCAGGTGGCCAGGTCTCAACTAGCACAATCATGCATTGGTGGGTCTTACTTTGCACCTTTTGTTTGCATCTAGACGAAAAAAATCGACATTGATCCTAAAATGAAGATTGAAGATTAGTTCACTGACCAAATACGTGACAAATATAAAGTATCGGAATCAAAATTGAATGGGTATACTTGTACAAGAACCATTTTTGTGATTTCCCCTCGAGTTATAAGTTATGATTTACGGGTCAATGCTATCTAATGATAAATTTGAAATACCTAAAATACTTTATTGGTAAACATCAATGATATAATCGTATCTTTGGGGGCAAAAAATGATAATTAATGTGTTACATCATTAATTTCCTAATCCAAAGAGCAACTTGAATATGGGACGATTGAAGACTATTATTAGTAATGATAATCGTGGATTGACTCAAAATTCTAGATGATGTAGCACTGGAATTTAGCATTGTGGATTGACTCAAAGTTGTAAAAGATGTAGTACTAGAATTCAAATTATTTTTGCTTCTCTCCCTACACCTTCGCCTAATCTTCTTTTCGAAATGGGAAAAACAATCGTTTAGGCTGCGTTTGGCAGTCGGGATAAAATTCGGGATAGGATATAATTTATCCAATCCTACGTTTGGTGCTCACTCGGGATAGGATAAAGTCGGATATAATGGGGATATAGACAGGATAAAATTATCCCATGGGGGAGGTGGGATAAAGGTGGATAGGATTTCTAATGTCCATAATAGGAAAGTTATTTTTCTTGAATAACAAATTTATTAAATTAACAAAATTGAAATTATATTTCAATATAAATAATATTTGAATTTCAATTTAAGAAAATAAAAATAAAAAATTAATTAATCTTATTTTAATTTATATATTCAATTTTAATTCTATTTTATAATAAACATTCAATCTATAAATTAAATATTTATATTTATTATATATTTGAGGTATTTTTGTATTTTAAATATGTTAGTACAGTTTACTATTTGATAAATTTTTATTAAAGAATGATGAAAGGGAAAAAAGAAATAATAATGAAAATAATATAAAAAAAGAGGAAAAATAAAATAAATAATAAATAATAAATAAATTAAGGAATAGTGTTACGAGATATTTTCACCATCTTCACTTACGAACATATAGGTTCATTTATAATGATATGTCGTTTATATAAAAAAAAATGTACATAATGTGAACATATCCGACTTTAATACTGCGATTCACCAAACACTGGACGGGATATAAAAAAATCCCAGGATTTCATATCCTATCCTATCCAATCCTATCCCAATTAGAAATCCGGACGACCAAACGTAGCCAGTGTTGACAGGGACAGGACACCGGAACCGGAAGAGTAGCGTCGAATGTTGTGCCACGTGTCCGAAGGGTGGCCTGCCAGCCCAGCAGTGGGAACGGGGAGCTTGGAGGGTGGAAAATGTAACCCTTACGTCATGCGCACCCTAAGCGGCTGTGTGCCTGGCTGTCTGCTGCCTTTTTCGTTTGCTCTTCCTGTGTGGACTTCGGTGATGTTGCGTGCCACTCGCTCGTAAAACGCCGTATATTCCTTCGCGACGAAGAAAGAAAATTCTAGTAGAACGTAATTTTTTTTCATGAACATTGACCAAATATCATAATGATTTATATTTGTTGCTTTGTTGATTGGGCCACATTTGTATTTGGGGAGTTTGATAAGTTATAATTTACGACTGACTTCGACCAAGTATAAATTATAGTTAAAACAGCTTGTGCCGAATATTTATTTTCAATAAAAGAAATGGATTTACTCATTTCGATCTAAATTTTCAATGCTCATCCTATTGAAACACGTAAAGTGACCCAAACGAGAAGTCATGTCTCCTATTTATCTACCAAACTATTTCTTAATTTTTAATATTTTGTTTATAAAACTAACATATTCACTTGGGGGAACATCAGTAGTATAATTGCATCTTCGGGGGCAAAAAATGATAATTGACAGGTTATGACATTGATTCGCTGAGCCTGAGACCAAGCGCCTTATTCTTCTCCCCATCCTGCCAATTTTTCAGCGACCACAAAAAAATCCGTAGCGTCACTACAGAGAGGGAAGCGAAGAGCTCGAAAAATGGAGTTCACCCAGAGTGGCAACGCCTTGAAGACCTTCGCTCGTTCCATCACTTGCCTCTCCCGCATCGGCAACGACCTTGCCCTTCAAGCTTCTCCTTCCCAGGTGATTCCATTGATTTCTTCCCCCATAGCTCCAGCATGTTGCCACTGAACTCCACGTCGATCATCATTCCTCAGCTTCATCCATTGAGCGAAATAGCTACAGCAGTTGCTTCTTCCTGTGCCCTGCCGAGCGATGCTTAGTTTAGATGCTATGATTTTCCATCAACTCAGCGTTACTTCCAGCTTCCTTCACTTACAAAAAAATTCAATCCGTCCAGACAGACATAAATCCCAACCGCCGTTGCTGCTGTTGATGCCGAGGGGTTGGAAAGGAAACAGTTTCATTGGTTTATTTACCCTCGTGTCCTTCCTAAAAGAACTTCTGAGGATCCTTTCTCGGTAGAAAGGTATGTTAAGTTGATTGACACCTCGTCCGTTCAGCCTGAAACTGCATAACAAGCTGCAAAGACTGATAGTAGAGGTTGAGGTTGAGGCCATCGACATTTCTACCCACTTGAGCCCGCAACACCGCCTGAAAAGCAAGAACACTCTTTTAACCCAAATGGTCAATACCACCAAGCACAATACACACATCGTGCGCAATTCAATTTGCCGGCAGAACTCAAATCTTAAACAATGAAAGTTGTTCTCACCTCATTTATAGGTTGAATCTGGAGTTCGCCAATAAACTGGTAGATGGAGCCAATACGAAAACTAAGGTCCCTCAGATGCTGCGTGTCGATCTTCAGACTAGCATCTCCATTGATAATCATCGATATGGTTGTCTCCACGGAATACTCTTGTAACCTCAAGTGAAAAGCAGATATCAGTCCCTGGAAAACCATGACATTCTGAAAGGTGATCAACTATAGAAACCGAAAGGTGCACAGATGACCGAGAAAGGGAGGAAAAGAAAAAGGACAACTTATCCAAATGCCTTTGCCCCGACCTCACATCAAGGCCGGGGCAATTGCTTTATCCCTGCTCAAAATAGGATCATTTGCCTAACCCAATATTGGCCGCATTCTCAAGTAATCTAGACAACATCATTACGTAGGAAAATGTCTGATCCAAGTTCATTACAGGCCTGGCCATCCTCAAAACCAAGAAAAAAAAAAAGAAACTTGCAGTGCGGCATCAATCAATCATGAAACCCAACACAGTTCAAGTTCTTTTATTTTTTCGGCCGTCACAGGAGCATTGGAAGTTCATTACCAGCTGAACCATGCCCAATCCAACAGGATCGAAACCGAGTTCCAAACGGCGGAATGTCGATGACAAGGTCGTAAGTCCAATCTAGTCCTACAAGCGTAGGAGAGCTGCAACTCCGGAGCTCGGCTTCGCAGCCACATTACACGCATCTGCAATCTCATCGACCCCAGAGTAATCAAAAGCTAACTACTATCCAAAACCCTAGCTCGTACAAGCTCCGTTTCACGCGCCGATATCCCCTCGGAAAAGGCGAAACCAGCCAGGGACGGAAAATGAAATGGCGAGCGGATCGACGAGAATCAGGGGGGGAGGGAGAAACCGCAGGAGCACTGATTCAACAGACCAATTCAACGGCATTGCGCAGAAGAAGGAGGGGGAGGAAGGACATGAGAGCCTACTCGCCGAGGACGCGAAGAGAAGCCCCGTCGGCGAAAAGGGGAGACGGCGGCCGGAGCTCCTTCAGCGTGACCGTAGCTCTGGATCCGACGGCGGCGCCGGAGGACGCCATCTTCGCGCAGCCGAAATCGCCCTCGCCGCCCTCTCTCTCTCTCCCCTCTGGTCTTTAGTTTACTCTCGCCGGCCCAGCTGCGACTGGGCCGGCTCTCGGCCCAACACCAGTCCTCCTCCCTAGCCCATTACCACTGGGCCGGGCCTCTTCTCTCCCGTCTCGTCACCGTGATGAAGATCAAAGAACAGAATTTGACAGAAGAGCAAGAAAGTAGCTTTCCAATTTCATTGCTGCTGATCCATTCAATGCTTACGCAAGCAATGGCAATCTCATGTTCAGTAGCGGTGTACATAATTACAGACATACAATCACAACCCTGTACATATTATTTATAAAAAAAAACGCATAATTTAATTTGCTATATGTACACGACTTTGACTTGCAGCCAATGTGGCATTCGGTTAGCATTGTCCGACTCCCATGTTAGCGCGGCAGCAAATTCCCATCTTATTTTTCGACAGATTTACAGTCATCAAATATTTTCCCAGTTACATTATCTGTTCCAAGAGTTTGAGTTACTGAGAACATCGAAAATTAAATCCTGGATATTTTAACAAAATAATAAAAAGAATAGAGAACACATCTTGGGGGTACAACTTGGTGTTCCAATGCTTTCATCTATGAGTTTCTCGTGATCAAACAATATGAGGTGCAAGAAAACAGAATTTCTAGTGATTTGCTTTGGGTTTTTGATGGTCCACATTTGACACTCAATCTCAAGTATGAAGAAAATGGAAATAATTGGCTTCACTTAAGCTTACAACCCCTTCTTAGCGCAAAAAAAAAAAAAAAAAAAAAAAAAAAAACTATCGTTGCCGAGGGCTTAGAGCGACTTCATTCCCAGAAAATCATACTCTCCAGCCCTTTTCAAATGTAAAAATATTTTTAGTCATCAACATGCATTTATACACGTCTATGCTTACATTGAACCAAGATTATTCATTCTCACTTTTCTGTTAAGATACTGAATCAACAACAAGGTCCATCTGTAGAAACTGTCACTATTTATCATCATTACATATTCTCCTTATGATGTAAAAGGTACTTGAAGTAATAATAGAACAACACAAGGTTCATCTCCAAGCCAGCATTAGGACACAAATTAAACTCGAGTTTGCAAACCAAGGCATCAAGAGAACGGGAAATTGTCACCATTCTCTAATTCGCGGTAAATGTAAATGCTATGAGGACAACATAGAAAAAGAAAATTGACCAAGGCATGTCACCAAGCAGGACATACATCAGCAAACTGCACTTGACAGCTCCAAGAGCAATAGCAATGAGAGCGAAGGCAAATTGGAACTTTGGGTCTATATCTTGCCCTCCCATCTTGACGATTTTCAACAGTTTGTAGAAACGCTTGACTTTTGCACGGATAGAGTTGGGTGGAACATCAGTGCACTCGGCGAGTGGAATCAAGTTCTTCTCCAGGGATTCAAAATATTCAATCCATGCAGCAATTTGATCTGCCTGCTCTGCTTCACCTCTTGGAAATAAAATCAGCAAATTACTTGTTAGTGTACAGTCTCTTGGAAAAGCTCAAGTTTTGAGCTCTTTCTGCTTCACACAAGATGGCAGCCTTTCCAAAAGCTTACAAGAACTTCCACTTTATGTTCTGAAGGAAATTTGATGCGGTATGATGCCAAGCTTCTAGTGCCAATCTTAGCTAATGAGTATACATTGTGGGAGTCTAAAGTCTGTGTACTGCAGGGTATGTAACCCGTCTTTTGATCCACGGCTAATTAAGCTAGCGAAAATGCTTCTTTTCGACAAACCAGGGGATGCCTACCAGACGCACAAAGCTACCAAGTAAGCCCCTGCTTACCGCCTAGAAACAGAGCAAAGCTAACAGAGGGTTTTTCTTAGGAGGAAAAGCTCATGACAAAAGAAAGAAGCAGAGTCGATGTACAGCCGCATCGCTTCTTCAATGTGACAGAATTTTACCAAACGGATAACATGAAAATTTACCAAATTTGTCACTATGAGAAGACATTTTGCAAGAAACAAGCCATTTTCTTCAGGCAAAGTGAGAGATTTCCCGGGGTCTTGAGTGAACAGTACATTCAATGGCTAAAATGCAGTTTTTTAACCACAAAAAAAAGTATTCACGAATTGTTTATGATCAGTAGGGGTGTTAAAAACCAAACCGAAAATTGAACTGAAAAATTCGATTTTTTCGGTTCGGTTTTCATTCAGTTCGGTTCTCCTTAAAAACCAAATTTTTTTTATCGGTTAACTGAACCGAACCGAACAATAAACCGATAAGAGCTTATTTATTGGAAACGAAAAATATATACGACAGAAAAAAAACACAAAAAAAAATAAATGCAAAAACTGAAAATTGAAAGCTGAAAACCAAAAATTGAAAACTGAATTGAACCAAAATTTCGGTTCGGTTTGGGTTTCATTTGGTTTGATTCGAAATTTTTTCCTAACAATTTGGTTTGGTTTTTAAAAAAAGTCGAACCATGGACACCCCTAATAAGAGATAAAAATAGGAAAGAATCTCAAGATACTGAGTACCCTCCTATGATCAGAGATAGAAACTCTTTCAAGATACTGATAACGAGTTCCTCCTATGATCAGAGATAGAAAAAGGAAAGAATCTCAAGATACTGACATGAGTTCCTCAGAATCCTTAAAACTGCTTTTTAATATATTAAAGGTTGTTGAGGCTTACCCCTGGCCACCACCGTGATAAGCTAAATCGTTGTTCCTCATTGACTTTCCCACTTTGCCCGAGATCTCCTTTCTTCCTGGTTTCGAGTGTCTGCAGATTGCTGTCTTCTGAACGAACGAACTGCTTCGGGGGAATATGAGCTGAGAGCCGGAGGGGTTTGTACCGGAGGAGGCTCTTGTCGGCATGCTCAGCATTTGCATGTCACCCTGAAAAATATGCTGCTTAAGTTTACGATGTCGCTGTCCTCTTACGATATTGTCAAAGCACCCTCCGCAGTTCACCAAACCGTCAAAATTGCTATCACGAGAGGTTTGCGTTCTTAGAGTTGATTGGGACCGAAGGAAGCGAAATTCTTTCTTGTCTGGATGCGGATTTTTTTATCTTAGCATATCTCAATCATCGATAAATGCATCCACAGTTGAGAATTGGTTGAAATGCCAATGAAAGCACTTTCGGAGCAGAGGATTTTCATCCTCTTCTTTTATTTATGTCAGAAAAGTTTCAAGATATTAATTTGGTAAATTAATTTAGGTAAAACTGATGGTCAGAGTAATCCCTCTCCATAAATTTTAGTACCTTGACAATACTTATTCATATTAGAAAAAGAATTTCAGTTAGACTTCATTATTTCATGAAAAATGAATGATTTGAAAGATATTTTCTTAAAAACAGTTGTCTGTATCTTTTACAAAAAGAAATGAATAATTTTTTTTTCATTATTCACAAAAATGTTTAAACAAAATTGTTGTTAATAATAAAAATATTTTCCATTGAATAATTATTTTAAATAGCACAAACAATCATTTTTAGAAAAAAAAATTCAACTCATTCATTTTTCATGAAACGGACAAAGCCTTAGTATTGAGTTTTTTCCAAAAAATCTCAAACTTTGAAAAAATGCCAAGAAGCCTCGGTCAGATGCATGAAGAGACCTCATTTTCTCTAGCCACTATCACGTGTAGGAAGAGACTACACATCAACTTTGATGCTTTCTTTTGTTAAGAGAAACTCAAGTCCTTAAAAGGACTTGCCTAAGTTAAATCCGAATTTCAGGATCATTTGGATATAAAAACACTTAAAGAGTATTGCCAAGCACAATGCGGGATAAAAATACTGTACCAATTGAGTGCACATTAACTTTGTTGCTTTCTTTTGTTAAGAGAAACTCTTTTTTCTTCTTTTTGGCTAAGTTTTCAATTTCTTCTTTTTGTTAAGTGAAACTCATATTACTTGCAATAAACTTCATATGCATGTCGCACGTAGTCAAGGGACAATATCCACTAGTAGTGGATGTAGGTGTTACCTTCTTTGCATGGATAGTCAGTGGGGCCACCTTCTTCCCCCCACCCCCATCCCTGACTCTTCTTTTGATTTAATTATTTTAAAAAAAAAATCAAATAAAGATTTAAAGTGAATTTATTTTCTTATAAGAGATTTAAGGACCTAAAATGGCCAATCAGCCTCGAATAAGGCTTAGAACTTGCCAATCGGTCAAATTTTTGCTTGTAATCATTTTCTTGAGACTTGGGATAGTGGTAATTTTGTACAAAATTTGCAATTGAGTAAAAAAAAAAAAAAAAATTCCCAACTTGAATTAGAATTAGGTTCCTACTTCAATTTTTCACATTTTCTTCTTCCTCTCTGCCCTATCCTCGACCGCTCGGCACTCGGTCCTCGCCACCCCTTGCCTAATCCCTGTCACTCAATGCAAGCTTTAGTCCATCGTCCACCGTCGTATGTTCTTTCCCAAGTTCCCTCGTCCGCAAGCGTCAAGTCCGTTGTCCCGAGCTTCAAGTCCGTTGTCCACGAGTTCAAGTCCTTCTTTAGTGCCGCTTTTGCTCTCGTGCACATTTTCTTCTTCAAAGCCACTCGGCCGAAGGAATTAGGTGCCAAATGAGGCTCCGATGGTTGCTTTCATTAACTCCGTCAGTGGCGGGAGGCATAATTCACACCAGCACAATCAAACAACAATTCCGGAGGAACACTTTTGACCAGCACGGTAGGAGAGACAACCGATGTAGAAATTCTTCATAGCCCTATCATGGGAATGCTTATGTGTTGATGATTTTTTAGGCTTTGGTGAAAGATACCCCAGCAACAATTCTTCTGAAGATTTTTTTTTAAAAGGAGAAACTGCGAGGATTAAAAAAAGGGAAAAGAATCTGTCCACGTTTTCCGACAATAATTACCAAAAAATCATTAACTGATCCAGTGGTGGAACCCTGATTGTATTTTGGAACTGGATTAATTGAGCAGTCTATTCCATTTGATGATGGCAACTTTCCATGTAGAGCCGAAAAAATGGGGAAAGGAGAGCGAAAAGTTTGCAGTCGCCCCTGACATCCACGCCAATCACTCCCCAAAAAGTCATATCGAGCGAAAAACTACGTGGATGTCTATTTGTGCCCTCATAATTGAGGCTTACTTCAGATGTCATGTCGTGGTAGGTATTGACTCGTTTCGCTTCATACATTATCCGATTGACAAATAAGTGTAGAGAGCTTTTGGCGGTGGATTGAGGCAGAAGTTTGTTAACCTAGGTTGTAATTGGCCCTATAAAAGTGTAGGAAAAAGGCTGATAAGAACAAATAAATTTGTCTGAGACGTACAAACGTAAGCACTGTCTTTAAGGATAATTTCGTCCCTCGAAGTGCGAAACTCACTGCGATAGGCTTCTGACGGCTATCCTCCCAAGATACAACAGACATTCTTCTATATTCCGCACTGAATATTAGAAGGAACAGAAACAACATCTGTGTATAACCCAACAAGAAAAGAGGAAAGGAAAGATTTCAAAAAGAAAGAATATTCTCTTTTTCATTTGGTGTGTATTTTTAAGATTGTCTTGTGAGAATTTATATTCAGACAAAATAGAGCCGTTAAAAGAGCTATTGTAAAATAATGAAGGATTTATTTGAGAAATAAATTAAACGTTACAAAACGATTGGAAAGCCGTTGTATGACTGTTAAGAAACCGTTATGTGACCGTTTAAAATAATAATGGTTTTCAATGCGGTCATAACTATTATCGAAATTATTATTGTTAATACAATCCCCCACATATTTCAAAAGATTTTGAAAATAAAATTAATATGATGCTGGGTTATTGGAGTGTAATGCATCGGAACTGGTGCTTGTTAGGCTATGAACCAGCCCTAGAAAAAATAAAATATAATTCACGAAATTATTAGTGAAGTTTGAAACTTCTATGAACCAAAAATTTCTTTTGTGAATTATAATTTTCATCAATCGCATTGCACTCCCACAAACTTTGTTGTTCAACGCGGTTTTGCGCTAATAGGCCATGCGCGTGCTTGGTTTATTCATAAGTGCTTTAGAGATTTTCGCCAAAAATTCTCATAGGAACGGCCCCACTCCACACTTATATAGGTGATTCCATGAAGTGTATTCTGCAGCTTAATACACCACCAATAATGGCTATGGAATTTCATTAAGAGCTTAGCTCAACCTCTTTTTTCCTTGTAGTTTTGCACCATTCTCATCTTATGATGGACAATAATTTTTAATAGTGCATCACTAGAATAACAAGTGACTTGTTATTACCCATATGAACCTAATTCATGGGATCGCCAATCACGTAGGTTGGGTTACCATCATTGTTGCTTTTCTTCAATTGGCTTAAGTTCCATTCCCCTCGATGTGTCATAAATTAATTTTCTTCCCACAGGTTTAGTCAGAGGATCGGCCAAATTCACTTCTGACTTTACAAAATCAATGGATATAATTCCATCTTTAAGCAGCCGCTTTACTATATCATGTCTCAATCGGATGTGTCTATTTTTACCATTGAAAGTTTTATTCTTTACAATGGCTATTGCCGCTTGGCAATCACAGTGCATAGACACAGAAGGTGTCGGTTTCATTCCCAAAGGAATATCCGCTAAGAGGTTCCTTAATCACTCAGCCTCATTGCCAGCCAATTCTAGAGCCACAACTGACTCTATGGTGGATTTAGCAATTATTGTTTATTTGGCTGACTTCCAAGTTACAGCACCTCCACCAAGGGTAAACACATATTCACTAGTGGATTTTGTCTCATCTGAATCTAAAATCCAATTAACATCACTCATCCTTCTAATACAGCGGGAAATCCACTATATAAAATACCATAATTCATGGTTCCTCTCAAATATTTCATTAATCTGCTCAAAGCAATCCAGTGATCATCATTGGGATTTTGTGTATATCTGCTCAGTCTACATACAGCATAAGCTATATCAGGTCGAGTATAATTCATCAAATGCATCAAACTTCTAATAATTTGAGCATACTTAGACTGAGCCACACCATCTCCTTTATTTTTCACTAATTGGATATTAGAATCATAAGGAGTATTCACAGGTTTAACATCAAAGTGATCAAATTTTTTAAGTAGCCTCTCCACATATGTGCTTGAGTAAGCATTAGGCCACTATCACTCTTTACGATTCTAACACCCAAAATAATATTAGCTTCCCCCATGTTCTTCATATCGAATTTAGAAGTCAAAAAACATTTTGTTTCATTCACTACATCAATACACGTACAAAAAATAAGCATGTCATCAACATATAAGCTAATAATTATAAATTCACCATCAACAGTTTTTGTATATATGCATTTATCTACTCCAATAGAGAAAAATCCATTATTGACTAAAACATCATTAAATTTCTCATACCATTGCTTTGGCGCTTGCTTTAAGCCGTATAAAAATTTAACAAGTTTACAAACTTTATTTTCTTGACCAGGAAAAATACAGCCCTCAGGTTACACCATGTAAATTTCCTCTTCCAAATCACCATTTAAAAAAGCTGTTTTAACATCCATTTGGTGAATAATAAGTTTGTAAATAGAAGTCAAAGCAATTAAAACACGAATTGATGAAATTCTTGTAACTGGAGCAAAAGTGTCAAAATAATCAACATTTTGTTTTTGAGTAAAACCTTTTGCAACTAATCTTGCTTTAATATTTATCAATAGAACCATCATGATTATATTTTCTTTTAAAAATCCATTTACAACCGATCGGTTTTGCACCGGGTGGTAAATCAACTAATTTCCAAGTTTGATTTTGTAAGATAGAATCAATCTCGATTTTTATAGCTTCTTTCCAAAAATTGCTTTCTGAAGAAGATATTGCTTTAGAATAAGTCAAATGATCATTATTAATAAGATAAGTATAAAAATCATTCCCAAAAGAAGTTTCTTTCCTTATTCTTTTGCTCATTCTTAGTTCATCATTTGAATTTTCGAGAACATTTTTATGAATAGGCGAAGGAGAAATATTGTCAACACTTAATGGAAAAATATGCTCAAAAAATTCTGTATTTTTTGTCTCAACTATAGTATTATTATCAAGCACGTCACTTTTTAATACAAGAAATCTATATGCAGCACTATGTTCAACATAACCAATAAACATGCAGTCAGATGATTTAGAGCCTATTTTCCTTTTCTTAGAATTATGAAGCATAACCTTAGCAAGACACCCCCACACTTTCAAATATTTTAAATTTGGACGATAACCTTTCCAAAATTCATAGGGTGTTTTACCAGTTTTCTTATGAGGTATTCTATTTTGGATATGGCATGCAGATAAAATAGCTTCACCCCATAAATTATTTGGAGCATTAGAACTAACAAGCATAGAATTCATCATCTCTTTCAAAGTCCTATTTTTTCTTTCAGCTATGCCATTAGATTCAGGGGAATAAGGAGGCGTAGTTTCATGAATTATTCATTCCTTTTCACAAAATTTATTAAGCAATACATATTCTCCACCTCTATCCGATCTAATTCTTTTTATCCTTTTATTCAATTGGTTTTCTACTTCAGCTTTATACAAAAGGAACATATCAAAAGCTTCATTTTTATGCCTAAGCAAATAAACTTTAGTAAATCTAGAATAATCATCAATGAAGGTCACGTAATATTTTTTACCTCCTTTAGTCATAGTTTGTCTTAAATCTCCTAGATCAGTATGAATTAAACTCAACAAATCAGATTCTCTATTTACAGAAATACAAGGCTTTTTTGTTAATTTTGTTTCGGCACATATTATACATTTATTAAAACATGGGTTTTTAATTCTAGAAATTAAATCTTGTTTTTGCATTTTCTTAATATAAGAAATACTAACATGACCTAATCTACCATGCCATAAATCAACAGATTCAGTCAAGTAAGCGAAAGCAGTAGCATTTTCATTGATAACATTAGAAACGTTAAGAACAAAAAGTCATTGATTACAATAACCCTTTCCCACAAAGACGTTATTTTTTGTCATTACAATCTTATCAGATTCGAATGACACCTTCACCCCAACCTTTCCCAAAAGCGCTACTGAGACTAGGTTTGCCCTTATATTAGGGACATGTAATACATCATTCAAGGCCAAAGTCTTGCCAGATGTGAGCTTGAGAAGAATGTTTCATTTCCCAAGAACTTGAGTTGTTCTTGAATCACCAAGATAAATAACTTCTTCTCCTTCCCCTACTGGTGTGTAGGAGGAAAAGGCATTTTTTGTTTGCACAAATATGCTTGGTATCACCTAAGTCTACCACCCACTCTTTCACATTGGCCACAATGTTGGCCTGGGAAATAACCGCAACAATTATATCATTAGAGTCATCCGCTTTAACCAAATTGACTTTTGGTTTAGCAGGATTGTCATTTCCCATCATTCTCTTTTTGCAGTGCGCTGCATGATGACCTGGTTTTCCACAAACAAAGCAAGAGCCTTTCTTTTTTAAGGTGGGGTGAGCAACTTTGGGTTTGTAATTAGGTTTTTTGTTATAATACTTGTTTTGGCGATGTTGAAATTTGCCTTGCACCAAATTTGCCCTGGTAGCAATTTCCTTAGCTTTGGTAGCTTTGATCTCCTTGCGAGTTGTATCCTCAATGATGATATGCACGATCAGATCGGCTAGTGACAATTGCTTGTCCTTGTGCTTGAGTTGTTACTTGTAGTTATTCCAAGACTTAGGCAACTTTTCAATTAGCAGGCCCGCAAGAAATTCTTCTTGTAAGTTGATGTTTTCTGCCTTCAAGTCCTCTACTAGCTTGCGATATTCATTGATTTGTGTCTTGATCTCCTTATCATTGGACATTTCCCATCGATAATAATTTCCGATTACAAATTTTTGTTTGCCCACATCTTCGGTAGTGTACTTTGCAGTCATGGAGTCCCATATTTGTTTTGCTTCCTTGTACGGACAGTAGACATCAAACAATTCATTAGAAAGAGTACTAATAATTGTGTGCCTACATACCTTATTAGCATGTATCTATTGATCCCGAAGCCTGTTATCAGTTGGTTCGGCCTCCGTAAGTACGAAAGCCATGCCGTGCACATCTAGGATAGAGAAAACTCTTTCTTGCCACCTTCTGAAAGGTTGCCGTTGAAAACTTCGATCTTCGATATGTCGGGGAATGGTTTGGCATAGGACATATGTGGTAGTGATGGTAGTGCAACTGGACTGGTGGAGATTGAGGCATCAGCAGCAGTATCGACTTGATGCTCCATGGGTATTATCCTTAAGATTGTAGGAAAAAAGCTGATAAGAATAAATAAATTTGTCTGAGGCGTGCAAACGTAAGCACTGTTCTTAAGGATAATTCCGCTCCTCGGAATGCAAAACTCGGTGCGATAGGCTTCTGACGGCTATCCTCCCAAGATACAACAGACCTTCTTCTATATTCCGCACTGAATATTAGAAGGAACAGAAACAACGTCTGTGTATAACCCAGCAAGAAAAGAGGAAAGGAAAGATTTCAAAAAGAAAGAATATTCTCTGTTTCATTCGGTGTGTATTTTTAAGATTGTCTTGTGAGAATTTATATTCAAATAAAGTAGAGTCGTTAAAGGAGCCGTTGTAAAATAATGAAAGATTTATTTGAGAAATAAATTAAACATTACAAAACGATTGGAAAGCCGTTGTATGACCGTTAAGAAACCGTTATGTGACCGTTTAAAATAATAATGGTCTTCAATGCGGTCATAATTATTATCGAAGTTATTATTGTTAATATTTCAAAATATTATTGAAATATCCAACAAAACGATGATTAGAACTTGATGTGCGTAAATCTAAAGTGATTAAAAGAATCTTTTAATGTTGATATAATGATTCCAAGTCATTATATGCTAACTAAATAATCGTTTACCTATTAATATACGCATTCACTTATCTTCAATTAGCGCATTCCCCTATCTTGTAACGGACTAGGTCCATAAATTAATCTCCAATTATCAGGTAGCTAATCGAATATTGAGTAAACATGCTAACTAAGCACCAGAGGTATACAAGTAGTGCTGACATGAACTAAAAAATGATTATTCAAAAGAAATTACAAAATGGTCAATGTACTATTGTTGATGTTTAATTTTGGTGGTTGTCCTTTATTTTATTGCAAATTTAGTCCTTAATCCGACTCCCAATTTTCAATTTCAAATATTTTATTCCATATGAAGATGGAAATTGCTAAGTAAGTCCCAAATTAATATCCAACTGGGGGTAGGTTCTGAGCGTTTAGTTGGATGAACTTGACATTAAAGTCAGCTAGTTCCTAGGTTGGTTTTAATGCCAACTGTTGTATGGTCCTTGGGTATTCTCTCCATTTAAGGAGGTTAGAATCCAAACCATCGCATATTGTTGTGCCTACTGTTACCCCGGTAGCTACAGCCCCCTCATTTCCTCATAAGATTTTCTTCCCTCGAGATAGGGAATATGGGAACATGAGGTCTCTCACCCCTGGGAGGTTCTCCCTCCTGTTCTCTTAAGCAATTTAAGGACTTGCTCAGATCCAAAGTCTCAAATTAATATGCTACTTTACACAACCTAAAGAAGTTGTCGAAGACGATTCACGCAAAAAAAACTTGCATATGTGATTCAAGTTGGACTTTCTTTAGGTATTTAATAATATTATTTCAGCTTGCACATTTGTCTTGACTATTGACGGACAATTTAGCCTATTCTTGTGATTCTTCCCCCGTTCAAATGGACCAAAACACTCGACAGTTGCTTCCGTGTGCTGATCAATTGTTGCCGGCAAACACAACGGGTCATTAGTTAAGGTTTTCCCAGGAGCAAGCCATGTGTCATTTTTTCATTGGCTCTCTGTCATCTCATAACTAGATTAAAGAATGACCAAGACTATCAATATCAAATCGTGGGGCCAGTGGTCCAAAATGCTGTGGTGGGAGCCAGACTGGAATCTCCGGGCTCTTTCATAATTTTTTTAATTATCTTTTAACGTTTCTAATACTATATTTTGTTCATATTTTTTCCAATCTCATGAATAATGATGATATATATCTACATATACATACATACATACATACATACATACATACATACATACATACATACATATAGATATATACATTTGCACATGTAGTTAGTATTTGACAATATATCTATTATGAAAAAAATTTGTTCTACTATGATACCATAAATTTGAATACTCTACTGAGCCTTTGATGTATAGTAAAATAGTGGTAAAAAATATCAAATTCCCCGATTGCCCTTATTGCTTTTCCTCCTTATTTCTCTCTTCTTCTTTTTTTTCTTTTTCCTTTCTCCTTAGTTCTTTTCATTTATCAATAATAAGAAAAACATGTACCTTTTCGTCTATGTTTGTTGATTAATCCTTTGAAGAGGAGGAAAATTCAAAAAGATAAAGAAAGATCTGAAGGTTTGTTCTTTCACTTTTAGAGTTCCTATTATTTTTTTAATGAAATTCTTGGGATCCTAAAAACTCAAAATGTATATTCTTTCATAAGAAACAGGAAAAACTTATGAAGTCACGCAAAAATAATAGAATTTAAGCAGAATTGATTGAAACAATTGGATAATTAATTATTTGAATAGACCTACATAGTTTATAAAAGGTATATACAGCACAAGAACATTTTACCATCACTTCAGACAAATAAATAATATATTAAGTGGCAATTAAAGAATCATAATAGTCGAAAAAGTTATCTATTATAGATAATTTCTATAAACGTCAAACCATGCTTAAAAAAAAGCTGTTTATTATTTTTTGATGTGTCGAACTACATAGCAAGTTATTTTTTCACAACAACACGCTGGTGCCCATTGTTTTTGCACTATTATTACATGTTAATGCCACGCAAAAATCTTTAGCCCTTACTTCGCACCTTTTGTTTGCATCTAGATGAAAAAATCGACATTGATCCTAAAATCAAGATTGAAGATTAGTTCATTGACCAAATAAGTGACAAATATAAAGTATTGCAATCAAAATATACTCATACAAGAACCATTTTTGTGATTTTCCTTCGAGTTATAAGTTATGATTTACGGGTCAATGCTATCTAATGATAAATCTAAAAAACCTAAAATACTTTCTTAGGTATCAATAATATAACCATATCTTTGGGGACAAAAACGATAATTAATGTGTTACATCATTAA
Source organism: Eucalyptus grandis x Eucalyptus urophylla (assembly GCA_028830015.1). Classification (NCBI taxonomy): domain Eukaryota; kingdom Viridiplantae; phylum Streptophyta; class Magnoliopsida; order Myrtales; family Myrtaceae; genus Eucalyptus; species Eucalyptus grandis x Eucalyptus urophylla. The sequence continues at coordinate 56,660,203 of CM054200.1, read as the reverse complement.
TTCCTCGATCCAAAGAGCAACTTGAGTATGGGACGTTGAAGACTATAATCGGTAATAATCATCGTGGATTGACTCAGAGTTCTAGAAGATGTAGTATTGGAATTTGGTGTCGTGGATTGTCAAAGTTCTCAAAGATGTAGCGTTGGAATTCAAATTATTTTTGCTTCTCTACCTACGCCTTCGCCTTCGCCTTCGCCTAATCTTCTTCTTTTCGAAATGGGAAAAACAATCGTTTAGTGTCGACATCAGGGACAGGACACCGGAACCGGAAGAGTAGCGTTGAAGGTTGTACCACGTGTCCGAGGTTGAGTGGCCTGCCGGCCCAGCAGTGGGAACGGCGGAGAGCTTGGTGGGCGGAAGATGTAACCCTTACATCATGCGCGCCCTAAGCGGCTGTGTACCTGGTGCCTTTTCGTTTGCTATTCCTATGTGAACTTCGGTGATGCTGCGTGCCACTCGCTCGTAAAACGCCGTAGATTCCCGCGCGATGAATAGTAGAGCCTAGAGCGTAATGTTTTTTTTTCATGAACATCAACCAAATATCATAATGATTAATATTTGTTGCTTTGTCGATTGGGCCACATTTGTATTTAGGGAGTTTGATAAGTTATAATTTACGGCTGATTTCGGTCAAGTATAAATTATATTTAAAACAGCTTATGCCGAAAATTTATTTTCAATAAAAGAGATGGATTTACTCATTTCAATCTAAATTTTAAAAGGTCCAGTACCCACCCTATTGAAACGCGTAAAGTGACTCAAACGAAAAGTCAAATTTCTTAATTTTTAATAGTTCGTTTATAAAACTAACATAATCACTTGGGGGAACATCAGTAATATAATTGCATCTTCGGGGGCAAAAAAATGATAACTGACAGGTTATGACATTGATTCGCTGAGCCTGAGACCAAGCGCTTTATTCTTCTCCCAATCCCGCCAACTTTTCAGCAACCACCACAAAAAAATCCGTAGCGTCACTACAGAGAGGGAAGCTAAGAGCTCGAAAAACGGAGTTCACCCAGAGTGGCAACGCCTTGAAGACCTTCGCTCGCTCCATCACCCGCCTCTCCCGCATCGGCAACGACCTTGCCCTTCAAGCTTCTCCTTCCCAGGTGATTCCATCGATTTCTTCCCTCATAGCTCCGGTGTGTTGCCACTGAACTCCACGTCGATCATCGTTCCTCAGCTTCATCCATCGAGTGAAATAGCTACAGCAGTTGCTTCTTCCTGTGCCCTGCCGAGCGATGCTTAGTTTAGATGCTATGATGTTTCATCAACTCAGCGTTACTTCAGCTTCCTTCACTTACAAAAGAATCAATCCGTCCAGACAGACAAAATCCCAACCGCCCGTTGCTGCTGTTGATGCCGAGGGGTTGGAAAGGTAACAGTTTCATCGGTTTGTTTACCCTCGTGTCCTTCCTAAAAGATCTTCTGAGGATCCTTTCTCGGTAGAAAGGTATGTTAAGTTGATTGACACCTCGTGCGTTCAGCCTGAAACTGCATAACAAGCTGCAAAGACTGATAGTAGAGGTTGAGGTCGAGGCCATCGACATTTCTACCCACTCGAGCCCGCAACAGCGCCTGCAAAGCAAGAACACTCTTTTAACCCAAATGGTCAATACCACCAAGCACAATACACACATCGTGTGCAATTCAATTTGCCGGCAGAACTCAAATCTTAAACAATGAAAGTTGTTCTCACCTCATTATCAGGTTGAATCTGGAGTTCACCAATGAACTGGTAGATCGAGCCAATACGAAAACTAAGGTCCCTCAGATGCTGCGTGTCGATCTTCAGACTAGCATCTCCATCAACAATCATCGCTATGGTTGTCTCCACGGAATTCTCTTGTAACCTCAAATGAAAAGCAGATATCAGTCCCCAGAAAACCATGACATTCTGAAAGGAGAAACTGATCAACAATAGAAACCGAAAGGCGCACAGATGACCGAGAAAGGGAGGAAAAGAAAGAGGACAACTTATCCAAATGCCTTTGCCCCAACCTCACATCAAGGTCGGGGCAATTGCTTTATCCCAGCTCAAAATAGGATCATTTGCCTAACCCAATATCGGCCGCATTCTCAAGTAATATAGACAACGTCATTACCTAGGAAAAGGTCTAATCCAAGTTCATTACAGGCCTGGCCATCCTCAAAACCAAGAAAAAAAAAGAAACTTGTGCAATGCGGCATCAATCAATCATGAAATCCAACACAGTTCAAGTTCTTTTATTTTTTCGGCCGTCACACGAGCATTGGAAGTTCATCACCAGCTGAACCATGCCCAATTCAACAGGATTGAAACCGAGTTCCAAACGGCGGAATGTTGGTGACAAGATCATAAATCTAGTCTAGTCCTACAAGTGTACGAGAGCTGCAACTCCGGAGCTCGGCTTCGCAGCCACATTACACGCATCTGCAATCTCATCAAACCCGGAATGATCAAAAGCTAAATACTATCCAAAAAACCCTAGCTCGTGCAAGCTCCATTTCGAGGTTCTAACTTTCTTAGGCGTTTCTCGTGCCGATATCCCTCGAAAAAAGTGAAACCAGGTAGCAATGGTAAATGAAATGGGGAGTAGATCGACGAGAATCAGGGGGGAGGGAGAAACCGCAGGAGCACTGATTCAACAGATCAATTCCACGGCATTACGCAGGAGGAGGAGGAGGAGGAGGAGGAGGAGGAGGGAGATGAGAACCTACTTGCCGGCTCTCGGCCCAACACCAGTCCTCCTCCCCTGGCCCATTGAGACTGGGCCGGGCCTCTTCTCTCGCGCCACGTCGCTGAGATGAAGATCAAAGAACAGAATTTGACAGGAGAGCAAGAAAGTAGCTTTCCAATTTCATTATTGCTGATCCATTGTATGCTTACGCAAGCAATGGCAATCTCATGTTCAAAGCTTTGGACATAATTACAGACATACAAACACAACCCCTGTACATATAGTTTAAAAAAATGCATAAATTAATTTGCTATTTGTACATGACTTTGACTTGCAGCCAATGTGGCATTCGGTTAGCATTGTCCGACTCCCATGTTAGCGTAGTAGTAAGCTTCCATTATTTCTTCTCCCCTCCCTCCAACAATTGCTTCTGTAAATTTCTATACAATTGCGTGGACCTCCCTTCCTAAAAATAATCGAACTCTTGAATATGTATAAAATATGAATGTTTTCTCTATCCTACGGCCCCTACTGTACTTTGGTTGCTTAATGAAATACTTGCGGTGATGCGTAGAACTCGCCCTCTATCAACATCGGCCTCAGATCTTCCTGGTTCATGAACTCCAGCGGGAAGGTCACAAGATATCCCCGGACCGACTTCAGTCTCTCCATCGGGTCCGTCTCTTTGGCATCTCCATCATCGGTGGTGTTCTCCAGCTTCGCGGGGGCGATTCCTAGATCGATGGTGGTGTGCCTGATCTTGTCTTTCCAGGAGGCCATGCTGTGTCTCAGTGAAGCTCTGTAGCACAGTTGATGTTAGATAAATGGGAGCTTGACTTAAGAAGCAAGGAATGAGGAGAAGGCTCAGCTGCACCATACCTTGACCGGATGTTATCGTTAGGGATGCAAGCAAACACATCATGGTAAATTTTGGAGTTCGCCTGCGGAAGGATGATACAATCAATTCATTGCAAAGTCGAACATATACCATCGACCAGATGTTTTGCTCAAACTTGCCGTACCTTTGCAGTTGCCAACCACAAGTCCCTGTATGTTGCATCGGCGATGGGATCCTTTATTTGGTGGATCTGCAAGATTTGTATATGCCAGAAGTCACTATTAGATGTATGGTCTTGGCATACAAGGATTCAGACAAAATAATGTCGACTGAGGAAAAACATTGCAACATATTGTATGAGGAATCGCGATAGTCTTAATTGTGAAATTGGGTCACAAACCTCTCCAGGATGAAGTCCTAAGTGTTCCGACCAGAGCGAACACCTGAGACTATGAGAGAACTTTCCCGCCTTCCATGGCTCTCCATCCATAGATGACTCCACAAACTCCTTATCTTCAATTATTAGCCCAATCTGAGAAGAGCAGCATCATTAGTCTCGGTGCAGAATCAGATGAAAGGAACGCCGAAGAATCTAAGAGCGACGAATTGGAGAACGTGAAGAGTGAAATAGAGCTAGCTCATTACCTCGGAGTCTCTTGATCCTAGTAAACTCCTATCATTGATATTTGAGGATCCAATAAAGGACAGCCGATCATCTATAATCATGACTTTACTGTGCACATACACCTGCAACAAAAGATACCACAAGAACATTCTTAAAAAATTCCACTTCATCCTGTCAGACAAATTGACATTCTACGAAGTTCTGGCTAATGGTTTAGAATGTATACTTAACAATATCTTCAAGATGATAATGATACTCAAAACTCATTCTCAAGGAACACACTGCTATATCAAGTAACACCACCTTCTATAGGACGGCAACACCCTCTCTGAACTAGCTATCATCTACCTAGCATGCCACTGCTTGTTTGTACAAGGACAATAAATTAATGGTCATTAGGTGCTGCCAACAGAATAATTATTGGGAGAACTGAAATAAGAACTAGGAGCTCATAATGGATACAAGCAAGAAGCTCCAAATAGATACCTGACTTGTTGCCACAGGGCCACGATCAGAAAGTTTACCATAAGCTCGTAGACCATAGAAGGATATATAGTCTTGTGTCTTATCACCAAGTGCTTCTTTGAGATTGTGCAATATTGAGTTCTTTCCTCTGCTAATGGTTCGATATTGCCAATGCATAATTGCTCTAACTGTAGCTGCTCCACCATCATCAATGCCTCCCTGTTATTGAGTGTCATGAAGGGAAGAAAGGTCAAGTAACTCTCATGTTCATCTTAATAAGAGAACTAATCCAAAAATAAGTACCTGAAAGCCAGGTAAAAGAGGTAGGACAATGATAACACGGAAACTTCTTTTCTCTTTGTGTGCTTGCAAAATGCGCTTGTATAATGCATCGAGAACACGATTCTGTATAGTCTCATCCCTTGCAAGACCTGATATGAAAAATTGATTCTGAAAGCAAGCAAGAAGTCATCACTAAGAGTTGCCATTTTACCATTAAAAGATCAAAATTAAGTCGCACATATCTGTTGAAAGAAAGAATCTTGATGTTCAAGTAATAAAATGACATTATCGTTGAGACCACCTCCTCACAGGTTAAACAATTCATTTTGTAGCAGTCTGAAGGTTTGTTTCAGCCACTTTTGGTAGAAATGTTCTAATTATCTGTTTGTTTCATCTCCCGAGGTAACTAAAGTTCCGTTTCGCTTGGGCTCCTTACTGTCAGTTAAAGCCATAAACCAGCAGCTTTTATTTTTATTTTTATTTTATTTTTTATATTATGGTTGGTTGTCTCCTTAAAAAACTTTGAAAGATGAAACTTGGCTTGTGAAAGAGGATGTCCCACTCCAGGCTAGGTGCAGCTTCAGAGCACACAACATAAAATACACGATTCAACCAATGGTTAATGGACTTGGAGTTGTCATCACATATTTCAATAAACCCACAAATTTATCTGTTGAAAGACCAAGAAAAGCACTTTCCCTCCATGCCTGTCTTAGCAGCATAATCAGGTTCTTTACATGGCAAAAGAATTCAATATAGTGGTGGTAGCTGCAAGTGATTCCAATATCATTTTGAAGAAGAATATGCAGTTCAAATGGTGTATCTTTCAAAAGATGAACGAAGAAATTAAGCCCAAACAACAGGAGATCACAAGTATATCCATTGAACATCCAGTAGATGTCATCAAATCATAGAAGATAATCAGTTACTTTGTGGTCGTTACCTCTATGTAAACAAAGTGCTCTGCTCTTTCGATAAGAGAACAATAAGCATTATGAATACTCTCTTCTGTTTGGCTTGTTCCCGCTGACCACTGGCTTGCACTCCTGACAACCTACAGATGGCAGAGTTTCCTTAGCATCATGCCTAAAACTTGGACAACAGCCAAAATTCTGAAATTTCAAAAGTTCAATGATAAATATCTACCTGACATTGACAAGTGACCCGTGGACCAACTTGTCCATGTCCAGTTGCCACATCATCGTCACCTTCATCTGAAGTCTCCAGCTGCTCATCTGCTAGTCTCCTGCTAGATTGTGCAACCTCGGGCAGATTTTCTCTTTCACAATCGAGGCAATCAACTTCATCAACAAAACTTTTCATCTGAGTATCCTTAACAGATTCGTCAGCTTTGGGCTTCAGGAAAGTAAGTAAAAGACTTTCGCAACCAGCAGATGGCTTAACATCATGATTGTGGTGTGCATGGGGGCCATTTGGCTTATGACCAAGATCAAAACTGCTTTGCTGATCAGCTTCTTGAGGTAGAAGCAACGGGATATCATCCACTAGTGACTGTGAGGAAAAGGAGTAATGCCTGCTATGGCCTTGGCGGTTTTCTTCTGCATTTGTACCTTTGATGTCGATCTCACTGCTTCTTCCCATATAATGAGGGAGGACCATATAATGGCGAGGCATGAGTAACGGGATTGTTTGCTCGTTTGGAGCTTTGCTTCTCTGGAAAATGAATAGATGATTTAATTACATGATAACTTCATGAAGAGTGTGCCATAAAGTTGAATCAAATATCAAGGGACCTTGGCGTGGTTCCAGCGCTGGACAAAATGCCTTGCAACATCTCGGCAAGGTGGTCCCCAAAGAGCACAATGGACATCATGCCATGGCATGCGGGGATATTTTTCTCGATCCAGCTCATCCGTCATTGTGTCTTCCCAGGAATTTGGTTCAGATTCTCTAGCCAGACATCAGAAGAGTGCTGCCATTAGATAAGCACATGGGAAGACACAAGGATAAAATTATTTATGTGGGTTCCTTTTCATGAATTTCTGATTGATTCATCTATTGCAATTTGAACATATTTCATACAGAAATTTATTTCACCTAATAAAAATGGAAAAAGAAAACTGAGTACCTTGGATTGTAATAATCCTTTCCAGGCCATAGAGAAGGAGGGGAATCGCCCACTTTATGATCAACAGTGTCATAACGGCCAAAGCATAGATCTAGTCCTCCAAGAAAGCAGATTTGGTGGTCAACAATGACAAGTTTTTCATGGTGTGACCTGACCGGACAAGATTATTCATTATCTGTTTGAACTGCATCTACATCAGAATGTGCTTATCCACGATTGCTTACCATAGATAAATTCCAGTAGACAAGTGATCAGGATATCGCAGCACCTTCACATTCTCGTGGATGTCAAGGAGCTTCTTTTTACTATACATACTGTTGATTTTCAGAGCAATGGAAACCTCCTTGTAAAGAAGGATGTAAATCTGCAGGATCAAGAGATACAGAATTACTAGGTGATGTATTGAAAGTAGTAACAGGTAATCTGAGAGAAGGACAACAAGCAAGGAGAAGAATCTGATTGCATCATATAGAGGTAAGAGGCAAAGGCCTTAGCTCTGGCCTCTGCTATTTGATACAGATGGCCTACTTATTAAACCAAATGAAAGTACATGTGAAATTATTTGAGCTTATGGAACCAACATTAGCTGTAATCATGGCTTAAAAACCTAATATTCACGTGAAAGAAGAGAAAATAGAATATACAGTTAAGACCTCGCTAGAAATATTGAAACTTTCTAGTCTAGCTCCTTCCCTCTATCAGCGGTGAATCTGATCCTATGGACTCCCAAACACAAAATGTGGACAAAGTGGGAAAACCAAAATTAATCTGAAAAGATGATATCACAATTATTACAATTTTGAGATACTCTTTTGGGGATAGAGTTGAATCCATCGGAGAAGAAATGCTTTATATGGAGAAATATAGTAACGTTAAAAATTCTCACTAAAAGGTGAAGAAAAGCTGAAACCACAAGAGAATGAGTTATGACAGGAGACAAGGTTTTCTGCATCTTCACCTGAACTCCTTGCTTAGCCTTTGCTTCTAGCAACGCATCAAGCCTGGAGGAAGAATGAGTATCAAAAGGACGTCTCAGATACAATTCAGGGCAAAGCCACCACCCAGTAATGAATATCTGCAAATAGGTACCTCATCATTTGAGCATAAGATGACCAAAATTCTAATATGTTACGAGTGTAGATGAATGAACAACCTCAAATTTAGCATCTTCTATTGCAGAGGCAACTGCTTCAAAAGCTGCCTCCCCATCTACAAACCACTGAACCTGACTCCCATCTTCATTCAGACCCCTAGGAGGAGCGAAGGAACCATAACGATGGGGATGACACCAACCCTCTGGAGGCTTGAGAGCAGCATCACTAATGGCAGAAATCCAACCTCTGACTTTGCCGGGACTCGTTGTCCGTATGTTTATGGACCGATTTCCACAGGAAACCTTTTGATGTTCCAAACCACTTGTAAATATAATACATAATTGCCAGAAAACAATTAAAAAAAAATAACAAATGTCTACAGGAACTGCTTTCTGTAAATGTGAAGCCCATTAATCATTTGTAACATTATTAGGATATGTAGAAAACTGACAATGACGATACAATGACAACCCTCCGTATGCAATCGACCTGCCCATAATATGTCTCAATGCGACAGAAGAATCTCCAATACTAAAAAAAGTAAAATTATCCATCTGGTAGATACATGTTCTCAGTTTCATCAATCCCGCTATTTGAGGTTTTGCAGAATGACAATTTGATAATATCTAACATCTTTCTGCATTTATTTATCAACTGCTTCCATATAGAAGTTACAGAATCTTGGATTGGTAAAGGTATTGTATATATGGTCTCGTTTGAATACTAAATATGGAGCTTTGAAACTGGAAAAATGGACAGTAAACTTCTGCCGGACTAATATATATTGCCATAGCCTACACAAAATTACTGGTTTGAGCTCTCAACTTATTTCATAGTGCCATATACATGTACACGTATCCAAGCACGCAATCTCTCTCCCCCTCTCTCAATCACTCACACACACGCGAGCACGCATGTGCACAACTGTGTGAAACAAAGAAGTCTGGAATAATAATTTCTTGGTGTACTTCCCAGGCCAGATTTCCACAAACAAAAGAAAGTTGTAAATTCTCACTACCTTGAAACCATAATATAGAGGATTTCGTTCCTTTGTCTGATCAGCCAAGGATAGCCGAGGACTTCCTTTTGTATCAAAACTTTCCTTTCCTCGAGAGATTGGTAGTACATCAAAGACGAGTATATCCAAGGGTTCTGTGTCAAGTGGATCTTCCAGAAATGCCAAAAACCCAGGTTTTAGAACAGCCCACACCTATGACAATCGAATGACACGATGATTTCACGTAAAGTATGCAAAAAGAGAGTAAAATAATCTAACTGCTTGGACAACAGCTAGAAGAGGCATAAAATGTAGACCTAAAAATCACAAGAGCCTCAAATTACGCAAGTCCATTAGCAATATACATCGAGAACCAAATAAATTAGATTAATGATGCATCTGAATGTTGAACTGTGCAACAGATTTTCGTTGGTAATCTTCTGATTTCTTATTGCATGGGAATCTTGCAGATGTGATGGTAAATCAGGAATTAATGACACTACTACAAGGTGAATATATTTAAAATTCAACTTAAATTTATCGGGAAAAGAATGTATACATATAGATATCACAAAAAAGAAGGCAACAGCAAATCAGAACATAAGGCAACTCTAGAGCTAAGATGCTTAACCATAACATCAAAAACTTTTAGTTTAGTTGTAATCAAGCAAAGGTCACAGACATTTTGAAGGTCTGGTAAGTGTTGAATAGTTCAAGAAATATTCAATCACACTTCACAAATCAATAAAAAGATCAATCTGAGCGATCATCTCAGACAAAATTGAACCACCTAAATTTCAAATTTAGGGAATTAAATACCTTTTGCCAGCTGTTGCTGCAACAGCCAAACCACTGACAAGGCAAACAACTTATTTCTCTGTTGTCCTTTGATAGTTGCGGTAAATGCTTCACCATTACATAACCTTCTTTCAACTTTGGACCATACTCCAAAGAAAATGACAACTTAGAGACCTCCAAAAACTTGCAAACCTGCAAAATATCGTAAAAGCATGAAGCAATAAGTGGTAGAAAGAGTCAATACAATGCAGGAGGGCAGACTTTTCAGCTTTTATTTTGGTTACATGGTATTATCTGTAAAAAACATAAATGTTGAATAAACTCATATCTTTGCTAAAAACGATTCATGTAAGAAAATATTTTGGGAAACAAAGAATGAAGAGCTTCCTGATGCAATATGAGAAAATTAGAGAGTTGTAGCCGTCCACATTTAACAATGCCAAATCTTCTCAACCATGCCAACTCAAGTGATGAATGCATTGCAGAAGGAAAGGAAATAGAAAGAACAATTGCATATTGCTATTCAGTAATACAACTGTGGACATGGTAATGTGCTCACCTCTCGAGAATTTACGATATCCAAGTTCCCCAGAAAGTGGTTCAAATAATTCTGCATGGCCACCTTTGCGCTGTCTGAAACTGTCTGCTGCCTCCCCAGTGATGGGCGTATGATAGGCAAAACAGCTTTTGATGGAACATACCTATGTAACAAACTTTGTTGTAAGCGATAAGATTTCCAATGTAAGGGAATGGGTGATAAGATGCAAGAAGCAGAATGGCCACCTTGCTTTAGACCTCTCTTCAGTATGTAGAGGTACAGCTCCATCATCGGGTTCATCATCATCCGGCACCACAGCCATGTGCTCTACAATGCCTAAGCTTTGGAGCCATTCTTTAACCTTGCAAAAGAATCTTTCAATTAGAACTTCAACGGATTAAAAGGGCGATAATAAGCCTTGGACATAATCTAACAAAACAGAACAAGAGATCAGGGAAATTGAAAATGAACAATGATGTAACCGAGCACCTGTTCCTGCTTCTCATAAAATTCCTCAATGAGGGCGCGCTTCTTCAGAGCGAAATGCAGGTAGAGAACTTGTGAAGCTTTCTTCCATAAAAGCCACTTGAACTGCAAGGACAATTTTGAATCAAACTGAGCATAGTTCTCTCAAGCGTCATCGATGTCTAACATGTCATCAATTAGGCAACACAGTCTGACTTTTTGGTTTGGTTAATAAAATTAGCTTGGAATTGAAATAAGCACATCATCGATTCTGCTATAACTCAGGTTTTCTCCCTCAACAGCCTCCATTCAACTGTTATAATAAAGAAGATGGTGGTCTTGACAAATCCAATTTTGGCAACTATGGGCACAACTTTCAATCACTCTAATGCTGCATTCCTCAAGTTCGCAATTCTCATTCCCAAAATCTACAAGTTAGCAAAGTTCTGCAGAGCAAATGCACGAATCACTTCAAGCTGTTACGTTCGCTGAAACTCATGCATCCAAACAAATTGAATGTGAAGATTGCAAAATACCGCTTCAATGAATAAAGTACGTCAAAATTAAAATTCGCATCTTCATCAATGTTTACATTTTTAGACCTAACTTAATCTCGAAGGATAACATCATCATGGACGCAAACAGCTGAAGCACATCACGCATCAAATTTCATCGTCCTTTCATATTTTCCCCACTAATAATGCATCGTCTTCGGATAAGTTAAACCCGACAAATCTCAACGCGACCTCCTCTCCTCCGGATTCTTCAAAACCGAAAAATCGCAAACGAGAAGTGACTCCATACGAAAGCTCATTCGGTTACGAAACCAAGCTGGCATCGGATATCCACTCTCCATAACATCAACAAGGAATCGACGAAAGAGGGATTACCTGTTTGTACCGCAATTCGATCGTGTAGGATAGGAGCATGGGGCTGAACTCCCCGGTCTCGGGACGCGAGACCGAGACGATGGTGGCCACCGGCAGCTCATCGAAAATCCAGTCCGATTCGAGCCATTGCCGCTGCGACGCAGTCCGAGGGATAGCCCCGGCACCCGCGCCCGCGCCCGTGCCAGCCGCCTCCGGCGCGCCCTCGGCGATGAGCCTCTCCGCCAACATGATCGAGACAGATTCCGATGGGGGCTCCGCCGCCGGGCTCAGCTCCGCATGCCCCCTTAGAGGGAGAGATAGAGAGAGAGAGGTTTTCTGGAGTGCAAGGGAGAGAGGAAGGGGAGGAAGGAAGGGAGGGAGGGGGAAGAGAGCGGTTGGTAGTTTTTATAGTTTGCAAGAGATGGCGCTATTTTTGACATGGGCGACGCCTTTCGTGATGTGATGTCATCGGCGCCGCGTCGGCGAGAGAGATGCAGACAGACACAGAGGTTGTTGTGTTTGATAGTGTCACCTGCGGTGACCTCGGATTTCGGTGAACCTCGGACGCGGCCGACCAAAATACCTTGTACAACACCATCTCTATTCTGTAGTTGATAATAATTTACATTGTCAAGCTTGAGGGTTGAGAAATTATGTCTTGGATAAGGTAAAGACAAGACCAAGCGTGTGAATTTATAGCGTCGACTAGCTTCTGGCTGCTCCCTGAGGATTTTCAAAGAGATGGGGGGACCGTACGTAGGATGAGGTGGAATGCGGACACGTGTCGAGAGGGCGACGCGGTTGTACGCTCGCGCGGTGACTCCTGAGGCGAAGAGGCAAGGCGAGACGTAACCGGAAGGGAGGGGCCGAGAGTTTTGATCCCGTATATTTTATTCGCATATCGTGGAATCTCCACGCTGTCCCAACTTACGGCCCTGGCGAAAGTACGCTTCTACCCCTCCCTTTTCCCTCTAATTTCCCCCGAAGCCACTGGGTTTTTTTCGGGGGCAAAAGCCCAGATGTCCCGAAATATGTGGGGGATTACTTGCAAGCAATGTACGACGTTGCCTTGAGAAGACAGGCAAAGAAGGCAAAGCCAAACTTGATGATCATTGTCTGCCGTATTTTAAGTAAGTTTCGATGGAAGGGTCCAAATCAAGCAGGCCCATCAGAGGCAATTTGGCAGAGGAGGGGGGGCTATATGGGTCATTTCAACCCACCCCCAGCCCCTCTCCCAAATCGGGAGTCCAAAGCAGCATCTGCTGGCTCAGGATCAATTGAAGAATATACTGGCCCTTGGTGCTTGGAAGCTGAAGAGAATATGCTGCAAAAGCCAAAATCATTGCCACCCTCCTTAATTAAAACAGTAATTAGCACAGCATGGCTGCTATTATATTAACCAATCATTGCAGGGTCACTGATCAAGACAAGTAATAAAAAAGAATCAACCAAAGACCCTGGTTGGAGGATGCTTTTGTACCCTCCCCCAAAATCCTAAAGAAGGATAACAGGGTCAAGGACATTTTTACAGGGCTCCTGATCTGTCTAGCACTGCAAATTTGTCGTGCACGGCTGCTCTGACTCGCTCGCGCGATTGAAACTGTTAAAAAAAAAAAAACTCACTAAAAACATGTGCGCATTAATTCCGATTTCCTTAAGCGAGACTTTTATCGAACGTCTTGGATTGGAATTGAAACTCCTTTAGAGGATGCCGCAAGGTAAAACAAGTACCATCGATGTTATGGAATGATGGGAAGTTTTGACATGACAAGGGAATATTGACCCAAACTCAATCCGAATGGAGGGGAAATTCGGTATTTGTCCATCACATTACTTATTTCCATAACAGTTAGATGTATATAAGTCGTCTAACTTTGATAATTTGACTTTTTCTAACTAAATGTTTGAAAGAAGATCGATTGGTACTCCAAAGCCAAATTAGATAAGCTTTGTCGACTATGAAGATTCCCACTTATCCTATCATCAGCAAAGAAAATCGGCCAATTTAGGTTTTCATGGGCAGGGTGCCGACGAGGTGTATAATACGTGACATGGACGGCTCTTTCATAGACGTCATCATAATATGCTAAGAATATTCGGGCAATATAAGGCATCATTCTCATGGTTATCGTCAGAATGCCTAGCTCAATTTGGAAAGGAGGCTTTGGACATGCACGTGATCATTTCTCCAGTGATAACTGTGTCTGCTAAATAAGCTTTTCATACTCTCCAAAGATCCAAGCTTGCGGTAGCCATGACAAATAAGCAATGTCCCATTCAAATAAAAAATGAGGAGAAGAATCGTCAGAGATATGATGAATCATTAAATAAGTTGATCTTGGTAGTACTAAATACTCACATGTACCAGTAAAGCTGAGCGCCTTAAAGACCAGATATGCAAGCTTCTAAATTGTTCTAACCGACCCTCAGCATTGTGATATTCAGGTGGAATTCCAATCTCTGCAAAGACAGTGAACCTTGGCCAGCGAAGCCATATAATCATCCGACCTGAAACAAACCACACATGAGCTTGATATTCCGATTGGAGCTGTCACACATCAAAATGCATGTGCTATCTTCCGATCTTACCTTGCACCATAGGGGGACTGACACGCAGCAATGATACAACGTTTAGCCCCTTCAGGCTTCTTCTGTAATGTCAAAGCATTGTCATGATTACAGTTGCGCAGGAGAAGATCAACAACTAGAGCGCTGGTTAGCAATTCAGTGGTCATCGGAGAAACCTCTTAAAGCAAAAGCATGTTTCACGCAAGAGTTTCCTCTATAGGTTGAGGACCAACTAATTGTATAAATTTTGAGAACAAACCTCTGCTTCGTAGTAAAGACCAGCATACAAAGAAGCGTAGAAGTATTCACTGTCCCGTCCGTCCAGAAATCCAGCAGCAAGCTACAATGGAATCAGATAACTATGATGAATTTCACAAAGAAATATTACTGCCTGAAGGCATCAGGTTTGACTGCAAAAAGCATTACGGATCACATAATTTTTCTCACCTCACTTTAATTATACTCCCTGGCCGTTAACTTTTCAAAATGCAACAGGTGGAGTGATATGATTTTCATGTAACATGAAAAAATAACAAGCACACGAGAGCATGTGTGTGTTGAAAAGATTGGAGAATGTTATTCTATTAGGAAATAGTAAAAGATTATGATGTCCACTCATTCTCCTATAAAGCTTTATAAGTTGTCTCACTGTCTTAATGTTGATAGACTGGTACTCTATCCCTGCACAAACCATGAGTTAACTACTCACTTGGCGATTGAACTGAGAAATGCAAGAGTTAGTTTCCGCATTTTTTTCCCTTTATTTTTTTTTAATTATCTGGTTCAGCCCACCAAGCATCTTCATTTTAGTAGTTTTAAGCATCAACTTCAACTCTATTTCTGTGGTTTCAACTGAGACTGCATTTATTTTCAGACAGAGGTACTGGTAAATTCCAACTTTTTGTTCAGGACATTTGGTATCAGAAGATCAAAGTAGAGAAAACTACAAAGAAGATCTGGAATGAACATGTGTATACACCATCCCAATAAGCGGATGAGCTCGGAAGCACACACTAGAATAACCGGAGTGCTCACTAATCGATAATCTTTAACCTTCCCAAATTTAAACAATATTAGGTCCTAAAAGAAGGTAGAATCTTGACTATCTCATAACATCAGTTCAGGCCCCTGAGAAATGAGCAAGGGAATTAAGATATACAGGAACTAGGCTATCAACCAGACTTAGAGAATCTCCACACCAATTACCCTGATAAACAGAAACCAAATCTTTAGAAATTATAGAAGCCAAGATTGAGTTAAACAAAATGTCCAGGGGCAAGGCCAAAAAGTGTCCACGCAGCAGGTCCTTTGAAAGGCATATTCCTAAATTTAACAAAGAAGCTAAAGAAAAAGAAGGAGAGCAACTGTTTCCGCGCTTTCCAAAGAAGTAAAGAGATGCAATCAACACATCCTAAAATCTTATGCAAAATAATTTCAGTTCCATAAAAAGATATTCGAGTCGAGCACCTTTTCTGGGTCTCCCCCATCTTTAAACAGGTTATATGCCTCCCGCATTACAGGTCGTGGATCCCTCCCCACCTACAATCATATACACAGCTTTTATTGTAAATGAGTTGTGTCGAAATTTCTTTTCCAGAAAAGGAAATGCAAGTAGAAAGCCATTACAGAATTGCAAGAGGTACCATAAGCATGCTTTGTGTACACCCAATTTGAAAGCATGAGGTCAAACATCCAAAATACAAGGGAATAGCTAAACCCCAACAATGAGTAATATTCTTGGTCTGGCCAGCTGGAAGAACTAATTTAGCTTATGCAGTATCTTTTCAACATCTCGATTTTACTGCACTTGCTGGACCAAGAAAAGCACTTACCTCAAGAAATCTTTTCCTTGCTTCATCCACTCCATAAAGTTGAGCCTCACACAGATAGCACCAAATTGACTCCTCAGTGTCATTTGGATTTTGTGCAACATCGATTCTGAACTGCTCCGCACCTTCTTCAAACCTTTATAAAAATAGACCAAACTAAAGGTCAGACTGTTCTTGCATCCTAAATTCAACAAGCATCATAGAACACAAATTTATAGAGATTACATGAACACTGAAAGGCTCTGGAATTCAAAGCGTATTAGCATAACACAACTTCAACAAGCATCCACAGGCAGAGGTAATAGGTGGACTGGGGCCGGCAGTACTCAAACAAAATGCGCAAGCTGATAAAGCATCATTCAATTACCTATCGAGATAGTAAAGCGACAGCCCTCTTTGCCAAAGATCTAGACACACCGAAAGAAATCTTCCAGTTATGCACAAAAACATCACGACATTAGCAAGACGAATTTACAGAGTAGTTCTCACGAAAATTCGAGCGACTCACATGCCTTTTGACGAGGATCCAGCTCCATCGCCTTATCAAACTCCGCCAAAGAACCAACAACATCCCCCTACAGGAGACTGAAGAAAGATTAACCACTATGCCAACGTCCCACTTAACCTATAAAATCCATGCCCACCAAGCTGATCACCGTCGAACAGAACAAGCATATGCTGAAACAGAGACATTATAGGCAAACCCAAGAACCCAACATAACAAAAACAAACTGATAAAAAAAGCGGCAACGACCTGTCTGAAGAGCAGCATCCCACGTCGAATAGCGAGAGCTGCCTCGCGGGCATTGCCGCCTCCACTGCCTCCGGTGAGCGCCTCCCAGATGCCCGAAACCGAAGGGAGGAGCAACCTCCGGGACACGGTCGCGACGGGGTTGTGCCGGTGGTGGCGGATTCCTGTCGGACTCGAAGGAGGAACGGAGCTGAAAGGACGCGAGAACTCGTGGGTCCTGAGCGTGGCGATCGGGAGCGACGACGGAGACGACGGCGGCGGGCTGGAGAAGTAGGAGGAGCGGAGGACGGGGGGCTTGAGCTTGTCGATTGACGGCGCCGCCATGGATTCGGAGGGAGCGAAGATCGCTCCGGCGGTTCCTCCGGTTCAGAGCCTTTGCTCGTTGGTTTCCGGTTTAGGGAGACGAGATAAGGCGCCAAAAACCAGGACTACATTGCAGATTTTCCGCATTGATTTATTTGTTTATTTATCTGAGACAATTGCTAAAATGATCCGCGGGCGGCTCGGTTTTCGGATTCGTCCCCCGAACGTTGATTTTGTGCAATTTGATTTTTGGACTCTTTGGATCGAACTCTAATTCATTCGTTAATTTTGGTCTTGTTCTTGTCTCACATGACATCCGAGCTCAAACATAAGATCGATTGACATAATTTCTAGAGGAGATATTGAGTGTACAAGATTTGTCATTTAAGATTTGAGATAAACCATTCAAAAAGCGATACGAGTAAATATGGACCTTTCAGAAATTTTGAAATTCTCTCTCCTCTCCTCTCTCTCTCTCTCGCTCTCTCTGTATAAGACTCCCTTCACTACATTGCTCTCTGTTGTCCAGTAAACCACGCCTCCATCGTTGCCTCCCAGAGGAGCATCAGTGGCTCTAATCCTGACCATGGCTTCCCGACCGCACCACCGCCGCCGCCCGAAGCCCCATTAGTGGCCCGGATTCGTCTGGGTTAGGGTTTTTTTTTTCTTTCATGATTACATTCCAACGACCTCGGAATAGTTCCAGATACCTCTATGAATTGTATGCTTGTTCCTAAGTTGTAGGATGCGAAATTTATTGATCATGCGCTCTTACTGATTACTTCTGATGTGGATGAAAAATTTGCAAACAAATGTTATTTACTACAGAGATATCTGGCATGCTTTACGAATAATAAGCAGAGAAGAGGGCTTAATAGGACTTCACAAGGGACATGGAGCGACTGTTTTGGTATGTGCTTAGTTTTTATTCAGCTTAGCTTAGGTTGTATAACCAGAATATTGGATGCTTATGAATTGTATATAACATCTGCTTCTTGAAGTTTGTATTTCACTTCCTTCCGATTTTTCCCGAATGTCATCCTCACAGAATAATTCAGATAATACTAAATCACGTACGAATCCGAGTTCAAGAACTTGTCAAGTTTCGTTTGATTACGGGTTAAATGACTCCTTCTAGTGATACCCCTCTTCAGCAAATTTATTGACTATTCATATATCTTATATCGTTCACAGTTTATAGGTTTTTGGATCACATGGTTTTAACATAAAACTAAGTAGTTAATTCGTGTAGCTTATGTCGTACTTGCTATGTATTTAAACTTTCCGAAGCCAGTTTTGAACAACTAGAACGTATTGCAGAAGATTAATCAATTACCAATGCGACATGCATTCAAAAAATATTAAAAAATGTCAAGTCGGCTTTTTCGTTAGCTAAATTAGGTGAAGCTAAGGGAAGACTTAATTACACCAATTCGATAAATTTTGCAATTCAAAATTTGACTTTTGCGACTAACTTTTATATGTCAATTACACTAATTTGACAAATTTTAAAATTTAAATTGCACTTTTTTGATAATTTTAGTATTCCGTTGTGCTTTGGCCACTAATTTATATATTTCAATCGCACTCATCTTTTGACCAAAACAGAAATGCAACTTATCTTTAATATAGACCAAAGAGTCAACTTTTGAATTTGGTGTCCGCCCTAAAACATTCATCCTTTTGCAGTATTTTTAATTCTCATGCAATACATGCACCTGCCAAGCACATTGTCCCCTTCATACCTTCATCCTTATTTTCTAGGGTGATCAGTTTTTGGTCCGATCTTATTTTTGATCCGATCAAATGGAACCGATCACTTTTTCTCTCACTACTTGATGCCTTCTATTATGAAGAAATATTTTAAATAAATAAAAAAAAAACGATCACTTTTATTTTTTTCGAAGGAATTTTAAAAATAAATATATGTAGTCGGTTCAATTCCTTCTTAGAACCGAGAACTGAAATACCAGGACATCGGTTCCATTATTAGAAATTAGGAACTGAACCGATACTCTCGAGCTCGAGAATTAGACCAAATCGGCTTGTTCGGTCTAGTGTGTAGGCTGTTTGTTTTGCATGCCTCTACTATTTTCTCCTCAAAATCTGCCCTACATCCATTCCCAACATTAGATTTCACACAGCTATTCTCATTGACCCAAAACTCGTTCTGCTTTTATCAAAATCTCGAATTTTAAGAGCAAGGGTTTATCAATATTTCAAATTTACTAATAGTTTCATATTCACGAGATTTTTTTTTATAAATAAAAACAAAAGACATCAATAAATTAACGTCACCAAACAGCAGCATAAAACCCTTTTATTTTTCTTTATTTATAACCCGGTGCACAAGTTCCACTGATAAAATAAGAAGACAAAAAAGGAGATTTTGAATTTTACTAACCTAATGTTTTTTTTTTCTAGCCCTCGATATATTTTCTCTATGGAACCGTCATTACTACATAATTACCCCGAGATTTCCCACCATATTATTTTTATTTCGAATGTCAAGTGGGCATTCTAATTTTTGTTTGAGGATTCTCTCAATCTCCTCAACATGCGTGCTTAATTAATTTAATCTTATAATACAAAGAGGACTTCCTTTTTCTCCGAAATCTATTTTTTTTCCCCTCGATATCCTCGACAGTTTATTTTACAATTATAGGGCCCATGGGCACATGCATGAAATTGGTAGCTCTATTTTATTTCTCGTTCGAGTCGGTATTTAAAATTTGAATATTCTTTATCCCACAATGACCTTTTCTAGATAAATTTCAAATCTAAAATTATCTTTCTTCGTCCACGTATTTCTTTTTATATAATTAGTGTCGATGGGCTGTTCCAATTTGGGGCATAGTGTAAATGTCAGCATCAACACGTTGACAGGTCAATATCCAAGTCAACTCATGATTTTAGGATAGCCTTAGGAAAGATTAGCTTCTCTTCTCTAGGGAATTTTGACCAAATAAACTTCCGAGTGCTCTCGTCGATTTAGCTTCTTTCCTCTTTAATGTTCTAATTCTCATGCCTTTGGCTTTCGTCAATCGCATAATTAGAAATTTTGCAAACAAGGATTCAAGAGTCTTCTCTGCATCCCTGAACGTACTTGAAGTCTGAAGGGCCTCTCTTGAACTGATTCCTTCCTCTCTTCCCTATGCATCATCAATTCGACATTAATTAAATCGACGTTGACTTCATCCCAAGTCAACGGTACATGTAACTAAAGACTTCCAAGCTCACATTTTATTCCATAAAAATACTTTCAAGATATATGCAATTAAAACTATCATACAGATATCTATATCAATTTTCTAAACCTTTGCAAGAAATTCACATGAAGTTATTACGATTAACTTTTGCTGCAACAACTATAATTGAATGATTACATAATAATAATAATAATAATAATAATAATAATAATAATAAAACATATACCTCTCTCAAGAATTCTACCTTAGCTTTAATGGAGCTTCTCCCCCACTTTGAAATTATCGTGCATTCATACAGCTTTACGTGATCTTCATGGCTTGCGCGTATTATCCACTTTTAACCGGTCAAAAGCCCCTCTCTACAAGCACAGGTGTACTATTTTCTCTTACACGGTTTCCATTAATATGTACACCGCTTTCGTTTTTTCACGTGAACTCAAAAAAAAAAAAAATGCTAATCTTACCTTCGAATATTATTCCAATCGAGAGGTTATTCAATATAGTTTTCCACCTCCGAAAACTAAGTTGTATTGCTGTTTTATAAAGTGTTTAGTAAGTACCACGCAGCTATCTCTCAAGAAGCTATCTCCACCTGGTTTTCACAATACCATATAATCACATGACAGCATAGCTATAATTCAGCCATAAGTATAATAAATGGGATCTAAGTAGTTAAGCGATTGATATGATTGTGATGTCTTCTATGTTCCAACTGTGATCATGATGTTGTGTTGTGTTTTGAATGTGATTTATTCAAATCATAGTCTCTCAGAGTAAACTTGAGATCACATACATCTTTCCGAGGGTGGAGTCTTGCTCAATAGACAGCGCACATGGACAAAAATGATTTGTATGTATCCATTGAAATTAGTCAAGACAAACTTTTGGGCCACTTGGGGGAAAAAAAGGAAGACAATATTTAACGCCTTTAAATTATGATTGAATCTTGCCTGATTTCATGGTGTAGATAAACGTTCTCCATATTAAATAATTAATAAGCATCATGTAAATGAATTTATATTTTTAAATGATCACATGAACTCAAAAGATGAGATCTATCTATTGAAAATATCAAAAGATTCTTTTCAAACAAACCAGCCTATCCCCTGTATAGGGCTTTTACGGGGTGGTTGGAACAAAGACACATTTGGTTGTGAATTCTAATGTGGCAAATAAAGGCATATATCTATCTGCACGACTCAATCAATAGTTCAAGTCACATACTCCCATAATCCATTTTCTCTTCGGAAAGGTAATAAAGATAAATTGATTTTCCGGTGCTTTAACTGTACTTTATGATTTGTAGTCTAATCTATTTATATATGTGAAAATCTCGTGTGATATAGTAATGAATCTAACAATACCTTATTTGTCTGCATTTTTTTAGTTCTTTGGTCAATTAAATTAGATTAAAAAAATTATCGAAATTTACGATCTTATCTATGCATACTTCGACATATTCTTTTATAATCAAGAGATCATACTTTCCAAGTTTTTTTTAATCTATTAACTTGTATTTCAACTTCTGATTATTTTATTTCGTGCTAAATATGTTTCATAATTGATTTTAACTATGCCTTGTTTGTCAAACTATCTTTCTCATTCATTATTCAGAAACTCTTTTTGGCCTTTATTCGTTTAAACTCGTCTTATTTGGACGTATTAGTCTTTATTCAGATGTCTGATGTCCTCTTTGTGATTTGGCATGCGTGTTTCCAGGCAGCTTTGCTAAGTTTGAAAATGAGAAGATAAGTTCCAGTCTTCCCCCCCCCCCCCCCCCCCCCCAAAAAAAAAACAAAATATTATTTATATTTTATGCAACTTTTTTGACCTTCCAAAAAAGAGCAAACTCGACATCCCTGACCCTCATAATCCATTGACTCATAACGAGATTGGCCTTTCTTGTACCTCCTGGAACAAACCCTACTTTGTCACGTGCTTTTCTTTTATTGTTATTAGGGATGAACGTACCGAAAAGTCCTAAACTTTATTATAAAAGTATATTTGAATGTTTTTAAATTTAAAAAAAAAATACAAAAAGAACCCTAAAATTTGTAAATTGATTATATCAAGTTCTTTTATTAACTACACATTTTGAAAGTTTTAAAGTTTAATTGCACTTTTGTGATAAATTTTAGAATTTAATCTCACTTTTTGAAAATTTTAAATTTTTGGTGTACTTCTCCTAATAATGATAATAATAATATCTATGGGGTATCTTTTTCCTCTTGGAAAACGTGGTTTAGATGAACGGGGAAGGTCCCCACCCGATGCAGCAGTTGACCTCGAATGGCAGATCGGCTTTCTTTACGCGATCGACATGAACTTTCGTGTATATAACTCCAAACCAGACCTGAAAAGAGCAGGTCTGGTTCCGGCTAAGTGTTGTGTTCACCCTCTTTCCAGTTCCGCCTGAATCCTTCCCATGGAGCTGATCGCGCTGACCGAAATGAACGCACTGCCGGAAAGCTGTGTTTCCGCGATCCTCTCCTTCGTGTCTCCGGCTGAAGTGTGCCAGCTCTCCCTGGTGTCCTCCACGTTCCTGTCGGCAGCCAACTCCGACGTCGTCTGGGCACGGTTCCTGCTGTCTGATCATGTTGATATCGTCTCCCCGGCAGCCTCTCCAGTCGAGTTCTCTTCGAAGAAAGAGCTCTTTCTTTGGCTCTGCCAACGCCCTCTCCTCGTAGATGGCGGCAGAAAGGTAAGATTCCCACACGACGAGTCGTATCTTTTCTCTCTTTTCAATAACGAAGTTCTAGCTTCCTACACGTTTCATATATATATATATATATATTCCTCGATCAAGACCTGGGCATGTAAGTCAAGTACGTGCATGTATCCTGATCGTAGTAACGCCAGTTGCGAATAAAAATAAAAAACATTTATTTCCGACGACATTTTATTTCTCAGAATACCTTGAAAAGTAAATTCGATCTTTGTTCTGGTGCTCATGCATTGGGATGAGTGATGTGATATTCGATGTATTTTCTCAGAGCTTCAACCTGGAGAGATCGTCCGGAATAGTATCTTACGTATTATCAGCACAAGAGCTTTCGATAAACCGGAGCGACGATCCCGCGCATTGGATCTGGAAAACCCTTCCCGAGTCGAGGCAAGATTTTGACTTTTTTTTTTCTTTTCCATTTTTATATTCTCGTCATATAAATTTTCGCACAAGTTAGTGCGCATAAAGGGGTCAGAGCCGCATTCTGACGTCGATGGCAGTGGCTTTTGAGCTTGATCAAGAGGAGTTCCCACGTTGGAAAACTCATCTGCCATGGTTTGACCACAGGAAAATAAAAATAAAAATCTAATGCCTGCTTTCTTCCCTCTTCTTCTCTAGCAGGTTCAAAGAGGTGGCCGAGCTGAGAACGATCGGGCGGCTACAAATCGAAGGGAGCATCAAGACCAAAGCCCTGTCCCTAAACACTCTCTACGGGGCGCACCTCATCTTCAAGGTCTCTGACCGTGCTTTCGGGCTCGACCTGATGCCCCTCGAGACGTCAATCGAGATGGGCAGCTGGGTCCGACAAGGCACGGCCCATCTGCAACACCCCGATCAGAAGAAGCGCCACCTCGAGGGCCTGATGTACGCGAACCGCTTGGAAATGGTTAGGAAGCATTGGGAGGTGGAGGGAGATCATCGAGGCGGCGGCGGAGTGCCAAGCGAGAGAGGGGATGGGTGGATGGAGGTGGAGGTTGGAGAGTTCCTGGTGGGAAGTGGGGGTGAGGGAGACGGGGAGGTAAGGATGAGCTTGAGAGAAGTGAAGGGCTACCAACTGAAAGGTGGGCTTGTGGTCGAAGGCATTGAGGTGAGGCCCAAGAGCCTGGTCCAGTAAATGGAGATGGGCCTTGTTTTGGTTACTTGTGTGGCCCATGACAATGATAATAGGAAAGTGAAGGAGGCAGTTATAATGGCATGATTGATGGTGAAATGATTTGAGTTCATTCTTTGATTTTGTGCTTGTTTCTTTGGTAAGAATGTAATGCTAGACATATAGAGATTCATTTATTGGATTTCAATAAAAAGTTCATGTTCTTGTCACTTTGTAATATACCAATGTTTTTTTTTTTTTAACCGAGGACTCTACCACGGACCCCTTGTGCCTGAACAGCTCTTGAGGGCCGGGCCCCTATATCTCAGAGGAGACTAGCCCAATAACCCACTGCTAGGGCCTTCCACTTAAATCACTAGCAATTGTGAGTTTCGAACTCTCGACCTCTACAATAAAAAAAAATGACTCTCAACTAACGCAGTTACCCACGGATGGGTAGGTAATATACCAATGTTGATATGTCAATTTATATATAATTTTTAAATTTGGATAGGAAAGAAAGCCAAAATAATAACTTTCTACTTAAACATATGACAAATTTACCATTTTTTTTTTGTTAAATTTTACTGTCAAATTATTAAGTTGGGTAATATGTGACAGTTGATAGATATACCGATTTAGAGTTTTACCTTCTATTTGTTACATATATATCAATTTTCTAATTTTGTGTGTTATTAATTTTTTTTCTACTTCTTGATTTTGTTCCAAATATATTCCCATAAACAAAAACTCTACCAATCAGATTTCTATTTATTTATTTTTAATTCCGAGAAACCAAATAATAGAAATAATTACTATTTGGTTGGTTACCAAATACTCCTTAATTCATCTGTTAATTTTGGTCTCATTGTTATCTCATGTGGCTTCTTAGCTCAGACATGAGATCGATTCACATGATTTCTAGAGAAAATATTGGGCACATCACATTTGCCAAGTAAAATTTAAGATTGACCATTTAGAGAGCGACACTTGTAAAATCGAACCCACCTTTAAAAAAAAAAAAAATTCTGTCTACCCTCTCTCTCCATTGCTTCTCCCCATTAGGTTACTGAGAAAAGATATCTCTCTCTCTCTCTTGACTTCAATTTGCTCTCTCCCTCCCTTTTGACAACTCCACTCTCCGTACTACTCTTTGTCGTTTGACGAACTACGCCTCCACCATCACCTCCCGGAGGGGCATCGATTGCTCCAATTTATCGTCTAGGTCCAACAAGCTAGAGATGAGAACATTCCGAGTGGTTCACTTCCATTACTACAAAGGTGTCTTTTTCTTCCTTCCTAACCATGGCCTCCCAACCATGCCGCCTTTGCCTCCGCCACCTAGAGTCCCATTGGAGGCTCCAATTTGTCCTCTGCATCTGACGAGCTCAGGTTAGGATTTTTTCCCCCACTTTCGTGATTACATTCCAACGACCTCAAAATAGTTATAGATACCACTATGGATTGTATGTTTGTCCCTAGTTTGTAGAATGTGAAATTTATTAACGATGCTCCCTTATTGATTACTTCTTGTTTCAATGAAAAATTTGCAAACACATATTATCCATTAAGAGATTTTTGGCCTACTTTACGAACAATAAGCAAAGAGGAGGGGCTTATTAGGACTTTACAAGGGACTTGTTGCGACTTCTTTGGTATGTGCTTAGTTTTTAGTCTGCTCAGTGCTTAGGTTGTATAATTCGATAGTACAGCAAAAAAAAAAAAAAGGTTGTATAACTCGATTCTTGACTCTTTGTTTATCATTGTATAACTCCATCCTTCCATCGTTTATCATTTTTCTGCTAATTTGTTCATCTCATTTGTTTATAACTTCTCTAGCTTTTTTATGATGTTGCACCTAGTTGGTGCCGCATTAATGCCACATGCATTTGAAAAATATTAAAAAATTGTCAAGTTGGCATTTTCGTTAGCCAAATTCAACTAAGTTAATGGGTGAGTTGATTTCATTTTTGAAAATTTGACTTTTGCAACTGTGAGATTTTGTGTGGGACCACTACTAATTATTCTAAAAATTTAAACTATTATATTAAAATATATAATTGGGGAGGCAAATAAGAGCTTAGAAATATTTAAACTCATGACTTCCTCTTCTGATATCATATGAGATTTTGTGGGATTACTGTCGACTGTTCTAAAAACTTAAACTATTAGATGACAGCGTGATTTGTTATTTGATATTTAATTACTCCAACAATGACTAACTTTTATATTTCAATCACATAAATTTGACAAATTTTACAATTTAATTGCACTTTTCCGATAATTTTAGAATTCAATTGTACTTTACAACTAATTTTTATATTTCAATCACTTATCTTTTGATCCTAAAAGAAAAATGCACTTATCTTGAATATATACCAAAGAGTCAACTTTTGAATTTTGCGTCCGCCCTAAAACATTCAACCTTTTGCCTAGCACATCGTCCACTTCAAATTTTTATCCCTTTTTTCTCCCCCAATATCCACTTTGCATCCATTCCCAATATTGAATTTCAAACGGCTATCGTCGTTGACCCAAGCTCCGCTTTTTTCAAAATCTCGAATTTAAAAACTAAGGATTTAGTCAAAATTTCAAATTTAGTAATAATTTCGTATTTGCGAGAGTACTTTTTCTTTTATTTATAAAAACAAAAGGCATCGATAAATTAACTTCTCTTAACAGCAGCATGAAATTCTTTTATTTTTGTTTATTTATAACCTCGTGCACGCGTTCAAGTAAAATAAAATAAATAGACAAAAGTAAAGCTTTTGAATTTTACTAACCTAATGTTTTTTTTTTTACAGCCCTCGATATGTTTTCTCTATGGAACCAACATTACTACATAATTACCCCTACATTCCCCACCATATTATTTTTATTTCGAATGTCAAGTGGGCATTCTAATTTTTGTTCGAGGAATCTCTCTGTCTCCTCAACATGCATGCTTTAATTAATTTAATATATACTGTTATATAATACAAAGAGGACTTCCTACTTTCATGAAATCTAAAAAAAAAAAAAAAAAATCCCTTGATATCCTCGACAGTTTGTTTTGCAATTATCGTATCCACAGGCACATGCATAAAATCAATAACTCTATTTTATTTCTCGCTCGAGCCAGTATTTACAATTTGAGTATTCTCTATCCTACAACGGTCTTATTTAAATATATTTCAAATCTTAAATTATCTTTCTTCGTTCACGTATTTTCATATTACTAGTGCTAATGGGCTGTTCCAATTTGGGTCGTAGTGTCAATGTCAGCGTCAACCCGTTGACAGGTCAATATTCCAAGTCAACTCATAATTTTAGGATAGTCTCAGGAAAAATTCAATGCTAGCCGGCTGCCAATATGTTTGTATCATTTATGACCTAGGCAATCTTGACAGGATAAATTCCGGGTCGTGCTTTGATTTAGCTTCTTCCTCTTTAATGACGTAATTCTCGTGCCTTCGGCTTTCGTCGATCATGTTTTTAAGAATTTTGCAAACGAAGGATTCGAGAGTCTTGTCTGCATCCCAACGTACTTGAAGTCTTGATGGGCCTCTCATCAACTGATTCCTTCCTCTCTTCGCTATGCATCATCGCCTTAACATTAATTAAATTTACGTCGACTCCATCCCAAGTCAACGGAACATCTAACAAAAGACTCCCAAGCTTACATTTTATTCCATAGAAATATTTCCAAGGATACCGTCCAATCAATTCTAGATCTATCATACAGATATCCAAATTAGGCTTCTAATTAGTCTTCTAAATTTTTGTGATAAATTCTCATATAGTTATTCTGATTAATTTTCGTTGCAATAACTACATTGGAATAATAATAATAATGATCCTTTCTCAAGAATTCTACCCTGGCTTTGATCGAGTCTCTCCCCCACTTTGAAATCATGGTGCATTCATACAACTTTACGTGATCTTGACGGCTTGCGCGTATTATCCACTTTTAGCCAGTCAAGAGCCCCGCGAACAAGCACGGGTCTACGCCTTTCTTTCACAGGGTTTCCATAACTATACCAATTTTGATTTTTCACGTGAACTCCAAAAAAAGAAAACTCTTACCATCGAATATAATTCCAATCGAGAGGTCATTCAATATAGTTTTTTCGCCTTTGCGAACTAAACTGTAATGCCATTTTATAAAGCGTTTAGCAAGTACCTCACAAATGCAATAACTAGTAGCTTTCAAGAAGCTATCTCCACCCGGTTTTCACAATACCATATAATCACACGACAGCATAGCTATAATTCAACCATAAATATAGTAAAAGGAATCTAAGTAGTTAAGTGCTTGATATGGTCGTGACGTATTATACATCTATTTGGTGTAATTGTGATCATGATGTTGTGTTGTGTTGTGCTATAATCATAGTCTCAACATATTAGAGTCAACTTGAGATCACAAACATTTTCCCCAAGGTGGAGTCTTGTTCAATATACAGTGCACGTGGACAAAGGTGATTTGTATGCATCCATCGAAATGAGTCAAGACAAACAGTTGGGCCGCTTATATTAAAAAAAAAAGAAGATAACATTTAACGCCTTTAATTATGATCAATCTTGCCTGATTTCATGTGTAAATAAATGTTCTCCATATTAAATAATTAATAAGCATCATGTAAACATACGCCATAGATAAACAAAGAGTGGAAATGAATTTATATTTTTAAATAATGACTTCACATGAACTCAAAAGACGGGATTTAACTATAAAAAATATCGAATTAACTGTGCTTTGTGATTTGTAGTCTAATCTATATATATATATATATATATATATATATATATATATATATAGGAAAATCTTGCGTGATATACTAATGAATCTAGTAGTACCTCATTTGTCCGCATCTTCCAATTCTTTGGTGAATTAAATTAGATTAAAAATCTTATTGAAATTTACGGTCTTATCTACACATACTTCGACATATTCTTTTATAATCAAGAGATCATACTTACACTCGTCTTATTTGGATGTAATTATTCTTTATTCCGATGTCTGATGTCCTTTTTGTGATTTGGCATGCGTGTTTCCGGGCAGCTTTGCCAAGTTGGAAAATGAGAAGATAAGTTCTGGTCTTCCCAAAAATAAGTATTATTACGATTTTACGCAACCTTTTTGACCTTCCTAAAGAGAGCAAATCCTGACATTCCTGACCTTCATAATTCATTAATTTATTACGAAATTGGCTTTTCTTGTACCTCCCGGAACAAATCCTAATGCTCTTCTTTGTCCTTTTTTATTTTATTTTATGTTATTATTAGGGATAAATATATTAAAAGCTTTAAAACTTATTATAAAAGTGTAATTGAGTTCCAATTTTTTTTTTAAAAACACAAACAAGTCATGAGACACGTTAAATTGGTCAAATTAAGTTGTTCTATCCACTGCACTTTTTTTTTTTTAAATTTTAAAATTTAATCACGCTCTCGTAATAAGTTTTAGAATTTAATTACATATTTTGAAAGTATTAGGACCGGATTGCGCTTCTTCATGATAAGTTTTAAGAATTTCAATGTAATAATAATAATAATAATAATAATATTTCCTGTGATATGCCTCTTTCCTCTCGGAAAAAGTGGGTTAGATGAACAAGGAATTCCCATCCGGTGCAGCAGCTAAACTTGAATGGCTGGTCAGCTTTCTTTACACGATCGACATGAACTCTCGTGTATATAACAGCAAACCAGACCATAAAATAGCAGCTTTTAAGCACGCTCGGACAATCTAGCTAAGTTTTCTGTTCATCCTCTTTCCAGTTCCGGCTGAATCCTTCCCATGGAGCTGCTCGCGCCGACCGACATGAATGCACTGCCGGAAAGCTGCGTTTCGGCGATCCTCTCCTTTGTGTCTCCGGCCAACGTGTGCCGGCTCTCCCTGGTGTCCTCCACGTTCTTGTCGGCAGCCGACTCCGACATTATCTGGGCACGGTTCCTGCCGTCCGATCACGCCGATATCGTCTCCCGTTCG
Organism: Eucalyptus grandis x Eucalyptus urophylla; assembly: GCA_028830015.1. NCBI lineage: Eukaryota > Viridiplantae > Streptophyta > Magnoliopsida > Myrtales > Myrtaceae > Eucalyptus > Eucalyptus grandis x Eucalyptus urophylla. The sequence continues at coordinate 56,630,031 of CM054200.1, read as the reverse complement.
GCCGCTCCTGTTGAGTTCTCTTCGAAGAAAGAGCTCTTTCTTTGGCTCTGCCAACGCCCTCTCCTCATAGATGGTGGCAGAAAGGTAAAATGTCCCACAAGACAAGTTCACTACACGTTTCATGCCACCGCCTTCTTTTCTTTCTATCTAATAACGAAGTTCTAGCTCACTGCACGTTTCATGCCTATGTATATATATATTTCAACGCCGGTTGCGTATAAAAATAAAACCATTTTCCTCCGACGACATTATATTTCTCAGAATACCTTGAAAAGTACATTCGATCTTCGTTCTTGTGCTCATGCATTCGGATGAGTGATCTGATATTCGATGTATTTTCTCAGAGCTTCAAGCTGGAGAGATCGTCCGGAGCAGTATCTTACGTACTATCCGCAAGAGAGCTTTCCATAAACTGGAGCGACGATCCCGCGCATTGGATCTGGAAAACCCTGCCCGAGTCGAGGCAAGATCTTGACTTTTTTTTTTTTCCCATTTTTATATTCTCTTCATATAAATTTTCGTACAAGTTAGTGCATAATGAGGTCAGAGCCACATTCTGATGTTGATGGCAATGAATTTTGACCTTGATCAAGAGGAGTTTTCAAGTTGGAAAACTCATCAAACATGGTTTGATCAGGAAAAAAGAGAGTAATTCTTGCTCTTTTCCCAATCTTCTTCTTTAGCAGGTTCAAAGAGGTGGCTGAGCTGAGAACGATCGATCGGCTACAAATCGAAGGGAGCATCAAGACCAACGCCCTGTCCCCAAACACTCTCTACGGGGCGCACCTCATCTTCAAGGTCTCTGACCGTGCTTTCGGGCTCGACCTGATGCCCCTCGAGACGTCGATCGAGATGGGGAGCTGGGTCCGACAAGGCACGGCCCGTCTGCAACACCCTGATCAGAAGAAGCGCCACCTCGAGGGCCTGATGTACGCGAACCGCTTGGAAATGGTTAGGAAGCATTGGGAGGCGGAGGGAGATCATCGAGGCGGCGGCGGAGTGCCAAGCGAGAGAGGGGATGGGTGGATGGAGGTGGAGGTTGGAGAGTTCCTGGCGGGAAGTGGGGGTGAAGGAGACGGGGAGGTAAGGATGAGCTTGAGAGAAGTGAAGGGCTATCAACTGAAAGGTGGGCTTGTGGTTGAAGGCATTGAGGTGAGGCCCAAGAGCCTGGTCCAGTAAATAGAGATGGGCCTTGTTTTGGTTACTTGTGTGGCCCATGACAGTGATAATAGGAAAGAGAAGGAAGCAGTTATAATGGCATGATTGATGGTGAAGTGATTTGAGTTGATTCTTTGATTTTGTGCTTGTTTCTTTGGTAAGAATGTAATGCTAGCCAGATAGAGATTCATTTCTTGGTTTTCAATAAAAATTTCTTGTGCTTGTCACTTTGTAATATACCAATGTTGATATGTTGATTTATATAGAATTTTTAAATTTGGATAGGAAAGAAAGCTGAAATAATAACTTTCTACTCAAGCATATGACAAATTTACCCTCAATTTTTTTATGTTAAATTTTATTGTCAAATTGTTAAGTTGGATAATATGTGATAATTGATAGATATACTAATTTAGAATTTTACCCTCTATTTATTACACATATATCAATTTCTGAATTTGTGTGTTATTAATTCGATTTAACAAAAACTTATGGAGGGTAAATTTGTTATATAAGTACTAGTTGGAAATTTTAGTGGACGAAAAATTAGTTTTTAATGGATTTGTGACAAATGTATCGATTTAAAATTTTTCGCTGCATTAATCCAAATTGTTATTGTTTTCCTCATTAAGGGCCTTGAGCAATCAGCTTTTTGCAAAACAAGCAATCAAACCATGCTAGCCCAAAATCTATTCAGGCCCGATAAGCATTGGGCCCATAGCCCATAAAAGAGCAAAACCCTAATTCGAGCTCCCCGTCGTCCTTTCTTTATAAAATCCCCCCAACCTCACCGCTTTGATGCGGAAGGCGTCAAGCTAAGAAGCGCCGCGACTCTTCTTCGTTTTCACCAATCTTCTGGGCGAAATCCTCTCTCTCTTTTCCTTCTGATTCCTTTATTTTTCGCCGTTTGCTTTTTCGTTTGATGGGTAATCATCGTCGTCGACTCGCCGCCGTCGCTTTGTTTTGGGCCGATTTCAGCAGTGATGATAAATGTTCACAATCCCAGCTCATTACGAGACCCGTCACGGGTCAAGGAGTTGAATTCTTGTTTCCAACATTTATCTGAGCTCTTTCTCGTCGAAAACCGGTCGCAGCGATGGATGGTTTCCCTTCGTCGATCCGGAAAAGTTTCTGGGTCTTGATCTGATTTTGGGTTTCGTCGTTTCGTGTCTGTGTTGATGGGTTTTCTTGGGGAGACTGCATGGTTCTACTCCCGATGATGATTTCGACTGAACCATGCTAATGTATAGCTGATCTTACGTGAGTGAGAAAAAAGCTGTTTCTAGATTGCTCTGATGGGAGTGGATCGGATTGATTTCTGTCTGTTCGAATGCCTCTTCTCGATGCTGAAATTCATCCATTTGGGGCTCGGTGAAGAGAGGAAAAAAAAAGGGTTCTGCTTTTCAGATTTCTTGATTTCCGCTTGCTTGTAGGCGTCGACCCAATTCGCTTGGGGAAGCGTGTTTTGGGATTCTTGCAAGGAAGTAAGTTCCCTGTGATGACTTTATGACATACCATGCTAATGCTGATCATCCCATGATTTGAATGATCTCTTCATATTTGATTTCTGAGGGAACCATTCCTGCCTGATTTTTTTGCTCATTGGTCTTGAGCTGGTGCTCTTCATATTTGATTTACCTCATTTTCTAGTTTTCTCTTTGCTCTTTCTTCTTGGAACTGTATATCTCTTCAGCTTTGTCGGGTGCTTTGGCAACACTTGTAAATTGCATTACTCTTAATTTTGCTTCAGAAAAAAAATCATAAATTTTAGGTTTAAGCGCAAATTTGTCCTGAAAATTGTTTTGTAAAATAAAAATAAACACAACTTTCAATCTATTCAAAAATACATTGCCATGGTCCACTCCTAACTCGATGTACCATTTTCATGTCAATAACAATTCATATCAACAGGGCCCCATGGATTTTTTTTTTTTTTTTAAATTGAAACCGTTCTTGACCCCAAATTGAAGCAGTTCTTGAATTAGAAAAACTAGGGATAATTAACGGTGATTGTTGGACGGTGGATGGCTAATGGGGGCACATTTGAGATTAGAGAAAAAGTTGATTTTTATCACGGACAAAGAAAGTTCACTTGGATTTGAATCTTGACTTAAAGCTGGTCTTTTTTGGGATAAATGTGGATTGAGCTAGTGTTTGAGCTTTTTTTTTTTTTTTCATAAAAAGAAGTTGGGGCAGAATTAAAACTAGAGTTAAAGTTGAGGATATTTTTAGGAAATTAGGTCAACAGTTCTATTGATACATGAACATCAGCCTCAACTTATTAAACTTTGGCGCATTGCCAAAACTTCAGTTTTTCGTCACCTCCCTAGGGCCTTTGGAGAGAAGAGAGAGAGAGAGAAGGGAAAAAGGAACTGAGCGAAGACTTTGTTTCTTTGTGATGGCCCATTGAGGCATTGAACCCTGAAAACAGGGCCCATGTCTTTGTTGATTCCTGGGTTTTTTCCCTTTGTCTTTGATGCTGATGCCCACTTGTCGACAAAGACAAAGGGAAGGAAACTCGTGCATATCTCTGCACGTGACGATCGACTCATTGATCAAGTATGTGATTGCTCACTTCACATGAACATCGTGCAAATGAGATTTGAGGACGTTGGACTCCACTAAAATTGAGATTGACTAAAAAAGTTCTTGACACAAAGATGAGCTACACAATCACAGGATGTGCAAGGATCACTGGATGTATTGAAAGTCTGAAAAATCATTGAATATACATCGTTGGATGGAGAACACGAGTAAATGAACATAAATTACACGAAGAATATTACTTTTGTACTTTTATTATTGTCTAAATAAGCCTTCCATTGTTCACTATATATATATATATGTATATAAATCTTTCTATTTTTATAAGTATTCTAATCAAATTCAATTTTAAATCAGGCCTGGTGGGTAAAGTTTAGCCAATATGGATGGATGTCTATATGCATGTCGTGGAAAGATTTGGCCACCATATACGGATAAGATTTAACTATTGAAGACATTAATGTTGGAAAAAAAGAGAGTTATCCATGTCATACTCCGAAGGTCATAATGGTGAGATTGGGTTGAATTTGATGTTAGAGATATTAAGTTAGAAACTAAATGAAAGTGGAAGGACATAATTAGACAAATACAAGGTAAATATGCGAAAGTATATAGATAAAAGGTATAATTTATCCCAATTACTACGTTAGGATTATTGGGGCGTGTTGGTCAGCTTAATAGCGACCACTTGAAATCAACCGATCAGCTATGTTTAAGCAGTCTCGGACATATATCCAATAGCGCTATTGCGCATAATTCTTTTGACTAAGCAAAGACTCTTTTTAATTTGTGATGACCTGTTGAGGCATTGAACTCTGAAAACTGGGCCCGTGTCTTCGTTGAATTCTGGGTTGGTCCCTTTGTCTTTGATGCCCACTTGTCAACAAAGACAAAGGGAAGGAAGCCCTGTGCATGTGATGATCGACTCATTGATTAAGTGATTGCTCGGTTCACATGAACCGTCAAATCATGCAAATGAGACGAGGAGGTCACACGTCGCTTGAATTGAGATTGACTAGAAAATTTCTTGACATAGAGATGAGCTACACGGTTACAGGATGTGCAGGGATCATTGGATGGATCGGGGGTCCGAAAAATTGTTGAATATGCATGATTGGACGAGGGATAACACAAGCAATTGGATTTAAATTACGCTAGAAATTTTCCTTTTGTACTTTTAATTTTTCTAAGTAAGCCTATTGTTCACCGGTATATATTTATATATAAGTCTTTTTCTTTTCGTCAGTATTCTATTCAAGTCTTTTCAACATCAAATTAGATCAAATTGAGTTGTGGATAAAATTTAGTTGATATGGATGCCTAGATGGATGTTGTGGACAAAAATTTAGCCACTATGAAATGTTTTAAAGCATAATGCGGATAAGATTTAGGTATTTTGGACGTTAATGTCGGGAAAAAAAAAGTTATCCATGTCATACTTTGAAGGTCCTAAAGGCGAGGTTTGGTCAAATTTGGTGTTAGAGATATTAAACTAGAGAATTCAAGAAAGTAGTTGGACTTGATTACACAAATTAAAAGCGCATGGATTTGATTAGAAAATACACAAAAGTATAGAGACGGAAGGTAGAATTTATCCCAAATGAAATGTCGGAATCATTGAGGCGTGTAGGTCGGCTTAAAAGCAACCACTTAAAGATTGGTAGATCAATTATATATAAGCACGCTCGGCGTATATATCCACTAGTGCTATGACACAATTCTTTCCACTCAGTCCATTGGTTGTGATGATCAATGAATCCATCAACCGAAGATATTGAAAATGTGATGGTAGGGTGGGGGTCAGATTCGGATGGCGATGGCTTTGCGGGTTTGTGGATTGGAACATTCTTCCTTTCCCGTGGGACCTCGCTTAAAGCCAAAAAAACTGCGCACCAAATCGAAGCAATGACTCACCAAATCTCTTTGTAGGTTGAATCCGGGCTCATTCACTGGCCACCTGTTTCTTGTTTTTTCCCCCCATCGACAGTAATCCCCACAACCCTTTGGCCCTTCTTGAATATGTAAAAGCAAGCACCTTGGGGTAACAACATTGGGTTATAAACAAGGATTGCATTGGCAAGAATCCTGAGACAAACTTCTTTTCAATTTAGTAATAATAAGGCTACGTTTGATCGTCCGGATTTCTAATTAGGATATGACTGAATAAGATAGGATATGAAATCTTAAGATTTTTTTATATTTTATCCATTATTTGGTGAATCACAGTATTAAAGTCAGATATGTTCACATTATATATATATATATATATATATATATATATATATATATATATATATATATATATATTTGATATAAATGGCATATCATTATAAATGAACCTAAATGTTCATAAACGGAGATGGTGAAAATCTCTCGTAACACTATTTCTTAATTTATTTTTAATTTATTTTTCCTCTTTTTTATATTATTTTCATTATTATTTCCTTTTTCCCCTTTCATCATTATTTAATAAACTTTTATCAAATAGTAAACTATACTAACATACCTAAAATATATAATAAATATAAATATTTTAATTTATATATTGAATGTTTATTATAAGATAGAATTAAAGTTGAATATATAAATTAAAATAAGATTAATTAAAAATAAATTTTTATTTTTTTATTTTTAATATCTTAAATTAGAATTCAAATATTATTTATATTGAAATATAATTTCAATTTTTTTAATTTAATAAGTTTTGTTATTCAAGAAAAATAACTTTCCTATTATGAACATTAGAAATCCTATCTACCTTTATCCCACTTCCCCTATGGGATAATTTTATCTTATCTATATTCTCTTTATATCATACTTTATCCTATCTTGAGCGAGTACCAAACGTTGGATATGATAAATCATATCTTAGCCTGAATTTATCTCGATTGCCAAACGTAGCCTAAGTGTTTCGGGCAAAAAGTGAACGGAATTCTTTATAAAGGAGTATTGGAATTAGTGATCTTGTTCCACACATGATAAGGTGATGCGAAATCAAACCTACTTTTTAGGAACTGGAGTTCTTTTTTAGGGAGTTGTTGAACGTGAAATCCGTGGAGATCGCCGTGGCATGATTGCGCATGCGGCCTCATACATGTACCCGCTTCATTTGACAGAGAAAACATCTGAATAATTTATAAAACCTATAGTATTGCTTCATCACCTGTCGAAGATCTCTTCCTTCTGCATCTGGGAAGTGCTCATTTGGCCATAAGAATTTGCTCCCTACTTTAATGAGCGCCTCGCTGTCTTGGCTATGTCATAATGGATAACCCACCTTATTTTAATCCCTTGAACAACCACTAACCAAAAAAGATGGTTTCTTGATCATTGAAAGGAATCCACGTGAAGAGAGAGAGCGAGGGAAGTCCGGCACTCACGCAATTTCTATTCTTTCCAAAGCAAAGAAGAAAGCATATAATTAAAAAGACGATTAACCCTCCTGAATTAGCTAAGCGATAGATATTCATGTCTTTTGTTTCATGTAGAAATGTCTAGAGTTTAGCCTTAAGCGTCAATCGAGGCGGTCTTCATTATAATCAAATGCGATGTTGAATTAAAGTTACTTTAGCCGCAGTGGTCGATGTTATTGTAAGAGATTCAATCGATTGGAGAGTTGAAATCCGAGGATGAAAAAGCAACGAACGGTCTAAGCTCTTCTTGTAAGTACTCGCCAACACCTGAAAGCCGAAATCCGCCTGCCACGTGGCGAAGACCCTTTTCTTTCCCCATCTCTTGTCCCCCCTGTTCGTTTACGACATTCCATTTTGCGCTTTCTCTCTTCCCAGCAGCACGACCGCAGACAGCCCCGCCCATAACCCGTTCACTGGAACTGCTCCATGTCTTGACAATCGTTGACCACGATCGGGTTAGATCTCGGCACTGTCTGTGGAATCATGTCGGTGTCGAGAAGCCTCAGCGAAGTGTCCGAGAGAGACTCTGTGGGAGTGAGCTTGGATCTTGTTTCGGCGGTCCGGCGGAACATTGGGTTCTTGAGGACGGTGAACGAGTCGCTTTGGCTTCACGACAGACCCGCCATTGTTGAGGCCATCCGGAGGTGGAGAAAGTTCCCATCTTGAGCACTTTTCGAGTGGCCTGTGATCAAAGTTCCCATCTTGAAGCCATGGGTTCTCTTCTTTTTGCAGGTATGATGAGCTGTGGATGCCGTTGGTTGCTGAAATCTCAATGGGGTCGGCGCCTCCCGTGGTTCTTCCTCCTCTAGATATTGAATGGGTTTGGTTTTGTCATACACTGAACCCGGTAAGTTTCAGTTGATTTTGCGATATGCTTTTGATGACTCTGTTCTGTAATGAGTATGAAGGATTGAAGTGTATGGAGTTCGTGACCGTTTGTAAGTAGGTAACTTTGTGTGGAAAGTAAGCTGATTTCGACTGCTTGTGCTGGTGTTCGTGGACGTCGCTCATGTGAAAACGAGGAGACTATCCAGTTAGAGTTTCCGTTAACTAGTTCATTCGTTCGAAACTTTGGATGTTCAATTAGATAATGTTAAGGCCTATCGAGATGCTGTCTAGTTTCGAAGTTTGATTATTAAAAGTCACTGCTTCCAGGTGAACTACGGGCAATACTGTGAATCAAGATTCTCGACGCTGATCGGTAAGCCGACCATCTTTAATGAAGAAAATGAAGAATATGCATTAAATAGATGCAGAGAAATCTGGATGCGCAGATACCCATCTGAGCCTTTTGAGAATGAAGCCAATTCAGATTCCCCAATCCCGCTTGTGAGAAATGAAGATCTTTTGAGTGAAGTGTTGAAGCAAAGGATCTTGTATTCGAAGTTCTCGAAGCCCTACATGACTGAGATTATGTACCTAATAGCAGCGAGACAAAGATATAAGGGATTTTTGTATATCTTGTCGAGAGTTTCAGATAAGTGCAGCTGCTTCGTGCCTACTTGCGATATTCTCATCATGTGGCTAACTCATCAGGTGAGATTAATGGGTTCTATTTATTTCTTTAAGTTCTTGTTGGGTCACTGATGTTTAGATAAAGCGTTTTCTTGCATTTTTATTTGGTAGAGAGATTCGGTTTAAGAAACTACTTATTTGTCTGCGACTGTGTTTGCATCTTCTAATATAAGATTTCTTTAGGATTATTTTCTCTTTCATATATAAATGACTAATTAAATACATCATGAAAATCGTTGTAAGATCTTGCAAACAAACAGAAACAGATGCTGAATTACCTTTTTCTTTCTTGTGGAAATGAATATACAAATAGCCGCATTATCTTACTAGAATTTCTGCTGTGGCAAATAATGATTCAGAGCTATCCAACAGTATATGCAGAAGACATGAAAGAAGCGGAGTGTGATGTCAGCAAGGTGGCAAGAGTGTGGGAAACTGTCGAGGAAGAAGAAGTGGAAGAAACCAAGAAGCTGTGGGAAGGAACGTTTGATCAACCTTATGAGAAAGCAGGAGGCCAGATCGTTTTGGACCAGGGAGGAGTACCCTCGTCTAAGCCACCAGTATACTGGGAAGTGTTTGGCACTGATGTCAACACCAGATACAAATCCTTGATTCCTAGATTCCTGCTTGAGGTGAGACTATTGTTTGATGCATCCCTTCCTCCATTGTTGTAGTGGTCATGGTCCATTGAGGTAGATTTACTCAAGTACCGAAGTCTAGGAGATGAAAAATTTTTGACACGAGGGGGTTAGTTTGCAAAATAATAGAGTTCTCTGCCTCTGCCTAGGCCAAGGTATGATTTGGAAAATTATGCAAGCATAGCTCGGCAAGAGCTTTGGTAACTTGGAATGATTCAGTTTGAGGGGGTTCATTTGTATTTGAATGCGGCGGTTAAAAGAATTAATTTCATATAGAGGCTTGTGGGATTGACTTGAGGGGCCAGGGAGCACCAGTTTTAATACGTCTATGGGCTTTACCATCAGATCCTTTCTCTTTATGAATCCACAGCAATAGGGCACAGATGTTATTGGTGGTTTAGAACGTTGTATAACGTCTTATATCCAACTTAACTCTGTTCAATTGAAGTGCGGTTCTAATGGGCATTGACAATCAGGATAGTGACAAGGTCTAAAAGTAGTTTCTTAAGTGGATTGTATATTAGGACAATTTGCTGAATCATGTGACTCAGGTTGTGTTGGCAGATGTTTGCTTTTATGCATCAAATGCTACCTGAGAAAGTGGTTAATAAGTAAGCTTACGCCTGACTAAAAAGCTGAAATTGCACTGACCGCACATATTCCAGGTCTGTGTGTTTGCGAGGCTCGGTCCAAAGATGAAGCTGATACAGGAGAAGATAACACATAATTTTGTGCGTCTCCGCGCTGTACGATGCCACAAAGAGCTTAAGAGTGATAAGCCCCTATCCAGCATTTTGTATGATTCCTGGCAAATGGTTTGGCACCTCTACTGTGAGTTTGGAACCAGGGGTGTTAATCTTGAATTTCGTCATCGTGGTGGTCGCTGTTTCAAAGGAAGTAAGTTAAAGAATGCTGAGGCATTTCTTTGGAATGATTTACTGAGGGCACCGACTCTTACTTTAGGCAGAGAAGTTGAGCAAGGGGTTGGTATTTTTTCTTCTATAACTCCACCAGCTCAAGCTCCCTATCTGTTAAAATGTGTGCCGGATAGAGTCACTGATGATTCGGGAACCATGATCTCCGATGAAATACTGAGGATGAACCATTATCGGCCTCAAGAAGGTCGATGGTTGTCAAGGACTGTTCTTGATCATGCAGGAAGAGAATGTTTTGTCGTGCGAATAAGGTAAAGTTCTGCTACTTTTCTGTGTATTGGGAGTATCAATCAGCTGCGAAACTAGTTATTCCTTGCTCATAATTTCATGCAATGTCATTGTAACAGTACTTCAGGTAGATTATGAAACCTGAGATTGCATGATTTCTTCTAGCTCCCAATGACATAAGTTTTGACATTGTTGAATAAAAGGGTGGGAGGTGGCTTCTGGAGAAGAGGTGGCGAAAATCCATCAAATGTTAAGTGGGAAGACCGGATTACCGAGATACGTGAAGGTCCTTGGTCATATGTCGCTGGTTCCATCGGCAGAGCTCCTGGTATGTTCTTAAAACTTTTCCATTTTCTGTGTGTTATGAGTCCTGGTGTCATCTTTTAGCAGTCAATACCGTAATGCTGAGGAAACGGTCTTAGCCATACACTTGTACTTTTCAACCTTGCTGGTTTATGTCATTTCATAGTTCACTCTGATCTCTTGTCAACTTAAGGCCCATTTGACAGAGTTTTGCTTTGGCTAAAGTTAAAATTAGGATCACTCAAAGATAAGATTAATAAAAGAAAAGGTCTTTACAGTGAAGGAGCTACGACTTAGGTCTTCGCAAGCAAGTGACGTGACATGCGAGTAACACTACTTATCCCTCCATGTTAACTTGTATTTCTGAGATACAATGTCAATGCTAAATTTTCAGCTGCATAAGTTGACAGTGAAAAATCCTTTATGGGTATAAATTTGAGAACTGGGTAGCTGGGAGCTTGTGCCGTTATTCTCTTCTATGCCCTAATGGGGACTCGAGCAATTTTTCTTACTCATGTATTTCTCGTTGTTGAAGGATCCTGAAACAAATTGCTATTATCTAGTGCAGCAAAAGTAGTGGGTACAGCTTTGCCAAAAGAGCCTCCAGAGCAGTGGGATGCTGCGTGGCAGTTTTCCTCTGGAGATGAACTGATGCTGCGATTGGAATCATCAACATCGAAATCGGGCCTCTCATTTTCTTTGAGAAATCAAACGTCTTCTGATTCATCAGTAAGGCCAGAAACATTTTTGAGATTTACAATCTTCAGGCACATATTGGTTTGAATTTTCAGGCAAATATGCACCGATTTCAGGTGAAGTTGTTGATAGGCCGGAGAATGCAATACAAAGTCAAGAAAGTCAACCCCAAGAGTGATGCTGAAGAAACAGAGCTGGACGATAAAGGAGATGAAGGCCTGGACTTGGACGAAGAAGAACTGGACTTTGTAACGGTGGTTCGTCTCACCGAGGAACACCCAACAGGAAGAGCAACTGCTCTTATAAACTGGAAGCTATTGGCGGTGGAGTTCATACCTGAGGAGGATGCGGTTTTTGTGCTTCTTCTTTGCATTTCGATTGTGCGGAGCTTGTCCGAGATGAGAAAGGAAGACTTGGGGAAATTGCTCATTAGGAGGAGAGTGAAGGAAGCGAAGCCTGGAGCCCGGAACTGGGGATCGGTAATACTTCACCCCTCTCCTGCTTGTTCTACTCCTGTTTCGCCGTTCCTTCAGCCTTGGCATTGGAATGCCAAAGTGGTATTGGCATCTGATGGGGCTGATAGCTTAACGAGGCAACCAAGCTTTATTAATTCGGGGGCGGAAGGCAGTGATGCATTGTACAAGAGAGGGATCATGCCATGAGCAAGCATTCAAGAGCGAGCGCGAGGAGTGGAGAGAAATATCCAGAGCTTGCACGGTTAGTGTTCAGTGATGCTTCACTTCGATTCTGTGTAGTATGACGTCTCACACCATATATGCATCACTTTGGAAATAATGAAGGTGTATTATAGACAGAAGAAAGAAGAGATTAGTTAGGTACTCGCGATGGTCTTGCTTGGATTAAATTATCTTTTGCTCATTTTTTGATGTTAAGTATCATTTGGTGATGTGTTCAGCTGGTGTGATCGTGTAAATTTGAGTTAAAAGGGTTCGTTGTATAGTGTTTTTCATGACATAGTCGAGTAACTTGGAGTTGATTGTAAGAGGCCGACAGATCAACGATCAAATAAGGCAATCTCGTGCTATAGTTTTGTAAAATTCAGATGCAAAATTGATTGGAATACATGTCAAGCGGACAGTAGATCTGGCTTATTGTACCGAATGAATGGATCACTTACGTGATTTGTCTCTCCGTAGGGTCTGGATATCACTTGTAATAAGGGGGGAAAAAGATGTACTGCAATTCGCTGATCGTCACTTTTCAATTGAACTGATGCTAGATTATGATTAGATTCTCGTTATACACGCTTTTAAAAGTCTAAAACCTACTTGGCCTTGTTATCATAACTTAAGAGCAAACATTAACTTAGGAGTCATGCCTCATATCAACTATTTCAACAAGTTACAATATTAACAAATAACAATCTTCTAAGTCTCATCAGCATCCTTTTCTGCTAATCAAAGATTATGAAAAAAAGAAAGAAAGATGAAAGCTTGCCGCTCGTTATGTTCTTATACATATCACATAACATATGAATTAGAACGGGAAAAGTACCAAAATAGTCATAAACCTTTTGTATTAGTACCAATTCAGTTCTAAACTTTTCAATTGGACCAATTTAGTTCTAAACCTTTTCACATTGGTACCAATTCAGTCCATCTGCCTAATTTAAGCCGGAAATTGCTGATTTGGCCGCCGGCGGTCTTACGTGGCGCCACGTGGAATTTTTTAATGATTTTTTTTATAATTTTTTCAGATTTTTTAAATTATTATTTTTATTTTTTTCTCTTTTCTTTTTATTTTTATTTTTCTTTTCTCCTTACCCTTGGCCGGCAGCGCTTCTCCTCGCAGCATCTCTCTCCGTCTCTCGCCGCCAGCGCTTCTCCTCACAGCATCTCTCTCCGTCACTCGTCGCTCGAAGACTCTGCCCCCCGACAAGGACCCTCGCTCGAATCTGGACGAGGGCCGCCGTGCCCTCGCCTACCACGAGTGAGGGCGCAGAGGCCCTCGCCGGCCAACGGGCGAGGGTTTCGGCCCTCGCCTGGATTTGGGTGGGGGTCGACGCCCTCGCCAGTGGCCGGCGAAGGAGTGGCGGCCCTTGCCAAGTGGCCGGCGAGGGAGCGGGGCCCCTCGCCCCGACCAGCCTGTGGCTGGCGATGGTCGGCCGGCCGGCAACCTCACCGGCCAAGGGTAAGGAGAAAAGAATTTTTTTTTAGAAAAAAAAAGAGAAAAAAAGGAAAAAAATAAAAATAAAAATTTAAAAAATTTGAAAAAAATTATAAAAAATCATAAAATTTGTCTACATGGCGCCACGTAAGATCGCCAGTAGCCACATCAGTAATTTCCGGCTTAAATTAGCTGGATGGACTGAATTGGTATTAATGTGAAAATGTTTAGAACTAAATTGATCCAATTAAAAAGTTTAGGACTGAATTGGTACCAACACAAAAGGTTTAGGACTGTTTTGGTACTTTTCCCGAATTAGAACGAATGCAGAAGTCGCTCACTTCACTCTTGTACGAGGCTAGCAAAATTTTCATATAATGCGATCATATAGGGCGGAGCTAAGGCAGTAAAACCTCTTTTCTTAACCTGGGTTGAAAGTAGATTTCTAAGAGACCCACTAAAACCCATCTTGTTTGGGCTTTTCTCTTTATAATCCATTATGACCCATATTTTAAGCCTGATGCCGATCCACATATAATCTACTTTTATAAATATGGAAAAAAAAATGAGTTTATGATCCATTTTGACATTACTAATGAGAGAGCTCGAGTCGGGTTGTGAGCTAAGACTTCACATGGTGTATGGCAATGTAGAGACGTGGGTGGGCGCCACACTAAAGAATAAGAACACATGGATGGACGAGTTATGAATGGCAGCGTGAAGGTAGCAGTGAGGCAAAGGATGGTTGTTGATCTTGCCCTGGCGAAGGGAAGCATCTGCAAGATGTCCGTCCAATTGAAGAATGCGCAAACGTTAAGTCGGAGTTGTTCTACACTGATGTTTCTGTGCTCCTTCGAGTTTCAGTCATATCTCGTTGAGATTATGTGCATTTTGTCATAATCTTCTTACCAAGTCTCGTATATAACGTTTATTTTGTGATCAATCGCTGGCTAAGCTACCCATAAATGTTTTGAGACCTTTTCTTTTGTTGGTGTTGCTTATCCAACCGCTGATCAATCCATGTTGCATCTGGAGCTTTTAGTGATTTTACTATTGAGGTCATTCCACCACAAGCCTCCAAAAGAAAGGGCCAGTTGAGAAAACAACAGCTGATGTTATGAACCATGAGTACCTTTCTACCTTCAGCTCCTTGATCTGCACTTATATCAGCAACACCAACAACTTCTTCAAGAGCGACCTCCTACGTATCAGCTAATCATTTTCTTAGTCGGTCCTTTTTTCCAAATTTTTATGGTGGAATGACCTTAGAAGTAGATTTACTAGATGATGAGAAACTTTGATTGCCGATAAAGATACTAGTAGCGGTTTATAGTTTTTTGAAATTTTAATGCGTGATGATATTGTCCTTAAGGTATAATTTGCCCCATTATTATTGCTACAGGATTTAAAATATACTTTCAGGATATATATCAAAATAACAAAGAAATGAGTTCAATAATTGTTCAATTTTCCTTTTGGAATTTCAACTTGAACATGCTTGTCATATTTGTGTGAGCAAAGAGAAGAAAAGAGAATGCTATGAAAAAAGTGAAAGTTGTTATAATAGTTAATGTGTAATTTTATCATATTGAGAGATAACCAAATAGCACATCTTTTGAGAATATGTTTCCTATCAAATCATCGTCACTTTTCAAGATCAACGGTCACTCCTCTTCATGTCAACAGCAATAACATCTTCTTCTCTTAATTATTTATAGGTAACAAACTATTTCGATACTAAAACTCTCTATATAAGGACGGCTGCTCCTACAATCTCTAGAAATCATTCCTGAATTGCTTGGTCAGCATTTGATCACAAAATAAAAGATCACATCCATTAATTTATTGTTATACAGTATGAGATTGTATATCAAGATTACAACAAAATACACATTTAATTTTAACGAGATATGACTAAAACTCGAAGGAGCATAGAAGCATCCATATAAACAATAACATACACTTTTGAGCCCCGGAATGTTGATGATGCAACATTGATACAGGTATATTTAGTATACAACAACTCAAACTCTTCACGTTTGTGCTTTCTTCAATTGAATGGACATTTTGAAGAACGCTTCCCTTCGCCAGGGCAAGATCAACAAC
Organism: Eucalyptus grandis x Eucalyptus urophylla; assembly: GCA_028830015.1. Classification (NCBI taxonomy): domain Eukaryota; kingdom Viridiplantae; phylum Streptophyta; class Magnoliopsida; order Myrtales; family Myrtaceae; genus Eucalyptus; species Eucalyptus grandis x Eucalyptus urophylla. The sequence continues at coordinate 56,614,368 of CM054200.1, read as the reverse complement.
CATCCGTTGCCTCACCGACACCTTCATGCCCCCAACCATAACCCGACCCCCAAAACCATCCACACAAGTGTTCTTGTTTCTTAGAGGCAGCGCAGCACTTACCCACGTCTCCATATTACTCATGTGCCATACGAAGTGCTAGCCCATGACCCGAGTTCCCTCGTCAACTCGGCGAGTGATTCATGGAGTCGCCCATTCTAGTAACAATTAAGGCGAAAATTGCTGAGAATTAGAGTTAAGATTGAATCAAGTATGAATCGCTAAAATTGTATCACATAAAAATGAGTCAATATAAGTTAAATGAGTTAATTTTGGTCGGCCCATTTTCAATCCGATCCAATCTCAACCGGAACCCTATTTGACAGGTCTAAGTGATTAACACAAACTCCAATTCTTAGCAATTTTCTCATGCATATTTGATCGAGACACTTTATTGCATAAGCTCGGTCTATCATGGCCCAAGTGATATGAGCCTCTAGATAATTTAGCCAAGGATTTGATCACCAAAGTAAGACAACCATGACATAAAAATCACACAAATACCGGAAATGCTGTCCGAACTTAAGAAATAGTAAATATATAAGGTTTGATATGCAGTCACAAACATGTCAATCTCAATATTGGCGTAGGGGAATATAAAATAGTCGAGATATTCAACTCACCAAAGTCAAACTTACATGTGTGGACAGCAAATATAAAGAAGGAAAAAAAGTCCAACCACAGCTCTCCATTTTTTTCTCTTGTCATTACCCATTCTATACAGTTTGATTGTTCAAGATAAGTAATTTAAGTGAAATTTTAGCAAATTTTAGGAGACGTAAATACGTATATCATGTATTATTCTGTTTATTAATATGATAATCCTCCCCTGAACTAATTGTGTGTTCTTCAGTTTCGGAACATACCGATTCAAAGTCTGAATTTATAAGCCATCCGTAGGCATCATTGCATTCGGACAATAAGAATTCCTTTAGTTAATTAAGTACGAAATGGGTAAAGTATGAGATCAGAAGACGAAGTGTACGAAACCTTCCCATCGATAAGATACAATTCTCATTAATCATGCGATCTTCCGGTCATTAATTAATTTGGCTCAGTAGACGTCCCTGGAAACAAACTCCAAGTTCAAACCTCACCAGGATGCAATTAGCAAATGATCAGTGATTCATTGGAGACACTTGAATATCCATATATTGTCAAATAAAGCTATGAACATTCATCAAGCGCACATGACACATCCACAAAGCTTATTCAATAAGCTGTAATCCCTGTTCTTTAACATCTCAAGCAAGAAAACATATGAAAAAAAATTAAAGAACCAAAACGAATGAGCAAATAACATTTACTAAGAAAAGAAGAAATAATCGCATCATCAAAGCTTGAGAGTCAAGTCAATTCCGGATGGATCAGAACCGTCACTTTGAGGCACTTCTTCTTCTGGATGATCACCTTCTTTCTTCATTGGTCTGTTATTATCCTGACGTACATCGACTTGAGCTTGGTGCACTACAAAGCTAGCGCTTCCATCAAAAGAAGTAGCAGGAGGAGGAGGAGGAGGAGGCTCGCCAAGCCCAGAGGCACCGCCATATGCTTGAAGACTCTCGACCCTCGTCCGGTCCAAAGGCGGTCTCGAATTCGGGTTCACGCCGGACACTTGCCTTAGACCCCCGAACCGGTACCCTGGAAGCACGGATGACGGGTAAGAAGGCTTGTGAATCATCGACTCGTGGCGGATCCCGAGCGCCCTTCCTATACTCCCATATAGAGGCATTTGGGGAACACCCGAGTAATAATACGACATGTGCGGGTGAACCCCGAGCAGATCAGCTTCCATCCCCTTGCGCTGTTTGGCGAGCGCCCGCTCTTGCTTGTGCGCGTTCTGATGCCCACCCAAAGCCTGCGAGGTAGAGAACTCTCGCTTGCAAAAGTTGCATGCGAAAACCCTGGCTTTTGGGACCTTGCAATTCTCATCTGTCGATGATTCGCCGCTCTTCCTAGCATTGGATGGCAAGCCTTGGTTGAAGAGCTTGAGGTCTAGGTCGGTTGACCTAACGCCTCCGTCATCGTCGTCATCGATGGGTATCTCCTGATTCGCCACATGATGGTGAGGGGCAGGTTTGGGCTTGGCTTCGGCTTCAGCTTCGGCTTCGGCGGTCTTTTCATTCATGGTCAATCTGTTCTTGGCCTTGTGACGATGATTATCACAAGCTAGGGTTTCTCCAGAAGCTGCTGAGATGCTGGGGCCTTCTGAAGGGCATGGCACAATCGCCATTGAATGAAAAGATCTTTTGACCTTGCAAGCTTATGAAAGCAAGGGTTCAGTCTATTTAGGAAAAAATAAGTTGGACAATCAATCCTTTTCATTTATGGCAAAGAATCTCCTCTCATAGTTAATGACTCAAACCCAGTTCATACATATATCGAGCAAGATATCAAAGATGTAGAGTGGTCATGTTATTTTACCAAATATATCTTGAACTTCCCTTCGACTTGCTCAAACAATTGATTATAAAAACGGTAAAAATATGGTAAAAATATGGTTCTATGGTTGTGAAATACCCACCAACTCATGCGTTTAATGTATGTTTGATTAGGGCATATCTCCACATTAAATATATGTGCCGACCAATTGCATCTTCTACATATAGCAATGAAAATATAAGGGAACACTTAAAAAGTATGTTCACTTTAGGCATGCAATGTATGGAAAAGATAGAAAGACATTTAAGGTACAAAGATATTATTTGATTCAAAATTGTCTAGTTCTAATAATTTGGTAGGTACATTCCACAAATCGTTGCCTTAATTATGCTTTTCCAAATTATGGAACCAAGATTTAGTTCATGTGCTCACTTCGATATATGGTATATACAAATTAATTTATTGATCGAGTCGAGTAAAACTACAATCAAGAACTATTTGACTCTAGTTGAAAAGAGTTCATCACTAACACTAAAGTTTAGATCGTGCAAAATTAACTTTTGTACATACATAGAAAATCATTCATGTATTTCCTTTCAATTGGATTGTGTAACCATGCCATGCTTATTTATTATGAACTTCATAGCAATCCACATCTCTTCATTAACTCTTTTAAAATTAGGAAAAAAAGTAAATAGAATCAGATTACTTCATATTTATGGCACGGCCCCTTCCATTAATATATTTGTTAATCCTATCCTCACAAAATATTACATATCCCTACCTTAGTTCCTTCTTTAATAGGGCTTTCTCGACCTTGTTCATTAAGAAATGTACCAAATTGGCAAATAAGATAAAATCAAGTCCTTGAATCATATGCGAGATATTTTCACGATAAGGACCTCTCCAGCCTAAGATTTTTCCCAAGTATAAATCATGGTCCAACTTTTCCAGATAAATTTCTTCTGATTATCCGATCAATCATATCTTTTAGTCATATAAAAAAAAAGTAAAAAAGATTCCTCTTGTGCAATATTAGCTCGTGATGACTTCAAGGCTGACCGACTTGGCAAATATTGCCGGAAAAGAAACCACCTTTTGAACATGGGCCAAGCCCTCCTATATATAGTAAGAGTTGAGTGTTTAGACGGCGAATATTATTGCAAGAGTCACTAAGATTCATGTTGGAATGGAACCTTAATTCAATTTTTAGGTTTGTTGCATTCTCCTTTCATCATTTTGAACTCAAACCAAGTTCACAAATATAGAATATGATAACTGGCGTGCAACGCACGTGCTTATTATGGCAGCAAGACGGCAATATCAAAGGGAATTTTGTTCGAAATTTTCTGCTTTGACTCAATTTGAATAAGCCTCAATTAATGTCATTGTGGCATGCGAATTTTTTTACATTAATTGATAATATTTGGTATATCAAGATAGTCATCAATTGACTTGGATTTTTTTGATCAAAATGTTTAAAATTTCAATTAGGTTACAAAATTGTGTGACGTAGAAAAAGATTGAAAGATACCTTCCCTGTTCATGATTTTTTGAAACGTGATTCCTTACGAGGAGTCATAATTGAAGGAAATAAATTAAAAATATGTGTTTACGAAATATTAGTTGATTATATGAACAATGGTTAAAAAGCTATCGTACTTAATTTTTCCCAACGGAACCAATATACTCTGAAAGACGCATAGGATATTTTCAAAGTTGAGATTTCTTGAGTTAAGATTTTCCTAATGTCCGAGAGCTTTTACTAATGATTTTAGTGGGGTCTTTTGACTTAGCGATGTTAGAACATATACCAATTTCCTTGTTTATATACCGCAATGTAAGATATCATCCGAAATTGCCTAATATCGTCATATTTTTTTTATCCAAATCACTTGTCACCGAAATAGCAATCCGCATTATCTTAATTTGTGCCATTGAACTTAACCCCTAAAATGGCATCATGCTTGACAATTTATCTTGACCATCGGGTGAAAATAAAAAAAGAAAAGAATAAAACGATTCCATTCCTCCTATTGAACGAACCAAAACTCCTGCATCTCCGCTTCTTTAAGTTTAGTCGCTCTTACCTGCCAATCTTTAATAAAGAAAGACAAGCTTTAACTCAACTTTCAACCAAGTCCAAATATGTCCAATTTGTGTTGCCTTAAGTTTTTACATTCACCCATAAGTGTCTTACAAGGTAAATTCATGGACTTGTTTTTTCTATTGAACTAATTTTGATTTTAAAGAGTGAGGATTGTTTAAATTTTCATATTGTTTGTTTTTCTTTCAAGGTAATTAGAGCTTTGATTTGTTCCAATCAGGGTAAGTTAAGAACCTAATGGACTAAGTTGGATTGATTTACTTGATACTCTTGATCTTGTTTGGTTGTTGCTTGCTCATTTAATTTCAATTTCAATTTGAAGTTTAGTTGGGCTTCAAGATTGGCATGTTGAGGTATGGTGATTTCTTGCCTGAATTGAAATAGATGGGGTTTATTTCATCTTGAATGGGAAAAAGTGATAAAATGGTAAAACTAGACCCAAATAGGCATTCTAGTAATTTTTTGTATGTCTAGGTCCAGAAGATTTCTGAAATTGACAATAATCTTTTTATAGTGATATTTTATAATTCAAAATTTTAATTAGTGTGATATTAAGTTAGATTAATAAAAGGAAATCAAATCAGTTCAAAATAACTAGTTTTGAAGTTTTAGAAGCAACTTTGTAATTACACCAAGTTAGGGGACTAATCTACAAAACTGAAAATGTTGGGGGCACTTCACAACATTAGAAACCTCACGGTAATAGATAGTTAAGTTAATTTTAAAATAATTGCTTAATCCATATAATATATATTGAACTAGTCAATTTGAACTAAATTGCACAATTAATAGTAGTCAGTTTTGATAATTTTAGGGGTGTAGACATTGCAAGTACCAAAACTTGGCATGGGGGGACACTTAGGGCACGCATGATAACATTTTTGGAACAGTCAATTTTTGACCAGAAATTGATTTCTCAATTTCTATTTTTTGGGCGAGTTTCTGAGCAAAGAAAAATGTTTGATAACAACTCAAAATTTTTGGTTCTGGAAAAATAATTCGTTTGATAACAAAATAAAATTTCTATTTCTAGGGGGGCAGCAACAGGCATCTAGTGGCAGGTGTCTGGCAGTGAGCGGGCGGGGGGTAGTGATGAGAGTAAATGATGAGAAGAGTTTTCATTTCTCACTTTTATTTCAGAAATAAAAAAGCTAAAAATTTTAGCTTCTAATTTTTCCTCGAATGCTATTTCTAAAATAGAAATCTACTACAAAAATAGAAAAATAAAATTGCGTTACTAAACGAATTTGTGTTTCAAACCCATTTCAAGGAACAGACAAATAAAGAAATAGAGAAATAAAAATTTTGTCATGCGTATCCTTAAGTGTCGAAAGTTTCAAAAGGTACACATAAGTACTAAAATTGGAGAAAAAAGGAACATTAAGGTCAACGGTGAGAAATTCTAGTCAAACGACTGACATAGCATTTTCCTATGACTTTTTTTTTATTGACGTGGCAATTTAAAAAAAAAAACAATACATGTGGCAATTTTTTTTTTTGAAAAAAAAATGCATGTGGCGCTATAAGCCCCTAAAATCAAATTTTAGTATATATTAATTAACAATAAATCAATAAACTAAATTATTTTTAAAAAAGGGAAACAATAGGTTCGGCAAGGGTCTCCACAACCCTCATCGCTGTGACCCCATTGTCGCTTGAAAGGTTGCCGGGCCATGAGCAATGGCCAACAACCCTGGCCTACCATTTGCGAGGGTCGCCAACCCTCGCCTAGATCGTCGGCTGCTGGCTAGGGTGGGGTCATTCGGAAGTTTTGACACTTAAATATTCACCCATGCCAAGTTTTAGCACTTGTAATGTACTTGTCCTGATAATTTTATAATATTCATGACATGTTTATAGTGTAAATGAAATATTCCTTATGTTTTAGATAACAAATGAATGACTTTTAGTACTCAATTTAATTATTATGACTTGATTAAGTGAAGATGGGAAGTTAGGGGTAAAAATTGTAACATGAGGGATTTTATTGGGGGCAATTATGTAATTCTTGAAATCTAGAATAATAGGAAATTGGTTTTAAAATGATTAAGGTGAATTTAATCAAACATGGTCTTAATAATGAAAAATGTATGAATTATTTAAATTATAGAAATGTCGATTCTCTTAGGAAAAATTCATCTAAATGATTTATGAATTTGCATTAGTTCTCTACTAAATGATGATAACATGGTGTTAAGAGGATTAAAATTTATATGTTGAAGTGCACATAATTATTTGATTATTATTTATACGAAAAACGCAAAAGAGATTAGTGTGTTATTATTTGTAATTGTTATTATTGCAAAATGTGTCCCTTGTTATGTGTTAATGATTTGCATATCAAATGATGATTTTTTATTAGTGGTTTTGCAAATGATAATAAACAGATATTTGGTTCTATTAGTTATATGGGGAATATAAAAAAAAATAGAATGATATTATCTGAGCTATTTCTATATGATTGAACATGGTAATTACGATGCAATAATAATTTGTATATCGATGACACCATGTGATGAAGGCTATTGCCCACGGCCCATTGATGAGAGGGCGAATTTCCTTGCATGAATACGTGTATAAGACTATAGGGAAAAAATAGATGTTCTGCAGTTAAGATGAGTATTTACAAGGTTGAGGGGATAAGAAGTAATAAGAATTATACACGATAAGATATGGCTTGTGTAGCTTGTGATGTGATTTTATGAAATTGCTATTATCATGTGATTGTACAATGGTGTATTTTGCATCTTTGATATAGGGGGCACTAGTGACAATGCGTTTATCATTTTGTCCCCCAAAAGTCGGTGGTGATTATATCTTATTGGTTGAGTGAATCTTGACTAGTGATGAGTATAGAATAGATACTCATATGTGTATATTGATGAGCTATTTTGTAGTATCCGCGCATCATGAAGCTAGTACATTCATTTGCATGCATTTGAATGATAAATTGAATATTATTTATAGCTTGTATCTTTATTCATTGCATATATGATTGTAATCATTTGTTGATAATGTATGACTTACATCTTAAATAAACTTTAGTAATAAGTTTGGAAAGAGCATATGAATACTTGTTGTTTTTAGGATAACATTATAAAAAATCAAAACTATACTCTTTATAACATAAAGACTTCAAAGGTTTTTTGTATCATTAAAAACTCTAAATTTGCATATTGTGACACAAATATCCCAATTTTTCTTTTTTCTTTTTTATAAAAAACTCCAAACTTATATTAGTGTGGCAAATATTCATTGAATGAAATTTCAATAGAAGGTATACATGTCATATATGTGTAAGTAAGGTTTTTCTTGTGACAGAAAAAAAAGTTGAGTATTTGTGTCACGGTAGACAAGTTTAGGTTTTATGGAGACAAAAAAAGAAATTTAGAGTTAAAAAGAAGTTTAGGGTAAGTTGGGTCACAATGGGCATAATTTGAGGATTTTGGTGGCATATGCCCTAGTTTTTAGTATGTTGATATCTTTATTCCATTAGCAGACAATTGTTGATGGAAATTTGCTATGGTTGTTTAGTGCTTGTAACGTTTTTTTGTGAATATGTAGATTTTTATATGCTCATAAAAGATTAATTGGTTAACATGTTCGACTGGGATTAAATTATTAGCTTGAATCATGTAGAATACATGTTGCATTTCTTGTGTGATAAATTTTCTACTTTGAATATGGAAAGTAGTTAAAGAATAAGTTGAATACATAATATAATCTTTCAAATGAGTGATTGGTATTTCCTTGAAATGTTATGTGATATTATTTGTTTATGTTACTAAGCTATTATGCTCATCGATCGAGTAGTAAGATGATCTCTTACCTTGGACTTAGAGTTTTTTATCTATTGAGTTTAAGCTTATCCAAAATATTTTCTAATTTTGTTGAGCTGGAACGTAAAGGCATTTAGATTAGTGCTTCCGATGATTTCTTTGAAGAATGGATTATAGTGTGCGGTAAAAGTAGGAGCATATCTTTTATAACGGGAGTTTCAATTAAGCATAAACAAAATTAGGGCTAATTCCATAAAAAAATCAACTTGAGGTCGATGGACAAATCTGACCAATTTTTTTTTTTGTCTAATGAAAAAGCATAAACTTTAGGTCGAGGGACAAATCTGCCCAAACTTTTTTTTGTCTCATCAAAAAGCACCAATTTTAGGTTAAGTGACAATTCTGGCCCCAATTTTTTTTTTTTTGTCTCATAAAAAATCACAAACTTTCACTCATATCCAAAATCTAACCCCTACCATTAACTTTCTATTTGAAGTTAACCTTATTTTAGGAGAAAATGTTCTAACTGTGAGGTTGGTGGATCTCATCCATGGTTTCTCTTTATGGGTGGTGATCTACAGTTTCATATTACGACAAAACGATAAAATCTAGCTAGAGAAATTTAATCTAGAGATTTTTTTTTTTTTTTTGCTAGTGAAGTATAGGAGACGACACAAGTTCACCTTTATTCTTCAAGTTGTGGCTCAAACAAAAAGAAAATGGATGGTGTTAGCCAGCAAGTGCACATGGATTTATTGGTAAGGACAATCAATGAATCTAAGTCAAGGGGATCTGGATTTAGGATTTAAGTGAAAGTTTGTGATTTTTTTTCAAAACAAAAAAAATTTATGCCAGAATTGTCACTTGATCTAAAGTTGGTGCTTTTTTTTGTAATTAACCCAACAAAATTATGTATGTTGTTGGAGGTTGAACTATTTATTTATTCAATGTTTAAATTTTGGGTGAGATTTTAGACCATGACAAGTATGGTTCTTTCAAAGGCAATTGTCCTTCTAATATCATTGACGCATCATCTCTGTTTCCATTGTGCATGTTGTTTTTGGCTTCCTAATGTTTCTGCTAGAATAAGAACGCAAGACGCATGCAAGTCGTGCTGGTTAGCAAATTTGCAATTAAGTTGGCTACTTCAGCCCACCAAACTTATATAACTCTATCACACGTGCTTAGAGAAAAAGAATGTAACCACTATTCTTCATTTTTCCTTTTGCTATTGCCCATTTAAATTATTTGATTTAGGGATGATCGATTCCAAGGTAAATAAGCTACAAACTAAGAGTTGAAAACCTACCTAATTAGAGTCAATACTTAGTTTTTGGAATCGAAAACCAAACTGATCAACTTAGTTTTATGCCAATTCTAGAGTCAGTTCGGGAACTGGCTTTTTTTTTTTTTTTTTAATCAAGCATATTTATCTTGGGCATAATTGTCCAACTAGTCCTAAATTTTTTGGTAATTTACCAATAAATTCATTCTAACCAATTTTGGCCATAAATCATTACATGGACGATTTTTGCGATTTTTCTTTTCTTTTTGGCTGACAATGATATCAGTGATTTTATGCTAAAATTGATCGGAAGTACTCTATTGAAATATCATTAAAATGTTTAGAATAAATTGAATTAATTCAAAATTTTATGATTGAATTAGTTACCATTCAATAGGTTTAGGATTTTTTAGACAATTTTTTCTTTACCTTATAATTGTATATAAAATTTTGCCTACAAAGAATAAACATAAGACCAAACAAAATACTTCATCACAAGAAAGTAGAAAGTGTTTTAGATATTATAGGTCTTGAGTTGGTTTTGAACTTGTTCAATTGGTCCTATAAGCCGGTTCTCAAGTAGAATCAACAATTCTTGGTGTGCAACTGGAACTAAATAGGTCAAGGCTGACCCGAACTTTTTAACCCGAAACTGAATAAGTACCTGGGCGGACTAGCTTGGAACCGATCAGAACTGATCAGATAAGGCCGTTTTGTTCCTTAGTTGAACCGGCCCTATTAGTTACCCTTTTGATTGGTCAAAGATACAATTTTGCATGAAATTTCAGCAAATTTTAGGAGACTTAAACACGCTTATGGTGTATTATTCTGTTTATTAATGCGATAGTCCTCATCTAAACATGTGATCTTCAGTTTCGAAACTATTGATTAAAAGTCCTATTCATGAGCCATCCGTATGTAACATTGCATTCCAAGGATAAAATTCGAAGTAATTAAGTACGTGTTGGCTCTGAAAGAAACTAGCAGGCAAGGAAGTGTATCACTCCTTCCGATTGATAAGATGACCCTCCTCATTAATCATGGAATCTTCCAGTCATCAAATAATTTGGTTTACACCATCGTTTGCGTCACTGGAAACGACTCCAAGTTCAAATTTCACGAGGATGCAATTAAGAAATAATGAGTGACAAAGATGAAGAGACAATATTGGAGACACATGAATAGGCATAGATCGAGTCAAATAGGCTATGAACATTCATCGAGCATATGTGAACACTCGACATGCACTCTACACCGTCCTAGCTCATTCGAAAACCTATACTCCTATAATCTCATATCTCAACGAACAAAACATAAGAGAAAAATACTAAAAAAGAAACCAAATAAATGAGAAAAAAAAGTAAGAACATAGTCGTATCATCAAAGCTTAAGTGTCAAATCAATTCCGGATGGATCAGAACCATCTGTTTGAAGTACTTCATCCGGATGATCACCTTCCTTTTTCAGTGACTTGCTTCCATCAAAAGCAAGAGGAGGAGGGGGAGACTCACCAAGACGAACGGCGCCGCTGCCATATGATTGAAGACTCTCGACTCTCGTACGATCGAAAGGTGGTCTCGAGTTCGGGTTCAAGCCGCAGGCTTGCCTTAGACCCCCGAATCCGGGAAGCACGGAAGATGGGTGAAATGGCTTCTGAAGCATCGACTCATGGCGGACCTCCAGCGCCCTACTTATACCCGAATAAACAGGCATTTGAGGAACACTCGAGCAATAATACGACAAGTGCGGATGAAACCCAAGCAAGTCAGCTTCCAAACCCTTGCGCTGCTTGGTGAGGGCCCGCTCTTGCTTGTGCGCGTTCTGGTGCCCACCCAAAGCCTGCGAGGTAGAGAACTCTCGCTTGCAAAAGTTGCACGCGAAAACCCTAGATTTCGTGACCTTGCAGTTCTTATCCGTTGAGGATTCGTCGATCTTCTTAGCATTGGATGGCTCGCCTTGGTTGAAGAGCTTGAGGTCTAGGTTGGTTGAGCCAATGACGCCGTTCTCATCGTCCTGTACGGGTATCTTTTGATTTGCCAGATGACGGTAAGTGGCGGGGTCGGCGATTTTTTCATTCATCTGTTCTTGGCCTTATGAAGATGATGATGGGTTTCTCCAGAAGCAGCTGAGATGCTGGGGCCTTCCGAAGGGCATGGCGTAATCACCATTAAATGAAAAGATTTTCTTTTTTTGACCTTGCAAGCTTATGATAGCAAGGTTTGATCTGTTTGTCAGATAAAATAGTTTGATAATCAATAATAGTTTGATAACCAATCTTTATATTTATGGCAGAGAATCTTCTTTCATAGTTACCGGCTCAAACCCACTTCACAAATATCGAACAAGATATCTAAAATGTGGTGACCAAGCCATACAAGATATGTATACGTTATTATATAGACAAGTCATGTTATATTTCCAAAGATACCTCGAACTTCTCTTGATCGACTCAAATAGTTTGAAACAAGTGATGATAAAAATGGTAAAGATATGGTTCCTAGTTGTAAATTACATGCCAACTCATGCGTTCAATATATATTTTATTAGGGCATATATAATAAATATATGTGCCGACCACTTCCATCTTCTGCAAATAGCAATGAAGATATGTGGAAGCTTCACTTTAGGTAGGCATTGTCAGGACAAGGCATATTTGTCAAGTACTTTATGCAAATCGTTGCCTTAATTACGCTTTTCAAAATTATGTATACAATATCCAATTCATGTAGTCACCTTGATTGAGAAAATTACGCAAAAAATCCTATGTCTGATATACCTATCCCAATTCAGTTACAAACATTTTAATTTAATCAGTTTAATTTAAAAAAAAATTGATAATTTGTCAATGTAATTCTTCTAACCAATTTAGATCATAAACCATTGGCATGAATGTTAGGTGTCCTATGTAACACAGTCGGTGCTAATATAAATAATTTTTTTTGGCAATTTTTAAATTAATTTTCTGAATTTTATAAAATGTTATTTTATTTTTTCCATTGTGGCTAGCAAGGGTAGTTGGGGCCTCACTCGTGGCAGGTGAGGGTAAAATAAATGGAATAAATAAAATAAAAATAAATAAAAAGAAAATTATTAAAACATTATAAAAATTATCCACATGGATGCCAATCGTGCCATGTAAAACGATATTATTTACTTCAATGGATTTTTGCTAAAATTTAGTCGTAAGTACTAGACTAGTGTCACGGGCCAATCAATTGGGATTGTGACCATGCGGCGACTTAGGCTCTTTTGGATTGACTAGGATTGTTGGGATGCCTAAGCCAAGTCTTGCTGGGATCAATCGTTTGAACAAGTCTTGCTCGAATCGATCGTTCGCTTGTTCACTCGGATCGTAGAGAGAGAAATTTTCTAGAGAGAGAAGCTTTGGAGAGAAAGGAGCCCTTTGATTACTGAAATGGTTGGACGATTATAAATGAGGGAGATCACCCATTCTTATATTAGAGTCCCTCAGATTACAACCATTGATTGAGAATTCATCCGGTGGACAAAATCGTACCGCCCAATCTACCAACTACTGATACTAATGACAGGAGAGTTCTAGACTTTGGCTCAATCTACCAACTACTGATACTAATGGCAGGAGAGTTCTAGACTTTGGCTCAATTACCGTATTGCCAGCCCACGTTCCGGAATCTCTCTTGTTGGGAATTCTAGTAATTGTAGGAGGTCTTCCTCGAAAAGAGCTATAGAAACCTCTTGGCCGTGACATTAGCATATTGTAATAATGTTCATGATTAAATTATCTAAATTAAAAGATTTTAGATTGAATCGGCATTCTTATAATAGGTTTATGATTTTTTCGCCTATGACCCCCACTTTGATATATGGTATATGTGAATTAGTTTGCTAATTGAGTCGAGTAAAACCATAAGTAAGAACAAATTAACTTTAGTTGAAAAGAATTCCCCACTTTCACTTCAAAGTTTACATCATGCAAAATCGAAAGCTTTCGTATATACATAGTAGATTAACCATGAACGCGTTTCTGTATTAGATGTTGTAACCATGCCATGCATATTTAATATGAACTTCACAGTAATCCACAATGGGGAAAAAAAGAAGATCAGATTACTCTGTATATACGGCGCGACCCCTTTCCATTAATACATTTGTTTATCCTAACCTCACAAAATATTCCATATCCCTCCCTCAGTTCTTCTAGAATAGGGCTTCCCTTGCCTGTTCATTAAGTAATGCACAAAATTGGCAAACAAATACAAACCCGAATCCTTGAATCATGGGGAGATATTTTCACGATAAGGACTTCTCCAGCCTAAAGATTTTTCCAATTTTAAATCCTAGTCCGGCAGTTACGAATAAATCTCCGTTGATTGTCAAATCAACCTCACCTTTAAGCCATACAAGATTTTTTAAAAGAAATGCAAAAAATGATTCTCGTGTGCAATTTTAGCTCGTGATGAGATTAGGGCTGACCGAATTGGCAAATATTGCCAGAAAAGACGCCACCTTTTGAACGTTGGCCAAGCTATCCTGTATCTATATATTTATAGTAAGAGTTCGGTATTTAGACAGCCAACGTTATCGCAAGAGTCCGCCAAATTCTTGTTGGAATGGATTGTTACATTCTTCTTATCTTTCTTCAGCCTTGTCCCCCCAAAACATCAACTTCGCCAGCTACTTCTCACAGAAATCTGTCTGTCTTCTTTTCTCTCTTATAAGAATGCATCTTCATCTCCCTAAAAAAAGCAAACCGTCTCCTGCTATTCATTTGGGTTCTTCCAAGAACTTCTTCAAGAAAACTTTAAACAATGTCTGATGGGAGTGACCCGAGGAGGAGGAGGAGGATCGCGATCATCGTGGTCTCTTCATTCATCCTGGTCGTGATCGGCGCGGCTGTGACCTTTGGCGTGTACACGGCGAGCGTGTCCAGCCAGGCGTCGAAAGCCAGCGAGAAGACCAGTGAGGTCTCGGCCTCGATCAAAGCCATCGAGGGGATATGCCAACCGACCGATTACAAAGAAGCGTGCGTGCGGAGCCTCAAAGAGGCTGGTGCGAACACCGCCGATCCCAAGGAGCTCATAAAAGCCAGCTTCAAAGCCGCGATGAAGCACATTGCTGAGGCCGCAAAGAAATCAACGGTGCTGAAAGAGCTGGAGAAGACCCCGAGAGCGCAGCAGGCCCTAAATAATTGCAAGAAGTTGATGGGGTTTGCAATCAACGACCTCGAGAGATCGTTCGACAAATTGGGCGAGCTCGAGTTTAGCAAGCTCGACGATGCATTGGCCGACTTGAAAATCTGGCTCAGCGCCGTGGTCACCTACCAAGATACCTGCTTGGACGGATTCCAGAACACCACGGGCAACGCGGGCCACAAGATGAGGGAGGCGTTGAAGAGCTCCGAACAATTGACCAGCAATGTACTCGCCATGGTCGACGAGATCTCCTTGGCCCTTGCTAAGATGAACCTCACAAACTTTAACCGCAAGCTCCTATCGGACGACAACGTGATTGGACACGGCGACGACTTCTCAATGTGGGCAACTAGCCTGCAGAAACGCAAGCTCCTCACGGAGGAGGAAGGCCTCGGCGGCGATGATCCCTTCGTGCTCGACCCACCGATCCTGTTGAGGAAGCGAAAGCTTCTCAGCAAGACAGTGGCCAAACTGAAGCCGAATCTTGTAGTTGCCAAGGATGGGAGTGGAAGATTCAGGACCATAAATGAAGCCCTAAAGCACATTCCATTGAATAGCAAGAAGACCTTTGTGCTCCACATCAAGGCTGGGGTTTATAAGGAGCAGGTGGTGTTCGATGAGAAGATGACCAATGTCATGTTGGTCGGCGATGGCCCAACCAGGACCCGGATCAGCTTCAACAAGAATTATGCTGATGGCACGACCACATTCAAAACTGCCACAGTCTGTAAGTTTCGTCACGTCTTAATTCTTTCTGGGTATAAAAAGTTCTAGATCGATCTCTTTAATCAAGAAAGGAGGGCTCGAGTCTAGTTGATTTACAGACGAAGTGCGTACCGATATTCGACTGATGACATCCTGAGCCACTTACCTGGTGAATCGATTTCTTGCATA
This sequence comes from Eucalyptus grandis x Eucalyptus urophylla, assembly GCA_028830015.1. Lineage (NCBI taxonomy): Eukaryota > Viridiplantae > Streptophyta > Magnoliopsida > Myrtales > Myrtaceae > Eucalyptus > Eucalyptus grandis x Eucalyptus urophylla. The sequence continues at coordinate 56,598,708 of CM054200.1, read as the reverse complement.
CTCGAAATCGATTAGCGGTGTACCCAGAAACATATGCTGATCAATTCCTTTGATGTTGCAGCTGTCTTCGGAGACAACTTCATAGCGAGGGACATCGGCTTTGAGAACAGTGCTGGAGCGATAAAGCACCAGGCCGTGGCGCTCATGGTTCGATCCGACATGGCCATTTTCCACAACTGCCATATGGATGGCTATCAGGACACGCTCTATGCGCACAGCAAGCGCCAGTTCTACCGAGACTGCACTATCACCGGCACGATCGACTTTGTCCTCGGGGACGCGGCCGCTGTCTTCCAGAACTGCAAGATGCTCATCCGGAAGCCGCTGGACAACCAACAGTGCATTGTGACCGCTCAGGGGAGGTCGAAGAGGCGCGAGGCTTCGGCGCTCATCCTCCAGAATTGCACCATCACTGCGGACCCCTCGTACACACCCTTCAGGGGGCAGATACTCTCGTACCTCGGAAGGCCATGGAAGGCTTACTCGAGGACGATAATCATGGAGTCGTACATCGACGACATAATCCAGCCCAAGGGGTGGATGCCTTGGCTCGGCGACTTCGGTCTCAACACTTGCTTCTACGCTGAGTATAAGAACCGAGGACCCGGCGCGAGCACCGCCAGGCGCGTGAAGTGGAAGGGCATCAAGAAGATCACGCCGCAGCATGCTGTGGAATTCACGGCAGGGCGATTCATGAAGGGCGACAGGTGGATTCGCACGGCCGGAGTACCATACGTCGCCGGAATGTTGAATGCTTGAGGGTTGAGATGAGCTTATTTTTGTTTTCTTGGACAGTGTAGTGTTCTTGCCTTAAAATGTTGGCCTTTCATGTTGGAATTTGGAGGGCTTAACGAATCTTTTTCATCGTGTACATAATTCAAATGGCACTCCAACTGAAATCTCTTATATAACTGTCTTACTAGGAAAAAAAAAAAAATCCGTATACGATAATGGAGCAAAATGATAGACAAAAACATCATCGGCTCATTGATTCTTCACATTAATTTTCGGGAGATTCGAGTTATTAGAAAATTCGAAAAAAAGATTTGAAAGAAATTGAGTTATTAATTGTCAAGATGGTAATTGTGCATGTTCAAGCTGTGTGCATGTTCAAGCTGCCTGCTCTAACCGTGCAAATTGCGCCTCCGGTGAGTTAATTCTGATTTTTCAACTTATGTTATCTTCTCCTTCAATTAAATTTGTAACATGGCTGGAATATCTTAAATGAAAAATAAGGAGATAGCCTTTTTGGCTTACATTCTATTCCTCAACTTCGAATTGGTGCCCATTTTCATGTGGAATTAATTTGTAAGGATATCAATAATTGTTACCTCCGGATAATTTGGACTTGTTTGCTAAAATTGAAGATTAAGTGTTGAAAATAGAATTACAATGTTATTTAATGAAGATAAAAAATTGATAGCTGGATATTATTAAGTTCTTACCCCCAATGAATAAAAGATTATTATTGGTACGTCTTGTCAAAATATTGGCGAGATTCTAATTATCAACCATGTCCCTATTGAACGAATTAAGTAATCAAGATTCTAATCAAAATATTGGCAAGATTACTTGCTGAATTAAGTTGATTTTTGACTTAATTGAATCATTTAAGTCAAATTTATTTAGGTGTTATCAACCAATGTTAATCTCATTGAGTTTTTTAGTCAAGCTCAAGTGCGTAAAACGAAGTAGTAGGAAAATTCATTTCACATTTCTATCGCAGTTAAAACAATTGCGATAGAAGAATACAACCTTAAACTATCATGAGATTTGTTGTTAGCGTAAAATAACATTTATTACCAGACACCGGATCAAGGTAATTTTAGAAGTAGTTGAGATAATTACAATATCGTTGCTGCCATCTCTCACTCTTTTTATAAAATTGATTTTATATCTTTTCAGTTTTCGAACAAATCAAATTTATTTTTTATGAAACGGATAAAATGTTCGGGATATTATTTGCTTCTTTACTTATTGATCTTCATTTGTTTTTCTTCACTTACAATTCCTGCGTTTTTTGCTAGTTGAAAGAAGAAAATTCAAGGTGAACGACTTGTAAGTTTCTAAATGTTCAAAAATAATGAGAATGATTATATTTTCACTTGAAGTTTTTCCCAAAACTTAGAGGTAATTTTTATTTTTATTTTTAAAGTCAGTATATCACCCTAGAAATTGTAAAATGGAGTCCATCCATACCCCAATTTCTCATCTTGCCAGCTTGGTCCCAAGTCGTCGTTTGTCGATACCAAGTCCTGGACAACATTAGTCTAATTTAAGTCACTTCAGATCGATCCCAAATTAGCAGTAGTTCATCCTGGATAGTGATAATCACTCTTTTAGTTTTTGTCGATCAGTCTTGCATCGTCGTACATCACTCTTCCTCTAAGTTATTAAAAGGTGTGTTTTGTTTAGCTTTCTTTAAGGGTTTTAAGCTCATAAATTTCTTCAATACAAATGATTTCTAAACTCTAATATAATGTAATGTGGTTCATGAATTTTTAATTTGTTCAATGTGATCCGTTGACTTTTGATACTTAATTTAGTCTCTAAACTATATGAAAATATTAAATTGAGTTCATGTGCAATATTGAATATTTTCATATAATTTGTGCACTAAACCGTTTTCATATAGTCAATGGACCATATTAAATAAATTACAAATTGAGAGATAGCATTGTATATTGAGTTAAAATTTAGGGAACATTGATATCATTATTTAATAAAAAAACATTTTGAACTATTTTGGGAAAATGCTAGCATTGGCCAAACTAAAAGCCCAAAGCAAGTGAAGTCAGGTGGAGAAGGTACCTTGGGCTTTTGGCATTTTCGTAATGATCTACTGGGGTTTGAGGACTTTTATTTTTCTTTCAATCTTCCCCTCAATGATAATTGCACATCCCACTTTTGCCCTCTATAAACATTGTTCATCTTCTTTCTCGCACTCTTTATGGTTGTTGGTGGCATCGGTCGTTGAAATCAAGGTTGAAGGTCGCCATCGTTGAGGCTTGCCGGGGTTCATGCCACTCGAGGTGACCTAGATATGGCCCTTCAGTGGCGATTTAAATGAACTCTACCTAGATTGATGAAAAATGGAGGTTGAACTTGTGTTTTCAAACTCATAGTTCATCTTACTCATGAATTGTGGCGCTGATTTGGCCCTTTTTAATATTGGATTGTTAAGGAGAAAATAAAAAAATATAAAAAAATTGTTAAATTTGATGGATTTCCCCCGATCATAAAAACTAAGGGAGGTACAGGTAGCTCCCACGCCTAGAAAAATATAGTGGTTAGGATAATATCCCGTAAGATTTATGGATCCAGATAGGTCCTTAAACTATCCCATTTATCGAAGTTAACCACAAACGTAAAATGAGGTAATAATAAATCTATGGGGGACAATTAACCAATTTGAGAAAATCCCCCAGGCTTGATCTCCGCAATGCCTTTCCTGGGGTTTGCTTGGGCGTGGTACAGAGAAATGATAGCAATAAAAAATAAAAATAAAATTGTTAAATTTGATGGATTTAATGTGAGAATTATTAGATATGATAATCCATACATTTTGTAGTTTATACGGTATATACTTATTTAGTAATTTTGCCAAATATAAAGACCTCATTTTCTTTACCAAAAAAAAAAAAAAAGACCTCATTTTATTATTTATGGTGAATAACCTTACAAGTTCAATTCCTTGGTAAGAGAATTAGGAAGCCAACCTTGATCGGCACAATGTTCGATTTTCTACCTCATGTAAAACTGGTTTTAGCCCCCGTTTTTCAAGAAAAAGATAGATATGTTGGATACAAGTTTCATGTTTTCGAAAATCAAAAGAATTCATCAATGTCTTAATCATTATGTCACATATTAGATTCGGTTCTCTAATCAGCTCTAAAATCGACCGGTCCAACCATAAACATAAGGGGATCGGTTCAATTCCCGACTTCAATAATTATGGACCGGCTCCAATAGGATAGATTTCGATTTATTGTCTCTAATTTACCCGACATGGAAACACTTTCATTCTCTCCCTTTATTCAGTTGGGCTACAACTTTTTTTTATCCACCGCCTTTTATTTTATTTTATATTTTTCTTTATATTTTCCCGTCGTTCTTCGGTCTTCATCTTTCCTCGCTTCGGCTGTCCGAAATCTCTCTGCCCTCTCCAATCGACAGGAAAACCCTAATGGCGGCATCTTCCGCCTCCTCCTCCGCCTCCTCCTCCTCCTCCGCATCCTCCTCCGATTCGGCTTCCTCGCCGTCGCGCCGCCGTCGCCGCCACCGCGCTAGCGGCGGCACGAGCAGCAGCAGCCGCCGCCGCGAGAGGGAGAGGGACGCCCTCAAAGTCCGCAAGAAGAGCCGGTCTAACGGCAAGCGGCGTCGCCGGCATCGCAACCGCTCTTCCTCGGATTCCTGCTCTTCCTCGGATTACTCCAGGTGTTTCAATTAAGGAAAAGCTCATTTTTTTTTTGACATTCTAGCTCTTTTGGTGACCTCCCTGATAGTTAATTAGCGAATTTGGAATCGCTCCTCTTTCTGTCATTCGTGAATTTCCGAGTTAGGGTCGTTTGTTGATTCGATGGTTGTTGTTTCTGGAGCTATGTTTAGTTGTCCTTCCATCGGAGCGTTCCACAGTTATGTTTCCTTGGCATAGGAAAAGGAGCTTTGGTGTTTTGAGCTCTCTTGGATCAACTATGCATTTGCGCTGTGTGATTAGGGGTTGTATGATGTGTTCTTTGGCTCCCTGCAATTGGAGAACAGCTCAAATTTGTCGAGTGGATTTTATATGCTGTTGCTCCACCATAGTTGCCTATGTATATCTGCACTTGTTATGATTCAAATGTGGCATGTCTTGCTTAAATAATACACTTCTGCCAATTGCTTCTTGGCTGATGGCGGACTTTTCGATGGTTTTGTGAAGTGATAGTTCTGAAAGCGGGCATGACACATCTCAACGCTCGAAGAAGCCAAGAAAAAGTGACAAGCCCAGGAAGGTTTGTGTTTGGTTAATTGTGTTTGGTTGTGGATTTTGTTAGCTATGTTTATTTCTATTTTTTCATTCGTTTTGCCTTGTCACTCTCCATCTGTTTCTTTTCTTGACAAGCAGCGCAAGGAAAAGGATAGGAGCGAGAATCGTCATCATAAACGTGATAAGCATAAAGTGAAGGAGGTAAGCAGAGATTTTACGTTTCTGCTATGGTAACCTGACTATAGGCAGTTCTTTCCAACTATTTGTGTGGCTGATATATATCACATCTTTGAAAAGAAAAAAAAGTTGCATGTGTATTTAGTAGGAGATTATTTTATCAATAAGATTGGTGCTCTAGCATTTCCAAGTTTCTTTCTTTTCATTGGCATTGGCTTTTCTGAACCAGCTAAGTTGTTGGTTGAGAGAGATTGGATTTAAGTTTAGTAGATGTGAGATTAATTGACAAACAAAATAGTGAAGCAGCCGGCACTGTTGATAGAGTTTCTGCATGTCTCTCTGTTGAATTCATGTTAACATCCTCATAGAAAAGAAGTAGTTACAGCTCATGTATTGGATTACTCAATTTACAATGGAGATCAGATGATTGTGGGGATGAATTAAATGACATGGTCTCGATGTTAATACTTATTTTACTGGTGAACTTTTGAATGGTTAACTAGTTTTGGCTGTTTTGATATCTTAGATTCGTAAAAGGCTTTGTGGCTTGTCAATTACTTATGGATATTCTAGCACTGGTTTGGCATTTTATAGACAAAGTTACGTTTAGGAATGCATCGAGCAGTACAATTATTTTGCGATCTCTTAACCTTCAAAATTTTAAGGTCCATAAGATGCTCATTGCTTTTTTTAATTGCTCTTCGAAATTGGAGCTGGGATCTCTGGCATGGTTATTGGCGGCTTGACTGGCTTGCCTGGATTTTTCACTATGGTGTGTCTGGCAATATGAGCCATAAATAGAGTGAGCAGGATGAAAGAAGCAGTGGTCCGGTGCAGCTTTCTAAGGTGTGTACCTTGATTTGACATCTCTAGTTTCCCCTTATGTTCTTGCTCTTGTTGTGCCTTTTGTATCCTGATTTTTGTACACTTATAGTTTTTGGGGCGGGACCAAGATGATGGTGTTCGTCGCAGTGCTGTCTCTGGCAAAAAGGTAGGGATATTCTTTGCTTTTAATTGGTTATATTACTATTACTCATCAGATGGTTGAGGGTATTTTTTGGTTAACAAGTTTGATTTTATTCATCTTTAATGCTGTAGATTCTTTTGAAACTTGACAAGTCAAAGGAGGACAAGATGGCTGAAAGCAAAAGAAGTGAACTGCTAAAGTTCTTGAATGCTAGTTTTGATTGATCATTGAGAATGTTGGCCAACTGTGGAGGTGAATGTACAACATGATGTTTCTTCTTCCAACCCCATTTGATGGTCCTGGGTTCCTCCTTGGCAACCGTCCAATACATTTTATGTTTCTTGAAGTCTTGGAAGTGGGGTCTTTATCCATGAGAAGCTGCTGTGAGCTTCTTGGTGACTCTGATTTGGACGACATGTTTAAGAAATGGCGTTTTGACTATTTGCTTGTTCTCTTGGCAAAGATTGAAGCAGATCTATTTTTATGGATACTTTCAACTTTCACCCGTAAAAGGGCATAATTTTGATACACCGTTTTGAGTGCTCGAAAAGAAGCAAAAGCGGCCTGACACGGTGATTTCTGGTTGCTTCATGAGTTTCCTTTGATCCTGAAGTCAAAGATAAGCAACCTGTATGACAGGGAACCTTCTGAGGTTAAAGCTTTGCTTTGTGCCATTGTTTTTTAGGATGCTTCATACGCCTCTGTCTCTTTCCTTGACCCGTGCTATTGCAGTAGTAGAGAGTTTTCTGTGAGGGATCGCACATAGTTCTTCTTGGAAACCTTCTGAAGAGATATGGTTTCTGAGATTTTATGTGTGCGTAAAGTGAAATCAAAATCAATCCCTTCTGCTTGAGCCTTCTCCTTCTCCTCCTCGTGAGAAGATTGAATGGGGATGTGCTCCAATGATGCGGGATGACAATCTGTTCAGTTGGTAAACATAGTCGATCAACTAATTTTGTGGAGGTCTCAAGTTGGAAAATACCTCTACTATATATAAAATACTACGTTCACGAATTGGTCACTCATCGATGCCTTTCATTTTCTTCGTAGGTGGAGTTCTTTCGGAGTATAACATGGATAATAACGCTCAAAGATATGAATTAAAATGACGACGATAAAGGATATGGTTTTCATAGAGTTATTGTATGTATTGTCTGCTGTGTCGGCTCGTGCCTTGAGAAGAATTTGTTCTTTCGTTTAGAATTATTTAGATAATTTTTTATAACTCGCTAGCACAAATAAGACTGGTTTTCGCTTGCGGCATCTCTTCCTCTCTTCGATGCGTAATGTTGATGCATAAAGAAAGAGGAAGAATTTTTAAAAATACTAAAGAATATTGAATTTGAAGCGAAGAATAGTCAATGTCGTCATCTAAACAATAGATATGGCAATTTAATTGGATTTATGTATAAATGATATCTTTTATATGTAGTAACATGCTTATAGGCTTAAGATAAAAAGAAAAAAAGACTCTAAAGCAGTACACTTGTAATAAATTTGCCGTTCCATAATTTCTGTTAAATTTTACTATTAAATTTATGAGTTGGATAATATATTATAGCTAATGTGTATTAGTTTGGAGTTTTATCTTCTGTTTGTCACGTCTAGTACTTGTAGCCTTTTTTTTTAGTATTAATCTAATTTAACAAAAATTAATAAAGGGCAAATTTGTTATAAATGTATAAATTTTAGGTAATTTGAGGAAAAATTGTTAAATGTGTTTAAGTTTGGAGTTTTCTTGATATTAACCCAAAGCAAAAGAAAAAAATTTCAATTGAGGTTGAAGTGCCTCCTTTTTTTCAAAAGTAAATCTAATATGGATTTTATTTCAAATAAGAATTTGAACTGTAATACTTAATTTTAATGAGAACTTGAAGGGACGTAATTAGTTTCAAATAACAGCCTAAGCCATTGGCTAGTCAAATCATTGTTGACCGGCGAGCACATGCGTCTTATGTGCTATTTCCAATCGTGATAATGGGCATTTTTGTCCAAAAGCATTTCTTTCACTTTTCATTTTACTTGTTCATCTACGTCCTCATAATCAGCACGTAAGATGCATTTACTTGCCAGTTGGCGAAGATTTTGCCAGTTGACAAATTGGGCCTTTAGTTAAAACAAGGTCAATTTTGGATTCTCTTCTGAAAAAATGAAGGTGCTCGGGATTCTTATTTAGAATTTTTCCAAAGCAAAATGATTGAAGATGGAGATAATCTATAGATAGGTAGCTGTTTAATATAAGAATAACGTCCATGAAAGAGAAATAATAGATTGAATTGTAGAAATTGGATGCTATTATATAACTTTGTATCAACTAAGTCCATGAGTTGGAGATATATAGACTTGAATAGTTGACATTCGTCATAAGGTAAACCACTGTCTCTTCGGCTTGATTCTAACATAGAGGCTAACAATGGATAATAAGAGTGCGTTTGGTAACGATTTTGTTTTTATGAAATTTTTTTTATTAGAAATGATTTTTTCTGTTTTTGTTTCTAGGAACAATTTTTTAGTATAAAAACGCGTCTCGTAACTATACAAAATTTCTATTTTTGAGATATGTTTCTTTGAATTTTTTAATATTTATATTATATTTTTCCATTTTTTTAACTTTTGTGACCAATCGCTGGCCATAATAGCGGCTAACAACTGGCTAGGGCGAGGTCCGGTGAGTTTACCGAAGTCTCGCCTAGCCATCATAAGGCTCGACCTCGCCTAGCCACTGGCGAGGCTTGGCCTTGCCGGGGGTTGGCAACACTCCGGTGAAGTTGTTGGCCCTTGTCGGCCGATCGCCCACCATAGCCAAGGCCGGCAATTGGCTAAAAGGAAGAAGGAAAGGAAAGAGAAGAAGAGAAAAGAAAAAAAAATTGTTCCTAGGAACAAGAAATTATTTTTTTCTACTTCTTACTTCTATTATAAATCTATTATCAGAAACTAAAAAAAAGATTTTTTGTTTTAAGAATAAAATTTTTACCAAATACGTTTATATATTTTTTTTTTCGTTTTTTGGAACAAAAGAACGGAAATAGTTGTTTCGGAGAATAGAAATAGTTTTTGCCAAATAGGTTTTAACTCTCCATGGAACACAACATAACAACTTAATTGCATTCGGGACGACTAAGAAAGAGGGAAATCCCCCACAATTAGTTTAGATAGGAAATTGCACATATTAACTTAGAGATTCATCAAGTTATTCTCTCGCGTCTGAGTTTTCTATTGAAATGATTACTAGAAAGTTTTTTGAATGCTATCCGATGAACATTAATTGATGGCACCCACCCACACATGGCTGCGTTGGTTGAAGCTTGCTTCCTGAATTTGGCCATTAGGTTAGGAGATTGACTCTTGGGGTGGTTCTATGATTTAAGTGGGGGCCTCGGCAGTACTTTGCTAGCTCTGTCGAGATATAGTTGGTGCTGTACTTTTGTAAGGTGAGTTAGGTTGGATCATTAGCATTTAAAAAAAAAATAACAAATGGCTCAATTTTATCTACAACTTTTTGGTGAGAGGCATTTTATTGCACTAAGTTCAAGAACATGACATGTTGACCTGTCAAACGGATGGATTTTGTCAAGTTTAGATCAAATCATAAATTATCTAACACAAATCAATCCATTTAACCCGTTTATGATATATTGATCAATATGTAAAATTACTGACCAATTTTTAGTTTATACTCGACCCATTTAACTAAATTTAAGATTGGTAAGGCTTGAGTCTTGCTAATAGTTAGTGACCTTGAGCTTGGTGAGCTCATCCCCTGTCTGGCTAGTTGCCGTGCCAACCACCAGCGGAGGAAGATGGAAGAAGAAAGGAAAAAAAAAAGAAAAGAAACGAGAAATATAGAAAATAGTTATAATTTTGATATTTGTAAAAAAAATATTTTTATAAGCCTAAAGAGGGAAAGAGAGTGTGTGAGCTTTGGGTTGAAAATGAGTTTTCATTTATTTTAGGTTTTCAATTTTTAAATCCATTTAAGTGGGTTCTTTAAAATTTGGATGATCTATTTATTAGGGTGAATTGGTTCCAAACCTGAATCCCGTATCCTACCTTGTTATAATCAATTCTCTTTTTCTGAATCTTGTATCCTATCTTGTTTGCATTGGAACTTATCCTATTTTCAATTCTCTTTTTTTTTGAATCTTGTATCCTATCTTATTTGCATTGGAACTTATCCTATTTTTTGGGTCCGGTTCCAGGGTTTATCCTATTTATATTGAAACTTGATTTGCAATCGTTTGATATCCTATACGATTTTGAATTTTACATAAATACATGAAGAAATAATAACGTAATCCTCATAATTTGTATTGAAACAAAAATACGCGAGAAAACAACAACGTAATTCTTCTAATTTGTATTGAAACATTAAGCATATGTAATCAATAAGTACACGAACTTTTTTATTGAAAAAAAGGCTTAAGATCTACAGAGCTAATTATCATAAACAAGCATCACAAAGAAAAGCAAAAATACAAGCATTACATAAACATTAGTAGCAGTCTAATATTAGTCTTATTACCACAATTACTATAAGAAGTTGTTCATATATCTAAAATGATTAACAAATCTTTCTTTTTTTTAACATTAGAAAACTCGGTTCAAAAATCAATTTAATCGATTCAATTCACTAATGGGCCTTTCCTTAGAATTGGGATCCGAATCGATTTCAACCGGTTCCCACAAAATGGAACCGGTTACCAATCCATTCAAACAAGACTGGTTTCTAGACAAGTTTTTTGGGTGTTCCGGTCCGATTTTTGATAAATTCGATACGATTTTTCACTCGTATTTATGATCTATTTATGTTTTTAATGGGTCATATATAGATTTAAGATCCATTAATCCAAAAAAGAGAGAGAATAACACAATTTTTTGGCAGCCCTAGCTCCCAAATCCAAGCACACCGTCAGTAAGTTGTAAGAAAAAGAGACGAGGAGTTTGACGAGTCTCGTTCGCCGTTTGCCTTCGCACTTGGTCCGAGCGACAGTCCTCGTCCAGTAGCTCTCCTCCAGGTTTGCTCCGACTCGATTACTTGACGATCGCTCCGGATTTTCGAGGGTTTTGAATCAAGGTGAGCCATTTTGCTTTCCTCGCCGATTTGGGTGACTGTAGATTCTGGTTTGGTTTCCGTGGAACTGGTTGTGAAGTGTGATCATCGGTGATTACCGGCTAGAACTGGTGGGTATTGGGTGAAATTTGAGAGCTTTCCGTTTTCATTCCGAGAGGGAGATGGACCTCGGCAAGTGGGCAAAGGGAAAGATAATAGGAATGTGGGAGAATGAATCGAGTTGTTCTTGCTGTCATGTGGGTAGGATGTGCGGAATGCGGGTTTAGTCGGTAGCTGTTCGATAAAAGGACGCGATGTTGTAGTATAAGTAGATGGTTCAGTTGAGCTCACAGATTGGTTCGTGTTTGGGTCGTTGCATGTAGAAACACAAACTGGAGGACTGAGTTCTGCTAATTTAGTCTGTACTGACTACTGGGGATGGAAAGGAAGGAAACTAGAAAGTCACGTGCTGATTCAGCAGCTAGCTTCTTGCTTGGAAGGAAATGCACCGAGTCTGCTTTAGGGTCTGCTAATTCTGTTTTGTAGATGACCCATTTGGTTTACTCGAATTGCTTCGGTCATAGAGGCCGTGGTAATAGAGAGAATGCAATGGTTATCCGAAATGAGTGGGTATAATGCCGTAAAGCATTGGCAGGTGGCTTTTTAAATCCACAATTGAATCCCAGGGCTACCGAAGAAGTGGCGTATTGTTGCTTGATTTGGGTTTGCATGTCTTTAAATGGCTCGATCCTGCTGTCAATTTATTTTGTTTTCCATCTTATTTGCCTTCGGCCTGTGTCTATTTACAGAGTACAGTGTAGGGAGGGGAAATACACTACTGAAGTAACTTGTAAGATGAATTAGTTGCTAAGTTCTCTCTCTTGATTATTATGCATGGCTATGCTCTGACTTATATTTTTCGAGTTTTATCAAATCTGATTATTTCTTTTCCTTCTGAGAAATGTGAGTTCTGAACTCGATTTTCAACTGTCTAATTTTCTGTTTTCTTCACTGTGTAAGATATACATGCGGTTTGAAGTGTAAGTTAAGTTCAATTGTAGATAAGTTTGGAGCATGTCTCACTATAATTATCTGCACCTAAAAACTTATTTTTCTCCTGTCTCAAGTTTCAATTCTGCATCTTAGCTCTCCCAAGGTATGAGGGCCTAGTACTCCAGTGATGTAAAATGGTTGGATTTTGCTGACAAAAGCTCCAATACCTCAAATACTGTCCATGGATTATATTGATTGCATTTTGTTCAAATGTCTAGAATTAACATATTGGAAGTTGAGGAGCATCTAAGGGTATTTTATTATTTTTATTTTTTAAATGTGATAGCGTCATATTACCAGTTGTTTAATGATTAGATTATTGGGATTTTCACTGTCATGTCGTGATCTTGAGCTTAGTGCAATTGAATGGTTCTTCCCAAAGAGTTGTGGATAAAACTGATTCTTCTGTTAATGTTCATAGATAGCATTCAGAAATGTTTCTGAAGGTGCAGTTGCCATGGAATGTGATCATTTCGGCAGAAGACCTGGATGCAAAGGGATTAATGCTGCAAAGGTCCATCATAATACGCCTCTTGGATGACTTTGCATGTAAGAAGGCAACAAAGGACCTGGGTTATTTCAGTGCTGTGACGACACTGGATAGCATTGGTGAAGGGAAAGTAAGACAACATTCTGGAGATGTCCTTTTCCCTGTGGTCTTCAGCGGCATCACCTTCAAGCTTTTCCGGGGAGAAATCCTGGATGGAGTGGTGCACAAGGTCCTCAAACATGGGGTCTTCTTAAGATGCGGGCCTGTCGAGAATGTCTACCTTTCCAACCTGAAGATGGCGGACTATAAATATGTGCCTGGGGAGAATCCTATATTCTTGAACGACAAGCTGTCCAAGATAGGTAAAGATGTGACGGTCCGATTCATGGTGATTGGAACGAAGTGGCTCGAGGTGGAGAGGGAGTTTCAGGCGTTGGTCAGCTTGGAGGGTGATTTCTTAGGACCTGTTTCATAGTAAGTTTGTCACATAACCAGCATGTCTCTATGACGCTTCTTCCTCTGTAAATGAATCACTTTTAGAGGGGTTCTTCTATTTTGTAGTAGTCCTGCTGGTTGTGACACAGGGAGGGAGTTGCATACTGCAACCTGTTCAATTAGCTTTAGCTAGTTGATCTTTTAAGCATTGCGGTTGGATGCCACCAGATCTGTCAATTAACTTGGTTTATAAACTGGCTTTAGCAAGTTGAATAGTGATGTTTGTACGATATGTGATGGTTAAGATTCCCCTTCTTGATGTTCTGTATGCTCTAACCAGTGATCCACTAATGGTTTCCATGAGTGTTTCTTTCTGAGGTCCTTTGATGATGATGCATCTGCTGCGGACTAAGGGGTAGACCTTTTTATAGGAGTTTGGTGTAGAGAGCTGACCTGTTTTTTGGCCATTATTACCTGTTCTGGCAAACTGCCGGTTCCTAGAGATTAGTGCATCAATTGTCTCTCACCTGTTGAACCAGATTTGCACCTCAAGTGGGAATACATGCATGAATATCAAGGATTTATACTTACGGCTATTCATTCGATTCTCCAAGTCCATTTCCTAACTTTCTCAATCCTGTTTCTTTGGAAGTAGAATTTACCATACTTACTTCTGTCGGGTCTGAGCTTGTGGAGCAGAGATATGGAGGCAGCAGCGGCTGGTGGTGGTGGTAGCGGTGGAGTGGCGACAGTGATGAGCTCTCCCCATCAATACTCCAAATTTGGATGCCCAGATAGTGTGCGGTCCTTGTTCTCAAACTGCTAAGTGCGAGAGGCCCAACTCGTTCCTAAGGAATACGATGATGCGAGCATATCCCAATAATGGGCATTGTGCGGATACGTTGGAGCTTTATACCCTTCTGTGCAGAGGTGGCGTCTTGCCTAATAACTACACCTTCCCTTTTGTTCTCAAAGTGTGCGCTTTCGATTCAGAGCCGCTTGCGCGCGGTCGGGAAGTTGCTCATTGGAGACCATAAAAACTGGGTTTGAGTCTGAATTGTATGTTGAGGTGGCTTAGGTTGATATGTATGCAAAACGCAGGCGGCTTAGGTTGATGCGTATGCCAAAAAGGGGCAAATCAGTTATGCGTGCAAGGTGTTTGATGGAACAACGCAGAGGGACCTGGTTTGCTATGAGCAGGCTGAGCATGCTCGGGAGTCACTGATGCTATTTTGCTGGATGGAGCCAGAGGAGGGTCTTTCGCTTAGTGTTGCCTGTGCTGTTGGGCAGGTGAGGAATATTAAGTGTTAAAAAAAAAAAAAAAAAAACCACGGCCTCTTCACGTTATTGTAAAGGGTCGAGAGCCGCTTATGTCTCGAAAGAATCGAATTCTTCGGAGGAGGTAGAGATCAAACAATGCATTTTCCCAAAAGGTTTCTTGATGTGCTAGCATTTACTAAGTTGAAGACAAATTTGACGTGCCAAAAGTTGTAGAGCCGACCGTTCAGTCGGGAAAGCAATTACGAATTTTGGCGTTGTAGGACAAGTATGTGTTATCCTAAAAGTGCAAGAACTCTTGCTGGACAAGTACAAAAGTAATGCAAGTTAAGGGTGGGCAATTTAGGTTGACATCGGTTCTTAGTTTTTGAAATTCTGCAACCTGCCTTGTAAACCCTAAAATCGGACCAAAATCGGCTGAGTAGAGTCTGTTCAGTCTAGTGTTCATGCCTAACGTGGATTGACTTGAAAAGTCAACCCAAATGAGCTTCTTATGTCGTTTTGGGAAGTTAGATTTAAAGAGATTTAAAATTGAGAAATCTATTAATTTTGCCATAAGAATCAGCACATGAGATGCATATACTTGTCGGTTGGCAAAGATTTACCCTTATTTAAAACAAGATTGACTTTGGACCCTCTTTTGAGAAGATGAAGGCATTTCAAACTCTTATTTAGAATTTTCTCAAAGCAAAATGATAGAGGATGGAAAATAATTTATAGATAGGTAATATACAATTTAAGAACAACATCCATGGATGAGAAATAATAGATTGAACTGCAAAATTGGAAAATTTGGGTGTTATTTTATAACTTTGTATCGGCTAAGTTCATGAGTTAGAGATATACAAACTTGAATAGTTAACATCCGCCGTATGATAAGCCACTATCTCTCTGGACTAATTTTGACATAGAGGCTAAGGATAGACAATCCATGGAATACAACAAAACAACGTAATTGCGATTGGGATGATTAAGAAAGAGGGATAACCCCCGCCAATAATTTAGATAGGAAATGGCATGTATTTGCTTAGAGATTCATGAAGTTAGTCCCTTAGTGTCTGGATTTTTTGCCAGAATGATCACCAAAAAAATTCTGGATGCTATATGATGAACATTAATAGACAGATTGGTTTTATCTACAAATTTTTAGTAAGAGGCATTCGATTACACTAAGTTCAACATCGTAACATGTTGATTAGATCGAGTTTAGGTTAGGTCATAAATGGTCTGACCATATCGGTTTTTTTAATTTGTTTATGACCCATTTACTGCAATGCAAAATTCTCAACTTATTTTCGATTTATACCCGACTAGTCGGTGACCTTGAGCTTACTTGAGGCCAGCGACCTTGAGCTTTGTTGGCGTCCATCAAGTTTGTCCCTCTTGAATTGTTGTCACGCCAGCCACCGGCCGAGGAAGATGTAAGAAGAAAGGAAAAAAAAAATGAGAGAAAAAAAGAAAAAGAAAAAAGGGAAGATAAAAAGTAAATTTTTATTAAAAAAATATTTTTATAAGGAAAGATAATGTGTGAGCCTTAGATTGGAAATGGATTATAAGCTTAACCCCATTTAGACTCATTTATTTTAGGTTTTTAATTTTTAAACTCATTTAAGCAAACTTTTCAAGATTTAAGTGACCTATTTATGACTTATTTATATTATAAATGAGTCATGAATGAATTTAAGACCCATTTTTTTTTTTTTTGCCGAAAATTTAAGACCCATTTCAACGGGAGGACTATAACAGTGCAAAGCGCAACACAGAGAGAGAAGAACACAAATTTTTTGGAAGCCCTAGGTCCCAAAATCCAAACACACCATTAGCAAAAGTCGTAAGAAAAAGAGACGAGGAGTTTGACAGACTCTCGTTCGCCGTTTGCCTCGCATTCCAGGTTTGCTTCAACTCAATTTCTTCAAGATCGCTCCAGATTTTCGAGGGTTTTGAATCGAGGCGAAGCCGTTTTTGCTTTGCTCGCCGATTTGCATGACTGTAGGCTCTGGTTTTGGTTTCTGTGGGGTCAAGTACAGTGCAATTGTTCACTTAAATATCAAAACCTTTTTTTTTTTTGGACTTACTTGACTGCCAAACTAGAGTAAAAATCGCTCATTTCAGTACCACTTTCGCCACACGTCCTACGCGGATTTTATGAATCATCGCCGGCCATGAAACCCTTGCCCCTGGCCGCAAAAGGCCTTGGGCGAGGCCGTTGGGGCCTCACCGGGCTGCTGGTGAGGCCGCGAGAGTCCTCGCTGGCTTTGGGCGGCTGTGGGCGAGGGTCCTTGCGGCCTTGCCTGCTGCCGGTGAGGCCCCGACGCCGTTGCCCAAGGCCTTGGCGGTGAGAGCAAGGCGGGGAGGGCCCTCGCAATCACCGGCGAGAGGCCCTGATAGCCTTGCCCAAGACCTTCGCAGCCAAGGGCGAGGGTTTCATGGTCGGCAAGGGTTGCTGGCCATCGGGCCCTCATCGATTGCGGGTGAGGCCTCGAGGACCCTCGCCGGCTTTGGGCGAGTTCTCGAGGCCTCGCCCAAGGCCTTCATGGCCGCGAGGGTCACCGTAGACCCTCGTTGGCCCTTAAAAAAAAACAAGCAAAAAGAAAAGCAAAAAAAGTAAAATAAAAATTCAAAGAATAATAATAAATATTAAAATAATATTTTCCGACAGCCATCTCGGCTTTTCCGGCGGGGCCAATTGGAAGTAGCACTCAAGTGATCAATTTTTTGAATTTATGGTACTCAAAGTGAGCGAAAAGGAATTTTGGCACTTAATTTAGCCTTTGTATGAAAATATTGACACTTGTATTGTACTTACCCGTTTCTGTGGGATTGGTTGTGGAATGTGATCCTTTTACTCCTGATCATCAATGATTACTGGCTAGAAATGGTGGGTATGGGGTGAAAATTTGAGAACTTTCTGTTTCATTTGAAGCGGGAGATGGACTAAAGTAACCTAGGGCAACTGGGCAAAGGGAAGATATTATTAATGTGAGAGAATGAACTGGGTTATTCTTGCTGTCATGTGGGTAGAATCTGCGTAAAGCGGGTTTAGTCGGTAGCTCTTCGATGAAAGGACGCAATGTGGTAGTTCAAGTAGATGGTTTGGTTGAGCTCACATCGATTCGTGTTTGGGTCGGTGCATGTAAAAACACAAACTGAAGGGCTAAGGTCTGCTAATATAGTCTGTACTCACTACTGAGGATGGGAAAGGAGGGAAACTAGAAAGTCACTTGCTGATTCGACAGCTAGCTTCTTACTTGAAGGAAATACTGCAAGTGTGCTCTAGATTGTGCTATTTCTGTTTTCTGGATGACCCGTTTGGTTTACTTGAATTGCTTCAGTCATAGTGGCCGCGGTATTTGAGAGAATGCACGGGTTATCTGTGATGAGTGGGTATAATGCCGTAAAGCATCGGCAGGTGACTTTTTAAATCCACCTTTGAATCCCTGGAAGTTGCCTAGTGTCGCTTGATTTGGGTTTGCATGTCTTTAACTGGCTTGAGATTGTGCTATCAATTTATTTTGTTTTCAGTCTTATTTGCCTTCTGCCCATCTCTATTTACAGAGTACAGTTTAGGGAGGGAAATTACACTACTGAAGTAACTTGTAAGA
Source organism: Eucalyptus grandis x Eucalyptus urophylla (assembly GCA_028830015.1). Classification (NCBI taxonomy): domain Eukaryota; kingdom Viridiplantae; phylum Streptophyta; class Magnoliopsida; order Myrtales; family Myrtaceae; genus Eucalyptus; species Eucalyptus grandis x Eucalyptus urophylla. Next base: position 56,580,687 of record CM054200.1, on the reverse strand, counting down.
TGGATTAGTTGCCATGTTCTCTCTTTTGATTAGTGTGCATAGCTATGCTCTATCTCATATTTTTTGAGTTTTATCATTTCTGATTTGTACTTTTCTTTTTGAGAAATGTGAGTTCTGAACTCGATATTGAATGAAGATTTTTGATTGTCTAATTTTCCATTGTCTGCACTCTATAAGATATACATGCAGTTTGACATGTCAGTTAAGTTCAATTGTGGATAAGTTTGGAACATGCCTCACTATAATTATCTGCACTTAAAAATTGACTCTTCTCCTGTCTCAAGTTTCAATTCTACACCTTAGCTCTCCCAAGGTATGGTTCGTGAGGGCTAGCACTCTATTGATGTAACATGGTTCTTTGCTGACAAAAGTCCAATACCTCAAAGACTCTGCATGGATTATAGTGATTACATTTTGCTCAAATATCTAGAATTTTAACATATTGGAAGTTGAAGAGCATCCAAGAGTTTCTTTTTGAATGTGGTAGTGTCATATTGCCAGTTCATTTAATGATTAGATTGTTGGACTTTGTACTGTCATGTCACAAGCTTGAACTTAGTGCAATTGAATGGCTCTTCCCAAAGAGTTGTGGATAAAACTGATCCATCTGTTAATGTTCATCAGATAGCATTTGGAAATGTTTCTGAAGGTGCAGTTGCCGTGGAATGTGATCATTTCAGCAGAAGACCTGGATGCAAAGGGACTAATGCTGCAAAGGTCCATCACAATACGCCTATTGGACGACTTTGCATGTAAGAAGGCAACAAAGGACCTCGGTTATTTCTGTGCTGTGATGACACTGGATAGCATCGGCGAAGGGAAAGTGAGACAACATTCTGGAGATGTCCTCTTCCCTGTGGTCTTCAGTGGCATCACCTTCAAGCTTCTCCGGGGAGAAATCCTGGACGGAGTGGTGCACAAGGTCTTCAAGCATGGGGTCTTGTTGAGATGCGGGCCTGTTGATAACGTCTACCTCTCCAACCAGAAGATGCCGGACTACAAGTATGTGCCTGGGGAGAATCCTGTATTCCTGAACGACAAGCTTTCCAAGATCAGTAAAGATGTGACGGTCCGATTCATGGTGATTGGAACAAAGTGGCTCGAGGTGGAGAGGGAGTTTCGGGTGTTAGTTAGCTTGGAGGGTGATTTCTTAGGTCCTGTTTCATAGTAGGTTTGCCTCATAACTGGCATGTCTCTGTGACACTGCTGCCTCTGTAAATGAATCACTTTGGATGGGTTCTTCTATTTCGTAATAGTTCTGCTGGCTGAGACCTAAGGAGGAAGTGACATACTGCAAAGTTAGCTGCTAGTTGACCTTTTTTGCATTGCAGTTGGATGCCACCAGACCTGTTGATTAACTTGGTCTCTGAACTGGCTTTAGCAAATTAAATAGCGATGTTTATATGATATGTGATGGTGAAGATTCCCCTCCATGATGTTCTGTATGTTCTAACTAGTGATTCACCTGTGGTTTTCGTTAGTTTTTCTTTCTGAGGTCCTCTGATGATGATGCGTCTGCCACGGACCAAGGGGTCGCTCCTTTTGTAGGAGTTTGGTGTAGAGAGCTGACTTGTTTTTTGGCCATAGCTACCTGTTTTGGTAAACTGCCGGTTCCTAAAGCCTCTCACCTAGTGAACCAGTTTTACCCCTCACGTGGGTAACATGCACGAATATCAAGGATTTAAGCTTACGGCTATTCAGTCGCCTCTCCAAGTCCATTTCCTTACTTTTTCTTCTCGTTGTGGCGACTTTCTCAGTCCAATTTCTTTTAAAGTATAATTTACCATGTTACTTCTGCCAGGTTCGAGCTTGTGGAGCGGAGATATGGAGGCGGCATTAGCTGGTGGTGGTGATAGAGGAGTGGCGACAATGACGACTCTTAACTAATGCATTGGAATTGTGAGTAATTTGAACGTATCTGGGTTATATCATGAGTTGCTAAAACATGTATAAAAATAGATCAATTCGATTCAACAGATATGTGAGTCGGCACATGATCCAATCCTTTCATTTGCCTAATTAGAAAAAAGAAAATAAAAGAAAAGAAAGAACAATCCATATCCATTTCCTCAAAATTCTGGAAAGTATTACACAAAATCAAATTTAAAAGAACAATCCATATCCATTTCCTCAAAATTCTGGAAAGTATTACACAACATCAAATTTATTTGCTGTGGAAAGTGTTTTCTGGCTATTTGGCTCGCGGTCTCATCACACAAGACCTACACTTGAGCGCTCGGATGATCATCAAATACTCCAAATTTGGACGCCCAGACAGTGCGCGGTCCGTGTTCGACGGGGTCACTGCTAAGTGCGAGAGACCCAATTTGTTCCTATGGAAAACGATGATGCAAGCGAATGCCAATAATGCGCATTGTGCGGATACGATGGAGCTTTACGCCCTTATGCGCAGAGGTGGCGACTTGCCTACTAACTACACTTCCCCTTTCGTTCTCAAAGCGTGCGCTTCCGATCGGAAGCTGCTTGCGTGCGGTTGGGAAGTTGCTCATGGGGAGACCACAAAAACTGGGTTTGAGTCCGTTACGTATGTTGTGGCGGCTTTGTTGATACATATGCAAAACGCGGGCAAATCAGTTATGCGCGCAAGGTGTTTGATGGAACAACGCAGAGGGACCCGGTTTGCTTTGAGCAGGCTGAGCATGCTCACGAGTCTCAGGAGTCACCGATGCTGTTTTGCTGGATGCAGCCAGAAGACGGTCTTTCGCCTGAACCGGTTGCTGTGGTTAGTGTTGCCTGTGCTGTGGGGCAGATGGGGAATATTAAGTGTTTAACACCATAAACAGGAAAAAAAAAAAGAAAATGACAAAAAAAACTATGACCTCTTCACGTTATTGTGGCGGTTTGAGAGCCGCTTATGTCTTGAAAGAAGAGGAGGTACAGATCAAACGATGCATATCCCGGAAAAGTTTACTTGATGTGCTAACATTTACTAGGTTGAAGACAAATTGGACACTGCCAAAAGTTGTAGAGCAAAGCAAACCATTCTGCCGGGAAAGCTATTACGACTTTCGGTACTGTATAACCAATAAGTATGAGCTCTCTCTCGTTTTGTCGAGCTCTCTCTACCTCTAATGGCAGTTTCCATTTCCAACCTTCATCCTTAAACCCTCACCATTAACCATCTACAGCATATCCACAGTTATTTCAACTATGACTCTCAATCCATAACCTACATCAGTATCCCTTGATTTAGCAAACTATCCTCCTTTTCCTCTCTGACTGTTATCGCTTTCTTCCCATCTGAGACAGAATGCATGGCTCGAAGGTATTCTCTTTCTTCCGTCATCGGCTTCATATTTATGGGTGGTCGGACTCGGCATCTTGTTGCTTCCGCCAAATCTGCTTCTGATTGTCACGGGTAGCCATTGCATGTCTTCTTTTCTTCGAGATTGCCTTGCATGGGATTGAATTGTTGCTTCTTCTCCACCTCTTGCACTTCTTGAAGCTACTATCGCTATTTTCTCCGATTCACTTCATGAGATTCTACTCAAGATGACCTCCCAGAGCTCACCCACATCCTCACGCTTAGCTGCTCTCTGCAATAGTCTGAGTCGACTCACTACCGAACATATTATTGACGACTGGGATGAAGCCCCTCCTGCGGACACAGTAGAGGAATGTCGACTCACTCTAGTCGCCAAAATTCTAACAGATCCATCCATTAATCTTCCAGCTCTTCAAACCACGCTTAGGAAGGCATGGAGAATAGATACTGCAGAGATAAAACAGACTGAGACTGGTTTCTATATTACTAAGCTCAAGACCCATGAAGATATGCAAAAAATTCTAGAGGGTGGACATTGGCTCTTTACAGGCCAATTGGTTAATTTTAAACAATGGATCCCTAACACCCCTCTTCACTGCTATGACTTCTCGACATGTGATTTTTGGGTACAAGTTATCGGCTTACCTCTTGAATGGTCCTCCGAACGCATGCTCAGAAAAGCAGTCCAGCACCTTGGTGAGATCAAGGCTATGAAAATGGAATCCAAGGATGGCTACACATCCAAGACAGGTAGAGTTCGAGTTCAGCTTAATGTGGCTGACCCTCTAATTACTGGCAAACTAATACGAATACAGGGCAAACCGTTTTGGCTGGATTTTAGATACGAAAGGCTATCCCATTTCTGCTTCTCATGTGGCAAACTTGGCCATTATGCCATGTACTGTACAGATGTTCCCTACACGGATGATAAACATGAGGGGAGAGCAAAAATGGCCTATGGCCCTTGGCTCAGAGCTGAAGTTAAACTACATAGTCCTTATTGGAAACTTTTTTATGACTCACCCGATTTGCCAGAGCAAACAGAGGAAATTATTCCTGAAACTCCCCCTACAACAGGAGCAACGACTCAATTACTGCTTCCTTCATCTACGATTATGGCTGACAATTCAAATAAGGATTTCACAGATTACCGTACTGAGTCTGCAGTATCTTCAGTATCACTCCAACTTCCAGTGGGAACACACAGCACAGCCTTGGTAGAAGCTGACCAGAAACAAAAGGCAGTCCAACCCTCACCTATGGACAGCAAATTATCCAGAAAGCAACTTAATATTCGTTTGAAACCCCCTCTCGGATCAGCCAAAAAACAGAGAAGATATAGTCCATATGAATCTAAGGGGGTTCTCATAAATGAACCTTCTGACCTTACCTTGCTGGATGCTCCCGTTTTCCTTGCACGGGAAGCTGACGATCGGGCACTGGTGGCTGGCCCTGAACAGCCACCCGTTCACAAATGAAGCTCATCTATTGGAACTGTCAGGGTTTGGGCAATCCCCTGACAGTTCGAGCACTACGGGCCTTGACAACCGTAGAAAAGCCTGATATTATACTACTTATGGAAACTAAAAATCCTGCAGCAAAGCTGAAACAAGTGCAACAACTTCTATCCTTTTCATACTCATACATAGTTGATCCAGTTGGTCTGGCGGGAGGATTAGCCGCTTTTTGGAATGATCCTATATCTTTAAAGATAATCACAGCTACACAATTCTGGTTAGACATGTCTTGCGACTTAGGCCACCAAAGAAGGAACATTCGTCTTACCTTTCTCCATGCACCTACTGTTTTTCACCAACGTCAGGTGGTCTGGGATGACCTCAGACACATTCACTCTCTGTGCTGGTGATTTTAATGATGTTCTTTACCCTTGGGAGAAGCTTGGAAAACGACCTGCTTTACAACAACGAATGCAGTCTTTTCGAACCATGTTAGATGACTGTGCGTTCACTGAATTAGAAAGTAAAGGCTGTAGGTATACCTGGCTGAATAATAGAGATGGTGAGGAGTTGGTCAAAGCAAAACTAGATAGGATGGTATGCTCGATGAGCTGGCGTTTGATGTTCCCCGTGGCTGAAGTGATTGCTTTGCCTCCAGTGGGTTCTGACCACTGTCCCCTTGTGCTCAATACATCCCCTATCCGTCACAAAGTCAGCCGATCCTTTGTCTTTGAAGCCTTCTGGAATGATGACCCTGAATGTAGCCACATTATCTCCACAGCATGGAATTCGCCTGTCACACAACATGCTGATTTCCCTCGGAATGTCAGGAATGTCACAGTAGCACTTCAAAGATGGAGTCGTCGTAAATTTTCCAATGGTCAACAGCAACTTCTGATCCTGCAGGACAAATTGAAACTACTTATCAATCAGACGTCTCCTGTCGATAAGAACCAGATATTACTTCTGAAAGAAGAAATTCGACAAATATGGCAACGAGAGGAACAATATTGGGCATTACGTTCTAGAATCAAATGGCTCAAATGGGGAGATAAGAACACTCGGTTCTTTCATGCATCCACTATTCAGCGTCGACAACGGAATCATATAACTGTCTTACAAGATGACAATCAGCAGTGGGTAAGAGACATACCAGCCCTCCAGCATATGACCCTCTCCTATTTTTCCACTCTCTATAAGTCAGAGGGCTCCCGTAACTACATCCCGCTCCTTGAAAGATGCAATGCAGTTGTAACTCCAGAGATGAACCAGCAGTTGACCATTGCCCTTACCCTTGATGAAGTTCGCCAAGCCACTTTCCAATTGGCAGCCAACAAAGCTCCGGGTCCGGATGGTTTGACAGGCCTGTTTTATCAACAGCATTGGGACATAGTTAAAAACAGCCTGTTTGAATTGATTCAAAATTTTATGCTATTTCAGGATATGCCCCCAGCCCTTAATCAAGCAATCCTAACCCTTATCCCTAAAATTTCCCAACCTGAAACTTTGGACCAATATCGTCCCATTAGTTTATGCAATTTTGCATACAAAGTTATCTCCAAAGTGCTTGCCAATCGACTCAAACCCTTATTGAATGATCTCATTTCAAAAGAACAATCGGCCTTTGTCCAAGGCCGCCAGATCCAAGATAATATTCTCGTTGTACAAGAAGTCCTCCATCATTTTCGCACACACCAGACAACAACCAATTTCAAAGCTATTCTGAAAACTGATATGAAAAAAGCCTATGACCGCATTGAATGGGATTTCCTAAGAGATTACCTCCTCAAGCTAGGTTTTCACCCAAAATGGGTAGGGTGGATCATGCTTTGTGTTACTACTTCAACACTTGGCGTGAAATTTAATGGCGAAATCCTACCTTATTTCTCTCCAACTCGAGGCCTGCGCCAAGGTGACCCCATTTCACCCTACCTATTCATTCTTGTTGCAAATGTTTTATCCTTGTTAATCCATCAAGCAATCGGTTCTGGTCATATCAAAGGCTTACGTTTGAACAGATGGTGTCCTACGTTATCACATTTATTTTTTGCTGACGATGCCCTATTCTTCTTATCTGGAACGACTTCTGAATGTCACAATCTAGCAGAACTTTTAAACATCTATTGTATGGCAACTGGTCAGTTGATAAATCGCAACAAATCTGGCCTGATTTTCTCCAAGAACTGTCCTATTACTTTACAGCATAACATGGCTCAGGAGTTTCGGGTTCCAATTCTACAAAGGTTTGGAAAATATCTAGGCCTACCATCGGATTGGGGACAATCAAGGAAGGACATGTTCTCATGGATTATTGCTCGAGTCAATGCAAAGCTTGAGGGATGGAAGGAGAAATTCATTTCTAAGGGGGGTAAGGAAGTCCTAATTAAATTTGTTATTCAGGCTATTCCACAGTATGCGATGATGATATTTCAGTTGCCTATTTCCATTTGTTCAACTATTGAGAAATGTATAGCGCGTTTCTGGTGGAGAACTAATCAACAAAAAGGAGGGCTGTATTGGAAGAGTTGGGATGTTATGAAAACTCAAAAAATTCAAGGGGGGATAGGCTTTCGTGATTTGTTATCTATGAATATAGCACTTTTAGGAAAGCAGGCTTGGCGGCTGTTGACTAATCCTGATTCACTTTGGGGCACTCTTTTTAAAGCATTGTATTTTAGATCTTCCACTTTTCTGTCGGTTGTCCGAGGAAATAGGCCTTCATGGGGGTGGCAGAGCATTCTTAAAGGACGGGATACAATTCTACCTAATCTGCGCTGGTCTGTTGGGAATGGCACTTCTATCAGAATTCGGGGGGATCACTGGCTTCCAATGGGAATTATCTATGGACCTACAGCTCGTGAGGAACCACTTAAAGTAGCAGACATTATGGATCAACAAACACAATCATGGAAGATGGCTTTTATTAACCAATTTTTCGAAGAACAGGTTGCTCAACAAATCCAATTGTTACCTATCCGGCCACTATTTTCCGAGGATAAACTTATATGGTCAGCAACATCGACTGGCATATACTCGGTTAAAAGTAATTATCATGCACTTCAACAATCATACCACCCTCATCAAGAGTTACAGGATTTAAGCTCTTACCGGATGAATAAGCAGCTCTGGCGCCAGCTATGGATGATGAAGATCACCCCCAGAGTCCGTATCTTTCTCTGGTCTATCTGCCATAATGCTCTTGCAACTCGTGCTAATCTCTTCCACCGTCGAATTATTCCGGACCCTTTCTGCTCTATATGCTGCCAGTCTACTCCTGAAACAATAGAACATTTGTTAATCCAGTGTCCATGGACAAAACCCATCTGGTCCCACTCACAGCTTAATTTAGCCTCAGCAACCAATTCGGTTACTAGCATAAAACAGTGGTTACTGGAGTATGTCCTTTTACCTGCTCATTCTCCCCGGCTTGAGGTCGTTGCCACCATCTTCTGGCAGATCTGGAAGAAACGAAACAACTCTGTTTTTCGGAATCAGAGTCTGAATTCATCCATGGTTGTGGAATCGGCACTGGCTCAGGTATTAGCATACCAGTCCTCTGGTGCTGCTACCTCTCAATCACGTTCACGCTCTGGTATTGCCACTGTACCACCCGATCAGCTATGGCGACCTTCGGCGACAGGTGTTCTAAAATGCAATATCGATGGCAGTTATAAAGAAGGCTCCTCCGAAGGCTCTATGGCAAGTATTTGCAGAGATGATCGAGGTAACCTTACCGATCTCTTTTCCAAAGGTTTCCCAGCACATTCACCCTTTGAATCGGAGCTTCAGGCGCTGAATCTATCCCTCCAACATCTATTTCACCGAGGACTCCATCTCTCCCGGATCGTTCTTCATACAGACTGTCTTCATCTTGTTGAAATTGTGAAGGGGCTTCGCCTGCCGCCATGGGAGCTGCGTCCAGTGCTTGACGAAACCCTAAATTGGCTCTCCAATTTCCCTTTCCTCTCTTTGCGACACTGTCGTCGCTCGGCCAACCTAGTGGCCGACTGGGCCGCCAAAGCCCAATTGGCTTTCCCGGCCCAACGCCTATCTCTTTCTTTTCCTCTTCCGCAGGACCTACTACATCTTATGTATTCGGAAGCTATAGCTGCAGGATGTAATCTTCCTCTTTAATCAATATATATGTGTTTCCTTGTCAAAAAAAAAAAAACCAATAAGTATTGTCCTAAAAATGCAACAGCTCTTACTAGACAAATACAAAAGTTATTCAAGTTCAGGATGAGTAGTTTTTGGAAATGTGCAATTTATCCTGGACTAGAATCGACCTAGTAGGATCAATTCAATTTAGCATTCACGCTTAACGTGATGTGACTTGAAAACTCAATATAGATAAGCTTCTCGTATCATTTTGGAAAGTTAGATCTAAAGAGAACCAATTAAAGTTGAGAAATCTATTAATTTTTCCATGAGATTTCCCTTGAAAACATGCTAATATCCATAGTTCTGCCTTAAATTTATAAATTTCTCTCTAATACATTACTTCGGCGTTTTTTGTGATACAAAAAAATTTATTCATCATTACTTTTATGTGTAAATGGAAAAAGGGCGCTTGACAACGACGCGGCGCTATTGTGCGCTGCGGGGCCGCGTGCACTTCCGCTTTTTCCCCCTTCCAGAAACTGTAAAAGAGGAAAGGGGGGTTTTTGTTCTCCATCGATCTAAACCTCTTCCTCACCGTCGTCTTCTTCGCTCGCATTGAGGTGATCAGGCGCCCTCGAATTCGTCGTCTCCCTCTGCAATTATGTTCAAGAAGTAAGCTCCGTACCCATTTCCTCTTCCCCCTTTCGCTCGCTATCTCGCTCTTCGGCTTGCTCATGCATCCGCTCCCGTTCGCTCCGCGGAGCCATCTTGGTGTTTTTTGGTATGATTCGTGGTGGGCAAAGACTCGTTTTTTTCGGTTGCACGTATGTTCAAAAAGTGAACTTTAGGCGAGTTTCTGTGGATCGATGTTTCGGGGAAGTGAAATCTGTTGGGGACAAATCTTGGGTTACTTGGGTTTCGTGGTATCTGGCAGTAGCAAATCTTGGGTGTCGTCGGTTGTGCGTCCGAATGAGGTTGGGTAGCGATTGTTGTGTGCTCCACAGAGTGTGAGCTACGCTGACTGGAGGCCGTTCAATAGGCAGTGAAGCTGGATGATGCTGAAATTTTTCTTTTTAAGTTATTTTCCCCTCTCCGGATTTGCATTCGGACGGGCCTGATCCTGTCGTTTTGCGTAGTATACTATGTCGAGGATCGTTGATATAGGCTTCTGAGTTTGTCGGGTGGGAACATTTACCCCGCCCTATGTGAAAATCTTTATCATTTTGATTTCTCAGTAATATTCATCTTATGGTGTAATACATGCGTTAACTGCAGAGACAATTGTTGGGTTATTTTTCTGGGTAATGGCCTGGTAGCTGGTCTGTAAGGTTTTTGGGTTGCGTTTGATTCGAGTGACGAAATACTTGGGTCAGGGAAGTGGTCGTCCTGTATGCTTGTCTTGCTGTACAGTAACTGTTGGATTAAGGGATTAGAATGGTGCCTTCATGATAGTCCTAATCTGTAGTACTACTGTTGCTCTAAGGTTGTAATCATGAACGACTTATCCTATCGAAGCTTGGGCAAATTTGTCAGGGATGACTTGCCCTGTGGTAGAACTCTTTATGATGACTGAGTACTTGCAACATTTTAAACTCTATCAAGACCGGCAAATCAGATGATGCTTTCAAGTAGATTATCTGTGAATTCTTATGGGGAGCAGGTTTCTATATGTTGCATTTTTAATTAACTGTAGAGGGCTTTGTTTACCTGCCTGATGCTGATGTTCCCGCTTGCAATCAGGAGAGAGTACTCTCTCTCTCTCTCTCTCTCTAGATCAACTGGTCACAAGTTCACTTCTCAGGTTCTCCTCAGAAGAGGTATCTGCACAAAATCAAGTGAAGGCATCTGTACAACGTAAAATACGGCAAAGTATTGCAGAAGAGGTCTGATAATTGTCAGTTATTTTATATTTTCTTTTCTCGTACATCACTTGATATGATTTGATTCACTTGTGCTGTTGATTCAGTATCCAGGATTAGAGCCGGTGCTGGATGATTTGCTTCCCAAGAAGTCTCCACTCATTGTTGCCAAATGGTTTGTTCTCATCTAATTGCTATTTATTTTGTCAAGCTCCTTTGTAAGATTTCAGTTGATAGACACTTTCTTCTTGTGGCTTCCTTTAAAATTATATAATGCTGTCAAGACTTGCTTCTGAGAGGGCTTTCTTTGCTTCCCTCCAGTCAAAACCATCTGAATTTGGTTCTGGTGAACAATGTGCCTCTCTTTTTCAACATCCGTGACGGTCCTTACATGCCAACCCTCCGACTTCTGCATCAATGTACAGTATCTCTCACCATCTTCTCAAGTTTTCATAGCTCTCCTTGATTTACAGATGATGGTAGTCTCTACCATTACTTATCTGCTAGTTTTCGCAGTACCATGTCGAAGCTACTCTTAGATTGGCCTTAGTAAATTTAGGACATGTCCTAATGGGTTTTTACTTTTTGCCTAATCCAAATATTGCGACGGACACACTTGAATTTTCTTAATCCGGAACACCTCAAACTTTCACAATATACAAATTTTGACACATTGTTTTTGCTGAAGCACAAACAAGCACGCACTTATATGTTTGAGTGCTTGCAGGGTGTATATTTGAAAATGCATCTTATTAGTAGTTATTCATCAATCTTTAAACTGGAGTTGCATACAAATTACAGAAAGTCGGATGACTTCAGTGTAGGCTGACATGAGTAAGTGCTGATTATTCTTTAGGCTGGATTCTCGGCTTTGAATTGTAATCATGTCATATTTTTGTTAACCGAGTCATATGTTGTTAATCGAGGTGTGCTGATTGGATTTGCACTTAACCTGTGATCTTGTGTTATATATATATATTTTAGATTAACTTCTAGGTCGGAATATATAAACTTAATGCTCAGACAATATCTCTGTCAGTTGGAGCAAACCTCGTTGGGGGCTTCAATTTGGTAGACATGCTAAACTTGAATTAGGATCATCATCAGGAAATTTGCCTGTTATGACAATGTTGATCGTTAGAAATTCTTGAGTTGTTGCATCTAATGTTGCCGAGTGTGGTGCAGATCCAAATATAATGAAGAAATTACAAGTAGACAGGGGTGCAATAAAATTTGTCCTTGCTGGTGCAAACATTATGTGTCCTGGCCTTACCTCTCCTGGAGGTGCTTTGGATGATGAAGTTGGCGCAGAGACTCCTGTGGTAAGAGTCACACCTATCAATTTCCAATGCTGCATGCGTACCAACGTTGAGTCTATCCAATGATGTTTAATGCTTGGCTTAATCGGTAGCAGTTCTCTTTTAGGACTGTTCAATTTAGACTTGAGTTTTTTGTTTTTGGCTGTGGCATTATAGTGTGGAAAGGTATATTTTTCCGTTCGTTTTTTTATTTTCAGGCAATTATGGCTGAAGGCAAGCAACATGCGCTTGCAATAGGCTTTACAAAAATGTCGGCTAAAGACATGTGAGTTTCCTCCCATATCCACATTCAAGAATCAGAATCTCTTTCATAGAATCATATTTGGAACCTGCTCAATAGAATTCTCGGTGAACAACATGAATAATAGTTACCCATTTCTTGTTTTGCATATCTTTTATATCTCTTTTTAAGACTAAGTCAATTGCTTGATATGCAGACGGGCTGTTAACAAGGGCATTGGGGTGGATAACATGCATTATCTTAATGATGGTCTTTGGAAGGTAATGCATCATCTGACTTTTCATACTTCTAACCAACCCGAACGAGAGAAGAAGCAATTGTTCATTGATGATTTGTTTACCTGTCGTGTGATTTTTGTATGGGCTGCCTCCTGCTGGCTGTACTTGCCTCTGTTTTACTGGCAAACCGACTTATTATCAACTGGTGTCATTAACCCTGCAGATGGAGCGTTTAGATTGATGATGAAGCTTCAGAGTCTTCATCCCAGAGGATAGTGTTAATCCATATCTTACGACTTTATGAAGGCCCTTATTTATACTTTCTTTCCCCGTTTGCTATTCAATTACAAGTCAAGAGATCATGTGTGTTTCTCCATCAGGCTGGCTCTTTTCTTCATTGTGGTGAAGTTTATGGTCGGGTCTGCTGTACAGATGCATCCCTCGTTAACCATTATGGGTTTGGCGTTGATTTCTGATACAAGTTGATGGATAGGCATTCGACTATCGAGGCACGATGGTGGAATCCAACTTTTACAGCTTCTAGGACAGATTCGGTTGTGGTTCTCTTTGAAATGGATAGGGAGTCTGTAGGATGGAGTTCTCCTGTTCTATCCGGGATCCATTTCAAACTGGTTCAAATCTCTTTTCCTGCGCAATTGACAATCTTTTTGGCTGAGTTTTCACAAGAGGAGAATCAATGTTAGGTGATGTAAATGCTGAAGGAAATCATTAATATATTTCAAAGGCGCATTCCTCCTATATATATGTATGATGCTGGTATGGTATAACAAAATTGACAGAATTATAAATTTGAAAATACTTGAGATATAATCCTCTAAATATCGTACTTACTTATATTGAATATAAATCTTAAGATCGTTTAAATGTTTTTCTCATATTTTTTATTTTTATTTTTATAATTAACACCTACACATTTAAAGTTTATACACTTTTTACAGTTATAAAAAAGCAAAGAAAAGAAGAGATAAAAATAGCGTGCACACGTGGCCATTGCCATTCGGCCATGCAATAGGCATGAGTGCCTCCGGATTTTAATAATTAATGCATGAATTATTAAAACAAGTAATTTTGGCAAACTGGTCTTAAAAGCACAACATTAGTGATCAAACTAGAGTTTTGTCAATGAATCAAGTTACTTAGAATTTGCGAGCTGTCTAATTAGATACTTTAAATTGGATTCGGCCGTATAGGGTCTGCATGACAAACTTCCCCAGCCCAAGAATTTCTATTCTTCTCTTCCCCAGAACCAAAAAAGAATAGAAACCCGCATGATAACGGCAAGTTAATTTTTTGTTCCCGGGAACAAAATGTTAGCCCGGGAATGGTTTTGGAATAGAAATGAGAAGTAAAAAAAAGTTGCTTCTTGTTCCCGGGAACAAGTTTAAGAAATAAGTTAATTTTTTTTTTCTTTTATTCTTCTCTTGTTGACTGCCATTGACCGCTGCTCGCCGCCGCCCGCCGCCGGCCGACCGTCGCCGCCGGAGGCCGACCGACCGCCGCCGGCCGATTGCAGCCGCCGCCGCCGCCGGAGGCCGACCGACCGTCGCCGCCGGAGGCCGACCGACCGTCGCCGCCGGCCGACCGTTGCCCCACCCCGCCGCCGGTCGCCGGAGGCCGACCGTTGCCGCCGCCGCCGGTCGCCTCCGCCGGTCGCCGCCGGACGCCGCCGCCGGTCGCCGCTGGAGCCGCCGCCGCCGGACGACTGTCGCCGCCGCCGGTCGCCGGAGGCTGACCGACCTTCGCCGCCGCCGGCCGACCGTTGCTGCCGTCGCCGCCGGAGGCTGACCGACCGCCGCCGCCGCCGCCGCCGCCGCACGTCCCCGCCAGACGCCGCCGGACGCCGCCGCCGCCGCACGTCCCCGCCGGCCGACCGCCGCCGGCCGACTGCCGCCGCCGATTGCCGCCGCACGGCCCATCAGCCGCCACCTCCCGCGGCCGCCTGGCCGCCTCCGGCGGCCGGCGTCCGGCGGTCGACGGCGGCTGATGGGCCGTGCGGCGGCAATCGGCGGCGGCAGTCGGCCGGCGGCGGTCGGCCGGCGGGGACGTGCGGCGGCGGCGGCGTCCGGCGGCGTCCGGCGGTCTACCGGCAAAAATAAAAAAAAAACAAATAAATATAACAAAGAAACTGTTTTTTACCAAACGCATTTCTATTCTTTTTCTATTTCTAGATGTGTAGTTATCAAACGGGTTTTTTTACATAGAAATTGTTCCCCAGAATAGAAATAGAAAAGAACTATTTCTGAAAAGAAATTGTTCCCCAGCCAAGAAATGTTCTCATGCGCACCCATAGAGAACCAGACCCAGTAAACACACAGAGGCCTCACCATCGGAAGGTTATAGAAGCAAACCAAAATTCTTAGAAAATACAAATCACCATGAGAACCAGACCCCAACAAACACCAAATCATCAACCATATCGAATGCCAAAAACTATCGCCATTCGCTAATTGATCCTTCGATTCAAGATGAACTCCAACAGGATCACCAAAATCAAGATGAATGCAACGGGCCAAGGCATGTTAGCAAGCAAAACGCACATTTGGAGACTACATGAGATGCATCCAAGGGCAATAGAGGTGAGAGCATGTGAAAGTAGGAATCGAGCCCATATCTTGTCTTCCCATCTTGAAGACAAATTTTTGTCTTAGTATCTTGATTGTTGTATAGATTAGCATGGTGCGGCATTCATTGGTAATGTTGGCTCAACTTGTAGATCTAACCTTGATGAGTTGACGTAAGGTCTTGTATCAAGATATTCGTTACAGTCTGTAACGATTTGAGCTACGCGTTCTGCTCTATTTCTAGGATTAAAATCAATATACCATTCATTAGACATTCATTTTTCACATAATAAATATGAAGAATAAATTCATAGATCGTTTAACCAAGCCAAACCAAACCCAAAAAAAAAAGAAAAAAAGAAGAAGTTGTTCCATTTGTACTTGTACCACGGGTTAACAATACAACATGGGAATGGACGGGTTGTATGATTGTTTCTGAATAAAACAATATTCACGTAATGGAACACACATGGTGGATAACCTCTTCCTTGTCTGAAACAAAACTTGATGCAGGCCTACGATTTGGCAAACACGTTTTGTAGTGGATCACAGGGCAAATGATGCGGCGCAGGTAGCGCGACGGCTCTTCTTTTGCAAAAGACCCCCTGCATTTGAGTTTGTCTCAAATGACCCCCCTATACTTGACAGATATGTATTAATTAGCCCCTAAGCGCTTAACCCGACGAGAAAAGTGACCGGCCAGAGATGCACACGCATCTCACGTGCGCTTACATTCTCCGTTTCCACCTTTAACGCCCTCTTTGAATTTGGAATTTTGTTTTTCAGGTACGTTGCTCTTCGTTTGCAAGAAAAAAATTGCGTTATTCTTCAATTACGCATGGGAATGGTAGTTTTATCTGGCGTGCCACTCTAATTTGATGGTTCCTCTTAAGCTCGCGGTTAAGCACAATTCTATCCCCACCGCTCGCAGCGGTAACAGAGCAAAACAGAGCCAGTAAGAAAGCAGAAATCACCACAAACCCAGAAGAAGAAGATGAAGAAGCAGAAGAAACCCACGGCCGAATTCTTCTACCTTTCTCACGCCGATGACTCGGCGGTGGAAGACCTCATTTCCCTGACCCAAGGACCTCTACGTCCTCGACAAAATCGCCGAGGTCAACAGCTCCTCCTTCACCGCCGACGACTCCTTCTTGCCCCCCAACCTCGAGTTCCCGTTTTCCGCAAGCTCAAATCCTTCCCTCTCTCCAAACCCCAAACCACGCTCCTGAGTTCGAGCTATCGCGAGATGAAGACGCCATAGCCGTCGTCCCCACGAAACGCGGCTGCATCTGGTGCTCGCCGAAGAAGCTGACACCGATGCTAAGGCTATTAAGAAGGGGGTGAGCATGAGCTTCAAATGGATGGAGGAAGACGAGGGTATTGTGGGATTTGGGTGTTTTACACGATCAAGAGCAGAAGAAGTTGCTGAAGGAGGCAAAATGAAGGAAAATGATGAGCGCTTCAAGAAAGGCGGTGGCGACCCGGGCAACCGTGGGTTCTTTTTCCATTTTAAGGTTTTGAGGGCGTGGGCAAGCAAGTGGAGGCCTGGAAATAGCGGCATCCGTTGATATTTGCTAAATCGGAGTTTTTCACATTCATGTCGAAACAGTTTTCATATGAACAGAGACATAAGATGAAAAACAGAGCAGCAGGAAAAGAAAACGATTTTGCAATGGAAGGGCACAGAACATAAAAACCCCTTAGATAAGCGGGGTGGTAGTAATAATACAACAATGACGTTCAGATCAGTAGCAGCAGGGGGAAGGTTACAGACAAACGAAATTCACACAAAACGCAGATCACCACATCGAAAGCCAGAAACTAGCGCACAGTTGCTAATAATCCTTTTAACTCAAATGAACACGAACAGGACTACCAGCATTAGGACGCAGGCAACAGAAATCGGCCAAGGCAAGCCCCTGAGCAGAACGCACATCAGGAGACCACATTCGACGCATCCAAGAGCAACAGCGATCTCAGCAATGGCAAGTTGGAAACTTGGATCAACATCTTGCCTTCCCATTCCGAAGACTAATCTTTGCCGGATGATTTTAATGGCTGAACAGATAAGCATGATGCGTGGTGCTAAGGAATTGTTGGCCGGAACTGTAAAGCTGTCCCTCTCCCTGATGAGGTGACACAAGGCTTGCGCAAGCGAATCAAGATCTTCATTGATTTGAGTTACATGCTGTGCTGGATACCTTAACATCACCAAGGACCTTGTTAGACAACCGTCTTCCACAAAAGGATCGAGAATAAGCATATTGATAGATTAGCAGCCAAAAAAATATAGGCGATTTGAACTGGTTTCATGATTTCAATATTAAGAGACGAAAAACCTTAGGCGATTTGAACATGTTTTAGTATGCAGTATTGAAAAGAATGAGTTCATCTTATCTAAGTGGAGTGCAGATGGTATTCGAACAAAACAGCATGAGTTTATTCAAGAGTCCTCCAACTTGTTGAAGGAGGTTGGACTGCGGAGATGTTGCGATGCTTACCTCGGAACGTTGTGATGAGTTGAGTAGTGGTTTCCCATTGATCTTTGAGCAAAGCGTGGATACTTCTTTACTTCTGCAACAACATGTCATATAGAGGATGCGTAGATCTTGATGTATAGTTGGGATTCAATAGAGTTGGAAGAAAGAGCACGAGAGATTCGATTGGAGTTTGGACTAGAGTTTGTCATTCTCTCAGGGGTGCGAAATGACCCTTTACTTTTGGATCCCATTGATATTGACCCACACACAAAAATGACAAGAGTCCATCTGTCGTGGACTTTTGGATCCCATTGATATTGACCCACACACAAAAATGACAAGAGTTCATCTGTCGTGCGCCTCATAGCATCTCCAATTTAATCCCTCGTGCTCCTCCTTATCATTGTCACCCATATTTATAATCAATTAGACCCAATACTTCTTTCTTTAATTTGCCTTCGCATCATCCTCTGGTAGACATTTTGCATTGTAAACAACAAATTTCATAAAGATGTGGAAAGTTTCAATTTACCCCTTGATGGAAAATATACATCAATTAGCCCCCAATGCTTAGCTCCAATAAAAAAAATAAATCATTCACTGATGTAATTTAATGTTCCTCTTTAGTTCAAAGATGATGATGATTCAAAAGTTATGGCTTTTATTATTTGTTGGTTTTTGCGAATTGAGATTTGATTTGTGGTGTGCATTAGGTGTAATCTAGGAATCGAATTGATCGAATCGGACCGATTCAAGGTTAGTTCTAGCGTAGAACGAACTTAATTTCCTGTCTTACGAACCTTGAAGCAGCCTAGGACATTCCAAGGCCAGAATGTCGATTCTATTCAACTGATTATCGAATTGAATCAGCTTAAGCCATTTGATTTAAGATTAGTTCTAATGTAAAACCTATTCAATTTCTTGTTCTGCGAACCTTGAAGTAGCCTAGGACCGGATTGGTCGCTAATCCGATTCCAAGGCAGGAATGTTAGTTCCATTCAATAATCGATTACCGAATCAAATTAGTTTTCAAGTCTTCTTTTGAAAAAGGAAAAAAGAATCATTTGAAATTATAAAGAATCGAATTGTATTTTCAACGTGGAAAAACAACATTTTTTACAAAAAAAAATAAAGTGGGCTGATTACATGCATCCCTCATTAATCATTACGTACTTGGCGGCCCTCCAAAGTTCCTTCTTCAGGAAAGGAACTCGAAACAGCATGAATTTGCTCGCGATCCTCCACAGTTGATGAAAGAGGCTGGACTACAGAAGTGAAGTGATGTTGCAGTTCATGGTCGTTCCTTACCTCCGATCACCTCGTTGTTTCCCATTAAACTTTGAGCTTCGTGGGATTAACCTCTTTCCTTCCTCGTCCGAAACAAAACTTGATGCGATTGCGAGCCTACATTTTGTCGATGGGAGGAAGGCAGAACTGTTATACCCGGCCCCCAGTGGAGTTTTATCGCACTGACGCACTCCAGTTTCATCGAGTTTTATGGTGCGGGGTTTTATTGCACTGACAAATATACCTTGCACTGGAATTACACTGGACATATTCATATGCAGAAAATGCGACTACAAATGATGCAGCGTGGGAAGCGCGATGGCTCCTGTTTTGCAAAAGACCCCCTGCATTTGAGTTTTTGTTCAAATGACCCCCTACACTTGACAGATACATATCTTGAATGAGTCAATTTCTTTTTGGTTTATTTTTTCATGTGTTAATAGTCTATTAAGCACTCCTATTATGTGGTTTGTTGTTGTACGTGTTAAGTTAGTGGGCTATGGTAGTTACCTGTTGGTGTAAAGCCTATACAAAGGCTATGGTGTCAGTTTTTTATAAAATGGTTTTTTGCAAACAGTTCTTCTTCTTCTTCCTTTGTGTATATCTTTCAATTTTCATTAGTGGTATCAGAGCTTGGTTAGGAAGAAAAGTGTGTGTTTGAGTGCTGTAAAAAGGTGAGAACCAAAAGAGAGTTTTTTCCAGCAGGTACTTTCGTTTGCAGCAGTCAAAGGAGAGTATTGTAGTAGGCTATTTTTGTTTGTAGCAGCAGCAGGTTGCTTTAATAGTGATTCTGTTTTGCAGTAGCAATAATGGCCTTAGAAACATTTGTACAACCATCTATTCCACACTTTGATGGTCACTATGATCATTGGAGCATACTAATGGAGAATTTTCTCAAGTCCAAGGAGTATTGGGATGTTGTTTCCTCGGGAGTTACTGAATCTGAAGAAGGAGCTGTGTTAACAGCAGCGCAAAGAACAGCTTTGGATGCATCAAAATTGAAGGATCTCGAGGCCAAAACTACCTTTCCAAGCAATTGACAGATCCATTTTGGAGACAATTCTTTGCAAGGATACCTCCATGAAGAGAAAGTATCTAGGCTCAGCAAGAGCAAAGAGGCAGCAGCTTCAAACGCTTCGTTCGGAGTTTGAAATGCTACAAATGAAGTTGGGAGAGACAATCACAGATTTTTTCTCTCGGACAATGGCAATAGTTAATAAGATGCGGATTCATGGCGACAAGACGGAGGATGTCACAATCGTTGAAAAGATTCTTCGATCTTTGACACCAAAGTTCAACTTTGTTGTTTGTTCCATAGAAGAAGCCAAGGACATTGAAGAACTTTCCATTGATGAGTTGCAAGGATCCTTGTTAGTTCATGAACAAAAACTCCTACAACAAGAGACGGAAGAGCAAGCTTTTTGATCAAAAGTTTGAAAGCCATTCCTATCGTGATTTCCAAGGGAGAGGAAGAAGTCGTGGAGGACGACATTCAACTAGTTTTAGGCCAAGGTCAGCAGACAAATCCAAAGTGGAGTGTTTTAGATGCCATAGGTAAGGGCATTACAAATCTGAATGTCGAACTAATTTGAACAGATAAAGTATGGAAAGAACTAACTTTGCTGAAAAAGAAGAAGAAGTATCTCTTTTGATGATGTGCCATGAGAAGGAAGAAACTCAACCAAACATGTGGTATCTCGATACTGATTGTAGCAACCACATGTGTGGAGACAAGAAGATGTTTTCTGATCTAGATGAATCGTACCACAACACCATGAAGTTTGGTGACAATTATATTGTGTCGGTGATGGGGAAAGGAACGGTGGAAATTCATCCAAAAGGGACTTCGGTACAAACCATCTCAAATGTATTATATGTCCCTGAATTGAAGACTAATCTGTTAAGTGCTGGTCAGTTGCAAGAGAAGGGATATGAAATCTCTATTAAAGGTGGGATTTACAGAATCCAAGATAAGAAGTTGGGTTTAATTGCCGAAGTCAAAATGACGGGCAATCGGATGTTTCCATTGTATCTCCATAACACTACAGATTCATGTTTCTCTGCAAGATTGAAGGAGGAAGCTTGGCTATGGCATTTTTGCTATGGGCATTTCAATTTCGGTGGGTTGCGAACACTACATAAAAAAGAGATGGTGGAGGGCCTTCCTCAAATCTTTGCTCCTTTGGAAATTTGTGAAGATTGTTAGCAAGCAACATCGTGCTCAATTTCCACAAAGAAAATCATGGAGAGCAAAAAGCCCATTGGCGTTGGTCCATTTGGCGGACCAATATCTCCTATTTCCAATGGAGGTAAATGGTATATCATTACCTTCATCGATGATTTTAGCCGAAAGATTTGAGTGTATTTCTTGCAAGTAAAATCTGAAGCTTTTGTAGCTTTCAAGAACTTCAAAGCACTTGTTGAAAAAGATGGAGGAAATCAAAGGATCGTGGTGGAGAGTACAACTCACTCGAGTTTATAGATTTTTGTGTGAAGCATGGCATCAAGAGACAACTAACATCAGCCTATACACCACAACGAAATGGCATATGTGAGAGGAAGAATCGTACCATTCTTAATATGGTGTGAAGTCTCTTGAGGGGAAGTCCCACTCTAGCTGTTCAAAATGTGACACCAGAAGAAGCTTGGAGTGGCCAAAGACCTGCAGTAAATCATTTTAGAATTTTTGGGCGTATTGCCTACGCCCATGTTCCTGACCAGAAGAGGAAGAAGCTAGATGACAAGGGAGTCAAATGTGTTTTTCTTGGCATTAGTGATCAATCAAAAGCCTATAAACTTTATGATCCTATGACCAAGAAAATCATTATTAGTCGTGATGTGATTTTTGATGAAGAACAGACTTGGCCATGGGGTGAGCAAGGTATTGGTAAGCAAATTCCAACGAATTTTGAAGATGAAGATGAGCTGGTGCAGCAATCCATAACAACCCAAATCGCCATAGGCAGTGTTCAAAGTACAGCAGTAGCTGTAAAATCTAAAGATCGGCCTCATCGTGTTTGACGGAGGCCTGCATGGATGAGTGACTATGAAGTAACAAGAGTTGATCAATATGAAGATCCACTTACCCATTTTGCTTTGTTTTCAGATTGTGATCCAACAACCTTTGATGAAGCAATACAAAAAGAAAATTGGAGGATAGCAATAGATGAAGAAATTGCAGCTATCGAAAGGAATAATACTTGGGAGTTGACTGATCTTCCAAAAGGACACAAAACAATCGAGGTTAAGTGGGTGTACAAGACAAAATTGAACAAGAATGGTGAAGTTGTCAAGTATAAGGCGCTTGGTGGCGAAAGGCTACAAGCAAGAACTTGGAGTGGATTACAAAGAAGCATTTGCACATGTAGCAAGACTTGACACAATCAGATTAGTAATTGCATTAGCAGCACAAAATTCATGGCCTATCTTCCAATTGGATGTGAAGTCAGCATTCTTGCATGGTGATCTTCAAGAAAAGGTACTTGTTAATCAACCTTCTGGTTATGGGAAGCTCGGTAGTGAACATAAAGTTTATAGATTAAAAAAAGGCACCATATGGGTTAAAACAAGCTCCCCAAGCTTGGTATAGTCGCATTGATGCCTATTTTTTTGAAGAAATGTTTTAGAAAATGTCCATATGAGCATACACTCTTTATTAAAATTAGTGATGGTGGAAAGTTGCTTCTTGTATGCTCATATGTGGATGATCTTATTTTTACTGGGAATGGTAGTGCCATGTTTGACAAATTCAAGGAGTCTATGATGGATGAATTTGAGATAACTGATTTTGGTTTGATGCATTATTTTTTGGGCATAGAAGTGATTCAATTTGCAGCTGGAATCTTTATGTCTCAAAAGAAGTATGTTCAAGAGATTTTGGACAGGTTTCAAATGAATAATTATAACCCCGTGACTACTCCAATTGAAGTTGGATTGAAGCTCTTAAAAGATCCTAATGGAAGCAAGGTGGATAGCACTCTCTATAAGCAAATTGTTGGAAGCCTAATATATTTGACGGGGACAAGACCAGATATCATGCATGCTGTGAGCCTTATAAGCAGGTATATAGAGCACCCAACAGAGTTACATCTACAAGCTACAAAAAGGATTTTTCGCTATTTGCAAGGAACTAAAAATTTTGGGTTGTTCTATAAAAAAGGGGAAAAGTCAGATTCCTTTGGATTTACAGATAGTGATTATGCTAGAGATGTTGATAATAGAAGAAGTACTTCAGAGTATGTCTCCATGCTTGGTTCAGGAGCGGTTTCATGGTCTTCAAAGAAGAAATCAATTGTCACTTTATCAACAACTGAAGCAGAATTTGTTGCTACAACTTCATGCGCTTGTCAAGCCATATGGTTATGGAAGATTCTTAGAGAGCTTCAGTTCAAACAGCAAGAAGCAACTACAATCTATTGTGACAACAACTCAGCTATCAAGCTGTCCAAA
This sequence comes from Eucalyptus grandis x Eucalyptus urophylla, assembly GCA_028830015.1. NCBI lineage: Eukaryota > Viridiplantae > Streptophyta > Magnoliopsida > Myrtales > Myrtaceae > Eucalyptus > Eucalyptus grandis x Eucalyptus urophylla. The sequence continues at coordinate 56,557,408 of CM054200.1, read as the reverse complement.
AATCCAGTTCTACATGGGAGGAGCAAGCATATAGATGTGAAGTACCACTTTTTAAGAGATCTTACAAAGGATGAAGTAGTTGAGCTAGTCTTCTATAGAAGTGAAGATCAAATGGCTGATATATTCACCAAGCCCCTAAAGTTGCCCATGTTTTAGAAGTTGAGAAAGCTCTTTGGTGTTCGTTTGTTGGATATTCCAAATTGAGAGAAGGTCCTTTAAACTAATTGTTTGCAACATCAGTTTAAGGGAGGAAATGTTGAATGAGTCAATTTCTTTTTGGTTTGTTTTTTCATGTGTTAATAGTCTATTAAGCACTCCTATTATGTGGTTTGTTGCTGTACGTGTTAAGTTAGTGGACCATGGTAGTTACCTGTTGGTGTAAAGCTTATATAAAGGCTATGATGTCAGTTTTTTATAAAATGGTTTTTCTACAGACAGTTCTTCTTCTTCCTTCGTGTATATCTTTCAATTTTCATCAACATATCAATTAGCCCCCAACGCTTAACCCCGATGAGAAAAGTGACCGGCCAGAGGTGCACGCGCATCTCACGTGCACTTACATTCTCTGTTTCCTCCTTCATTTTAGTGATATCTGATATCTCACCTTCTTGGAATTTGGAATTTTGTTTTTCAGCTGCGTTGCTCTTCGTTGGCAAGAAAAAACTGCGTTTTTCTTCAATTACGCATGGGAATGAAAGTTTTATCTGATGTGTTACTGCAATTCGATGGTTCCTCTTAAGCTTGCGATTGAGCATCTATCCTCACCGCTCACGGTAACAGAGTAAAACAGAGCCAGCGGGAAATCAGATATCACCACAAACCCAGAAGAACAAGAAGATGAAGAAGAAGAAAGCCACGGTCGAATTCTCCAACCTTTTTGACACCGATTACTTGGCAGTGGAAGACCTCATTTCCTGAACCAAGGACCTCTACGTCCTCGAGATAATCGCCATGATCAACGGCTCCTCCTTCACCGCCGACGACTCCCATTTGCCCTTCGACCTTGAGTTCCCATTTCCGCAAACTCAAATCCTTCACTCTCTTTAAACCCCAAACCACGCTCCTGAATTCAAGCAATTGCAAGACGAAGCCGCCATAGCCGTCAACCCCATGAAAGGTGGCTGCTTCTGGTGCTCGCCAAGAAGCCGACATCGAGGCTAGGGCTATTAAGAAGGGGATGAGCATGAGCTTCAAATGGATGGAGGAAGACGAGTGTATCGTGCGCAGAAGAAGTTGCTGAAGAAGGCAAAATGAAGGAAAATGATGAGCGCTTCAAGAAAGGCTGCGGTGACCGGGGGACCACGTCTGTTTTGCCATTTTCAGGTTTTGAGGGTGTGGGTGATGGTTTTATATGTATTGGGCTCAAGGCCCGTCCGCCCATGCTGGGCCCAAAAGGCCCGGCCCACGGGAATAGGGCCTGTGGAGGGGGAAGGTATAAAAGGGAGGAGAGAGAGAGAGAGAGAAAAGACAACTCTTGGAATTAGAACGTACGTACGTTCTCTCCCTCGCTCTCTCTCCAACAACAAAAAGGACAGTAAGCACAAGGCCACTGTTTTCTCCCCTTCAAGCGTCATCGGATCGAACAAAGGACAAATTTCTCTTCCTCTATCGGCATTGGTGTCTAATCTGTGGCTAACAAGGTACGCTCGACTCCGTGGTGTGCTTTAAGATCGGTGATACGTGTTTTCCCGGGCTTCGTCTTCCGCATTAAATTTAGGGGTTCGATTTAGTGTCGAATCCGGTTTTCGGGGATCCGTTATTCCCAACATTGGTATCAGAGCCCTAGTTCATGTTTTTCTCGATCAATTTGATGTTTTTGATTGATTTTTCGCGAAAGAACTTCGGCCGTACGGATCAGGGTGAAAAATCCCGACACCCGAGCGCTGTTCGGCCATTTTTCTGAGTTTTCGTAAGTCGAAATTGAATTCTGAAAGCACTGGGTGAAAGAGGTCGTCGAGACGAGTCCGGAGACATGTTGTGCGTCGCCGGACGACTCCGCACGCACCCACACGCGCGGCCACAAGCCGATGCGCGTGGGCGCCATCCCGCGTATGCGTGCGGCACGTGCGGACGGTTCGCCCGAACCGTCCGGTCCGGTCTGTCCGGTCCGACCGGTCCGCCCGGTCCGTCCGGCGACCGGCGACCAGCGACCGTTGACCATTGACTTTGACCGTTGACCCGAAAAAAAAAAAAAAAGAATTTATTTCTTTTTTAATTATGTCTGTGTGGGTTGTAGGTAATCCATTTTTCATTCTGCATTTGTTGCATGAATCATGGAAAATTATGTATTTTCCATTTGTTTATTATGGATTATAAGTGATCCATTTTGGTTCTGCATTTGTTGCAGGAACTATGATGCGTTATGCACGGATACCTGCAATCCCAAGAACGGACGAAGGAAGAGCTAGACTGAAAAGGCTGATGAAAGAGTTAGCTGATTATCGGTGGCTTGATGGTGATTTAGTATCACACATGGTCAAGGTCAATCTGATGATACAGGAAATCATATGGAATGGTTATCTTATGCCGGATTTTGAGAAGGTGCCGGCTTTGATGAACACTCTTCCACCTGAATGGCAAGCAGTGTTAGATCGGCTATGGGAGGTCAACGTGGTCCCGGATTATAGGAATCTAGTGGATGCTTTTGTAAGAGAGTACTATAGGATTGAATTGGCCAAAACTTCAACCCTTAGATTGAGCGCCACATGGCGCAGAGTAAATGCGCCTTGGTGGCGACATGAAAGCTCTCCAAAAGTTTTTCCATGGTTGACAAATGTGCCTTCAGTTTTCTCAGATGTTTTGACTAATAGATTAGAAGGGACATTCCCTATTTATTTCTTAGATTAGTTTGAGATGTTTTTGAGTGTTGAATATTTCTTTCTATGTTGATATTTCTTTTTGGATATATTACTTAGTGTAATGGATTGTTGTATTAGTTGAAAGCATTATTATTTTATTGGATGTCAATTATCTGTTGCTTTCTGTTATTGCTGGTTGCTGTGGGTAGCTTAGAAGTTTTTGTAGTTTCATAGAATTGATTTTGCATATGACAATCATATTAATGATAGTTTTAAGTTAGGATTTTTGGAGGATGATTGGAAACGTAGTGACCTTTTGATTCTAAAACCTTACTTGAAATTGTTCATTAATATGATGGGTCTGTGCAAAAGGGATGCATAAATGATAGGCATTAATTATTCGTGCATATAAGTCTGATGTGTTCAGATCGATGGTTTCAGCAACTAAGAACGTAATTGCTGATATGAACGGCAACAATTGAGGAATATTGAATATGAAGATTCAATATGTGCTGGAAAAGCTAGAAGCACTAGAAGCTCTTGACCATGTTATGGAAGATCTTGAGGATGGTGTGCGCCACCTTGAGCTGGTAGAGGACCGTTTGACGGCATGTGAGCCGAAAATAGATATTTGCAATGCTGGTTCTAGCTCAGAAAGGGCTTTGAGCTCTAAGCGCAAACGTATTGATTCGTTCAATATGTGGGAATGCAAAGGATCAAGTCCTTGTTGTAAGAAATCAAGAGTTAACCAACACAAAAGAGGAAAACGTCCTCAAGTGTAGAAAATGTCAAGGGTGAGGTGTTACAATTGTGACAAGAAATGTCACTATGCTCGCGACCGACGTGAGCCAAAGAAGGTACACACCTCTTGTACATTTGAGAACTTTGCGTATGTGTCAAGTTCTGAATTATTGGCTTAATTCAATCCTTTATGGACTATAGATTCAGGAGCGACAGACCATGTAGCAAAGGATAGATGATCCTTCGTGGAATTCCGACGAGTACTAACTGGAACTAAGTGGATCTATGTAGGAAATAACTCCAGAGATGAAGTTAAATGAATTGGCACTTGCCAATTGAACATGCGTGGTGGACGCAACTTGTTCCTACATGATGATCTATATGCTCCGGAGATTCGTCGAAATTTAAGTGTCTGTTTTGGTGTTGGTTAAGCTTGGTTTTGGTATGAAGTTCCATAATAAAGATGTAGATTTGTGTTTAGATACAAACTACTATGGTTGTGGTCACTTTCTAGATAGTTTTATTGTACTGAATGTTGACTGTGGTGATGTCAATATGTTATTCCCTTGTTTCACGTCTTTTACTTCATGTGATAATGATGTGAATGTGTGGCATGCTAAAGTTGGTCATATTGGCCAACAACATATGAATAGACTAGCCAAAGAGGGCTTGTTGGGCAATATTGAAAAAGTCGATTTGTCCATATGTAAGTATTGCCTAAAAGGGAAAACGACAAGGAAATAATTTGGAAAAGATAAAGAGCTGAATTCCTCTGCATTTAATCCATTATGATGTCTGTGGTTCAATGAATGTGAGAAGAAGGCATGGGGCTGTTTATTTCATCACTTTTATAGATGATTATACTCGATTCGGATGTGTCTATTTGATTTCTCATAAATCTGAAGCATAAGTTGTTTCAAAAGGTTTATGAACTTGGTTGAAAATCAATTAGACAAGAAAATAAAAGCATTGAGATCTGATCGAGGTCGAGAATATTTATCTGATAAGTTCAGAAAATTATGTGATGAAAAAGGAATAGAAAGACAGTTGTCTATTCCATATACTTCTCAACAAAATGGTGTTGCAGAGAGAAGAAACAGAACCCTACTGGAAATGGTTAGGTCCATGATGGCGCATGTTAACTTACCTATCATTTTTTGGAGTGATGCGTTGTTAACTGCTGCCTATATACTTAACCGAATGCCTTCCAAATCAGTTAGTTCCACTCCATATGAGTTATGGATAGGTAGAAACCGGACTTAAGTTTACTTAAGCCATGGAATTATGCTGCCTATACTCATATGTCCTTTCACAAGTTTGGGAAATTGAGTCCCAGATAAAAGAAGAGTATTTTCATGAGATACTCCGAACACTCGAAAGGGTATATGTTCGTAGGTGAGCAGGAAAGTGGGAGTATAACTGAATTTGAATCACGGGATGTCACATTCTTAGTGGATGAATTCCTTAAGAATGGCAAAATAGGGAAAGATTACTTCCTATTTGAAACCTTGGATCTAGATAATGATATTGGTTGAGTTCGTCCAAGTGGGAGTAATATGAGATGTGATGAATTGAATTCAACTCATTCTCAATTGCAACCACCTGATGTGACGACATCATCATTACCTAATCCAAGTGGGAGCATAATGGGGAATGATGTGCTAAGTGTACAATCTCCCATACGGTGAACAAGTCGCCAAAGTATTCCCCGTCGATGTTTTGATATTGAAAGGGAAACTTTTATAGTTGCTCCACAAGATGAGTATGAGCCAAGAAATATTAATGAGGCTCTGAATTGCCCTAGTAAGGAAAAATGGATTTATGCAATGAAAGAGGAAATTGAGTCAATGAAATCAAACCAAGTCTGGGAACTGGTTTATCTTCCAAAAGGGACGCAGAGCTATTGGGAACAAGTGGGTTCTCAAAATAAAGCGAAAGGCTGATGGCTCGATAGAAATGCATAAGGCTTACCTTGTGGCGAAGGGGTATAATCAACATGAAGATATTGATGATAAAGATACATTCTCTCATGTAGTGTGATTTACCTTGATTCGCATAATTCTGGCAATAGTGTTTGGTATGGATCTTGAGTTACATCAAATGGATGTAAAGACTGCTTTCCTCAATAGAGAATTAAAGGAAGAAACATATATGGAACAATCTGCTGGTTTCATAGTGAAAGGCCAAGAAGAAAAGGTATGTCGACTTTGGGGGTCGATATATGGCCTTAAGTAGTCGTCAAGACAATGGTATATACGATTTCATAATGCCATAATAGCATATGATCTTACAATGATAGATGAGGATCATTGTATATATATCAAAAGATCCAAGGATCAATTTGTGATCATATCATTATATGTTGATGATATACTAATTGCCGGAAGTAATAAGGAGTTTGTCAATACTGTCAAGAGTTGGTTGTCTTCCAATTTTGAATTGAAGGATATGGGATTGTAAACCCATTGACACTCCTATTGCAAAAGGTGAATGATTGAGCCATAAACTGTGTCCAAGGACTCCACAAGAAAAGGAACAAACGAAACATGTTCCTTATGCTAGTGCTGTTGGAAGCTTTATGTATGCTATGGTGTGTACAAGACCTGACATATATTTTGCAGTTGGAATGGTGAGTAGTTACCAATCCAATCTAGGTCAAGCACATTGATAAGCCGTTAAGAGAATACTGAGGTATCTAAAGGGAACTGCTGATTATATGCTGAGTCATTGAGGAAAGGATCTGCGACTCTAAAGCTATTATGATGCTGATTGGGAAGGAGATTTAGATGAAAGAAAATCTATCTCTGGGTTTGTTTTCTTACCGAATAATGGCACCATATGTTGGAGCAGTAAGAAACAAAAGTGTATAACCTTGTCCACGATGTAAGTAGAGTTCGTGGTATTATCAGCAGTAGTATAAGAAGGTGTTTGGCTTAAGAGATTTTTTTTGGATCATTTAGGTGTTATTGGAAGTGCTGCAGATTCATTGTTGGTTAACTGTGATCGCCAAGCAGCAAAAGTGTACACCAAAGATCCAAAATATCATGGCAAGACCAAACCTATAGATACCAAGTATAATTTTGTCAAGGATATGATTGCACGAAAAGATGTGAACTTAGAGTACATACTACGCATAGAATTGTAGCAGATCCTATGACAAAGCAAATACCTAGAGATGTGTTTTGTGGCTATATGAAATCTCTAGGACTGCGTAGAGACTGATGTACTAAATATTGTAATTTCCCTAAGTGTTCACAATTTGATGAATTTGTGTTTTCATCATTAATGCCTATGAATCTTTGTTTAATCTTTATGCATCTTAATGCTCAGTGCATTACTTTAAGTTAGGAAAGTATGTCGGACAGATATGAGATTAGTCCACTCACATGGGTAATCGCCTCTATTTACTGTGTGATAAATAGAGATGAGACTGTTTTTAAGCTTATTATCTAGATGATAATCGAGAGCTCAAGCTTAAAACATGTATGTCGCTTTAACTGAGTGTTAAGATAAGGACATAATACTTACTATGTCCGAAAGTAAAATACCCCACATATTTTACTTTATCTGTCTATGATGCCAGATGTGAGTTCTGATGAATTTTGTAAATGAGTAGATACGTGAACTCAAGTTAGACATTTAGTATGTCTGAACTATCATCTGTACGGTATTGAAGGTGTAGACATACGCTCCATGGGAAAGAAGTTAATACCGTAATACGTATTTCATACTACGTATGCATGAGACGACCAATAAGAGTGGCAAAAGTTTGATCTCAACTTTTTATGTCGTGTGAGACTCTTGAGGAAAAGAGTTCCTCAATTTTTAGTCCCCTCATGACTCTTACTTATTTTCAAGATTTCTATTTAGTGTTTGCTATCTTAGGATGTTGCCAATGGTCATGAGTTTGATTCGATCTAATTGGGCATTTTTAGAAAAGCAAGCTGAACTGAAATTGAGAGTTTGAAGGAAAGAGGAAGATCGATTTTGGAGAATCACATTGTAGTTTTGTATTCACCGGTTAACCAATTATGAATGTCTCTGGGATAATCATAATTGTGAATACAATATATATATATATATATATATATATATATATATATATATATATATCATTGTTTAAAAGAGATCAAGAGAGATATAAATGTGATCAATCGATCTAGGGTACTGCATACTAAATCTACTCGGAGTGTGACACCCATTAATGAGCTGCTATATATTCCTAACAGATGTATAGCAACGAGCTCTCAAAGTATGCTGGTCGCACGGATTATTCACCGGTATGAATGTTGAAGAGAGGTAAAGAGAATACTGTTCAGCCCACCATGTGCGAGTGGGAGATGATGGTTTTATATGTATTGGGCTCAAGGCCCGTCCGCCCATGCTGGGCCCAAAAGGCCCGGCCCACGGGAATAGGGCCCGTGGAGGGGGAAGGTATAAAAGGGAGGAGAGAGAGAGAGAGAGAGAGAGAGAGAGAGAGAGAGAGAGAGAGAAAAGACAACTCTTGGAATTAGAACGTACGTACGTTCTCTCCCTCGCTCTCTCTCCAACAACAAAAAGGATAGTAAGCACAAGGCCACTGTTTTCTCCCCTTCAAGCGTCATCGGATCGAACAAAGGACAAATTTCTCTTCCTCTATCGGCATTGGTGTCTAATCTGTGGCTAACAAGGTACGCTCGACTCCGTGGTGTGCTTTACGATCGGTGATACGTGTTTTCCCGGGCTTCGTCTTCCGCATTAAATTTAGGGGTTCGATTTAGTGTTGAATCCGGTTTTCGGGGATCCGTTATTCCCAACAGTGGGTAAGCACGGGGAGGTGTTGAAATAGCGCGACTCTCTTTGATATGTGCTTAGAGTCGCTATGTCAAGATAGTTTTCATAAGACCAGAGACATATGAGATGAACGAAAAAAGCAGTAGGAAGAGAAAACGATTTTGCGGTGGAAGGTTACGGCACATGTAAACCCTAGATAAGCGGCGTGGTGATAATACAACAATGAAGTTCATATAAGCACCAGAGGGGAGAAGGTTACAGACAAATGAAATTCACATAAACGCACATCACCACAACGAAAGCCAGAAACTAGCGCCCAGTCGCTTTAACTTGCGATGAACATGAACGGGACTAGCAGCATTAGGACAAAAGCAACAGAAATCAGCCAAGGCAAGCTGCTAAGCAGAACGCACATCAGGAGACCACATTCAACACATCCAAGAGCAACAGCGATCACAGTAGAGGCAGGTTGGAAACTTGGATCAACATCTTGCCTTCCCATTCCGAAGATTAATCTTTGCCAGATGATTTTAATTGCTGCGCAAATAAGCAAGATGCGTGGTGCTCTAGAAATGTTGGCCAGACCTATAGAGGCGTGCCTCTCCCTGATGAGCTGAAGCAAGGCTTGCTCAAGCAAAACAAGACCTTCGTTGATTTGAGCTACATGCTCTTAACAGATTCCTTGGAATAAAAATCAGCAAATTGCTTGTTAGACAATCATCTTTCAGAGAGCACAAATAATAAGGATCAAGAATAAGCATATTGATTGATTGACAGACAAAAGAATATAGGCAATTTGTATGGGTTTGATGGTTTCGGTGTTTAGCATTGAAGAGGACAAGTTCGCATGATCTGAGTAGAGTGCGGATGGTTTCCAAACAAAGCAGCATGAATTTACTCAAGAGTCTCCAACGTGTTCAAGGAGGTTGGACTACAGAGATGCTGTGGAGCTTACCTCCAAACACCGTGATCAGCTGAATCGTGGTTTCCCATTGATGCCCGAGCAGTGCGTGGTTACTATCTTCTTTACTTCTACAAGACTATGCGAAAATCTTGCATTGGTAATTGAAAAGGAGGAGGTCCTCAAGTCAAATGGGAGGAATGCGCAAACCAACAGTTCGCCGGAAGGATGCGAAACAAAAGGTTAGCATACGAACTATTCCTGCGAACTTTTTGTTTCGCGCATTAGCGCAATGCTAACTTTTTGTGGTTTCGCATCAGCGCAATGCTAACTTTTTGTTTCGCGCATTAACGCAATGCTAACTTTTTGTGGTTTCGCACCAGCGCAATGCTAACTTTTTGTTTCGCGCATTAGCGCAATGGTAATTTTTTGTGGTTTCCCATCAGCGCAATGCTAACTTTTTGCTGTTACACATCCTTCCTGAGAACTTTTTGTTTCGCGCGTTAGCGCAATGCCAACTTTTTGTTGTTTCGCATCCCTTCCGTTTGACTTGAGGACCTCTTTCTTTACTTCGCTTTCGCATCATCGTCTGGCAGACATTTTTGCATGGTAAATGACAAACTTCAGAAAGACAAGGAAAATTTCGATTAAGAAATATATATCAATAAGCCCCCAATGCTTAACCCCAATGGAAAAACTTTGTCCGCTAATCTAATTTAGTGTTCCTCTTCAATTTGAGGAGGATGGCGATTAGGGGTGTCAATTGGTCCCGCCCATTTTCATGCAATACAATTTCAACGATCGATATTAGACTCAACACTAACTCAACCCATACCTGACCTAAACCATATTACTAAAATACATCCATACTTAACCCTTACTATGAAAATAAATAACAATTCATTTAACCAACTTTAAGCTCTTCAATTTAAAGTGTTATTTGGACAAAATTTTATATCAAATTGAAAAAGTAAATTAACAATATATGAAGATGTAAGTAAATAAAACAAAAAATGTAAAAACAAAAAAATCAAAGAGACTAAAGGTGACTACGGTCTTTTATTTTATTTTATTTTTGGTTGGAATTTTATTTTATTTTATTTAAACATTGAATTTTTAATTAATTTTGTTTTTATTTTCTTTCTTCTTCCCTTTTCTTCGCTTGGTCAACAGCCATTGTATCATTTGACTACTAAAGCAAGATGGCGGATTCTATCTTTTCCAGCCTAGGACACATTCATTTTTGGATCTCCTACTTTAAAACGGACAGAGGTACATCGTTGGATGTTCTCATGTTCAATCCACGATCCATCTCAAAATGGTTCACCACTATTTCTTGTGGTGCTTATTGATCCTTTTTAGTGATTTTTCACAAGAAAAATGAATGAATGTTGGGGAATGTAATTACAAAAAAATCATTTATATATTTCTTAAAGGGGTGGCCTCGGTGAGGTTCCCACCCTTGTCGGACCACCAAGTAGGGTGGGGATAATGTTTATAGGGAAAAGTACCGATAAAGTTCTAAATCTATTGCATTCGTGTCAATTCAGTTATAAACAATTCGTTTATATGAATTTAGTTCTAAACATTTTAATGAGTTCCCAATTTAGTCATTCTAGTAATTCTTTTTGGAAATCACTAACGTAATGTTATAGTCAGTGCCGACTATCTTATGTGGCATGATCAACTCTGAAGTTGACAATTTTGAATTTTTTAAAAAAATAATAATTTTTTGAATTTTTTTATGAAATTTTTTAGTCTTTTTTTTTTTTTTCTTTTCTCCCCTTCTTCCTCTAGCTAGTAGCCAGGCTTTGGTGATGGTGACCCTTGGCAAAGCTCACACACAGCTACCTCTCAAGCGAGGTTTGCCTTGCGCTGCCATCGGCGAGGTGTGACCTCACCAAATCCTATGAGGCTGGCTGACGAGGTCAAAAGGGAAGAAACAAAGAGAAAATTTTTAAAAGTTTCATAAAATTATTTTAAAATTTAAAAATTATCCATGTCAACATTGATTATATTAGGTAGGACGGTTGATGATAACTAGATCGTTATGTCAGCAATTTCCAACTAAATTTAGCTAGAATGACTAAATTGGCAAATCCTTTAAAAGTTTATGATGTGGCAACTTATTAAAATGTTTATGACTAAATTGACATAATTGAAAGATTTAGGATTAAATCAGCAAGACAAAATTGGCACAAACACAATAGCTTTATAATTTTTTGAGTAATTTTCGCAATTTTCATACATATATTTGAGTTTAGAATTAATGTTAGGTAATGCAATTGCTAAAGGGAATCATTTTAGTTTCTTATTTTTACCGCATGTATTTTATCCTTGCGTAAGAATACTTACAACATTGTTTTAAGATTTTAAATAGGGTTAATACCATGAAAAATCTCAAATTGGTGCGCTTGTGACAAATTTATCAAAAACTAATTTCTTGACTACTAAAAACCCAAAACTAGTATACCTATAGAAGATTTACCCAAAACTTTACCACCAAAGAACCTAAAATTATGGTTAATGTGGGAGAAGAACAACAAGAGTACCATAACTTTCATGTAGCGTTCACTTGAGGGCCATAGTTTTTTTTTGGCTTTTCACTTACTTAAGTGCCACGTCGGAGTAAAATCAATTATTTGAGTGTATATTCCGACAAATCATCTTACGGGGATCTTTAATTTTTTAATTTTTAATTTTTTTAGGTTATCCTCACTTGCCGCAAAATCCTAGCCCATTCTATGCGAGGGCTGCCTCACCCTTGCCTGTAAAAGCCCTCACTCGCGGTCACCCCTTGCCCACAGTTGGCGAGGGCCTTCATGGCCTCGTCCATGACCGATGAGGTTGCAATGCCCTTGCCTAGGGCATTCGTTGCTACAATGGGTGAGGGTTGCCATTGACCCTTGCCAGCAAAAAGACAAAGGACCATAGAAAAAAAATCAGAAAATAATAATAAATAATTTTAAATATTAAAAATTATCTATATTAGCACTGACGAAGTTATATAGGACAAATGGCGTCCACGTTGGATTTTCCAGCGAGGCAAATCATCGATGGCACTCAAGTAATCAATTTTTCAAATTTGTGGTACTTAAGTGAGCGGAAAAAAAAGGTTATGACCCTCAAGTGAACATCATACAAAAGTCATGATACTCATGCTATTTTTGCACCTGTGATAAATAAAGAGTAAAATCCCAAACTAGTATAATCATAAACTATCACGTATTATCTAACTCAGCATTTTGACGGTAAAATTTAATGGAAACTAACAAATGATAAATTTATCACAAGTATACTAATTTGAGATTTTTGATTGTAAAAAAGTTAATGGAGAATAATTTGTCATACATACACCAGTTTGGGGTTTTTTGTAGTATTAACTTTTTAAACAATTACACCACCGTTTGCGGTGGCCTAGTTGGATAAGGCTCCCATGATCCTTTGCGAGGAGGAGATGAGTTCGAATCCCGCTGGCCGCACGGGATCTTAAGTGTGACGTCGGGGTGGTGGGTCTTCCGCTAGCGTCACCCCGGGTTTACCTCGCCGGCTGCCAACTGTACGGGGGTTCCCAGGTCATAAAAAAAAAAAAAACTTTTTAAACAGTTACTTTGTGTTTCAAGAGTAAGTTACCACTAAGACCTCTAAATTCATCACTATAAAAAATTACCTAAAGTATTGTGTGGATGAACTTTATTTATTGTTTTTTTTTAGGTCAAAGTGAGTGAACTTTATTGAATGTCCATTTACGGCCCTATAGACGAGCATATTTTTTTTTAGTAATAGATGTTACCAAAGTGACACATACGAAGTGGGCCAAAAGATTAATTCGAGTTGGGAGAATAATGCAAGTAAACTAAAGACGCTGAATCAATCATAGTTTTCGATTTTACCAAATAAGATGTAATTTTTATTTACTATGATGAAATAAAAGAATCCATATTTAAATTCCTCAATGATTTTATTTATTTATTTATTGAGGGGGCCAAGTAATTTTTAATGTTTTGAAGAGATGTTAAGAAATGATGCTTTTTTTCCTAAGGTCTTATACGATATCGAGCCCTTAATTCTATTTTTTTTTAAGACCGTCAGATCAAGAGACATCCTTGTGCACGTGTATGGTTCCGATTGGATATCCACCCTATATTAATGGATCTTACCGGTAGACGAATCTCGCAGCCTCTTGCAAAAGCCGTGGCTTCGTTTCTCCTTCGCTACATTACGTAGAAATTTAATCAATTGCGTAGAAAACAAATTCAACGAGGATTTCAACCTCACACTTCTATAGAAAACTTCATGTAATGATTACGTCTATTTTTCATACATATGATGATGGCACAGTATAAGAAAATGGACTGAATCATAAATTTGAAAACACTTGAGATATAATCCTCTAAATATCACACTTACTAATATTGAATATAAATCTTAAGACCGTTTAAATATTTTTCTCATATATTTTTTATTGTTATATTTAACACCCTCTACCCGTTTAATCTTTTTTCCACACCCATGCCTGTGCTCTTTTTACTGTAATTAAAAAAAGAAGCAGCTTTCTGTGTGGATTTAAGAACCAAAATCTCAATTGGCCTAATTTGTTTGTAATTAATTATTATCAGGTTATGTAGAGAAATGTCCTTAAATTGTCCCATTTATCGGAGTCAACTTCAAACGTAAAATAGGGTAATGATAAACCGTCGGGGCTTATAACCAAACTTGGTATTCCCCCCGGGCCTGATCCTGACTCTGCCGCACTGGCTGCTCGATGACTGCCAGTCCGGTATCTTGGAAACACCCCCCGGCCTAATCCTAGCTCTGCTACACTGGCCTCTCAACGACTAAAATCTCAATTGGCCTAATTTGTTTGTAATTAATTATTATCAGGTTATGTAGAGAAATAAATAACATGCGCACGTGGTCGTTGCCATTCCGCCGTGCACTAGGCATGAGTACCCTGTGATATTAATTATTAATGCATGAGTGAAATTAACAATTAATTATGATAAACCAGTCTCAAAAGTACTCGGAGCTTTGTTAATGAATGAGCTTGTACTTGTCCAGCTTGCTTTATTTGTGTAGCACGGTCATATAGCTTAAATCAGATTTGGTTGTAGAGAGAACCAGATCTAGCAAACACTCGGAGGACCAACTTCACCACGGGAAGGTTATACAAGCAAGCCAACATTCATAAAGAAATTAAACATCGCCATGAGGACCAGACCCCAGCGAACACCAGACCATCTACCTCATTGAAAGCTGAAAGCTATTGCGGTCGCTAATTAATCCTTTGATTCCAGATGAACGGCAATGGGATCACCAAAATTGGGATGAGTGCAACGAAAATGGGCCAAGACATGTTAGCAAGCAGAACGCATATTTAGAGACTACACAGGACGCACTCAAGAATAATAATGATTAGAGCATATGCAAGTTAGAACCTCGGGCTCATATTTTGCCTTCCCATCTCGAAGACTAATGTTTGCCTGACTATGTTGATCGTTGTGCAAACAAGCATATTGCTGCGTTCACCAGTAATGTTAGCTGCACCTGTAAAGCTATCCCTGCTGTGTTGAGATAAGGTCTGGTCCGCGTTCACTTTTACACCCAGCCCGTGGTTGGGTTTTTTTATTATACTTCATAATACCCCCGCAGTGGCGTTTCATCGCGCTGACGCACTCCAGTTTCATCGAGTTTTATGGCCCAGAGTTTTTATTGCACTGGCAAATTTACTCCCAGATATATTCTCGCACTGACAAATTTACCCTGCACTTTGAGTTTTATGGCACTCGACATATTCATGTGCAGAAAACGCGTCTACAAATGATGCAGCGTAGGCAGCGCGACAGCACCTCTTTTGCAAAACTCAAATGACCACACTACACTTGACAAATGCGTATCAATTAGCCCCCAACCCTTAACCCCAACGAGAAAAGTGACAAACCAGAGATGCACACGCATCTCACGTGCACTTACATTCTCCGGTTCCACCTTCATTTTACTGATATCTCACCTTCTTGAATTTGGAATCTTCGTTGGCAAGAAAAAAACTGCGTTGTTCTTCAATTACGCATGGGAATGGAAGTTTTATCTGGTGTGCTACTGCAATTTGATGGTTCCTCTTAAGCTCGTGGTTCAGCACAATTCTATCTGCACCGCTCGCGGAAACAGAGTAAAACAGAGTTAGTGTGAATTCAGAAATCCCCACAAAACCCAGAAGAATAAGAAGATGATGAACAAGAAGAAAACTACGGCCGAATTCTTCTACCTTTCTGATGCCGATGGCTTGGCGGTGGAATACCTCATTTCCCAGACCAAGGACCTCTGCATCCTCGAGCAAATCGCCGTGATCAACGGCTCCTCCTTCACCACCGACGACTCCCTCTTGCCCCCCGACCTCGAGTTCCCGTTTCCGCAAGCTCAAATCCTTCCCTCTTTCCCAACCCCAGACCACACTGCTGAATTCGAGCAATCGCAAGACGAAGTCGCCATAGCCGTCGCCCCCACGAAAGGCAGCTGTTCTGGTGCTCGCCGAAGAAGCCAACACCAAGGCTAGGACTATTAAGAAGGGGGTGAGCATGAGCTTCAAATGGATGGAGGAAGACGAGGGTATCGGGGGATTTGGGGGGTTTTCTCCAATCGAGAGCAGAAGAAGTTGCTGGAGAAGGCAAAATGAAGGAAGATGATGAGCGCTTCAAGAAAAGGCTGTGGCGAACCGGGGGACCCGTGGGTTGTTTTGCCATTTTGAGGTTTTGAGGGCGTGGGTAGGCAAGTGGAGGCGTGGAAAAAGCGCGGCTCCCTTTGATATTTGCTTAGAGTCGCAGTTTTTCACATTCATGTCAAAGATAGTTTTCATAAAACCAGAGAGGCATGAGATGAAAACCAGAGAAGCAGGAAAAGAAAACGATTTTGCAGTGGAAGGTTACAGAACATGTAAACCTACTAGATAAGCGGCGCGGTAATAATACAACAGGACGTACATATCAGGGCCAGCAGAGGGAAGGGGACAGAAATGAAATTCATATAAAACACACATCACCACCGCATCGAAAGCTGGAAATTTCTTTCAAATATTTCATATTTGAGGATGTACTTTTTCCCACAGAAGTAAGCAGTTACGTTAGTCTTGGCGAAGATATTGTGAGGGGGTGAAGTTGCTTAACTAACATCTAATGAGTGCATGAAACCAAGCGACCGGCAACGGAAAGAAATTCCGGATTCCCGATATGGAGGCCGTTATTTCCACGCCTCCATTTGCTTATTCATGCCCTCAAAACCTTAAAAATCTGCCTTAACTTAAGGGCTAAGTGTCCATCCATTTATTCCGTTAAAATTCCTTTTTTCTCATTTGACTTTTCCTCTTCCCTCACTTTCTCCCAAACTCGCACTTCGTCAGGAGCTCTCTCTCTCTCTCTCTCTCTCTCTCCTACAACAACCGGATCTGCATCGCTGAGCATCATCGGCGGCGGCGACCGGTCCTCCGGCAAGTTGAGCGTCCTCGAGTCCATCGCCGGAATCGACCTGTCGCGGGGGCAGGGAATTTGCACGCGAATCCCTCTCATAGTGCGACTTCAAGACAACCCTTATGCGGATCGCCCGGAGCTTTCTCTCGAGATCAACGGCAAAGATGTCCCCACCGATGAGGACCACATCTCCCAGGCCAGTAATGCTGCCACCAACGAGATCGCGGTCTGGCGAGAACGAGACCGGGCATGGACTTTCCGATCCAGCTATATGCGCTGCTCTCCCACAGCGGCCGGCAAAGCAGCGAGGCGGTCTCGGCCATCACGGGTCCGACGGCAGGGAGTCGCTGAATCGCGCAACCGTGAGGTGAGCGAGGTGTTGAAGTACTCCCTCAACCTGGGCGACCAACCAAATGGCGGAGACCCTCCAGGCGTTGACCCACGAGATGGAGCGGGCCGGGCCGAAGCACTCGGGCGACCGTTGCGGGGACCGAAGGAGGTGACGGACTCGGGGACGAATAGGAAGTTGTCGTCCGACGTGGCAGAGGAGGCGCATCAAGAACTGGGGGGGGGGGGGGGGGGGTATGGAACCGCCGCCGCCGCCGCTCAAGGACGGGAGCGAGGATGTGGCGGCCCGGCGGGTGGCTTAGCAGTCGCAGAATTGAAGGGCCTCGTACAGGGTGCGGACCACCATCGGATTCGTGGGCTCAAGCTCTTCCAGATTGTTAGAGAAATTAACCTTCTTCTTTTTTTTTTTTTTTGAAGATTGTACTTCTTTTTTCAGAGATGTAAGGAGTTATGTTCGACTTTACAAAGATACTGCGAGGGGTGAAGTTGTCAACTAACGTCTAATGAATGCAACAAACCAAGCGATGGGCAACTGAAAGAAATCCCGGATTTTGACATTTGCTTTAGAGGCACAGTTTTCATATGACACATGAGAAGAAAAATAGAGGGGCAGGAAAAGAAAACGATTTTTCAGCGAAAGGTTACCGAATATGTAGATAAAGCGATGCGAGAATTTTTGAGATACAAAATTTATTCAAGGTTACAGGACATACATCATGACGTCCATAGAGGACCTACAATGGAAAGTTACAGACAGATGAAATTCGTACAAAACACATGCCACCACATCGAAAGCTGGAAACTAGTGCCCGTTCGCTAATCATCCTTTAATTTGCGAAGGACATGAATAGGATTACCAATATTAGGGCGCACACAATGAAAATCGGTCAACACAAGTCACCAAATAGAACGTACATAAGAAGACCACATTCGATACATCTAAGAGCGACAACAAACATAGCAAACACAAATCGAAACCTTGGATCAATGTCTTGCCTTCTCATCTCGAAGATGCCTGGTGCAATGGTAATGTTGGCTGGACCTATAGAGGTATGCCTCTCCCTAATGAGCTGACGCAAGGCTTGCTTAAGAGAATCAAGACCTTCGTTGATTTGAGATACGTGTTGTGCTGTGTGTCTTAACATCGTCAAGTGACTTGTTAGACGATCTTTCTTCCATAGGAGTGCAAACAATATCAATCAAGAATAAGCATATTCATAGATCAACAGTTAAAATAATATAGGCTATTTGAACTGGTTTCATGATTTTAGTACAACACTGGCATATTCATGGATTAACAGATGAAAAAACTTATGCGATATAAACATGTTTTAGTATGCAGCATTGAAAAGGACAAGTTCACCTGATTTAAGTGGAATGCAAATGGTATTCAAACAAATCAGCATGCATTTACTTAGAGTCTTCCAACTTGTTGAAGGAGATTGGACTGTAAAGATGTTGCGTGCTTACCTTGGAACATTGTTGACTGGCTGAGCTGTTGTTTCCCATTGATCTCCGAGCAATGCATGGCTACTGTTTTCTTTTGCTTCTCCCACGGGTCTTATACGCAAATGACATGAGGGATTCTCTTGAGTTCAATCCTCGATGACAAAGAAACCGATGAAGAACGGCTACTGTTTTCTTTTGCTTCTCCCACGGGTCTTATACGCAAATGACATGAGGGATTCTCTGGAGTTCAATCCTCGATGACAAAGAAACCCATAAAGAACCCCATCGGAGGAGACTTCATAAAGAACCCCATCGGAGGAGACCCCACAAACAACCCCATTGGAGGAGGCTCTCCTCCAGTGGGGTTTTTTGTCATCATCAGGACGTGAGGATTGAACTCCTGTACATATGACAATAATGACAATTACGCCAATCGCTCACGCTACTCCTTGTGATTATATATAATCAATTAGAGGGATTGGACTCCAATACCTCAAGTCCAATACCTCATGCTTCTCCTAGTCATTCTCATTGTAATTTGTACATAATCAATTAGACCCAACGCCTCTCTTTTTCCTTCGCCTTCGCATCATCATCTGGAAGACATTTCTGCATGGCAAACGACAAATTTCAGAAAGAAAAGGAAATTTTCAATTTACCCATCAATGGGAAATGTATATCAATTAAGCCCCAACGCTTAATCCCGATGAAAAAATTTCATTCGTTGATGTAATTTAATGTTTCCCTACAATTCGAGAAGGATGCCATTAAAGAGTTACAGTTTTTATCACTTGTTGATTTTTTAGAGTCGAAATTTGAATTGAGGTGTGCATCTAGTATAGTATAACTCAAGGATCAAACAGAAATAGCTTGGACTAACCGGTTAAAGGTTAGTTTTAGGGAGAATCGGTTCAACTTCCTGTTCCACAAACCTTGAAGCAACCTCCAACCATATTAGTTCCCAGTTTCAAGGCCAAAACTACTGGTTCTATTCAAGAACTGATTCAACTAGTTTGGTTCTCAAATTGAATCAGTTTCCAACTCTTCTTCCTTTTTTTTTTTTTTTAATATCTATTGAAATCATAAATAATCTAATTGCATTTTCAACATGATGAAACAACACGTTATTTTTAAGAATTTGATTTTTTACACACAAAAAAGTGGGCCAATTCTTGAGTTGATGCATCCTTACTCATAATCTATTTGGCATTGAATTCTTTGATACAAATTGATGTGCAACATTCGACTCCTCAAGAAGGATGGAGGATTTTATCTTCTCTAGCCTCCAGGACACGTTCATCTTTGGTTCTCTTACTTTGAAATGGATGAGGAACTCTATAGGATGTTCTCATGTTCGATCTATGATCCGTTTGAAAATGATTCACCAATTTTTGTGTGGTGCTTACCGATATTTTTTGCTGAGTTTTCACAAGAAAAGTGAATTAATGTTAGGGAATGTAATTACAAAAGGAAATCGTTCATAGATTTCTTAAAGGAGAACGGCCTTGGCCAGGGTGGGCCTTTTGCTAGACCACCAACAAAGGCAGGGATAATGTTCATAGGGAAAATTACCAACAAAAAAAAAAAAAATTCTATTGTATTTGTCCAAATTCAGTTATAATCTTTCAATTATACCAATTTAATCCTAAACATTTTGATGAGTTGCCAATTTAATTATTTTGATAAATTTTGGCTAACTGTCTACTTAGCACTGGCTATCTTATTTGATATGGTCGGCGTTGACGTTGACAATTTTGAACTTTTTTTTTTATAATTTTTGAATTTTTAATAATTTTTTTCCTTTCTTTTTCCTTTCTTTTTTCCCCTTCCCTTCTACCTCTAGCTGGTGGCCAGACCTTGGTGATGGCTGGTGAGGTTGACCTCACTAACCTTTGGCAAAGCTCACCTTTTTAGCCTCTAACCAAGGCAAGCATTGCTCGCCCTTGGTGAGGTCAAGTTGACGAGGTTGAAAGGGTAGAAAAAATTTCATAAAATTATTAAACAATTACAAAAATTGTCAACATCAACACTGACCATGTCATGTCGGATGGCCATTGATAACTAGACTACTATGTCAGAAAAGCCAAAATTGGTCGGAATGACCAAATTGACAAATCTTTTAAAATGTTTAAGACTAAATTAGCAATTTATTAAAATTTCTAAGATTAAATTGACACAATTGAAAGGTTTATGATCAAATTAACAAGTTGTCATAAGATATAAAACTAAATTGGCACAAGCACAAGAGGTTTAGAACTTTTTGAGTAATTTTTCCAATTTTCATACATATATTTCAGTTTAGAATTAGTGTTAGGTAATGCAATTGCTAAAGGGAATCATCATAGTTTCTTATTTTTACCGCAGGTATTTATCCTTACGTAAGAATATTTGTAACATTGCTTTAAGATTTTAAACAATTACTCTGTGTTTTGGAGGTAAGTTACCACATTTACCTCAAAATTCATCATTATAAAAAATTAATGGATATGTTCACTAGAAGTATTATAACTTATCACAAAAGTGTAATTAAGCCCTAAAATTTGCAAAAAAATGCAGTCAAGTTCTAACACTTGGTAAATTTGTTTAATCGAGTTATTTCATTTACTCCGTCAGATTTGGCTAATGAAAAATACTAATATGGTGATGATGTAGATTTTATTATTTTTATACAAATCAAATTTTAAAAATAAGCTATTTTTTATTATAAAAAAAGTATAGGTCAAGCAAGGAGGGTTGCAAGACCTCGCCGTTGCCACTCCACCATCACCAAGAGGGGTCAATGAGGGTGGGGGAATGGTAGGTGGGGGTTGCCGGGCCTTTGCCAGGGGTCGACCACCCTTGTTGATTGTAGGCCCTTGCCTAATCTAGGCAAGGGTCGCCAACCTTGGTTAAGGCCCGACGACCCTTGCTGACCCCTTTTGGTGATGATGGGGTAGTGGTAGTAAGGGCTTGCAAGCCTACTCACTTGTATTTTTATTTTATTTTTATATTAGCTTATTTTTTTAAATTTAAAAATTAGATTTAGATCAAGATGATATCATTTTAGCCTTAGACTTTATGATTTAGCTACATCATCACCACATGAGAGAGAAAATATTTAAAAAAGCCATGTCAGCATTTCCATTAAATAAATTTGAACAAAGTTAATGGAATGACTCAATCGAAACAATTTAACAAGTTTTATAACTTAATTATACTTTTTTGTAAATTTTAGGATTTAATTGCACTTTAATTTTTTTTAAAGACTTTTGGTGAACATATTCCAAAAATTAACCTAAAGTATTATGTGAATGAATTTTATTGAATGTCCATTTACGCCCCTATAAACGAGCATATTTTTTTTAGTAATAGATGTAGTGATGCATACGAAGTGGTCCAAAAGATCAATTCGTGTTGGGCTGTAAAATAGTGCAAGCAAATTAAAGATGTTGAATCGATTATAGTTTCGATTTTACCAAAGAAGATGTAATCATTATTTACTCTGACGAAATAAAATAATTCATATTTAACTTCCTCTGATTTTTATTTTTATTTTTGGGAGGGCCAAGTAACTTTTAATGTCTTTAAGAGATGTTAAGAAATGATATTTTTCCCCATAAGATCTAATACGACATCGAGCCCTTAATTCTATATTTTTAAAGATTGTCAGACTGAGAAACGTCCTCATATACGTCGTGTACGGTTCCAATTGAATCTCCACGCTATATTAATGGAGATTCAATTGGAACAATTCGTTTGTCATTATTGGGTTATGTAGAGAAATAAATAACAAGCACATGTGGCTGTTCAGCCATGCACTAGGCATGAGTACCTTGTGATATTAATAATTAATGCATGAATGAAATTAGCAATTAATTATGGTAAACCGGTCTCAAAAGCACAATGATACTTATCAAAAGCACAATGATACTTATCCAGCTTGCTTTACTTGTGTAGTACAGTCGAATAAGTCACTTAAAATTTGCGAGCTCTCCAATTAGATACTTTGAATTAGATTTGGTCGTGGAGAGGACTAGACCAAGCAAACACATGGACGACCAGCCTCGCCACCGGAAGGTTATACAAGCAAACCAAAATTCTTGGAAAAGACACATGACCATGAGGGCCAGAACCAAGCAAACACTAGACCATCAACCATATCTAATGTCAAAAACTACCGCTATTCACTTATTAATCCTTTGATTCAGGATGAACTCAAATAGGATCACCAAAATTAGGATGAATGCAACGGGCCAAGGCATGTTGGCAAGTAGAACGCACATGTGGAGACTACATGAGATGCATCCAAGGGCAACAAAAATGAGAGCATAAGAAAATTGGAACCGAGCCCATATTTTGTCTTCCCATCTCAAAGACTAATTTTTGCCTGACCATCTTAATTGCTGCATAGATAAGCATAGTGCCGCATTCACGGGTAATGTTGGCTCAACTTGTAGATTTATCCCCGATGAGTTGACGCAAGACCTTATTCGGTGAATCAAGATATTTGTTATAATCTGTAGTGATTTGAGCTACATTCTTTGTTCTACTTTTAGGATTAAAATCAATAAACTACTTGCTTGATATCCATTTTTCACACAATAAAAATCAAGAATAAACTCATTGATCATTTCACCAAACCAAAAAGAAAAAAAATGTTCCATTTGTACGCGTACTATGGATTAACAATGCAACATGGGAAAGGACGAGCTCATCACGCAGATTGTTTCCGAATAAAACAGTATTCACGTAATGGAACACGCACAGCGGATTAACCTCTTCCTTCCTCGTCTGAAACAAAACTTGATGCGGGCCTACGATTTGGTAAACACATTTTGTAGACGATCACAAGGCAAATGATGCAGCGTAGGAAGCTCGACAGCTCCTCTTTTGCAAAGGACCCCCTGCATTTGAGTTCGTCTCAAATCACCCCCCCTACACTCGAGAAATATATATCAATTAGCCTCCAATGCTTTACCCGACGAGAAAAGCGACAGGCCAGAGATGCACGCGCGTATCACGTGCACTTACATTCTCCGTTTCCACCTTTATTCTACTGATACCTCGCCCTTTCTGAATTTGGAATTTTGTTTTTCAGGTGCGTTGCTCTTCGTTGGCAAGGAAAAAATTGCGTTATTCTTCAATTACGCATGGGAATGGTAGTTTTATCTGGCATGCCACTTGAATTCGATTGTTCCTCTTAAGCTCGCAGTTGAGCAAAACTCTATCGCCACCGCTTGCAGCGGTAACAGAGTAAAACAGAGCCAGTAAGGGAGCAGAAATCACCAGAGACCCAGAAGAAGAAGAAGAAGAAGAAGAAGAAGAAGATGAAGAAGCAGAAGAAACCAACGGCCGAATTCTTCTACCTTTCTCACGCCGATGACTCGGCGGTGGAAGACCTCATTTCCCTGACCCAAGGACCTCTACGTCCTCGAGAAAATCGCCGCGATTAACAGCTCCTCCTTCACCGCCGACGACTCCTTCTTGCCCCCCAACCTCGATTTCTCGTTTCTACAAGCTCAAATCCTTCCCTCTCTCCAAACCCCAAACCACGCTCCTGAATTCGAGCTATCGCAAGACGAAGTCCCCATAGCCATCGCCCCCCCGAAAGGCGGCGGCGACCCAGGGAACCGTGGGTTGTTTTGCCATTTTAAGGTTTTGAGGGCGTGGATAAGCAAAGTGGAGGCATGGAAATAGCGGCTTCCGTTGATATTTGCTTAGAGACGCAGTTTATATGAACAGAGACATGAGATGAAAATCAGAGAAGCGGGAAAAGAAAACGATTTTGCAGTGGGAGGTTACAGAACATGTTAAACCCCTAGATAAGCGGCGTGCTAATAATACAACAGGACGTCCTTATCAGTACCTGCCGGGGGAGGTTACAGAAAAATGAAATTCATATCAAACGCACAACACCACATAGAAAGCCAGAAACTAGCGCCTAGTTGCTAATAATCCTTTAATTCACGATGAACATGAACGGGACTACCAGCATTAGGATGCAGGCAACAAATGTCGGCCAAGGCAAGTCGCCAAGCAGAACACACGCCAGGAGACCACATTCGACACATCCAAGAGCAACAGCGACCACATCATAGGCAAGTTGGAAACCTAGGTCAACATCTTGCCTTTCGCTCCTGAAGATTAATTTTTGCCGGATGATTTTAATCACAGCGCAGATAAGCAAGATGCCTGGTGCATTGGGAATGTTGGCTGAACCTATAGTGGCGTGCCTCTCCCTAATGAGGTGATGCAAGGTCTGCTCCAATGAATCAAGACCTTCGTTGATTTGAGCTACGCGTTGTGCTACATGCCTTATGGTCACCAAAAGTGACACGTTAGATAACTATCTTTCACATAAGTGCAAACAATAAGAATCAAGAAGAAGTATATTGATAGATCAATATAGAAAAAAATACAAGTGATTTCTATTGGTTTCATGGTTTTGGTATGTAACATCAAAAAGGACAAGATCATATGATCTAAGTAGGAGTGCAGATGGTTTCCAAACAAAGCAGCATGAATTTACTCAAGTCCCCCAACTTGTAGAAGGAGGTTGAACTACAGAGATGTTGAGGTGCTTACCTTCGAACAACGTGATCGAGTGCGTTGTTGTTCTCCATTGATCTTCAAGCAATGCGCGGTTACTTTCTTCTTTACTTCTAAAACATCCTGTTTTATAAATGATGCCGAGACCTTGCATTGGCGCACCTTGTCTGCTCATTTAAGACGTTGCATTGGATTTGACTTGGAACCTGACTCCTTTCTAAACGATGCCGAGATGTTGCATTGGTGCACATTGTCTGCTCAGTTGACTTGGCCTCGCTCCTTTTGATGGAGACACATTTGCAATTTGCCCATGTGACTTGGAACCTCACTCCTTTTGATCGAGACACAAAATAAAATAAGAAAATGGTGGCTGCTGCCTCGCTGGATTTGGGTCTGACGCCCTCGCGTGGATCTTGGCAAAGGCACGGAGACCCTCACCTACGGTTGGTGAGGACCGTGACACCCTTGCCCAAACCAGGCAAATGTCGTTGGTCTAGAGTTGTAAAAATTTTAAAAATAACAAAGAAAGAAAAAAAAAGAAAAAGGAAAAATTATTTAAAAATTTCAGAAAAATTATTTAAAAATTGTAAGATTTGTCCATTTTTGTGTAGATTATGCCACATAAGATAGCCACCGTCTATGTTAGTGATTTTTGACCAAAATTGACCAAATGTACCATAATGGAAAATTGTCAAATGTTTTAGGATTCAACTGGTACAATCGGAAATTTACAACCGAATTGGCACAAATACGTTAAGTTTAAAATGTTTTTTTATTTAGTACTTTTTCCCTGGCATTATAACTAGAAGAGGAGAAAGAACGGTGTTTCTGTGGTCGTGCCTCTTTGTGCGTGTCAAACTTAAGACGGTGTTTAATATTTCTTTCAACTATCGCATTTTTGAGAATGTACCTTTTTTTCCAGAGATGTAAGCAGTTATGTTAGTCTTGGCAAAGATACTGTGAGGGGATGAAGTTGATAACTAACATCTAATGAACTGCATGAAACCAAGCGACCGGCAACAGAAAGAAAATCCGGATTCCCGATACGGAGGCCGTTATTTCCAAGCCTCCATTTGCTCATCCATGCCCTCAAAACCTTAAAAATCTGACTTAAACTTAGGGGCTAAGAGTCCATCCATTTATCCCGTCAAAATTTCTTTTTTCTCATTTGACTTTTCCTCACCCCTCTCTCTCTCTCTCCTTCCCCCCTACAACAACCGAATCCGCATCGTCGAGCATTGTCGGCGGCGACCGGTCTTCCGGCACGTCTAGCGTCCTCGAGCACCTCGCCGGAATCGACTTGTCGCGGGGGCAACGAATTTGCACGCGAATCCCTTTCATAGTGTGAATTGAAGACAACCCTCATGCGGATCGCCCCGAGCTCTCTCTCGAGATCAACGGCAAAGAAGTCCCCACCGACGAAGACCACATCTCAGAGGCCATTAATGCCGCCACCAACGAGATCGTGGTCTGGGCATGGACTTTCCGATCCGGCTACATGCGCTGCTCTCCCACAGCGGCTGGCAAGGCATCGAGGCGATCTCGGCCGTCGCGAATCCGACGGCAGGGAGTCGCCGAATCGCCGCGATCAACAGCTCCTCCATCACCGCCGACGACTCCTTCTTGCCCCCCAACCTCGAGTTCCCGTTTTCCACGAGCTCAAATCCTTCCCTCTCTCCAAACCCCAAACCACGCTCCTGAATTCGAGCTATCGCAAGACGAAGACGCCATAGCCGTCGCCCCCACGAAAGGCGGCTGCTTCTGGTGCTCGCCGAAGAAGCCGACACCGAGGCTATTGCTATTAAGTAGGGGTTGAGCATGAGCTTCAAATGGATGGAGGAAGACGAGGGTATTGTGGGATTTGGGTGTTTTACACGATCAAGAGCAGAAGAAGTTGCTGAAGGAGGCAAATGAAGGAAAATGATGAGCGCTTCAAGAAAGGCGGTGGCGACCCGGGCAACCGTGGGTTCTTTTGCCATTTTAAGGTTTTGAGGGCGTGGGCAAGCAAGTGGAGGCCTGGAAATAGCGGCTCCCGTTGATATTTGCTAAGTCGCAGTTTTTCACATTCATGTCGAAACAGTTTTCATGTGAACAGAGACATAAGATGAAAAACAGAGCAGCAGGAAAAGAAAACGATTTTGCAGTGGAAGGGCACAGAACATGTAAACCCCTTAGATAAGCGGTGTGGTAATAATACAACAATGACGTTCGGATCAGTACACCAGCGTGGGGAAGGTTACAGACAAACAAAATCCACACAAAACGCAGATCACCACATCGAAAGCCAGAAACTAGCTAATAATCCTTTTTAACTCAAATGAACACGAACGGGACTACCAGCATCAGGACACAGGCAACAGAAAGCGGCCAAGGCAAGCCACTGAGCAGAACGCACATCAGGAGACCACATTCGACGCATCCAAGAGCAACAGCAATCCTGGCAATGGCAAGTCGGAAACTTGGGTCAACATCTTGCCTTCCCATTCCAAAGACTAATCTTTGCCAGATGATTTTAATGGCTGAACAGATAAGCACGATGTGTGGTGCTATGGAATTGTT
Organism: Eucalyptus grandis x Eucalyptus urophylla; assembly: GCA_028830015.1. NCBI lineage: Eukaryota > Viridiplantae > Streptophyta > Magnoliopsida > Myrtales > Myrtaceae > Eucalyptus > Eucalyptus grandis x Eucalyptus urophylla. The sequence continues at coordinate 56,529,851 of CM054200.1, read as the reverse complement.
GGCCGGAACTATAAAGTTGTTCCTCTCCCAGATGAGTTGACGCAAGGCTTGCGCAAATGAATCAAGATCTTCATTGATTTGAGCTACATGCAGTGCTGCATACCTTAACATCAACAAGCAACTTGTTAGACAACCGTCTTCCACAGAAGGATCGAGAATAAGCATATTGATAGATTAGCAGGCAAAAAAATATAGGCGATTTGAACTGGTTTCATGATTTCGGTATTAATAGACAAAAAACCTTAGGCGATTTGAACATGTTTTAGTATGCAACATTGAAAAGGATGAGTTCGCTGATGGTATTCGAACAAAACAGCATGAGTTTACTCAAGAGTCCTCCAACTTGTTGAAGAAGGTTGGACTGCAGAGATGTTCCGATGCTTACCTTGGAACATTGTGATGGATTGAGTAGTGGTTTCCCATTGATCTTTGAGCAATGCGTGGATACTTCTTTACTCAACAACGTGTCATATAGACGATGCATAGATCTTGATGTATAGTTGGGATTCGATGGAGTTGGAAGAAAGAGCATGAGGAATTCGATTGGAGTTTGGACTAGAGTTTATCATCGTCTCTCATATAAAGGCACATGATGAGGAAAATGTGAGGAGAACGTGTGGGCCAAAAGTTTTGAGGGGTGAGAAAATGACTTTTGGAAGTATACCAAGGTCCAAAAGTCATTTTCTCACTCCTGAGAACTTTTGAAAATGGACCCACACACAAAAATGACAAGAGTCCATCTGCCGTGCGCCTCATAGCATCTCCAATTTAATCTCTCATGCTCCTCCTTATCATTGTCACCCATATTTATAATCACCGCCTCTTTCTTTAATTTGCCTTCACATCATCCTCTGGTAGACATTTTTGCATTGTAAACAACAAATTTCATAAAGATGTGGAAAGTTTCAATTTATCCGTTGATGGAAAATATATATGAATTAGCCCCCAATGCTTAGCATATAAAAAAATTCATTCACTGATGTAATTTAATGTTCCTCTTTAGTTCAAAGATGATGATGATTAAAAAGTTATGGTTTTTATTATTTGTTGATTTTTGAGAATTGAGATTTGATTTGTGGTGTGCATTGGGTGTGGTTTAATCTTGGAATCGAATCGAATCGAATCGGCTTGAACCAATCGATTCAAGGTTAGTTCTAGCGTAGAACCAATTTAATTTCTTGTTCTGCGAACCTTGAAGCAGCCTAGGACATTCCAAGGCCAGAATGTCGATTCTATTCAACTGATTATCGAATTAAATCGGCTTGAGCCGTCTGATTTAAGATTAGTTCTAATATAAAACCTATTCAATTTCCTGTTCTGCGAACCTTGAAGTAGCCTAGGACTTGATTGGTCACCAATCCGATTCCAAGGCTGGAATGCCAGTTCCATTCAATAATCGATTACCGAATCAAATCAGTTTTCAAGTCTTCTTTTGAAAAAGGAAAAAAAATCATTTGAAATCATAAAGAATCGAACTGTATTTCAACGTGGAAAAACAACATTTTTTACAAAAAAAAATAACCATTATGTACTTGGCGGCCCTCCAAAGTTCCTTCTTCAGGAAAGGAACTCGAAACAGCATGAATTTGCTCTCAATCCTCCGCAGTTATTGAAAGAGGCTGGACTACAGAAGTGAAGTGATGTTGCAGTTCATGGTCGTTCCTTACCTCTGATCACCTCGTTGTTTCCCATTAAACTTCGAGCTTCGTGTGATCAACCTCTTTCCTTCCTCGTCCGAAACAAAACTTGATGCGAGCCTACATTTTGTCGATGGGAGGAAGGCAGAACTTCTATACCCCGCCCCAAGTGGAGTTTTATCGCGCTGACGTACTCCAGTTTCATCGGGTTTTATGGCACGGGGTTTTATTACACTGACAAATATACCTTGCACTGGAGTTTTATTACACTCGACATCTTCATAAGCAGAAAATGCGACTACAAATGATGCAGCGCTGGAAGCGCGACGGCTCCTCTTTTGCAAAAGATCCCCTGCATTTGATTTTTGTCTCGAATGATCCCCTACACTTGACAGATACATATCAATTGAGAAAATATTAGGTTATGGATCCCTTTTGGTAACTTTTGTGGAAAATGGTGGCAATAATGGTCGACAAGGGTCGACTGGGTTCGTTCCCGCGGAAATTCTAGACCGGACAGTGCATGAAATGATCAAATGTCTTCGGTTACCGTGGGAGCTTCCGACAGGTACTGTGGGATGATGTCATTCCTTTGGTGTCCCCCTTTTTCTTAATCACTGAATTAGAGGGAATTGAAAAAATAGTAATAATAGTAGTAACAATCCGTGAATTGATAATAATAATAATAGTAAGAATCCGTGCATCAATGCCCAGCGTCGGCCTTTTCGATCTTCATTCTAGAGAAAATGCCACAAAATGATTCTTAAACTTTGGTCAAACGCACAATGTCGTTAATGAATTTTTAATATTTTTGACGTTATCCTTAGAGTATTAGTAAATGTTTAATCTAATTTTTAGACTAAATAAAAATATTTGATACCATCCTTAAGTTAATTCAAATTAACGAAATCTGTTGATGTAGCTTATAGAGTTCGTTAAGTTTGAATGATGGATAACAAAGGAAAATTATGCCTGGATTATCCAAGTAAATCCATCCTAAATCAACATATAATAATCTACATCATCAAATAATGATGGACATGTTAACGTCCAATTTTTTTTTTCCTTTTATAATGTAAATGGATAAAGATGGATATGTAGACTTCCCATTTTTATAAATTTAACTCAGCAAATAATAATTCATATCATCAAATAATGTATGATTTCTTGTTTGCGTAAACGGAATGACTTCATTAAACATTTATTAACGGTTCATGGGCGGCATTAATTAGGGATGGCATTTTACATCGAATCAAAGTTTAGGATCATTCATATCATTCTACCTTATTCTTTAAGGGAATATAACAAAGGAGTAGATGGGTTTGGGAATCCACATGAGATGATGAGGTTGGCTAGTCGAACTTCACTACTAAAACCCGATTGATTCTCGATTGGCTCTACCCCCCATTGGATTGCCCAAGCAAGCTTCTAAAAAGCTTTGAATTGGGCTGAAATTATATTGGGGCAAGGTTCGATATTTTGAAGGATCTAAGATAAATAAATCACGTGACATAATTAATCAAGAAATGCGAATGTAAGGAAAGAGTCTCCAATGTCTTAGGCTATGGCCGAATCAATTTCTTAGCTGGTGAAAATGAACGCGAGAGATGGCCAGACAAGAATTTTGTAGAAAATGTCGAGCACCCTGATCAGCCATATGGCGGTGGCCACTGGAGGAGCCAACGGTGGTTACAACGGAGTGCCGGCGGATGGACGAGCGAAGCTAGAAATGAACGGACCGCTGTTGAACTGCAAGTGTCAATTACCCCCCAACGCTTAACCCCGATGAGAAAGGTGACCGGCCAGAGGCGCACGTGCGTCTCACGTGCACTTACATTCTCCGTTTCCTCCTTCATCTTACTGATACCTCACCTTCTTTGAATTTGAAATTTTGTTTTTCAGCTGCGTTGCTCTTCGTTGGCAAGAAAAAACTACGTTGTTCTTCAATTACGCATGGGAATGAAAGTTTTATCTGATGTGCTACTGCAATTCGATGGTTCCTCTTAAGCTCGCGGTTGAGCACAATTCTATCCCCACCGGTCGCGGTAACAGAGTAAAAACAGAGCCAGCGGGAAATCAGAAATCACCACAAACCCAAAAGAATAAGAAGACGAAGAAGAAGAAGAAAGCCACGGCCGAATTCTCCAACCTTTCTGACGCCGATGGCTCGGCGGTGGAAGACCTCATGTCCCAGCCCAAGGACCTTTACGTCCTCGAGCAAATCGCCACGATCAGCGGCTCCTCCTTCACCAACGACGACCCACTCTTGTCCTTCGACCTCGAGTTCCCGCTTCCACAAGCTCAAATCCTTCCTTCTTTCCAAGCACCAAACCACGTTCCTGAATTCGAGCAATCGCAACACGAAGTTGTCATAGCCGTCACCCCCATGAAAGGTGGCTGCTTCTAGTGCTGGCCGAAGAAGCCGACACCAAGGCTAGGGCTATTAAGAAGGGGATGAGCATGAGCTTCAAATGGATGGAGGAAGACGAGGGTATCGTGGGCAGAAGAAGTTGCTGAAGAAGGCAAAATGAAGGAGGATGATGAGCGCTTCATGAAAGGCTGCGGCGACCTATTTGCTTAGAATCGCTATTTCAAGATAGTTTTCATAAGACCAGAGACATATGAGATGAACAAAAAAAAGCAGCAGGAAGAGAAAACGATTTTGCAGTGGAAGCTTACAGAACATGTAAACCCTAGATAAGCGGCGTGGTGATAATATAACAGTGACGTTCATATCAGTACCAGCGGGGAGAAGGTTACAGACAAATGAAATTCCATAAACGCACATCACCGCAACGAAAGCCAGAAACTAGCTCCCACTCGCTTTAACTCGCGATGAACGTGAACGAGACTACCAATATTAGGACGCAAGCAACAGAAATCGGCCAAGACAAGCTGCTGAGCAGAACACACATCAGGAGACCCCATTCAACGCATCCAAGAGCAACAACGATCACTGCAAAGGCAAGTCGGAAACTTGGATCAACATCTTGCCTTCCCATTCCGAAGATCAATCTTTATCGGATGATTTTAATCACTATGCAGATAAACATAATGCCCGGTGGACCAGGAATGTTGGCCAGACCTAAGCTGTGCCTCTCCCTAATGAGCTGATGCAAGGCCTGCTCGAGTGAATCAAGACCTTTTGATTTGAGCTACGTGATCTAGCACATTCCTTGGAATAAAAATCAGCAAATTGCCTGTTAAAAACAACCATCTTTCACAGAAGCACAAATAAGGATCAAGAAGAAACATATTGGTTAATCAATAGAGAAAAAAATAGAGGCAATATGTATTGGTTTCTTGGTTTCAGTGTGCAACATTGAAGAGGACAGTTCACCTGATCTAAGCAGAGTGCAGATGGTTTTCAAACAAAGCAGCATGAATTTACTCAGAGTCCTCCAGCTTGTTGAAGGAGATTGGATTACAGAGATATTGTGTTGCTTACCTTCGAACACCGTGATTGGCTGAGCTGTTGTTTCGCATTGATCTTCGAGTAATGCGTGGCTACTTTCTTCTTTGCTTCTATGTCTTATGGACGATGCGAAGAATGCTCCTTGGAGACGAGCTTGCTTGCTCCGGAGCACTGCAGTATCTTATTTGTCCTATCCGTATGCTCACTAGAGAGGCAAAAACAAATAAGGAACAGTATCTTATTTGTCCTACCGTGTGCTCACTAGAGAGGCAAAAACAAATAAGTAACAACTCTGCTCATCAGAGAGGCAAAACAAATAAGTAACCGGGCCTTGCTCGTCTTATTCGTCTCTAGTGAGCAATACTCCGGAGCATTTGTCTCTAGTGAGAAAGCGAGCATGTCTCTAAGGAGCATCCCTCCCATTCGACCTTAGGACCTCCCTCTTTCTTTACTTCGCTTTCGCATCATTGTGTGGTAGACATTTTTGCATGGTAAACAAAAAATTTTCAATAAGCCTCAACGCTTAATCCTGAAGAAAAAATTTCCGATGTAATTTAACGTTTCTCTTCAGTTCGAGGAGGATAATGATTCAAAAGTTATGGTTCTTATTATCTGTTGCTTTCTCAGATTCGAGATTTGAATTGGGATGTGCATTGGGGCCGGTTCAACCTAGAAATCGAATCGAATAGGCTTGGACCGACTAGTTCAAGGTTAGTAGGAAGAACCGGTTCGATTTCTTATTCCACGAAACCTTGAAGCGACCTAAGACCGGATTGATTCCCAATTTCAAGGCCCAAACCGTCGATTCAACTAGTTCAGTTCCTAAATTGAATCGATTTTCAAGTCTTCTTTTAAGAAAATAAAATCCTTTGCAATCAAGGAGCACCGAAGAAACAATATATTATTTTTAAAATTTTGATTTTTTACACAAAATTGAAAAATTCAGTCAATTTCCCACTAGGTGCATCCTCATTAATTATTAAGGAAAAATACATTGGAAATCCTAAAATTTGTCACAAAAAAAATGAATCCTAAAACTTTTAAAAGAAACAATTAGGTCCTAAAACTTGTCACAAAAGTGCAAACGAGTCCTAAACTTTCAAAAAGTACAATCAAGCACGAAAACTTGCAATGAAAATACAAATGGATCATAAAACTTTCAAAAAGCATAATTAACTTAAAGATTTGATTGAATCAATCTGACAAATTTTGTTTGTTCATCAAATAATGATAATCTTAAGGTCAACACCCGATATTGTTTATCCATTAATTTCTTCTTAATTTTTTGCATAATGTATCTCCTATTTTCATAATAATTAGGCCACTTAATATTTGATCTTATCAATCCACGATTTAGCCAATCTTTCCAGGATTTTCCCATTAATTTTTGATATTTTTTCCAATATTCTCCCACTTGATCTAAGTAAAGGTTAAAGCATTAATTATCGTGCATGTACAATGATTATAAACGACTTCTTATAATATTCATCAAAATACCAAATCATGTAGCAAGTTTAAACTATGTATGAAACCGACCTATAGAAATATTTTGATTTGCTCAAAATCTGGTGTGCACTTTATTTTAACCAGATTTGTTTTCTGAAGATAATATCCGAGTCAAAGTTTTACCAAGATTTATCAATCGGGGATGGTCTCTTAAGAAGGGCCACCCACTATCCTATAGTCAGTCCACATATACATATATACACACACACGTGTGTGTGTTAGGTGGGCTTTCTCTTTTTCTTTCGACGGGTTAGTCCGGTCAGTGGACAGAAAATTGAGACGGACATCGCGAGTTCTTGTTTCTTTGGCCGTGTGGACGTGTTTGGACACGTGATTTGTATCGTGAACTTTTCATTCAAATTGAATTATTTATTCGTGAATATTGTAAATTTAGGCTTAATTTTAATACAAAAAACACTCGATAGTACAAGTAATTGTAACTCTGGCTCTTCGATGATAATAAATTATTTATTGCTAGCTCTTTCTATTGAGTAAGTACTGATATTCGAATTGAATCGTATAAATTTCTCGTGTTCATTACTTTTCATTTATTTTTCTAATAAATTATTTATTGCTAGCTCTTTCTATCATTAATATTGCAACAGCGTACCATTCCTTCCACATGCTACAAGACAGCACCCCATCTAGGGCTGATGAAAGGCATATGGCCACGTCTCATTATAGTCCACAATCATGTCCCACAGAGACTTTCCTGGACACGAACCGAAGTGCATCTTTTCCTTGGAAAGAAAAGAAAGGAGAGGATAAAGAAATGTCGGGGAGAAGAAGGCGTGATTTTAAGAGTCCTGCCCAATGAGTAAAGTTGGTCCATCGGTGACGCGTTTTCTCTCTTCCTTCTCTTGACTTACTTGCCTCTTAGCCCTCTCTCTGTGCCCACTTTCGTCAACGTTCCGCTTGCTCATGCTTGATCTGCATGAAGAAAGAGCAATGTCCATGATATAAAGAAAAGATTGATATGCCAAGTATGTCAACTTCAACACTATGAATTTCACCAACGCTTTAGAGTTATTAAACGCCTCAGTTTTTGCAAGGGGCTGCAAAGATTTGTCTACAAGTAACACCTAATTCAAATCTCGACTCTCACAAACCAATAGATAATAAGAACTATAACTTTTGAATTACCATCCTCGTCGAACTAAAGAGGAACAATAAGTCACATCAATGAACAAAATTTTTTTCATCGAGATTGAGTGTTGGGGGCTCATCATCATATATTTCCCACCGGAGGGCAAATAGAAATTTTCCCTTTCTTCATGAAATTTGTAGTTTACCATGCCAAAGTCTACCAAACAAGGATATGAAGGTGAAGTAAAGGAAAAAGGCGTTGGGGATAATTAATGAATTGGTTAATATCATAAAAAACTCTAAACTGTTATCCTTATGACAAATTTTCTCTAAATTAATTTTTTAATTACTAAAAACCTTAACCCGTACATGTGTGACAAATTTCCCTTGAACTAATTTTTTAACCACCGAAAACAACTTTATTCTCCGTTAATTTCCGTTAAATGGTATTATCAAATTATTGAGTTAGAGGATCCATAACAGTCGATGAATATACTTGTTTGGAGTTTATCATTCGTTTGTCATAAATGTATCAGTTTGTGATTTTTTTGTAACCGAAATTAACGAAAGATAAATTGTAATCATGTCATACTTTTGTTAACCGAGTCATATGTTGTTAATCCAGGTGTGCTGATTGGGTTTGCACTTATCCTGTGATCTTGTTATATATATATTTTAGATTAACTTCTAGGTCGGAATATATAAATTTAATGCTCAAACAATATCTCTTTGTCACTTGAAGCAAACCTCATCGGGGGCTTCAATTTGGTAGACGTGCTAAACTTGAATTAGCATCATCATCACAAAATTTGCCTGTTATGATAATGTTGCTCGTTAGAAATTCTTGAGTTGTCGCATCTAATGTTGCTGAGTCTGGTGCAGATCGAAATATAATGAAGAAATTACAAGTAGACAGGGGGTGCAATAAAATTTGTGATTGCTGGTGCAAACATTATGTGTCCTGGCCTTACCTCTCCTGGAGGTGCTTTGGATGATGAAGTTGGTGCAGAGACTCCTGTGGTAAGAGTCACGCCTATCAATTTCCAATGCTGCACGCCTACCAACATTGAGTCTATCCAACGATGTTTAATGCTTGGCTTAATCGGTAGCAGTTCTCTTTTAGGACTGTTCAATTTAGACTTGAGCTTTTTGTTTTTGGCTGTGGCATTATAGTGGAAAGGTATATTTTTCCATTCCTTTTTCAATTTCGGATAATTATGTCTGAAGGCAAGCAACATGCGCTTGCGATAGGCTTTACAAAAACGTCGGTTAAAGACATGTGAGTTTCCTCCCATATCCACATTCAAGAATCAGAATCTCTTTCATAGAATCATATTTGGAACCTGTTCAATAGAATTCTTGGTGAACAACATGAATAATAGTTACCTGTTTCTTGTTTTGCATATCTTTTATCTCTCTTTTTAAGACTAAGTCAATTGCTTGATATGCAGACGGGCTGTTAACAAGGGCATTGGGGTCGATAACATGCATTATCTTAATGATGGTCTTTGGAAGGTAATGCATCATCTGACTTTTCATACTTGTAACCAACCCGAACGAGAGAACAAGCAATTGTTCATTGGTGATTTTGTTTACCTGTCGTGTGATTTTTGTATGGGCTGCCTCCTGCTGGCTGTACCTGCCTTTGTTTTACTGGCAAACTGACTTATTATCAACTGGTGTCATTAACCCTGCAGATGGAGCGTTTAGATTGATGATGAAGCTTCAAAGTATTCATTCCAGAGGATAGTGTTAATCCATATGTTACGACTTTGTGAAGGCCCTTATTTATACTTTCTTTCTCCGTTTGCTGTTCAATTACAAGTCAAGAGGTCATGTGTTTCTCCATCAGGCTGGCTCTTTTCTTCAAGGTCTGCTGTACAGATGCATCCCTCGTTAACCGTTTTGGATTTGGCGTTGAATTCTGATACAAGTTGATGGGTAGCATTCGACTATCGAAGCATGATGGTGGAATCCAACTTTTACAGCTTCTAGGACAGATTCGGTTGTGGTTCTCTTTGAAATGGATGGGGAGTCTGTAGGATGGAGTTCTCCTGTTCTATCCAGGATCCATTTCAAACTGGTTCGAATCTCTCTTCCTAAGCAAATAAACAATCTTTTTTGCTGAGTTTTCACGAGAGGAGAATCAATGTTAGGTGATGTAAATGCTGAAGGGAATGATTCATATATTTCTAAGGCGCATTCCTCCTATATATGTATGATGCTGGTATAGTATAACAAAATGGACAGAATTATAAATTTGAAAATACTTGAGATATAATCCTCTAAATATCATACTTACTAATATTGAATATAAATCTTAAGATCGTTTAAATGTTTTTTTCGTATTATTTTTATTTTTATAATTAACACCCTCTACACATTTAAAGTTTATTTCCACACCCATGCGTGTACTCTTTTTACAGCAGTTGAAAAAAATAAAAAACAGCCGTTGCCGTTCGGCCATGTACTAGGCACGAGTTATCTTGTGATTTTAATAATTAATGCATGAATGATATTAACAAGTAATTTTGGTAAACCAGTCTTAAAAGCACAACATTAGTGATCAAATTGGAGTTTTGTCAATGAATCAGGCTTGTACTTGTCCAGCTTGCTTTTACTTTTGGAGTACGGTCAAATAAGTTACTTGGAAATTGCGAGCTATCTAATTAGATACTTTAAATTGGGTTTGGTCGTATAGAGACTCAAACCCAGTAAACACATGGAGGACCAACCGTGCCACCGGAAGGTTATACAAGCAAACCAAAATTTTTAGAAAGTACACATCACCGTGAGGACCAGACCCTAGGAAACACCAGATCATCAACCATATCAAATGTCGAAAACTATCGCCATTCACTAATTAATCCTTTGATTCAGCATGAACTCAAATGAGATCACCAAAATCAGGATGAATGCAACCGACCAACGCATGTTAGCATGCAAAACGCACATTTGGAGACTGCACGAGATGCATCCAAGGGCAACAGAGATGAGAGCATATGGAAGTTGGAACCAAGCCCATATCTTGTCTTCCCATCTTGAAAATTAATTTTTGTTTGACTAACTTGATCATTGCATAGATGAACATAGTGCCGCGTTTACCGATAGTAATGGTTCAACTTGTAAATCTATCCTTAATGAGTTGACGCAATGTCTTATTCAGTGTATTAAGATATTCGTTATAATCTACTGTCGATTTGAGTTACATGCTTTGCTCTACTTCTATAATTTAAATCAGCAAACTACTTGTTAGACATTTGCTTTTCACATAATAAAGATTAAGAATAAACTCATAGATCGTTTAACCAAGCCAAACCAAACCCAAAGAAAATAAAAATGTTCCATTTGTACGTGTACTATGGGTTAACAATGCAACATGGGAAAGGACGAGTTCATCATACGGATTGTTTCTGAATAAAACAGTATTCACGTAATGGAACACACACACACACGGTGGATTAACCTCTTCCTTCCTCGTCTAAAGCAAAGCTTGATGCGGGCCTCCGATTTGGCAAACACATTTTGTAGACGATCACAAGGCAAATGATGCAGCGCAGGAAGCGCGACAGCTCCTCTTTTGCAAAAGACCCCCTGCATTTGAGTTTGTCTCAAATCACCCCCCTACACTCGAGAAATATATATTAATTAGCCCCCAATGCTTTACCCGACGAGAAAAGCGACTGGCCAGAGATGCATGCGCATCTCACGTGCACTTACATCCTCCGTTTCCACCTTTATTCTACTGATACCTCGCCCTTTTTGAATTTGGAATTTTGTTTTTCAGGCGCGGTGCTCTTCGTTTGCAAGAAAAAAATTGCGTTATTCTTCAATTACGCATGGGAATGGTAGTTTTATCTGGCGTGCCACTGTAATTCGATTGTTCCTCTTAAGCTCGCGGTTGAGCACAATTCTATCCCCACCGCTCGCAGCGGTAACAGAGTAAAACAGAGCCAGTGAGAAATCAGAAATCACCACAAACCCAGAAGAAGAAGAAGAAGATGAAGAAGCAGAAGAAACCCACGGCCGAATTCTTCTACCTTTCTCACGCCGATGACTCGGCGGTGGAAGACCTCATTTCCCTGACCCAAGGACCTCTACGTCCTCGAGAAAATCGCTGCGATCAACAGCTCCTCCTTCACCGCCAACGACTCCTTCTTGCCCTCCAACCTCAATTTCCTGTTTCCGCAAGCTCAAATCCTTCCCTCTCTCCAAACCCCAAACCACGCTCCTGAATTTGAGCAATCGCAAGACGAAGTCGCCATAGCCGTCGCCCCCATGAAAGGCGGCTGCTTCTGGAGCTCGCTAAAGAAGTCGACACCGAGGCTAGGGCTATTAAGAAGGGGGTGAGCATGAGCTTCAAATGGATGGAGGAAGACGAGGGTATTGTGGGATTTGGGTGTTTTTCCCGATCAAGAGCAGAAGAAGTAGCTGAAGAAGGAAAAATGAAGGAGGATGATGAGCGCTTTAAGAGAGGCGGCGGCGACCCAGGGAACCGTGGGTTGTTTTGCCATTTTAAGGTTTTGAGGGCGTGGATAAGCAAAGTGGAGGCATGGAAATAGCGGCTTCCGTTGATATTTGCTTAGAGTCGCAGTACATTCATGTCGAGACAGTTTTCATATGAACAGAGACATAAGATGAAAAACAGAGCATGTGAACCCCCTAATGACGTTCATTAGGGGGTTACAGACCAAGAAAATGATTTTGTAGATAAGCGGTGTGGTAGTAATACAACAATTACGTTCATATCAGTACCAGTTGGGGAAAGGTTACAGACAAATGAAATTCACATAAAACGTACTTCTCCACACCGAAAGCCACAAACTAGCGCCAGTCACTAATAATGCTTTAACTCGCGATAAACACGAAGGGGATTACCAGCATTAGGACGCAGGCAACAGAAATTGGCCAAGGCAAGCCACTAAGAAAAACGCACATCAGGAGACCACATTCAATGCATCCAAGAGCAACAGCTATCCCCGCAAAGGCAAGTCGAAAATTTAGATCATCATCTTGCCTTCGCATTCCGAACATAAATCTTTGCCGGATGGTTTTAATAGTTGTGCAGATAAGCAAGATGTGTGGTGCTCTAGAATTATTGGCCAAACCCATGGAGCTTTCCCTCTCGTTGATAAGTCGACGCAAGTCCTGCGCAAGCGAATCAAGTCCTTCGTTGATTTGAGCTATGTGCTCTAAGGCATTCCTTGGAATAAAAATCAGCAAATTGCTTGTTAGTCAACCGAATCTCATAGTAGTGCAAAGATCAAGAATAAGCATATGAATGGATTAACAGACAAAAGGATACAGGTGGTTTTTACTAGTTTCATGGTTTCAGGATGCAACATTGAAAAGGAAGAGTCAAAGCGGAGTGTGGATGGTTTCTGAACAAAACTTACTGAAGGAGGTTGGACAAAAGAGATGTTGCGGTGCTTACCTCCAAGCACCGTGATCGACTGAGTAGCGGTTTGCCATTGATCTCCAAGCAATGCGTAATTAGTTTACTTCTACAACATGTCTTATGGACGATGCAAAGATCTTGTTCTGGTAATGATAAGGAGGGAGGGCTCAAAGTCAAAAAAACAGACTGATCGTGCAACTTGTCGCTAGTGAACTAGGCATTGACGATTTTTTTATTTTTATTTTTTGGTCGTAGACGAGTTTTGACCCCAGTCCATGTGCGTCGTTATGAAGCAAAGCCAAAGGGGCCTGAGGAGGGAGAAAATAACCACCAGGTCAGCGTCCTACGTGGCGCGCGTGAGCTGAAGTGGCTCCATTGAAATGTTGACACATGGCCTTGAACTTGAACCGGTTATAAGATGAAAAAGTCTAAAAATTGAGCTTTTTTTTTTTTTTTTCTCTTTTGACACGACAATAAATGCCCAACTCCCGCTTAAAATTTCTCTCTCATCTTTTCAATTTTTAGGGCTTTTTACGTTTTTTCTTAAGCTCCGTTCGTTTCACGGAAAATATTTTTCGGGAAAACGTTTTCCGGATTTTCTGATGTTCGTTTCACAAAAAATGAATTCATGGAGAAAAATGTTTTCCATGAAAGGAAAAAAGTCTTCTAAACTATGAGAAAATGTTTTCCATTATTGAAAAGTGGAAAACATTTTTCTCATTAATCTCTCTTATCTCACACCTCTACAAATCTCACTTTCTCCTCCCATTTCTTCTTATTCTTTTCTTTTTTTATTCGAATTATTTTTAAATTGTATTTTTCTTTTTTAATTCGAATTATTTTTAATTTGCTTTCCTTTTTCTTTTTCTTTTCTTTGTTTTCCATATTTTTCTTTCTTGGCTAGTCGTCAGCCGTCACCAGGTGAACCTCAAGCTTGTCGATCTCAAGTTTGCGCTCAACGATCTAGCGAGCCTCGAGCTTAACGCTTGCGCTTGCCAATCTGGTGAGCGGAAAATATTTTCCTTACCAAATACTGGAAAATATTTTCCGAAATATTTTCAAGTTTTAGCCGAACACCAGAAAATATTGTCATTTTCCTGGAAAATGATTTCTAGGAAAATATTTTCCGGAAATGACCAATTTTCCGCGAAATGAACGGACCCTTAGAGAAGAAGAAGCCAGACGCTTCTTTCTTTCTCCAGCATGTCCAGACCTTCGCCTCTGCCTCCGCCTCTGCCTCTGACTCCGCCTCCCACCCCAAAAGCCTTTTCGGTCACAGCCGCTACTCAGATATGCCTCTAGCATGTCGCCTCTCTCAAGAGCCCTACCGGTTGTAGCTGGGTCCTGTCGCTGCCTCCGATGTTGCCTCTCGGAGCCCCATCGGTGGCTCCAATGAGTTGAACTTTGCCGCACTTCGCTCCTCTCTCTCACCTGGATTTTGGGAAATCAAGTGACGAAGAGGAAGCTTCATTTTTTTTTCCTTGGCGACATTTGTTCTTGTTTTCACGCAACCCGTATCCCTATTTCGACACTGCCATGTGAAAAGCTCCTTTGCCATTGGTAAGCTCAAAATGATATTGTTCTTTTATTACCACATTCTCTGTTGAAGTTCGTTTATTTTGAAACTATACAAACACTCTTTTTTTTCTTTTCCCTCTCCTTCGCCCGGTTTTGATTTCAAGCTCAAAAACCCCTTATTTTCAAACCTAAGCTCAAGATGCTTTACCTTTGTGAGCTCCGTGGAATGCAATCATGTTATCTGCAATCACAGACATAGGAATGCAAAAAGAAAGAGTAAGTCCATGTAAATCAGAGATGAGATGGTAGATAAGGGCTTTGCATAGATATAGATGGGCACATGTATAGTGTTTCAGGCTGACCAATCACAATAGTTTGAGGAGTCAGCCATTTTTGTTTCAGATTGCCTGTGTTTGGTGAGATTTCACAAGCTATTTTGCCAAAGAAGCAGTTAGGCAAAAATTCACAGAACTGTTGTCCTGGCGTGGCTAATGCACTGGAGGTCCCAAGTCTTCCCTTCCAAGAAGCTAAGATGGTTGTTTTTGCATTTACTTCACAATGTCGAATTTGCGCTTGGACATTTGGCTGGTAAGCTTAGACTTGGAGGTATGTCTGTCCCACATTCATGCATTTTTTATTGTTGTGATTGATATGGTTAATGGGGTTGCAATACTTGCTTATTCACTCAATTTGAAATAGAGAAAAGGTCATTCGAGAGATCCCTTTCTGAATACTTTATGGCTAGTTTAGAATATGCTTCTTCTAAAGAGTTCCATATGCTTTAGATATCGCCAATGCATATGAATCAACTGCTCATAAGTTTTATCTAGTAACATGAAGGAAGATAACATGGAGATGGATGAGAGGAATACTGTTAATTTTGACGAGATATGTATTCTATCATCAGTTCCTTTTCACTTGCTGCAGTACAGTTTCATGAGAGAATTGAGCCTAAACAAGGATAAAATTCTAGCTCCCTTTATTAGGCCAGTTCAAAGAATTTTGATGTGACCCGAAAATATGTGGATTGTTTGATTGCACTTGCCATGGGGAAAGTCCTGGTCCGTGAGTTCGTCTATGGTTTCAACTTTTAAGATAGATTGGAAATGATTTTTGATCATTTTCTTTTTTATTTGACTGTAGATTCTGGTGAACCCATTGTTTGTAACCTATAATTTGCAAAGGCATGAATTGTTGCTCTGATTAGGGTATGTTGAAGTTAAATGCTCTGTGCAGGAACGGTGAAATAGAAAGTTACATTTCAAATTCATTTTCTCTAGCTAGACAATAGATAGTAATTAGTTTCATGGTTGGTTGGATGAAGTATAGGTTCCTTTTGACATTAAGTTTTTCTTGGGGTCAAAGGACTTTGCTTCAACAAGATGGTATATAATCGATCTCTAATTGATCTCATAGGCATGGTGACCAGTAAAGTCAATTAGAATCGGCAATCTTTTGGCATGTGTTTCATTTTGTTCTATATTGGGTTCTGTTAATGCATTCTCTAGCTCTTTAGGAATTTTGTTACAGAGCATGTTTAGTTTCTAGTCAGTGTTTAAGTTGTCCGTACAGATGACAATACGTTCTTTAATCATCTTTCTGGTTTCCAATTAATATTCTCTTTTCCTGATTAAGTTATCTGAAATAGCTAATATAAACACCTAGATGGGGGGGTGAATAGGTGTAAAGAAAATTATTCACAAAATGCAGCAAATATATTTTTCTTTTAAACATAGTCTGTTAAACTAGAGATTTTGAATAAAGATTCAGACTTAAGTAAATAGAGTGAAAAACAGAAATGTATCACAACAGATAAATTAAAGGAGTTCATGGAAGAGAAAATAAACACAAGATTTATAGTGGTTCAACTTAGATTAAGACTATGTCCATTCTCTCACGCTGGCAGCCTTCTGGCTGGTTTTCATTAAGAATTGAAAGAAAATTACAGCAATATTGACTACTCAGTAGAGAATTTCTTTTTCTCATTAAGTCATTCTTTAGTGTTTTTCTCTTTCGAATACAAGTTCGAGCACTATTTGCCAAGAAGAGCTTTACCAAATTTAAAAATCACAATAACCTTGGTAACGAAGGTTTGAGATGAGTAGCTCAGGTCGTTTTAAAAGTATGCAAATCTCTACTAAGTTTCATTCTATTTGCTCGGAATATCTGAACTATGTCGTCCTTCTAGCTTATCAAGTAAAAAAAACAAACAATAGACTATATAGCAACTTGGAGGAGCGACACATATGAACTTGCATTCAATTTGGAAGGAGGCCTTGATATGCATTTGGTCACATGACTATCATCGGACATTCAATCTGGCCTTTCTCGAAGATCAAAGGATTACTCCTATCTGGTCTTCCTTGAAGATCAAAGGATTAGTTCAACGTGTTATTTAGAACAATGTTTAGAAAGACTTCTTGGCAGTCATGTATAAGATATTGTGACAAATATTATTGTGCTTTAACTAATTATTCTTAAGCTCGTCTATCGTTCTGTCAAGATTCAATTTTTGCTATTCATTAGGTTTAGTTTATTGAGCTAGAGCACCATTGGACATGGATTTTGTTCCATATAAGCTTTGACAAGCGTTGTTTAAAGCTCTTAGTTGACTTTACCCTATATGACATTTGTTCAAAAGAAGGCAATTTGCAGCCATATATCGGGAATGAGTGGACAAGTGATTCTTGATCACACTAGCATATGAAACATAACAAGAGTGACTATTTTTTTCCCCGGCAAAACATCAACTCTCTCAACTAATTCAATAATCTACACCACAGTAAAACTTGGCAGGTTAATATTGCTTGAACGGCCTAAATTAAACCGATTGTTTCCTACAATAGAAGGCAGTAAACGAAATACAATTTTCGTCAGAATTGAACTACAAAGAAGCTGTCCATGGAAATAAAAGTTTAGTCATATCATTTCTAACGGGAGTGCTCTTCGGCAGTTGCCAACTACAACAATTTTTGCAGGACCACTCTTAAGCTTTCATGAGTGCAGCTCTATGTCTTAGTAGTCCAACCCTGTATTTGTGGGCATACTTCGATATCAGCTTCCTCTGGAAAACCAAACAAGAACTTAGGAGCTTTTCACAAAGAAAGTGGAATGTCCTTATAAGTGGTCCAACTAATGTCATTTGAGATCAATCCAATGATAGAACTTAGTGGATAGGGCAACTATTCTCCTTATTAATCTTAATAAAAAAGTTTCCAATAAAGTTACAACTGCATGCACACTTGACAATGAGCTCAGACAATTTCCAATCAACTTCGAAGGTAAAAAGACTAGTTTTAGATGCACTAATTTTGGATGGTGTTAAAAAATTCAATTTCATCTATTAGTATATGTTCAAAGCATGCCTCACAAATACAATAGATATTTGGCTCCCCACCATTATGCAAATAACACAAACATATTTAGCCTATTCGATAGACCATAGTCATTGTAGAAAGTTTTTTTTTTCCTTGGGTATCCCTAGATAAAAAAGACTAGCCATCGAAGTAATATCTACAAACAAATTAGTTCCAGTCTTCCAGATGAAAAAACTATATATGGGGAGACTCTAGAGCAAGACTATGAACCTAGTCAATACTTCACATATATAATGAGTTGTTTCCAGATCATAAATGCATACAACATGCCAAAAGGTCATCTTCTACCAGGAAAATGCCTCAAAGTCATATGAAGGGCGAAAATTGAGTAGCCATGTCCACACTTTTGCATATACAAGAGAAACAACAGTGTTAGAAAGATGAATAAGCAATGATCTAGGCAAAGACAATTTACATATTTGCAAGGGATGCAGAGTTTCTTGAGCTTAAGTGTACGGGAAACAAGTAAACTATTGAAGTCGCCAATCTCAGAGTCGAGCTTGGCAACATGGGCTTCGACCCTCCACCAATACCCTGCAAAAACTCTGATATCCCAACCTTCACTGCACAAAACAATGCAGGAAAAGACATATCATTAGGCCTGCAACTCGTGGTTGAATCGGCATGATTATGAACTTTTGCTTTGACCAAATGAAGATTTCTAGAGCACCGGTTGCCATTGACTCCAAACCTATAGAACCACTCGTCTTGAAGACTAAAAACTAATTGCATCAGAATCAACTCTTGAAGACACTGTAAACAGCATGGCAACAATACACGGCACAACCACCCCTATCCATCACCCAAAACACATTTCTCCTGTTACTGTGATTAAGCTCATTTACCCATTATCACAAACAGACCCATCATAAGTTACTTAGCTCCAAACACGATATAATTCAAAAACTCATCTCAAAGCACATATTTCTCTACCACATTCAGCTAGTTGGCACAGAGCAAAAACAGACATTTTGCTCTCCGAATGCTTCTCTCGGTAGCTCCATGCAGTACTAGAATTACGCATCCAGTAAAAACCGAAATTTAACCTACCCGCATACTGAGCGGATTTGGAGAAGAATCTGGAAAATGCAAGATCGAACGAATCCGATTGAGCTTACAAAGGTAAAGCATCTTGAGCTTACGTAGGTTTGAAAAAAAGGGGTTTTTGAACTCTAAATCAAAACCGGGCGAAGGAGAGCGAAAAGAAAACAAGAGTGTTTGTATAGTTTCAAAAGAAATGAACTTCAATAGAGAATATGGTAATAAAAGAACAAGAGCATTTTGAGCTCAACAACGGTAGAGGAACTTTTCAAGTGGCAGTGTTGAAACAGGGATATAGATTAAACAAGAAGAAATGTTGCCAAGAAAAAGCAAAAATAAAAACAAAAAATGGAGAAGATTCTTCTTCTTCGCTTGATTTCCCAAAACCCAGGTGAGAGAGAATAGCGAAGTGCACGCAAGGTTTATTTGAGCTTGTTGGGGCTTCGAGTGGAGGCGGAGGTGGCGGCGGGGCTCTTGAGGGAGGTGATGTGCTAGAGGTATATTTGAGCAGCAGCTGTGACCGACGAGGCTTTTAGGGGGCAGAGGGGGAGGCGGAGGCAAAGGCAAAGGCAAAGGCAGAGGGGGTGGCTGGACACACTGGAGATAGAAAGAAGCTTGTTCTTCTACAAGAGAGAACCAAAAAAGCCCTAAAAATTGAAAAGAGGAGGGATAAATTTTTAAGCGGGAGTTTGGGCATTTATTGTCATGTCCTTTCTCTCCCAACCGGTAAAGAAAAGAGAAAAAAAGAAAAGAAAAGAGCCCACTTTTTTGACTTTTTCATTTTTTTGCCGGTCCAAATTCAAGGCCACGCGTTGACCTTTCAATGGAGCCACTTCAGCTCATGCGCGCCACGTAGGATGCTGACCTGATGATTAGCAACCACGACTGAGGAGGAGAAGATAGCTAATGATGCTTTCAAGTAGATTATCTGTGAATTCTTATGGGGACTGGGTTTCTATATGTTGCATTTTTAATTTAACTGTAGAGGGCTTTGTTTACCTGCCTGATGCTGATGTTCCCGCTTACATCCAAGAGCAACAAAATTGAGAGCATACGAAATTTGGAGCCTCATAAATAGGATGTACTATTTTAGGAAAGGAACTCAAAATCGCATGAATTTGCTTGTAGTCCACCAACTTACTAAAGGAGGCTGCACTACACTACTGAAGAGATTTTGCGGTTGACCATCAATTCTTACCTCCGACCATCGTGATCGGCTGAATTAATGTTTCCCGTTGAACTCCAAGCTTTTCGTGATTGATCTCTTCCTTCCTTCTCTGAAATGCCACATGATGCGAGCCTTTCGATTTGGCAAATATAATCGCCTCCTTTTGCAAAAGACCTTCGGCAGTCAATGTTCTCTCGAATGACCACTTTTTTTTTTTGCTAGCAAAGGTCTCAAGATGGCCTCAAGATGGCCTCAAATGACCTATCCTTTGCGCTAAAAGAAGGTCTTAAGATGTCTCAAATGACCCGTTTCTTTTTAGCTGAAAAAGGTCTTGAGATGGGGTCAACCTTTTATCGCTAGAATGATTTCTTAAAGATGTCTCAAATGAATTGACCTCCTGCGCTTGACAAGTACAATATCAATTAGCTATCAACGCCTGACTCTAACGGGAAAAGTGGCCGAGGTGCGCACGCATCTTACATCCACTTCATCCTCTGTTTCCAGCTTCACCTTCATTCCACTGATATTTCTCCTTTTTAACTTTAGAATTTTGTTTTTCAATTGCGTCGCCCTTCCTTGGGCAAAAAAGAAAAAAATATATGCGTTCTTCAATTATGCATGGGAATGGTTGTTTTCATCCGGTGTGCTAATGTAATTTAGGGCTCCTCTTTAATTTGTGGAGGGTGGTGATTCCCATGTTACAGTTCCCAATTGATCATCTTCTCACCCTTTGTGGCTTTAAGTAAGGACTTACTCCTTGAAATGTAAATTCAACATCTTTTGTTTTCATACTAAGTTAAAGTTTAGCGGGCAACGTTTCAAAAGCTTAAATTTCATGTGATGGCATTAAGCTTAAAATCCTCAACTTTGAGTTTAACAAATCTGTCACAAACTTTTTTTTTTTTGGTAAAAAAAAAACAATTTTCAAAATTTGCTTTGAGAGTTAAAAGCGTGTTTGGTAACGATTATTTTCCCATAAATAATTTTTTATTAGAAATGATTTTTTCTGATTTTGTTTCTGGAACGATTTCTAAGTAAAAGAATGTGTTTGGTAACTACACAAAATTTTTATTTTCGAGATAAAAATGTAGTTGGTAAGATTCTTAATTTTTTTGTTTATTTTAATTTTTAATACTTTTATTATATTTTTCTCTTTTTTTTTTCTTTTCTCTTCTTCTTCATTCTTTTTTTTGTTGGGAGAGGTCCAACGAGCTCGCCGGAGGTTCGTCAGGCTACTGCGAGTCTCAGCCTTGCTAGATCTAGGTGAGGCCAAGCCTTGCCATTGCTCCCTGTCACCGAGGGTCGGCAAGGTCGCCGACCCTCGTTGGCCGGTTGCTAGTCATGACCGAGATCGATGACCAGCTAAAAGGAAGAAAAAGAAAAGAAAAAAAAATTGGACTTGATTATAGGAATTGTTCTGAAAACAAGAAATAACTTTTTTTTTTCTATTTATTGATTTTGTTCCAAATCTATTTCTGGGAACAAAAATTTTATCAAATGGATTTCTGTTCTTTTTTTTGTTCTCTGAAATAAAATAATAAAATTACTTATTCCGAGGATAGTTACCAAACTGGGCGTAATTGTCCATCCATTATTTTGTTAAAATTGCTTTTTTCTCATTTGACTTTTCCTCTCCCCTCACTTTCTCCCAAACTCCCACTTTGTCAGGAGCGAGGTCTCTCTCTCTCTCTCTCCTCTACAACAACCGGATCCGCATCGTTAGCGGCGGCGACCGATCCTCCGGCAAGTCGAGCATCCTCGAGTACCTCGGCAGAATCGACCCGTCGCGGGGGCAGGGAATTTGCACACGAATCCCTCTCATAATGCGACTTCAAGACAACCCTCATGTGGATCGCCCTGAGCTCTCTCTCGAGATCAACGGCGAAGATGTCCCCACCGACGAGGACCACATCTCCGAGGCCATTAATGCTGCCACCAACGAGATTGCGGTCCGACAAGAATGAGACCGGGCATGGACTTTCCGATCCGGCTATATGCGCTGCTCTCCCACAGCGACTGGCAATGTAGCGAGGCAATGTCGGCCGTCGCAGATCCGGCGGCAGGGAGTCGCCAAATCGTGTGACGGTAAGCGAGGTGTTGAAAGTACTTCCTCGACCTGGGCGACAAACCCATTGGCGAAGACCGTCAGGGCGTTGACCCACGAGATGGCGCGAGTCGGGTTGAAGCACTCGGGCAAGCGCGGCGGGGGCGGAAGGAGGTGACGGAGTTGGAGACGAAGAGGAAGGTGTCGTCCGACGTGGCGGAGGAGGCCCATCAAGAACCAGGGGGGAATGGAACCACCGCCACCGCCACCCCTCAACGTCGGGGGCGAGGGTGCGGCGGATGGAGTCGCAGTTGTGGAATTGAAGGGCCTCGTACTGGGTGCGGACCACCGTCCGATTCGTAGGCTCATGCTCCTCCAGAATTTAGAAGATATTAGCCTCCTTTCTTTTTTGTCTTTTTCGAAGATTGTACTTCTTTTTTCAGAGATGTAAGGAGTTATGTTAGACTTTACAAAGATACTCCAAGGGGTGAAGTTGCTAACTAACATCTAATGAATGCAACAAACCAAGCGATGGGCAGCTCATAGAAATCTCGGATTTTGACATTTGCTTGGAGGCGCAGTTTTTCACTTCCACGTCGAGACAGTTTTTATATGACCAGATTCATAAGAAGAAAATCAGAGGAGAAGTAAAAGAAAGAGATTTTGCAGTGGAAGGTTACAGAACACGTAGATAAGCGATGTGGGAATTTTTGAGGTACAAAATTTATTCAAGGTTACAGAACATACAACATGACGTCCATAGCAGGACCTGCAATGGAAGGTTACAGAAATAAAATTCGCACGAAACACACGTCACCACATCGAAAGCTGGAAACTAGCGCCCATTCGCTAACAATCCTTTAATTCGTGATGGACGCAAATGGGATTACCAATATTAGGGCGCACATGACGAAAATCGGCCTAACACAAGTCACCAAGTAGAACGTACATAAGAAGACCACATCCAATGCATCCAAGAGCGGCAATGAACATAGTAGACACAAATCGAAGTCTTTGCCTGATTATTTTAATCGACCTACATAAAAGTAGGATGCCTTGTGCACTGGGAATGTTGGCCGGACCTATAGAGTTGTGCCTCTCCTTGATGAGCCAACGCAAGGCCCACACAAGCAAATTGAGACCTTCATTAGTTTGAGCTACGTGCTACGCCGCATCCTTTATTTAACATTGCCAAGTTACTTATTAGACAACCATCTTTCACAAAAGCGCAAACAATATGGATAAAAAATAAGCATATTCATAAATCAACAAACAAAAAAATATAGGCGATTTGAATTGGTTTCATGGTTTCAGTATGAAACCAGCATATTGGAGGAGGTTGGACTACAGAGATGTTGTGGTCCTTACCTTGAAACACCTTGATTGGCTGAGTTGTTGTTCCCCATTGATATCCAAGCAATGCGTGATCACTGTCTTGTTTACTCCCACAACTTGTCTTACAGGCGATAGAAAGATCCTGATATATATGGACCGAGGGGTTTTATTATGAAAGTATACGGTCCGATTCCCCTCCGTCTACTTTCTCCGAGTTTCATCATGAAAGTAGACGGAGTCCGAATCCCCTCCCTCCGTCTACTTTCATAATGAAAATGATACCCCTCGGACTATTGTCATTTTCATATTGTCATATGTGGATATTTAATTAGACCCAGCGCCTATTTCTTTACTTTGCCTTCGCATCATCATCCAGTAGCATTTTCAATTTACCCCTTGATTGGAAATATATATCAATTTAACACTCAACGCTTAACCTCGATAAAAAAAAAAAAAATCATTTGCTGAACTAATTTAATGTTCCTCTTCAGTTTAAGGAGGACGGTGATTCAAAAGTTATGATTTTTATTATTTGTTGATTTGTGAGAGTCGAAATTTGAATTGTGATGTGCATTGGGTCTGGCTTAACTGGGGAATTGAACCGAAATAGCTTGGACTGACCGAAAAGGTTAGTTCTAGGGGGAATCAATTCAATTTCCCGTTCCGTGAACCATGAAGCAGCCTAGGACCATATCAATTCTGGATTCCAAAGCTGGAACTGCTAATTCTATTCAAAAACCAGTTCAAGCAGTTCAATTTCCGCATTGAATTGGATTTCAAGTATACTTTAACAAAAAAAAAAAAATCTTTTGAAATCACAAAAAATCGAACCGTCTTTTCAACATGAAGAAATATGATATTTGTAAGAATTTGATCTTTTACACACAAAAAAAAGTGGGTCGATTCCCTGAGTAGATGAATCCTTAATCATTATGTATTTCGCATTGAATTCTTTTTTTTTTTTTGGTGCTGGAGGAACCGCTACTGAGCCGACAGCCGTTCCCGTAAACCCCCAGGCGACGCTAGCAGGGAAACCACCACCCCGACGTCACGCTTAAGTCACCATGTAGTAGCTAGACTGACTCCCTGCTTCGCAGGGGATTCGAACCTTGGCCTCCACCGGGGAGGTCTAAGGCCCTACCATCTATGCCACCTTGGTCGGTGGTTCGCATTGAATTCTTTGATACAAATTAATGTGCAGCATTTGACTACTGAAGCAGGATGGCAGATTCTATCTTTTTCGGCCTCTAGGACACATTAATATGCGGTTCTGTTAGTTTGAAATGGATGAGGGACTCTGTAGGATGTTCTATGTTCGATGTAGGATCCATCTTAAAATGATTCACCACTTTTTCTTGTGGCACTTACCGATCTTTTTTGCTTGGTTTTCACAAGAAAGGTGAATTAATGGAAGGGAATGTAAATACGAAAGGAAATCGCTTATATATATTTCTTAAAGGGGCTCGCTAGACCACCAGCAAAGGCGGGGATAATGTTCATAGGAAAAATTACCAAAAAAGTCTTAGACTTGTTGCATTCATTCTCAATTATGCCAATTTAGTTCTAAGCCTTTCCCTGAGTTGTCAATTTAGTCATTATGGCCAATTTTGGCCGAAAACCACTAATGCGGCAGTCTAGTTAACATTGGCTATCTTATGCAGCATGACTGATTGTAGATAAATTTGAATTTTTATTATAATTTTCTAATTTTTTTTATAAAATTTTTGAAATTGTTTCCTTTTTGTTTTCTTTGTCTTCTTCCTCTAGTTGGTAGCCAAGACTTGATGATGGCCAATGAGGTTAACCTCACTAACCTCTGGCAAAGCTCGCCCTCGATGGCCTTTGGACAAGGCAAGCCTTGCCACTCCTGGCAAGGCTCGAACCTCACCAAATCCAACGAGGCCTGGCTGATGAGGTCGAAAGGGAAGAAAGAAAAAAAAAACATAAAAATTTGTTCATGTCAGCATCGATTATATCACGTAAGATGGCCAATGATGACTAGATTGTCACGACAATGGTTTCTGCCAAAAATTAATTAGACAGACTAAATTGGCAATTTTTAAAAAGTTTAAGACTAAATTGGCAACTCATTAAAATGTTAAGGACTAAATTAGCATAGCTAAAAGATTTAAGATTAAATTCACAAATTGTCAAAAGGTTTGTAACTAAATTAGTATAAGTGCAATAGGTTTAGGGCTTTTTGACTAATTTTCCCAACTTTTCATACATATATTTTAGTTTAGAAATAATGTCGGTACTGCAATTGCTAAAGGGAATAATCCTAGTTTCTTATTTTTACCGCATGTATTTTATTCTCGTGTAAGAATATTTGTAACATTGCTTTAAGATTTTAAACAATTACTCTCTGTTTTGGGAGTAAGTTATCACACTGACCTCTGAATTCATCACGATAAATATATAAGTATTGTGTGAATGAACTTTATTATTGTTATTTTTTTTGGTCAAAGTGAAAGAGCTTTATTGAATGTCCATTTACGGCCCTATAGACGAGTTGGGCACTAAGAATAATACAAGCAAATTAAAGACGTTTAATCGATCATGGTTTTCGATTTTACCAAATAAGATGTAATCAATATTTACTCTGACGAAATAAAAGAATCCATATTTAAATTCCCCAATGTTTTTTTTTTTTTTTTAAATTTGTGAGGGCCAAGTAACATTTAATGTTTTTAGGAGATGTTAAGAAATGATTTTTTTTTCATAGGGTCTTATACCACATCGAGCCCTTAACTCTATTCTTTTTTAGGACCCTCAGATCAAGAGATGTCCGCGTGCACATGTACGGTTCTGATTGAATCTCCACGCTATACTAATGGAGATTCAATGGAAACAATTTGTCTGTTATTGTCAGGTTATCAAGAGAAATAAATAACAAGCAAATGTGGCCCTTGCCGTTCCGCCATGCACTAGGTATGACCGTTTGAGTACCTTGTGATATTAATATTAATGCATGAGCGAAATTGACAAGTAATTATGGTAAACCAGTCTCAAATGCACAACAATAGTGATGAATCTGGAGCTTTGTTAATGAATCAAGCTTGTAATTGTTGAGCTTGCTTTACTTGTGTAGTATGGTTAAACAAGTTATTTAGAATTTGCAAGCTGTCCAATTAGACACTTTAAATTGGGTTTTGTTGTACAGAGAACCAGACCTAGCAAATGCACGGAGGACCAAACCTCACCATCGGAACGGTACACATGCAAACCAAAATTCATAGAAAATACACATTGCCATGAGGACCAGACCCTAGCAAACAACATACCATCAACCACATCGAAAGCCAAAAAATATTGCCCTTCGCTAATTAATCCTTTATTTCGGGATGAATTCAAATGGGATAACCAAAATCAGGATAAATGAACGAAATGTTCCAAGGTATGTTAATAAGCAGAACGCACATTTGGAGATTCCATGAGATGCATCCAAGGGCAACAGAGTTGAGAGCATACTGAAGTCAGAACGTCAAACTCATGTCTTACCTTCTCATCTCGAAGATTAATTTTTGCTTGACTATCTAGATTGCTACGAAATAAGCATATTGCCGCATTCACGGATAATATTGGCTCGACCTATAGAACCATCCCTATTCAGTTGACGTAAGGTCTGGTCGGCGTTCACTTTTATACCACGCCCGCGGTTGGGTTTTTTAATATGCTTCACGATAACCCCCTCAGTGGAGTTTTATCGCATTGACGCACTCCAGTTTCATCGAGTTTTATGGCCCGGAGTTTTATTGCACTGACAGATTTACCCTGCACTTTGGGTTTTGTGACCCTCGACATATTCATGTGCAGAAAACGCGACTATAAAAAATGTAGCGTAGGCAGCGCGACAGCTCCTCTTTTGCAAAACTCAAATGACCACACTACACTTGACAAATGTATATCCATTAGCCCCCAACCCATTACCCCGACGAGAAAAGTGACAAGCCAGAGATGCACTTCCATTCTCCGTTTCCACCTTCATTATACCGATAACTACCTTTTTGAATTTGGAATCTTCGTTGGCAAGAAATAACTGCGTTGTTCTTCAATTACGCATGGGAATGGCTGTTTTATCTGGTGTGCTACTGTAATTTGATGGTTCATCTTAAGCTCGCGGTGACAGAGTAAAACGGAGCCAGTCGGAAATCAGAAATCACCACAAACCCAGAAGAAGAAGAAGAAGATGAAAAAGAAGAAGAAAGCCACGGTCGAATTCTTCTACCTTTCTGACACCGTTGCCTCGGCAGTGGAAGACCTCATTTCCCAGACCAAGGGCCTCCACGTCCTCGAGCAAATCGCCGCGATCAACGGCTCCTCCTTCACGACCGACGACTCCCTCTTGCCCCCCGACCTCGAGTTCCCGTTTCCGCAAGCTCAAATCCTTCCCTCTCTCCAAACCCCAAACAACGCTGCTGAATTCGAGCAATCGCAAGACGAAGTTGCCCCCATGAAAGGCGGCTGCTTCTGGCGCTCGCCGAAGAAGCCAGACACCGTGGCTAGGGCTATTAAGAAGGGGATAAGCATGAGCTTCAAATGGACGGAGCAAGACGAGGGAATTGTCGGATTTGGGGGTTTTTCTCCGATCAAGAGCAGAAGAAGTAGATGAAGAAGGCAAAATATAAGAAGGATGATGAGCGCTTCAAGAAAAGGCTGGGGCGACCGGTAAACACCATGGATTGGTTTGCCATTTTAAGGTTTGAGGGCGTGGATAAGCAAGGGGAGGCGTGGAAATAGCGGCGGCTCCCTTTGATATTTGCCTAGGGTCGGAGTTTTTCATATTCATGTCGTATTCATAAGACGAGTGACATGAGATGAAAAACAGAGAAGCAGAAAAAGAAAACGATTTTGCAGTGGAGGTTACAGAACATGCTAAAGCCCCAGATAAGCCGCGCGGTTATAATACCACAGGAGGGCCATGTCAGGGCAAAAAAAATTCATATAAAACACAAATCACCGCCGCATTGAAAGCCGGAAACTTGTGTCCTTCGCTGATAATCCTTTAACTCACGATGAACACAAACGGGACTACCAGCATTAGGACGCAGGCAACAGAAATCAGCCAAGGCAAGCCACCGAGCAGAACGCACAGCAGGAGACCACATTCAACGCATCCAAAAGCAACAGCGATCCCGGCAAAGGCAAGTTGGAAACTTGGATCAACATCTTGCCTTCCCATTATGAAGATTAATCTTTGCCGGATGATTTTAATCGCTTCGCAGATAAGCAAGATGCGTGGTGCTCTGGAAATGTTGGCCGGACCTGTAGAGCTATGCCTCTCCCTAATGAGTTGACGCAACGCCTGTTCAAGGGAATCAAGACCTTCGTTGATTTGAGCTACGTGCTCTAACGCATTCCTTGGAATAAAAATCAGCAAATTGCTTGTTAGACAATTATCTTTCATAGAAGCACAAATAATAAGGATCAAGAAGAAGCATTTTGATAGATTAACAGACAAAAGAATTTGTACTGGTTTTATGGTTTCAATATGCAACATTGAAGAGGACAAGTTCACCTAATCTAAGCATAATGTAGATGGTTTCCAAACAAAACAGCATGAATTTACTCAGAAGTCTTCCAACTTGTTGAAGGACGTTGGATTACAAAGATGTTGTAGTGCTTACCTCCGAACGCGGGCTGAGAGGTGGTTTTCCATTGATTTCTGAGCAATGGCTACTTTCTTCTCTACTTCTACAACATGTCCTATAAACGATGCGAAGATTTTGTATTCGTAAACGACAATGAAAAGGAGGGAACATCCTTCGGTCATTAGAGGATGACAACGACACTTGAGGATGCACGCTTAAAGCAAATAAAGCAAATGCATATACTATGTAAATAGTCATTAGACTTGGGGAATGCTCCCTCCTTTATATATATATATATATATATATATATATATATAGTCATTAGACTTGAGGATGCACTCTTAAAGCAAATGTAAAGCAAATGTGCATATAATATGTATTTAGTCATCACATATATCTTCCTCCTTTTGACACACTAGGGAGGGCTATCTGATACCAAATCCTAAGGGCTACATATATCTATATTTCGCCTTCGCATCCTTGTCTAGTAGACATTTCTGCATGGTACACGACAAATTTCATCAAGATAGAGAAAATTTCGATTTGCCACCTAATGGAAAATATAAATCAATTAACCCCCATCACTTAACCTCGATGAAAGAATATTCCTCTTTGGTTCGAGGAGGATGGGGTTTCACAAGTTATGGTTTTTTTTTTTTTGATTTCCTAGAGTCAAGATTTGAATTATGGTTTGCATTGGATTTGGTTTAACCTAAGAATCAAACTGAATCGGCTTGAACTAACAAATTCAAGATTAGTTCTAAGGAGAACTGAATTGATTTCTTGTTTCATGAACCTCAACACGGCCTAGGATTGAATCAGTTCCCTATTCCAAGGTCACAACTACAACTTCTATTCAATAACTGGTTCAACCAGTCCAGTTCTCGAATCGAAATGGTTTCCAATTCTTCATCTTTTTTTTTAAATGAAAAATTCCTTTGAAATCATAGAGAATTGTACCATATTTTCAACATGAAGAAAACATCATGTTATTTTTAAAAATTTAATTGTTTATGCAAAATAAAATAAAAAAATAAAAAAAGTGGGCTGATTCTCGAGTTGATGCATCCTTAATCATTATGTATTTGCGTTGAAATCTTTGATACGAATTGCTGTGTATTAGGATGGTGGATTCTATCTTTTCTAGCCTCTTGGACACATTCATCTTTGGTTCTCTTACTTTGAAATGGATGAGGGACTCAATAGGATGTTCTCATGTTCAACCCACGATTTATCTCAAAATGGTTCATCACTTTTTCCTGTGACGCTTACCAACCTTTTTTGCTGAGTTTTCACAAGAAAAGTGAATTAATGTTAGGAAATGTATAATCCACGTCGAAAGCTGGGTACCATCGCCATTTGCTAATTAATCCTTTGATTTGCAATGAACTCGAACAGGATAACCAAAATCATGATGCACAACAATGAAAATGGGCCAAGGCATGTCACCAAGCAAAACACACATCTGAAGATTACACAAGACACATCCAAGAGACACCGAGATGAGAGCATACAGAAGTTGGAATCTTAGAGGATGCACGCTTAAAGCAAATAAAGCAAATGCATATACTATGTAAATAGTCATTAGACTTGGGGAATGCTCCCTCCTTTTTATATATATATATATAGTCATTAGACTTGAGGATGCACTCTTAAAGCAAATGTAAAGCAAATGTGCATATAATATGTATTTAGTCATCACATATATCTTCCTCCTTTTGACACACTAGGGAGGGCTATCTGATACCAAATCCTAAGGGCTACATATATCTATATTTCGCCTTCGCATCCTTGTCTAGTAGACATTTCTGCATGGTACACGACAAATTTCATCAAGATAGAGAAAATTTCGATTTGCCACCTAATGGAAAATATAAATCAATTAACCCCCATCACTTAACCTCGATGAAAGAATGTTCCTCTTTGGTTCGAGGAGGATGGGGTTTCACAAGTTATGGTTTTTTTTTTTGATTTCCTAGAGTCAAGATTTGAATTATGGTTTGCATTGGATTTGGTTTAACTTAAGAATCAAACTGAATCGGCTTGAACTAACAAATTCAAGGTTAGTTTTAAGGAGAACTGAATTGATTTCTTGTTTCATGAACCTCAACACGGCCTAGGATTGAATCAGTTCCCTATTCCAAGGTCACAACTACAACTTCTATTCAATAACTGGTTCAACCAGTCCAGTTCTCGAATCAAAATGGTTTCCAATTCTTCCTCTTTTTTTTAAATGAAAAATTCCTTTGAAATCATAGAGAATTGTACCATATTTTCAACATGAAGAAAACATCATGTTATTTTTAAAAAATTAATTGTTTATGCAAAATAAAATTAAAAATTAAAAAAAGTGGGCTGATTCTCGAGTTGATGCATCCTTAATCATTATGTATTTGCGTTGAAATCTTTGATACGAATTGCTGTGTATTAGGATGGTGGATTCTATCTTTTCTAGCCTCTCGGACACATTCATCTTTGGTTCTCTTACTTTGAAATGGATGAGGGACTCAATAGGATGTTCTCATGTTCAACCCACGATTTATCTCAAAATGGTTCATCACTTTTTCCTGTGATGCTTACCAACCTTTTTTGCTGAGTTTTCACAAGAAAAGTGAATTAATGTTAGGAAATGTATAATCCACGTCGAAAGCTGGGTACCATCGCCATTTGCTAATTAATCCTTTGATTTGCAATGAACTCGAACAGGATAACCAAAATCATGATGCACACAATGAAAATGGGCCAAGGCATGTCACCAAGCAGAACACACATCTGAAGATTACACGAGACACATCCAAGAGACACCGAGATGAGATCATACAGAAGTTGGAATCTTAGAGGTAGGACATTCTTTGTCAGGAATGGAACTCAAAACTGCATGAATTTGCTCACAATGTGCCAACTCAGGTTGGACTACACCGCTGAAGAGATGTTGCGGTTCGCCATCGATTCTTACCTCCGATTACCGTCATCGGCTGACTTGTTGTTTCCCATGGAGTCCCGAGATTAATCTCTTCCTTCCTCCTCTGAAATGACACTTGATGCGGGCCTTCGATTTGGCAAATATAATTGGTTCCTTTTGCAAAAGACCGGATGGCAAAGGGTAAATTTCTATTTGTTTTTTTGGGTCAGAGAGCCGGGTAAATTTCAGTCTCCTTTTGCAAGAGACCTCCTGCAGTCAAGTTTGTCTCAAATGACCTCTATTTTTTTTTGTTAGCAAAGGTCTTAAGATGGTTTCAAATGACCTATTTCTTTCCGCTTTAAGATGTCTCAAATGACCCTTTTCTTGCTAGAATGATGTCTTAAGATTCTCAAATTAAATGACCTCCAACACTTGAGGCTAACTCTAACGGGAAAAGTGGCCGAGGTGCGCACCCATCTTACATCCACTTCATTCTGTTTCCAGCTTCACCTTCACTCCACTGATATTTCTCCTTTTTAACTTCAGAATTTTGTTTCTCAAGTGCGTTGCTCTTCCTTGACACCCCACAAACACCCACACCCCCCCAAAAAAAAAGTGCGTTCTTCAATTTTGGATCGGAATGGTTATTTCATCTGGTGTGCTAATGTAATTTAGGGTTCCACTTTAGTTGGCGGAGGGCGGTGATCCCATTTTACGGTTCTCAATTGATTTCCATTGCACTGATATTTTACCTTTTTAACTTTAGAATTTTGTTTTTCGATTGTGTCGCTCTTTCTTGGGCAAAAAAATAAAATAAAATTATATATTACCTTCATTCTCTGTTTGTCAATTGTGTCGCTCATCCACTTCATTCTCTGTTTCCAGATTCACCTTCATTCCACTGATATATTTACCTTTTTAACTTTAGAATTTTGCTTTTCAATTGCATCGCTCTTTCTTGGACCCAAAAAAAATATAAAAAAATCGCATTCTTCAATTATGCATGGGATTGGTTGTTTTGTACGGTGTGCTAATGTAATTTAGGGCTCCTCTTTAGTTCGCGAAGGGCGGTGATTCCCATGTTACGGTTTCCAGTTGATCATCTTCTCACCCTCTGTGGCTTTAAGTAAGGACTTACTCCTTGAAATGTAAATTCAACATCTTTTGTTCTCATGCTAAGTTAAAGTTTAGCGGGCAACATTTCAAAAGCTTAAATTTCATATGATGACATTAAGCTTAAAATCCTCAACTTTAAGTAAATCTGTCACAAACTTTTTTTTTTCAAAAAAAAAAAAAACAATTTTCAATAGGTTTCCAATTCTACATTGATTTAAGGGTTTATGGTGCGTTTGGTAACTAACTAAATAGCAATTGATTTTATTCTTTTGTTCTTGAGTAGATTTGTAATAGAATTCCGTTTGATAAAAGATTTTGTTCTTGAAAAAAAATATCCGTTTTTTTTTTTGTTTCCAAGAATAGATTTGGAGCAAAATAAAAAAGTAGAAAAAAGCTACTTCTTTGATTCTAGTAATAATTCCCAATTCAAGCCCAAACCTATTTCTCTTTTTTCTCTTTTAATTTCTTCTTTCTTTCTCCTTTCTTCTTCTTCTTCCCCCAATCAATCACCAACCATTGACAATCGTCGCTGCCGTCGCCACCACTGACGATGGCAGGCGATTGGCGACGGCAGGCGATTAGCCACAAAATAGAAGGAAGAAGAAGAGAAAAGGAAAAAGAAAAAAGAGAAAAATAATATGAATTTAATAAAATATTTAAAAATTAAAAGAAACAAAAAAAAAATTAATGGTGCGTTTGTTTGCGTTTCTGTTTAAAAATTGTTCCAGAGAACAGAAATAGAAAAAAGTGTTTCTGTTCCGAGGAACAATTTTTGAACAAAACAACGCGTTTGGTAAACTTGTTCCAGGAATAAAAAATAAACAGAAACATGTTTGGTAAATTTGGATAATTTTTTTATTTCTTTTATTTTGTTCTATTTTTTTTTCTTATTTTTCCTTTTTTTCTTTTTTTCTTTTTCATTTTTTTTTTCTTCTTTTGGCCGGCGACCGGCCGGCGAGGGTCGGCCTCGCCTTGATCCGGCGAGGCCGAGCTCGCCCAGCGGCGGGCGAGGCGCGGCCTCGCCGGGCCACCGCCAGGCGACGCCGACTCGCCCAGATTCGGCGAGGCCGAGGCTCGCCGGCCGCTGGGCGAGCTCGGCCTCGCCGGATCTGGGCGAGATCGAGCTTGCCCAGGCCGGCGCGAGGTCGGCCTCGCCTTGATCCGGCGAGGCCGAGCTCGCCCAGCGGCGGGCGAGGCGCGGCTTCGCCGAGCCACCGCCAGGCGAGGCCGAGGCTCGCCGGCCGCTGGGCGAGGTCGGCCTCGCCGGATCTGGGCGAGATCGAGGTCGCCCAGGCCGGCGCGAGGTCGGCCTCGCCATGGCTTGGCGAGCTCGAGCTCGCCTAGATCCGGCGAGGCCGACCTCGCCCAGCGGCCGGCGAGCCTCGGCCTCGCCCAGCCATGGCGAGGCCGACCCTCGCCCAGCTACGGCGAGCCTCGCCGTGGCTAGGCGAGGCCGCCGGCCCTCGTCGGGCGGTCGCCGGCCATGGCCGAGGCCGGCGACCGGCCAAAAGAAAAAAGAACAAGAAAATAAGAGAAAAAAGAAAAAAAAAATAAGTGTTTCTCAAAAGTGTTTCAGAAACAAGAAACACAAAATTTGTGTTTCTTGTTTCTGTTTCTTTTTTGTTCCCAGGAACAAAAAAACAGAAAAAGTGTTTAAAAACACAAAAAAGAAACACAAACAAACGGGGCCTAAGAGTTCTACCAAATATATTTCTATTCTGGGAATAAAAAATTCAAGCAATTATCAAATACCTTCAAATATTCAGAAAATGTTTTCGAGAATAAAATAAAAAAGAATTATTTTTAAGTAGAAATTATTGTCGAGAAAATAATAATTACCAAACGTATTCTTAATATCAATCCATAATTCCGTTAAAATTTCTTTTTTCTCATTTAATTTTTTCTCTCCCCTTACTTTCTCCCAAACTCCCACTTTGTCGTAACTCTCCCTTATCACTCTCTTTCTCACTCTCCCCATCAATCCCTTCTGCGTTAGGAACTCGATCTCTCTCTCTCTCCCCCTCTCCTACAACAACCGGATCCTCATCGTCAAGCATCGTCGGCGGCGGCGACCGGTCCTCCGGCAAGTCGAGCGTCCTCGAGTCCCTCGCCGGCATCGACCTGCCGCGGGGGCAAGGCATTTGCAGGTGAATCCCTCTCATCATGTGACTCCAAGACAACCCTTATACGGATCGCCCCGAGCTTTACCTCGAGATCAACGGCAAAGTTGTCCCCACCGATGAGGACCCTGGCCTCCGCCAACGATATCGTGGTCCAGCGAGAACCGGACCGGGCATGGACTTTCCGATCCGGCTATACACGCTGCTCTCCCGCAGCGGCTGGCAATGCCACGAGGCGATCTCGGCCGTCGCGGATCCGACGGCAGGGAAGTACTCCCGAATCGCGTGACGGCAAGCGAGGTGTGGAAGTACTCCCTCACCTGGGCGACCAACCCACTGGCGGAGAGCGGCCAGGCGTTGACCCACGAGATGGAGCGGGTCGGGTCGAAGCACTCGGGCGACCACGGCGGGGGCCGAAGGAGGTGACCAACCACCGCCGCCGCTCAAGGATGGGGGCGAGGATGTGGCGGATGGCGTCGCAGTCGCGGAACCGAAGGGCCTCGTAAAGGGCGCCGACCACCGTCCGATTCGTGGGCTCAAGCTCCTCCAGATGCCGAAGGAGATGAAAGAAATTTTTCTGCTAACCTTTGCCTTGGATTCAATGGAGAGAGAGAAAGAGAGAGAGTAAAAGGAAAATGAAAAAGAAAAAAAGATAGAAGGGTGGAATTGGATGGAACGGAACGGTGTATATTGGATGGTAACCTTACCACGGGTAGATTTGGGAATTCATCGGAAGTTGATTTTTTATAAGATAAAAAAATGGGAATAAAATTGGGTCTAGATTTTCAGAAAAGTTAGCCTTTTTTTTTCTTGAGATTGTACTCCTTTTTCCAGAGAAGCAAAAAGTAATGAGGGGCGAAAGAAATCTCAGATTTAATATTTGCTTTCGAATAGCAGTTTTTCACATTCACGTCGAGACAGTTTTCATATGATCAGAGACATGAGAAGAAAAATCAGAGGAGCAGGAAAAGAAAACGATTTTGCAATGAAAGGTTACGACAGAAAATATAAATCCCTAAATAAGCGACGTGGGATTTTTGATATATACAATATGACTTCCATGTCAGGACCAGCAATGGAAGGTTACAGACAAATCAAATTCGTATAAAACAAGCATCATCACGTTGAAAGCTGGAAACTAGCGCCCTTCCCTTAATAATCCTTTAATTCACAATGAGCACGAAAGGAATTACTAATACTAGGGCGCACATGATGAAAATTAGCCAACTCAAGTCGCCAAGTAGAACGTACATAAGAAGACCACATTGGATGCATCCAAGAGCAATAGCAAACATAGCAGACACAAATCGAAACCTTGGGTCAATATCTTGTCTTCTCATCTTGAAGATGATCTTCTACCTAATTATTTTACTTGCTGCACAAATAAGCAAGATGCCTGGTGCACTAGAAATGTTGGCCGAACCTATAGTGTTGTGCCTCTCCGTGATGAGTTGACATAAGGCTTGCTCAAGTGAATCAAGACTGTTGTTGGTTTGAGCTACTTCTTGTGCCACATGCCTTAACATCACCAAGCACTTGTTAGACAACCGTCTTTCATAGAAGTGCAAACAATAAGGATCAAGAAGAAGTATATTGATAGATACAAAAACTAAAAAATATAAGCAATTCAAATTGGTTTCATGGTCTTAGTATGAAACCGACATATTTATAGGTTAACAGAAATGAAACTTAGGCGATTTGAAAAGGTTTTAGTATGCAACATTGAAAAAGGATGAGCTAACCTGGTCTAAGTGGAGTGCAGATGGTTTCCAAATTAAACATCATGAATTTACTCGAGTCCTCCAACCAATGTGGGGTATTCTCTTCTTTACTTCTCCAACATGTCTCATAGACGATGCGAAGATCTACATATGTATAGGAAAGGAAGAGCATGAGGGATTGGATTGGGTTTTCGTATATACTATAAACTCCACCCCAATGTGGAGGGAAGCGACTCCAATTCAATCATTTATGCTCCTTAGAATTAGAATCGGGAGTCTTGAATCCACTTTATTCCCTCATGCTCAATTGGAATCGGACATTTTTGGTGTTGATATTCATTGTTACGAATTGATTTGTAGCATTCAACCGTTGAAGCAGGATGTTGGATTCTATCATTTCTAGCTTCAAACACATTCATTTTAGGTTTTCTTACTTTGAAATGGACTAGGGATACTATAGGATGTTCTTATGTTCAATTCACAATCCATCTCAAAATGGTTCCTCACTTTTTCTTGGGGCACTAACCAAACCTTTTTTCTAAGTTTACACAAAAAAGAAAGTGAATTAATGCCAGGGCTTATACCAGAGCTCTTAATACTATTTTTTTTTTCCCAAGACCATCAGATCAAGAGATGTTCTTGTTCGCACATACAGTTCCGATCGAATCTCCATGCTATACTAATGGATCTTACCCACAGATAAACCTTGCAGCCTCTTAAAAAAATCGAGGCGTTCAGTATCTCCAAGGCTTGATCGAAATTCGGAGTGTTGAAGTTGACATACTTTGCATATCAATCTTTTCTTTATGTCAAGGACATTGCTCTTTCTTCATGCAGATCAAGCATAAGCAACCAGAACGTCGAGGGAAGTGGGCAAGAGAGAGGGCGAAGAGGCAAGTAAGTCAAGAGGAGGAGAGAGAAAACGTGTCCCCGACGGACCAACTTTGTTATCACGCTTTCTTCCCCCCGACGATTCTTTATTCTCTAGTTTCTTTTCTTTCGCCCTCGTCTCTTTTTGGCAACCCCGTCAACCATGGGCGACGAGGTGACTCACGTGCCACTGGCTTTCATAGCTCGGACGGCAGTACTCGAGAGGTGCCACAATAGATTTAAAAAAATAGTACTAGCTGCAAGAGATTTAGAAACAAAGAATAATAGTTCACGATTTGATAAAATGCATCTCAGTTCGTGTCGAGGAAAGTCTTTATGAGTCATGATTGTGGAGTATAAAGAGATATGGTCATATGCCTTTCATCAGCCCCAGATGGGATTTGTCTTAGAACATGTGGAAGGAAAGGTTCTCCATAAATAGTACGATGTTGAAATATTAATGATTTAGCAATTTAAATCAATGTGAAATCCTAAGAGAAATAAATGAAGAACAGTAAAGGACATAAGAGATATACATGATCGAATTGAGTGTTTGTACCTACTTCATAAAAAGAGCCAACAATAAATAAATCTTCTATCATCGAAGAGTCAAAGTTACAATTATTTAGGCACTCGAATATTAATTAAGCCCAAATCCATGGTATTTATAAAATAAATAATTCAATTTGAATGAAAAGATCACAACACAAGTTACACAATCCAAACTCAAGACAAAATTTGATGAAGAGACCAAATCTATTCTTGTATATTTACAAAGAGACCATCCCCAATCAATAAATCTTGATAAAACTTTGACTTGGAGATTATTTTCAGAAAAACAAAACGGATTCAAATAAAGTGCTTACCATATTTTGAGCAAATCAAGATATTCCGATGGGTCAAGTTCCATACACAGTTCAAACTCGAGACAAAATTTGATACTATAATGGACATCATAAGAAGTCGTT
The DNA here is from genome assembly GCA_028830015.1 of Eucalyptus grandis x Eucalyptus urophylla. Lineage (NCBI taxonomy): Eukaryota > Viridiplantae > Streptophyta > Magnoliopsida > Myrtales > Myrtaceae > Eucalyptus > Eucalyptus grandis x Eucalyptus urophylla. The sequence continues at coordinate 56,491,038 of CM054200.1, read as the reverse complement.
TATTAACAATGTGCATTCATAATAATCAATGCCTTGAGCTTTACTGGGCCAAGTGGGAGGATATCGGAAAAAATAACAAAATTAATAGGAAAATCTTGGAAAGGTTGGCTAAATCGTGCATTGATAAGATTAAACATTAAGTGACCTGATTTTTATGAAAATAGCAGATACATTAATGCGGAAAATTAAGAAGAAATTAATGAATAAATTAGTATTCACGTAATGGAACACAGCCGGTGGATAACCTCTTCCTTCCTCGTCTAAGACAAAGCTTGATGCGGGCCTACGATTTGGCAAACACATTTTGTAGACGATCACGAGGCAAATGATGCTGCGCAGGAAGCGCGACAGCTCCTCTTTTGCGAAAGACCCCCTGCATTTGAGTTTGTCTCTAGACACTTGACTTAATTAGCCCCCAATGCTTTACCCGACGAGAAAAGCGACCGGCCAGAGATGCACGCGCATATCACGTGCGCTTACGTTCTCCGTTTCGACCTTTAATCTACTGGTACCTCGCCCTTCTTGAATTTGAAATTTTGTTCTTCAGGCGCGTTGCTCTTCGTTGGCAAGAAAAAAATTGCGTTATTCTTCAATTACGCATGGGAATGGTAGTTTTATCTGGCGTGCCAGTGTAATTTGATGGTTCCTCTTAAGCTCGCGGTTGAGTAAAATTCTATCCCCACCGCTCGCAGCGGTAACAGAGTAAAACAGAGCCAGTGGGAAATCAGAAATCACCACAAACCCAGAAGAAGAAGAAGATGAAGAAGCAGAAGAAACCCACAGCCGAAATCTTCTACCTTTCTCACGCCGATGACTCGGCAGTGGAAGACCTCATTTCCCTGACCCAAGGACCTCTAAGTTCTCGAGAAAATCGCCGCGATCAACAGCTCCTCCTTCACCGCCGACGACTCCTTCTTGCCCCCCAACCTCGAGTTCCCGTTTTCCACGAGCTCAAATCCTTCCCTCTCTCCAAACCCCAAACCACGCTTCTGAATTCGAGCTATCGCAAGACGAAGACGCCATAGCCGTCGCCCCCTTGAAAGGCGGCCGCTTCTGGTGCTCACCGAAGAAGCCGACACTGAGGCTATGGCTATTAAGTAGGGGGTGAGCATGAGCTTCAAATGGATGGAGGAAGACGAGGGTATTGTGGGATTTGGGTGTTTTACACGATCAAGAGCAGAAGAAGTTGCTGAAGAAGGCAAAATGAAGGAGCATGATGAGCGCTTTAAGAGAGGCGGCGGCGACCCAGGGAACCGGGGGTTGTTTTGCCATTTTAAGGTTTTGAGGGCGTGGATAAGCAAAGTCGAGGCATGGAAATAGCGGCTTCCGTTGATATTTGCTTAGAGACGCAATTTATATGAACAGAGACATGAGACGAAAATCAGAGAAGCAGGAAAAGAAAACGATTTTGCAGTGGGAGGTTACAGAACATGTTAAACCCCTAGATAAGCGGCGTGGTAATAATACAACAGGACGTCCTTATCAGTACCTGCTGGGGGAGGTTACAGACAAATGAAATTCATATAAAACGCACAACACCACATAGAAAGCCAGAAAATAGTGCCCAGTTGCTAATAATCCTTTAATTCGCGATGAACATGAACGGGACTACCAGCATTAGGATGCAGGCAACAAATGTCGGCCAAGGCAAGTCGCCAAGCAGAACACACGCCAGAAGACCACATTCGACACATCCAAGAGCAACAGCGACCACAGCATAGGCAAGTCGGAAACCTAGGCCAACATCTTGCCTTCCGCTCCTAAAGATTAATTTTTGCTGGATGATTTTAATCACTGCGCAGATAAGCAAGATGCCTGCTGCATTGGGAATGTTGGCTGAACCTATAGTGGTGTGCCTCTCTCTAATGAGCTGATGCAAGATTTGCTCGAGTGAATCAAGACCTTCGTTGATTTGAGCTACATGCTGTGCTACAAGCCTTAAGGTCACCAAAAGTGACATGTTAGATAACTATCTTTCCCATAAGTGCAAACAATAAGAATCAGGAAGAAGTATATTGATAGATCAATAGAGAAAAAAATACAAGCGATTTCTATTGGTTTCATGGTTTTGGTATGTAACATAAAAAATGACGGGATCATATGATCTAAGTAGGAGTGCAGATGGTTTCCAAACAAAGCAGCATGAATTTACTCAAGTCCCCCAACTTGTAGAAGGAGGTTGAACTACAGAGATGTTGAGGTGCTTGCCTTTGAACAACTTGATCGACCGAGTTGTTGTTCTCCATTGATCTTCAAGCAATGCGTGGTTACTTTCTTCTTTCACTTCTAAAACATCCTGTTTTATAAATGATGCCGAGACCTTGCATTGGCGCACCTTGTCTGCTCATTTAAGATGTTGCATTGGATTTGACTTGGAACCTGACTCCTTTCTAAGCGATGCCGAGGTGTTGCATTGGTGCACATTGTCTGCTTAGTTGACTTGGCCTCACTCCTTTTGATGGAGACACATTTGCAATTTGCCCATGTGACTTGGAACCTCACTCCTTTTGATGGAGACACAAAATAAAATAAGAAAATGGTGGCTGCTGCCTTGCTGGATTTGGGTCCGACGCCCTTGCGTGGATCTTAGCAAAGGCACAGAGGCCCTCACCTATGGTTGGTGAGGGCCGTGACACCCTTGCCCAAATTGGGCAAATGTCGTTGGTCTAGAGTTGTAAAAATTTTAAAAAAATAACAAAGAAAGAAAAGAAAAGAAAAAAAATGAAAAAATATTAAAAAATTGTAAGATTTGTCAATTTTAGTGTTTGTCATATCACGTAAGATGGTCACTGTTTATGTCAGTGATTTTTGACCAAAATTGACCAAATGTACCATAATGGAAAATCGTCATATGTTTTAGGATTCAATAGATATAATTAAAAAATTTACAACTGAATTTGCATAAATACATTAAGTTTAAAACTTTTTTTTTAGTACTTTTTCCCTGGCATTATAACTAGAAGAGGAGAAAGAACGGTGTTTCTGTGGTTGTGCCTCTTTGTGCGTGTCAAACTTAAGACGGTGTTTGATATTTCTTTCAACTATCGCATTTTTGAGAACATACTTTTTTCCAGAGAAGTAAGCAGTTATGTTAGTCTTGGCAAAGATACCGTGAGGGGATGAGGTTGATAACTAACATCTAATGAACTGCATGAAACCAAGCGACTGGCAACAGAAAGAAAATCCGGATTCCCGATACGGAGGCCGTTATTTCCACGCCTCCATTTGCTCATCCATGCCCTCAAAACCTTAAAAATCTGCCTTAACTTAGGGGCTAAGAGTCCATCCATTTATCCCGTCAAAATTTCTTTTTCTTCATTTGACTTTTCCTCACCCCTCACTCTCTCTCTCTCTCTCTCCCCTACAACAAACGAATCCGCATCGTCGAGCATTGTCGGCGGCGGCGACCGGTCTTCCGGCATGTCTAGCGTCCTCGAGCACCTGGCCGGAATCGACCCGTCACGGGGGCAGGGAATTTGCACGCGAATCCCTTTCATAGTGTGAATTGAAGACAACCCTCATGCGGATCGCCCCGAGCTCTCTCTCGAGATCAACGGCAAAGAAGTCCCCACCGACGAAGACCACATCTCCGAGGCCATTAATGCCGCCACCAACGAGATCGTGGTCTGGGCATGGACTTTCCGATCCGGCTACATGCGCTGCTCTCCCACAGCGGCTGGCAATGCAGCGAGGCGATCTCCGCCGTCGTGAATCCGACGGCAGGGAGTCGCCGAATCGCGTGATGGTGAGGTGAGCAAGGTGTTGGAAGCGCTCCCTCAACCTGGACAACCAACCCATTGGCGAAGAACGTCCAGGCGTTGACCCACGAGATGGAGCGGGCCGGGCCGAAGCACTCGGGCTACCGCGGCGGGGCCCGAAGGAGGTGACGGAGTCTGGGACGAAGAGGAAGGTGTCGTCCGACGTGGCGGAGGAGGGTCATCAAGAACTAAGGGGGGGGGGGGGGGGGGGATGGAACCACCATCACCGCCACTCAAGGTCGGGGGCGAGGGTGCGGCGGATGGAGTCGCAGTCGCGTGATTGAAGGGCCATATATTAATTAGCCCCCAATGCTTTTTGTTTTCTTTTTTAGCCCCCAATGCTTTACCCGACGAGAAAAGCAACCGGCCAGAGATGCACGCGCATATCACGTGCGCTCACACTCTCCGTTTCGACCTTTAACCTACTGGTACCTCGCCCTTCTTGAATTTGGAATTTTGTTTTTCAGGTGCGTTGCTCTTCGTTGGCAAGAAAAAGATTGCGTTATTCTCCAATTACGCATGGGAAATGGTAGTTTTACCAGGCGTGCCACTGTAATTTGATGGTTCCTCTTAACCTCGCGGTTAAGCACAATTCTATGCCCACCGCTCACAGCGGTAACAGAGTAAAACAGAGCCAGTAGGAGAGCAGAAATCACCACAAACCCAGAAGAAGAAGAAGAAGATGAAGAAGCAGAAGAAACGCATGGCCGAATTCTTCTACCTTTCTCACGCCGATGACTCGGCAGCGGAAGACCTCATTTCCCTGACCCAAGGACCTCTACGTCCTCGAGAAAATCGCCGCGATCAACAGCTCCTCCTTCACCGCCGACGACTCCTTCTTGCCCCCCAACCTCGAGTTCCCGTTTTCCACAAGCTCAAATCCTTCCCTCTCTCCAAACCCCAAACCACGCTCCTGAATTCGAGCTATCGCAAGACGAAGACGCCATAACCGTCGCCCCCACGAAAGACGGCTGCATCTGGTGCTCGCCGAAGAAGCCGACACCGAGGCTATTGCTATTAAGAAGGGGGTGAGCATGAGCTTCAAATAGATGGAGGAAGACGAGGGTATTGTGGGATTTGGGTGTTTTACACGATCAAGAGCAGAAGAAGTTGCTGAAGGAGGCAAAATGAAGGAGGATGATGAGCGCTTCAAGAAAGGCGGTGGCGACCCGGGAACCATGGGTTCTTTTGCCATTTTAAGGTTTTGAGGGCGTGGGCAAGCAAGTGGAGGCCTGGAAATAGCGGCTCCCGTTGATATTTGCTAAGTCGCAGTTTTTCACATTCATGTCGAAACAGTTTTCATATGAACAGAGACATAAGATGAAAAACAGAGCAGCAGGAAAAGAAAACGATTTTGCAGTGGAAGGGCACAGAACATGTAAACCCCTTAGATAAGCGGTGTGGTAATAATACAACAATGACGTTCGGATCAGTACCAGCGGGGGAAGGTTACAGACAAACAAAATTCACACAAAACGCAGATCACCACATCGAAAGCCAGAAACTAGCTAATAATCATTTTTAACTCAATTGAACACGAACGGGACTACCAGCATCAGGACACAGGCAACAGAAAGCGGCCAAGGCAAGCCACTGAGCAGAACGCACATCAGGAGACCACATTCGACGCATCCAAGAGCAATAGCGATCCCGGCAATGGCAAGTCGGAAACTTGGATCAACATCTTGCCTTCCCATTCCGAAGACTAATCTTTGCCGGATGATTTTAATGGCTGAACAGATAAGCACGATGCATGTTACTATGGAATTGTTGGCTGGAACTATAAAGTTGTCCCTCTCCCGGATGAGTTGACGCAAGGCTTGCGCAAATGAATCAAGATCTTCATTGATTTGAGCTACATGCAGTGCTGCATACCTTAACATCAACAAGCAACTTGTTAGACAACCGTCTTCCACAGAAGGATCGAGAATAAGCATATTGATAGATTAGCAGGCAAAAAAATATAGGCGATTTGAACTGGTTTCATGATTTCGGTATTAATAGACAAAAAACCTTAGGCGATTTGAACATGTTTTAGTATGCAATATTGAAAAGGATGAGTTCGCTGATGGTATTCGAACAAAACAGCATGAGTTTACTCAAGTCCTCCAACTTGTTGAAGGAGGTTGGACTGCAGAGATGTTCCGATGCTTACCTTGGAACATTGTGATGGGTTGAGTAGTGGTTTCCCATTGATCTTTGAGCAATGCGTGGATACTTCTTTACTCAACAGCGTGTCATATAGACGATGCGTAGATCTTGATGTATAGTTGGGATTCGATGGAGTTGGAAGAAAGAGCATGAGGAATTCGATTGGAGTTTGGACTAGAGTTTATCATCGTCTCTCATATAAAGGCACATGATGAGGAAAATGTGAGGAGAACGTGTGGGCCAAACTTAAGCATAGCAGGATCCAAAAGTCATTTTCTCACCCTAAGAACTTTTGGAAGTATACCAAGCTCCAAAAATCATTTTCTCACTCCTGAGAACTTTTGAAAATGGACCCACACACAAAAATGACAAGAGTCCATCTGCTGTGCGCCTCATAGCATCTCCAATTTAATCTCTCATGCTCCTCCTTATCATTGTCACCCATATTTATAATCACTGCCTCTTTCTTTAATTTGCCTTCACATCATCCTCTGGTAGACATTTTTGCATTGTAAACAACAAATTTCATAAAGATGTGGAAAGTTTCAATTTATCCGTTGATGGAAAATATATATGAATTAGCCCCCAATGCTTAGCATATAAAAAAATTCATTCACTGATGTAATTTAATGTTCCTCTTTAGTTCAAAGATGATGATGATTCAAAAGTTATGGTTTTTATTATTTGTTGATTTTTGAGAATTGAGATTTGATTTGTGGTGTGCATTGGGTGTGGTTTAATCTTGGAATCGAATCGAATTGAATCGGCTTGAACCAATCGATTCAAGGTTAGTTCTAGCGTAGAACCAGTTTAATTTCTTGTTCTGCGAACCTTGAAGCAGCCTAGGACATTCCAAGGCCAGAATGTTGATTCTATTCAACTGATTATCGAATTGAATCAGCTTGAGCCGTCTGATTTAAGATTAGTTCTAATATAAAACCTATTCAATTTCCTGTTTTGCGAACCTTGAAGTAGCCTAGGACTTGATTGGTCACCGATCCGATTCCAAGGCTGGAACGCCAGTTCCATTCAATAATCGATTACCGAATCAAATCAGTTTTCAAGTCTTCTTTTGAAAAAGGAAAAAGAATCATTTGAAATCATAAAGAATCGAACTGTATTTCAACGTGGAAAAACAACATCTTTTACAAAAAAAAATAATAACCATTATGTACTTGGCGGCCCTCCAAAGTTCCTTCTTCAGGAAAGGAGCTCGAAACAGCATGAATTTGCTCTCGATCCTCCGCAGTTATTGAAAGAGGCTGGACTACAGAAGTGAAGTGATGTTGCAGTTCATGGTCGTTCCTTACCTCTGATCACCTCGTTGTTTCCCATTAAATTTCGAGCTTCGTGTGATCAACCTCTTTCCTTCCTCGTCCGAAACAAAACTTGATGCGAGCCTACATTTTGTCGATGGGAGGAAGGCAGAACTTCTATACCCCGCCCCAAGTGGAGTTTTATCGCGCTGACGTACTCCAGTTTCATCGGGTATTATGGCACGGGGTTTTATTACACTGACAAATATACCTTGCACTGGAGTTTTATTACACTCGACATCTTCATAAGCAGAAAATGCGACTACAAATGATGCAGCGCCGGAAGCGCGACGGCTCCTCTTTTGCAAAAGATCCCCTGCATTTGAGTCTTGTCTCGAATGATCCCCTACACTTGACAGATACATATCAATTGAGAAAATATTAGGTTATGGATCCCTTTTGGTAACTTTTGTGGAAAATGGTGGCAATAATGGTCGACAAGGGTCGAGTGGGTTCGTTCCCGCGGAAATTCTAGACCGGACAGTGCATGAAATGATCAAGTGTCTTCGGTTACCGTGGGAGCTTCCGACAGGTACTGTGGGATAATGTCATTCCTTTGGTGTCCCCCTTTTTCTTAATCACTGAATTAGAGGGAATTGAAAAAATAGTAATAATAGTAGTAACAATCCGTGAATTGATAATAATAATAATAGTAAGAATCCGTGCATCAATGCCCAGCGTCAGCCTTTTCGATCTTCATTCTAGAGAAAATGCCACAAAATGATTCTTAAACTTTGGTCAAACGCACAATGTCGTTAATGAATTTTTAATATTTTTGACGTTATCCTTAGAGTATTAGTAAATGTTTAATCTAATTTTTAGACTAAATAAAAATATTTGATACCATCCTTAAGTTAATTCAAATTAACGAAATCTGTTGATGTAGCTTATAGAGTTCGTTAAGTTTGAATGATGGATAACAAAGGAAAATTATGCATGGATTATCCAAGTAAATCCATCCTAAATCAACATATAATAATCTACATCATCAAATAATGATGGACATGTTAACGTCCAATTTTTTTTTTTCCTTTTATAATGTAAATGGATAAAGATGGATATGTAGACTTCCCATTTTTATAAATTTAACTCAGCAAACAATAATTCATATCATCAAATAATGTCTGATTTCTTGTTTGTGTAAACGGAATGACTTCATTAAACATTTATTAATGGTTCATGGGCGGCATTAATTAGGGATGGCATTTTACATCGAATCAAAGTTTGGGATCATTCATATCATTCAACCTTATTCTTTAAGGGAATATAACAAAGGATTTTGTGTATTATAAGTAGATGGGTTTGGGAATCCACATGAGATGATGAGGTTGGCTAGTCGAATTTCATTACTAAAACCCGATTGATTCTCGATTGGCTCTACCCCCCATTGGATTGCCCGAGCAAGCTTCTAAAAAGCTTTGAATTCGGCTGAAATTATATTGGGGCAAGGTTCGATATTTTGAAGGATCTAAGATAAATAAATCACGTGACATAATTAATCAAGAAATGCGAATGTAAGGAAAGAGTCTCCAATGTCTTAGGCTATGGCCGAATCAATTTCTTAGCTGGTGAAAATGAACGCGAGAGATGGCCAGACAAGAATTTTGTAGAAAATGTCGAGCACCCTGATCAGCCATATGGCGGTGGCGACTGGAGGAGCCAACGGTGGTCACAACGGAGTGCCGGCGGATGGACGAGCGAAGCTAGAAATGAACGGACCGCTGTTGAACTGCAAGTGTCAATTACCCCCCAACGCTTAACCCCGATGAGAAAAGTGACCGGCCAGAGGCGCACGTGCTTCTCACGTGCACTTACATTCTCCGTTTCCTCCTTCATCTTGCTGATATCTCACCTTCTTCGAATTTGAAATTTTGTTTTTCAGCTGCGTTGCTCTTCGTTGGCAAGAAAAAACTACGTTGTTCTTCAATTACGCATGGGAATGAAATTTTTATCTGATGTGCTACTGCAATTCGATGGTTCCTCTTAAGCTCACGGTTGAGCACAATTCTATCCCCACCGGTCGCGGTAACAGAGTAAAACTGAGCCAGCGGGAAATCAGAAATCACCACAAACCCAAAAGAATTAGAAGACGAAGAAGAAGAAAGCCACGGCCGAATTCTCCAACCTTTCTGACGCCGATGGCTCGGCGGTGTAAGACCTCATTTCCCAGCCCAAGGACCTTTACGTCCTCGAGCAAATAGCCACGATCAACGGCTCCTCCTTCACCAACGACGACCCACTCTTGCCCTTCGACCTCGAGTTCCCGTTTCTACAAGCTCAAATCCTTCCTTCTTTCCAAGCACCAAACCACGTTCCTGAATTCGAGCAATCGCAACACGAAGTTGTCATAGCCGTCATCCCCATGAAAGGTGGCTGCTTCTAGTGCTCGCCGAAGAAGCTGACACCGAGGCTAGGGCTATTAAGAAGGGGATGAGCATGAGCTTCAAATGGATGGAGGAAGACGAGGGTATCGTGGGCAGAAGAAGTTGCTGAAGAAGGCCAAATGAAGGAGGATGATGAGCGCTTCACAAAAGGATGCGTCGACCTATTTGCTTAGAATCGCTATTTCAAGATAGTTTTCATAAGACCAGAGATGAACAAAAAAAAAGCAGCAGGAAGAGAAAACGATTTTGCAGTGGAAGGTTACAGAACATGTAAACCCTAGATAAGCGGCGTGGTGATTATGACGTTCATATCAGTACCAGCGGGGGAAGGTTACAGACAAATGAAATTCACATATACGCACATCCAAGGAAAGCCAGAAACTAGCGTCCACTCGCTTTAACTCGCGATGAACATGAATGAGACTACCAATATTAGGACGCAAGCAACAGAAATCGGCCAAGGCAAGCTACCGAGCAGAACGCACATCAACGCATCCAAGAGCAACAGCGATCACAGCAGAGGCAAGTTGGAAACTTGGATCAACATCTCACCTTCCCATTCCGAAGACCAATCTTTGTTGTATGATTTTAATCGCTGTGCAGAAAAACATAATGCCTGGTGGACCAGGAATGTTGGCCAGACCTAAGCTGTGCCTCTACCTGATGAGCTGATGCAAGGCCTGCTCAAGAGAATCAAGACCTTCGTTGATTTGAGCTATGTGCTCTAGCACATTCCTTGGAATAAAAATCAGCAAATTACTTGTTAAAGACAACCGTCTTTCACAGAAGCACATATAAGGATCAAGAAGAAACATATCGGTAGATCAATAGAGAAAAAAAAAAAGAGGCGATTTGTATTGGTTTCTTGGTTTTGGTATGCACTATGCAACATTGAAGTGAAGAGGATGAGTTCACCAGATCTAAGCAGAGTGCAGATGGTTTTCAAACAAAACAGCATGAATTTACTCAGAGTCCTCCAACTTGTTGAAGGAGATTGGACTACAGAGATGTTGTGTTGCTTACCTTCGACCACCGTGATTGGCTGAGCTGTTGTTTCCCATTGATCTTCGAGTAATGCGCGGCTACTTTCTTCTTTGCTTCTATGTCTTATAGACGATTGGAAGAATGCTCCTTGGAGACGAGCTTGCTTGCTCCGGAGTATTGCAGTATCTTATTTGTCCTATCCGTATGCTCACTAAGGAACAGTATCTTATTTGTCCTACCTTGTGCTCACTAGAGAGGCAAAAGCAAATAAGGAACAACTCTGCTCACCAGAGTGGCAAAACAAATAAGTAACCGGGCCTTGCTCGTCTTATTCGTCTCCAGTGAGCAATACTCCGGAGCATTTGTCTCTAGTGAGAAAGCAAGCTCGTCTCTATGGAGCATGTCTCTAAGGAGCATTCCTCCCATTCGACCTTAGGACCTCCCTCTTTCTTTACTTCGCCTTCGCATCATCATCTAGTAGACATTTTTGCATGGTAAACAAAAAAATTTCAATAAGCCTCAACGCTTGATCTTGATGAAAAAATTTCGTTCGTTGATATAATTTAATGCTTCTCTTCAGTTCGAGGAGGATGGTAATTCAAAAGTTATGGTTCTCATTATCTGTTGCTTTCTGAGATTCGAGATTTGAATTGGGATGTGCATCGGGTCTAGTTCAACCTAGAAATTGAATCAACTAGGCTTGGACCGACCGGTGCAAGGTTAGTAGGGAGAACCAATTCGATTTCTTATTCTGTGAAATCTTGAAGTGACCTAAGACTGGATCAATTCCCAATTTCAAGGCTCGAATCGCCGATTCAACCAATTCAGTTCCTAAATTGTTTAAGGATTTTTTTTTCTACACCAAATTGAAAAATACGGTCAATTTCCCACTAGTTGCATCCTCATTAATTATTAAGGAAAAGTACATTGGAAATCCTAAAATTTGTCACAAAAGAACAATTGAATCCTAAAATTTTTAAAAAATACAATAAAGTCTTAAAACTTGTCGTGAAAGTGCAAATGAGTCCTAAACTTTCAAAGAGTACAATCAAGCACGAAAACTTGCTACGAAAGTATAAATGGGTCATAAAACTTTCAAAAAGCGTAATTAACTTAAAGACTTAATTAGATCAATTTGACAACTTTTGTATGTTCATCAAATAATCATAATCGTAAGGTCAATACCCGAGATTGTTTATCCATTAATTTCTTCTTAATTTTTTTGCATCAATGTATATCTTATTTTCATAATAATCGGGCCACTTAATATTTGATCTTATCGATCGACAATTTAGCCAATCTTTCCAGGATTTTTCCATTAATTTTGGTATTTTTTTTTCAATATTCTCCCACTTGACCCGAGTAAAGCTTAAGGCATAAATTATCATGCATGTGCAATGATAATAAATGACTTCTTATAATATCCATCATAATAACAAATCATGTATCGAGTTTAAATTACGTATGAAACCTGACCTATAGAAATATTTTGATTCGCTCAAAATCTGGTACGCACTTTATTTTAACCAGATTTGTTTTCTAAAGATAATATCCGAGTCAAAGTTTTACCAAGATTGAAATTTATCAATCGGCGATGGTCACTTAAGAAGGGCCACCCACTATCCTACAGTCAGTCCACATATACATACACACACAAAGGTGGTCTTTCTCCTTTTCTTTCGGCGGGTTAGTCCGGTCAGTGGACGGAGAGTTGAGACGGACATCGCGAGTTCTTGTTTCTTTGGCCGTGTGGACGTGTGAGCTTTTCATTCAAATTGAATTATTTATTTGTGAATATTGTGGATTTAGGCTTAATTTTAATGCGTAAAACACTCGAGAATATAAGTAATTGTAACTCTAACTTTACGATGATAGTAAATTATTTATTATCGGCTCTTTCTGTGGAGTAAATAGTGATATTCGAACTAAATCAAGTAAATCTCTCTTGTCTATTGCTTTTCATTTATTTTTCTACTAATTTCATGTTGATTTATGTTGCTATATCATTAATATTGCAACAGCGTACCATTCCTTCCACATGCTACAAGACAGCACCCCATCTAGGGCTGAAGAAAGGCATATGACCATGTCTCATTATAGTCCACAATCATGTCTCATAAAGACTTTCCTGGACACGAACCGAGGTGACGCTTTTCCTTGGAAAGAAAAGAAAGGAGAGGATAAAGAAATGTCGGGAAGAAGAAGGCGTGATTTTAAGAGTTCTGCCAAATGAGTAAAGTGGGTCCATCGGTGACGCGTTTTCTCTCTTCCTTCTCCTCTTGACTTACTTGCCTCTTAGCCCTCTCTCTCTCTCTGCCCACTTTCGTCAACGTTCCGCTTGCTCATGCTTGAACTGCATGAAGAAAGAGCAATGTCCATGATATAAAGAAAAGATTGATATGCCAAGTATGTCAACTTCAACACTATGAATTTCACCAACGCCTTAGAGATATTAAACGCCTTGGTTTTTGCAAGGGGCTGCGAGATTTGTTTACAAGTAACACCTAATTCAAATCTCAACTCTCACAAATCAACAGATAATAAGAACTATAACTTTTGAATTACCATCCTCATCGAAATGAAGAGGACCAATAAGTTACATCAACAAACATAATTTTTTCATCGAGATTGAGTGTTGGGGGCTCATCATCATATATTTCCCACTGGAGGGCAAATAGAAAATTTCCCTTTCTTCATGAAATTTGTAGTTTACCATGCCAAAAAGTCTACCAAACAAGGATGCCAAGGCGAAGTAAAGGAAAAAGGCATATGAACTGATTAATATCACAAAAAACTCTATTAATTTGTGATTTTTTGTAACAGAAATTAATGAAAAATAAATTTATCATAAATGTATAAGTTTAAGATTTTTCATAGAATTTTTGAATGAATTTAAGATTTTCGTCATATTAATTACAAAACAAAAAAGTCAGATAAAATAACGTCTAACACATGTAAAATGCAGAAGATCCCCTCGCCTTGATTTTGTCTCGAATGCTGCAGGCCAGTGGGAAAAGTGGCGGCTGAGGTGCACCCCCATCTCACATGCTCGAAGTTAGGGCAGTTCCCCCAGAATGACAGATTGCCATAAGGAATATTTTAAAAAATTGAAATTAAAATCTAAGCCTAAAGTTAGAGACAGAAAATAGGAAGTGGTGTCAGTGCCCAGCCGTCGGACCTACATGATTATTAATGGTTTCGACGATCGTGGGCTCGAGATTGGCCCCAAAAAGGATTGGGAGCGTTAGCCCTTTACCACACGATAAACCCCCACCGATCGTGCCATGAAGTGCTAAAATGCGATGGACCGTCGTGCTCAAGAGCACGTCCTATCACTCAGGAAATTCTACCATCTTTTATATTTTGTAGTCTTGTTCTTGACAAACAAACGGCCATTCTCTCCACTCAGTAAATGTCGCGAGCAAAACCTTCTTCAGACATAGGTATGGACATTTTCCCGTTCATGCCTAAAAATCCAAAGGAGTATTTTGTTTGACAAAACTCAGAAAATGTTCAGACATCCTTTCTGTTATGTTTTTTCTTTGTCCCGTATAGAAAAGTTGGAAGGAAATTGGCTACTTTATAAGTGTGAGCCTTTTATAATATACTTAAAGAAATGGTTGATGTGTGGGCTACACCCAATAATATTCGTGTGCAAGGTGCTCAATTATTAGATGCACCTAATAACAATCATTATCTATATCAGTGATTTTTTACCAAATTTGATTAGGATTTAATTGGTAATCGAAAGATTTATAACCAAACGATTTATAAACAAATTGGCACAAATATAATAAATTTGATTAGATTAATTATATTAATAAATTATCAAAAGATTTAGGATTTGATTGGTAAATCGAAGCACGATGGTGGAATCCAACTTTTACAGCTTCTAGGACAGATTCAGGTGTGGTTCTCTTTGAAATGGATAGGGAGTCTTATAGGATGGAGTTCTCCTCTTCTATCCAGGATCCATTTCAAACTGGTTCAGATCTCTTTTCCTGCGCAATTAACAATCTTTTTTGCTGAGTTTTCACAAGAGGAGAATCAATGTTAGGTGATGTAAATGCTGAAGGGAATCATTCATATATTTCTAAGGCGCATTCCTCCTATATATGTATGATGCTGGTATAGTATAACAAAATAGACAGAATTATAAATTTGAAAATACTTGAGATCTAATCCTCTAAATATCGTACTTACTAATATTGAATATAAATCCTAAGATCATTTAAACGTTTTTCTCATATTATTTTTATTTTTATAATTAACACCCTCTACACATTTAAAGTTTATTTCCACACCCATCATGCGTGTACTCTTTTTGCGGCAGCTGAAAGAAAACGAGCAGCTTTTTGTGTGGATTTAGGAACCAAAATCTCAATTGGCCCAATTAGTCTGTTATTATTGGGTCATGTAGAGATAAAAATAACATGCACACGTAGCCGTTGCCGTTCGGCCATGTACTAGGCATGAGTTACCTTGTGATTATAATAATTAATACATGAATGATGTTAACAAGTAATTTTGGTAAACCGGTCTTAAAAGCACAACATTAGTGATCGGGCTGGAGTTTTGTCAATGAATCAAGCTTGTACTACTTGCTTTACTTTCGGAGTATGGTCGAATAAGTTACTTAGAATTTGCTAGCTGTCTAATTAGATACTTTAAATTGGATTTGGCCATATGGAGAACTAGACCCAGCAAACACACGAAGGACTAGCCTCGCCATCGGAAGGTCATAGAAGCAAACCAAAATTCTTAGAAAATATACATAACCATGAGGACTAGACCCAACAAACACCAGACCATCAACCGTATCGAATGCCAAAAACTATCGCCATTCGCTAATTAATCCTTTGATTTAGGATGAACTCAAATGGGATCACCAAAATTAGGATGAATGCAACAGGCCAAGGCATGTTAGCAAGCAAAACGCACATTTGGAGATTGCACGAGATGCATCAAAGGACAATAGAGATCATAGAATATGAAAGTAGGAATCGAGCCCATATCTTGTCTTCCCATCTCGAAGACTAATTTTTGCCTGACTATCTTGATTGCTATATAGATTAGCATGGTGCCGCATTCATTGGTAATGTTGGCTCAACTTGTAAATCTAGCCTTGATGAGTTGACGTAAGGCTTCATCCAATATATCAAGATATTCGTTGCAGTCTACAACGATTTGAGCTATGCGCTCTGCTCTACTTGTAAGTTTAAAATCAATATACTATTCGTTAGACATTTGTTTTTCACACAATAAATATCAAGAATAAATTCACATATCGTTTAACCAAGCCAAATAAAACCCCAAAAAAATAAAACTGTTCCATTTGTACTTGTACTATGGGTTAACAATGCAACATGGGAAAGGACGGGTTCATGATGCAGATTGTTTCGGAATAAACAGTATTCACGTAATGGAACGCACACGGTGGATTAACCTCTTCCTTCCTCGTCTAAAGCAAAGCTTGATGCGGGCCTACGATTTGGCACACATTTGTAGACGATCACAAGGCAAATGATGAAGCGCAGGAAGCGCGACAGCTCCTCTTTTGCAAAAGACCCCCTGCATTTGAGTTTGTCTCAAATCACCCCCCCACACTCGAGAAATATATATATATATATATATATATATATATATATATATATATATTTATATATATATTAATTAGCCCCCAATGCTTTACCCGACGAGAAAAGCAACTGGGCAGAGATTTTTTTTTTTTTTTTGATCATCAAACATCCTCGCTTGATTTACTATTTAATGCAAGGGAAAATTACACTCATAGCGTCAGTGCAAAGAAGATCAAATAAGGGAGGGGGAGGATTAGAAATCCAGTGCTGGGGTAGGCTACTTGTTCGGCATGCCTTCGCTATCCAATCCACGGGTCTGTTCGTGCTCCTGTTACAGTGGGCCAAAGTTAGGCCTGGTAGATGATTTAGGTGTGCTCGGGCCCGGTTCAAAAGTGGTTCCAGTTCCCAACTCAGTTCAGTTGAAGTCTTCAACGCGTGCACCAAAGGCAAGCAGTCAGAATTTACTTGAGGAGAGAGAAATCGGCGGCTTCGAGCGAACTTTAGGGTTTCCTCCATCGCGATCGCTTCCGCATGAAGAGGCGAAGAGGCATCGACTGTTTTGGCGAATCCATCGACGAGGAACCCCCTGTGATCTCTGCAAACTCCGGCGATGGCTGCTCTGTGCCGGGGAGTTTCTCTTTCTTCGCTAAGGGCTTCGTTTCTGTCCGGATCTGGTTCAAAGGATGCGTCAAGGTTGATTCGTATCGATCCCGGAGGAGGTGGACACCACACTTCAGATAAGGCTTCAGATCTGTTCTTGCTTGTCGATTTTTTGTTTAGTTCTGTGAAACTCTCTACGAACGCCTCTGCTCTGGCTATTGTTTCTTGAGATCTGGGTATTTGATGGTTAAAGATACTCCGATTTCGTTCCTTCCATATGCTCCACAGTACGACCGCTATGTAGTTAAAAGTTCCCGATGTAACTGGGTTTCGTTTGATGTTACAGATCCACTCTTCGAGTCGGGTAACTCCAAATCTGGAAATTCGTAGATGCAGAGGAGCGGCCTGCCAAACCGTGGCTGTCCATGAGCAGAGGAGGAGCGTGTGTTCAAGTGTTTCAACTTCCAATTTGCACAGGGGACAGATCGGGGAAGGTACGATCCTTCGGTGGTGTAGATTTTCCATAGTTGCTAGGGCGTTGTTGCATGCGTTCCAGAGGAAAATTTTTACTTTGGGTGGGGTTGTGGATTGCCAGATAAATTTCCAGATATCGGGATCGGCTGTGAAAGATGCTGTTGCTTGTGTGTTCTGTGATGGGACTGAGACGTTTCTGAATGTGAAATAACCACTTTTTACTGAATAAGTACCTGATTTTGTGTGCATCCAGACCAGTTGATCCTCCTCATCAGGTAAGCCTATGGGTGTGGTTAGGATTTCACGTACCGTTGTTTCTTCAAACATTGAATGTATCAGAGGCTCATTCCATGTTCCTGAGTCTTGGTTAATTATATCCGCTACTTTGCTTGGTTCATGG
This sequence comes from Eucalyptus grandis x Eucalyptus urophylla, assembly GCA_028830015.1. Taxonomy (NCBI): domain Eukaryota; kingdom Viridiplantae; phylum Streptophyta; class Magnoliopsida; order Myrtales; family Myrtaceae; genus Eucalyptus; species Eucalyptus grandis x Eucalyptus urophylla. The sequence goes on along the minus strand of CM054200.1, from coordinate 56,473,392 downwards.
TCTGATGCTTCTCCTCCTATAATGCCGCTTTTCAACCACCTCTCTGTTCTGATGGATGTTTTTTTTCCATTGCCAATCCGGTGCATCACCTGAGGAGCGACTAAATCCCTTGCTTTGATGAGGCTCTGCCATCCCCACGAGGGCCTTGAGCCTCTGCCAGCGTGCCAGAAGTCTCCTTGTGAGTAATAGAGACCTTTTAATGGTTGAGTTACTAGTAGATTTGGATTAGTGATTATCCGCCACATCTGTTTTGCTAGCATCGCCATATTGAAAGTTTGTAGATCCTTGAAACCCATGCCCCCTTCACTTTTCCTGGTTTTTAGCAAGTCCCACTTCCTCCAGTGAATACCAGCCTTTTGTTCATTGCTTTTCCACCAAAACGCTGCAACTTTTTTCTCAATTGCTTTACATATCGACGTTGGAATCTTAAAGATTGACATAGCATATTGTGGGATCGCTTGAATTACTGCTTTCAGAAGTACTTCCTTCCCTGCTTTTGACAACAGTTTTTCCTTCCAGCTATCCAGTTTGGAGTGGACCCGAGCTAAGATCCATGCGAACACGTCTTTCTTGGATTGCCCCCAATCTGAAGGTATGCCTAAGTACTTTCCTGTTTTTGTAATTTCTGGCACTCGAAGAGTTGATGCCATGTTTCTCCTTAGGGCTGTGGGACATCCTTTACTGAAATATATGCCTGATTTGTTTAGGTTTATTACCTGGCCAAAGGCGAAACAGTATTGATTTAAGAGGCCAGCCAAGTTCTGACACTCAACAATTGTTCCGTGCAGGAAAAAGATGGAGTCATCGGCAAAGAGGAGGTGCGATAAGGTAGGGCAGTGGTTGTTCAACTTTATCCTAGTAATTGTGCCTTCCTGGACTGCTTTCTTCATCAGAATGGAGAGCACATTGGCGACAATAATGAAGAGGTAAGGTGAGAGGGGGTCACCTTGGCGCAATCCACGGGTAGGTTTGAATGATGGTAAAGGATCTCCGTTTAGGTTTATGCTGAAAGTTACTGTGCTGACGCATTGCATGATCCTCTGAATCCAGAAATCACAGAAACCTAATTTTGTTAGACAAGCTTGTAGGAAGTCCCACTCGATGCGATCGTACGCCTTTTGCATGTCTAGTTTTAGGACTGCTTGAAATTTTTTCTTCCTGTTACTGGTTCGCAGTCTGTGCAGCACCTCCTGAACCATCAGTATGTTGTCCTGAATCTGCCTACCTCCCACAAATGCGTTCTATTCCTCTGCAATTAGGTGTGGTAGAATGGGTTTGAGTCTGTTTGTGAGTACCTTGGAGATGATTTTATATAGGAAGTTGCACAAGCTAATTGGGCGGTATTGCTCTAGTTTTTCAGGCTGTGGGACTTTTGGTATCAGTGTAATGAGTGTTTTGTTCAATGCAGGATCAAGCTTACCGGAGTTGAAGAAGGCCTGTATCTCTTGAATCACTCCCTGAGAGATTGCTGGCCAGTTGTCTTTATAGAAGATTCCATGAAATCCGTCAGGGCCAGGAGCCTTTAAAGCTCCTAGCTGTAGCATTGCTGCAGTAATTTCCTCCTCAGTGAGTGGGGCTGTCAAGGTAATGTTCATTTGCTCATCAACTAGAGTAGGGATGTTCTGTATTATTGGTTGCCAGTCATGGAAGCCCACTGAGTTGTATAGATGCTGGTAATATTGTGCTATCATCCCCTGTATTTGTTGTTCCCCACGAATCCATTCTTCATTCTCATTTTTCAGCATTGTGATCTGGTTTCTCCTTCTCCTCTGAACTGTTGTCGCATGAAAGAACCGCGTATTTCTATCTCCCCATTTTAGCTAGCTAATTCATGATCGCATACCCCAAAACATCTCCTCTTGACGCCATAGTTGATCTATTTCTTTGATAATCTCTTTCTGTCTACTAACTTCTCCGATGATTTGTGTTCTGTTCATCAGGTCTTGGAGTTCGCCTTTTAGCCAGTTAACCCTGTTCCTTGCATGGCCGAACTTTTGCTTACTCCATTGCGTCAACCTCTTCTGTGCCTGCTTCAGTTTCTCAGCTACGGTAAGATCCTTTGTTAGAGGGTCGTTCCATACTTCTTTGACTATGTTTTTGCTTTCTCCATCTTCACTCCAGTATGCTTCATACTTAAATTGCTTTCTCTTCCTTCTCTTAGGTTGAGCCAGTGATAACAATAGAGGGGTGTGATCAGAACCTACTGCCGGAAGAGCAGTGCATTCGGCCTCTGGGTAAGTGATTCTCCATTGAAGTGAGCAAAAAGCCCTATCTAATCTTTCTTTAACCAAACTGTCTCCCTCACGTTTGTTTGACCAGGTGTAGGAACACCCTTTGCTTTCAAGATCCATGAGGGAGCATTGATTGACGAAGCTTCTGAAAGCAGTTAGCCTGTAATTTTCAGCTCTGTGTTTGCCTACCTTCTCCCAATGGTTTAGTATCTCGTTAAAATCTCCTAGGTACAACCAAGGTATTCGGTAATGCATACTAACTGAGGATATCTATTCCCATAACTCAATTCTTTCCCTAAATGCAGTTGGAGCATGAACGAAAATGATTTGCATTTCTTGGTTGCTGTTTTGCAGGTAGCATCGTGTAAATATGGCCGTGGCTGAGGAGGAGTCAATTGTTACCTGCAGTTGATCATCCCAAAATAGAGCTAAGCCCCCTGTTATTCCCTCCGGATTGACTATATAGCTGTTTTGAAACTTTAGCCTCCTTTTTATCCTGAGCACTTTCTGTTCTGAGTTTTTAGTTTCCATAATGAAAACGAGATTGGGCCGTTCCTGAGTCACAATGACTCGCAATTCCTGGAATGTCAGGGGATTGCCCAACCCCTGACAATTCCAGCTTAACATCTTCATGGGTAAGCTGGTGGCTTATTAGGGCTAGCCACCAAAGCCCATTGGTCTGACTTCTCTGCCACTCGAATAGGTGCATCCACTAGTTGAATTGTTTTCTCTAACAATTGAGCTGATGTTTGTGCTCCATAGGGACAGAATCGCTTCACTTTTTTTGAATTTGTTGTTTTCACACTCTTTCCTTTTAACTTTGCACGAAGGGTCATCTCCATTTCAATCCCAACTTCCTTCATTTGTTCCTCTTGTAGTGTCAAGACTGATTCTTCATCGATACAAGTATTTCCTCTCTTCTGGGGACTTCTTTCTTCCATTAGAACTAGGGCTCGAGCTGAGGAGGGCAGGTAAAGCTCCTTTCCTTTCAGGCGTGGATCACAGACCTGAGTTGGTTGGGATGATGAGGAGTTGATTTGCTCTGTTTCAGGCACCGGAGATAGCGGGGTTTCAGGCACTACATCTCCATCATCAAGAGGAATTTCCTTCTTTCCATAGAAAATTTGGCCATAAGGGCTAAGAGCCTTCACCTCAGCATGCAACCAGTCCCCGCATCTAGCCGGTAGGTTCTGTTCCAGCCCTGACTCCTTGTAAGGTATTTCAGTGCATTCCGTCGCATAGTGTCCGATTCTGCCGCATGAATAACAGTAATAGGGCAGTCTTTCATATTTGAATTCGACCCACAGTTTCTTATTATCTAGGTTTACAATTACTCCAGTTTTCAACGGATTTGCTAAAGCCAATGTCACTCGGGCTTTTCCCACCTTGTAGGTGCTATTTCCCTTATCTTCGAGCTTTACTTCAACAACAGTTCCTAATTTTGAGGCTATTTCTGTTATCACATCATGGGTAACTCTCCCATAAGGTAAGCCCAAGAACTTTACCCAGAAATCACAGTGACTGAAATCATAACAGAACTCTGGTGTGTCAGGTTCGCACTGCCTAAGGATAAGGAGATGGCTGGAGAAAGACCACGGTCCCGATTGGAGCACTCTCCGAGCCTCTGCTTCCAAATGAAAGGAGAAAGAGAAGAAACCTGGTTCCAGTGATGCGCAGGTGAAGTTCTCTGTTCTCCAAGCTTTCCTCATTAGGGTAAGGAATGCGTTGTAGTTCAAGGTTGGGTTTGTATAGAATCTGCCGAAAAGGGTTTTGCGGCACTCACTGAGTTTTTCGGGGGAGATGGTACCTAGGAGATCGACAACTTCTACTGCGTTCCATAGATTTCCCATGCTTTTACACAGAGCTGCAAGCCTTCTGTCTTCAGTATTATAATCTGCCATTCTGTTTGTAGGGGTGGATTTCTGTATAGCTCGTTGATTAATGGGGTTTCGGGACGGTGGTTCGTGGATTTATGGGTTGAAGGGAGCTCTGGGTGATTGAATCGGAAGAGTGATTAGTAGGAAGAAGATGGCGGAAATTAGGGTTTCAAGAGGCATCGTGGTTGAACGATGCTACTCCCGAAGTTCAGCGGGATAGTGGATCGAAGAAGCACAGCAAATAGAGGTTTCAAGATGGGATTTGAGGGAATCTGCAGGGAACTACCCGTTTGGTAGAGGAGAACTACACATTCGGTAGAGAGGAAGCTCCATGGCGGAGAAAAACCCTTAACTCAACTGGCCAGAGATTACCCGACGAGAAAAGCGACTGGCCAGAGATGCACGCGCATCTCACGTGCACTTACGTCCTCCGTTTCTACCTTTATTCTACTGATACCTCGCCCTTTTTGAATTTGGAATTTTGTTTTTCAGGTGCGTTGCTCTTCGTTTGCAAGAAAAAAAATTGCGTTATTCTTCAATTACGCATGGGAATGGTAGTTTTCTCTGGCATGCCACTTGAATTCGATTGTTCCTCTTAAGCTCGCAGTTGAGCACAACTCTATCCCCACCACTTGCAGCGCTAACAGAGTAAAACAGAGCCAGTAAGAAATCAAAAATCACCGCGAACCCAGAAGAAGAAGAAGATGAAGAAGCGGAAGAAACCCACGGCCGAATTCTTCTACCTTTCTCACGCCGATGACTCGGCGGTGGAAGACCTCATTTCCCTGACCCAAGGACCTCTACGTCCTCGAGAAAATCGCTGCGATCAACAGCTCCTCCTTCACCGCCGACGACTCCTCCTTGCCCTCCAACCTCAAGTTCCTGTTTCCGCAAGCTCAAATCCTTCCCTCTCTCCAAACCCCAAACGACGCTCCTGAATTTGAGCAATCGCAAGACGAAGTCGCCATAGCCGTCGCCCCCGTGAAAGGCGGCTGCTTCTGGAGCTCGCTAAAGAAGTAGACACCGAGGCTAGGGCTATTAAGAATGGGGTGAGCATGAGCTTCAAATGGATGGAGGAAGACGATGGTATTGTGGGATTTGGGGGTTTTCTCCGATCAAGAGCAGAAGGCAAAATGAAGGAGGATGATGAGCGCTTCAAAAAAGCCTGGGGCGACCCGAGGGAACCGTGGGTTGTTTTGCCATTTCAAGGTTTTAAGGGCGTGGGCAAGCAATGGAGGCATGGAAATAGCGGCTTCCGTTGATATTTGCTTAGGGTCGCAGTACATTCATGTCGAGACAGTTTTCATATGAACAGAGACATAAGATGAAAAACAGAGCATGTAAACCCCCTAATGACGTTCATTAGGGGGTTACAGACAAAGAAAATGATTTTGCAGATAAGCGGTGTGGTAGTAATACAACAATTACGTTCATATCAGTACCAGTGGGGGAAAAGTTACAGACAAATGAAATTCACATAAAACGTACTTCTCCACACCGAAAGCCACAAACTAGCAACAGTCACTACTAATGCTTTAACTCGCGATAAACACGAGGGGGATTACCAGCATTAGGACGCAGGCAACAGAAATTGGCCAAGGCAAGCCACTAAGAAGAACGCACATCAGGAGACCACATTCGATGCATCCAAGAGCAACAGCTATCCCGGCAAAGGCAAGTCGGAAATTTAGATCATCATCTTGCCTTCCCATTCCGAACATAAATCTTCGCCGGATGGTTTTAATAGTTGTGCAGATCAGTAAGATGCGTGGTGCTCTAGAATTATTGGCCAAACCTACGGAGCTTTCCCTCTCGTCGATAAGTCGACGCAAGTCCTGCGCAAGCGAATCAAGACCTTCGTTGATTTGAGCTACATGCTCTAAGGCATTCCTTGGAATAAAAATCAGCAAATTGCTTGTTAGTCAACCAAATCTCATAGTAGTGCAAAGATCAAAAATAAGCATATGAATGGATTAACAGACAAAAGGATACAGGTGGTTTTTACTAGTTTCATGGTTTCAGAATGCAACATTGAAAAGGAAGAGTCAAAGCGGAGTGTGGATGGTTTCTGAACAAAACTTACTGAAGGAGGTTGGACAAAAGAGATGTTGCGGTGCTTACCTCCAAGCACCGTGATCGACTGAGTAGCGGTTTGCCATTGATCTCCAAGCAATGCGTAATTAGTTTACTTCTACAACATGTCTTATGGACGATGCAAAGATCTTGTTCTGGTAATGATAAGGAAGGAGGTCTCAAAGTCAAAAAACAGACTGATCGTGCAACTTGTCGCTAGTGAACTAGGCATTGACGATTTTTTTATTTTTATTTTTTGGTCGTAGACGAGTTTTGACCCCAGTCCATGTGCGTCGTTATGAAGCAAAGCCAAAGGGGCCTGAGGAGGGAGAAAATAACCACCAGGTCAGCGTCCTACGTGGCGTGCATGAGCTGAAATGGTTCCATTGAAATGTTGACACATGGCCTTGAACTTGAACCGGTTATAAGATGAAAAAGTCTAAAAATTGAGGTTTTTTTTTTTTCTCTTTTGACACGACAATAAATGCCCAATTCCCGCTAAAAATTTCTCTCTCCTCTTTTCAATTTTTAGGGCTTTTTACGTTCTTTCTTAAGCTCCGTTCGTTTCACGGAAAATGTTTTTCGAGAAAACCTTTTCTAGATTTTCTGATGTTCGTTTCACAGAAAATGAATTCCTGGAGAAAAATGTTTTCCATGAAAGGAAAAAAGTCTTCTAAACTATGAGAAAATGTTTTCCATTATTGAAAAGTAGAAAAAAAATTTCTTATTGATCTCTCTTATCTCACACCTCTACAAATCCTCACTTTCTCCTCCCATTTCTTCTTATTCTTTTCTTTTTTATTCGAATTATTTTTAAATTGTATTTTTCTTTTTTAATTCGAATTATTTTTAATTTTCTTTCCTTTTTCTTTTTCTTTTTCTTTTTCTTTTCTTTGTTTTCCATCTTCTTCTTTCTTGGCTAGTCGTTAGCCGTCACCAGGTGAACCTCGAGCTTGTCGATCTCAAGTTTGCGCTCGACGATCTAGCGAGCCTCGAGCTTAACGTTTGCGCTTGTCAATCTGGTGAGCGTAAAATATTTTCCTTACAAAATACCATAAAATATTTTTCGAAATATTTTTAAGTTTTAGCCGAACACCAGAAAATATTGTCATTTTCCTGGAAAATGATTTCTGGGAAAATATTTTCCGGAAATGGCCAATTTTCTGCAAAATGAACGGACCCTTAAAGAAGAAGAAGCGAGATGCTTCTTTCTTTCTCCAGCACGTCCAGACCTTCCCCTCCGCCTCCGCCTTTGCCTCTGACTCCGCCTCCCACCCCAAAAGCCTTTTCGGTCACAGCCGTTACTCAGATATGCCTCTAGCATGTCGCCTCTCTCAAGAGCCCTGCCGGTTGCAGCTAGGTCCTGTCGCCACCTCCGATGTTGCCTCTCGGAGCCTCATCGGTGGCTCCAACGAGTTGAACTTTGCCGCACTTCGCTCCTCTCTCTCACCTGGATTTTGGGAAATCAAGCAACGAAGAGGAAGCTTCATTTTTTTTTCCTTGGCGACATTTGTTCTTGTTTTCACCCAACCCGTATCGCTATTTCGACACTGCCATGTGAAAAGCTCCTTTGCCATTGGTAAGCTCAAAATGATATTGTTCTTTTATTACCACATTCCCTGTTGAAGTTCGTTTATTTTGAAACTATACAAACACTATTTTTTTCTTTTCCCTCTCCTTCGCCCGGTTTTGATTTCAAGCTCAAAAACCCCTTATTTTCAAACCTAAGCTCAAGATGCTTTACCTTTGTGAGCTCCGTGGAATGCAATCATGTTATTTGCAATCACAGACATAGGAATGCAAAAAGAAAGAGTAAGTCCATGTAAATCAGAGAAGAGATGGTAGATAAGGGCTTTGCACAAATATAGATGGGCACATGTATAGTGTTTCAGGCTGACCAATCACAATAGTTTGATGAGTCAGCCATTTTTGTTTCAGATTGCCTGTGTTTGGTGAGATTTCACGAGCTATTTTGCCAAAGAAGCAGTTAGGCAAAAATTCACAGAACTGTTGTCCTAGCATGGTTAATGCATTGGAGGTCCCAAGTCTTCCCTTCCAAGAAGTTAAGATGGTTGTTTTTGCATTTACTTCGCGATGTCGAATTTGCGCTTGGACATTTGGCTGGTAAGCTGAGACTTGGAGGTATGTCTGTCCCACATTCATGCATTTTTTATTGTTGTGATTGATATGGTTAATGGGGTTGCAATACTTGCTTATTCACTCAATTTGAAATAGAGAAAAGGTCATTCGAGAGATCCCTCTTTGAATACTTTGTGGCTAGCTTAGAATAAGCTTCTTCTAAAGAGTTCCATATGCCTTAGATATTGCCAATGCATATGAATCAACTGCTCATAAGTTTTATCTAGTAACATGAAGGGAGATAACATGGAGATGGATGGGAGGAATACTGTTAATTTTGACAAGATATGTATTCTATCATCAGTTCCTTTTCACTTGTTGCAGCATAGTTTCATGAGAGAATTGAGCCTAAACAAGGATAAAATTCCAGCTCAGTTTATCAGGCCAGTTCAAAGGATTTTGATGTGACCCGGAAATATGTGGATTGTTTGACTGCACCTGCCATGGGGAAAGTCCTGGTCCGTGAGTTCGTCTATGGTTTCAACTTTTAAGATAGATTGGAAATATTTTTGATAATTTTCTTTTTTTTATTTGACTGTAGATTCTGGTGAACCCATTGTTTGTGACCTGTAATTTGCAAAGGCGTGAATTGTTGCTCTGATTAGGGTATGTTGAAGTTAAATGCTCTGTGCAGGAATGGTGAAAAAGAAAGTTACATTTCAAATTCCTTTTCTCTAGCTAGACAATAGATAGTAATTAGTTTCATGGTTGGTTGGATGAAGTATAGGTTCCTTTTGACATTAAGTTTTTCTTGGGGTCAAAGGACTTTGCTTCAACAAGATGGTATATAATCAATCTCTAACTGATCTCATAGGCTTGGTGACCAATAAAGTCAATTAGAATCAGCAATCTTTTGGCATGTGTTTCATTTTGTTCTATATCGGGTTCTGTTAATGCAGTCTCTAGCTCTTTAGGAATTTTGTTACAGAGCATGTTTAGTTTCTAGTCAGTATTTAAGTTGTCCGTACAGATGACAATACGTTCTTTAATCATCTTTCTGGTTTCCAATTAATATTCTCTCTTCCTGATTAAGTTATCTGAAATAGTTAATATAAACACCTAGATGGGGGGTGAATAGGTGTAAAGACAATTATTCACAAGATGCAGCAAATATATTTTTCTTTTAAACATAGTCTGTTAAACTAGAGATTTTGAATAAAGATTCAGACTTAAGTAAATAGAGTGAAAAACAGAAATGTATCACAACAGATAAATTAAAGGAGTTCATGGAAGAGAAAATAAACACAAGATTTATAATTGTTCGACTTAGATTAAGACTATGTCCACTCTCTCACGCTGGCAGTCTTTTGGCTGGTTTTCATTAAGAATCGAAAGAAAATTACAGCAATATTGACTACTCAATAGAGAATTTCTTTTTCTCATTAAGTCACTCTTTAGTGTTTTTCTCTTTTAAATACAAGTTCAAGCACTATTTGCCAAGAAGAGCTTTACCAAATTTAAAAAATCACAATAACCTTGGTAACAAAGGTTTGAGATGAGTAGCTCGGGTCGTTTTAAAAGTATGCAAATCTCTACTAAGTTTCATTCTATTTGCTCGGAATATCTGAACTATGTCATCCTTCTAGCTTATCAAGTAAAAAAAAAAAACAAAAATAGACTATATAGCAACTTGGAGGAGCGACACACATGAACTTGCATTCAATTTGGGAGGAGGCCTTGATATGCATTTGGTCGCATGACTATCGTCGGGCATTCAATCTGGCTTTCTTGAAGATCAAAAGATTACTCCTATCTGGTCTTCCTTGAAGATCAAAGGATTAGTTCATCATGTTACTTAGAACAATGTTTAGAAAGACTTCTTGACAGTCGTGTATAAGATATTGTGACAAATATTATTGTGCTTTAACTAATTATTCTTAAGCTCGTCTATCGTTCTGTCAAGATTCAATTTTTGCTATTCATTAGGTTTAGTTTATTGAGCTAGAGAACCATTGGACATTGATTTTGTTCCATATAAGCTTTGATAAGTGCTGTTTAAAGCTCTTAGTTGACTTTACCCTATATGATATTTGTTCAAAATAAGGCAATTTGCAGCCATATATCGGGAATGAGTGGACAAGTGATTCTTGATCACACTAGCATATGAAACATAACAAGAGTGACTATTTTTTTCCCCGGCAAAACATCAACTCTCTCAACTAATTCAATAATCTACACCACAGTAAAACTTGGCAGGTTAATATTGCTTGAACGGTCTAAATTAAACAGATTGTTTCCTACACTAGAAGGCAGTAAACGAAATACAATTTTTGTCAGAATTGAACTACAAAGAAGCTGTCCATGGAAATAAAAGTTTAGTCGTATCATTTCTAACGGGAGTGCTCTTCGGCAGTTGCCAACTACAACAATTTTTGCAGGACCACTCTTAAGCTTTCATGAGTGTAGCTCTATGTCTTAGTAGTCCAACCCTGTATTTGTGGGCATACTTCGATATCAGCTTCCTTTGGAAAACCAAACAAGAACTTAGGAGTTTTCACAAAGAAAGTGGAATGTCCTTATAAGTGGTCCAACTAATGTCATTTGAGATCAACCGAATGATAGAACTTAGTGGATAAGGCAACTATTCTCCTTATTAATCTTAATAAAAAAAAGTTTCCAATAAAGTTACAACTGCATGCACACTTGATAATGAGCTCAAACAATTTCCAATCAACTTTGAAGGTAAAAAGACTAGTTTTAGATGCACTAATTTTGGATGGTGTTGAAAAATTCAATTTCATCTATTAGTATATGTTCAAGCATGCGTCACAAATACAATAAATATTTGGCTCCCCACCATTATGCAAATAACACAAACATATTTAGCCTATTCGATAGACCATAGTCATTGTAGAAAGTTTTTTTTTTCCTTGGGTATCCCCTATGTAGCACAGACACGCGACACGTGACACGTGACACAACACGATACGACACGTGATACGTCATTTCTTAAAAAGTAGAGAATTTCGACACGTTCCGACACGTTATATATTAAATAAATATTTTTATTTTTAATTAATTTTGTGAATAAATAAGAACTTATAATAAATTTACACTAATAATATTAATAAATCTATTCATAAAAAAATTTAAAAAACATATTCATAATTAATATGTGTGCATATTTAAAAATATATTTTTTATTTTAACGAAATTTATTCCCCTCAAATCCTCTTTCCTCGTTTCTCTCTCCCCCTCTTTTCCCACGCCACCACCCCCAAAATTCTCCCCTTCGATTTCTGCGATCTGCCCCCACTCTCTCTCTCCCCCTCCCCTTCCCCCTACGCCCACTTGCTCCCTGCGCCCCCATCAATCACCCCTAGCCCCCTCAGTCTCTTCCCCTTCTCTCCTCTCTCTCTCTCTCTCTCTCTCTCTCTCTCTCTCTCTCTCTCTCCCTCCCTTTCCCCCTACGCCACCACTTGCTCCCTGCTGTTGGAGAAATCTTTCCAGATTATTTTGAAGCTGACAAAACGTTTCTTTCAGTCTAAAGTCTGCATGTTCGGAGACCGTCAGTTTAAAGTCTGAAGACTTTGTTCTCTCGAGACCCAAGACTCAAGACTTAAGTCTATTCTCACTGACAGTCTTTCTAATCCAGTGTTAAAGGAAATCCAAAGCCGAGGTTTATGATTGAGGATTCGATCCTATCCTCTGGAATAGATTCTTTGGTTGGATAATCATTTCGGATTCTTTAATTCTTATCTAAGATCGATTGAAGATCCGATGGTCGACGAAATAATTTTGGATTATTCTATTCTTGGAAACCGAGATCCTGATTGCATGGGCGAACAGGATTGATGGGCTATCATCAGATTCCTTAAATAGCTCGGATGATCTTCTTGATTGATTCCGTCCAACGGGTAGATTGGAGGAATTCCTTTGGTAAGTGCCAACGGCTATGATGGCATGAAGGAGTATAAAAGGAAGACGTTCTAGTTGTTTTAAGTGTGTGATCGATAGAAAAATTCCAGAGTCTGAAGATCCTTGATTGTTAGTTGAGACTGAGCGAAATTGTATACAGAGAGTGTTTATACTTGGTGACGCCTTGAGTGAGTGTGGTAGATCATCTACACCTAGAAATCAAGGAAGATCAACACTGTAACAACTCTTTGATCATAGTGGAATCCAGCCAATCGGCTGTCAGTGCAGAAGAGTGGACGTAGGCTTGAATCAAGCCGAACCACTATAAACCGAGTGTTCAATTCTCTCTTTCCCTTACTCAGTCTTGCGATTGAATTTTTAACTGTTGCAAATCCTCTAATTGATATCGTGCAAGTTTCGAGAAATTTTTGTATACCTATTCACCCCCCTCTAGGTACTCGTACTAGCTATCTCAGTTGGTATCAGAGCTCGTGTTCTTACTTTGTTTGAAGTGTTTTACTCTAGAGTAAAAGATCCATGGCTAGTATGCTAGCACCGGGGCTGATGGAGGGGCAAAGCAATACCAGACCTCCCTACTTCGATGGAAAGGATTACAACATCTGGAAGAACAAGATGAAAGCCTTCCTACGATCAAAGGATCCTCTGGAATGGGACGTTGTGGAAAGAGGAATTACTCCTGCTGCTGCATCAATCTCTGAAAGAGGGAAAGAAACTGTTGAAGCCAGCGGAATGTCTCAAGAAGAAATAAACAAGAGACAAGCACTCGATGCTAAAGCAATTTATTCTTTATATTGTGCTTTGTCACCAACTGAATATAACAGAATATCTTCTTGTGTTACAGCAAAAGAAGTTTGGGACAGGTTACATATCACTTATGAAGGGACAGATCGAGTGAAGGAGACCAGAATTAACATTCTTCTTGGTCAATATGAATCCTTCAAAATGAAACCAGGAGAATCTATAACTGACATGTTTAGTCGTTTTACAGATATTGTCAATGGTCTTGAGAACCAAGGACAAAAAATTTCTGATCCCATGAAGGTGAACAAGCTTCTACGTGGACTCTCCAAGGATTGGAATCATATAAAGACTTCAATAAGAGAGACGCAAAGAATCATGCCATTATCTGTAGACGAACTGATTGGAACTCTTCAGTCTTACGAAGTGGAACGAATTAATGAAGACGAAGATCCAAGAGGTAAGAAATCTATTGCACTAAAATCAAATGATGATTCTGATGATGCAGATTCTGAAGATGATATGGATGATGAGGAGCTCGCCCTCATGATAAGAAAATTCAGAAAACTAAATAGAAAAGGCAGAAGGTTCATCTCAAAGAAACAAAGTTTTCAGAGACAGCAGACCAAGTCTGTTGATGATGAGGAACCAAACAAAGATGTAGTTTGCTTCGAATGTAAAAAGAAGGGACACATCAGACCCAACTGTCCTCTTCTGAAAAAGAAAAGAGGAAAAGCTGAGAAATCTCGAAAAGCTCTTAAAGCCAAAACCTGGAGCAATCAAGAGTGTGAAGAGAGTGATGAGGAATATGCCAACCTGTGTCTAATGGCGCAATCAGACTCAGACTCTGGATCAGACTCAGACAGTGAATTTGAAGCAAGTGATTATAAAATCCCTGTCAAAGTCTCTAAATATATTGATGAGTTATGTTTTAGTCTTAAGACTTCTCTTAAAAAGATTTCCGAACTTAAAAAGGAAAACTCAGTTTTAAAACAAAAGGAAAACACTTTAGAAGAAAAGGTAAAAAATTTAGACTTGAATGTTTCTACTCTTAAAGAAAGTGAAGACAATCTTTCAAAAGAAAATGCTTTCTTAAAAACTGATTTATCAAATATTTCAAAGAAATTTTCAATAGGGTCCGAAAAACTTGAAAAAGTCCTTTCAATCCAAAGACCTTACTTCAATAAGTCGGGTCTAGGTATGACAGCTGAAACAATCCCTTTGATTGATTTTCCAAAAGTAAAAGAAAGAATTAAGAAAAGACCATCGAGAGAGGCTTATAAAAATCATTTCAAAAGAGTTTTTGTAAAGCCTGTAGGTCGAAATGCTTTAAGGTGTTCTAAGTGTAACAGTCAGGATCATTTTGAAAAAGAGTGTCCTATGGTTTGGAAGCCTGTTAAGAGAGTATGGCCTAATGATGCTCATCCTACTAACACCAAAGGACCCAAGAAAATATGGGTACCAAAGAAAGCTTGAGACTCTCTTTTGAATGCAGGTCTCTGTCAAAAAGAAGGTAAAGTGGTATCTTGACAGTGGATGCTCAAGACACATGACAGGAGACTCAAATTGTTTCATAAAGCTTATTAAAGTAAATGGTGGAAAAGTTTCATTCGGAAGAAATAGCAAAGGAAGTATTGTGGGATTCGGAACTGTGAAAATTGGAAATCTCACAATAAGCAATGTTTCTCTAGTGGAAGGACTCAATTACAATCTACTCAGCATTAGCCAATTGTGTGATACTGGTTACAAGATCTTCTTTCAAGAAGGCATATGTTCTGGAATTAGCAAAGATTCTACTTAGTCTTTCATGGGTCGAAGGCATGGAAACATCTACCTCCTTGATGTAAAGCCAAATGAAGAACAATGCTTAATCTCAATTCAAGATGAAGCAGTTCTATGGCACAGAAGACTTGGCCATATCAACAAGAAGCAATTAGCCAAAATCTCTGCAAAGCAGCTTGTTCGAGGTCTACCTAAATTGCCATACCAAAAGTTTGACTTATGTACTCCATGCATTCTGGGAAAGCAGGTAAGAAATTCATTTAAGCAAATAAATCATGTATCTACTAATCATGTACTGCAATTGCTTCATATGGATCTCTTCGGACCAACAAGAACCCAGAGCATTGGAGGTAAGAAATATTGTCTAGTAATTGTAGATGATTACTCTCGTTTTACCTGGGTATATTTTCTTGCAAATAAATCAGAAACCTTTTCGTACATTGAAAAGTTTGCTAAAAAGGTTCAAAATGAAAAAGGATGTGCCATTTCGAGTATAAGAACAGATCATGGAAGTGAATTTGAAAATCAAGATTTTACGAGATTCTGTGATAAATCTGGTGTTAATCACATGTTTTCCTCTCCGTATACTCCAGAGCAAAATGGAGTTGCGGAAAGAAAGAATAGATCTCTTCAAGAAATGGCTAGAACACTTTTAATTGAAAGTAAAATTTCTTCACGATTTTGGGCTGAAGCTGTTTCAACTGCTTGCTATATTATAAATAGAGTCTTTCTAAGACCTATTCTTGATAAAACCCCATGTGAATTGTTCAAAGGTAAGAAGCCTATTGTTTCATACTTTCATGTGTTCGGTTGCAAATGCTTTATTTTGAAAAATGCAAATGATCGAGTTGGTAAGTTTGAAGAAAGATCAGATGAAGGCATCTTCCTTGGATATTCTATATCAAGCAAAGCCTACAGAGTCTACAACAAAAAAAGCCAGTCTGTGGAAGAATTAATGAATGTCAAATTCCAAGACTCAGTGCAAGATGAATCCAGTCAGACTCAGTACGAAGAGACTAAATCTGCTCTAGATCTTCAAATGTCTACATCTCAAGAAGCATCTCAGATTCTGGAAGTCCATCATCAAGACGCTCATGGAGAATCAAATAAAGAAAGAGATCATCAACCTGGTAACTGGAAGCACAAATCCAGTCATCCCAAAGATCTTATTATTGGTGAACTTAATGAAGGAATCCGCACCATATCAAAAAGGCATGAAGAATCTAGTGTTGTGGCTCTCATCTCTGAAATTGAACCAAAAAGCATAGAAGAAGCTTTATCTGATGAAAGCTGGATCGAAGCTATGCAAGAAGAGCTCAGACAGTTCAACATCAATGATGTCTGGGAATTGACATCTAAACCAAAAGGTAAATCCGTTATTGGAACCAAATGGGTATTCAGGAACAAGATGAACGAAAAAGGAAAAGTCGTACGAAACAAAGCAAGACTCGTGGCCAAAGGATATACGCAAGAAGAAGGAATAGACTATGACGAGACTTACGCACCAGTTGCAAGGTTAGAAGCTATTCGTCTATTACTTGCGTTTGCTTGTTACAAAAATTTCAGGTTATTCCAAATGGACGTCAAAAGTGCTTTCCTAAATGGATTTATCCATGAGGAAGTTTATGTGGAACAACCGCCTGGATTTGAAGACCCAAAGAAGCCAAACTCAGTCTTCAGACTGAAAAAGGCTCTGTATGGTCTAAAGCAAGCGCCTCGAGCTTGGTACGACAGACTAAGTAAGTTTTTATTACATAATGGTTTTGTCAAAGGTAAAGTAGATACTACTTTGTTTATCAAAAAGGAAAACAAAAACTTTTTACTTGTTCAAATATATGTTGATGACATTATTTTTGGATCCTCTAATGAAAGTCTTTGCAAGAAATTTTCTAAGTCTATGCAGGATGAATTTGAAATGAGTATGATGGGAGAGTTAACATTCTTTCTTGGACTCCAAGTAAAACAAATGAAGGAAGGAACTTTCATCCATCAAGAAAAATATGCGAATGATCTTGTCAAAAGGTTTGGATTGGAAAAGTGCAAAAAGACCGACATACCAATGTCATGTTCTCAGAAGATAGACAAGGATGAAGAAGGAAAGAAAGTAGATCAAAAGCTGTACAGGAGCATGATCGGTTCACTTCTTTATCTTACTGCTTCTAGACCTGATATTTTGTTTAGTGTTTGTATCTGTGCTAGGTTTCAATCAGATCCTAGAGAATCACATCTCATTGCCGTGAAACGTATTATCAAATACGTTGCTTCATCTTCAAGCATCGGTCTTTGGTATCCAAAGAGGGGAGACTTTAATCTTCTAGGACACTCAGATGCAGATCTGGCCGATTGCAGAGTCGATAGAAAGAGCACTTCTGGAACTTGTCAACTGCTTGGAAACAGGACAGTGTCTTGGTTTTCAAGGAAGCAAAGCACTGTAGCTCTCTCAACAACAGAAGCAGAGTATGTAGCTCTTGGAAGCTGCTGTTCGCAAATTCTATGGATAAAACAACAGCTACAAGACTTTGGCATTGAAGACTCATGCACAGAAATCAGAT
The DNA here is from genome assembly GCA_028830015.1 of Eucalyptus grandis x Eucalyptus urophylla. Classification (NCBI taxonomy): domain Eukaryota; kingdom Viridiplantae; phylum Streptophyta; class Magnoliopsida; order Myrtales; family Myrtaceae; genus Eucalyptus; species Eucalyptus grandis x Eucalyptus urophylla. The sequence continues at coordinate 56,456,121 of CM054200.1, read as the reverse complement.
GTGACAACATCAGTGCTATCAATCTCACCAAAAATCCAATCCTTCATTCAAGAGCAAAGCATATTGAGATTCGTCATCACTTTATTAGAGATCATATTCAAAATGGAGAAATCTCGATTCAATTTGTTGATTCAAAAAGTCAACTAGCGGACATATTCACAAAGCCTTTGGAGAAGAATCAGTTCGACTTTATCCGCTCGAGACTCAACATTTTGAAGCTTGAAGAAGTTAAAGTCTAGAGACTCACCAACTCTAAGACTCTGATCTCTTAGACTCTAAATCCTGAGACTCAATCATTCATGGTTAAAGACTGTAAGTCGCTATTTTATCTAAAAGGTACGAATTCTCGTTTATTTTATCTAAAAGGTACGTTCTATTATTCAGATATAATTCGTGTGAAATTTGAAAACTTGTCTTTTTTAAAGAAAGTTAATTTTGGCAGTTATTGATTTTAAAAAATTTTTTCGTACACTTACCTTGTACCGTTTAAACTTCTCTTTTCAAATCCGAGGTATATATATATACGGTTATTCTACCCCCAATTTTCAAAACCCTAAAAGGCACTCTCCTCCCGATACTGTTTCTACTCTTTGTTCATTGTCGAGAAAGTGGTCATTTTTTCTTAGGAAAAGCAAGTGAAGGAATCCTCCAATAGACACAGAAAGATGTCGTCTTCGAGGAAATCATCAAGAATCGCAAACAGGGGACCACAAAGAATGGAGAAGGGACCGACTCACTTCGATCTCACTGAGGAAGAAGACTTACCAAGTCAGCGACAAAGTCCGATTCGCTCTCCTCCACGTCATTCAGCATCTCCTGCCCCACAAAGTGCAAGTCAAAATCTGGAAGAAGAGATAATCGAGGATGCCGACCCAGTAAGAGTCCAAAGACCTTCTGTTATCTATAAGCTTTATCGTGCGTTGAAAAGCACAGGTTCTCCATTAAAATATATAGATGACTTTCTAAAGGACAAAAATTATGGAAATGAGTATCTTTTTCTGCGGAAAATGGAAGAGTTGGGAATTGCTCCGAAAGGAAGAGCAGAAGAGGCTCTTGCGAATATTCCAAGTGATCCTCGTATGCCAGGACAAAATCTGATTGACGGGAACGATGATGACAAAATGTTCCTTGAATTTAAACCTAGAATGGGTGTGGCAGCAAAGGTGAAAGGAAATCGGATGGATTTGTTTAAATCCAAGGATCAGGAAAAAGTGTATTTTAGGCTGTTGAAAAGAGGGATAATCAATCCTAGAAGTGTCGATTTTGACTTCCTGGATTCCATCAACTTGAACTTAAGAGAGAAGTTGAATTTGCTTCAACTTGAGACTTTCTGCTCTGACTCTACAGACGGGTATGATCAACTGACCGCTTATTTCTATTCAAATCTTAGCTTTTTGGATGCGAATAGAATTTCATTCAGTGTTCGAGACCAAGTCTATGTGATAGATGTGAATATGTTGGCAGACATAGTTGGAGTTGAACGGGGACGCTATCTCCCAATCAAAGTCTCACCTGCTCGAGCTACTCTGGATCTTGTCAAAGATAGGGATGTAGATAATAAAATTATCTATTCCAGGATGAATGCCATCAACATTGTGCTTCACAAGATTGTGATCAATTGTCTCAGACCGAAGTCTACGTCAAAGACTTCTGTGTCTCTTTCTGAAGCAAAGTTGATGTATGCGATCAACTCAGGACGGAAGTTTTCTCTCCCGCACACTATTCTTTTCCATATGTACAGAGCAGTGTCAAAAGACAAAGGACAATTGCCTTATCCTGGTCTGGTGACCAAGATCTTCAGACATCTAAATATTGATCTGCCACATACTTTTTGTGTTCGATCGTGTGATAAGATGGTGGTAGGGTTGAAAATGTTAATGAAGATGCGTCTGCAAGAACTCTCTAAGGCAATGGAGAAATTCAAAGTGAAATCTCCAGTCCAGTCTGCTTCAAAAAGGAAAGGAAAGGAGGCCATTGGTGCTTCATTGAAAAAGAGGAAAAGAACTCTTATCCTGGAGGAAGAAGATGAGGATGAAGATGATGAAGATCCCACTATACCAGCACTGACAAGAAAAAGACGTTCTGTGTCTTATCCGACAGAACTTCAGCAGAGCAGAGAAGAAGAAGAACAGAGAGAAAAGGAGAAAGAAGTTGAGGAAGAAGGAGAAGAAGAAAAACAGTCTGCTGATAAATCTGGAGAGAAGGGAAATCAAGAGCATGACCTTCATTCTTCCCCTTTCGATGTCCTAGAGACAGGGGGAGTTAGCGAGCAAGAGAGGTCTACACCTCATGCTGCTGAAGATCTAAGACAATCTCCAGAAGACCCAGAAGAAGTTCAGGTCTCTCAATTGCCCGAAGAAGGTGATACATCGATTCCAAATCTGCCAGACCAAACAAAAGAGCCATCGTCTGCATGCACACCATCTGAGAAAGTCAATGCCAGTACACAGACGGATGATTCTGCAGATCTTCGTAGTATCATGAATATTCTTCTGGAAATGCGTAACCAGATATATGTTCTGGACTGTAAAATCCAAGCTTTGAAGCATGCTGGACAAGCATCTTCAGTCTCTCTGGAAGATAAATTCAAAGACCTCGCTCTGCAACTTCAAGCAAATGCCAAGAGAGAAGAGGTAGCTCATCTACGAGAAGACCTGAAGAAGCTCGAAGGAGTAGTCCAGTCCATTGGGGATTTCCAGATTGTGCGCATTCCCAAGCAGACATGACTCCTTTCTCACCCTTTTCAATGCTGACAAAAAGGGGGAGAACCAATTTGAACTTTCATTCATCATTTTTTTAACTTTGACCTTTGTGGTTATGTTTAGTTTTGAGTATGACTTGAGAACTTGAACTTGGGTGTGAATTTGACTGAATTGGCTGTGGATTATGAACTTGACTGGTTGCATTTATTCAAGTGTTGTTATATGGTGTTTCTCATGAAAGACTAACCAATTTTCTGTGGATGCAGAGTCTGGTTGTTTTATTAATCTTTATGAGTTAGCCATATTGCTTGAGAAATGTTTTGCAGGTCAAAGTTGTTCAAATCTTCAAGAAAGTTTTGTCACCATCAAAAAGGGAGAGATTGTTGGAGAAATCTTTCCAGATTATTTTGAAGCTGACAAAACGTTTCTTTCAGTCTAAAGTCTGCATGTTCGGAGACCGTCAATTTAAAGTCTGAAGACTTTGTTCTCTCGAGACCCAAGACTTAAGACTCAAGACTTAAGTCTCAAGACTCAAGACTTAAGACTCAGGACTCAAGACTTAAGTCTATTCTCACTGACAGTCTTTCTAATCCAGTGTTAAAGGAAATCCAAAGCCGAGGTTTATGGTTGAGGATTCGATCCTATCCTCTGGAATAGATTCTTTGGTTGGATAATCATTTCGGATTCTTTAATTCTTATCTAAGATCGATTGAAGATCCGATGGTCGACGAAATAATTTTGGATTATTCTATTCTTGGAAACCGAGATCCTGATTGCATGGGCGAACAGGATTGATGGGCTATCATCAGATTCCTTAAATAGCTCGGATGATCTTCTTGATTGATTCCGTCCAACGGGTAGATTGGAGGAATTCCTTTGGTAAGTGCCAACGGCTATGATGGCATGAAGGAGTATAAAAGGAAGACGTTCTAGTTGTTTTAAGTGTGTGATCGATAGAAAAATTCCAGAGTCTGAAGATCCTTGATTGTTAGTTGAGACTGAGCGAAATTGTATACAGAGAGTGTTTATACTTGGTGACGCCTTGAGTGAGTGTGGTAGATCATCTACACCTAGAAATCAAGGAAGATCAACACTGTAACAACTCTTTGATATAGTGGAATCCAGCCAATCGGCTGTCAGTGCAGAAGAGTGGACGTAGGCTTGAATCAAGCCGAACCACTATAAACCGAGTGTTCAATTCTCTCTTTCCCTTACTCAGTCTTGCGATTGAATTTTTAACTGTTGCAAATCCTCTAATTGATATCGTGCAAGCTTCGAGAAATTTTTGTATACCTATTCACCCCCCTCTAGGTACTCGTACTAGCTATCTCACCTGCATCCCCCATCACTTGCGCCCCCATCAATCGCCCCATCCCCCTCGGTTTCTTCCCCTTCTCTCCTCTCTCCTCTCCCCCTCCCCCTCCCCCTCCCTTTCCCCCGACGCCACCACCTACTTCCCTGCGAGGCTATGCCCCCCATCAATCCCCTCCATCCCCGTTCTTCCCATGCTCTCTCTCTCCTAGCCCCTCTTGCTCCCCTTCCCCCACGCCACCACCTTCTCCCCGCCCCCTCAGTTTCTTCCTCACGATCTTCTCAACTCTTTCGGTCGCCTCATCGATGTCGCCTCCGCCCTTCCTCCTTCGCAGCAGCTGCAGCCTCGCGGCGAGGCCCTCGCCGCCGGCCCTCCATCGCTCAGTTTATGCTGTTCCTCTCGCCGTCGCGGCCTCACCTCTGCTTCCTCAGCATCTTCCTCGACCTCACCTCTCTACCCACCATTGTCTTCTTCAACAATCTCTCTCGGACACGCGTGTCAAAACGTGTCGAGAAAAATTGACCACATGTCGAATTTCTCGACACGCGTTGACCGCGTGTCCGAACGTGTCCGAGCGTGTCCGAGCGTGTCGGACACGTCGACACGTGTCGGACACGACTCGGAAGGCTTGGCAACGTGTCCGTGCTTCATAGGGTATCCCTAGATAAAAAAGACTAGCCACCGAAGTAAAATCTACAAACAAATTAGTTCCAGTCTTCCAGATGAAAAAAAATATATATGGGGAGACTCTAGAGCAAGACTATGAACCTAGTCAATACTTCACATATATAATGAGTTGTTTCCAGATCATAAATGCATAAAACATGCCAGAAGATCATCCTCTACCAGGAAAATGCCTCAAAGTCATATGAAGGGCGAAAATTGAGTAGCCATGTCCACACTTTTGCATATACAAGAGAAACAACAATGTTAGAAAGATGAATAAGCAATGATCTAGGGAAAGACAGTTTACATATTTGCAAGGGATGCAGGGTTTCTTGAGCTTAAGTGTACGGGAAACAAGTAAACTATTGAAGTCACCAATCTCAGAGTCGAGCTTGGCAACATGGGCTTCGACCCTCCACCAATACCCTGCAAAAACTCCGATATCCCAACCTTCACTGCACAAAACAATGCAGGAAAAGACATATCATTAGGCCTGCAACTCGTGGTTGAATCGGTATGATTATGAACTTTTGCTTTGACCAAATGAAGATTTCTAGAGCACCGGTTGCCATTGACTCCAAACCTATAGAACCACTCGTCTTGAAGACTAAAAACTAATTGCATCAAAATCAACTCTTGAAGACACTGTAAACAACATGGCAACAATACACGGCACAACCACCCCTATCCATCACCCAAAACACATTTCTCCTGTTACTGTCATTAAGCTCATTTACCCATTATCACAAACAGACCCATCATAAGTTACTTAGCTCCAAACATGATATAATTCAAAAACTCATCTCAAAGCACATATTTCTCTACCACATTCAGCTAATTGGCACAGAGCAAAAACAGACATTTTGCTCTCCAAATGCTTCTCTCGGTAGCTCCATGCAGTACTAGAATTACGTAGCCAGTAAAAATCGAAATTTAACCTACCCGCATACTGAGCGGATTTGGAGAAGAATCTGGAAAATGCAGGATCAAACGAATCTGATTGAGCTTACAAAGGCAAAGCATCTTGAGCTTACGTAGGTTTGAAAATAAGGGATTTTTGAACTCGAAATCAAAACCAAGCGAAGGAGAGCGAAAAGAAAACAATAGTGTTTGTATAGTTTCAAAAGAAATGAACTTCAATAGAGAATATGGTAATAAAAGAACAAGAGCATTTTGAGCTCAACAACGGCAGAGGAGCTTCAAGAGCATTTTGAGCTCAACAACGGCAGAGGAGCTTCAAGAGCATTTTGAGCTCAACAACGGCAGAGGAGCTTTTCAAGTGGTAGTGTTGAAACAGGGATATAGATTAAACAAGAAGAAATGTCGCCAAGAAAAAGCAAAAATAAAAACAAAAAATGGAGAAGATTCTTCTTCGTCGCTTGATTTCCCAAAACCTAGGTGAGAGAGAATAGCGAAGTGCGCACAAGGTTTAACTTGAGCTTGTTGGGGCTTCGAGCGGAGGCGGAGGCGACGGCGGGGCTCTTGAAGGAGGTGACGTGCTAGAGGTATATTTGAGCAGCAGCTGTGACCGACGAGGCTTTTAGGGGGCAAAAGGGGAGGCGGAGGCAAAGGCAAAGGCAGAGGGGGTGGCTGGACACACTGGAGATAGAAAGAAGCTTGTTCTTCTACAAGAGAGAACCAAAAAAGCCCTAAAAATTGAAAAGAGGAGGGAGAAATTTTTAAGCGGGAGTTTGGGCATTTATTGTCATGTCCTTTCTCTCCCAGCCGGTAAAGAAAAGAGAAAAAAAAAAGCCCACTTTTTTTACTTTTTCATTTTTTTGCTGGTCCAAATCCAAGGCCACTCGTCGACCTTTCAATGGAGCCACTTCAGCTCACGCGCGCCACGTAGGACGCTGACCTAATGATTAGCAACCGCGACTGAGGAGGAGAAGATAGCTAATGATGCTTTCAAGTAGATTATCTGTGAATTCTTATGGGGACTGGGTTTCTATATGTTGCACTTTTAATTTAATTGTAGAGGGCTTTGTTTACCTACCTGATGCTGATGTTCCCGCTTACATCCAAGAGCAACAAAATTGAGAGCATACGAAATTTGGAGCCTCATAAGTAGGATGTACTATTTTAGGAAAGGAACTCAAAATCGCATGAATTTGCTTGTAGTCCACCAACTTACTAAAGGAGGCTGCACTACACTACTGAAGAGATGTTGCGGTTGACCATCAATTCTTACCTCCGACCATCGTGATCGGCTGAATTAATGTTTCCCGTTGAACTCCAAGCTTTTCGTGATTGATCTCTTCCTTCCTTCTCTGAAATGCCACATGATGCGAGCCTTTCGATTTGGCAAATATAATCGCCTCCTTTTGCAAAAGACCTTCGGCAGTCAATGTTCTCTCGAATGACCACTTTTTTTTTTTTGCTAGCAAAGGTCTTAAGATGGCCTCAAGATGGCTTCAAATGACCTATCCTTTGCGCTAAAAGAAGGTCTTAAGATGTCTCAAATGACCCGTTTCTTTTTAGCTGAAAAAGGTCTTGAGATGGGGTCAACCTTTTATCGCTAAAATGATTTCTTAAAGAAGTCTCAAATGAATTGACCTCCTGCGCTTGACAAGTACAATATCAATTAGCTATCAACGCCTGACTCTAACGGGAAAAGTGGCCGAGGTGCGCACGCATCTTACATCCACTTCATCCTCTGTTTCCAGCTTCACCTTCATTCCACTGATATTTCTCCTTTTTAACTTTAGAATTTTGTTTTTCAATTGCGTCACCCTTCCTTGGGCAAAAAAGAAAAAATATATGCGTTCTTCAATTATGCATGGGAATGTTTGTTTTCATCCAGTGTGCTAATGTAATTTAGGGCTCCTCTTTAATTTGTGGAGGGTGGTGATTCCCATGTTACAGTTCCCAATTGATCATCTTCTCACTCTTTATGGCTTTAAGTAAGGACTTACTCCTTGAAATGTAAATTCAACATCTTTTGTTTTCATACTAAGTTAAAGTTTAGCGGGCAACGTTTCAAAAGCTTAAATTTCATGTGATGGCATTAAGCTTAAAATCCTCAACTTTGAGTTTAACAAATTTGTCACGGACTTCTTCTTCTTTTTTTTTTTGGTAAAAAAAAAACAATTTTCAAAGTTTGCTTTGAGAGTTAAAAGCGTGTTTGGTAACAATTATGTTCCCATGAATAATTTTTTATTAGAAATGATTTTTTCTAATTTTGTTCCTAGAACGATTTTTAAGCAAAAGAATGTGTTTGGTAACTGTACAAAATTTCTATTTTCGAGATAAAAATGTAGTTGGTAAGATTCTTAATTTTTTTGGTTTATTTTACTTTTTAATACTTTTATTATATTTTTCTCTTTTTCTTTTTTCTTTTATCTTCTTCTTCCTTTTTTTTTTTTTGACTGGGAGAGGTCTAGCGAGCTTGCCGAAGTCTTGCTAGGCCAGGGCGAGGGTCGGCAAGCTTGCTAGAGGCTCACCTGGCCATTGCGAGTCTCAATCTTGCCAGATCTGGGTGAGGCTAAGCCTTGCCATTGCTCCTCGTCGCCGACCCTCGTTGGCCGATCGCTAGCCATGACTGAGATTGACGATTAGCCAAAAGGAAGAAGAAGAAAAGAAAAGAGAAGAAAAAAGAAAAAAAAATTGACTTGGTTTTAGGAATTGTTCCGAAAACAACAAACAACTTTTTTTTTTACTTTTTGATTTTATTTTAAATCTATTTCTAGGAACAAAAATTTTATCAAATGAATTTCTGTTCTTTTTTTGTTTTTCGAAATAAAATAATAGAATTACTTATTCCGAGGATGGTTACCAAATTGTCCATCCATTTATTTTGTTAAAATTGCTTTTTTCTCATTTGACTTTTCGTCTCCCCTCACTTTCTCCCAAACTCCCACTTTGTCAGTAGCGGGGTCTCTCTCTGTCTCTCTCCTCTACAACAACCGGATCCGCATCGTTAGCGGCGGCGACCGATCCTCCGGCAAGTCGAGCATCCTCGAGTACCTCGGCAGAATCGACCCGTCGCGGGGGCAGGGAATTTGCACACGAATCCCTCTCATAATGCGACTTCAAGACAACCCTCATGTGGATCGCCCTGAGCACTCTCTCGAGATCAACGGCAAAGATGTCCCCACCGACGAGGACCACATCTCCGAGGCCATTCATGCCGCCACCAACGAGATCGCGGTCCGACGAGAATGAGACCGGGCATGGACTTTCCGATCAGGCTATATGCGCTGCTCTCCCACAGTGACTGGCAATGTAGCGAGGCAATGTCGGCCGTCGCAGATCCGACGGCAGGGAGTCGCCAAATCGCGTGACAAGCGAGGTGTTGAAAGTACTTCCTCGACCTGGGCGACAAACATATTGGCGAAGATCGTCAGGGCGTTGACCCACGAGATGGCGCGAGTCGGGTTGAAGCACTCGGGCAAGCGCGGCGGGGGCAGAAGGAGGTGACGGAGTTGGGGACGAAGAGGAAGGTGTCATCCGACGTGGCGGAGGAGGCCCATCAAGAACTAGGGGGGAATGGAACCACCGCCACCGCCACCACTCAACGTCGGGGGCGAGGGTGCGGCGGATGGAGTCGCAGTCGTGGAATTGAAGGGCCTCGTACTGGGTGTGGACCACCGTCCGATTCGTAGGCTCATGCTCCTCCAGATTTTAGAAGAAATTAGCCTCCTTTCTTTTTTTATTTTTTTCTCTTTCGAAGATTGTACTTCTTTTTTCAGAGATGTAAGGAGTTATGTTAGACTTTACAAAGATACTCCGAGTGGTGAAGTTGCTAACTAACATCTAATGAATGCAACAAACCAAGCGATGGGCAGCTCAGAGAAATCTCGGATTTTGACATTTGCTTGGAGGCGCAGTTTCTCACTTTCACGTCGAGACAGTTTTCATATGACCAGATTCATAAGAAGAAAATCAGAGGAGAAGTAAAAGAAAGAGATTTTGCAGTGGAAGGTTACAGAACACGTAGATAAGCGATGTGGGAATTTTTGAGGTACAAAATTTATTCAAGGTTACAGAACATACAACATGACGTCCATAGCAGGACCTGCAATGGAAGGTTACAGAAATAAAATTCGCACAAAACACACGTCACCACATCGAAAGCTGGAAACTAGCGCCCATTCGCTAACAATCCTTTAATTCGTGATGGACACAAATGGGATTACCAATATTTAATCGGCCAAGACAAGTCACCAAGTAGAACGTACATAAGAAGACCACATCCGATGCATCCAAGAGCGGCAATGAACATAGTAGACACAAATCGAAGTCTTGGGTCTAAATCTTGCCATCTCATCTCGAAGAATCTTTGCCTGATTATTTTAATCAACTTTCATAAAAGTAGGATGCCTTGTGCATTGGGAATGTTGGCCGGACCTATAGAGTTGTACCTCTCCTTGATGAGCCAACGCAAGGCCCACACAAGCAAATTGAGACCTTCATCAGTTTGAGCAACGTGCTATGCTGCTTGCTTTAACATTGCCAAGTTACTTATTAGACAACCATTTTTCACAAAAGCGCAAACAATATGGATAAAAAATAAGCATATTCATAAATCAACAAACAAAAAAATATAGGCGATTTGAATTGGTTTCATGGTTTCAATATGAAACCAGCATATTGGAGGAGGTTAGACTACAGCGATGTTGTGGTCCTTAACTCGAAACACCTTGATTGGCTGAGTTGTTGTTCCCCATTGATCTCCAAGCAATGCGTGGCCACTGTCTTGTTTACTCCCACAATTTGTCCTACAGGCCATAGAAAGATCCTGATATATATGGACCGAGGGGTTTCATTATGAAAGTAGACGGTCCGATTCCCCTCCGTCTACTTTCATAATGAATGACACGCCTCGGACTACTGTCATTTTCATATTGTCATCTGTGGATATTTAATTAGACCCAACGCCTATTTTTTTTTACTTTGCCTTCGCATCATCATCCGGTAGCATTTTCAATTTACCCCTTGAGTGGAAATATATATCAATTAGCACTCAACGCTTAACCTCGATTAAAAAAAATCATTTGCTGATCTAATTTAATGTTCCTCTTCAGTTTAAGGAGGATGGTGATTCAAAAGTTATGATTTTTATTATTTGTTGATTTGTGAGAGTAGAAATTTGAATTGTGATGTACATCGGTCTGATTTAATTGGGGAATCGAACCGAAATAGCTTGGACTGACCGAAAAGGTTTGTTCTAGGGGGAATCGATTCAATTTCCTATTCCGTGAACCATGAAGCAGCCTAGGACCATATCAATTCCCGATTCCAAAGCTGGAACCTAATTCTATTCAAAAACTAGTTCAAGCAGTTCGATTTCCGCATCGAATTGGATTTCAAGTATACTTTAACAAAAAAAAAATCTTTTGAAATCACAAAAAATCGAACCGTCTTTTCAACATGAAAAAAATATGATATTTGTAAGAATTTGATCTTTTAAACACAAAAAAAAGTGGGTCGATTCCCTGAGTAGATGAATCCTTAATCATTATGTATTTCGCATTGAATTCTTTGATACAAATTAATGTGCAGCATTTGACTACTGAAGCGGGATGGCAGATTCTATCTTTTCCGGCCTCTAGCACACATTCATATGTGGTTCTGTTAGTTTGAAATGGATGAGGGACTCTGTAGGATGTTCTATGTTCGATGTAGGATCCATCTTAAAATGATTCACCACTTTTTCTTGTGGCACTTACCGATCTTTTTTGCTTGGTTTTCACAAGAAAAGTGAATTAGTGGAAGGGAATGTAATTACGAAAGGAAATCGTTTATATATTTCTTAAAGGGGCTCGCTAGACCACCAGCAAAGGCGGGGATAATGTTCATAGGAAAAATTACCAAAAGAGTCCTACACTTGTTGCATTCATCCTCAATTATGCCAATTTAGTTCTACGCCTTTCAATGAGTTGTCAATTTAGTCATTTTGGCCCAAAACCACTAATGTAGCAATCTAGTCGACATTGGCTATCTTATGCAGTATGACTGACGCTGATGTGGATAAATTTGAATTTTTATTATAATTTTCTAATTTTTTCATAAATTTTTGAAATTATTTCCTTTTTGTTTTCTTTGTCTTTTCTTTCCTTCTTCCTCTAGTTGGTAGCCAAGACTTGGTGATGGCCAATGAGGTCAACCTCACCAACCTCTGGCAAAGCTCGCCCTTGGCAGCCTCTGGACAAGGCAATCCTTGCCGCTTCTGGCAAGGCTCGACCCTCACCAAATCCGACGAGGCCTGGCTGATGAGGTCAAAAGGGAAGAAAGAAAAAAAAAAACATAAAAATGTGTTCACGTCAACACCAACTATATCATGTAAGATGGCCAACGATGACTAGACTATCGCGACAATGGTTTCTGGCCAAAATTAATCAGACGGACTAAATTGGCAATCTTTAAAAAGTTTAAGACTAAATTGGCAATTTATTAAAATGTTTAGAACTAAATTAGCATAACCGAAAGATTTAAGATTAAATTCACAAATTGCCAAAAGGTTTGTAACTAAATTAGCATAAGTGCAATAGGTTTAGGGCTTTTTGACTAATTTTCCCAACTTTTCATACATATATTTGAGTTTAGAATTAATGTCGGTACCGCGATTGCTAAAGGGAATAATCCTAATTTCTTATTTTTACCGCATGTATTTATTCTCGTGTAAGAATATTTGTAACATTGCTTTAAGATTTTAAACAATTACTCTTTGTGTTTTGGGAGTAAGTTACCACACTGACCTATGAATTCATCACTATATATATATATATAAACCTTAAGTATTGTGTGAATGAACTTTATTATTGTTATTTTTTTTTGGTCAAAGTGAAAGAGCTTTATTGAATGTCCATTTACGGCCCTATAGACGAGTTGGGCTCTAAGAATAATACAAGCAAATTAAAGACGTTGAATCGATCATAGTTTTCGATTTTACCAAATAAGATGTTAAGAAATGATTTTTTTTTTCATAGGGTCATACACCACATCGAGCCCTTAACTCTATTCTTTTTTAGGACCCTCAGATCAAGAGATGTCCGCGTGCACATGTACGGTTCTGATTGAATCTCCACGCTATACTAATGGAGATTCTGTCACGCCCCGATCCTCCGAGCGCGCGAACATCCCACTCTGGTCGATACAAATGCGACTTCCCAGGACACATCGCCGACCCATTCAATTTTTATTATGCATGCGGAAGCGAGACAAATCCCCTGACAACAATTAACTTGGGATAGAAAAGCAGGCAATCAATCACAACCAAACAAGCTTTCTATAAACACATAGGTTTATATACAACACTGGATTGTCTACAAAATAGACAGGCTTAACAACTAGGGAACTATCCAATGACCAACTTGTCAGACACGTTCGCCGATTCTTCAGCCTTCACCTTCCGAACTCCAGGACTTTCGGTCCTCCAAGACCGTCATATAGAGACCTGAAATATTATCCCACAACCGGGATGAGACTACATCTCAGCGAGTCCTACCATCTAAAACTCAATTAGGGAGAAAATACGCCTCAGGGCGCTCTAGCCACACAAATAGAATAGAGGACTTACCTCGCCTCAGTCCCTTTCCTGCACGTCAGTACAATTCATATTCAAACAATGCTCGCACAAGCTGAAACTACTGACATACCCATCGGTCTATCAATTCAGTCAATCCAATTGATATCATACGATCCACACATCTATCAATTCATATCATCTATTAAACCATACCATCTATTCATCCATCAATACAATTACGGCTCGCACAAGCTGAAATGGATGCAATGCTCTCACAAGCTGATATAGATGGTAGCTCGCATAAGCTGATATATGCATAGATGATAGCTCGCACAAGCTGATATATGGATCGTTGCTCTCACAAGCTGATAAACGATCATTGCTCTCATAAGCTGATAAATGATCATTGCTCTCACAAGCTAACATACAGTGCTCACACAAGCTGACAATGATGCTAACACAAGCTTATACATATATAAACCAATTGCTCGCCAAAGCTGATAATTCATAATAAACCAACTCATACCTCAATTCAATCAATCAATCAATCAATCAATCCAATTAATTCAAATTGGTCATACAAACCAATTACGGTGCTAAAAGCTAACACCGGGTATTTTCAAGTTAAATACCACAACTTCATGAATTTCACACAATTCCACACTTTTGGAATTATTCACCATAATCATCAATCACTCAATTTCTCAATTTAAACATACAATTAACACAAACCGACCGCACTGCTGCGATCAGCGCGAAATTCTAACGATCGGCCATCCCAGCATAATTTTCGAAATTATTAAATAATTAAATTTAATTCCGAAAATTAAATAATTAAATATTATTTTATAATAATATAATTTAATAAAATAATATTTATAAATTCGAAATAATTATTTAATTAAAAATAATTAATTAGGGCTTAAACAAGATTACACTAATTTAATCATACCATTAGCCCTAATTAAACACCCATTAAAATAATCACACAACTAATCTAATTTACATTAAAATAATCTAATTTAATCACATAAACCTAATTAGACTAATCTAAACACCCCTTAAGCATCATTAACTCACTAAGCAAGAATTAGAGGATAAACTCACCGGATTAACATTCCGGCGAGTCCACGGCGAAGGCGACGCCAAGGCGGTCGATAAACCCCAAAGCGGCGACACCAACGGAGGCCGGGAAGACACTGAAAACGGGCCTCGAAGTCTCCAAAACCTTGCTGTCTTCTGCTCTGATCTGGACTGAACTGCAGAGAAGAAACCAGCAACTTCAACGGCGAAAATGGGCCGATCGGAGCTCCGGCAAGCGAGTGGTTGGCAACCAATGGCTCCCGGGGGTCTTGGGGATCTTGTAGGAGGTTGGGATGGGCAAAGGAAGGGTCGGAAAGGGGCGAAACAGCAAGAAAATGCGAAACAGGCGGAACCGGGCGGGTCCAGACGGTCCGGCGAGCGGCGGCTTCGGGCGGCCGTACGGGACGGCCGGAGAATCGTTCTGGCGAGCGGCGAGGTGCTCCGGAACGGTCTGGATGTCCTCTTCGTGACGATGGGTGGCTCGTTTGCTAATTCAACAGGAAAGTTAACTTTTTACTCGGATCTTTGGCGAAAGGTCGGCTGGAGCAGAAACTGGAACGAGGAGAAAACAGGGGAGGAAATGGAGTCCGATGGGCATGCGACGGTGGAGGGTTGTTGCTGCTCGGTTTCTCTGGTTTTTGCTGAGCTTCTCTCCTTCAACAACAATGGAGAAAGCCACAAATTATGGGAGAAGAAGGCTGTTGAGCAAGGGGGGTCTCCTTGGGCTCTTTAGAGCTCAACACTTGCCACTCTCTCATTGGCTTTGCCCCCACCATGACATCACATGACCTCAGCCACTCTCTCTCCTCCAATCTTCCTCTACAAGCTTGGCAATAGGTGCAAAATGTCCCTAGCCCCATGGCATACGAATTTTAGACATTTGTGCATCAAATTCAATCAATTCTCACTCAATTCCATCCAATTGAAGCTCAATTAAATTAACCCATGTGTCCTCGGTCTTCTCAAGACATTTCCCCGTCAAATGATCCAACTTGCATCCCGAAGATTCGATTAAAAACGGCCCTCTGAGAATCCCGAACAAAAACGGCATTACTTTGCTTTTCCGCCAAAAATCTCGGTTTGTAGAAAAATCTTCTGGAGATGAGTCGACATTCCTAAAATGAATTGTGACTTGACAGAACTTCCAATTTCTGTAATCGGGTTCAATTTCACGGTTAAATTCAATCTGGCGCGACTTTAGCGCGTCCTAATCTACCGGGTAGCTTTTAGGAATTTTCTGTGCAATTGACCTGTGGTTGATTATTCTCAAGCCACAAAGTGCATCTTCGACACATTGACGACTCTTGGTTGTCGTAGAAATCTCAAGGTTTCAAATACGGACACAGGGTACCAAAACGACAGAGAAATCGGTCTAGTGCCGATCAACAAGAATTGTGCAATTAGGTGGAATCACCCACACTGAATTACATGGTTCTGTTGAATCGACCTATCTCCGGTCTCTAATCGGTCTGTGCCGTAATGACCCTTGCAGATTAGTACGGTCGAGCAGTCGTTTCCTGGTTGAATTCTCAAGTCTATTGCGTTTAGATTCCTTAACGGCTTCACCTGATAGACTAGTTATCTCGTGAGTGATCAGCTCAGAGAAGAAAGCTATAGACGTGAAGATGAAATGCCCGACTTATTTAATTGAAACCAGAATTGGAAAATCGGGATGTCACAGATTCAATGGAAACAATTTTGTCTGTTATTGTCAGGTTATCAAGAGAAATAAATAACAAGCAAATGTGGCCCTTGCCGTTCGGCCATGCACTAGGTATGACCGTATGAGTACCTTGTGATATTAATATTAATGCATGAGCGAAATTGACAAGTAATTATGGTAAACCAGTCTCATAAGCACAACGATAGTGATGAATCCGGAGCTTTGTTAATGAATCGAACTTGTACTTGTCAAGCTTGCTTTACTTGTGTAGCATGGTTAAACAAGTTACTTAGAATTTGCGAGCTGTCCAATTAGATACTTTAAATTGGGTTTTGTTGTACAGAGAACCAGACCTAGCAAATGCACGGAGGACCAAACCTCACCATCGGAAGGGTATACATGCAAACCAAAATTCATAGAAAATACACATTGCCATGAGGACCAGACCCTAGCAAACAACGTACCATCAACCACATTGAAAGCCGAAAAATATTGTCCTTCACTAATTAATACTTTGTTGCGAGATGAATTCAAATGGGATAACCAAAATCAAGATAAATGCAACGAAAATGTTCCAAGGTATGTTGATAAGCAGAACACACATTTGGAGATTCCATGAGACGCATCCAAGGGCAATAAAGTTGAGAGCACACTGAAGTCGGAACATCAAGCTAGGGGTGAGCATGGTTTGGGTTAAACCGGTCCAACCCCTAACCCTAGGACCAACCCGTACAATGCTGGTCCTCAATTTTTGGGACCAAAGACTGACCCTATTGAACTTGGGACCGAGAACCGGACCGATAATTTTTTATTCATTTTTTGTATTCCTTAAAAAAAAAATTGAGGATCAGATTGACCCAATGGGTTCAGTCCGGTTTTCAGGTCAACCCAAAACCAACCAATAATTTTTTTTTTTTTTTTGTATTCCTTGAAATGGCAACCGAGGATTGTACCAACCCAAGGGTTCAATGATGAGTGAGATCAGCTAAGAAAGGCAAGCGATGAGGGTCAAGTGAGGTAAGCGTCGAATAGAATGCGCATCGAATGTCAAGCAGGGAGCAACAAGCCAAGCGAGCATCGAGTAGCAAGCGGCACGAATGACCCAAAGCCAGCAAGGCGAGTATCGAGTGGCGAGCGGAGAAGTTGTTTCTTTCAATTTTGGCAAATTGAAGACTAAAAGAACAATAAGATAGAAGAGAACGAATACTAGAGAATGATGCCATAAGAAGTTGTTTATGCATTTTTAGACACCGTGAGAACTCCTCTCAAAAACATTTTCATCATTTGTAAATTATGATTATTGACACTATAAAAAAAACATTAAAAATCTAAGTTATTAAGGAATAATGTAAAATTACTTGAAATCATCACAAATGAGCTATTTAATGTTGTTGACACTATTTATTTTAAGGTTTTTTCTATCTAAAAAAATTATAAGTAATATATTATATATATATAGTCATGGTTAGTTCGAATTGGACCGGCCTGGAACTCTCAAGATCGAGGACTAACCCGCACAATGCTGGTCCAGGAATTATAGGATCAAGAACCGACCCAATCTCCCTGGGAACCGGACCATGACCGGTAAAGTTGGGCCGGTCTAGGGTCAGTCCAGAGTTGACCTTGGACCGATGCTTACCCCTACATCAAGCCCATGTCTTGCCTTCTCATCTCAAAGATTAATTTTTGCTTGACTATCTAGATCGTTACGCAAATAAGCATATTGCTGCATTCACCGATAATATTGGCTTAACCTATAGAACCATCCCTATTGAGTTGACGTAAGGTCTCGTCGGCGTTCACTTTTATACCACGCCCGCGGTTGGGTTTTTTATTATGCTTCACGATAACCCCCTCAATGGAGTCTTATCGCACTAACGCACTCCAGTTTCATCGAGTTTTATGGCCCGGAGTTTCATTGCACTGACAAATTTACCCCCAGATATATTCTCGCACTGACAAATTTACCCTGCACTTTGCCTTTTGTCACCCTCGACATATTCATGTGCAGAAAACGCGACTATAAAAAATGTAGCGTAGGCAGCGCGACAGCTCCTCTTTTGCAAAACTCAAATGACCTCACTACACTTGACAAATGTATATCCATTAACCCCCAACCCATTACCCCGACGAGAAAAGTGACAAGCCAGAGATGCACGCGCATCTCACTTGCACTTCCATTCTCCGTTTCCACCTTCATTATACCGATAACTACCTTTTTGAATTTGGAATCTTCGTTGGCAAGAAATAACTGCGTTGTTCTTCAATTACGCATGGGAATGGCTGTTTTATCTGGTGTGCTACTGTAATTCGATGGTTCATCTTAAGCTCGCGGTGACAGAGTAAAACAGAGCCGGTCGGAAATCAGAAATCACCACAAACCCAGAAGAAGAAGAAGATGAAAAAGAAGAAGAAAGCCACGGTCGAATTCTTCGACCTTTCTGACACCGTTGCCTCGGCAGTGGAAGACCTCATTTCCCAGACCGAGGGCCTCCCCGTCCTCGAGCAAATCGCCGCGATCAACGGCTCCTCCTTCACGACCGACGACTCCCTCTTGCCCCCCGACCTCGAGTTCCCGTTTCCGCAAAGCTCAAATCCTTCCCTCTCTCTCCAAACCCCAAACCATGCTGCTGAATTCGAGCAATCGCAAGACGAAGTTGCCCCCATGAAAGGCGGCTGCTTCTGGCGCTCGCCGAAGAAGCCAGACACCGTGGCTAGGGCTATTAAGAAGGGGATAAGCATGAGCTTCAAATGGACGGAGGAAGACAAGGGAATTGTCGGATTTGGGGGGTTTTCTCCGATCAAGAGCAGAAGAAGTAGATGAAGAAGGCAAAATATAAGAAGGATGAAGAAGGCAAAATATAAGAAGGATGACGAGCGCTTCAAGAAAAGGCTGGGGCGACCGGGAAACACCATGGATTGGTTTGCCATTTTAAGGTTTGAGGGGGTGGATAAGCAAGAGGAGGCGTGGAAATAGCGGCGGCTCCCACTTGATATTTGCTTAGAGTCGGAGTTTTTCATATTCATGTCGTATGTATAAGACCAGAGACATGAGATGAAAAACAGAGAAGCGGAAAAAGAAAACGATTTTGCAGTGGGGGTTACAGAACATGCTAAACCCCCAGATAAGCCGCGCGGTTATAATACCACAGGAGGGCCATGTCAGGGCAAATGAAATTCATATAAAACAAAAATCACCGCTACATTGAAAGCCGGAAACTTGTGTCCTTCGCTGATAATCCTTTTTAACTCGCGATGAACACAAACGGGACTACCAGCATTAGGCCGCAGGCAACAGAAATCAGCCGAGGCAGGCCACCAAGCAGAACGCACAACAGGAGACCATATTCAACGCATCCAAAAGCAACAGCGATCCCGGCAAAGGCAAGTTGGAAACTTGGATCAACATCTTGCCTTCCCATTATGAAGATTAATCTTTGCCAGATGATTTTAATCGCTTCAAGATGCGTGGTGCTCTGGAAATGTTGGCCGGACTTGTAGAGCTATGCCTCTCCCTAATGAGTTGACGCAAGGCCTGTTCAAGGGATGAATCAAGACCTTCGTTGATTTGAGCTACGTGCTCTAATGCATTCCTTGGAAAAAAAAATCAGCAAATTGCTTGTTAGACAATCATCTTTCATAGAAGCACAAATAATAAGGATCAAGAAGAAGCATTTTGATAGATTAATAGATAAGAATTTGTACTGGTTTCATGGTTTCAATATGCAACATTGAAGAGGACAAATTCACCTAATCTAAGCGGAGTGTAGATGGTTTCCAAATAAAACAGCACGAATTTACTCAGGAGTCTTCCAACTTGTTGAAGGACGTTGGACTACAATGATGTTGTAGTGCTTACCTCCAAATGCTAGCTGAGAGGTGGTTTCCCATTGATTTCCGAGCAATGAGTGGCTACTTTCTTCTCTACTTCTACAACATGTCCTATAAACGATGCGAAGATTTTGTATTCGTAAACGACGATGAAAAGGAGGGAGCATCCTTCAGTCATTAGACTTGGGGAATGCTTCCAATTTTTGACACCCGGAGGAATGCCCCCTCAAATATATATATATATAGTCATTAGACTTGAGGATGCACTCTTAAAGAAAATGTAAAGCAAATGTGCATATAATATGGCCCCGTTTGGTTGGACTTTCCCAAGGGGCTTTGGGCCCCGAAAGCCTATTGGGAAAAATTTTATGTATTTAGTCGTCACATATATCTTCCTCCTTTTGACACACTAGGGAGGGCTATCTAATACCAAATCCTGAGGGCTGCATATATCTATATTTGGCCTTCGCACCCTCGTCTAGTAGACATTTCTGCATGGTACACAACAAATTTCATCAAGACAGAAAATTTTGATTTGCCTCGATTAACCTCAATGAAAGAATGTTCCTCTTTGGTTTGAGGAGGATGGGGTTTCACAAGTTATGATTTTTTTTTTTTAATTTCCTAGAGTCAAGATTTGAATTATGATTTGCATTGGATTCTATTTAATCTAGTAATCAAACCGAATCGGCTTGAACTAACAAATTGAAGGTTAGTTCTTAGAAGAACTAATTTGATTTCTTGTTTCATGAACCTCAACACGGCCTAGGATTGAATCAGTTCCCTATTCCAAGGTCACAACTGCAAATTCTATTCAAGAACTGGTTCAACCAGTCCAATTCCCGAATTGAATCGGTTTCCAATTCTTCCTCTTTTTTTAATAGAAAAATTCCTTTGAAATCATAGAGAATTGTACCATATTTTCAACATGAAGAAAACATCATGTTATTTTTAAAAATTTAATTGTTTACACAAAATAAAGTATAAAAAAGAAAAGTGGGCTGATTCTCGAGTTGATGCATCCTTAATCACTATGTATTTGGTGTTGAAATCTTTGATACGAATTGCTGTGTATTAGGATGGTGGATTCTATCTTTTCTAGCCTCTCGGACACATTCATTTTTGGTTCTCTTACTTTGAAATGGATGAGGGACTCAATAGGATGTTCTCATGTTCAATCCACGATTTATCTCAAAATGGTTCATCACTTTTTCCTGTGGTGACGCTTACCAACCTTTTTTGCTGAGTTTTCACAAGAAAAGTGAATTAATGTTAGGAAATGTATAATCCACGTCGAAAGCTGGGTACCATCGCCATTCGCTAATTAATCCTTTGATTTGCAATGAACTTGAACAGAATAACCAAAATCATGATGCACGCAATGAAAATGGGCCAAGGCATGTCACCAAGCAGAACACACATCTGAAGATTACACGAGACACATCCAAGAGACACTGAGATGAGAGCATACGGAAGTTGGAATCTTAGAGGTAGGACATTCTTTGTCAGGAAAGGAACTCAAAACTGCATGAATTTGCTCACAATCTGCCAACTCAGGTTGGACTACACCGCTGAAGAGATGTTGCGGTTCGCCATCGATTCTTACCTCCGATTATCGTCATCGGCTGACTTGCTGTTTCCCATGGAGTCCCGAGCTTTGTGTGATTAATCTCTTCCTCCTCTGAAATGACACTAGATGCGGGCCTTCGTTTTGGCAAATATAATTGGTTCCGTTTGCAAAAGACCGGATGGCAAAGGGTAAATTTCTATTTGTTTTTTTGGGTCAGAGAGCCGGGTAAATTTCAGTCTCCTTTTGCAAAAGACCTCCTGCAGTCAAGTCTGTCTCAAATGACCTCTATTATTTTGTTAGCAAAGGTCTTAAGATGGTCTCAAATGACCTATTTCTTTCCGCTTTAAGATGTCTCAAATGACCCTTTTCTTGCTAGAATGATGTCTTAAGATTCTCAAATGAAATGACCTCCAACACTTGACAAATATAATATCAATTAGGCTAACTCTAACGGGAAAAGTGGCCGAGGTGCGCACCCATCTTACATCCACTTCATTCTGTTTCCAGCTTCACCTTCACTCCACTGATATTTCTCCTTTTTAACTTCAGAATTTTGTTTCTCAAGTGCGTTGCTCTTCCTTGACCACCGCCCCCACCCCCCCCCCCCCCCCCAAAAAAAAAAAAACAAAAAAGTGCGTTCTTCAATTTTGGATGGTTGTTTCATCCGGCATCCGGTGTGCTAATGTAATTTAGGGTTCCACTTTAGTTGGCGGAGGGCGGTGATCCCATTTTACGGTTCTCACTTGATTTTCATTCCACTGATACTTTACCTTTTTAACTTTATATATATATTTTCAATTGTGTCGCTCTTTCTTGGGCAAAGAAAAAAAAAAATATATATATTACCTTCATTCTCCGTTTGTCAATTGTGTCGCTCATCCACTTCATTCTCTGTTTCCAGATTCACCTTCATTCCACTGATATATTACCTTTTTAACTTTAGAATTTTGTTTTTCAATTGCATTGCTCTTTCTTGGACTAATATATATATCTCATTCTTCAATTATGCATGGGATTGGTTCTTCGCGAGGTGATTCCCATGTTACGGTTCCCAGTTGATCATCTTCTCACCCTTTGTGGCTTTAAGTAAGGACTTACTCCTTAAAACGTAAATTCAACATCTTTTGTTCTCATACCAAGTTAAAGTTTAGCGGGCAACGTTTCAAAAGCTTAAATTTCATATGAAGACACTTGACTTAATTAGCCCCCAATGCTTTACCCGACGAGAAAAGCGACCGGCCAGAGATGCACGCGCATATCACGTGCGCTTACGTTCTCCGTTTCGACCTTTAATCTACTGGTACCTCGCCCTTCTTGAATTTGAAATTTTGTTCTTCAGGCGCGTTGCTCTTCGTTGGCAAGAAAAAAATTGCGTTATTCTTCAATTACGCATGGGAATGGTAGTTTTATCTGGCGTGCCAGTCTAATTTGATGGTTCCTCTTAGGCTCGCGGTTGAGTAAAATTCTATCCCCACCGCTCGCAGCGGTAACAGAGTAAAACAGAGCCAGTGGGAAATCAGAAATCACCACAAACCCAGAAGAAGAAGAAGCAGAAGAAACCCACGGCCGAATTCTTCTACCTTTCTCACGCCGATGACTCGGCAGTGGAAGACCTCATTTCCCTGACCCAAGGACCTCTACGTTCTCGAGAAAATCGCCGCGATCAACAGCTCCTCCTTCACCGCCGACGACTCCTTGCCCCCCAACCTCGAGTTCCCGTTTTCCACGAGCTCAAATCCTTCCCTCTCTCCAAACCCCAAACCACGCTCCTGAATTCGAGCTATCGCAAGACAAAGACGCCATAGCCGTCGGCCCCTTGAAAGGCGGCCGCTTCTGGTGCTCGCCGAAGAAGCCGACACTGAGGCTATTGCTATTAAGTAGGGGGTGAGCATGAGCTTCAAATGGATGGAGGAAGACGAGGGTATTGTGGGATTTGGGTGTTTTACACGATCAAGAGCAGAAGAAGTTGCTGAAGAAGGCAAAATGAAGGAGCATGATGAGCGCTTTAAGAGAGGCGGCCGCGACCCAGGGAACCGTGGGTTTTTTTGCCATTTTAAGGTTTTGAGGGCGTGGATTAAGTCGAGGCATGGAAATAGCGGCTTCCGTTGATATTTGCTTAGAGACGCAATTTATATGAACAGAGACATGAGACGAAAATCAGAGAAGCAGGAAAAGAAAACGATTTTGCAGTGGGAGGTTACAGAACATGTTAAACCCCTAGATAAGCGGCGTGGTAATAATACAACAGGACGTCCTTATCAGTACCTGCTGGGGGAGGTTACAGACAAATGAAATTCATATAAAACGCACAACACCACATAGAAAGCCAGAAAATAGTGCCCAGTTGCTAATAATCCTTTAATTCGCGATGAACATGAACGGGACTACCAGCATTAGGATGCAGGCAACAAATGTTGGCCAAGGCAAGTCGCCAAGCAGAACACACGCCAGAAGACCACATTCGACACATCCAAGAGCAACAGCGACCACAGCATAGGCAAGTCGGAAACCTAGGCCAACATCTTGCCTTCCGCTCCTAAAGATTAATTTTTGCTGGATGATTTTAATCACTGCGCAGATAAGCAAGATGCCTGCTGCACTGGGAATGTTGGCTGAACCTATAGTGGTGTACCTCTCTCTAATGAGCTGATGCAAGGTTTGCTCGAGCGAATCAAGACCTTCATTGATTTGAGCTACATGCTGTGCTACAAGCCTTAAGGTCACCAAAAGTGACATGTTAGATAACTATCTTTCCCATAAGTGCAAACAATAAGAATCAAGAAGAAGTATATTGATAGATCAATAGAGAAAAAAATACAAGCGATTTCTATTGGTTTCATGGTTTTGGTATGTAACATAAAAAATGACGGGATCATATGATCTAAGTAGGAGTGCAGATGGTTTCCAAACAAAGCAGCATGAATTTACTCAAGTCTCCCAACTTGTAGAAGGAGGTTGAACTACAGAGATGTTGAGGTGCTTGCCTTTGAACAACTTGATTGACTGAGTTGTTGTTCTCCATTGATCTTCAAGCAATGTGTGGTTACTTTTTTCTTTCACTTCTAAAACATCCTGTTTTATAAATGATGCCGAGACCTTGCATTGGCGCACCTTGTCTGCTCATTTAAGATGTTGCATTGGATTTGACTTGGAACTTGACTCCTTTCTAAACGATGCCGAGATGTTGCATTGGTGCACATTGTCTGCTTAGTTGACTTGGCCTCACTCCTTTTGATGGAGACACATTTGCAATTTGCCCATGTGACTTGGAACCTCACTCCTTTTGATGGAGACACAAAATAAAATAAGAAAATGGTGGCTGCTGCCTTGCTGGATTTGGGTCCGACGCCCTCGCGTGGATCTTAGCAAAGGCACAGAGGCCCTCACCTATGGTTGGTGAGGGCCGTGACACCCTTGCCCAAATTGGGCAAATGTCGTTGGTCTAGAGTTGTAAAAATTTTAAAAAAATAACAAAGAAAGAAAAGAAAAGAAAAAAAATGAGAAAATATTAAAAAATTGTAAGATTTGTCCATTTTAGTGTTGGTCATATCACGTAAGATGGTCACTGTTTATGTCAGTGATTTTTGACCAAAATTGACCAAATGTACCATAATGGAAAATCGTCATATGTTTTAGGATTCAATAGATATAATTAAAAAATTTACAATTG
Source organism: Eucalyptus grandis x Eucalyptus urophylla (assembly GCA_028830015.1). Lineage (NCBI taxonomy): Eukaryota > Viridiplantae > Streptophyta > Magnoliopsida > Myrtales > Myrtaceae > Eucalyptus > Eucalyptus grandis x Eucalyptus urophylla. The sequence goes on along the minus strand of CM054200.1, from coordinate 56,431,154 downwards.
AATTTGCATAAATACATTAAGTTTAAAACTTTTTTTTTAGTACTTTCTCCTTGGCATTATAACTAGAAGAGGAGAAAGAACGGTGTTTCTGTGGTTGTGCCTCTTTGTGCGTGTCAAACTTAAGACGGTGTTTGATATTTCTTTCAACTATCGCATTTTTGAGAACATACTTTTTTCCAGAGAAGTAAGCAATTATGTTAGTCTTGGCAAAGATACCGTGAGGGGATGAGGTTGATAACTAACATCTAATGAACTGCATGAAACCAAACGACCGGCAACAGAAAGAAAATCCGGATTCCCGATACCGAGGCCGTTATTTCCACGCCTCCATTTGCTCATCCATGCCCTCAAAACCTTAAAAATCTGCCTTAACTTAGGGGCTAAGAGTCTCCATTTATCCCGTCAAAATTTCTTCTTCTTCATTTGACTTTTCCTCACCCCTCTCTCTCTCTCTCTCTCTCTCTCTCTCTCTCTCTCTCCCCTACAACAAACGAATCCGCATCGTCGAGCATTGTCGGCGGCGGCGACCGGTCTTCCGGCATGTCTAGCGTCCTCGAGCACCTGGCCGGAATCGACCCGTCACGGGGGCAGGGAATTTGCACGCGAATCCCTTTCATAGTGTGAATTGAAGACAACCCTCATGCGGATCGCCCCGAGCTCTCTCTCGAGATCAACGGCAAAGGAGTCCCCACCGACGAAGACCACATCTCCGAGGCTATTAATGCCGCCACCAACGAGATCGTGATCTGGGCATGGACTTTCCGATCCGGCTACATGCGCTGCTCTCCCACAGCGCTGGCAATGCAGCGAGGCGATCTCGGCCGTCGCGAATCCGACGGCAGGGAGTCGCCAAATCGCGTGATGGTGAGGTGAGCAAGGCGTTGGAAGCGCTCCCTCAACCTGGACAACCAACCCATTGGCGGAGAACGTCCAGGCGTTGACCCACGAGATGGAGCGGGCCGGGCCGAAGCACTCCTCGGGCGACCGCGGTGGGGCCCGAAGGAGGTGATGGAGTCTGGGACGAAGAGGAAGGTGTCGTCCGACGTGGCGGAGGAGGGCCATCAAGAACTAGGGGGGAATGGAACCACCATCACCGCCACTCAAGGTCGGGGGCGAGGGTGCGGCGGATGGAGTCGCAGTCGCGTGATTGAAGGGCCATATATTAATTAGCCCCCAATGCTTTTTGTTTTCTTTTTTAGCCCCCAATGCTTTACCCGACGAGAAAAGCGACCGGCCAGAGATGCACGCGCATATCACGTGCGCTTACATTCTCCGTTTCGACCTTTAACCTACTGGTACCTCGGCCTTCTTGAATTTGGAATTTTGTTTTTCAGGTGCGTTGCTCTTCGTTGGCAAGAAAAAAAAATTGCGTTATTCTCCAATTACGCATGGGAAATGGTAGTTTTATCAGGCGTGCCGCTGTAATTTGAGGGTTCCTCTTAAGCTCGCGGTTAAGCACAATTCTATCACCACCGCTCGCAGCGGTAACAGAGTAAAACAGAGCCAGTGAGAAAGACCTCATTTCCCTGACCCAAGGACCTCCACGTCCTCGAGAAAATCGTCACCGCCGACGACTCCTTGTTGCCCCCCAACCTCGAGTTCCCGTTTTCCACAAGCTCAAATCCTTCCCTCTCTCCAATCCCAGACCGCGCTCCCGAATTCGAGCTATCGTAAGACGAAGACGCCATAGCCATCACCCCCACGAAAGGCGGCTGCATCCGGTGCTCACCGAAGAAGCCGACACCGAGGCTATTGCTATTAAGAAGGGGGTGAGCATGAGCTTCAAATAGATGGAGGAAGACGAGGGTATTGTGGGATTTGGGTGTTTTACACGATCAAGAGCAGAAGAAGTTGCTGAAGGAGGCAAAATGAAGGAGGATGATGAGCGCTTCAAGAAAGGCGGTGGCGACCCGGGAACCATGGGTTCTTTTGCCATTTTAAGGTTTTGAGGGCGTGGGCAAGCAAGTGGAGGCCTGGAAATAGCGGCTCCCGTTGATATTTGCTAAGTCGTAGTTTTTCACATTCATGTCGAAACAGTTTTCATATGAACAGAGACATTAGATGAAAAACAGAGCAGCAGGAAAAGAAAACGATTTTGCAGTGGAAGGGCACAGAACATGCAAACACCTTAGATAAGCGGTGTGGTAGTAATACAACAGTGACGTTCAGATCAGTACCAGCGGGAGGAAGGTTACTGACAAACGAAATTCACACAAAACGCACATCACCACGTCGAAAGCCAGAAACTAGCGCCCAGTCGCTAATAATCCTTTTAACTCAGATGATCACGAACGGCACTACCAGCATTAGGACGCAGGCAACAGAAATCGGCCAAGGCAAGCCCCTGAACAGAACGCACATCATGAGACCACATTCGACGCATCCAAGAGCAACAGCGACCCCGGCAATGGCAAGTCGGAAACTTGGATCAACATCCTGCCTTCCCATTCCGAAGACTAATCTTTGCCGGATGATTTTAATGGCTGCACAGATAAGCAAGATGCGTGATACTATGGAATTGTTGGCCGGAACTATAGAGCTGTCCCTCTCCCTGATGAGTTGACGCAAGGCTTGTGCAAGCGAATCAAGATCTTCATTGATTTGAGCTACGTGTTGTGCTGCATACCTTAACATCACTGAACAACTTGTTAGACAACTGTCTTCCACAAAAGGATCGAGAATAAGCATATTGATAGATTAGCAGGCAAAAAAATATAGGCGGTTTGAACTGGTTTCATGATTTCAATATTAACGGACAAAAACCTTAGGCGATTTAACATTGAAAAGAATGAGTTTACCTTATCTAAGTGGAGTGCAAATGGTATTCGAACAAAACAAGATGAGTTTACTCAAGAGTCCTCCAACTTGTTGAGGGAGGTTAGACTGCAAAGATGTTGCGGTGCTTACCTTGGAACATTGAGATGGGTTGAGTAGTGGTTTTCCATTGATCTCTGAGAACCGCGTGGATATTTCTTTACTTCTGCAACAACATGTCATATGGATGATGCGTAGATCTTGATGTATAGTTGAGATTCGATGGAGTTGGAAGAAAGAGCACGAGGAATTGGATTGGAGTTTGGACTGGAGTTTATCATTGTCTCAGGCGCGTGACAAGAGGAGAATGTGGGGGTCAAAAGTTCTCAGGCCCTATTGGCTCAGGAAAAGCGAATTATTGTCGGGCACAAAGGTTTTCCGGTAGTTTTAAACCCTGAGCCGATAGTCAAAAGCGAACTATTGTCGGGCACAACTGTTCTACAGTTGTTTTAAACCCTGAGCGGATAAGGTGAACCAAAAGTTCTACGGAAGTTTTACACCCCACACATAATCGCCATATAACAATGCCAAGAGTACGTCTGTCACGCACGCCTCATACCGTCTCCAACTTAATCCCTCATGCTCCTCCTTATCATTGTCACACACATATCTAATCAATTAGACCCAATGCCTCTTTCTTTAATTTGCCTTCACATCATTTTCTGGTAGACATTTTGGCATTGTAAACAACAAATTTCATAAAGATAGAGGAAATTTCAATTTACCCCTCGTTGGAAAATATACATCAATTAGCTCTCCACGCTTAACTCAAATAAAAAAAATCATTCACTAATGTAGTTTAATGTTCCTCTTTAATTCAAAGATGATGATGATTCAAAATTTATGGTTTTGAACTGACTACGGAATCGAATTAGCTTGGACTAGCTGATTCAAGATTAGTTCTAGCATAAAACCGGTTCAATTTCCTATTCCACAAACCTTGAAGTAGCCTAGGATCGGATCGGTCCTCGATTCCAAGGTCAGAACTCCGGTTCTATTCAATAATTGATTACCGAATCCAATCGATTTTCGAGTCTTCTAAAGAAAAAAAAAAGAATCATTTGAAATCCTTAAGAATCGAACCATATTTTCAACATGAAGAAGCAACGTTTTTTTACGCAAAACTAAAAAAAAAAAAAGTGTTCTGATTAGATGCATCCCTCATTAATCATTATGTATTTGGCAGCCCTCCAAAGTTCCTTTTTCAGGAAAGAAACTTGAAACAGCATGAATTTGCTCGCGGTCCTCCGAAGTTATTGAAAGAGGCTAGACTCAAGTGAGGTGATGTTGCAGTTCACGGTCGTTCCTTACCTCCGATCACCTTGTTGTTTCCCATTAGACTTCGAGCTTCGTGTGATTAACCTCTTTCCTTCCTCGTCTGAAACAAAACTTGATGCGAGCCTACATTTAGTCGGTGGTAGGAAGGCAGAACTTTTATACCCCGCCCGCATTGGAGTTTTATCGAACTGACGCACTCCAGTTTCATCGCGTTTTATGGCACTGGAGTTTTATATGCAGAAAACGCGACTACAAATGATGCAAAGCAGGTAGGGCGACGGCTTTTCTTTAAGCAAAAGACCCCCCTGCATTTGAGTTTTTGTCTCAAATGAACCCCCTAGACTTTGACAGATATATATTAATTAGGCCCCAACGCTTAACCCCGATGAGAAAAGTGGCCGCCCAGAGGCGCACGCGCATCTCACGTGCACTTACATTCTCCGTTTCGACCTTTAATCTACTGGTACCTCGCCCTTCTTGAATTTGAAATTTTGTTCTTCAGGCGCGTTGCTCTTCGTTGGCAAGAAAAAAATTGCGTTATTCTTCAATTACGCATGGGAATGGTAGTTTTATCTGGCGTGCCAGTGTAATTTGATGGTTCCTCTTAAGCTCGCGGTTGAGTAAAATTCTATCCCCACCGCTCGCAGCGGTAACAGAGTAAAACAGAGCCAGTGGGAAATCAGAAATCACCACAAACCCAGAAGAAGAAGAAGATGAAGAAGCAGAAGAAACCCACGGCCGAATTCTTCTACCTTTCTCACGCCGATGACTCGGCAGTGGAAGACCTCATTTCCCTGACCCAAGGACCTCTACGTTCTCGAGAAAATCGCCGCGATCAACAGCTCCTCCTTCACCGCCGACAACTCCTTCTTGGCCCCCAACCTCGAGTTCCCGTTTTCCACGAGCTCAAATCCTTCCCTCTCTCCAAACCCCAAACCACGCTCCTGAATTCGAGCTATCGCAAGACGAAGACGCCATAGCCGTCGCCCCCACGAAAGGCGGCTGCATCTGGTGCTCGCCGAAGAAGCCGACACTGAGGCTAAGGCTATTAAGTAGGGGGTGAGCACGAGCTTCAAATGGATGAAGGAAGACGAGGATATTGTGGGATTTGGGTGTTTTACGCGATCAAGAGCAGAAGAAGTTGCTGAAGGAGGCAAAATGAAGGAGGATGATGAGCGCTTCAAGAAAGGCGGTGGCGACCCGGGGAACCGCGAGTTCTTTCGCCATTTTAAGGTTTTGAGGGCGAGGGCAAGCAAGTGGAGGCCTGGAAATAGCGGCTCCCGTTGATATTTGCTAAGTCGCAGTTTTTCACATTCATGTCGAAACAGTTTTCATATGAACAGAGACATAAGATGAAAAACAGAGCAGCAGGAAAAGAAAACGATTTTGCAGTGGAAGGGCACAGAACATGTAAACCCCTTAGATAAGCGGTGTGGTAATAATACAACAATGACGTTCAGATCAGTACCAGCGGGGGGAAGGTTACAGACAAACGAAATTCACATAAAAACGCACATCACCACATCGAAAGCCAGAAACTTAGGAGGGAGGTCCTCCAATGGGAGGAATGCAAACGAGGCAACCTAGAGTTGCACTGTCAGAGAAAAGGAGGGAGGTCTTCCAATGGTAGGAATGCAAACGAGGCAACTTAGAGTTGCACCCGCTGCAACAGGGCAACTCTGAAGTTATAACGCTGACCTCTTGATTTGTTACTTTTATAACATTAAACATAAAGTATAATCTGAATGAACCTTATTACATGTCCATTCACAGCCCTGTAGATGAGCATATTCATTTAGTACTAAATGCTCATTTTCTTTTTTTGAATATCGCTTTTAAATTAAAAGTTTTAATTGACAATTGTGGAAGATTGGTGATAAAAGAGAAAGTAAAACTAAGAAAAATGGATGTCGATATATTGTGATTTTTCATACAAAGTAGGCAAAAAGATTAATTCAAGTTGGTCCTATATTAAGATTAATGCAAGCAAATTAAAGACTTTCAATCGATCATGGTATTCGATTTTCCAAATAAGTTAAATTAAATAAAAATTTTAAAATTTAGAAATTGTGACCTTAACTTATTCTAAGGAGGCAAAAGAATCTAAGGCTTATTTTCAAATTCATCAATGATTTTGTTTTGGCCAAGTACCTTAATTATTGCACGTAATTTTAATAAATGTTAATAAATGATTATTTTTAATATAAGGTCTTATACAACATTGCGCACTTAATTCTAGTTTTTCATACTGTAAGATCAAGGGTCATTCTCCTCCCCATGTTACGGTTTCTGATCGATTTTCTCTCATATAACCATACATTTAACCTTGAAATGATATTTGGGATAGCATGAGCTATGCTATATCATTCAACTCGGATGTTTTCGTGATACTCCTAATAACTAAGGAATGGAGAACTTTCGGACAAAAAATTCTCCTTGCGTCATCCTGACTCCAATTTAATCCCTCATGTTCCTCCTTATCATTGTCACACGCGCGCGCGCGCACACACGACACACAATCAATTAGACCCAATGCCTCTTTGATTAATTTGTCTTCGCATTATCCTCTAGTAGACATTTTTGCATTGTAAAACGACAAATTTCATAAAGATAGGGAAAATTTTAATTTACCCCTTGATGGAAAATATATATCAATTAGCCCCCAATGCATAACTCTGATTAAAAAAAAAATCATTCACTAATGTAATTTAATGTTCCTCTTCAATTCAAGCAAGATGATGATTCAAAATTTATGGTTTTTATTATTTATTGATTTATGAGAGTTGAGATTTGATTTGTGGGGTGCATCGGGTGTGGTCTAACTTAGGAATCGAATCGAATCGGCTTGAACCAACCAATTCAAGGTTAATTCTAAGGTAGAACAGGTTCAATTTCCTATTCTGCGAACCTTGAAGTAGCCTAGGACTGGATCGGTCTTGATTCCAAGGCTAGAATGCCAGTTCTATTCAAGAAACGATTCCTACAGTCCCTTTTTTTTATTTAAAAAAATGAATTCTTTGAAATCATAAAGAATCAAATTGTCTTTTCAACATGAAGAAAACGTTTTTACACAAAATTAATAATAAAAAAAAAGTTGGAATGATTAGATGCATCACTCATGAATCATTATGTATTTGGCATTGAATTCTCTGTTACGAATTGATGTGTGGCATTTGACCATTGAAGCAAGATGTTGGATTCTATCTTTTCCAGCCTCTAACACATTCATTTTTGGTTCTCTTACTTTGAAATGGATTAGGGACACTGTAGGATGTTCTCATATTTGATCCATGATCCATCTCAAAATGGTTCACCACCTTTTCCCACGGCACTTACGAAACTTTTTTGCTGAGTTTTCACAAGAAAAGTGTATTAATGTTAGGTCTTAAATGACATGGAGCCCTTAATTCTATTTTTTTTTTCCAAGACCGCTAGATCAAGAGATGTTTTCTTGCGAATGTACGGTTATGATTGAATCCCCACGCTATACTAATGGATCTCATCCGTAGACAAACCTCGCAGCCTCTTGCAAAAACCGAGATGTTTAATATCTCTAAGGCGTTATCGAAATTCATAGTGTTGAAGTTCACATACTTCGCATACCAAACTTTTTCTATCATGGACATTGCTCTTTCTCCTCGCAGATCAAGCACGAGCAAGCGGAACGTTGAGGAAATTGGGAGAGAGAGAGGGAGAGGGAAAGAGACAGGAAGAGAGAGAGAGAGAGAGAGCTAAGAGGCAAGTAAGTCAAGCGAAGAAGGAGAGAGAAAACGCGTCGCCGCCGTTGGACCAACTTCTCCCCCGACATTTCTTTACTCTCTCGTTCCTTTCTCTTTCCAGGAAAAGATGCATCACGGTTCGTCTCCAGGAAAGTCTCTATGAGACATGATTGTGGACTATAAAGAGATGGTCATATGCCTTTCATCAGCCGCAGATGGGGTTTTGTCTCGTAGCATTGGAAAGGAAAGGTTCTCCATAACTGGTACGATGGTGCAATATTAATGATTTAGCAATTTACATTAACGCAAAATCAATAGAAAAATAAATGAAAAGACACAAGAAATTTACACGGTCTTATTCGAGTGTCGGTACTTACTCTATAGAAAGAGTCAATAGCAAATAATTCCATTATTATTAAAGAGTCAGAATTACAATTATTTACGTATTCGAATCTAAATGAGGCCAAAATCCATGGTATTTATGAGTAAATAATTCAATTTGAATGAAAAGCTTAGAACACAAGTCATGTGTTCAAACTCGAGACAAAATTTGATGAAGGGACCAAATCTATTCTTGTATATGTACATAGAGATCATCGCCAATCAATAAATTTTGGTGAAACTTTGACTTGGAGATTATCTTCAGAAAACAAATCTAATTCAAATAAAGTGCTTACCATATTCTGGGCAAATCAAAATATTCCAATGAGTTGGGTTCCACACACAGTTCAAACTCGAGACATAATTTGATACTATAATAGACATCGAAAGAAGTTGTTTATTATCAATGTGCACGCATGATAATTAATGCGTTGAGCTTTACTCAGGCCAAGTGGGAGAATATTGGAAAAATATCAAAATTAATAGGAAAATCTTGGAAAGATTGGCTAAATTGTGCATCGATAAGATTAGACATTGAGTGGCCTGATTATTATGAAAATAGCAAATACATTAATGCGGAAAATTAAGAAGAAATTAACGGATAAACAATCTCAAGCGTTGATCTTTACGATTATGATTATTTGATGAACGTACAATAAAAAACCAATGAACATATATATAGCCGGTCCTCATTCTTCCTATCAACACATGAGTGCTCCATCTAAGCCATGAGAGTAAAAATTGGGATTAGAGAGAGAAATAGCTTTTCTTCCAAATTCAACAATGACGTCATCCTTCACTAATTCATGTATGTCTTTATTTTCCTATGATGCTTTTCGTGACACTATTCAGTTTTCGAGATCCAAAACTTTGTGTAGATTGATGATATATTGACAAGATAATTTTAACATGATAAGATATCTGATTATAATTGTTGCGAAAATGAGTATATAAATTATATATTCATATAATTTTGTTTTTTTTTGTCTATGATGGATATATTGTTACTACTAGCTAGGTGCCAATAAAAAGTGGGATCCATTAGCCTCATGGTTTGCTCTTGGACCTATAATGAGCCATGGAACATGGTCATATACTTGCAAATATTTTTGATTGCTTTGTTTTTAATTCAAGTTGAAGCTTATCAATGAAATGATATCACATAGTGCCATTCTCAATTAAAGCACATTATCTTTTTAAACTTCACACATATCTTTTTGGCTATTCAAACAAAAGGGCAGGCATACTTAACTGCTTAATCATAAAAGCATCAAGGGTTTGGGCAGGTAAAAATACTTATTGACACCTAAATTTTGGTGACCAATTTAATCATTTATTAATTGCATGACAAATTAGGGATTAAATTAACCCCTAAACAAAATAAATTTCAATTAAATTGCATAGCATATAGATTTTAGAAGCATTTGCATTAATAGTAATAGAATTTATAGAAATTATAACAAAAAATAAAATAAAACTCAATTAGAAGAATTAAAAGATTAGTCGTTAAAAAGAATTTTTTTAAAAAGAAGAAGAAGAAGAAGGAAGAGGTGGAGTCGGGCCGGGTAGACCCGGCCCCCTATTTCCTTCTTCTCTTTTTTTGGATGGGCTAATACCCTGAAAAACCCTAAACTGGTACACTTGTGACAAATTTACCCCAAACTATTTTTTTGACCATGAAAAACCCCAAACTGGTATACTTGTGACAAATTTACCCCGAATGACTATAAAAAACCATAAACTGGTACATTTATGACAAATTTACCCCAAACTAATTTATTCGACAACAAAAAACTCTAAAATGATAAATTTGTGATAAATATACCATATGCTAAATTTGATTAATATCACAAAAAAATCAAAAAAATTGTAAACGGTGACAAACGGAGCGTAAAATCCTAAGTTGGTATACCGATCAACTATCACGTGTCATTTAACTTAATAATTTGAGAATAAAATTTAACGAAAACTAACATAGGGTAAATTTATCACAAGTATACCAGTTTGGGGTAAATTTGTCAAAGGTATACCAGTTTGGGGTTTTTTGTGGTTAAAAAAATAGTTTGGGGTAAATTTATCACAAATGCACCAGTTTGGGGTTTTTCAGGGTATTAACCCTTTTCGGATGGACTCGGCCCACTGCCTTTTTTCTCTTCCTTTTCCCCGCGTGGGCCGACCCATCTCCTTTATTCTCCAGCCCGGTCCGCAGACTGGTCTTCTTCTTCCCCTTCGCGCGCGCTCACGCTTCTTCAAAAGAAAAAAAGCAAGGTACAAGCCAGAGGATCGCGCGGTGGCAGGCGGCGGCGTGATCTACGGGTCGGGATCAGGCCAGCCGGCAAGCTGGCAATGGCAGAGGTCATGCGCGCTTGCCGGTTGTCCTTAAGACGGAGAGAGGGGGGCTCGCTCGCTTCAACGGATGGTTTTTTTTTTTTTTTTTGGGGGAGAAACTTGAGATAGAGAGAGGGAGGAGAGAAACCGAGAGTGAGGAATTTGTCTCCCTTCGCCGGTGGTTCGTCTGAATCGTCTCGACCTTCTGCGGAAGCCAACTCGCCCGTCACCGTACGTTGCAGCAAGCTCCCGAACCATGTAATCCCCGAACATGTTCCGTTTCCCCCTCGCTTATTAAGTTCGAGAACGCGAGACCAAACCAGCGAGATTTTGAGCAAACCATACAAAACCCAAACTGAGTTGTTGCCAATAACGTTGATTTCGCACATCAACTGTTTGATAAAATGTCTGAATGAAGCACCGAATTTGAGTTCATAAAAACGATGCTTACAATCTTTGTTTTGCGCTTGGTTTGTCCTAATATGGTTGCATTATCACTGAATCTTCGCTTCTCTTTGATTTTGTGGCATATCGTTTGATGCCCGAGTCGGCCGTGGATGGACGTCTTCTCGTCGGGAAATCCACACCCTTCGCCGGAGGAGCCCGCGGTTAGAGGCTGCCACAGTCCGCCTTTTCTTCTTGTCTCGGCGTGCATATATGTGGTTGATCTGTTAGAATGGTTGTTGCCTCGAAATATATATGTTTGGTGTCATCGACGTCGCCGGCGACGTTTGGCGACGGCCAGAGTGATAACCTGCGGTGACGACCGGGTGAGGGTCGGTGAGGTTGCTTGTTGACGCCGGACCAGTTGAGATTCTGGCATCAGTTCGTGTTGTAAAGTGTCATTGAGTCCGTCCGTAAGGAAGCTTTGGTGATGGCGTGATCTCGGTGGAAGAAGACGTCGCGCAAAGAAGTGAACGTAGAAAAGGGGATTTTCAGTGAGGAAGAAGACCTCGTGCAGAGAAGATGAAATGTTAAAAGGGAAAAGATAAACATATAGAAAATAGAAAATAAAACATAAGAAATAGAAAAGGAAAAATGAAAGGAAAATAAGAATGGAATACTAAAAAAATAGAAACGTGGTTTGGAAGTTTTGTGAACCTGGACTAAGTGTGTGGGCTGATTTTGGTTTTGGGCTTAGATCATTTAATGTGAAATCAAAAATTTGGGCTTGCTTTGTTGAAATAGCCCGAACCCATCAGTTTAGGGCTACACAGCAACCGGGCCCGACCCCGGACCTCTGTGGTCCGGGTTAAGCCCATAGTCGGGCCGGATCCTTTGACCCGACTCGAGGCTTTGTTTTTTCAGAATTAAAAAAAAAAGAATCCAAAAAAATAGAAATCTTTTAAAAAAACTAAAAAATTTAGAAAAAAAACTTTAGAAGATAGATTTTGACTAGTTTCATTAGATTTTTCATGTTAATTCTAATTTAGAACCAGTTTAACTATTTTAAAAAAATCTAAATATCCTTTCATAAAAATTGTACCCGAATTTAAACAAGCCTTTAAGGCTTCACAATAGAGGTTGTTTTGTGTTATTTTCTTTTTAGAGACTATGCTAGATAGTTGCTTGTGCATTTCAATTCGATTATACTTGATTAAGTGATTTTAATATATTGATTGTTATTTTCATTTTTAGAATGGTTAGGATAAATTTTAGAATTTTTGATAGGCTGCCTTGATACTTTTATTAGAAAATGGTCGAGTTTAGGTGCCGAATGGGTTCTAGTTAAATAGCTAGGTTAATCAAATTCCCAATTTTGAAATCTCTAGTTGCGCAGGCATCAAGTCAATAATCTCATGTCTTGATTGGGGTTTCCAGCTAACCTCTCAACAATTGCTAATGGCGACACCTTTTGAATACAAAAATTAGGAAAATCAATGTCACGCTAGGTATAGACTTAGGAGAGCCCACGCTTTATAAGCAGGTAACTCTAATCTTATTTCCCTCCCTTGCAAGGGGTAGGTTGCAAGAACACTGTTTTAAGATTTCAAGTGACCAAAATGACCTCTCAATTTAGTGCTTTTAAAATTAAACATAAATCACTAACCAAAAAAAAAAATTAAACATAAATTTATTACTTGAACGAACCTCATTAAATGTCCATTCACAACCTTTTATTTAGTAACATATGTTAAGGGCTTATTTGGTAATGTGTCAAATAATGCTTAGTTATATTCTTTTGTTTTCCAAAATAATAATAAAAAAAGAACGGAAATCCGTTTATTAACTTTTTTACTTTCAAGAACAAATTTATTCCTGATAATAAATTTGGAGCAAAATCAAAAAGCCAAAAAAAGAAGAAGTTATTTCTTTGTTGCCAACAGCAGTTTTAGAACTAAGCCTTTTTTCTCTCTTTTCTCTTTTCCTTTCTTCTTTTCCTTTTCTTTTTCTTCTTCCTCTAGCTAGTCACCGGCCTCGGCGATGGTTGGCGACCTTGTCGGAGTCTTGTCGAGGGCTAGCAAGGCTTCCCTAAGACTGACAATCAACTAGAGGAAGAAGAAGTTTAAATGGAAAAAGGAAAAAAAAAAGCAATAAAATTATTACAAAATTAAAAGAAATTCTAATTTACAAAAAATAAAATAAAATTGAGGGTCATGCCATTTTATTTATTTATTTCGGGAATATAAATTTTGTACAATTACCAAACACTTTAGAATGCTCAGAAACTCGTATAGGGAATAAAATAAAACAAAAACATTTCTATATAGAAATTGTTTTGAGGAACATAATAGTACTAAACGCACCCCAATAAGTAGCTGCACAAAATTGGTGATGAAATAATAAAAGTATTTGTGTCGCTCTTGTACAAGTCTTACAAAAATGTATATCGGCAAATCACATTGATACCTATGAAGTGGGAAAAAATTAATTCAAGTTGGGCCCTATAGTAAGTATAATGCAAGCAAATTAAAGACGTTCGCTCAATCATAGTTTTTGATTTTTCAAAATAATTTCAAATTTCGAAAAAGCAATCGTTATTTACTCTGACAAAAGAAATCAATTTAAGGCCAACTTTCACATTGTATTACTCAACAATTTTTCCGGCGAAGTACCTTAATGATTAGTAATAAATGATCATCTTTCCAAAACAGGTCTTACAAATACATACTACTTATTTCTATATTTGTCTTATCATTACATCAGTTGAATTGGATTCCAATCATAAACGTTTGTGATATCAGCTAACGTGGTGCTATGAAGTAGATATTATCTCAAAATAAAAGGTGGTAAAGTAATAATGCATAGGTTCAAATCCGAAGCTGCAGGGAAAAGTTACAAATTAAAACAGCCATGGCATATCAGCCATGGCATATATATTCACAATGAACGAAAATGGGATCACCAACATTATGATGCAGGCAACACAAATCAGCCATGGCATATTATCAAGCAGAATGGACGTCAAGAGACTGCGAGCAACACATCCTAGTACGACTGCGACGTGGGCAAGGGTGATTCGTAATCGTGGGTTCATGTCTTGTCTTCTTTGGTGTTATTAACCCTGCAGATGGCCGTATTTTTGTATGGGCTGCCTACTGCTGGCCATATTTGCCTGTTTTACCGGCAAACTGACTTATTATCAACCGGTGTTATTAACCCTGCAGATGGAGCGTTTAGATTGATGATGAAGCTTCAGAGTATTCATTCCACAGGATAGTGTTAATCCATATTTTACGACTTTGTGAAGGCCACGACTTTGTGACGGCCCTTATTTATACTTTCTTTCCCCTTATGCTGTTCAATTACAAGTAGGGGTGAGCGGTTCCCGGTTCCTTACAGGTTCCGCTTGGAACCTGGAACCTACCCTCGGGTACAGGTTCCTCATTTTTTGGAACCGGGAACCTACCCGTCAGAACCGAGAACCTGGAACCTACCCTGTTAGAGGTTCCGGGGTCGGTTCCAGGTTCCAACAGGTTCTTTTTCTAAAAATTTTTAGTTAAAAAAAATGAAAATGAATGCAGCAATAATACACAAACTTGTCATTCATCGAAGATAATATAACATAAACAGCAAACAGCATTTTAGAAGTAATAAACAAACTGTTTTTACACTCATAAACAAACTGTTTTTACACAAAAGAGCTCAATCACCTTAGTGTCAGCTTCTTGCTGCACATTTTTATCCTAGTATGCTTCATGAGTGGACTCATTTCCTTCATAAACTGTTAAATCAGGATTAGAAGGAAGAGCCGGCTGAAGAACAGAAGCAGCTACACCCTCAGCAACATTTCGAAGATCTTGCTTGATGAGATCCTCTGCTGAACCTTCAGAAGAGAAATTAAACAACCAAAAGAAGCCACTTGACAGTATCAATTTGGTAACAGAAGATGCACATGATTCAGAATTAAGTAGAAGCACTCTCCCATATAAATATATTAGACAACACAAGCTCACCTTATGATACGATGATCCTCTCTGTCAGACACCCAATAGTTCAGGACAGCAGAAGTTAAATAGCGCCCATAGTAGTACAAGAGAGTATTGATGGCATCCTGGAAGGTATGGCTCTTAGCTGATCAAACTGTGCATTGACAGAATGAAGCTTCTCACTTAAGATCAATACCTACAATAGTACAAGAGAGTAATTAACAGCAAATTAATCCACCAAAAAATGCATGTCCCATGCCACAAAAACCACAGTGTAAACCTGAGTATCCTAATCAAATCTGATAAGATAACGGGAAGCCAAAAGTCCTCTCTCTCTCTCTCTCTCTCTCTCTCTCTCTCTCTCTCTCTCTCTCTCATGTGTGCACGCGTGCCCAGAAAGAACCTGAAAAAGCAAATCCCTCTCACCAGGCACATGAAATTCATACCAAAACAGAGAAAGGTAAATCTCTAGCAACCTTATAGCATTAGACATGTTACAACATGAAAGAACAGAACTCCTTTATGCGCAGAATGATTCATCAAAATCAGCACCATACATGCGGACCTCAATTTTGTTCTAGTGCAATGCAAAAGTCCCTCCAATTGCTTCTTTAAAACAAGAAAATAAAAATGGTGAAATATATCTGTGCTAGGAGAAAATTCTTCTTAACTGCAATATCTTTTTTAAACAGCAGTCTCCAAGGCCCATACAGAGGCGTAATCATGAAACATCTCAAATAACTCATAAAGCATTACAACAAACTTACGTCCTTTCTATGGAATCTAAAGTCCTAAAGCATTACTTCTGTTTTTCTACCAAAAAAAAAAAAAGTCCTAAAGCATCTCCAGCCTCACCAAATTAATGTTATATGTTTCAATCTAAATAAAGAGTAACTGAACAATTAGTTTCCTTAAAAATCATAATAAGATGAACACACTTTTTTAACAATCATTTTCAAAGAAACAAGCAGAGCCAACAAAAAAACAAGCAAAATTTTCATGTTGTGCTTATAGATAGCCGCCAATGTGATCAATATCAAACAGCATGAAGAAACTACACTATCCCAGCAGTACAGTCGAATCCTCATTCAAAAGTCCCCCCAAATATCAGCACAAAAGATTCTCTCCACAGCCCAACATCAGCCACAATAGAGAGAAGGTGCCCAACAATTCGTCAACAGTTGTGCAACACTTCCCATAAGTCAACCACAGCTCTCACTAAGCAGCACGAACAATATCAATCTCCACGCAACATAACCAATCTAGAGCCTAAAGCGGATTCCACATAAATCCCAATTCCCAAGGAGAAGCCGGAAGAACATAAAACTCACCCATCTTGCGAACATTAACCTTCCGCTTATTGGGCTGAGGCTGAGCAGGCGCATCATTCGCCTCGCGAGCCGCTCTCTTCGCCAAGTTGGACTGATGCCTCTTCCCCTGCGTGTGCGCCAAGTAGTTCCCCTCGTTGTTGTGCAGTGTCAAGCAAAGCTTACACTCGTAACTGCAACCACCGAAACAAGCCAGTGTCGCCGTCAGCCCCGTAAAAACATCAAATTGACGCGAAAGCCCAGTTCTGGGGGATCGATTACTGAGGGGGGAAAGGAAGGGGGAAATCTGAACCTGCCGAGGTGGTTGTGCATGAAGTAGGGGTCCTTGGCGAGATCGATGGTCTCGAGGGCGCGGCGGCGGAGGCGCTCGCGGCGGTCAATGGCTTCGTTCTAGGTGGAGGCGGCACCCCCGCTCCCGAGCTTCGAACCTCACTCCCGATCCATTCTCTCGCCGTTGTTGCGGCATCGCGGGCTTTGGGGCACGGCTTCAGGCGCAACTTCGAGTCACGGCGAAGGCAGAGCAGTGGCGTCGCGGGCTGCAGGTGAGGTGCGGCGAAGGCAGCAGTGGCTGAGCAAGAGCGACGTTAGGGCATGGCGAAGGCACGGTAGAGTAGCGACATCGCGGGCTGCAGGCGAGGCGCGGCGGGGATGCTATTTGGTGGCGTCAAGGAGAGGGCGAAGAGAGAACAGACTGGTGGGTGAAGCAGCAACTAGAAAGAGGAAGAAGAAGAAGAAGAAGAAGAAGAATGGGGGGTTTCGGCCGAGAGAGGGGGTAAGAGGAGAGAGAGAAGAAAAGAAAAAGTAGGGGTAGGGGAGCAGGAAGTGACGTGTGAAAAGGAAAAAGAAGAGAAAAGAAAGAGAGAGAAAAAAAAAGAAAGGAGAAGGAGGGAAAATCGAGAGGGAAATCACGCGGGGGAAGGGGGAAGGGGAGATTTAGGGTTTTTTTTTTTTTGAATTTGACCGGTTCCGGTTCCGGTTCTTGTTCCAGGAACCGGAACCGGAACCGAGAACCGCCGGTTCCTAAGAAAAAGGAACCGGGAACCGGAACCGGTCACTTCAGAACCGGGAACCGAACCGGACCCTCCTCCGGTTCGGTTCCGGTTCCCGGTTCTACCCGGAACCACGCTCACCCCTAATTACAAGTCAAGAGGTCATGTGTTTCTCCATCAGGCTGACTCTTTTCTTCATTGCGTGAAGTTTATGGTCGGGTCTGCTGTCCAGATGCACCCCTCGTTAACCATTATGGATTTGGCGTTGATTTCTGATACAAGTTGATGGGTAGGCTTTCTACTATCGAGGCACGATGGTGGAATCCAACTTTTACAGCTTCTAGGACAGATTCGGTTGTGGTTTTCTTTGAAATGGATATGGAGTCTGTAGGATGGAGTTCTCATTTTGTCTCCAGGATCC
The DNA here is from genome assembly GCA_028830015.1 of Eucalyptus grandis x Eucalyptus urophylla. Taxonomy (NCBI): domain Eukaryota; kingdom Viridiplantae; phylum Streptophyta; class Magnoliopsida; order Myrtales; family Myrtaceae; genus Eucalyptus; species Eucalyptus grandis x Eucalyptus urophylla. Next base: position 56,413,526 of record CM054200.1, on the reverse strand, counting down.
ATTTCAAACCGGTTCAAATCTGTTTCCCGCATGAATTAAGGATCTCTTTTGTTGAGTTTTCACTAGAAGAGAGAATCGATGTTAGGTAATGTAAATGCCGAAGGTAATCAATCGTATATTTCTTAAAGCAGGGCGGCCGGGGAGACCATTGCCGGACCACCGGTGAGAGCTGGTATATTAGGAAGAAATGCTCATATATATTTCAGAATAGAATTAATGTCAGTTAATGTATTTGCTAAAGGGAATCATGTTATTTTCTTATCATGTGAATTGAGAACAACTTATAACACTGACCTCTTAATTTGTTACTTTAAAACCATTATACCTAAAGTATTATCTGAATGAACCTTATTACATGTCCATTCACATCCCCGTAGATGAGCATATTCATTTAGTACTAAATGCTTGTTTTCTTTTTTTTCTTTTTTTGAATTTTGCTTTTAATTGACGATTGTAGAAGATTGGTGATAAAAGATTAAAAGCTAAACTTAGGAAAATGGATTTCGATAAACCGTGATGTTACATACGAAGTGGGCAAAAAGATTAATTCGAGTTGGCCCTAGATTAAGAATAATGCAAGCAAATCAAAGGCGTTCAATTGATCATGGTTTTCGATTTTCCAAATAAGTTGAAATTAAATAAGAAGTTGAAAATTTAGAAATTGCGACCTTAACTTACTCTGAGGAAGCAAAAGAATTTAAGGCTCGTTCTCAAATTCATCGATGATTTTGTTTTGGCCAAGTACCTTAACTATTGCACACAATTTTAATAAATGTTAAGAAATGATTATTTTTAATATAAGGTATCATACAACATCGTCTGTTTAATTCTAATTTGTTATACTATAAGATCAAGAGTTGTTCTCCCTTCCATGTTACAGTTCTCGATCGATTTTCCCTCGTATAGCCATCCATTTAACCTTGAAATAATATTTGAGATAGTGCGAGTTATACTATATTATTCGACTCAGATGTTTTCAGGATACTCCTAATAACTAAGGAATGATATGTGCTTTTTCTTGTGTGAATCTTAATTCAATGAGAACTTCATGAGTTGATCCAACTCCCTTTAAAACATGGGATCTTCTGGTAAGTGATCTGATTTTTTTCATTGGGACTAGGTAAAGACCAAAAGGTTACTTATAACCAATAGTGCATTATCTAATAAACCTTTGACCGTAACTCATTTGTTGATTTTTCAACTTTGTTATATTCGAAATTGAATCAACTATATTGAGCATATTTCTCATCTAATCCTGAGACACGAATTCCTGACATTCATTATAGGGTAAACTATTGTCTCTCCAACCTTCGAGTTGATTTTACCATAGATGCCGATAGACAATAACGCTCCTCAAAATATAGTTTACAACTTTCATCGTACAATTATAGTAGAGGCTAGCCCGGAGTCAGAAGCAAAAGAAGATGGTGCTCTCTCTTTCTCTCTCTCAATGGCTCTAAGCAAGGACTCAACATTCCAAAAGCTTAAACTTCATGTGATGGCATTATAACTAAAAGAGGAGAGAGCACGTCACTGTGGTCGTGCCTCTTCGTACAGGTCAACCTTAGATGATGTTTCATATATATTTTTTTGAGATCCGCCTTAACTTAAGGGTAAGTGTCCATCCATTGATTCCGTTAAAATTTCTTTTTTCTCACTTGACTTTTTCTCTCCCCTCAATCTCTCTCTCTCCCCCCATTAATGGCTTCCCGGTCATCATCATCTCTCTCTCTCTCTCTCTCTCTCTCCACGACAACCACCGGGTCCGCCCCCCTGCTCGACGGGCTTCGACATGGTCAGGGAGGAGGGTTCCAGCTCCCCAGCATCGTCGGCTTCGGCGATTGGTCCTCCAGCAAGTCGAGCGTCCTTGAGTCTCTCGCCGGCATCGACCTGTCGCCGGATCGCGTGATGGCAAGCGAGGTGCTGAAGTACTCCCTCAACCTGGGCGACCGACCAATTGGCAGAGAACATCCAGGCGTTGACCCGCGAGATGGAGCGGGTCGGGTCGAAGCACTCGGGCGACTGCGGCGGGGGCCGAAGGAGGTGACGGAGTCAGGCATGAAGAGGAAGGTGTCATCCGACGTGGACGGAACCTCCACCGCCGGAGTCAGGGACGAAGAGGAAGGTGTCGTCCGACGTGGACGGAACCTCCACCGCCACCAGTCAAGGTCGGGGGCGAGGGTGCGGTGGATGGAGTCACAGTCCTGGAATTGAAGGGCCTTGTACAAGGTGCGGACAGCCGTCCGATTCGTGGGCTCAAGCTCTTCCAGATTTTTAGAGAAATTAGCATTATCTTTTTTTTTTTGAAGATTGTACTTCTTTTTTCAGAGATGTAAGGAGTTATGTCAGACTATGCAAAGATACTGTCGGAGGTGAAGGTGCTAACTAACATCTAATGAATGCAACAAACCAAGCGATGGGCAACTGAAAGAAATCCCGGACTTTGACATTTGTTTAGAGGCGCAGTTTTTCACTCTCACGTCGAGACAGTTTTCATATGACCAGATTCATAAGAGGAAAGGCAGAGAAGCAGACAAATCAAATACATAAGGACCAGACCCCTTCAAAGAGCAGACCACCAAAATTCAAGGAAAATACATGTCACTCTCAGCAAATACCAGACCCCAGCAAACAGCACACCAAAATTCAAAGAAAATACATGTCACCCCCAGCAAACACCAGACACTCAGTCACATCGAAAGCCAGAAACTATAATCATTCACTAATTAATCCTTTGATTCAGGATGAACATGAACGGGATCATCAAAATCAGGATGAATGCAACGAAATTGTGCTCTCCACTGCTCGAACTCGAACGGAAGAAGAAGAACCGTTGATATTTGCTTAGAGAGTCGCAGATAGCGGCTCCCGTTGATATTTGCTTTGCAGTGGAAGGGTACAGAATATGTAAACCATATCAGGACCAGCGGGGGAAGGTTACAGACAAATGAAATTCATAGAAAACGCACATCACCACGTCGAAAGCCAGAAACTAGCGCCCAGTCGCTAATAATCCTTTTAACCCAGGATGAACACGAACGGGACAACCAGCATTAAGACGCAGGCAACAGAAATCGGCCAAGGCAAGCCACCGAGCAGAACGCACATCAGGAGACCACATTCGACGCATCCAAGAGCAACAGCTATCCCGGCAAAGGCAAGTTGGAAACTTGGATCAACATCTCGCCTTCCCGTTCTGAAGATTAATCTTTGCCGGATGATTTTAATCGCTGCGCAGATAAGCAAGATGCGTGGTGCTCTAGAAATGTTCGCTGGAATAATAGAGCTGTCCCTCTCCCTGATGAGTTGACGCAAGGCTTGCGAAAGTGAATCAAGTCCTTCGTTGATTTGAGCTACATGCTCTGCTGCATACCTTAACATCACCAAGCAACTTGTTAGACAACCGTATTCCATAAAAGCACAAACGAAAGGATCGAGAATAAGCATATTGATAGATAGCAGGCAAAAAAATGTAGGCGATTTGAACTGGTTTCATGATTTCATCATGAAACCATCATATTCATAGATTAACGGACAAAAAACCTTAGGTGATTTGAATAGATTTTACTATGCAACATTGAAAAAGACGAGTTCATCTTATCTAAGTGGAGTGCAGATGGTGTTCGAACAAAGCAGCATGAGTTTACTCAAGAGTCCTCCAACTTGCTGAAGGAGCTTGGACTGCGGAGATGTTGTGGTGCTTACCTTGGAACATTGTGATGGGTTGAGTAGTTGTTTCCCATTGATCTCTGAGCAACGCGTGATACTTCTTTACTTCTGCAACAACATGTCATATGGATGATGTGTAGATCTTGATGTATAGTTGGGATTCGATGGAGTTGGAAGAAAGAGCTTGAGGAATTCGATTGGAGTTTGGACTGGAGTTTGTCATTGTCTTCATATATAGGCGCATGACGAGGAGAATGCGTGGGTCAAAAGTTCATAGGGATGAGAAAGAACTGTTGGTTCTCCGAGCCCGAGGACGACATTCGTTCTCGGGGTGCGAGAACGACTTTTGGTTCTCGTAGCCCGAGGACGAATGTCGTCCTCGGGGTACGAGAACCAAAAGTTCTTTCTCACCGTCCTCGGGCTACGAGAACCAAAAGTTCTTTCTCACCCCGGGTACACAAAGTTGCGAACTGCGTTTCTCGGAGAACTTTTGGAAATGGATCCACACACAAAAGTGCTCACTGACATGATCGCCATATGACAATAACAAGAGTCCATCTGTCGTGCGCCTCATAGCGTCTCCAATTTAATCCCTCATGCTCCTCCTTATCATTGTCACTCATGTATATAATCAATTAGACCCAATGCCTCTTTCTTTTATTTGCCTTTGCAACATCCTCTGGTAGACATTTTTGCATTGTAAACAACAAATTTCATAAAGATGGGAAAAGTTTCAATTTACCCTTGATGGAAAATATATATCAATTAGCCTCCAATACTTAGCTCCAATAAAAAAAATTTCATTTACTGATATAATTTAGTATTCCTCTTTAGTTCAAAGATGATGATGATTCAAAAGTTATGATTTTTATTATTTGTTGATTTTTGAGAATTGAGATTTGATTTGTGGTATACATTGGGTGTGGTTTAACCTAGGAATCGAATCGGCTTGAACCAACAGATTCAAGGTTAGTTCTAGCGTAGAACCAATTTAATTTCCTATTATGCAAACCTTGAAGTAGCTTAGGACATTTCAAGGCCAGAATGCCAATTCTATTGAAGAATTGATTACCGAATCGAATCGGCTTGAACCAGCTGATTTAAAATTAGTTCTAGCGTAAAACCTATTCAACTTCCTATTCTGCGAACCTTGAAGTAGTCTAGGACCGGGCCGGTCGCCGATTCGATTCCAAGGCCGGAACACCAGTTCCATTTAATAATCGATTATCAAATCAAATCAGTTTTTAAGTCTTCTTTTGAAAAAGGAAAAAAGAATCATTTGAAATCATAAAGAATCTAACTGTATTTTCAACGTGAAGAAACAACGTTTTTTACAAAAAAAAAAAATAAAGTGGGCTGATTACATGCATCCCTCATTAATCATTATGTACTTGGCGGCCCTCCAAAGTTCCTTCTTCGGGAAAGGAACTCGAAACAGCATGAATTTGCTCGCGATCCTCCACAGTTATTGAAAGAGGCTGGACTACAGAAGTGAAGTGATGTTGCAGTTCATGGTCGTTCCTTACCTCCGATCACCTCGTTGTTTCCCATTAAACTTCGAGCTTCGTGTGATTAACCTCTTTCCTTCCTCGTCCGAAACAAAACTACTGCAATTCGATGGTTCCTCTTAAGCTTGCGGTTGAGCATCTATCCTCACCGCTCGTGGTAACAGAGTAAAACAGAGCCAGCGGGAAATCAGATATCACCACAAACCCAGAAGAACAAGAAGATGAAGAAGAAGAAGAAGAAGAAAGCCATGGCCGAATTCTCCAACCTTTCTGACACCGATGACTTGGCAGTGGAAGACCTCATTTCCAGGACCAAGGACCTCTACGTCCTCGAGCAAATCGCCATGATCAACGGCTCCTCCTTCACCGCCGACGAGTCCCACTTGCCCTTCGATCTTGAGTTCCCATTTCCGCAAACTCAAATCCTTCACTCTCTCCAAACCCCAAACCACGCTCCTGAATTCAGGCAATCGCAAGATGAAGTCGCCATAGCCGTCGCCCCCATGAAAGGTGGCTGCTTCTGGTGCTCGCCAAGAAGCGTACACCGAGGCTAGGGCTATTAAGAAGGGGATGAGCATGAGCTTCAAATGGATGGAGGAAGACGAGGGTATCGAGGGCAGAAGAAGTTGCTGAAGAAGGCAAAATGGAGGAGGATGATGAGCGCTTCAAGAAAGGCTGCGGCGACGGGGGACCGTGGCTGTTTTGCCATTTTCAGTTTTTGAGGGCGTGGGTAAGAACGTGGAGGCGTGGAAATAGCGCGACTCTCTTTGATATTTGCTTAGAGTCGCTATGTCAAGATAGTTTTCATAAGACCGGAGACATATGAGATGAACAAAAAAAGCAGCAGGAAGAGAAAACGATTCTGTTGTGGAAGGTTACAGAACATATAAACCCTAGATAAGCGGCATGGTGATATACAACAATGACGTCCATATCAGTACCAGCGGGGGAAGGTTACAGACAAATGAAATTCACATAAACGCACATCACCACAACGAAAGCCAGAAACTAGCGCCCAGTCGCTTTTAACTCGCGATGAACATGAACGAGACTACCAATATTAGGGCGCAAGCAACAGAAATCGGCCAAGGCAAGCTGCCGAGTGGAACGCACATCAGGAGACCCCATTCAGCGTATCCAAGAGCAACAGCGATCACAGTAGAGGCAAGTCAGAAACTTGGATCAATATCTTGCCTTCCCATTCCGAAGATCAATCCTTGTCAGATGATTTTAATCGCTGTGCAGATACACAATGCCTGGTGGACCAGGAATGTTGGCCAGACCTAAGCTGTGCCTCTCCCTGATGAGCTGACGCAAGGCCTGCTCAAGCAAATCAAGACCTTCGTTGATTTGAGCTACGTGCTCTAGCACATTTCTTGGAATAAAAATCAGCAAATTGCTTGTTAAAGACAACCATCTTTCATAGAAGTGCAAATAAGGATCTAGAAGAAACAAATTGGTAGATCAACAGAGAAAAAAATAGAGGCGATTTGTACTGGTTTCTTGGTTTCAGTATGCAACATTGAAGAGGACAAGTTCACTTGATCTAAGCAGAGTGCAGATGGTTTTCAAACAAAACAGCATGAATTTATTCAGAGTCCTCTAACTTGTTGAAGGAGGTTGGACTACAGAGATGTTGTGATGCTTACCTCCGAACACTTTGATTAGCTGAGCTGTTGTTTCCCATTGATCTCTGAGCAATGCTGGCTACTTTCTTCTTTGCTTCTATGTCTAATAGACGATGCAAAGAATGCTCCTTGGAGACGAGCTTGCTCGCTCCGGAGCATTGCTCACTAGAGACAGACAATGCACTCCGGAGCATTGCTGCATTGCTCACTAGACAGGCAAAACAAATAAGGAACGGTGCCTTCTCTCCCCCGTTTGTCTCTCCGGAGCATTGCTGCATTGCTCACTAGAGAGGCAAAACGAATAAGGAGCAGTGCCTTATTTGTCCTATCCGTCTCTCCGTGTCTTGCTCGTTTCTAGTGAGCAATGCTCCGGAGCATTTGTCCCTAGTGAGAAAGTAAGCTCGTCTCTAAGGAGCATGTCTCTAAGGAGCACTCCTCCCATTCGACCTTAGGACCTCCCTTTTTCTTTACTTCGCCTTCGCATCAACGTCTGGTAGACATTTTTGCACGGTAAACAAAAAAATTTCAATAAGATTCAACGCTTAATCCCGATAAAAAAATTTCGTTCACTAATGTAATTTAATGTTTCTCTTCGGTTCTAGGAGGATAGTAATTCAAAAGTTATGGTTCTTATTAGCAGTTTCTTTTTGAGATTCGAGATTTGAATTGGGACGTGCATCGGGTCCGATTGAACTTGGAAATCAAATTGAATAGGCTTGGACCGACCGGTTCAAGGTTAGTAGGGAGAACTGGTTTGATTTCTTATTCTGCAAAACCTTGAAGCGACCTAAGACTAGATCAATTTCCAGTTTCAAGGCCTAAATCGCCAATTCAACCAGTTCAATTCCTAAATTGTTTAAGAGTTTGATTTTTTACAAGAAATTGAAAAATCCACTCAATTTCCCACTAGATGCATCCTTTAAGGAAAAGTATATTGGAAATTCTAAAATTTGTCACAAAAGAATAATTGAATCCTAAAATTTTTAAAAAATGTAATCAAGTTCTAAAACTTGTCGCGAAAGTGCAAACGAGTCATAAACTTTCAAAGAATACAATCAAGCATGAAAACTTACCACAAAGTACAAATGGGTTATAAAACTTTCAAAAAGCGTAATTAACTTAAAGACTTAATTAGATCAATTTGACAAGTTTTGTATGTTCATCAAATAATCTAATCTTAAGGTCAACACCCGAGATTGTTTATCCATTAATTTCTTCTTAATTTTTTGCATCCATGTATCTCCTATTTTCATAATAATCGGGCCACTTAATATTTGATCTTATCGATCCGTGATGTAGCCAATATTTCTAGGATTTTCCCATTAATTTTGGTATTTTTTCCAATATTCTCCCACTTGACTTGAGTAAAGCTGAAGGCATTAATTATCATCCATGTGCAATGACAATAAACAACTTCTTATAATATTCATCATAATAACAAATCATGCATTGAGTTTAAACTATGTAAGAAACCCAACCTATAGAAATATTTTGATTCGCTCAAAATCTGGTATGCACTTTATTTCAACCAGATTTGTTTTCTGAAGATAATATCCGAGTCAAAGTTTTACCAAGATTTATCAATCGGGGATGATCTCTTAAGAAGGGCCACCCACTATCCTATGGCCAGTCCACTTATACATATATACACACACGTCTGTGTGTTAGGTGGGCTTTCTCTTTTTCTTTCGGCGGGTTAGTCCGGTCAGTGGACAGAAAATTGAGACGGGCATCGAGAGTTCTTGTTTCTTTGGCCGTGTGGACGCGTTTGGTATCGTGAGCTTTTCATTCAAATTGAATTATTTATTAGTGAATATTGCAGATTTAGACTTAATTTTAATGCAAAAAACACTCGAGAGTATAAATAATTATAACTCTAGCTCTCTGATGATAATGGATTATTTATTGCTGACTCTTTTTGTGAAGTAAGTACTAATATTCGGATTAAATCATGTAAATCTCTCGTGTTCTTTATTTTTTATTTATTTTTCTAATAATTTCATGTTGATTTACGTAGCTATATCATTAATATTGGAACAGCGTACCATTCCTTCCACATGCTACAAGACAGCACCCCATCTAGGGCTGATGAAAGGCCTATGACCATGTCTCATTATAGTCCACAATCCTGTCTCATAAAGACTTTCCTGGACACGAACCGAGGTGCATCTTTTCCTTGGAAAGAAAAGAAAGGAGAGGATAAAGAAATGTCGGGGAGAAGAAGGCGTGATTTTAAGAGTTCTGCCAAATGAGCGGACGCGTTTTCTCTCTTTCTTCTCCTCTTGACTTACTTGCCTCTTAGCCCTCTCTCTCTCTTCCCACTTTCGTCAACGTTCCGCTTGCTCATGCTTGATCTGCGTGAAGAAAGAGCAATATAAAGAAAAGATTGATATGCCAAGTACGTCAACTTCAACACTATGAATTTCACCAACACCTTAGAGATATTAAACGCCTCGGTTTTTGCAAGGGGCTACGAGATTTGTCTACAAGTAACATCTAATTTAAATCTTGACTCTCACAAATCAATAGATAATAAGAATTAAGAACTATAACTTTTAAATTGCCATCCTCGAACTAAGGAGGAACAATAAATTACACCAACGAACAAAAGTTTTTCATTGGGATTAAGTGGTGGGGGCTCATCATCATATATTTTCCACTGGAGGGCAAACAGAAATTTTCCCTTTCTTTATGAAATCTGTAATTTACCATGCAAAAAAGTCTACCAAACAAGGATGCGAAGGCGAAGTAAAGAAAAGGTGTTGGGGATAATTAATGAATTGGTTAATATTACAAAAAACTCTAAATTGTTATATTTGTGATAAATTTTCCTTAAACTAATTTTTTGATAACTAAAAACCTTAACCCGTACATGTGTGACAAAATTCCCTTGAACTAATTTTTTTGCCATCGAAAATCCTAAATTGGCATATTTATGACAAATTTATTCTTCGTTAGTTTTCGTTAAATTGTACCATCAAATTGCTAAGTTGAAGGACACGTGATGATTGATGAATGTATTTGTTTAGAGTTTATCCTCCGTTTGTCATAGATGTATCGGTTTGTGGTTTTTTGTAACGGAAATTAACAAAAGATAAATTTATCACAAATATACAAGTTTAAAATTTTTCATAGAATTTTTAAATGAATTTGAAATTTTTCGTGATATTAAATATGAAACAAAAAAGGTTAGATAAAATAACGTCTAACACATGTAAAATGCAGAAGATCCCCTCCACTTGATTTTGTCTCGAATGCTGCAGGCCAATGGGAAAAGTGGCGGCTAAGGTGCACCCCCATCTCACATGCTCAAATTTAGGGGCAGTTCCCCCAGAATCACAGATTGCCATATATAGAATATTAAAAAACAATTGAAATTAAAATCTAAGCCTAAATTTAGAGACAGAAAGAGAAGGGGAGACGGAAAATAGGAAGTGGTGTCAGCGCCAGCTGTCGGACCTACGTGATTATTAATGGTTTCGACGATCATGGGCTTGAGATTGGGCCCAAAAAAGATTGGGACCGTTAGCCCTTTACCACACGATCAACCCCCACCGATGGTGCCGTGAAGTGCTAAAATGCGATGGACCGTCTTGCTCAAGGGCACTTCCTATCACTGAGGAAATTCTACCGTCTTTTATATTTTGTAGTCTCGTTCTTGACAAACAAACGGCCATTCTCTCCACTCAGTAAATGTCGCGAGTAAAACCTTCTTCAGACATAGGTATGAACATTTCCCCGTTCACTCCTAAAAATCCAAAGGAGTATTTTCTTTGACAAGACTCGGAAAATGTTCGGATATACTTTTTGTTGGTTGTTTGTTTGAAAAAAAAAATATGCTTTTTCTTTGTCCCATATGAAAAAATTGAGAGGAGATGGGCTACTTTATAAGTGTGAGCCTTTTATAGTATGTTCAAAGAAAGAGTTGATGTATGGGCTAGACCCTATAATACTCGTGGGTGGGTATTTAATTATTAGGCACACTCAATACTTTGTAAAATTTGTCCATTTTCAGTGCCAATCTTGCATATAAAACGACCATTATTTATGTCAACGATTTTTTACCAAATTTAATTAGGATTTAACTGGTAAATCGAAAGATTTATAACCAAATGATTTATAATCAAATTGGCACAAATATAATCAATTTGATTAGATGGACTACATTAACAAATTATCAAAAAATTTAGGATTTAATTGGTAAATCGAAAAGTTTATAACCAAATTAGCATAAATATAATAATATTTTTCAGTTGGATTTCTCAGTAATATTAACCTTATGGTGTAATACATGGGTCAACTGCAGAAACAATTGTTGGGTTGTTTTTCTGGGTAACGGCCTGGTACCTGGTCTGTAAGGTTTTTGGGTTGCACTTGATTCGAGTGACTAAATACTTGGGTCGGGGAAGTGGTCGTCTTGTGTGCTTGTCTTGCCGTACGGTAACTGTTGGATTAAGGGATTAGAATGCTGCCTTCAAAATGGTCCTATTCTGTAGTACTGTTGCTGTAAGGTTGTAATCATGAACGACTTATCCTGTTGAAGCTTGGGCAAATTTGTCAGGGATGACTTGCTCTGTGGTAGAACTCTTTACGATGACTGAGTAGTTGCAACGTTTTAATCTTCATCAAGACTGGCAAACCGGATGATGCTTTCAAGTAGATTATCTGCGAACTCTTTGAGAACCGGGATTCTATATATTGTATTTTTAATTAACTGTTCTTGTTGGCTTTGTTTACCTGCTTGATGCTTAATTTGCTGCCTACGATCGGGAGAGAGTACTCGCTCTCTCTCTCTCTCTCTCTCTCTCTCTCTCTCTAGATCAACTGGTCACAAGTTCACTTTTCAGGTTCTCCTCAGAAGAGATATCTGCACAAAATCAAGTGAAGGCATCTGTACAACGTAAAATACAGCAAAGTATTGCAGAAGAGGTCTGATAATTGTTGGTTGTTAAATATTTTCTTTTCCTGTCCATCACTTGATATGATTTGATTCATTTGTGCTGTCCATTCAGTATCCAGGATTAGGGCCGGTGCTGGATGATTTGCTTCCCAAGAAGTCCCCACTCATTGTTGCCAAATGGTTTGTTCTCATCTATTTATTTTGTGGAGCTCCTATGTAAGATTTCAGTTGATAGACACTTTCTTCCTGTGGCTTCCTTTAAAATTATATAATGCTGTCAAGACTTGCCTCTGAGAGGGTTTTCTTTGCTTCCCTCCAGTCAAAAGCATCTGAATTTGGTTCTGGTGAACAATGTGCCTCTCTTTTTCAACATCCGTGACGGTCCTTACATGCCAACCCTACGACTTCTGCATCAATGTAAAGTATCTCTCACCATCATCTCAAGTTTCATAGATCTCCTTGATTTGTAGATGATAATAGTCTCTACCATTACTTATCTGCTAGTTTTCGCAGTACCATGCCGATGCCGCTCTTAGATGGGCCTTAGTAAATTTAAAGCGTGTCCTAATAGGTTTTTACTTTTTGCCTAATCCAGATATTGCGATGGACATATTCACCCAAAAAGAAAAAATATTGCGATGGACAAACTTTTGAGTTTTTCTTAAACTGGAACACTTCAAACTTTCATGATATACAAATTTTGAGACGTTGCTTTTGCTGAAGCATAAACAATCACGCGCTTATATGTTTGAGTGCTTGCAGAGTATACATTTGAAAATGCATCTTATTAGTATTTATTCATCCATCTTTAAATTGGAGTTGCATACAAATTACAGAAAGTCAGGTAACTTCAGTGTAGGCTGACATGAGTAAATGCTGATTACACCTGATTCTTTAGGCTGGATTCTCAGCTTTAAATTGTAACCATGTCATATTTTTGTCAACCGAGTCATATGTTGTTAATCCAGGTGTGCTGATTGGGTTTGCACTTAACCCGTGATCTTATAAATATATTTTAGATTAGCTTCTAGGTTGGAATAGATAAACTTAATGCTCAGAGATTGCCTCTTTGTCACTTGGAGCAGACCTCATCGGGGGCTTCATTGGGTAGACATGCTAAACTTGAATTAGGATCATCATCAGAAAATTTGCCTGTTATGACAATGTTGCTCGTTAAAAATTCTTGAGTTGTTGCATCTAATGTTGCCGAGTGTGGTGCAGATCAAACATAATGAAGAAATTACAAGTAGACAGGGGTGCAATAAAATTTGTTCTTGCCGGTGCAAACATTATGTGTCCTGGCCTTACCTCTCCTGGAGGTGCTTTGGATGATGAAGTTGATGCAGAGACTCCTGTGGCAAGAGTCACACCTTTCAATTTCCACAGCTGCATGCTTACCTACGTTGAGTCTATCCAACGATGTTTGGTGCTTGGCTTAATTGGTAGCAGTTCTCTTTTACGACAGTGTTCAATTTAGACTTGAGTTTTTTGCTCTCGGCTGTGGCATTATAGTGTGGAAAGGTATATTTGTTCATTTCTTTTTTTTTTTTCCAGGCAATTATGGCTGAAGGCAAGCAACATGCTCTTGCGATAGGCTTTACAAAAATGTCAGCTAAAGACATGTGAGTTTCCTTCCATATTCACATTCAAGAATCAGAATCTCTTTCATAGAATCATATTTGGAACCTACTCAATAGAATTCTTGGTGAACAACATGAATAATGGGTACTTGTTTCTTGTTTTGCACACCTTTCATATCTCTTTTTAAGACTAACTCAATTGCTTGATATGCAGACGGGCTGTTAACAAAAGCATTGGGGTGGATAACATGCATTATCTTAATGATGGTCTTCGGAAGGTAATGTGTCATCTGACATTCCATACTACTAACAAACCCGAACGAGAGAACAAGCAATTTTTCATTGATGATTTTGTTTACGTTTCATGTGATTTTTGTATGGGCTGCCTCCTGCTGGCCGTATTTGCCTTTGTTTTCCTGGCAGACTGACTTGTTATCAACCGGTGTTATTAACCCTGCAGATGGAGCGTTTAGATTGATGATGAAGCTTCAGAGTCTTCATCCTAGAGGATAGTGTTAATCCATATCTTACGACTTTGTGAAGGCCCTTATTTATACTTTCTTTCCCCGTTTGCTGTTCAATTACAAGTCAAGAGGTCATGTGTTTCTCCATCAGGCTGGCTCTTCTCTTCATTACATGAAGTTTATGGTCGGGTCTGCTGTACAGATGCATCCCTCGTTAACCGTTATGGATTTGGCGTTGAATTCTGATACAAGTTGATGGGTAGCATTCGACTATCGAAGCACGATGGTGGACTCCAACTTTTACAGCTTCTAGGACAGATTCGGGTGTGGTTCTCTTTGAAATGGATAGGGAGTCTGTAGGATGGAATTCTCCTCTTCTATCCAGGATCCATTTCAAACTGGTTCAAATCTCTTTTCCTGCGCAATTAACAATCTTTTTTGCTGAGTTTTCACAAGAGGAGAATCAATGTTAGGTGATGTAAATGCTGAAGGGAATCATTCATATATTTCTAAGGCGCATTCCTCCTATATATGTATGCTGCTGGTATAGTATAACAAAATGGACAGAATTATAAATTTGAAAATACTTGAGGTATAATCCTCTAGATATCATACTTACTAATATTGAATATAAATCTTAACATCGTTTAAATGTTTTTCTCATTTTTTATTTTTATTTTTATAATTAACACCCTCTACACATTTAAAGTTCATTTCCACACCCATGCGTGTACTCTTTTTACAGCAGTTGAAAAAAAAAAGCAGCTTTTTGTGTGGATTTAAGAACCAAAATCTCAATTGGCCCAATAAGTCTGTTATTATTAGGTTATGTAGAGATAAAAATAACATGCACACGTGGCCGTTGCCATTCGGCCATGTACCAGGCATGAGTTACCTTGTGATTTTAATAATTAATGCATGAATGATATTAACAAGTAATTTTGGTAAACCGGTCTTTAAAGCACAACATTAGTGATCAAGCTGGAGTTTTGTCAATGAATCAAGCTCGTACTTGTCCAGCTTGCTTTACTTTCGGAGTACTGTCAAATAAGTTACTTAGAATTTGCGAGCTGTCTAATTAGATACATTAAATTGGATTTGGCTATACAGAGAACCAAACCCAGCAAACACACGGAGGACTAGCCTCGCCATCGGAAGGTTATAGAAGCACCAAAATTCTTAGAAAATACACATCATCATGAGGAACAGACCCCAACAAACACCAGACCATCAACCATATCGAATACCGAAAACTATCGCCATTCGCTAGTTAATTAGGATGAACTCAAATGGGATCACCAAAATCAGGATGAATGCATCGGGCCGAGGCATGTTAGCAAGCAAAACGCACATTTGGAGACTGCATGAGATGCATCCAAGGACAAAAGAGATGAGAGCATATGAAAGTAGGAATCGAGCCCATATCTTGTCTTCCCATGTCGAAGACTAATTTTTGCCTTACTATCTTGATTGATGTATAGATTAGCATGGTGCCGCATTCATTGGTAATGTTGGCTCAACTTGTAGATCTAGCTTTGATGAGTTGACGTAAGGCTTCATTCAATGTATCAAGATATTCGTTGCAATCTACAGCAATTTGAGCTACGTGCTCTGCTCTACTTCTAAGATTAAAATCAATATACTATTCGTTAGACATTTGTTTTTTACACAATAAATATCAAGAATAAATTCATAAATCGTTTAACCAAGCCAAACCAAACCCAAAAAAAAAAAAAAAAATTGTTCCATTTGTACTTGTACCCCGGGTTAACAATGCAACATGGGAAAGGACGGGTTGTATGATTGTTTCTGAATAAAACAGTATTCACGTAAAGGAACACACATGGTGGATAACCTCTTCCTTCCTTGTCTGAAACAAAACTTGATGCAGGCCTACGATTTGGCAAACAGGTTTTGCAGTGGATCACAAGGCAAATGATGCAGCGCAGGGAGAGCGACGGCTCCTCTTTTGCAAAAGACCACCTGCATTTGAGTTTATCTCAAATGACCCCCCTATAATTGACAGATATATATTAATTAGCCCCTAAGCGCTTAACCCGACGAGAAAAGTGACCGGCCAGAGATGCACACGCATCTCACGTGCGCTTACATTCTCCGTTTCCACCTTTAATCTACTGGTACCCCGCCCTCTTTGAACTTGGAATTTTGTTTTTCAGGTGCGTTGCTCTTCGTTTGCAAGAAAAAAATTGCGTTATTCTTCAATTACGCATGGGAATGGTAGTTTTATCTGGCGTGCCACTGTAATTTGATGGTTCCTCTTAACCTCGCGGTTAAGCACAATTCTATCCCCACCGCTCGCAGCGGTAACAGAGTAAAACAGAGCCAGTGAGAAATCAGAAATCACCACAAACCCAGAAGAAGAAGAAGATGAAGAAGCAGAAGAAACCCACGGCCGAATTCTTCTACCTCTCTCACGCCGATGACTCGGCGGTGGAAGACCTCATTTCCCTGACGCAAGGACCTCTACGTCCTCGAGAAAATCGCCGCGATCAACAGCTCCTCTTTCACCGCCGACGACTCCTTCTTGCCCCCCAACCTCGAGTTCCCGTTTTCCGCAAGCTCAAATCCTTCCCTCTCTCAAACCCAAACCACGCTTCTGAGTTCGAGCTATCGCAAGACGAATACGCCATAGCCGTCGCCCCCACGAAAGGCGGCTGCATCTGGTGCTCGGCGAAGAAGCCGACACCGAGGCTAGGGCTATTAAGAAGGGGGATCAGCATGAGCTCCAAATGGATGGAGGAAGACGAGGGTACTGTGGGATTTGGGTGTTTTTTTTTTCCGATCAAGAGCAGAAGAAGTAGCTGAAGAAGGCAAAATGAAGGCGGCGGCGACCCAGGGAACCGTGGTTGTTTTGCCACTTTAAGGTTTTGAGGGCGTGGATAAGCAAAGTGGAGGCATGGAAATAGCGGCTTCCGTTGATATTTGCTTAGAGACAGAGTTTATATGAACAGAGACATGAGATGAAAATCAGAGAAGCAGGAAATGAAAACGATTTTGCAGTGGGAGGTTACAGAACATGTTAAACCCCTAGATAAGCGGCGTGGTAATAATACAACAGGACGTCCGTATCAGTACCTGCCGGGGGAGGTTACAGACAAATGAAATTCATATAAAACGCACAACGCCACATAGAAAGCCTGAAACTAGCGCCCACTCGCTAATAATCCTTTTAACTCAAGATGAACACGAACGGGACTACCAGCATTAGGACGCAGGCAACAGAAATCGGCCAAGGCAAGCCCCTGAGCAGAACGCACATCAGGAGACCACATTCGACGCATCCAAGAGCAACAGCAATCCCGGCAATGGCAAGTCGGAAACTTGGATCAACATCTTGCCTTCCCATTCCGAAGACTAATCTTTGCCGGATGATTTTAATAGCTGCACAGATAAGCAAGATGCGTGGTGCTATGGAAGTGTTGGCCAGAACTATAGAGCTGTTCCTCTCCCTAATGAGTTGATGCAAGGCTTGCACAAGCGAATCAAGACCTTCGTTGATTTGAGCTACGTGCTGTGCAGCATACCTTAACATCACCAAGCAACTTGTTAGACAACCGTCTTCCACATAGGGATCGAGAATAAGTATATTGATAGATTAGCAGGCAAAAAAATATAGGCAATTTGAACTGGTTTTGTGATTTCAGTATTAACAGACAAAAAACCTTAGGCGATTTGAACATGTTTTAGTATGCAACATTGAAAAAGACAAGTTCACCTTATCTAAGTGGAATGCATATGGTATATGAACAAAACAGCATGAGTTTATTCAAGAGTCCTCCAACTTGTTGAAGGATGTTGGACTGTGGAGATTTTGCGGTGCTTACCTTGGAACATTGCGATAGGTTGAGTAGTGATTTCCCATTGATCTTTGAGCAACGCGTGGATACTTACTTCTTCACTTTTGCAACATGTCATATAGACGATGCGAAGATCTTGATGTATAGTTGGGATTCGATGGAGTTGGAAGGAAGAGCACGAGGGACTGGATTGGAGTTTGGACTCGAGTTCGTCATTGTCTCATATGTAGGCGCGTGACAAGAGGAGAATTTTTCTACCCACAAAAAAAAAAAAAAAAAAAAAAAAAAGAGGAGAATTTTATGTTCCCGACACAAAGTCCTCCGGGGTGAGTACTTTTGTGTGTGGATGGCTGGTTTTTTTGAGTTGAGTACAAAAGTGATCTCATATAGTATTCAAGACTTCACGAGATTACCTTTTTGATTAGACTATATGAGATCACTTTTTTGAGATCACTTTTTTGAGATTAAAAAAAGTGATCTCATATAGTATTCGAGACTTCACGAGATTACTTTTTTGATTAGACTATATGAGATCACTTTTTTGAGATGCAAAAAAGTGATCCCATATAGTCTAATAAAAAAAGTGATATAATATAGTATTCGAGAGTATACGATCACTTAGTCTAATAAAAAAAGTGATCTCATATGGTATTGGAGACTATGTGATCTCATATAGTCTTGAACACTATATGATTCAAAAAAAATGATCTCATATAGTCTCGAAGACTATACGAGATCACTTTTGTATTCACTCAAAAAAACCAGCCATCCACACACAAAAGTACTCGCTGGCATAATCATCATATGACAAGAGTCCACCCGTCACGCACCTCATACTGACTCCAATTTAATCCCTCGTGTTCCTCTTTATCATTGTCACACACATATATAAACAATTAGACCCAATGCATCTTTCTTTAATTTGCCTTTGCATCATCCTCTGGTAGTCATTTTTGCATTGCAAACGACAAATTTCATAAGGATAGGGAAAATTTCAATTTATTTCTCGTTGGCAAATATACATCAATTAGCCCCTGACGCTTAACTCAAATTTAAAAAAAAAAAATATTCATTCACTGATGTAGTTTAATGTTCCTCTTTAATTCAAGGATGATGATTCAAAATTATGGTTTTGAACCAGCTACCGAATCGAATCGGCTTGGACCGACTGATTCAATATTAGTTCTAGCGTAAAACTGGTTCAATTTCTTGTTCCGCGAACCTTGAAGTAGCCTAGGACTGTATCGGTTCCCGATTCCAAGGCCAAAACACTGGTTCTATTCAACAACCGATTACCGAATTGAATTGGTTTTCGAGTATTCTTTTGAAAAAAAGAAAAAAAATCCTTTAAAATCATAAAGAATTGAACCATATTTTCAACATGAAGAAGCAACGTTTTTTACACAAAACCAAAAAAAAAAAAAATGTGGGCTGATTAGATGCATCCCTCATTAATCATTATGTATTTGGCGGCCCTCCAAAGTTCCTTTTTCAGGAAAGAAACTTGAAACAGCATGAATTTGCTCGCGGTCCTCCAAAGTTATTGAAAGAGGCTGGACTGAAGTGAAGTGATGTTGCAGTTCACGGTCGTTCCTTACCTCCGATCACCTTGTTGTTTCCCATTAGACTTCGAGCTTTGTGTGATTAACCTCTTTCCTTCCTCGTCTGAAACAAAACTTGATGCGAGCCTACATTTAGTCGATGGTCGGAAGGCAGAACTTTTATACCCCGCCCCACAATGGAGTTTTATCGAACTGACGCACTCCAGTTTCATTGAGTTTTATGGCACTGGAGTTTTATTACACTCGACATATTCATATGCAGAAAACGCGACTACAAGTGATGCAAAGCAGCTAGCGCGACCGCTTTTCTTTTTGCAAAAGACCCCCCTGCATTTGAGTTTTTGTCTCAAATGATCCCCCTACACTTTGACAGATATATGTTAATTAGGCCCCAACACTTAACCCCGATGAGAAAAGTGACCGCCCAGAGTTGCACGTGCATCTCACGTGCACTTACATTCTCCGTTTCCACCTTCATTCTACTGATATCTCACCCTTTTTGAGTTTGGAATTTTGTTATTCATGTGCGTTGCTCTTCGTTGGCAAGAAAAAACTGCGTTGTTCTTCAATTACGCATGGGAATGGAAGTTTTATCTGGTGTGCTGCTGTAATTCGATGGTTCCTCTTAAGCTCGCGGTTGAGCAAAATTTCTATCCCCACCGCTCGCGGTATTAGAGTAAAACAGAGCCAGCGGGAAATCAGAAATCACCACAAACCGAGAAGAAGAAGAAAGCCATGGCCGAATTCTCCAACCTTTCTGACACCAATGACTCGGTGGTGGAAGACCTCAATTCCCAGACCAAGGACCTCTACGTCCTTGAGCAACGCCACGATCAACGGCTCCTCCTTCACCGCCGACGACTCCCTCTTGCCCTTCGACCTCAAGTTCCCGTTTCCGCAAGCTCAAATCCTTCCCTCTCTCCAAACCCCAAACGACGCTCTTCCACTCGACAATTCTTTATTCTCTCGTTTCTTTTCTTTCGCCCTCGTCTCTTTTTGGCAACCACAAGGGGAGGATTACAACCCGTCAACCATGGGCGACGAGGTGACTCACGTGCCACTGGCTTTCATAGCTCGGACGGCAAGTACTCGAGAGGTACCACAATAGATTTAAAAAATAGTACTAGCTGCAAGAGGTTTAGAAACAAAGAATAATACTTCACGATTTGATAAAATGCATCTCGGTTCGTGTCGAGGAAAGTCTTTATGAGTCATGATTGTGGACTATAAAAAGATATGGTCATATGCCTTTCATCAGGCCCAGATGGAGTTTTGTCTTGTAACATGTGGAAGGAAAGGTTCTCCATAAATAATACGACGTTACAATATTAAAGATTTAGCAATTTAAATCAACGTGAAATCCTAAGAGAAATAAACGAAGAGTAGTAAATGATGTAAATCTCTTTGAGTGTTTGTACCTACTCCATAAAATGAGCCAGCAATAAATAATTCCACTATCATCAAAGAGTCGAAGTTATAATTATTAGGTGCTCGAATCTAAATTAAGCCCAAATGCGGTATTTATGAATAAATAATTCTATTTGAATGAAAAGCTCACAGCACAAGTTACATGTCCAAACTCGAGACAAAATTTGATGAAGAGACCAAATCTATTCTTGTATATTTACGAAGAGACCATCCCCAATCAATAAATCTTGATAAAACTTTGACTTGGAGATTATTTTTAGAAAACAAAACGGATTCAAATAAAGTGCTTACCATTTTTTGAGCAAATCAAAATATTCCAATGGGTTGGGTTCCATACACAGTTTAAACTCCAGACAAAATTTGATACTATAGTGGACATCATAAGAAGTCGTTTATTATCAACGTACATTCATGATAATTAATGCTTTGAGCATTACTCGGGCCAAGTGGGAGAATATTGGAAAAAGTACCAAATTAATGGAAAAATCTTGGAAAGGTTCGATACATCGTGCATCAATAAGATTAAACATTAAGTGGCCTGATTATTTAGAAAATAGCAGATACATTAATGCGGAAAATTAAGAAGAAATTAATGAATAAATCTCGGGATTGATCTTAAGATTATGATGATTTGATGAACATACAAAAAAATAATCGATGAACATATATAACCGGTCCTCATACTTCCTATTGACATGAGTGCAACATCTAAGCCATGAGATTAAAAATTGGGATTAGAGAGAGAAATCGGTTTTCTTGCAAATTTAACAATGACGTCATCCTCCACTAATTCATGCATTTCTTTATTTTCCTACGATGCTTTTCATGACAATATTCAGTTTTCGAGATCTGAAAATGTAGAATGATGATATGTTGACAAAATAATTTTAACATGATAAGATATCCGATTATAATTGTTGCAAAATGAGTACATAAATTGCATATTCATATACTTTTATTTTATTTTGTCTATGATGAATATATTGTTACTACTAGCTAGATGCCGGCAAAAAATTGGACCTTTAGCCTCAGGGTTTGCTCTTGGACTTTCACTGAGCCATGGAACATGGTCATATACTTGCAGATATTTTTTATTGCTTGGTTTTCAATTCCAAGTTGAAGCTTATCAATGAAATGAAATCACATAGTATTATTCTCAATTAAAGCACATTATCTTTTTAAACTTCACACATTTCTTTTGGCTATTTAGACAAAAGGGCAAGCATACTTAACCACTTAATAATAGAAGCATCAAGGGGTAGGTCAGGTAAAAACACTTGTTAATACCTAAATTTTGGCGACTCATTTAATCATTTATTAATTATATGAAAAATTAGGAATTAATTTTTGATCCTGAACAAAATAAATTTCAATTAATATGCATGTTATGTAGATTTTAGAAGCATTTCCATTCATAGTAATAGAATTTATTGAAATTATAATAAAAAGAAAATGAAATGAAATTAAAAGAATTAAAAGCTTAATCGACAAAAAGAATTAAGAAAAAAGAGAAAGAAGAAAGAAGAGGTGGAGTCGGGCCGGGTAGACCCGGCCCCCTATTTCTTTCTTTACTTTTCTCGGATGGACTCGGCCCACCGTTTTTTTTCTCTTCCTTTTCCCAGAGTAGGCCGGCCCATCTCTTTTATTATCTAGCCTGGCCCGCGCTCTGGTCTTCTTCTTCCCCTTCACGCGCGCTCACGCTTCTGAAAAAGGAAAAAAAATAAGCAAGGTACAAGCCTGAGGACCGCGAGGGGGCAGGCGGCGGCGTAATCCACGGGTCGGGATCAGGCCGGCCGGCAAGCTGGCAATGGCAGAGGCAGTGCGTGCTTGCCGGTTGTCCTTAAGAGGGAGAGAGGGGGGCTCGCTGTAAGAGTTTTCCTAATGTGGACTACATTAATTGATATTGTAATTTACTGTTTTTACGGTTACCGTAAAACAGGGCTGGTCTAAGGTGAGATAGAAGGTTTCTTAATTAGTCTAATATGGGGCTGGCTAGTGTGGGCCGAGTTGAGCCTGGCCCGTAATGAGGGGGATTGGCTGGAAACTCTATAAATAGTGCTCAAGTCTCTCCTCTAACCCTAATTCTCACATGTATCCTCACCTAAGGGGCGTTTACCTAACGCTAAACGTGAGGAGGCCGCCTCATTGAGCTAGTGATACGGAGGGCAATAGAGGAGAAGGACTTGATGCGTGGATCCCCTTGATATATGTGGGTAATCCTTTTATGCTTCCGCTCTATATTCGATGGATCCAGGTGCGTTAATCTTTCTACTCAATTGTACATGTTCTTCTTCTGGTTATGGAGATCTTGGGATTGCACAAGTTGCATCCAACATGTGGTATCAGAGCAACCATAATCTTAGAACTTGAACACAATTGGTTTTGCCCTAATTTGTACGGATCTACCCTAATTTGTACGGATCTACCCTAATTTTTATGGATTAGCCCTAATTGGTACTGATCTTGCCATAATTTGTGATTTTCAAGACTTTTTGTTCAATAAAAATTAAATTAAATCACAAATTCGGATTGGGCTCGACAAGACGAGCAAGGGGGTAGGCGGCGCGTCGCCGGAGGAGGCCGCACGCGCGGTCACGCGCTGCCTGCGCGTCGAATGCGCGCCGCGCGTGAGATCCACGCGCCGAGCACTCAGGCGGCGCGTGTGGGCGCGTGGAGGCTCCGATCGGCGCGTGTCTGGCGGCGTTGGACTCGTATGGTGATTTCCTATCCCATCGTATATTTATTTTATATGTTTGATGGTTTTATTGATGTGAAATTGCATATGGAACCCTAAATATGTGTATTTTTAGTGTATTTTGCGTATTTTTCTTGTATTTTCTGTGATTTTGGAAATACATGTGATGGGTTACTAATATGTTATCACATAATAAAAAGATGTGATTCATCAACAAAAATCAAACTTTATTGTGAATTGAAGCTAGCTTAATGCGATACAATTTATATGATATTGTATTTGAGCTATGTATTGAGCTGATGAGAAACAATAAAGATTATGAAACTTTTGTTACTTAAAGTATACTCCTTTACACATTGGTAATCTTTGAATGATAGATGACTTAAGGACTTGTGACCAAACTGATGTACTGATTAACACATCTGCTGAATGTGAGTAATGCATGTTAATTAAATTACTGCATATTGTACATGAACTCATCTGGTCACTTGTTAATGTCTATCAAGTTGAATATTTTTATGGTAAAGGAGTATGGCAATATTTACGCAGAGCAATAGTATCTACTATTAAATTTTAGATATTTGGTTCTCTGGTTTGACTCAATTAATAGGCTACTGGTTGATTATAATGATAATTTGTTACTTAAAATTAGCTAATAAATCAGATGTTGGCCTTGGAGTCATGTTTTGCCTTATGAACTCATGAGTGATCATGGATCAGTTGTCAAGCTTGTCGATCTGGTATACCTTATATTACTATTGATATTAATTTGTGAGAGATATTTTAGATCAACAATCTTTTTATGTTGTTCTGGTGATATATAATTGGGGTGCATAAGAGATGTTTTATTCTCTGTTATGAGAAGTTTCTTGTGTTACTGTGATCAATGATCTCATTGGAATCTGTCTTTCAGGTTCGCTGTATATATATATATATGTATGATTAATTTTTATTAATGAATAAAGCAATGTAATTAGCATGATATGTGATTTTGGTGATATGATGCCCCTATTACTAAAGTTAAAATCACATATATATGGTGTATGTGAGGAGTAAAGCTTATATCCCTGGTATGAGAGAATTTCAATGATTCAATTGAGTAGTGACCGCCAAAGTGGCACGCTTGATTGGGTTTGAGAAATTTCGGTCTCATATGATGATTGGGATGTCTCCTGGTCTAATGCATAGTTATACTCCCAAAGGAGGTGATTGTGTATTAGTTTATGGAGGGATACATGATAGTGTGGTGGAGGAGTGACTGGTTCTAGTGATTCATATGCCCAAAGGTGATGAATTCACGAAAAATTGGAACATATTCTCATAACCCTTATCATGTGGGGGAGTGTACAATTGCATGTCATGTATTCTGCCCAAAGGTGATTATGTGATTTTGCATGTAACTCTCTGGATGTGTACTTGTACGTCAAGTTACACAATGCTCACATGATGCTAATTATATACTGCTTGTTTTTCAGTCACCTTTTCTATAAATGGTAATTTCGTCATCATTGAGGTTTTTTACTGCTTCAAATTTTAAGTTGTGGACATATGATTTGTTGCTTGAGAAAAGAGCAATTGAATTTGCTTATTGTCCATAACATGTTCCATTCTGGAACACTTGAAAAGATGTTTGCCTGCGGATTGCACTGCTATAAGATGATGGAAGCCTTAGTTGCTTGAAATTATGTCTTATTTGATATTGAAATTAGGACACATCTGCAAAAATTGTATTTAAGTCCTAATGACATATACATCTTGTATATGATTAAAAGGTTGTCAGGTTTAACAGTGGCAATGAGTATTTTGGCAAGTATGACAATGCAAAATAGCTTAAAGGGTCATTTGTCAAATACTTGGTAGATTCTGGGGTGGTAATTCAATTACTATACCTGAAAATTCTGACAAAAAGATTTGGGCGAAAGGCATAAATGCACCATATTGAACATGGTGATGAGTATGATTAGTAAGACTAATTTATTTGGTCTTTTGTGGATTGATATTATGAAATCAATTTTTCATATACAAAAGGGGTATTGATTTTATGACCCTAAAGAAGGTACAAGAATTATGGAATCACATACTCTAAAGTTTCTAAATATTGACGTAATTATAGAGGATAGCTGCTCTCAGATTATTAAAGATAATAGTATGATGGAGGTTACTATGTTTTTGTCTTTACCTATACAGATAATTTTGGAATCTCCTATACCATAGACTAAACTTGTTGAGGTTCAAGGTACTATTCTTTATATAGTTTATAATGAAATTTCTTAAACCTCTCAAGTGCAGAATGAAGTGGTTGCAGCTTTATTAAGGAGATTTATTAAAGAAAGACGATCAGTTATACCATCAGACTATATGGTCTATTTGTGAGAGCATGATTACAATATCCACTATATGGTTGATGTAATGACATATTTATAAATGTCGTTTTTTTATTCTCAATTATGTGATTAGATGCCATAAAAGGCGATATACAATCTATGAAACATGTTTGGAAACTTACTGACTTGTCTAAAGATCACAAGTTTATTAGTTGCAAATTGGCGTACAAAACTAAAAGAATTTCAAACAAATATTGTGGAATTTAAAGCCAAATTTGTAACTAACGTTTTAACTCTGAAAGAGGGGTGGATTGTTTATAGTGAAGAAATAATTATTTCTTTAAATGTTCTTTCAGAGTGAACGTGGCATTAATAATTTATTTTGATATAAAGTTACGCCAAATAGATACAAAATCTATATTGTGCAACTAGATGATTTTGCAGCAGATTCAAGTAAACTTGTGTGTAGACTGAAAAGTTCTAATTCATGGTCTTAAGCAAGTTTCAAGACAATATTATTAAAGTTTCATAGTGTTGTTATTTTTGTTCAATTGGGAACAAAGTAATTCAATATACTGCAAGGTCAGTGGGAGGAAATTTATTTTTTCTCATACTTTATGTACATGATGTTTTGCTTACAAGTTGTGACCTTGAGACATTTTATATCCTTTGTATTGAGGTCTGTAAGAATTATTCTTGTCATATATATATCGGATTTTATATTAGATTTTCTTGGAGGACATTTGCTGATCGTATTTTGGAAATATTCAATATACATCATTGCAAGCCAGGAATTGCTCCTGTTGTTGAGGGTGATGGACTAAATCTATCACATTGTCCTTATTTAGATATTGAGAAAATCTAATTAAAGGGAGTACCTTGTGTCAGTGCACTTAAAAGTATAATGTATACTCGAATTTGCACTAGACTAAATGTTGTCTTTGTGACTGGACTTCTAGGCAGATATTGGTCAAATTTAGGACATGATCACTGGGTTGCTGTCAAGAAGGTTTTAAGGTACTTAAAGAAGACAAGAAATTACATGCTAATTTATAGGCATGTTCAATTCTTGCAGTTAGTAGAGTATTTAGATTACTGTGATCAATGATCTCATTGGAATCTGTCTTTCAGGTTCGCTGTATATATATATATATATATATATATATATATATATATATATATATATATATATATATATTTATATATATGTATGATTAATTTTTATTAATGAATAAAGCAATGCAACACAAGTGGGACCCGGGATGTTACAAATGGTATCAGAGCAACCATAACCCTAGAACTTGAATGCATAAAGGTTTTGCCCTAATTAGTACGTATTTTGCCCTAATTTGTGATTTTCGAGATTTTTTGTTCAATAAAAATAAAATTAAATCACAAATTTGGACTAGGCTCGACGAGATGAGCAAGACTGTCGGCAGCGCGTCGCCGGGGGAGGCCGCACGCGCCCCCACGCGCCTCCTGGGCGTCGAACGCGCGCCGCGCGTGAGCTCCACGCGCCTCGCACTCAGGCGGCGCGTGAGGGCGCGTGGAGTGTCGGATCGGCACGTGGCTGGCGTCGATGGATTCGTATGGTGATTTCCTATCTTGTAGTATATTTATTTTATATCTTTGATAGTTTTATGGATGTGAAAATACATACGGAACCCTAAATACGTGTATTTTTAGTGTACTTTTGCGTATTTTTCTTATATTTTCTGTGATTTTGGAAATATAAGTGTTGGGTTAAAGGTATGTTATCACATAAATATTATAAAGGTGTGATTCATAAATAAAAATCAAACTTTATTGTGAACTGAAGCTGGCTTAATGAGATACAATTCATATGAGATTGTATTTGAGCTTTGTATTGAGCTGATGAGAAACAATAAAGATTATGAAACTTTTGTTACTCAAGTATACTCCTTTACATATTGGTAATTTTTGAATGATAGACGACTTAAGGACTCGTGACCAAACTGATGTACTGATTAACACATCTGTTGAATATGGGTAATGCATGTCAATTAAGTTACTGCATATTGTACATGAAATCATCTGGTCACTTGTTAATGTCTATTAAGTTGAATATTTTTTATGGTTAAGGAGTATGTCAATATTTATGCAGAGCAATCGTATCTACTGTTAAATTTTAGATATTTGGTTCTCTGGTTTGACTCAATTAATAGGCCACTGGTTGATTACAATGATAATTTGTTGCTTAAAATTGGCTAATAAATTAGATGTTGGCCTTGGAGTCATGTTTTGCCGTATGAAACTCATGAGCAATAGTGCTTGTTGATTTGGTGTACCCTATATTACTATTTATGTTAATTTATGAGAGATATTATAGATCAACATTCTTTTTATATTGTTCTGGTAATATGCAATTGGGGTACCTAAGAGATGTTTTATTCTCTGTTATGAGAAATTTCTTGTGTTACTGTGATCAATGATCTCATTGGAATCTGTCTTTCAGGTTCGCTATATATATATATATATATATATATATATATATATATATATATATTAATGAATAAAGCAATATAATTAGCATGATATGTGATTTTTGTGATATGATGCCCCTATCACTAAAGTTAAAATCACATATATATGGTGAATGTGAGGAGTAAAGCTTATATCCCTGGTATGAGAGAATTTCAATGATTCAATTGAGTAGTGACCGCCAAAATGGCACGCTTGATTGGGTTTGAGAAATTTCGGTCTCGTATGATGATTGGGATGTCTCCTGGTCTAATACGTAATCATACTCCCAAATGAGGTGATTGTGTATTAGTTCATGGAGGGATACATGATAGTGTGGTGGAGGAGTGACTGATTCTAGTGATTCATATGCCCAAAGGTGATGAATTCACGAAAAATTGGAACATATTCTCATAACCCTTATCATGTGGGGAGTGTACAATTGCATGTCATGTATTCTGCCCAAAGGTGATTATGTGATTTTGCATGTACCTCTTTGGATGTGTACTTGTACGTCAAGTTACACAATGCTTACATGATGCTAATTATATACTGCTTGTTTTTTAATCACCTTTTCTGTAAATGGTAATTCCGTCATCATTGAGGTTTTTTTACTACTTCAAATTTTAAGTTATGGACATATGATTTGTTGCTGGAGAAAAGAGCAATTGAATTTGCTTATTGTCCATGAAGCGTTCCATTCTGGAACACTTGAAAAGAGGTTTGCCTGCGGACTGCAGTGCTATAAGATGAAGGAAGCCTTAGTTGCTTGAAATTATGTCTTGTCTGATATTGAAATTAGGATACATCTGCAAAAATTGTGTTTAAATCCTAATGACATATACATCTCGTATATAATTAAAAAGGTTGTCAGGTTTAACAATGGCAATGAGTATTTTGGCAAGTATAAGAATGCGAAATAGCTTAAAGGTTCATTTGTCAAATACTTGGTAAATTCTGGGGTGATAGTTTAATTACTATACCTGAAAATTTTGACAAAAAGATTTGGGCGAAAAGCATAAATGCATCATATTGAACATGGTGATGAGTATGATTAGTAAGTGGTCTTTTGTGGGCTGATATTATGAAAGCAATTTTTTCATATACAAAAGAGGTATTGATTTTATGACCCTAAAGAAGGTACAATAATCATGGAATCACATACTCTAAAGTTTTTAAATATTGACGTAATTGTAGAGGATAGCTGCTCTCAGATTATTAGAAATAATAGTATGATGGAGGTTATTGTGTTTTTGTCTTTACCTATACAGATAATTATGGAATCTCCTGTATCATAGACTAAACTTGTTGAGGTTCAAGGTACTATTATTGATATAGTTTATAATGAAATTTCTTAAACCTCTCAAGTGCATAATGGAGTGGCTGCAGCTTTATTAAGGAGATTTGTTAAGGAAAGACAATCAGTTATACCATTAGACTATATAGTCTATTTATGAGAGCATGATTACAATATCCACTATATGGTTGATGTAATGACATATTTATAAATGTCATTTCTTATTCTCAATTAAGTATGTGATTAGATGCCATAAAAGATGATATACAATCTGTGAAACATGTTTGGAAACTTACTGACTTGTTTAAAGATCACAAGTTTATTAGTTGCAAATTGACGTACAAAACTAAAAGAATTCCACACAAATATTGTGGAATTTAAAGCTAAATTTGTAACTAATGTTTTAACTCTGAAAGAGGGGTGGATTGTTTATAGTGAAGAAATAATTATTTCTTTAAATGTTCTTTCAGAGTGAACGTGGCATTAATAATTTATTTTGATATAAAGTTACGCCAAATAGATACAAAATCTATATTGTGCAACTGGATGATTTTGCAGCAGATTCAAGTAAACTTGTGTGTAGATTGAAAAGTTCTAATTCATGGTCTTAAGCAAGTTTCCAGACAATATTATTAAAGCTTCATAGTGTTATTATTTTGTTCAATTGGGAACAAAGTAATTCAAAATACTGTAAGGTCAGTGGGAGGAAATTTATTTTTTCTCATGTTTTGCTTACAAATTGTGACCTTGAGATATCTTATATCCTTTGTATTGAGGTTTGTAAGGATTGTTTTTGCCATATTATATTAGATTTTCTTGGAGGACATTTGCTGATTGTATATTGAAATTATTCAATATACATCATTGCAAGCCAGGAATTGCTTCTGTTGTTAAGGGTGATGGACTAAATCTATCACATTGTCCTTATTTAGATATTGAGAAAATCTAATTAAATGGTGTACCTTGTGTCAGTGCACTTAAAAATATAATGTATGCTTGAATTTGCACTAGACTAAATGTTGTCTTTGTGACGAGACTTCTAGGCAGATATCGGTCAAATCCAGGACATGATCACTGCGTTGCTGTCAAGAAGGTTTTAAGGTATTTAAAGAAGACAAGAGATTATATGCTAATTTATAGCCATGTTCAATTCTTGTAGTTAGTAGGGTATTTAGATGTAAACTTTGCTGGCTGTTCTGATGGCATGCAATCAATAACAGAATACATATGTTAGCAGTAAGTGCAGTAAATAAAGTCTTATGTCATCTTTTGCTGTGTAAGCAGTGTTAGTAACATTTTTTTAGGCTGTTACTTGGGCTTTTAGGCTCCAAAACCTCATGACGGAATTGATCGTTTTAACTTGATGAATAGACCCATACAGTTGTATTGAGATAACAAATTTGTAGTATTATTTATTTACTATAGAGGTCTCAAGGGGTCTAAATATATGGTGGTCAAATATTTTTTACCATAAAGAAACGGTACAGAAAGGTGACTTATAATATAACATATTTTCACATATGATGTGGTTGCAGATTCACTAACTAAAGGCCTACACCCATGTGTATTTGAGTGACATGTCATTAGCATGGGCCTATGAGTATCTTCAGATACTGTTGTTTAGTGGGAGCTATTTTGGCTTCATTCTAATAAAGTTCATATATGTGGTTCGTTACACTTAGTAACGGTTTGATATGTATCAACTTTTGCATTCAATAAAATATTTTTGAATGCATTGTTATTATGTTGAATACATATTGATAAAGTCTCAAGGGATTGTATAAACTTTGAGTGAAGGCTAGGGGCATCCGGGCATCCGGTTATTAGCCTTGTGCATATGTCTTGTGATACATAAAGAAAGGTTAACCATAAGGACAAGACATATGTGGGTTCATTGGAACCATAAAGCATTCTCTTGTGGCACAAGTTTTTGTAACACCTAAGGTAAGAGAATGGTGACTGACAAATGGGATCTCTCTACGATAGATGTTATCCATTTGCCACACTACCATATTGAATCCATATCAATAAAGTTGAAAGCGCTCGTGACCATGGAAGGCTCTGTGTGTATACATGCAGTTACCGCCATGATTCAGTGTTTAAGACTTTATGGGATAGGATTGACTATTAAGAATTATCTCTGGACTAATGTGCGCACATAAGGTACGATTTCAATTAATATAGTCCAAGTGGGAGAATGTAAGAGTTTTTCTAATTGTGGACTAAATTAATTGATATTGTAAAGTTAACATATGAATACTTTACTCACTGCAAGAATTAAATATGTCTGTACAAAGGATGATGTGGTTACAGCTCCACTAACTAAAGGCCTACACCCATGTCTACACCCATGCTAATGACATGTCACTCAAATACACATGGGTGTAGGCCTTTAGTTAGTGGAGCTGTAACCACATCATCTGTGAAAATATATGTTATTGATGACATGCAATCAATAATAGAATACAGATTTATGTTAGTAGGAAGTGCAGTAAATAAAGTTTTCTGTCATCTTCTACTATGTAAGCAGTGTGAGTAACATTCTTTTAGGCTGTTACTTAGGCTTTTAGGCTCCAGAACCTCATGACGGAGTTGATCGTTTTAATTCATGGTCTTAAGCAAGTTTCAAGACAATATTATTAAAGTTTCATAGTGTTGTTATTTTTGTTCAATTTGGAACAAAGTAATTCAATATACTGCAAGGTCAGTGGGAGGAAATTTATTTTTTCTCATACTTTATGTACATAATATTTTGCTTACAAGTTGTGACCTTGAGACATCTTATATCCTTTGTACTAAGGTTTGTAATGATTATTTTTACCATATTATATTAGATTTTCTCGGAGGACACTTGCTGATTGTATATTGGAAATATTCAATATATATTATTGCAAGCCAGGAATTGCTCCTGTTGTTAAGGGTGATGGGTTAAATCTATCACATTGTCCTTATTTAGATATTGAGAAAATCTAATTAAAGGGAGTACCTTGTGTCAGTGCACTTAAAAGTATAATGTATGCTCGAATTTGCACTAGACTAAATGTTGTGTTTGTGACGGGACTTCTAGACAGATATCGGTCAAATCCAGGACATGATCACTGGGTTGTTGTCAAGAAGGTTTTAAGGTACTTAAAGAAGACAAGATATTATATGCTAATTTATAGCCATGTTCAATTCTTGCAGTTAGTAGAGTATTTAGATGTAAACTTTGCTGGCTGTTCTGATGATATGCAATCAATAACAAAATACATATGTTAGCAGTAAGTGCGGTAAATAAAGTCTTATGTCATCTTCTGCTATGTAAGCAATGTTAGTAACATTCTTTTAGGCTGTTACTTGGGCTTTTAGGCTCCAAAACCTCATGACGGAATTGATCGTGTTAACTTTATGGATAGACCCATACGGTTGTATTGAGATAACAAATTTGTAGTATTATTTATTTATTACAGAGGTCTCAAGGGGTCTAAATATATGGTGGTAAGATATTTTTTTTTTTACCATAAAGAAACGGTACAGAAAGGTGACTTATAATATAACATATTTTCACAGATGATGTGGTTGCAGATCCACTAACTAAAGGCCTACGCCCATGTGTATTTTAGTAACATATCGTTAACATGGGCTTAGGAGTATCTTCGGATACTGTTGTTTAGTGGGAGCTATTTTGGCTTTACTCTGATAAAGTTCACATCTGTGGTTCGTTACACTTAGTAACGGTTTGATATGTATCAACTTTTGCATTCAATAAAATATTTTTGAATGTATTGTTATTATGTTGAATACATATTGATAAAGTCTCAAGGGATTGTATAAACCTTGAGTGAAGGCTAGGGGCATCCGGGCATCCGGTTATTAGCCTTGTGCATATGTCTTGTGATACATAAAGAAAGGTTAACCATAAGGACAAGACATATGTGGGTTCATTGGAACCATAAAGCATTCTCTAGTGGCACAAGTTTTTGTGACGCCTAAAGTTAAGAGAATGGTGACTGACAAATGGGATCTCTCTATGAGAGATGTTATCCATTTGCCACACTACCATATTGAATCCATATCAATAAAGTTGAGAACATTCGTGACCATGGAAGGCTCTGTGTGTATACATGCAGTTACCGCCATGATTCGGTGTTTAAGACTTTATGGGATAGGATTGACTATTAAGAATTATCTCTGGACCAATGCGCGCGCATAAGGTACGATTTCAATTAATATAGTCCAAGTGGGAGAATGTAAGAGTTTTCCTAATGTGGACTACATTAATTGATATTGTAATTTACTGTTTTTACGGTTACCGTAAAACAGGGCTGGTCTAAGGTGAGATAGAAGGTTTCTTAATTAGTCTAATATGGGGCTGGCTAGTGTGGGCCGAGTTGAGCCTGGCCCGTAATGAGGGGGACTAGCTGGAAACTCTATAAATAGTGCTCAAGTCTCTCCTCTAACCCTAATTCTCACATGTATCCTCACCTAAGGGGCGTTTACCTAACGCTAAACGTGAGGGGGCCGCCTCATTGAGCTAGTGATACGGAGGGCAATAGAGGAGAAGGACTTGATGCGTGGATCCCCTTGATATATGTGGGTAATCCTTTTATGCTTCCGCTCTATATTCGATGGATCCAGGTGCGTTAATCTTTCTACTTAATTGTACATGTTCGTCTTCTGGTTATGGAGATCTTGGGATTGCACAAGTTGCATCCAACACTCACTTCAACGGATGGTTTTTTTTTTGGACAGAAACTTGAGATCGAGAGAGGGAGGAGAGAAACCGAGAGTGAGGAATTTGTCTCCCTTCGCCGGTGGTTCGTCTGAATCGTCTCGACCTTCCGCGGAAGCTAACTCACCCGTCACCGTTCATCGCAGCAAGCTCCCGAACCAGGTAATCCCCAGAAACGCTCCGTTTCTCCCTCGCTTATTAAGTTCGAGAACGCGAGACCAAACCGACGAGATTTTGAGCAAACCATGCGAAACCCAAACTGATTTGTTGCCAATAACGAGGATTTCGCCCATCAACCGTTTGATAAAATGTCTGAATGAATCACCGAGTTTGAGTTCATACAAACGATGCTTAAAATCTTTGTTTTGCGCTTTGTTTGTCCTAATATGGTTGCATTATCACTGAGTTTGCGTTTCTCTTTGATTTTGTGGCATAACGTTCGATGCCCGAGTCGGCCATGGATTAAAGTCTTCTCGTCGGGAAATCCACACCCTTCGCCGGAGGAGCCCGCGGTTAGAGGCCGCCACAGTCAGTCTTTTCTTTTTGTCTCGGCGTGCATATATGTGGTTGATCTGTTAGAATGGTCGTTGTCTCGAAATATATATATTTGGTGTCATCAACGTCGCCATCGACGTTTGGCGACGGCCAGAGTGATAACCGACAGTGATGACTGGGTGAGGGCCGCGTAGAGAAGAGAACATCGAAAATGGGAGTAAGACCGCGTGCAGAGAAGAGGGAATGTTAAAAAGGAAAAGATAAAAAATAAAAAATAGAAAAGAAAAAAAATAGAAAAAAAATAGATTAATAAAATAATAGAAATGTGTTTGTTTAAAAAAAAAAAGAATTGAAACTTGGGGTGGGAGTTTTGTGGACCTGGACTGAGCGTGTGGGCTGATTTTGGTTTTGGGCTTAGATCATTTAAAGGGAAATCAGAAATTTGGGCTTGCTTTGTTGAAATAGCTCGAACCCATCAGTTTAGCGCCGCACTGGGATGGCCGGATCCTTTGACCCAACTCGAGGGCTTTTTTTGTTTTTTCAGAATTTAAAAAAAAATCCATAAAATCAGAAATCTTCAAGAAAAACTAAAAAATTTAGAAAAAACTTTAGAAGATAGATATTGACTAGTTTCGTTAGATTTTTCATGTTAATTCTAATTTAGAACTAGTTTAACTATTAAAAAAAATCTAAAAATCCTTTCATTAAAAGTTTTACCTGAATTTAAACAAGCCTTTAAGGCTTTACAATACGGGTTGTTTTCTTTTTAGAGACTATACTAATCTTTGCTTGTGCATTTCAATTCGATTATACTTGATTGTGCAATTTTAATATATTGATTATTATTTTCATTTTTAGAATAGTGAGGATGAATTTTAGAATTTTCGATAGGCTGCCTTGACGCTTTGATCAGCAAATGGTCGACTTTAGGTATCGAAAGTGTTTTAGTTAAATAGTTAGGGCAATCAAGTCCTTGATTCTAAAATCTTTGGTTGGGCATGCATTAAGACAATACTCTCACA
Organism: Eucalyptus grandis x Eucalyptus urophylla; assembly: GCA_028830015.1. NCBI lineage: Eukaryota > Viridiplantae > Streptophyta > Magnoliopsida > Myrtales > Myrtaceae > Eucalyptus > Eucalyptus grandis x Eucalyptus urophylla. Next base: position 56,377,944 of record CM054200.1, on the reverse strand, counting down.
TCTTGATTAAGGTTTCTAACTGACCTTTCAACAATAGTTAGTGGCGACTCCTTTTGAACACATAATTAGGAAAATTAATGTCACGCGAGGTATGAATTCGGGAGGGCTCACACTTTATAAGCAGGTATCTTTAATCTTATCTCCCTCCCTTGCAAGGGTAAGTGCTCTACTATACTTTTAGGATTAAAATCAATATACTATTCATTAGACATTCGTTTTTCACACAATAAATATCAAGAATAAACTCATAGATTGTTTAACCAAGCCAAACCAAACCCAAAAAAAAAAAAAAAAAAAAAAATTGGTCCATTTGTATTTGTACTATGGGTTAACAATACAACATGAGAATTTTACCAAAAAAAAAAAAAACAATACAACATGAGAAAGGACGAGTTCATCATGCAAATTGTTTCTGAATAAAAGAGTATTCACGTAATGGAACACAGCCGGTGGATAACCTCTTCCTTCCTCGTCTAAAACAAAGCTTGATGCGGGCCTACGATTTGGCAAGCACATTTTGTAGACGATCACGAGGCAAATGATGCGGCGCAGGAAGCGCGACAGCTCCTCTTTTGCAAAAGACCCCCTGCAATTGACTTTGTCTCAAATCACCCCCCTACACTTGACTTAATTAACCCCCAATGCTTTACCCGACGAGAAAAGCGACCGGCCAGAGATGCACGCGCATATCACGTGCGCTTACATTCTCCGTTTCGACCTTTAATCTACTGGTAACGCGCCCTTCTTGAATTTGAAATTTTGTTCTTCAGGCGCGTTGCTCTTCGTTGGCAAGAAAAAAATAGCGTTATTCTTCAATTACGCATGGGAATGGTAGTTTTATCTGGTGTGCCACTGTAATTTGATGGTTCCTCTTAACCTCGCGGTTAAGCACAATTCTATCCCCACCGCTCGCAGCGGTAACAGAGCAAAACAGAGCCAGTGAGAAATCAGTAATCACCACAAACCCAGTAGAAGAAGAAGATGAAGAAGCAGAAGAAACCCAGGGCCAAATTCTTCTACCTTTCTCGCGCTGATGACTCGGCGGTGGAAGACCTCATTTCCCTGACCCAAGGACCTCTACGTCCTCGAGAAAATCGCCGTGATCAAAAGCTCCTCCTTCACCGCCGACGACTCCTCCTAGCCCCCCAACCTCGAGTTCCCGTTTTCCACAAGCTCAAATCCTTCCCTCTCTCCAAACCCCAAACCACGCTCCTGAATTCGAGCTATCGCAAGACGAAGACGCCATAGCCGTCGCCCCCACGAAGGCGGCTGCATCTGGTGCTCGCCGAAGAAGCCGACACCGAGGCTATTGCTATTAAGTAGGGGGTGAGCATGAGCTTCAAATGGATGGAGGAAGACGAGGGTATTGTGGGATTTGGGTGTTTTACACGATCAAGAGCAGAAGAAGTAGCTGAAGAAGGCAAAATGAAGGAGCATGATGAGCGCTTTAAGACAGGCGGCGGCGACCCAGGGAACCGTGGGTTGTTTTGCCATTTTAAGGTTTTGAGGGCGTGGATAAGCAAAGTGGAGGCATGGAAATAGCGGCTTCCGTTGATATTTGCTTAGAGACGCAGTTTATATGAGCAGAGACATGAGATGAAAATCAGAGAAGCAGGAAAAGAAAACGATTTTGTAGTGGGAGGTTACAGAACATGTTAAACCCCTAAATAAGCGGCGTGGTAATAATACAACAGGACGTCCGTATCAGTACCTGCCGGGGGAGTTTACAGACAAATGAAATTCATATAAAACGCACAGCACCACATAGAAAGCCAGAAACTAGTGCCCAATTGCTAAGGGTGCGAATGGTAACGTTTCTGTTCTTTTTTTGTTCCTGGGAACAGAAACAAAAAATAGTGTTTCTGTTCCGGGGAATAATTTTTGAACAAAAGAACGCGTTTGGTAATATTTGGTCCGGGAATAAAAAATGAACAGAAACACGTTTAGTAAATTTTATTCTTTTTTTGTTTCTTTTAATTTTTTAAACATTTTTATTTTATTTTTCATTTTTTCCTTTCTTTTTTATTTTTTCTTTTTTCGGCCGGTCACTGGCCTCCAGCGACCGGCCGACGGGGCCGGCAGCCTCGCCGGATCTGGGCGAGCCCGAGCTCGCCCAGCCAAGGCGAGGCTCGGCCTCGCCCGCGCCGGCGACGCCGAGCCTCGCCGGGGGCCGGCGACGCTCGGCCTCGCAGGATCTGGGCGAGGCCGAGCCTCGACGGCCGGTCGCCGGCCATGGCCGAGGCCGGCGACCAGCGAAAGAGAAAAGAAGAAAAAAAAGAAGAGAAGAAGCAGAGAAGAAGAAGAGAGAGAAGAAGCTCGCCAGAAATGTTTCTTCATTTTTGTTTCTGGAACAAGAAACAACAGATTGTTGTTTCTTTTTTCTGTTCTTATTTCGTTCCAGAAACAAAAAAACAAAAAAAGAACAGAAACGTAACCAAACGCGTTTCTGTTCCTTTTTTGTTCCCGGGAACACTTTCCGTACAGAAGTGTGCCGGAAACACTTTTTTGGAGTGTTTCCATGCACACCCTAATAATCCTTTAATTCACGATGAACACGAACGGGACTACCAGCATTAGGATGCAGGCAACAAAAATCGGTCCAGGCAAGTCGCCAAGCAGAACACACGCTAGGAGACCACATTCGACACATCTAAGAGCAACAGCGACCACAGCAGAGGCAAGTCGGAAACCTAGGTCAACATCTTGCCTTCCGCTCCTGAAGATTAATTTTTGCTGGATGATTTTAATCACTGCGAAGATAAGCAAGATGCCTGATGCATTGGGAATGTTGGCTGGACCTATAGTGGTGTGCCTCTCCCTAATGAGCTGATGCAAGGTCTGCTCATCAGCTCGAGCGAATCAAGACCTTCGTTGATTTGAGCTACACGCTGTGCTACATGCCTTAAGGTCACCAAAAGTGACATGTTAGATAACTATCTTTCACATAAGTGCAAACAATAAGAATCAAGAAGAAGTATATTGATAGATCAATAGAGAAAAAAATACAAGTGATTTGTATTGGTTTCATGGTTTTGGTATGTAACATCAAAACGGACGAGATCATATGATCTAAGTAGGAGTGCAGATGGTTTCCAAACAAAGCAGCATGAATTTACACGAGTCCCCCAACTTGTAGAAGGAGGTTGAACTACAGAGATGTTGAGGTGCTTACCTTCGAACAATGTGATCAACTGAGTTGTTGTTCTCCATTGATCTTCAAGTAATGCGTGGTCACTTTCTTCTTTACTTCTAAAACATCCCGTTTTATAAACGATGCCGAGATCTTGCATTGGCGCACCTTGTCTGCTCATTTAAGATGTTGCATTGGATTTGACTTGGAACCTGACTCCTTTCTAAACGATGCCGAGATGTTGCATTGGTGCACATTGTCCCCTCACTTGACTTGGCCTCACTCCTTTTGATGGAGACACATTTGCAATTTGCCCATGTGACTTGGAACCTCACTCCTTTTGATCGAGACACAAAATAAAATAAGAAAATGGTGGCTGCTGCCTTGCTGGATTTTGGTCCGACGCCCTCGCGTGGATCTTGGCAAAGGCACGAAGGCCCTCACCTATGGTTGGTGAGGGCCATGACACCTTTGCCCAAACCGGGCAAGTGTCGTTGGTCTAGAGTTGTAAAATTTTAAAAAATAAGAAAAAAAAAAGAAAAGAAGAAAAAGGAAAAATTATTTAAAAATTTCAGGAAAAATATTTAAAAATTGTAAGATTTGTCCATTTTAGTGTTGGTCATGCCACGTAAAATGGCTGCTGTCAATGTCAGTTATTTTTTACCAAAATTGACCAAATGCACTATAATGGAAAATCGTCAAATGTTTTAGGACTCAATTGGTACAATCGAAAATTCACAACTGAATTGGCATAAATACATTAAGTTTAAAACTTTTTTTTTTAGTACTTTTCCCTCGCATTATAGCTAGAAGAGGAGAAAGAACTGTGTTTCTGTGGTCGGGTCTCTTTGTGCGTGTCAAACTTAAGACAGTGTTTGATATTTCTTTCAACTATTGCATTTTTTGAGAATGTACTTTTTTCCAGAGATGTAAGCAGTTACGTTAGTCTTGGCAAAGATACCGTGAGGGGGTGAAGTCGATAACTAACATCTAATGAAATGCATGAAACCAAGCGACCGGCAATAGAAAGAAAATCCGGATTCCCGATACAGAGGCGGTTATTTCCACGCCTCCATTTACTCATCCATGCCCTCAAAACCTTAAAAATCTGCCTCAACTTAGGGGCTAAGTGTCCATCCATTTATCCAGTCAAAATTTCTTTTTCCAGTCAACATTTAACCTTGAAATAATATTGGAGATAATGCGAGCTATATTATATTATTCGACTTAGATATTTTGAGGATACTCCTAATAACTAAGGGGCGATATGTACTTTTTCTTGTGTGAATCCTAATTCAATGAGAACTTCATGAATTGATCCACCTCTCTTTAAAACATGGGATCTTCTAGTAAGTGATCTTATTTTTTAAAAAGGGACCAGATAAAGACCAAAATGTGACTTATAACCAATAGTGCATTATCTAATGGACCTTTGACCATAACTCATTCGCTGATTTTTCAACTTCATTATTTTCGGAGTTGGATCAACTATATTGAACATATGTCTCATCTAATCTTGGGACGCAAATTGCCAAAATAGGGTAAACTATTGTCTTTCCAACCTTCGAGTTGATTTTATCATGGATGCCAATAGACAATAACACTCCTCAAAATATAGCTTACAACTTTCATCATACAATTGTAGTAGAGGCCAGCCCGGAGTCAGAAGCAAAAGAAGATGGTTCTCTCTCGATGGCTCTAAGCAAGGACTCAACATTCCAAAAGCTTAAATTTCATGTGATGGCATTATAACTAAAAGAGCAGAACGAGCATGTCAATGTGGTCGTGCCTCTTCGTACTGGTCAACCTTAGATGATGTTTTATATATTTTTTTTTCAAATCCGCCTTAACTTAAGGATTAAGTGTCCATCCATTTTTCCGTTAAAATTTCTTTTTCCTCACTGGACTTTTTCTCTCCCCTCTCTCTCTGTCTCTGTCTCTCTCTCTCTCTCTCTCTCTGTCTCTACTACAACCACCAGCCGCCCCCCTGCTCGACGGGCTTCGACATGGTCACGGAGGAGGATTCCAGCTCCCCAGCATCGTCGGCTTCGGCGACCGGTCCTCCAGCAAGTCGAGCGTCCTTGAGTCCCTCACCGGCATCGACCTGTCGCTGAATCGCGTGACGGCGAGCGAGGTGCTGAAGTACTCCCTCAACCTGGGTGACCGACCCATTGGCTGAGAACATCCGGGCGTTGACCCACGAGATGGAGCGGATCGGGTCGGGTCGAAGCACTCAGGCGACCGCAGCGGGGGCCGAAGGAGGTGACGGAGTCAGGGACGAAGAGGAAGGTGTCGTCCGATGTGGACGGAACCTCCACCGCCACCACTCAAGGTCGGGGGCGAGGGTGCGGTAGATGGAGTCGCAGTCGTGGAATTGAAGGGCCTTGTACAGGGTGCGGACCGCCGTCCGATTCGTGGGCTCAAGCTCTTCCAGATTTTTAGAGAAATTAGCTTCTTTTTTTCCTGGAAGATTGTACTTCTTTTTTCCAGAGATGTAAGGAGTTATGTCAGACTATGCAAAGATACTGTCGGAGGTGAAGGTGCTAACTAACATTTAATGAATGCAACAAACCAAGCGATGGGCAGGGATGGGCAACTGAAAGAAATTCCGGAATTTGACATTTGTTTAGAGGCGCAGTTTTTCACTTTCACGTCGAAACAGTTTTCATATGACCAGATTCATAAGAGGAAAAGCAGAGAAGCAGACAAATCAAAAACATGAGGACCAGACCCCTTCAAACAGCAGACCACCAAAACTCAAGGAAAATACAAATCACTCCCAGCAAACACCAGAGCCCTGCAAACAGCACACCAAAATTCAAAGAAAATACATGTCACCCCCAGCAAACACCAGACCCTGCAAACAGTAGACCTCCAAAATTCAAAGAAAATACATGTCACCCCCAGCAAACACCAGACACTCAGCCACATCGGAAGCCAGAAACTATAATCATTCGCTAATTAATCCTTTGATTCAGGATGAACTTGAACGGGATCATCAAAATCAGGATGAACGCAATGAAAATGTGCTCCCCACTGCTCGAACTCGAACGTAAGAAGAAGAACCGTTGATATTTGCTTAGAGTCGCAGATAGCGGCTCCCGTTGATATTTGCTTTGCAGTGGAAGGGTACAGAATATAACCATATCAGGACCGGCGGGGGGAAGGTTATAGACAAATGAAATTCATAGAAAATGCATATCACCACATCGAAAGCCAGAAACTAGCGACCAGTTGCTAATAATCCTTTTAACCCAGGATGAACACGAACGGGACAACCAGCATTAGGACGCAGGCAACAGAAATCGGCCAAGGCAAGCCACTGAGCAGAACGCACATCAGGAGACCACATTCAACGCATCCAAGAGCAATAGCTATCCCGGCAAAGGCAAGTCGGAAACTTGGATCAACATCTTGCCTTCCCGTTCTGAATATTATTCTTTGCCGGATGATTTTAATCGCTGCACAGATAAGCAAGATGCATGGTGCTCTGGAAATGCTGGCCGGAACAATAAAGCTGTCCCTCTCCCTAATGAGTTGATGCAAGGCTTGCGCAAGCGAATCAAGACCTTCATTGATTTGAGCTAAATGTTGTGCGACATACCTTAACATCACCAAGCAACTTGTTAGACAACTGTCTTCCACAGAAACACAAATGAAAGGATCCAGAATAAGCATATTGATAGATTAGCAAGCAAAAAAAATATAGGCGATTTGAACTGGTTTCATGATTTCAGTATGAAACCATCATATTCATAGATTAACAAACAAAAAACCTTAGGCGATTTGAACAGGTTTTAATATGCAACATTGAAAAGGACAAGTTCACCTTATCTAAGTAGAGTGCATATGGAATTCGAACAAAACAGCATGAGTTTACTCAAGGGTCCCCCAACTTGTTGAAGGAGGTTGGCCTGCGGAGATGTTGCAGTGCTTACCTTAGAACATTGTGATGGGTTGAGTAGTGGTTTCCCATCGATCTCTGAGCAACGTGTGGATACTTACTTCTTTACTTATGCAACAATATGTCATATAGACGATGCGTAGATCATGATGTATAGTTGGGATTCGATCGAGTTGGAAGGAAGAGCATGAGGGATTGGATTGGAGTTTCGACTGGAGTTTGTCATTGTCCCATATATAGGCGTTTGACAAGAGGAGAATGTGTGGGTCAAAAGTTCTCGGGGGTGAGGGAGAACTTTTGATTCTCAGGATTTTCCCTATACCTACCTTCGTCAGGGTGAGGGTGACAACTTGGTCCACATTTTTCCATTTTCCCTATACCTACCTTCGTCAGGGTGAGGGTGACAACTTGGTCCACATTTTTCCATTTTCCCTATACCTACTTGGTCCACATTTTTCCAAAACCCCATCGGTACCAAAATCCTGAGAATCAAAAGTTCTCCCTCACCCCCGAGAACTTTTGGAATTGGATCCACACAAGATGAAAATGAAGTCACTGACCCATAGACATAATTACCATATGACAATGACGTGGGTCCATCTGTCGCGCGCCTCATGCCGTCTCCAACGTACTCCCTCATGCTCCTCCTTCTCATTGTCACACACATATATAATCAATTAGACCCAATGCCTCTCTCATTAATTTGCCTTCACATCACCCTTTGGTAGACCTTTTTGCATTGTAAACAACAAATTTCATAAAGATAAGGAAAGTTTCAATTTACCCCTCAATGGAAAATATATATCAATTAGCCCCCAATGTTTAACTCCAATAAAAAAAAAATTAATGTTCCTCTTTAGTTCAAAGATGATGATGATTCAAAAGTTATGATTTTTATGATTTGTTAATTTTTTAGAATTGAGATTTGATTTATGGGGCGCATTGGGTGTGGTTTAACCTAGGAATGAAATGGAATCAAATCGGGTTGAACCAACCAATTCAAGGTTAGTTCTAGCGTAGAACCAGTTTAATTTCCTGTTATGTGAACCTTGAAGCAGCTTAGGATTAGATTGGTCCCTGATTCCAAGGCCAAAACGCCGGTTCTATTCAAGAACCGATTATCGAATCGAATTGGCTTGAACCGGTTAATTCAAGATTAGTTCTAGTGTAAAACCGGTTCAATTTCCTGTTCTGTGAACCTTGAAGTAGCCTAGGACAGGATGAGTCGCTGATTTGATTCTAAGGTCGAAACATCAATTCCATTCAATAACCGATTACTGAATCAAATTAGTTTTCAAGTCTTCTTTTGAAAAAAGAAAAAAGAATCCTTTGAAATTATAAAAAATCGAACTGTATTTTCAATGCGAAGAAACAACATTTTTTACACAAAGAAATAAAAGTGGGCTGATTAGATGCATCCCTCATTAATCATTATGTACCTGGCGGCCCTCCAAAGTTCCTTCTTCAGGAAAGGAACTCGAAACAGCATGAATTTGCTCATGGTACTCCACAGTTATTGAAAGAGGTTGGACTACAGAAGTGAAGCGATGTTGCAGTTCATGGTCGTTCCTTACCTCCGATCACCTCGTTGTTTCCCATTAAACTTCAAGCTTCGTGTGATTAACCTCTTTCCTTCCTCTTCCGAAACAAAACTTGACGCGAGCCTACATTTGGTTGATGGGAGGAAGGCAGAACTTTTATACCCCGCCCCCAGTGGAGTTTTATCGCACTGACGCACTCCAGATTCATCGAGTTTTATGGCACGGGGTTTTATTGCACTGACAAATATACCTTGCACTGGAGTTTTATTACACTTGACATATTCATATGCAGAAAATGCGACTACAAATGATGCAGCGTAAGAAGCGCAATGGCTCCTCTTTTGCGAAAGACCCCCTGCATTTGAGTTTGTCTCGAATGACCCCCTACACTTGACAGATACATATCAATTAGCCCCCAACGCTTAACCCCGATGAGAAAAGTGACCGGCCAGAGAAGCACGCGCATCTCACGTGCACTTACATTCTCCGTTTCCTCCTTCATTTTACTGATATCTGATATCTCACCTTCTTTGAATTTGGAATTTCGTTTTTCAGCTGCGTTGCTCTTCGTTGGCAAGAAAAAACTGCGTTTTTCTTCAATTACGCATGGGAATGAAAGTTTCATCTGATGTGCCACTGCAATTCGATGGTTCCTCTTAAGCTCGCGATTGAGCATCTATCCTCACCACTCGAGCGGGAAATCAGATATCACCACAAACCCAGAAGAACAAGAAGATGAAGAAGAAGAAGAAAGCCACGGCCGAATTCTCCAACCTTTCTGACACCGATGACTTGGCAGTGGAAGACCTCATTTCCCGGACCAAGGACCTCTACGTCCTCGAGCAAATCGCCATGATCAACGGCTCCTCCTTCACCTTCGACGACTCCCACTTGCCCTTCGACCTTGAGTTCCCATTTCCGCAAACTCAAATCCTTCACTCTCTCCAAACCCCAAACCATGGTCCTGAATTCAAGCAATCGCGTCGCCATAGCCGTCGCCCCCATGAAAGGTGACTGCTTCTGGTGCTCGCCAAGAAGCCGACACCGAGGCTAGGGCTATTAAGAAGGGGATGAGCATGAGCTTCCAATGGATGGAGGAAGACGAGGGTATCGAGGGCAGAAGAAGTTGCTGAAGAAGGCAAAATGAAGAAGGATGATGAGCGCTTCAAGAAAGGCTGCGGCGACCGGGGACCGTGGCTGTTTAGCCATTTTCAGTTTTTGAGGGCGTGGGTAAGCACGTGGTGGCGTGGAAATAGCGGGACTCTCTTTGATTTTTGGTTAGAGTCGCTATGTCAAGATAGTTTTCATAAGACCAGAGACATATGAGATGAACAAAAAAAGCAGCAGGAAGAGAAAACGATTCTGCAATGGAAGGTTACAGAACATACAAACCCTAGATAAGCGGCGTGGTGATAATACAACAATGACTTTCATATCAGTACCAGCGGGGGGAAGGTTACAGACAAATGAAATTCACATAAACTCACATCACCACAGCGAAAGCCAGAAACTAGCGCCCAGTCGCTATAACTCGCGATGAACATGAATGAGGGCAGAAGTACAGCCCAAGTGCTATAACTTGGCACCGAGGGACATTTAAGTGCCATAACTTTAAAATGGTACACTTAAGTACCAGTTTTGAAGTTAAATGGGACACTTAAGTGCCACTCCGGCGAAGATCCGGCCAAATGGCTTATGTGGCAACTTTCCAGCGAGCTTGATCCAAAACGACGTCGTTTTGCATGCTGACGTGGCGAAGAAAATGCAAAAACGACGCCGTTTCGTGTCTACATGTAAATAATAATATAAAAATTAATTAAATTAAATTTAAAATATTCAAAAAATTTTAAAAAATTAAGAAAAATTAAAAAATTAAGAAAAAAAATTAAAGGGGGGGGGGGGAGGTCGAACGGGGTGGCTCCCTCGCCGCCGCCGCCTCCACGCCGCCGCCGGGAAGGGCCGGCGACGGAGGGGGGAGGGTCGGATAGGGTCGTCGGCCCCCGGCCGATTGATGGCAAGGGCTGCGAGCCCTCGCCGAATCGCAGTGAGGGCCGCGACCCTCGCCCAGCCTCACCGGCTGACCCTCTCCACTCCGCCGCCGGCCCTTCCCGGCGGCGGCGGGGAGGCGGCGGGGAGGCGGCGAGGGCTCGCAACCCCTTGCAGGATCTAGGCGAGGGTCGCAGCCCGCACCTAGATCTAGGGAGAGGGTGCGGCCCTTGCCTAGATCTGACGAGAGCTCACGGGCCCTCGTCGCCTCCCCGCCGCCGCCGAGAAGGGCCAGCGACGGAGTGGGGAGGGTCGGCCGGGGTCGCCGGGCCCTAGCCAGGGCCCGGCGAGGGCTCGCGGCCCTCGCCGTCGATCGGCTAAGGGCTGACGACCCCGGCCGACCCTCCCCCCTCCGTTGCCGGCCCTTCCCGGCGACGGCGGGGAGGCGGTGGCGGCGAGGGAACCGCCCTGTTCGACCTCCCCCCCCCCCCCCTTTTCTAAAATTTGTTTTTAATTTTTAATTTTTCTTAATTTTTTAAAATTTTTAAAATTTTAAAATTTTTCTTAATTTTTTAAAATTTTTAAAATTTTCTTATTTTTTTAAATTTTTTGAATATTTTAAATTAAATTTAATTAATTTATATATTATTATTTACACGTAGACATGAAACGGCGTCGTTTTTGTGTTTTCTTCACCACGTCAACGTGCAAAACGACGCCGTTTTGGACCAAACTCGCCGAAAAATTGCTACGTCAGCCATTTGACCGGATTTTCACCGGAGTGGCACTTAAGTGTCCCATTTTAATCCGATATTGGCACTTATGTGTACCATTTTAAAGTTATGGCACTTAAGTGTCCCTCCGTGCCAAGTTATGGCACTCCAGGTGTCCCAACCTCCATGAACGAGACTACCAATATTAGGACGCAAGCAATAGAAATCGGCCAAGGCAAGCTACCGTGTGGAACACACATCAAGAGATCCCATTCAGCGCATCCAAGAGCAACAATGATCACAGTAGAGGCAAGTTGGAAACTTGGATCAACATCTTACCTTCCCATTCTGAAGATCAATCCTTGTCAAATGATTTTAATCGCTGTGCAGATACACAATGCCTGGTGGACCAAGAATGTTGGCTAGACCTAAGCTTTGCCTCTCCCTGATGAGTTGACGCAAGGCCTGCTCAAGCGAATCAAGACCTTCGTTGATTTGAGCTACGTGCTCTAGCACATTTCTTGGAATAAAAATCAGCAAATTGCTTGTTAAAGACAACCATCTTTTCATAGAAGTGCAAATAAGGATCAAGAAGAAACATATTGGTAGATCAACTGAGAAAAAAATAGAGGGGATTTGTACTGGTTTCTTGGTTTCAATATGCAACATTGAAGAGGATGAGTTCACTTGATCTAAGCAGAGTGCAGATGATTTTCAAACAAAACAGCATGAATTTATTCATAGTCCTCTAACTTGTTGAAGGAGGTTGGACTACAGAGATGTTGTGATGCTTACCTTCAAACACTTTGATTAGCTGAGTTGTCGTTTTCCATTGATCTCTGAGCAATGCTGGCTACTTTCTTCTTTGCTTCTATGTCTAATAGACGATGCAAAGAATGCTCCTTGGAGATGAGCTTGCTCGCTCTGGAGCATTGCTCACTAGAGATAGACAATGCACTCTAGAGCATTGCTGCATTGCTCACTAGAGAGGCAAAACAAATAAGGAACGGTGCCTTCTCTGTCCCGTTCGTCTCTCTGGAGCATTGCTACATTGCTCACTAGAGAGACAAAACAAATAAGGAGCAGTGCCTTATTTGTCCTATCTGTCTCTCTGTGTCTTGCTCGTTTCTAGTGAGCAATGCTCCGGAGCATTTGTCCCTAGTGAGAAAGCAAGCTCATCTCTAAGGAGCATGTGTCACGGGCCGAAAGAAGGTCGACCTGAGAGATTCCTCAGGGATGACCGTGACTCGTCCGTGGTAGACTTCCTATGCTCACTCGGATTCCCAATGAGCCTTCTCCCCGAAGTTTCTAGAAGACTCTAGCTTTATATATGTCGATAGCTAGTAGTTGGCATTTATGTCTAGTAGTTAGCACTTATGTCGGTAGTTGAGGCGGTGCGATCTCGTCCGCCGGTAGAATTCTAGATCAATGGTTGTAAGCTGAGGCCCTCAACTATAAGAAAGGGTGTCCTCCTTCATTTGTAAGCATCAATTACTTTCGCAATACAAAGCAAACTTCTTTCCATAGCTCTTCTCTCTAGATTCTTTCTCTCTCTACGATTCAGATAAGGCGAGCGAGTGAGCATTCAATCGAGCAAGGCTTGGCTTAGGTGCTTTGGCGATCCAAATCGATCCTAAAGTGCCCGAGTCACCGCGTGGTCACGATCTCAATCAATTGGCCCATGACAAGTGGTATCAGAGCTAAAGAGAGATCCATTTCCAAGAGATTGAAGAGCGCCAACTGTTCGAGAGAATGTTAAGCCAAGAAGCGGCTATAGTTGGAGAGGCTGTGCAAGTCAAGGAGACTCGCAGCAAAGCAAAGAAAAGAGATACCTCGGTAGATGTTACGGCCACGTTCGATGAGAAGATTGGGAAGGTCTGGAGTGCCGTGCTCGAACTCATGGAAGGTCTTGATGATGCGTGAGACCGGATCATGGAGGTTGAGGCTCACTCCGTGAGGACTTCACGATCGGCATCAACCAAGCTACGGCTCCGTTGTATGACAAGGACGAAGTTCTTGAAACATTGATTGATGGTTTGAACGAGCGCGTCCAAGTGATCGAAGAGGTAAGCCCGTGTAGGGAAGAGGTTAAAGTCATGAAGGCGGAGATCCAAGAGCTCAAGACTGAGCTCGCCCATTGCAAGCTAAGCATCACGAATGGTACGGTGCCTACTCAAGCGGTGCCCAAAATTGAGGTGCCGAAACCCAAGGAGTTCAAAGGCAACCGATCCGCCTAAGAGGTGGACAATCTTGTGTGGAGCATGGAGCAATACTTTGACGCCGTCAACATTCGAGACGAGTCGATCAAGGTACGAACCGCTTCCATGTTCCTTACTGATACAATAATGCTTTGGTGGCGCAATAGGTGCGATGAGATTAGACGCGGCACTGATCCCGTGAACACATGGGATGACTTCGTGAGGGAGTTCCGTGACTACTTTTTCCCCGAGTTCGCTCAACAAAAAGCTCGTAGCATGTTCCATCGCCTCGAACAAAGAGGTGCAATCCGAGAGTACGTGAAGGAGTTCACGGAGCTCAAACTCCAAATTCGCAACCTAAGCGAAGAGGAGGCTTTCGGAGCGTTCATGGATGGACTCAAGCCATGGGCACAACTCGAGTTGAAGCGACGGGATGTGAGTGGTCTTGCGCGAGCACTAAGCATGGCTAAGGGCGCGCATGACAAAATTTATATTTCTCGATTTCTCTATTTCTCTGTTCCTCGGAACAGTTTTGGAACAAAAATCCGTTTGGTAACGCAATTTGATTTCTCTATTTTTGAAATAGATTTCTATTCCAGAAATAGAGAAATTGAACAAATCAGAAGCTGAAATTTTTAACTTCTCAGTTTCTGAAATAAAAATCAGAAACTGAAATCAAACCATATAAAAGAACCTTGCGCTTTCTTGCTAACTTAATTCACTCATAACCACAACTTCACAAATTATTGCTAATTTTCTTTTTCTTATTTTGCTCGTAGTTTTTTTTGTTTTGCATTTTTTTTCAATTTTTTTTATAACTTCCTCTTTAGGATGAAAGGCAATTGAATGGGTCCCCAATTTTAAAAAATGACCAAAGTTGTTAAATGCTTACTTAAAAACAATGAGGCTCTTTCCTCCTAGAAAAGGCACACGCATGGCCAGTTGAAGAAAAAGTTCTTACATAATAGATGAATAAAAAAACGTGCCTAGAAATTTAACCTTATTTTTTTACGGATTCAAAATTCTTGCAAAATCAAAATAATTAGATTGTTACATAATCTTGAATTTTAATTCGAAGGGAATAGATTCAAGAGAATCTCTCTCTTTGCTATGCAAGGGCCATTAAAGGTTCATTGAGCAACAATAAAGAAATTAGAGATGAGCAACTGGACTATTCAATTCGAGAATCAAAATAAACCGACCTTCCCCCGATTGGTTCCTAACCATAAACATTACTTTAAGGTAGAATCTCATATATTCATTTACACCATTAATTTTATTTTGTTGATAATCTTGTATAATACTAGTTTTTAATAAAATGACAAGGCTGTATAGGCGCCATTGATGGGACCCATGTTCATGCTTCCGCAGTACTTGTCTGAACCTACGCAAAATGAGCTTGCAAATGATACATTGACCGAGGAGGGAAACCAAATAAATACGCTTAGGAAAACAATTGCTAATAAAATGTCAAGGGATAATAATATGTCGGAAATTCCATGAAATTGTATTTTCAACTTTTGTAATGTATTAGTATTATTTCGATTATTATTTTGTATTTGAGGATTTCCTATGTTGTTTTAATATTATTTCGACTGTTATTTTATATTTGAGGATTTCCTATGTTGTTATCTAATCAATTTCTATTCCTAGAAATAGAAATTTTGTTCTGTTATCAAACGGATTTCTGTTTCAGAAATAGAAATTTTGAGTCGTTATCAAACGGGTTTATTTGCTCAGAAACTTGTCTAGGGAATAGAAATTAAGAAATTGATTTATAACCAGAAATCAATTTCTGTTTCAGAAATTTTGTCATGCGCAGCCTAAGTCGCTCGTCGACCTCACCAAAGCCGAACCAAGGAGTAGACCAAGAGATTGGAGGTCGGATCGACCCGAAGATGAAGGAAGAAACACTCCTCGAGGCGCGCCCGATCAAAGCGGCCGAGTCAAGACATGGGGAGAAGGGTCTTCCAAGCCGTCCTTTCAAAGGGGTCGACCACCAATGGACTACACAAGTAAGTTTGATCAACCTCCGCTTTCTCCTTGCTACATTTGCCAAGGTCCGCATTGGACCCAAAAGCACCAGAAGAAGGGTCGAATCAACGCCCTCCTAGCCATCGAAGAGGTGGAGGAGCCCAAAGAAGAAAGGTGACAAACCCGACTTGGAGGCGTGAAGACGATCAACTCCGTCCAAGCTCAATCGCCGTCCAAAGAAAAAGCTGCGTCGAACTCAGAAATGTTCTTCGTGGAGGTCGACGTGGGCGACCGAACACTCTTTGCCTTGTTTGACATAGGAGCATCGAACATGTTCATGTCGACCGAAGTGGTGAAGGCCTTAAAGCTTCGGGTGGAGCCAACTAGGAATACCTTCAACCCGATCAACTCGGAGGGCATCCATGGCATAGGAGCGACTTCGGACATGGATGTCAAGATTGGCGGATGGAAGGGTAAAATGGATTTCAAGGTAATCCCTCTTGATGATTATGATCTCATCCTTGGTATTCAATTCTTCGATAGCATGAGAGCCATGATCGACATGAGGATCAAGTGCATTGTGATCCTCGACCCTAAACACCCAACGACAATCCCCATGATCAAAGGGGTGGTCGACACCAAGACCATTGCCACAATCCGACACCTCAACAAGAACTTGAAGTTTGTGAAGCGACTAAACAAGCTGGCCGAGGTGAAGTCGAAGGTAGAGTTGGATCTTACTCCAACACATGCCATGCCAATCCAAGTGCTCTTCCCCGAGATTGAGTGCACTTCGCATGCTCCGTCCAAGCCGAAGATGGAGCCGTGTGCCAAGTCCGAGTTCATCATAGAAGGTTACGGTCCATCGTACGTGAGCGTCTGCACCAAGCGAGGTCAAAACAAGAGAGCCCGTGCCAAAGCCCGTGCTCGTGCCAAGAAGGCCACCTGTAAAGCTATGAGCGACGAGGACATCGTTTAAGTGGGGGAGAATATCACGAGCCAAAAGAAGGTCAACCTGAGAGGTTCCCTGGGGACGATCATGACTCGTTCGTGGTAGACTTCCTGTGCTCGCTCGGATTCCCAACGAGCCTTCTACTCGAAGTTTCTAGAAGACTCTAGCTTTATTTATGTCAGTAGCTAGTAGTTAGCATTTATGTCTAGTAGTTAGCACTTATGTTGGTAGTTGAGGCAGTGCGATCTCGTCCGCCGGTAGAATTCTAGATCAATGGTTGTAAGCCGAGGCCCTCAACTATAAGAAGGGTGTCCTCCTTCATTTGTAAGCATCCAATACTTCCGTAATACAAAGCAAACTTCTTTCTAGAGCTCTTCTCTCTAGATTCTTTCTCTCTCTACGATTCGGGTAAGGCGAGCGAGTGAGCGTTCAATTGAGCAAGGGTTGGCTTAAGTGCTTCGGCGATCCAAATCGATCCTAAAGTGCCCGAGTCGCCGCGCGGTCATGATCCCAATCGATCGGCCCGTGACACATGTCTCTAAGGAGCATTCCTCCCATTCGACCTTAGGACCTTCCTTTTTCTTTACTTCGCCTTTGCATCAACGTCTGGTAGACATTTTTGCATGGTAAACAAAAAAATTTCAATAAGATTCAACGCTTAATCCCAATGAAAAAATTTTGTTCACTAATGTAATTTAATGTTTCTTTTCGGTTCTAGGAGGATGGTAATTCAAAAGTTATGGTTCTTATTATCGGTTGCTTTCTGAGATTCGAGATTTGAATTGGGACATGTATTGGGTCTGATTGAACTTGGAAATCAAATCGAATAGGCTTGGACCGACCGGTTCAAGGTTAGTAGGGAGAACCGGTTTGATTTCTTATTCCACAAAACCTTGAAGCGACCTAAGACTAGATCAATTCCCAGTGTTAAGGCCCAATCACCAATTCAACCAGTTCAGTTCCTAAATTGTTTAAGAGTTTGATTTTTTACACGAAATTGAAAAATTCGCTCAATTTCCCACTAGATGCATGCTTTAAGGAAAAGTATATTGGAAATCCTAAAATTTGTCACAAAAGAATAATTGAATCCTAAAATTTTCAAAAAATGTAATTAAGTTCTAAAACTTGTCGCGAAAGTGCAAACGAGTCCTAAACTTTCAAAGAGTATAATCAAGCATGAAAACTTACCACGAAAGTACAAATGGGTCATAAAACTTTCAAAAAAGCGTAATTAATTTAAAGACTTGATTAGATCAATTTGACAAGTTTTGTATGTTCATCAAATAATCTAATCTTAAGGTCAACACCCGAGATTGTTTATCCATTAATTTCTTCTTAATTTTTTGCATCAATGGATCTCATATTTTCATAATAATCGGGCCACTTAATATTTGATCTTATCGATCCATGATTTAACCAATCTTTCTAGGATTTTCCCATTAATTTTGGTATTTTTTCCAATATTCTCCCACTTGACCTGAGTAAAGCTGAAGGCATTAATTATCATCCATGTGCAATGATAATAAACGACTTCTTATGATATTCATCATAATAACAAATCATGCATGGAGTTTAAACTATGTAAGAAACCCAACCTATAGAAATATTTTGATTCGCTCAAAATCTGATATGCACTTTATTTCAACCAGATTTGTTTCTGAAGATAATATCCGTGTCAAAGTTTTACCAAGATTTATCAATTGGGGATGATATTTTAAGAAGGGCCACCCACTATCCTATGGTCAGTCCACTTATACATATATACACACACGTGTGTGTGTTAGGTGGGCTTTCTCTTTTTCTTTCGGCGGGTTAGTCCAGTCAGGGGACAGAAAATTGAGACGGGCATCGCGAGTTCTTGTTTCTTTGGCCGTGTGGACATGTTTGGACGCGTAATTTGTATCGTGAGCTTTTCATTCAAATTGAATTATTTATTAGTGAATATTGTGGATTTAGGCTTAATTTTAATGCGAAAAACACTCAAAGATATAAGTAATTGTAACTTTAGCTCTCCGATGATAGTGAATTATTTATTGCTGACTCTTTCTGTGGAGTAAGTACTAATATTCGGATCGAATCATATAAATCTCTCGTGTTCATTCCTTTCTATTTATTTTTCTATAATTTCGCGTTGACTTATATAGCTATATCATTAATATTGGAACAGCGTACCATTCCTTCCACATGCTACAAGACAGCACCCCATCTAGGGAGAAAATATTCAGTGGTTGCCAATCACCACGTCACTGTCCTACATGGCGCGCGCAATTCTAGGTGGCTCCACTAACAGGTCGACACGTGTCTTTGGACTTATACTAGCTGGAAAATAGAGAAGTCAAAGTTCTTTTTCTCTCTCCTCTGCTGCGGCTGAAAATAGACTCAGCAGAAGCATTAATTAATGCTGTTGCCGCTCAAAAACCTCTCTCTTCGTTTCAATTTTCGAGCGCTTTTTGCCTTCTCCTTCCTCGAGTTGAGAAGAGAAAACGCAGATACCTTCTCTCTCCTTCTCCGGCACGCCCGACTGCCTCCACCTCCACCTCCGCCCCGCCATGCCCCTACCCTTTCCCCAAAGCCCTCTCGTCGGTCGCAGGTTGTTGGTCAGATCTGTCTCTGGCACCTCGCCTCCTCGAAGACCCCCGCTGGGTCACAGCTGCTGGATCCCGAGCGCCCTTTGCCTCCGCCGTCACCTCCGGAGTCTCATCGGCGGCTACGATTCGTCAGCTCACTCCTCTCTCCCACCCGCGCTCGCGCTGATCTCTTGGGACTATCTCCACACTTCACGGGTTTCATCCTTAAGTGAACAGGAGTAGCATGGCGATTCTTACCTTTTGTGGGAGAGAATCCGGTAGCGATGGCAAGGGGATATGCTAATCTGTCTAGTGAAGACACGCGAGTGACCTGTGAAGGCGGAGAGGCTCGAGACCCAGCAGTCGCAAGCTTCTTCTGCTTTGGCTTCAAAATCGCTGGCGTCGTGCCCGAGCCCGAAATCAAGAATGACCAACTCGCGATTTGTATTGCCCGAGCCAGAAAAGCAACGACCCCGACAAACGAAGCGAGCGGCGTGTGAAGGCGAAGAGGGCTCGGGACCCAGCACTTGAAAACTCCTTCCGCTTTGCTACCAACGCGGCCGAGTTTGTACATGTAAACAATGAATAGAATGTTGTGGTGCCTCAATGCGTTCCTTTTCATCTTTCCTATGATCAAATGTGAGCCTCTGCAATGCCAGCTCTACAAATAAACAATCTCCAGCTTTAAACACGAAGTAATTGCCCTTTCTAATTTCACCATTGTCGGGGCTGTGAAAATGCTGTTATGCGTGTCTTTGTTCATTTATTCAATATGGTCATACAGTAGCTTCCCTTCTTGTCCTAGAGTTTGTGACAGATAAGTTGCAACATCTGAATATCAAGAGCGAGATCTGGATATCAATAACATGGATGGTTTTGATGATTTACATCGCTATTCAACGTCATGCTAATTTGAGGTGCCATTGCAAAGGACCGGCTCCCTTCTCTCTTTCTCTCTCAAACGTTTCTCATGTTTTTTTTTTTGGAATCAAGGCGTAGCAAGTCTCATGTTTATAGAATTAAATCAAGGCAGAATCGTCCCTTTCATTTTTACTTGAAAGTGCTTTAGCGAAAGAAGTGCCTTCAAACTGAAAGATTGATAAATGGGTTATCGAGTTTAGCTAGATGACCCAATACTCCAGTGATCAACATTTCCCGATGCTATAAGCAAGAAATAACGTAAAAAGAAAGAGCATTCCCAACACACCAGCATAGAACATAGATCCGTGAGGACCATATACACCACACAAAAAAGAGGACTTCGTAAACGGCCGCAGATCATCATCTCCTTTTCTAATCAAATCAATCGAACTACTTCAATAAAATAACATCTCAGCTCATCCACTTAAGCCAAGAAATAAACAGAAAATGCAAAGGATATAAAGAAAAATCACTCCTCTCTCTCTTCCGCCACAAAATCCCTTGTGGCTGTCGCCGGAATCCTGAAAGTCAGCGCCACCCTTGCATATCCAGCCTCGCAGGCCTTTCTTGCTTCAAAATGGTTGACGACGTACCCAAGCCAAAATCGCGACCCGATCCAATCGGCGGTTTCTGGAGCCAGAGATGGAAACGCGACGAGGACGATGGCCAAGAAGGAGGAGGGGAGGGCTTGAGGTGAGTGAGGGATAGAGAAATGGCCTCGAGGAAGAGAGAATGGAAGCCTTGTGTATGATGGAAATCCCTCCACGCCCTGGTCGTCCGAGGTTTCTCCCACATAAGGTAAGAATCGCCATGCTACTCCTGTTCACTTAAGGATGAAACCCGTGAAGTGTGGAGGCAGTCCCAAGAGATCAGCGCGAGCGCGGGTGGGAGAGAGGAGTGAGCTGACGAATTGTAGCTGCCGATGAGACTCCGAAGGTGACGGCGGAGGCAAAGGGCGCTTGGGATCCAGCAGCTGTGACCCAGCGGGGGTCTTCGAGGAGGCCAGGTGCCAGAGACAGATCTGACTAGCAACCTGCGACCGATGAGAGGGCTTTGGGGAAAGGGTAGGGGCATGGCAAGTCGGAGGTGGAGGTGGAGGCAGTCGGGCGTGCCGGAGAAGGAGAGAGAAGGTATCTGCGTTTTCTCTTCTCAACTCGAGGAAGGAGAAGGCAAAAAGCGCTCGAAAATTGAAACGAAGAGAGAGGTTTTTGAGCGGTAACGACATTAATTAATGCTTCTGCTGAGTCTCTTTTCAGCCGCAGCAAAGGAGAGAGAAAAAGAACTTTTGACTTCTCTATTTTCCAGCTGGTATAAGTCCAAAGACACGTGTCGACCTGTTATTGGAGCCACCTAGAATTGCGCACGCCACGTAGGACGGTGACGTGGTGATTGGCAACCACTGAATATTTTCTCCCATCTAGGGCTGATGAAAGGCATATGGCCATGTCTCATTATAGTCCACAATCATGTCTCATAAAGACTTTCCTGGACACGAACCGAGGTGCATCTTTTCCTTGGAAAGAAAAGAAAGGAGAGGATAAAGAAATGTCGGGGAGAAGAAGGCGTGATTTAAAGAGTTCTGCCAAATGAGTAAAGTTGGCCCGTCGGTGAGGCGATTTCTTCTTCCTTCTCCTCTTGACTTACTTGCCTCTCAGCCCTCTTTCTCTGCCTACTTTCGTCAACGTTCCTCTTGCTCATGCTTGATCTGCATGAAGAAAGAGCAATGTCCATGATATAAAGAAAAGATTGATATGCCAAGTATGTCAACTTCAACACTATGAATTTCACCAACACCTTAGAGATATTAAACGCCTCGGTTTTTGCAAGGGGCTGCAAGATTTGTCTACAAGTAATACCTAATTTAAATCTCGACTCTCACAAATCAATAGATAATAAGAAGTATAACTTTTGAATTGCAATCCTCATCAAATTGAAGAGGAACAATAAATTACATCAACGAACAAATTTTTTTCATTGGGATTAAGTGGTGGGGGCTCATCATCATATATTTCTCACAGGAGGGCAAATAGAAATTTTCCCTTTCTTTATGAAATTGGTAGTTTACCATGCAAAAAAGTCTACCAAGCAAGGATGCGAAGGCGAAGTAAAGAAAAAGGCGTTGGGGATAATTAATGAATTGGTTAATATCACAAAAAACTCTAAATTGTTATATTTGTGATAAATTTTCCCTAAATTAATTTGTTGATCACTTAAAACCTTAACTTGTACATGTGTGACAAATTTCCCTTGAATCAATTTTTTGACCACCGAAAATTCAAACTTTGTATACTTATGATAAATTTATTTTCCGTTAGTTTCCATTAAATTGTACCATCAAATTACTTAGTTGAAAGACACATGATAGTTGATAAATATACTTGTTTAGAGTTTATTCTCCGTTTGTCATAAATGTATCGATTTGTGATTTTTTGTAATGGAAATTAACAAAAGATACATTTATCACAAATATACATGTTTAAGATTTTTCATAGAATTTTTTAATGAATTTTGGATTTTTTTCATTATATTAATTACAAAACAAAAAAGTCAGATAAAATAACGTCTAACACATGTAAAATGCAGAAGATCCCCTCCACTTGATTTTGTCTCGAACGCTGCAGGGCAGTAGGAAAAGTGGCGGCTGAGGTGCACCCCCATCTCAGATGCTTGAATTTAGGGGCAGTTCCCCCAGAATCACAGATTGCCATATAGAATATAAAAAAAGAAAAATTGAAATTAAAATCTAAGCCTAAAGTTAGAGACAGAAAGAGAAAGGGAGGCAGAAAATAGGAAGTGGTGTTAGCGCCCAGCCGTCGGACCTACATGATTATTAAAGGTTTCGACGATCATGGGTTTGTGATTGGGCCCAAAAAAGATTGGGACCGTTAGCCCTTTGTCACACGATCAACCCCCACCGATTGTGCCATGAAGTGCTAAAATGCGATGGACCGTCTTGCTCTAGAGCACTTCCTATCACTCAGGAAAGTCCACCATCTTTTATATTTTGTAGTCTTGTTCTTGACAAACAAACGGCCATTCTCTCCGCTCAGTAAATGTCGCAAGCAAAACCTTCTTCAGACATAGGTATGAAAATTTCCCTGTTCACCCCTAAAAATCCAAAGGAGTATTTTCTTTGACAAGACTCGGAAAATATTTAGACATACTTTCTATTGGTTGTTTGTTTGTAAAACAAACAAAATATACTTTTTCTTTGTTCCATATAGAAAAGTTAGGAGGAGATGGGCTACTTTATAAGTATGAGCCTTTCATAGTATGTTCAAAGAAAGGTTTGATGTGGGGGCTAGACTCTATAATACTCATGTGTGGGTGCTCAATTATTAGATGCACTTAATACTTTGTAAAATTTGTCCATTTTTAGCGCCGGTTTTGCTATATAAAACGACAATTATCTATGTCATCGATTTTTTTATCAAATTTGATTAGGATTTAATGGGTAAATTGAAAGATTTATAATTAAATTGGCACAAATATAATAAATTTGATTAGAAGAATTATATTGAAAAATTGTCAAAAATTTAGGATTTAATTGATAAATCGAAAGGTTTATAATCAAATTAGCACAAATATAATAAATTTTAGTACCTTGTCCTTGGCATTATAACTAGAGGGGGAGAAATAACGGGGTTTCTTTGGTCGTGCGTCTTCGTGCGTGGTGCTGCTTGAAATTTCTTTCAAATATATTATATTTGAGAATGTACTTTTTCGCAAAGAAGTAAGCAGTTACGTCAGTCTTGGCAAAGATACCGTGAGGGAGTATAGTTGATAACTAACATCTAATGAATGCATGAAACCAAGCGACCGGCAACAGAAAGAAATTCCGGATTCCCGATATGGAGGCCGTTATTTCCCCGCCTCCATTTGCTTGTATATGCCCTCAACCTTAAAAATATGCCTTAACTTATGGCCTAATTGTCCATCCATTTATTCCATTAATATTTCTTTTTTCTCATTTGACTTTTCCCTCACTTTCTCCCAAACTCCCACTTTGTCAGGAGCTCGCTCTATCTCCCTCTCTCTCTCCCCTACAACAACCGGATCCGCATCGTTGGCGGCGGCGACCCGTCCTCCGGCTAGTCGAGTGTCCTCGAGTACCTCGCCGGAATCGACCCGTCGCGGGGGCAGGGAATTTGCACGCGAATTTCTCTCACAGTGTGACTTGAAGACAACCCTCATGCAGATCGCCCCGAGCTCTCTCTCGAGATCAACGGCAAAGATGTCCCCACCGACGCGGACCACAACTCCGAGGCCACTAATGCTGCCACCAACGAGATCGCGGTCCAGCGAGAACCGGACCGGGCATGGACTTTCCGGTCCGGCTATATGCGCTGCTCTCCCACAGCGGCTGGCAATGCAGCGATACGCTCTCGGCCGTCGCGGATCCGACGGCAGGGGTTCGCCGAATCGCGTGACGGTGTGGTGAGCGAGGCGTTGGAAGCACTCCCTCAGCCTGGGCAACCAACCCATTGGCGGAGAACGTCCAGGCGCTGACCCACGAGATGGAGCGGGCCGGGCCGAAGCACTCGGGCGACCGCGGCGGGGCCCGAAGGAGGTGACGGAGTCTGGGACGAAGAGGAAGGTGTCGTCCGACGTGGCGGAGGAGGAGCATCAAGAACTTGAGGGGGGGGGGATGAAAGTTGGAATCGCCGCCACCGCCGCCACTCAAGGACGGGAGCGAGGATGCGGCGGCCCGGCGGATGGCATTGCGGTCGCGGAATTGAAGGGCCTCCTACAATGTGCGGACCGCCGTCCGGTTCGTGGGCTCAAGCTCCTCCAGATGCTGGAAGGAGATGAATGAAATTTTTCTGCTACCCTTTGCTTTGGGTTCAATGGAGAGAGAGAGAGAGAGAGCGAGAGAGCCAAAAGGTCAAAAAAAGAAAGAAAAAAAGACGGACGGGTGGAATTGGATGGAACTGAACGGCGTACATTGGATGGTAACCTAACTTTACCATTGGCAAATTTGGGAATTCAATGGAAGTTAATTTTTTATGAAATAAAAAAAGGGAATAAAATTGGTCTAGATTTTTAGAAAAGTTAGCCTTTTTTTATTTTTCAAAGATTGTACTCCTTTTTTCAGAGAAGTAAGAAGTTATGAGGGGTGAAAGAAATCTCAGATTTCGATATTTGCTTTGGAGTAGCAGTTTTTCACATTCGCATCGAGACAGTTTTCATATGACCAGAGACACGAGAAGAAAAATTAGAAGAGCAAGAAAAGAAAACGATTTTGCAATGAAAGGTTACAACGGATAATATAAATCCCTAAATAAGTGTTATGGGATTTTTGAGATATACAGTATCACTTCGATATTAGGACTAGCAATGGAAGGTTGCAGGCAAATCAAATTCATATAAAACACGCATGCCCACATCGAAAGCTGGAAACTAGCGCCCCTGCCTTAATAATCCTGTAATTCGCAATGAGCACGAATGGAATTACCAATACTAGGGCGCACATGATGAAAATCAGCCAACACAAGTCGCCAAGTATAACGTACATAAGAAGACCACATTCGATGCATCCAAGAGTAATAGCGAACATAGCAAACACAAATCGAAGCCTTGGGTCAATATCTTGTCCTCTTATCTTGAAGATGATCTTTTCCCTAATCATTTTAATTGCCGCGCAGATAAGTAGGATACCTGGTGCACTAGAAATGTTGGCTGGACCTATAGTGTTGTGCCTTTCCCCGATGAGTTGACACAAGGCTTGATCAAGTGAATCAAGACTGTCGTTAGTTTGAGCTACTTGTTGTGCTACATGCCTTAACATCACCAAGTAGCTTGTTAGACAACTGTCTTTCATAGAAGTGCAAACAATAAGGATCAAGAAGAGATATAACGATAGATGCACAAACTAAAAAATTTAAGTGATTCAAATTGGTTTCATGGTTTCGGTATGTAATCGGCATATTTATAGGTTACAAGAAAAAAAACTTAGGCGATTTGAAAAGGTTTTAGTATGCAACACTGAAAAAGGAAGAGTTCACCTGATCTAAGTGGAGTGCAGATGGTTTCCGAACAAAATAGCATGAATTTACTCGACTCCTCCAACTTGTTGAAGGAGATTGGACTACAAAGATGTTGCAACTTACCTCGGAATATTGTGATCAGCTGAGTAGTGGTTTCCCATTTATCTCCAACCAATGTGGGGTTATTGTCTTCTTTACTTCTCCAACATGTTTCATAGACGATGTGAAGATCTACATATATATAGGAAAGGAAGAGCATGAGGGATTGGATTGGGGTTTTCGTATATACTATAAACTCCACCCCAATGCGGAGGGAAGCGACTCCAGTTCAATCATTCACGCTCCTTAGAATTGGAATCGGGAGTCATGAATCCACTTTATTCCCTCATGCTCATTGTCACATACATACATTTTTGGTGTTGATATTCTTTGTTACGAATTGATATGTAGCACTCAACCATTGAATCAGATTTGGTTGTGGTTCTCTTTGAAATGATAGGGAGTCTGTGGGATGGAGTTCTCCTGTTCTATCCAGGATCCATTTCAAACTGGTTCAAATCTCTTTTCCTGCGCAATTAACAATCTTTTTGGCTGAGTTTTCACAAGAGGAGAATCAATGTTAGGTGATGTAAATGCTGAAGGGAATCATCCATATATTTCTAAGGCGCATTCCTCCCATTTGACTTGAGGACCTCCCTATATATATATATATGCTGGTATAGTATAACAAAATGGAGAGACTTATAAATTTGAAAATACTTGAGATATAATCCTCTAAATATTGTACTTACTAATGTTGAATAGAAATATCAAGATCGTTTAAATGTCTTTCTCGTATTATGTTTTATTTTTATAATTAACACCCTCTACGCATTTAAATTTTATTTCCACACCCATGCGTGTACTCGTTTTACGGTAGTTAAAAAAAAGGAGCAGCTTTTTGTGTGGAATTAAGAACCGAAATCTCAATTGGCCCAATACGTCTGTTATTATCGGGTCATGTAGAAATTCTTGACTGTTGACTTTAGCTTGCAGGAAAGGAGACTGGGCTTTTGTTTTTGGCTTTTTGAAAAAGACACGTATTGTTCTTCGGAGACCATTAGTTGCAAGCTCCAGCTCCGTGGGCTCGCTCACACCGCAAACCATCTCAACGTCGGCCACCGTTCCTTTCGCGCCGGTCCTGTTTTGTAAATAAAAAATCCAATCAAGGTAATTTTCTCAAATCAAATTTCGTTTCGATATTATTTTGGGGCATATCGTGCAATGCCCAAGTCAGCTATGGATCAACATCTTCTCGTCATGAAATCCACGCCCTTCGCCGGAGGAGCCCGCGGTTAGAGGTCGCCACAGTCAGTCTTCTCTTTTTCTCTTGGCGTGCATGTATGTGGTTGACCTGTTAGAATAGTCGATATCTCGAAAAATATATGTTTGGTGTCATTGACGTCGCCGGCATCGTTTGGCGATGGCCAGAGTGATAACCTGCGGTGACGACCGGGTGAGGGTCGGTGAGGTTGCTTGTTGACGTCGGCCGGTTGAGATTTTGGCGTGAGTTCGTGTGGTAAAGTCTCATTGAGTCCGTCTGTGAGGAGGCTTCACTAATAATCCCTTACTAATAATCGAAAATTTACAACTTAAAACTTTTTTTTTGGAGTACTTTTTCCCTGCCATTATAACTAGAAGAGGAAAAAGAACGGTGTTTCTATGGTCGTGCCTCTTTGTGCGCGTCAAACTTAAGACGGTGTTTAATTGTCCAAAAAAAAAAAAACTTAAGATGGTGTTTGATATTTCTTTTCAACTATTGCATTTTTGAGAATATACCTTTTTCCAGAGATGTAAGCAGTTATGTTAGTCTTGGCAAAGATACCGTGAGGGGATGAGGTTGATAACTGACATCTGATGAACTGAATGAAACCAAGCGACCGGCAACAGAAAGAAAATCCGGATTCCCGATACGGAGGCCGTTATTTCCACGCCTCCATTTGCTCATCCATGCCCTCAAAACCTTAAAAATCCGACTTAACTTAGGGGCTAAGGGTGCGTTTGTTTGCGTTTCTGTTTAAAAATTGTTCCAGGAAACAGAAATAGAAAAAAGTGTTTCTGTTCCTGGGAACAATTTTTGAACAAAAAAACACGTTTGGTAACTGTATAAAATTTCTGTTTCTGAAATAGAAAAAAAACAGAAACACGTTTGGTAACTGTAAAAAAATTTTATTTCTAAAATAGAAAAAGAACAGAAACACGTTTGGTAATGTACAAAATTTCTGTTCCAATTTTTTTTCAATTGTTTTTTCTTTTAATAAAATGTGAACTTAGTATTGAATTATCATTCTCATGAAATGCTCATCAATTTAATTTTGTTCATATTAAGTGAAAACAAACATTCTAAACTTGATCATATTTGCTTAGTCGGAAGAAATTTTTTTAAGTTTATACCAAAATTTTTCCATTTGTTTTTTTTTTTTTAATTAAGTGTAAACTTGACTTTGAATTCTCATTATCATAATGACAAGCGAGTGGTCTGAGTTAGGTTAAAAATTATAATAATAGACTGACCAATTTGTGCTCTGCACTAAACAGCCATATAGAGACCGTACAGAATTTCACATAAAAATATTATATTCTCTTTCGAGGCAACAAGAAATTCTGATCACAGATGTAAGTGTATAATGCAAGAAAGAGTATCCGTCTTTGTCCTCGCTTTGCTCACAGCACCACTGTACACAAACCAAAATGTGCCGAAAGACGAAAGTATAAGACTCATCAAGGTCTCATCTGCAGCATATAAAATGTATCCAACTTAGTAAACGCCGTACTAGTCTGTTCTAGGGACTCCATAGCGGATCTTGTCCAAATTTTGTTGCCATTCGTCAATCTCTGCTTGGGTGCGACTCCTTTTCGGTTCATCTTCTCTCTTTAGCTGCTCCCTTAATTCCAAGATCTTTCTCTCAATACATTTAATCTGTAGAAAACCAAGATTTGGCTGAAGTGGAAAATTTTGGAAGGGCAAATTTCAATTCGAGAACTGAGAGAAACGAAAGGGAGTGTAACCTTTCTATAAGGCCACCGCCCCACTCCGCCTTTTCGGCAAATTTTCTTGACAACGGTAGGACACAAATGCAATCTTTCAGAAGCCTTTTCGATCGAAAGATGGAAGTAACCTCCGACATCTGCCAGGGTCATCTTTCCCGCTCTCTCCCTCTGCACTAATCTCAGCACATAAATACAGCCATTTCAGAATAATGGAAGAAAAAAATGAGTGCAATAAAAGTGACGTCCGTTGAACCAGATCATTATTCTAAAGGCCAAGTCCTAGAGGATAAAGACTGACGGAGTAATCTATATTTCAACAGAATCCACACAGAAACTGTTTGCGATGATAATTTGGTGAAAAACAGAACTCCGGATATCGCTTCCATTTATAACAGTCATAAGAGATAAGAAAATATGATTGTTTATCGTAGCATAAAAGGCTGTACAGGACACACATACACAGTTAATAATTCTAGAAAAGCAGTAACCTGTGCCGCAAGCCCAGTTTTAAGAGACTTCGCCTGTCATTTCTTAGGTTTTGGCTTGTTGGCCGTTTGCCCGGGATTCTCTACTTCAAGCAACGAAAATACAAAACAATAAACAAAAAGCATTCTACCGCTTCCAGCTATTCAAAAGATCGACGGGCTCTTGAATCTGATTCTCTATGTGAGGCTTATAATGTTGTGACATAGAGAAGTGAGAATGGCTATGCATCACCTGAAACAGTTGGAGGCAGAGGTAGTTGAAAATAATCGGCATTTACATTGCCATTGAAATCTATTCCGACGCACACAGCTTCATAGAACATGGCGAGCGGGTCCTGGTACATGATGTAGCCAGCCAGCCTCCTTCCCTCACAGTATTGCTGCAGAAAATCCTTCACATTCTGTATGCTTTTCTTGCAAAAACTGAAATGGAAGCAAGAAAGACAGGACTATATTGCTGCACGATACATATTTAGAACCCCAATTTCCCAAAAAAAGGAATGTCATCTAATTTTTTAAAGGAAAAGATCGATTGAAGTTCTTACTCAAACATTTGATACCGATCCTCACCGTTGGATGGTACCGCACCCGGATTGTGCCGAGTGTCCAGAATTGCATGGCTGACCATACCAACTCTTCCATGGAGTTCGAGTTTTGTGGTATGATTGGTTTCCACTGATAATTTTTAAAGAACTTATGTTAGAAAGTGTCACAACAATTGTAATTAGCAAATAACACAACATTATAACAAAACACACTGTAAGTGTCATTACAGAAAGTATTAGCAAATAGCAAACATCATCGGTGCGTGATCAATCTTCGAACTTGTCGATAGTGTTCGACAGTGCTGAACTCATCACGCAAACTAGTTCATCAAGAAAAGTTTCTACCCTATTGTAAGGACAATCAAACGCACCGTGAGTATGAATGATCTCGCTGCTCTCTCGAGCCTGAGCAGCAGCGACGCTCGCTGCTCTGCTCGCTCGAGCCGAGCCCGAGCCGAGCCTGAACAGCAGCGACGCTTGCTGCTCTGCTCGCTCGAGCCGAGCCCGAGCCGAGCCCGAGCAGCAGCGACGCTCGCTGCTCTGCTCGCTCGAGCCGAGCCCGAGCCTGAGCAGCAGCGACGCTCGCTCGAGCCGAGCCCGAGCAGCAGCGAAGCTCGCTGCTCTGCTCGCTCGCCCAGATCTCGAGCGAGCAGACGAGCTGCTGTCGCAGATCTGGGGAGCAACGCTCGCCCAGATCTGCGAGACTCGCTCGAGCAAGCGGCTCGCAGATCTGGGCAAGCGCTGCCTCGAGCGAGCCCTAATGCTCGAGCTCTCGCCGAAGTGAAGACAATCAGTGAAGGAGGAGCAGCGACGACGTACCTGGTGAAGGAGCAGCAGCTGTGGAGACAGGCGCCGGAGAAGACGATGGAATTCTCTGCTCGCAGGAGGAGGCGCTCGTCGCTCGTCGCAGGTCGCAGGAGGAAGCTCGTCGCGGGGGGGAGAGGAGGCCCTGTCCAAGAAATAAAAAAGGAACAAGAAACGAGCTCGTCCGAGGAAATTTGTTCCTTTTTTGTTTCTGATTTGTGTTCCAGAAACAAGAAACACAAAATTTGTGTTTCTTGTTTCTGTTTCTTTTTTGTTCCTGGGAACAAAAGAACAAAAAAGGAACAGAAACGCACCCAAACGCGTTTCTGTTCCTTTTTTGTTCCCAGGAACAAAAAAACAGAAAAATTGTTTAAAAACAAAAAAAAGAAGTGCAAACAAACGGGGCCTAAGAGTCCATCCATTTATCCCGTCAAAATTTCTTTTTTCTCATTTGACTTTTCCTCACCTCTCTCTCTCTCTCTCTCTCTCTCTCTCTCCTTCCCCCCACAACAACCGAATCCGCATCGTCGAGCATTGTTGGCGGCGGCGGCGACCGGTCTTCCGGCACGTCTAGCGTCCTCGAGCACCTCGCCGGAATCGACCCGTCGCGGGGGCAGGGAATTTGCACGCGAATCCCTTTCATAGTGTGAATTGAAGACAACCCTCATGCGGATCGCCCCGAGCTCTCTCTCGAGATCAACGGCAAAGAAGTCCCCACCGACGAAGACCACATCTCCGAGGCCATTAATGCCGCCACAAACGAGATCGTGGTCTGGGCATGGACTTTCCGATCCGG
The DNA here is from genome assembly GCA_028830015.1 of Eucalyptus grandis x Eucalyptus urophylla. Classification (NCBI taxonomy): domain Eukaryota; kingdom Viridiplantae; phylum Streptophyta; class Magnoliopsida; order Myrtales; family Myrtaceae; genus Eucalyptus; species Eucalyptus grandis x Eucalyptus urophylla. The sequence continues at coordinate 56,346,411 of CM054200.1, read as the reverse complement.
CTACATGCGCTGCTGTCCCACAGCGGCTGGCAATGCAGCGAGGCGATCTCGGCCGTCGCAAATCCGACGGCAGGGAGTCGCCGAATCGCGTGATGGTGAGGTGAGCAAGGTGTTGGAAGCGCTCCCTCAACCTGGACAACCAACCCATTGGCGGAGAACGTCCAGGCGTTGACCCACGAGATGGAGCGGGCCGGGCCGAAGCACTCGGGCGACCGCGGCGGGGCCCGAAGGAGGTGAAGGAGTCTGGGAGGAAGGTGTCGTCCGACGTGGCGGAGGAGGCCCATCAAGAACTTGTGGGGGGGGGGGGGGAGATATGGAACCACCATCACCGCCACTCAAGGTTGGGGGCGAGGGTGCGGCGGATGGAGTCGCAGTCGCGTGATTGAAGGGCCATATACTAATTAGCCCCCAATGCTTTTTGTTTTTTTTTTTTTTAGCCCCCAATGCTTTACCCGACGAGAAAAGCGACCGGCCAGAGATGCACGCGCATATCACGTGCGCTCACATTCTCCGTTTCGACCTTTAACCTACTGGTACCTCGCCCTTCTTGAATTTGGAATTTTGTTTTTCAGGTGCGTTGCTCTTCGCTGGCAAGAAAAAAATTGCGTTATTCTCCAATTACGCATGGGAAATGGTAGTTTTATCTGGCGTGCCACTGTAATTTGATGGTTCCTCTTAAGCTCGCGGTTAAGCACAATTCTATTCCCACCGCTCGCAGCGGTAACAGAGTAAAACAGAGCCAGTGAGAAATCAGAAATCACCACAAACCCAGAAGAAGAAGAAGATGAAGAACCTGAAGAAACCTACGGCCGAATTCTTCTACCTTTCTCACGCCGATGACTCGGCGGTGGAAGACCTCATTTCCCTGACCAAGGACCTCTACGTCCTCGAGAAAATCGCCGCGATCAACAGCTCCTCCTTCACCGCCGACGTCTCCTTCTTGACCCCCAACCTCGAGTTCCCGTTTTCAGCAAGCTCAAATCCTTCCCTCTCTCCAAACCCAAACCACGCTCCTGAGTTCGAGCTATCGCAAGACGAAGACGCCATAGCCGTCGCCCCCACAAAAGGCGGCTGCATCTGGTGCTCGCCAAAGAAGCCGACACCGAGGCTAAGGCTATTAAGTAGGGGGTGAGCATGAGCTTCAAATGGATGCAGGAAGACGAGGGTATTGTGGGATTTGGGTGTTTTACACGATCAAGAGCAGAAGAAGTTGCTGAAGGAGGCAAAATGAAGGAGGATGATGAGCGCTTCAAGAAAGGCGGTGGCGACCCGGGAACCATGGGTTCTTTTGCCATTTTAAGGTTTTGAGGGCGTGAGCAAGCAAGTGGAGGCCTGGAAATAGCGGCTCCCGTTGATATTGCTAAGTCGCAGTTTTTCACATTCATGTCGAAACAGTTTTCATATGAACAGAGACATAAAGATGAAAAACAGAGCAGCAGGAAAAGAAAACGATTTTGCAGTGGAAGGGCACAGAACATGCAAACCCCTTAGATAAGCGGTGTGATAGTAATACAACAGTGACGTTCAGATCAGTACCAGCGGGAGGAAGGTTACAGACAAACGAAATTCACACAAAACGCACATCACCACATCGAAAGCCAGAAACGAGCGCCCAGTCGCTAATAATCCTTTTAACTCAGATGATCACGAACGGGACTACCAGCATTAGGATGCAGGCAACAGAAATCGGCCAAGGCAAGCCCCTGAACAGAACGCACGTCAGGAGACCACATTCGACGCACCCAAGAGCAACTGCGACCCCAGCTATGGCAAGTCGGAAACTTGGATCAACATCTTGCCTTCCCATTCCGAAGAATAATCTTTGCCGGATGATTTTAATGGCTGCACAGATAAGCAAGATGCGTGATACTATGGAATTGTTGGCCGGAACTATAGAGCTGTCCCTCTTCCTGATGAGTTGATGCAAGTCCTGTGCAAGTGAATCTAGATCTTCGTTGATTTGAGCTGTGTGCTCTAACGCATTCCTTGGAATAAAAAACAGCAAATTGCTTGTTAGACAACCGTGTTTCACAGAAGCAAACTATAGGGATAGAGAGAAGCATACCACTAGATCAATAGAGAAAAAAAAAAAAACTACAGGCGATTTCTACTGGTTTCATGGTTTAAGTATGCAACATTGAAAAGGACGTGTTCCTCTAATCTAAGCAGAGTATAGATGGTTTTCAGACAAAACAGCATGAATTTATTCAAGAGTCGTCCAACTTAGTGAAGGAGGTTGGACTACAGAGATGTTGTGGTGCTCACCTTCGAACACCGTGATCGACTGAGTTGTGATTTCCCATTGATCTCCGAGCAATGCGTGGTTACTTCTCTACTTCTGTGATGTCTTATAGATGATGCAAGATCTTGTACAGGTAAAAGAAAAGGAAGCAGGTTATAAACAAACAAAAGTTTGCGATATTGCAATGCTCAAAAGTATGCATGTCATAAACAAACAAAGGTTTGCAATATTGCAACGCCCAAAAGTATGCATGTCATAAACAAACAAAGGTTTGCAATATTGCAACGCCCAAAAGTATGCATATCATAAACAAACAAAGGTTTGCAATATTGCAACGCCCAAAAGTATGCATATCATAAACAAACACGTCATAAACAAACAAAAGAGTTTAAAAGCATAAACAAACAAAAGAGTTTGCATATCCCTCCCATTATTTGACTTGAGGACCTCCCTCGTTCTTTACTTCGCCTTCGCATCATCGGTAGACATTTTTGCACTGCAAACGATAAATTTCATGAAGACTAAAAATGTCAATTTGCCCTTCGATGGGAAGTAGGTTTGCAATATTGCAACGCCCAAAAGTATGCATGTCATAAACAAACAAAGGTTTGCAATATTGCAACGCCCAAAAGTATGCATATCATAAACAAACAAACATGTCATAAACAAACAAAAGAGTTTAAAAGCATAAACAAACAAAAGAGTTTGCATATCCCTCCCATTATTTGACTTGAGGACCTCCCTCGTTCTTTACTTCGCCTTCGCATCATCGGTAGACATTTTTGCACTGCAAACGATAAATTTCATGAAGACTAAAAATGTCAATTTGCCCTTCGATCGGAAGTTTATATCAATTAGCCCCCAACGCTTAACCCCTATGAAAAAATTTCATTTGCTGTTGTAATCTAATGTTCCTCTTTGGTTCAAGGAGGATGATGATTGAAAAGTTAAGATTTTTATTATTTGTTGATTTTTGAGAGTCGAGATTTGAATTGTGGTGTGCAATGTGTTCGGTTTAATCTCGGATTCGAACCGAATCAACTTGGATAGATCGATTGAAGGTTAATTTTGGGGAGAACTGTTCAATTTCTTGTTCTATGAACCTTGAAGCAGCCTAGGACTGGATCGGTTCCCAATTCCAAGCCTAGAATCGCCAATTCTATAATCGAACTGTATTTCTAACATAAAGAAACAACAAATTTTTACACACAAAAAAAAATGTGGGCCGATTAGATGCATCCCTCATTAATCATAATGTATTTGGCGTTGAAATCTTTGTTTCGAATTGATGTGTAGCAGTCAACTATTAAAGCAGGATGGTGGAATCTATCTTTTGTAGCCCCAAGGACAGATTCATTTTTGGTTCTTTTACTTTGAAATGGATGAGGGACTCTAGAAGATGTTCTCAATCCACAAATCCATCTCAAAATGATTCACCACCTTTTCCCGGGGTGCTTACGGGACCTTTTTGTTGAATTTTCATAAGAAAAGTGAAGTAATGTTAGGGAATGTAATTATAAAAGTTAGTCATTCATATATTTCTAAAAGGGGGCGGCCCTGGTGAGGGTCTCCCTTGTCGGACCACTAGCAAGGGCAAGGATAATATTCATAGAAAAAATTACCAAAGAAGTCATAAACATATTGGTTTCGTGCCGTTTTAATCATAAACCTTTCAATTATACCAATTCAGTTCTAAACCATTTGAAATTTACTAATTTAATCCTTTCAATTAAATTTACTAATTCACCACTATCGATCGTTGGCCAGGTCGTTGGTTGCCGGCAAGCTTGCCCAGCTACCAGCGAGGCTTGGCAAGCTCGCTGGTGGCCAGGTGGGCCTCCCCCGATCATCGATGAGCCTCACCTGGCCAGGTGAAGCTTGACCTTGCCCAAATCTAGCGAGGCTGAGCCCTGCCGACGGCTGGGCGAGCTCAGCCTCGCCAAATCTGGGCAAAGCCCCTCGCCCAGCCAAGGCTCGACCAACGAGGCACGGCCTCGCCGAGGGCCGACAACACTCCAGTGAGGTCGCCAGCCCTCATCTGATCGGTTGTCGGTTGTCCCAAGGCTGGCAACCAGCCACCTTGAAGGAGGAGGAGGAGGAGGAGGAAGAAGAAGGGGAGGAAGAAAGGAAAAAAAAATTAATAAAATTATTTTAAAAAATAAAAAAATGATTTGAAGTGTAAATGGAAATTTTGCTATATATAGAATACATATTTAGTTTTGTATTTTAATTTATTATTCAGTATTTATATTTATAGTTTATTATTTACTATTTAATAAAAATTTGATTAGTTAATATGTTTATTACTTAGTATAAATATAATTAATCAACAGAATTTCTATAATTTGATAAAATTTTAGAATTTGAATAGAAATTTTATGTAGTTACCACATGCATTTCTCTTCTTTTTCTACTCCAGAATCAGAAATTTTGTACTGTTACCAAACGCGTTCTTTTACTTAGAAATTATTCCCGGGAACAGAATAAAAAAAAATCATGTCTGATCAAAATTTGTTTCCGGGAACAGAATCGTTACCAAACGCATTCTAATTATACTAGGCGGATGCATCTCGATGTAAATTACAAGTTGAAGTTTTAAAGTGCAACGCTCAAAAAGCTTAAATTGCCATATAATGGGAATAAATCTAGAAGAAAAGAAAGAAAATGATTTTGCAGGGCATGTTAGTTGGAGATGTTAAATGACGTATCAACTGTGAGACTGGAGTGGGGCTTTCATATGTGGAAGGTGGAATGTGGCTGGATCTCGTCGCTTCCACTCGCCCTTAAACATATTTACATATTGTTTTGGCGTTTTTTCCAAATAAAAATAAAATGACGAACGATGACTTTTGTGTTTTTGGTGTATTATTCAATAGCTTATTATTGAATTCCGTGGTGTTGATTTTCCGAAATATTTCGCACGGATGAATTGTTCAAATTATTAGGAATTTTGCTGTAGGATGGTTAACAATTTTTAATCAGGTATATATATGCTTTTCATCATTTGTTAATTTCGTAATTATTATCACGTGGAAGGAAATTGCGTGTATACAAAGAATATATAAACCCTATATATAAGTGATGCGCGCTATTTTAACATCCATAAAAAGTTTTCTGAGGTAAAAATACAGGAATCAAACTTAGCAAAAAAAAAAAAACAAAAGGATTAATACCCTAAAGAACCCCAAACTGGTACGCATGTGATAAATTTACCTCAAACCAATTTTTTAACAACCAAAAATTCTAAACTAGTACACCTTTGACAAATTTACTCTAAACCGGTATACCTGTGATAAATTTGCCCTCTGTTAGTTTACGTTAAATTTTACTGTTGAATTACTAAATTAAATGACATGTGACAATTAACTAGTATATTGGTTTGGGATTTTACTCTATGTTTGTCACAGTTATACAATTTTTATAATTTTTTGTGATATTAATCCAAATTTAATGGAGAGTATATTGATCACAAATGTACTAGTTTAGGGTTTTTGGCGATCGAATAAATTAGTTTGAGGTAAGTTTTTCATAAGCATATCAGTTTGAGATTTTTTATGGTCAATTGGGGTTTGCCCAGATAAACATGGTGCTAGGTTCATTGGGATGTTGGCTCGACCTGGTAGAGCTAAGTCTGTCCCTGATGAGTTGGCACATGAGCTCTCCACTACATCTAGATATTTATTACAGTCTATAGCAATTTGTGTTACATGCCCTACTCTATTTATTGGATTGAAATCAGCAAACTAATTGTTAGAAAACAGTTTTATAAAGGTCGATAAAGGAGGATCAATGATAAAATTTGGATTGTTTAACCTAAAAAAAAAAAAAACAAAGAAACTGGGCAAGTTGTGCTTGTACTATGGATTTCTAATGCGACAATGAAAAGGACAAGTCCAGATTGTTTCCTAATAAGACAGCACTTCCGTAATGAAACACACACGAGGGAAATGATCACGAATAGGAAGTTCTTTTTAAAGAAAGGAACTCAAAACTGCATGATTTTGCTGGCAGTCTGCCAACTTGTTGAAGGAGGCTAGACTACATTACTGAAGAGATGTTGCAGTTCGCCATCGATTCTTACCTCCGACCACCATGATTGGCTGAATTGTTGTTTCCCATTAAACTCCGAGCTTTGTGTGATTAATCTCCTCCTCCATCCTCTGAAATGACACTTGATGCGAGCCTTCGATTTGGCAAACAAACATACTTTTATACATGATCGGGTGGCCAGACTTTTGCTAGATGCTCAAAACGACAAGTATGATGTGCGGGGAGCCAAGACTTTGACGAGGGAGATGCTCAAAACGACGAGTATGATATGCGGGAGGGAGCACTTGAAAAGGGAGGTGCTCCAAACAAGTATGATGTGCTGGTAGAAGACTTTGACGAGAGAGATGCTCAAAACGACAAGTTTGATGTGCGGGGAGCAAGACCTTGATGAGGGAGTACTTGAAAAGGTTGCACCGAATCACCTCCTACTTTTGACTAGGGGTGAGCATGGTCCGGGTTGGTCCGGGCCACCCCCTAACCCTAGGACCAACCCGTACAGTGTCAGTCCTCAATTTTTAAGACCGAGGACCGACCCTATTAAGCCTAGGACCAAGGACCGGACCGACCCAATGGGTTCGGTCCGGTTCCAGGGTCAACCCGGGACTGATTGATAATTTTTTTCGTCTTATTTTTTATACTTCCTAAAAAAGCAAACTTACAAATTCAAATTACACATCCATCAACAATACGGTATTGTGCAACTAAACTATAAAATATCAATACATATTTAGCAAATTTAAGATGACACAATAATAGAAATTTCGTATCCGCTAACCGCTCATCGAGATATGGGACAAGATGGAAAGTTCTTATAATCATCTATCTTTAATATTTATAACACCATATGCAAAAGCGTCTTCCTGATCATATAGAGTCCACTTAACCAAAAAATGAGCTTCGCACCACTTGACTAACATTTGATCATATAGAGTCTACTCAACCAAAAAATGAGCTTCACATCACTTGACTAGCAAATCACCGTAGCAACTGCAGTACTCTACTCTTCAAAAACTTCTACCATTTGACACAAATTAAAAAGCAAAGTGCAGCTGAAATTCATTAGTAAAATACTTAATATAAACCATGAATATATAACTTCACATCTTGTTAATTCACTTGAACTTCTAAACACTTGAAAACAAAACAAACGACACATAATTAATACTTAACAAAAGTTTTAAATTGAAATTATTATTAGTGCTATTGATAGAACATTTCAATATAATATAATATAATAGACATTTTACTTAGGTTTGAATATATAAAAGAATTATAAATAATATAATATAATATACAGGGTTGGTCCAGGGTTGGACCGACCCAAAACTCTTAGGACCGATGACCAACCCGCACAGTGTTGGTCCTGGAATTTAAGGACCAAGGACCAACCCAGTCCCCTTGGGAACCGGACCAGGACCAGCAGGGTTGGGCCGGTCCAGGGTTGGTCCAGGGTCGACCCTAAACCGCTGCTCACCCCTACTTTTGACAAATAAAAAAACCAATTAGCCACCGACGGGAAAAACGGATGAGGTATCCACGCACGCATAACGGATGAGGTATCCACGCACGCATAATAGGCTCCATATATTTCACAAATCATAAATGATATTTCTAAAAAGGGTTAATATTCCAAAAAATCCTAAACTGACACACTTACTAATCTTACTAGTCTAGTTCGCAATTCCACCTCAGAACCAAATTGGACTGGGAACCAATTACCCTCATTAATCATTATTCAATTGGCGTTGAATTCTTTGATACGGATTGACGTGTTGCACCCAACTACTGAAGTAGGACAGCGGATTGTATCTTTTTGGGCCTTTAGGACACATTCATTTTTGGTTCTCTTCTTTGAAATGGATGAGGAACTCTGTAGGATGTTCTCATGTTTGATCCCCAATCCATTTCAAAATGGTTCACCATTTTTTTTTTTTTGTGAGGCACTAACGGATTTTTCACTGATTATAAACGGATAAAGATTATGTGATTCTTTCTGTTATTGTATGCCTCCGCAGTTTGAGCTCTCCGCTCCATTCCACACCCAGAAAATTGAACTCAACTGCAAACTATACTAGGCGGATATATCTCGATGTAAATGATAAGTTGAAGTTCAGAGTACAACACTCAAAAAGCTTAAATTGTCATATAATGGGAATAAATCTAGAAGAGAAGAAAGAAAATGATTTTGCATGCCATCTTACGTGTAGATGGTAAATGGTGGGTCAACTGTGACGTCAAATTGGGGCTATGTATATATGGAAAGTGGATTTGGTCTGGATCTCTTGGACATGCTTTCTTTCTTTGTTATGTTTGACTTTACCATCTTATCGCTTCCACTCACCCTCAACATATTTACCTATCGTTTAGGCTTTTTTCCCAAAAAATAATGATGACGGACTCGTGTTTTCGCTGGATTATTCAATGATTTATTATTGCATTCAATGGTGTTGGTTTTCCGAAAACTTTCGCCACGGATGTATTATTTTCTGTAGAATGGTAGACGTGTTTAATCAGCGACATGCGGATTTCATAATTTGTTAATTTTGAATGTTGTAATTATTGTTAAATAGAGTGAAACCATCCCATGGATAAGCCATGCCTTATATTTTAACAACCATCCTCGTCATAAAAAGTGTTCAAGGTAAAATACAAGAACCAGACCCCAGCAAACAGCAGACTTTTAGCCACATCGAAAGCCGCAAACCATAGTTGTTCGCTAATTAATCCTTTGATTCATGATGAACTCGAACATAATAACCAAAATCAGGATGCACGCAATGAAATGGGCCAAGGCGTGTCAGCAAGCAGAGCATTCATTTGGAGATTGCACGGATACATCCAAGGGCAAAAGAGATGAGAGCTTATGGAAGTTGGAACCTTAGACCCATATCTTACCTTCCAATCTCGAAAGCTAATTTTTTCCTGACTATCTTGATCACTGCACAGATGAGCATAGTGCCAGATTCACCAATAATGTTGGCTCAACCTGTAGAGTTACGCCTGTCCTAATGAGATGACATATGGCCTCATCCGGAGTATCAAGATATTCGTTACATTTTGCAGCAATTTGAGCTACACGCTTTGCTCCACTTCTTGGATTTAAAATAAGCAAATAACTTGTTAGGCATCCGTTTTTAACGGAAGGTCAAATAATAAGGATAAAAAATAAACTGATGGATCGTCTAACCAAACCGAACGAAAACAAATGGGGGCTATTTTTACTTGTGCTATGGGTTCCCAATGCGACATGAGAAAGGATGAGTTCATCGTATTAATTGTATCTGAATAAAACAGCATTCATTTAATGGAAACACGCACGGTGGACATGATCAGATACATAGAGTTCATTTGCAGGAAACGAACTCAAAACGGCATGAATTTACTCGCAGTCCTCCAAAGTTATTGGAGGCTGGACTACAGAAGTGAAGTGATGTTGCAGTTTGCGGGTCAACGCTTACCTCCGATCACTGGCTAAATTGTCGTCTCCGATGAAACTCCGAACTACGTGTTATTAACCTCTTCCTTCCTCGTCTCAAACAAAACTTGTTATTTTCAATTAGCCCCTAATGAGCTCTTTTTTTGCAGCCTGGGCCTACGCAAACACATTTTGTAGACCATCGGAAGGCATGTCCCTGCAAACGAAAAAAAGGCCAAAATGATGCAGTGTAGGGAGCCCAAATATTTTCAATTAGCCCCTAATGAGCTCCTTTTTTTGCAAAAGACCCCCTGCTTTTGAGTTTTGACACTTGACAAATATTTACGCAACTTGATCTTCTTAACATCTTTTGCAAGGACCCCCTGCATTAGAGGATAACCTCTTAAAACCTTTTGCCAAAAACCCCCTGCACTTGGAGATCATCTTAACGCCTTTTGTAAAAGACCCTCTGCATTAGAGGGTATCCTCAACACCTTTTATGCGCAACTAGAGGAGATCCTCTTAACGCCTTTTGCAGAAGACCCCCTTCGTTGGAGGGGATCCTCTTAACACCTTTCGCAAAAGAGCACCTGCACTAGAGGAGATGCTCTGAACACCTGCATTTGAGTTTTATTACACTTGACAAATATATATGCAGAAAACGCGACTATTTGAGTTCGTATCAAATGAACCACTAAACTTAATAAATATATATCAATTAGCCCCCAACGCTAAACTCCGATTAGAAAAGTGGCCGGCCAGAGGTGCACACGCATCTCACGTATACTTCATTCTATGTTTCCAGCTCCACCTTTGTTCCACTGATATCTCACCCTTTCTAAGTTTGGAACTTTGTTTATCATAAGTGTTGCTCTTCGTTGGCAAGAAAAAAAGTGCCTTCTTCTTCAATTACGCATGGGAATGGTTGTTTTATCTGGCGTGCTACTGTAATTTGAAGTTCCTCTTCGTTTTGAGGAGGACGGTGGTTCAAAAGTTATTGCTATTATTATTATTATTATTATTATTATTATTATTATTATTTCTTTGTTCCTGAAAGTTGCAGTTTGATAAAGAGTGTGCATTGGGTTTAGTTCACCATAGGAATTGGACCGAGCTAGCTTGGACCGGCTAGTCCAAGGTCAATTTTGAGGAGAATCGGTCCGATTCTCAATTCCCCAAACTTAAAGTGGCCTAGAACACAGGAGAATCGAATCGTGTCTTCAACTTATAGAAACAACAACTTAACTACTTGATAAACATATGTTTTTATAGTAAAATGGTGCAACTTTATTATTAAAACAATTTTATTTTCACAAAATAACATAACCAGAGGTAATGATAGGTCATTGAATCGCCAAAGAAAGACATGCTAGTTTTTTTTTTTTTTTCAACCATGTGTTTTATCCTCAAATTAGTTTAATTCTAGGGATGATAACATAAATGATTTTTGATTTGTTCAACATGACAAATGAATTTATATGTCTGCCTTTCCTTTCGCTGGCTCTTCGGTTTGCTTATATATATCCCCTTCCATTCGCTCCGCGGTGCCATCTTTATTTTTTGTATGATTCCCGGTGGGCAAAGAATCGTGTTTCCGTCGCTATTATGTTCAAAAAGTTAGACTTTGCGCGAATTTCAGTGGGATCGATGTTTCGAGGAAGTGAAATCTGTCGGGGACAAAGAATCGTTGCGACTTTTTAAGTCTTGGGTACTTGGGTTTCGTGATCTCTGCCGGTAGCAAATCTTGGGTGTCCTTGATTGTGAGTCCGAATGGGGTTGGCCAGCGATTGTTATGTGCTCCAGAGCGTGAGCTCCGCTGACTGGGGCCCGTTCAATGGGCAGTGAAGCCGGATGATGCTCAAATTTTTCATTTTAGTTTTTTTCCCCTCTCCGGATTTGCATTCAGACAGGTAATCCTGTCGTTTTGCTCAGTATTACCATGTCGATGATCAAGAACCATCTTGACAAGTGGTCGGGAATGGAAGGATTGTTGATATAGATCGGGCGGGAACATTTACCGCCCCATGCCAAAATCTTTTACATGTGGATTTCTCAGTAAGTATCATCTTATAATGTGATACATGGGTCAACTGCAGAGTTGGGTCGTCTTTTCTGGGTAATGGCCTGGTACCTGGTCTATAAGGTTTTTGGTTTGCGCTTGATTCGAGTGACAAAATGCTTGGGTCGGGGAAGCGGTCGTCTTGTATGCTTGTCTTGCTGTACAGTAACTGTTGGATTAAGGGACTAGAATGGTGCCTTCAAAATGGTCCTGTTCTGTAGTACTAATGCTGTAAGGTAGTAATCATGAACGACCTATCCTACTGAAGATTGGCCAAATTTGTCAGTGATGACCTGCTCTGTGGTAGAACTCTCTAAGATGACTGAGCACTTGCAACATTTTAATCTTCATCAAGACTGGCAAATAAGATGATGCTTTCAAGTAAATTATCTGTGAATTCTTATGGGGACTGGGTTTCTATGTATTGTACTTTTAATTAACTGTTCTTGTTTGCTTTGTTTACCTGCTTGATGCTGATATTCCTGCCCACAATCGGGAGAGAGTACTCTCTCTCTCTCTCTCTCTCTCTCTCTCTCTCTCTCTCTCTCTCTCTCTCTCTCTCGATCAACAGGTCACAAGTTCACTTTTCAAGTTCTCAGAAGAGGTATCCGCACAAAATCAAGTGAAGGCATCTGATAATTGTTGGTTATTTAATATTTTCTTTTACCGTCCATCACTTGATATGGGTTGATTCACTTGTGCTGCTAATTCAGTATCCAGGATTAGAGCCGGTGCTCGATGATTTGCTTCCCAAGAAATCTCCAATCATTGTTGCCAAATGGTTTGTTCTCATCTAATTGCTGTTTATTTTGTCGAGCTCCTTTGTAAGATTTCAGTTGATAGACATTTCTTGTGGCGTCCTTTACAACTATATAATGCTGTCAAGACTCGCCTCTGAGAGGGCTTTCTGCGCTTCCATTCAGTCAAAACCATCTGAATTTGGTTCTGGTGAACAACGTGCCTCTATTTTTCAACATCCGTGACGGTCCATACATGCCAACCCTACGACTTCTGCATCAATGTAAAGCATCTCTCACCATCTTCTCAAGTTTTCATAGCTCTCCTTGATTTGTAGATGATAATCTTCTCTGCCATTACTTATCTGCTAGTTTTCGCAGTACCATGTCAATGCTACTCTTAGATGGGCCTCGGTAAATTTAGGGTGTGTCCTAATAGGTTTTTACTTTTTGCCTAATCCAAATATTGCGACGGACACACTTGAGTTTTCTTAATCCGGAACACCTCAAACTTTCGCGATATACAAATTTTGACACTTTTTTTTTTTTTTTTTGCTGAAGCATAAACAATCACACACTTATATGTTTGAGTGCTTGCAGAGTGTATATTTGAAAATGCGTCTTATTAGTAGTCATCCATCAATCTTTAAACTGGAGTTGCTTACAAATTACAGAAAGCCGGATAACTTCAGTGTAGGCTGACATGAGTAAATGCTGATTATGTCTGATTCTTTAGGCTGGATTCTCGGATTTAAATTGTAATCATGTCATATTTTTGTTAGCTGAGTCATATGTTGTTAATCCAGGTGTGCTGATCGGGTTTGCACTTAACCTGTGATCTTGTTAAATATATTTTAGATTAACTTCTAGGTCGGAATAGATAAACTTAATGCTCAGACAATACCTCTTTGTCACTTGGAGCAAACCTCATTGGGGGCTTCAATTTGGTAGATGTGCTAAACTTGAATTAGGATAATCATCGGAAAATTTGCCTGTTATGACAATGTTGCTCGTTAGAAATTCTTGAGCTGTTGCATCTAATGTTGCCGAGTGTGGTGTAGATCCAAACATAATGAAGAAATTACAAGTAGACGGGAGCAATAAAATTTGCTGTTGCTGGTGCAAACATTATGTGTCCTGGCCTTTCATCTCCTGGAGGTGCTTTGGATGATGAAGTTGGTGCAGAGACTCCTGTGGTAAGAGTCACACTTATCAATTTCCACAGCTGCACACGTACCAGCGTTGAGTCTATCCAACGATGTTTAGTGCTTGGCTTAATTGGTAGCAGTTCTCTTTTAGGACAGTGTTCAATTTAGACTTGGAGTTTTTTGCTTTTGGCTGTGGCATTATAGTGTGGAAAGGTATATTTTTCCATTTCTATGTTTTTTCAGGCAATTATGGCTGAAGGCAAGCAACATGCTCTTGAGATATGCTTTACAAAAATGCCAGCTAAAGACATGTGAGTTTCCTCCCATCTCCACATTCAAAAATTAGAATCTCCTTCATAGAATCCTATTTGGAACCTCCTCAACAGAATTCTCGGTGAACAACATGAATAATAGTTACTTGTTTCTTGTTTTGCATATCTGTGATGCCTCTTTTTAAGACCAAGTCAATGGCTTGATATGCAGACGGGCTGTTAACAAGGGCATTGGGGGTGGATAACATGCATTATCTTAATGATGGTCTTTGGAAGGTAATGCATCATTTGACTTTTCATACTCCTAACCAACCTGAACGAGAGAACAAGCAATTGTTCATTGATGATTTTGTTTACCTGTCATGCGAATTTTGTGTGGGCTGCCTCCTGCTGGCCGTATTTGCCTTTGTTTTACCAGCAAACTGACTTATTATCAACTGGCGTTATTAACCCTGCAGATGGAGCGTTTAGACTGATGATGAAGCATCAGAGTATTCATTCGAGAGCATAGTGTTAATCCATATCTTGCGACTTTGTGAAGGCCCTTATTTATACTTTCTTTTCTTCTGTTCAATTACAAGTCAAGAGGTCATGTGTTTCTCCATCAGGCTGGCTCTTTTCTTCATTGCGTGAAGTTTATGGTCGGTCAGCTGTACAGGTGCATCCCTCATTAACCATTATGGATTTGGCGTTGAATTCTGATACAAGTTGCTGGGTAGCATTCGACTATGGAAGCACGATGGTGGAATCCAACTTTTACAGGTTCTAGGATAGAATCGGTTGTGGTTCTCTTTGAAATGGATAGGGAGTCCGTAGGATGGAGTTCTTATGTTCTATCCAGGATCCATTTCTAACTGGTTTAAATCTCTTTCCTGCGCAAATTAATGATCTCTTTTGCCGAGTTTTCACAGGAAGAGAGAATCAATGTTAATGCCAAAGGGAATCATTCTATATTTCTTCAAGCAGGGCGGCTCGTGAGACCATCGCTAGAGCACCGGCGAAGGTAGGTATGTTAAGTGGAAATGCTCATATATATTTCAGAATCGAATTAATGTTAGGTAATGTATTTGCTAAAGGGAATCATTCTATTTTCTGATTTTGTGAATTGAGAATGAGTTATAACACTGTCCTTTTAATTTGTTACTTTGAAAACATTGTGCCTAAAGTATTATCTGAATGAACCTTATTACATGTCCATTCACATCCCTGTAGATGAGCATATTCATTTAGTACTAAACGCTTGCTTTCTTTTTTTGAATCTTGCTTTTAATTGACGATTGCGGAAGATTGGTGATAAAAGAGTAAAACTTAGAAAAATGGATTTCAGTAAACGGTGATGTAAATACGAAGTGGGCAAAAAGATTAATACGAGTTGGCCCTAGGTTAAGAATAATGCAAGCAAATTAAAGGCGTTCAATTGATCATGGTTTTCGATTTTTCAAATAAGTTAAAATTAAATAAAAAGTTTAAAATTTAGAAAATGTGACCTTAACTTACTCTGAGAAATAAAAGAATCCGACGCTTATTTTCAAATTCATCAATGATTTTGTTTTGGCCAAGTACCTTAATCATTGCACGTAATTTTAATAAATTTTAAGAAATGATTATTTTTAATATAAGGTCTTATACAACATCGCACGCTTAATTCTAGTTTGTTGTACCATTATGTCAAGATACGTTATCTTCCCCATTTTACAGTTCCGATCATTTTTCTCTTATATAGTTTACACATTTTACTCTTGAAACAATATTTGGGATAGTGCAAGCCATGTCATATCATTTGATTCAGATGTTTTTGGGTTATTCCTAATAACTAAAGAATGATATGTGCTTCTTCTTCTTCTTTTTCGTGTGGATTCTAAATCAATGAAAACTTCATGAGTTTATCCACTTCTCTTTGAAATATGGAGTTTTCTAGTAAGTGATCTCATTTTCTTCACTCAACTCTAAGGGACATTTGACTATAACTCGTTCGCTGATTTTTCAACTTCATTATATTCGGAGTAGGATCAACTATTTAATCAATATCGGAGCATATTTCTCATCTAAGACAGCGTCGCCGGGGTCGTGCCTACTCGTACCGGTCAACCTTAGATGACGTTATATATATATATATATATATATATATATATATATATATATATATATATATATATATATATATTTTTTTTTTTTTTTTTTTTTTTCAAATCTGCCTTTTCTTAAGGGTTAAGTGTCTATCCATTTAATCCGTTAAAAAATCTTTTTCTCATTGGCCTTTCTCTCTCCGCCCCACCCACCGCACTTTTCCCAAACTCCCACGTTTTTCAGAACTCCTACAGGCTACAGCTACCGGATCCGCCCACTGCTCGACAGGCTTGGACATGGTCATGGAGGAGGGAACCCAGCTCCCCAGCATCGTCGTCGTCGGCGACCGGTCCTCCAGCAAGTCGAGCGTCCTCGAGTCCCTCGCCGGCATCAACCTGTCGCCGAATCGCGGGACGGCGAGCGAGGTGTTGGAAGCACTTTCTCGACCTGGGCGACCAACCCAGTGGCGGAGACCGGCCAGGCGTTGACCCACGAGAGGGAGCGGGTCGGGCCGAAGCGCTCGGGCGAGCGCGGCGGGGCCGAAGGAGGTGACGGAGTCGGGCACGAAGAGGACGGTGTCGTCCGACGTGGCGGAGGAGGCGCATTAAGAACTTGGGGTGGACGGAACCACCCCCCCCCACCACTCAAGGTCGGGGGCGAGGGTGCGTCGGATGAAGGCGCGGTCGCGGAATTAAAGGGCCTCGTACAGGGTGCGGACCACCGTCCGATTCGTGGTCTCAAGCTCCTCCAGATTTTTAGAGAAATTAGCCTTCTTCTTCTTCTTCTTCTTCTTCTTCTTCTTCTTCTTCTTCTTTTTGTTTTTTTTTTCTTTTGGAAGATTGTACTTCTTTTTTCAGAGAAGTGAGGAGTTATGTTAGACTTTGCAAAGGTACTGTGAGGGGGTGGAGTTGCTAACTAACATCTAATGAATGCAACAAACCAAGCGATGGGCAACTGAAAGAAATCTCGAATTTTGATATTTGCTTAGTAGCAGTTTTTTACTTTCACGTCGAGACAGTTTTCATATGACCAGATTCATGAGAAGAAACACAGAGCAAAAGGAAAAAAAAAAGAGATTTTGCAGTGCAGGGTCACAGAACATGCAGATAAGCGATGCGGGAATTTTTGAGATACAAAATTTATTTAAGTTTGCAGAACATACAACTTGACGTCCATAGCACGACCTACAATGGAAGGTTACAGACAAATGAAATTCGTACAAAACACACGTCGCCACATCGAAAGCCGGAAATTAGCGCCTGTTTGCTAACGATCCTTTATGGACACAAATGGGATTACCAATATTAGGGCGCACACGATGAAAGTCGGCCAACACAAGTGACCAAGTAGAACGTACATAAGAAGACCACATTCGATGCATCCAAGAGCGACAGCGAACATAGCAAGCACAAATCGAAACCTTGGATTAATATCTTGCCTACTCATCTCGAAGATGAATCTTTGCTGGATGATTTTAATCACCGCGTAGATAAGCAAGATGTATGGTGCAATGGGAATGTTGATTAGATCTATAGAGGTATGCCTCTCCATGATCAGCCGGCACAAGGCTTGCTCCAGAGAATCAAGATCTTCGTTGGTCTGAGCTATGTGTTGTGCCGTATGCCTTAACATCACCAAGTGACTTGTTAGACGGCCTTCTTTCACGAGAGTATAAATGATATCGATCAAGAATAAGCATATTCATAGATCAACCTAAAAAAGTATAGGCTATTGTTTCAATACAAAACCAACATATTCATAAATTAAGAGAGCATATTCATAGATTAAGAGACAAAAAAAACTTAGGCGATTAGTACAAGTTTTAGGATGCAACATTAAAAAGGACAAGTTCACCTTATCTAAGTGGAGTGCATATGGTATTCAAAGAAAATAGTAGGAATTTACTCGGAGTCCTCCAACTTGTTGAAGGAGGTTGGACTGCAGAGATGTTGTAGTGCTTACCTTGGAACACTATGACCGGCTGAGCTGTTATTTCCCATTGATATTTGAGCAATGCGTGGCTACTATCTTTTTTGCTTCTCCAACATGTCTCATAGATAATATATGCATATATATAGGAAAGGAAAAGCATGAGGGATTGTATGTGGAGTTTTCCTATAACCTTACCGGTCACTAACAAGGTTACACCGGCCCCATGTAACCTCAACAATGACCATCTCGTCAAACTTAGTCATTATCATTGGTCAAACTTAGTCATTGTCAATCTTGTCAAACTTACTCAAAGTCCTTTAAGGTTACACGGGCATTAAGGTTACATGGGCCTACTCAAAGTCCTTTAAGGTTACGTGGGCCTTCGAGGTTACACGGGCCTTTAAGGTTACACGAGCCTACTCAAAGTCCTTTAAGGTTACACGGGCCCCATGACAATTACTAAATTTGACCAATGACAATGACTAAGTTTGACAAGACAGTCATTGTCGAGGTTACATGGCGCCCATGGTTTTGTCAACATGGCACCCGTGGTTTGGTCAACATGCCATCATCAAGGTTATAGGATACATATAAGGAAAAGGAGGGAGGTCTAAAGTCTAACGAGAGCTTAAGATATATGATGTGTTTGATTCAGTATTTTGAAAGTTTATTAGGAAAATATGAAATAAGTTAGCTTAAAAGACTTTGAGTAAATGCGAATGTCATTTGGTGAATTATGCTATAAGAAACAATTTTGAGAAAAATGTCGTTCGGTCTCTAGTGACCTCCGGTGAGGGTCACACGACCTTGGTGAGGGCTGCCGAAGGTTGCCCAACCTTAGGCGACCCTCAGAAAAGGCCACATGACCCAAACGCCTGGGTAGCCCAAGGTCATGCGACCTTCAGCGATCCTCACCAAGGGTCGCCCAACGGCCACTAATGTCAAATTTAGCTTGCTGGACCAACGAAGAGTTAGTCTTTTTTTTTTAAAAAAAAACTTATATATATATATATTATTTTAAAAAAAAACAATAACGAGGGCAAAATTGGAAATATGAAAAATGGGTGAGGGTAAATTTTTGGAAAAAATGAGTTTTGGCATTTGATTAAATGCTGAAAACTCAATGCCAATCCCCACTAGTGTTAGACTTTCAACCTTCCAAATGCTAAACTTACATTTAAAAGTTATTTCAAAATAGTTGTCAAACAATTTAGCATTTTTCCAAAGGGTTTTGAAGACCAATAGCCCCTTGAAAATATTGAACCAAACGCACTCATAAACTTTATGAGGCTGACGTCATGGGTTGCCTATGACGTCAGCCTCGTAAAGTTTATATCCTAATGTCCTTGTGACTTTTCATTGTCATATTATAAGATTCTTGAGCTCCTATTAAACTTGAGGACCTCCACGTTTTCATTCACACACATATATCAATTAGCCTCAACTCCTCTTTCTTTACTTAGCCTTAGCATCCTCGTCTGGACTTAGTGTAGATGTGAAAGACACTTGAGTTTATAAATAATTATAATTCTGACTTTTGGATGATAGTGGATTATTTACTATCAGCTCTTCTCATAAAGTAGGATTCGACACTCGGATCGAACTACATAAATCTCTTGCATCCTTTATTGCTATTCGCTTTTTTATCTAGTAATTTCGCATTGATTTAAATTGCTAAATCATTAATGTTGCAACGGCATGCTCGTATTTAGGAATGCATATGGTTTCCGAACAAAACAGCAGGAATTTACTCAAGAGTCCTCCAATTTGTTGAAGGAGGTTGGATTAAAGAGAGGTGGTGGTGCTCACCTCCAAACACCGCAATCAACTGAGTTTGTTGTTGCCCATCGATCTCCGAGCAATGCATAGCTACTTTCTTCTTTAGTTGTACAACGTCTTATAGACGATGCGAAGATCTTGCAATGGTGCCATGGCCCATGCTATGCCCTCTCGTGGTTGAAATTGTGGACCTGGTCCACGGTTATATATATTATATAGTTATAGTTATCAATTAGAACCAGAACCTCTTTCTTTAAATGGCAAATTTCCTAAATACGAGGAAAACTTCAATTTTCCCTCCTATGGGAAATATATATCAAAGCCCTCAATGCTTAACCCATTTAATGTTCCTCTTCAATTCAAGGAAGATGGTGATTCAAAAGTCATCGTTCTTATTATCTTTTGATTTCTGAGAGTAGAGATTTGAATTGGGTGTGCATTGGGTCCGGTTTAACCCAAGAATTGAATCGAATGGGTTTGGACCAACCGGTTCAAGTTTAGTTTTTGAGAGAATCAGTTCGATTTCTTGTTCTGCAAAACCTTGAAGCATCCTAAGACTGGATCGGTTCTTGATTACAAGGTTGGAACGCCGGTTCAACCAGTCCTATTCCTAATGAGTTGGTTTTCAAGTCTTTTTTTTTAAAGAAAAAAAAAATCCTCTACAATCATGTGGAACCAAAGAAACAATATGTTGTTTTTAAGAATTTGATTTCTTATACAAAATAGAAAAAAAGTCAACTTGTTTCCTGTTAGGTGCATTCTCATTAATTATTAAGGATATGTGCACTAAGAATCCTAAAACTTATCACGAAAGTGTAATTGAGTTTTAAACCTTTCAAAAAATGCAGTTAATTCCTAAAAGTTGTCACGAATGTGCAATAGTATTCTAAAACTTTCAAACAGTATAATCTAGTCCTAAAATTTGCCACAGAAGTACAATCAGGTTCTAAATTTTTCAAAAAAATGCAATCAATGAGAAGACTACTAATTTGACAAGTTTTAGGACTTCATTACACTTTTTTAAAATTTTAAATCTCAATTGCTTTCTTTACAAGTTTTAGGACTTAATTGTACTTTTAAAAGTTTTAGAACTTAATTGCATTTTAAAAACAAAATTTAGAACTTCCAATACACTTACCCCTGACTATTATGTATTTGGTGGTGAATTCTTTGATCCGAATTGATGCGTAGCATTCAACAATCGAAGCATGACAGTGGATTCCTACTTTTCCAGCCTCTAGTACCATATTCATTTTCGGTTCTTTTACTTTGAAATGGACGAGGGACCCTCTATAGGATGTTCTCTTGTCCATCCAAGATCCATTCAAAATGGTTCACAACTTTTTTCTCATGGCGTTTACCAATCTTTTTTGCCAAGTTTTTACAAGAAAAATGAATTAATGTTAGAGAATGTGATTACAAAAGGAAATCATACATATATTCCTTACCGGGCCACCAGCAACGGTAGGTATAATGTTTATACAAAAATTTGAGCTTGGAATTAATGTTAGGAAATGTGATTGCTAAAGGGAATCATGCTAGTGTCAGGACTCATAGAAACAACACAAGCCAAGGGTTTTTTGAAAGGACCATGACCGATCGATGAAAGAAGGGCGAAGCATGCTCCTAAATCTTAGAATTTTCTTGTGTATTCTAAAATACTCCTAAAGAGGATATTGTAAATGTACACTCTTGTAATAAATATGTATAGTTGGGTAAATAGGGAGATGCAATCTCTGCTGTCAATTGAGGAGTGATATATGGTTACGGTTGAGCCTTTACTTATATATATAGGAGCCTCTTCCCCCTCAAATGTATATCTTACAAGTAATATAATTTTCAGAAATTCTCTCTTAGAGTTTCTCTCTATGATTCTTGTGAGTGAATAAGGCTAACTTGGAAAGAAATTCCTACGTTTGCACAGGATAGAGAAAACTAAATCTGTGTTTTTTATATGTATGTCATGTATTTTATCCTCATGTAAGGATATTTGTAACATTGCTTCAAGATATCAACGATTACTCTGTGTTGTGGGAGTAAGTTGCCACACTGACATCAATATAAAAAAATTAGACCTAAAGTATTATGTGAATGACTTTATTGCATGTCCGCTCACAACCCTACGGACGAGCATATTTATTTTGTAATAGATGTTACCATAGTGATACGTACAAAGTGAGTCAAAAGATTTGAGTTGGGTTCTAAAGATAATGCAAGCAAACTGAAGAGGTTGAATTGATCATAGTTTTCGATTTTATTGAATTAGATGTAATTATTATTTAAAAATGAAAGAGTCCATATTTCCTCAATGTTTTTTTTTTTTTTAAGGCCAAGTACTTTTAAGGCTTTAAGAGATATTGAGAAATAATTTTTTTTATAAGGTCTTATACAAGATCGAGCCCTGAGTTCTATTTTTTTTTTTTTTTTTGTTCCCGAAGACCTCAAATCAAGAGATGTTCTCGTGCACGTGTGCGGTTCCGATTGAATCTCATAGCATGCTAATGGATCTTACCCGTAGATAAACCTTGCAGCCTCTTGCAAAAGCCATATCTTCGTTTCTTTTTTTTTGGTAAAGACCATATCTTCGTTTCTTCTTCGCTCCATTATGGAGAAATTTAATCAATTGTGTAGAAAAACAAATTTATCGAGAATTTCAACATCAAACTTTTATACGTAATGATTATGTCTATTTTACATATATATGATGGTGGCATAGTATAACAAAATGGACAGAATTATAAATTTGAAAATATTTAAGATATAAACCTCTAAATATCATGATTACTATTATTGAATACAAATTGTAAGATCATTTAAATGTTATTAATATATTATTATTTTTGTATATTTAACATGCTCTACATATTTAATCTTTTTTCGACATCCATGCGTGTACTCTTTTTACAATAGAGAAAAAAAAAAAAAAGCAGCTTTTCACGTGGATTTAAGAACCAACATCTCAATTGGGCAGATTCCTCTGTTATTATTGGGTTATGTAGCAAAATAAATTACATGTTCACATGGTTGTTGCTGTCCGGCCATACACTAGACGTGAGTACCTTGCAATATTAATAATTAATGCATAAATGAAATTAACAATTAATAATGTTAAACCTGTCTCAAAAGCACAATGATAGTAATTAAATCGGAGATTTGTTAAAGGATCGAGCTTGCACTTGTCCAGCTTGCTTTACTTGTGTAGTTGGGTCGAACAAGTTACTTAGAATTTGCGAGCTGTCCAATTAGATAATTTAGATTTGATTTTATTGTATAGAAATTGTTGAGTTCGTAATATGAGGACAGATATACAAATTGTATCAAATTCGCAATGCATGTATCCTAAATCCTAAAAGAAAACATAACAAATTTGGAAATTTTTTCTTTCTTGTGTTTGACTTTCCCATCTTGTGGCTTCCACTCATCCCCAACTGTTTACATATTGTTTAGGCTTTTTTCTAAGTAAAAAAAAAAGAAAAATTTGATGGGCTTTTGTTTATTTTGGTGTGTAAATAAATAGATTGTTATTGCATTCAATGGGCTTGGTTTTCCGAAAACTTTAGCACGGTTGAATTGTTGAAATTTTTATGAAATTTTGCTGTAGGATGTTATATATGTTTAATCAGAGACATATGGTTTCCATCATTTGCTAATTTTGGATATTGTAATTTTTTTGTTAGGTGAAGGGAAATCACATGCGTGTGAAAAAAACATATAAACTCTATGGATAAGCAATGCATGATATTTTAACAACCATAATCATCATAAAAAGTGTTCTGAGGTTAAAATAGAAGGACTAGAAACAGAAGGTTACACAAGCAGACCCAAATTCATAGAAAATACACATCCCCATGAGGACCCGAGCCCTGCAAACAGCAGACCACCAATATTCAAAGAAAACGTATCCCAACATTTATTTACTAATAGATGTTACCATCGTCACATACCCGAAATGGGCAAAGAGATTAATTCAAGTTGGGCCTTAGAATAAACGTTCAATCGATCATAGTTTTCGATTTTTTTAGATAATTTAAAATTGAGAAAAGTGATCATTATGTAGAATTTGCTTGTTTTGAGGAAAATTCATGTTTTATAATATATTTTTTCAAAAAAAAATGATCATAGCTATCTTTTACAAAATTGTAACGATGAAAAATATTTACACAAACAAATTTAGATATAGATTATTATGGATAATAATATTTTTTATTATGTAATTATTAAGAGGTATTATTAGTTGATTTCCCCCTAAACACACGAACTTTACACTAATGAGAAAAAGAATTTAAGAATTATTTTCAAATTCCTCAATGATTTTTTTTTTTTTGAGGGGCATGCACCCTTAATGGTTCCACATATTTTTGAAAAATGTTAAGAAATGATTTGTTTTTTATGCGACACCAAGCGCTTAATTATATTTTTCGTCGTACCGTCAGATGAAGAGACGGTCTCCTCCACGTGTACGGTTAAGATCGAATCCCCACGCCATATGAGAAATTATATTTTTTTTTTGGAGGCCCATCAAGTATTGGGTTTTTAGGGGGTGGGGGAGGAGATGGAACCACCACCACCGCTCAACGACGGGGGCGAGGATGCGCGGGTGGCCTCGCATTCGCGGAATTGAAGGGTGCCGAACACCGTCCGATTCGTGGCCTCAAGCTCCTCCAGAAGCTGACGGAGATGAATGAAACTTTTGTTTTAACCTTTGCTTTGGGTTGAATGGAGAGAGAGAGAGAGAGAGAGAGAGGAGGGGGAGGGAAAAGGCCAGAGGGAAAAGAAAAGATAGACGGGTGGAATTGGACGGAACTGGATGGTGTATATTGGATGGTGACTTTACCATGGGCAGATTTGGGAATTCATCGGAAGTTGATTTTTTATGAGATAAAAAAATTCGGAATAAAATTGGGTCTACAATTTTAGAAAAGTTAGCTCTCCTTTTCTTCTTTCTTTTTTGTTAGATTGTACTCCTTTCTTCAGGGAAGTAAGAAGTTATGAACTTATGAGGGGTGAAAGAAATCTCAATTTTTTTTTTTGGGTAAATACAAGGTACAAATTAAGAAATTCAACCTCTCAAGTCCACAATAGCAAATTTATCACTAAGCAAGACATTAGATAATTCTCTAAGAGGCTGCGGGTAAAACGTAATATACAAATACTTCACTATACCATTATTAGCAAGCACATCAATAAGCCAATTGCCTTCCTAAAAAATATCATGAATTTTGAACTCAAAATGGGAGTTCAATAGCCTCTCGATATCCTTAAGAAGTGCTAGATCAATTTAAAATTTAAAGGCGTTCAATTGATCATGGTTTTTTATTTTCCAAATAAGTTAAAATTAATTAAAAAGTTTAAAATTTAGAGAATGTGACCTTAACTTACTCTGAGGAATTAAAAGAATCTAAGGCTTATTTTCAAATTCATCAATAATTTCGTTTTGGCCAAGTACCTTAATTATCACATGTAATTTTAATAAATGTTAAGAAATGATTTTTTTTTTTTAATATAAGGTCTTATACAACATAGCGCACTTAATTCTAGTTTGTCAAGAGACGTCTCCTCTCCATGTTACAATTCCCGGTCGATTTTCTCTCATATAGCCTACACATTTAGGCTCCATTTGGTTCGGTTTTGGAGAAATGTCTTCAAGAAAAATGCAAATACCTTTGGGTTAAAAGAGCTTTCCGAAATGCAAATAAAGTTTGGTGAATTGTAACTTTAAAGTGTATTGAGAAACAACTTTAGCTAAAATATCATTTGGTAAAAATTGCATTTTATAAAAGACTTTTACTAAATAAAAAAAAAATGTAATTTTTTTTTTTGAAGTCCAGCCCTCAATTGGCCAAATCTGGCCGCCGAACAACTAGATTTGTCCCCCGAACACCCTTTGCCTGAGGTCGCCCACTCCAGACGATTGCCTAGGTCATGCAATTCAGGCCATCAATCGCCTAAGTCGCATGACCCAAGTGTCACTTGAGGTCTGGTGACCGTCGCCGGGGTTAGGTGACCCTCAGGTGGTGGTCACCAATGCGCGCGACCCTTTGACCGGTAGTCATCGGCCTCTGATAAGCTTTTCTATGCGACGGTCTTCGGAGTAGATGAACAATGACCAAGGCCAAGACTTGCATTCCGAAAATGTAACTTTCTAAAGTACCTCAGGACTTTTTTTGGACTAAAAATCTTTAGAATCCTTTGGAGATGTAATTGTATTTTCCTAAAATTGAGCAAAAACACAAACTAAACACATTTGCAATTGGCCAAGGGACTTTAGAGTCCCAAAGCCCATTACATATGCCAAACCAAATGGAGCCTTAATCTTGAAACAATATTTGGAATAGTGCGAGCTATGTTGTATCATTTGACTCATATGTTTTTGGGATACTCCTAATAACTAAGGAATGATACGTGCTTTTTCTTGTGTGGATCCTAATTCAATGAGAACTTCATGAGTTGACCCACCTTTCTTTGAAATAGGGGATCTTCTGATAAGCGATCTCATTTTTTTCATTCGACTCTAATGGACCTTTGACCATAACTCATCCGTTGATTTTTCAATTTCATTATATTCGAAGTTGGATCAATTATTTAATCAAATGATGTTGAGCATATCTCACCTATGGGTGGATTGAGGACTCCAGTCATGTGGTGGAGGCCAGCCCAGAGTCAGAAGCAAAGGAATACGGTACTCTCTTTTTCTCTCTCTTTGGCTTTAAGCGAGGACGCAACATTCCAAAGGCTTAAATTTCATATGATGGCATTATAACTAAAAGAGGAGAAAGGATAGCGTTGCTCCGGTTGTGCCTCTTCGTACCGGTCAACCTTAGATGATGTTTTATATTTTTTTTTTCAAATCTGCCTTTACTTGAGGGTTAAGTGTCCATCCATTTATTCCGTCAAACTTTCCTTTTTCTCATTTCTCTCTCTCTCTCTCTCTCTTTCTACACCAACCGGATTCCCCCCTGCTCGACAGTCTTGGACATGGACATGGTCGTGGAGGAGGGATTCCAGCTCCCCAGCATCGTCGTCAGCGGCGGCCGGTCCTCCAGCAAATCGAGCGTCCTCGAGTCCCTCGCCGGCATCAACCTGTCGCCGAATCGCGTGACGGCGAGCTAGGTGCTGAAGTACTCCTTCAACCTGGGCGACCGACCCATTGGCGGAGAACATCCAGGCGTTGACCCACGAGATGGAGCGAGTCGGGCCGAAGCACTCGGGCGAGCGCGGTGGGGCCGAAGGAGGTGAAGGAGCGGTCAGGGACGAAGACGAAGGTGTCGTCGGACGTGGCGGAGGAGGCCTATCAAGAACTAGGGAGGGATGGAACCACAACCGCCACCACTCAAGGTCGGGGGCGAGGGCGTGGCGGATGGAGTCGCAGTCGTGGAATTGAAGGGCCTTGTACGGGGGGCGGACCGCCGTCCGATTCGTGGGCTCAAGCTCATCCAGATTTTTAGAGAAATTAACCTTTTTTTTTGGGTTGAAGATTGTACTTCTGTATTTCAGAGATGTGAGGAGTTTGTTAGACTTTGCAACGATACCGTGAGGGGTGAATTTGCTAACTAACATCTAATGAACGGAACAAACCAAGCGATGGGCAACTGAAAGAAATCTCGGATTTTGATATTTGTGTAAAGGCGCAGTTTTTCACTTTCACGTCGAGACAGTTTTCATATGACCAGATTCATGAGATGAAAAACAGAGGAACAGGAAAGAAAACGATTTTGCAGCGGAAGATACGAAATGTATTCAAGGTTATAGAACATACAACATGACGGCTTTGCAGTGGAAGGGTACAGAACATGTAAACTATATCATGAATAGTGGGGAGAAGGTTACAGACAAATGAAACTAACGTAAAACACACATCACCACATCGAAAGCCGGAAACTAGCACCCTCCACTAATAATCCCTTAACTCTCAATGAACACAAACAGGATTACCAACATCAGGACGCAGGCAACAAAAATCGACCAAGGCAAGTCACCAAGTAGAATGTACATAAGAAGACCACATTCAATGCATCCAAGAGCAATAGCGATCACGGTAGGGGCAAGTCGGAAACTTGGGCCAATACGTTGCCTTCCCATCTCGAAGATTAACTTTGGTCGGATGATTTTAATCACTGCGCAAATAAACATAATGCTTGGTGCATTGGGAATGTTGGCCGGACCTATGGTGCTATGCCTCTCCCTGATGAGCTGATACAAGGCTTGTTCGAGAGAATCAAGACCTTCATTGGTTTGAGCTACATGTTGTGCTATGTGCCTTAACATCACCAAGTGACTTGTTAGACAAACTTCTTTCATGGGAGTGCAAACAATATCAATCAAGAATAAGCATATTCATAGATCAACATCTAACAAAATATAGGTTATTTGAACTAGTTTCATGGTTTCAATACGAAACCAGCATATTCATAGATTAACAGACGAAAAAACTTAGGCGATTAGAACAGGTTTTAGTATGCAGCATTGAAAAGGATGAGTTCCCCTAAGTGGAGTGCATATGGTATTCAAACAAAACAGCATGAAGTTACTCAGAGTCCTCCAACTTGTTGAAGGAGGTTGGACTACAAAGATGTTGCAGTGCGTACCTTAAAACATTGTGACCAATTGAGCTATTGTTTCCCATCGATCTTTGAGCAATGCAAGGCTGGGGTCTTCTTTGCTTCTCCACCATGTCTCATAGATACTATATATATAGGTAAGGATGAGCATGAGGGACCTGTTATCTGTGAGGAAACAGGGGTTTTCCTTAGAATCCCTTTTGCAAATAGTGTTAGCAAATGAAAATGACAGTTTTTGCAAAGAGTGTTAGCTAAAGAAAATGACAGGTTTTGCAAATAGTGTTAGCAAAAGAAAATTACAGGTTTTGCAAAGAGTGTTAACTAAAGAAAATGACAGGTTTTGCAAATAATGTTAGCAAAAGAAAATTACAGGTTTTGCAAATAGTGTTAGCTAAAAGAAAATGACAGGTTTTGCAAATAGTGTTAGCTAAAAGAAAATGACAGGTTTTGCAAATAGTGTTAGCTAAAGAAAATGACAGGTTTTGCAAAGAGTGTTAACTAAAGAAAATGACAGGTTTTGCAAATAATGTTAGCAAAAGAAAATTACAGGTTTTGCAAATAGTGTTAGCTAAAAGAAAATGACAGGTTTTGCAAATAGTGTTAGCCAAAGAAAATGATAGGTTTTGCAAATAGTGTTGCAAAAGAAAATGACAGATTTTGCAAAAGGAAGACAATGACAGGTTTTGCAAAAGGGATTCTAAGGAAAACCCTTGTTTTCTCACCCTTGGATTGAGAAAAGTGATCAAGATCCATTTGTGTCGCAAGAAATTTATAATTTCTAAAATATTTTCCAAAGATTTATCATTTATATATCTTGTAAAAATGTATGCATGAATGAAAAATGACAGGTTTTGCAAATAGTGTTAGCTAAAGAAAATGATAGGTCTTGCAAATAGTGTTGCAAAAGAAAATGACAAATTTTGCAAAAGGAAGACAATGACAGGTTTTACAAAAGGGATTCTAAGGAAAACCCTTGTTTTCTCACCCTTGGATTGAGAAAAGTGATCAAGATCCATTTGTGTCGCAAGAAATTTATAATTTCTAAAATATTTTCCAAAGATCCATCATTTATATATCTTGTAAAAATGTATGCATGAATGAAAAATGATTTTGCAAATAGTGTCAGCAAAAGAAAATGACAGGTTTTGCAAATAGTGTTAGCTAAAGAAAATGATAGGTTTTGCAAATAGTGTTGCAAAAGAAAATGACAGATTTTGCGAAAGGAAGACAATGACAGGTTTTGCAAAAGGGATTCTAAGGAAAACCCTTGTTTTCTCACCCTTGGATTGAGAAAAGTGATCAAGATCCATTTGTGTCGCAAGAAATTTATAATTTCTAAAATATTTTCCGAAGATTTATCATTTATATATCTTGTAAAAATGTATGCATGAATGAAAAATATTTTTACTATTCGCAAAAAAGTTTAGACATAAATCATTATCAATAATGAATATCTTTTTTTTACAAGTTAATTATTACAAGCGATAAAACCAATCATTTTTATGGAATATTTTTCAAATCGTTTTTTTTTTCGTAAAACACACGGACCTTAATGAATAAGAAGAAACTAAGACTTATTTTTTAGTTCCCCAATGATTTTTTTTTTTTTTGGGCCAAGTACCTTTAATGGTTGCACACATTTTTGAAAAATGGTAAGAAAGTATTTGTTTTTTTCAAAGATGGTCTTATTACAACACCAAGCACTTAATTATATTCTTGTCTTACCATCAGGTCAAGAGAAGGTGTCTCCACGTGTACGGTTAAGATCGAATTTCCACGCTATCGAGTCAATAACTCGTAGACAAGTCTCGCAGCCCCTCGCAAAAACTGTAGCCTCCTTTCTAGTCTCCTCCTTCAAAAGACAATGACAGGTGTGGGAAAGGATTTGTTTTTTTCAAAGATGGTCTTATTACAACACCAAGCGCTTAATTATATTCTTGTCATACCGTCAGATCAAGAGAAGGTGTCTCCCCTGTTTTTCCCACACTTGACAAATATTTATTAATTAGCCCCCAGATGAGAAAAGTGGCTGGCCAGAGATTCAGACGCATCTCACACACTTACATTCTGCGTCTCCAGCTCCACCTCCATTCCGCCGATATCTCACCTTTCTGAATTTGGATTTTTGTTTTTCAGGAGTGTTGCTCTTCCTTGGCAATTGGCAAGCAAAAGAGTGCGTCGTTCAGTTACGCATGTGAATGGTTGTTTAATCTGGTGCGCTGCTGTAATTTTGTGGTTCCTCTTCATTTCGAGGAGGGCAGGGATTTAATAGTTATGGTTTTTATTATTTCTTAATTTCTGGAAGTTGAGATTTGAGTAGAGGTGTGAATTGGTCTAGTTCAACACGGGAATTAGACCAACCAGTTTGAGGTCAATTCTAAGAAGAACCAGTTCGATTCCCGATTCTACAAACCTTAAACTAGCCTAGGACTCGATTGGTTCCTTAATGCCAAGGCCGGATATGCCGCCTTTACCTAAGAATTGTTTCAAACCAGGAAACGGATTAAACTGGATTTCAAGTCTTTTTGTTTTTGTTTTTGTTTTTATATATAAATTCCTTTGCAACCAAGGAAAATCGAATCATGTCCTCAACATGAAGAAACAACAACTTAACCACTTGATAAATACATATTTCTTGCAAGTTTAATATTATTATAAAAACTTGATTTTTGCAAAATAACATTATAAAAAGAAAAGAAAAGAAAAGAAAAAAAGCAAGCCAGTTTCCGGGTAGATGCACCCTTCATTAATCATTATGTGTGTTTGGCTTTGAATTCTTTGATACAAGTTGATGTGTAGCATTCTGACCGTTGGAGCCAGTTTCAAGCCTTTATTTGAAAAAATAAAAGCATTTCAAGCTTTTATTTGAAATTTTCTCTATTTATTTACCAATAGATCTTACTATACAAAGTGCACCAAGAGATTAATTCAAGTTGGGCCCTAGAATGAACATTGAATCGTTCATAGTTTTCAACTTTTTAGATAATTTGTTTAAGACAATTTAAATGAAAAACATGACCATTATTTAGGATCTATTTGTTTTGCGGAAATCCCATATTTTGTAAAATATTTTTGAAAAAATGATTGTTTGTATTCCTCGTAAAAAGGTATGACTGAAAAATACCTTAATGGTTTACAAAAAAGTTTAGATATAAAATTATTGTCAATAATGAAAATATTTTTATTAGTTAATTATATTTTTAATATAACCATTCATTTTTATGGAAATGCTTTTCAAATCATTTATTTTTCCCAAAACATACGAAGCCTTATGCTAATTAAAAAGAAGAATCTAAGACTTGTTATTAAATTCCTCGATGATTTTTTTGTTGGGCCAAATACCTTTAATGGCACATATTTTTGAAAAATGTTAAGAAGTGAATACACACACACACACACACTAGAAGTCCTAAAAATTGTCGTGAAAGTGCAATTGAATTCTAAAACTTACAAAAAGTGTAATTAAGTCCTAAAATTGATCAAATTAGTTCAATTAAGTCCTAAAATTAGCACTGTCCATTTACACTGACGGAAAATGCCAACATGACTTTTTAAATATTTTCCCTCTCCTACATGACATGACATCGCTTAAGTTATAATTTATTTAATGAAAATATTAATTAAATAAAATAAAAAAGTATTTCAAAAAACATTAAAAAAAATGAAACTATGGGCAAGGGCGGCAGGCCCTTGCTACTGCCGCCCCCATTATCGAAAAGGGCCAACAGGGGTTGACTAGAACCGGTAAGGGTTGTTGGGGCCTAAGCCAAGGCTAGCAACCCTGGTCAATGGTAGGCGAGGAGTGAAGGTTGTGGCCCTCCACCTAGATCTAGGCGAGGGTCGCCAGCTCTGGCCAAGGCCTCAGCAGCCCTTGCTAGCCTTGGCCGACCCCTGTTGGGCCTTTTTGGCGATGGGGGCGATGGTGGAAGGGCAGCCAAGATCCCTACAACTTTTTCTTTCCATTTTTTAAAAATTATATAGCTTTTTTTTAAAAGTTTTTTGCTATTATTTAATTAATATTTAAAGCAAAAATTGATTAAAATGCCATGTAGGAAAATTAATTAATTTAGAAATACCACATCAATATTTTCTGTTAAACAAAATGACAGTATTAATTTTAAGACTTGATTGAATTAAATTGATAAATTTTAGAATTTGGTTGTATTTTTTATAAGTTTTAAAATTCGATTATATTTTCGTGATAAGTTTTAGGACTTATAATGCTTATACATAAGCGCTTAACTATATTTTTTGTCTTGCCGTCGGATCAAGAGACGGTCTCCTCCACGTGTACGGTTGTGATCGAATCCCCACGCTATACGAGTGGACCTGACCCGCAGACAAGCCTCGCGGCCCCTCGCAAAAACCCTAGCTTCCTTTCCTCCTTCGCTCCCATTTAGCCTCCCCTCTTCACCCCGAAGCACCGCAGCAGTCGCGGCAGAGGCGAGCTCGGAGAGCCAGAAGCAGAGGAAGAAGATGGTACCCTCTCTCTCTCTCCTCCTTTCTTTCTCTCTCTCCTCCTTCACATCTTCTTCCCGTCGTCGTCTTCATTCATCGGAAGCATAACAGTCTCTGCACATAATCGCAGGGGATCGATCTGAAGGCAGGGGGTAAGAGCAAGAAGACCAAGAGGACCGCTCCCAAGTCGGACGATATCTACTTGAAGCTCCTCGTCAAGGTAGGGTGTGAACTGTCGGATCTCTCGTCGATTTACTATTATGTTTGGATTTTAGGCGATCTTAGGGTCCTAGTTCTTGAAGCACCTTATGCTGCGATGTTAAGGGTCGAGCTAAAATTTTGGCGTTTAGGGTTCGAGTTCTGTGGGAGTTGTTCCTGGAGATTGGACAAGTTTCGTGCTTTTTTGGGAAATGTGTGTCTTTCTTAGGTGGCTTGTTCTGAGTTTCATGCTGTGTGCTGAATCTAAGTCTCGTGCCGATTCTTGGTATGCTTGGCGGTGCTGTGGCTTGCATTCATGATCGTGACTCGTTCTTCGGTGTATGTTTGGTGGATGAAATGCTGTAAGCGCGCATTGACGGCAAGATGGTCGGTAGGTGGTGTTGGAGATATAGGATGTGGGATGGGTGTGTGATTTTATGAGAACTCGAGTTGTGGTTTGGGAACTTGACTTTGTTAGCTGTCTGTATGGTGACTCTGAGTGTTAAAGAGGTGGCAACTTGTCCACTTTTTAATTTAGAATCTGCAGATGCAACCGCCTATTTATGGTCTCTAGCAATACTTGTGTGTACTTGTTACTTCGTGCAGACAGTGTGAGGCGCTATATGTTTACTCATGTTGTTCGTGTTTGCTCTGACAAACCGTGTAACAGCTGTATCGTTTCCTTGTCCGGAGGACTGGAAGCAAGTTCAATGCAGTCGTCTTGAAGCGCTTGTTCATGAGCAAGGTGAACAAGCCTCCACTGTCTCTCTCCCGGCTCATCCGTTACACGCAGGGAAAGGTTTGTGATGCCCAAGGCCTTCTCTAGCTCAATTAAAATGTTGTATGGATGTTCTGTTCTCTGGCAGCTTTAATCATGCCGTGTTGGTCAAAGATGTGAAGCTGTTTTGACTATTTATCTGCAGGAGGACAAAATTGCCGTGGTGGTGGGCACCATTACTGATGATATAAGGGTCCATGAGGTTCCAGCTTTGAAGGTTACTGCTTTGAGGTTTACTGAGACGGCGAGGGCAAGGATTGAGAAGGCGGGTGGTGAATGCTTGACATTTGACCAGCTTGCTCTTCGTGCTCCACTTGGACAGAACACGGTACAAATTCAAACGACTGATAGTCTGTGATCTGTTTTACGTGGGATGGGAAATGCATTTTCGTAGTATTATTCTTCCACATCCCCTTGGCTGACAACTACAAGTTGCATTTGATGTGTGATGAAATTGAATAAACTGTTTTTATGGTGTGCCGTACTTCTACTGTTTCATCGTGTATTCAGACCAATTACTTTAAGCTGTGTAATGGTTTCGAGTGCCTCCTGTGGTTCCTGTGAAGCTCTGTGCTGTTACTGATATGAAGCTGATTCTTTCGCAGGTTCTTCTGAGGGGTCCTAAGAATGCTAGAGAAGCAGTGAAGCACTTCGGTCCTGCACCTGGTGTCCCACACAGCCACACCAAGCCATATGTTCGCTCCAAGGGAAGAAAGTTTGAGAGGGCTAGAGGCAGGAGGAACAGCAGGGGATTCAGGGTTTGAGCTTAGTTTCTTACTCGTTAAAGCCAATTTGGTTTTGATTTTCGCAATCTAAGTTTTGCTGAAGCTAGTCGAAAGACTTGATGTGAAGACAGCTCTATGTATCTCTGGTTTTGGGATCGATTTTCATATATTTTTAAGTCTTGCTACATTACCTATGCTATTTTTTCACACCTTTGAAAAGTGAATGCCTTGAGATCAGTGAGTTAAACCCAGGTGTTCGAATTTCCTACTTCCTTAAAATATCTCTTTACACTCTTGGAATTGTGGAAATTGTCTCAAAACGATGAGATCTATTGTTGTTAACACCTACTTTGAGTGAGGTGAATTCTCGTCAAGGTTTGAAATGCAGACCTTAATACAATTTTGAATGGTTTATCGGTCATGATTCGATGATTGTGTAAGATGTAAGATTTAAGTACCAAAGCGTAGAGCCCGGCCCTGTTCGGTTCTCTTGAAGAACAGAGCTAACTGATTCGCGACGATTAGTTGTTTACACAAAGACGCAAAATGAAAGTTTCCGAAAACACGCACGACTCTTGACTTGAGAAATAAGTAGCATCGATACATGACGCTGATATGTGATATGATTCGACACGTGAGAAATCCTCTTTTTTCAAAAAACGTTGAATTATAACAGAGTTTTTTCAAAAAATAGAGATTTACACGTTGAATCATCTTTTCTAAGAAAAGTGATATGATTCGACACATCAAATCCTCTTTTCTCAAAAAACAGAGGATTACACATTGAATTATCTTTTCTAGACCTCTTTTCTAAAAAAACAGAGGATTATGCATTGAATTATCTTTTCTAAGAAAACAGAGAATTGAAAAAAGAGAATTACACGTTGAATAATCTTTTCTAAGAAAAGTGATATGATTCAACACGTCGAATCCTCTTTTCTCAAAAAACAGAGGATTACACATTGAATCATCTTTTCTAAGAAAACAGAGAATTGATACTGATATGTGACATGATTCGACGTGTTGTATCGTCTTTTTCTAAAAAAATAGAGAATTTCACGTCGAATCACCTTTTTTCACGGTTTAGGCTGCTCCCATTTCACTCGCCGCTACTACGGGAATCGCTTTTGCTTTCTTTTCCTCTGGCTACTAAGATGTTTTTAAAAAAAAAAACAGAAAATTGATACTGATATGTGATATGATTCGACTTGTTGTATCGTCTTTTCTCAAAAAATAAAGAATTTCGTCATGTTTATATATACATAATAAATTATTATTTTTATGATTATTTTAATCAAATTAATTTGATTCAAATTCACAAATAAATACATAATAAAAAAATCCTAAAATATAATTTACACTAAAAACATTAATCTACCATTTATTAATATCCTTCATTATTTCAATTTGACAAATTCAACTATATTTCAATAAATCTATAAAATTTGGAGAGAAAAAAACAAGAAACTCACATTTTGAATTTACGTGTTAGATGTGCCGAAAAAGAAAAGAAAAGAAAAAATTGAGGGTAAATTGTGTATCACAGAAATTGAAAATCAAAAGAGAAGACAAAAAAATATTAGGTTTTTCCTTTTTTCCTAATTTATTTTTTATTATTATTATGATTATTATTTTTCACATATATACATTTTGACCATTCATTTATTGAAAGTTTTTAAGATTGATCTCGCATGTCGGAATCATATGTCGAAAACTCACATATTAAAATTCCGACTCGAGTGTCGGAAAGTATCAAGAAAGTTGATCCGACACATGTTGAATGAGTGTTCAAGAGTATCCAAGAGTATCGGACACATGTCGAGATATCT
Organism: Eucalyptus grandis x Eucalyptus urophylla; assembly: GCA_028830015.1. Taxonomy (NCBI): domain Eukaryota; kingdom Viridiplantae; phylum Streptophyta; class Magnoliopsida; order Myrtales; family Myrtaceae; genus Eucalyptus; species Eucalyptus grandis x Eucalyptus urophylla. The sequence continues at coordinate 56,310,164 of CM054200.1, read as the reverse complement.
GGTACGACACGAAAGTTCTCGGAGAATATCGGTGCTCTCTAATTTGAGGAAATAAGAGAGCGGATAAAGCTTAGCACTTTAGGTTGCTGTCACCTCAAGTTTCCGTCACGGATGAAATGATGGAAGGGGACTATAAACAGATATCCAAGACAGCCTCCCTTACCGACGTATTCCCGGGAAAACCTTACCGACGCATTTCGAGTGCGAACTTACTGCTTATTAAACAATGACGGATGGTACTAGGAAAAGGACTTCCACTGTTTTCCCACTCAGCCATTTCGATTGAGCCCAACCGAGAAGGTAGGTCGGTCCTCACCGCTTACCGACAACAAAGAGTCGAACAGAAGCACGTAACGACACGGAAAGATGGTTCTTGGTCCACTTGCAATCGTGAGTATCAGCATGTGTAAAAATCCCGCGGATACTGCATACGTGGCAATCATCTAGGGACAGGCCATTCCATGATTTCTGTCCTTTTGTCCCCCCCTTTCCTTTTAGGTGTGAAGTTCGGCACTTCGCCGATTTATAAAGGGTCTTTAATGCCTTATAGAAAGCTTAAATTATCCACCACACATGCATCTCTAAGCCCTCCTCCTCTGCATTTCCATTCCCGTACTTCAAACAAAATTCTCTCTCTCTCTCTCTCTCTCTCTCCATGGCTAGCTTGAGCTTCATGGTTGGCATTTTCGGTATGTTGATATTGCCTCTTCACTCTTTTGGTTTTTGGGTCTCTGTAAGTTCTTTCTTGTGATGTTACTTCTCGGAAGTGCTTCAATATATATGTTGTGGTTGCAGGTAACATCATTTCGATTTTGGTTTTCACTTCTCCCATGTAAGTGGAACCCTGTGCTTGTTCTCCTTATTTGTCTTCAATCTTTCAATACACATCAGCGCTGAATGTCTTGCAAACAGTCTAGAGCTTAATTAGGTTGCACTCTGCATAAAGTAGCTTATAGTAAGCAACTACTGTCCTCAACTTGTGATATTTGCCTGAGTATACCAGCTTAATAGCTTGACCAGTCTCCTGTCCTTTCTATTAGTAGAATGAAGAAGCCAAAACAGCAGGGAAACCTTCGGTTTGTGTTGGGTTACAAGTGATACGAATGTGTTTTCCCTCATTGTTTAAAACTCAGTCTCACGTAGAGTGACTCTGCAATGAATTTATAGTTTGTCACTGCTCAGTTAATAGCCAGACTCTCTTAGATTTGACAAAATCGAGTATGGTCCTAATATGCCTATGTTTAATTGTTTATGCACTAGGACTGACTCTGTCTCTCATATCATTGATATCAGCAGTAAAGACTTTGTCCACCTGAATTTTCTACCTGTCGATACAAATTCACATCGGTGTGAGTAGTGAAATTTCCATATCTAAAGATTCAGCAACTGTCTCAAAAAAATAGCTGGTTAGAGTCTGAGTCCGAAACCTTGGTCAACTACCCATGTAGCACCAAAAGAAGCCAATGTTGCAGATCTTTTCATGGCAGACATGATATGAGTTGCAAGCATGACTAGGATCCATTTTGAGCTAGCCATACTCTTTAACTTGCTAACCAGAAGAGACATAGTTCCTATCCATCATCCTGACAATGACTATAAGCTAAGATTGCGTATCCTCTTGTGGGGCCTAGATTTGTGTCTTTTTTTCGGCATTTACTCTTGAAAAGTGATTAAAAACTGCAGTAAAACATTTTGGCAAGTGGTCAAGAAGAGATCCACAGAGAATTACAAAGGAGTTCCGTACATAACGACGCTGCTGAGCACGAGTCTCTGGAGCTTTTATGGGATTCTCAAGCCGGGTGGATTGCTCGTGTTGACAGTGAATGCTGCCGGAGCCATCATGCAGTTCATCTATGTCACTATTTTTCTCATCTATGCTCCCAAGGACAAAAAGGTCAGTCAATCATCTATTCCTACTTTCGATGTTTGTGGGAATTCTACTTTCCATGGCCATCACCAATTGATATTCAGAGCTTATAGATGATAACTGAATCTTAGAGCTGCAACTTGACTAATGTGCACATACAGAGAGTGCTGCCTGAGTAGCATTAAGACTGACGAAATATTTGATTCGCAGATTCAGTTGATGAAGCTGGTAGCCCTTCTAGACGTGGGCTTTCCTGGGGTGGTAGTAGCAGTGACTCTTCTGGCAATCCATGGAAATATGCGGCTCACAGTCGTGGGAATTTTGTGTGCTGCATTGACCATCGGCATGTATGCCTCTCCTCTAGCCGTGATGGTATGATACCATTCTGACTCCTCGTGTGAGCTACATTCTTTTCATTCTAATGATCTTCCCATTTTCGTTTGTAACCTTGAGGCGAATTTTCATTAGCTATTTAGTCATATAAAACGGCAATATTTTGGCCAAGACCTTTCGTAGTGCTTCTGAGACTGCATTATCAAACCTCTGAAGCTTTGGTCATGCCGGTTGAATTCGATTTCAGACACCTTATTAACTTAGCTTCGATTTGGCGTGTATTAACAGAGAACAGTCATTAAGACGAAGAGCGTCAAGTACATGCCGTTTTTCCTCTCCTTCTTCTTGTTCCTCAATGCCACCGTTTGGTCTATTTATGCGGTGCTGGTCAAAGACTTCTACATCGGAGTAAGTCCCTGCCTCTTCTCCGTTTGTGTGCACGCGTGCGTGAGGAAATGCCAGGACCGGTGGGCCTGCAAATGCTATATGCATTAAAACATCATACCAAACTTGTTTAAGAAAGCATACTTAACCATGTAGGATACAAATTCAACCACTTGTTCTCGATTCTGTGCTTTATGAATTATATTATGTTCGTCATGCCGTTTGAGCAGAAAGTTTCGGCAAATTCCCAGCATCCTAGCACTGCTGTTAACATTGTCAGCACCGGTCCTTGGTGCACGCATTGTTCTGAATTTCACTTGGCATTTTTTCAAGGTTCCGAACGGGATTGGCTTCATACTTGGATCGGCGCAGCTGATACTGTACGCAATATACAAGAACCAGTCCGCGGCATCGAAATTAGAAGAGTCTACAGAGGAAGCAGAGGAAGACGGATCGGCCCATCTAGTCAAAGGGGATGTAGAGATAGGTTCGTACAATGTCGAGGACGAGAACCAGCTGAAAAACCGCACCATCGCTAGGGGAAGAAGCCTTCCGAAGCCACCGGTAAGTCGACAATACAGTTTGCAGAAGATCATGAAGACGCTTTCCATGAGTCCATAGGAGCTCCACTCTCACGAGGAGGATGAGGACAACATTGGACGTTGAAATGACGACCGGCACAACTAACAAAAAAAGAAAAATCCGGGATGCGGGTTATCACATGCTTAGATTTGATACGAGGCTTACTGCATACTAGAACTTCAGAATGGCTCTGTATACAGAGCAAAGCAAAATCCATAAATTCAAGGCGTGCTCTCTCCTTTTGCGGAAGCTCAATAATTCAGAAATGATCTTTTTTTTCAATTTTTCCGACTCCGGCCTCTTATATCGTTTAAGAAAATGAATTAACCATTGTTCCACATATCAGATATTTATCAAGAAGGACAGAATAATCCAGCTCGACCTAGCATTTGGAATGATCACATCTATTTCAGAGATATTATCAAAAGAAAATCCTAAATTTATTGTGTTTGTATCAATTCACTTTAATCTATTTAGTTCTAAACTTGTTGATGATTTGTTAATATAATCATTCCGATCGATAAAGATCGAAAATTGCTAACGTGAATATGGTCAAGTATTGAGATAGACAAATTTACAATTTTTCAATAACTTTTTCTAATACTTTTTTTTTCTTTCTCTGACATTTCCCTCGACCGGTCGCTTTCTCGGTCTTGGTCTCCGTCTGAGTCTCCGTCTCGGTCGGCCACTGTCCAGTGTCCACCAATCAGGCCCATCAAACTTTGGGCCCACTTCGCGGTGAAGCCCCCCTTCTCGATACGTCAAAACGTCGGACAAACATCCTGGAAACTGGAAAGCAGAAGCCGGCTCGAAAAGACTCAAATACTGCCAAGTCCGATTCCGACATTTTCTTGCACACTGCGGAGTCAATTATGGTGGTCTGTCGTTTGTTTCGAGGATGACAGGTGAAATTAAACGGACCTCTTATATTTAGGATGATTAGCTTCATCTTGATTGGTCAGCTGTATTTAGGGCAAATGCGAAAATCGAATAAATTAGGCCCCGTACACATATCTTTTGTCGACCCCCACTGTTTCGTCGAGATCAACCACCGAAAAACTAAGATGATTCACGTAAACGTAAGATGTGTATAATTTTAATTGAACGTCTTACGTGGGTGATTCACGTGTAGTGTTTTCCTTCTTTTATATACCATTTAAACTGTTCATAAAGTTCGAAACACAAATGAATGTGCCAAACAAGTAATATAATAATAAAAAGAGTATCGTCGCACTGAGATTGATGATTAATAAACTAATTAAATATTAAAAATAAATTAATTCTAAAATTGATCTAACAAATCAAAATATAATTGAGAATAAATTAAAACTAAAAATCTTAAAAGCAAAATTTGAAAATTAAATGCAGTAAATCAATCAGATAAATATGTTAAATCATCTAATTTTACCATAACCATTATATATGAATTTCAGATCATTACGCATATAAGAATAATATTAAACATGTAATAGCGAAATTTCCTAATATATTTACTATCATATCTCTAGATATAGCTAACCTACCTAGTTTATTAATCAACTATATCTTTATATGAATTACAATAAACATAAGTATATTAAAATTTATGAATAAAAATTGTCCAAAAAGTCCTAAACCTTTTTAACTTCTTGTTAATTGAGTCCATTCGGCTAATTTTGGCAGGAAAATGCTGATGTGGATGTTGACAGTGTCACGTAGGACCACCGTCGCTGACGTAGATTATTTTTAATAATATTTTAATATTTTTTGAATTTTTAATATTTTTCCTTTTTTTCATTTTTTTTTCTTTTCTTTTTGGCTTTCTTTTTTGCCTTTTACGATGGCCAGCCGACCACAACCAGTCGGCTGGCCTCGCCCGCCACAGGCAAGGGGAGCCTTTGCCTAGGCGCGACTGAGCAAGGGTCACTTGGGAGAGGCCGACTTGCGCCCAAGCCAAGGCAGCCTCGTTGTGCTTGGCCAAGCGACAACAACATTGGGGAAGTCTGCCCTGACTTGGGCGAGAGCTGGCCTCGCTAGATCTGGCAAGGAGAGCCTCACCCAGGCGAGTGTCAGCCTCGCCCAGACTAGATTTGGTTAGGTCGACACTTGCCTAGGCTAGGCCGGCTTCACCAAATCTGGTGAGGGGAGCCATCGTCGAGGCTCGCCCTTGCTCAGGCAAGTGTTAGCCTCACCCAAACCAAATCTGGTGAGGCCGGCCCTCACCTAGGCCAACGCGGCCTCGGCGAGTGTCAGTCGAGTGACGGCGATGTCGAGCAACCTCTGTCAGGTTGTGCCTGGGCGAGGGCTCCCCTTGCCGGGGCTAGCCCTCGCTTGACTGGGCCTCACCTGTGGTGGGTGAGGCCAGCAGGTTGGCTGTGGCTAGTGGTTGGTTAGCCATCGGAAAAGGCAAAGAAGAAAGCCAAAAATAAAAGAAAGAAAAAAAAAAAAAGGAAAAAAATAGAGGGAAAAAAATTCAAAAAAGAATAAAAATTCAAAAAAAATTAAATATTATTAAAAATTATCCACGTCAGCGCTAGCAATCCTACATGACACCGCCGGCGTCCATGTCAGTAATTTCCGGACAAAATTGATTGGATTGACTCAATTGGCAAGAGGTGAAAAGATTTATGACTGAATTAGCAAAATTAAAAGGTTTAAGATTAAATTGATAAAAGTGCAATAGGATTATGACTTTTAGGACAATTTCCCCCCGAAAGTTATATAAATAACGCGGTATATTTCTATCCACGTTTAGGTAAAGATAATACTATTTTTGTAGAGTCAACACCGTCCTCTTCTGCTGAACTCGCTAGCGGGTGTGCTAAATTCGCTGAATGTGCTAGCCCCACCCCTTTCTCTAGCTTTCTTTTTCTGTCTCCCACTATGTTTTTACTTTTTTATAGGGAACCCCGGATGCAAAACTGCATCTGTGCATGGCCTGTTCCCGCTCTAAAATTTTGGAACTGAGCGTTACAGGGCCAGATATTAATCCATTCGAAAACCGATCACTCCTGTCGAGTATACTTCCTGTCCACTCGGAAGTGATTTGACGGGCATTTCTGGCTTGATAGATATTCCTGCTTTACAAACACTCTCTTTCTCTTTCTCTCTCTCTCTCTCTCTCAATAACACAGCAGACCAAAAACCTTCAAGAACGTTGGTCTATCTAGCTCCAATCCAATCCAATCTTTCTTTTCCGGCCGCAAGAATTCAGTCCAGTTTATCAGCATGACCGTGAGCTTCTTCTTTGGAGTGCTCGGCAACGTCACCACCGGCCTAATCTATCTCGCTCCTGTGTATGCCGAAGCCGATGAACCATGACCTTCGATTTGCTTTTTGACTTTTCGTAGCGAGATAGTCTCGTCCATATTGACACCAGTATGAAATCTCTCTCCCTATTTTGTTTCTTCCTTGTAGGAAAACTTTTTGGCACATCCTGAAGCGGAGATCGACTGAGGAGTTCGAGAGCATCCCGTACGTGTTCAAGCTGCTCAACGCCTACTTCTGGACTTACTACGGGATTGTGAAGCCCGACAGCGTCGTCGTCGCAACCGTCAATGGCTTCGGCGTTGTCGTCGAGATCATCTTTGTCGCCATTTTCCTCCTCTACGCTCCCCCCAGAATGAGAGTACGTTGTTTCATTGTGATTTCCAAAGATTATTATCCTGTAGGTTATGTTCTTTCTCGAAAAAGAAAAGGGAATATCTCTAGATCCGATCAAACCATGTCGCCCCAAATATAATTTAGACTAATTTGAGAACAGAACGTAATCTTATTAATCTATTGATCGATGAATGAAAGCTCTTGAAACATTGATGCAATCTTGTCTCGTGCATAGATCCACCATAATCCAAATTACTCTTAGTTAACACGTACATTTCTTTGATGAAGAAAATAATTGCAGTATGTCAAAAATGCAGAAGAGAACTGCAATACTCGCGGTCACCTGCGATGTGATGTTCCCAGCAGCCGCAATCTTAGTGACTCAATTGACCTTGGACCGTCAGATGCAGATCACTGTTGCTGGCCTCTTGAGTGCTGTCTTCAGCATGGTCGCCTATGGTTCACCTCTCTCTGCCATGGTAAATATATATATATATACGCGGGCAAGCTATGACATGGCTGTTAAATAATTTGACTACGAAGGCGACTAATTGCTTGATATGTTGCATGAAGTTGACCATTAATCTCAATAATTATTGCAGAAAACAGTGGTGACTACAAAAAGCGTGGAGTACATGCCTTTCCTCCTCTCCTTCGCCCTGTTCATCAATGGCGGCGTTTGGACTGTTTACGCCATCCTCACCCAGGACTACTTCATCGGAGTAAGCTTAATCTCCAGCTTTTCTAGTACATTTGGTTTCTCCAGTGTCTTTTCGACCATAGGTAGAAACGATTATTGAAGCCCTTTGCAAGCAGTATCACAACATGCACGCAAGTGAAGTAGCCACAAATTTTACCGTGTTATCTGATAATCAGATGGGTGTTCTCACTTGTGCACGAGGAGGATTTATTGTCGCTAGTTGCATGCTGAGCACTATGTGTAGAGTCTATTTATTGATGAGATAGACAGCTCACGCTTGCTTGCCAGCAAGACGTGCTCATCAGTCATCAACACATGCACATCTAATAACACCATTCCTCTTGCAAGTGAGACTTGATGGTTACAGGGCAAAGCCTAGATGCGGGCAGAAGTCAAAGGAGTTCAATAGAAATATAGGAAACACATCTCGTATTTCGGTTCACATGGGAAACTCTGATGTTGCGACCTAACTTTATTAAATAAGGGTTGGCGTATTATGTCGGCATCTAATGTAGGAACTATTGGCTGAAAAATCACCACCCAAGGCTTAATGTTGTGGCAGAGTTACTTAGCTCTTCCACGGAATATTATCAGCTTTAACCTTACAGACGAAGAAATCGCCAAAAAAATTCTACTATTCACGAGAAGAGAGGGATGCTCAATCAAATGAGCACCTCAGGAAAAGAAAAAAGATGTTTGCTCATGGACTCGAATGGTGAACTCGATGCAGATACCAAATGGGACTGGGTTCGGACTCGGAACAGCTCAGATGATTCTGTACGCAATGTACTACAAGCCCAGGACCAAGTCGTCGTCGGCGGAGGACAAGGTGGGGCAACCAGACGAGCCTCTCATAGATCCAACCTCCGTTCCTCAAGTAGTAGTAGCTCAGGAGAAAGATTGACAGATGCCTCAATCAATTTTTTTTTTTTTTTTTTGGGCCTAGTTAGGTCAATCATATCTGTTTAAATTTTTCCCAATAGATGTAGCTGGTATGATTGTTTTTTTGGGACGTGAGTGTAATAATGTACTGCAGCTAAGGTAAGGCACGTCTTGCATCAGGGCCGACATTAGGTACACGCCCTCCAATAAATCTCCGCCGTTCACTGCAACTTACGCACAGAGAGAGAGAAAGGACCCACCTCGAATCAAGCTATGTCAGTGTTTCTGTCTGAGTAGGTAATCTTTTTCTTGATTTAAAAACAAGAGTGGCACAGTAACTCTAGCTAAACGTACTTAATATAGAAAGAGTTCTTCCAACTTCCAACTTTCTTGTCTCTTTTGCACACGCAGACGATTGTGCAAGATGTAAGATTGAAGTACCTACGTGTGGAGCTCGACTTGTTTGGCTCACTGGAAGAACAGAGCTGAGTTTTAATAGGCGCTCGAGACAATTCATTATTTTCGCAATTGGCGATAAGGAGATTATGAGACTGGGAGGGAGTTGGAAAGGATAAGAACAGCAAGCTGAATCATGTCCGGAAACTTCACTGACTGCATTAGGAGTCTTCCTCGGTCGTCAGCACGTTATATCTGATCACTTCCTGTTTGTGCAATATATAAGTCACGGAAAAGAAACATAACTCTTGACTCGACAGGCCAGAAACGATTCTCAAATATCTTCCCACGCGATTGCTTCTGGGTCGTCCTTGAGATCATCTTTGTTGCCATTTTCCTTCTCCATGCTCCCACCAGATTGAGAATACGCTGTTTGATTGTGATTTCCAATAACTTGAACTTTATAAATTGTTTTCTTTCATGAATAAGAAGATTGAATATCTATGGATCTGATCAACCATGTGGACCAACTCTAATTTAGACTGACATTAAGATCCAACCCAATTTGATTAATCTACTGATCAATGAATGGAGCATACGAAACATGGATATGTTTGTTAACTCATAACTAAGATGGACGTACACCATAATTAAATTGCATCACATGGAAGAACCACTAAGTTAATTGTCTGCTTAATTACTTATAATTAATGGGTATATTCTTTTAAGAAGAAAATTATTGCAATATCTTTATAATGCAGTAGAAGAATGCAATACTTGCGATCACATACGATGTGATATTCCCAGCAGTAGCAATCTTAGTGACTCAGTTAACGTTGGATTGTCAGATGCAAATCACTGTTGCTCGCCTCTTGAGTGCTCTCTTTAGTATGGTCGCCTATGGTTCACCTCTCTCTGCCATGGTAAAAATATATATGCGCATAAATATATACGTGCTTTCATATACAAGCTATGAATGTACGCTAAACTTGTTTCCTGAATTTTTACCAAGCATGTTTGTACCCGCCTTCTATTAAAAAACAAAAATAGAGCAATACTATGCATAATGTTCCTCAAGCATATGCTAAAATCTTGAAGAGCGATTCATGATATTGTTTAAGAAGGTGAATTAATTGGGATGTCGCATGAAGTTGATAGTTAACCTCGATAATTTTTGCAGAAGAGTGTGGAGTACATGCCTTCCTTCCTCTCCTTCACCCTGTTCATCAATGGCGGCGTTATGACTTCTTCAATGGAGTAAGCTTAATTTCCACCTTTTTCTACTGCACTGATTATTCTACTGTTCTTTCGACCAAGCGTGGAAACAACAAAAGAATTATCGCCATTCGCAAGCAGCATTAGAATATGCATGCACGTAAACTAGCCCTTCCCTATCCAAAGAAAGAAAAGGAAAGATGTCACACTTGTAGAGTATATTTACTGATAAAATAGACAATTCACCCTTGCTTGCGGGCTAGAAGGACGGATCAGTGATCAACATGAACATATATAATAACACAATTTCTCTTGTGATTACAATTTGACGCAAAGCTGGATGCAGACAAATGTTGAATTAGTTCGAGAAAACAGTAGAAAAGAAATCTCGTATCTCGACTCATGTGAGAACTCTGATATCTTGACCTAATTCTGACAAATTAGGATTTTTACAGGCATACTGTGGCAGCATCTAATGTAAAAACTATTTCCTGAAAAATCACCAACCCAAGCTTAATGTCGCAAGAGAGTTAAGTTAGCTCTTTAATAGAATATTATCTACTTTAACATAATAAATAAAGAAATTGCCAAGAAGTCAACTATCCATAACCAAAGCAATACTCGATGAACTGAACACCTCAGGAAAAGAAAAGAAAAATGTTTGCTCATGGATGTTCGCTCACGGACTTGAACGGTGAAATGGATGCAGATGCCACACGGGACCGGGCTCAGACTCGGAACAGCTCAGCTGATTCTGTAGCAATGCATTACAAGCCCAAGAACAAGTCGGCGGTGGCGGTGGCGGCGGCAGAGGACAGTAAGTGGCAACCACATGAGCCTCTCGTAAACCTAACTCCCATTTCTGAAGTAGTAGTCGTAGTAGCTCAAGAGAAAGATCAACAGATGTATCAATTTTCTCGTTCTTTTTTTTGAGCCCAGTTGGATCAATCGTGTTCATTTACTTACTTCAACAAACAGCTTTGATTGTGTACTTTTTGGGGGACTGAGTGCAGTAACATTTCGCAATCTATGCTATGTACTATAGCTAAGGCAAGGCACATCTTGACAACGACGCAATTATCAGGGGTGCGCTCTGCCACTGAGCTAATAGCCCGTTGTGCAGGCCTCCCACTGGGGCCTGCTATGTCAAAAGCAAGAGAAAACCCCATCCCCTCTTTCCCTTTTTCACCCCATGTCGACACGCGAGAGGGGCATGAGGACGTCAAAAAGGGGATCCTATCAACTTGTTCCGACCTAGGATAATAAGCTCATGAGCTTGATCTTACTTCACTATCTAGAAACGAAAGAGGACTATCCATCTCCAAGTTGAACTCAAATGTAGCTCGCCTCTTTTTGAGTGTAAAGCAATGTCAAACTAAAATACCCAACGTAATAATTTTTTGAAAAGTGAATCCTAATAATTCATTAGGTGGGATGGCGGAATGAACTAGGGACCAATTCATTTATTTCGAGAATTCATGAGCTAACCCTACAACTAAAATAGATATTAAAAGAGAAAATATTCGCCCTGAACTAAATAATTGTTCCGATGGAACCTTTTCTTCTACCGGAGATTGGCCATGTGGATGTTGATACACGATCCAAACCCCTACCCTCTATTCGTTATTATTTGTAACAAAATACACCGAAAAGTTCGAAAAAACCAATCCTTACCTAACAAATTCCAAATTACTAAAATTACTTTAGTTTTTTATTAGTTGGTCAAACTCAAAAAAAAAAAAAAAAGAACGAGTACACATTTTTTTGATTTTAAAATTTGAATTAAACTAGTAGTTAATCAAAGAATACATGATTTTCGAAAAGTTATCTCAGTAATTTCGTCTTTTCTTTTGATACCAGGGAGAAGAAATAGAATTAAAAGAAAAGACGAAATTACTAAGAGAACTTTTCGAAATAATGTATTCTTTGATTAACTACTAGTTTAATTCAAATTTTAAAATCAAAAAAATGTGTACTCGTTCTTTTCTTTTTCTTTTGAGTTTGACCAACTAATAAAAAACTAAAGTAATTTCAGTAATTTGGAATTTATTAGGTCAAGAGGTGGAAGGCATTCCTTCGATCACGGGTACGATCTCTAATTGGAAAGCTCCCACGCGGTGTATAAAAAGAGATGATGGAAATGAATCTGTCCGATCAATTGATGTATCAAAAGCGTTACTTACACCAATGTTTAACTTATCGAGATGCTTAGAAGAGTTTGTTATGTTAAAACTACCTCTAAAGAGCTTGATGATAATTATTGGTTACCCCTTTGAAAATTGTGTGCCTTTATACGACGTGCCAAAGGAAGAACATATTTTTGAAATTCAAAATACTCTAAAGTACATTGACTTTTTTTTTATTAAATAAGTACATCGGCAATTGTTCATTCTACTTCAAGGTTTTTATTAAATGTGATTGGCACACTTATTCATGAGACCTAGATATATGTACTTATACATCTTAAAATAAAATGATTCTTTCACAAATCAAGGGGGTCTTGCATGAAAAAATAAAAATGTTAACCGGGTGTGTGTGGAGAGCATGTTGTATACATACGTGGTCGATTTCATATGAGGAAATTTCACATCGGATGGGAGAGGAGTCGAGCATGACAATGATTATATCTTGTAATTTTCTGCAATAAAGATGCAAAATGGGGTCTGCCATGTTCTCTGGCTAACTGGCTTTTATCAAAGAAAAGAAAAAAAGTTACCTACGAAGATTTAGCATACAGAAAAAAATTTGAAAAAAGGAAAAGAAAACAAATTCGATATCTTTTCTTATTAGTCATGATCAAAGTTAATGTTTAAATCAGACAAGCTCGAGGAACTTGCGACGTGGGCAATTGCGTGGAACCTTCGCTAATTGTCCCACGTAATGCATGCGTGTCTTTCCTGACAAAATCCTAACTTTTGATTTTGTCAGGCACAAATAAAAAGAGAAGGTCATCTCATCGAGTGATTAGAGAATTTTTTAAGACGCAATTTAATGTCCCTGATTTGAAATGTTCATATATGTCGATGCCCCCCAAATTTTTGCGAACCATATTATACTATACTATATTATATCATATCATATTGTGTTATATATAAGCATGGATGTCGTGGTATGTTGGATAACATGCTTCGTCAAGCAACCTTTAGGGAGAACGAATTCTTGTACATCAAGCACAAGATTCCTGTAGACGTGCTGCATAACCATATTAAATGGACCAAAAAATTAAAACATGAGTGCTTGCAACTTAACTGCATGTTCGTTTAACGTCAAAGCACGAAAACTCAAGTCAAAATTTTAGAATATTGTTCGAATTTCAATTATGAAAATTTATATATGAATTTACACGTCAACATTATTATGTTGTGAAAAGTTTTTGATGTTTTGGGTTAAGAAAATTCGGAGTGCGCATAAATTTAAATTAAGCAAAACCTAAAAAGTAAAAGTCTATCCATACACATTTGGAAAGAAAGGAATGGTGTCCATCCTAGAATAGTCTCGGTGATAAGGGCTTTCCCTTGATTTTGGCTCAGGAACTAATGGTCTCGGATTTGATTCTGATGTTGGGAAAATCATATTTAAATGGAGGACTACGATGGTCGGTTACTATGCCAGTTCCCTCCGACTAACAGCTTAATCAGAGTCATGTCCTTAGGTAATCGACCAAAAAAAAAAGCACATGCAAAGTAAGATCTAAGTCAACATCCTTACACATGGCTGACTCGATGCAATTGTGAATTCCAATCGAGAGATCTCGAATCCATGTAACAGTCTACATCGAGGTCAAGCTAGTAAGAAAATGTGCAATCGATCTTTGGTCGATGATAATCACGTCATCCAATTACCTCAATAACCTCCCATGAAAATAAAATTACAATTTTATTAATTTTTTGGATTAACATTCTGAAAAACCTCAAATTAGTACACTATGACAAATTTATTCAAATTAACTTTTTGACTATAAAAACTTCAAACTGTTACACTTATAACAAATTTACCCAAAACTAATTTGTTCAACTACCAAAAATCTTAAACTAGCATATTTGTGACAATATACCTCCGTTAAATTGGATTAACACTACCAAAAAAAAAAAACATAATAATGGTACAATTGTGACAAACAGAGAGTAAAATCCTAAATTGATATATCAGTCAATTGCCGTGCATCATCTAACTCAAAAATTTGATGGTAAAATTTAACAAAAACTAATTGATAGTAAATTTATCACAAGTGTACTAATTTTGAGTACATTTGTCAAAAGTATACTGATTTAAAGTTTTTTGTGGTCGAAAAATTAATTTATGATAAATTTATCACCGATGTATCAATTTATAGTTTTTCAGGATATTCACCCTAATTTTTTTAGTCAGGGAGTTGAGTAGAGATTCGAATAATTAAATCCGTGAATAATTAGTCTAGTCGAAAGATTTGCAAAACCACGAAAAAAGAAAGAGTGCTCAGGCCCATCTAGTTCCTTCCAAAGGCGGCAACACCGGACACCGGGCCCATTCTAGGCCCAGGAACATTCGAGGCCCAGGCCCATTTCATCCTCTGACGTCTTCAACTACCATTCCAAAGCAATCTCCGGAACGAAGGAGAGCTGGCACCGAACTTTCCCATCTGCGCGAGAAGATCGGTTATCGTCGTTGACAGAGACGCCATCATCGGCATCCTCATTCAGCACAAGCAAGCGTCCTCAATCCAACAACGACCGCCGGACAGACAGACGGAGAAAGCAAGATGGGTCTTGTCTTGTTTCCCAGATGGGCACTCCTGTCGACGACGACGACGATCCTCTGCATCGCCGCCGCCGCCGCCGCCCTCGTAAGTTCCGAGCAGATGCATTCCGGCCAGCGGTCGGCGTACGACGTCCTCGGGGACTACAACTTCCCCGCCGGGATCCTCCCCATCGGGGTCAACGGCTACGACCTCGACGCGTCGACGGGGCAGTTCGCGGCCTACTTCAACAAGACGTGCAGCTTCTCGCTGGAGGGGTCGTACCAGCTGGAGTACAAGTCCACGATCCGCGGGCTCATCTCCGAGAACCGGCTCAAGAACCTGCAGGGGGTGAAGGTGAAGCTGCTGTTCGTGTGGGTGGACATCGTGGAGGTCAGCCGCCGGGGCGACGACCTGCAGTTCTCCGTCGGCATCGCGGGCGCCGACTTCCCCATCGATAATTTCGAGGAGTGCCCGCAGTGCGGGTGCGGGTTGAATTGCGGCGACCGTGTGGTGGGGGAGACGACGAGAGGAGGTAGGAGGCCGTTCGTTGATTCTTACTGATGGGGAATGGGATCGACAGGGGAAACGCCGTTGTGCTGGAATTCTATTCTCTTCTTTATTATTTGTGGCGTGATGGATATAGATTCAGCTCCAAATGATTAATTGTTGTCAAGCGTTTTTTTTTCTCGTCTTCGTTGTGCGCTTGATGGTTTCTGCATTTGTTAAGATTATGCTGCTGTAATGGGAAGAATGCCCATGACAGATATATAAAAGTGGAGTAGAATTCGAGAACAGAAACAAACTTCACCAAAGGGTTTCAAAGAAAGGTCATCTTGAAGAATGTTTGCTCTGAATTGTGTAAAATGCATGAGAAATTATCTTGCTATAACTGCTGGTTCACCCTAAATTGGACTTGTATATGCGTTTAAAGTGGATTGTGATGAGAAAGGGGATGGAATGAGTGAGGGATTGGATATGAAGGGAAAATTGAGTAGAATTTGTTTGGCTGCAACAGAAATCCCATAGTTAGTGAAAAGAAGTCTTATATTGTCTTGAACTTTCAAAGCTATCTTCAAATATGAGAAGGAGAAAAAGAAGAGCTATCTGCAGATATGTTTCTAAATTGGGAATGGCCCGTTCCCTCTCATTGCCCTAAAATTCCTCCAAGCATAGAGAAAGGCAATGGCATTCCATTTCCTCAAACTAAACATTGGGTTCTCAAAGCCACTATTCAGCAGCCTGGGGCATCTGAAAATCTTCACCCTGGCGAAAGAGCTGTTAACTTCATTGGCCATATTACAGCAGTCAACCAAGATACATTGCATTTCTGGTCAATTAATCTTCAGTATATCCTGAGAAAGTGACACTAGTCTCTTACAGAGATACAATGCTCTTATCCTCGCACTTCCTCTGGATGAAAGTGCTTCTAAGTTGGGATTCTGAGACTCAAGTGAGCTAAAAGCTGTTTGACTGCTGAAATATATGACTAGATTACTATACATATGTTCTCTACTTCGTAATATTTATCTACGCGGACAGCTTCTTCCTTTGAACGCGCTTGCTCAAATGCACTCAATGCTATCAACTAATCAGATGTTAGTTGTTTTGGATTGTCCACATGAGTCATGTGTCTCATTTTCTTTATTGGCTTTTATTTGATCGAGAGTTCTTCATTGGCTTTAAATGCCATTGAACTTGAATCCGTAACCAACTTTTGAATAGGTCTCTGGGTTGCGTTACCGAGATTGCTCAGAGCAATCTATCTTTATCTGCAAAAAAACTTGAACTAGTTATTATCTTTGTATGTAGCTCCCCTTTTCAATAATTTGCAAAGAATTTGATCTTTCAGTTTTTTTTTTTCACTGTTCGAAGCATAGACTGTGACTGCATATTGGTTACGAATTTTAGTATTGCTGATCAATTTTGATATGGGCAATAATCGCCAAGTTCATCTTTGCTATGATTTTTGCTGTGGTGATATCCCTAAAGATTCTGCAATCTTCTCTGTCTCCGTAGGTCAAGAAACTTTTGTGGCTGTTCCTTTGAATGTTGAATCTGGTTCTTCCCTTTGGAACCCAAATTTCATTATCAGTTTCAATTAGGGGAGCTGAACTCTGTATTTGCTGTTTCTTCTCTCCTCTTTATTTAGCTAAAAATGGTCATGCTCCAAACAATAGAATTTCCTGGAAGGCTGAAATGGTTGTCCAAACGAACTATAAATCTTTGTTTTAAGAGCTTAAACTCTGAAAGTGATTCTTCGCTACTTCAAAATTTGTCATCTTAAGAATGATTATAGCATGTGACTTGGAGCGGAAAGAAGACATGCACCCCACCCGATTAGTATGACACAGATGGAGTTGTAACTTGATCCCTTTGGAAGAATGGTTATTATTTAAAAACAGAATGCTTTTGCCATTCTGTTGTATCGATTGAACATGTGGGAATTGTAATGATCATATTTACTCTGAGGATAAGTGAATTCTCTTTGCGGAATGCTGCTGCAGCTTTTGTTAAACATCATCCATGCACGTCCAGATTGACACAACCATAATATTACACATTGACTACCTGTGTTACTATATAAGGGCAGCACTGGGTGCATTCCCCTCGGTGCCATAATGATCTCTCCATTTTCAGTCCCGGCACACCAGAAAACCCCTCTGGTAATGGGTAATTGAGAAAATTTCTTGCTTATGTTCAGTTTCTAGAAGCTTAACTATGCAAGCCATGGGAAAGTGTTATTTGTTGCACGACTTGAGATCTTAACTGGCATAATACTCTGGTTTTTTGTTCCTTTGGACCAAACGTGAACACAACTCCATTGACATCACAAGGAAACTGAAGCAAGTGCTACTGAACCCCAAAAATATCTTAAAGTAGATGCAGATGATAACTTGCAGACCAGTTGACTCCTGTTTATATGTGGAGGCCAATAGTTCTTTAAAGGAGGGGACACTTTGTCTTCCTTTTAAGGACAGTTTACGGAGAGCCATTTAATAGCCCTTAAATTTTTCTGTTGCTCTTCAACCACTGTAACCGACTTTTAGTTGTGTTAGGTGAGTGGAAGAAGGTGAGTAGCTGTAGCTTTGCCTTACTTGTGCTCTCTGTGGAGAAGCTACTTTTTTTTAAGCTTGTGGTGAAGCTACCAAATTCGCTGAGTATGACTTGGGAGTCATTTCCTCGAATGTTACCATGTTCTGTTTCTTGAAACGCACATATGCATTCATGACATCGTACATCGATCAATTTCAGCTGCATCGTGAATGATTTTATTCCTTCGTCCTTGCCTGATACTCCATGAAGCTGGTTAAGTTTGTCAAGAAGCAGGAATTCCATTCATGTCAAGCGTATGCGCACAAGAAGATACCTCAACGAAGGAACCTATTGTCGGCGAACTTTTGCTTGGTACAATGTTAAAGACAACTCCAAGGGCCGAAAGAACTGGATCACAGTGACGCTGTGAACTCATTTAACTTAAGACTGTTCTTCTTACACGTATCTTAAAATGGTTTATTGATGGTTCGTGATTGTTGAAGGCCCTTCAGGTCTGTCTGTCGGAAGCTTCTCTGGGTATCTTGGGGCAGAAGCTATGGAGTCAATTTGGTCAACAAATTAGGGCTCTCTTATCTCGTTGGTCTCTTCTCACATGCCAAGCAGCATGTTTCTTGTTGCATTAACTCTTCCCAACTTGATATTATCCTTTTCATTCCACTGTTCCCACCTCCACTGTTCCCACCTACCTAATCTGCTTTCGTGAACGGCGGTAAACTCCAGATTGACTCGGTCTCAGCACTTACTGTCGATAAAGAAAGTGGAGCTCTAGCTTTTCAAAAAGTAACCCAATCCATTTTAAACACCAGGAGCTCGTGGGAAGCTCTCTTGACAATGAAATGCTGATGGAAACTCCCCGCTCGCGCGAATCTCTCTAGTCTTCTATGTGAAGAAGCGGACGAAACTTCCCAACATATAAATAACAGGGACTGCAGAGAATCTAATGAGTTCGAACAGGTTCATTGGAGTGCCGAACGCAAATCCATCGATTCATCCAATCTTAATCAAACGGAGATGTCCCCACCAAACCCTTTTAAACAAACTGTTCGGTGCTCCAATGTGGTGGCAATTAGTGAGCCAAACAAGTCGCATAGTGGCTCCATGCTCATCACCTCCACCACCACCACCACCACCACCATCAACTGAAACGAATTTTATTCAAGCAAAAACTCAATGATGCACCCATCGAGTTCGTCAACCAAATAAACAGAATTTCGGTTAGGTCCAAGGAAGGCAACAACTAACCACAGGAGGATGAGGCCCCCCTTGCGTGGTCTTGCACGACAGGTGAAGAAAAAACATTAAATTAAGGGCGAGATTCGAGGGAGGAGAACTATTGTAATCGAGCCTGACTTGTATTCCATTGCGCGGTGCGGTGTCAGAAGTTCATGTTACACACATACACTTGGACTTTTCAAAGTACGCGGTTTCTTCAAGTTGCAAAGCTCAAAAGACGGAAAAAAGAAAAAGAAAAAAGAAAAGGAATAGGAGTCGGCTACTACCTTGGATTGCCCCTCATCTTTACAAATTAAACCCACCGAAGCTATAACTTTGCCGTGAACATTACTCCCAAATCTCTCTTCATCTGTACTCATCATCTGCTATGTTGCGCCTTGTGGGCTCTCTCATCGGACAATTTCTTTTTCACTGCCTCATATTTTCATCCTGAAAAGGTTGATCTTTCTGTGGAATCTCATGTCTAAATCCTATCCGGTCTACAAAGTTGAAAACTTTACTGGCGTTCCTTGAATATTTCAATTCCGGGTGCAATTATTGAAAAATGGTTTGACAGATTTGGGCCGACATGGTGAAAGGGTCATCATTTCTTTAAATGCCAAGGTCAAATTTGTTTCTTTACAAAGCTCGAGGCGAGCAAATTCAACGGTCTTGAATTTGGGCTAGAGGACACTTACATAGAATGGAAGTATTTTATTTTGAAAATGAATGATTCGGATCCTTACAGAAGTTATTTTTCGCTTGTAGGAAAGATGCCAATCGTCGTTTAAATGGGGCTAATAGTGGAGGTAGTTGGTAATTAAAGTTTCCAGAAGTGAAACAAAAGCAGCAAGGGAAAAGGGAATGTGAAAGGGACGCTAACATGCGCCGGTTCTTGAGAGGCGCCGAGTAGCCACCGCTTTTTGAGGTTTCCACATCAGCCGCGATGAATAATCTACTTGCAGAGGGGGAAAGAGGTTCATTCTCACACGAATATTGACAACCC
Organism: Eucalyptus grandis x Eucalyptus urophylla; assembly: GCA_028830015.1. Classification (NCBI taxonomy): domain Eukaryota; kingdom Viridiplantae; phylum Streptophyta; class Magnoliopsida; order Myrtales; family Myrtaceae; genus Eucalyptus; species Eucalyptus grandis x Eucalyptus urophylla. The sequence continues at coordinate 56,290,234 of CM054200.1, read as the reverse complement.
CATGTTTGATCTTTTGCTCGTCACAATCTCCAAGCCCTGATTTTTCTTGTCTCTCTCTCTCTCCCTCAATCTGTATTTAAAGTTTGGATTTTTCTCGTTCAATTTCATAGGGCGGCGAGTGTGAGTTTTTAATCAGATTTAGTTCCCTCTCTCTCTCTCTCATACGAAAAGTTGATGGAAGGCTTCCAAATTCCATGTATATAAGCATAATCCTGTCCATTGACTTTCTGTCATATCTCTGAGCATACCCTCTTGGGTTCATTTTCATCCCACGGAAGATAAGGTGGAGCTTTCTTGATTTGTATCGCCCAATTTGGCGGATACCCTTTTGCTCCTCTCCTCTCAATCCCCTCAAGAATAAAGGGACTCGCGGGACCCAAAAATCAGATTTTTCGTCTGGACGGTTCCTTCATATTCTTGTTCTTCTGCATCCACTTTGAGCTGTTTGTTTCTATAGAAGCTTGCTGAGCCGGTTTAAATCTTGTTGATATTGGAAAGGGAGTTGATTATTTTTAGTGTGTTTTTTGAGTGGAGGAAGAGAAGAAGAAGGAGAAGATGATGATGATGACAATGGAAGGGATTATGGAAAAGGGTGTGTTGGATGACATAATAAGGAGATTGTTGGAAGGCAAAGGAGGGAAGCAAGTCCAGCTTTCCGAGGCTGAGATCCGCCAACTCTGCATCAACGCTCGCCAAATCTTCCTCTCTCAGCCCATTCTCTTGGCGCTTCATGCTCCCATTAGAATCGGCGGTACGGGCTCTCTCTCTCTCTCTCTCTCTCTCTCTCTCTCATGTTGTCATGCTCTCATCCCACTCTCTCCCTCATGTTGTCAAGCTCTCATCCCAGGATTGATTCGAAGGTGGTTTTGGTTGTGCAGCAGGTGGGTTAGTCTGTGGCAAAGAGGGTTATATGGCAAATTGCTAGGAACCAATAATCTTGAGGGCTTGTGTGTTATGGTTTTCTTTATCAGAGCTCTCTTTCGTTTCTGCAGTCCACCTCATTAGCACGTGGTTGACATTTTCGTCTGTTTCTCGTTTCTGCTGCATAAACAACGGCGGTTTTTTTTGCTGTCTTTCTCTAACGTTGGAGGTAGTTGATTTGATGAAACAATAACTCGTGTTTGCTAGTGGAACTATTCGATCGTGTGTTCGTTCCTGCTTAGCAAATGGACAAAGAGCAGGCTGCCGAAGTAAGAATCTTGAGATGTTAAAAATTTAATTTATGCGCATCGAAGCATTGGTGAATCTTTTAATGTTTGATGATGGAGTTGGGAGGATAGATACTTCAAGGATGGGGTTCTCAGTAGAACTTGAAGGGACTGCTAATTAGTTTCAGGCTCTTTGATTGAGGGGAAAGTGGTACAAATTCATTTGAACTGAATGCAAGCTTCTGTCTTCTAGCTTGTCAGCGCATTCTTTACAATCAAGTTAGCATGCATCAAGTAATTCTAATGTTGCAGGTCTCTTACAGGTGATATACATGGACAGTACCACGATCTACTGAGGCTATTTGAGCATGGTGGGCACCCTCCCTCTGCGAGCTATCTGTTTTTAGGAGATTACGTGGATCGTGGGAAGCACAGTTTGGAGACGATATGTTTGCTTCTGGCCTACAAAATAAGATATCCCGACAAAGTGTTTCTCTTGAGGGGAAACCATGAAGATGCAAAAATAAATCGCATCTACGGCTTTTATGATGAGTGCAAAAGGCGATTTAATGTTAGGCTTTGGAAAATGTTCACCGATTGCTTCAATTGCCTGCCAGTGGCTGCCCTTATCGATGATAAAATACTTTGCATGCATGGGGGCCTCTCCCCGGAGTTGAACAAGTTGGATCAAATAAAGGAAATTTCGAGGCCAACCGAGATTCCTGAAGCCGGTCTTCTTTGTGATCTTCTGTGGTCTGACCCGGATCCTAGTATTGACGGTTGGGCGGACAGCGATCGTGGTGTCTCATGTAATTTTGGAGCTGATAAGGTTGCCGAGTTTTTGGATAAGAATAATCTTGATCTCATTTGCCGAGGCCATCAGGTAAGCCATTCTCTGTATTATCTAGCTTGATGCCTGTTATAGATGCAAAATGCTACAATCATCCTTAGGGCACTCTTAAAACTATAGGCGCCTAATACCCCGTTTAATCTTCTCAGAATTCTTATAAAGTGTTAAAGAGCCATTTTTCAAATTTCCATGCAAAAATGTCTAATTAACTTTTTGCTCACCAAACAAATGCTTTTAGCAGCACAAACATCAACACGATAGCAACCCGTTCAGTTACCCGTCTCCTGTTTCCTTTTCCCATCATATTTTGAATATTATACCTTGCATTAGCGTCGTAAAAGAAAAAAAGAAGAAGAAAAATTGATGTCGTGATAAGTACCTGTAAAATTTATGGCGTCAAATCTCCCAACCAGTGGTTTTAGTACTTGCTGATTGGTAGTGCTTCGTATTAATTGAAGGACTTTCTGCAGAATCCGGATGAGCTATTTATTTGTGATGTAGATAATAGAACAGTAATGCTTGCCTGGATTTGCACTCTGGAGGTGCCTACCCTTCAGTACACTTTTCTTCTGTCATCTTGTTCTCGAAAAACATTTTCTACAACCACAAAAACCTTGCAATAGTCATGGCTGAACATTACATCATGATGTCTTTCTCTTCAATTTGCTTGAAACGATATCGAAAAGATCTTTTGGGGTTAATTGCAGGTGGTAGAGGACGGGTACGAATTTTTTGCCAGACGGCGGTTAGTCACAATCTTTTCGGCTCCCAATTACGGAGGGGAGTTTGACAATGCAGGTGCATTGCTAAGTGTTGATGAGAATTTGGTGTGTTCGTTTGAGATACTGAAACCAGCTGAAAGCAAAGCTTCTGGCAGTTCTAGTACATCAAGAATGATACTTAAGAAGGTATTGAAAAATTCAGCTTTCTTCATCTTTCTGGGCTTCACCATTCTCCTGAATTCAGCGGCGACAAAGATCATGCCTTCATTTTTTTTATTTTTTTTTATCATTAAAGTCAATTTTGATGTGGGGCTGTGAAATAACTTTTTTCTTGACTTGGTACGGGCAGCCTCCACAGCTTGGAAGAGTCTGATCCGCGTGGTCGCTGGAAGATGTTCTTATTTTGACGAGAAAATGAGAAAGAGAGCTGGTTTCATGCATAAGCTAGAGACCTGTCATAGAAAAAATTGGATGAAGATATGCCCTCCGCTTCCGTTGAAAAAGTCGTATCCTTCAAGATTATCCAAGTGCAGCAACAATAGTAATATAAGAGTTGGTTCAAGATCTTCGATCGTACGTGCAGTATTTTCAGCTGAGAAACGGAGACATTAGACCTTAGGACATCCAACAGAAATCGCTCCCCTGGGATAAACTGATGATTTGAATTATTGTCATCTGTAATGTTTTCGTGTTGACAGCAAGTGTGCTCGAGAGTCAGCTTCGCAACAAGCTCATGTTAATATTTCAGTTTTCTTCCCTGTTGTGTGTGACCAACGTTGTCATCAGTTCGGTGTTTGTTGATAACAGCAGCAATCTATATCAAGCTTATTGCTATCGAGAGAAGAGGTCGTTTGGGAATTCATGGATTCTTGAAAATAACCACTTTTATGAGCCCTCGGACAAAACTCTTGAAATTGATTTTTCCAGTCATGGGGATAGATGGAGTGTCGTCTCAAGCAAGCAACTGACCGGAGGACTATTGAGTGGCTTAGAAGCACAGGACGGTGTGCTATGTACAAAAGGCTAATCCATCTTATTCTGCCCTCAAATAATGCTCGTGATGATGATCTCCACTTCATGTGACATCTTTCCAGAGACATCAAGTCGATCAATAGAACGTTAGCCTTGGCCTTAGCTATTGTCAGATACTATGAACCTGATGCTAACATAATCCGGTAACCTTCTGAATTCACATTGATGCAAATTGAGTGTCATGCAGACATCAATCGGCTGTGTACGTAAATCCTTCTACTCCACATTTCCCTCTCCCAAAAGCTAAACAAAACCATGTTTCTGCAGCGCTAGAAAAATGTAATATGACAAGACAGGTTACAACCAAAAATCTCTCTTCTTGACAGAAGGCATGTTTTTCCTCATTTTCTTCCTGCCACAAAGCTGAACACATGCCGAGTGATCCATCCCTGGTCTCAATTTCGGCCAGAACCAGCATATACATTGCTGCTTCGGAATCACAAAAATAGCTCACTGAAGGATGGCAGTTCTCTTGTGGTAATTACAATTGCAGACAGGTTTACCTGCAAACAGAAGTATAACTGCACTTTTTGTAATCATGAAAACAGCATAAAGTTGTACTTCTACTGCTTAAGCGAAGAAGGTAACCAACAATCCACTGGGTTCATCACACAGTGGCCACCGTTTTGTCTTTGGAATTAGGTGAGGAGTTTGGTCCTCACTTTGGGAATGGGGTGATTTACCAACCCCAGTTAAAAGGGGTGGGACCCACAAGACTAATAGAAAAAATAACGTAGGGGTAAAAATTAGCCTTCAAAAGCTTAGCTTACTTTTGCCCTCTCAAAGGAGGATTCTTTAACAGGAAAATACAGTCTGAAAATTAAAATGAGATCTATCGCCTACTCATTTCCAGAAAATTACCAAATTAGGCAGCCATAAGAGAGATTAAATTTACATTGGCCATTGATGAGGTTTATGGAACTCAGAAGCAAAAAGTCATAGACTTCCATAATGCTAGCATAAAGAAATCACATAAACATTAAGAATCTGGTTAACTCAAATGAGGTATGCATCTGCAGCAATACCTAGTTTCTTGACATGCTTGAAAGGCCAGAGGAGAAGGCACAGGAGATCCTAACATCTCACCGCATGATTCCCAAACTGATAACTATGTAGTTCTCTAATTATTACGTAAAGTTTAAAGTAACTCATTTCATTGCTTCACCTGTAAAAGAAGCAGATAGTGGAGATTCATCCTCCCTTCCCCTTCTTACTACGTGAATTGAAAGATTTCTGGTTCGCCTGAGCTTCCAGTCTCCTTGCACTACGCTGAATAGCAGCAATTTTCTGGTAGTGGCTGTTGCTCCTCCTCCTGCTGTAGGTAAGGATAAAGTACATTCAAATATACAAGACAAAACTTGAATGCCAGTAAGACCCTAAATGACAGACCATATATACAGAATCAGATGGATACTCTTTGTACTATAAAACAAACAACAGTGCATCAGAATTATGTGATTTATCTGAGAAACCCTGAACCAACATCCTTTTCTCTTTGACTGACTACTGCATACCAGAACCACGCCCTAGTTTTGAGCGTCCAAAATCATGAGATGAAAGCAAAATAATAGCCTTGAGCAATTTATTCAACCAAATCCTGAAAACAACAGTCTCAAGTTCTAAAATCAAATTCCTGGAGTCCCTTCATTGTATGATATGTGAGAGACAAGAAAAAGATTGCTCTTTGACAATGACTTATTTATTAAGTTATGACAAGCTTCCAGAGGGAAATCATGTTATATCATGAAATTTCTTTCCAAATTGCAGAAATGCTACACGAACGGGACAGCATCTTTTTGCCTGTGCAGACCCATACTCAAGGTGCATGGCAAGCCAGAATTCAGCCAGTAAACAAGGCACTGCTCACAGTAATTGAAACAACCTACAAAGATCAAAAGCTACTAAAAGAATAACTTATAAGATGCTTAAGCTAATTTTCAGCACCAACTATGCAAACACATTTCATATATCACTTACATTTGGGGTTTGATAAAATACATACTATCCAAGTTTCAAGTCCTTCCTTGGAAAAAAAAGTAATCAAGCAACCCCAGGCAAACATCGGAAATGGTCACGTGACACATGACCATTGGTTCAGGAGAGAGATCGCAGAGTTCAAGGAAATCCAGCTAAGAAATCAACAAATAGGTGATGAATGTTTTGTTCCTATTTTTATGCAACGCCTGAACTATTCATACTTTAGGGTGCAAAGGAGAGGAGAGTCACCTTATAACCAGCAGTCCTCCAGTCAAGACCATCCCTCCCACTGCCCAAAATACTGTCTTACTGAATGGCATTCCCCCCAGCCGCTGGTGATCATCAGATTCTTGAGGCATCTCAGAATCTGCAGTCTTCCATGAACTAGAAATTGCGTCTAAACTAGCTTGACCCCCATAACAATGTGCTTCTTCAGAGCCAACGTATCTGTCTTCATCCAATTTCACAGAAAAACCAGCAGCAAGGCACAGCTCAGTGCCATTGGAGACACATTCAGAAGCTCTAGCACATATCACCTCATTCACTCCGCATGGTGCTAAAACCTATCAATTCAGAACTTAGAGTGGGTAATGTGGATCATCCAAGACAAAACAGTTATAGAGGTGGTGCATCCATATGTCCTTACACACAAACACACAACCCACAATTCACATGACTAACACATATAGGTAGGTATGCATGACAGTGACATACATACGGAAATTGATCAAGAAGTAATGATCTCCCGACCAAAACCAATTTTTTGATCAACCCCTGAAATGTGGCAGCAATGGTGCTCATAACAGTAAGGCTATCACTTTTGTCAATATCAACAATATGTTCCATTTATACAGCTTTCTCAAGAAGGAAAAAGGAATATATGATGGAGCAGGCATTAACTAGTCAAATTGGTCATCTAACAACGGAATAGTTAACAGATTCACCTGTGTCTTTGGATCCATTGAGAAGTAAGCATTAGAGCAAGCCTGAAAGATTTTGTCACAAAGAGAGGCACATATAAGAGGAGGTCCTGGCTGAACACCGACATTCGGATCACAGATAGAACATTCCAGCAACTCCCACAACTGCACGCACTCCTCGCTTGCCTCTCCCTTCAAAGTGAGCCTCCTTGTCGCTATCAAAGCAGGATGCGTCTGAGACACATCGCAGCACGTCTTCTTCCGGAAAACCCGGCAAAGGGTCAAGCCCTTGGACCCTCTGCCCACCTTTCCAGGTGGCTTCCCTTCCGACGCGAAGGGTGGGAAACGACCACCTTTCGAGACGCAAACTCCATCAGGCTGCCTCGCTGCATCTAGGAGAACCAAACACCCAACAAAATCAATAAAAAATAAATAAATAAAGTCAGGACTGAATTCTCTCGCCAATACATGAACCAAACAAGAAACACATATCACAGTCAAGAACAACTCGGCTCTGGTTAACTGTTGGATGCTAAGATGCATTTGATAACATTTCTGTTCCGAGACAATTTCTGTCCAGATATAACTTTTTTTACTTTTTATTTCTATTTCAAATCTATTTTCTAATCACTTTCTATTCCGAGAAATAGAAATATTAGCTGAAGTTATTTCTGTTTTGCCTGTTCCGGAGAATAAAAAAACAGAACATTAAAAAAAAAAAAAAAAAAAGATTGCTACCAAACAGGCCCAAGATGCCCGCATGAATCAAAATCGGGCAATGACAATAACCAATTCGAGAGTTTCATCAACAGAGCGAGCAAGTCCCGCCCAATCAGCTACAGCTACAAGAAATCCCCCGCGCCCGTTCACCGATCTTCTGCCCAGGCGCGCAACGGTTCACGCGCCAGAAGCGTATCATGGAAGTATCGACATAACCGACCGAAAAAATTAGAAAGAGAGAAGCCAAAAAACCGGCACCTCCGCGAGATGCGAAACCGAAACGACTCCGCAATCAGCACCCCCACATAATCATCAAAACGCTCACCGAAAGAAGAGAGGAACAGCAGGCCGATCGAGAGCGCGAGCTTCGTGACCGCGAGCGAATCCGATACTCTCATCGCTCCGCATGGAGAATCTGCAGAGGATTCGAGAGGTAGAAGACGAACTGGACGGAGAAGTCTCCGCGAGCTTCCCAATTTCCACGGCTCGCGGAAACGCGCAGGAGCTGTGCAGAGTACAGAGACTGAGGACGGATGGGTTGACGGGCCGGGCTTCTTGTTGCCGTGGTTTGCACTTGAAGTCATGAGAGGGGCCCGGAAGTCTCTCCCCAAGCCCAAAACTTAAAATGGGCCCTGGCGGACTTCGGTCCGTACCGTGCCGACCTGGACTTTGGGCCTGTTTGGTTTTTATGGTGGGGGGCTTTGGAATGACAAGCCCGATAGCCAGGATTTGATTGAAAGTGATTAGGATTGAAAATATATTTGAGACGCATGATTACATATTCGGTGAATGAATTAATTGACCGAGCCGAAAAAGAATGTGAGTTAAGATGTCAAATTTGAAAAAGTGGCCAAATAATAAGATAGGAATCTTGAGATATACAAACCAATGTTGTTTTACACAACAATTATAAGGTGTCTCGACTTGTAATCAATACATATGTATTTTTATTTGGAAATGCCTATGTGACACAAAGCGAGAAGGAAATTATGGGAAGACGGGTTGAATGGGGCTTCATCATTGGGGCGAGGGCAAGAGCAATGCCAAGGGGCTTCCCTCGGCCGGAGGCGGTAGGGCAATGTCCGAAGGGCATGGTGTTGGGTGGAAGAAACTAAGCTTTGTTGGTTTTGGGAAGAAGATGGGTTGCAAACGGGCTGGGCGCACTGGGCTGTGTAGGAACTAGCCTGACCAAACCGAGCCTGACTTTGCTTTTTCGGTTGGGGAAATAGAAAAAGGCTCTGACAAAAATTACATAGTTCATTATAAGTGGGTAAAGTCTTTTGTTAAAAAAAAAGAGAGAGTCTAATTTCTTTTTATTTTAAAGTTTATTTGTGAAAGTATTATTCATTATCAAATTACAAAATTCCGACATGCATTTTCTTAAATAACTAATACCTATTCGTTTAAAATTCATAAATTTCAAGGAAAGAAACGGAAAGTTGCGTATCTCAATTTCATAACTTTTTATGGCTCATTTCAAATTTCATGGTTAACTTTCTAAGTTTTATGACTTAACGATGCTGATAAATATTAATCCTTAATTTTTCTTATTTTTTCTTCTAATTTTAATTATAATTAATATTTTTCAAAATCATTTTGGGCCAGGCCGAGCCGGGCCAATCCATCCTCGAGCATCTTAGGCTCGAAAACTGGAAGCAATCCTAATGAGAATTTCAAAACATACCTGAATACTAGCTTGGTCTTGCTAAGGCTAGCAAATTTCGACGATCCGATCAGAGTTGCCTAGGCCAGCAAATATCGACAGTCCAGTCTGGGTTTTCAAGCTTTCCAAATTCGCTTTAGACAGTGATCCAATCAAAGGAACAACCGGGGGCCTTTTTTTCACCTCTGAAAAAAGAATGGGGGATTGGGCAAATTGGTGTTTTCGGTTGGGAGATTTTGTGGGAGGATGTAAAGTGGTATTTTTGAGAATGATCCCATATATATATATATATAGCCCCCAAAAATGCACTCATTTCATATAATACGAGATAGAAAGTACATTGAAAATGACAATTTTTTCTCAATTGATGTTTAACAAGTGACCTTATGACTCTTATAAAAGTGAAGAGGGTGTTGATATTTTTATTATATTCATGAATTGCTTCTAATTTGTATAATTACTTTTAGTTTCTTATACTTGGGCTTTCCCTATGCCATATAGTCAATGCAAAAAAGAAGAAAATAATCAGACAACGGTTTGAGCTTGGAGGTGCTCAAGAAGTTCATTGCTTTCGTGCTCAAGAGCGCTCCGTGTTTTGGCCAGGGAAGCATGACTCAACCCTTATGATTCCGCAGAAGGTACACGCGCTCGCATGGCGCAATGCAGAGATTCACTCCACTCATTTCACCCGTCAGACCATGTATGGCAAAGTTCATTTGCATCATCGGGTAGAAGTTTTCGATTCGCAAACTGGTCAGCATCATCGTCTATAGTCCCTCCCAACATGTAGTGCAGGACACAAGCGATGTGCAGTATTGGCATCATCACGTAAGGACCGGGTGTTTCAACTTGCTGCTGCTTTGTTCCCTTATTGCAGACATGTAGAAACTAGAGAGAGAGAGAGAGCCGGCAGAGAATGTTTTAAGGAAACAAAAAACATAGGAACATGCTTCTTTTTCCTCCAACAAAACTTACAAGCAAAAGGCTCAGATTCGGATCCAGAACGAAAGCACTATGTACAGAGAACAGACCGCAACAAGGCAGCTCGCGATCCATCTCGCGTACACCACTTATACACAAGACTCCTACATCTAGACGATGCATGCCTAAGGAAATGGCGTTCATCGAACCGAAGTAGCAGATTCTAACATGCGTGCATACCTACATACATGCATAGATTATACAAAGCAAAAACAAAGGGGTCGAACGGACGCACACGCGGGTCATCTTGGGCTGCTGAAGGGAGTCGGAAGCTTCGTCGTCATAGCTCACATGTCGTAAGAAGAAGGAGGGCTCCGGGGTCGAACCTCACTCGGCTTCTCGTAAGCATCGGACATTGATCTCCTTCGGAATAGAGACCGCCCTCTTCCACCTCCACCTCCTGCGTACATATACGTTCATGTCAACATTAGAAGTGGCACCATACTCATTATTATCATCATCATATCAGCCTATCCATACTCAAAACAAAGCAAACAACACATCGCCATCGCCCGTATAATTCAATCTACCGGATCAATTAATCTCCGGGCGCGCGAGCAAAGATAAGAAGCATCACGAGCATCGTCGAAAACACGAAATTAGTAGATCTTATGCATGCCAACCGAAGGCAAGATTAGGAATTCTTCCGCTACTTCGATTAGAGAAATTAGCACTATCGTCTCACTGAGGAATTGAACATACCCAATGTAAATTCCTGATGCTTGACCCATCTGCTCCAGAGAAAAAAATATAAGAGAAAGATAATGCATGAAAGGAGGGAAGTCAACATTCAAATGACAGGGACACGAATGTCATTTTCAAAAATACGAATTTCATAATATTAAAAGCTGTTTTTTCCTCCACCTACAACGGCGTTATCATCATCCATTATAGACTGGCAGCGCAGCCGGCAAGGACAAGACCGATGGGCCCCACTTTGCAGTTGATTATTTCGGATATTTCTAGAGAGTTTTGGCGACACGCGTCTGAAAATAATGCATTATCAACGGTGCTTACCGGCGAAAGGGGATACCGGCGGGGTGGACCCGGCCGGAGAAACCGGCGGTGTGCCGGACTGGTTCCCCGGCGGCTTCACTATCGTTATGCTCCGCGTCACCCTTATTGCCGCCGCCTCCTCCGACGGCGTCGCGTCCGGATCGCCGTACGCCTTCATTCTCCCTCCTCCCTCCGATTCTGCTCCAAAGACACAACCCGTCGCGAATCAGAACGAAAGAAATCGCATTTTCAATATAATCTCCAGCAAAATTCCATCGAAATTCCCATGCAAATTCACAAATCCAACGATCCGTTCCGTTATTAAGCTCTTCCGGCCATTATTACGCGACACGACTCAAACAGGCTCGAAAAACACACGATCCATCCGAATCGCCGGAGGAATCGTCGAGCCTTCCACGAATTCATCGCCTTTTATTTCCCATAATACTCGATTTGTTCAGTACTATGGTGGTGTGTGTGCTCGTGCACCAGGATTCAATCAAAGCTCTGCCAGATCCGCTGCCCGTACCCTTGCCGGAGTTCGATCGGGAGCTGAAGGTGCTGAACTTCCGGAGCTTCCCGAGGCCGCTCTCGGGCCGCGGGCCGGCGACGGTGTCGTCCCAGAGCTGGTCCAGTAGCCCCATGGGTGCGCAGGCTAGAGCTAAGTTGGCGCACGTTAACCGATCGGCGGCACAACTCGCGGGGATCAATGGAGATGGCTGCTGGATCGTGGGATCAATGGAGATGTATTTAAAGACGAGTTCAGGCGTTAAAGGCCGAAACGAGTCTGGAGACTCGAGATCCGTCGTGGGCCGTCGATTATCTTCTGGATCTGGAAGAGATTGGCCGACGTGGCAGGTGGGGACCATCTGTCGTGGGGATAAGAACGACGGGACAGGTGGGGACCACTGGACCTGACTGGATGGGGAAAAGCAGATATTAGAGAGCGAGGTATGACACGTGGAGACAAGACCGGTCAGGGAGGGACAAAGGGGGCTCACGTGCGGGGGGGTAAACTTTAACTTTAACTTTTGTCCTCATCGATCTCCGCCCGTCGAGGCCCAAGCCCAAGCGCATGAGGGTCAGCTTTTAAACCTGAGGCTGGGCCTGGTCCAGTCTGGCTCGTCTAGGCCTATCCACTCGATCATGTCCACGATAAAAAGTTGGGTGTTATTAAGGAATGTTAAACCTGTCAAAATAGGTTATAAACCTATTTCTTAACTCATATTTGATAAGCTAAATTCTTATATGAGTTAACCTTATATTAAGAAATGAATTATAAATGGATTTAAATTTAACTCTATGGATGTTATATGGGTTTACAATTTACTTTAACCCAACCTATCTCTATAACTCGTTATTCACTCTCTCTCAATCTCATGCTTACTCACTCTATGATTTCACTTTATTTTAGATTTGAATTGTCATAGATTTATATTGCATGAAAATTGGTTAAAATGAATTAAATAGATCAATTTGGGTCAACTAATTTTCGACTCGATCTATCCGTTTGAAGGGTCTGATGAGTGCTTTGGAGGGTTTGTTATATGTGTTCAGTGAACTTTCACAGAAAAAGAAAAGTTCTACTATTTTGTTAGTGGTTGTAAACGGGGTCTAGCAGCGGCCGCGAGGAAAGCCCAAAGCTTTTATCGGAGGTGTTGGGGCCCAATTGAAACGATGAGGCCTGTTTGCGAGTGGACCCACACACGTTTGTTATGTTGCAGCCTGTTTGGGCTTTGTGTTCCTAGACTGAGGACGAAGGGCCCCGACTTTGCAAATCAGTGGAGGCCCACCTCATGCGACTGATATTAATGAGAAAATATATATATTAATTGAAAGTCCTCATATTTATTACGAAGATATAATTAAGTGAAAAAATTACAAAAAGTGTAATTAAATTTTAAAATTTATCAAATTGATATAATCAAGTATTTTCGTTAACTTCATCTAAGTTAACATCATTAATGCTGATGTGACTTTTTAAAAATATTTTCTCTCTTCTACATGGCAATAACGTGACTAAAATGGCGTAGTTTTGCTCTAAATTTGATTTTTTTGATACAAATAGTATTTAATTTAATTTCAAAAATAAATTAAATTTAAAATTTTAAAAAGGACGAAGAGAACCGTGTAATGAGGGTTTGCAGCCCTTGTCGCTGCCCCTCACCATCACTAGAAAGGGTCGTCAACGGTTGGGGGATGGTCGGCAGTGATGCCAAGCCTCAAACAATGGTCAAGCAAGGTCGCCATTGGATGGGGTTTGCTGCCAATAGTGGCCCTTAACTAGAACTAGGCTAGGACTAACGACTCTTGCCAATCATTCCCCCCACCATTGCTAACCCTTCCCAATGATGGTGGGCGACAGCAGTTCTTTTTCTTTTTCTATTTTATTTTATTCTTTAAATTTAGTTAATTTTTTATATAATTTAAATTAAAATAGTATTAAAATCAAATTCATACAAAAACTATGTCATTTTAGCCAGGTAGGAGGGGGCACATCGGCATTTTTCGTTAACCAAATTGAACAAAGATAATGAAAGAATTCAATTACATCAATTTAACAAGTTTTAGGTATTCGTTGTATTTTTTGCAAATTTTAAGACTCAATTGCACTTTTATAGTAAGTTTTAAAACTTTTAATAAACATATCCCATAATAATAATAAAAAATTCATGGCCCCAAGAAGTTAGTTCTTCATCAGTAACATTTGATTAATTTTCACCGCATGGTAATGAGGTGGACTGACTGTGCCTAGGGAAACACGTATATATTACCAATATAGCTCTTGAAGATGCTTGAAGTACACAAGAAAGCCCTAAATATAAGGAGGAGTTAGATATTTCCATAACTTGAGACTTTTTGGCTTCCTCTTCGACCGGCTATGTCTAGACAACATCCTTGGCATGACATGTCAAGAAGGATGATGCTAATGGATGGAATATTTGGAAAAGGCGTCGTTGATGCAATAACTTTTACTTCTACCAAACCCTGACAATCGATTTATAGCCGCTAAATATGTGGCAAATGAGAGCGCCCAAAAACAAACGCAATAAGTCTGCTTTCTCTTTGCCCCGAATCTTAGTCCATCTTAGCTTCGTTTGCTTCCCACCCACCCAGAGGGGAAACTTCATGTGAAGCCAGCGTGCGATGCCATTTCCTTAATCTTTTGAATGGGGCCCCTTCTCAATTCCTAAGTCACGACGTCGTAATCTCTCTCTCTCTCTCTCTCTCTCTCTATGGGGACGGAGGACGACTTGGGAGATAAGGTTTGGCCCTACTTTCACGCTAGCTCACTCAATCTGTCTTTGCGGGGAGGCCGAGATTGTTTTATTTCCCGGCTGATCAACGCCCTCTCTTGGGCCATGTTTCTTTCACCCGCTGCCTTCTCTCTCACCACTCCACATCCAATCTTTTGCCTACTCCTATGAACAATTGGGAAAGAATTTTGCGAAGCCAAACTGTCCCTTTGTCCATCGACTGGGTCGGTCTTATGTCTCGTTGTAATCTCACTTCGCGGAGAGTCGTTTCCGTCAAAATCAGGGGGATTAAGAAAGAAGAAAAGAAGCAAGCTTATCTTAATTTTCGAAATATTAATATTAGCGGAGGCATCATCGACTCAACATCCATTCGCTGATTTTTCAACCTCAGTTTGCTTGCTTCAAAGAAGGGACTTTTGGGCCGACTCCACCATCACTCCCACCATCCGTTCGCTATAACTCATTTTGCTGGATCAACTTTTCATCCTCTGCCTTCACTTTCTCCTCCCCATCTGCGTACCTTTTGACAATGATATGACCCATATGGGGAAAATAAAATATTTCCGTAAGTTTTATGCAACAAGTCGTTCGCTCCTCCTCCGATTTCGTGATGCGTCTGTCTCGTTGTGAGGCTTTGTACCATCAACAGGAAGAAAGCTGGAAATGATAAGCCCTGACATTTTGGTGGGCGGTCTCGAGGATCAGGTCCTGCTCAACTACCAACGTAAGAATGCCTCGACCTGTTTGCCAATTCCGCTAGGCGTTCTACATGCCGACATACTCTTTTAATGATGATCTCAATCACATTTCCCCGTTAATTCCTGATGCTCAAACGTATATTCATACAAGAAGAATAAAGTTCCAGCGGGTTCGCTTCCCTCATACTCTATCGATTAACTATATTTGTCTAAGACGAGCCAGTCATTGTCTATAGAAAGCTTGACAATGAATTTTTCTCTGGAGAAGACCGAGCTTGAGATTTTTATTTGAAGTTGAAGTGATTATCTTGTAACTTTTAGCTTTCTATAATTTAAGTCTTGACGCTTAGTTCTTATCCTAAATTTTTACGATGTACATACATACATATATAGACATATATATGTGTGCACGCACATGCGCGCGCCAACATATCATTGTGCGCATGCATGCACGTGTGCGTGTGTGTAAGCAAATCCCACTTAGATAAAGAAAAGCTTCTAAAGAGTTTATTTAGCAGTTGAGTGTTCAAGTTAAGTATATTATTCTCTGTACATATATCTATATTTGCTTGCATATAAACCCATTGACAATTTTTTCAAATTTTGATAGCTAATATACATTTTAAGGACTTCGAAATGACAATCATTTAGTGAATTGTTATACGTACATGTAAAAAGCAAGAACAATTATCGATCTTGACATTCAACATTTCGCAAGCTAAAGATAGGAACCAAAAAAAAAAAAGCAATGGTGACATTGGTGTGGGATTGTGAACATCAGGAGAAACATGTATCACCATAGGTTATGTTTCACAAATTAAGTTGCTTGATTTAATTGATGTTAAAGGTCGCCGTCACGTCATCTAAACTCCATATTGTATGGTCTCGTTCGAGGATGGTACAAGCTAAGAGAAATTCTTAGTCATTAGACTTGAATCTGCACTCTTTGCCTCCGCAGGAGATGAAGCATAGAGAAACGCCCATCTCCATATAATGGCATCCTAATGCAGGAGATAGATATATAGTCCGACCCTCGGTCGAAATCATTTAACATTATACATCCCCAGTTCAAAACAGGAATATCCAGCTCTTTTTTGTCACGGAAAAAAGAGGACGGAAAAGAAGAACCGGCGGAGGGAAAAAATAAAAATAAAAAGCGAAAGGGAGGGGTACGTCAGGAGGGAGAGTACATTGGGAGGTAGTTAGTGGGACAAAGGGTGCATTTAGCTTAGTTTTGTCAATGGATTTTGGGTATAATACAAATGTTAATACAAATGTTAAGAGTCAAGGTCACTTGGGAAAATGCAAATTGTGTTTGGTTAAAACTTCTTTGCAAATGGAGTTTGAGTTAAATGTGTGTTTGGCAAAAACAATATTACAATGAGCTTTGGATATATTATATATATTTATGTAAATATATATTTTTTTTGAAAAAATGGCCAAACCCTTTGTCAGCGAGCCATATCTGGGAGGTCATGCGACCCAAGCAACCGCTGCCTGAGTCCCGTGGCCTCAAGCGGTCCTCGCTTGGGTGTCGCGAGGGCCATGTGACCGCCGAGGGCCGCCAAAGGTTGAGGTCACCCTTGAGCGACCTCAACCAACAACCGTTGGTGCCAAATTTGGCTCGCCGACAACCATAGCCCTTCACTAGTCCGACGAAGGGTTTGTTCCTTTTTTAATTTAAAAAAAAAACTAATGAAGGACGAAATTGGAATTTTGAAAAATTGGTGAGAGTAGTTTTGGAAGAACAAAATGAGTTTCAGTATTTACTGAAAGCTCACAGCTAGTCTCTACTAATATTGGGTTTTCAGCCTTCTTAATTTGGACTTTGAAGTGAAAGCTCATTTAAAATAATTGCCAAATGATTTAGCATTTTCCCAAGAAGATTTGGAGGGTGAAAGCCCATTGGGAATGGTGAATCAAATGCACCCAAAATAAGATTGGAAGAAACAGCAAAGTTTACAGAGTCAAGGATGCAAATGCATAAGAGTCAAGGACAAGATGCAGATACATAAGAGTCATCCTTGACTCTGTTAAGTGACAAAGATGCAGACGCATCAAGAAGAACAAAGATACAGATGCATAAGTGTCAAGCGTCACGAAGGAAAAAGATGCATATTAGTCAAAGGCGCTTGAAGGAAAAAGATGCATATTAGTCAAAGGCGCTTGAAGGAAAAAGATGCATATTTTATGCAAAAGAGATGCATATTTTATGCATCTCTTTTGCATAAAATATGCATCTTTTTCCTTCAAAGGCGATATGCATCTTTTTCCTTCAAGCGCCTTTGACTAATATGCATCTTTTTCCTTCGTGACGCTTGACACTTATGCATCTGCATCTTTGTCCTTAACTCTTATGCATCTACATCCGTGTTATGCATCCTTCTATAAATCTCAGCTTCCCTGATCAGCTTTGTGCCTATACCTCACAAAACAAAAGCTCAAGATCAAACGACGTTCAAGCGAGTGAGAGCTCCTGCCGGAGGGCACTTACAAATAATTACTTCTTTCCAAGATCAAATGGCGTTCTGGAATACTCAACAGCTAGCTTTCACACTTCGGCTCTTAGGTATGCACAAACAATCCTAAGATGAGTTTAATTCGAGATGAGCTACATTCTTGTCAATCTTCATCAGTTTTAAATTCAATCAGAGATAAATTTTACATATATAAATTTCACATATATCAGTTTCACATATATCAGTTTTTAATTCGAGTTGAGTTACATTCTTGTCAATCTTCAGTTTTTAATTGAGTCAATCTTCAGTTTTTGATTTCAAAAACTGAGATAAAATTTCACATATATCAATAACCGGACTAAAGCCACCGGTTTGGTTTAGTTGTACCCAATTCTGCTAAATTGAGACTGCCGAATGGTGGTCGGTGCGGACCGATTATGTACTCATAGTTGGAATCTCGATAATATGCAACGAAATTATTTGGTTTAAGCCTTGAGACAAGGCCTTTCTCTATGCTCTTCTTGTACGACCGTCGCACTCGGTTGCAGCCAACCAATCGACAAAATTAGCTGTGGTCCCTCGCTATTTAAAAAGGCAACATACTTGTTTGCCTCTCCTACCAGTTGATGCGGGACTAACTTCTCTATGGCTGTGTCACACGTCAGTCCTTCTCTCCCTCTCTCACTCTCTCTGTCTCTCGCTTCCCCTCGCCTGCAGGAGACGCCCCTCCAAGAGTCCCACATTGAACGAATAGCAAAGAGCGTAAGAGAGTTTGCCTTTAAATTCCACGCTTAGATTGCTAGTCTTCTTGTCAAAATTAGGCGTCGAGCTTGAGGGGTATGGTCAATGAATGTGAATGTCGAAGGTCGTTTAATCTTTGTAGAGCGTAGGTTGATTTAAATGAATTCGAGGGGTCGCTTAGACCGTCCGGGATCCGAACCGGACTGTTCGGTCCGATTCTGACCGGTTCCAGGCTTGTTTGGTCTGATTTCTGGAAATTGGGCACCGGTCTCTTCAGTCCGTCAAGAGCACGAGACACGTCCATGTTCATAGATCGATCGCCAGTCCGTGTTCATAGATCGATCGCCACGATTGAGATTGATGTATGTATGTTGTGTATTGTTTGATTATACCAATCCTTAAAAAAGAAAAATAATAATCTTGTTGAATGTAGAGTGGGTATCTTCTCATGGGATCCATATGATTCAATGGATATGATTGTATTCAAAACGTGGGAATGGTAATGACTAGCGAATCCTCAATCCCTAAAAATGACTACCAAATCCTTAGTTCCTTTAATATCTCACTTTTCTTTATTGAATTACATGAACAAAAAAAAAATGACTACCAAATCCTTAGTTCCTTTAATATCTCACTTTTCTTTATTGAATTACATGAACAAAAAATCCTTGATCCGTTGAACATCTCATTTCTACTTGTATACACGATTCTAACATTTCTCCTCTCTTTTCTATTGGATCTATAAAGGCAACATCTTATCCTCTATTGTGTTATTGGCACCTATGTAAGACCTCCTATAACTCTTCATTTTGCACAGCTTCTATATCTGTCTCTATCATTTGAACAATATAAGTCTTTATATGAATGTGGAATTTTTTTTTTTTTGGCAAAACATTTTCGGTGAAGTACCTTTTTCTTCTTCCTTATTGTTTTTGGCAGAAAAACATTTTACAAAATCTATAAAAAGAAGTCGTCAGATGGGCATCAGTCAATACCATATGTGGTGGCACTTTTGAGTGCATTGTTGCAATTGTACTATGGAGTCCTGAAGGCTAATGCCACTATGACCATCATCATCAACGCTAGTGGAATCGTAATTGAACTGGTTTATCTTGTCCTCTTCTCGATCAATGCCTCCACCGAAGAGAAGGTCTCTCCCTCTCCCTCTCTCACTTTTGTGCTTAAGAGTGTAGCAAACCATTGTCCCTTTGTTATCTGGACCATGCGTTGTTCATTCGTTTGCATTTTGAGTGTTCAAGCAAAATCATGACAGGCTGCCAAGCCTGGCCATAGGGGCAAAAACTATTCTCAACTCGTTATCTATTTTGCATTTACGAGCAAGCAATGGTCGAGATTGTAATGGGTATTCCCATTGTTAATGTGCGAAGTTTGTGTTTTCACCTATTCGCCGGATAGCTAAAGCTTTGTAACAACCTTACATGCTAGCCCTTCATCAAAATTTAGGGAAATTTACTAAAAGAAAGTCTTAACTTATTATAATTATGCCAATTCAATTATAAACCTCACCGAACAAAATGAAAAAACAAAAAAAGGGAAAAAAAGAAAGATAAAAATAAAAAATAACAATAACAAATTCATAAAAAATTATAAAAATTGTCCACGCCCGTGGTGCCACATAGGACAGTTGATGTCTATTTTAGTGATTTCCAGTCAAAATTGACTAAATGAATTGAATTGGCAAATTATCAAAAGGTTTATGACTAAATTGATCAAATTAAAAGGTTTATGATTGAATTAACACAATTATAATATATTTTAGAATTTTTTTGATAATTTTCTCTCAAAATTTAGGTAATTAATGCATTTAAGAAGACATGCCAAAAGAAAAAAGGAAATCAATTCGTAGGAAATTTATGTGACGGCGAGTAAAAATGAAAAACCTCTAGGAGATTACGATTTCTCTCATTTGACACTATAATCTAAGGAAATTTGTGTGAATCACCAATTTGCGCAGATACACACAGCAAAGTTGATACTACTGTTCAATATAGGAGGTTTCGGAGTGATGATGGCGCTGACCGTCTTGCTTCTCAAGGGTCAGCATCGCGTCAATGTCGTTGGATGGATCTATGCAACCTTCAGTCTCATGGCATTTGCAGTGCCTTTGAGCATCATGGTATTCCTCATCGCTCAATAAGTGTAGAGATGCAGTTCTTTGCCTACGCTATAGCAACTAAACTAGTCTAAAACAAGAGTTTATGCAATTTTTGAGTGTGTTATTTTGTGTTTTGTGCAGTGGAGGGTAATAGAGACGAGAAATGTGGAGTTCATGCCGTTCACTCCGTCCTTGCTCGTCACCCTCTCTGCCATAACCTGGTTCTTCTATGGCCTCGTTGTCAAGGACTTGAAAATCGTTGTAAGTACCATTTGGCTCTCTCAATCATTCAAATCTAATGCTTTTCATTGCACATGCAGCTTGGCAGCGATTTCATTTTCTAAGTCACCCGGATGCACCAGTAAAACTTGCACCGGGAATGTGAATTTTTTTTCTGCATAGCCATTACCGGATATTTCTCGTAAACCTGTTAAGTTAAGCTCTCGTATTTCTTACTTCGACTGAACTGGGAAAAGGATGAGACTTGACTCTGTCCCCTGGTCAATTATAACATGATTGACGCTATCGATCCATCTGTCATTGGAGTGTTTGCATTACATTTTCACTCATGTTTTAACACATACAACGCCCCTCTCTCTCTCTCTCTCTCTCTCTCTCTCTCTCTCTCTCTCTCATATTTGTTTATTGCTGACTTTGAAATTAAAATGAGGGGTCAATTGGGTGTTTCAGGTACCAAATGCAGTGGGACTTTTGGTTGGCCTCGCTCAAATTATCCTCTACATGATATACAAATATGGGAACAAGAAAATGGAAGAGACAAATGAGAGGAACAACCCATAAGAAGTGTCTCTGGACATGAAGAACCTGTACCCAACTTCACAGCACCAACTACAAGTAGCAGAAATGGTATCTTTCTCAGTGGCAAACCAATTGAACCAAACGACGATGCTTGATGAATCCATGTCTTTCTAGTAAGTCATAAGCAAGCAAATAATCGCCCAGAGAAACTATAGAGGGTGACAGTTTTTAGCAGTTTGTATATTGTTGCATTAAGGGTATTAGGCTTTGCGTAATGGCAGTGAATGGAATGATCATATTGGTTATATTTTCCATTTAAGGAGACACATATCATCGGTAATTTGTGCTCGAAACTTCTATTATATAAAGCACTAGATTTGGCAAAAATAATCTTCTCGTTGACACACTTTCCCTTCTAGATCTCCCCTATTCCGTTGATTGGATGCTTCAAGTAGAAGCATGCCTTTCCAGACCATATGTTCAGACCACAGACAATTGATGTACTTCTAAGATATCACTTCATTTCTGATGATGAGGAGTTCTCAAGTCATCCGACTTTCAGGGCCAATGTTGTAGAGAGAGATTGGATTGATCTCTTATGCATCCCGAGTAGCTTATCTAAATTAAGATGTCCGAATACACTAACCTTTTTAAGCAAGTAAGATGAAAGAAGGGCTATGCATAAAGCCAAAGGAGAGTTTTGTTCGAATATTTAAGGATCAAAAGAACGGCGAACAGGAAGAATTGCAGCTACTACCTTGATGAATATGCAAGTAGTGAATGGAGCTATCACCTTCATATTTAGAGCAATAGAGATGCAAAATGAGGTCGAAGAAAACAATCCATACTCGGCGTTATTCCCACTGAGCCTAACAGAAGACATTCTATGGAGACTGCTCTATCTTCTACACACTTTGTGGGCAACTAGTAAGCTTATTTTTCTATCCTATCAACTCCACTTTCATTCTCGCTCTCTGGGCTAGACTCACCTTGACATATCATACTGATGAATGATTTTGTTGCCTGACCAAAAATACGGATGATTTTTTCTCACCCCTGCAACAACAGGTTGTAACAAGATAATCGGCAGGCTAGCTCTCTCTTAAATTGCTGTATTAAGCATTTGGTGGACATAAATCAGACATTGCGAAAACAAGAGATTACAGAGTTATTTTAGGAAGTCGGTTGAAGGGATCAATCTAAGAGGAGGGGTTAAGACATACCTGTTGTTGAGCACAAGAACCAATCTGTCCAATTCCAGCTTCTGCAGCCTGCAGAGCTTGAGCTGATTTATTTATTCCATCAGCTATGTCCTGGCTATTAAGAGGACAAAGAAAAAGGAAAAATTACCTCAAGTTAACCTTTGTCATGTTAATAACAAAAACAGCTTATGAGAAGAGATGAATTACATGTTAAAAATGTTTATCCACGTGAACCTATGCTCAATCTTCAAAGAACTCTGCAGTGATCATTCACCATGCAGGATACACATTCACTTGACTCTATCAAAGCATGTCTTACCTTCACATTCAGCATGAAACATCTTACCCATGGAACATATTATCTTGGACGATTTGAGCTCTGTATTCATTCTTCACTTCGAAGTGCTTCAAATGCCTTTTTCTTTCTTTTTTAATAAGGATGCCTCAACATGAACTTCAGGACAAAAGTCCAGACAGGGTTCGACAACTCAACAGCAATGCTAGATGTGCGTGTGACAGTATAATCGGAAGCTAATTGCATGGCATTCCCTCAATTGTTGATGAAATTAGTTTGGATGCATCACTCGGTGCATGGATTAGCAACTATGACAATATGACTTCAGCTCAAATAAAAGCACCCAATCACCTTAGATGTTCAACTCCAGTGTAAGAACACCGATCTCCATGCTGGAGAGCCTAATAGCAGCACTTGTGTTTGGCAGCTCCTCGCGTGCTTTATCTGCCAGTTTGGAAAGAGACATTGCAGCTCTCTTCATGGCCCGTGAGGGTATCATAACCAAGAACTCCAAAAATGATGCTAGATCTACACATAGACCAGACACCTTGAATCATGATCCTTCATTGCATTAAAAGCAATTACTACACATCGTTTTATTCTTCATCCATTAAGCAACTTCATGAAATCATTGATCCAGAACATTCCCAAGAATACAATCTACACATGCTCTATAAATTCACCGGTCAGATAACAAAGCAGAACGCTTCATACCACAAACTGAGCCTATCATAACCACGTATAAACAACGCATAATCTTAAACACAATCGGTCTTACATATAATCCTCGGAAACAGCTGCGACGACAAGGCTATGAACGCAACAAAGTCTTGCGCGGATAGAATCCCAAGCTCAGCTGTGATGATATGATGGTGTCTCTTCACTTTCTCCCCTCTCTCTCTCTCTCTCGGACCGGCGACGACTTCTGCGTTGAATTTTCCCCCCCTATCACGCTAGCTTAGTCACACACCCTCTCTCTCTCTCTCTCTCTCTCTCTCTCTCTTCGTCGTCGTCGTTATTCGATTGTCAAGGCCCAAGCCCAAGCGTATGCGGGTCAACACTTTTTCCATCCCACGGCCCGGTCCAGTCCGGCTCATCTAGGCCTATCTACCGTGCTCGATCGGATCCACAACGAAATGTTGGATCCAATTAACGAGCGCTTGTGAAGGACTTAATAGATACTCAATTTTTAAAATAGCCATCGCAATGTATCACAAATACGGTTAGTGTATTGCCGTATTTGCAGGTATTTCCTTATTTGATTGCTCATTCGTGCGCCCTGTCTATGAAAATAGAAGAAAGTTTTGCTATTATGTTAGTCATTAATAAACGGGTCTGGCTTAGATTTTGGGCACGACTCTGCGTGTAGAAATAAGTGTACATTATTCCTTTCACCCCTAAAAAATGTTTCGAGTACACGAGAAAGACCTTGATACCGGAAGGGTCTAAGGGTGCGTTTGGGAACTACTTTTGGGGAAAGCCTTTAGGAAAATGCAAAGACTTTTGAGTTAAAGATGTTTTCCAAAATGCAACTGTGTTTGGTAAATTATAATTTAAAAGTCAATTTTGAAGTAACTTTGGGAAAAATAGTGTTTGGAAAAACTACATTTACAAAGGACTTGGTGATTAATAAAAAAAATAAAAAAACTATAAAAAAAAATAAAAGAGTTCGCCGGAGAGAGGCAGGCGGCCGTCGGCAGCCTCAGGCGGTCCCCGGAGACGACCGGCAAGGGCCGCCTAGGGTCGGGCGACCTCCGGCGAGGGTCGCCTGAGGTCGGACGACCCCCGGCAGCCCTTCGCCGGAGGTCGCGCGACCTCGCGGCGACCGGCACGACCCAGATCTGGTCGCCGGAGGTCGCGCAACCTCGCGGCGACCAGATCTGGGTCGCGCCTGAGGTCGTGCGACCTCCGGCGACCAGATCTGGGTCGCGCCGGTCGCCGCGAGGTCGCGCGACCTCTGACGACCCAGATCTGGGTCGCGCCTGAAGTTGCGCAACCTCGCGGCGACCAGATCTGGGTCGCGCCCATCGCCGCGAGGTCGCGCGACCTCCGGCAACCCAGATCTAGGTCGCGCCTGAGGTCGCGCAACCCAGAGCTGGGTCGCGGCGACGCGACTTGCGGGCCGTCGCCGGGACTCGCAAGCGGTCGCGGCGACTCGCTGGGGTCGCGCGACTCGCCGGTGATGGTCGCCGCGACCTCGCCGTCCTCAGCCAAGTCCATCGCCGGCCTCTCGAGCTCGTCCACGCCGCTGGAGAATAAGTGAACAGTAGACATGTGAACAATGACCCCCGACCTTCCGAGAATGCTGAAAGCCCAAGGCAGCCCTAGACCTGCCTTGGGCTTTCAGCATTGCCAATGCCAACTTCCCCCGTAAGCCCTTTCGAAAATGGTTCCCAAACACCTCCACTTTGGCCCAAACATCTTTAGCTCCCCAAAGCCCCTTGAAAAGGGGTTCCCAAACGCACCCTAAACATTCTCATAATTTGTGACTTAAGCTTCCTCTTGAAAAAATTGTCTAAAAAGTTCTAAATTTATTGTATGACAGCTAATTTAATTTTAAATTTTTTAATTTTGTCAATTCAATCCTAAACATTTTGACAACTTGCTAATTCAGTCTTAGACCTTTTCTTATATTAATTTAATCCTCAACATTTTAACGATTTGCCAAATTAGTCATAAATCTTTTAACAAGTTGCTAACTCAGTAATTCCGGCTAATTTTGAACAGATACTGCCGACGTACTGGCGTAGTCAGTGTAGATCTTTACGTGACCTGACTAGTGCTAATGTTGACTTTTTTTTATTGATTTTTATATTTCATATTTCATATTTTTTTTCTTTTTTTATTTTCTTTCTCTTTTTTCCTTCTTTTACAGCCATCAAATGAGGCCCACGACCCTCACTCGCTACTGGTGGGCCCCTTAGGTCATCTATAAAAAAGGAAAAAAAGAAAAGAAAGTATAATTATAATAATAAAATCAATTTTACAAAAAAAATTAAAAAAATTTCACGTCAACACAGGCCATGTCCAACCAAAATTAGCCGAAATAACTATATTAGCAATTCATTAAAAGGTTTAGGTTTAGTTTGGGCAAATTATTAAAAGGATTTAATACTAAATGATCGTAATTAAAAAGTTTATAACTGAATTGAAAATCTATCAAAACTTTTAAGATTAAATTGATAAAATTAAAAAATTTCAAATTGAATTAGTCGCGTACAATAGGTTTATAATTTTTTTGGACAATTTTCCAACTTCCTCTTTGACCAACTATGCCCAGAGAGCATCCCGTCCCATGTGTGATGCATCAAGAATAATGATGACATATGGCCTTATCATGTTAATCGAAACGCATCTTTGACGATAGCAAACTGTTGATTGTCTAGAATAATAAGATCAAACATCAGGTAAGTACGTTTATGAGAATCTAAATTCCCTAGCAAACATGCATAAGAAGTACTTACTCCAACTTCATCTGTGATGCAGCCCGCATTGAAGACCAGCTCTCTCGATCAAGAAGATCGGCCCGCATTCAAGCTTGACGAAACCTCTTATCGATGAAGATTGATGAAGTTGTTGATTCAACTGAGAAGACACCTTGGGAGTCACGAAATATTAATATTGTGCGAGTCACTCTCCCGGTCCTACTATTTTGAGAAAGCCTAACCTTGACTTGCATCATTCTGCCACTTTTGTTAAGGACATTTGGCAAGTAGTATTATTCATACAATAACTCTTGCTATTCAAAATCGATCGATCAATTACTCATTCTCAATATCCACGTAGAATATGTCGATTGCCTGATCGAATAATAGTCGTGATGTTCCCCTATTAAAACGAATGAACAAAAGAGTCACGAATTGCATTCTGCACGTATCATTGCCTGTGCTCTTTGTTCTTTTTTACATCACCCTAAAAGATTTCCCAAACCTTAATCTTTGGAGAGTATTTCACCCGGACCGTTGCCAGAGAACAGAATCACCTTGGCAGCAGATGCAGAGATGCAAGGAATGGGTGAAAAAGAAGGAAACAAAAATACCCACCAAAAAATAATACTTTTTTATATAATTTTATTTTGAAAAAAAAAATATACCTTTTGGATCGATAATTTTTTGTGAAACGATAATATTTAGGGAAGGAGTGGGGTAGGGAATCAAATCAACATCGGGACTCACATTGCTCGCCCCAGAACCAGCACAAAAACTCTTTTTCCTTCCCACAATTTGAATCCCATCTCAGTTATGCTTGCTTGCTTCCCACCACACGCAACCCCCCTTCTCTCTCTCCCCCACACCATTTTACTTGTATTCGCTCCTTCTCTGATGATATGATGGTGTCTCTTCACTCTCCCTCTCTCTCTCTCTCTCTCTCTCTCCCTCTGTGGACTGAGGACGATCTTTGCGTTAAATTTTCGCCCTACTTTCACGCTAACTTATGCCCTCTCTCTCTCTCTCTCTCTCTCTCTGTGCGCGCCTGAGGAGGCCAAAGTGGATACGTTTCGGCTGACCGGTGACCACCATCATTCACTATCACTTCCCTCTCTCCCACCGTCGCCATCAACGCTCCTCTTTTGGGTCAAACCCTCATCCTCTCTTCTTGCCTTATCTCTCTCTTTCTCTCTCTCTCCACCTCCGATCTTTTGACGACCTCTGCGTGCCATGGGGGGGAAAAAGCTTTTCACTTAGCTTGTGTCCTTCGTCCAACAACTAATCAACGACAACAGCAGCAGCAGCACCAAGAAATCTTTTGCCTTGAAATTTGAGTATTCCCTTGTATATCGGGTTCATAAAAAGTCAAACTTTCGATTATCTGAAGTTGAAAGTGATTCTTTTCTTTTTCTTTCCTTTGAACTTTAAGAATTCTATAATTGAAGTCTTATGGATGTCCTAAATCTTTAGATATACACCAACGTACAAAGCAGTCAAATGGTGCCCTTGTAGACAATCGCAAAAGCATTAATCGCCATAGATTATGTTTCGCAAATTAAATTGTTTCAGCTGATTGATATCCAAGGTCACCATCATGTGATGTGAACTCAATATGGCAAATTCTCAATTGAAGACGGTAGACGCTATGAAATGTTTTGGTTGTTTCCCCAAACTGAAAAACGAGTTGATTGAGACTTTTCTCTTTTACCGATTTGTAAAAAGAGTAGGGAGGGCGACCAACGTTAGTAGCTCTCCCTAAACGTCATTATAAGAGTTTCACTCTTACTACAATATAATCATTATTGCACACCACTTGCTGAGAGTCCAAAATTTGCAACCCCGCCATCACAAACCACCAAATACTTACAATTAGGAGTACAGGAGATGTTGTGGTTAAAGAAAGTAGCACGGATTGTTCGGATTTCTACTCATAACATAAATCAAACTTCAACATCTTGTAAAATATATGTGACCTTTTTAACTTTTGCACGAATTTTTTGAAGTGGTTGTATTCAGTAAAATATATTTCACTGACGCTTTGATATGTTTTTTTACTTGATTTAGCAAAAAGAAAAAAAGAGTTATTTTACTTGACGAGAAATGGGTAGCTTGCGTTGGGTTAAGCAGTCCCCCCCTGTTTCGGCGGCAGAGAGAATCCGACGTTTGACTAGGGGATGCATACGTAATAACATCGTTAATATCCGGTAAAATGCATGTAAGATTCACCCGTCCACGTCAAAAAAGAAGATGAAGAAAGAGAAAAGCCTGACGATCTAGGTCATACCTACTAAGTGCGACATCATCTCCAAATCCTTGCCTCGCGACTCACGAGCTCTTGCTTTGGAGAAATCCAACGTTTCTGCATTAAAGACAAACGATGCATACGTGTCATGTTAGACAATCCAGTAAAAAAAAAGAAAAAAAAGTATTTGCTTGAAATTTATTTTAAAAATTACAAGAAATTATCCTAACCAACAATGTTCACGTTATGATTTCCTATCAAAATTAGCTAAAATAAGATCCGCAAAATCAACAGTGTTGTAAGAGCCCGATACCTCCGTCCCCATGAAAATACCCAGTTGAACCCACTTCACTTACAAACTTAAATTTATAGGTTATAAGTCAATCAGAATATTAAGTGCTCTACATTATATTAATTCTTTAATATGAGATTTTTCAATATAACTTATCCTAATAATTCCTCTTACGTGTGAGGTCTTCATTAATTTAAGTATCCTTCTATATCAAAATATGAAGTCTGCCACACACCATAAGGCCCACTACCCAAGAGTTATATCCAACTTCAGCCACCAAACATTTGAATAGACCATTGGCATTATTGCCAATAAACCATTGGCTTTATTGCTGATTTTTTAGGAATGCGTAATAGAAACCCGATACTTTTGGCCCGAGGAAATCGTCAACAGAGAGCCTAACTCAAAGCCCGTTAACATATCTAGTTAAACTCGTATTCACTTGAAAACTTAAGTGAATGAATTATGAACCAACTAAAATATATTAATAAGCTTGGACTTAGACTTCCTCTTAATAATTTCCCCGGACCACAAATATTGGACTTTCGCTTTGCGCTCCTAATAATTAGATTAAATAGATAAAATCAAAAAATTTATAATTAAATTAACACCCATTTCTCCATAAATCACTTATGATGAGTGGACCTATATCAAAGCATTTGTGACATTAAAAATTTTGTGCACGCTTCCGCATAGCATTAGGCTGCACGAACGCTGCAACATGAATTTCACTAGTTCGTCTTTATGGTGAAAAATGTTGTAAACGAGAACATGCCACGAAAAGTCATGCAGCTTGAATTTCTCAGATTAACCATGCTTGGCCTTTTGTAGTCATTATCACAAAGGGGGAGGGGGTTAAAGAGAAAAAGGGCTTGCGTCGTGTTGATATTGCTTTAAAGAATTGCCCACTTCTAGACTCAATCTCTCTGTCTCTCTCTGTCTCTCCGTCTCTCTCTCTCTTGCGAGTGGGACTGCGTCTATAAATGCACGAGCAGGCCCTTCACTTCCCTCTCATACTTAACACAACGCGAAAGCTCCAAGATCCAGTTCAGACAACAACGCTCGAGACCAGTGGAGGAGCTCCTGCTGGAGAAGCAGGGCACGTGCAGAGCCTCCCTCTTGCTCGTCGAGTCCTGGGGCCTCTCTGCACGTGCTCCCCTTCTCCAACATGTGTTCCCCCGCTCCCCACCATCTTCTTCTGCTCCGGTGTGCAGCGCGCGCACGTCGATCGGTTCGGTCGTACATGTTGCCTTTCTCTTTCGAACTTTTGCTTGTTCATTTTCGCCCTACTTGAAGTCGCATTCTCCACTCCGGTTCAGTACTTCACCCGTATCTCGTGTCTTTTTTTGGATATATAATCTAGAATATATGTTCCCCTTTTCTGCTAAGCGCACGAACGATATCATTAAACTTCTAGAACCTGAGCAGGAGGATATAGCTCGCTCTGTATAGATCAGTTTGGTCTGACAAACGCTACTGTCATGCATCCATGAGCAATGTTCTTATGTTTACATCCACACAACCCACACCCCCCTCCCCCCCCCCCCCCCCGCCAACCAAAAAAAAAAAAAAACAACAAGGCGAAACACCTTTAACTTCGTGGCGGTGCAGGGACAGGAGAGCTTTTTGGTTTGATCGAGAGCGGCTGTCGATTGATGCTCGGCGATGGACTATCATCCGACGGAGCCATGAAGCGGCTGTAGAAACGAAGTATGCAGCTTTTTCGGGCCAAACCCGAAGTTTCCGCAACAAAAAGACTGTAATTTTGTGCTCCGTGCGGATGCAAGGCATTTTCTATGTCGAAATGTATGCAGAGAACTCTGTTCCAATTCGAAATCCATGTATAAGGTCGAGCACGTTAACTACATTCTGTATTGCACAACTGCTACACTCATTCATCAATGGACATATTCATTATGATAAATGAGCTTAGCTGGCAAGAGAAACGAGTTAAGAACAGGTCAATAATGAACGGGTTTGCGGCCACATCATTCACGACATTAATTGGCATGCAGCTTGAAAACCGTACTCTTTTTGCCTTCACAGGAGACGAAACTTAAGAGAAACGCCCATATATTACATAATGACATCCTAATGCAGTAGATGGACATGTAGCCTGACACTTGGCGGACATTATTTCTCGTCCTTCCGAGTGAGGTAGGAGCGCAAACATTAGATGCGATTAAAAAGGAAACGAACAGAGTTAAGGTTTCCACTTTAACCATCCGATACATGACCACCCAGGATTCTTTAACGCCATACGTCCCCAGTTCAGAACATGAATATTCAGTTCTTGCTGTCATTGAAGGAGGAGGATGAATCGAAAGAGAAGAAAGCAGAGGAAAAGGGAATGGCCGAAAAATGGAGGGAGCGGGGTGGGTCAGGAGGGGAGGCCGAGTCGAGTGCGTAGGGAGGCAAATGAAGAGATTCAGTGGCGGTACGACCAGCAGTTTTTTTGGCAGGGATCGCAGTTCTTGATCATCTGATTGCCGAAGAAAGTGGGGGGCTCACCCCTGCACTGCAAAACCCCCCGGCGCAGCAACTGACAAGACTTGTTTGGTTTTGGAAATTGAAATTTTGCAACTTGGCCCATGGACATCGACTCCGGACTCCCCACCACATTAAATTCTGGCGGTGAATTTTTGCTGCCTCGAGCAATTGGCTGCGTGAGTGGCTAAGGAGACCGAGAAGGTGTAAAATGTTACTCCAATACATAGGTCTTTTTTAGAATGGGATTGCCTTCAAAGAATTAAAAAGTTCATAGTGTAAGTTTAGCTTTAGATTCACCTGATCCATTTAGAAGTGAGAGTTGAAGAGGGTACTTGGTTCATTACCATTTTATCGTTTTATCTTAGATTGTATCCTATCTTTCGAATAAGAGTGTGACGAGAGAGTAACAGATTTTCTGAGGAAAGGTCATTGGCATCTGCTCGAACTCTCCCTTGCCCTTTAGTAACCAAAGACAAGGGTATTAAAAGAATAACATGAGGTCTAGGTAGATAATTCAACGACTCTTATATATATAAGGATAGTTCTATTTTTTAGGAGGAAAAAAAAATTATGAGATGCATTAAGTGCATGTCGTTAAGCTCGACTATCCGTGAGGCTCGTCTGATCTTCCAAGTAATAGGGAAAATAAATAAGTAAGTAACTTGATCAAAGGATTGGGGTGGAGCTTGCACATATGGTGTATTTGATAATTATTTTGAAAGTATGTTCTATGTTAAAAGAGACAAATAAGCGAAAACAATGAAAACGGGCGTCATGTGTGTACTTACTAAAGTTGTTTGAAAAGTACGATCACATGATCATTATTTACACCTTGTGTGTTTCACATGATCATTATTTACACCTTGTGTGTTGAGTGTGTGAAACAAGCTTGACGGTTCATTTGCCCTAAGGATTTGAGTGTATTTTTTATGAACTTTGTATACTCAATAATAATCTCATAAAAAGACGTAGAGAGAGAGAGAGAAAGAGAGAGAGAGAGAGAGAGTACTAATTGATCACTTGATTTTCATTTATGCCTTGTGTATTGAGTGTGTAATGAGCTCGACGGCATCTTGAGGCTCATCCACCCTGAGGATTCGAGTGTATCTCTTATGAACTTTGTATACTAAATAATTACTTCAGAGAAAGGCATTGAGAGAGAGAGAGAGAGTTCTAACTGTACGATTGATTCTCATTTAGGCCTAGTGCATTGAGTGTGTGTAATGAGCTCAAGTGTATCCCTCATGAATTTTGAATACTCAATAATTACTTCATAGAAAGGTAGAAAGGTGTTTTGAGAGACTCAATAATTACTACATAGAAAGGTGTTTTGAGAGAGAGAGAGTATGAACTCATCACATTATACCAAAAGTATTTTCACACGATAGACACGATACCATCAATATTATACCAAAAGTATGTTCATGCCATAGACACAATACCCATGATTATCAATTCTGGTCATTTTTCTTTTATTTGATTCACTTTTGACTTAATTTATTTAAATGTATGCACACTTATAAATTGGCTGAGGGGAGGTGATGCCAATCCTAAGATTGTGCGAATTTAGGGCCTGCATGGTTGCAACTTGTTTCTGTTCCCAGGAACAGAAATTTCTGTTTTTTTGTTCCTGGGAACAAAAAAGGAACAGAAACGCGTTTGTGTGCGTTTCTGTTCCTTTTTTGTTCTTTTGTTCCCAGGAACAAAAAAGAAACAGAAACAAGAAACACAAAAAACTTGTTTCTTGTTTCTGAAACACAAATGAGAAATACTTTTTTTTCTTTTTCTTTTTCTCTTATTTTCTTGTTCTTTTTTCTTTTGGCCGGTCGCCGGCCTCGGCCATGGCCGGCGACCGGCCGACGAGGGCCGGCGGCCTCGCCCAGCCACGGCGAGGCTCGCCGGCCCCCGGCGAGGCCGAAGCTCGCCGTCCCCCGGCGAGGCCGACCCTCGCCCGGGCGTGGCGGTGGCTCGGCGAGGCCGAGGCTCGCCGGCCGCTGGGCGAGGTCGGCCTCGCCGGATCTGGGCGAGCTCGAGCTCGCCCAGCCATGGCGAGGCCGACCTCGCGCCGGCCTGGGCGAGCTCGATCTCGCCCAGATCGGGCGAGGCCGAGCTCGCCCAGCGGCCGGCGAGCCTCGGCCTCGCCGAGCCACCGCCAGGCGACGCCGACCTGGCGGTGAATCGGCGAGGCCGAGGCTCGCCGGCCGCTGGGCGAGCTCGGCCTCGCCGGATCTGGGCGAGCTCGAGCTCGCCCAGCCATGGCGAGGTCGACCTCGCGCCGGCCTGGGCGAGCTCGATCTCGCCCAGATCCGGCGAGGCCGAGCTCGCCCAGCGGCTGGCGAGCCTCGGCCTCGCCTGGCGGTGGCCCGGCGAGCCTCGGCCTCGCCTGGCGGTGGCCCGGCGAGGCCGCGCCTCGCCCGCCGCTGGGCGAGCTTGGCCTCGCCAGATCAAGGCGAGGCCGATCCTCGCCGGCCGGTCGCCGGCCAAGGCCTTGGCCGGCGACCGGCCAAAAGAAGAAAAAAAAAATGAAAAAGAAAAAAAGAAAAAAAGGAAAAATACGAAAAAAATAGAAAAAATAAAAGAAATAAAAAAATTATCCAAATTTACCAAACATGTTTCTGTTTATTTTTTATTCCCGGAACAAGTTTACCAAACGCGTTGTTTTATTCAAAAATTGTTCCCCGGAACAGAAACACTTTTTTCTATTTCTGTTCCCTGGAACAATTTTTAAACAGAAACACAACCAAACGCGCCCTTACTTACAATTTGAATAAAGATCGAATCTCTCGCATTGGGATTAGTGTTCGACCGCGACCAATCCTTTCGAGACTTACACATGAGTACACACGCTATAATTCCCAAGTCATTTGGGACAGCTGAGCCTTCTTGCTCGATCAATTGAATTCGTGTCTACACCGTCGATTTAGGTACGTTCCATGATAGAATTTATGACGCTCGATCCGTGTGTAAAGAGAGGGAGGACACGCAAAAAATAATTCTGATTACATCCAAGATCGAGGAGAATAAACCCGACAAGGCAAAAATAAATTTATTATTTCCCCCAATTATGATGACCCCGACCCATCATGGATGGTTGTGGGCCTGCGCTGGGCAAAATTATTGTGCCGCCAACCACAGGCCAGTCGGACTCAGCCAGCCCATGCCAAAAACGACCTGGCGTACCGCTCCTGCTGCCGCCTCTCCTCCAAGCTGTTTTGTTGTTGGGGAAAGAAATTCGGATAACCTTACAAATAGTCTCTAAACCTTGATCCGATATACAATGTGATTTATAAAATTTTATTTTATTTAATATAGTCCATAAACTTCATCCAACGTGCAATGTGATCAATGGAATTTTTTATTTGTTCAATGTGGTCCATAAACTTTTGGTACGTATTTAACTCAGCCATTGAACTGTATAGAAATGTTCAATGTTATCCTTGAACATTTACATATAATTTATGAATTAAATTGAACATGTATCAAAAACTCATGGATCATATTTAACAAATTAAAAGTTCGGAGACACTTTTGCACATTAGGCCAAAATTTATGGATTAAAACGAACAAAAAAAAAATTCAGGGATCACATTGCAATTAAGTTAAAGTTTATGGATTATTTGTGTTATTTTTTCAAAAAAAAAATAATTCATTTATTAATTAGTACCACTTTCATTGGTATATAAAAAGTACATAAACACACAAAAAAGAGTGAAATTTCAACTATATAGCAGCAATTGTTTGCCCTGGTTCTGGCGCTATTAAAAGACTAATTACAGTAGATAATCCATGCCAATTAACGTATGTCACATTGCTCAGTTGCCAATCAGCGAAGCGTTGCAATTGAGCTTGGGCCATAGGTCACGAATGAGCCAATTTGTCATGACAAAGTATGCTCTCTGAGTCATCTGGATCCCATCCCAGCTCATGGCCTTCGTTGGGTGGGGACAAACCGCCACGCCAGGAGCTCCGCACCGCCGGTTCGGATCGAAGTTGTAGTCGCCGCCCCCCATTCCGCAGCACGCTTTTTGTGCCCGCACCATGTCGAAACCTAAGCGAGGAGAAAAAGGAGAAAAGGTTGCTAGCGACGTCGTTATGTTATTGCCATGACTAAAGATGGTTTGATTCGGGACTGACCCAAGTTTGGACCGCCGCGATACATGGATGCGAAGGCGTTGTAGTAGTCGCCGTAGAGGATGATAACGTCCCGGTTCTCTTCCCGGAGCTCTCCGATGACTCTCCGGAGGAGGATGTTGTGATACGCCGCGAGGCCATTCAAGCCCTTGAGACAGCGAGATTCGTCGTAAGCGGATGGATGGTTGGTTTTGAAACGAGCGAGGTAGACCGGGAAGCAGCCGATCGGGAAGCTGCCGGGCACGACCACTCGAGAAGCACCGTACCCAATGACCCTCTGCATCGCAGTAAAAACCACATCAACGTTACGCCTGAAGTTACAGCGAAAAAAAAATACCATTTACAAGATGAAAATTAGAAGCTGTGAAGTTCTTAGAATCACTTGCTTGAACTGCATCTTTGATGGCCATGACAACTTGAGGCACAAGGCTCTTCGCTTCCTCGATGCTCTTGCCTTGGAACAATGCATAGTAGTAGTCACTGCCTCCAATCTCCCCGACCATGAACAAGGCATCTTTGAGCTTCCACAGACAATCTATGGACCAGCGCAAGAATCACGACTTTGTCATTTGAAACACCCATTGACAAATTTTTCACCTTATAATAGAGAGGCAAATTGCATGTTCGAGCGATTAGGACGATTGTATTACCGGCTTTATCAAAGCAGATGCCATTGAAATAAGAGAACATCCAGTCGAGTTGAGTACTGAGAGATGAATTGGTGGAGGGGTTGGAGATGTTCATCTGATCGAGAACATCCGAGGGCAACGCGGTGGCTCCAGCGACAGCGAAATTCACTCCGTGGCCACGAGTGAACGCTGCGCTCTGGTTCAGGTAGTAATCTGGGAAAGGAACCCCGGCCGCTCGAGCTGCCAAACCCAAATGAAAAAATATACTCAACCCTAGCGAATTCTCGTACCGCCGAAAGTACGTTAATCAATGTGCTCAAATCAAGCAAAATCACGGCGTTTTTACCGATAAAAAGTGGAAAGGGAAAGATAAAAGTTTAGGCCACTATCAACAGTGACAATGAGATTTTACGCTTTGATAATGCTTGTCCTCATAATCATCACCGTCCCAAAAAAGATCCAAAAACAAGCATCCGAAGCAATAAAACCCTTCTTTAGCAACAACAAAAAAAAAAAGCAATAAAACCCTAAAACCCATCATCACTACCACTTGCAAAAGTCGATATTCCATAAGAAAAGTGAAAGAAGATCAATCATTTGGCACAGTGTAAGTAGGGCAGGTCTGAGATTAGAGCAGACCATGTTCTGAGCTAATAGCTGCATCGAAGCTCCGGTTGAGCCGGAACCTGAAACTCGTTCATCTAAATCTGCTAAAATAGCTGCAGTTTGCAGCAATCTTTGCTGCGTACATTTCGACACCGGCATAGTTTGAGGTAAGGGCTTTTACTTATACCTTTTCTTTTTATGTAAACTACAGAGTCCAGAAAGGTTGGCATCGAGGTTGAATTTCGTGTGAAAGATGACGCTGCAAGTCGACATGCTTGGCAATAAAATCCCCGAAATGAACACTACCTCACGCCGTTGCATGCTTACAGCCTCGAAGCTAGGAACCTATCTATAGTCTTATGCTCGATTTATTTCTGGAGCCAACTTATCCGGCAGTAGAATTACGTTTGCCAACTGAACTAAATTAGTTTTCTAGTGAAACCCACCTTAGAGATTGGCTTTTCAGTTGGAAACATTACTAATCATTTAAACTGCCAAGATATGTAAGCACATATCATATGGGTACTCTCTAAGTGCGTACTTTCAGTTTTAACAAAGAAATTGCAGTACAAGCATTTCATGACCATGTTATTATCACTTTGCCATCTTCGCATAGTTTTCTGCGTGATCCAAACTATTGGAGCAAGAAAGACAAGGAGAATTTCGATGCCGGGAGTTGACTTACAGAGGTAATCGATCATGAGGAAGCCGTTGGAGCACCTCCCGGTGGCTTGTCCCCCTGGGAAGTCCTGGCCGTAAGGAGGATGACTGCAAGGTGAGGCCGCTCCGATCAGGCTCTCATGAATCAAATTGCCTGTGTCCGACGTCGAGTCTCCAAGTTGATAGACCGAATCGAGTTTGCAGCTCCCAAGCTCTTGCGCCTCGCACGGGTGTCGTAGAATGAAGACCGAACAGATCACGCTCAAAAGTGCATAGAAAGAAGCTCTCGTGCTGGCCATTCTGAAGGATTAATTGAGAAAATGCGATTGATGAATGTACGACTGGCTTTATGCATAGTTCTTATAAATAGGGAGTGACTGAGGAAGAGAACCCAAGATTATTTGGGTCTCACAAAATTTTGTGACTTCATCGAATCTTTCCTCTATTCAACCTACGGGCCTCATCGAATCCAATCTAATATAACCGACGGACCGAATAAGAGCAAAAAGAAACGATCCCTTCTTCAGAGTTCGCTTGCGTAAAATTCCTTTTCTAAGCACAGGAGAATGCAATGACCATCCTGAAAAGGTCCAGTAGAATACAATGAAAAAGTATTAAGATCGATGTGACATCTCATACATTAGAGACTATAAAAGGAAACAAATAAACACCAAGCCCTTAGCCACAAGATGCGAATAAATTAAGGACTGAGCCTGAAAAGAATAAGAGGGATTCTAATGGTAACATACTGAATGATACTATCAAAAGATTTTCAGTGATTATTTATTGTATAGAATGAGTCAATCATCTATTTTGGTATGAAGAAAAAATGGTTACATGATTCTTCCATTGATTAATAATTTCAATTTTTGGGAAGTATTGTGATCGTTGATTATCCAATAATAATGATTTTCATTTTTCAAATGAACCATATGAAGACCTAATGATTTTAATAGGTAATTGCAGAGTTAATTATTTAGACCTTTCAATTCATAAATGTCTCCTAAAAAAAATCGTAAATGTCGATCTTGGAAGAATGAGGGTATTCCCAAAAGTCACAACAAAAAAAGGGGATGAGTTAGATAAAATGAGAAGAAACTTGGACAAGAAAAGGATTAACTTGGACGAAACCAAACAAAGTGACTTAGACAAAATCATTATGGGAATTGAAATCTCACTCGAAGAGGAAGATATCAAATATTTGGAATTTCTTTTCGCATATTATATGAATGATTCGATTATCAAGAGCAATGCTTGGAAATCTTTGAATTCATGACAATTATTCAAAATCTTAGTTAAAAACTAGATTTGTCATCTCATGTTTACTTTCCGTGAAAATATACTGTGAGAATATACCAATTGAAGTGGAGGGTTTCTTTAAACAACAAGAATATGGGTCAACTACCCAATTAAATAATATTGAGCATATCTTCCACATCTTCGAGAAATAAATGGGCTATTTTTTTTTTTTGGTTGCAAAATAGGCAGTCAATTTCATATATGGCAATTCTGCCCAGATCACTTGGTTAGCTGGGAGAAGAATCCACCTAACTTGGATTTTCCGAGGAGCAAAATAAGAGAATTAGATTTGGTTAGACAAGATGGGGTTAGTCAACAAGGATTGGTTTTTAAGCAAGTTAGTGAATGTACAGTCAAATATTCGATACAATTCTACAAGACCTAGTTTCATTTAAGCAAAGGGGTTCTCGACGATTGAAAAGATTCTAATCAATCCAAAGATCATTTCGATTCCATTAGTGATTTCGATTCCATTAGTGATGAGAATTCTCATCACAACGCAGAGATATAGTCAAGTCATCTCGGAAGCATTAGGATTGTATGAGAAGATTAGCAATGGTCATTGATTATAGCCATGGGGAATGAAATAATCTCTGGCTAAGTTTAAGCACAAAGCTTTGGACATTCCAAAGATTAGGAAAATGACCCTCGTGAAAGAATAGACCAGCGAAAATTATCATGCGGAAATGTCCAACGCTATCGGCCAAAGGAAAAGCACAGCCATGGGAAAATGCAAGGGAGTAGGGGAAAATGGAAGACATGACAAAGATTATTTTCGTGTAACACTCGACCAGTTCCACGAGCAATTCCTAGTCTTCAGACTATATACACATTATCTGATAGTTGACCCAGCGCCAGTGCAACCTGGAGAGTCCTTTTATACTAAGCAAAGGCAAAACATGTCTCACAAGTCTCTAAATATTAGTATAGAAATAGCTATTCAAGATTTGCCCCCCTGGCGACGAAGAAGACGCCGACTGCCCTAGGCACGTGCAGAAGTTATCAAAATGACATAACATAGCACAGCTGAGGAAATCAAGCATGCAGTCCATACTCCAAGGGATAAGGAAGATTTTATAACGTGGAAAAACGGCATGAAAGAGTCGAATTCGAGTATCAGGAAATCTAGATAATTATGACAGGACCACTACATTTTTGACAACTAACAAACAATTGTCCCTCTAATGAGATGCAAGCTTAAAAAACCTGCCTAAATCTCCGCAAAGCTTGAGGGACTCAACAACTTAAGAGAAAAAGAGCAAACGTATAATTACAGCCCGCACAAGATTTCCGCAGCTTCCATTACTGACCTTTCTAATAACAGCTCCATCACAAAATTTCTCCACTCAAGAAAATAAAAGAGCAGAATGCAAAATCCAATACTTATCAACTTGGAAGGCACAGGGAAAGCAACAAGCACTCCTTTGAAAGCTAAATGTTCAATCTTCTTCCTCCCCTTCATTCTCAGCGATATTGAAGTATCTGACTTCATAGACATTTCGGTCCTTGTTTGATGCAATCACCCGCAGCCAATCTCGAACATTGTGTTTCTTCAGGTACTTCTTTGTCAAATACTTCAGATAACTAATGAAAGCATAACAGAGAGAAAAGCGACATCAAATGAGATATGAAACAGGTGTTGAAGGCTTAATGTGGAAGAAAAAAGACATCAGATATAGTAAAATCAATATCCACAACTAAATGTGAACCCTATTACTAAATCTCCAGAGAAACTACCGTTTAGAGAAACTACTTTCGGAAGTCACGGTAATCTTGGTCTTGTCCCGCGTGACAGTAACAATGTCGCCGAGGGCACCAGCCTTTCCATCGACCTTGATCTTCTCCTGCAAAAACTTTTCAAATGACGCAATGTCCATGATCTTGTCCTCCACCGGTTTCGCACAGTCGATCGTAAAGGATACCCCTTTCTTCTTTCCCTTTGGTCCAGCCATACTTGCCCGACTCATCTTCACTCACTATATCCTGTACCCAAGCAGAGTACCAAGCCTAATTATTTTCTCATTCAATCCGTCCAGGCAAAAAATACAGTATACACCACTCGGTAAGTAGGCAACATAAAATGAACTGACATGTGATGGTACACAAACACACACAGCCATCATCAATTCAAGGAATATGCACCAGCACAAGCGAAAAACACGAAGACCCAGTACCATGAACAGAGTCACTGTTTAGCGAAATTGCGGCGACACACCCCAAAATAAGTACTTTGAACGGGCACCCGATCTCACATCACCCGAAGCTTTCGCATCACTCATCAACTACAGAGAATATCCAAAGTTCAAGGACTAACACAAGGTACGAACCAGAAATACGAACAGGAACTTGACAAACACAGCGGCAGCAGAAAGAACATGCGACGACCGTATGAAAACGTCAATTGCATGAAAGCTAACAAATAGGCGCAAAGGGTTCGATCTCGGGCAGGCCTCCAAGTCAAAAAAAAGTTCAGCTTTAGAAGGCAAAGCGGCATATAGAGGCGATCAGCCGTGCTGCAGATTCGCATATCAAGATGAGAAAATGCAGAAATTTTAGCCTCTGAAGATGAAGAATCAGCTGATTGAGCTCCAATTTAAGGTTGTGAGAGAGAGAGACCAGTCACCTTCCAAAAGTTTTTGCCGAAGCTCGAAATGGAACGAAGCAGCGGGAGAGAGAACCAGAAGAGGAGAGCAAAGAGGAAGAGCCATAGGTTAGGGTTCTTTTCAAGGTTTCTCCAATTGGGATTTGGGGTTAATTTCCTTTCCATTTTTTTTCCGGAAATTACTGTCTTTTTCAATTTAATGCTCTATTTTAAGAAAAAATAAATATTTTTAAAAATACTTATTTATAATGCTTTTTTTTGGGGTGAAATTATTTATAATGCTCACAAGAACTAAATAATGAAAAATATTTTCATTATCCATTGATATATTTAGTTATAAATTGTTATTGATAATTGATATGTCTTTATTGATTATTATTTCACGCAATATAAATAATTATTTTTAGAAAATATTTTACAAATTATTTACTTTGTGAAAAATAAATAGAAATGAGGATTCGACCTAAAAAAAAGGAGGGAGCCACCACAATAAAAAGAGCGGAATATTGGCTTAAGTTATTTTATTTAGTAACTGAGATATATCATGTGCGTTTTCGATACTCATCCAATCAAGTAGCCCAAGAAAAATCCAGAAGACGATGACAATCGATGAATTAAACGACACAATCTAAGCATGCCACGTAAAACTATTAGGTCAACTTTGTCGGGAGTTAACAAAGCAATATAAATAATGGTGATAAACCCTACATACAAAAACTTATTAAAGAACAGTCAACATATTTGGAACTCATAAAAATAGAAAATAAGTAGGTTTTGCTAGTAGATATTTAGGAGTTTACCAGAATATGCATAGTAGGCAAAATTCAATGCTCCAAAATTGACATCATCAAAGACAAAAGCTAAAGAATTGATCGGTTGTGTAATTGTAACAAAATGTTATGCACATAAAGACGATTTACTCAATTGATTCAAGAAAACTTTTATTATAAGACATTAAGTTACTTGAGAGAACATACTCAAGTGCTAACAAAAATGAGTTGTCGAATATCGATATCTTTTGAAAATAGTCCATGTTCAAATCACAACGAGTCTTGGGCCAATAACAATTCTCATATGCATAATTTAATTAATGAGAAGTTAAAAACTTAGCATGACCTCTGTAGATGAGAATCTCCTATCGACTATCATAGTCCACTTTGTAAAAACTGTGGCAATCCCCATTCCGGTCTTTTGCCTAGATGTGGTCAAGCAGTGGAAGTTGCTGCTAATCGACCTTCGGGGGATAATTGCGTCGATCGCAGTCCTCGGTACATGCCTCATCAGCATCAACCATAACAATACAAGCGATACAAAGCCCAAATGGGCAATAGCCCTATGCTTCCCCTCGTTGCTATTTTATGTAGTATTGTTCCCAATCGGCATATGTTCGATCACATCGATCTATAGTTCGGAAGTGTTCCAATTGAGATTGCATGTCCAGGGGCACACAATAGGAGTCACCATGAACCAAGTGCTAGATGTAATCTTGACGTTATTGCTCATTCTGCTATACAAGGGGATTACTCTCAGTGGGGTTGCTTACTTGTTCATGTCAAAGTCGTTCTTGGAAACCGTCTTTGCCTACATTGTTATGCCGAGCACAAGTGGGAGCCCCCGAAGGAGATGTGGCAGTTCTTTCGGAAATTCTTCTTGTCGAGGTTCGGGGCAAAGGAAATAGAGACGAGAAAGAGTATTGCAATGATATAGGCATCGAGCAAATCAACACCTAGAAATAGAGACGAGAAAGAGTATTGAAATGATACAGGCATCGAGCAAAGCACCTGTGGATTGTAGGTGTTGCTTTTAGTATCTATTGAAAATGGTCCATATTTGAATCTT
The DNA here is from genome assembly GCA_028830015.1 of Eucalyptus grandis x Eucalyptus urophylla. Classification (NCBI taxonomy): domain Eukaryota; kingdom Viridiplantae; phylum Streptophyta; class Magnoliopsida; order Myrtales; family Myrtaceae; genus Eucalyptus; species Eucalyptus grandis x Eucalyptus urophylla. The sequence goes on along the minus strand of CM054200.1, from coordinate 56,247,480 downwards.
ATACCAATACCAACAATCACAATGAGCCACACGCCAAGAATAAGTCCCATATGCATGATTTAATTGATGAGAAGTTAAAAATTTAGTATGACCTTTGCTAATGAAATCTACTCTTGTCCATATAGTCCACTTTGCAAAGATCATGTCAATCCTCATCTCAATTTTCTCCCTAGATGTGGTCGGGCACTGCTAATCAGCTTAGAGGGATGATTGCATCGCTCGCCGTCCTCAGTACGTGCCTCATCAGCATCAATCGTAGCAACATGAGTGACACGAAGCCTAAATGGCAGTAGCTTAATCAATTCCCTTGTTGCCGTTTTATATAATATCGTTTGCAATTGGCATAGGCCCAATCATGTTGGTCTATAGTTTGGAAGTATTTCCATTGAGGTTGCGTGCTCAAGCGCATGCAATTGGAGTTGCCACGAACCAAGTGCTAAGTGTAATCTTAACACTATATTTTATTTTGCTATACAAGGCAACCACCCTCAACAGGGTTGCCTTCATGTTCGTGGCAATGTTGTGCTTAGGGAGTGTGTTTGTCTATTGGTGTTGCTAATTAGCGTCTGGAGGATGATTGCATTGCTTGCCATCTTCGGTATATGTCCCACCGGCATCGACCGCAATGGCATGAGTGACACGAAGCCTACATGAGTAGTAGCTTAATGCATCCCCTTGTTGTTTTATGTGGCATCATTCTCGATCGACATAGGCCTAATTGCGTCGATCTATCGAAGTGTTTCCAATCGAGGTTGCATGCCCCTAAAGTCTCCACGAAATAAATGTCAAGTGCAATCTTGACGTTATTGTTCATTTCGCTATACAAGGCAATCACCCTCGACGGGGTCATCTTCGTGGTCATGGCAACGTTGTGCTTAAGGAGCATGTACATTTGCGTTGTTATGCCAAAGACAAGGGGTAGGACCCTAGAGAAGATGTGGCAATTCTTTGAGAAATGCTTTGAGTGGAGGTTGAGGGTGAGGGAAACAGAGACAAGAAGAACATCGAGAGACAAGAAGAACATCGAAATGACATAGACATAAAAAAAAGCCGTGAACTCTAGGTGTTGCTTTTGATATCTTTTGAAAATAGTCTATATCTAAATCTTAGGTCAATACCAACAATCACAATGAGCCCTAGGCCGAGAATATATCTCATATGCATAATTTAATTAATAAGAAGTTAAAAACTTCGTATAACATTTGCCAATGAAAATCTCCTTTTGACCGTCATAGTCCATTTGCAAAGATTGTGCCAATCCTCATCTCTATTTTCTACTTAGACGTGGTTGGGCAGTAGAAGTTGCTGCTAATCAGCCTTAGGGGATGTTAGCATCACTCACTGTTCTTAGTACGCGCCTCACCAGCATTGATTGCAATGGCACGAGCAACATGAATCTCAAATGGGCAGTAGCCTAACGCATCCACTCATTGTTATTTTATATAGCATCATTTGCGATCAGCATAAGCCCGATCACATCAATTTATAGTTCATAAGTGTTTCCAACTGAGCTTGCGTGCCCAGGCACGCAATTGAAGTCGCCGTAAACCAAATGTTAAGTTTAACATTAACGTTATTGTTCATTTCGCTTGAGGTCACCTTCATGTTCATGGCAACGTCATGCTTAGGGGGAGTGTATACATTTACATTGTTGTCGAAGACAAGGGGTAAGACCCTAAAGGAGATGTGGCAATTCTATGGGGAATACTTCATGTGGAGGTTGAGGGCAAAGGATGCAGACACACAAATGAGCATTAAAATGACATAGACATTGAGAATAGTATAACCTGTGGATTCTAGGTGGTACTTTTTATATCTTTTGTAAATAGTCGATATATGAATCTCAGGTTAATGCCAACAAATCACAATGAGACCTAGGCCGACAACAAATCCCATATTATAATTTAATTGATGAGAAGTTAAAAGCTTAGTATGACCTCACTAATGAGAATCTTCTCTTGATCGTCATGGTTCACTTTGTAAAGATCGAGCCAATCCTTATCCCTATTTTATCCAGACATGATTGAGTGACGGAAGTTACTACATCCTTGGAGGGATGACTGCGTCGCTTGCCATCTTAGGTACATGACTCACCTACCTCAACCGTAGCGGCACGAGCAACACTAACCCCAAACGGGCAACAACCTTATGCATCCCCTCATCGCTATGTAGCATTGTTCGCAATCAGAATAGGCTCGATCGTGTCGATCTATAGTTTGGAAGTGTTCCCATTGAGATGACATGCTAAGGGCACACAATTAGAGTCATCGTGAACCAAATGCCGAGTGACAAAAGCATGAGCATGATTTAATTGATGAGAAGTAATAAATTTAGAGCTTGGGTTAGGGGAAATGGGAGGCTTGTGGTGTTTCCACAAATAGCAATGCGCCACAATGCCATCACCTTTGTACGGCAACCATCTCTTTTGGCTAGGGACAGAATTATTTTTAACGTCATAACATATAGCTCTTTGCCTTATCTATTTATTTCATCCTCTTATCTTCTTTTCACTACAATCATTTGGTTTTGCTTTTGTTTTATTCTATTTTTTACTTTTGGCCATATTCTTCTCTAGTTAACTTTCTTTAAAAGGTACGAGAGCTTCTTCAGTGATGTTGTTTTGTTGTGTGATGCTCATGCTTTTGTCACTCGGCATTTGGTTCACAATGACTCCGATTGCGTGCCCAATCTCAATAGAAACACTTCATAACTATATATCGACACGATCGGGCCTATTCTAATTGCGAACAATGCCACATTTGGGGTTCATGTTGCTCTTGTCGCTGCAGTTGAGGTAGGTGAGTCATGTATCCAGGATAGCAAATGATGCAATCATCCCTCCAATGATGATTAGTGGTAGCTTCCGTTGCTTGATCACGTCTAGATAAAAGATAGGGATGAAAATTGACTCGATCTTTACAAAGTGGACCATGACGATCAAGAGGAGGTTTTCATTAGCGAGGTCATATTAAGTTTTTAACTTCTTATCAATTAAATCATAACATGGGATTTATTATCGGCCTAGGGCTCATTGTGATTTGTTGGCATTAAATTGAGATTCGGATATCAACTATTTTCAAAAGATATAAAAAGTAGCACTTAAAATCCATAGGTGCTACTTTTCTTGATGTCTAATATCATTTCCATGCTCCTTCATGTCTCTCTTTCCTTTGCCCTCAACCTCCACATGAAGTATTCTCCAAAGAATCGCCATATCTCATTTAGGTCTTATCCCTCGTCTCCGACATAACAATGTAAACATACAAACTCCCTAAGCATGACGTTGCCATGAACATGAAGGCAACCACGCCGAGAGTAATCATCTTGTATAGCGAAATGAACAATAACGTCAAGGTTACACTCAGCATTTGGTTTGCAGCGACTTCAATTGCTTGCCCTGGGCACACAAGCTCAATTGGAAACACTTCTAAACTATAAACTGAAGCGATTGGGCCTATGCTGATTGCAAACGATGCTATATAAAACAACAATGAGGGATGCATTAGGCTACTGCCATGGGCTTGGTAGATACTCCCTCGCATTTCTCTCTCCAACTCCTTCGTCTCTACTCCAGTCCTCTCTTTGAATTTGGGTCATGTCAACATCGTATTGAGAGCAGATGAATACGGGCTTGCCAATGGCCATGGTGCAAGCCTCAGCAACCAATCCCTCTATCCCGGATATTGTCATAGTAGTAATATCTTTGTTGATAGTGCCGACGCCCATCATGAGTGACGCCATTACAACTAGGCTTTCATTTGCACTGAGCATAGTTGTGCGGAGCCACTAAACTTGCTTCGATAGGTTGCTAAGCTCAACCCCGAAAGGAAGAGGAGGTAATGCTTGAGTTGGCGATTCAACCTCTTGCTTAAAGGACTGTAGCAATGGTTGAGTCAAGTTGTCAATCTGCCCAAACTTTCTAACAAAAGGCATATCATTATCAAATTAAAATGGTTTGAAAGTGCCTTAATAGCGGACTTAACCACAGGCACATTCCCTAACCTTGCGCTCAGCACACAAAAACCAACCAATGTTATGTTTGTCGCCACCATCACCACCTGCAGCCTCAGTTTGTAATCCCGATGAATGTAGCCACTCAAAACAGCACCAGCGATCCCATAGCAAAGGCCAGTGCGTGCAACCTCGCTACTTGCCATGGGCTTGACAAATTCTCCCCCACATCCCTCTCCTTAGCTCCTTCATCCCTACTCTTGTCCTCTCATTAAAATTAGGCCATCGCAATGTCGTATTAGGAGTAGACTGATACAAGCTCACCAATGGCCCTTGTGCAAGCTTTGACAATTAGCCCCTCCACCCGGGATATTGCCAAAGTTGTAACATCCTTGTTGATTACATGCCCATCATGAGTGACCCCGTTGCAACTAGAACTTCATTTGCATCGAGCATAACAGCGCAAAGCCACTAAGCTCACTTCAACAAGTTCACGAGCTCTGCCCTGGAAGGAGGAAGAGGACAAATGATTGAGTTAATGATTCAACCTATTGCCCGAGGGACTGAAGTAATAGTTAAGTTGAGTTGTAGGAATGCTTCAATCTCTCGAGCAAAAGGTTGAACCATCAACCATTACCTCATCCTTCTTTTCGAAGACGAGCTCGTCAACCTATTGAAGCGAGTTCAATGGCTCTAAGCCGCCTTGCTCAATGCAAATGAAGCTTTAAATCCATCATGATGGGCATCAACGCGATTAATAGAGCTATCAGAACTATGGCAATATTCAAGGCGATGGGGTTGATTGCTAAGGCCTACACAAGAGCCATTGGCGAGCTCTTATCGATCTACTCCCAAAACGATATTGAGGTGGCTTAAATTCAAAGAGATGGCAAGAGTAGAGCCAAAAGAGCTGAGGAAAGAGATGTGAGGGAGACTCTACCAAGCCTCTGGCAGGCAGTGGGTGCATCCGTGGGGTCGCTTGTGTCACTCCTAGAGGCTATGTTCATCAAGGACTACAAATTGAGGCTACAAGTAGTGATGGCGATGGCATATATAGTGTTGGTCAATTTTGGCATGTTGAGCGCAAGGTTTGCAAATGCACTCATAGTTAAGTCTATTATTAGGGCCCCTTCAAACCATTTAATTTGAGAATGCCCGTTTGATAATGTTACGCCTTTCTTTAAGAAGCTTGGACACCATCAATTCCTTCACTTTTGTCTTCGATAGCATCAATTTTGGAGGATCAAATTTTGCCTACTCTCCATATTCCATGGCAATTTCCTAAATTTATACTACTAAGACCTACTTATATCTTATTTTCGTGACTTCCAAATATGTTGACTCTTATTGAATAAGTTTCTGTATGCAGGTTTTGGTCTCTATTATTAGCATTAATTTGTTATCCTTCTCTATTAGAGTGACAATTTTGTTGGAATATGGGTTGCTCTCTCACCAGAAGGAATTACCTAAAGAGAGTAGGATAACAAAGTAATGCTAATAAAACAACAACGAATGAGTCATGAAAGTATACCTTACTTCTAACAAAATATGAGATTTTGGAATCGAAGGCTTGATTTAACTAATTACCTAGTTAATGTCATTTCGATATATTAATTTGATCATTTGTTCACCAGAGTGACCAGGTAGTATTTTTACCAATTACGAGCCTCAAGATTCTTGTCCATTAAGTGTGCAAGCAATGATTGTTTATTATGATCCTAATGATTTAACCTAACCATGCTAAAAGTGAAGGGCAATCAATGTATAAAAAAAACACAATTTAGTAAAATTGAAATGAAAGTGTGCACAAAACCTAGCATTATCTCAAAACAAGAAAGAATTCAAAAACCATATTGCAAGCCCTAAAGGCTTATTCAATTTTGGGTTCAATTTTTTGCCCAAAGAATGACATTTTTTTATGCTAAATTAGTTTTGAATTATAATTGACACTAAAAATCTAATGAAACTAGTCAAATACCAAGTTCCGCACATTTTCCAAAATTTTGAATTTTTTCAGATTTTTTTAGTGTTTTATTTTTAATATTTTCTAATTTTTAATAGAATTTTGTTCAGAAAATATGGACTTGGGCCGGGCCCTGGGGTCCTGTCCGAACATGGGCTGAACTTGGACGTTCAAGCTTGGGCGCCAAGGACACAATTGGGCCTGTTTAAAACTAGCCCATTTCGTAAAGAAAAAGCATCAAGCCCATTTTGTTGAAATTAAATGCACTACGCCCACTACAAGGCAATTTAGGCCCCAAGTGTTCTGAAGCTATGACTAACTGACACACCTCCATATCAGAGCAAAACCAAGCCCAAAAATTACCATTCAAATAATGGCTAGAAAAAAGCCCAAACTTATCAATTTTAATTGAGCCCAAAATCACTAGACTCGTCTAAGCCCACGAAAACTTAGACAAGCCTAAACACACTAAACCAATTTTTATTTTTTTTTGGACGAATACACTAAACCAACTTAAGAAATTAAGCTTTGACCCAATAAAAAAATATAAAAAATTAAGCAATTAAGCCTCCCACTTTAACCGCCTTCTGATCATCTCCGAACCGACGCCACCAAAAACAACATTAAGTACAATGGCAACCAACTCCCACGAGCAAAACAACCTCCGTAACGCGATTGATGAGTTAAAATTTTCGAGGAAAACAAACGTGTTTCATGGCCAAGAGGTATCATTAATATGTGAACTACACTGGTGTCTTCGAATCTGGCCAAAACAGACAACGTTCTCGGGGTCGTTCCTTTGAATCATTTTATCAAACATGTGGTAGGCACTGGTTAAAAGAAGGATACAGATTTGCTCGATACCTGGGTTCGTACCCTTGACTCGAACAAGAACAGAAAAAACAGTTACGACCAGCCAGACACCATTCATTCACACTGAGCACAAGCATAGATGAAAAATAACAAGTCCCTACCCGACTCAGCGACGGCGAACAGAGGGCGAACTCGAGATTTATCGGACTCAGTTCGATCGCCTCGCAACGTCTCCCGAGCCGAGATCCTCGGGTAAGAAGCGATTTTGAACCCAAAAAGGCAAACTCACCGGAAAATTTGACGCTACGGAAAAGGAAATCGCGAGCGGCTGGAGGGCGTCGGATGTGGCCGGGCCTCCGGGGATCACCTCCTTTCTTGTCCCTCTTCCGGCGCTCCCTCTCTGTTTTGATCTCTTGGTCGTTTTGTCTCCCTCCCTCTTCTCACCCTCTCTCCTCTCGACCTCTCACTTTTCGTCCCCTCCTCACCTGCGCTCCCTCTCTCGCTTTTAAGGGCCACCGGCGGAGGCGCGCATGGCCTCTACCACCGCCAGCCTGCCGTGGTCGGCCTGACAACGACCCGCGGATCATGCCACGGCCCTGCTCTGCCTCTGCTGCCTTGCACGTCGCTGCAGTAGCAGGAGTGTGGGAGACGTGAGGAGAAGAAATGAGGGGGAAACCGCCGGGTTGGAAAGAGAAATGAAAATGAGCTGGGAGACGTGAGGAGAAGAAGAAAGGGGGAAAACCGCTGGGCTGGAAAGGGAATTTGAAATGAAATGGGCTGGGCCGAGCCAGCCCAGCCCCAGGCCCGGTCGCTTTCCTTAATTATAATATATATTTTCACAAAAATTTAATAAATTCTATTGGTGTTAATGCAAATGTTCCTAATACTTATATGCTTATGCAATATAATGAATATTATTATTTTTTAGGGGTTAAAAATTAATCCTTAATTTTTTTATGGAATGAAATCTAAAATGAATAGTCAAAATTTAGGTATGAACACAATTTAACTTAACTAAAAAATTAAAATCATGATCATCTTGTGACTAACAAAAACTGGATTTCTTTGAGTACAATTTTTTACCTCATGGCTTTTTTCTCTTCGTACAACTCAACCGTTTCACCATGACGGTTAACATTCGAATTTTTTCACTTGTTCAGTAAATTAGGTTAAAATACTTTGCAATTTCATTAAATTAGGTTAAAATACGCGTGTGCTAACTAATTTGACTTTGGTCGTATGTAAAATAAGTGTTCGCTAATTTGACTTTTTTTGGAAAAAATTAATATTGTCCAATATTTCAAATTTTTTTGTCGAGACTATTTTCCATATATGCTCCCTATTAAGTTTCGGTTACCAATTCCTTTCGAATGGCCTTTTATAGAATAACGGTGCCGTTACCATAGGAACCTCCCTTACCGAATAGCTAAACCTTTTTAAGATCACATGCTAGTCGTTCATAATAGTTTTAAGTAATTCCTACATTTAAGAAGACGCGCAAAAAAGTAAAATAGGAAAATGATTCTTCAGAAATCTATGTGACGAGGAATAAAAAAAAACATAAAAAACCTCCATGAGATAACTGACTTTTTGTAATTAACAATGAAATCCGAAGAAAATTTGTGTGAATCACAAATCTACACAGATATGCACAGCGAAGTTGATGCTACCGTTCAACGTAAGAAGTTCCCGGAGTGACGATGGAGCCAACAAGGGTTAGCATCAAGTCAACGCCGTCAGATGAATCTGCGCAACCTTCAATCTCGCAGTGTTCATTGTGCCTTTTAGCATCATGGTATTCCTTCACGTCATTCAATAATTTCATAAATGCAATTCTCTGCTCAAGCTATAACGACAGAACCAGTCTAAAACAAGAGCTTTTCAATTTTGACCATGTAATTTTGTGTTTTGTGCAGATGCATGCTCAATGCTGCAAGTACCATTTAGCCCTCTCAATCAATTTAGCTCTAATGATTTTCTTTTGTAGTGATTTCTTGTACCAAGTCCGATTTGCGTATACCCAACTTGGATTTGCAAAGATACACTAGTAAACCTTGGACAGGTAAGAACGAATCTCTTATCTGCACAAGCATTGTTCCTGAGATTTCTCATCAACGTGTTAAGTCGAATTCTCCCACGTCAACAAGAGCTCAGTGAATAATCTAACCTAAACTCAGAAAAACAATAAAACACGAATCCCTCCCATGTTTATTTATATCATGGAGAGGCTGACTCCAATCCAAAGTGCAAAGCTGAACCCAACTTCACAGCACCAAGAAAACGTCATAGAAATGGATATCTTCTTCTTCGTAGATTATTGTTATAAATTTAAGTGTGTAAATAAAATCTATTCAATTTATCTCATTGGCATCAAGCAAAAGTTCAACTCCTCATGTTCTTCGCTTCAATAATGATGTACTAGATCTTGTACGATCGAGTTGAGACGATCTCAATTTTAAACCGTGCTACATTTTTACGAGTAATATAGTGGGGGGCAATCATGAATTGACATGGCTTCTTAATCGACTGTGGACTTACTTGAAAAATCCAAGACTAGATAGGGGCTCAATCTAAATTGACTTTCTGGGACGAGGGTTTTACTTCTAATGCTCAAGCTTTTACTAAAATTTACTCGATGCCCCCAAAGTCGACTCAACTTACCAACTAGACTATCAAAAATTTGTATTAATGCTAAATTTGAGAGGCGTCGAAATTTGCATTCGGGCTAGACTATATGCCTCATGCTATCAACAAACTCAAATCTATTATGATCAAGCCTATCTCCTCAGGTATGTAGTCAAACTACTTTAACTGAGTAAGAATTAAGCCGAGCCACATAGTTGTGCAGCTTGAGTTGTTCATGAGTAACTCAATTAAATTGCATCCATCGTTTGGCCTAGTTGAAGCGATACACTGAACACCATCAATGGGGCGATCTAAAATCAATTCATAGAACAATTTCTCCTACAGCACATTTTGTTGATGGCCTTTAGTCAATAAGGTGCTTAAGCCATCTGCCCTAGTGCTTTTCTGATGAAAGTGTACGCTCCACGAGTGGTCTCATCTAATGAGCAAAATGTCCTATAACATCAGCTGTGGACTGAGAAAAAAATCGAAATGCATATTGTGACAATACCAATCAAGATCCAGAAAAAGAGCAGCTGTATTCATAAGTATGTGTCCAGAAAGAATGGCATTCCAAAAAAATTCCTCTCAGGCTCATCTCCACGTATACCACAAACGAGTCTCTTAATCACAGAACAAAAACTTCTATATTGAGGTTAAATTATTCTGTTCACAGGGATTTTATTGCTGAAAAATTGCTGATTAAGTCTCATGCTGCAGCCAAAAGAGTTGATGCACGCCGTCCATTTTAATCCTTATGAGAGAAAGATTGCATAGGAAGATATTTTGAGGGGCGGTCGGTCTTTGCTCCTGATCTGTGCTCGTAGTACTCGACCGCTGCAGCACCAGCTAAAGCAGCCAGTGTCAATGCTTGAGCATGCAACCTGAACGGTGACAATGTACATATCAGCGAGTGAGCAAAATTAACACTTTGAGTGGCACTTGAGTCGGTAAGAACGGCAGATGCATGAAACATGAATCTGAAGGTGAAATGTATGGCTAAACTACACTAACAACACAGGCAACCTATACAATAATACATGATGTTAACAGAATTCTCTTTTATGCACTATCCATAACTTGCGCCATAGATGAGCATGTCAAAATCTTCCTCCGTTATAACTTTCTACACAAGATGCAATGACTGTAAAGTTCAATATCATCGCAGAAATGTTTCTGCATAAGGAGACTCCTTGCTAAACCTAGGAGATGAAACTCGATGAATTGTCCGAACCAGGGTCCAACAGGAGGACTTGCAAAGGAATTGAGTACCAATACAAATTCACCAATATTCAAGGTCAGATAAAACTAAAATCAGGACTAGAACAATCAGAGCTTATAAACCTGAGACTGCGGAGAAGCTCGTTCAACATTTGTAAGGTCTGCAACTCTTGCTGAGAACCACAATTTGCTTCATGCGGTACTAGAGACCAGTCAAGAACACATCTCATCTAGATACTTTTTGCAATCACATCGCTCCTATATCATTGAGACAGACTTCCATCCCGTCATGGGCAAAGTAACTTGTGCAGCATTTCAATGTCAAGTTGCTCACTCATCAACTAAACTATTCTCGGTTAAACTTTTACAAGATTCTGGGTTTATTATTCCTTTCCAAGAGCTTATTATGACCTCAATCAAAAGCAAAAGAATTTAGCCGAGCAACTGCAGACGGTCAAACTATAGCTCGGTCGACTAAAGACAAAGAGCCTAAAGCCAATATTAGATCATTCCATCTCTGCATTAGTAACCATCTAAAGAGTTGAGCCTTGGCCTAGATCTACCCAAATCAGGTTCCAACAATATTCCAAACCATGAGATCCTCTACCTAACTTGCACGATCCTGGCGTTGTCGGGACACAGAAACTAGAAAAACTTTAATCCAGATATACGAGGATCAGAAGAAAAAGGCATAATATCCGACGATTAACCACGCTCTTGCTCTTACATGGTTTAACAAGAAGCAAAAATAAAATTACTCGTTACCTAGCATGAATGATCTTGACGCTAGTTTTCATGGCGGGCTGAGACCAGTTGTATGCGATCGAACCCGTAATACCGCTGAGCCAGAGACACCCTTTTTTACAACAGCACCGATACAAGAACCAAAATCAAATTCAACCCCCAAGAAGAAAACCATACGTCAGAGAAATTTTCAATCGATTTGAAGAACAGACTAAAAGGGTAAAGGCACCTTGATCGATCGGAAAACTCACCGACGGTCCTAAGCTTGTGCTCGACGACCCAATGCCTCACGGCTTCCATGGTGGTCTTGGATTCTGCCATGTCCGAAAAAGGTACGAGCTTTCGGTGGCGGGGAGAGAGAGAGAGAGAGAGAGGTCAAAGCCAAGCCAATGGTGGTGGCGTGGCGAAGAGGAGGAGGGGATTTATATACGTGCGCGAATCTGTGGGCGACAGGCGGAGACAAATTAGGACTTGTCAACCTGGGAAAAATAACCATGAGAAAACCATGGGCGGCGGGGGTGCGTGTCTGGGTGCTGACGGAAACCATGGCCCTGAATCTTTGCTCGCTTGGCAAATTCTCTACAAAAAGAACCCTTATTTTAATAAATTTTATTTATACGATGCATCTCGTAATATTTTTCACTAACATTAGATTTCGACATTGAGACCTCTTCTCTCTTTATCTCTTCATTTAATAGTACAAAAAACCAAAGCCCAAACCATCTCTTTAAATCATTAGAAAAAGTAAACAGTGAATTTTTGTAAAACATGTGGATAGGTCATTGTTGGCGATCCTTAATTTGCAATTCTAATTTTAACGATTTATTTAAAAGAATTGTATGCAAGAACAAGTTTGCTTGGGTAATTCAAAACATTTGATATTATGCAAATAAATAAAAATGTGCAACTGTAAGAGGGACGATGCCCCTCTAAATGATTGAATGAAAATATAATTAAGGTCTAACGATTATATGGCACATAAACATGAAATAAAATTAGTGTAAAAGTCGGTTTTGCTTCTATCATGCATAAACTCCACAAGCCCGAACAAGGGCATTTTGGCGGAAAGCTCATCCCAAAACAAAATTTCTTAAAAGGAAATGTGATATATGTATTGAAATTTTAAGTCTGTCATGAAAGTACATAAAGTTCGGTCCATACCAAAATTTTATACAAAAAAATAGGATACGTATACTAGAAATCCTAAAATTAAGAGTGCAATGAGAACCATTCACGCCATCTAGTTCTGGGCAATTTTTATGGATGTTGATCTAAATCCCCAATTCCATAAAATCGAAATCAGTGATGGATGATCCGGTTCTTAATTCTAAAGTGAGAATTGAATCGATTTTTTCATAGAGAAATCAAAATAGACATCATTTCTTCGTCTTCTTTTTCCTGGTCTTCTTCATCTCCAGTACACGGCCGGTGAGAAAATGAGGGTATCTTTGAAGGAAAAGACCCCGTGGTCAGGGCTCTCGTTGAAAGAACGGGTCTTATCTGAAAGTCTTTGTGATGCGAGGCTGCGTAGTTGAATGATTAAACTCTCAGCTTCTCTATCTTTGATTAAAGTTTTGTGCGTTCGTTCTCTTTGAATAATGTTATAGCAGGTGGCGTGAGAATGGGGAGGATCAACGTGCAGCATCTCACATGGAGTGATACGAAGAGATGAATCTTGATTTACACTTTCTGATTAAGTAAAATTATTGCACAGATTGACAAACATCTTATATGTTGTGCCTCGGATGAACCGATAAAAGGAGACAAGGAATCCATCGTCTTTGATTCATATGATTCTCGATTGATTTAAAACTTTCTGTCTTCTGTAAATAACCATTCACCGTGGTTTTAATCTTGATCATCTCCACCCTTTGCCTCCCACCCCAACCTTCCCGTGACCATCCTCTCCAATTTCTTTCTCGGTTGGACCCTCAACTTGGTCGACAAGCTCAATGTTTGCTGATTTTGTTGGATCAGTTCCAAGACCAAACAGTCCGATTCCCAGTTCATGGGTGGGATTGGACTGAAAACTGACCATCTCTATAAAAAACTTGTCATGAAAGTATACTTAAGTTCTAAAACTTATAAGAATACAAGCAAATATTAAAACTCGTCGAGTTGATTTAATCGAATTATTCCATTAATTTCGTTTAATTTGGCTAACGAAAAATGCTAATATGACTTATTTTTTAATTATTTTATTTATGATAAGTGACAATGATGTGGTGCACTTTAAACTTATGTTTTATCATTTAACCACATGATCATCACGTAAGAGGAAAAAACATATTTTAAAAAGTCATGTTAACATTTTCTATAAGTCAAATTAGGCAAAATTAATGGAATGACTTGATTGCATCAATTTAATAAATTTTTCAATTCAATTGCATTTTTTTTTTTGTAAATTTTAGACCTCAATTATATTTTCAAAATAAAATTTAAGACTTTTGTCACACTTATCATAAAAGGAAATATTTTTAAAATGGACAAATTTCAGCAAAGGTTTATTATTCGGGCCTGATCATTGGGCCACGCCTAAGTACTACCTCAAGGCGGAAACGAATTACCCTACGCGGGCGAGCCTGGATGTACACCGGCGTGGCCGCTGATCAGAGCCCATCCGGACTCGCCCGATCCCCGATCGGACGGCGCACGTCGCGTCCCGAGGGCGAAGGGCTTCCACCCTCGGGAAGCTTCCGAAGCTTTCCCCGACGCTTGTGGCATTTTTATATCATCGCATCTCTCTCTCTCCCTGTCGCTCGCTCCCCACCACCGTCCCTTCCTTCCTTGCAGAGGGACACTCCCGAGGCGGACGGACCCCTCGCTTACGCAATCTCTCTCTCGACTCCGAGGTTTCTGCCCTTTTCTTTATCGATTTCCTCGACCTCGAATTCTTGTTCTTTCTCGCTGTCGGAGTGAGTTGCCGTCAGTTGCCGATGATCCGGTCCGCGCATTGATTCTCGCGTTCGCTCTTGTCGATTTCTCGGGTTCCCGTCTTCTCAATCCGTCTCGCGGTCGTCGGTAGTGGTAGTGGTTGCGCTGCTTGGGTTCTTTGGTTGATTCGTTTGCTGGGTCTAGTGTTAGTGACGGGGGTGGACGTTCGAGTGTGGTCGCGGCCGTGATCGGGGTGTGTTCTCGTGGTTCAGCGCTTTCTTAATGCATTTGATCGGTTGGAGTGTAGATGTAATCTGGAATTACATGGGGGGTTCATTTCCAGCTACCTCTACTCCTTCAGATTCTGTGGATGTGTGGAATTCGCCAGTGAAGTTGTTAGGGTTTTTTCTTTTCTTTTTTTTTTAAATTCCCTTTGCTGTGGTTTCAGGAGAGTGAAAATGAGCAACCGATTGAGCCGCACCATTTATGTTGGCAATCTCCCTGGGGACATTCGCAAAAGGGAAATCGAAGATTTGTTCTACAAGGTCCTTCTTTTATTGCATGTTTTTGTTCTTGTTCTTTCATTTGTTTGAGTGCCTGCTCGTTTCACGAAAGTCTGTTTGAATTTTCTTCATACCCATTGTCTCCTTGGATTTTTGTGATTCTTTACCATTTAAATCTTTTTTACTTTTTCAATTAAGTTATCAAAGAATGGATTTTTATCGAGAGATATGGAGTGTTTAGTTCCCGGGCATTGCATTAGGCACCTCATTGGTGATGAAGACCGCCAATTGTATCGTGAATGATTTGGAAAATATTTTTCAAAAGATGATCGCTTGAAATAATTAGTCAATGAATAATATTTTTATCATCGATAATGGTTTATGTCTAAACAATTTTGTGAACGA
Source organism: Eucalyptus grandis x Eucalyptus urophylla (assembly GCA_028830015.1). Classification (NCBI taxonomy): domain Eukaryota; kingdom Viridiplantae; phylum Streptophyta; class Magnoliopsida; order Myrtales; family Myrtaceae; genus Eucalyptus; species Eucalyptus grandis x Eucalyptus urophylla. The sequence goes on along the minus strand of CM054200.1, from coordinate 56,232,381 downwards.
TGAAATTACCATTCGTTCATTTTTGTAAGTGATTCAAGCAATCTTTCTTGGAAAATATTTTCCAAATCATTTGTTATTTACTATTAATTGTAGAGTAAAGATTCTCATGTGAATTGGGGAGATTTTTCTTTCTGGAACTAGCTTAGGAAAATACCTCAGGCTCTTTTTGGCAAAACTTCATCTTCTTTTCATTCCTGAATAGCGACAATGTGCGCATGTGGTGAGGACTATACTTTTTTCCTTTGCCTTTTCTCTCTTGTAAGTTCTTGTGACGATTTTCATTATTGCCCTTTTGCAGTATGGCCCTATTGTTGACATTGAGTTGAAGATCCCTGCAAGGCCACCGGGTTATGCATTTGTTGAGGTCGGTATAGCTTAACAAGTTATGTTATAGAATATTATTCAGTAATCAGTAACACTAGGGTCCCCCATGTGTTTCAATGGTGATTTTGGTTCTGATATTATTCTGTTAGTTTATTGCATTCTTGATGTTCTTATGGCTCGACATATTTCATTCTTGTTGCAGTTTGAAGATCGTCGTGATGCTGAAGATGCAATTTATGGTCGTGATGGATATGAATTTGATGGCTACCGGTTGCGAGTGAGTTCTTTAGAATCTCTCCTTATTTTGTAGTGAAAAAGGACATCTATACCTATTCTCTGATTTCACTTATCTTGTGTTTCCCCATCTCATCTGTATTGTTGTGGTCCTGTATACAAGGTTGAACTTGCTCATGGGGGACAGAGGTCGCCTGTGGACCGGTACCGGAGTTACAGTGGCAGCAGCAGCAGCAGCCGTTCAAGGCGTTCTGACTATCGCGGTATATATATATCTTGTGTTATCTCTTATAATGTTGTCAGCTCTTAAGAGTCTTATGTTTCTGTCTCCATTTCGCAGTATTGGTCACTGGATTACCTTCCTCAGCTTCATGGCAAGATCTGAAGGTGCGATTGTCTAGAGTATTGCATGTCATGTAACACAAAAACATTTCCTCTTTTCCTTCGTTTTGAGAATGTAATTCTGATGGGAACTCCTACACATTTTTGTTAGGATCATATGCGTCGTGCTGGAGATGTCTGTTTTTCTGAGGTGTATCCTGATCGGCGTGGTAGGTTTAGGGATTCCTTATGCACAGTCTACTGCATGGACTAGCAAGATACTGCTGCTGATGAGTTCTGAGCTTTTCATGTTGTCATTACAATGCCTCTACAGGTGTGATAGGAATTGTCGATTATAGTAATTATGATGACATGAAATATGCGGTAAGTCCTCTCTAATCTATGTTCTAGTTTCTTTGGTCTTCAATTGGTTTATTTTGTGTCCATGTTAATCTGTCAAGGTTACGTCTCTCAGAGTGATTTCATGTTCCTTGTGTAGATCAGAAAACTGGATGATTCTCTATTCAGGAATGCCTTCAGTCGAGCTTATATACGGGTATTGTGAGATCAATTAGTCGTTATAGGATTAATTTGACTGCAGTCACCTCATTTCTGGTCCTTTCTTTAGGTCAAAGAATATGATTCACATCGAAGCCGCTCTAGAAGTCCCAGTCGTAGTCCCAATTATTCGAGGAGCCGCAGCCCCAGCTACAACAACCGGAGTAGAAGGTTTGTAATGTTCTGTTATATTCACTTAATAATTATGTATGTACACTGCATAAGAGTAAGTAAACTCAAATTCTTTTGCAGTAAGTCTCCAAGGCCCAAGCACTCGCGACGGTCTCCATCTGTGTCTCCAGCAAGGTCTGTTTCTCTGCGGTCACCTTCAAGGTAAACCATGCATCTCTTTGAGAAGTTTTGCTGCCTTCTTGGCATGCATGATGCTACCATTCAGTTTTTATTTTTTATTTTTTTTCTTTCTCTTTAACGGATAATAAAGGATTTTATCATCAGAGGAAAAAAAAATTTCTAGGATCAGAAATTTACAAAATGAAAAGAGATAAAAACAGACAATGGAATAGCATCAGAAGACTATAGACAGAATCAGAGCAAGATAACCGAAGCCCAATAAAAGAGGTCTCTTTTATTTTGGCTGCAAGTATATATGGATCTTCTTTCTTTTGGTTGCTATGTGGTGAAGCAGTTCTGAGGGTCTTCATTGGAGGATCAGGGCATCATTTTGATTGACGTTTGTTGTAGGTCCAGATCAAGATCAAGATCTCCAATATCACCTGTGAGTGAATTTTTGTTTGGACTCTATCCTGTTTGCCCTACACGACATGAATGGGTTACCTTACGAGAGTAGGAATATCTTGAGTGCATCACAAGGATGTGCTGATGCCATTGCTTGCTTTCTTATTCGCAGTCATACAGGAAAGAGGAACGCAGGGGACAGAGTCTGAGCAGAAGCCCCAGAAGGAGTGTATCTCGGTCCGCCTCACCATCTGTATGTGCTCTCATTGGAAATTGATACGTTCTTAGAGCATGGTGCACATTATTGTCGTTCGATCTCCAGTTGGGCATTGATTATTTCTGCAATTGCAGGGCAGGTCTGGTTGAACCGGTCATTCCCATAACATCTTAACATGCTCTTAGAGGGGGAGGAAGACTTGATCTATCATTCTGAGGAACTAAGGCTAGTTAGAGTATTTGAATTGCCATCCTAGTGCAATCATTTTGACCCGCCAGCAGTTTGGTATTTTTAACCCTGGCTGAATCGAGCTTTAGTTAGTTATACTGCGTTTTTCTCTTAAAACCACGTCTCTTGGATTTTGCCTGGAGCCGAAGTCAGCCGCGGTTGCTAATTTTCTGTGTAATTAATTAGCTATGACATATATTGATGGGAGCGTGGCTACTCCTATTGAACCTGCATGCTTGAAATCCTGGCTTTTGTTCGGTAGTGTGATGGCCACAGGAGACGCGGGATCGATTACTGGTTGTATCTAGCAGGACCGACCAAAAGCCATTGGGTATGAGTGGCCATCACTAGCATGGTTTGAATGGGAACTTGGGAACACGCATATTTGTCGTTTTGCTCCGTGGAGTTAAAAAAGGAATTCTAATTAGTTACGCTCTGGCGGTATACTTTGAGAAGACTAGACACGCCTATGTGCATGCCATAAGTTGATATGGCTTGATCTAGTATAGACGTCGGCTGGTCAAAATTGTCTGCCTTGCGTTCTTATTCCTCATGACATGAGCCTTCTCGGACCAACTGACCTGGCATTCAATTATGTAAAGGGATATTCGCATATGCCTTTTGCGCTCTAACCCTCGTCGTTCCATTTATTGAATAAAAGGAGAATATGAATTGTTCTCTTTCCACTTTAATCAAATGGCTCTTGAGCAAAGGAAGAATCCATGTCCTTTTCCCTTCCACCTGATCTTGTCAGATTTGCTTTTATTCAACACTGCTAACCTCATGATAAGTTGGTGAGATCTTTTTTTTTTCCTAGATCAAAGTAGCGACTTAGGTTCAGGTATACCCCAAATATCTTTGGTCATTACTTTTTCGTAGTAGCCGATAAATCATCCTACGAATCCATTTAACCCTTTTCTTGATTGTTGTCCTGATCGAAAACCAATTACCTATTTATGCTCCTCAAGTTTTTATTTAATTAGGATAGGGTTGGGTACAATTATTGACCCGCAAGGTCAGTTCCTAAGTGAAATACATGATAGTAAGGGAAGACATTGAGCATACCTTAGGCATATTTATCAAATTCTATATCTGTAGTACATTTTGAGACAAACATAGATGATCGGTCTAACAAATGTAAGCTTAACCTGTGCATTGATCGTTCATCTCAAATGTACCTACGAATCTTTGTTGGAAATATTACTATCATATTCATAACTTCCTAAGCAAACATGACTATTTAGTAGAATTGTCCAGCCTAAATCTTAATTTTACCCACTATTATATCTCCGATGATAGCTAATGTTATGCAACTTATGTAAGATATTATGGGTTCATAGTGTCTCATTAAAGAACTATTCCTTCTCAATCTTTGTATGTGATATACGGCTTCTAATTCCTGTCATTAATGTCTACTTTTACATGTCAAACTTCCGAGTGGCCCGGCTGAGGTACGGCTTCTTTGATGTGTGAATGCTTAGAAGAAGTGATACTTTTGTTGGTTGACTCAAAATAGATCTAACACCGTTCACGGGACGCATCCTGCTAGCTCCACCAGTAAAATACGACATGGAGCTAAAGCCGGGTTTGATGGTCAAACATGAGTCGTCTATGCTTAGTGACGCGAGATGCCAAATCTACTTTTCATGTCTGATCTAAATGCGCGAATCCACCTCTTAACGTGTCACCATTCATCCTTTTATCCATAAATCAAAATACTTTATTCAAGACTCCGTACTTTATAAGTGCAAGAAATTTTTAAAAGTAGAAGAAATCATGGCATGCTTCAGAAACTTTCATTATTAAGTTTTACGTAATGTAAAATAATTTTATTCATTCGGCTCATGAAATACTTTGGATATAATGTTCCTAAGTCATCTAATTATATAATATATAACTTCATTTTCTCTTCTTTTTATCGATGCGGGATATCAATATTTTTTTAGTCTATTGATTAGAAATACGTAAATCGAACGGAGGCGTTACCTGTGAGAGAAATTTGTTATTTACATACGAAGTCCTTCCCGTTCAAATCAGGTAACTTGTCCATCTGTAATTATAACAAAAAGAAAAAGAAAAAGAAAAAGAAAAATAGTATCCTGAACGGCTAAGGCACCTGCCATGCGCGAGATCCGAGGAAAGCAAGAGTCCAAGGCAGAGTGGAATTCGAACATCCTGGGCGGTCAACTTCCGATGTTCCTGTTTCTCATGTCGGTGTGTACAGATCACCGAAAGATATCAGAGGGGCATGATCGGGATTTCACAGCAAGATAACGCATAATAATACTTCTAGTTTAATCATGAAGAACATATCCCAATCAGAACTCGGATTTACAAAATAGGAAATTATCTAATAATATCGTGCGTCCTCCGCTGCACACTGCCACTATAAAATCTCACCTCCCCACGCTTTGCGCCATCTTCTCTCCGAGTCTCTGTCTCTCTCTGTCTCTCTCTCTCTCTGGGTATCTGCTTTTTTAGCTTTCTGTGCCCCCAAGGGAAAGAGGGAATTTTCGTTTCAGAAGGTGCAGAAACAGAGCTTCAGCAACCATGCTTGTTTATCAGGATCTGCTCACGGGTACTGCAACCCTTTTCTTCTTTTTGCTGATGCCAAAGCACCTCTTTATTTTTTTTGACTTGGGTTGTCCGGATTTTTCTTTTTGGATTTCGTCTGCCTTGGTTGAAAGAATCTTTCGGTGATCGTTGGAGTGCGATCGCAGAAAGAAAAGCAGAGTTCTTTCTTTTTTCTTTTCTGGGTAGTTTGGGTTTTTTTCCCCTTTTTTAAGGGAACAGTTCTTTGATGTTTTATCCATGGGATGCTGCAGATTTCCCTTGTTGCGGTTCTTTGATTTTCTTTCAGTAGTTGAGGTTCTTCCGAATCAAAAATATGTTTCGGCGGTTTCCTCTGTGACTCTGAATTGTGTACAAAGTGAGAAGTTTTGAAAAGTTTTGGTGACCGGAATCCTTGTTTGTTATTTGGAGATTGGTGGTTATAATAGGAGGCGTTAAAGATCGACATAGTACGCATGATCTTGATGTGCCCACGTCTTCAAAGCCAATAACATCTGTGTTTTTTGTGGCGAGAAGTAATACTCTTTCCTCTGCTTGTTACTATTTTCAGGCGATGAGCTTTTGTCTGACTCTTTCCCATACAAGGAAATTGAGAATGGTATGCTCTGGGAAGTGGAAGGGAAGGTCGGTATCTATCTCCTCTTCGTTTTTTTTACTTTATACCTTGACACGCTTATCTTGATTCTGTTTCAAAAGACGCTTTTTTTAAGTTTTCCTCCTTAGGATGGATTAGCATGAATAATATGCAGTAGTGCGTTCCAGATTGAATGGGAATAGGGTAATTTAATGAATTAAAGATTTACATCAAGTTGCGATCATGGACATGCAGTGGGTTGTCAAAGGAGCGGTCGATGTGGATATCGGGGCCAACCCTTCTGCAGAGGGCGGAGGGGAAGAGGAGGGTGTTGATGACCAGACCGTGAAGGTCGTGGACATCGTCGACACCTTTAGGCTTCAGGTGAGTGGATTTCTATTCCATAGCTCTGGATGTTGTCTTTTGGAGCTCTTGGCCTCTAATTCACGACACGTTTGGGATGGTGTGTTCTGGTGATTGCAGGAGCAACCTGCTTTCGACAAGAAGCAGTTTGTGACTTACATGAAGAGGTACATCAAGTTGCTGTCGCCCAAGTTGGAGGGAGAGAAACAAGAGCTGTTCAAGAAGCACATTGAGGGAGCGACCAAGTTCCTGCTTTCTAAGCTCAGCGACCTCCAATTGTAAGTTCAACCCTGCAATTGTATCAGCTTCTCAATTGATGCTCGGCTTAATTAGCGCTTAATCTGTTTTCCGCTTCTGATTGATCGACAACCCGGTTAATTTTGCAGTTTCGTTGGGGAGAGCATGCATGATGATGGAACCATGGTGTTTGCATTTTACAAGGAAGGTGCTACTGATCCTACTTTCCTCTACCTTGCCCATGGACTGAAGGAAGTCAAGTGCTAGACAGGCTTTCTTGTGGGGGGACTTACTAGATTGGGAATGGTTATCTGTGTTTCTGTTCTATATACAAAGAGAAAGGGTATAAACTACGCGACGGGATGCCTTATTATCCCGTCTTTTTGTTTAGGTTGTTTTCTTTACTAAATTTAGAACATGGTGACTTTGGTTAATTGAGAAATAAAGTTTCGATGTTGATATGCCCTGTTGTCTAATAGTTGCTATCTTGGTTTCTAAAGTGATGGTCCTCTGAACCCTTGCACCAAAACTATCGGTATTTCGTACTGCCCAAAAACTGTTCAGCAAGAAGTCCTCTTTAATTATTTATCTTATGGCATTTGGTCAAGATCCGATTCTGATCTCGGCCTTGCTTTCCGTCGTTCAAATTGGAAACGTCATATAACCTGGCACTGGCAATAACTCAATCTAGACTTCGAGCAAGGGAGATGATTCTGATGTGACCCTGCTCAAATGAATGGATTCTTATGTTGCGTAAGATTTTATAGAACCACAAGGTCTTGTATTGGCGTGAACAATGCCATACGATAACAAGAATATGACCATCTAGCATTTTGCATATGAATCCAATATATCCACCTGCTTCTGTCCTTGGCTATCGCTTTTGGCCTTGGATTGTGGTTTAATGTTAGTTTGTGAAGGAGGAGATAAGGCATCTAATATAATGGTCGTCACCAAAAACGGAAAAGGAGGCCGAGCTCTCTAAGGGGGCCTCAACCGTATTTTTTCGTCCGGGCATTACATTGGGGGCAAATCGCAACATTAGATCACCAGAATAACTATGCATTTTGTGTGCTCTTCTGTGATCACAGCGGGAGAGTCTATCAATAGTACGTCATTGGACCGGAATTTAGTTTTCTAAGCAGTAGATGACTTGCATTACTGCACGCATGTGGACACTCCATAAGATAGCTTCTTATGGAGGAGCGCGGTCCAATTTGGTAATGTTCGGTATATTATCTTCCAGAAAGCCAACATAATTTTCATTGCTATATCATGGTTTTGTCATTTTAATATTTTTCATAGTTTAGAATAGAATGCCATCGAAGGGGAATCGATTTAACTCAGGGAACAGGGAAAACTCAAAATCGTGTCACTCTTACATCCATCATCTAAAGATAAACTGGTCCACTAACGTTTTCCCACAACAGTAGGAAGGGAAATTAAAGCCCAAATGGCAGCTACAATTAGACACTACGTCTGAACCATTGCCAAAACAGGAGTGATGATTCTGATGTCTGCAAGAACTCTGACCGACCAATCACGTGAAAATTTTATTGTTATTAGTGAATGGCTTTCCCAGCCAGAGTATAGACATCGAGTCTTCTGAATGACATGTAAGCGGTACAAACTACTTTGTACTCCTGCTTGAACATCCGTGAGTTTCTTTAATTGATACAGGCAGAGCTTGAACATTTTCTCAGCCAGGTCCACTCAGGGAACCTGCATTCGCAGATCCCCTCTATGCAAGGATTAGAATCTGGATTACTCCCAAGAGCATGATACATTTTTTTCTCAATTCAGAAAAGGACACCTCTAACATTCTAAACTATACAACAAAAGACAATAGCTCACTTCTTATTCCCAGTACAGCCTCCTCCGAGTTCAGTGTCTTCTGGTTCCAAATTGGAGATCAATCAGGAGTTTTGGCGATAGAGAAACAGCATAGTGGAGCCTACCATGGGTTGAAGTCTTAATTTTCTTGAAGTGGTGTGAGTAAAGTCAGGTCGCCTGTTGATCTTACCACACGTCTTTCCACAGTACTACTGCATGTATTTAGGCAAAGGTGTTTCCGTTCAAAAGTTGACAAAAAGGAAACTGCTTCTGCGTCACCACAAATTCCGGTTGATCTCTGAGTTAGAATTAGAATTAGAACAGTGAACATAAAGAAGGCTGTACTGGAAATAGGAGGTGACCAGCTGTCACGTTGTTTTGTCTATTAGAATGCGTGAAATTTCTCTTCTGGAACTTGAGAAAGCGTGTCTAGTACCCTTGGAAATAAATCCTTGCAGAGAATGGATCATGCAAGCTCTTGAGAATGCGGGTTCTCTTATGGCGGCAGCCGCAGCGACTAAAATCAATGCTTAGAATGAATGGGGAGCCAGGACCTTCATATTACAATAGTACCTGCATTTTGCAGTGACAGGCTAACTGGGTCGTGGGTTAGGTTGCATGGAAATCACAGCTTCCAATATATGCCTAGCCAATGCAAAATGCCAGCAACAACACCCCAGAAAAGAATCTCTGCAAAGATGACGTAAAGAAGAATTCCTACTCTTTTGGAGTGCCAAACTCCAATGAATACATGCTTCTGAATCCAATGTACCTGCAATGTACAAATTTCAAACAGCCTTAACGTCAGAAATAAAATTTTCCTTTACATTTGAGGTCCAACTTCTATAAGGATAACACTATCTTTGATTGGGTATCTGCAAATAGGGCATTTACTGCTTCATTAGATACACGTTACAGGGGAAAAAAACAACTCAACTGAATGAAAGAACCAAATATTTCAGTATATTCTGAACATGAAAAGAGGAGGGGTGGATCCAACAACGTTTCATTCTTTTGGCCAATAGTCCTAATTTATTTCAGAGCCCTTCTCATTGCAAGGGTTCATGGAGAGACTCGCAGAGAAAAGCAAGAACACCTGAAAGGTTGTAGTGACATACCAGGTTATTACGGGGGTCATCATAATACCACCCATTAATGAATGCTGCAAATATGCCTTCTGCTGCCATGACATACACCAGCATCGCATTCATGCCAATCCATTTCAAGGGAAGAAATGGGAGATGCAGACCCCATACATCAACCTAGCATAACAACATAAAACTCAGTCATCCATCACAAGTTACACTTATAAGGACACCCACCGCCAGCCTCCCCAACAGTTTTCCCACAAAGATGGACTGCCACATTTTAAAGGAGAACATTACATAAGTAAATCGTTTTCTAATAAGTTAGAAGAAATTGTCCATCATGATCTTCAGGAGATGCCTGCACATTCTTGTATTCACCAAGTAGACTTCACTTGTAACTAACATAATGTGGTGTCAAAACAAATTATTACTAGGAAGCAAACTCCAGGAATGATCTGCTAAAAGTACTTGTACCATGCTGATATGCTTGCCACTCCCATTAATCTGCCTAAATTAGAAGAATGGACACACTCATCTCAATTCAATTCAGCCTTGATAATGAAATCAACTAGGTTAAAGCTTAGCCATGTAATATACATTTTACTTACTCTACGGAATTCATGCCAACTGTGTTTCTACATGATTTCAGCTTCTGTGTAGTCAGATCATTCAGTGCAGACAATTGATGACAGAACAAAAATTTACTGCAAAAAACATGAGACAACAAGATATATACCAGGACATAGAAGGCTGAGAATACCAGCGCTGCAGCACCAGCTGTTACGCAGACATAGCTGAGTGTATATAACTGCTTATTTAAAGGAATTGCTGCATCCAAGGAAAAGAAGTATCATGCAGACTAAGAGCTGCATAAAAGAACAAATCAAAGTTGTGCATATCATATTATAAAGATCTCACCATGGGTGAAATGCAAAATGATTCCCAAAATAAGCAAAGAAAGACCCATGAGAACCCAGTGCTTCAGTCTGGTTGAATGATTCTGAAACAGTTTTCATCAAATAAGTCGAGTAAGGAAAGACTAAGACAAATTCATTCTACCTAGACTAATGGACCTACCTCCAAGTGCAAGAGCACATGACCGCAGTGCACTCCAATTATTGCGGAGAGAATAGCAGATATTGAACTGCAAACAAAAAGATCCACTTTAACCACTTCGCAATTATCATGATGATTCTGCTACATAAAGATGGGGACAAATTTTGCAGAGCATTTGATAGATTTTACAAGGCAGTAGGTGTGTCAGGAGTGACCCACTGCACAAGGCTCCCATGCACTACCCCTGCCCAGTGGGGAGGGTGTGCCCATGACATGGAGCCATCAGAACAAAGTGGAGTAACCCAACATCAAGCCTAGGATTTTTACATTGAAGTGGGCTAAACTCAAGAAAATGCTTCAACAAGTCGTCAAGAGAAGAATCCTCGCCTATTTAGGGACAAGAACAACATCCCAAGACCTGTTTGCTCAGACTATAGAAGATACTACCATACTATTACCAATACCTCAAAGGAAAAATTTGGTATGACATAGAACACAATGTGCAACACAGGGATTTATGTCTTGGACCCGGTTCAATGCAAAGCTTCACAGAATAAGTTTAACTATAAAAGCTCCAGATTGTAAGTTGATTTTTCAAAAACTTAATGGGGACTATCAGATGGTATAAAAAAACTCAAGCCACAAGCTAATAGCCATCTGAAAACAGCAAAATAAAAAGACTCAATATCTTAAGACAATAATGCTTGACAGACCTCAGAATTCCTTCAGGCTCAAAAGGTGCATAACACCATGCTGGAGCATCATTCCGTATCGGTCCCTCATATGGAGAATTCACAGTGCAATCCTGCAGCACTTCCAAGACAATAAACCATTATAACTGCCATAGATTACTACTTTGCTGACGTGAGAGTTAAAATCTTTTGATTTAGCAAGGGAAATCATGTTGCACCTTTGATCTCTTCCAAGCTGGATGTTGATACATATGATTAATTCCAAGAACTTCTCTATCAACGTATCCTACCGCATTACATGGAGGATCTAAGTTTCCTCTCGTGCCACAAGTTACCTAGAATTGACATAGAGTCATAAGAATATTTAACATGCTTTTTAGGGTATTGTGAGACTAGGACATGGAAAGGACTTACTCTGAAAAACTTCCCATAGTTGGGATTATCTCTGTCCTGGACTGTAAATTGCCAATCAGGAACATACATCCCGTAAAGAATAGCCAAGTAAACAGTAACAACACATGCTCCAAACAACCTGATATTTGACATAGAAAATAGCTGCTTCAGCAGATGTATCACTGAAATGGCAGATTCAAGAGCTCTTATTGCCAAGAAAGTCAGTAAATTTCAGATGCCAACCAGTGCCAACAATACTTTCTGAAGATTGAGAACGAGCTGGATGATTCATAATTCTCTTGTGGATTTTTTGTAAAAATCTCAACAAGTGCCACCACCAAATATGCAAGAGCAATTCTCTGAAAGTAAACAATACACACATGCACTGTTCTGTCATTGGGCCAAAACAAAAAAGACACTACTATCGAATCAAAATTTATGAAAAAGGACGTGAACTATAAGTACAAGTGATCATATTACCTGGAGAATGCCACACCACCTTATCATTTTCATATCAACGCCATACGATAGTTTGTCAGGGGCATGTGAATAACCTCCTGCATCACATGATGAAACCAGGTAAACATCAAAACTTGGCAGAAGAAGAAATAAAAAAATTGTCTTCGGAACTGCATGTCATCAATATAATTCTGCTTTGAAGTCACAGAAGAAGAAATACATGTACTATTACGGATATCTAACCTTGCAGCAGTAGACCCCAGAAGAGGAGCTTGAGAGTCCGCAATATCACCTTCTTAATGGCTGCAAACCGATCAGGAATTCTCTACAGGGAAAGACCAAAAAGTTGAAAGAAGAAGCCCACAGGGACTGCAAAACCACAGTTCCGTTCAAATAGAAAATGCTAGGAATACAAACCTTAAGAGCAAGCGGAATGGCCATACCCACAATAAAAAGAAAGAAAGGCATCACAAAATCGGCAAGGTTGCAACCATTCCACGGCGCATGTCCAATCATAGGCCATTCTCCTCCGGCATCATCCACCAAAATCATCAGCTAAAACACAAAAGAAACTTAGATTCTAATATGAAAACCGTGCGAGAATCAAATTTCAACCAGTACCGAACATGCAAATCAAAACCATGCTAATCATCCATAAAAAAATACCATTTTTTCACCCCTCCCCGTCGCCCAAAACCATTCACCAATGCGCAGTAAGCAGCCATTCACACATAATAGACATGCTACGCTATCAGAGGAAAAGCAAGAGGAGCTCTCGGGAGCATTGAAATTGCAACTCAAAAAGTTACCGAGTATAGAATTCCACCAAAACAGAGGCTCTGTCGCCGACCACAAAAGATCAGCTCAAGAACCAGAAACACATAAACATAAACTAAGCGCTTCTCGCAAAAACGTCGAACTCAGTATTCAAGTACAAGAACAGCAACACAACAGACAAAACGGACTCACAGAGCACCCATCAGTCAACTCGAAGGGAAAAGCTTGACCGCCCAAGCAATCATGACAAGACGAAAACAATCCGACAGGAAGCTCCCGCAACAAGCATGGAAATCACAACTGAACGCACACCTTGAATCGTTTTGAGAGAGAAGAGAGAGAGGGCTGAATTCTACCGCGACGGTGAGGCCTCTGAAGATGTCCAGAGAAGCGACCCGCTTCGGTTTCCGGGGCTTGTCGCCGGAGGCGCCGGCGTCCGGCATGACGAGGGGGAGTTCGTGGTGGCGGGGAGCGGCCTGGGCTTTGATCTCCGCCATTTCCAGCGCACCGGCGACGGCAAAGTAACGCAAGTTCAACGGTGAAGGACGAGGAAGAAGACGAAACGCTGTCAACTAAGCGACGGGACCAGTTAACTTGTGCATGTGTCAGTTGGAGGATAAATCGAGTTTCTCAAAATACAACTTTCAGCCCCCGAACTTTCAGCAAATTGTATACCGGGGATGGCGCACGATGCACGTGTGCGATTCCGTCCTTTGAATATATATCATGGGGCCGTAATTTATGGCTCTGATACCCTCTGGGCCTTTCGGAAATTGTTTATTGATCTCAATTATCCAATCGGGTCTCCTCGGTAGGACAAATAAGTCAGAAGCGGATAGGATGCCTGATTAAGATTCGCTTGGCGTTCTTCTGGTTGTCTTCTTTGTTTAATCATTGCCAGTTTTCAATAATTCAAATCCTCAGTTATCAAAGACACGACACCTTTTGTGGGGACCATCTTGAGATTCTCGCATCCTTAAAAAGCGATTATGTATGATCTTTAGTAGAATATTTAAATATTTAAATCTTAGACGATGCAAATTTCAGGCAAAAAAGCCATACCAAGCATTAGGGCTGATTTCAATGGTTTTGCTTAAGAAAAAGTTCGCAGTTTCGATGACCATCATACAACAAGTGTCTTTCACCTTGGATCTTATCCAACTTTTTATCACACAAGTGACTAAGATTTACACTTCTCGATCACAACTCAATTTTGTTACCACCGGGCCCCTTGTTCCCTACTCACTAGTGCAATTCGAACACGAATCTTTTCAACAATCATCAACGATACCTAGTTAAGAGAAACTGAGTTTGCCAGTACTCGACTCATTGTATCCTGAACTCATACCTCGTGCATTCAAAAATTTGGTGCCTTGAAGTCACTTCGATTTTATTTCCTCGTACTTGTCACCAACACAAACTTAACTGGCACTCAAACCCGTCCGCTACTGGAAGCACGATCAAAGACAGCAGGATTGGTCTGAGCTGCCCCCCTTTTGGGTTGCGAAAAGAGAGGGGTAGCAGTAAATATATACTTGCTCAATGATGATTTGTGCATTCTAGCGTTAAACTATTTCTAGACTAGTCAAAATTGAGTTAGAAACCCATATGGTGTTAAACAAATTATAATTTAGTTAATTATATGAAGTAAATGAATTATAAGTGGATTTACAATTTACTTAGACCCAACACATTTTTATTACTTTCCATTCAATCTCTCTTGCTTCACTCAATCTCACGCTTGCTTTCTCTACATTTTCACCTCAATTTGGCTATGAGTTTTCATAGTATGAAAGTGTTTTAACAACTATAAATCGAATCGAGTATGAGTTGGGCAAATGTATTGGGTCGATTATGGGTATAGGTTACTATATTTGTATTGCATAGAAACTTAATCAAAACTGGTCAAATGGATTTACATCACGTCAAAAATGGATTTATTTGAGTCAAATAAATGGATTTATTTGAGTCAAATAATTTATCACCCGATATAAGTCCGACCCGATCAATACGTTTGACAGGTCAGTCCATTTCTCGGGATGTATGAATCGGAATGTACCTGAGGTTGCAAAAAAAAAGTTTAACTTCAGATCCTACAAGCAAGAAGCTCGATAGATCAATTCTCTTTGGCAGTCGGCGAAACAGCTTTACAAGCATCAGCCCCGCTCATAGTCCTTTATGTAATGCCCCTACCATGAGTTTCCGCATCTTCAACTTCAATACATAGCATATGATTTTTGAAGAGGAATGATAAAAGAGCTGAAGCAAGCAACGGTAATTGAAATCCATCCAACAGTTTCTTCTAGTGTCATACGGTTGAAGATTCAATTAACGGACAGCAGAGTCTAAATTAGCAAATTTGACTTCCTTCCTCTGCAAAGCATGTTTCGGAAGATTTGCCATTCAAAGGAAAAAAACAATCAGGTGTCATTTGAAAAGCCATTCACAAAGAAAGAAAGCGACTAGTTGGTACGTGTTACTATTTCATATAATTCGGACATCACTGTGATCAAAGAAATTAAAGGATCAACTGAAAAATTCCAATAAATGGAAGGCAAATCAGGCACATTGATAGGCAGAACTCTGGTCAGTCAGCAACCGATCTCGCTGTTATCATCAGAGATGCGCTTCAACAGAAGGCAAAGCTATGTCATTGCATTACTTACAACAACTCAGCCAAGCAAATATTGCAGGCTTAAAAAGACAATGCCTTCTGGAGCACATTCGTGTCTGATTTGGCTAAACTGCATCATCCCAGAGAGGAAAATAGCACATGTAAACTGAACAAGGCATAAACAGTTCATCTAATTCGATTATCATTGGTTAAAACCATAAAAGCTAATTTTATTTCTTCTATGGATGCTTTGATTCTTTTGAAGTCTCTTCAGTTAATTTATATTTTCTTCTGTAGATTCCTTAAGTTCAAAAGTAGAAAAGCTGATTTTGCCTTTCTTTACGGAGGACTCATAAGTACTGCGTTCACATTATATGCAGCTGCCAGAGCAGTCCATCTTGTCCCGAATAATTTGCGTGCACTGGCAAGATTTGCAACACAAATGTGATTTGCAACCTCAACTAACTATGCAAGTCTCCCAGCCAAAAAAAAAAAAAAAAAATTGCTACAGTGGAGCAACAAGGAACAACATCAGCCTTTTAGCTTACCATTCTAACCTCTATCTGCTAGTCATGGCATCAAAGTCCCAGGTTAAACCCTTACCAAACCAACAAGCTGGTAGGACCTACTTCACTTTAATTTAAGAAATCATGTTAGCAAGTTTAGCGACCATGCTCATCAGGCACATGCGAGAGAGAGAGAGAGAGACTTTTTGGGACATACATAGAACCTTCCAACTAGAACAGCTATGGTGGTACTGCGGCTCAAAGCCACAATATACAAAAACATATGTATTGATCTTCACTCAGGTTGATTCAATCAAATAACTTTGGCTTCACAACTTTTGTGGGGAAATAAATTCACTTGGTCACAACATTCTTCCTACTATTCTCGACTGACCTCATATGAGGATCAGAACTCACGTAACTCACTATACAGAGCTTAAAGAAATGGTCACACAAAAAAATTGCCAAAAGTGAGGACTCCTAGACTCCTACTAGAGGTGTAATCTGCACAACAAGCGATTGATGAGGACACAGAAGGTTGGGGGCACCAAAAGATACACGAGCAAAGACCAAAAAGAAGAGTGCAGAGGAAATGGAACAGGCAAGGCATGGCAAAAAGTTCTTTGTGTAAACATACATACCCAATGCCTTCAATTCCAGCAGATAGATAAGCAATCTCTACCTTGAACCTCAAACAAAATGGATCTTGGCTCATCTTATTGTAATTTCACTTTTCAATTCCAAGTTCTTTGGAGATATCTCTTGTAAGACTGAACTGCAGCGTGTTATGCCAGGGGAAAAGGGTCCGAGTAACTGGAAGCTTTCTCCGTAGATCCTGCATTCATCACATTACAACAATACTTAAGTGATCGAAAACTCGTAGCGAAGTATATTCAAATTCTATAAAACCTTATAGAATATGAAAACAAGAACAAGCACTATATCAGCCAGAAGAAAGGATGCAACAATAGGCAGCTGTCATCTTTACAATAATAAAGCAGTAAAAGGGTAACAACTAGCAAAGGATAACACAGCCGGGATGAGAAATCATTAGGCAGATGATGAAAGATACAGCGCAAGCATTCACAGAGTTACTCAATAGCCAGCACTTTTCTTCAGGGGAAAATCAAGCTCGTGCCTTTCAAGTAAGAGATACGTCAAAATGCCATGAAAATGACCCAGTAGATCCTTAATGAAGTACCTTGGAAAGTAAATGGTTACCTTAAAGGTGTTGTCCGGCAAATTGGTATATGATGCCTGTATTGATAGATTTTAGAAAATCAATATGCTGATTGAATTAACGATATACACATAAACAAACCCACTCATACCTCAAGAGAACCCAAATACTCTGTCTCATGATGGCGAATTATACTAGCTATTGAAATAGCACAATCTTCTGGGGACTGGAAGAAGTAAATGCAAAAGCCAATGAGTTCAGCACATCATGGTATCTTGTCATTAGATTGTTGGGCACTAAAAATGGTCAAGCAAGCAAAGAGATGATGGGCCCTAACCTGAAATATAGTTGAATCTTTGCATTCATGCTTTGTATCCAACTGCACATTTCCCTCTTCAAAATAATGAGCGCCCACCTAAATAGGAACAAGTGTTATGTTTCCCATAATTCAGATGGATGAGGCTATTAAGAAGGTGGGAATGGGGGAGGGAAACTAGCTCAGAATACCTGCATTTTGCCCCTTAATTCAAGAATTTGTATATCATCCTTAAACTCGATGTTCCAGACTGAGCGCCAACTTCCAGTGCTGCAAATATGTCAAAAGCAACAAGTAAGTTGCTAATACCAATTTCAGAAGCTAATAACTAAACTCGCTGATTAAAAACTGAAGAGCGGAGGGCATTGTTCCACCATTTTCTGTTTAGATGGATTTGCAGCACCAAAGAAAGAGACATAGTTACTTGATAATTAATTATGAGCTTCACTAACCAGAAATTTTGTGGGCTATTTCTAGCAGCTTGAATAACTACGGCAAGCTCAAAATCAGATCCTGGTCCCTCCACATCTTTACCCTTTGTACTGTAAACTGAACAGACACCTTTTGGATAAGCCTCCCCAACATATTTCAGAACTTCTGCATCCAAAGCACATCTGAAAGAATCAAGGCGGAAAAGGGATCGTGAGAGCAAATTATTTGACTGCCATAAAAAGGAAGGACTCATAGGGTATTTCTAGTTTCACAATGTATCAAGCATCACACAAGGAAAGCTTCAAAGTCTATTTCTAGGTTCTGGGTACCCAGCATTTCTCCAAATAGCAGTGAATTCATAGAATAAAGTACTTGGCTAAAAAAAGTATCAAAGATGAAAATAGGGCATGCTGTAATGCATTATTCACTTTTGCTTTTACAGCATGGTTCTATGAACCTCTCGAATGCGACACATCAAGGTAGCACAAAGAGACGTACAAAGGATGGAGGATGGAAAAATAGCTGTTATGGGCATGTACCATAAAGCACTCAGGAACAGAAGACATTCTGGCAAGGACGAGTCAAGGGACCTATCAGGAAACAAGAAACGCACCTGAATTCCTCAATATACGGAGATGGAAGCTCTTCATCAGTTGCAGGTCTCACGTCTGTACAAACCTGAACCAAATTAGCAGATAATCAGAGAAACGGACCGCATATATCAAACAAACATCCTTGAAAACAAAAGAGGGACGAAAGAAAACAATGCTGCATGAGCTTGGGGATCAATCCAAGATTATGAAGCCAAAAGCCAAGAACAAAAAACAAATGCAAGGGACCAAGTTGAACTCCAATATTGAAGGCAGATAGATAATCAAAAGACTGCAACACTTCGCAACACTCACTTGCTTGACGTGGTCGACAATCCCGACTTGTGCAGTACGCGGATCAAGGAACTGATTCTCCTCAAGCTCGCCGAACGATGTGATCAGAACCTACAGCCACAGCGACGTCAATGCGCGAGCTTTCACACCTCTCGTCCAGGCACAAAATGACATTTTTTTTAACTCTCAGCATAACCAACGAATCACACCAGTTACAGGATCAAAGCACGAAACAGCGCATTATCAACACCAATAGTACAATGCAACTAATCCAAAAAAAGGCGAAACACTAAGTCAGCTAATCTCCGGCGGAGCGGATCTGGAAGACTCACTTCTCCCATGCCGCGGGGCATGTCGAGGCAAATCATCTGAGCCTTGTTGTAAGCCGGGAACGCCTCCGACGCCGCCTCGCCGTACGCCCCGTCGTCGTCCAGCACCGATCTCACATCTGCAAGACACGACGACAACCGATCCGCGCCCCGCTCGATCACCAAAGCCCAAAACGAACGCGTGAAACCGAAAAAAACCGACAAACGCAAAGGAGAGAGAGAGAGAGAGAGAGGATGGCCCCCGGGGGGGGGGGGGGTGGTGGTGAACCTTTGGCGACGTATTGGATTTCGCCGCCGGGGGAGTGGAGGAGGAACCACTTGGCGATCTCCTTCTTCTGCTCGCCGCTGAGCTCCACCTCCGGAGCATCTTCCTCCGCCATCGCCCCGGCGGTTCCTCCGCTCGAGGAGAGAGAATGCGGTTGCGGATTTCGGAGGTAGAGAGAGAAACTGAGGAGGGAGAATGGTGCGCGGGGGGAGGGGGAGCCTCGTCGTCTGCGTGCGGCCCCGTTCCACGAGGCGAGAAATGATTTCGGTGTGTGTGGCCTCTACGCCCGAGGGAGAGGCCGTCGCGAGTTCCCAAACGAGCCCGGCGGTACCAGTTAAACTCGATTCGCGATATTTTTGGTTTCGTGAGCGTCGGATCAGGGTTGTTGCGGTGGAGACGCGGCATCTCGTCCGTTCATCTGGGCAGGCCCTGTTCCCGGGGATTTCGTTTCGCTTTGCTGCGATTGGGGGGCTACTGAAAACTCTCCTCGACCAACCCTCCCTCTGAAAATACACGATTTTTTAAAAAGTTGATGATTTTTTCTTTTTCAAGGTATTAAGTATTTTGTATTATTAACTTTCATCATCTCATTAAATTAAC
Organism: Eucalyptus grandis x Eucalyptus urophylla; assembly: GCA_028830015.1. Classification (NCBI taxonomy): domain Eukaryota; kingdom Viridiplantae; phylum Streptophyta; class Magnoliopsida; order Myrtales; family Myrtaceae; genus Eucalyptus; species Eucalyptus grandis x Eucalyptus urophylla. The sequence continues at coordinate 56,212,634 of CM054200.1, read as the reverse complement.
GGAATAATTGTCTAAAATATCATACGATTTGCCAATTTAGTTATAAATCTTTTGAAATCTTATCAATTTAGTCCTAAGTCTATTATTTGGAAATTTGACTGAAATGACTGCATTAAAATGAAATTGACAAATCGTGAAAGATTTAAAATTAAATTTACATAATTAAAAGGTGAATCAATATCTATACAATAAGATTGGACAAAGATATGTCATGGGATAAGTAGAAATCCGTACACGTTTCTCTGGCTCTATCGCGTCACAGGCAGCATGGGTTCTTGCACGGGGCAAAAGCATTTGCCTGCTTTCTTCTTCATAGGGCCCTCAAGGTTATTTCCAACGGGAAAGATGCATGGACGTGATAACTTGAGGGCTTATCTCTTTCTAGACAATGATAGACCCCTCAGCGGCCAGGCTTCCAGCTTATGAACTTTAGAAATGGGGGGAATAGACAGAAAGAAAAGAAGGGTAAGGTGAGACCTAGCTTGTGGGGGAGTTTGATTGAATAAGGGTGTGTTTAGTTCAACTTTTCTACAAGGCTTTCAGCCTTCAAAACCTTTTAGGCAAATATTAGGATATCTGGCAACCATTCCCAATGAATTTTAAAATGAAAATTAGTATTGGGGAGACAAAGTCAGGGCAAGTGCTGATTATAAAATTTATTTATTCGTGACTAATGTGCCTTTGAGAAAAATTAGGCGCATCGTTGTCTGCTCTCCATGTTCTCTCACACGGGCTTCTGTTTCTTAGATTTCATCTTGATGCACACTGCTTCTTGTTTCAATATAAACAAGGGCATTTCTCATTACATTGTGAGGTGTGTAGTTTAGTTTTAAATTGCCTGGTACTTTGTTCTGTTCATCCAAGTTTTTGCTGTGTCTTTATGATGGCCACTTCTGCAACAGCTTAAAGTGACAATGTGTGCGTTTAACTCTGTAAAACCAATCGAAGAGCGTTTATCCATCCACAAGAATTTTCTGAACCAGGACTTTCAGTTTCTGCTTTAGTTTGGAGGGATTGTTGTTTGCTCTGTGTTCCCAAGGGTTTCATAGTTTATCATCCCTGTTTTTACGGGGTAGGAGTCCATTGCATTAGGAGTCACTTAGTTCGGTCCATCGTTCATCCGAGTTTAGGTTGAAAGAACGTTTTCTATGATTGAATACGGCCGTATTCTTAAATTGCCCTTCCGAAGCTTTGCATTTCCAGGTCACATTTCACAATCTAATAGGTCAAGGTCTATCTGCAACCTCCTTGATGACAATGTTTATATATTATTAAAATTTCAGATGTTTCGAATTAAATGCGTCAGTCACGAAATTTATATCAAGCAAAAAATAAAGAATCCATCCAGACAAGCATAGTCAAGCATGATCTAACCCAAATTATTGATTTTTTAGGCAGGATTTTCCATTTCAATCTTTGCCCAAATTATAAATGCAAGCATTACATTCTCTACAATAAAATAACTTCCAATTTTCTCATCTCTGAGATAGACACCCACATGCAAGCACTTCTACATAGCATGGACTAGTTACTCTTCGCGCATGACGTAAAAGCAAATTGCTAATACAAACCAATATTGATGCCAAGATGACGTCCACAACACACGTTAATCCTCCTCAGAGACCTGGCTAAAGTCGATTCCGCACCATAAAGGGATGGGACTAATGAGCTATCTATTTATAGATCCCCTACCTGTTTACCAAATCCGATGGTTCATGAATTTCAGAGTGAATACGAAATGCTCAGCAACAAGCAAAAATCAGGACCATGATGCACGACAGGCTGAAGAAACGAAAATGAATTCAATAGGTCAAAGCATTGTTACAGGCTAACTATTAACCCATTTGAAGCTAAAATGAAACTAATTATACTTGCTATTTTCCAGAGTTTCCTCGATCTGTTGTTGGTGCACTGGTGAACTGTCCATATGATCGTAGCATCGAAAATTTTCAGGAGAACTGCTAATTACAAGCGGCAGTTATTCTCCTGCAAGCGATCCAGGGCTCTGATGCTCCACAGTTGAGTTCACAGCTTTTATGTATGCAGAGTTCCTTATTGCACAGTTTCCTGCACTGAAAAAGGGAATTAAAACAATGACGCGACACTAATCCTATACGATAGAAAATCACTGAGTGAGAAAGAAATTAAAATGGATCCAGATGCATCGACAGAAGTTCCACAATTATGAACTCCGGATCAGTCATGTCTTATATTACCAAAAGATACAAACAGAACAATGCCTATAGTAGAACACAAAATGGCGCATAAACCAGAAGAAAGAAAAAGGAAATCCTACTGGACTCCTACAGATTTCCTAACACTATCTGCTTATATAAAGAAAACTACTTTTACCAAACATAAGGTATCAATTCTGCCACCACCATAATTCTCTCCAACATGTCAGATATTGTGCATCGATAAACACGTTCTGCATGCAGGAGCATGCTCCTTGGAAAGAACATAATCCGATGAAGGAATGAAAGTACATAGTTAGGAAAACAGTTCTCATGTATGAGTATGGAGGAATTCTAGGGAGTTATGGTTAGTTTTTCAACATGCAGCAAGGAATACATTATTTTAATCATCTAATCCTCCTGTTCTCTAGCCAACTTTTAGAAAGTTTATTTGCTTTGCCATGGCAATTCATCAGGCTAGACATAAATGGCATGTGTAGTTTTGTGAAGTCAGCAACTTACATAAAATCATCCATCTGAAAGTTGGAAAATTTTAAAATCCATCTACAACTTTGATGCCAGCATTCTTGTCCCACTGCTCAGGAGGGGCTGCATCTGCCATTATCTTCTCCTGACCACGCCAAAGAATCTGAAACAAGAATTAAAACCTCACATAAGTTCACACTGCATGCGCAATCATTAAAAGACACCATTAATACCTCAAACATTGTCTCACCTTGTCAATGACACCAAATTCTTGGGCCTTTGTGGCATCCATGTAATAAGGTCTTCTCATGACAGTGGCTACAGTCTCTATGGACTAGAGTCATTCAGAAATAGCATTAGTTATTCCCTTGCCCATTAAGATATGCAGAGAGAGAGGGAGAGAGAAAGAGAGCTCACATTCCCAGTGTGCTTAGCCAAAAGCTTTACAAGAGTATCCCTATTGGTTATCACCTACAAAAATCAACAGAAGCAACACGAACATCATGAATAGAGAGACTATATGCCTAGTTCCAAGTCAACTTATTTTGCACACTTTTGCACAGAGTAGCAAAATGCCTATTATGGTTACGTATAGCTCAATAAATATTGCTAGATACCTCTTTTGCACGGATAAGAACATCACTGGCTGGCATCAACCCAGAGGATGGGACACGAGGTTGCTGGATCATCGCTGAAACGATATTGTGTTGACATCAGACAAGAAAAGGATGAGAGCAGAACACAGCAGATGAGTAGACAATACCAACGCACCTTTGGCATGCGGCATCATAAACCTTTTACCCTTAGATCCCGAAGCAAGAAGCAGACAGGCATGTCCTATAGCTGCACCTACGGCAACTGTATGTATCTGCAAAATTTAAAAAAATAAATGAATAAAAGTGAAAATGTGAACGGTTCAGCACTCAAATATTTTTCCTAGATCCAAGTGTAAAATTCACTCAAAGTACTTCAATAAGCAGAACGAAGCCAAAAACATCACTAAGCACTACCTCGTTTAATCAAGTACCTACTATAATAACCAGAAAGTCACTGGAAGTTTTAGCAAACATAGATGCAAATTGTAAGAAAATTCACCTCATTCTTCAGTTGCATTAATGCATCATAAATGGCAAAACCCTCTGTCTCCATGCCCACCTGCGAAGCAATGATTGTAATTTTAACAGATTTCTAAGGATATAAACTGTTGTCCCTTACCAATTAATTTGTGTCTTTGCTAAGGTCAGGTCTTGACCATTCATAAGCTTAAAAATTCAGTGCAAAATCAGTCACAACAAAGATGGAAGCTTACCGTCTCACCGTCATCACGAGTTGTTCCAGTAGAATTTATGTAAAGATATATTGGTTCCTTTGGATCCATCCATTGCAAGTACATCAATTCCGCAACTACAAGCTCTGTGACTGCAGGCACCAACTGAGAGACAGTAAATAGTTAGTTCTATCTAAAAGACCTACAAGAGGTGGAGCTGTGACTTGCCAAAGGCAAGAAAGTACAGAACAAAAGATGGACGTAGAGAATGCAGTTGCCACCAATGCCAATTAACAGGTAGAAAGTTCATAGTAAGTTCAGCAAAGAAGTGATTTCAAATAGATCATTTACTTCTGAACAAATGAGCAGCTCTAAGACAAAGTTTTTTTTTTTTTTTTTGGGGGGGGTGGGTCCCTGAATAAGATGATAGCAGTTATTATCTACCAGCTACAGGTAAAAAGCAGTTTCCTACTGACGGAAAAAAAGGAAGATACTATTTCTAGCAGGAGCTAACAAAACCTGTTAACATCATCTATAGATTCCAATCAAGTGCGCAAAAAAGAAAATAAAGAGTTCTCCTTCAACACATTCCTCAATTTTCCATTTTCCCTTGCCCTGATTAGTATCCTTTCTCGGAGTTATAGTCACTCCTTCACATTCCCACTGGCTTCTCTGATCATTTCATGCTGATTACGAAATTTTCACATCAGGCATGAGTGCAGTATGTATTTCCAGACTGAAGGGCTTAAAAGATAACAAATGTTGACAATTTAATGTGAAACACTTACTGGCATGCCAATGTAAACGATTCTTCCATGGAGAAGCAGTGAAGGCAAATCCGGTGGAGGCCTCCTTGGTCGGTGCTCATTGTACGAAACTGACCTCTCCACCTGATAAAAATCATTGTCATGCAATGGAAACCGATCCTCTAAAAACCAATCCACTGAGTCTCAAGAACTGATATTTCCACTTTGACTAAAGAGAGGAAATACTTAATAACAAAATTCACTTAATGAGACTGAACTCTCCCCTATTATGAACATCATTATATCACATAAAAGCCAGAAACCATGAGTTATGAACAATTTAGAGCGGCCGCTTACAGATGAACCAAAAAAAAGAAAAAAGAGAAATCATAATCTCCAATTTATTTCGTGACCTGAAACTCATAAATCATCCCACCATATCCTTGAAATTCACAGTTTGATCTGAGAAAGTTTATTTGAAAATATCAAATTTTCAAATTTAGCTTAAACAACTGTGTTTGCAACTTTTGCTCTATGAAACATTCAATCAACCAAGAATATTTTGAAAGCACACCAAAACCAACTCTCCTAAGATTGCTGTCAAAACTCCCAATTGTAAATACAAAAAAATGATGAAAACGCTCTTGATTTCGTGCATTGTTGACCTAAGAGCACCGTGGCAGCACCATATGCAGTATACTTCGCCAGAATTACTATCCTATTCTTGGTAAATTGATAAAAATCAGTATTTATTGAGCAGAACAAAAGGATATCAGTAACAAAACCACGACGATGGAACAAAACCGAGCAATTCTCAAACTCAACCACAAATTAACTCTACTACCTGACGCGAAGAACTGAGCTTCTCTGAGTAGAACAAATCCACATGAAACCGTGCATTGCTATCGACTATGCTTATCGAAAAAAATGAAACAGAAAAGCACAAAATCAACTCGATAACAACTCAGTCACGGCCACAAAACTCACTCAGCAACGCACTCAATCACCAAACAATTACGTATGCCGTCTCAGGAAAATTAAGGAAACGAAGCAATTGTAGCTCCCTCGACCGATAAATTCCAATCGACCCAGCAATCCTCCAGCTCCCACAAAGAAGCGAACCAAGAGAACCTCGCCGAGCCTCACTCGCTGGCTCGCTCACCTGAGCAGGCGTGGCCATGAGCTGCGGGGACTCGAACAGGTCCAGGTACGGCGGCGTGTCGGAGCTCACGGGGCGGTCGAGCAGCGACTCCGGCGAGGCCGCGGCGACGGAGGCCAGCTTCGACAGGAAGGGGTCCTTAGGGTTGATTGGCGGCAGGGGGAGCTTGGAGGAGGAGCCCTTGGAGCCGATTGCGGAACAGCGGACGCCGCCGACGCCGCCGCCGGCGGCGGCAACGGTCCTTCCTCTTCCTCTCCTTCCGATGGGCGACGAGGTCGAAGGCGGGACGAGAGAGGCCATGGCGACTTGCAGGCTCGCGGCCATTCTCGCTCGGGCAGTTATTCTTCGAGCTGCTTCTTCCTCTTCCTCTTCCTCTTCCTTCTTCTCTTCTCTGGTTTTGCTAGAGAGAGAATCTAGTATCTACCGGTTCGTGCCCGGGTGTGGGCTTGCTTGGCAGGCTTGCGGATGGAGAATTCCCGGGTCGGTTCGGGTCGGAGTCGGAGGCCCGTGAGTTCGGCGATGGGCCTCCATTTCCGGGTTTTGGGTCGCATCCACGCCCAATGCTCGAAGCCTACTCCGGCTGCGTTTGAGAAGACTTTTGGGAAAAATCCTTGAAAAAAGGTAAAGCGCTTTAATTTGAATTAAAGGTGTTTTTCAAAATGTAAAATGTATTTAGTAAATTTATTTATGAAAGTCCATTATGAAATATCTTTGTGTAAAATAATGTTTGAGTAAATTAAATTTGTAAAATAGTTTTATTATTAAAAAAAAAAAACGTTGGCCGGCCAAGGCTTCGTCGGCCAAGGGCTTCACCGGTCACCGCCGGCCAAGCGCGACCCTCGCCGCGCCGTCGTGTGACCCACTGCGCCGCAGAGGTCGCCGGCGACCCATCTGGTCGCGCGTGAAGGTTGCGGCCGGCGTGGTCGCGACCAGATCTGCGACCAGATGCGTCGCGCGAAGGTCGCCTGAAGCATGGCTGGCGACACAGATCTGGTCGCTACCAGATCTGCGTCGCGACCTCCGCGAAGGTCGCGGTCGGCGACCCATCTGGTCGCAGCGCGAAGGTCGCAACCAGATGGGTGTCGCGAAGGTCGCGACCTCCACGAAGGTCGCCTGAAGCACGGCCGGCGACGCAGACCTCCGCGAAGGTCGCTTGAAGGTCGCGACCGGCGACCCATCTGGTCGCAGCACGAAGGTCGCGGCCGGCGACCAGATCTGCGACCAAATGGGTCGCGGTCATGACCTTCGCGGCGACCTCTCGAGCGGGGTCACGCGACCCTCGCCAAAGGGTCGCGCGACCGCGGCGGAGGTCGTGGTGCGGCGGGTCGGCGTGGCGGGCGCGACGGTCGCCGGCGATTGCATGCCCTTCGTCGGCAATCGCTCACGAAGAAGAAAGAAGAAGAAGATGAACAATCAGGGTAAAAAGGGAAAAATGAAAAATCAACGGGGACAATTTGGGAATGAAATTTTTTTATTTAAGCTCAGCTCAGCATGCTGAGAAGGCTAAAAGCCCAAGGCAGCCCCCCACCTGCCTTGGGCTTTCAGCCTTGGGAATGCTTGGCATTCCCCAAATGGGGTTTGGAAATTTTTACCAGACACCCACAAATTAGCCCAAAGAGCTTTGGGGGTTCAAAGTAGCTTGCAAATGCCACTCCCAAACGCAGCCTCAAAACGGAAAGTAAAATGGTGTGATTTTAACAAAACTAGAAAGAACATTATAAAAATCGGCCTGGATTATCAAAGTTTGCATGCATGTAGACAAGGTTTTGGAGCGTTTGGCTTCTGACTCAAATTCAACTCTTTAAATTTTTTGAGTCACATTGAAACTAACAGTAAAGCTTATCCAAGATATTATTTTTCTTAGGGGAACTCAAGTCGCCTTGAGTGTGAGCACTTTCAATTCGGGAAAGTTACCAAAAAATGCCTTAATTTATGGCACTAATATCAATTCAATTACAAACTTTTTAATTTAGTCAAATTTAGTTTTAAAACCTTTTGACAATTTGCCAATTAATTCATTATGGCCAATTTTGACCAAAAATTCCTAACATAAATGCTAGTATGACTAGCATCAACGTGAAGAAAAACCATCTCAAACTATATGTTTATTAATTAGAGTAAGCAAGTCTTTTTGAAATTCACAACTTTGATTTGCGCATGTTGTAAGTCCATAAAACAATAATCATCTCGTATTCTACACGACATATTGACTATTCACTTTTAGCCACTTTCATGTCATATTTTTAAGATAGACTTCCTTTTATGGAAGTAATCATTTTTTTTAAGGTAATTGCATCAAGTTCATGTGCTTTTTCACATTTCATCCCTTTCATTTCCATGTCCATAAAAAGCGGAAGAATCGTGATCAATGGATAGAGTGGTGATCTAGTGGTAAAGAGATTACACTCTCTTTCATGTGATCATAAATTTAAATCATATCTCGAGAAATATCCAACCTTCTGCCTTGACCATTCGATCATATCACGAGCAATGTCCTACCTCGTGCCTTGACCATAGGACAATTCATGCGGACAAATTTCCAAATTTCCGGATTCGTACATTTATGGGCAGACTGAATAGTCCCTGGCTCACGGGAGAAAATTCCATAGTGGGTACGAGAGCTTACAGTAGCTGCGCCGCTGGCCTACACCATCGTTTTTTATGACTTTAGTTCTGTATTTTTATTGACCCTTTTTGTCCCACCCGTTCGACGACGCTGTCGGTCATCTCGCCCGTGGGTGGCCATTTGGGTTTCTCTCGTCCATTTCGTGGAAGCGCTTGCCAGGGTTTTCAAACGGACAATTCGGTAAAGTCAAAAGGAAAAGCAAAACGATGCGCATCCATCTCAGATTTTACCTTGAACATCGTCCCTAAAAGCGACACGTAAATCTCTAAATCGCAAGGAATCGACCGTTCTCCTCGTAATGAGTACCTTTCTCGCACTCATTTTGCTCCCAACTTGCGTTTATAATTGCCTCGTTCAACACCACCAAATTCGTCCACCGACAGGCCACAGAATAAAAAAAGGCGCACGCGCGATGTTGCAAATCAGCAATTATTGAAAAATCCTAACACGAAACTCCTCTCACCGTCTATTTCTTTGGATGATTTTTATTATCTATTTTTTTTTTACGCGTTACTATAATATATAGCTGGTTATATACATATGACAGAGATAATTAGGAACTCCGCGTGCCTCCAGTTCACGTGCCAGACTTGAACCCGAAAGGCTCCTCCAAATGACAGGATGACAGCCTTGCCATGGGACTTCATAGACTCAATGAAAATCATGCCCCAAAAAATGATTTTTTTTTCAAAAACTCGAATCGGAACTCCTGTTTTCACCTCATTTTAAATCGATATATATATAAATACATATACTTTAATACCAATTATTGAAGCGGCAGAATGAATATTGAAGTAAAAGGTGCCAGACGATAGTCCACCTTTTCCGCTTGTCTTTTCTTCTTTTTCCCAATCAAGAATCAAAAGACAGCACATAAAAGTAAAACTACTGGGCGGTTGGGGGTGGGTTCCGTTAGATATCTTTTTGACAAAAGCCCTCGATTATTCTAATAACCCTTGCCAGCCTTTGAACAATTTTTCCTACCACGGAAAAGGTACAAAGACAGCAAAAATCACAAGAAAAAGCCGAAAAGATCATCAAATATTCACTGAAAAAAGTAAAACCAAATAAAAAACCAAAGTGAAGAGAATTAAGGAAAAATTCAGAATTTTTTTCCCTTGCTTAGTGGGTGGAGGAGAAAATTCACTGAGGATGAAGTCCTTGATTGGGTTTCTTGCCTTTTGGGCGGAGGAAAATGGATGAGATCTCAGCATAAGAGAGGGGAAAAGAAAGGCTAAAAAGCCTGAAACTAGAGACGATTTCCATCAGATATTGCTAATAAGCGCAAATTGGGATCACTAGCAGAAGACAACCTCATCTGATGTACTCCTACTTTCTATTTTCTGTCTAATCCTCCATGAATTAGAGGTCCAAGAGCATTTTTTTTTCCTTTCTTTATCTGGCACAGTTATTCAATAAATGAGCACGGAAATTCACCCCACAAAATAAATGAAAGCAATGATCTTTTACAGATGCGCCCCCTGTTTATACCAACAATATTTCCATCAGAATAACAACACAGACCGCCCCTTCCCAACTCCCGGTCTTTCCCAATGTATGACAATTAATCAGACCCATCAAAACCCAACAAATAAGAAATAAATAAAAAAGAGAGAGAAAAAAAAACCCCAAAAAAAGAAGGAAAAAAATTGAAAATTTATGGGAAAAATAAATGATTCAGCCCCTGCACCTCGTGATGGCGCTGCAGCCGCGGGAGTAAGGGTTGGAGCTGGCGCCGGGCCGGCAGTTGTAGTACGACGCGCCGCGCCGGGAGCAGGGCACGGTGTTCCTCTTCAGCGCCCCGTAGCTGATGTAGCTGCTCGTCGCCAGGATGCGCCGGTTCGACTCCGAGTCCAGATCGAACTCCCCCTCGCCGTCGCCGCCCGCCGCCAGGCACTCGGCTATCGACCTCTCGCAGCGCGATCCGCCGCCGCCGCCGGCCCACCCCAGCCGGTGGCCGTGCTCGCTGACCCCGCCGCCGTGGACGGCGGAGGCGAGGAGGCTCGCCAGGACGAGGGCCGAGATCAGGAAGAGGCAGGACCGCGGCGACGGAGAGAAGATGCTTGCCATCTCGACGGTGCTTTTTGGTTTCTGGGTTTCTGCTTGGACGAGTGAACAAGCGGTTTCCTGAGGTTCTCTGCTTCTGGGTCTTGCCTTGGACGATGAGAAGATGCCCTCTCTCTCTCTCTCTCTCTCTCTCTAGAATACTTGTTTGGTGGGTGGACTGGGAGGTGAGAGGCTGGCTCTTCTCTACTTCTTCTGCTGTGGGGGGAAGCTGGAAGACACAGGACGAAGGCTAAGAGGAGCCAACCCTTATAAGACTGAGGTGGAGTTGAATTTCTAGGCGTGGGTTCGGGGTTTATTTACGGGATTTGCCACTGCGGAGGTTTGAAATTCTGTCCACAACCGCCAACGTGGACCTCAATTTTGTACTTCGTAGCTGCGTATGAAAGGGATAGCAGGTCTCGAGGAGGGAGGTACTTTCTAAACTCTCCATTGGATGAATATGAAACCGTGCATTCCAATTGAATAGGCTCGCTCAATCTTAGACATTATAGAATGAGAAATATGCAGACCGACGTTCCGATGTAATTCGAATTCCACTTTTTAACGGGTACATCGTTCTCGTTAGAAGGTGCAAGGCATTCTTAGAGCAATGATACAAGAGAAATCAATCCAAATTTGAAACTAACCAAACAATGTGGACAAATTAACTTGCGTTAGTCATTTATTATGTCCAAATTTTCGTTTTTTCCCGCTTATTCATCATGGTAGTGCCCTAGCTCGACCTTTTGTAATCCCAGCTAAATTCAATGGCGTGTTCTAGTTTGCCACTAAGCTACAAACACCAATGGCAAGTGTGTAATTAAGGGCGCCTAATAGGGTTGTTGTTTTGCATTAAGGCCAGCACCACACATGGTTGACTGGTTGTAATCCTCCTCTCAAGTGGTTGAGAAAAAGAGATGAGAGAGAAAGGAGAGAGAATAAAGAAATGTTGGGGGGCAGGAGAGGGGCACCTAGGGTTTGCACCTATTCCCCAAATAAGTTATAATTCAGTCCTATTGCCAGAATCCTGTTTTTAACCGAAACACGTTTTCTCTCTTGCCCACTTCCGTTAACGTACCGTCGGCCATGTATGTCGTTGCTCAAAGAGCAATGTTGAGGAATGTTCAAAGATGTAAAGAAAAGGTTCATGTATAAAGTAAATTTAATCAGTCGACAAAAGAAGAAGTATATATATATAATCAGTTTTCTGGTAAACACCACATCAACCTTTTAAATTCAAGCCTGCGAAATATGATAACGCTATAAAAATTGAGATGATTGAACTATACAAATGAAACTGGTGGGATTAGACAAGCCCAAAAAGAAATCCACAAAATGGAAAATGTATTGAGTGCAAGTTTATTATTTCTCACGTCATGACAACATAAATTATCAGGCACACCAACTTAACAATTTGATTTAATAATAACTCATTGCATTCATATCACCACGAATGTTCAGGTCGATTGAATTCAGGAAAACACATCAAGTCTTAAGAAGTATTGTTATAATTTCGAATCCGAGTAATTTCCTAGAGATTGTATCCAAGTAAATTCGTGTTATGACAATTAAACCAAACCGTGTATTTAACCCTTTTCAAAGCTCGGAGACTAGCGTTGCAGGATTCGGTCGACTGCAAGTGTGTTGCCAGTTAACTCTGTGTTGCTAGTTTAAACTTTTGGAGCCAAAAACGAAGGAACAAAGTTCAAATGACCAACGGCTGTCGTCAGGCGAGCAGACGGCGTTATCTGAAGGAAGTAAAAGCCGCCGTTAAAGGGGCGGGGCCCATCGCAATCGCAAAACACAGATCAGTCCCTCGATGCGGTGTTTGCGCGTCTCCAGAATCCAACTAATGCCCTCCCAATGCCAGCTGTTTCTTAACCTGCTCTCCCCCTAAAATATCATTTTTTTAAATGACTAAAGAAAAAAAAAGGAGCTGGCCCCGAAAAAAGACCAAAAAATAGAAAAATAATCACTCCAGAAATAGCTCTTCAGACACACTCTCTCTCTTTCGGCGAATCTCCTAACGCCATTTCATTAAAATAATTTTTCTCCAATCTGGGACCAGGACAGAAATGGACATGGAAATCTAAAAGTTAAAAGGAGAGAGAGACATTCGTTCCCCTCGAGTTGACGGATGTGCCCCCTTTGATTTAACAGCTCCAATTCCTTAACCACCCTCACACCCCAATTCATCCCTTCCCATGTTCCTCCCATTTTACCTACCGATGAACGGACGAATGTGAATTAAGCAATTAATAACTCGGTGATGATTTATGATGTCGTTGACATATCTGAAGGAATCGTGCTGACCAGTGAAGAAATAGTCGCCCCCAGAAATCAATTCGTATGGAATGAAAGTTGAAACTGAATAGAGGGGCTTAGAGACTATGGAATTGATTGGAGGAGAATCGGTCAATTCGTTCTTGGAGTCATCTTTTCACCAACCGCACATGATGAGAGTAATCAGAGAGAGAGAGAACAGGAATATCCATAAGGTACCTCGAACAAATGCATCGAAGGGCCCCTTGGAAGGCTATACGATGCAGTCTTCTGGGTTATGCCATCCGAAGGGCAGGACTTTTGGTTCATCTACAAGGACCATCTAAGTGTTCTTCTGTCCCTTGTTCACATCAAGGCGAGCTAATATTATCTCTACAACCTCCCGCATCAGGGCGAATCATCTCTAACCAAGTTTCGGCATCGTCCTTCTGGAATTGTTACACCGGCCAATCCACCTCATATCATCTCTTTCTGATAGAAACAGCAAGATGGGCTGTCTTCGCTGAACATTAAAGCAAATAAAATCAGACAACCGCAACGACATAAATTGCTAAAATGCTTTCAAAGGCCACTTATCAAACAAGACAATGTTCCATTGAAAAAAAGCAATATAATCTCATAATTTCTGCCTGAATAACAGATCTGTCTTTGCCACTGGAGAAATCAAATCTCTTCAACACGACAAACTAAATAATTTTCTAATCAGTCCCAGCCTCTAAAAGTCATGGGCAGCATGAAAGAATGAACGTCAGATTTCATCTGCAGATGTATGGGACAGAATATGACTGAACAAACATAAATACATTTGCCCTGAAGGTTTAAGTCCATGGATGAATGACCGTACATAGAGGTGACAAATGCACCATAAAACCACATGATGCCAAGACACAAAATAGGTGAGAGGAAAAACTCAGACACAGGGACTTGTGTGTACTGAAATTTACATGGAGGGATTTACTCCACAGAACAAACTCCTTATCTGAGCCTTAAGTAAATTTTATGATACCTTGACACCGTCACAAATTACCTCAGCAGAAAATATTGCCACAAATCAGAACACTACAAATTCGCCATCCTTAAGTATAGAAAATGGAAGTAACTCGCAAGGAAAAGTTAAACTGAATTCGTTGGAGTTTAAAAATGACGTAATCCTTCTAGAATGTGATTTTAAGAAAGGAACATGAACCTCTTAAAAACCTTTTGACTGCTTCCTCTTCAATATACACAGATTGACTTAAAATGGTTTTCAACAGACAAAACAGAAAGCTCTCTATGGCAAGGGATCTATTTAGTCAAAAAACTTCAACAGTCTTTTAAATGTTTTGAATGTGCTGGTGCAAATAGTAGAGAAAGAAAGCGGGAGAAAAACTGACAATTTTATTTTCATAAACAGACAGACTACAAGAATAGCTCAGAGAAACTCAGTATAGAAGGCAGCAGAAACTTTAATCAAACAAGTCATAGATCTCCACATGAATAGCTGTTTTAGAGATGGCATCGAGCAGCGCCCCCCCCCCGCTCTTTTTTTCCTTTTTCTCTCTCCTCCTCTTCCACCATATTTGAAGTCACGAAGCTAGAAAGGAATTATTGACAGATTTAACAAGGTCTAAACACAATTTCCAATAGTTCTAAATTGCTATGTCTTGTCCATAAAGCATGCGACTCTTGTAAGAACCATCAACACTTCTCTGCTTTTATCGGAAGGAAGCCAGGAACAAGTTGTGGTAGAATAAAAGTGCAGAACCATACCTATATCAATACCTCACTCAGCAAAGCGCATCAACTTAATACTGAAAAACAAAAGAGAGGGAAAAAGAAGTGCATTAAAACGGCAGCTTTGTTGCATGATGGACTAGTTAGATTGGCACAAGCACCAATGTATAGTCAAGTAGGAGAAAAAAGGAGAAAAAAAAAATGACACAGGACGCTTAAAGCAAGCAAGACACTACTCCCAACTATTTGAAGAAAAAAAGGACAGGATATATCAAGCATTGGAAGGCACAAGCACTTACCAGTAAAACTAAGAGACGGAGGTTATCATAGTCAAACAAGAAACATAATGTTATTGATCTTCATAGTATGGTGGTGTTGATCGAACACAGAGTTCATCACCATCCTCGTTATCATCATCCTCATCTTCATTGGTGTCAACCCAATTACTTGGATGACGTTGTGAAAAACCATTTCCATCTATAAAAGAGAAGAATGAAGAGAATCGCTTTAGAAGGATTATCCAATTCAACTACTAACAAACTGCATGAACATACTAATGATGCACTAATTAGTGCTATATAAGTGACAATCTTGTTCGGTACCTTTGCCTCTAAAAACATTTACAACCACTAACAAATGACATGATACAAGCAGACTAATTGAACTGATACTGAGAAGCCCAAGAAAGGCACGTCAGTTCAGTCTTCCAGAAATAGGTACTTGCACAGGTATGTGCAATGTATCCTTGGGGTTCACAGTCGAGCAAAAACAGTAAAATAGTTTTGCTCCGCCTTGTCTGTGATATCAGGTGGACAGTCACACAGAAATGCTTACAGGTTTGGTAGGACATACATGGATTTTTGCCGAAACTTTTTCCTTCTCGGTGCTACTTTTTCCTTCTCGGTGCATGAATAAAGAGTAAATTTACTTTTTCCTTCT
The DNA here is from genome assembly GCA_028830015.1 of Eucalyptus grandis x Eucalyptus urophylla. NCBI lineage: Eukaryota > Viridiplantae > Streptophyta > Magnoliopsida > Myrtales > Myrtaceae > Eucalyptus > Eucalyptus grandis x Eucalyptus urophylla. The sequence goes on along the minus strand of CM054200.1, from coordinate 56,197,195 downwards.
CGATGCATGAATAAAGAGAAAAAAGTTTGCAAGATTCCAAGATAAAGTCACGCAATCAATTGGCCTAAGCCGAATGCTTTCCAGCAAAGCAGCATTTGCAGAAGGGAAACAGGCAATTGAGAAAGTAGCAACTTTATTAAGAAATACCTGTAGGAGATAGCAAAACAATTCGACCTACAGATAAAGATGGTGTTCATCATACACAAAAAATGAGAGAGAGATTGAGAGATGAAGAATCTGGACCAGTTTGGGTGTTTCCTTCAGCTGATGCAGCCTTTGATATTTGAATGGTGCTGATCCTTTCAATTCCTGACTGACCACCAGCTCTTAGGATCCTTTTTTCTGGAACTTGCCTTCCATCAGAACCACTGCCACTTCTTGCAGCACTTCCTGCCCAAAGTTAATAAACCACTCAAATTTTAATTCCCAAGAGATATCTTCCTATCGACTTCCTGAAAAACATTACCTTACTGATGACATACACAGCATCTCATTTTAGAGCAAAGCAAAGTCAATTTCCTTGCCATCATTGAGATGATAGTGCTACAAGCTACAAGGATCACTCACCTGAGAGTTCAGACCATATTCTGGTATGATTTGATGGAATCTCGGAAGCACTTGTTCTATTCCTCTCTGGCTGTTCTCCAGAAGCTTCTGCAGTATCAGCCTGGCCCAGCATTCCATTTGCTGAAGGTCCAGTAGTACCTTCATGTAATTGGGATGTAAGCATGGTGGCCAGTACAAGCGTAGCATCAAAATTGGAAGAGGCCCCTTCATCAATGCCAAATTTGGGGGCCATCAAAATAGGCCTGTTGCATAAAAACATTCAGTTGTATCAAGTTCTTTATTCTTATCTATTTTGCATTTAGTTGCACCTAAGCCCCCCTGTGACAGACAGCAGAGATGTTGTGCTTAAAACCACAAATTTAGTACCAAAAAAGAAAAGTCAAAAGATTTACATTAACCATCAAGTTATTGCACTGATATTCTTAGCTGGCATACTTTACTAGCACCTTGCATTAAACTCGATAAATAAACCATTTATAATTCAAACTAAAACTTCCTTAGACCATTATTATCCAAACTTGATTTGAAGGTGCATTATATTCTATCAACCAAATTTTCGATGATAGTCTCTTGTTTTATGACATTCAGCTCAGAAGTAAAAATTGTCATCGGCCTTTACAATTGTGATAGTGAAGCTATGCGTTAGCATGTATTAAAACTCTGAGCAGATAACTAGCAGTTATGCATCTATTAAAACCAGTTATGGACTGATTGCGTGAAAACTACCTGTTGCATCTGAACTATTTGCATATACAAAATTGAAGTGAAGCATGGAAAAAAATGGATAGAAGGTAAGACTTGAAAGAGCATTCAGAATTTACTTACTCGCCAGCCTTCTCAAAGTACAAATGAATGTCCACTTCACATCCCTCACAGAATGCAAGAAATGCCTGGATTTCCACGAGATGGACAGACATTAAATACTATCATATTCACAGGAAAAAACAAGGAAAAACTTCGACATAAAAGATGGTCCTGAATGTGACCCCAATAGGATTTCAGCAACTAGGTGGACTCTAGGTGGACTCATTTTTAAGGAAATGGAGCTAAGTTTGAAAGTGAAGTCATATGTTCAAGAACTTTTAGCTGCATTTGTGACCCAAATGTCTTCATAGATAATATAATAAAAAACAGATCAGATGGAACACCTTCAACTCTTTGACAGCAAAAGTCACGTCTACTGGGTTGCCATTATGAGTGTACTGCACAAACTCTTCCACAGGATCTATCCACAGCTGAGTGTGCAGCAAAGAGTCGTTCTCTGCAACCAGAATCTGAACCGTGATATTCTTCGCCATAGACGATTGAAAAGGAAAAAGTTAATCTCTACCTTTAGTAGGATCAATGTAGCTTCGAAACTCGACAGCTTTCCCACCAAATTCACTAGCAGCATCAGAAGGATCGGAGTTGCGTTCCGTTGCAATGATAGTAATTTCCTGAAGGGATGACTGAAAATTTGCAAGCAATCTATTCAGATCACGAGGCCTCACTACAAAATTGCTTGGGTATCTTCTCCTATCCAGAGATAATTGTTGTATGTCGGGGTCAACATTGCAAGTAATCCAATATGTTTTCTTAATGCCTGCATGCATACGACAACATCACATATGCATGAACAAAAACTCACAGTTGGCACCGTGCGATAAACATGTATCTCTGCATGGTGCAGCTCCTTAACACATTTATGCAGGTTTGACAGGTGCCACCCTCCGATTTATATTACATTTAGATAACATACTGAACAGTACATAGGTTGCATGACTGAGTCACAAAGGCTTAAAATGTTAAGTGGCCAACAAAAAAGAAGTAAAAGTGGTAGACCTAGGGATCTAATTTTTAACATAAACTTCCCCATCTCTTTAGTCTGAATTTGTTGGCTTTATAGGTCATATTGGGCACTGCAAAAAAAATCCCTTTAACAGGGTTCGTGCTGCTTTTACATGATGAGAAATTATAAAAGCTTGTCTCCGTGGACACATATGACATGACGAATAAATGCTTCTCCCAGCAGCATCTTGCAGTCATTTTCTCTCAATGAACATGTCAGTTTCAAGACTTCATTTCTGCTGTTTTTCCATAGAATTGAAGTGAAATTATTTTGAGGGGGAAAAGGGAATGCACTAACTTTTCCATCTATGCCACGAGCTTGCAATCTTAACCATCAAATACACCATTTCAAACATAATAAATTCAGAGCACCACGCATGCAACAGAAAGGTCTTTACCGCTGAAGCACTGCAGAGCCCATTGAACTTTTGATGCATTGATGTCTGGTAATTGCACACTCAAATAATCAATGTTTGTAATAGGCGTTCTAAGGACAGAACAGACAGCCTGCAGAGAGTACTCGGTAAGTGCTTGTAAGTTTCTTACAACTATAAACTGGCAAATATACTAGAAAGATGAGCAATGACAATGTACCTTTAAAAGAATGCTACATTGAACTTGTGCGCCAGATACTGTAAACACATCAAAGAGATCCGGCTTGAAGGTTATCAATTGATAGGCAGATCTTGATGAATTGAGGGCGTGAAAGGAAATCTGGAGGTCAAATACAAATATGAGAATCCTAATCTGACATATTCAAGTAAGAAGGTGATATGTGTACACAGATCAATACTATCTCAACTCTCATACATCAAATAGTGCCAAGTGCCAAGCATGAGCTTAGAACTTGGAACTTCTAATGTTATTTGGGCAAAAGGAAGCCATGGAAAAGTATGGACATAAAAAAGTTATGATCGGGAAGAGAACCGTGCTTTCACTTAACTTATTGAATGTTGCAAAACTCCATACAACACCATCAAAGTAACTAGACATACCAGGAAAGCATTATCAAGACAGAACAGCAGCATATAGACAAGGTCATCTACAGGGCTTTTCTCCCATGGTTTCACCATTCGACATTTTCCTTGAGTATCACCGATAGTTCTTCTTACGATATAACGACTTCGAATCACCCTATCAACAGCATCAGATTCTTTTAGTCACTTCCAGATTTAGGCACATCAAGTTCTAATCACCGTGGACAGGGCAAATCCCAGCCTATGTCAACAAATTTCTGCCTCAAATCCACCGCCGAAAGCTCCACGCACTCAGCAATCGGTGCAAGGACTCTCAGAATTTCTCAATCGGACGCTGTATCGGGCGAAATGAGCCGAAATGAGCCGATACCTAACACAGCATCATAGCCATCTAAACTAAGTATCGCTCGGCAAGGGCACACGAAGAAGCAACTGCCGTAGCTATTTCCCTCAGATAGATGAAGCTGAGGAACGATGATCGACGTTGATTTCAGTGGCCACATGCCGGAGCCGTGGCCGAGAGAGACTACGGAGAAGAAGAAGAAGAAATCGATGGAATGACCTGGGAAGGGGAAGCTTGGATGGCGAGGTCGGTGCCGACGCGGGAGAGGCAAGTGATGGAGCGAGCCAAGGTCTTCAAGGCGTTGCCGCTCAGGGTGAACTCCATTTTTCCAGCTCTTCGCTTCCCTCTCTGCAGCGAGCGACGCTACAGATTTTTATGAGGGGGTCGCTGAAAAATTGGCGGGATTGGAAGAAGACGACGCTTTTGGTCTTTGGCTCGGGGAATCAATTATACAACAGTTAATTATCACTTCTGGCCCCCAAAGATACAATTATATTACTGATGTTTCCCCCAGTGAATATGTTAGTTTTATAAACAAATTCATAAAAAATTAGGAAATAGTTTGCTAGATAAATAGAAGGAAACATGACTTCTCATTGGGCCACTTTTCATGTTTCAATAGGGGGCACCAGCCTTTCCAAAATTTTGATCAAGTAAATCCATTTCTTTTATTAAAAGTAAACTTTTGGCCAGGCTGTTTTAATTATAACCCATGCTTGATTAAAGTCAGCCGTAAATTATAACTCATGAAACTCCCCAAAAATACAAACGCGGCCCAATCGACAAAGTAATAAATATAAATCATTTTGATATTTGGTCGATGTTCGTGAAGAAAACATTATGTTGTACTATAATTTGCTTTATTCCTCGCGATAGAATCTACAATGTTACAAGAGCAGCGGAGCCTGTAGCGCACAATATCTACGAAGGTCACATAGGAAGAGAAGAAAAAGGGCACAGGACACAGCCACTCAGGCGCGTGTGATCTGAGCGTTTACATTTCCCACCCTCCAAGCTCCCCGTTCGCACTGCTGGGCTGGAAGGCCACTGAACCTCGGACACGTGGTAGAACCTTCAGTACCATTCTTCCATTGTCCTGTCCAGAATGTCAAAACTCAACGTGTACCCAAGTATATGCTAAAACTGTTTTGTCTAAACTCTGAAATGTAAAATATCGTGGGTATTTCCTCATTGGTGGAGAAGAAAAAATTACACTTTAGATTTAAAGGGACCTTCAGGTGAGGAGGGTAGACTCCACCGCACCTCGTAAAGGGTGTTTGAGGAACTGATAGGTCAATATAATAGTTACTCGTGCCGGGTGCCGATGAAGGTGAATGGGTGGGTGAAACACCCATTGCAAGGTCAATATGTACTTTGCACAGTGTCTCTCAACTAATTTGTTGACCTTGTACCCTCGATTGAGAGACACTGTGCATTAAGCATGCCTCATCCTCAATAAATAAAATCCCCTCCTCTCCGTCTTGCTTCATCCATTTGCGCAATAGAAGGTCCGAGGATTCAGGCTTCCGGGGTTTCTTCATCCCTTTCAAACATGGATTCTCTTTCCCATTTCAAGAAGAGAGAGAAATGCTAACTTGCTTTTGGACATGAATTCTTTATTCCACAGAATGCTACCGTGGATCATAAGGGCGCATATGATAAAATTTTTACTTATCTATTTCTTTGTTTCTCTGTTCCCCGAAATAGGTTTGGAACAGAAATCTGTTTGGTAAAGCAGTTTGATTTTTCTATGTCTGGAACAGATTTTTATTCCAGAAATAGATTTGAAAAAGAAATCAGAAGCAAAAATTTTTAACTTCTCAGTTTTTGAAATAGAAATTAAAAAATCAATTTCTAGTCAAAAATTAATTTCTGTTCCAGAAATTTTGTTATGTGCACCCTAAGTATTTCAACATATCTCAGTCATTGATGCATGCCTCATTTACATGCATCAATGTTAAGAATTGGTTGCTTAGAAAAATGAGTCAGTGGAAAATTAATGTTTAAATTCAGGAAAATAATTTTATATTAAAAAAATCAAAGATTTTTTTTTTCCATAATATGATTGGATATGGATACTTTAATTGAAGACTCTGCGTTTGGGCACAATACTGGCTTTTGGATTGGAAATTGGGAATTAGAGCATTTCTTGGATTCTTTCTTAATTTGTTCTTTCTCATATCTTATTATGGATTTTGTTGGGATGAGATTGCATTATTTTCACAACGCAAATAACTTCTCAAGTTAATTATTTTGTACTAGAGTGAGATTGGACAAACAAAATTTAATCAATAGCATAATTGAAATCGACACCTCTTTTAAAGTTCTATTTATTTGTTAAATGAATCTGTCTCTCCTTTTATATAGTTCAATTCTATTTTCTGTTTGAAAAACCAAATTCCTCATCTCAGATTTTGATTAGGTCCAAGCAGAAAAGAGGGAAGAAGGTGTGATGAATGGAATAAGGCTATCAGATTCAGAGAATTTGAGAAAGAATCACATTAGATGTCGACGAATAAGATTATACATAATTTTTATATGTATGAATGGAATAAGGCTATCAGATTCAGAGAATTTGAGAAAGAATCACATTAGATGTCGACGAATAAGATTATACATAATTTTTATATGTATGAATGGAATAAGGCTATCAGATTCAGAGAATTTGAGAAAGAATCACATTAGATGTCGACGAATAAGATTATACATAATTTTTATATGTAAAAATGGTGAGAGAACTGAGATTTTCTAGGAGATAGGCTTGAACAATTGAGATTTAGGGGAAGGAAGTCGCTCCAAGTTATGATCGTTTTGGCTTAGCTATTAAACCAACTACTTTGTTCAACTTTATGGGTCGAACAGATGAAGGGTACATGTGGACCTGAGCAGGTCCTTAAACTGCTCAAGGGGAACCCCCCACAGAAGGGAGAACCTTCCAGGGGTGAGAGTCCCCAAGTGGGGGCCCCGTAAAGCCAGGGAGTTCTTGAAAAACGACTCCCCTACTGACAGGTGCGCCAAGGACCTTCCGCAAGGAAGGAACCTCCCTGTCACGCCGGATCGGTGCTCTGGGCAACCTCCTTAAATGGAGGGACTATCACCACATGAAGGTGCCGGGGCTGAAAGCCCCGGGTATGATCGTTTTGGCTTAGCTATTAAACCAACTACTTTGTTCAACTTTATGGGTCGAACAGATGAAGGGTACATGAGGACCATGAGACGCATTTTGTCTTACTCAATTTATTATTTTTAATTACCTTCTTTTTTTCCTTTCCTTTTTTCTTCTTTCTTCTTTTTTTTTTCGTTTTCCTTCCACCTTCTTCCTCCGTTGGCCGTGTGCCTCGGCGGCAGCCAAAGCTATGGGCGAGAGGGACGACGGAGAAGAAGAAAAAATGTGGAGAGAAATGATTGAATGACTTGGAAGGAGATGCTTGAATGGCGATGTCGTCACTGACGTGGGAGAGGCAGGTGATGGAGCGAGCCAGGGTCTTCAAGGGGTCGCCGCTCAGGGTGAACTCCATTTTTGAGTTCTTTGCTTCTCTCTCTACATTGACGCTACGGATTTTTATGAGGCGGTCATTGAAAAATTGGCGGGATTGGAAGAAGAAGATTAGGCGAAGGTGTAGAGAGGGAAGTGAAAATATTTTGAATTCCAGTGCTACATCTTCTAGAACTCTAAGTCAATCCACGGCACTAAATTCCAGTGGTACATCTTTTAAAACTCCAAGTCAATCCACGACGGCTATTACCAATTATAGTCTTCAATTGTCTGATACTCAAGTTGCTCTTTGGGTAAGGGAATTAATGATGTTAATGATGTAACGCATTAATTATCATTTTTTGCCCCCAAAGATACAATTATATCATTGATATTTACCGAAGAAAGTATTTTAGGTTTTTTAAATTTATCATTAGATAGCATTGACATGTAAATCATAATTTATAACTCAAAGGGAAATCACAAAAATGGTTCATGTATGAGTATACCCTTTCAATTTTGATCCTGATACTTTATATTTATCGCGTATTTGATCAGTAAACTAATCTTCAATCTTGATTTTAGGATCAATGTCGATTTTTTTGTCTAGATGCAAACAAAAGGTGCAAAGTAATGGCTAAAGATTGTCACGTGGCATTAACATGTAATAATAGTGCAAAAACAATGGGCACCCATGTGTTCTTCCGGGAAAATAATTTGTTATATAGTTCGGCACATCAAAAAATAATAAACAGCTTTTTTTTAAGCATGGTTTGGACATTTACAGAAAATATCTATGATAGATAACATTTGCGATTATTATAATTCTTTAATTGCCACTTACTTTGCTATTTATTTGTCTGAAGTGATAGAAAAATATTCTTGTGTTGTATAGACCTTTTATATATGTAGGTCTATTCAAGTAATTAAATATCAAATTGTTTCAATCAATTCTGCTTGAATTCTATTACTTTTGAGTAACTTCATAATTTTTTTCCTTTTTCTTATGAAAGAATATAAATTATGAGTTTTAGGATCCCTAGAATTTCATTAAAAAAATAATAGAAACTCTAAAAGTGAAAGAACGAACCTTAAGATCTTTCTTTATCTTGTTGAATTTTCCTCTTCTTCAAAGGATTAATCAACAAACATAGACGAAAAGGTACATGTTTTTCTTATTATTGATAAATGAAAAGAATAAGGAAAAAAAAGAAATAAGGAGGAAAAGCAATAAGGGTAAACGTGGAATTTGATGATTTTTTACCGCTATTTTACTATGCATCCAAGGCTCAGTGGAGTATTTATATAGGATACACGAATTAATGATATCATAGCAGAATGAATTTTTTCTCACAATAGATATATTGTCAAATACTAATTACATGTGCAAAGTGCAATATTCTTATTATATATAGGCATATATATCATCACTATTCATGTAATAGGAAAACATATAAAGAAAATATAATTTTAGAAACGTTAAAAGATAATTAAAAGAATTATAAAAGCGCCCGGAGATTCGAGCCTGGCTCCCACCGACCTTGCTGCATTTCCGACCGCTGGCCCTCTGATTTTGATAGTCTTGGTCATTCTTTAATCTAGTTATAAGACGACAGAGAGGCAATGAAAAACTGACACATGGCTTGCTTCCGGAGAAACCTTGACCAATAACCGGTTGTGTCTACCTGCAGCAATTCTAAGTGATCGATCAGCACTCAGCAGCAGCCCTCGAGCATTTTGGTCCATTTGAACTGGGGAAGCATTACAAGTATAGGCCAAATTATCCTTCATAAAATGGTTATTCCACAATAAATAAGCAATAATGAAGATAAGTGCGTGATTAGAAGCGATACTATTAGATACTTAGGAAAGCCCGACTTGAACCGCACATGCAAGTTTATTTGTGTTGATCATCTTTGATAACTTCTTCAGATTGTGTGAACTAGCATATTGATTTGGGACGAACTTAGCAATTTCCGTCTACACATATAAGAAAATATTTGAAATTGAAAATTGGAAGTCGGGTTAAAGACTAAATTTGTAATAAAATAGAGGACGACCACCAAAATTAAACATCGACAATAATACATTGACCATTTTGTAATTTCTTTTGAATAATCATCTTTTTCATTTCACGTTAGCACTACTTGTATACCTCCGATGCTTAGTAAGCACATGTAGTCAATATTTGATCAGCTACCTAATAACCAGGGATTAATTTATGGATTTAGTTCGTTAGAGATAAGGAAATGTGCTTACCGAAGATAAGGGAATGCGCATATTTAATTGTTGAATGATTGCTTAGTCAGCATATCATAACTTTGAATTACTATATCAACAGTATACGGTTCTTTTAGGCCATATTTAGTAACCGGCTCAATAGTGACTATATATGTTATTTTGTTCCCCAAAACAAAAAAAAGGAACATATATCCGTTTGATAATGTCTTTGTTTTTGAGAATATGAACAAATTTGTTCTTGGGAATAAATTTGGAACGAAACAAAGAAGTGGAAAAAATCTACTTATTTATTTCTAGGAACAATTCAAGAATCAATTAATTTTTTTTCTTTAATTCTTTTCATTTTCTTCTTCTTCTTCCTCTAGTTGACAACCTTGTTAGAGCCTCGCTTAGCCTAGGGAGTCGAGCTCGACCAGCCACTGGCTAGGCTCAAGCCGATGAGGCTTGACCTCATTGGGGCTAGCGAGGTCGCCCATTCTCGTTTGGCCGGTGGCCAACCTCGGTCATGACCAGCGATCGGCTAGAAGAAGAAGAAGAAGAAAAGAAAAAATATATATAATAAAATTATTTAAAAATTAAAAGAAATTTTAAGTCACAAAAAAAAAAATTGACGGTGGTATTCAACACATTTCTATTTTGAGAATGGAAATTTTGTGTAGTTTTCAAACGCCTTTGAATGCTCAAAAACTCGTCTAAGAAACAGAGTAAAAAAAAAAATTTGTAAGTAGAAATTGTTCCTGAAAATATAATGGTTATCAAACACACTCTTAATTACTTAAAATTTATCCACGTCAAGTTCTAACCATCTTCCATAGGCCCAATCACAACCTAGATCAACAAACTTCTGCCTCAATCCATCGCCAAAGTCTCCCCGCACTCGGTAATTGGTGGAAGGACTCTCAAATTTGTCGATCAGACACTGTATTGAGCGAAACAAGCCAATACCTAACACATCATAGCATCTAAACTAAGCATCACTCATCAGGGCACGAATAAACAATGACATAGCTTTTCCCTCGATATATGACTTTTTGGGGAGTGATTGGCGTAGATGTCAGGGGCGACCGCGAAAGTTCACACTTTCCTTTCTCGATTTTTTCGGTAGAATGACTATTATATTGGACTCTTTTCGGCTCAACATGGAAAGTTACCATCATATCATGGGGTATACTACTAAATTAATCCCGTTCCAAAATACAATCATTGTTCTCGCTCGCCCACTAGATCATTTAATGGATTTTTTGGTAATTATTGTTGTAAAACATGGTCCAGATATCGCAACTGCCGGACAAGGACCAAGTCCAAAAATAAGTTTACAAAGAGGAACCAACAGTTGTTATAGCTGCTAAGTTTGATAAGGTGCATATTTGATTCCCCGAATATACGTTAGTGTTCATGCATTTTTAGCAAGTCCAGAATGCAACAAAGCGGCCATTTAATCGCAATTCCTTTTCCCCCTCTCTTTTGTTTTTCAGTATTACGTTGATGTGCTTTGCTGAAGGTAGTGTCGGTATAGGTATGTTTCTGCATTTGTATTCTGTCACAACTGATAACTCTTCCTGGCTTCCTGCCAAGAAAAACAGAGCAGCGCCGAGAGATCCTACAGAGTCACATGCTCTATGGACAGGACCTGCAGTTTCGAACTATTGGAGATGGTGTTGAAGTTGCTTCTTGTTTTTTCATTTGTACTGACCCAAATAGATGCCTTGCCGTGGAAAGCTTTTCTGTTTTGTCTTTTGAAAACCATTTTAAGTTAACCTGTGTATATAGAAGAGGAAAGGTCAAACGGTTTTGGAGATGTTTATGTTCGTCTCTTAAAATCTCATTCTAGAATGATTACGTCATTTTTAAACTCCAACAGATCCAGTTTTAACTTTTCCTTGTCAGTTGTTATCATTATCTATACTCATGCTGCGGAGATAATTTGTGACAGTGTCAAGGTATCATAAAACTTTCTTAAGGTTCGGATATGGAGTTTGTTCTGCAGAATAAGTACCTCCGTGTAAATTTCAGGACACGCAGGTCCTTGTGTCTGCGTTTTTCCTCTCACACATTTTGGGTCTTGGCATCATGTCGTTTTATATTGAATGTCACCTCCACCTACGGTCATTCATCCGCGGACTTCAACCTTCAGGGCAAATGTCTTGATGTTTGTTCAGTTTTATTCTGTCCCATATACCTGCACATGAATTCCCACATTCATCCTTTCATGATGCCAATGACCATTGGAGGCTGGGACCGATTTGGCACTTATTTAGGGTGTCACATTCATGATCAAAGACATTTGATTTCTCTAGTGGCAAAGACATTTCTTGCCACATGCAGCCGCGTACTCTTTTTATAGTAGGAAAAGAAAGCAACTTTTTTTGCGCGGATTTAAGAACCTAAATCTCAATCGGATTGGTTCGTGTGCTAATACTATGTGATGAAATAAAATTCATAACATGCACAGATGGCCGTCGTTGTTCGGCCATCGACTAGGCATGAGTACCTTGTTACATTAGCAAGTAATGTATGAATGAAATTACCGAGTAAATTTGGTAAACCGGTCTTAAAATAGTGATAAAATCATAGCTTCGATAATCGGGTTAGTTGTCTTATGGCGTGAACGGGCGACCGAGTGATGAATCAAGCCTGTACTTGTCTAGCCTGCTCTACGTGTGTGCTTCGATGTCCATTTAGCTAGTTTAGTTTAAATTTTTTTGTATAGAGATTGTTGAGCTAGTACCATTAGGAACGATCTACAAATTATATCAAACACACAATGTGTGTATCCAAAAACGAAAGAGTAGTGAACGGGGATCATGTAATTCTTTCTAATGTACTCATCGTTTCCCCTGGTCCTCTCTAAGCTAAAATAATAATAATAATAATAATAATAATAATAATAATAATAATAATAATAATAATAATAATAATAATAATAATAATAATAATAATAATAATAATAATTGCCTAGTTTCTCCAATTTCATCATTTCTCAATCTTAAATCGCACCACGATCTTATGTAAAATTACCATTATCATCCTATATCCTGCTTTGAAAGTAATAATAGAACACAAGGTTAATGTCCAAGCCAGTATTGACAGAGAGCAACCAATTCTTCACTTTTTGATTCTTGTAAACGAGGCATGTATTAACAATTGAGATATGTTGATACACTTATGCCTTGTGAGACAAAGAACCACATTTAAGAAAAAGGGGTCGATAACTATTGACAATAAATCTTACTTTCGATAGATTTAAAACCATTTAAAACCATTTAAAACCACTTAATATGTTCTTGATTACTTTGCTTCAAGAATTTGAGTCGCTCGGAAATCAAGAATATAAACTCGAATATATTAACATATACAGAAAAGGAATAGAGGGCAAATCTGCAAGGTAAAAATTGGTCTCCAATTGTTTCGTGGAAATTTAAGATTTTTTAAATATTTTCTAAGAAATTATTTGAATAGGAAAACTTGCTTTTAATTTTTTAAATAGACATGCACTATATAGAGGTTAATAATTTGGGCATGGGCAGTCATCGAATCGAGCACGACCCAAAGAAGTCGGGCTCAAGATTCCCGATGCCCATGCCCGGTTGCTCAGCACCTCGAGCTAGGTCCTTCAAGATGGGTTAGCATCCACAATGGTTGAGCCTAGGACTTTAGCCCCTGTGCTTGGGTCCTCGACACCCAAGCCCTAGTTCATGGAGGCTAGGCACAAGCCATAGAGGTTGGGCTTGGGACCTCAATGCTCATGCTTGTGTCCTTAGTGCTTTAGCCCGTGTCCATTGAGGCTAGCCCATAACACTCATGCTTGCTGCTCGACCTAAATTTTGTGGACTCGAGCTCAATGTCAATGGACTCAGGTTGGGCAACAAGGATTTGAGCATGAGCACAGGGGTATTAGGCTAGGGCACTGGGGAGTCGGGAATGAGCACCGAGATCCTAGGCCTAGCCTTTGAGGATATGGGCTCGGCCTCTATGAATTCAGGCCCAACCTTTGTGGATGCCTAGCCTTTGTGGACACAAGCCAAACATTAAGGACTTGGCATCGGGATCCCAAGCTCAACCTCGATGGACCCAAGCTTAGCCTCAATGGACCTATGCCCAGTCTTGATGGACTCAACCCTAACCCATTTCTAAGGACCCATGAAACAACGTTGGAGTCTCTGGCTTGATTTCTAGTCATATTTCGAAAATAATTTTTGACTTTTAGAGAGAAATTTATTTTCCTACATTTTCTTTTGTTAGTTTTTCTTGAATTTAAATATAAGTTTTCCATTGACTTGGAAAAAATAGTTTGTTAAGGGTGCATTTGGTAACAATTCTATTCTCAGAAACAATTTTTTATCAGAAATTGTTTTTTTTATTCTATTCTCGGAAACAATTTCTGAGCAAAAGCATGTGACTTGGTAACTGTCCAAAATTTTTATTCTTGAGATAGAAATGTGTTTGGTAGGATTCTTAAATTTTTTTGTTTCTTTTAATTTTTAATACTTTTATTATATTTTTCTTATTTTTCTCTTTTCTCTTTTTCTTTTTATCTTCTTTTTCCTCCTTCTTTGTAGCTAGTCGCCTGCCACGAGTTGGGCGAGGTCCGGCAAGCTCACCGAGGCCAAGGCGAGCCTCGACCTCACCCAGGCCACGCGAGGTCAGCTTCGCCCAGCCATGATGAGGCTTAGGTCGATGAGCTTTTGTGGCATCCCAAAATTCAATGACAAGCCATGAGGTGTGTTAAAGTCTCTAATTAGGTGATAAAATTTCCATGGCTTGTGCTTTAGCCATTAGTCTTTTAATTAGATGATTTGTGCATATGATTGTGAAAATTTAAATTTGATAGATTAATAATCTATGCTTGGCCATGTACTTTATAAAGTAAATTTCAATAAACAAGATGCCCCAAGATTTTGGCCAAGATGAAAATTGAAATTTAAAAATATTTATAGAAGAATTTCAAAAAAAAAAAGTTAATTTTTGGAATGGGCCTTAGGCCCATTGGCCTAAGCTTAGTGGGCCGAATGGCCGGCCCAATAGAGGCCCAAGAGAAGTGGTCGACCGGCCCAATAGAAGCCCAAGCCCAAGCCCAAAAGTCCATAGGACAAGTGGCAAGAAGTCTTCATGCATTGGCCTAGACTAGGATGCCATGCATTGGCTAATTTAAGTGGCATGCAATGATTATCAATCATGAGGATTTGGGGGTATAAAAAGGGAAGAGAGAGAAGGGTGGCCGGTCATTTGCTCGCCCAAGGAGAGAGAGAGAGAGAGAGAGAGAGAGAGAGAGAGAGAGAGAGAGAGATTTCGAGAGAGAGGGAGAGCGGCCGAGAGGGAGGAGGAGCCGAGGAGGAGTCGTCGCCATCCGACCGCCGTGTTCGCCGCCGTGTGCCGCCGATTCGTGTAGTATAGAGGCAAGTGGGAGTCCTCTAGCTTCTCTTGCATGCTTGAATGTTGGTTGCATGTCAAAGTCTTGAGTGTTTAAGTGAGAAAAACCGAGGTGTGGTTGGCTTATACTTGAATCGCATGACTGTTCTTGCTCGGATCATGTGAGTCAGAATGTTGTTTGAGCTTGAATGTGTGTTTAGAGTCATATTTTGGCTTCGATTTCTTCATGAGAGTTGTAGCTAACATCTTGAAATACAACATAATGAAATTTCGTGGAAAATTATGGATATTTGAGGGGTTAAAGTCTCATCCTACGGAGACCTCAGATCTGGAGAGTTTTTACTGACCTCTTGCTGGATTCGTGGTTGCATGTTGGTTTGTGTTGAGAATCTCACTTCGATTTCTTCACGGAAGTTGTAGGAGACATCTTAAAATACAAC
Organism: Eucalyptus grandis x Eucalyptus urophylla; assembly: GCA_028830015.1. Taxonomy (NCBI): domain Eukaryota; kingdom Viridiplantae; phylum Streptophyta; class Magnoliopsida; order Myrtales; family Myrtaceae; genus Eucalyptus; species Eucalyptus grandis x Eucalyptus urophylla. Next base: position 56,181,955 of record CM054200.1, on the reverse strand, counting down.
ATGCTCAAATTTTAAGTGAAATGAACAAGTATAGCCTATTAAATCAACTAGATCTTGAAGACGATGATTCTGGTGATGCATTCCGAGACACCCGAGACTTCATGGACATAGATGATGACTATACTCTGGTTATTTGACTTATATCTCTTCATGAAACTTGTAGAGGATATCTTTATGTATAACATATCAAAATTTCAGAGGAAAATAAAGAGAATAGGTAGGTGAAATCTCAATATTTCGGAGATGTGTACACTGGACGATGCGGTAATGGATCCAGAAGCTTCGTGAGACTGTATTAAATAATATAAAAATAATATGGCTTGGAGTTCTTCATGAAAGTTGTACGAAAATGTCTTGGCTATAACTATGTAAAATTTCGTAATTTTTGGAGGCCGTATGGATATTTTAATCGAATTTCTTCGGAAACCGTGCATTCTGGTTTCATCCGAAAATCATATGATGTTTTGTGAAAATTGTGAGATTGTGTAAAATTCTATTTGGCCATGAATTTTGCATGTATTATCATCCTATTGGCTTGTTTGATAATTGCTTTAATTTTTATAATTTTGGGAATTTATAGATATTAAATTTAATATTTATGAAAATGGCAAAAGTTGAAATTTAAAAATAAATAAATAAAATAAAATGGATTATTTATTGGCCACAAGTTCCATTAAATTTGTTAATAAATAATTATACATCGTTGCAGGTATGATAAGGTCTTGGTGTGTGCATGACATTTAATTGTGATGCATGTATGAATCTTATGCCAAGTATGACTTGTTTGATGTCACGCCATATACCATGTTAAATTGAGATCAAAATAATGGTAAATGTGGATAATGATAAGTGAGGAGGTGGTTGTGGTGGAGGAAAATGCCCGGAATGTATAGAGATGCATTGCCGGATTTCCCTGGGAGATTCAGGATGCCCGGAATGTGGGGGGCCGGAAGCCCTGTCGGAGGTTTCTGCCCGAAGGGAATGCCTCGCGATGCCAGGATTGGGGGTGCGGGATGCCCGGCCAGGGAGTGTAAATACTGGAAGCCCTGTCGGAGGTTTCTGCCCGAAGGGAATGCCTCGTGATGCCAGTTGGGATGCGAGATGCTCGGAATGTGGGGGGCCGGATGCCCGGTAGCCTGGGATGGCTGAATGCCGGAAGCCTCGGAGGTTTTTGCCCGAGGGGATGATGAAATTGATGATTTGAGGAATGGGTGATGTGGTGATCAAATTGAAAAGTTAAAAGTGGAAATTAAACCCTAGCATGATATGCATGATGATGATGATGATGATGATGATGATGATGATGATGATGATGATGATGATATGTGATGAGAAATAATGATGATCACCCATGGCATGATATGCATGATGATGATGATGATGATGATGATATGTGATGAGAAATAATGATAATCACCCATGGCATGATATGCATGATGATATGCATGATGATGATGATGATGATGATATGTGATGAGAAATAATGATAATCACCCATGGCATGATATGCATGATGATATGCATGATGATGATGATGATGACATGTGTAATGTGATGATGTCATGATGATGATGACATGTATGATACGATGATGATACACATGTATGTGTTATAAATTGATATGATGATGCATGATAGTATGCGCATGGCTTCAAGGTAAGTAATGCCTACAATGCATGTATGAATTGCATGATGCATTGAGTTGTTATTGGATTCATTATCTGCTGAGTGGTTGTACTCACCCCTTTTGGGGACCAACATTTCAGATTAGCAGTATGCCACTTCCTGCCATCACGCGGGGTGCATTTTATGGGTTATCGTCCGACGTCGAGGTAGAGTGTGAGGAGTTCAGCTGTCCTTCCGTACCTGGACTCACCTACATATGTGTGCGCTGTTTTGTCTCGTACGACATAGGCCTGGCTGGGGGCCTTATTGTCCAGGAGTTTGTCTCTGTCCACGTTCGCCGCGATGGGGTGATGAGAGGGATGCTGCCACCGTCGCCGCTTGACGCACCGGACTGGGTGTGAGGCCTGTGCGTGACGAGTAGGGGCTGTTTCTTTTTGGATAGTTAGCCGACACTTATGATGGGGGTTGTGCACATGTGATGTAGAGGGTCGAGGGTTCTTTTTGAGGTTTTAGGCTGGACATGGCTGAGTCCTAGCTTTTCCTTTTTGATGTACCGACCCAAAAGAAGTCCCATCTTGAAAATATATGTAAATAAAGTGTCGTGGCTTGTCTATAAAATCATGATGATTAGTGGTGTGTATTGGTATCATGGTTGGTAGGGGGAGAGATGGTGATGCTTTATTTTGCTTCCGCTAGTGAGTCGCACTAGGACCGCTTTAAAAAAAAAAAAAATGCCTGTGAATAACGACGCTTCTTCTAAGTGTAGAACAAAAGGGTAATAAGATGTAAGATCGGTGCTTGTGGCGACCTTCGAAGGGTTCGGGGTGCTACAGCCTTGCCATGGCTCGGCTTTGCCGGGGGCCGGCGATGCTTTAGCGAGGTTGCTGGCCCTCGTCTAGTTGATTGCCGACCATAGTTGGGGCCGGCGACCGGCCAAAAGGAAGAAGAAGAAAGGGAAAGAGAAGAAGAGAAAAGAGAAGAAAAGTGGAGAAAAGAAAGAAAAAAAAAACAGGAACTGATTTTAAGAATTGTTCCTGGGAATATGAAGCAATTTTTTTTCTATTTCTTGATTTTGTTCCAAATCTAATCTCGGAAACAAAAATAAAATAAAATAGATATTTGTTCTCGAGAACAAAAATTTTACGAAATGGATTTATGTTCTTTTTTTATTCTGGAGAACAAAAGAACATAAATAATTATTCCCCAGAAGATTACCAAATAGGGCTTAACTCATTTTTCTAAACAAACTAAATCCCAAAAAATGAACTAATTTTTTTTTCCATGAAATAAATGAAGCCTATTTTTAATAGGCATAACAAGGATGGAGATCCTTTACCTTGAACATTGTTTTCATTGGCATCTCAATCAATATGAGACATGTACATGAGGTATATTTTAACGGTTGAGATATATTGAGACACTTATGTTTGGTGAAATCATCTTGTGAAATAAAGAATCCATGTCCAAAAGTGAAGTCAGCATTTCTTTCTTTCCAAAATGGGAAAAAAAAAAGCCACGTTAAGAAGGTATACAGAAACTCAGAAGGTTGAAACCTAGGATCTTGATCGAACGAATGAAGGAATGAAGCAAGAGACAGTGGTTTTATTTATAGAGAGAGAGTAGGATCATTTATTCAAAAGAGAAGGGAAGGGGACCATGTCTTTGCATGACCCCTGCAACTCCAGTTCCTTCAGAAATCTTAAGATGTTTGGCTCAAGAAGAAGGGCTGACCCATATCATCATCACTTAGTTCTATGATGTATTGTCTGCACTTGTATTAGTTATCAAAGGGTTCTAATGAGGCGAGGGATGAGTATTCCCCATGGTAATGTTCCTCTGGTATTATAATCTTTACATAAAGGACATTACGAGCATAAATACCCTCTTTAGAAAGTCACGTAGAAGAGAATGAATAAATAGAATATGAAAAAAGAAAGTAGCCTCTTTAGCATAAATACACGGTTTTATCTTTCATGATGTAGAAGGTATTCAAATTAATATTAGTACAACACAAGGTCATGTCCGAATATCTAAACCAACTTCGCAAAGAGCAAGCCCTAACATCCTAAAAACCAGAAACTATCACCATTCTCTAATTTGCGATGAATGCGAATGCCATCAGGATATACAGAACGGCAATTGGCCAAGGCTTGTCACTTAGGAAGGTGTACATTAACAGGCCACATTTGAGTTGCCTACTGGAGAGACGGAGGAGAAGAAGAAGAGATGTGGAAAATATTGATTCACCAGGGATGAATGCTTCGGCAAACGAGGATAGTAGTTTTGGGGAGAAAACTCAAGCACACTGAGCGCAGCATGAAGTCATGCTTGACTTATTGAGAAGGACCAAAACACCCTCACAAAAGCACCGAAACTCCTCCTCCCCTGCTGAAATGAGCGGATTCTCCCCAAAACTACTATCCTCGTTTGCCGAAGCATTCATCCCTGTCAGTGTGCTTGAGTTTGAAACTCAAGCACACTGAGCGCAGCATGAAGTCATGCTTGACTTATTGAGAAGGACCAAAACACCCTCACAAAAGCACCGAAACTCCTCCTCCCCTGCTGAAATGAGCGGATTCTCCCCAAAACTACTATCCTCGTTTGCCGAAGCATTCATCCCTGGTGAATCAATATTTTCCACATCTCTTCTTCTTCTCCTCCGTCTCTCCAGTAGGCAACTCAGAATCAGAGCGTTAATGGAGAACAACAATCCAGCTGATCTCGGTCGTTGGAGGTAAAGCTTCAGCAACCTCGAACGTGGCATAATGTCCTTCAATAAGTTGGAGAATTGTGACTTAAATCATGCCAAAATCTTGATTTCCTTTCCTGTTCCTATATCTGATCATGTCCACTGAATGCTTATTTGTTTGGGAAAAAACCTGCGTCCTACGTAGATCAGTTTAACTTGTTGACGCATTATGATCTTGTATGTTCAGCACTTAAGAGCTCAATTCCATGATCTTGTATGTTCAGCACTTAAGAGGTCAATTCCAGGTGTAGCACTTAGGAACCGAGACTAGAGTACAAGTCCCTTGAGTCTCAAGTAGAAGCTAGAAGACGAGACTTGGTTACATTCTCGTACCGAAACTCAGGTTCATGCTCGGTACAAGATGGAGCACCCAGCTTGTATCCTAGTTTCGGTTAGCTTGAGACTCGGTTTCTACTTGAGTCTTCTACCCAAATACCTGAGACTAAGCTTCTGCCCAGTAAGCATGGGTCTTACCGAGTTGTTTATTCACTCTGTTTCTGGGAGGGAAAATTCTTTCACATCGACGAAGAGACACGAAAGTATATCCACTCTGTTTCTTTCTTTTGTCAATGGAAACTCATATTAAGAAGAACGTATTAATTGAAGTTCTTTTTAGCTTTTCCTCCTAGTTAAAAGCTTCAGGGACCTCAAACATGTCATAACTATCTGACGTCTAGAACTGAGAAAACAATTGGGAGCAAGCTACTCGCGTGGCAAGTAGAAGCTAGAAAACGGGACTTGGGCACATTCTCGGACCGAAACTCGCATTCATGGTCGGTTGAAGACAGACCACTGAGCTTGTACCTAATCTCAGGTAGCTTGAGACTCTGTTTCTACTTGAGTCTTCTACCCGAATACACAAGACTCAGTTTCTAGGTTCTAGCCAAGACTTGGCTTCTACCCAGTAAGCACGGGCCTTTTCTGGTAGTATATACACCCTGTTTTTGCGAGGGAAAATTTTGTCACATTGATGAAGAGACACAACTGTATATACACATTGTTTCTTTCTTTCATCAACAGAAACTCATAATAAGAACTCGTTAATCGAAAGTCTTATTAGCTTTCCTCCTAAGAAAAGGTAAGACCTGCAATTAGCTTTACTCTGTTTCTACCTGATAAGCATGGGGGCTTAACCGTGCGTATGGGTGATCTTGTTTTGTGAATAAGTGTTGTAAGAGAAGGTTGAGAAAGATTTGTAGGCCTTAAGGAGGTATTTCCTGGTACTCTGGCGTTCCATTTTGTTGAAAAGAAAGAGTTTTCACGAGCTTTATTAGCCATGGATCACTAGATGTGTTAAATACATGCGGTACATGCAGAGGTTAGACTCCTGCAATTCATATTAACAACTGGTTTCCTAATTTTGTTTCCAAGGCGTGGAGTAGCGCTTGCAGATCGAATCGCTCCACGTACCCGACGTCTTCGTTCCTTGGTGGGGTTCCTGGATCAAGTCATCGAGTTGATGGGTGTTCCAACCAACGATACCTGTGCAAAAATCATGCGGATCTATGGACTGCTCAAACTCGTCAAGATGGGAGGGCCAGTTATGATGGATCCAAGGTTTCGAGTTGCTGCTGCTCTCATCGATGCTGGGCTTGAAAGCGTCAAATGTGGTCTGTTAATGTACATCTTGCTAAGTGACAAGCCTTGGCCAATTGCTGTTCTTTATATCGTGATGGCATTTGCATTCATTGCAAATTAGAAAATGGGGACAGATTTTGGTTTCCAATATGTTATGGTTTACTCTTTGCAAATTTGGTTTGGATATTCAGACATGACCTTGTGTTGTACTAATATTAGTTTGAATACCTTCTACATCATGAAAGATAAGACCGTGTATTTATGCTAAAGAGGCTATTTTCTTTTTCCATATTCTATTTATTCATTCTCTCTTATGTGACCTTCTAAAAAGGGTATTTATGCTCATAATGTCCTTTATATAAAGGTTGTAACGGCAGGGGAACATTACCACAGGACATACTCTTCCCTTGTCTTATTGGGACCCTCCAGTAACTAGTACAAGCAAGTACAGATGATATGTTATAGAACTAATTTATGATCCCTTCTTCTTGTGCCAAAGATCTTATCTTTCCCGAAGGAACTGGACATAGGCCCCTTCCCTTCCCTTTTGGATGAATGATCCTACTCTTTTTCTATTTTTGTTAATATATCCAGGTTTTATTTTCGAGAGATGCCAGTGATTCCAACTCTAAGAGCACAATGGAATTAGGGACATATTCGATGGGTATAAATCTATTGAAGAGTAAGATTTATTTTTGATAAATCATTGATTTTTTTTTTCTTGGACGTCGATTCTTTGTCCCCAAGACCATGAGTGTCCTTAACGTATCTCACCCGTTGATAAAAGAAGATATTTTTGGAACACGTGGACTTCTCTCTTCGGTATATTTGTCAGCTGCTGCATTAAACAAATTCATAAAAAAATTAGGAAATAGTTTACTAGATAAATGGAAGCAAACACAACTTCTCATTGAGCCACTTTTCGCTTCAGTGGGGTCGACACCAGACCTTCCAAAGTTAAGATTCAAAAAATAATTCGGTCGAAATGAGTAAACCCTTTTCCTTTGTTTGAAAATAAATTTTCAGCCCGGCTGTTTTTACTTTAATATACATTTGACCGAAGTAACCGTATATTACTTTGTACTGCAATTTGCTTTACTCATCGCAATGGAATCTATAGCGTAAAATATTTTTATGAGCAACTAGCACGCAACATCTATAAAAGCTTATGTTGGAAGAGAAGAGCTGAAAAGCACCATAGTTCACTGGGAAAAAGTGTAAGAAAAGCCCTATATCTTTGTATTAATGCCAATTTAGTCATAAACTTTTTATTTGTGTCGATTTAGTTATAAACCTTTTGATTTGATGTCAATTTAGTCCTAAACATTTTGACATAGGGCCAACTCAGTCATTCTAATTAATTTTGACTGGATATTATTGACATGGATAATTTTTAATAATATTTTTACAATTGTTTATTATTTATTTTCTTTTTTGTCCTTTCCTTTTCTTGGCGATTTGCCAAAGGCAAGGGTTAGCGAGGCTCAAGCTCTCGCCAATGGCAATGAGGGCAATCTCACGCTGGGCAAGCGAGGCTCGACCTCCCCAGATCCAATGAGGTCGAGCCTTGCCTAACCTCTAGCGAGGTAGGCGAGGCAGGCTCAAGGCTGTAAGGGCGGCCTCACACTGGGCAAGTGAGGCTCAACCTTGCTAGATTCGGTGAGGTTGAGCCTTGCCAAACCATTGGCGAGGGCTCGAGCCCTCGTGGACGCAACCTGTCGATCATGGAGGTATGGCGAATAGCTAGAGAAAGGAGGACGATGAGGAAAAAAAAGGAAAAAGAAAAGAAACAAATTCAAAAGAAATATTAAAACATTACACGTCAGCTGACCAGCGTCCATGTGAGAAATATCCTGTCAAAAATTAGCCGAAACACTGAATTGGCACCAAATCAAAAGGTTTATGACTAAATTATCACAAATGCGAAATGTTTATGACTTTTTTCAACGCTTTGCTCGACCCCATCACAATTAGGGTGGTGCAAAACTAATGGCCCAAATTGGGAACCGCCTAGATCAGACCGAACTGAACTAAACCGACCTATTGGATTTGGTTTTCTAAAAAGTTGATCCGATTCCCGATTTCTAAAATTGTAACCGATGTCCAGGCAATCTGGTTCCTAGTTCCAAAAGACCACTTTCTTTTCCTCTGGCTACTAAAATGTTTTAGTAGCTAATCAAGTCCATTTCCTATTTGTTTCCTCTTTTTTTTTTTTTTCCTCTTCTTTATCTCCTTCATCCTTTGGTTAATCGCTAACCTCGGCTAGGCCAGCAACGAGACCGACGATCTCGTCGGAGCATCGCTGGTCCTTAGAGAGGCCATGCCTCCCTAGTGGTCAAGCAAAGCTTGCTAGACCACCACGAGGGCAGCATCGCTTGGCCATGGTGAGGTCGCAAGGCCTGGTGAGGTCGAGTCTCACTAGCGATTGGCCGAGCTTACCTCATTAGATCTGGGTGAGGTAGAGCTCGCCTTGCTGAGCCTCTCCTAACCACCAAGTAGGCTTAGTTGGGGATTAGCAACGCTCCGATGAGGTTGCCGACCAAAGGATGAAGGAGAAGAGGAAAAGGAAAAAATAAAAATAAAAATCTAATAAAATTATTAAAATAAAATGTAAATCACAAGAGAATTTGAGGTCCTACCAAACATAACTTTATCTTGAGAATATAAATTTTGGACAGTTATCAAATGTTTTCAAATACTTAGAAACTCCTCCGGGGAACAAAATTTTGAAGAGAAATTGTTCTCTGAAATCAAACAGACTCCTAGTGTCCTGTCCCACATGTCGACACTCAATGTATTTAGCATGCCCTATTCTCAATAAAGAAAACCCCCTCTTTCTCTCTTGCTTCATCCCTTCATTCAATCAAAGGTCCAAGGTTTCTAGCTTCCGGGGCTTCTTCATCCCTTCGAACATAGATTCTTTTTCTCGTTTTGAAAAGAGAGAGAAATGCCAGCTTGCATTTGGACGCAAATTCTTTATTCCACAAAATGCTCTAACGGATTATAAGTATTTCAACATGTCTCAATCATTGATGCATGTAAAATTGTTGATGCATGCCTTATTTACATATATCATTGTTAAGAATTGATTGAGATGTCAATGGAAACACCGTTCAGGATAGAGGATCTCCATCTTTTAGGCTCCATCTGTTTCGCGAAATTTATTTTATGAAATAGCATTTTTCTTATTTCCAACGTTTGGATTGCTTAGAGAAACGAATCAATAGAAAAATTTTCCTAGTCAATGGAAAATTAATTTTTAAATTCAGAAAATAATTTCATAATTAAAAAATTAAAAATTATCTTTCAAATAATACAAACAATCATTTTGAAAAAAATTTTTGTAAATAATTTACTTTTCATGAAACAAACAAAGTATTATAGGGTGCAAAAATTCTATCACATGCATTGAGAGAAATTTATGTTAATTGTGATTTCATTATTCGAAAGTCTCACTTGCTTTTCCTCCTCAGAAATGCTTGGACAAAGAGGAGTCTTGATTGGCTTGATCAATCATGGATCCGTAGGTGATTGCCCTCCTGTAAGTGCCTCAGTATGGTCAGTGGCGTGGCTTTCCTTTTTTAGCTTAGTTATTGTGTGTTCTTCCAAGAAAACTTTGTTTTTCCTGTTATTTGACATTTGGCTGCACCAAAGATTTATTCTTACTATTCTTGAACATGATAGTTCCAATTGTACTTTGCATTAGAATCATGCGTACGGAAAATTACAATTTTTTTTTTAAATCTATTGCAATTGTGCCAATTCAGTTCTGAACTTTTTTTTCTTTACCAATTGAATTGTAAACATTTTGCATTTGTGCTAATTCAGTCAATTCAACCAATTTTATTGGAAAATCGCTAACAAAGACATGTTGGCCACTCTACGTAGCACTACAGGTATTGACATGGACTTTTTAAAATGATATTTTAATAATTTTTGAATTTTATCATAATTTTTTCTTTTATTTTCTTTAGTTTTTTTTTTATTTTTTTATTTTCTTCCTTCTAGCATGGGGTGAGGCTGTTGTGGCCCTTGCTGTCCCTAGGTAAGGGCTGCGATGGCCTTGCACAACCAAATCATGTGAGGGTTGTGGCGCCCTCACCTGGCCAGATTTGGTGAGGGCATCCCACCCATAAGTCTAGGGAAAAAAATAAAAACTAAAGAAAAAATTATAAACATTCGAATTTTTGTAAAATTATAATAAAAAATATTCATATCAGCACCAATCATATCAAATACGATGATCGGCATTTATGTCAGTGAATTTCCAGGCTAGATTTGGCAAGGGCATCCTGCCCATAAGTCTAGGGAAAAAAAAAACTAAAGAAAAGAAAATCAAAGAAAAAAGAAAAAAATTATAAAAAATTCAAAGTTTTATTAAAATATATTAAAATAATATCAACTTAGCACCAGTTATATCTCATAAAATGGTAGACATTTACGTTAGCAACTTTCCTAATCCGATTTGACTAGAGTCTCCCACCCATAAGTCTAGGGAAAAAAAAACTAAAGAAAAGAAAAGAAAAAATATAAAAAATTTCCAAATTTTATTAAAATTTATTAAAAATAATCATATCAGCGTCGGTCATGTCGCGTAAGATGACCCACATTCATGTCGACACACTTGCCACAATTTCGTTCCTTTTTTTATTATCGAAAATAATAGAATAGAAGTAATTGTATCCCGATTAGGATCAATTATCCACCCTGAAATCGGGCCAGCACCTTACCACCATATAAATCACATATGGGTCCCACTATACAGTCCCACTTATTAGAATGCACATGTAAAGCTATAATCCTGCGACGATGCGTCCAGTAATTAGCTCCGAATCACAAGTCCTGCAAAAGAAGACAGAGTGAGGAAGAGAGAAACCCTCGTGGTGTTCTCTCTCTCTCTCTTCGCTATTTTCCGTGAACGAGTTGCGCCGTGGACGAATGCGCACCCTACGTTCCTCGGCGTTCCCATGGGTCTTATGTAGGTGTTCTGCTCTACTCGCAGCCTCGGAACAAGTTCCATTTCGGCAAGGGAGGAAGAGAGAAATCACTCACTCAAAGCTTGGAGATCGATTTGCAAACGACAATCCAGCCACTCACGGTGGTCCGAGGTAAGCACCGACTGTGAACCGCGGCATCTCTTCACTGATGTAGTCCAGCCTCCGTCGATAAGTTGGGGGCACATGAGTAAATTCATGCGGTCTCAAATTGCTTTCCTGAAAAAAGAACAACTCCCATCTCTGATCATGTCCACAGTTCATTTTCCATCCCGTGAATGGTGTTTTGTTACTTCGTGTTCAAAATATGTCTTGAATTTGAGTCTGTCAAATGAAACCCAGCCTCTTTCGATAAGTTGGGGGCCCGTGAATAAACTCATGTGGTCTTGAATTCCTTTCCTGAAAAAAAGAACAACTCTCATCTCCGATCATGTCTTCAGTTCATTTTCCATCTCGTGAATGGTGTTTTGTTACTTCGTGTTCAAAATATGTCTTGAATTTGAGTCAGTCAAATAAAACCCGCCCACATTGAAGTGGTTAAAATAACCCATGATTGGGAAAGCGAAACACACAAGGCAATTTCCTTCCAGTTACCGGAGTCGGTCGAGGTAAATGGAAAAGGAAAGTAAGCCATGGACTTTGTTGACTTGAATTATCCAAATTCTATTAGGATGCTGTACATGGATTTTTTTTAAACCTATTTGTTAATCGAAAAATATCAAGCACAATTGTTCGAAGGCGACACTTATTGTTTCAGTTTTCGTGAAACGGGGTTGTCTAACAAATATTTTGCCGAATATAATTTCAGAAATAGAAGCAGAGCATGGGGCTCAAATTGGTGTAATGTATAGCCGACATCTAAATTTCATGGAGGAGTCCTCCCTTCAAGCCATCCATCAGAGACGACACCAGCCTGGTCAACATTGCCCAGCCATTATTGTATTAGTGCACCAGGTAAAGCACATATAGCCTATCGGTCCCACCCTAACAACCTTTGCGGCCTTATGTTGGTAATCCCATTCATGTTCATCTCGAGTTCAAAGATCATCATGTTCTGTGGCTTATTTGAGTTAAGGCTCAATTAATATAATTAAAAAATTTAGAACTGAATTAATAAAAATAGTAAATATTGAATTTACATCTCGATGCATCCATATTTTATAATAGCGAACGCTGCCATAGTAACCGTCTCCTCCTCCTTCTTTGTTATTTTTTTTAACGCTTTTTGAGAATGACGGAGACGTGTCCACCACAAATTTCTTTCAAGACTCCACGGCAACCAGGTGGACTTGTGGAGGCATGAGGAATCCAAATGTAATTTCTATAAAATTTTGCTTACCTTAATTAATTTGACAATGGAAGCCAGGCAATATATATATATACACACGCACACATGATGTTGATGCACATGTCCTCTCAAGTCTCAACAGCAATACACCGCTTTTTTTTTTTAATGTGAAACATATATTGATCGCATACGGATCGCTGGCTACAAGTGTCTTTGATTTCGTGATGCAAATTATATTTAATTTAAATTATATTAATTGATTGATATGCCAATTCAAACTATGATTATTTGTCTAGACTAATCAAAAGTTAAAAGTAACTTCTGTATTTTTCTGTTAATTATAATATATTATTTAAATTTTAAAAGATTACAAAAAATTACTTATGAATATTCATATTCGTGCCAATATTTATCTATTATGAAATTTTAGATGTTTAAGGTCAACAAAAGCCGAAAGAGATGCCCCTCAAGATGTGCGAAAAATAATAAGTCAAAATACTGTAAGCAAGCTCTAGATATTATTATGTAGATGTGATGATACCTAATAATGATTTCTGTACATCCTTTGAGAGCGATGGAGTTAAAAGTATTTATGCATGTGTTAATAAATAATTACTTTTTTGAGAATTAAAAAAGTAAAGAGCATTGGGGATGACGGACTGGAGAGGGGGGTCCACCCATGTAGACTTTTTTTCCTCCAAATTGTTTTCAAAACTTAATGGGCAAGTCATCCGGTATTCCACAAGTAACTTCGCGGCCGTGGTGGGTCCGTTTCTGGCGAGGAAAGTAGGGGCACCGTCACCCTCTCATATTTCTATAATTTGCGGTTTATTTTAATTTTCTTGGTGTGGAATGGAGCCTCAAGCTAATCCCAGGAAGGTGTATGGAAGCGAAAAGTATAAAAAAGTTACAAATCTATTATTATGATACCAATTTAGTCAAAGCATTTTAATTTGATTAATTTAGTAATAAGTATTTTTATATTAATACCAATTCGGTCCATACGTGAATATCGATCATCTTACGTGATACAACTAACGTTGACATGAACATATTATTTAACTTCTAAATATTTTTTTATTTTTTTTTATTTTTCTTCTCTTTTCTTTCTTTTATTTTTATTTTTCATTTTTGCGTATTACCCTCCACTAGTTGGTGACTAGTGGAGGTCACCAGCCGCCAGCTAGGGCTAGGATCAGCCACGGCTAAGCGAGGTTGTTTCTTGCCGGATCCGAAGAAGGGACCCTCGCCTAGCCTTGCTAGAGGCTGATGCTAGGTGAGGCTCTTGGTGATGGTGGTGAGGCCCCTCGCTAGGGTCCCCTTGCCGGCCTTCGACAATGTTCAAGCCTTCACCCTCACCGGTAGCTAGCGATTGGCAAAGACTAATGAGAGAAAAAAAAAAGAAAAAAAAAGAAAAGAAGATAAGAAGAAAAAAAGGAAAAAAGGAAAAAGAAAACAAATTAATAAAAAGTCGAAAAAAGATATTTAAAAATTAAAAAAATTGTCTGTGTTAGCATCAATCGTGACACATAGGACGACATGTGTTCAAATCAATGATTTTTTTTATTTAAATTGGTCAGATAGACTGAATTAGTATTAATATGAAAATCTTTAAGACTAAATTGGTCAAATCGAAAGGCTTATGATTGAATTGGTACTATGTAATAGATTTAGAACTTTTTAAATACTTTTCCCCTGTATAGAAAACAAATTCAATAAGATAACTAACCAAACTAATGATACTTTAGTTTTGTCACCATTGTTATGCTTTTGGGAGTGGCTTACCATAATTACTTAGGTAATTCTTCGTACATTACTCAAAAATGTCACAAGGTACTCATGCCTCGTGCATTGTTGAAGAACAACAACCATGTGTGCTTATTATGCATTTTCCCACATCACACGATAATAATAGATGAATCGATCTGATTGAGATTTAAGTTCTTAAATTCACGCATAAAATTGCTTTTTTTCCCCATATTATAAAAAGAGTACATGCATTCCAATGAAATTTTTTTTTAAACATGTGGAGAGAGTTAGATATAAAATTTAAAATTAATATAGAAAAAATATTTAAGTGATGGTTAGATTTAAATTCAATGTTAGTAAGATTTTTAGAGGATCATATCTCAACTATTTTCAAATTACAATTCTATTCATTTTGTAATACCATGTCACTGTGATGTATATGAAAAAAGGACACAAGCTATACATGGAGATTTTGTAAGTTTCTTACAACTATAAACTCACAAAATACACCAGAAGGTGTTTCACAATTGAGACGTGGTTCTCTTCGAGGATCAAATTATCAAAGATCTCAAAAAGCATAAAGAAGCTCAAAATGTGGAGGAAGAGCTAGTTGACCTGGAGCCCTTAGGCTCATCCCAATATTCCATTGGTGGGGGAGCACAAAAAGAGGTCGAGATTGATTCGGCTGAGCAAGCACAAATCGAGATGGCAGCTAATGACGAGGCTAATGAAGGAGTTGAGGCCAAGACTAATAACGGAGATGATGAAGATGTAGTAGTTGATGATGAGGTTGAGGAGGAAACAACTAATGTTGATGATTTTCCTCAAGGACAACCAATGAGATCAACGAGAGAAACGCAACCAAGTTAAAAATACTCCCCAAATGAGTATGTCTTTCTCACAGATAGGGGAGAACCCGAGACTTTCCAAGATGTAAATGGAAATTGACACCCACAAAAAGGAACAGATGAAAGCAATGCAAGAAAAGATGCAATCCTTGCATGATAATTACACCTATGATTTGGTGAAGCTACCAAAGGGCTAAAAAGCACTCAAAAACAAATTGGTGTCTAGGTTGAAGATTAAAGAAAACGGCCCCAAACCACGTTACAAAACAAGGTTGATGGTGAAGGGTGTTGGTCGTAAGAAGGGAGTTGATTATGAGGAGATTTTCTCTTTTGTTGTAAAGATGTCATCCATTCAAGTAGTTCTTGATTTGGCAACAATCTTGAACTTGGAGGTCGAGCAATTCGATGTGAAAATGGTATTCTTATATGGTGATCTTGATGGGGAGATATATATGAAGCAGCTTGAAGGTTTTGTAATCGAAGGTAAATAAAATCTTATATGTAGGTTGAAGAAGAGCCTCTACAAGCTCGAACAAGGTCCAAGGCAATGGTATAAAAAGTTTGATTCATTTATGGAGAGGAATGAATACAAGAAGACGACAGGAGATAATTGCGTGTTCATCAAGAAGTTCAATGACGGCAATTTTCTGATTCTTTTATTATATATTGATGATATGTTACTTGTGGGGCATGACGTCAGAATAATTACAAAGCTCAATGATGAGTTAAGCAAGGAATTTTCCATGAAAGAACTTGGACCGGCAAGGCAAATACTTGGAATGAGGACATCGAGTGACAAAGCTTGTAGTTAGGGTTATCTTAAGAGAGATATGTAGAAAAAGTTGTGCAAAGATTCAACATGAGCAACACCAAAGCAGTTAGCTCACTTTTAGCCAATCGTTTTCAGCTTAGCACAAGGCAGTGTCCCTCAAGTGAAAGGGAGAAGGAAGAGATGCTAAAGATTTATTATGCCTTTATTGTTGAAACTCTCATGCATGCGATGGTGTGCACATGACCAAATACTAGGTATGTTATTGGAATTGTTAGCCGATACATGTCAAACCTCAACAAACAACATTAAGAGGTTGTCAAGTGGATACTTAAGTATTATAAAGGTACACATAGTTTGTGTTTGTACTTTGGTGATAGAAAACCAATACTTGAGGGGTTCATCGATGCATACATGGTGGGAGATGTAGATTCCAGGTGATTTACATTTGATTATTTGATGATTTTTGTAGGTGGAGTTGTCTCTTAGCAATCAAGATTACAGAAGTGCACTGCATTATCCACAATGGAGACTAAGTACATAGCTACCACCAAAACTAGCAAAGAGATGTTGTGGATGAAGAGATTTTTGTAAGAATTGGGGCACGAGCAAGATGAATATATTGTGCATTGCGATAGTCAAAGCTCTATTCATCTTAGTAAAAATTCCACATTACATTCAATGATGAAGCATATTGATATTAGGTATCATTGAATATGAGAAGTGTTGGAGGAGAAGTAATTGAAGCTCAAGAAGATCTACATGGACATAAATGATGCTGATATGTTGATAAAGTCTCTACCTACGGAGAAACTAAAGTTATATAGGAAGGAAACTAGCTTATTAAAGTAATAAGAAAGTTTAAAACCCTCCATGATGGGCTGGGGGAAGATTTGTTTGGAGCATAGTAGCCCAACATATTTGGGAGTCGATTTGGGATATCCTGATGATTGCTCATCAATAATACCTAATAGGAAGGAGTCCTATTATGATAGGATGCTGAAAAAGAAGAAATTTAAATAAGAATGAGTCTTATTTAGGAAGAATTTGAGGATAAAATTAATTCTGATGATTGCTCAAATTAGAGGAATTCAATCGATTAAGAAGATTTCCAACTGAGAGGGCTTACGAAATCAATTGGGGAGGATTCTTAATTTGGGTGGAGGTTTACCACTATAAATAGAAAAGCTTGGGTGGAGGTTTCTAAATACACTAGAGAAACACTTTAGGGAGATCATAAGAGTCTTCAATAATGTGAGTAAACACAAGAGTTCTTGAGAGTTTTTTAAGTGAGAGTGTGTAAATGCAAGAGATCTTGAGAGTTCGTCAAGTGATGATGTGTTTTGTGACAATTGTGAAGATTTATTGTGAGAGAAACTCTGCTAAATGTTAGTTGTAATCCTTTGATTATAGTGGAGAGTTCTTGAACCAATGTCTTAGAGTTTTTTCCATCTTGGGTTTTCCACATAAAAATTTCTGGTATATCATTCTTCTTCTCTCTTATCTACTATGTTATTTATGTTTCACATACTGCACGATTCTGACTATTAGAATTTCATTGCAATCAATTGCGATTAGACTTAATTTACAATACATAAACACTGTTTCCTCTCCACTATACCATGCCCATGATCCTGGAGGAACTTATCTTGATTTTACAAGTTTTATTTCATGACTAATGCAGTACAAATCACATGACTTAAGATAAAGTAAATAGAGAGCACATAAAGGTTTATTTGTTTTTGGCCACCATGGGCGTTATTGAAGGTAAACACTTGTGACTCTCAGAGCATAGATACTAAGTTAAAGAGGAAGCATCCTATCAGTCATTTCACTTAAGTAGTATCAACACTGACACACAACAACACGACATGACACGCCGACATATCATTTTTCAGAAAATAGAGAATTTCGACACATTGGAACATGTTATATATATATATATAAAATAAATGATCATTTTTATGATTTTAATCAAATTAATTTGATTTAAGTTCACAAATAAATAAATAATAAAAAAACATAGAATGAATTTACACTAAAAATATTGAAATCACATGTCAAAAATTTGCATGTTGGAATTCTGACTCGAGAGTCGAAGAGCGTCGAGAAAGTTGACATCGGTCACGTGAACTCATCCTTTACAATGTTGCATTCAAGAACCATGATACGGGTACAAATCACCTAGATCTCTTCACTTTGTTAATAGATCCCTGCGATTATACTTGATCTTTATTGTTTGAGCTTCTCTCGGTTGTCTGACAAATAATTTGCTTATTTTAATTCCAAGAAAATGCTGCAAAATATAACCTACAGCTTAATTCTCTAGCAGAGGCCTTTCGTTAACTCATTAGGATCGTGCGCAGCTCTCTCGGTCCAGTCAACGTTGTTGTAGAACCCATCATTGTGCCTATCTGCAAAGTGATACAAAAGGTCCAGCAAATATTAACCTTTATAATGAGAAAGCAAGATACCGACAGAAGATTTCTACTCAAGTACACTCTCATCTCTATTCCTTTTGGATGTGTCAAGTGTGGCCTGCTGATATACAATATGTTTGGCAACATACCTTGGCTGATTTTCATTCCATGGGTGCCAATGTTGGTAATCCCATTCATGTTCATTGATTAGTGAACAGCTATAGTTTCCAGCTTTCTTGATGTGGTAATGTTCGATGACACAAAGCCTCCCTCGTTGTATAAGCATGTAATATAATATCATAATAAAAATAATGGAAGCAACTGACGAGGAAAAGTCAAACTGAAATTGTTGGAGTTCAAAAACGACCTAATCATCCTAGAAAGCGATTTTAAGAAGGAACATAAACATTTAAAAAAACCCTGTGATCACTTCCTTTTTAATATACTTAAAATGGTTTTCAAAAGACAAAACAGAAAAGCTTTCTACGGCGAGGGATCTATTTGGTAAAAAACTCGAACAGTTTCTTAATGTTTCTAATGTGCTATTGCAAATAGTAGAGAAAGAAAGTGGCAGGAAAACTGACATATTATTATCATAAACGAATGGAATACAAAAATAGTTCAGAGAACCTCGGTATCGAAACAGACAAAGGATTCTCATTCTTACTTTAACATTTGGAAATAGAAGAAGGCACAAGCACTAAACAGTAAAAGAGAGCAAGGTTATCATAGTTGAACAGGAAACGTAATGCTACTGATCTTCATAGTATAATAGTGTCGATTGCACACAGAGTTCATCCTTGTTATCATCATCCTCATCCTCATCGGCATCAACCCAATTACTTGGATGATACGAGCACACTAATTGAATCAATACTGAGATACTGAGAAGCCCAAGAAAGGCATTAGTTGTCTTTTCGAAATAGGTACTTGCACAGGTATGTGCGACGCATCATAAAGGTTCACAGTCAAGTAAAAAGCAGAAAATCCAACTTGTCTCTAGTATCACATGGACAGTCGCACTAAAGAGTGGAAAAGAAGTACTAAAAAGTGGAAAAAAAAAGAAATGCTTATGGGTTTTGCAGGACGTAAATGGATTTCTGCCACATTTTTTGCTTCTTGACGTAAGAATAAAGAGTAAAATTTAGCAAGACTCAAAGATGAAGTTGCGCAATCAATTGGCCTAAGCCAAATGTTTTCTTGCAAAGCAGCATTTACAGTTGGGAAATGGGCGATTGAGAAAGTACCAACTTTATTTAGAAATATTTGCAGGAGACAGCAATACAATCCGACCTCAAGAGATAAAGATGATGTTCATCACACACGCAAACTGAGAGAGATTGAGAGACGAAGAATCTGGACCAGTTTGGATGTTTCCTTCAGCTGATGCAGCTTTTGATATTTGAAGGGTGCTTATTCTTTCAATTCCTAACTGATCACCAGCTTTTAGGATCCATTCTTCTGGAACTTGCCTTCCATCAGACCAACCGCCACTGCTTGCAGTACCTCCTGCCCAAAGTAAGTAAACCACTCAAACTTTGATTCCCAAGATATGCCTTCACATTGACTTTAAGTGTCTTACCAACCGCATACACAGCATTTCATTTTAGAGCAAAGCAAAGTCAATTTCTTTGCCATCATTGAGAGATGATAGTGCTACAAGGAATTTCTTTGCCATCATTGAGAGATGATAGTGCTACAAGGATCACTCACGTGAGAGTCAAACCATATTCTGGTATGATTTGATGGAATCTCAGAAGCACTTGTTCTATTTCTCTCTGGCTGTTCTCCAGAAGCTTCCCAAGTATCAGCCCGGCCTGGCATTCCATTTGCCGAAGGTCCAGTGTTACCTTCATGTAACGGTGATGGGTGCATAGTGATCGGTACAAGTGTAGCATCAAAATTGGAAGAGGCCCCCTCATCAGTGCCAAATTTAGGGGCCATCAAAATAGGCCTGTCTCATTAAAACATGCAGTTGTATCAAGTTCTTTATTCTTTTCTATTTTGCATTTAGCTGCACTTACCCCCTCCCCCCCCTTCTTCCCCTCCCCAATTGACAGCAGAGATGTTGCATTTGAAACCACGAATTTAGTACCAAAAAGAAAAGTCAAAAGACATACATTAACCATCAAGTTTTGCACTGATATTTTGAGCTGGCATACTTTACTAGCATCTTGCATTAAACTTGATAAATAAACCATTTATCATCCTAACTTAAACCTCCTTAAACCATTATTATCCAAACTTGATTCAAAGGTGCACTATATTCTCTCAACCAAATTTTCAATGAGGATCCCTTGTGTTTGACATTCAGCCCAGAAGCAAAACTGTCATCGGCCTTTATGATTGTGATCGTGAAGCTATGCGTTTGCATGTTTTAAAATTCTTGAGCAGATAACTAGCAATCATTCATCTATTAAAACCAGTTATGGACTGATTGCATGAAAACTACTTGTGGCATCTGAACTACTTGCATCTACAAAATTGAAGTGAAGCATGGGAAAAAATGGATAGAAGGTAAGAGTGGAAAGAGCATTTAGAATTTACTTACAAATGAATGTCCACTTCACATCCCCAACAGAATGCAAGAAATGCCTGCATTTCCATGAGATGGACAGACGTAAATATTATCATGTTCACTGGAAAACACTAGGAAAAACTTTGACATAAAAGATGGTCCTGAATGTGACTCCAATAGCATTTCAGCAACTAGGTCGACTCATTTTAAGGAGAAATGGAGATAAGTTTGAAAGTGAAGTCATATGTCCAAAACTTTTACCTGCATTTATGACCCAAATGTCTCAATAGATAATATAATAAAAAACGAATCAGATGGAACACCTTCAACTCTTTGACAGCAAGAGTCATGTCTACTGGGTTGCCGTTGTGAGCATACTGCACAAACTCTTCCGCAGGATCTATCCAAAGCTGAATGTGCAGCAAAGAGTTGTTCTCTGCAACCAGAATCTGAACCATGATATTGATATTCTTCTCCATATTTGATTGAAAAGAAAAAAGTTAATCTCTACCTTTGGTAGGATCAACATAGCTTCGAAAGTCAACAGCTGTCCCACCAAATTCACTTGCAGCATCAGAAGGATCGGAGTTGCATTCCATTGCAATGATAGTAATTTCCTGAAGCGATGACAGAAAATTTGCAAGCATTCTGTTCAGATCACGAGGTCTCACCGCAAAACTGCTTGGGTATCTTCTCCTATCCAAAGATAATTGTTGTATGTCGGGGTCAACATTGCAAGAAATCCAGTATGTTTTCTAAGAGCCTGCATGTGTATGACAACCCCACATATGCATGAACAAAAACTCACAGTTGGCACAGTGAAATAAACATGTATATCTGCATGGTGCAGCTTCTTATCAAATTAATGCAGGTCTGACAGGTGCCAGCGTCTGATTTATATTACAGTCAGACAACATACTGAATAGTATGTAATTAGAACGACTGAGTCACAAAGATCTAAAATGGTAAGTGGCCAACAAAAAAAGTACATTTGGTAGACATTGGAATCTAATTTTTAACATAAATTTCCCCTCTTTATTCTGAATTCATTGGCTTTATAGGTCATATTGGGGCATTACAAAATCCCTTTGACAGTGTTCATGCTGCTTTTACAAGGTGAGAAATTAGAAAAGCTCGTCTCTGTGGACACATGTGACAGGATGAATAAATGCTTCTCACAGCATCTTGCAGTCATTTTCTCTCAACGAACATGTCAGTTTCAAAACTTCATTTCTGCTGTTTTTCCATAGAATTGGAGCGAGATTATTTTTAGGGGGAAAAGGGAACGTGCTAACTTTTCCATCTGTGCCACAAGCTTGCAATCTTAACCATCAAATACACCATTTCCAACATAATGAATACAGAGCACTACACACACAACTGAAAGGTCTTTACCATTGAAGTACTGCAAAGCCCATTGAGCTTTTGACGCATTGATGTCTGGTAATTGCACACTCAAATAATCAATGTTTGAAATAGGCATTTTAAGGACAGAACAGACAACCTGCACCCAGTACTTGGTAAGTGTTGGAAACTTGCTTACAACTATAAACTGACAGATATACTAGAATAATGAGCAACAACAATATAACTTTAGAAGAACAGTGCATTGAACCTGTGCACCAGATACTGTAAACACATCAAAGAGGTCTGGCTTGAAGGTAATCAATTGATAGGCAGATCTTGATGAATTGAGTGCGTGAAAGGAAATCTAGAGGTCGAATACGAGTATGAGAATCTTAATCTGATTTATACAAGTGAGAAGTTGATATTTGTACACAGATCAATACTAAGAGATATGTTAGGAAGCGCAAAACTTGCTTTCACTTTTTGAGTGTAGCAAAACCCCATACAACACCATCAAAGTAACTAGACAAACCAGCAAAGCATTAGCAATATAGAACAGCAGCACCCGTAGAAGGTTATCCATAGGGCTTTTCTTCTATGGTTACACCATTCGACAATTTGACGAGAGTATCGCCGATAGTTCTCCTGGCTACAGCAGCGAATTGCCTCAGTCTTACGATCTAATGACTTCGAATCACCCTATCAACAGTATCAGATTCTTTTAGTCACTTCCAGATTTTTATGCGCGTCGAGTTCTAATCACCGTCGACAGGGCAAATCCCAGCCTATGTCAACAAATTTCTGCCTCAAATCCACCGCCAAAAGCTCCACGCACTCAGCAATCGGTGCAAGGACTCTCAGAATTTCTCAATCGGACGCTGTATCGGGCGAAATGAGCCGATACCTAACACAGCATCATAGCCATCTAAACTAAGTATCGCTCGGCAAGGGCACACGAAGAAGCAACTGCCGTAGCTATTTCACTCAGATAGATGAAGCTGAGGAACGATGATCGACGTTGATTTCAGTGGCCACATGCCGGAGCCGTGGCCGAGAGAGACTACGGAGAAGAAGAAGAAGAAATCGATGGAATGACCTGGGAAGGGGAAGCTTGGATGGCGAGGTCGGTGCCGACGCGGGAGAGGCAAGTGATGGAGCGAGCCAAGGTCTTCAAGGCGTTGCCGCTCAGGGTGAACTCCATTTTTCCAGCTCTTCGCTTCCCTCTCTGCAGCGAGCGACGCTACAGATTTTTATGAGGGGGTCGCTGAAAAATTGGAGGGATTGGAAGAGGGGAGACGCTTGATCTTTTTCTGGCTCGGTGAATCAATGATATAACTCGTTAATTATCATTTTTTGCCCCCACAGTATGATATATGAAAGATATACTGAAAAAAATTCTTTTTCTCCAAAATCTTTCACGTCCTCCCATTACTTCAAATATCTCGTGCATCATGAAGCAGTATATACAATGATGATGAAACCATTAAGATCCTGATGCAATAATATGAAATTGGAGTAGCAGGGAAATTTTTTTCCTTCGGCCATAGAAAAATGAGGGATTTGATTTAGTGAATTTGAGAAAAAAATCACTTTATCCTCATTCACATATCTTTTGATTCACAAATTGCAATTGAGACGTTATTTGTAACCTGATCCTCCTATACCAACCTCAGCAACGTTGTACATATTACCTCGACTTGTACTTCAAGTCACAAATGAAAATTATGAGTCCAACATGCTCCTTGACACAAAGGAAGCAGACAACACGTGAGAGAGGGAAACAATTGGCCACAAATTCTTAAACGAAAGAAAAACCCATTTGAGAACAAAGCAAAATCACATTAGTGAAGTGAGAAGCACGACCTTTTGTATATTGAAACATATTCGGAAGAAATTCAACAAAAAAAAAATGAGACACGGTAATTTTGGTTCAATGTAAAAATTGATATATATAGATGGAAGTCAATGGCTAAGAATTTTTTGTTTTTGGTGTTTATGTGTTAAAAGGGTTGGGAGACAGATATTTCTTGAGATTGACCTGATTTATTGAGATGAAGAGTCGAATGGGGACCCCAAAAAGCCCAAAGCAAATCACAAAAAATTCCGTTTGCTTGCACCTTGTCTTGTTTGATCTCATGGGAGTGTTGGAGCACCATGTTGTACCCCAAGATTTGTTGTCTATTATTATTTTTTCTTTTGGTTTATATATCCGGCATTTTATTCGTGGAGTTCCTAGCGAGTCAAAATCTTGGAACAGACAATGTAATTAAGGACATATTTGGCGATCATAAATCTATCGAAAAGTATGATTTATTACTGATAGTCATCGATCCTATTTATGGACGTGAATTCTTTCTTCATAAGACACTCCCACAAATCATGAGTGTCTTAACAGAGCTCACCCGTTGACCAAAAAAGATACTTATGTAATATGTGAAGCTCTTTCTTTGATAAGTATTATTAGCTAGCACATCAAACAAATTTACAAAAAATAGGATATAGTTTGCTCGATAATTAGAAGGGGACATAACTCCTCATCGAGCCACTGTTTACATTTAAATAGGGTCAACACTAGACCTTTCAAAATTGAGGCTCCATTTGTTTTGTGGAAAATGTGGCAGTTCTAAAATATATTTTCGAGAAAATTTCAAATAAAAGCCTAAAGTGCCATCATTTTCTCAAATAAGAGTCCGAAGTAAATTTGTTTCAAATAAGGGTTTAGAGTAACTATGTCTGCTTCAAATAAGGACGTGACTTTCTGGCCGGTCAAGGTATTTTAATCATTTACCTTTTTCTGAATTTTTTCCTTTTTTTTTCTTTTTTTCCTTTTTCTAGTTTTTCTTTCTCCTTCGCCGATGGCCAAATGCTGGAAAGGACTGGGCAAGGGCTACCTTCATCGGTCACTGGTAAGGGTCGGCAAGTGCTTGCCTCGCATGGGTTCAGCGACGCTTGTCGTGGGTGAGGCCGCCCTCGTCAGCCTTAGGCGAGGTCGATTCTCGCCAGCGCCAGAGTTGGTGAGGGTGGTCTTGCCTGCGGTTGGCGAGGTTGGCAAAGCCCTCGCCCGGCCCTTACCAATGGCCTGCAAGGGTGGCCAAGCCCTCGCCAACCCTTACCAGCAATCACGAGGGTTGCCAAGCCCTCATTGACAACCATTCGCCCTTGCCTGAAAAGAAAAGAAAAGAGTAAAAAATAATTTAAAATTATAATTAAAATTGGACGAAAATGCCTTTAACTGATAAGAATATTTAGCTGGTCAGCAAATGAGGTCAGACCCTTATTTGAAATTATCATTGACCACTCTAAGCCCTTATTTGAAATAACCATGACCACTTCATGTCCTTATTTGAATTTTTTTTCTATATTTTCCATGAAGCCACTTTTCCAAGAAATTGTAATTATTTTATGATATTTGGATGAAATCTGAAAATAAAGTGGAAAATATTTTCCTCTATTTGATAAAGAAAATTTTTTCCTCTACACACTCTTTTTTTAGAAATTTTATTATTATTTTATTTTTCAATTGATTTTTCATTATTTTTTAAAATATCGATTATTAAATTATTTTTTATTTTTTATTTTATTTTCTTTGTTTTCCTCTTCTTCTTCAGCCGGTCGCTGGCGATTGGGATGGTCGGTGACTGGCCATCGGCATGCTCGAGCTTATGGCGAGGCTTGTGCTTGTCGATCTAGCAAGTCTTTCGCTAGATTGGTGAGCTCCGAGCTCACTGGCCTTGAGCATTGCCAGATTGGCGAAGCTTGAGCTTCCTAGAGGTTGTCGAGCCTTGTGCTTGCAAGAGAGCTTAAGCTCGCCTATGGCTAGCAACTGGCCAAGAAGAAGAGGAAAACAAAGAAAAGAAAGAGAAAAAAAGAAAAAAAGAAAGAAAAATAATCGATTCCCTACAAGCCCCAACTTCTTTCTTCTTTCTTTTTTATTTTTTTAAAAAAGAAAAATATAATCGATTTTTTAAAAAAGAAAAAAGAAAAAAGTAGGGGCTTGTGGGGGTGTGAGATAAGAGATAGTAAGTGAGAAAAATATTTTCCTTTATTTGAAAAGTATAAAATATTTTCCTCTAATTTATAATACTTTTTTCCCTTCATGGAAAATGTTTTCCCCAAGCAATTCATTTTTTATAAAACAAATGTCGGAAAATCCAAAAAAGATTTTCCTGAAAATTATTTTTCGTAAAACGAATGAAGTCTAAGATTTGAAACAATAATCCATATGGAAATTAATAAACTCATTTCCTTTTTCGAAGATAAACTTTTAACCCGAGCCTTTTTTACTTTAACATAAACTTGACCGAAATTGCCGTATATTATAACCCATGAAACTCCCCAAATACAAATGCATGGCAATCGACAAAGCAATAAATAGAAATCATTATGATATCTGGTCGATGTTTATAAAATTAACATTATGTTGTACTGTAACTGGCTTTATTCATCACGGTGACGCCTGCATGCCACTCAACGTGGGACACGTGTTACACCCTTCAACACCATTCTTGTATTGTCCCGTCTCGTGTGTTTCCACTCGACATATTAACACGCCCAGTTCTCATAATATAAAACCCCTCTCTTGTGCTTCATTCATCCATTTATTCAAAGATTCGAGGTGTCCAGCTTCTGGAGTTTCTTTATCCCATTTGAACGTGGACTCTATCCCACAAAATACTTTTCATAAATCACGAGTGTCTCTAACATATTTCAACTGTTAATGCCTGTCTTATTCACATGCATCATCCTTTGAGAATTAGTTAAAGTGCCAACCACCACACCGTTTGAAGTAACAAATCTTTATCCTCTTTTTCTATGCATATCGGAAAAGTTTCACCATATCAATTTGATAACTTAGTTTAGGAGAAATTCACGGCAAGAGTAATCACTCTCCATGAGTTTAAATATCAGTACAATTGCTTACTTGAATGAGAAATCTTACTGTCAAGTCTTTCTGAGAATCTCAAATTTTGAAGAATTGCCAAGAAGTTACTGGGTGCAGAAATTCGGTCACACGCGTGAAGACAAAATCATATTGATTGTTACTCTTTTTTCGGGCTAAAGGAAACGTTCCATTCTAACAAAGTAACTAGGATGTTACAAAGAAGGGTCACCTACATATACTTGATAAAGCAACCCTGACCATGGTAGCTCATATTATGATTTGTCTTTTTCTGTCATGCATTTGAATCATGCTTAGAATTTGAAACTTGTCAAAATTTCGTTAATTTTCATAATCGAAAATTATAAAAGTAGAATTAATTAATTCCTGATCAATTGACATTATGGATATTAGTGAACCCCCGTGAGATCAGGTTAAATCCGTGCCAGCCTATAAAGGACATAACGGTTCCACTCTCCAGTCCCAACCTAAAAAAATCCAGGGCATAATTCTATGATGATGCATACAATGATTATGAACAAGAGGAGACAGAGGAAAAGAGATTCCAGTTGCGGGGTGGAAGAATGCAAAGCCTCGGAGCAAGTTTCATTTCAGCAAGAAAGGAAAAAAGTAATCACTCTAAGCTTGGAGATCAATGGAAAACCACGGTCCAGCTGATCACGGTGGTCGAAAGTAACCATTTACGATGGCTAATCGCGACAACTTTTCACTTCTATAGATACGCCGAAGGACTCTATGAGTAAAGTCATGCAGTCTTGAATTCCTTTCATGAAAAATGAACAACTTCTATCTCCAATCATGTCCACTTTTGTGTGTTGCATCATGTGAATGGTATTTTATTCAGAAACAATCCATACACTGCATAGAATAGAAGAGGTGCCCTCGTCCTTTGCGATGTTGCATCCTGAAATGTGCACTGTTCAAATCTTAATACCCATTTTGAGGACGTGGTGAAATGATAAGGATGCTAGATCGTCCTAATCCTAATATAGTAGGAGATTTGGCTAGGTTGTCTAATAGCTGTAGTTACCAGATTAATGACTATAACCCACTGCATTGCTCTCTAATAATGGATAATGAATCTTCCCCAAAGGAAACAAGATCTTTGAACCATGTTAAACATGGGGTGTTCCTCTTTGCTTCCTTTTATCTCTCTTCTATACATGATCATCATTAAAACAGTCTCTCACTTGTCCAACGCTGTAAGTGGCTTGTTTCTTGCATTTCTTAGATTAGAGAGGTGACGACCTTTGTACCGCCCAGATTTCTTCTTTGGTTAATCGATCCATGTGTTTGTTCTTGATCCCTATTTGTTTGAGCTTTTGTAAAAGAAAGTTGTCCAAGTTGTGGGTTGCTCATTTTAATTCCAGATATGGAGCCAAACATGGACCTGAAATTGCTAGAAGGATCCAGTGTCTTGATTCCATGGACAAGTACTTGCATCAAGCTCTCAGAGTCAGGTTAGCTCAACATTGTCGGAGCACCCATTGTGCTTATGTAATTAGAGAAAATTGTCCAAAAAGTCCTAAATTTATTGCATTTTTGTCAATTAAGTTCTAAACCTTTCAATATTTTACCAATTGAGTCAATCTGGTCATTTTTGGTAGGAATTTGCTGATGTGGATGCCGACCGTCTTACATAGTATTACCAGTGTTGACGTGGATAAAATTTATTTATTTTTTAAATATTTTTTGTATTTTTTGTATTTTTCTTTTTCCTTTTCTTCCTCTAGCCAGTCGTTTAGCCTTTGGCGACAGGCTAGAGGCCATGACCGGCGAGGGTCAGCCTTATCGGCCTCGGGCGAGGTTGCCCTTGTTGGGATCTAGTGAGGGTCAGCCTTGCCAACCCCGGGTGAGGCTCGTCCTCACTGGAGGCCAATGAGGATCGGCCTTGCCGACTTTGGGTGAGGTCACCCTCGCCGACACCGGTTGTGGCATCTGGCCGGTCGCTAGAGGCTAGGCGCTTGACCAAAGGAAGAAAAAGGGAAAGAAATAAAAAAGAAAAAAGAAAAAAGAAATTAAAAACATAAAAAGTAATTTTAAAATTTGAAAAAAATATTAAAAATTAAAAAAAATTGTCAACATTAATGCCGGCGTCCATGTCAGCAAATTCTAGTCAAAATTGACCAGATAGACTCAATTGGCAAAAAATGGAAAAAAAAAACTTATGATTCAATTAGCAAAATTGAAAAGTTTAGAAATGAATTGATAAAAGTGTAATAGGTTTAGGAATTTTTGGACAATTTTTCTGGTGAAATCATCGAGTGGAAATTGATCTCTGAGATGGGAAGGCAAGACATGGGCCCGAGTTTCTAACTTGTATGTGCTCTCATTGTTGTTTTTCAAGGATGTGTTGCATCTTGCATGTGGTCTACGGGTGTACATCCTACTCAGCAGCATGCCTTGCTGGGTTTCCATCGCCTGCATCCTCATGTTGGTAATCACGTTCATGTTTGTTCCGAATTTAAGAATTAATTAACGAATGGGGATAGTTTCCTGCTTTCCTGTTGGGGTTGTGTGTTTAGTGGCTGGCTTGTAACCTTCGAATGCTTGCCCGGACATGAACCTCATGTTGTATTTGTTATTAGCCAAAGCATAATATATGATGATGATGTTTCCGATCCTTATGTTTCATCCGCTGATGTAACCGCCATTAGATTAAGATTATTTTCTTCAGGAAAAGCCTTCGGGAAAAGTTCCCCAATGAGAAGATGTGGATCAATTGTTGGACCTAAGAAGATTTCCGTGTACTTTGAAAGGAAGAAGCATTTAACCTCTTCCAAATTCGTGATCCACCGACCACGATCTTCCTTAACTGCTAAAATATAAATTTTTGTGTTTTTTTATGGTTGTAGATAGGTGGAAAAACTTCATGTTTTGGTCACCTTCCCACAGCCACGATTGCATTCGAGAGATTTAGGATGAATTTAACACGGAAAATTGGCAGTCGAAAAGCTTTGGAAAAAGATATTATTATTTATAGAAATAAGATTAAATTTCAATTCACAAAACATCACGAAAACTTTTGAGTTTGAAATTGGAGAGCTAGTAGTGGGCATCTGACTGACTCAACATGTATCAATGTCAAGGGCACTGGGAAAGACTTTCCGATTTTGGTCCTTTGTTGTGGTAATTATTCTATTGGACCTTCATTCTGCTTGGGTCCATAAATAATGATGAGACCAGCCTTAGACGGGATGTTATTAGATTCGCCATACTTAATGACACTCACAATTTTTATTAGTTATAATATATGGGAACATTTCCACCCAAAAAAAAAAAATGTAAATAGTAAGGGAATTTTTTTTTTTTTTAGTTGACGGATAACAACGTGGAACATTTTGAAGAGATTAAGATGCACGCTCTGATTGGTGAGGAGTCAAAACCATGTTTTCATTTTGAAGTAGAGAATGACTAAGAAAAAAAGCAAATTGGTAAGAGCTAAGCAAGCTGCATGAAATGCTCTCCATGTCCAGGTATATCCATGCCGTGCCCTAATTTCGCCATTAACCTTCCACTTCGCTTCGCTAAGTCTCTTCCTTTCTTGCCTGAAAATGAGAAGAGGATGGGGCTGTCTTCAGAGGTCTTCGTTTTCAGTTTTCACCCATTGTTGTATTTTTAATTTGAAAAGATACGCCGTGGCTAAAGGGGTTAAAAAAGGACAAACACCATGGCTTGTAAGGACCAGAGATGTTGGGCGTGGTGAATTATTCTTATTGTTAATCATTTTGTCATGTCATATGCAACCATCTGCTGTTAAGACGAAGAGTCGAATGGGGCCCTCAAAATCTAGAAGCAATTCATAGTTTATCCTGTGCACTTGCACTTCGTCCAATCACAAGATTCTCAAAATGATGGAGCGTTGGAACACTGATTTGGTGCCCACATGATTTGGTACCCCGCACTTTGTCTAATTACAAGAAATGAAAAGCCTTGCAATAAACTTTATTCGCATGATACATGTTGTACTGTTGGAAACGCGAGCACAATATTGTTTGTTTTAACCAGCAAAATTAAACTGAAATAATAACTCTAAAAAAGCGATAACATATTTAATAATGACCAAGTCAATGAATAAATACATTGAATGAATTTTCTTAACAAGTATAGATGACTGATTTCCAAACCAAATATAAACTTACAAAATTGCTATAAATTTATAACGGAATTAAATAGGAGGTAAGATATGGATTATCGAATTTTAAGATTATTAGTTTCTACCGAAGGTACTTTACAGATTTACAAACTATGCCTCTTAAGATACAACACTTCAAACTCGTTAGTATTAACACTAAGAAATCAGGATTTAATCAAACTTTTCCTTGAACTGGCACACTTAGAGAACGAGACAATTTTATAAGCACGTAAACATTGTATATTCTTTGTTTTTATTGAAGAATAATTTACTTCAATTTATAAAGTTTGAAAGGATATGAACTAGAATGAAATAACATCAATGAACATGTCTAGTAAAGATAAAGAAACTGCTGCCGACAGCTGAAAGACATGAACGGAAAAGACATATCAGTCTTTATTAGCTTAACTAATGTGGATCAGTTGGTTATTACACCGCTGAAGAGTCTTCAGTATCGTCAGTGGGGTGACTTCCCTTTTTTTAGCTTAGTTGTCGTGTTTTATTGTGAGAATTTTAGTTTTTTTTTTTTTTTTGCTTGTTATTTGACCTTTGACCCCACTAAAAATTTATTATTACTATCCTTGACCATGGTAGCTCATATTATGATTTGTATTTTTGGGTCATGCATTTGAATCATGCTCAGAAATTGACATGCTTTTCAAATTGTCGTTCGTTTTTATAATTGAAAATAATAAAATAGATTTAATTAAATCATGATCAATCTAACATTATTATAGTAGCGCACCCACCATGAAATTGGGCTAACTCCGTGCCACAGTGCCCCACGATAAAGCACGTAATGGTCCCACTCTCCAGTCCCTCCCTACAATGCACGTGATGAGAATAACACTACAATGATGCGGGAGAAGACAGGGGGAAAGAGAACACTCCCTCCGCCATTATTTAAGGATTAATTAGGCTTTCCTGAAGTGATCACATATTCCGTGGCTTGCCCCGTAACCTTCGAATGCTGTCCCGGGCATGAATCTCATGTTGTATTTGTTATTAGTCAAAGCGTAATATCTGACAAGACAATGACGTTTCCGATCCTCCAGTGGTACAATTCGCAATTGAGAAATTATGAAAAAAGCATACTCACCTGATTAAGCAACCGTCCTAGATCAAGATTCCCTTTTAATTTTATACTATCCATCCCTTGCGATGGATTTTCAAAAAGCGCTAAAACTGAACTTCTTTGGATGAGTGACACAAGGATTAGTAAGTTGTAGGATAAAGCGCCCGCAACCCGACGTTCACATCTTTTTGGGAAAAAGCCTAAACATTTTAAAACCAAAGAGATAACATCACGCCTCTAACAATAATTAAATATGTCAAATGCAGGACCGCAACATGCGGCACTCCATGGGGCGCGTCAAGTAATATGCTATGCCCCCATTCGACCGAAAAAAGGTGATATGCCCCCCACCAATTGTACGAACAAAGACACCCCATGCAGCATTCCATGGCGGATTTCGCCTTTCCTTCTTTCTTATTTTTCTCTCTTTTCGGTAGAAGAAGGGACGAGTTTTTTCTCCCTGCACGTTCTGCTCCTCATTTAAGTATTAAAATTTGAAGTTGATACCATAAAAATCACAAATTAATATATCCATGTTATATTTATCCTAAATTAATTTTTTTATGTCACAAAAATTCTCAAATTGATACATTTATGTTACATTGAATCCAAACTGATACACTCATGCCATATATACTCTAAACTATTTTTTCTATCATGAAAACTCTAAATTGCTATATCCATATCACATTTACCTAAAAAAATTTCAAAATTTAATTTACCTGTTTGGGGGTAAATTTGATATAGATGTACCCATTTGGAAATTTTCATGACACAAAAATTTGTTTGGGACAAATGTGACTTGAGCATACCCGTTTAGGTATCTTTGTGATATTAAAATTTGTTTGGGGTAAATGTAATAATGGTGTACCAATTTGAGGTTTTTGGTGATATTAACTCTAAAATAGGAAACATTGATTCACTTTTTTTTTTCAATGTGAAATATAAATTGATAGCATCTGAAGCACTTACTATGGGTGTCTTTGATTTGGTGATGCACTTTATATTTGATTTTAATTGTATAAATTAATGAAATGTTTATCTAAATTAGGTCGTTTGTGAAGACTCATCAAAGTTAAAAGTAACTTCTGTACTAATCAAAAATATTACTGAAGTCTTGCAAGATGACGAAAATTTATGTATGAAAATTCTTGTCAATAGACATCTATAATGAAAATAGGTGTTGCACGACTAAAATAAAAATAAAAATAAAATAAAATGCGAGCCCTGAAGATTTGCAAAAAGGTAAGGTAAAAATTACACAACCAAACTCTTAAGTATTCTCATGTAGCTAGAGCCTTACCTAATATACGTGGGAACGTCATTATTTCTGGGGAATCTAATTTTCAAAAATAAGCTTCCCCGTCTCTTTATTCGGATTTCGTTGGCATTATGGGTCATATTGGGCACTGCAAAATCCATTTGACAGAGTTCGCTTTGCTTTTAAATGAGGATAAATTAGAATAGCTCGTCTCTGTAGAAACATACGATATGACGTATAAATGCTTCTCACAGCATTTTGCAGTCATTTTCTCTCAATGCATATGGCATTTTCAAGACTTCATTTCTGCTGTTTTTTTTCATAGAATCGGAGCGAGATTACTTTTAGAAGGATAAAGGAATCCGCTAACTTTTCCATCTGTGCCACAAACTTGCAATCTCAACCATCAAATACACCATTTCGAACATAATGTATTCAGAAGACCACGCAAACAACTGCAAGGTCTTCACCACTGAAGCACTGCGGAGCCTCATTGAACTTTTGATGCATTGTGTCTGTTAATTGCACACTCAAATAATCAATATTTGTAATACAAGTTCTAAGGACAGAACAGACAGCCTGCATAGAGTACAATGTAAGATTTTTGGAAGTTGCCTACAACTATAAAGTGGCAAATATACCGGAAAGATGAGCAACGACAATATACCTTTAAAAGAATGCTGCATTGAATCTGTGCGCTAGATATTGTAAACACATCAAAAAGGTATGACATGAAGGTAATCAATTGACAGGTAGATCCGGACAAATTGAGCGCGTGAAAGAAAAGTTAGAGGTCGAATACGAATATGAGAATCTTAATCTGATATCCATAGGTAAGGAGGTGATAATTGTATGCAGGTCAATATTATTTCTATTCCAGTTTCAAATCAGCACAAATAGTAACAATTGCCAGATATTGAGCTTAGAAATAGGGACTTCTATTGTTATTGGGTAGTTAAATGCGACGAGGCAAAAAGAAGTCATGCAAAGTATGGTCACATAAGAGATGTGCTGGGAGCGCAATCGTGCTTTCACATATTAAGTGTTGCAAAACTCCATATAATACCATCAGAGTAACAAGAAAAACCAGCAAGACAGAATAGCAGCACATGGATTGTGGAAAAATAACTTGTTATATAGTTTGACACATCAAAAAATAATGAACAGATTTTTTAGCATGGTTTGACATTTACAGAAATTATCTATGATGGATAACATTTGCAATTATTATAATTCTTTAATTGCATTTTAATTTAATATTAATTTGTCTGAAGTGATAGAAAAATGCCCGTGTTGTATATACCTTCTATAAACTATGTAGGTCCATTCACATAATTAAATATCCAATTGTTTCAATCAATTTGCTTGAATTCTATTATTTTTTAGAAACTTCATTATTTTTTCCTTTTTCTCATGAAATAATATACATTCTGAGTTTTTAGGAGCCCTAGAATTTCATAAAAAAAATAATAGGAACTCTAAAAGTGAAAGAACAAACTTCAGATCTTTCTTGATCATGTTGAATTTTCCTCCTCTTCAAAGGATTAATCAACAAAAATTGACAAAAAGGTACGTTTTCTTTCTTATTATTGATAAATGAAAATAACTTAGGAAAAAGGAAAAGAAAAGAGAAATATGGGCGAACCAGGAATTTGATGATTTTTTACCGCTATTTTATTATACATCAAAGACTTACGGAGTATCAATATAGGATACGTGAATTTATGGTATCGTAGCGTAATGAATTTTTTCTCACAATAGAGGTATTGTCAAATACTAATTATATGTGCAAGGTGCAATATTCTTATCATATATAGGTATATATATCATCATTATTCATGTAATTGAAAAGAATATAAAGAAAATATAATATTAGAAACGTTAAAAGATCATTGAAAGAATTATGAAAGAGCCCGGAGATTCGAGCCTGGCTCCCACCGACCTATGCTGCATTTCCAACCGCTGGCCCTTTGATTTTGATGGTCTTGATCATTCTTTAATCTAGTTATAACACGACAGAGAGCCAATGAAAAACTGACACATGGCTTGCTCCTGGGGAAACCTTGAATAATGACCCGTTGTGTCTACCTGCAGCTATTCTCTCTAAGTGATCAGCACTCAGCAGCTACCCTCGAGTACTTTGGTCCATTTGAACTGCGGGAAGCATTACAAGTATAGGCTAATTGTCCTTCATAAAATGATTATTCCACAATAAATGGGTAATAGTCAAAATAAATGTGCGATCAGAAGTGATACTATTAGATACTTAAGGAAAGTCCAACTTGAACCACACGTGCAAGTTTGTTTGTGCATATCTTCTTTGATAACTTCTTCAGATTGTGTGAACTACTTGCTTAGCAATTTCCATCTGCATATGGAAGAAAATATTTGAAATTGAAAATCGGAAGTCAGGTTAAGGACTAAATATGCAATAAAATAGAGGACAACCACCAAAATTAAACATCGACAATAATACATTGACCATTTTGTAATTTCTTTTGAGTAATCATTGTTATGCATTTTCACGTTAGCATTACTTGTATAGCTCTGGTGCTTAGTAAGCATATTAAGTTAATATTTGATCAACTACCTGATAACTGGAGATTAATTTATGGACCTAGTCCGTTTCAAGATAAGGGAATGCGCTAACTGGTAATAAGGGAATGCGCATATTTAATAGATGAAAAATTGCTTAGTCAGCATATAATGACTTGGAATCACTGTATCAACGGTAAAAGACTCTTTTAGCCACTTTAGATTTCTGCACATCAAGTTCTAATCATCATCCACAAGGCCAATTACAACCTAGGTCAACAAACTTCTGCCTCAATCTACCGCCAAAAGCTCCCCGCACTCAGCAATCGATGGCAGAAGCCGCAAATTTGTCCATCAGACACTCTATCGAGTAAAACGAGCCAATGCCGAACACAACATAGCATCTAAAGTAAGCATCGCTCAGCAGGGCATGAGTAAACATTGATTTAGCCTTTCACTCGATATGTGAATTTTTGGGGAGTGATTGGCGTGGGTATCAGGGGCGACAGCAGACTTTTCATTCTCCTTTCACCGTTTTTCCAGTAGAATGCATTATTATATTAGATTCTTTTCCGCTCGACGTGGAACTTTACCATAATCAAATGGGATATACTAACTAAAGTAAGGCTGTTCCATCGTTCTCACTCGTGCATTAAGTCATTACAATCATCGTTCTCACTCTTGCACTAGATCATTTGATGACTTTTCGGTAATTATTGTTGGAAAACGGGGCCCAGATATCTTTGGGGCTTGGAATTTTCAGACGTGCCAGCAACGACCCCTTTTCTTGGACAGATTTTTATTCCCTTATTTTTAACCCCTGCAATTTCTCCTTTTTTTTTTCTTTTAATCTTCAGAAGAATTGTTTTTTTTTTTTTTTTTTGGTCTGAAAAAAAAAAAAAAAAAAAAAAAAAAAAAAAAAAAACAATTCTTCTGAAGATTAAAAGAAAAAAAAAAGGAGAAATTGCAGAAGAATTGTTACATGGGTATCTTTCACCCATGCCTAAAAAATCATCAACCCATAAGCATTCCCATGATAGGGCTATGAAGAATTTTTACATTGGTAGTCTCTCCTACCGTGCTGGTCAAAAGTGTTCTTCTGGAATTGTTTTTCGATTGTGATGGTGTGAATTATTGCAATCGTTCTTTTTTCATTAGTCGACTTGCAGCCCATTTTGTTTAATGTTGTCTCAGGAGTTGTTCCACCACGTAATTGATCATAGAGGGGAAAAACAGATGAAGGGCTGTAATTAGACAAGATTCACTGAAGCGTACTTCGGGTTCAAGGTTCTGAGCTCTTTGCTTCTCTCCCTGCGGTGACGCTACAGATTTTTATGAGGTGATTCCCGAAAAATTGGTGGGATTGGAAGAGGGGAGACGCTTGGTCTTTGGCTCGGTGAATCAATGATATGGCACGTTAATTATCATATTAAGTACATTAGTTTCTTAGATTCATCATTAGACAGCATGAAATACAAACGAAATTTGATTATTAAAGACTATATTTAAAATATATGCAATCAAAGTTACATCTTATATAATATAATATAG
This sequence comes from Eucalyptus grandis x Eucalyptus urophylla, assembly GCA_028830015.1. Classification (NCBI taxonomy): domain Eukaryota; kingdom Viridiplantae; phylum Streptophyta; class Magnoliopsida; order Myrtales; family Myrtaceae; genus Eucalyptus; species Eucalyptus grandis x Eucalyptus urophylla. The sequence goes on along the minus strand of CM054200.1, from coordinate 56,144,612 downwards.
TTGTTTCACAATGACATCATCTTTGAATTTTATCATAATATAAATGCAAACCTTTCCAAGTTCTTTAAATAAATAACAATATTATGTACGTTATAATTTTTGTCCTTTTTTCTTTAGACGTACTCGTTCTTTTTTCGGCAGTCGACCAACGAAAATGAATGTGAAGCCATTTCAACTATGTATACTCAATATTACGATATTTAAGGTGAGTTTGCTTGCATTCACATAAGCTCGGTACTTAAGTATCGGAAGTGTATTATTTGTTGCAGAGATCAATCGCTAGTATCAAATTATATACGATTAAAAATGCAAATCAATCATAGATTAATTACTTAGAATTTTAAATATAGATTATCTCATCACATGATTAAAGTTCATTTCATATTAATTTAACTGGATAATTACAATGATATTAGTTAAGAAACAATTAAATAGATCTATGTATAAAAGAAAATGGGAATAAAACAAATATTAAAAATACTTATTTCTTAAATTATTACTAAATCAAAATGTGTCTTATTTCATTGCATGATTAGATTAAGTAACCAAGAAACTTGCTTCATTTGAAGATGATAATAAGATTAATTACGTAAAAATTTTAAAAGATATAACTTTCAAAGTAAAATAGTAATTTAGGAAAAAAAAATAGAGCTTCCCAAGTAAAGTAAGCATAATATAAAGTTTATCTACTCTATTCAGTGAGAAAATTATATTTAATTCACTTGATTTAATAATACAATATAATAAATGTTGCGACCTAAATTTCGGGTGCACCACCTAAAACTAGGTTAATGGACTACTAAGTCTTCAAGCTTAGTTCGGGCTCTCCGTTCGGGCTCTCCCAAGCTCATACCAAATCGCGACTCAAGGTTCCATTATCTAACATGCAAATGATTAATAACTAGGAGTCGCCACTAATCAGTTTATGGTAGGTCGATTAGACACCTAAGTAAAATAATTGGAGGATTATTCTACTCCTACGAACTAGAGACTATAGGTACGGGGACTTAGTTACACTAGATTTCTCTGATACTCTTTCAGTACCATTTCTTTTTAATTTTCAAAAATATTTTTTACAAGCAGCTTTGATTCATTTTAACCTAGATCTCTATCATGCAAAAAGGCGATCACACGAGTGTTCAACCATTATTAGAAATTCAACAAATGAAATAAATTGTATCACATGAAGCTAATAATTTTTGGGTTTTCTTAGATTTTTTTATAAAATGCATTTCTAACTACATGACCTAATTTTACTAACAAGCAAATTCTAATTAAATGATCCTATTATGCAAACTAGTTAATATGCACCTCATGACCTAATTTTACTAGTAAATAAATTCTCATCAAATGATCCTATTATGCAAACTACTTAATATGCACCTAGTATTTTTGTATTTTTTTATTGAAATTCGAAATTAATAAAATCCCTAATTAAACTATCTGAAAAGGGATAATTTTCTAATTTATTCTAGGGATTAATTTGACTTAAACCCTATCCTATCTTAGAAAACTATTTTTTTTTTGAAAAATAAGATAAGTAAAATGTGCAAACATTATCTAAAAAATTAATTTAGGTCCAACCCTAACTTATTTCTAAAAATGCAACCCTAAAAATGTAATCCTAAGAAAATTCTAATTTACTAAACCTACATGTCTGATTTACTAAACCTATATGCTTATGCAGAATTTTGATTTTTTGATTTAATTATTAAATAAATATTAAATCTAAGCTATCAACAAAATAAATGATCAAAATAATTGAAAAAATAACTGTTTCTCACAGGTCAAATTAACGATTACCCTAACCCTAATTATCACAACAAAGAGTTCAAAATAACTAAAATTCTGATCCGAATTCTTACGGATCAAATTAATAATTATATTAATTCAACACTTAAAATACTATCGACAAACCCCAAAAATTAATATAATTAAAAAAATGATCCGATATCTTACGGATCAAATTAGTAATTACAATAATTCTAGGGAAGACCCTGCGAATAATGCCTACAAAATTCTCACTTCAAATTTACACAATAACAACTAAACTTAAAAGAAATAAATAAAATAAAGTTAATAGAAAAAGAAAATAAAATTACCTAATTTCCTTTTCTTTTTTCTTCTTTTTGTTTTCTCCTTTCTTCTTTTTCTTCCCAAGCACGGCTTGTGTTCGTGCGGCTGGTCACCGGCTCCAGTGAGGGGCGGCTGCTGTAGCGGTGGCGTCACTATCGATCGGAGGTTGCGGAGGTGCGGAGCTCCGGCGAGGTCCGGCAATTCGGAGCTGCAGGAAAGAAAAATCAGTGACTGGTTCGGGCTCGAGCAAAGGTGCGGAGCAGAGAGCTGTGCGGAGGCGGGCCCAGCAGAGGCGGCGCCGGGCTTCGGGCGAGGCTGGTGCCACCGATCGGAGGGTGGAAGCGCAACAGGGGAAACCCGCGGCTGTTGAGCGTCAGAGGGCTAGAGGCGCGCGGTGGTGGCTCGTGGAGATGCTGCAGAGGCGGATCGGCAGGCGCGCAGGTGCTCGTGGAGGCGCGTTAGAGGCGGATCGGCGATGCAGTCCGGCAAGCAGGGGAATCAAGTCGCGGCACGGGCCTCTACGGGTCACGGGTCGCAGGAGAAGGGGAGCAGATGCAGGTTGGTGCTGCTCCGGCGTTGGGTCGTAGCAAGAGCGGCGTCCGGAGTCGAGCACAGTGAGCGCGACGGTGGCTGGCGGAGCTTCGGGCTGGTGTCGGGGCTCGGTGGCTGATTCGAGCGCGGTGTTTCGGCAGAGGGACAGTGGCCGACTGCTGTGGTGCAGGCGACGTGGGCAGCGGCGATCGCCGGAGGCTTCGCGGGGAAGACGAACAGTGGCTCCCTTTTCTTTTCTTTTTCTCTCTCTCTCTCTCTCACCTGTCTCTCTCACGTCACTCTCCTGCTGACTTTTCCTTTTCCCTGCAGCTTGTCAGGAAAAAGAAAAGAGAAAAAGCTCTCTTTTTCTGAAGATGGACGAGGAAGAAAGCCTTTGTCTCTCTCTTTTTTTTTACTTCGACGAAGAGAAAAACCCTAGAAAAAGCCCTTCACCAAAAAAAAAAAAAAAACCCTAGAAAAAGCCTCCCCTCTCTTAACTTTTTCCGTGTGCAATCCTTATATAAGGAAAACAAAATGCAATCTTTTGTAAATATTTCATCTCATATGAAGATTGCTTATAACCCCTACGATCACGAAAATCATTTTCCTTATCTCCCGAATATCTCCTACTGATTTTTAAAAATGAGATTATAACCCAATTTTTTTAAATTCAAAAAATCCTCATTTCAAATCTTAATTTCAGAAAACGGGCTCGGGTCAATTTGTACTCTTTATGGGCTTAGTCCGGCTTGTTAATTTGAAACCCAAAACTACTAATTCGACCCATCCGCCACCGGTCCAATAAATAAAATGTAAACATATAGACTAAAAATAAATGCATCTAAATTTATATGTTATGTAATTAATATTTTTTCAGGGATAAAATTACCCATAATTTTCTATGCAATAAATGAATGATCGGATTGCCAAAATTTAGGTGTCAACAATTAATTACAAAAACATTAACATTAAAACTAATAATTACGTGTAACTTATTGATATTTATGTTGTTTTGTTTCTTGTTTTTGCATCCATTCAAGATAAATACGAAATAAAATTAACATAATAAAAAATAATGAGTTATATTATATGGCAAGACACCAGGCATTGAATTGCCACATATCTAACTTTTAAAATAATGTGGTCACGTGGCAAGACACATGTAATAATTTTGTTGCTTTGCCACATTCGACCCAGGATAATCAATATAGATTATTGTCTAACCATCTATATTTTATTAATCTTAAATTTGTAAAGACAGTTATAGAGAAGTATCTCAAATATGTTCTTAAACATACAGTTTGTTTTAAACATAATTTCTTGCTATATCTTAAATGATTTCATTTTTATTTAAATGATATACCTTTAATGTAATTAAATCAAATATATTTAGCTGATAATGAAATGAATAGCATAATTTGTTTCATTAAGAAAAGCTTATTAAACAACGAATGAAGTGCATTTTTGAATGACACAATTTTTTATTTAAATGATATAGTTTCCCCAGTTCAGCACGATATAACGAAATAACTAATGTAGTCTATTTAATTCAGCAAAATTTAAGAAAATAAGTATACAGCTTGATTTATTTGAAATATACATATTCAAGTTATGTTGGTTTTTGTTTTCTTCATGGAAATCTTCTAACTTAAATGTAGTTTATATCTATCAAAATAAGTACATTTATAAGAAGATAAAAATGGAAATAATTTTATCTAAACTCCACTTAACTCGAATTTTATTATAAAAATAAATAAGAGAGAAGCTCATAAGCTTTAATTTATTATTCTCGTGTTCAACAACTTATGTTTTGGATCATACAATTCAAATAAAATTTAAATAATGATAGGAAGAAATGATCTTGAGTTTTAACTTAGCCATTATGATTGAAGGGAAATATCATTATAACACATATCATAGAAATCCGTATACTTCAGAAAATGAAAATCAAATTTGTGATCAAGGCGTTCAAACTCTTATTTTCTAACTTTTCTATTATACGAGTATCGAAAGAATTCCTATTATTCGTCTTTTTTAGCAAAAATTTAAGTTTAAGCTTTCGCCCTCATTTCGTATGTCCGGTTTGACAGATATTCTTACTTGGAAATTTTCGATGCCGAATGGACAACAAGCCCAAAAGAAATAATGTAAAAATCAGTGACGCTAATAAGAAAAAGAAGAATGATCATATGTCAAAATAAACGCATGTCATATGTCAAGAAAAACGCATGTCAGAAGAAGAATGAACACATATTTATATACATGTATCAATATATATCCCCGTAAAGCGCAGACCCCGCCCGTAGCCAGTTCTTAGTATTATAAAAGATAATTGGTTTTTTCGTAATATATAAGAAATCTGACGCCCAAATGAAATAACACAACCCCCTTATCAATTCTTTTTTCGAAGGAACGCATTGGGAGTAACTATAGAAAATGGTCCTTGTACTCTAGTGTCACTACTTAATTTCGATACGTGTACTTTATTTTTGGGCAAAGACACAAAAAGTCCAAACTATGTTCATTATGGCATATTTATCCATAAAAATGTTTTGTGACACAAAAAATTTCAAATTTGTACCCGCGTGACACATTTAGTCTCTGTCAAAATTTTGTAACGAGGACTGTTAAAATTCTACCAATACTGATGCTGGAAAGCAATCGTTGCTGACATGACGTAAGTGAAATAAAAAGAAAATGTTGTTTTGACTAAAAAATCATCCGATAGAATTTTGATAAAGGATAAATGTGTCACATAATTACAAGTTTGAGATTTTAATGACACAAAAAAAGGTGAATGTGTCTCAATTAGCGTAGTTTGAGATTTTTTATGTCACAAAAAAAAATATTAGATAAATGTGTCACTGTTATATAGTTTACGATTTTTGTGACTTTCTCCTTTATGTAGTGACATATTTGGTCCATCAACTCATCCTATGTCACAACTCCAGCAATAATTCCGTATTTTTCTGTCCCAGTGCCAATTAAAAGTGCCAAGTAAACAACTGAGATGAAAATGCGGCACTGATGCGTAAATCACAATTTAAAACTTGAAGAGAAACCGCAAAAACGATCCATGCACGAGTACATGTGTTCTCCCATTTGTGTGTATTCGACGTCGGACAACCGGCGGTCTAGGGAGCTGTCCGATTGTCATCTTCTTTGACCTGATTAAGAAGGTCGGCACAACGCGTGGACAGAAAGTACAGTGATGCTTTTAGACGTTCTACTTTTGTGTGCTCAAGCCAGGTCCACTTTCGATTTTCCATCTCCCCCATGCGCTCTCATTCAACCAGAACCAAATTCCGATGATGCCCTCGTTTCGTTCCCCCACTCCGAACCTTTTCCACCCTTTAACTGTAGAAACTGTCCCACCGAAGCGAGGCCATTCCAGTCATTCGAAGATGGAAACCCACTGCTATCTATACGTGTACGCCTTTGACCAGACCGTCCCGGTCTCATTCATGCCCGTAGAAACGTCTTCCGGGCGAAAAATCTTCTTCAGCCTCTCGCTATATCTCGCTCTCCCTCGCTCTTTAGATCTTCGCACAATTTGGTGAGCTTCCGGATTGAAAATGGCGGAGAACAATCCGACGATGCACGCGGTCTGCTACGAGTCTTATGGCAGAGGAGCCGCCGGGTTGAAGTTGCGAATGTTTCGGCTCTCGATCGTCTCGTGATTCATATGCACGTGCGCGTGCTGACATAATGAAGTTTGCATGGACGTACTATGTTTATGTGTTCTTGGCCAACTAATGATGTCGATGGATTGTTGTGACTTTAGTGAAAACGTCGAAGCCAGCTTTCCTGCATTTTTAGATTCTGCTGTTCCAAAGTAAAGAGAGGAGGAAGCTATTCGGTGTTCTCTTGTGTTGGATTTGGGAATGTTCGTTTGGACTTCTTGGGATTCAAATTACAACTTGTTCACATATTTGGCCGATGGACTAATCTTCAATATTATTTTTAGGATAAGTGTCAATTTCTTCGTCCAAATGCAAACAAGAAATGCAAAGTAAGGGCTAAAGATTGTTATGCAGACGGCTTTAATATGTCACAATAGTGCAAAACTAGTGGGCACCTAAGTGTTGTTGCATAAAAATAAGTTGTTATATAGTTTGAAACGTCAAAAAATAATTAACAAGTTTTTTAACATGACTCGACAGCTGCATTCGTTATCGTTATGTAGATTTACACAAATTATTTATGATAGAAAAAAAGATAGAAAAGTAATTGTTTTTACGATTATTATAATGCTTTAACTGCCACTTAATTTAAGTTAATTTGTCTGAAGTAATAGAAACTCTTGCATTGTATATGCCTTCTATAAACTATGTAGGTCCATGCAAATAATTAAATATCCTATTGTTTCAATCAATTCTGTTTAAAATTCTATTATTTTGTTGAATTTTCCTCCTCTTCAAAGGATTAATTCAACGAAGATAGACAAAAAGGTACATGTTTTTCTTATTATTGATATATGAAACAAACTTAGATTAAAGGAAGAAAAAGAGGAATACGAAGGAAGAAAAATTCAAGGCGAATGAAGGATTTGATGATTTTTTACCATCATTTTACTCTATATTAAAGGCTCAATGGAGTATCAATATAGAATAGACGAAGTAATGGTATTATAGTGTAACACATTTTTTCTCACTGTAGATTTATTGTCAAATACTAAATACTTGATCATATTCTAATTATATATAGGTATATATATCATCATTATTCATGTAATTGGAAAAAATATAAAAAAAATATAATATTAGAAAAGTTAAAAGATAATTAAAAGGAAAATGAAAGAGCTGGGAGATTTGATCCGAGCTCCCTCCAACCTCTGCTGCGTTTCTAACCACTGGCCCAACAATTTGCCTTTTAATTTTTTGGTTCTTTTTCTGTTTTGAGGAACGAATAAACAAAAAATAGAGGAATAGAAATATTACCAAATAAGCATTTCTCTCTAAATGATTCCCCTCAACAGCAACTGCCGCGTACTCGGTCCATTTGAACTAGAGAAGCATGCCGAGGTACGATGACCCTCTCTATATCTACAGTGCTATTTTTTGTCCTGTTCTGTGCATCCAAGGGTCGTTGGTCGTCTTGGACTTCGGAGGCTGTTGATGTATAAGAAGGATATATCTACTTCGTTCACAAGAGATCATCCAAAATCCGCTTTCGGGAAGACCAGGAGAGATCCGGTGAAGTTGAGAGGTTATCGGATGGCAACGGCATGGCTGAGCACTTCCGTTGGAGGTGAGCTTCATCAACCTCAAACATGTCTTAAGCAATGTAGCCCTGCATTCTGTCAAGTAAGTTGGAGTGTATTCCTCTAGTGTAAATCCGTCCAAAAGCACGAACGTTTCTTGGAGTCATTGACCCATGTTTTTTGTGATTGAAAAATTTTCATGATATCCATGACTCATGCGAGGAACAATCGAAGTATGCATATCATTAAAACAACTGAGTTTTCTGAGGAAAGTGAAATCCACCATTTCTTTTTGAATACCACACGGTTGGAAAGAACGTGACCCTGCAGTCGGAGGATTGTGAGAAGTGCAGTCCTCATTTCCTTTCGTGAAAAAGAACTTCGTCATGTCTCTGTGTGTGTTTCATTTTGAAACCTTGTATGAATCGCTCACATGTTTTTCTTTGTTAACTCGCCTATTCAACTGAGCTTGTCTTTTTGACTCATCGACCCCTGTTTTGTGACAGAAATTTTCCGTGAAAGACAGATGGTCTAACACGTATTTGCTGATTCTATCTCAAGGTTTTTGTTAGAGGAGGATGTTGCTGGACTTAACAGAGATCTTGATACCATCATGATTGTCTTGCATTTGCTGATCATGGCCAGAAAGACCTTGACAGGTCCAATTCTCAGTGCAGAAGGCATTCAGCATATCTCTGATGTCATCCTTATCATCAAGGATCTATTAACCCTCCTGACGAGGAGACAGAATATTGACCCAAATTTTCAACTCGTCTTTTCTTGGATCGCTGCTATACTCGGACATATTCACTGTACTCTCTTGATATGGGCTCTGCATAGCGACTTGCCTGTGCCGATTATGATTGCTTGGGACCTAATGTTGGGACTTTTGCTCTGGTTCATCGTAAATTGAAGGATTAGCTTTTCTGATTTGGTGATGTGGTCAATTTGCTGGGGAACCTTCCAATGCCGGCTCCGATATGAACCTCTTGTACTATTACCCTGAACACCTCTTATGTAATAGCAGAATAAATTTTGATGATGATTACAATCCTTTCTGGCGCAATGTTGTCTCCAGTTAATCTTTTTGCTAGAGTGCCGGTTTCAGTTTAAGTGCTAATAAGTCTTCCGCTTTGGATCGAGTTGCATTACCAGTAAACAGAACTCAGAAATGGAGGAAATTGAAGAAACAGGGCAAGCTTTTCCTATGGGCCAAATAGAAACGGGGCAAATGAGAGTATATAAAAAAGAATCCCATACGCTTATTCACTATTCTTTCATTTCGGATAGACGCATTGTTAGTTTAATATAATTTATAGCTCATCCCCCATATAGTTTTGATCATTATCGTTGTGCTTTTGAGGCTGGTTCGTGATAATAAATGACGAATCAAATTGATTGTGATTTAGGTTCTTAAATCCATGTAAAAGGTTGCTTTATTCCCATGGTATAAAAAGAGTACACACATACATGGGGGTATGCAAAAGAACCGGGAACTAGTTGGTACCAATCCGGTTCCCTATCCTAAGTATGGAACCATGTACTCATCCACCTAGACCAAACCGATAATATATAAATATATACATTTAAGTTTAAGAAAAATTTCCAACAAAAAAAAATTTAAGAAAAATGAAAACCCTAACATCCCTAATTTGAAACTCGACACCCAACAACTGAATGCTCGTCTTGTCTCACTCTCATCTCATATAAGTCATCTCTCTATCTCTCACAAGTTCAATGCCCATGAACTCACGGCATTGACTCTCAAATTTTAATATGAGTCCAATCTTTTTACTTATCTTTCTATTAAGAATAGGAAAGTTCTTTATTTTTTACTTTACTTTGGCTTATTGGAAAATGTTACATTGAATGCGTGAAACTCGATGGGACCAATTTCATGGATCTACGTGAGAAACAGACTGAACCGACGGTCATGGAACCAACAGGCAATCACCTATTCCAAGGTGGAAATCGCTTACCCAAACCATGCTTACATCCAGACCATGCTCACCTCTACACATGCATGTGAAGAAAATATTTACATGTGTGGAGAGAGATAAATAGAAAAATAAAAATTAATATACGTATAAAATTAAAATGATTGTAAGATTAAATTCAATGCTAGTAAGATATATAAAGTATTATTATCTTACATATATTTATGTTGCAAATTTGTCCATTTTGTTGATCTATGTCACTATGATATATCTAACAAATGGACATAAGCATTACATACATTTTTTTTTTTATATAAAAACTGAAATCCTTGTTTGGATTTGTTTTATACAATAGTAATTAACTAGCGCTCACTCTATGGATAATCGATTCAATTAGCATGGGCCATAAATATAATTTCTCTAGTATGGCTTAATTGTTCTCAATGTTCCCATGTAGCGAGGGCTTTTGGGCCTAGGTAGACCCGTTAAACGGGTGGGTCTGGTCGGGTTTGGGTCAAGTCATAAATGATCCAACCAAAATCGACTCATTTAACCTGTTTATGACCCATTTATTGCAATACAAAATTTTTTACCCATACTTGACCCAACCTATACTCGACCCATACTCCACCCATTTAACTAAATTTAAGAAATCTTATTTCTTATAGGGATAAGTGTAATAGAAGTCCTAAAACTTGTCACGAAAATACAATTGAGTTCTAAAACTTGCAAAAAATGCAATTAAGTTCTAAAACTTGTCAAATTATTTCAATTGAGTCCTAAAATTAATACCGTCAGCATTTTTAACGGAAAATATTGACGTGGCGCGAACGTGACATTTAAAATGATTTTTTATTTCCCTGTGACTTTTTTTAAATTAGATTTAAAAATTAGAAAAGAAAAGCTAAATTTAAAAAAAAAACAAACATTTTTTTTAAAAAGAAAAAAAGAAAAAAAATTGCCGGCTTCCTTCGCCGCCGCCCAACGCCGGAGGGGCCGGCGATCCCTTTGGCGATGGGTAGCGGCAGCAGGGGAGGAACTGCTAATTTTATCTTCTTCTTTTTTTAACAATTTATTAAAATAAATTTTAACTTTTCTTTTTAGTTTTTAAATCTATTTTATTAAAAAAATTGAATAAAAATAATTAAAAAAGCCATGTGGAAATTAAAAAATTATTTAAAATACCACATCCGTGCCACGTTAGTATTTTCCGTTAAAAAGGCTGACGATGTTAACTTTAGGACTCGATTAAAATAATTTGATAAGTTTTAGGACTTGATTGTACTTTTTGCAAATTTTAGGACTCAATTGCATTTTCGTGACAAGTTTTAAAATTTCTATTGCACTTATCCCTTTCTTATATATATATACCTTACAATATATATATATATATATATATATATATATATATATATATATATATATATATATTAAATGGTATTGCTAAACTATGGACAATTTTTATAATTTTTAAAATAATTATTTTTAAAAATCAATTTTTAATTATTTTTAAATTAAATTTCAATTATTTTTATTTTTATTTTTTAATATAATTTTGAATTTTCTTTTTCTCTTTTCTTTATTCTTTATTATTTATTCTTTTTTGTTCTTATCCTTCTTTGGCCGGCCGTTGGCCACGATGACAGCCGGCGACTGGCCACAAGCAAGCCTTAAGCTTGCCCAGCGAGTCTCACCAAATCGGCGAGGCTCGAGCCTTGCTCAACGTCGGTGAGCTTGAATCACGCTAGATCGGCGAGGCCTTCGCCTCGCCAGATCTGACGAGCTCAAGCTTGCCTCTCACCCGACGTCGGCGAGCTCGAGGCTCACCAAATTAGTGAGGCTCGAGCCTTGCCGGGCGTCGACGAGCTTGAGGCTTGCCTGGCCAGTTGCCGGCCATCACTGTGCCGGCCACTAGAAGGAGGAAAAATAAAGAAAATATAAAAAAAAATAATTATAATTTCGATTTTTATACAAAAAATATTGGTGTAAAGTTGAAAATGGATTCTAAATTCAACCCATTTAAAACCCATTAAGACCCACCTATCAAAGTCTTTAATTGTTAAACCCATTTAACTACTTCTTGTCAAAAAACAAGTGATCCATATATGACCCATTTATGATTTAAATGAGTCATATATGGGTTTAAGACCCATTTTGCCACCTCTTGGCCTGGGCCGGCCTGCTGCATCGGTAATCAGATCTGTTCGGGACATGGAGAGGACTGGGGCTTAAGCTCTGTCCCATCTAAAATCCCCAATATACGGTCCCGCCTTATGCCTTCTTTCATCTGCTGCCGGTGCATAGCTCTCGGTCCTCCTCTGGCTAAATTCCGCTAATTAAAATTGAGAAACAATGAAAAAGCACATGCACCTGATTAAGCAGCCATCTTACATTGAGATTCCTTATAATTTAAATCATCCATCCTTACAATAGCTTTCGGTTTTCCGAGGCAATTGAACCTTCTTTGGATGAGAAACATGGGAATATGCAACAGCAAGGTGTAGGATGATACGCCCACAACTCAAGAGTCACGTACGACAAGAGAGCTTCTAGACGTTCCAGACCACAATCAATTCGTGCTTTAGGCAACCTCTCGGGGCAAGTAAACTTTGAATTCCACGAATCACTCTGACTCTGGTTGGTTCCATTACTGACAAAAAGGAGGGATTTACTCCGCTGAACAAACTCCTTGACACTGTCACAAATTACCTCAGCAGAACATGTTGTCACAAATCAGAACACTGGAAATTCGCCATCCTTGAGTATGGAAAATGGAAGCAACTCACAAGGAAAAGTTAAACTGAATCCGTTGGAGTTTAAAAATGACGTAATCATTCTAGAATGTGATTTTAAGAAAGGAACATGAACATCTCAAAAACCTTTTGACTGCTTCCTCTTTAATATACACAAATTGACTTAATTTTTTCTTTAACAGACAAAACAGAAGCTTTCCATGGCAAGGGATCTATTTGGTCAAAAAACTTCAACAGTCTTCTTAACGTTTTGAATGTGCTGATACATATAGTAGAGAAAGAAAGTGGGAGAAAGGGAGAAACACTGACATTGTATTTTCATAAACGGACGGAGTACGAGGACAGATCACAGAAACTCAGTATAGAAGGCAGCAGAAACTTTAATCAAACAAGTCATAAATCTCCCCATGAATAGCCGTTTTAGAGATGGTATTGAGCGCCCCAACCCCCCCAAACCACCACCACCGCATTTGAAGTTGCAAAGCTAGAAAGGAATTATCGGACAGATTTTAGAAGGCCTAAACACAATTTCCAATGGTTCTAAATTGCTATATCCTGTCCATTAAGCATGTCTCTTGCAAGAACTATCGACACTGCTCTGTTTTTATTGGCATGAAGCCAGGAACAAATTGTTGTAGAATAGAGTGTAGAACCATACCTGTATCGATACCTCACTCAGCAAAGCGCATCGACTTAATACTGAAAAACAAAAGAGAGAGGGAAAAAGAAGTGCATTAAAATGGCAGCTTTGTTGCATGGTGGACTATTAAATTGGCACAGGCACTAATATATAGTCAAGTAGGAGAAAAAACGAGAAAAAAAAAAATGAGAAAGGACACTTAAAGCAACCAAGACACTACTCCAACTCTTTGAAGGAACACAGGACAGGATGCATCGAGCATTGGAAGGCACGAGTACTTACCAATAAAACTAAGAGAGAAATGTTATCATAGTCAAACAGGAAACATAATGTTATTGATCTTCATAGCATGGCGGTGTTGATCGAACACAGAGTTCATCACTATCCTTGTTATCATCATCCTCATCCTCATTAGCATCAACCCAATTACTTGGATGACGTTGTGAAAAACCATTTCCATCTACACAAGAAAAGAATGAAGAGAATCGCTTTAGAGGAATTATCCAATTCAACTACTAACAAATGTTATGTAAGTGACAACTTGTTCAGTACCTTTGCCTCCAAAAACATTTAGAACCACTGACAAATGACGTGATACAAGCAGACTAATTGAATCGATACTGAGAAGCCCAAGAAAGGCATGTGAATTCAGTCTTCCAGAAATAGGTACTTGCACAGGTATGTGCAACGCGTCCTCTGGTTCACAGTCTAGTGAGAAGCGGAAAATAGTTTTGCTCCACCTTGTCTATGGTATCAGGTGGACAGTCGCACTAAATCGTGGAAAAACAGAAATGCTTACAGGTTTGGTAGGACATACATGAATTTCTGCCAAAACATTTTCCTTCTTGATGCATGAATAAAGAGTAAAATTTTGCAAGACCCCAAGATGAAGTCGCGCAATCAATTGGCCTAAGCCAAATGCCTTCTTGCAAAGCAGCATTTACAGTAGGGAAATAGGCAAATAAGAAAGTAGCAACTTTATTAAGAAATATTTGTAAGAGAGCAAAATAATTTGACCTAGAGATAAAGATGATGTTCATCATAAATACAAACTGAGAGAAAGATTGAGACATGAAGAATTTGGACCAGTTTGGGTGTTTCCTTCAGCTGATGCAGCTTTTGATATTTGAATAGTGCCGATCCTTTCAGTTCCTGATTGACCACCAGCCCTTAGGATCCTTTCTTCTGGAAATTGCCTTCCGTCAGAACCACTCACACTTCTTGCAGCACTTCCTGCCCAAAGTTAGTAAACCACTCAAATTAATTCCCAAGAGATACCTTCCTGTTGACTTCCAAAAACAAAGTATCTTACTGACGGCATACACAGCATTTCATTTTAGAGAAAAGCAAAGTCAATTTCCTTGCCATCATTGAGATGACAGTACTACAAGCTACAAGGATTACTCACCTTAGAGTTTAGACCATATTCTGGTATGATTTGATGGAATCTCCGAAGCGCTTGTTCTATTCCTCTCTGGCTGTTCTCCAGAAGCTTCCGCAGTATCAGCCTGGCCTGGCATTCCATTTGCTGAAGGTCCAATAGTACCTTCATGTAATTGGGATGTAAGCATGGTAGCCAGTACAAGCATAGCATCAAAATTGGAAGAGGCCCCTTCATCAATGCCAAATTTAGGGGCCATCAAAATAGGCCTGTTGCATAAAAACATCCAGCTGTATCAAGTCCTTTATTCTTATCTATTTTGCATTTCGTTGCACCTAAGCCCCCCTATGACGGCAGAGATGTTGCACTTGAAACCACGAATTTAGTATTAAAAAAGAAAAGTCAAAAGATTTACATTAACCATCAAGTTATTGCACTGATATTCTTAGCTGGCATACTTTACTAGCACCTTGCATTAAACTCGATAAATAAACCATTTACAATCCAAGCTAAAACTTCCTTAAACCATTATTATCCAAACTTGATTCGAAGGTGCATTATATTCTATCAACCAAATTTTTAATGATAGTCTCTTGTTTTATAACATTCAGCTCAGAAGTAAAATTGTCATCGGCCTTTACAATTGTGATAGTGAAGCTAGGCATTAGCATGTATTAAAACTCTGAGCAGATAACTAGCAATTATGCATCTATTAAAACCAGTTATGGACTGATTGCATGAAAACTACCCGTTGCATCTGAACTACTTGCATATTCAAAATTGAAGTGAAGCATGGAAAAAAATGGATAGAAGGTAAGAGTCGAAAGAGCATTCAGAATTTACTTACTCGCCAGCCTTCTCAAAGTACAAATGAATGTCCACTTCACATCCCTCACAGAATGCAAGAAATGCCTGGATTTCCATGAGATGGACAGACGTTAAATACTATCATATTCACAGGAAAAAACAAGGAAAAACTTCGACATAAAAGATGGTCCTGAATGTGACCCCAATAGGATTTCAGCAACTAGGTGGACTCATTTTAAGGAAATGGAGCTAAGTTTGAAAGTGGAGTCATATGTTCAAGAACTTTTAGCTGCATTTACGACCCAAATGTCTCGATAAATAATATAATAAAAAGTGGATCAGATGGAACACCTTCAACTCTTTGACAGCAACAGAAAGGTCTTTACCACCGAAGCACTGCAGAGCCCATTGAATTTTTGATGCATTGATGTCTGGTAATTGCACACTCAAATAATCAATGTTTGTAATAGGTGTTCTCAGGACAGAACAGACAGCCTGCACAGAGTACTTTGTCAGTGTTTGTAAGTTGCTTACAACTATAAACTGGCAAATACACTAGAAAGATGACCAATGACAACATACCTTTAAAATAACGCTGCATTGAACCTGTGCACCAGATACTGTAAACACATCAAAGAGGTCTGGCTTGAAGGTTATCAATTGATAGGCAGATCTGGACGAATTGAGCGCGTGAAAGGAAATCTGGAGGTCAAAATATGAATATGAGAATGAAATGAGAATCTTGATCCAATATATACGAGTAAGAAGGTGACATTTGTGCACAAATCAAAACTATTTCAATTCTAATACATCAAATAGTGTCAAGTGCCAAACATTGAGCTTAGAACTTGGAACTTCTATTGTTATTTGGTAGTTAAATGTGACAAGGCAAAAGTAAGTCATGCAAAGTACAATTGCATGAGAAATATGCTAGGGAGCACATTCATGCTTTCACTTATCGAGTGCTGCAGAACTCCACATAATACCGTCAGAGTAACTAGACAAAACCAGCAAAGCATTAGCAACACAGAACAGCAGCAACTGTAGAAGGTTATCCATAGGGCTTTTTCCTGTGGTTTCACCATTCGACAAATTTCCGCAAGTGCCGCTGGTAGTTCTCCTGGCTACAGCAGTGAATTGCCTTAGTCTTATCTTATGATACAACAACTTCGAATAACCATATAAACAGTATCAGATTCTTTTAGTCACTTCAGATTTTTATGCACGTCGAGTTCTAATCACCGTCCACGGGGCCAATCCCAACCTAGGTCAACAAATTTCTGCCTCAATTCCACCGCCAAAAGCTCCACGCACTCGGCAATCGGTGCAAGGTCTCTCCGAATTTCTCAATCGGACACTGTATCGGGCGAAACGAGCCGATACCTAACACGGCATCGTAGCATCTAATCTAAGCATCGCTCGGCAGAGCACACGAAGAAGCAACGGCGTAGCTATTTCACTCGATGGATGAAGCTGAGGAACGATGATCTACGTAGATTTCAGTGGCGACATGCCAGAGCTGTGGGCGAGAGAGAAACGACGGAGGAGGAGAAGAAGAAATGTGTGGGAAGAAATAGATGGAATGACCTGGGAAGGAGAAGCTTGGATGGCGAGGTCGGTGCCGACGCGGGAGAGGCAAGTGATGGAGCGAGCCAAGGTCTTCAAGGCGTTTTCGCTCAGGTTGAACTCCATTTTCCAGCCCTTCGCTTTCCCTCTCTGCATTGACGCTACCGGTTTTTATGGGGCGGTCGCTGCAAAATTGGCGGGATTGGAAGAAGACGATACTTTTGGTCTTTGGATCGGGGAATTAATGACATAGCACGTTAATTATCATTTTTTGCCCCCATAAATACGATTATACCACTGCTGTTTATCCGAAATAGCTTTTTTCTTTTTTCTAGATTCATCATTAGATAGCATTGATGGGTAAATCACAACTTATAACTCGAATTTAAATTATAAAAATGGTGCATGTACGAGTTCCACTCAATTTTGATTCCCACACTTTATTTTCGTCACGTATTTGGTCAATGAATTAATCTTCAATCTTGATTTTAGGATAAATATCGATTTCTTTGTCCATATGCAAACAAAAGATGCCAAGTGAGGGCTAAAATTATTATGCGGGATTGATATGTCATGATAATGCAATCGGCGTGTAGTTGCAGAAAAATAACTTATTATATAGTTTGACACTTAAAAAAAAAAAAAAACAGATTTTTAGCATAGTTTGACAGTTGCATTCATTATCGTTAAGTGTATTTACGGAAATTACCTATGATAGATAAAATTGCGATTATTTAAATTCTTTAATTGCCACTTAATTTAATATTAATTTGTCTGAAGTGATAGAAAAATATTCTTGTGCTGTACATACCCTCTATAAACTATGTAGGTCTATTCAAATAATTAACTAACCAATTGTTTCAATCAATTCTACTTGAATTCTATTATTTTTTAGTAACTTCATAATTTTTTTTTTCTTTTTCTTATGAAAGAATATACATTTTGAGTTATTTCATAAAAAAATAATAGGAACTCTAAAAGCTAGAAAGTACCGACACTCTCCAAGAGTTTTCATATTGTATTGGATATTCCAATACGTGTCCGACACTTTTCGACATTTTTCAATACTCTCTGACACTCAGTGAACATGTATCAGAAGTCAACTTTCTTGACACTCTCTCTAACACTCGAGTAGGGACTTCTGACATGTGAGTCCGGAATTCCAACATATAATTTTGATACACATGGCGTCAATTTTAAAAATTTTCAATAAATGAGAAGTTAAAATGTAAATATATAAGAAAAATGAAAAATAATAAAGGGGGAGTAAGAAAAACCTTATCGTTTCTTTTCTTCCGACTCTCATTTTCTATGACACATAATTCATCCTCCAACTTTTTTTCTCTTCTCTTCGGACCCACTTTGACACACGAGTTCAGAATGTTGATTACTTTTTTTTTGCCTTCAAGTTTTATGAATTATTAGAGTGGAGTTGAATTTATCAAATTGAAATAATGAATGATATTAACAAATGATGGATTAATGTTTTTAATGTAAAGTCATTTTAGGTTCTTTTATAATTTATTTATTTATGTATTTGAATAAAATTAATTTGATTAAAATAATCATAAAAATGATAATTTATCATGCATATATAAATATATATAAATAAATAAATATACACACACATATATATATATATATATATATATATATATATATAATATACAATGTGTCTTACCGTGTCAAAATTCTCTATTTTTTTTTAGAAATGACGTATCTACGTGTTATGTCGTGTCGCGTCGTATCGTATTGTATCACATGTTATGTGTCGATATTGATACTACTTAGTTTGAAAGGGAAGGAATAACCCTTTAGATCTTTCTTTATCTTGTTGAATTGTCCTCCTCTTGAAAGGATTAATCAACAAAAGATAGACAAAAAGATACATGTGTTTCCCTTATCATTGATAAATGATAAACGAAGGCTACTTTTAATAGGCATAGAAAGGTAGGGTGGAGATCCTTTACCTCGAACAGTGTTTTCATTGGCGTCTCAATTAATTCTTAACAATGATACATGTACATGAGGCATGTATTTACGGTTGAGATATGTTGAGACAATTGTATTTCGTGAAAGCATCTTGTGAAATAAAGAATCCATGTCCAAAAGTGAAGTCAGCATTTCTCTCTTTCCAAAATGGGAAAAAAATCCACGTGCAGAAGGTATAAAGAAATCCGCAAGCTTGACATTTAGAATCTTGATCGAACGAATGAAGGAATGAAGCAAGAGACAGTGGTTTTATTTATAGAGAAAGAGAGTAGGATCATTCTTCCAAAAGAGAAGGGAAGGGGTCTATGTCTTTGCATGACTCCTGTCGCTCCAGTTCCTTCAAAAATGGTAAGATTTTGGCACAAGAAGAAGGGATTGACCCATGTCATCATGACTTAGTTCTACGATGTATTATTTGTACTCGCTTGTACTAATTATCGAAGGGTCCTAATAAGGTGAAGGAAGAGTATACCCTGTGGTGATGCTCCTTTGGCATTACAACCTTTACTTGAAGGATACTACGAGCATAAATACCCTTTTTAGAAGATCAAGTAGGAGAGAATGAATAAATGAAATATGAAAAAAGAAAGTAGCCTCTTTAGCATGAATACGCAGTTTATCTTTCATGATGTAGAAGGTATTCAAACTAATATTAGTACAACACAAGGTCATGTCCGAATATCCAAAACAACTTCGCAAAGAGTAAATCATAACATATTGGGGACAGTACCAAAAACTGTCCCCATTTTCTAATTCACGATGAATGCGAATGCCATCAGGATATAAAGAACGGCAATTGGCCAAGGCTTGTCACTTAGCAAGATGTACATTAAGAGACCACATTTGACACTTTCAAGCCCAGCATCGATGAGACCAGACACAAGCCGAAACGTTGGATCCATCATAACTTGCCCTCCCATCTCGACGAGTTTGAGTAGTCCATAGATACGCATGATTTTTGCACAGGTATCGTTGGCTGGAACACCCATCAACTCGATGACTTGATCCAGGAACTCCACCAAGGAACGAAGACGTCGGGTACGTGGAGCGATTCGATCTGCAAGCGCTACTCCACGCCTTGGAAATAAAATTAGAAAACCAGTTGTTAATATGAATTGCAGGAGTCTAACCTCTGCGTGTACCACATGTATTTAACCCATCTAGTGATCCATGGCTAATAGAGCTCGTGAAAACTCTTTCTTTTCAACAAAATGGAACGCCGGAGTACCAGGAAATACTCCTTAAGGCCTACAAATCTTTCCCAACCTTCTCTTACAACACTTATTCACAAAACAAGATCACCCATACACACGGTTAATCCCCCATGCTTATCAGGTAGAAACAGAGTAAAGCTAATTGCAGGTCTTACATTTTCTTAGGAGGAAAGCTAATAAGACTTTCGGTTAACGTGTTCTCAATATGAGTTTCTGTTGACGAAAGAAAGAAACAGAGTGTATATACAGTCGCGTCTCTTCATCAATGTGACAAAATTTTCCCTCCCGACAAAAAGCCCGTAATTACTGGGTAGAAGCCAAGTCTTGGCTAGAACCTGGAAACCGAGTCTTGGATACTCAAGTAGAAGACTCAAGTAGAAACGGAGTCTCAAGCTACCCGAGATGAGATCAGGTACAAGCTCAGTGGTCTGTCTTGTACCGAGCATGAACGCGAGTTTCAGTCCGAGAATGTAGCCAAGTCTCTTTTTCTAGTTTCTACTTGCCACTCGAGTAGCTTCCTCCCAAGTCTTGCTTTCTCAGTTCTAAACCTCAGATAGTTATGAGGTCACTGAAGCTTTCATCGAGAAGGAAAAGTTAAAAAGACTTTCAATTAATACGTTGTTCTTAAGATGAGTTTCCATTGACAAAAGAAAGAAACAGAGTGTATATATAGCCGCGTCTCTTCATCAATGTTAAAGAATTTTCCCTCCCAGAAACAGAGTGAATAAACAACCAGGTAAGAATTATGCTGAAGCTCAGTCTCGAGTAGAAGATTCAAGTAGATACCGAGTCTCAAGCTAATCGAGACTTGGATACAAGCTCGGTGGTCAGTCTTGTGCAAAGCATGAACCTGAGTTTTGGTCCGAAAATGTAACCAAGTCTCGTTTCCTGGCCTCTCCTTGAGACTCGAGTGGCTTGTACTCTAGTCCTAGTGGAGTTGAGCTCTTAAGTGCCGTAACATACAAGATCATAATGCGTCAACAAGTTAAACTGATCTACGTAGGACGCAGGTTTTTTCCCAACAAACCAGCAATCAGTGGACATGATCAGATATAGGAACGGGAAAGGAAATCAAGATCTCGGCATGATTTAAGTCGGATTTCTCCAACTTATTGAAGGAGCTTACCTCCAACCACCGAGATCAGCTGGATTGTTGTTCTCCATTAACCTTCTGAATTGCCTCCCGGAGAGAAGAAGAAGAGGAAATGTTGAAAAAATTGATTCACCCGGGAGGGGAGAGAGAGACAGACGGGGTGCGCCAGTTTATAAGAGAAGTGGAAATATGCGAAAGGACCAAAAATACCCCGCGGAATCCCTCCTCGGCGAAAGTGTTTTTGGTCCTTTCGCGGGGTGTTTTTAGTCCTTTCGCGAAAGGACCCGCCAAAGAGGACCCCGCGATAGTTATGACCCTTTCGCGAAAGGACCAAAAACACCCCGCGAAAGGACCAAAAACACTTTC
Source organism: Eucalyptus grandis x Eucalyptus urophylla (assembly GCA_028830015.1). Classification (NCBI taxonomy): domain Eukaryota; kingdom Viridiplantae; phylum Streptophyta; class Magnoliopsida; order Myrtales; family Myrtaceae; genus Eucalyptus; species Eucalyptus grandis x Eucalyptus urophylla. The sequence goes on along the minus strand of CM054200.1, from coordinate 56,123,053 downwards.
GCCGAGGAGGGATTCCGCGGGGTATTTTTGGTCCTTTCGCATATTTCCACTTCTCTTATAAACTGGCGCACCCCGTCTGTCTCTCTCTCCCCTCCCGGGTGAATCAATTTTTTCAACATTTCCTCTTCTTCTTCTCTCCGGGAGGCAATTCAGAAGGTTAATGGAGAACAACAATCCAGCTGATCTCGGTGGTTGGAGGTAAGCTCCTTCAATAAGTTGGAGAAATCCGACTTAAATCATGCCGAGATCTTGATTTCCTTTCCCGTTCCTATATCTGATCATGTCCACTGATTGCTGGTTTGTTGGGAAAAAACCTGCGTCCTACGTAGATCAGTTTAACTTGTTGACGCATTATGATCTTGTATGTTACGGCACTTAAGAGCTCAACTCCACTAGGACTAGAGTACAAGCCACTCGAGTCTCAAGGAGAGGCCAGGAAACGAGACTTGGTTACATTTTCGGACCAAAACTCAGGTTCATGCTTTGCACAAGACTGACCACCGAGCTTGTATCCAAGTCTCGATTAGCTTGAGACTCGGTATCTACTTGAATCTTCTACTCGAGACTGAGCTTCAGCATAATTCTTACCTGGTTGTTTATTCACTCTGTTTCTGGGAGGGAAAATTCTTTAACATTGATGAAGAGACGCGGCTATATATACACTCTGTTTCTTTCTTTTGTCAATGGAAACTCATCTTAAGAACAACGTATTAATTGAAAGTCTTTTTAACTTTTCCTTCTCGATGAAAGCTTCAGTGACCTCATAACTATCTGAGGTTTAGAACTGAGAAAGCAAGACTTGGGAGGAAGCTACTCGAGTGGCAAGTAGAAACTAGAAAAAGAGACTTGGCTACATTCTCGGACTGAAACTCGCGTTCATGCTCGGTACAAGACAGACCACTGAGCTTGTACCTGATCTCATCTCGGGTAGCTTGAGACTCCGTTTCTACTTGAGTCTTCTACTTGAGTATCCAAGACTCGGTTTCCAGGTTCTAGCCAAGACTTGGCTTCTACCCAGTAATTACGGGCTTTTTGTCGGGAGGGAAAATTTTGTCACATTGATGAAGAGACGCGACTGTATATACACTCTGTTTCTTTCTTTCGTCAACAGAAACTCATATTGAGAACACGTTAACCGAAAGTCTTATTAGCTTTCCTCCTAAGAAAATGTAAGACCTGCAATTAGCTTTACTCTGTTTCTACCTGATAAGCATGGGGGATTAACCGTGTGTATGGGTGATCTTGTTTTGTGAATAAGTGTTGTAAGAGAAGGTTGGGAAAGATTTGTAGGCCTTAAGGAGTATTTCCTGGTACTCCGGCGTTCCATTTTGTTGAAAAGAAAGAGTTTTCACGAGCTCTATTAGCCATGGATCACTAGATGGGTTAAATACATGTGGTACACGCAGAGGTTAGACTCCTGCAATTCATATTAACAACTGGTTTTCTAATTTTATTTCCAAGGCGTGGAGTAGCGCTTGCAGATCGAATCGCTCCACGTACCCGACGTCTTCGTTCCTTGGTGGAGTTCCTGGATCAAGTCATCGAGTTGATGGGTGTTCCAGCCAACGATACCTGTGCAAAAATCATGCGTATCTATGGACTACTCAAACTCGTCGAGATGGGAGGGCAAGTTATGATGGATCCAACGTTTCGGCTTGTGTCTGGTCTCATCGATGCTGGGCTTGAAAGTGTCAAATGTGGTCTCTTAATGTACATCTTGCTAAGTGACAAGCCTTGGCCAATTGCCGTTCTTTATATCCTGATGGCATTCGCATTCATCGTGAATTAGAAAATGGGGACAGTTTTTGGTACTGTCCCCAATATGTTATGATTTACTCTTTGCGAAGTTGTTTTGGATATTCGGACATGACCTTGTGTTGTACTAATATTAGTTTGAATACCTTCTACATCATGAAAGATAAACTGCGTATTCATGCTAAAGAGGCTACTTTCTTTTTTCATATTCTATTTATTCATTCTCTCCTACTTGATCTTCTAAAAAGGGTATTTATGCTTGTAATGTTCTTTATATAAAGGTTGTGACGGTAGAGGAACATTACCACAGGACATACTCTTCCCTTGTCTTATTGGGAACCTCCGATAACTAGTACAAGTAAGTACAGATAATATGTCATAGAACTAATTTATGATCCCTTCTTCTTGCGCCAAAGATTTTATCTTTCCCGAAGGAACTGGAGCTGCAGGGGTCATGCAAAGACATAGGCCCTTCCCTTGTCTTTTGGATGAATGATTCTACTCTTTTTCTCTTTTTGTTAATATATCCAGGTTTTTATTTTCGAAAGATGCCAGTGACTCCAACTCTCGGAGCAAACAATGTAATTAGAGACATATTCAATGGGTATAAATCTATCGAAGAGTAAGATTTATTTTTTAATCATTGATTTTTTTTTCTTGGATGTCGATTCTTTGTCCCCAAGACCATGAGTGTCCTTAACATATCTCACCCGTTGATAAAAGAAGATACTTTCGGAACATATGGACTTCTTTCTTTGGTATATTTATCAGCTCCTGCATTAAACCAATTCACAGAAAATTGGGAAATAGCTTGCTAGATAAATGGAAGCAAACACAACTTCTCATTGAGCCACTTTTCGCTTCAGTAGGGTCGACACCAGACCTTCCAAAGTTAAGATTCAAAAAATAATTCGGTCGAAATGAGTAAACCCTTTTCCTTTGTTTGAAAATAAATTTTCAGTCCAAGCTGTTTTTACTTTAACATACATTTGACCGAAGTAACCGTAAATTATAATTCATGAAGCTCCTCAAATACATATGTGCCACGATCGTCAAAGTACTAAATAGAAATCATTCTGATATTTGGTCGATATCTGTGAAAGTAACATTACTTTGCATCGTAATATGCTTTACTCATCGCAATGGAATCTATAGCATAAAATATTTTTATGAGCAACTAGCACGCAACATCTATAAAAGCTTATGTTGGAAGAGAAAAGCTAAAAAGCACCATCGTTCATTGGAAAAAAAGTGTAAAAAAAGCTTTATATTTCTGCATTGATGCCAATTTTGTCCTAAACTTATTATTTACATTGATTTAATCATAAATCTTTTGACTTGATGTCAATTTAGTCCTAAACCTTTTGACATAATGCAAATTCAATCATTCCAGCTAATTTTGGCGGGATATTACATACGTTTTAATAATATTTTAATATTTTTGGAATTATTTATTATTCATTTTCTTTTTTGTCCTTTCCTTTTTCTTTTATTTTTTCTTTTTCCTTCTCCTCCTCCATGCAATTTCAACACCATCTCCAATAGTTCTAAACTGCAGGTCCTGTCCATAAAGCATGCGATTCTGTAGGATCTATCGGCACCACTCTGTTTTTCTTGGCAGGAAGACAGGAATGAGTTATGATAGTATACAAGTTAATAAAAATACCTATACCAACACCTCCTTCAGCAAAGCACATCAACATAATACTGAAAAACAAAAGAGGGGGAAAAGAAGTACATTAAAATGGCAGCTTTGTTGGATGCTGGAATAGCTAAATAGGCACGGACACTAATGTAGACCTGGTTCGAAGAAGGCAGGGAGCGATTGCCGGGGCTAGAGGGCTGGACAAGGAGCAGCTCCTAGCAGACTTCTAGGATAGTGAAGGGGGTGGGATGAACCAAACTATATACTGAACAAGGGAAGAGCGATCCGGATGTGGGTGTGTGAACTATAATTAATTCATGGAGGCACCTTTTGACATAATGACAAGCTTTGCTTTGGAACTTGTTAGGAGTAAGAAGGGTAAATTAGTCTTTACCACTTTTAGGGTTTATTTTTTATGTATATATATTAAAGTTTATTGAATAATACAAAGTAACTTTTCTCTACATGGTATTAGAGCCTAGGGTTTAACCTTAGACGACGGAGCAGCCGCCCGCCGCCATCAACTCGCCGGACCGCCGTCGACTCGCCGGACCGCCTTCGACTCGCCACCACCGTTCACCGGAAGAGGGCTTCTCCCTCACGGAGCTCACTCGCGTTGCTCGCGCAGCTCGCGGGACTTGCTCGCGCGGCTCGCTTGCGCGGCTCGCTCGCGAGGATCGCTCGTGCGGCTCGCTCGCGCGGCTCTTTCACGCGGCTCGCTTGGCTCGCGCCGCTCACGCTGCCCGCACGACTTGCTCGCGCGACTTCCGCGTGCTCGTGCTTGTGCGATTTGCTGGCCTACCAAGGGTTTTGACGACCCTATGCTTATTGGATTTGGTGGTGTAGCTATCCCGCTTCTTGTACGTGAGGTCGGTGAAGGCGAGGGAAAACCCTAGAGAGAGAAAGAAGACAAGTTGCAGTAGCGACAAAGTGCAATAGCACTCATCGGGATGATTTTGTGGGTTAGAATTTGCTTTAAAGTTGCTGATTTGGCTGATTAATGAAGCAAGTTGCTGCTTGGGTATAGTGCAGTTATTTATTTGATGATTTGAAAGTTGTGTAGTAGCTTCTGTCATTTTATTTGGTAGTGGTGATGTTGGGTTATTGAATTGTTGAGGCTGAGTTGTTTGACGGAAGCTAAGGTCAGAGTTTGTTTATTCTTATTTGGAAAATGGGCGATGAGAAGAATAATACTGTGGTGAGTGAGGTGATTTCCTCTTCATCTAATCGAATTACTGATAAGAAGCTCGCAGGTAGTGCTAACTTCCACCAATGGAAGAAAATTGTGAAGCTTACTTTGACAGGCAGGAATCAACATAGACACTTAACTGAGTTTAAGCCCAGAGATGATGTAACTTGGGATGGTGTTGATGCACGTATTCTTGGTCAAATGCTGAATTCTATGGAGAGTAATATAGTTGACATGGTAACTCATATTGATACAGTCAGAAAACTATGGGAGTATTTGAATGTGCTGTATTCTGGCCAAGATAATTTGTCACGGATTTATGAGCTATCACAAGAGTTTTATCGATTTGAAAGAAAGGGGCGCTCTATTACTCAGTGCTTTGCAGACTTTAAGAGATTGTATGAGGAGTTGAATGATGTTCTCCCTATTTCAGCTAATGTTCAACAAATGTAACGTCAAAGGGAACAATTGGCTGTAATGGGATTCTTAGGATGTCTTGGTTCTGAATGTGAAAATGTTAGGTCTCAGATTCTTGGAGGAGAGAATATAGCATCACTCACAGATACATTTGCTCGAGTTCTTTGAGTATCTCGTGAGTCCTCTCAGGATACTACATCTATGGTGGGGAGTTCAGCCCTTGTGTCCCAGACTCGAACCGGTAGTGGTAATAGGAGTGATGGAGGAACCCATGGCGGGTATAGTGAGCGTGGTGTCCGAGCAGGAGGCCGAGGCATTGGAATAGGGAGAGGTCAAGGTAATCAACATCCTTATGGACAATTCCATATATCTACTGATAATTCGGGAACTACACGAGTTTGTCATTACTGTGGCAAACCTGGTCATATTAAAAAATTTTGCAACAAGCTACATGGGAGACCAAGGCAGCAGCACCAGTTTGCTAATACGGCATCTAATATTGACCCTACTCCATAGTCATCTGAAGACAAGGTGGTGGTTATGTCTGGTGAGGAATATGCTCGGTACACACAGTCTCAAATCTCACAGCCTGTTTCTTCCACTGCTACTTTGGCTTAGACAGGTAATGCTACTGCATGTCTTTCGGCTACTTCTCGTCCTTGGATCATTGATTCAGGGGCTTCTGATCACATGTCAGGTCTTTCAGGTATACTTTCCTCTTTTTCTCCATCTTCGTCCATAGTTACTCTAGCCAATGGGTCACCTACACATGTTAGGGGAATTGGCACAGTTAACCCAAGTCCTTCATTACCTTTGTCCTCAATCCTTTATCTTCCACAATTTCCATTTAACCTAATGTCTGTTAGTAAGTTAACCAAAAACTTTCAGTGTTCAGTAACTTTTTATCCTGATTCTTGTGTCTTCCAGGATCTAGCTACGAAGAAGACGATTGGTAGAGGACGTGAGGAAGGGGGGCTGTATGTACTTGAAGATGCTTCTTCAGTTGCTTGCACAAGTGTTGCGTCCCCACATCAAATCCATTGTCGTCTTGGTCATCCTTCTCTACGTAGTCTTCAAAAGTTAGATTCTAGTTTTCAATCTCTTTCTAGTCTAGAGTGCGAGTCATGCCAACTTGGCAAATTACATCGTGTTAGTTATACACCTCGAGTCATTAAACGATCAGCATCTCCTTTTTTATTAGTTCATTCAGATATTTGGGGTCCATGTCGTGTGGTTTCCAATTCGGGTTTCAGATATTTTGTTACTTTTGTCGATGACTATTCCAGAGTTACTTGGTTATATTTAATGAAAGATCGTTCAGAATTATTTTCTATTTTTCGTGCATTTATATCTGAAATTTATACTCAATTTGGCATGCGTGTTAAAGTTCTGCGTTCTGATAATGCTAAGGAGTATTTTTCCACATCCTTTTCTGATTTTATGATTCAACATGGTATGATCCATGAATCTTCCTGTCCTGATACTCCACAATAAAATGGTATTGCTGAACGGAAGAATAGGCATTTATTGGAAGTTACTAGATCCATGTTATTTGAGATGAAGGTACCGAAAACCTTTTGGTCTGATGCTGTTCTAACTGCATGTTATCTCATTAATCGCATGCCTTCTTCTATTCTGCAAGGTGGTATTCCTTTTTCCACCTTGTTTCCTAGAGAACCACTATTTGTCTTACCACCCCGTATCTTTGGTTGTGTCTGTTTTGTTCGTGATCATCGACCCGGAGTATCAAAACTTGATCCCAAGGCACTTAAGTGTATGTTTATGGGTTATTCCCGCACTCAAAAGGGATATCGATGTTATTCTCCATTACCGAGAAAATATTTTGTAACAGCTGATGTTTCATTTTTGAATCCACTCCTTATCATAATGTTCCAATTGATGTGTCTGAATTAGATGAAGACTTGTATGTGACCACCATTCGGTCTACTATTCCCAATGTTTCCCCAGTATCTACAGAGAAACCACCTCCTCTCCAGGTTTATACACGACGTCGTCGTGATGCTACTACTGCTCCCCCTGCTCCTCATGTAACTACTACGTCGACTTCAGCTCCAGATCCGCCATTAGCTGTCCCTCCTCTTGTATCTGATCTTGATCTTCCTATTGCTCATCGCAAAAGTACACGTACTTGTACTCAACATTCTATTGCAAATTTTATTTCTCACTCTTCTGTGTCTCCTACTTTTCAAGCCTTTTTAACTACTGTTGAACAATATCCTATCCCCAAGTCTGTCGCTGAGGCGTTACAAAGTTCTGGTTGGAGGACATCAATGGAAGAAGAATTACAGGCTCTTGAGATTAATCAAACTTGGGACTTAGTATCACTTCCTCTAGGCAAAACTGCTATTGGTTGTCGATGGGTGTATGCTGTAAAAGTTAACCCCGATGGTTCTCTTGCTCGTTTAAAAGCACGACTTGTTGCAAAAGGGTATGCTCAGGTGTATGGGGTTGACTATCTAGACACATTTTCTCCTGTTGCCAAACTTACTTCTGTTCGTATTTTGATCTATCTTGCTGCAATGTATAATTGGCCTTTATTTCAGCTTGATGTTAAGAATGCTTTCTTGAATGGCACTCTTCATGAGGAAGTTTATATGGAGCAACCTCCAGGGTTTGTTGCTCAGGGGGAGTCTGGACTAGTTTGCAAATTAAAAAAATCTTTATATGGTTTGAAACAATCTCCACGAGCATGGTTTGGAAGATTTTCTGAGGTTTTATTGTCTTTTGGGCTATCAAGATGTGGAAATGATCATTCTTTCTTTTATAAACAATCAAGGGGAGGCAAACTATTCTTGATTGTGTATGTTGATGATATTATCATCACGGGAGATGACTTGGTTGGTATAGCTGAGCTAAAAGCCTATCTTCAGCAACAGTTTCAAACTAAGGACTTAGGAAAATTGAAATATTTCCTAGGAATCGAAGTGGCACAATCACAAAAATGTGTTGTTCTGTCACAGCGAAAATATGTCTTGGATTTGCTCACTAAGACAGGTATGTTGGGATCAAAGCCTCTTGATTCACTCATGGAACAAGGGGTTAAATTAGTTGCTGATGGAGGAGAAATTCTTAATAATCTTGAGAGATATAGAAGACTGGTAGGTAAGCTGAATTATCTTACAGTTACTCGACCAGACATTGCTTTTCCTGTCAGTATAGTAAGCCAGTTTTTGTCTTCCCCTCGTACATCTCACTGGGATGCAGTTATTCGGATATTGAGGTATTTGAAGAAAGCTCCGGAAAAAGGAATTCTCTACCAAAACCATGGTCATAACAGAGTTAAAGGTTTTTCTGATGCTGATTGGGCTGGGTCTCCAGATGATAGAAGATCAACTACTGGATATTGTACCTTAGTCGGAGGAAATCTGGTATCATGGAAAAGTAAGAAACAAAGTGTTGTTGCCCGCTCTAGTGCTGAGTCAGAATATAGAGCCATGACACAAGTGACGTGTGAATTAGTGTGGATTCGACAGTTATTGACTGAGTTAGGCTTTAAATATTTAGTACCCATGACTCTGTGGTGCGATAATAAAGCTGCTGTGCATATAGCTTCCAACCTCGTGTTTCATGAGAGAACAAAACACATTGAAGTTGATTGTCATTTTATCCGAGAGAAGTTGCAGAATGGAGTAATTCTTCCCAGTCGTGTTCGAACCAATGAACAACTTGCAGACATCTTTACTAAGTCCTTGGGTAATGGGAGGATAAAACATATTTGTAACAAGCTGGGCATGATTAATATTTATGCTCCAGCTTGAGGGGGAGTGTTAGGAGTAAGAATGGTAAATTAGTCTTTACCACTTTTAGGGTTTATTTTTTATGTATATATATATATTAAAGTTTATTGAATAATACAGAGTAACTTTTCTCTACAGAACTCCAAAGTTAAGCGAGCTTAGGCTTTAACATTGCTAGAATTGGTGACCTCTTAGGAAAGTGTTTGGCTGTACATCAAAGGACAAAACCATGAAACGCGGTATGGGATGGACCAAAGTGGACAATATCTCAAGTGAGTTAAATCCAGGGCATTACAAAAAGCAAGCAAGGGACTACTCCAACCGTTCGAAGGAACATAGGACCGGAAACATCAAGCATTGGAAGGCACGACCACTTACCAGTAAAATCAAGATAGCAAGGTTATAAAGTTAAAAAAGGAACATAATGCTATCAGTCTTCATAGTATGGTGGTGTTGCTCAAATGCTGATTTCATCACCATCCTCATTATGATCATCCTCATCCTCGTAGGCATCAACCCGATACTTTGATGAAGTTGTAAAAACCGTGTCCATCTACACAACCAAGCAACAAAGAAAATCGTTTTAGAGGGATTTTCTAATTTAACCACTGACGCAACTGCACAACCATACTTATGATGGCGCTAATTAGTGCTATGCTTGTGAGAATCTTGTTCAATACCTTTGCATCTAAAAACATTTAGAACCACTGACAAACGAAATGATACAAGGAGACTAATTGAATGGATACTGAGAAGCCCAAGAAAGGCAGTCTTGCAAAGATAGGTACTTGCACAGGCGTGTGCAATGCATCATCCAGGTTCATGGTCGAGTGAAAAGCAGTGAATGTTTTGGCTCCACTTTGTCTATGGTATCATATGGACAGTCACAGTAAAAAGTGGAAAGAAAGAAATGCCAACAGGTTTGATAGGCATATATGGACTTAGCCAAAAACTTTCGCTTCTTGATGCAAGAATTAAGAGTTAAATGTTGCAAAACTCCAAGATAAAGTCGCACAATCAATTGACCTAAGCCAAATGCTTTATTGCAAAGCAGCATTTACAGAAGGGAAACAGGCGATAGAGAAAGTAGCAACTTTATTAAATAATATTTGTATGAGACAGCAAAATAATGCGACCTAGAGAGATAAAGATGATGTTCATCATACAAAAAACAAACTGAGAGAGACATTGAGAGATGAAGAATCTGGACCAATTTTGATGTTTCCTTCAGCCGATGCAGCTTTTGATATTTGAATGGTGCTGATCCTTTCAATTCCTGACTGACCGCCAGCTTTAGGGATGCTTTCTTCTGAAACTTGCCTTCCATCAGAACCTCGGCCACTTCTCGCAGCACTTCCTGCCCAAAGTTAGTAAACCACTCAAATTTGAGTCCCAAGAGATATCTTCCTATTGACTTCATAAATAAAAGTATCTTACAGACGACGTAAACAGCATTTCATTTTAGAGCAAAGAAAAGGCAGTTTTGTTGCCATCATTGAGATAATAGTGCCATAGGCTACAAGGATCACTCACCCTAGAGTTCAGACTATATTCTGGTATGATTTGATGGAATCTCGGAAGCAATCGTTCTCTGGCTGTTCTCCAGAAGCTTCCCCAGTATCAGCCTGGCCCAGCATTCATTTGCTGAAGGTCCAGTATTAGCTTCATGTAATTGTGATGTGAGCATGGTAGCCAGTACAAGTGTAACATCAAAATTGAAAGAGTCCCCCTCATCAATGCCAAATTAGGGGCCATCAAAATAGGCCTGTTTCATGAAAACATACAGTTGAATTAAGTTCTTTATTTTTTTCTATTTTGCATTTAGCTGCACCAACGCCCGCTGTGATGGCAGAGATGTTGCACTTGAAACCACCAATTTAGTATAAAAAAGAAAGTCAAAAGACACGCATTAACTATCAAGTTTTGCACTGATATTTTTAGCTGGCATATTTTACTAGCATCTTGCATTGAACTTGATATTGAAGTTGATAAATAAACCATTTATCATCCAAGCTTAAACCGCCATAAACCATTATTATCCAAACTTGATTCGAAGGTGCACTATAATTTATCGACCACATTTTCAATGATAGTCTTTCATTTTTTGCATTCAGCCCAAAATTAAAATTGTCATTGACTTTACGATTGTGATTATGAAGCTATTTATTAGTATGTATTAAATTTCCAAGTAGATAACTAGCAATCATTCATCTATTAAAACCAGTTATGGACTGATGCATCAAAACTACTCATTGCATCCAAACTACTTGCATATACAAAATTGAAGTGAAGCGTGGAAAAAAATGGAGATAAGGTAAGAATGGATGCCTTCTCAAAGTACAAATGAATGTCCACTTCACATTCCTCACAGAATGCAAGAAATGCCTGGATTTCCATGAGATGGACAGAGTTGAATATTATCATGTTCACTAGAAAACACAAGGAAAAACTTCATTCCAATGGCATTTTGGCAACTAGGTGGACTCATTTTAAGGAAATGGAGATAAGTTTGAAAGTGAAGTCATATGTTCAAGGACTTCTAGCTGCATTTATGATCAAAGGTCTTGATAGTTAATATAAAAACGAATCAGATGGAACACCTTCAACTCTTTCAAAGCAAAAGTCACATCTACTGGGTTGCCGTTATGAGCATACTGCACAAACTCTTCCGCAGGATCTATCCACAGCTGAGTGTGCAGCAAAGAGTCATTATCTGCGGCCAGAATCTGAACCATGATATTCTTCTCCACATTTGATTGAAAAGAAAAAAGTTAATCTCTACCTTTGGTAGGATCAATGTAGCTTTGAAACTAGACAGCTTTCCCACCAAATTCACTTGCAGCATCAGAAGGATCAGAGTTGCATTCCGTTGCGATAATAGTAATTTCCTGAAGGGATGACTGAAAATTCACAAGCAATCTGTTCAGATCACGAGGCCTCACTACAAAATTGCTTGGGTATTTTCTCCTATCCAGAGATAATTGTCGTATGTCAGGAACAACATTGCAAGTAATCCAGTATGTTTTCTTAATGCCTGCATGCATATAACAACATCATATATGCATGAACAAAAACTCACAGTTGGCACAGTGAGATAAACATGCATCTCTGTATGGTGCAGCTTCTTATCAAATTAATGCATGTTTGACAGGTGCCGGCCTCCGATTTATATTACAGTTTGATGACTTAAAATGTTAAGTGGCCAACAAAAAAAGAAGTCGGCCAACAAAAAAAGAAGTAAAAGTGGTAGACATTGGAATCTAATTTTAATATAAAATTCCCCATCTCTTTATTCTGAATTCGTTCACTTTATAGGTCATATTGGGGCGCTGCAAAATCACTTTGACAGAGTTCATGCTGCTTTTAAAGATGAGAAATTATAAAAGCTCATCTCCATGGACACATATGACATGATAAATAAATGCTTCTCACAGCATCTTGCAGTCATTTTCTCTCAACGAACATGTCAGTTTCAAGACTTCAATTCTACTATTCTTCCATAGAATCGGAGCAAATTTATTTTTAGGGGGAAAAAAGGGAATCAGCTAACTTTTCCATATGTGCCACGAGCTTGCAATGTTAACCACCAAATACACCATTTCAAACATAATCAATTCAGAGCACCACGCATGCTGTGATGTCTGGTAATTGCACACTCAAATAATCAATGTTTGAAATAGGCGTTCTAAGGACAGAACAGACAGCCTGCACAGAGTACTTTGTAAGCGTTGGTAAGTTAATACAACTATAAACTGACAAATATACTAGAAAGATGAGCAAAGACAATATACCTTTAGAAGAATGCTGCATGGAACCTGCGCACCAGATACCGTAAACACATCAAAGAGGTCTGGCTTGAAGGTTATCAATTGATAGGCAAATCTTGACGAATTAAGCACGTGAAAGGAAATCTGGAGGTTGAACATGAATACGAGAATCTTAATCTGATATGTACGAGTAAGAAGGTGATATCTGTACACAGATCAATACTATTGCAAGTCTAATACATCAAATAGTGCCAAGTGCCAAACAAGAGTTTAGAACTTGGAACTTCTATTGTTATTTGGCAATTAAATGTGGTGAGGCAAAAGGAAGTCATGCAAAGTACGGGCACACAAAAGATCTGCTAGGGAGTGCAAACGTGCTTTCACCTATTCAGTTTTGCGAAACTCCATATAACACCATCAAAGTAACTAGAAAAACCAGCAAAGCATTAGCAAGACAGAATAGCAGCACTGGTAGAAGGTTATCCATAGGGCTTTTCTCCTATGGTTTCACCATTCGACATTGTGCCCCAAGTACCTCCGATAGCTCTCCTGTCTATAGCAGTGAATTGCCTCAGTCTTACGATATAATGACTTTAAATCACCTTATCAACAGTATCAGATTCTTTTAGTCACTTCAGATTTTTATGCGCCTCGAGTTCTAATCACCGTCGACAGGGCCAATCCCAACCTAGGTCCACAAATTTCCGCCTCAAATCCACTGCCGAAAGCTCCAGACACTCGGCAATCGGTGGAAGGACTCTCAGAATTTATCAATCGGACGCTGTATCGAGCGAAACGAGCCAATACCTAACACGGCATCATAGCCATCTAAACTAAGCATCGCTCAGCAGGGCACGCGAAGAAGCAAGTGCTGTAGCTATTTCAACTCGATGGATGAAGCTGAGGAACGATGATCGACGTTGATTTCAGTGGCGACACGCTGGAGCGGTGGGCGAGAGAGAGACGACGGATAAGAAGAAGAAGAAGAAATGTGTGGGAAGAAATAGATGGAATGACCTGGGAAGGAGAAGCTTGGATGGCGAGGTCGGTGCCGACGCGGGAGAGGCAAGTGATGGAGCGAGCCAAGGTCTTCAAGGCGGTGCCGCTGAGGGTGAACTCCATTTTTCCAGCTCTTCGCTTCCCTCTCCGCACTGACGCTACAGATTTTTATGAGCCGGTCGCTGAAAAATTGGCGGGATTGGAGGTAGACGTCGCTTGGTCTTTGGCTCGGGAAGTCAATGATAGAACGCGTTAATCATCATTTTTCGCCCCGCAAGATACCATTACATTACTGGTGTTTCCCCAAGTGAATATGTTAATTTTATAAACAAATTCATAAAAAATTAGGAAATAGTTCGCTAGATAAATGGAACGAAACATGACTTCATTGGGCCACTTTTGCGTTTATACATCAGAATAGGTCTAATAGGGTTGGCACCAAACATTTCAAAATTCAGACCGAAATGAGTAAACCCATTTCTTTTATTGGAAATAAACTTTCTGTCCAAGCTATTTTAACTATAACTTTTCGACCCAAAAAAAAAAAAAACTATAACTTATACTTGACCAAAGGCAATTATAAATTATAACACGTGAAATTTCTCAAAAAAATTGCGGCCCAATCAACAAAGCAATAAATATAAATCATTCTGATTTTTGATCGATGATAGTGAAAAAACATGACGTTGTACTATGATTTGTGTTATTCATCGCGATGGAATCTACAACGTTTTACGCTCTGGTAGCTCGCAACATCTATGTGGTTCGCATAGGATGACCAGACAAAAAGGGCACCAGACACAGCCACTCAGGGCGCGCGAGACGTAAGCGTTTACATTTCCAACCCTCAAAGCTCCCCGTTCCCACTGCTGGGTTGGCAGGCCACTCAGCAGTACAACCTTCAACACCATTCTTCCAGTGTCCTGTCCCACATGTCGACACTCTTAGCACACCCAATCCTCAATAAATAAAACCCCCTCCTTCTCCCTTGTTTCATCCCTTTGTTCAATCAAAGGTTCAAGGTTTCTAGCTTCCGGGGTTCCTTCATCGCTTTCGAACGTGGATTCTTTATCCCATTGCGAGAAGAGAGAATTGCCCACTTGCATTTGGACGTGAATTCTTCATTCCACAAAACACTCCTACTGATTATAAGTATCTTAATGCATCTCAACATATCTTAATTGTTAATGCATACCTCATTTACATGCATCATTATTAATAATTTATTGAGAAGTCAATGGAAACACCGTTTGGGATAGAGGATCTCCATCCTCTTTTTCTATGCACATTTGAAAAGTTTCATAATATTAAATTATGTTTGTTTCGCGAAATTTATTTTTTGAAATAACATTTTCCTTATTTTCAGCATTTGAATTACTTATAAAAATGAATCACTAATTTTTTTTTCCTAACCAATGGAAAATTAATGTTTAAATTCAGAAAAATGATTTCATATTTAAAAAATCAAAAATTATTTTTCAAAGTATGACTACATATTGATACTTTAACTCTGTGGGGACATGCGAAATTACTAGCTTTTAAATTGGAAATTGGGGATTAGAGCATTTATTGGATCCTTTCTTAATATGTTCTGTCTCAAATTTTAGGGATTTTGTCAATATGAGATTGCATTATTTCCACAATGCAATTAACATGTCAAGTTAATTATTGTGTACCAAAGTGAGACTAGACGAACAAAATTTAATTAGCAACATAACTAAAATTGACACTTCTTTTGAAATTCTATTTATTTGTTGAATGAATCTTTCTCACCTTTTATAGCGTTCAATTCTATTTTATTTTGGAAAGACCAAATTCCTCGTTTCAGGCCTTGATTGGGTCGAAGTAGAGAAGAAGGAAGGAGGAGGTGTGATGAATCAAGCCTTTGGGTTTTTTTTTTTTTTTTTTTTTGTGTGGGGGGATCATTGTCTTTCCGTGGTATAAGGCAGTAGATTTAGAGAATTTGGAAAAGAATCACATTAAATGTTGATGACAAAGATTATACGTACTTTTTATTAGAGGTGCTGAAAACCAAACCGAAAAGTGAAATGAACAGATATTTTGGGCTTTTCCTTTTTTATTTTTTTTTTTGAAAAAAATAATTTTTTGATTTTTTTTTCTTCTTCTTGTTCTTCTTCATATGCTGGTCGCCAGCTGCCACTTCTTCTTCATTGGCCAGTTGCCGGTCGCTGACCATGGTGGCGGCTGGCGACCAACTGATGAAGAAGAACAAGAAGAAAAAGAAAAAAATAATTTAAAATTGATTTTAAAAATTTATAACAAAAGGGGTGTATGCAAGAAAAAAATACAAAAGTAAAAATAAAAAAATCGAGTTGAATCGAACTAGGATTTTGGTTCGGTTTGGTTTCGATTTAGATCAGATTTCAATTCGGTTCAATAAATTATTTTATCAATTTGGTTCAGTTTTGGTTTGGATCGAATTTCGGCTTAGTTCAATAAATTATCTTTTCGGTTCGGTTCGGTTCGATTTTTAAAAAAAAATCAAACCGAATCGAACCATTTACACCTTTACTTTTTATACGTAAAAATGATGGGAGAAATTATTGTCTTTTTGTGGTATTAGGTTGTAGATTAGAGAATTTGAAAAAGAATCACGTTAGATGTTGACGACAAAGATTATACGTACTTTTTATATGTAAAAATGATGGGAGAAAAGAGATTTTCTGGAAGATTGGCTCGAACAATTGGGATTTAGGGAAGGAAGTCGTTCCAAGTTATGATGGCGTTGCGTTGGTTTAGCTGTCAACTCAACGACCTTTGTTCAGCTTTATGGGTCCAAGAGATGAAGTTTCAAACGGGAACCATGAGAACCCAAGGGCAATCCCAGGAAATTCCGTCCACTTGCATCTTGTCTAACTCAATTTATTATTTTTATTATTCTTTTTTCTTTTCCTTTTTCATCTTTGCTCCTTTTTTACCTTTTTTTTTTTTTTTTTTTTTGTTCTTTTCTTTCTTTTCATTCCACCTTCTTCCTCTATCGACCGCGTGCCTTGGCAATGGTCGGAGCTAATAATTGAATCACTTGGGAAGGAGAAGCTTGAATGGCAAGGTTGTTGCCGACGCAAGAGAGGCAAGTGATGGAGCAAGCCGAGGTCTTCGAGGCATTGCTGGTAAGGGTGAACTATTTTTATGAGGAGGTCACTGATAAATTGGCAAGATTGCAAGAAGATGACGCTTTTGTTCTTTGGATCAGAGAATTTATGTTACATTAAAACTATCATTTTTTTGTCCCAAAAATACGATTATATTACTGATGTTTACACAAGAAAGTATTTTAGGTTTTTTAGATTTATCATCAGATAGCAAAAATGCCTAAATCACAGCTTATAACTTGAAAGCAAATCAAAAAAATGATTCATGAGTATTTATGTTCAATTTTGATCCTCTTGCTTTATTTTTTGGGTTAATACCCTGAAAAACCTCAAACCGGTACACCTGTAACAAATTTACCCCAAACTATTTTTTTGACCATGAAAAACCCCAAACTGGTACACTTGTGATAAATTTATCCCGACTGACCATAAAAAAATCATAAATTGGTACATTTATGACAAATTTACACCAAATTAATTTATTTGACCGTAAAAAAAACCCTAAACTGATAAATTTGTAACAAATATACCATTCGCTAAATTGAATTAATATCACAAAAAAAATCATAAAAATTGTAAACTGTGACAAATGGATCGTAAAATCCCAAATTTGTATACTAGTTAATTGTTACGTATCATTTAATTTAATAATTTGACAATAAAATTTAACAAAAACTAACAGTCACAAGTGTACTAGTTTGGGGTAAATTTGTCAAAAGTATACCAATTTGAGGTTTTTGATGGTCAAAAAAATAGTTTGAGATAAATTTGTCACAGATGTACCAGTTTTTGGTTTTTTAGGGTATTAACCCTTATTTTTTACATGTATTTGGTCAGTGAACTAATCTTCAATTTTAATTTTAGGACAAATATTTCTTCGTCCAAATCCTAACAAAAAAATGCGAAGTAGGGGCTACAGATTGCTATGCGGCATTAATATGTACTAATAGTGCAAAACCAGTGGGCACCCTTGTTTTGTCGTTGAAAAACAACTTGTTATATAGTTTGACACATAAAAAAAAATAAAAAATAGTTTTTTTAGCATGCCTTGACATTTACAGGAATTATCTATGATAGATAACATTTGCGATCATTAAAATTCTTCAATTGCCACTTAATTCAATGTTATTTTGTCTGAAGTGATAGAAAAATGCACTTAATTCAATCACCTGGCATCGGGCGAGGGCACCGAGGGCCGTCCTGGCCTGCGTCGGGTGAGGGCCGCCCCTACCGGCGGCGAGTGAGGGGTGCCCTCGCCCGACGCCGATGAGGGCAACCCTAGCTAGCCCAGGCGAGGACGACCCTCGCCGGACGCTGGCTTCCCTCCGCCGGCTTTGCCATGGCCGGCGGAGGGAAGAGAGAAAAAAAGAAGAAGAAGGAAAAACAATCATCACTTAACGTTTGAACGGAATGACTAGATCAAACAATTATGAATAGTTCAGGAATCAAATTGAGCAAATTAAAAGTTCAGAAACGAGATTGCACATTAAGTAGAAGTTCATGGACCATTTGTGACATTTTTCTCTTAAATCTATAACAAAATAAAGGATGATGTATTAAAATTATGTTGTTAGTTTGAGCTCGTTGAATAAAATTCGGCCGGAAGTGAAGTGGTTAAATTTACCAGTCATGTGAAAATGAAGTACTTCCGTTCTGTCGTGAAAATCGAAAAAAAAAGAGGAAAGGACTCACGAATTAGCTTCCACAAGATCAGCGAAGGAAAATAAAAAAGGAAAGGTGACCACAGGCCTTCATTTCAGACCTTCCTTTCCGTCTTGAAGCTTCCTTCAAGGAGGGTGATCCTCATCTTGCTTTGGGCTCTTTTGGCGCGAGAGAGCATGCACGCTGCGGTTGACGTGAAGACTTCCTCGTGCCATTCGTGCTTTGGTACTTCCTGAAATTAATATGAGAATTCAATTGTTAGAGCCAATAAAAATTTATGGTAAAATTATTGTAATTCATTTATGAGATTAAAAAATTATTTCGTGAGAAATCATTGGTTTAAATATTGTGTGAGTTATTGAATTGTAATTAGGGATTGGGATTTGAGTGACTCAAATGGTTGTAATCTCTGTCATATCACTTGATTCATAGATGAATTGTTTACTTCCTCATGGACGTTGATTACATCGATCAAATCACATAAATTTGATGCCTGATTTATTTTCTTGTTATGTCTATTTTATTATTGGATTGTTTGTTTTAGCAACATGGTGTCCAAAAATAACATCGACAATTATATATGAACCGTTTTGTAATTTTTTTCGAATAATATTTTTTTGATTTCACGTTGGCCCCGTTGTATACCTCTCCGGTGCTTAGTCGGTCTATTGTGTCGATAATTGATCAGCTACATAAAATTTTCCCAATAACTAGAGATTAATTGATGAACTCATTCCATCACAAAATAAAAGAATGATGATCAAATTGAATAGTGGTAATAGTATAGATATCATTTTTATAAGTTTTCCAATGATACATTTTCCAATACTTTTATGAATTATTTTCTCTAAGATCATCATTCATTTTTCGTTGGAATTAAGACATTAGCCTATTAGTTAGTGGTAAACTCGCAAGCTATGTGACTATTTTTTTATATCAAAAAAAAAATGCTGAGGAAAGAAAAGGTAATACTCAAGATACTAAAACTAATTTGTGAAATTTGAATTATAGTGATATGATAAATTGTAAGTAAATATCTAAAAAAAAATCTCTCTAAATAGTACGAGAAGAGGCCACCCTCACCATAAGTAAAAGTCAAAACCCAGGTCCAAATATTTCCCCTCTCAATTTCGCCGAGCGATGTTGACCACGATGTACTTATGGCGGGTGTTTTGGTAATGTTGGTTGGACCGCTATGGGTATACAAGTCCCTAGTGGGTAAGGGCACCAAGTAAGGATTCCTCCATGAAATCATGATGTTGGTTATCCATTTTAGCAATTTGAGTAGCACTCTTTGCTCCATACTAGGAATTTAAATCAATAATGTACTCATTTTATGGCAGATGTTTCGCAAAATCTCCGGTTATCCAAAAATATGTCTATGGCTCGTTTGTTAAGCACACTTCTCAAGTGCTTCCAAAAATGAAATATGTTTTTCTTTTGGCTAGTCTTTATTTGTTACTTTTGTTAAGAGAAACTCATATTACTTGCAATAAACTTTATTTGTATGATCCACGTAGTCAAAAGAAAAACCTGCATTAGGAGAGGAAGCAGGTGGCACATTCCTTGCCAGTTGCCACGGGGCATAAGCGGGGCCACTTTCTTCCCAGCTGACTTCTTTTTTTTGGCTCAGCCACTGTGTTTTCCTTGTGAGTAATTCCCTTTTTTCTTGTTAATTAAATCCTAATCATTTAACATCATTATATTAATACACTTAATGTGAAAACAAAAAAGAAACGTGTAAAAAAAAATCTTAAACTTATTACATTTGTACCAATTTAGTTATAAACCTTTTAATAATATCAATTTAGTTATAAACATTTTGATCTAGTATCAATTTAGTCATTCCAACTAATTTTGACAGAAATTTCTCGTAAACGAGCCAATACCTAACACAGCATTATAGCCATCTAAACTAAGCATCGTTCAGCAGGGCACACAGAGAAGCAACTGCTGTAGCTATTTCACTCGATGGATGAAGCTGAGGAACGATGATCAACGTGGAGTCCAGTGGCGACACGCTGGAGCTATGGGGGAAGAAATCGATGGAATCACCTGGGAAGGAGAAGCTTGAAGGGCAAGGTCGTTGCCGACGTGGGAGAGGCAGGTGATGGAGCGACCAAAGGTCTTCAAGGCGTTGCCGCTCAGGGTGAACTCCATTTTTCGAGCTCCTCTTCCCTCTCTGCGGCGACGCTATGAGGTGGTCGCTGAAAAATTGGTGGGATTGGAAGAAGAATTAGGCGCTAGGTCTCAGGCTCGGTGAATCAATGGTTTAACGCGTTAATCATCACTTTTTGCCCCCGAAGATGCGATTATATTTCTGATGTTCCCCCAAGTGAATATGTTAGTTTTGTAAACAAATTCATAAAAAAAAAAAAAAAAAAAAAAGAGAGAGAGAGAGAGAGAGAAGGAAATAGTCTGCTAGATAGATAGAAGCTGTTTTAAATATATCTTATATTTGACCGAAGTCAACCGTAAATCATAAACCATGAAACTCCCCAAATACAAATGCGGCCCAATTGACAAGGCAATGAATATAAATCATTCTGATATCTTATCGATGTTCGTGAAAAAAAATAATACGTTGTACTATAATTTGCTCTATTCATTGAGATGGAATCTACAACATTTTACGTGCTGGTGGCACAAAACATCTACAAAGTTTACATAGGAAGAGAAGACAAAAAAAAGGCACCAAGCACACAGCCACTTAGGGCATGCATAACAACCATTCCATTTCAGAAATCAATTTCTGGCTAAAAATTATTATTTAGACAAGTTTTTGAATAAAAATACGCATTTGATAACTTTATAAAATTTCTACTCCTGAAATAGAAATTTGTTTGATAACGATATAAAATTTCTTCCTCCTATATGGTGGTGGGAGGCGTCTAGCATCTAGCAGCGGGTGTCCGATGACCGGAGGCAGGCAAGCGGTGTTCGTCGGTCGGTGGTGGGTGTTTGGCATCCCACGGGCAATGGGTGGGCAGTTTGTGGTAACGAGAATAAATGATAAGAAGGGTTTTCATTTCTCATTTTTGTTCTAGAAATAGAAAAACTAAAAATTTTTAACTTCTGATTTCTGTTTCAAATCTATTTATAGAATAAAATTCCAAAAATAGAAAAATGAGATTGCGTTACTAAACAGATTTCTATTCTAAACTTGTTCCAGGAAACAAAAAAAAAAATAGAAAAATAGAAAAATAAAATGGTTATCATTTGCATCCTAGCTTCTTTCATAATTCCCACAAGAAATAACATTGATTTCGGCCATGTTCAACTATCAATCTCCCTGCCCTTGCTCCAATTATTAGGACTCTTAAAGCATTAAAATAAAGGTACTATGTTCTCCACTTGACCATTTCTCGAAAATATTGAAACCACAAGCGACCCCAATTACTTTTCCATTGATAAGAATCTTAAACTAGATTAAAATGGTAAAACTAGGGTTATTTTGGCAAGTTAAATTATCATAGACAACTTATCAAAATGCAATTCTATATTAGAAGTAAGTATTTATTTTCTTTTGTGACAAGAAGAAGAAGATACAAATTGTTATTTCTACTGGTACTCTCGCATAAGTTAACGACAATATTGTTGGGAAAATATTTTCCAAGCGACCGATTATTTTATGTGGTGCCCCAAATAAGGGAATAATCTTTTTTTGTTTTCTTTTCGTGGGAGAAGGAATGAAAGAAGAGCTACCAGATATTATAATAATTATTACCGATTGGTGAGACAGAATATTTGATATTGATTGGTTGAAAATGGCTTAAGGTGGAAACAAAGGGGCATCGCTTGCAGAGTTCCACACGATTGGGCAGCCATAAAACGATAATCAGAGAGCCTGAAAAAATAATATTTATTTATTATTCTGTATAGGAGGAATATATAATTTACATAAACATAACTTATATATAAATGTTTATTCACATAATGATTCTGGGAAAGTTACCCATTTCCTGCAACTTTAATTCGCCGACCAGGGCTAAACCAAACATCATTAATTATTTAACAGCATGTGTTTCAAAAAATTGCTGCTTCGTCAGCTCACCGTAGAAAGGCGAGTTGACTCAGGTCATTTATATATCAATCTCCTATTTAAATAATCTCTATGCTTTCTTTCTTTTTCCTTTTCTTTTTTTAATTTTAAGGGTCCAACACTAATTAAGGCGCGCATGATTATCGTTTTGTTTAAGAAATTAATTTCTAACTAGAAATTGATTTTTCTATTTCTATTCCCCGGCTAAGTTTTTGAGCAAAAATATGCGTTTGATGATCTTATAATTTTTTGTTCTTGAAATAAAAATTCATTTGATAACGACATAAAATTTCTTCCTCTCGAGTGGTGGTTGGAGGCGTTCAACGTTTGGCGATCGACGTCAAGTGGCCGGCGATGAGTGGCGGGAGGTGGGCGAGTGGAATCCGGTGACCGGTGACTAGTGGCCAGGGGGGAGGGGGTGGTGGCCAACGGCAGGCATTCGACGTCTAGTGGTAAGCGGCTGGTGGCAGGCGGTCGACGGCAGGCGTTCGGCATCCTACGGGCAATGGATGGGCAATAGGCAATGACGAGTGTAGACGATTAGAAGAGTTTTCATTTTTTACTTTTGTTCTAAAAATAGAATAGCTAAAAATTTTAGGACGCGAATGATAATTATTTTATTTCTCTATTTCTTTATTTCTCTATTTTTCTTCTCCTCAAAACATGTTTGGATCAAAAATCCGTTTGGTAATGTAATTTCATTTTTTAATTTATGGAATAAATTTCTGTAAATTAATCTCCAGTTATTCGGTAATTGATCAAATGTAGATTCAAAAGAAATTACTAAATGGAGCCATTAGTCCATTAATTAGCGGTAAACTCGCAAGCCATGTGACTAGTTTTCAATATCAATTCAAATGAAATGCTAAGGGAAGCCAAGGTTAATACTTGGGATAATGATATGATTAACCGTAAGTGAATATCTTAAGAAAATCTCTTTAAGTAGTATCAAGAAAGGCCGCACTCACTAAAAGAAAAAGTCGAAAGCCATGTCCGGGTATCTCCCACCTTATTTTTTGCCAAGCGATTTTGACCATGGTGTCCTTATGGCGGGTGTTCTGGCAATGTTGGTCGGACCGCTATGGGTATACGAGTCCCTACTAACTTAAATTAAGGACTCCTCCGTGTAATCAAGCTGTTTGTTATTCATTTTAGCATTTTGAGCTGCACGTTTTGATGTACAAGGAATTAAAATGACAAAAACACTTGTTTATACAGTAGTCTTTTGCGGAAGCTCAAGTTATCTGGGAATGTGTCAACGGCTAGTTTATTAGGCACACTTATCAAGTACTTCAAAAAACAAAACATGTCTAAATACTTCCTCATATGTAAATCGGGCAATGCACATGAAATACGAGATGTAAGGATTTGAACCTACTGAGTATCATAAAAGAAAATAACTTTTTTTCTAATGGCAAGATACGGATTTAAAATGAACATGTTGCATACTTCTTAATATTACAAGCTACACATACTCACATGAACACAACCCGAACAGCAAGTAATACCATGCCTTTAGTATAATTAACATCCAATGAGGGATGATGCTTGTTTGCTTTCACATTCAAGCTCACATGAGCAATTTGAGTCCACTCAAACGGAAAAGCGGGACGCGAACGCAAAAGGTCGACTCACTCGGCCGCAAAAGACAACAATCAAAACATGCAAAGGCCCCACTCACTCGAACGCAAAAGGTCTACTCACTCGGCCGCAAAAGACACCGATCGAAACATGCAAAGGTCCCACTCACTCGAACGCAAAAGGTCTACTCACTCGGCCGCAGAAGACACCGATCGAAACATGCAAAGGCCCCACTCACTCGAACGCAAAAGGTCTACTCACTCGGCCGCAGAAGACACCGATCGAAACATGCAAAGACCCCACTCACTCGAACGCAAAAGCGCGATCCGAATGCACTCTGTTGATATAAACGGACGGCCGTTCCGGAAGTCCAAGGCCTTCAGGTCCGGAAGAGAAACTCTGAAAGCAACCGAAATCCTTTTTCAGGAAGAACAGCAGAGATTCGGCAAAGTCGGGAGGTTAACGGAGGGCAACAACCTGGCTCAGCACTTCGCTTGGAGGTAAGCGTCATCAACCTCAAACATGTCTTAAGCAATGTAGCCCAGCACTCCGTCAAGTAAGTTGGAGCATTGCAAGTAAAATCATGCCAAATCTTGATATCCAGATCCCATCCCTGATCATGACCATTGTCGACCGTGCTCATTCCTCATAACAGAGTGTATTCCGTGAGTATAAATCCGTCCAAAAGTACGAACGTTTCTTGGAGTCATCTACCTCTGTTTTTTGTGATTTAAAATTTTTTCATGATATCCATTCTGTGATTGAATACGGTAGGACTCATGCCAGGAACAATTTAAGTATGCATAACATTAAAACAACTGAGTTTGTCTGAGGAAAGTGAATCCATCATTTCTTTTTTAATATCATGGGGTTGGAAAGAACGTGACCCTGCAGTCGGAGGATTGCCAGAATGCAGTCCTCATTTCCTTTGTGAAAAAGAACTTCGTCATGTCTCTGTGTGTGTTCCATTTCGAAACCTTGGTACAAGTATGAATCGCTAACATGTTTTTTTTTGTTAATTCTTTTATATGCCTATACAACTGAGCTTGTCTTTTTGACTCATCGACCCTTGTTTTTGTGACTGAAATTTTTTTTTGACATCCATTCTCTATTTGAATACGGTAGGACTCATGCCAGGGAATAATCCCTCACCAAGTATGCATAACATTAAAACAACTGAGTTTGTTGGGGAAAGTGTAATCTGCCATTTCCTTTTTTAATATCCTGGGTTGGAAAGAACGTGAGCCTGCAGTTGGAGGATTGCCAGAATGCAGTCTTCAATTCCTTTCGTGAAACAGAACTTCTTAATGTCTCCGTATTCGTTCCATCATTTCGAAACCTTGGTGCAAGTATGAACCACTCACATGTTTTTCTTTGTTAATCTTTTATATGCTTGATCCTTATTGTTTGAGCTTCTGTGAAAGACAGATTGTCTAACCAATTATTTGCTGATTCTATCTCAAGGTTTTTGTTAGAGGAGGATGTTGCTGGACTTAACAGAGATCTTGATACCATCATGATTGTCTTGCATTTGCTGATCATGGTCAGAAAGACCTTGACAGGTCCAATTCTCAGTGCAGAAGGCATTCGGCATATCTGTGATGTCATCCTTATCATCAAGGATCTATTAACCTTCCTGATGAGGAGACAGAATATTGCCCCAAATTTCCAACTCGTCTTTTCTTGGATCGCTGCTATGCTTGGATTTGTTGAGTGTTCTATGCTGATATGCGTTCTGCATAGCGACTTGCCTGTGCCGATTATGATTGCCTGGGACCTAACATTGGGACTTCTGCTCTGGTTCATCATGAATTGAAGGATTAGCTTTTCTGATGCAGTGATGTGGTCAATTTGCTCGGGAACCTTCCAATGCCGGCTTCAATATGAACCTCGTGTTGTACTGTTACCCTGAACACATCTTACGTAATAGCAGGATAAATTTTGATGATGATTACAATCCTTTCTGGCGCAATGTTGTCTCCAGTTAAGTGTACTTTGAGTTAGTTTAAGCATATCTCGGTGAGTTCCTACCATCCCCTTCCCTGTAAGGCAAGTTTAATCCTTTTGCTAGAGTGCCGGTTTCAGTTTAAGTCCTAAGTGCGTTTAGGCCCATTACTTCCGCTTTGGATCGAGTTGCATTACCAGTAAACAGAACTCAGAAATGGAGGAAATTGGAGAAATAGGGCAAGCTTTTCCTATGGGCCAAATAGAAAAAGGGCAAATGAGAGTATATAAAAAAGAGTCCCATGCGCTCATTCACTATTCTTTCATTTCGGATAGACGCATTGTTAGTTTAATATAATTTTTAGTTCATCCCCCTTATAGTTTTGATCATTATCGTTGTACTTTTGAGGCTGGTTCGTATAAATGACGAATCAAATTGATTGTGATTTAGGTTCTTAAATCCATGTAAAAGGTTGCTCTATTCCCATGGTATAAAAAGAGTACACACATACATGGGGGTATGCAAAAGAACCGAGAACTAGTTGGTACCAATCTGGTTCCCTATTCTAAGTATGGAACCATGTACTCATCCACCTAGACCAGACCGGTAATATATAAATATATACATTTAAGTTCCAAGAAAAATTTCCAACAAAAAAAAAAATTTAAGAAAAATGAAAACCCTAAAATCCCTAATTTGAAGCTCGACACCCAATAACTGAATGCTCGTCTTGTCTAACTCTCACCTCATTTAAGTCATCTCTCTATCTCTCACAAGTTCAATGCCCATGAACTCATGGCATTGACTCTCAAATTTTAATATGAGTCCAATCTTTTTACTCATCTTGCTATAAAGAATAGGAAAGTTCTTTATTTTTTACTTTAATTTGGCTTATTGGAAAATGTTACACCGAATGGGTGAAAACTCAATGGGACCAATTTCATGGATCTACTTGAGAACCAAACTGAACTGGCGATCATGGAACCAACAGGCAATCACCTATTCCGGGGTGGAAATCGCTTATTCGGACCATGCTTACCTCTACACATGCATGTGAAGAAAATATTTACATGTGTAGAGAGAGATAAATAGAAAAATAAAAATTAATATAGATATAGAATTAAAATGATTGTAAGATTAAATTCAATGCTAGTAAGATATATAAAGTATTATTATCTTACATATATTTATGTTGCAATTTTGTCCATTTTGTTGATCTATGTCACTATCATATATCTAACAAATGGACATAAGCATTGCATAATTTTTTTTATAAAAATTGAAATCCTCGTTTGGATTTTTTTTATACAGTAGTAATTAACTGGCGCTCACTCTATGGATAATCGATTAAATTAGCATGGTCCGTAAATATAATTTCTCTAGTATGGCTTAGTTATTCTCAATGTTCCCATGCAGCGGGGGCTTTTGGGCCAGGGCCGGCCTGCTGCATCGATGATCGGATCTGTTTGGGTCATGGAGAGGACTGGGGCTTAAGCTCTGTCCCGTTTAAAATCCCCAATCCACGGTCCCGCCTTGTGCCTTCTTTCATCTGCTGCCAGTGCATAGCTGTCGGTCCTCCTCCGGCTAAATTCCGCTAATTATTCATCCCTCTGAATACGTAGTTTCCTTCACATTCCGATTCTTTCATGTGGGTTGTTTTCCTTTTGCATACAATTGACTTGATGAATGATTGTGTAAAACGAAAGCTGCATTTGACTGGTAAACTCATGTATCTTGTTTATGAATGGATCATTGCGTTGTGAAAATGCAGACAGCTCCAGGTGAATTGCACAACTTAGGATTTCAGTTAGTTGGTGATGGAAGGAGCAAAAAGGGAGAGTTCCAATACCCCATGGTGCCATTCAAAATTGAGAAACAATGAAAAAGCACATGCACCTGATTAAGCAGCCATCTTACATTGAGATTCATTATAATTTAAATCATCCATCCTTACAATAGCTTTCCGTTTTCCGATGCAATTGAACCTTCTTTGGATGAGAAACATGGGAATATGCAACAGCAAGGTGTAGGATGATACGCCCACGACTCAAGAGTCACGTACGACAAGAGAGCTTCTAGACGTTCCAGACCACAATCAATTCGTGCTTTAGGCAACCTCTCGGGGCAAGTAAACTTTGAATTCCATGAATCACTCTGACTCTGGTTGGTTCCATTACTGACAAAAAGAAGGGATTTACGCCGCAGAACAAACTCCTTGACACTGTCACAAATTACCTCAGCAGAAGATGTTGTCACAAATCAGAACACTGGAAATTCGCCATCCTTGAGTATGGAAATGGAAGCAACTCACAAGGAAAAGTTAAACTGAACCCGTTGGAGTTTAAAAATGACGTAATCATTCTGGAATGTGATTTTAAGAAAGGAACATGAACATCTCAAAAACCTTTTGACTGCTTCCTCTTTAATATACACAAATTGACTTAAAATGTTTTTTAACAGACAAAACAGAAGCTTTCTATGGCAAGGGATCTATCTGGTCAAAAAGCTTCAACAGTCTTCTTAACGTTTTGAATGTGCTGATACATATAGTAGAGAAAGAAAGTGGGAGAAACACTGACATTGTATTTTCATAAACGGACGGAGTACGAGGACAGATCACAGAAACTCAGTATAGAAGGCAGCAGAAACTTTAATCAAACAAGTCATAAATCTCCTCATGAATAGCTGTTTTGGAGAT
This sequence comes from Eucalyptus grandis x Eucalyptus urophylla, assembly GCA_028830015.1. Taxonomy (NCBI): domain Eukaryota; kingdom Viridiplantae; phylum Streptophyta; class Magnoliopsida; order Myrtales; family Myrtaceae; genus Eucalyptus; species Eucalyptus grandis x Eucalyptus urophylla. The sequence continues at coordinate 56,094,482 of CM054200.1, read as the reverse complement.
GGTATTGAGCGCCCCAACCCCCCCAAACCAGCACCACCACATTTGAAGTTGCAAAGCTAGAAAGGAATTATTGGACAGATTTTAGAAGGTCTAAACACAATTTCCAATGGTTCTAAATTACTATATCCTGTCCATTAAGCATGTCTCTTGTTAGAACTATCGACACTGCTCTGTTTTTATTGGCAGGAAGCCAGGAACAAATTGTTGTAGAATATAGTGTAGGACCATACCTGTATCCATACCTCACTCAGCAAAGCGCATCAACTTAATACTGAAAAACAAAAGAGAGAGGGAAAAAGAAGTGCATTAAAATGGCAGCTTTGTTGCATGGTGGACCATTAAATTGGCACAGGCACTAATGTATAGTCAAGTAGGAGAAAAAACGAGAAAAGAAAAAAATGACAAAGGACGCTTAAAGGAACCAAGACACTACTCAAACTCTTTGAAGGAACACAGAACAGGATGCATCAAGCATTGGAAGGCACGAGCACTTACCAGTAAAACTAAGAGAGAAAGGTTATCATAGTCAAACAGGAAACATAATGTTATTGATCTTCATAGCATGGCGGTGTTGATCGAACACAGAGTTCATCACTATCCTTGTTATCATCATCCTCATCCTCATTGGCATCTACCCAATTTCTCGGATGACGTTGTGAAACCATTTCCATCTACACAAGAAAAGAATGAAGAGAATCGCTTTAGAGGAATTATCCAATTCAACTACTAACAAACTGCATGAACATACTTATGATGCGCTAATTAGTGTTATGTAAGTGACAACTTGTTCAGTACCTTTGCCTCCAAAAACATTTAGAACCACTGACAAAGGACGTGATACAAGCAGACTAATTGAATCAATACTGAGAAGCCCAAGAAAGGCATGTGAATTCAGTCTTCCAGAAATAGGTACTTGCACAGGTATGTGCAATGCATCCTCTGGGTTCACAGTTGAGTGAGAAGCGGAAAATAGTTTTGCTCCACCTTGTCTATGGTATCAGGTGGACAGTCGCACTAAATCGTGGAAAAACAGAAATGCTTACAGGTTTGGTAGGACATACATGAATTTCTGCCAAAACATTTTCCTTCTTGATGCATGAATAAAGAGTAAAATTTTGCAAGACCCCAAGATAAAGTCGCGCAATCAATTGGCCTAAGCCAAATGCCTTCTTGCAAAGCAGCATTTACAGTAGGGAAATAGGCAATTGAGAAAGTAGCAACTTTACTAAGAAATATTTGTAAGAGAGCAAAATAATTCGACCTAGAGATAAAGATGATGTTCATCATAAATACAAACTGAGAGAAAGATTGAGACATGAAGAATTTGGACCAGTTTGGGTGTTTCCTTCAGCTGATGCAGCTTCTGATATTTGAATGGTGCCGATCCTTTCAATTCCTGATTGACCACCAGCCCTCAGGATCCTTTCTTCTGGAACTTGCCTTCCATCAGAACCACTCACACTTCTTGCAGCACTTCCTGCCCAAAGTTAATAAACCACTCAAATTTTAATTCCCAAGAGATACCTTCCTGTTGACTTCCAAAAACAAAGTATCTTACTGACGGCATACACAGCATTTCATTTTAGAGAAAAGCAAAGTCAATTTCCTTGCCGTCATTGAGATGACAGTACTACTAGCTACAAGGATTACTCACCTTAGAGTTTAGACCATATTCTGGTATGATTTGATGGAATCTCCGAAGCGCTTGTTCTATTCCTCTCTGGCTGTTCTCCAGAAGCTTCTGCAGTATCAGCCTGGCCTGGCATTCCATTTGCTGAAGGTCCAGTAGTACCTTCATGTAATTGGGATGTAAGCATGGTGGCCAGTACAAGCATAGCATCAAAATTGGAAGAGGCCCCTTCATCAATGCCAAATTTAGGGGCCATCAAAATAGGCCTGTTGCATAAAAACATTCAGTTGTATCAAGTCCTTTATTCTTATCTATTTTGCATTTAGTTGCACCTAAGCCCACCTATGACGGCAGAGATGTTGCACTTGAAACCACGAATTTAGTATTAAAAAAGAAAAGTCAAAAGATTTACATTAACCATCAAGTTATTGCACTGATATTCTTAGCTGGCATACTTTACTAGCACTTTGCATTAAACTCGATAAATAAACCATTTATAATCCAAGCTAAAACTTCCTTAAACCATTATTATCCACACTTGATTCGAAGGTGCATTGTATTCTATCAACCAAATTTTCAATGATAGTCTCTTGTTTTATGACATTCAGCTCAGAAGTAAAATTGTCATCGGCCTTTACAATTGTGATAGTGAAGCTAGGCATTAGCATGTATTAAAACTCTGAGCAGATAACTAGCAATTATGCATCTATTAAAACCAGTTATGGACTGATTGGGTAAAAACTACCCGTTGCATCTGAACTACTTGCATATTCAAAATTGAAGTGAAGCATGGAAAAGAAATGGATAGAAGGTAAGAGTTGAAAGAGCATTCAGAATTTACTTACTCGCCAACCTTCTCGAAGTACAAATGAATGTCCACTTCACATCCCTCACAGAATGCAAGAAATGCCTGGATTTCCATGAGATGGGCAGACGTTAAATACTATCATATTCACAGGAAAAAACAAGGAAAAACTTCGACATAAAAGATGGTCCTGAATGTGACCCCAATAGGATTTCAGCAACTAGGTGGACTCATTTTAAGGAAATGGAGCTAAGTTTGAAAGTGAAGTCATATGTTCAAGAACTTTTAGCTGCATTTGCCACCCAAATGTCTTGATAGATAATATAATAAAAAAACAGATCAGATGGAACACCTTCAACTCTTTGACAGCAAAAGTCACATCTACTGGGTTGCCATTATGAGTGTACTGCACAAACTCTTCCACAGGATCTATCCACAGCTGAGTGTGCAGCAAAGAGTTGTTCTCTGCAACCAGAATCTGAACCATGATATTCTTCGCCATATTCAATTGAAAAGGAAAAAGTTAATCTCTACCTTTGGTAGGATCAATGTAGCTTCGAAACTCGACAGCTTTCCCACCAAATTCACTGGCACCATCAGAAGGATCGGAGTTGTGTTCCGTTGCGATGATAGTAATTTCCTGAAGGGATGACTGAAAATTTGCAAGCAATCTATTCCGATCACGAGGCCTCACTACAAAATTGCTTGGGTATCTTCTCCTATCCAGAGATAATTGTTGTATGCCGGGGTCAACATTGCAAGTAATCCAGTATGTTTTCTTAATGCCTGCATGCATACGACAACATCACATATGCATGAACAAAAACTCACAGTTGGCACGGTGAGATAAACATGCATCTCTGCATGGTGCAGCTCCTTAACACATTTATGCAGGTTTGACAGGTGCCGCCCTCTGATTTATATTACATTTAGATAACATCCTGAACAGTACATCATGACTGAGTCACAAAGGCTTAAAATGTTAAGTGGCCAACAAAAAAGAAGTAAAAGTGGTAGACCTAGGAATCTAATTTTTTGACATAAACTTCCCCATCTCTTTATTCTGAATTTGTTGGCTTTATAGGTCATATTGGGCACTGCAAAATCCCTTTAACAGGGTTCATGCTGCTTTTACATGATGAGAAATTATAGAAGCTCGTCCCCGTGGACACATATGACATGACGAATAAATGCTTCTCCCAGCAGCATCTTGCAGTCATTTTCTCTCAATGAACATGTCAGTTTCAAGACTTCATTTCTGCTGTTTTTCCATAGAATTGAAGTGAAATTATTTTTAGGGGGAAAAGGGAATGCACTAACTTTTCCATCTATGCCACGAGCTTGCAATCTTAACCATCAAATACACCATTTCAAACATAATAAATTCAGAGCACCACGCATGCAACAGAAAGGTCTTTACCGCTGAAGCACTGCAGAGCCCATTGAACTTTTGATGCATTGATGTCTGGTAATTGCACACTCAAATAATCAATGTTTGTAATAGGCGTTCTAAGGACAGAACAGACAGCCTGCAGAGAGTACTCGGTAAGTGCTTGTAAGTTTCTTACAACTATAAACTGGCAAATATACTAGAAAGATGAGCAATGACAATGTACCTTTAAAAGAATGCTACATTGAACTTGTGCGCCAGATACTGTAAACACATCAAAGAGATCCGGCTTGAAGGTTATCAATTGATAGGCAGATCTTGATGAATTGAGGGCGTGAAAGGAAATCTGGAGGTCAAATACAAATATGAGAATCCTAATCTGACATATTCAAGTAAGAAGGTGATATTTGTACACAGATCAATACTATCTCAACTCTAATACATCAAATAGTGCCAAGTGCCAAGCATGAGCTTAGAACTTGGAACTTCTAATGTTATTTGGGCAAAAGGAAGCCATGGAAAAGTATGGACATATAAAAGTTATGATCGGGAAGAGAACCGTGCTTTCACCTAACTTATTGAATGTTGCAAAACTCCATACAACACCATCAAAGTAACTAGACATACCAGGAAAGCATTATCAAGACAGAACAGCAGCACATAGACAAGGTTATCTACAGGGCTTTTCTCCTATGGTTTCACCATTTGACATTTTCCTTGAGTATTACCGATAGTTCTTCTTACGATATAACGACTTCGAATCACCCTATCAACAGCATCAGATTCTTTTAGTCACTTCCAGATTTAGGCACATCAAGTAATAATCACCGTCGACAGGGCAAATCCCAGCCTATGTCAACAAATTTCTGCCTCAAATCCACCGCCGAAAGCTCCACGCACTCAGCAATCGGTGCAAGGGCTCTCAGAATTTCTCAATCGGACGCTGTATCGGGCGAAACGAGCCGATACCTAACACGGCATCATAGCCATCTAAACCAAGTATCGCTCGGCAAGGGCACACGAAGAAGCAACTGCCGTAGCTACTTCACTCGGATAGATGAAGCTGAGGAACGATGATCGACGTTGATTTCAGTGGCCACATGCCGGAGCCGTGGCGGAGAGAGACTACGGAGGAGAAGAAGAAATCGATGGAATGACCTGGGAAGGGGAAGCTTGGATGGCGAGGTCGGTGCCGACGCGAGAGAGGCAAGTGATGGAGCGAGCCAAGGTCTTCAAGGCGTTGCCGCTCAGGGTGAATTCCATTTTTCCAGCTCTTCGCTTCCCTCTCTGCAGCGAGCGACGCTACAGATTTTTATGAGGGGGTCGCTGAAAAATTGGCGGGATTGGAAGAAGACGACGCTTTTGGTCTTTGGCTCGGGGAATCAATTGTACAACAGTTAATTATCACTTCTGGCCCCCAAAGATACAATTATATTACTGATGTTTCCCCCAGTGAATATGTTAGTTTTATAAACAAATTCATAAAAAATTAGGAAATAGTTTTGCTAGATAAATAGAAGGAAACATGACTTCTCATTGGGCCACTTTTCATGTTTCAATAGGGTGGGCACCAAACTTTCCAAAATTTTGATCAAGTAAATCCATTTCTTTTATTAAAAGTAAACTTTCGGCCAGGCTGTTTTAATTATAACTCATGCTTGACTGAAGCCCGCCGTAAATTATAACTCATGAAAGAAACTCCCCAAAAATACAAACGCGGCCCAATCGACAAAGTAATAAATATAAATCATTTTGATATTTGGTCGATGTTCGTGAAGAAAACATTACGTTGTACTATAATTTGCTTTATTCCTCACGATAGAATCTACAATGTTACACGAGCAGCGGAGCTTGTAGCACACAATATCTACGAAGGTCACATAGGAAGAGAAAAGAAAAAGAGCAGAGGACACAACCACTCAGGCGCGCGTGATGTGAGCATTTACATTTCCCACCCTCCAAGCTCCCCGTTCCCGCCCCAGTGGCTGATGGGAGAACGGTAACAATTCGAACAATATCGAATTAACGCAGCGAAATAAAATAATCTCCCCTCTTGTGTAAACCTAATAAGAATCGATATAGTGGAGTAAAATAAATACCAAGCACACGAACACAAGACAATTTTTACGTGGAAAACCTCATCGATGTGAGGAGATAAAAAAACCACGGGACCGGAGTCCACCCGAAAATCTTCACTATCAATAAAATTGTTCTTCTCTAGCAAATATTAGAGGTACATAGCAGCAAAGACCTCAAGAACATAATTCTTGGCAATACACATGAACTTCACAAGAAATCAAGGATAAATCTGACAAAAAACGCAGGTTTTGATCAATCCACGAAAAACCTGATGTATGGAGCTTCAAACGAAAATCAAACCGTTCAGATTCGATTAAATTGCGCCACGAACATGCTGACAAAATTTCAACTCAATCAGACCACGAATCGACCTCCGATGCCAGGTTGATGTAAATCAGATATTGCCCCAAACCCCAGATTTTCTGCTTTCTCTTTTTCTCTTGTTACTATTTCCTTTTCTGCGACTATCACTTTATATAGATAGTGAGAAACCCTATTTCCTCATATAACTTATTATATAGGCTCAAGCCCTTTTTGGGCTTGCAACTCATTGGGCTTTCTCCACATAGGAGTAAACCCAGCTAACAAATCTCCCCCTCACGACAATGTGGAGGGATTCACCATCCCTGCTATCAAACGGCAATATTCAAGCTTCTCTCTTGGTAGAGTCTCCGTCATCATATCAGAGCCATTATGATCTGTATGAATTTTATCAAGTTTCAACAACTTTCATCTAGAACATCCCTTATCCAATGATATCTAACATCAATATGTTTTGATCTAGAATGAAAAGATAAATTCTTACCAAGATGAATTGCGCTTTGATTATCACAAAATAGTACATACCTCTTTTGCTTGAACCCAAGTTCTTCTAAGAACTTCTTCATCCATAGCATTTCTTTACTAGCTTCAATCACTGCAATAAATTCAGCTTCCGTTGTAGAAAGTGCAACACACTTCTGCAATATTGACTTCCATGACATAGCTCCACCCGCAAAGGAAATCAAATAACCAGAAGTAGATTTACGAATATCGATATCTCCTGCTAAGTCGGAATCTGTGTATCCAACTAACTCAAGTTTCCCGGTCCCGAAACTGAGTTTCAAATTTGAAGTTCCCCGAAGATGCCTCATAATCTACTTCACTGCATTCTAGGGCTATTTGCCTGGATTTGACAAATAGCGACTAATAACGCCAACTGCGTGTGCCAAGTCTGGGCGTATACATACCATCGCATACATTAAGCTTCCTACAGCTGAAGCATATGGAACACTTTCCATATCTTTCTTTTCTTTATCAGTCGTAGGACTTTCCATCATATTTAACTTAAAATGGGCAGCAAGAGGAGTACTAACCACTTTAGCCTTGTCCATGTAAAATTTCTGAAGGATCTTCTCGATATATTTCTCTTGCGACAAAAATAACTTCTTAGCATCTCTATCTCAGGTAATTCTAATGCCAAGAATCTGCTTCGCCGAGCCCAAGTCTTTCATGGCAAAAGACTTGCTCAACTGTTTCTTCAATAACTCAATTCTTGAAGCATTCCTACCAACAATCAGCATATCATCAACATAAAGCAAGAGAATAATAAAGTCATCATCAGAAAATTTTTGGACAAACACACAGTTATCCGAGGAAGTCTTCTTATAGCCCTGATTTCTTACACCACTGCCTCGGTGCTTGTTTTAGGCCATAGAGACTTTTTTTCAATTTGCAAACATAATCCTCTTTCCCTTTCACTTTGAAACCCTCAAGTTGTTCCATGTATATCTCTTCCTCCAAGTCACCATGTAGGAAGGCTGTGTTAACATCCATTTGCTCAGTTTCCAAATCTAAGCTAGCTGCCAAGCCTAGTATCACACAGATAGAAGACATTTTCACTACCGGAGAAAATATATCATCAAAATCAATACCCTTTCTCTAACCGAATCCCTTAACAACCAATCTAGCTTTGTATCGTGGTTGTAAAGTATGCTCATCTTGCTTCAACCTATATACCCACTTGTTCTTCAAAGCTCTTTTACCTTTAGGTAACTTCACCAACTCAAAAGTATGATTATCATAAAGTGACTGCATTTCATCTCGCATAGCATCAAACCAATTGCTTTTGTACTCATCTTCCATTGCTTCTGCATAGCACTCTAGTTCACCTGCATAAGTCAATAATATATACTCATCTTCAAAATACGTGGTGGAAGGTCGTCGGTCTCTAACGGATCTCCGGACTGGAACATCCAGTGGAACATCTAATTGAGCCTCTGGTTTATGAATAGTATTATCTATTTCAACATGTTCAGGAACATGTGCGCTATTTAGAACATTGACTTCCTGCTGCTCTTCATCAACCTGTGTAGGAATATTTGTAAGAGGAACTGGATCTAAATCAACCAGATTATCACTAACCTGTGGTGCAGAAATCATCTCTGCTTTCTCAATATCCTCTATTGTTTGATCTTCCATAAACACAACGTATCTGCTTCTTACAATTTTCTTTTCAAGTGGATCATAAAATTTGTAGCCAAGCATATCCTGTCCATAACCAATAAATATGCACTGTCGTGTTTTCACATCAAGTTTAGACCTCTCATCTTTGGGAATATGCACAAATGTTTTGCACCCAAAGACACACAAATAATCATAAGAATTATCTTTGCCTATCCAAACTCTATTGGGAACATCAAACTCTAAAGGAACGCATGGAGTAAGATTTAATACATGCACAACTGTACTTAAAGCCTCACCCCAAAAAGATCCAGGTAGCTTTGATTGTGAAAGTAAGCATCTTACCCTTTCAACTAGTGTTCTGTTCATTCTCTCAGCTAAGCCATTTAACTGAGGTGTCTTGGGAGGTGTCTTTTGATGTCGAATACCTTGTTCTCTGCAGTATTCATCAAAAGGTCCAATATACTCTCCCCCGTTATCAGTTCTGATGCATTTCAATTTCTTTCCAGTCTGTCTCTCAACTGAAGCCTGAAATTGCTTAAAAGCACCTAACACTTGATTTTTAGTTTTCAAGGTATAAATCCAAATTTTCCTTGAAAAATCATCTATGAAAGTAACAAAATAAAGAGAGCTACCAAGTGATTTTGTTTTCATAGGACCGCAAACATCAGAATGCACTAAATCTAGTATACTTGACTTTCTTAAAGGAGGGGAGCTTTTAAATGCAACTCTGTTCTGTTTTCTTGCTAAACAATGAGCACATTTCGTTAGCGTTGAACTTTTCAATCCTGAAATGAGTTTCTTCTTGGCCAATATTGACAAACCCTTCTCACTGATGTGACTGAGCCTCTTATGCCATAACTCAGCTGCATCTTCGCTATCTACTGCATTAATTTTGTCTGTAGACAACTTTGCCTGCATAATGTATAACGAAGAATATTTTTCACCTCTAGCCACAACAAGAGAACCTTTGGTGAGCTTTGATTGACCATTACTGAAGGTGCTGCAATACCCCTCATCATCCAACTTGCCTGTAAAAATCAAATTCAAGTGGATATTAGGTATATGTTTAACATTATTCAATACTAACCTCGTGCCATTGCTGGTTTCTAGACACACATCACCGATGCCTACAGCTTGAGCTAGTCCATTGTTTCCCATCTTCACAGATCTGAAGTCACCTGACCTGTATGATGTAAAGAAATCCCTACGAGACGTAGCATGAACGGATGCACCACTATCAATTACCCAACTGTCTCATGAGATACAAAATTCACCACATCACCATAAAAAATAGTGAGAAAGTCTTCTTTAAGTGCAGCGACATAATTGTCATCGCTGTCATTATCACTTTTCTTCTCTTTACCTTTCTCCTTTTGTTTGTCCCTTTTTAACTGGCAACAAAACCTCTGAATATGTCCCTTCTGATGACAATAATGGCACTCAACATTAGCAAATTTATTATACTTACCTCTGCTTTTGTCTTGACTTTTATCTCTATTTCTCGGACCTCGAGACTCACTTCTCCCCTTTTTCTCAACAACCAAGGTATCAGAATGTGAAGAGGACGATCCCTGTGTCTTCTATCTCATCTCTTCATTCAAAATACTACTCTTGGCCAAATCCATGGTAATTGTACCATCCGGGGTAGAATTAGACAAAGATGTTCGGAACGTCTCCCATGAGTCCGGCAAAGTACCAAGCAACCATAGTGCTTGTATCTCATAATCAAACTTGATTCCCATCGCAACCAACTGATTTATAATTCCTTGAAAATAATTTAAACGATCAGTCAAATGAGTACCATTATGATATCTCAGAGCCATCATCTGTTTTATAAAAAATAACTTATTATTCCCAGTCTTTCGAGCATATAACTGTTCGAGCTTGTCCCATAAACTACGTGCATGTGTTTCCTCAATAATATGATTCAAAACATTATCATCTACCCACTGCCTGATATAACCACACACTTGACGATGAAATATAGACCATTCAGCGTCAATTTTATTCTCTGGTTTCTCCTCAGCAAATACAGCCAAATAAAAATCTTTCATATATAAAAGATCTTCCATCTTCCATTTCCAAATATGATAATTCGAACTATTCAGTGTAACCATTCTACTCGTATTCGTTTCCATTATTTAACACAAGGCAGAAAAATCAAGCAATAACCTGTTGCTCTGATACCACTCTGATGGGAGAACGGTAACAATTCGAACAATATCGAATCAACGCAGCGGAATAAAATAATCTCCCCTCTTGTGTAAACCTAAAAAGAATTGATATAATAGAGTAAAATAAATACCAAGCACGCGAACACAAGACAATTTTTTACGTGGAAAACCTCCTCGATGTGAGGAGATAAAAAAACCACGGGACCGGAGTCCACCCGAAAATCTTCACTATCAATAAAGTTGTTCTTCTCTAGCAAATACTAGAGGTACATAGCAGCAAAGACCTCAAGAACATAATTCTTGGCAGAACTTCACAAGAGATCAAGGATAAATCTGACCAAAAACGTAGGTTTTGATCCATCCACAAAAAACATGATGTATGGAGCTTCAAACGAAAATCAAACCGTTCAAATTCGATTAAATTGCGCCACGAACATGCTGACAAAATTTCAGCTAAATCGAACCACGAATCGACCTCCGATGCCAGCTTGATGTAAATCAGATATTGCCCCAAACCATAGATTTTCTGCTTTCTCTTGTTACTATTTCCTTTTCTGCGACTATCACTTTATATAGATAGTGAGAAACCCTATTTCCTCATATAACTTATTATATGGGCTCAAGCCCTTTTTGGGCTTGCAACTCATTGGGCTTCCTCCACATAGGAGTGAACCTAGCTAACAGTGGCCACCCTTCCAACATAGAAGGGGGAGGTGAGGGGTTCAAATCCCCACCTTCTTAGGGGGATGAGGTGGGGACGCATAAGTTTCAGGAGTGAGTTTCGACTCCCACGCCCTGCAAGAGGCAGGGCAAAAGTCTGAGAGTGAGTATAGAGTAGGAATAGAATAGGACCGACCAAAAAAAAAAAAAAAGCTCCCCGTTCCCACTGCTGGGCTGGAAGGCCACTGAACCTCAGACACGTGGTACAACCTTCAGTACCATTCTTCCATTGTCCTGTCCAGCATGTCAACACTCAACGTGTACCCAAGTATATGCTAAAACTGTTTTGTCTAAATTATGAAATGTAAAATATCGAGGGTATTTCCTCATTGGTGGAGAAGAAAAAATTACACTCGAGACTTAGAGGGACCTTCAGGTGAGGAGGGTAGACTCCACTGCACCTCGTAAGGGGTGTTTGAAGAACTAATAGGCTGATATAATACTTACTCGTGCCGAGTGCCAATGAAGGTGAATGGGTGGGTGAAACACTCATTGCAAGTTCAACATGTGCTTTGCACAATGTCTCTTAACTAATTTGTTGGCCTTGTACCCCCGATTGAGAGACACTGTGCATTAAGCATGCCTCATCCTCAATAAATAAAATCCCCTCCTCTCCGTCTTGCTTCATCCATTTGCGCAATTGAAGGTCGGAGGATTCAGGCTTCCGGGGTTTCTTCATCCCTTTCAAACATGGATTCTCTTTCCCATTTCAAGAAGAGAGAGAAATGCTGACTTGCTTTTGGACATGAATTCTTTATTCCACATAATGCTGCTATGGATCATAAGTATTTCAACATATCTTAGTCATTGATGCATGCCTCATTTACATGCATCAATGTTAAGAATTGGTTGCTTACAAAAATGAGTCAGTGGAAGATTAATGTTTAAATTCAGGAAAATAATTTTATATTAAAAAAATCAAAGATTTTTTTTTTTCCATAATATGATTGGATATGGATACTTTAATTGAAGTCTCTGCGTTTGGGCACAATATTGGCTTTTGGATTGGAAATTGGGAATTAGAGCATTTCTTGGATTCTTTCTTAATTTGTTCTTTCTCAGATCTTATTAGGGATGGGATTGCATTATTTTCACAACGCAAATAACTTGTCAAGTTAATTATTTTGTACTAGGGTGAGATTGGATAAACAAAATTTAATCAATAGCATAATTGAAATCGGCACTTCTCTTAAAGTTCTATTTATTTGTTAAATGAATCCGTCTCTCCTTTTATATAATTCAATTCTATTTTCTGTTTGAAAAACCAAATTCCTCATCTCAGGTTTTGATTAGGTCCAAGCAGAAAAGAGGGAAGAAGGTGCGATGAATGGAATAAAGCTGTCAGGTTCAGAGAATTTGAGAAAGAATCGCATTAGATGTCGACAAATAAGATTATACATATTTTTTATATGTAAAAGTGGTGAGAGAACTGAGATTTTCTAGGAGATAGGCTTGAACAATTGAGATTTAGGGGAAGGAAGTCGCCGCAAGTTATGATTGTTTTGGCTTAGCTATTAAACCAACTACTTTGTTCAACTTTATGGGTCGAAGAGATGAAGGGTACATGGGGACCATGAGACGCATTTTGTCTTACTCAATTTATTATTTTTAATTACTTTCTTTTTTTCCTTTACTTTCCTTTCCTTTTTTCTTCTTTCTTCTTCTTTTTTTTTTTTTTTCGTTTTCCTTCCACCTTCTTCCTCCGTTGGCCGTGTGCCTCGGCGGCAGCCGAAGCTGTGGGCGAGAGGGACGACGGAGAAGAAGACAAAATGTGGAGAGAAATGATTGAATGACCTGGAAGGGGATGCTTGAATGGCGATGTCGTCACTGACGTGGGAGAGGCAAGTGATGGAGCGAGCCAGGGTCTTCATGGGGTCGCCGCTCAGGGTGAACTCCATTTTTTAGTTCTTTGCTTCTCTCTCTACACTGACGCTATGGATTTTTATGAGGCGGTCATTGAAAAATTGGCGGGATTGGAAGAAGAAGATTAGGCAAAGGTGTAGAGAGGGAAGCGAAAATATTTTGAATTCCAGTACTACTACATCTTCTAGAACTCCGAGTCAATTCATGGCCAGTGGAACATCTTCTAGAACTCCAAGTCAATCCACAACAGCTATTACCAATTATAGTCTTCAATGGTCCGATACTCAAGTTGCTCTTTGGAAGGGAATTAATGATGTTAATGATGTAACACATTAATTATCATTTTTTGCCCCCAAAGATACAATTATATCATTGATGTTTAGCGAAGAAAGTATTCTAGGTTTTTTAGATTTATCATTAGATAGCATCGACGCGTAAATCATAATTTATAACTCGAAGGGAAATCACAAAAATAGTTCATGTATGAGTATAGCCATTCGATTTTGGTCCTGATACTTTATATTTGTCGTGTATTTGATTGGTAAACTAATCTTCAATCTTGATTTAGGATCAATGTCGATTTTTTCGTCTAGATGCGAACAAAAGATATGAAGTAATGGCTAAAGATTGTCATGTGGCATTAACATGTAATAATAGTGCAAAAACAATGGGCACCCGCGTGTTCTTGCAGGAAAATAATTTGTTATATAGTTTGGCACACCAAAAAATAATAAACAGCTTTTTTTAAGCATGGTTTGGACATTTACAGAAATTATCTATGATAGATAACATTTGCTATTATTATAATTCTTTAATTGCCACTTAATTTGCTATTATTTGTCTGAAATGATAGAAAAATATTCTTGTGTTGTATATACCTTTTATAAACTATGTAGGTCTATTCAAGTAATTAAATATCCAATTGTTTCAATCAATTCTGCTTGAATTCTATTATTTTTTAGTAACTTCATAATTTTTTTCCTTTTTCTTATGAAAGTATATACATTTTGAGTTTTAGGATCCCTAGAATTTCATTAAAAAAATAACAGGAACTCTGAAAGTGAAAGAACAAGCCTTCAGATCTTTCTTTATCTTGTTGAATTTTCCTCTTCTTCAAAGGATTAATCAACAAACATAGACGAAAAGGTACATGTTTTTCTTATTATTGATAAATGAAAAGAATAAAGAAAAAAAAAAGAAATAAGGAGGAAAAGCAATAAGGGTAAACGTGGAATTTGATGATTTTTTACCGCTATTTTACTATGCATCCAAGGCTCAGTGGAGTATTTATATAGGATACATGAATTAATGATATCATAGCAGAATGAATTTTTTCTCACAATAGATATATTGTCAAATGCTAATTACATGTGCAAAGTGCAATATTCTTATTATATATAGGCATATATATCATCACTATTCATGTAGGAAAACATATAAAGAAAATATCATATTAGAAACGTTAAAAGATAATTAAAAGAATTATAAAAGCGCCCGGAGATTCGAGCCTGGCTCCCACCGACCTTGCTGCATTTCCGACCGCTGGCCCTCTGATTTTGATAGTCTTGGTCATTCTTTAATCTAGTTATAACACGACAGAGAGGCAATGAAAAACTGACACATGGCTTGCTTCCGGGGAAACCTTGACCAATAAACCAGTTGTGTCTACCTGCAGCAATTCTAAGTGATCGATCAGCACTCAGCAGCAGCCCTCGAGCATTTTGGTCCATTTGAACTAGGGGAAGCATTACAAGTATAGGCTAAATTATCCTTCATAAAATGGTTATTCCACAATAAATGAGCAATAATCAAGATAAATGCGTGATTAGAAGCAATACTATTAGATACTTAGGAAAGCCTGACTTGAACCGCACATGCAAGTTTATTTGTGTAGATCGTTTTTGATAACTTCTTCAGATTGTGTGAACTAGCATATTGATTTGGGACGAACTTAGCAATTTCCGTTTGCACATATAAGAAAATATTTGAAATTGAAAATTGGAATTCAGGTTAAGGACTAAATTTGTAATAAAATAGAGGACGACCACCAAAATTAAACATCAACAATGATACATTGACTATTTTGTAATTTCTTTTGAATAATCATCATTTTGATTTTAACTTGTATACCTCTGATGCTTAGTAAGCACATGTAGTCAATATTTGATCAGCTACCTAATAACTGGGGATTAATTTATGGATTTAGTTCGTTAGAGATAAGGAAATGTGCTAACCGAAGATAAGGGAATGCGCATATTTAATTGCTGAATCCGTTTGATAATAAGGTTCTTTTAGGCCCAATTTAGTAACCGGCTCAATAGTGACTATTTATGTTATTTTGTTCTCCAGAACAAAAAAAAAGGAATATAAATCCGTTTGATAATGTCTTTATTTTCGGGAATACGAACAAATTCGTTCCCAGGAATAAATTTGGAACAAAATCAAGGAGTAGAAAAAATATACTTATTTATTCCCAAGAACAACCCAAGAATCAAATATTTTTTTTTACTCTTTTATTATTTTCATTATCTTCTTCTTCTTCCTCTAGTTGACAATCTCGTTAGAGCCTTACCCAGCCAAGGGAGTTGAGCTCGACCAACCACTGGTGAGGCTCGGGCCGACGAGGCTTAACCTCGCTGGGGTTGGCAAGGTCGCCCATTCTCGTTTGGCTGGTGGCCAACCTTGGCCATGGCCGGCAACCAGCTAGAGGAAAAAGAAGAATAAGAAGAAGAAAAAGAAAAGAAAAGAATAATAAAATTATTTAAAAATTAAAAGAAATTTTAAGTCATAAAAAAATTAGACAGTCTTATTCAACGCATTTCTATTTCGGGAATAAAATTTTTATGCAGTTTTCAAATGCTTTTAAATGCTCAAAAACTCGTCTAGGAAACAGAATAAAAAAAATATTTTTGAATAGAAATTGTATTCGGGAAAGTTTATCCACATCAAGTTCTAACCATTGTCCATAGGCCCAATCACAACCTAGATCAACAAACTTCTGCCTCAATCCATAGCCAAAGTCTCCCACACTCGGTAATCGGTGGAAGGACTCTCAAATTTGTCAATCGGACACTGTATTGAGCGAAACAAGCCAATACCTAACACATCATACAATCTAAACTAAGCATCACTCATCAGGGCACGAATAAACAATGACATAGCTTTTCCCTCGACTTTTTGGGGAGTGATTGGCGTAGATGCCACGGGCGACCGCGAAAGTTTTCACTTTCCTTTCTCGATTTTTTCGGTACAATGACTATTATATTGGACTCTTTTCGGCTCAACATGGAAAGTTACCATCATATCACGGGATATACCACTAAATTAATCCTATAGAAAAAACAATCATTGTTCTCGCTCGCGCACTAGATCATTTAATGATTTTTAGGTAATTATTGTTGTAAAACATGGTCCAGGTATCGCAACCGCCGGACAAAGGACCAAGTCCAAAAGTAAGTTTACAAAGGGGAACCTACGGTTGCTAAGTTTGATAAGGTGCATATTCGATTGCCCGAATATACGTTAGTGTTCATGCCTTTTTAGCAAGTACAGAATGCAACAAAGCGGCCATTTAATTGCAATTCCTTTTCTCCCTCTCTTTTGTTTTTCAGTATTAAATGATGTGCTTTGCTGAAGGTGGTGTCGGTATAGGTATGTTTCTGCATTTGTATTCTGTGACAACTGATAACTCTTCCTGGCTTCCTGCCAAGAAAAACAGAGCAGCGCCGAGAGATCCTACAGAGTCACATGCTCTATGGACAGGACCTGCAGTTTCGAACTATTGGAGATGGTGTTGAAGTTGCTTGTAGTTTTTTCATTTGTACTGACCCAAGTAGATGCCTTGCGGTGGAAGCTTTTCTGTTTTGTCTTTTGGAATCCATTTTAAGTTAATCTGTGTATATAGAAGAGGAAAGGTCAAACGGTTTTAGAGATGTTTATGTTCGTCTCTTAAAATCTCATTCTAGAATGATTGCGTCATTTTTAAACTCCAACCGATTCAGTTTTAACTTTTCCTTGTCAGTTGATTCCATTATCTGTATTCATGCTGCGGAGATAATTTGTGACAGTGTCAAGGTATCACAAAACTTTCTTAAGGTTCGGATAAGGAGTTTGTTCTGCAGAATAAGTACCTCCATGTAAATTTCAGGACACGCAAGTCCTTATGTCTGTTTTTCCTCTCACACATTTTGGGTCTTGGCATCGTGTCGTTTTATGTTGAATTTGTCACCTCCACCTACGGTCATTCATCCACGGACTTCAACCTTCAGGGCAAATGTCTTGATGTTTGTTCAGTTTTATTCTGTCCCATATAACTGCACATGAAATCCGACATTCATCCTTTCATGATGCCCATGACCTTTGGAGGCTGGGACCGATTTGGCACTTATTTAGGGTGTCACATTCATGATCAATGACATTTGATTTCTCTATTGGCAAAGACATTTCTTGCCACATGCAGGCGCGTACTCTTTTTATAGTAGGAAAAGAAAGCAACTTTTTTTGCGCGGATTTAAGAACCTAAATCTCAATCGGATTGGTTCATGTGCTAATACCATGTGATGAAATAAAATACATAACATGCACAGATGGCCGTCGTTGTTTGGCCATCGACTAGGCATGAGTACCCTGTTACATTAGCAAGTAATGTATGAATGAAATTACCGAGTAAATTTGGTAAACCGGTCTTAAAATAGTGATAAAATCATAGCTTCGGTAATCTGGTTAGTTGTCTTATGGCGTGAACGGGTGACCAAGTGATGAATCAAGCCTGTACTTGTCTAGCCTGCTCTGCGCGTGTGCTTCGATGTCCATTTAGCTAGTTTGGTTTAATTTTTTTTGTATAGAGATTGTTGAGCTAGTACCATGAGGAACGATCTACAAATTATATCAAACACACAATGTGTGTATCCAAAAACGAAAGAATAGTGAACGGGGATCGTGTTATTCCTAATGTACCCATCGTTTCCCCTGGTCCTCTCTAAGCAATAATAATAATAATAATAATAATAATAATAATGATAATAATAATAATAATAATAATAATGATAATAATAATAATGATAATAATAATGATGATGATAATAATGATGATGATGATAATAATAATAATAATAATAATAATAATAATAATAATAATAATAATAATAATAATAATAATAATAATAATAATAATAATAATAATAATAAATTGCCTAGTTTCTCCAATTTCATCGTTTCTCAATATTAAATTCCACCACGATCTTATGTAAAATTACCATTATCATCCCATATCCTGCTTTGAATGTAATAATAGAACACAAGGTGAATGTCCAAGCCGGTATTAACAGAGAGCAACCAATTCTTCACTTTTTGATTCATGTAAACACGGCATGTATTAACAATTGAGATATGCTGAGACATTTATGCCTTGTGAGACAAAGAACCACATTTAAGAAAAAGGGGTCGATAACTATCGACAATAAATCTTACTTTCGATAGATTTAAAACCATTTAAAACCACTTAATATGTTCTTGATTACTTTGCTTCAAGAATTTGAGTCGCTCAGAAATCAAGAATATAAACTCGAATATATTAACATATATAGAAAAGGAATAGAGGGCAAATCTGCAAGGTACAAATTGGTCTCCAATTGTTTCGTGGAAATTTGAGATTTTTTAAATATTTTCTAAGAAATAATTTGAACAAGAAAACTTGCTTTTAATTTTTTAAATAGACATGCACTATGTAGACGTTAATAATTTGGGCATGGGCAGTCATCGAATCGAGCATGGGCCCATAGAAGTCGGGCTCAAGATTCCCAATGCCCATGCCCGGTAGCTCAACACCTCGAGCTAGGTCCTTCAAGGCGGGCTAGCATCCACAATGGTCGAGCCTAGGACTTCAACGCCCGTGCTTGGGTCCTCGACACCCAAGCCCTAGTTCATGGAGGCTAGGCACAAGCCATAGAGGCTGGGCCCAGGACCTCAATGCTCATGCCCGTGTCCTTGGTGCTTTAGACCGTGTCCATTGAGGCTAGCCCAAAACACTCGTGCTTGTTGTCCAACCTAAATTTTGTGGACTCGGGCTCAGCGTCAGTGGACTCAAGTTGGGCAACAAGGATCTAAGCATGAGCACATGGGTATTAGGCCAAGGCACTAGGGAGTTGGGAATGAGCACCGAGATCCCAGGCCTAGCCTTTGAGGATACAGGCTTGGTCTCTATGAATTCAAGCCCAACCTTTGTGGATGCCTAGCCTTTGTGGACACGGGATTGAACATCAAGGACTAAGCATAGGGATCCCAAGCTCAACCTCAATGGACCCAAGCCTAGCCTCAATGGACCTACGCCCAATCTTGATGGACTCAACCCTGGCCCATTGCTAAGGACCCATGAAACAACGTTGGAGTCTCTAGCTTGATTTCTAGTCATATTTCGAAAATGATTTTTAACTTTTAGAGAGAAATTTATTTTCTTGAAATTTTTTTTGTTAGTTTTTCCTGAATTTAAGTATAAGTTTCCCATTGACTTGGAAAAAACAATTCATTAAGGGTGCATTTGGTAACGATTATGTTTTTAGGAATAATTTTGTATCAAAAATGGCTTTTTCTAATTCTATTCCCGATAACAATTTCTGAGCAAAAGAATGCGCTTGATAACTATCCAAAATTTTTATTCCTAGAATAGAAATGTGTTTGGTAGGATTCTTAAATTTTTTGTTTCTTTTAATTTTTAATAATTTTATTACATTTTTCTTATTTTTCTCTTTTCTCTTTTTTCTTTTTCTTTTTATCTTCTTTTTCCGCCTTCTTTATAGCTAGTCGCTGGCCATGGGGTGAGGTTCGGTGAGCTCACTGAAGGCTCGCCTCGCCCAACCACGATGAGGCTTGAGCCGATGAGCCTTGCTGTGGCTCGGCATCGCCAGGTGCCGGTGACACTCCAATGAGGTCGCCGGCCCTCGTCTGGTCGGTCATCAGCCATAGTTGGGGTCAGCGACTGGCCAAAATGAAGAAGAAGAAAGGGGAAGAGAAGAAGAGAAAAGAGAAGAAAAGTGGAGAAAAGAAGAAAAACAGGAATTGATTCTAAGAATTGTTCTCGGGAGTAAGAAGTAATTTTTTTCTACTTTTTGATTTTGTTCCAAATCTATTTCAGGAACAAAAAAAAAAAGATTTTTGTTTTCAAGAACAAAAATTTTACCAAACGGATTTCTGATATTTTTTCATTTCGAAGAACAAAAGAACAAAAATAGTTATTTCCCAGAAGGTTACCAAACAAGGCTTAACTCATTTTTCTAAACAATCCAAATGCCAAAAAATGAACTAAATTTTTTTTCCGTGAAATAAACGAAGCCTATTTTTAATAGGCATAAAAAGGATGGAGATCCTTTACCTCGAACAGTGTTTTCATTGGCGTCTCAATCAATTCTTAACAATGAGACATGTACATGAGGCATGTATTAATGGTTGTGATATATTGAGACACTTGTGTTTCGTGAAATCATCTTGTGAAATAAAGAATCCATGTCCAAAAGTGAAGTCAGCATTTCTCTCTTTCCAAAATAGGGAAAAAAAAGCCACGTTAAGAAAGTATACAGAAACCCAGAAGGTTGAAACCTAGGATCTTGATCGAACGAATGAAGGAATGAAGCAAGAGACAGTGGTTTTATTTATAAAGAGAGAGTAGGATCATTCATTCAAAAGAGACGGGAAGGGGACCATGTCTTTGCATGATCCCTGCAGCTCCAGTTCCTCCTTCAGAAATCTTAAGATCTTTGGCCCAAGAAGAAGGGGCGGACCCATATCATAATCACTTAGTTCTATGATATATTGTCTGCACTTGTATTAGTTATCAAAGGGTTCTAATGAGGCGAGGGACGAGTATTCCCCATGGTAATGTTCCTCTGGTATTACAATCTTTATATAAAGGACACTACAAGTATAAATACCCTCTTTAGAAGGTCGCGTAGGAGAGAATGAATAAATAGAATATGGAAAAAGGAAATAGCCTCTCTAGCATAAATACGGTTTTATCTTTCATGATGTAGAAGGTATTCAAACTAATGTAAGTACAACACAAGGTCATGTCCGAATATCTAAACCAACTTCGCAAAGATCAAGCCATAACATCTTAGAAACCAGAAACTGTCACCATTTTCTAATTTGCGATGAATGCGAATGCCATCAGGATATAAAGAACGGCAATCGGCCAAGGCTTGTCACTTAGGAAGATTTACATTAACAGGCCACATTTGAGTTGCCTACGGGAGAGACGGAGAAGAAGAAGAAGAGATGTGGAAAATATTGAGAGGATGAATGCTTCGGCAAAAGAGGATGGTAGTTTTGGGGAGAATCCGCTCATTTCAGCAGAGGAGGAGGAGTTTCGGTGCTTTTTGTAAGGGTGTTGGGGTCCTTTCACCGCGAGTGTGACACCAGGTTGACTGTCGACCCAGTTTGCGAATTTGCAATGCTTTTTGTAAGGGTGCGGTGACACCAGGTTGACTGTGGTGTCACACTCGCGGTGAAAGGACCCCAACACCCTTACAAAAAGCACCGAAACTCCTCCTCCTCTGCTGAAATGAGCGGATTCTCCCCAAAACTACCATCCTCTTTTGCCGAAGCATTCATCCTCTCAATATTTTCCACATCTCTTCTTCTTCTTCTCCGTCTCTCTAGTAGGCAACTCAGAATCAGAGCGTTAATGGAGAACAACAATCCAGCTGATCTCGGTCGTTGGAGGTAAAGATTCAGCAACCTCAAACGTGGCATAATGTCCTTCAATAAGTTGGAGAATTGCGACTTAAATCATGCCAAGATCTTGATTTACTTTCCTGTTCCTATGTCTGATCATGTCCACTGAATGCTGATTGGTTTGGGAAAAAACCTGCGTCCTACGTAAATCAGTTCAGCTTGCTGACGCATTATGATCTTATATGTTCAGCACTTAAGAGCTCAATTCCAGGTGTAGCACTTAGGAACCAGGACTAGAGCACAAGCCACTCGAGTCTCAAGTAGAAGCTAGAAAACGAGACTTGGTTACATTCTCGTATCGAAACTCAGGTTCATGCTCGGTACAAGACGGAGCACCGAGCTTGTATCCTAGTTTCGGTTAGCTTGAGACTCTGTTTCTACTTGAGTCTTCTACCCGAATACACAAGACTCAGTTTCTAGGTTCTAGCCAAGACTTAGCTTCTACCCGGTAAGCACGGGCCTTTTCTGGTAGTATATACACCCTATTTTTGCGAGGGAAAATTTTGTCACATTGATGAAGAGACACAACTGTATATACACTCTGTTTCTTTCTTTCGTCAACAGAAACTCATATCGTTAATAGAAAGTCTTATTAGCTTTCCTCCTAAGAAAAGGTAAGATCTGCAATCAGCTTTACTCTGTTTCTACCTGATAAGCATGGGGGCTTAACCGTGCGTATGGGTGATCTTGTTTTGTGAATAAGTGTTGTAAGAGAAGGTTGAGAAAGATTTGTAGGCCTTAAGGAGGTATTTCCTGGTACTCTGGCGTTCCATTTTGTTGAAAAGAAAGAGTTCTCACGAGCTTTATTAGCCATGGATCACTAGATGTGTTAAATACATGCGGTACATGCAGAGGTTAGACTCCTGCAATTCATATTAAGAACTGGTTTGCTAATTTTGTTTCCAAGGCGTGGAGTAACCCTTGCAGATCGAATCGCTCCACGTACCCGACGTCTTCGTTCCTTGGTGGGGTTCCTGGATCAAGTCATCGAGTTGATGGGTGTTCCAGCCAACGATACCTGTGCAAAAATCATGCGGATCTATGGACTACTCAAACTCGTCAAGATGGGAGGGCAAGTTATGATGGATCCAAGGTTTCGACTTGTTGCTGCTCTCATGGATGCTGGGCTTGAAAGCGTCAAATGTGGTCTGCTAATGTACATCTTGCTAAGTGACAAGCCTTGGCCAATTGCCGTTCTTTATATCGTGATGGCATTCGCATTCATCGCGAATTAGAAAATGGGGACAGATTTTGGTTCCCAAGATGTTATGGTTTACTCTTTGCGAATTTGGTTTGGATATTCGGACATGACCTTGTGTTGTACTAATATTAGTTTGAATACCTTCTACATCATGAAAGATAAAACCGTGTATTTATGCTAAAGAGGCTATTTATGCTTGTAATGCCCTTTATATAAAGGTCGTAATGACAGAGGAACATTACCACAAGACATGCTCTTCCCTTGTCTTATTAAGACCCTCCCATAAGTAGTACAAGCAGGTACAGATAATATGTCATAGAACTAATTTATAATCCCTTCTTCTTCTTCTTGTGCCAAAGATCTTATCTTTCCCGAAGGAACTGGACATAGGCCCCTTCCCTTCTCTTTTGGATGAATGATCCTACTCTTTTTCTATTTTTGTTAATATATCCAGGTTTCTATTTTCGAGAGATGCCAGTGACTCCAACTCTCAGAGCAAACAATGGAATTAGGGACATATTCTATGTGTATAAATCTATCGAAGAGTAAGATTTATTTTTGATAATCATTGATTTTTTTTCTTGAACGTCGATTCTTTGTCCCCAAGACCATGAGTGTCCTTAACATATCTCACCCGTCGATAAAAGAAGATACTTTTGGAACATGTGGACTTCTTTCTTTGGTATATTTATCAGCTCCTGCATTCAACCCATTCATAAAGAATTAGGAAATAGATTGCTAGATAAATGGAAGCAAACACAACTTCTTATTGAGCCACTTTTCGCTTCAGTAGGGTCGACACCACACCTTCCAAAGTTAAGATTCAAAAAATAATTCGGTAAAGATGAGTAAACCCTTTTCTTTTGTTTGAAAATAAATTTCCAACCCAAGTTGTCTTTACTTTAACAAACATATGACCGAAGTAACCGTAAATTATAATTCATGAAACTCCCCAAATACATATGCGCTGCGATTGTCAAAGTGCTAAATAGAAATCATTCTGATATTTGGTCGATTTTCGTGAAAATAACATTACTTTGTATTGTAATTTGCTTTACTCATCGCAATATAATCTACAGTGTAAAATAATTTTATGAGCAACTAGCACGCAACATCTATAAAAGCTTATGTTGGAAGAGAATAGCTAAAAAGCACCATAGTTCATTGGGAAAAAGTGTAAGAAAAGCCCTAAATCTTTGCATTGATGCCAATTTAGTCATAAACTTTTTATTTATGTCGATTTAGTCAAAAATCTTTTGACTTGATGTCAATTGAGTCTTAAACCTTTTGACATAGTACAAATTCAGTCATTCCGGCTAATTTTGACTAGATATTACTCATGTAAACAATTTTTAATAATATTTTAATATTTTTGAAATTATTTATTTTTTATTTTTTATCTTTTCCTTTTCTTTTTTTTTTTCCTTCTCCTCTTCCTTCCTCCAGCCTATTGCAGGACCTCAACGATTTGCCAAAGGCCAGGGTTGGCAAGGCTCGAGCTCTCGCCAACGACAATGAGGGCAACCTCATGCTGGGCAAGCGAGGCTTGACCTCGCCAAATCCAATGAGGTCGAGCCTTGCTTAACCTCTAGTGACCCAAGCTCAAGGCCACAAGGGCGGCCTCATGCTAGGCGGGTGAGGCTCGCCCTTGCTAGATTCGATGAGGTTGAGCCTTGCCCAACCATTGGCAAGGGCTTGAGCCCTCGTGGACGCAACCTGCCAATCACTAAGGTCTAGTAAATGGTTGGAGAAAGGAGGAATAAGAGGAAAAGAAAAAAGAAAAAAGAAAATAAATAAATTCAAAAGAAATATTAAAATACTACACATCAGCCAACTAGCGTCCATGTGAGAAATATCCGGTCAAAATTAGCTAAAGGACTGAATTGGCATCAAATCAAGAGGTTTATGACTAAATTCACATCAAATCAAAAGGTTTAGGACTAAATTATCACAAATGCAAAAGGTTTATGACTTTTTTTCACACTTTCCCGGCCCCATCGCAATTAGGGTGGTGCAAAACTAATGGTCCGAATTGGAAACTGCCCAAATTAGACTGGACCGAACCGAACTAGTTTGTTGGATTCGGTTTTCTGAAATGTCGATCCGATTCCCATTTTCTAAAATTGTAAACGATGTTCGGGTGATCCGGTCCCCAATTCCAAAAGGCAACTTTCTTTTCCTTTAGCTACTAAAATGTTTCAGTTTGCTAGGTTTTCGCTTGCCTACCCATGGATTTAGCAATAATTTGAAAGGTTGACCTATTTAAAAATCTCCGGATCTATACTAATTTTCTGGTTCTTTTTAATTTCTTAAAAAATAAAAGTGACCAGCTTTTTTTTTTTTAAATCTTTTCATAATAGAAGACATCAAGTAGTGAGGAAAAAAAAAAACGATTGGTTTCATTGGATCAGATCAATGGTCCTTGGTTCGGTTCTTGGTTTCACCTTAGAACTAGATTGAACTAGGAACTGATCGATTCTAATTTCAAAATGATCTCCAAGCGGCAAGCTGAGCTGACTTTAGAGAAATGGCCAATGTAGATGATGTAAGCATTTACATCACTCATCCTCCAAGCTCCCTGCTCCCATTCCTAGGCTAGCACGCCACTCAACCTCCGACTCATGGTACAACCTTCAACACTATTCTCTTAGGCTCGTTTGGTAACCAGCTAAATAGTGTCTTACTTTATTCTTTTATTTCCTGGAATAAAAAAAGAACAGAAATTCGTTTAGTAATGTTTTTATTCCAAGAATTAGATTTGGAGCGGAATCAAGAAGTAAAAAAAAGTTACTTCTCTATTCCTGGGAACAATTATGGAATTAAGTCCATTTCCTCTTTGTTTCCTCTTTTCTTTTTTCCTTTTCTTCTTCTGCTTCATCCTTTGGTTGATCACTGACCTCGGCTAGGCCGGCAAGGAGGCCGACGATCTTGTTGAGGCATGGCCTCGCCCACCCCTAACGAGGCCATGCCTCCCTAGTGGTTGAGTAAAGCTTGCCAGACCACCATGAGGGCGGTGTCGCTTGGCCATGGTAAGGTCATGAGGCCCAGCGAGATCGAGTCTCGTTAGTGATTGGGCGAGCTTGCCTCATTAGATTCGGGTGAGGTAGAGCGTGTCATGCTGAGCCTCTCCCAACCGCCGGGGAGGCTTGGCCGAGGGTCGGCAATGCTCCAACGAGGTTGCCGACCAAAGGATGAAGGAGAAGAGGAAAAGGAAAAAAGAAAAGAAAAGAAAAAAAGAAAAATGTAATAAATTATTAAAAATTAAAAGAAATTCTAAATCACAAAAGAATTTGAGGTCCTACTAAACGTAATTCTATATCAAAAATAGAAATTTTAAACAATTATCAAATGCCTTCAAATGCTTGGGAACTCGTCTAGGGAACAGAATAAAAAAAAATCATTTTTGAAGAGAAATTGTTCCTCGGAATAGAATGATTATCAAACAAGCCTCTAGTGTCCTGTCCCCACATGTCAACACTCAACGTATTTAGCACGCCCTATTCTCAATAAATAAAAACCCCCTCTTTCTCTCTTGCTTCATCCCTTCATTCAATCAAAGGTCCAATGTTTCTAGCTTCCGAGGCTTCTTCATCCCTTTCAAACATAGATTCTTTTTCTCGTTTTGAAAAGAGAGAGAAATGCCAGCTCCCATTTGGACGTGAATTCTTTATTCCACAAAATGCTCTCACGGATTATAAGTATCTCAACATGTCTCAATCATTGATGCACGTAAAATCGTTGATGCATACCTCATTTACATATATCATTGTTAAGAATTGATTGAGATGTCAATGGAAACACCGTTTAGGATAGAGGATCTCCTTTTTTTTTTCTATGCATATTTGAAAAGTTTAATGATAGTAGGCTCCATTTGTTTCGCGAAACTTGTTTTATGAAATAACATTTTTTTTTATTTCCAACATTTGAGTTGCTTAGAAAAACGAATCAATAGAAAATTTTTCCTAGTCAATGGAATATTAATGTTTAAATTAAGAAAAATAATTTCATAATTAAAATTTAAAATTTATTTTTCAAATAATGCAAATAATCATTTTGAAAAAATATATTTTAAATAATTTACTTTTGATGAAACAAACAAAGTATTACAGGGTGCAAAAATTCTATGGCATGCATTAAGAGAAATTCATATTTAATTGTGATTTCATTATTCGAAAGTCTCACTTGCTTTTCCTCCTCAGAAATGCTTGACAAAGAGGAGTCTTGATTGGCTTGATCAATCATGGATCCGTAGGTGATTGCCCTCCTGTAAGTGCCTCAGTATCGTCGTGGCGTGGCTTCCCTTTTTTAGCTTAGTTATTGTGTATTCTTCCAAGAAAACTTTGTTTTTCTTGTTATTTGACATTTGGCTGCACCAAAAATTTATTCTTACTATTCTTGAATGATAACTCACACTGTATTTTGCATTTTGGATCTTGCATTAGAATCATGCTTCCGGAAAATTACTAAATTTTTTTTAAACCTATTGCAATTATGCCAATTTAATTCTAAACTTTTTTTCTTTATCAATTGAATTATAAACATTTTGCATTTATACTAATTTAGTCTATCCAACCAATTTTATAGAAAAATGGCTAACGTAAACATGCTGGCCACTCTACGTAACACTACAGGCATTGACATGGACTATTTTAAATGATATTTTAAGAATTTTTGAATTTTGTCATAATTTTTTTCTTTTATTTTCTTTATTTTTTTCTTTATTTTCTTCCTTTAAGCATGGGGTGAGGGTGTCGTGGCCCTTGCTGGCCCTAAGCAAGGGCTGCGATAGCCTTGCGCAGCCATATCATTCGAGGGTTGTGGTGCCCTCACCTGACCAGATTTGGCGAGGGCATCCCACTCATTAGTCTAGGGAAAAAAAGAAAAACTAAAGAAAATATTATAAAAATTCAATTTTTTAAAAATATATTAAAAAATATTCATGTCAATACCAATCATATCAAATAGGATGACTGGCATTCATGTCAGTGAATTTCCAGGCCAGATTTGGTAAGGGCATCCCACCTAGGGGTGAGCGTGGTTCTGGGTAGAACCGGGAATCGGAATCGAACCGGAGGAGGTTCCGGTTCGGTTTTCGGTTCTAAGGGGACTGGTTCCGGTTCCCGGTTCTCTTTTTCCGGGAACCGGAACCTGAGGAACCGGAACCAGCAAAGTTAAAAAATAAAAAACCCTAATCCCTTCTGCGCGAATTTCCCCCCCTTCAATTTTCCCCCCTTTCCCTTTCTTTTTCTCTCTCTCTTTTCTCCCATTTTTCCTCCTCACGTCACTTCCTGCCCCCCACTTTTTTCTTTTCCCCTCTCTCTCTCTCTCTCCTCTTTCCTCCTCTCTCAGCCGAACCCTCCCACCTCTTCTTCTTCTTCTTCTTCTTCTTCTTCCTTCCTCTCGCCGGTTGCTGCTTCACCCACCACCACACCGTCGCCCCACGCCCTACTCACCACCACCTCTTGGCCACCGAACCCCCACCACCCACTGCTCGTTCGACAAGCCGTCTCACCGTTGAGCCCAACGAGCTGTCTTGCCGTCCGCGCCGCCGTGAGGCACCGCCGCCGTCCCTAAGCCACCGTCACCACCTCTTGCTGCCGCTTGCTCGGCCGTCCGGGCCGTTGTTGCTCCGAACCGTCACCACCTCCGCCCAAACCCGGAACCTGTTAGGTTAAGCCCCAAATTAATTTACCCTAGTTTTAGTTCCCATTTTCACTTCGCACTTCCTCTCTGTCTCTGCCCGACGTTGCTCACTATGCTCCGCGCTCGCCCTCGACGAATCTCCACACGGAGTCGGGCCTCAAGTCCCTCGACGAGTTCCTCTCCGGCAAGACCTACATCTCCGGGTAAAGCTCGTCTACAAGAAGCCGGCGAAGAAGACGACCGCATCCCCATCTTCGTCGACTCGGAGGACCTCGCGTGGAACCATGTATCATCCCACCAGAGGCAGCGTTCGCGGTGGCAAAGACCGTAAGCTCTCTCTCTCTCTCTCTCTCTGCATCGTTCTTTTTAAGCTCTTGAGCATTTGTGTTGTATTATCTTTGCTCGATTCGAAAGCGCGGGGCTTTGAAGCTTGGGCTGGCTTTCGCCTCCTCGACAACGAGATTCTCATCCTCAAGGTCTGTCCCTCTCTTTGGACGTCGATGGCTTTGGTTGGATTTGCTAGGGCTCGTGGCGCGGGTTTACTTGTTGTTGGGGGCTTCTGTGCTTCGGCTCGTGTGCGAGGGTTTCTTTTGAATCTTAATTTGGGGTCCGTGCATTGATGGGGGTTTTGATGGGATTTCGTTTGTTTTTCTGTTTTGTGATGGTAGGAGGAGATGCAGAGGACGAATCTGGAGCTGGAGTCGTATAAGGAGAATATAAAGGAGAATCAAGAGAAGATTAAGCTCAACAAGCAACTCCCTTAATTAGTCGGCAGTATTCTACTCTTTAATGTTTAATGTATGCTTCTGCTTTGGGCAGGATGCAAGGATATTGATGATGCCCTGCACTATACAGCCCTTTCCAATGGAAATTTTGAAGTTGGAGTTTGTATCCTTAGTTGGGCTTTCCCAGGGCTTCATATTTAGATTTAACATGGTTGTGACTTAAGATTAATCCTGCCAGAATGGTTTTTCTAGAGTCGTTTGCATAGGAAAGTTCATGGCCTGTATTCAGGTAAACAGAAGTTGAAGTTGATGTCATGTCAGAATACTTAAATTAATGGATAGAGAGCCTCATCTGGTTTGGTTCTGTTTCTTCCCAATCCTTATGTGGATTTTTATTTTCTTTAATCTTGACTAGCTGCTTATGAAACTTCTACTTATCCTGTGAGTATATGTTCTGATAATAACTTCTCTGGTGCACCCTGTTTGTTATCGAGCATATTCAAGGAGTATTTATCAATTTTGTCCTTCACTTTGTAGTAAGTGCCACCATCTTCTGAGGTGGTCTTGCCTTGACAAGGATGCCTTTCTTTTTACTGAGTCCTTTTGCATTACCTTCTTGCCGTGGCATTGTCTGGCAGAAATGTTTTGTTGATTCTAGTGAGTGAGGCTTTCTTGGGCCAAGTTACTTTTAGCTGCTTTTGTCGTTCCTAATTTCCTCTTTTGGTCCTTCCTTGAGCTGGGTAGAGATAATTCCTATGCCTTTTGTTTCTGCACATATTTTCCCCTCAAATTTCTGAACTTGATCTCCAAAATCTCTGACAAACTCTCAGCAACTTGATTTACAAGCTTTATCTAGTCTATCAATTTTTCGAGCATGGTTCGATTTGACTCCATGTTGATGGGTTCCAAGTCAATTTTGTTCCGCACTAAGGTACCCTGGCATTCACATACTAAGGAGTAAAGAATTCAAGGGCCCACAATTTCAACAATTTGAATTTTTGGTTTTTGAAGACTTAGCCATGAATTTTTCTTTAATGTTAGTCACCTAGATATTGCTGACGTGACAAATTTTTTGCACCCTTCCACACCACTCGATGATGAGGCTATGCAAAGGGGCACTTCTGTTTACCTTGTTGAGCGCCGCATTGACAAGCTTCCAAAGCCTTTGACAGAAGGTAATATGACATTTAGAGCTGTAAAATGTCTCTTTAACATCAGAGAAAAGACTGATTGTGGTTAATCCATGGTCCTGCCTATATCAAACTTAACATGTGAATTTATGTTGCAGATATATGTTAACTTCGGGTAGATGTGGAGAGACTGGCTTTTTCTGTTATCTGGGTATGTTTCTTGTTCTATCTTCGTCATTTGCTGTGCTCTTTTTGGTAAAGAGGATTGCATGTCCATTAGCCGCCATCACCAGACTACACTAAATGATAGCTCATGTGCTTACTAATCATGAATTGTCGGCCCTGTGTATACCAATATATTGATTGATCTTCCCATGAAAGGAGAACAATCTTGTTTACTGTCCATTTTCAGGAAATGACACCTGAAGCAGATATAATATCCACAAGATATACAAAAAGCATTATTAAATCATGTGCAGCTCTGTCTTATATTGAAGCTCAGACAAGGATGGATGACAGGTAATCATGTAATAAATGTTGAGAAGGCTATTCCTCTGTTCATATGAGCTCTTTTCTGGTGTATAACCTCTCACACATTGTACTAAACTTGTTCTGATTAATCAACATGCTATTTCCACATGACTTATCCTCTGTTCAATAAATTTTCACGTTAGCATAATTCGGCAGTTCCTATTCTTGCTGTTGAGTCTTTCATGAGTCTTCCATTTTTTTAAACTAAAAATGAAAAAAAAAAAAAAAAACTCGTTGGAACCTGTTGGAACCTGGAACCGACCCCGGAACCTGTGACAGGGTAGGTTCCAGGTTCTTAGTTCTGACGAGTAGGTTCCAGGTTCCAAAAAATGAGAAACCTGTACCCGAGGGTAGGTTCTAGGTTCCAAGCGGAATCTGTAAGGAACCGGGAACCGCTCACCCCTAATCCCACCCATAAGTCTGGGAAAAAAAGAAAAACTAAAGAAAAGAAAATCAAAGATAAAAAAATTATAAAAAATTCAAAGTTTTTTTGGTAAGGATAAAAAATTCAAAGTTTTATTACAATATTTAAATAAAATCAACTCAGGGCCGGTTACATCTCATAGAATGGTGGGCATTTACATCAACAACTTTCCTAACTAGATTTGACTAGGGTGTCCTGCCCATAAGTCTAGGGTAAAAAAAGAAACACTAAAGAAAAGAAAGAGGAAAAATATAAAAAATTCTAAATTTTATTAAAATTCATTAAAAAAGATTAATATCAGCATCGCTTGTGTTACGTAAGATGGCTCACGTTCACGTCAGCAATTTTCCAATCAAAATTTGACCCAATTGACTGAATTTGCATAAATATAAAAGATTTATAATTCAATTGGCTCAAAAAAATTTATAATTGAACTAACATAATTTCAATCGATTTAGCAACTCTTTTTTTTTTTCTTGTTATTCTTCCGAACTCAACACGCTTGCCACGATTTCGTTCGTTTTTTTATAATCGAAAATAACAACAGAAGTACCTTTACCAAAAAAAAAAAAAAAAATAACAACAGAAGTAATTATATCCCGATCAGGATCAATTATCGATTATTATATTAGCGCATCCACCCTGAAATCGGGCCAGCACCTTACGAGTTACGACCATGTAAATCACATATGGGTCCCACTATACAGTCCCACTTATTAGAATGCACATGTAAAAATATAATCCTGCGACGATGCATCCCGTCATTAGCTCCGAATCCCAACTCCTGCAAAAGAAGAGAGAGAGAGGAAGAGAGCAACCCTCGTGGTGCTCTCTCTCTCTTTCTCTTCGCTATTTTCCGTGAACGAGTTGCGCCGTGGACGAATGCGCATCCTACGTTCCTCGGCCTTCCCATCGGTCTTATGTATGTGTTCTGCTCTACTCGCAGCCTCGGAACAAGCTCCATTTCGGCTAGGAAGGAAGGGAGAAATCACTCATTACAAGAATAGCTCAGAGAAACTCGGTATAGAAGGCAGCAGAAACTTTAAACAAACAAGTCATAGGTCTCTACATGAATAGCTGTTTTAGATGGTATTGAGCAGCCAATCCCCCCCCCCCCCCCCCCAAAACCAAAAAAAAAGCCCTTCTCTTCCACCATATTTGAAGTTGCAAAGCTAGAAAGGAATTATTTGACAGATTTAACAAGGTCTAAAACACAATTCCCAATAGTTCTAAATTGCTATGTCCTGTCCATAAAGCACATGACTCTTGTAAGAACTATCGACACTTCTCTGCTTTTATTGGCAGGGAGCCAGGAACAAGTTGTGGTAGAATAGAAGTGCAGAACCATACCTACATCGATACCTCACTCAGCAAAGTGCATCAACTTAATACTGAAAAACAAAAGAGAGGGAAAAAGAAGTGCATTAAAATGGCAGCTTTGTTGCATGATGGACTAGCTAAATTGGCACAAGCACCAATGTATAGTGAAGTAGGAGAAAAAACGAGAAAAGAAAAAATGACACAGGACGCTCAAAGCAAGCAAGACACTAGTCCCAACTATTTGAAGAAAAAAAGGACAGGATATATCAAGCATTGGAAGGCACAAGCACTTACCAATAGAACTAAAGAGACAGAGGTTATCATATTCAAGCAGGAAACATAATGTTATTGATCTTCATGGTATGGTGGTGTTGATCAAACACAGAGTTCATCACCATCCTCGTTATCATCATCCTCATCCTCATTGGTGTAAACCCAATTACTTGGATGACGTTGTGAAAAACCATTTCCATCTACACGAGAAGAATGAAGAGAATCGCTTTAGAAGGATTATCCAATTCAACTATTAACAAACTGCATGAACATACTTATGATGCGCTAATTAGTGCTATATAAGTGACAATCTTGTTCAGTACCTTTGCCTCTAAAAACATTTACAGCCACCAACAAATGACATGATACAAGCAGACTAATTGAATCGATACTGAGAAGCCCAAGAAAGGCATGTGAGTTCGGTCTTCCAGAAATAGGTACTTGCACAGGTATGTGCAATGTATCCTCGGGGTTCACAGTTGAGCAAAAAGCGTAAAATAGTTTTGCTCCACCTTGTCTATGATATCAGGTGGACAGTCGCACAAAAATGCTTACAGATTTGGTAGAACATACATGGATTTTTGCCAAAAAAATTTCCTTATCGATGCATGAATAAAGAGTAAAATTTTGCAAGACTCCAAGATAGTCACACAATCAATGGGCCTAAGCCGAATGCTTTCTCGCAAAGCAGCATTTACAATAGGGAAACAGGCAATTGAGAAAGTAGCAACTTTATTAAGAAATATTTGTAGGAGATAACAAAATAATTTGACCTACAGATAAAGATGGTGTTCATCATACACAAAAAATGAGAGAGATTGAGAGATGAAGAATCTGGACCAGTTTGGGTGTTTCCTTCAGCTGATGCAGCTTTTGATATTTGAATGGTGCTGATCCTTTCAATTCCTGACTGACTACCAGCTCTTAGGATCCTTTCTTCTGGAACTTCCTTCCATCAGAACCACTGCCACTTCTTGCAGCACTTCCTGCCCAAAGTTAGTAAACCACTCAAATTTTAATTCCCAAGAGATACCTTCCTATTGACTTCCTAAAAAATGTTATCTTACTGATGACATACACAGCATCTCATTTTGGAGCAAAGCAAAGTCAATTTCCTTGTCATCAGTGAGATGATAGTGCTACAAGCTACAAGGATTACTCACCCGAGAGTTCAGACCATATTCTGGTATGATTTGATGGAATCTCGGAAGCACTTGTTCTATTCCTCTCTGGCTGTTCTCCAGAAGCTTCCACAGTATTGGCCTGGCCCAGCATTCCATTTGCTGAAGGTCCAGTAGTACCTTCATGTAATTAGGATGTAAGCATGGTGGCCAGTACAAGTGTAGCATCAAAATTGGAAGAGGCCCCTTCATCAATGCCAAATGTAGGGGCCATCAAAATAGGCCTGTTGCATACAAACATTCAGTTGTATCAAGTTCTTTATTCTTATCTATTTTGCATTTAGTTGCACCTAAGTCCCCCTGTGATGGCAGAGACGTTGCACTTGAAAACACGAATCTAGTACCAAAAAAGAAAAGTCAAAAGACTTACATTAACCATCAAGTTTTGCACAGATATTCTTGGCTGGCATACTTTACTAGCACCTTGCCTTAAACTCAATAAATAAACCATTTCTCATCCGAACTAAAACTTCCTTTAACCATTATTATCCAAACTTGATTCGAAGGTGCACTATATTCTACCAACCAAATTTTCAATGAGAGTCTCTTGTTTCTTGACATTCAGCTCAGAAGTAAACTTGTCATTGGCCTTTACGATTGTGATTGTGAAGCTATGCGTTAGCATGTATTAAAATTCTGAGCAGATAACTAGCAATTATGCATCTATTAAAAACCAGTTATGGACTGATTGCATGACAACTACCTGTTGCATCTGAACTACTTGCATATACAAAATTGAAGTGAAGCATGGAAAAAAATGGATAGTAAGGCAAGAGTCAAAAGAGCATTCAGATTTTACTTACTCGCCAGCCTTCTCAAAGTACAAATGAATGTCCACTTCACATCCCTCACAGAATGCAAGAAATGCCTGGATTTCTATGAGATGGACAGACTTTAAATACTATCATGTTCACAGGAAAAAACAAGGAAAAATTTCGACATAAAAGATGGTCTTGTATGTGACCCCAATAGCATTTCAGCAACTAGGTGGACTCATTTTAGGGAAATGGAGCTAAGTTTGAAAGTGAAGTCATATGTTCAAGAACTTTTAGCTGAATTTACAACCCAAACGTCTTGATAGATAATATAATAAAAAACGAATCAGATGGAACACCTTCAACTCTTTGACAGCAAAAGTCACGTCTACCGGGTTGCCATTATGAGTATACTGTACGAACTCTTCCGCAGGATCTATCCACAGCTGAGTGTTCAGCAAAGAGTCATTCTCTGCAACCAGAATCTGAACCATGATATTCTTCTCCATATTCGATTGAAAAGGAAAAAGTCAATCTCTACCTTTGGCAGGATCAATGTAGCTTCGAAACTCGACAGCTTTGCCACTAAATTCACTGGCAGCATCAGAAGGATTGGAGTTGCATTCCATTGCAATGATAGTAATTTCCTGAAGGGATGACTGAAAATTTGCAAGTAATCTATTCAGATCACGAGGCCTCACTACAAAATTGCTTGGGTATCTTCTCCTGTCCAGAGATAATTGTTGTATGTCGGGGTCAACATTGCAAGTAATCCAGTACGGTTTCTTAATGCCTGCATGCATATGATGACAACATCACATATGCATGAACAAAAACTCACAGTTGGCATACTGAGATAAACATGTATCTCTGCATGGTGCAGCTTCTTATTAAATTAATGCAGGTTTGACAGGTGCTGGCCTCCTATTTATATTGCAGTTCGAGAACATACTGAATAGTATGTAGTTAGCATGACTAAGTCACAAAGACTTAAAATGTTATGTGGTTAACAAAAAAAGAAGTAAAAGTGGTAGACAGTGGAATCTAATTTTTAACATAAACTTCCCCATCTCTTTACTCTCAATTTGTTGGCTATATAGGTCATATTGGAGCACTGCAAAATCCCTTTAACAGAGTTCATGCTGCTTTTACAAGATGAGAAATTATCAAAGCTTGTCTCTGTGGACACATATGACGTGACAATAAATGCTTCTCCCAGCATCTTGCAGTCATTTTCTCTCAATGAACATGTCAGTTTCAAGACTTCACTGTTTTTCAATAGAATTGAAGCAAGATTATTTTTAGGGGGAAAGGGAATGTGCTAACTTTTCCATCTGTGCCACGAGCTTGCAATCTTAACCGTCAAATACACCATTTCGAACATAATGAATACAGAGCACCACGCATGTAATGGAAAGGTCTTTACCACTGAAGCACTGCAGAGTCCATTGAATTTTTTATGCATTGATGTCTGGTAATTGCACACTCAAATAATCAATGCTTGTAATAGGCGTTCTAAGGACAGAACAGACAGCCTGCACAGAGTACTTTGTCAGTGTTTGTAAGTTGCTTACAACTATAAACTGGCAAATACACTAGAAAGATGACCAACGACAACATACCTTTAGAAGAACGCTGCATTGAACCTGGGCACCAGATACGGTAAACACATCAAAGAGGTCTGGCTTGAAGGTTATCAATTGATAGGCAGAGATCTCGATGAATTGAGCGTGTGAAAGGAAATCTGGAGGTCAAATATGAATATGAGAATGAAATTAGAATCTTAATCTGATATATACAAGTAAGAAGGTGATATCTGTACACAGATCAATACTATTGCAATTCTAATACATCAAATAGTGCCAAGTGTCAAACATGAGTTTAGAATTCAGAACTTCTATTGTTATTTGGCAGTTAAATGTGGTCAGGCAAAAGGAAGTCATGCAAAGTACGGGCGCACAAGAGATCTGCTAGGGAGCACATTTGTGCTTTCACCTATTCAGTTTTGCGAAACTCCATATAACACCATCAGAGTAACTAGAAAAACCAGCAAAGCATTAGCAAGACAGAATAGCAGCACTGGCAGAAGGTTATCCATAGGGCTTTTCTCCTATGGTTTCACCATTCGACATTTTGCCCCAAGTACCACTGATAGCTCTCCTGGCTATAGCAGTGAATTGCCTCAGTCTTACGATATAATGAGTTTGAATCACCCTATCAACAGTATGAGCTTCTTTTAGTCACTTCAGATTTTATGCACGTCGAGTTCTGATCATCGTCAACAGGCCCAATCACAACCTAGGTCGACAAATTTCTGCCTCAAATCCACCGCCAAAAGCTCCACGCCCTCAGCAATCGGCGCAAGGACTCTCGGAATTTCTCAATCGGACACCGCATCGAGCGAAATGAGCCAGTACCTAACACAGCATCAAAGCCATCTAAACGAAGCATCGCTCGGCGGGGCACACGGAGAAACAACTGCTGTAGCTATTTCACTCGATGGATGAAGCCGAGGAACGACGATCGACATGGATTTCAGTGGCGAAACGCCGGAGCTGTGGGCGAGAGAGATACGACGGAGGAGAAGAAGAAGAAATGAGGGGAAGAAATGGATGGAATGACCTGGGAAGGAGAAGCTTGGATGGCGAGGTCGGTGCCGACGCGGGAGAGGCAAGTGATGGAGCGAGCCAAGGTCTTCAAGGCGTTGCCGCTCAGGGTGAACTCCATTTTTCCAGCTCTTCGCTTCACTCTCTGCGGTCTGCAGCGACGCCACAGGTTTTTATGAGGGCGGTCGCCGAAAAATTGGCGGGACTGGAAGAGGGGAGACGCTTGGTCTTTTCTTTGGCTCGGTGAATCAATGATATAGCACGTTTAATTATCGTTTTTTGCCCCCAAAGATACGATTATATCAGTGATGTTTACCCAAGATAGCATTTTCAGTTTTTTAGATTCATCATTAGATAGCATTGATGCGTAAATCACAACTTATAACTCAAAAGGAAATTATAAAAATAGTTCTTCCACGATTATTTAGTTCAATTTTGATCTTGACACTTTATTTTTGTCACATCAATGAACTAATCTTCAATCTTGATTTTGGGATAAATGTTGATTTCTTCATCTAGATGCAAACAAAAGATGCCAAATACGAGCTAAAGATTGTTATGCTGCTTTAACATGTCATAATAGTGCAAAGTCAATGTACCCCGTGTGTTGTTGCGGAAAAGTAACTTGTTAAATAGTTTGACATATCAAAAATTAATGAACTAGTTTTTTTAGCATGGTTCTGACAGCTGCATCCATTATTGTTAAGTATATTTATAGAAATTATCTATGATAGATGATATTTGCGATTATTAGAATGCTTTAATTGCCACTTAATTTAATAGTAATTAGTTTGAAGTGATAGAAAAACGCTCTTGCGTTGGATGTACCTTCTAAAAACTATGGAGGTCCATGCAAATAATTAAATATCCAATTGTTTCAATAAATCCTGCTTAAAATTCTATTATTTTTCAGTAACTTCATAATATTCTTTTTCCCTTTTTATGAAAGAATATCCATTTTGAAGTTTTACGAGCCCTAGGATTTCATTAAAAAATAATAAAGACTCTAAAATAAAAAGAATAAACCCACGGATCTTTCTTTATCTCGTTGAAATTTCCTCCTCTTAAAGGATTAACAACCAAGATAAACAAAAAAGTAAATATTTTTCTTATTATTGATAAATGAAAAGAACTTAGATAAGAAGAAGAAAAAGAGAATTATGAAGGAAAAAAATTGAGGGCGAACGAGGAATTTGATGATTTTTTTTACCACTATTTTACTATATATCGAAGGCTCAATGGGGTATCAACACAGGAAAGACAAAGTAATGGTGCCATAGCGTAACGAATTTTTTTCTCACTATCCAAACTCGATTCAAAGCTGGCTCCCTCCGACCTTTGCTGCGTTTCCAACCGCTGGCCCCACATTTTAGTTGTGATAGGTTTGGTGGTAAGAAAAAAGACAGCCAATTAAACGTGGTTGCTCATGGGAAACCTTGACCAATGACCTAGTAACCTTGTTTTAGTGTCTCCGTGGGCCAGCGATTCTGTCTGAATGATAACCATTCAACGACAACTTTCGAATATTTGGTCCATTTGAATTAGGAGGAGCATCACAAACATAGGCTAAATTGGTCCTTCATAATATGATTATTCCAAACAAATGGGCAATAATCGAAACAAATGCACCAATGCGCAAGTAGAAGCGATACTATTAGATATCCTGGGAAACCCATCTAGAACCATACATGTAAGTTTCTTTGCATGAATCATCTCGCTTCTTCAAATTGTGTGAAATAGTATATTGATTTAGCATTTACCATAGTAATTTCCATTTGCATATGGAAGAAAATATTTGAAAATAGAATCGAAAGTCAAGTTAAGGGCTAAATCTACAATAAAATAAAGGACAGCGACCAAAATTAGACATGGACAATAGTACATGGACCATTTTATAATTTCTTTTGAACAAATATTTTTCTCTTCCATGTTAGCGTTTCCTGTATAGCATTGGTGCTTAGTCAACATATTCAAGTCGAAACTCAGGTCCAGATATTATGTTCCCATCTCATTTTGGGTGAGAGATTTTGACCATGGCGGTTGTTCTGGCAATATTGGTCGGACCGCTATGGCATACATGTCCCTAATGGCTCAAAGTAAGGATTCCTCCTTGGAATCAAGACGTTGGTTATCCATTTTAGCATGAGCTGCATGCTTTGCTCCATACTAGGATTTAAAATCAACGAAAATACTTGTTATATGGAAGTCTTTCGCAGAACCTCAAGGCTCAAGTTATCAGAAAATGTGTTCAGGGCTCGTTTTGTTAAGCATGCTTCTCAAGTACTTTAAAAAATGAAATATGTCTTATTACTTTACTATCACAATTTTTTTAGATGCAAAGGTACTGAACAAGATCATCACAAACATAGCACTAATTAGCGCCATCATAAGTACGGTCATGCAGTTGTGTTAGTGGTTAAATTGGATAATCCCTCCAAAATGATTTTCTTCGTCCTTTGGTTGTGTAGATGGACATGGTTTTTCACAACGTCATCGAAGTAATTGGGTTGATGCCAACGAGGATGAGGATGATGATAACAAGGATGGTGATGAACTCTGCGTTCGTTCAACATCCCCATACTATGAAGATCGATAGCATTATGTCCCCCGTTTAACTATGATAACCTAGCTCTCTTGGTTTTACTGGTAAGTGCTTCCCTTCCAATGCTTGATATTTCCTGTCCTGTGTTCCATCAAATGGTTGAAATTGTCTTGCTTGCTTTTAGCATCCTTTGGGATTTTTTTTTTCTCATTTTTCATCCTACTTGACTATACGTTAGTGATCGTGCTTATTTAGCTAGTCCAGCATGCAACAAAGCTGCCATTTTAATGCACTTCTTTTTCCCCCTTTCTTTTGTTTTTCAGTATTTAGTTGATGTGCTTTGCCGAAGGAGATGTCGGTATAGGTATATTTCCGCAGTCGTATTTTATCACAACTCGTTCCTGGCTTCCTACCAAGAAAAATAGAGCAGTGCCGACTGCCGATAGATCCTATAAAGTCACATCTTTCATGGACAGGACCTGCAGTTCAAATTGCTTGACATTTGTACTTCAAAGACTGGATGCCTTTCTTCTTTTGTTTTGCTTTAACTTCTATTTGCTCGGCGCATGATGAAGCCGAGCGTCACCATATTTATTGGTAATGAAGCTATACCTATATGTAACGCTATCAATAATTTTTTTTTTCTTTTTTGAAAAATGATGGCTACATTCCCTGTAGGGGTGTGCAACGGGAACCGCCCAAACCGAGAACCGACCGGACCGGACCGAACCGGTCGGTTTTGGGCGGTTCCCATAGTCAGCGGTCCGGTCCCCGGTTCCTAATCTTGGAACCGGTGGCCGGTTGGTCCGGTTCCCGGTTTCAAGGTGGGAACCGGACCGAACCGGACCGACCGGACCAAACCGGACCGACCGGACCAAACCAATTTTTTTTTATATATAATTTATATACATATAATTAATAAAACATATAAACATGATAACTTATTGCAACCAAAGTTGCAATTTGAGGTAGCAACCTCTTATGTGGCCAAGAGACCATTAAAACCCTTTTTGTTACTCTTTTATTTATAGAAAAAATCTTTCGATGTGAGATTAAGACTTTAAGAGATCCCGTGAATTACACGAGTGAAGTTTGAATATTTTGCAGGTGAAACACGTGTGATTAATTTTGTTGAATTGCCCGAGAATCGAATTGGATTGATCGGTTGAGAGCGCAATCACTCTTTAGTTCTTTATTGCAAAAAAGTAGAGTTGATTTTTTTGGACGGACCGGAACCGATGGTCGGTCCGGTTCCCGGTCCTAGGACCAAACGGTCCGGTCCACGGTTCGCAATTTTGGGAACCGGTGCTCCCGGTCCGGTTCTCAGTTCCAAGGTGGAACCGGACCGAACCGGGAACCGATCACCCCTAATTCCCTGGGAATTATTTGTAAATTTGTCAATTCTAGTGGACCGCCGCGGCCCTTTCTCCTCCTTCGACTTTTTCACTTTCATGATTAATTGGAGAGGTGGACGGTTACCGTTAGTAAAAAGCCCAAAAAAGATAAGGAAAAAAATGGAATATCATTAGTCGATCATGAACCTTTTTACTTATATTTCGACATCAGTACTCTGGTTGGATCGGGTCGGACTATTACCAGCTCTAAAAACTGCAATTCGTGGATAGAAAGATTAGGGAACAAGGATAATGTGATTAATTTCTCAAATTTTATGAATCAATTCCCCTAGCCAAAGAAAAAAAGTCCACTGTGTCTCCAACTTCATTGTATGGCACCGGGATCTTAAGTAAATAGTAGCATTAATTTCTTTTCCATTTTCCTTTTCTTCTTCTCCTCCTTCCTTTGGCTGGCAACCTTATCAGAGTGTTGTCGGCCCTTGGCCAACTTGAGCCTCCCCGACGAGGGTGAGCCTCGCTGACGGCTGGATGAAGCTAGGCCTTGCCTTGGCTAGGCAACCCTTGCCTAGTCGTCAGGGAGGCTTGGCTGACGAGGCTTGGCCTCATTGGGGGCTGACAATGCTCCAACAAGGTCACCGACCAAAGGAAGAAGGAGAAGAAAAAAAGAATAAAAGAATAAAAAGGAGAAAAATATAATAAAATTATTAAAAAAATTTAAAAATTTCTAAATCACAAAAAAAAAATTGAGGACTTACCGAACACATTTATATCCCGAGAATAGAAATGTTGGAAACACTTTCAAATGCCCAGAAATTCGTCCAGAAAACAGAATTAAAAAAATATTTATAAGCATAAATCGTTCTCAAGAATAAAATAATATATCGGCAAAAGGTGAGAGACATCAAACTGTGTGTTGAATGTTGAATGTTGAAAGTGACCTCGATGTCGAATACGACATCGAAGCTTCAAGTCAAACCATTTCCACGAGCAACAAACTTCTCCCGTCTGCTGATATATCGGCAAAAGGTGAGAGGCATCCAAACTGTATGTTGAATATCGAATGTTGAAAGTGACCTCGATGTCGAATACGACATCGAAGCTTCAAGTCAAACCATTTCCACGAACAACAAACGTCTCCCGTCTGCTGATCATGGCATACTTTTTCCACGAGCCACAAGCTTCAAGCTTCGATCTTTTGCCAGTCCAGGTCTTTCTTACCCTTCAAGTTCTTCGTGGCAGGGCAGCAATCTGCGAACGCTTTGAAGAAACCGCGTTTTCAGGAAGAGAAGGAGGGATATTAGGTGAAGTGGGAAGTTTAATGGAGAACAACAATCCAGCTGATCACGTTGGTTGGAGGTAAGTCTCAGTGACCTGAAAATTGAAATATATAAGAAAGCACTGATCCCAGCTCTTCTGTGGGAACAACAATCTTGATTTCTTTCATGTTCCTTCTTCTGATCATGGCATACTATATATTCCACTACGTGAATGCTGTTTTGTAGCGAAAAAACATGCACTTTATGTAGAACAGGTTTTGGAACTCCAAACTTGTTCAGTCAAACCTCTGAGGGGGTCTCTCACTTGCCAGTAGAAAATGACCTGTTTCTCGCATTAGATCGTGAGAGTCAGATCGGAACACCGATTTGTTCCATTTAGATTTTTTTCTCCATTCTTTTTTTTACC
Source organism: Eucalyptus grandis x Eucalyptus urophylla (assembly GCA_028830015.1). NCBI lineage: Eukaryota > Viridiplantae > Streptophyta > Magnoliopsida > Myrtales > Myrtaceae > Eucalyptus > Eucalyptus grandis x Eucalyptus urophylla. The sequence continues at coordinate 56,051,283 of CM054200.1, read as the reverse complement.
TTTTGTTGATTGTGATGTTCATAATGACTCGACTCTCAGAGCAGAAATGGGCACATCTGGTGGATTTTTTTTTTGGTCGGTTATCTGGTGGATTTAAAATGGCTTGTTTCTCGCATTCCCCGGATAAGGGAAGTTATGTTGTACCACCCAGATTTTGTCTTCTTTTAATTTGCTAATTGATCCAGGTTTTTGTTCCCGCTGTTCATAATGACTAGACTCTAGAACAGAGCATGTTGGCCCGTGCTCATATCTGGGTATACTCAGTGTAAATCTGTCAAAAAGTAACAATGCCTCTTATAGTCATAACCCCTTTTTCGGTGCAAATGGGTAAATTTCATTATATCAATTTGATAATTGAATTCGGTAGGACTCATGCCAGGAATAATCCCTCTCCAAGTATGCATAACATTAAAACAACTGAGTTTGTCTGAGAAAAGTGAAATCTGCCATTTATTTTTTAATATCAGTTGGAAAGAACGTGAGCTTGCAGTTAGAGGATTGCCAGATTGCAGTCTTCATTTCCTTTCGTGAAAAAGAACTTCCTCATGTCTCTGTGTATGTTCCATCATTCTGAAACGATGGTACAAACATGAATCGCTCACATGTTTTTCTTTGTTAATATTTTATATGCCTATTCTTGATCCTTATTGTTTGAGCTTCTGTGAAAGACAGACTGTCTAACCAATAATTTGCTGATTTTTATTCCAAGGTTTTTGTTAGAGGATGAAGTTCGAGTTAACAGAGATCTTGATGCCATCTGGAATGTTTTGGGTCGATTGATCATGGTCAGGGAGGCCTTCATGGGTCCGATCCTCAATGCACAAGGCATTCTGCATTTCTGTGTTGCCATCCATATCATCCGGGATATATTAATCTTCCTGATGAGAAGACAAGATATTGGACCAAGTTTCCAACTTGTCTTAGCTAGGATTGTTGTTGTGCTTGGATGTGTTGAGCTTGCTTACCTGATATGCGCTCTACTTAGCGATTTGTCTTGGCCAATTTTTGTTGCCTGCACCCTAATGTTGGCGGTCCTGTTCAAGTTCATCGTGAATTGAAGGATTAGCTTTTCTGATGCGGTGATGTGTTTGATTTGCTGGGAACCTTCCAATGCCAGCTCGGATATGAAGCTCGTGTTGTATTATTACCCCGAACCCTTTTACATAACATAGCCGAATGAATTATGATGATGATTACAATCATTTCTGGTTCAATGTCCTCTGCAGTTAAGCATACTTTGAGTTAGTTTAAGCATATCTCGGTAAGATCCCACAATCCCCTTTCCCGTAAGGCAAGTTTAACCCTTTTGCTAGAGTGTCAGTTTCAGTTAAATCCCAAGTGCGTTTAGATCCATTACTTTCGCTTTGGATCGAGTAAGATAAAACTAATGGAGTTGCATTACAAGTAAACAGAACTCAGAAATGGTGGAAATTGGAGAAACAGGGCAAGTTTTTCTTTTGGGCCAAATAGAAACAGGGCAAATGAGAGTATATAAAAAAGAATCCCATACCCTCATTCACTATTCTTTCATGAGACACGCATTGTTAGTTGGACATAATTTATAGGTCGTTCCACATATAGTTTTGATCACTATTCTTGTGCTTTTAAGGCTAGTTTACCAAAATTATTTGATAATTTCATTCATACATCACCGTTAACATCACAAGGTACTCATCCATGATCCATGGCCGAACAACAACAATGGTCATGTGTGCCATTTTATGTTTTTTACTGCATCACGTGATAATAAATGACAGATTGAATTGATTGTGATTTAGGTTCTTAAATCCATGTAAAAAGTTGCTTATTCCCGTGGTATACAAAGAGTACACGCATGTGTGCGAAGAAAACATTTACATGTGTGGAGAGAGTTAAATACAAAAATAAAAATTAATATAGGTAGAAAATTAAATTGATTGAGAGATTAAATTCAATGCTAGTAAGTAAGATACTTATAAGTATTATTATCTTATGTATATTTATGTTCCAATTTTGTCCATTTTGTTGTGCTATGTCACTATGATATATCCAACAAACGGACAGAAGCATTACATAAGTTTTTTTATAAAAATTGAAATCCTTATTTGGATTTGATAAACCGGCACTCACTCCATGGATAATCGATTAAGTTAGCATGTGCCATAAATATAGTTTCTCTAATATGGACCTAATTGTTCTCAACGTTCCCATGAAGCAAGGATTCTTGGGCCTGGACCGACCCGCTGCATTAAGGATCGGAGCTGTTGCGGGTCATAGAGGACTCGGATTTAAGCTCCGACCCGTATAAAATCCTCCATCCACGTTCCCCCATTGTCGCTTCTCTCACCTGGTGCCGCTGCATAGCTCTCGATCCTCCTCTGGCTGAATTCCGGTCATTCTTCATCCTTCTGAATGCGTAGTTTCCTTCACATTCCGATGCTTTCATGTGGGTTCTTTTCCTTTTGCATACAATGGACTTGATGAATGATTTTGTAGAACGAAAGCTGCATTTGATTGGTAACCTCGTGTATCTTACTTTTGAATGGATCGTTGCGTTGTGAAAATGCAGAAAGATCCAAGTGAATTGTAGAACTTAAAGACTTCAATTAGTTTGCCTGGTTCTCACCAATGTCTTTGCGTTTACTGTTTAGACACTAGCGATAGAAGGAGCGGAAAAGGAGAGTTCCCGAGTTCCAACACCACAGATCAAGCACGTCCCAAGCTCAAAATGTGTGCGAATTGAAGTCTTTGTAATTTGATCGTCTATCAAATAGAGAGTATAGAATTTGTAGCCACATCCATCCGTACTTGGAAGAGGATTCGTGCGACTTTGGAAATCTACCTATCTAAATATAGCTCGCATTTGTCAAAATAGATACATTTGTAAGAAAGTAAACGATGAAAATGAGATTAGATAAAATCCACATAATTTGAAACTAATTTAAAAAAAATTAGATAAGAGAGAAGTTCATTAGCTTTAATTTTTTATTTTATTCTTTGACAACTTTTGTTCTTAATCTTACAGTTCAAATAGAATTTAAATAATGGATAGAAAGAAGCCATTAAAATGTGAAGAAAATATCGATTGAAAAATATCATAGAATAAAGAAATCCATATACTTTTTAAAAGTAAATGGAAATTGTGATGAAGCTAAATGTATACAAATTCTTCTTTTCTGATTTTTCTATTGTGCGAGTACCAAAAATTTCTATTATAGGTCTTTTTGAGGTCTTTTTCAGTAAGATTTTAAATAAAAACTTTCAGCCACATTTTGTATGTCCGGTTTGACGAGTGCTTTTACTATGCCCGTTTGACAACAAGCCCAGATAACATGATGCCAAAATTGGTGACACTAATAACTAAAAAAGAATTAACAAACACATGTCAAAATGTGCTTATTAATAAGCACATGTCCAACATATAAATTGATACATGTGAAAGTGCGTTTATAACATATGTCCGCGAAAAGTGCAAATCACAGAAGTAGTTTATGATATTATAGGTAACAATTGGTCGTTGTAATGCGCATGCGCATTATATTGATTTAATTGTGAAATCTAATAACACAAATAATAATAAAAAATGACACATGGCTTGCTCCTGAGAAGCCTTGACCCGATAACACTATTTTAGTATCTTTAGAATTGATTACCTAACAGCAATTCTCTCTAAATGATCACCGTTGAGTATTACTTTCGAGAATTTAGTCCATTTTTTTTTTTTTTCAAACAGAACCTCTGGGAGAAGTGTTACAACTCCACGTCAAATTGTCTTCGGTAAATTGTTAATTCCTCAATAAATGGGCAATAGTCATGAAAAATACGCTAGTGCGTGAGTAAAAGCTTTGATACTTATGAATAATCAGATTAAAATCACATGTGCCAGTTTATCATCTTTGATAACTTCTTTAAATTGTGTTAACTAGCATATTAATTAGGCACTTATTGAGCAATTTCTACCTGCATTTGGAAGGATATATTTGAAATTGGGATCAGAAGTCAGGTAAGGACTAATTAGTCGCAAGTATGAGAACCAAAATTAAACATCAACAGTAATATGGGGAACATTTTGTGATATCTTTTGCATAATTATTTTTTCATTCCATATTTAGTGCCGCTTGTATTCCTCCGTTAGCTTATCTTGGTCGGTCATGGCAATTTTTCCTAAAATGATAATTGTCGATTATTTTATGGACCCCATCTATCATAAGATAAAGTATGATGACCAAAATTAAATAGTCGCAATAATACAAGGATCAATTTTGTACTTTTCCCAGATATATATTCCAATAATTTTATACTTTCATTTTCTCAATGATCATTATTCATTTTTTATTTGATGTAAAACATTAATCTATTCATTAATAGTAAACTTGCAAGTCACACGAGTAGCTTTCTCTTTCAATTCAGAACACCGAGACTATTTTAGTTATACTAATGTGATAATTTGTAAGTATATATATAAATCTCTCTAGGTATTATTTTAAAAAAATTGTTGCCACGAAAAAAAGTTGTAACCCTAGGTCTAAATTTTATCTCTCCATCTCAAAGATTAATTTTGCCAGACAATTTTGATCACGGTATATATAAGCATGACATGTGCTTGGGGAATGTTGCCGGATTGACATGGCTTTTTATGATGATGACGTTTCCAACAACACTGTGATGCAATTCAAAATTGAGAAACAATGAAAAGGTATGTACACGTGATTAGGCAACCATTTGACATTGAGATCCCTTCTAATTTAAATCATCCACCCTTGTGATAGGTTTTGGAAAACAGATGCAATCGAACCTTCTTTGAATGAGAAACATGGGAATATGCAACAACAAGGTGCAGGATGATCCACCCACAACTCAAAAATTCATTGTATGTTTTTGGGCAAAGGCCTAAACAATTTAAAATCGACGAGATAACATCACACCACTAACGATATTCAAATATGTAGAACGCAAGAGCGCAAGACGGAAAGTCACGCCCGACAAGAGGGCTTCTAGACAATCCAGACCACAATCAATTCGTGCTTTAGGCACCCTCTCGGGGCAAGTAAACTTTGAATTCCACGAATCTCTCTGTGAGTGTGACTCTGGTTGGCTCCGTTACTGACAAAAAGAGTAACCGATTGCAAAGATCTGGGAGCCCAAGATGCAAGCTGTATTGCCAACAGTCAATCCGTGTGAGACGCCAGATCCATTTTTCTCCAAGTCCATTTAGGACATGTTTAATTTCACTCCGAGCAGTTTATGATTTTATTCTTTTGTTTCCCAGAAAAAAAAAAGAATAGAAATTCATTTGGTAAATTTTTTACTCTCAGGAATAAAAATCCATTTTTTTTTTGTTTTTGATAATAGATTTAGAATAGAATCAAGAAGTAGAAAAAAATTACTTCTTGTTCTCGAGAACAATTCTTAAAATCAACTCTAAATTTTCTTCTTTTCTTTTTTTCGTTTCACCTTCTCTGTTCTTCTTCTTTCCAGCCGGTCACCAGCTAGGTGAGCCTCTGGTGAGCTCACCAGACCTTGCCCGGCCGGTCGTTAGCCACAGCGCTGGCGATGGCCACAAAGGAGGAAGAAGAAGAGAAAATGAAAAAGAAAAAAAGAAAAAAAAGAAAAAAATAATAAAAATATTGAAAAATTAAAAGAAACAAAAAAATTTAAAAATCTTACCAAACGCATTTTTATTCCAGAAATAAGAATTTTGGACAGTAATCAAGCGTATCAAAAAACTCAGAAATTGTTTGTGGGAACAAAATCTAAAAAAATCATTTCTAGGCAAAAATTGTTCTTTGGGACATAATCGCGCTCTTATAGTCAAAACATAGCTCACTCAACATTGAGAAGGGAAAATTGTTCAAATCATCCTAAACCTATTATACGGCAACTAATTTAGTCCTAAATTTTTAAATTTTGCCAATTTAGTTTTAAATCTTTTGACAACTTACCAATTCAATCATAATTTTTTTGATTGTGCCAATTTAGTCCTAAGTTTTTATATGATTTGCCAAACTAGTCTTTGGTAGCCTAGTCAGTGCCGGCCGTCTTACATGGCATGACCCATACTAATGTGGATAATTTTTTAATTTTAAAAAAAAAATTAGAATTTTTTATTTATCTTTATTGATTTTTTTTCTTTTCTTTTTTCTTCCCTTGCTTTACAAAACGTTGGTGGGGCCACAAAGCCCTCACTAGCCATGGGTTAAGTAGCATCGCCACTAACACGTGACACGCGATACAACACAACACGTCAACACATCATTTCTAAAGAAATAGATAATTCAAACAAGTTAAGACACGTTATATATTAAATGTATATTTTTATATATGATAAATTATCATTAATAAATAAATAAATAATAAAAAAGAGTCTAAAATGAATTTACACCGATCTCTCATTTATTGAAAATTTTTAAAATTGACCATGTGCATATCAAAATTCTGGACTTGCTATTCAGGAGAGTTGACCATGTGTTGGATATCCCGACACCTGTTGATTGTATGTTGGAGTATTGAACATGACACGAAAGCTCTCAGAAAGTGTTGGTACTTCTTGACTCTTGCTGTGGCCAACAATCATGTTGCAAGTCTTCACCCAAGGCCCAACAAGGATCATCGGCCCTTGCTCAACAGCCAGTGGAGGTCACCAATAGGGCCGCTAACCTTGTGTAAAAAGAAGAAAGAAAATAAAAGATACAGATTTTTTTTTTTTAAATTGAAAATTATTTACATCATAATCGATTGTATCACATAAGATAGGCGACGTTGATTGGGCAGTTACATCAGTAATATCTAGTCAAAATTAGCCAGATAAACTAAATTGATAATCTGTTAAAAGCTTTAGGCCTAGTTTGGTAATTCGTCAAAGTTTTATAACTAGATTGATATAATCGAAAAGTTCAAGATTGAATTGACAAAATTGAAAATTTTAGGATTTTTTAACAATTTTCCCTTGCTCAAAAACCAACAATGTTTGAAATGATTTGATGGGAAGCACTCTCTCCCACATATAATTGTGGTGTTTTTCATGTTGATCGACATTGCACCGCTGAAGAGAGCTTCTTTTAGGGTACTTTCACAAAAAAATGAAAGCACCAGCATGGCCTCAATGTCGCATATGGGTTATGATTCTTATCATAAGAATATTGAAGTTGGCTTATTTGATGGGGCAATTTCTCCAAGGGAGAACAAAAGAGAAGCAAGAAGACAAGTTAAAGCAAACATAAGAGGGACTTTGGCGATAAAATATCCAACAGTAGCAAATCTTGACCATGCACCATACAGCGATTTGCCGAAGGACAAAAAATAAAAATAAAAATAAAAATAAATACCTTTAGCACCAGGACACCATCTGTACCTTTAGGAAATGTTTAGTTGCAAACCAGACATTTGGGAAAAATACAAAATAAAATAAGCAAAAGCCCATGCAATAGCAACTGTGACCATCGTAGGTGCGGCATAATTGGCTTTTGCATGGGCCCAAGTACTATGAACATTCCGTGATTCAATCACTTATATGTACATTGGGCCTAACTAAATTGGCCCACTTCTCCCTAATCGAGATGCTAAGGCCCACATCTTATGGCCCACTAAGTAAAGCTCATAGTGTATCTCTATAAATACAAAGACGTAATAATTTCATTCAAACAATTTTCTCCAATCTGGAACCAGAACAAAAATCTGCGTGGAAAATTTAAAGTTAAAAAGGAGAGACATTCGTTCCCCCAAGTTGACGGATGCGCCCCTTTGATTTAACAGCTCCAATTCTACAACCAACCTCACCCGATTCATCACTTCCCATTTTCCTCCTATTTTACCTAATGATGAATGGAGGAACGTGAATTAACGACTTGTGATGTCGTTGACATATCTGAAGGAATCATGCTGACCACGAAGAAATAGTCGCCCGGAAAATCAAATCGTATTGAATGAAACTGAGCAGAGGGGCTCGAGACCATGGAATTGATTGGAGGAGAACAGGTCAAATCGTTCTTGGAGTCATCTATTCACCCACCGCACATGATGAGAACAAGCAGGAAAAGAAGAGACAACAGGAATATCCAAAAGGTACCTCAACCAAATGCATCGAAGGGCTCCTTGGAAGGCTATACGATGAATAGTCTTCTTGGATTGTCGTTTGAATGGCCAGACTTTGGTTCATCAACGAGGAACATCGAAGTGTTCGTCTGTCCCTTGTTCGCGTCAAGGCGAGATAATTTTATCTTTACAGCCACCTGCATCATGGCAGATCATCTCTAATCGGATTTCGGCATCGTCCTTCTGGAATTGTTACGCTATCAAATCCACCGCATATCGTCTAATCAAAACAGCAAGATAGGCCATCTTCGTTGAACATTAAAGCAAATAAAAGCAGACAATTACAACGACATAATCTGCTAAATGCTTTCAATGACCCTTATCAAATAAGATAATTTTCCATTAAAGAAACAACATGATCCCATGACTTCTGCCTGAATGACCGATCTGTCTTTGCCACGGGAGAAATCAAATGTCTTTGACCGGGAACGGGACACCCTAAATAAGTGCTAATCAGTCCCCTCTAAAAGTCATGGGCAACATGAAAGGATGAATGTAGGATTTCATGTGCAGACATATGGCACAGAATAAAACTGAACAAACATCAAGACATTTGTCCTGAAGGTTTAAGTCCATGGATGAATGACCGTAGGTGGAGGTGATGAATACAACATAAAAAAACATGAAGCCAAGACACAAAATCTGTGAGAGGAAAACCTCAGACACAACTTATGTGTCCTGAAATATTCATGGAGGGACTTACTCTGCAGAACAAACTCCTTATCCGAGCCTTAAGTAAATTTTATGATACCTTGACACCGTCACAAATTATCTCAGCAGAAAATATTGCCACAAATCAGAACACTAGAAATTCGCTATCCTTGAGTATAGATAATGGAAGCAACTCACAAGGAAAAGTTAAACTGAATTGGTTGGAGTTAAAAATAACATAATCATTCTAGAATGTGATTTTAAGAAAGGAACATGAACATCTCAAAAACCTTTTGCCTGCTTCCTTTTTTATATACACAGATTGACTTGAAATGGTTTTCAACAGACAAAAGAGAAAGCCTCCTACGGCAAGGGATCTATTTGGTCAAAAAACTTTGACAGCCTTCTTAACGTTTTGAATGTGCTGGTGCAAATGGTAGAGAAAGAAAGTGGGAGAAAAACTGACATATTATTTTCATAAACAGACAGACTACAAGAATAGCTCAGAGAAACTAGGTATAGAAGGCAGCAGAAACTTTAATCAGTCATAGATCTCTACATGAATAGCTGTTTTAGAGATGGTATAGAGCACACCTCCGCACCACCACAACATTTGAAGTTGCAAAGCTAGAAATGAATTATTTGACAGATTTTACAAGGCCTAAACACAATTTCCAATAGTTCTAAACTGCTAGGTCCTGTCCATAAAGCATGTGACTCTTGTAAGTACCATTGGCACTGCTCTGTTTTTATTGGCAGGAAGCCAGGAAGAAGTTGTGATAGAATAAAAGTGCAGAACCATACCTACATCATTACCTCACTCAGCAAAGCGTATCAACTTAATATTGAAAAACAAAAGAGAGTGGGCAAAAGAAGTGCATTAAAATGGAAGCTTTGTTGCACGGTGGACTAGTTAAATTGGCACAAGAACTAATGTATAGTCAAGTAGGAGAAGAATTGAGAAAGAAAAAATGACAAAGGACACTTAAAGCAAGCAAGATACTACTCCAACTATATGAAGGAACACAAGACAGGAAGTATCAAGCATAGGAAGGCACAAGCCCTTACCAGTAAAACTAAGAGAGCAAGGTTATCATAGTCAAACAGGAAACATAATGTTATTGACCTTCGCAGTATGGTGGTGTTGATCAAATACAGAGTTCATCACCATCCTTGTCATCATTGTCTTCATCCTCATCGGCGTCAACCCAATTACTTGGATGATGTTGTGAAAACCATTTTCATCTACACAAGAAAAGAATGAAGAAAATCGCTTTAGAGGGATTATCCAATTCAACTACTAACAAACTGCATGAACAGACTTATGATGTGCTAATTAGTGATATGTAAGTGACAATCTTGTTCAGTACCTTTGCCTCTAAAGAACATCTAGAACCACTAACAAACAACTTGATACAAGCAGACCAATTGAATTGATACTGAGAGCCCAAGAAAGGCATGTGAGTTCAGTCTTCCAGAAATAGGTACCTGCACAGGTATGTGCAAGTGCAACACATCCTCAGGGTTCACAGTCGAGTAAAAAGGGGAAAATAGTTCCGCACCACCTTGTCTGTGGTATCAGATAGACAGTCGCTCTAAATAGTGGAAAAACAGAAATGCTTACAGGTTTGGTAGGACATATATTGATTTCTGCCAAAACTTTTTCCTTCTCAATGCATGAATTAAGAGTAAAATTTTGCAAGACTCCAAGATAAAGTTCCGCAATCAATTGAAGTGAAGCATGGAAAAAAATTAATAGAAGGTAAGAGTCAAAAGAGCATTCAGAATTTACTTACTTGCCTGCCCTCTCAAAGTACAGATGCATGTCCACTTCACATCCCTCACAGAATACAAGAAATTCCTGGATTTTTATGAGATGGACAGAGTTTAAATATTATCAAGTTCACAGGAAAACACAAGGAAAAACTTCGACATAAAAGATAGTCCTGAATGTGGCTTTAACAGCATTTCGGCAACTAAATGGACTCATTTTAAGGAAATGGAGCTAAGTTGAAAGTGAAGTCATGTTCAGGAACTTTTAGCTGCATTTATGACCCAAATCTCTTGATAGATAATATAATAAAAAAAGAATCAGATGGAACACATTCAACCCTTTGACAGCAAAAGTAATGTCTACTGGGCTGCCGTTATGAGCATAATGCACAAACTCTTCTCCAGGATCTATCCACAGCTGAGTGTGCAGCAAAGAGTCGTTCTCTGCAACCAGAATCTGAACCATGATATTCTTCTCCATATTCAATTGAAAAGAATAAAGTCAATCTCTACCTTTGGGAGGATCAATGTAGCTTCAAAACTCAATAGCTTTCCCACCAAATTCACTTGCAACGTCAGAAGGATCAGAGTTGTGTTGTGTTGCAATGATAGTAATTTCCTGAAGAGATGACTGAAAATTTGCAAGCAATCTGCTCAGATCACAAGGCCTCACCGCAAAACTGCTTGGGTATCTTCTCCTATCCAAAGATAATTGTTGTATGTCAGGGTCAACATTGCAAGTAATCCAGTATGTTTTCTTAATGCCTGCATGCATATGAAATGCAGGTTTGACAGGTGCCAACCTCCGATTTATATTACAGTTAGATAACATACTGAATGATATGAAGTTAGCATGACTGAGTCACAAAGACTTAAAATGTTAAGTGGCCAAGAAAAATAGAAGTAAAAGTGGTCGACATCGGAATCTAATTTTTAACACAAACTTCCCCGTCTCTTTATTCTGAATTCATTGGCTTTATGGTCATATTGGGGCACTGCAAAAATCCCTTTGACAGAGTTCACGCTGCTTTTACATCATGAGAGATTAGAGAAGCTCGTCTCTGTGGACACATATGACATGGCAAATAAATGCTTCTCACAGCATCTTGCGGTCATTTTCTCTCAATGAACATGTCAGTTTCAAGACTTCATTTCTCCTGGTTTTTCCATAGAATTGGAGGGGGAAAAGGGAATGCACTAACTTTTCCATCTGTGCCAGGAGCTTGCAATCTTAACCATAAAATAAACCATTTCGAAACTGCAAGGTCTTTACCACTGAAGCACTGCAGAGCCCATTGAACTTTTGATGCATTGATGTCTGGTAATTGCACACTCAAATGATCAATGTTTGTAATAGGCGTTCTAAGAACAGAACAGACAGCCTGCATGGAGTACTTTGTAAGTGTTTGTAATTTGCTTACAACTATAAACCGGAAAATATACTAGAAAGATAAGCAACGACAATATACCTTTAGAAGAACGCTGCATTGAACCTGTGTGCCAGATACTGTAAACACATCAAAGAGGTCTGGCTTGAAGTTTATCAATTGATAGACAGATCTTGACAAATTGAGTGTGTGAAAGGAAATCCGGAGGTCGAGGTCGAATACAAATATGAGAATCTTAATCTGATATATACGAGTAAGAAGGTGATGTTTGTACACAGATCAATGCTATTTCGATTCTAATTTCAAATCAAATAGTGCCAAGTGCCAAATATTGAGCTTAGAACGCGGAACTTCTATTGTTATTTGGTAGTTAAATGTGACGAGGCAAAAGGAAGTCATGCAAAGTATGGTCACACAAGAGATGTGCTCCGGAGCACAATCGTGCTTTCACTTGTTGAGTGTTGCAAAACTCCATATAACACCATCAAAGTGACTAGAAAAAAACCAGGAAAGCATTAGCAAGACAGAATAGCAACAACCGTAGAGGGTTATATTCTCCTATGGTTTCACCATTCGCCGATAGTTCTCCTGGCTATAGCAGTGAATTGCCTTAATGTTACGATATAATGACTTTGAATCACCCTATTAATAGTATCAGATTCTTCTAGTCACTTCAGATTTTTATGCACGTCTAGTTCTAATCACCGTCGACAGGGCCAATCCCGACCTAGGTCAACAGATTTCTGCCTCAATCCACCGCCGAAAGCTCCACGCACTCGGCAATCGGTGCAAGGACTCTCAGAATTTCTCAATCGGACATCGTATCGAGCGAAACGAGCCAATACCTAACACAGCATCATAGCCATCCAAACTAAGCATCGTTCGGCAGGGCACAGGAAGAAGCAACCGCTGTAGCTGTTTCACTCGATGGATGAAGCTGAGGAACGATGATCGACGTGGATTTCAATGGCGACACGGCGGAGCTGCGGGCAAGAGAGACGACGGAGAAGGAGAAGGAGAAGAAGAAAGGCGGGGAAGAAATCGATGGAATCACCTGCAAAGGAGAAGCTTGGATGGCAAGTGATGGAGCGAGCCAGGGTCTTCAAGGCGTTGCCGTTCAGGGTGAACTCCATTTTTCCAGCTCTTCGCTTTCCCTTTCCGCACTGAAGCTACAGATTTTTATGAGAGCGATCGCTGCAAAATTGGCGGGATTGGAGGAAGACGACACTTTTGGTCCTTGGCTCGGGGAATCAATGATATAACCCATTAACTATCATTTTTCGCCCCCAAATATGCGATTATATCACTGATGTTTACCTAAGATAGCATTTTCGGTTTCTTAGAGTCATCATTAGATAGCATTGACGTACGAATCACAACTTATAACTAGAAGGGAAATCACAAAAATGGTTCTTGCACAAGTATTCCTGTTTAAATTTGATCCTAAAACTTTATTTTTGTCACGTATTTGGTTCGTAGACTAATTTTCAATCTTGATTTTAGGATAAATGTTGATTTCTTTGTCCATATGCAAACAAAAGATGCCAAGTAAGGGCTAAAGATAGTCAGGCGGCATTAACATGTCATGATAGTGCAAAACCAATGTGTACCTGTGTGTTGCTGCGGAAAAGTAACTTGTTATATAGTTTGACATATAAAAAATTAATGAACAGTTTTTTAGCATGGTTGGACAGGTGCATCCATTATTGTTAAGTATATTTATAGAAATTATCTATGAGAGATGATATTTGCGATTATTAGAATGCATTAATTGCCACTGAATTTAATAGTAATTAGTTTGAAGTGATAGAAAAATGCTCTTGCGTTGTGTGTACCTTCTATAAACTATGTAGGTCCATGCAAATAATTAAATATCCAATTGTTTCAATCAATCCTACTTAAAATTCTGTTAATTATGATTTTTTTTCCTTTTTACGAAAGAATATCCATTTTGAAGTTTTAGGAGCCATAGGATTTCATTAAAAAATAATAGCAACTCTAAAATAAAAAGAATAACCCTACAGATCTTTCTTTATCTTGTTGAAATTTCCTTCTCTTAAAAGGATTAATCAACAATGATAAACAAAAAGGTACATATTTTTCTTATTATTGATAAATGAAAAGAACTTAGATAAGAAGAAGAAAAAGAGAAATACGAAGGAAAAGAAATTAAGGGCAAATGAGAAATTTGATGATTTTTTACCACCATTTTACTATATATCCAAGGCACAATGGGGTATCAATACAGGAAAGACAAAGTAATGGTGCCAAAGCGTAACGAATTTTTTTTTCACTATAGATTTATTGTCAAATAATAATTACACGTTCGAAATGCAATAGTCCAATTATATATAGGGTTGTCCTAAAACTGTTCCCTCCTGAATCGGATATCTCGGGAGGACTTCTCCTCACAAGCTATTTAAAGGCAAGTGAGGGGAGGTAGTAAGGGATAACATCCCCATTGGGTATCCCGGCTAAACCCGAAAGGGTTAGGGACCCACCAAGGATCCCCGCGATGAAGCCGCCAGGTGAAACATCCTGAACGCTTTACAGGGAAATGACCTGGCCCGACTCGGACTAACCGAGCTCGGGGTGGCCGGTATAATAATTGGAAAAAAGATATAAACAAAATAGCCGACAAATTCAAAGCTGTCTCCCTCCGACCTTTGCTGCGTTTCCAACCGCTGGCCCCACAATTTAGTTGTGATAGGTTTGGTAACAAGAAAACAGACAGCCAATGAGAAAATACTGAAACGTGGCTTGTTCCAGGGAAACCTTGACCGATGGCCGGGACGTGTCTTTGCTGCTGCTTCCCGTTGCTCGTTTGTCCTATCATCACAAGCTGTCGGCCAAGGTCGAGAATACCAAGTCAGGGAAACCCATGGCCACGTGATCTGAAGTAGAGAACTCCAAAGGAAAGAAGGCAACAAAAAGGCAGGTGGCACATTATGAGAGCACGTCGGTTCATGAGGGAATCGAGGAGGAGGTTTCTTTTAAAAAAAGAGTCCAGAGTCAATAGTCAACAAAAGGGAGAGGACGCATGCCTCCTTCACTTCTCTGCAGCACCCAACTCATAAAATCCACACATGAAGACACAGGAGAAAAATCGTGGGCATAGATATTCTTCCTAAGACGCATGCCTCCTGAAGTCCACGAAAGACACACACGAAGACTTTCTCTCTCGATGACCACTCCTTCGCCGAGAAAGCTCGCTGATTTCAACGACAAATTTTGGTGGCCAGCAAGTGCCCAAGCTACTCCACCCCCTGTTCCTCCATCGATACACCCCAGCAGCGAACTCCCAGGGTTGCTAGCGACCAGCGAACGAGATTCAGCAAGCCCGGTGGCACCACAACACTTCAGATCAGTCCCTGCTGTCGTGACTCAACGCGGCTCAATATCACCTCCGTTCCAGCCCAATGGCAGCAGCGTCCATGATCTACCATTAGCGTAGCTAGCAACACAGCAAGCCAGCACCCTTGTCGAGCATCCCGAGCCAGCTGTAATTTGTGGAGTCCACACATCGCCACCGTGAAGCGTCATCGATCCATGACTCTCGCGATCTGTCGCTTGTCCGAACTTGGAAACAAATAATCAAGGTAGGTTAAAATCCTTTCTAATTTAATTCTTGAATATTTTGTTTCCTCATTTGAACTATTGTGATCTTGATTGAATCTCCGAACATATATGTTTTTTTTCATTATCTTGCGTGCATATTTGAATGATAGGCATATTTCTAATTAGAATTTATTGCCTAATTCGCAACCGCATATAATCTTTGATTTCAGGCTTTAGATGAAATTATTGATTCCGCGGGAATAAAATTGATATTTTGATCTTAAGATCAATTTATCGATTTTATAAGCGAAATAATCAAATTGGTTAGATATCGTTTCCAAACTCGAACAATGGATAATATCTTTGATGACCGCGAATGATTTGGTGCTTATCTTGCTTTAATTGCTTTATTTATCCCAAAAATACAAAAAGATTGCATTTGCATATCATGTAGATTAGAATTGATATCCTAGATAGAATTGCATGATAGAATAGTTAGATTCTTTTCTAATTATATTAGAATGCACTTGTAGAGGGTATCTAGGTTAGATAATATCTTTGAATTAAATTGCATGTCGAGATAAATTTCTAAGTTAAGATAGGATTCAAATTAGTCTATTTCCTAACTTAAAATAGATAATATCTCACTTTAGTTAGATTTTTATTGTAAGTAATATTTAATTACGAATTTTTACAAGAAATACAAAAATATTATATGCATGTCATTTAGAATTAGATTCATGAAATGCATGTCATTTAGTGATTATTGCTAGGTCCATTTAATTAGAAATCGTCTGTCAATAGAATTAGGTCATATTGCATTGCATAAAGCATGATTTTCATTAAATAAGTGAAAACAACAAAGAAATTGCGTGTTAATTAGAAATCATATCTAGGGTTGATGATGTGAATTCTGATCTAACATTGCAAATACTTTCGTTGCGTAAGTTTTTGCAATTTATTTATTGTTTATTTGGGTGTTAAATTGGTGGATTGCGCACCCGCATGATCACCTCATATGTTAGGGAAATAAATTTAAAATCAATCAAAACTGCTTGCCAAACATTTTTCAAAATAAAAAGAAAGGTACTGAAAGGGCGTTAGAGAAATCTAGCGTAATCAAGTCCCCGAACTTATAAATCTTTGGTTCGTACGAGTAATTGGATTTCTAATCGACCCACCAAAAATAGATTAGTGGTGACTCCTAATTGAAAATCAATCGCATGTTAAGAACTTGAACTTAAGTTGCGAATTGGTATGGGAGGCTTGCCCTCCACACCCACTCGGAGCTACTGGACGCGGTCCCGGCACTGTTCGCGCGAGTTTGACTTGATCACGAAGCTCACGCAGAAAGCGCGAGTTCGACTCAGCGCAAGTCATTGAGCATTGGCAACGGCGTGCTCGTGCTGATCTCACTCAAGTGTAGGAACCTCACGAGCCTCAAGCTGCGGCCGAGCGACGGCAGCCAAGCAACGACGGCGAAGTGATGACGGCGGTGCTATAGATGGAACTTTTGGAGTCTTGATAATGACCCTCGTCGATAATTGATGTTGTCGATGACTTTCTTAGCGAGTTGTTGATGACTTTCTTAACGAGTTGTCGATTCCCTTTAAGTTGTCGATTATTTTATTCATTGGACTGTGGCAATGGACAACAGTCACACCATGATCCACACTAAGCTTGCTAAATAAGCCTTTTAACCATGAAAATTAATTCACGGAACAATCAAGACAGTAAAATATGAAAAAGACAGATGAAAACGATCAAATCATAAATATCAGTTCTAAGCGAGAGGACCAAAATCAATGGTAGATTTCAAAATTAGTACTTTAAAGCAGTTTTTCATTAAAACATTATATCTTTTCTTTTTTCAATCACAGTTTTTCCTCTCATACCCGCCGAGTCCTGCTTACTTTGCTCATATTTGTGGTGTTTTCGTAGTATTGGTGAGAAATATTCCTGCGTATTCGAGTCAATGATGTTTTTCTTCGCACTGAAAGATGGCTTTGTCGTCACCGGAGTGGGTGTCAAACAGTGGTCATCGTCGATCGGAACGAATTACCAACGCCAGATGGTAGCTCGGCGACCCTCCACCTCAACCTGACTCCGTCCAAGCCGTCGCCCCTTGCTGCCTGCGGCTACCACCTGCCGTGTCGCCACTGCCGACCACACTACCACTACCCACCGCGTCACCACCGCCAAGTCGCTAGGAGAGAGAGGAGGTACGAGCCGAGTCAAAGAGACGGGTAGGGTTTTGGGCAAATCAAGGCCGAGTTTGGGCTTGTGAGCTTGTGGGCTCGTGGGCTTTTGAGCTTACGGGCCAGTTTAGGTTGCAGGCCTACATCTCGAGGTTAGACCTAAGATCCCAAT
The DNA here is from genome assembly GCA_028830015.1 of Eucalyptus grandis x Eucalyptus urophylla. NCBI lineage: Eukaryota > Viridiplantae > Streptophyta > Magnoliopsida > Myrtales > Myrtaceae > Eucalyptus > Eucalyptus grandis x Eucalyptus urophylla. The sequence continues at coordinate 56,033,473 of CM054200.1, read as the reverse complement.
ATTTGTGCTTGGCTCCTAGTGCTAGTGCTTAGGTTCCTAGTGGCTAGGCTCAAGAAACCCTAGGTCTTGCAATCCGGATTTTGGTGGTTAGGTATTCCTTATATCACACGAGTAGTCCCTCATCAACCCAGACGGTGATTCCGCCATGGACTAAATGGATACAGAGTTGGTCCCCTCTAAGGTTTTGAGATCCCCACTATGGTAGTCAACGCCGCTTTTGGCGAGGGTGCAATTGACCCTCCTAATGGTGCTGTGGAGGACTTGGCGCCCCCAGAGCCGGTGGAGTTCGAAGGATTCGTGAATGCATCTGATTAGTGGGTCATAGGATAGTTTCTTTTTGAGGGCCGACATTTTTGCCTGCGACACCTAGTCGCCTAAGCTCGCGCCGTCGTAGTCGACACGGTTGAATGATCCGTTCCACTTAATTATAACAAAGGAGAGGGCTATTTCTAGGACTTTAGAGTCTTCTGCTACGTGAAGGAAGAATTGTCAAAGAACTTTTTTTTTTTTTTTTGGTCGAAGAATTGTCAAAGAACTTGGTATGCATGCGTTGGTGTGCCTAACACTTCTTATCAATAATTCTCTTCTGAGACGACAGGAAGGGGGAAAGCACAGAAAATGAAGAAGGTTGTGTAGGTCTTTAAGAAAATAAATATTTACACTTCTTATCAATAATTCTCTTCTGAGACGACAGGAAGGGGGAAAGCACAGAAAATGAAGAAGGTTGTGTAGGTCTTTAAGAAAATAAATATTTTTACACTTCTTATCAATAATTCTCTTCTGAGATGACAGGAAGGGGGGAAGCACAGAAAATGAAGAATGTTGTGTAGGTCTTTAAGAAAATAAATATTTACACTTCTTATCAATAATTCTCTTCTGAGATGACAGGAAGGGGGAAAGCACAGAAAATGAAGAAGGTTGTGTAGGTCTTTAAGAAAATAAATATTTTATTTATTTGAAATTAATTTGATCGAGGTATATAAAGAGGGTGCCAAAAAAAGATCACTTTTTTAATCCTAAAAAAATATACGAGACGGAACAAGCGGCTCGCAAATGCTCTTGAATTTGAAATTTTTATGGGGGTTTCCATCTTGGTTGTCCAAATGATGATCCTACATCATCCTGCCCAATGAGTGTTGTCGTTGCTTTTGGATAATAACAGGGAAAGCCGCCCCCCAACTACGTCGCCGGCCTCGGCCGTGGCGCCACCGGGTTCACCACCCGGTCCGACATCGGGCCCGCCTGCGCCGCCCCCGACCTGCCCGACCGGTCCGCCACCACCATCGGTGGGGCCGCGGCTGGGGGCGCTCCCGGGGCCGGCCGCGGGAGGGGGGGGGGTCTTGCGGGTTTTCCACAGTGATGGGACCAGGGGAAGTTGATGTCAATCGGTTTATAGCATTGGGCAAAGGCGAACACCCCTGTTTCAAGTTCGACTAGCTATGAAAGTGAGGCATGACGACCCAGCTGGGACTGCTGCTCACCAAAGGGAAAATAAAATAATCTCCAAGGATGAAGAAAGAGATTGATCGGAAAGTATTGATCGGAAAGTAGTAAACGTTCACTCGAGTTGGAGTTACTCGAGCATATCGGATGTGATAGTTGTTTAACTTATGTTTTTGATGTGTTTGGAATGCTGACTATGATGCATATATATAATTATGTTTTTAACTATCCCTGAGGAGATATCTTCCATTTATTTGTATTTGGTTTTTATACTCTATTTCATTCGGATGCTAACAGTATTTTGCATGATCCAAGGAACATTTGCACCTTTTGCACGTCGCGACACTAGTAGTTAAAGTTATCAAGATACGTGTCTAAAATGAATTTCGTGTGTACTTTTTAATACTATAAACTATAAATACTCATCCGAACACATTTAGAAATGCAAGTCTAAATTCTAAAAGAAATTCAATGCGCGGTATTGTAAATCATATCCAATGAGTGTACGGATCGTTGCGGGAGTATAACCTATATGGCTGCATCTGGATACATTAACACGAAACTAGATATATTAACAGCAAATGGGTGCTCCGACCTGCTGTTGCTCCGACCCGATTTTCAAGTCAAGACCCAATTGAGTAGACTTGCCTGCCGGTTTCGTGGGTCGCGATCAAAGTTTGGGCATGGCGGCATCACAATAGAAACTAGAAAGGTGACGGCATCGAATGCAAGAGGTCGCTCTCAAGCAAAAATACCCACGGCACTCGCTACTTATCCTTCCCCTGCAGCATTTCGTTCACGAGGCAGCAATCTGCAAACACTTGAAGAAACCACATTTTCAGGAAGAGAAGGAGAGATCAGGCAAAGTCGTAAGGTTAATGGAGAACAACAGTCCAGCTGATGACAGTGGTCGCCGGAGGTAAGCCTCAAAATATATTTAAAAAAAAGCCCTGTAGCCCAGCTCCGTCTGTAAGTTTGAGGATTCTGAGCAAACTCAGGTCAATATCTTGATGTTCTTTCCTGTTTCTATCTCTGATCATGTCATACTGCACATATCATTACGTAAATACTGTTTTATGGGGAAAAACCTGCGTTTTAGTCGTTGCAGGTGTTACTTTAGAGCCCAGGGGAATCTTTCACTTGCCTGTTTGGCCTGTTTCTGGTGTTAGATTGTGAGAGTCGGGTTGTAACACCAATTGGTACCATCCAGATTTTTTCATCCGTTCGCTTTTTGCCTTTTACTGGTTGAGATGTTCATAATGATTCGACTCTCAAAGAGCTGAAATGGACTCACTCATAGTAGAGCATGTAATTCAGCACCCTGTTTTCTGTGCGAATTGGTAAATTTTCATGATATCCATTTGGGTAATTGAACACAGTAGGACTCATGTTAGGAATAATCCCTCTCTAGTATGCATACCATTAAAACAGCTGAGTTTGTTCGAGGAAAGTGAACGGCATATTAACGGTCACTTCGTCTTGAAAATCATGGAATTGGAAAGATTGTCAACCGTCTCCTAAAATTACTAGGCAAGAGGAAAATTCCGTCATGTGGATGAAAGACACGACTATTTATGCACGCTGCAGCTTTCTTTTGTCAAGAGAAGTTGAACCCCAAATTAATTGAAAGTCTTCTTAGCTTTTTCTCCTAAAAAAGAGGAAAAAAAAGAAGAGAAGACAGCTAGGTAGCTTTACTCTGTTTCTACCGGGGAAGCACGGGGCTTAATGGGGGTTTTGTGGGAATAAGAACGCTTCAAGTGCCAAAAGTTGGCACAAAGGGACACTTAAGTGCCAAAAGTTACGAAAGGTACACTTAAGTGCCACATTCGAAAAAAAACGGATCACTTAAGTGCCACTCCGGCCAAAAGGCTGACGTGGCATTTTTCCGACGAATTTCCGGCGAAATGAACCCAAAACGACGCCGTTTTGCATGCTGACGTGGCGAATAATGCAAAAACGGCGTCGTTTTGGGCTGACGTGGTAAAAAAATAATAAATAAATTAAATAAATTAAATTTAAAATTAGATTTAGTTAAAATATTAAAAAATAAAAATTTTAAAATTAGATTTAGTTAAAATATTTAAAAAATAATAAATTTAAAATTAAATTTAGTTAAAATATTAAAAATAATAATTTTAAAATTAAAAAAATATTAAAATAATTCAAATAATAATTAATTTAAAATTACATTTAGTTAAAATATTGAAAAAATAATAATTTTAAAATTAAATTTAGTTAAATATTAAAAAATAATAATTTTAAAATTAAAAAATTTAAATAATTAAAAAAATAATTTTCAAATGAGATTTAGTTAAAAATTTAAAAAAAATTAAAATTAAATTTAGTTAAAATTTTAAAAAAATAAAATTTATAAAAATAAAAAAATGATTTTAAAATTATTTTTAGTTAAAATATTTTTAAAAAATAATTTTAAAATTAAATTTAGCTAAAATATTAAAAAATAATAATTTTAAAATTAAAAAAATTTAAAAAAAGGGGGGGCGATGGCTAAGGCTCCCTCAACCACTGGCCCCCCTTTTTATTAATTTTATTAATTTTATTAATTTTTTAATTTTTAAATTATAATTTTTTAATATTTTGCTAAATTTAATTTAAAATTATTATTTTTTAATATTTTAACCAAATCTAATTTAAAATTATTATTTTTTATTTTAAAAAAATTTATTTTAAAATTTTTAATTTTTAATATTTTAACTAAATTAAATTTTAAATTATTTTTTAAAATTTTTAACTAAATCTAATTTTAATTTTTTTAAAATTTTTAAAATTTTTAATTTTAAAATTATTATTTTTTAATATTTTAACTAAATTTAATTTTAAAATTATTATTTTTTCAATATTTTAACTAAATATAATTTTAAATTAATTATTTTTGAATTATTTTTAAAATTTTTAATTTTAAAATTTTTAATTTTTAAGTATTTTAACTAAATTTAATTTTAAAATTATTATTTTATAAATATTTTGACTAAATCTAATTTTAAAATTATCATTTTTTAATATTTTAACTAAATCTAATTTTAAAATTAATTTATTTAATTTATTTATTATTTTTTTATCCCATGAGTCCAAAACGACGCCGTTTTTGCATTATTTGGCCATGTCAGCATGCAAAACGGCGTCGTTTTTGGCTCGGTTCGCCGGAAAAATGCCACGTCGGCATTTTGGCCGGATTTTGGCCGGATTGGCACTCAAGTGATCCATTTTGCTCCGATTTTGGCACTTAAGTGTACCTTTCGTAACTTTTGGCACTTAAGTGTCCATTTGTGCCAACTTTTGGCACTCCAGGGGTCCTTGTCCCGGGTTTTGTGCATCTGGGTGGTCTTCTTTTTGTGAATGTGTTGTAAAAGAAGGTTGGGAAAGGTTTACATGTGTTAAGGAGGTATTTCCTGGTTCTCTAATGTTCCAGTTTGTCGAAAAGAGGAGTTAAGGAGGTATCCCTTGGTTCACTACCTGAATTAGCCTCAAATCAATAGATGGGCACTCTCGTAGTGCATATATCGGTTAAGAGTCCTGCAATGCATAGACACGTTAGTTATGATTTGCACCAGACGCTTGGTGCCATACAGCATCAAATTTCCTTTAGAACTTAAATTGGTAGTTCTTGAAAACTTTTGGAAAGATTGCCCTTTGATTTGTTGCAAAAAGAGCCCAAAACTTAAGCTTTCCAAAAGACTGTACATTGACAAATGGTTTGTTGATTTTATTTCCAAGACGTGGAGCAGAGTATGCAGATATGATTGCTACAATTCATTTCTTGGAGAAGATCTTGATAAAGATTACGATTGGTGCCATCGGAATTATGGGTGTTCCAGCCATCACTAACCTTGAAACCATCGTGTGGATCTATACAGTGCTTGTGATCGTTGGACAGTTACTAAAGATCAAGATAGGAAGGCAAGATATGGACCCAAGATTCCAACTTACGTCCGCTCGCATTACTGTCGTTCTCGGATGTGTGAGGTGCTGTTTGTTGGCGTACATTCCACTTCGTGTCATGCCTTGGCCGATTTTCGTTCTCCGCATCCTCTCGTTGATGAACCCGTGAGCATTTATTGTGAATTATAGACTTGGGATAGTTTTCGGTTTTCTGTTTGCTCTTTCGGAAGTTGGTATGATGTGTATTGTGCTTATGTTGGTCAGGACATGAATTTTGTGTTGTACTATTATTACCTTTGGGGCATGAACCTTGTGTTGTATTATTATTACTTCAAACATCTTATATATGTAGAAAGTATAATACGTGATGTGATGAACTTCGAACCTTGGTGCAAGTATGAACCACTCACATTTTTTTCTTTGTTAATCTTTTATATGCCTATTCTTGATCCTTATTGTTTGAGCTTATGTGAAAGATAGATTGTCTAACCAATTTTTTGCTGATTCTATCTCATGGTTTGTGTTAGATGAGGATGTTGTTGGAGTTAACAGAGCTCTTGATACCATCCTGATTGTCTTGCATTCGCTGATCATGGTTAGGGAGACCTTGACAGGTCCAATTCTTAGTACAGAAGGCATTTGGCATATCTGTAATGTCATCCTTATCATCCGGTGTCTATTAACCTTCCTGACGAGGAGACAGGATATTGACCCAAATTTCCAACTCGTCTTTTCTTCGATCGCTGCTATGCTTGGATGTGTTGAGTGTGCTCTCCTGATATGCGCGCTGCATTGCAACTGGCCTGAGCCGATTATGATTGCCTGGGACCTAACGTTGGTACTTCTGCTCTGGTTCATCGTGAATTGAAGGATTGGCTTTTCTGATGTGGTGATGTGGTCGATTTGCTCTGGAACCTTCCAATGCTGGCTCGGATATGAACCTCGTGTTGTACTATTACCCTGAGTCCTACTATGTAATAGCAGAATAAATTATGATGATAATTACAATCCTTTCTGGCGCAATGTTGTCTCCAGTTAAGTGTACTTTGAGTTAGTTTAAGCATATCTCGGTGAGTTCCTACCATCCCCTTCCCCTTAAGGCAAGTTTAATCCTTTTGCTAGAGTGCCAATTTCAGTTTAAGTCCTAAGTGTGTTTAGGTCCTTCTGCTTTGGATCGAGTTGCATTGGTAAGATAAAACTCATGGAGTTGCATTACCAGTAAACAGAACTCAGAAATGGAGGAAATTGGAGAAATATGGCAAGTTTTTCCTATGGGCCAAATAGAAACAGGGCAAATGAGACGATATAAAAAAAAATTCGATGCGCTCATTCACTATTCTTTCATTTCGGATACACGCATTGTTAGTTTAATATAATTTATAGTTCATCCCACATATAGTTTTGATCATTATCGTTGTGCTTTTGAGGCTGGTTCATGATAATAAAGGACGAATCAAATCGATTGTGACTTAGGTTCTTAAATCCATGTAAAAGGTTGCTTTATTCATGTGGTATAAAAAGAGTACACACATACATGGGGTTGTGCAAAAAAACCAAGAACTAGTGGGTACCGATCTATTCCCGATTCTAAGTGTGGAATTGCGTACTCACCCACCTAGACTAGACCGGTAATATATAAATATATACATTTAAATTTCAAGAAAATTTTCCAACCAAAAAAATAAAAATTAAGAAAAATGAAAACCCTAAAAACCTTAATTTGAAGCTCAACACCCATTAACTGAATACTCGTCTTGTCTCACTCTCACCTCATATAAGTCATCTCTCTATCTCTCACAAGCTCAACGCCCATCAACGCACGGCATCGACTCTCAAATTTTAGTATGAGTCCGATCTTTTTACTTGTCTTGCTATTAAGAATAGGAACGTTATTTATTTTTTTTTACTTTACTTTGGCTTATTGGAAAATATTGCACTGAGTGTGTGAAGCTTGATGGGACCAGTTTGATGGATCTACTTGAGAACCAGATGGAATCGGCCGTCGTGGAACCGACTGGCAATTCTCTATTCCAAGATGGGAACCACTTATTTGGACCATGCTTAGCCCTACACATGCATGTGAAGAAAACATTTACATGAGTGGAGAGAGATAAATAAAAAAATAAAAATGAATATAGGTATAAAATTAAAATGATTGTAAGATTAAATTCAATGCTAGTAAGATGTATAAAGTATTATTATCTTACGTATATTTATGTTGCAATTTTGTCCATTTTGTCGAGCTATGTCACTATGATATATCTAACAAATGGACATAAGCATTACATAAAATTTTTTATAAAAATTGAAATCCTCGTTTGGAATTGTTTTATATAGTAGTAATCAACCGGTGCTCACTCTTTGGATAATCGATTAAATTAGCATGGGCCATAAATATAATTTCTCCAGTATGGCTTAATTGTTTTCAATGTCCCATGCCGCAGGGGCTTTTGGGCCTGAGCCGGCCCGCTGCATCGATAATCGGATCTGTTCCGGTCATGGATAGGAGTCATAGGACTGGAGTTTAAGCGCTGTCCCGTTTAAAATCCCCAATCCACGGTCTCGCCTTGCGCCTTCTTTCATCTGCTGCCGGTGTATAGCTCTCGGTCCTCCTCCGGCTAAGTTCCGCTAATTATTCATCCCTCTGAATACGTAGTTTCCTTCACATTCCGATGCTTTCATGTGGGTTGTTTTCCTTTTGCATACAATTGACTTGATGAATGATTCTGCAAAGCGAAAGCTGCATTTGACTGGTAAACTCATGTATCTTATTTATGAATGGATCGTTGCGTTGTGAAAATGCAGACAGCTCCAGGTGAATTACACAACTTAGGACTTCAGTTAGTTGGTGATGGAAGGAGCGAAAAGGGAGAGTTCCAATACCCCATGGTGCAATTCAAAATTGAGAAACAATGAAAAAGCACATGCACCTGATTAAGCAGCCATCTTACATTGAGATTCCTTATAACTTAAATCATCCATCCTTACAATAGGTTTCGGTTTTCCGATGCAATTGAACCTTCTTTGGATGAGAAACATGGGAATATGCAACAGCAAGGTGTAGGATGATACGCCCACAACTCAAGAGTCACGTACGACAAGAGAGCTTCTAGACGTTCCAGACCACAATCAATTCGTGCTTTAGGCAACCTCTCGGGGCAAGTAAACCTTGAATTCCACGAATCACTCTAACTCTGGTTGGTTCCATTACTGACAAAGAGGAGGGATTTACTCCGCAGAACAAACTCCTTGACACTGTCACAAATTACCTCAGCAGAAGATGTTGTCACAAATCAGAACACTGGAAATTTGCCATCCTTGAGTATGGAAAATGGAAGCAACTCACAAGAAAAAGTTAAACTGAATTCGTTGGAGTTTAAAAATGACGTAATCATTCTAGAATGTGATTTTAAGAAAGGAACATGAACATCTCAAAAACCTTTTGACTGCTTCCTCTTTAATATACACAAATTGACTTAAAATGTTTTTTAACAGACAAAACAGAAGCTTTCTATGGCAAGGGATCTATTTGGTCAAAAAACTTCAACAGTCTTCTTAACGTTTTGAATGTGCTGATACATATAGTAGAGAAAGAAAGTGGGAGAAACACTGACAATTGTATTTTCATAAACGGACGGAGTACAAGGACAGATCACAGGAACTCAGTATAGAAGGCAGCAGAAACTTTAATCAAACAAGTCATAAATCTCCTCATGAATAGCTGTTTTAGAGATGGTATTGAGTGCCCCAACCCCCCCAAACCAGCACCACCACATTTGAAGTTGCAAAGCTAGAAAGGAATTATTGGACAGATTTTAGAAGGTCTAAACACAATTTCCAATGGTTCTAAATTACTATATCCTGTCCATTAAGCATGTCTCTTGTAAGAACTATCGACACTGCTCTGTTTTTATTGGCAGGAAGCCAGGAACAAATTGTTGTAGAATATAGTGTAGGACCATACCTGTATCAATACCTCACTCAGCAGAGCGCATCAACTTAATACTGAAAAACAAAAGAGAGAGGGAAAAAGAAGTGCATTAAAATGGCAGCTTTGTTGCATGGTGGACTATTAAATTGGCACAGGCACTAATGTATAGTCAAGTAGGAGAAAAAACGAGAAAAGAAAAAAATGACAAAGGACGCTTAAAGGAACCAAGACACTACTCGAACTCTTTGAAGGAACACAGAACAGGATGCATCAAGCATTGGAAGGCACAAGCACTTACCAGTAAAACTAAGAGAGAAAGGTTATCATAGTCAAACAGGAAACATAATGTTATTGATCTTCATAGCATGGCAGTGTTGATCGAACACAGAGTTCATCACTATCCTTGTTATCATCATCCTCATCCTCATTGGCATCTACCCAATTTCTCGGATGACGTTGTGAAACCATTTCCATCTACACAAGAAAAGAATGAAGAGAATTGCTTTAGAGGAATTATCCAATTCAACTACTAACAAACTGCATGAACATTTTCACCAAAAAAAAAAAAAAACTGCATGAACATACTTATGATGCGCTAATTAGTGTTATGTAAGTGACAACTTGTTCAGTACCTTTGCCTCCAAAAACATTTAGAACCACTGACAAAGGACGTGATACAAGCAGACTAATTGAATCGATGCTGAGAAGCCCAAGAAAGGCATGTGAATTCAGTCTTCCAGAAATAGGTTCTTGCACAGGTATGTGCAACGCATCCTCTGGGTTCACAGTTGAGTGAGAAGCGGAAAATAGTTTTGCTCCACCTTGTCTATGGTATCAGGTGGACAGTCGCACTAAATTGTGGAAAAACAGAAATGCTTACAGGTTTGGTAGGACATACATGAATTTCTGCCAAAACATTTTCCTTCTTGATGCATGAATAAAGAGTAAAATTTTGCAAGACCCCAAGATAAAGTCGCGCAATCAATTGGCCTAAGCCAAATGCCTTCTTGCAAAGCAGCATTTACAGTAGGGAAATAGGCAATTGAGAAAGTAGCAACTTTACTAAGAAATATTTGTAAGAGAGCAAAATAATTAGACCTAGAGATAAAGATGATGTTCATCATAAATACAAACTGAGAGAAAGATTGAGAGATGAAGAATTTGGACCAGTTTGGGTGTTTCCTTCAGCTGATGCAGCTTTTGATATTTGAATAGTGCCGATCCTTTCAATTCCTGATTGACCACCAGCCCTCAGGATCCTTTCTTCTGGAACTTGCCTTCCATCAGAACCACTCACACTTCTTGCAGCACTTCCTGCCCAAAGTTAGTGAACCACTCAAATTTTAATTCCCAAGAGATACCTTCCTGTTGACTTCCAAAAACAAAGTATCTTACTGACGGCATACACAGCATTTCATTTTAAAGAAAAGCAAAGTCAATTTCCTTGCCGTCATTGAGATGACAGTACTACTAGCTACAAGGATTACTCACCTTAGAGTTTAGACCATATTCTGGTATGATTTGATGGAATCTCCGAAGCGCTTGTTCTATTCCTCTCTGGCTGTTCTCCAGAAGCTTCCGCAGTATCAGCCTGGCCTGGCATTCCATTTGCTGAAGGTCCAGTAGTACCTTCATGTAATTGGGATGTAAGCATGGTGGCCAGTACAAGCATAGCATCAAAATTGGAAGAGGCTCCTTCATCAATGCCAAATTTAGGGGCCATCAAAATAGGCCTGTTGCATAAAAACATTCAGTTGTATCAAGTCCTTTATTCTTATCTATTTTGATAAACCCACCTATGACGGCAGAGATGTTGCACTTGAAACCACGAATTTAGTATTAAAAAAGAAAAGTCAAAAGATTTACATTAACCATCAAGTTATTGCACTGATATTCTTAGCTGGCATACTTACTAGCACCTTGCATTAAACTTGATAAATAAACCATTTATAATCCAAGCTAAAACTTCCATAAACCATTATTATCCACACTTGATTCGAAGGTGCATTGTATTCTATCAACCAAATTTTCAATGATAGTCTCTTGTTTTATGACATTCAGCTCAGAAGTAAAATTGTCATCGGCCTTTACAATTGTGATAGTGAAGCTAGGCATTAGCATGTATTAAAACTCTGAGCAGATAACTAGCAATTATGCATCTATTAAAACCAGTTATGGACTGATTGGGTAAAAACTACCCGTTGCATCTGAACTACTTGCATATTCAAAATTGAAGTGAAGCATGGAAAAAAAATGGATAGAAGCTAAGAGTCGAAAGAGCATTCAGAATTTACTTACTCGCCAACCTTCTCGAAGTACAAATGAATGTCCACTTCACATCCCTCACAGAATGCAAGAAATGCCTGGATTTCCATGAGATGGACAGATGTTAAATACTATCATATTCACAGGAAAAAACAAGGAAAAACTTCGACATAAAAGATGGTCCTGAATGTGACCCCAATAGGATTTCAGCAACTAGGTGGACTCATTTTAAGGAAATGGAGCTAAGTTTGAAAGTGAAGTCATATGTTCAAGAACTTTTAGCTGCATTTGCGACCCAAATGTCTTGATAGATAATATAATAAAAAACAGATCAGATGGAACACCTTCAACTCTTTGACAGCAAAAGTCACATCTACTGGGTTGCCATTATGAGTGTACTGCACAAACTCTTCCACAGGATCTATCCACAGCTGAGTGTGCAGCAAAGAGTTGTTCTCTGCAACCTGAATCTGAACCATGATATTCTTCGCCATATTCGATTGAAAAGGAAAAAGTTAATCTCTACCTTTGGTAGGATCAATGTAGCTTCAAAACTCGACAGCTTTCCCACCAAATTCACTGGCAGCATCAGAAGGATCGGAGTTGCGTTCCGTTGCGATGATAGTAATTTCCTGAAGGGATGACTGAAAATTTGCAAGCAATCTATTCAGATCACGAGGCCTCACTACAAAATTGCTTGGGTATCTTCTCCTATCCAGAGATAATTGTTGTATGTCAGGGTCAACATTGCAAGTAATCCAGTATGTTTTCTTAATGCCTGCATGCATACGACAACATCACATATGCATGAACGAAAACTCACAGTTGGCATGGTGAGATAAACATGCATCTCTGCATGGTGCAGCTCCTTAACACATTTATGCAGGTTTGACAGGTGCCGCCCTCTGATTTATATTACATTTAGATAACATCCTGAACAGTACATCATGACTGAGTCGCAAAGGCTTAAAATGTTAAGTGGCCAACAAAAAAGAAGTAAAAGTGGTAGACCTAGGGATCTAATTTTTTGACATAAACTTCCCCATCTCTTTATTCTGAATTTTTGGCTTTATAGGTCATATTGGGCACTGCAAAATCCCTTTAACAGGGTTCATGCTGCTTTTACATGATGAGAAATTATAAAAGCTCGTCTCCGTGGACACATATGACATGACGAATAAATGCTTCTCCCAGCAGCATCTTGCAGTCATTTTCTCTCAATGAACATGTCAGTTTCAAGACTTCATTTCTGCTGTTTTTCCATAGAATTGAAGTGAGATTATTTTTAGGGGGAAAAGGGAATGCGCTAACTTTTCCATCTATGCCATGAGCTTGCAATCTTAACCGTCAAATACACCATTTCAAACATAATAAATTCAGAGCACCACGCACACAACAGAAAGGTCTTTACCGCTGAAGCACTGCAGAGCCCATTGAACTTTTGATGCATTGATGTCTGGTAATTGCACACTCAAATAATCAATGTTTGTAATAGGCGTTCTAAGGACAGAACAGACAGCCTGCAGAGAGTACTCGGTAAGTGTTTGTAAGTTTCTTACAACTATAAACTGGCAAATATACTAGAAAGATGAGCAATGACAATGTACCTTTAAAAGAATGCTACATTGAACTTGTGCGCCAGATACTGTAAACACATCAAAGAGATCCGGCTTGAAGGTTATCAATTGATAGGCAGATCTTGATGAATTGAGGGCGTGAAAGGAAATCTGGAGGTCAAATACAAATATGAGAATCCTAATCTGACATATTCAAGTAAGAAGGTGATATTTGTACACAGATCAATACTATCTCAACTCTAATACATCAAATAGTGCCAAGTGCCAAGCATGAGCTTAGAACTTGGAACTTCTAATGTTATTTGGGCAAAAGGAAGCCATGGAAAAGTATGGACGTATAAAAGTTATGATCGGGAAGAGAACCGTGCTTTCACTTAACTTATTGAATGTTGCAAAACTCCATACAACACCATCAAAGTAACTAGACATACCAGGAAAGCATTATCAAGACAGAACAGCAGCACATAGACAAGGTCATCTACAGGGCTTTTCTCCCATGGTTTCACCATTCGACATTTTCCTTGAGTATTACCGATAGTTCTTCTTACGATATAACGACTTCGAATCACCCTATCAACAGCATCAGATTCTTTTAGTCACTTCCAGATTTAGGCACATCAAGTTCTAATCACCGTCGACAGGGCAAATCCCAGCCTATGTCAACAAATTTCTGCCTCAAATCCACCGCCGAAAGCTCCACGCACTCAGCAATCGGTGCAAGGGCTCTCAGAATTTCTCAATCGGACGCTGTATCGGGCGAAACGAGCCGATACCTAACACGGCATCGTAGCCATCTAAACTAAGTATCGCTCGGCAAGGGCACACGAAGAAGCAACTGCCGTAGCTATTTCACTCAGATAGATGAAGCTGAGGAACGATGATCGACGTTGATTTCAGTGGCCACATGCCGGAGCTGTGGCCGAGAGAGACTACGGAGAAGAAGAAGAAATCGATGGAATGACCTGGGAAGGGGAAGCTTGGATGGCGAGGTCGGTGCCGACGCGGGAGAGGCAAGTGATGGAGCGAGCCAAGGTCTTCAAGGCGTTGCCGCTCAGGGTGAACTCCATTTTTCCAGCTCTTCGCTTCCCTCTCTGCAGCGAGCGACGCTACAGATTTTTATGAGGGGGTCGCTGAAAAATTGGCGGGATTGGAAGAAGACGACGCTTTTGGTCTTTGGCTCGGGGAATCAATTATACAACAGTTAATTATCACTTCTGGCCCCCAAAGATACAATTATATTACTGATGTTTCCCCCAGTGAATTTGTTAGTTTTATAAACAAATTCATAAAAAATTAGGAAATAGTTTGCTAGATAAATAGAAGGAAACATGACTTGTCATTGGGCCACTTTTCATGTTTCAATAGGGGGCACCAGCCTTCCCCAAATTTTGATCAAGTAAATCCATTTCTTTCATTAGAAGAAAACTTTCGGCCAGGCTGTTTTAATTATAACTCATGCTTCATTGAAGTCAGCCGTAAATTATAACTCATGAAACTCCCCAAAAATACAAACGCGGCCCAATCGACAAAGTAATAAATATAAATCATTTTGATATTTGGTCGATGTTAGTGAAGAAAACATTACGTTGTACTATAATTTGCTTTATTCCTCGCGATAGAATCTACAATGTTACACGAACAGCGGAGCCTGTAGCACACAACATCTACGAAGGTCACATAGGAAGAGCAGAGAAAAAAGGGCACAGGACACACAGCCACTCAGGCGCGCGTGATGTGAGCGTTTACATTTCCCACCCTCCAAGCTCCCCGTTCCCACTGCTGGGCTGGAAGGCCACTGAACCTCGGACACGTGGTACAACCTTCAGTACCATTATTCCATTGTCCTGTCCAGCATGTCAACACTCAACGTGTAACCAAGTATTGTGCTAAAACTGTTTTGTTTAAACTTTGAAATGTAAAATATCGTGGGTATTCCCTCATTGGTGGAAAAGAAAAAATTAAACTCGAGATTTAGAGGGATCTTCAGATGAGGAGGGTAGACTCCACCGCATCTCGTAAGGGGTGTTTGAATAACTGATAAGCTGATATAATAGTTACTTGTGCCGGGTGTTGGTGAAGGTGAATGGATGGGTGAAATACCCATTGCAAGGTCAACATGTGCTTTGCACAGTATCTCTCAACTAATTTGTTGGCCTTGTACCCCCCATTGATAGACACTGTGCATTAAGCATGCCTCATCCTCAATAAATAAAATCCCCTCCTCTCCTTCTTGCTTCATCCATTTGCGCAATTGAAGGTCGGAGGATTCAGGCTTCCGGGGTTTCTTCATCCCTTTCAAACATGGATTCTCTTTCCCATTTCAAGAAGAGAGAGAAATGCTGACTTGCTTTTGGACATGAATTCTTTATTCCACATAATGCTACCATGGATCATAAGTATTTCAACATATCTCAGTCATTGATGCATGCCTCATTTACATGCATCAATGTTAAGAATTGGTTGCTTAGAAAATGAGTCAGTAGAAAATTAATGTTTAAATTCAGGAAAATAATTTTATATTAAAAAAATCAAAGATTTCTTTTTTCATAATATGATTGAATATGGATATTTTAATTGAAGACTCTACGTTTGGGCACTATACTGGCTTTTGGATTGGAAATTGGGAATTAGAGCATTTCTTGGATTCTTTCTTAATTTGTTCTTTCTCAGATCTTATTATGGATTTTGTTGGGATGAGATTGCATTATTTTCAAAACGCAAATAACTTGTCAAGTTAATTATTTTGCACTAGAGTGAGATTGGATAAACAAAATTTAATCAATAGCATAATTGAAATTGACGCTTCTTTTAAAGTTCTATTTATTTGTTAAATGAATCCGTCTCTCCTTTTATATAGTTCAATTCTATTTTCTGTTTGAAAAATCAAATTCCTCATCTCAGGTTTTGATTAGGTCCAAGCAAAAAAAGAGGGAAGAAGGTGCAATGAATGGAATAAGGTTGTCAGATTCAGAGAATTTGAGAAAGAATCACATTAGATGTCGATGAATAAGATTATACATATTTTTTATATGTAAAAATGGTGAGAGAACTGAGATTTTCTAGGAGATAGGCTTGAACAATTGAGATTTAGGGGAAGGAAGTTGCTCCAAGTTATGATCGTTTTGGCTTAGCTATTAAACCAACTACTTTGTTCAACTTTATGGGTCGAAGAGATGAAGGGTACATGGGACCATGAGACGCATTTTGTCTTACTCAATTTATTATTTTTAATTACTTTCTTTTTTTTCCTTTCCTTTCCTTTCCTTTCCTTTTTTTTCTTCGTTTTCCTTCCACCTTCTTCCGCCGTTGGCCGTGTGCCTCGGCGGCAGCCGAAGCTGTGGGCAAGAGGGACGACGGAGAAGAAGAAAAAATGTGGAGAGAAATGATTGAATGACCTGGAAGGAGATGCTTGAATGGCGATGTCGTCACTGACGTGGGAGAGGCAAGTGATGGAGCGAGCCAGGGTCTTCAAGGGGTCGCCGCTCAGGGTGAACTCCATTTTTGAGTTCTTTGCTTCTCTCTCTACACTGACGCTATGGATTTTTATGAGGCGGTCATTGAAAAATTGGCGAGATTGGAAGAAGAAGATTAGGCGAAGGTGTAGAGAGGGAAGCGAAAATATTTTGAATTCCAGTGCTACATCTTCTAGAACTCCGAGTCAATCCACTGCGCTAAATTCCAGTGGTACATCTTCTAGAACTCCAAGTCAATCTCAACAGCTATTACCGATTATAGTCTTCAATCGTCCGATACTCAAGTTGCTCTTTAGATAAGGGAATTAATGATGTTAATGATGTAACACATTAATTATCATTTTTTGCCCCCAAAGATACGATTATATCATTGATATTTACCAAAGAAAGTATTTTAGGTTTTTAAAATTTATCATTAGATATCATTGATATGTAAATCATAATTTATAATTCGAAGGGAAATCACAAAAATGGTTCATGTATGAGTATACCCTTTCAATTTTGATCCTAATACTTTATACTTGTCGCGTATTTGATCGGTAAACTAATCTTCAATCTTGATTTTAGGATCAATGTCGATTTTTTCGTCTAGATGCAAACAAAAGGTGCAAAGTAATGGCTAAAGATTGTCACATGGCATTAACATGTAATAATAGTGCAAAAACAATGGGCACCCGTGTGTTCTTCCGGGAAAATAATTTGTTATATAGTTCGGCACATCAAAAAATAATAAACAGCTTTTTTTTTAAGCATGGTTTGGACATTTACAGAAAATATCTATGATAGATAACATTTGCGATTATTATAATTCTTTTATTGCCACTTACTTTGCTATTTATTTGTCTGAAGTGATAGAAAAATATTCTTGTGTTGTATAGACCTTTTATAAACTATGTAGGTCTATTCAAGTAATTAAATATCAAATTGTTTCAATCAATTCTGCTTGAATTCTATTATTTTTGCATAACTTCATAATTTTTTTCCTTTTTCTTATGAAAGAATATACATTTTGAGTTTTAGGATCCCTAGAATTTCATTAAAAAAATAATAGAAACTCTAAAAGTGAAAGAACGAACATTCAGATCTTTCTTTATCTTGTTGAATTTTCCTCTTCTTAAAAGGATTAATCAACAAACATAGACGAAAAGGTACATGTTTTTCTTATTATTGATAAATGAAAAGAATAAAGAAAAAAAAAAGAAATAAGGAGGAAAAGCAATAAGGGTAAACGTGGAATTTGATGATTTTTTACCACTATTTTACTATGCATCCAAGGCTCAGTGGAGTATTTATATAGGATACATGAATTAATGATATCACAGCAGAATGAATTTTTTCTCACAATAGATATATTGTCAAATACTAATTACATGTGCAAAGTGCAATATTCTTATTATATATAGGCATATATATCATCACTATTCATGTAATAGGAAAACATATAAAGAAAATATAATATTAGAAACGTTAAAAGATAATTAAAAGAATTATAAAAGCGCCCGGAGATTCGAGCCTGGCTCCGACCGACCTTGCTGCATTTCCGACTGCTAGCCCTTTGATTTTGATAGTCTTGGTCATTCTTTAATCTAGTCATAAGACGACAGAGAGGCAATGAAAAACTGACACATGGCTTGCTTCCGGGGAAACCTTGACCGATAACCGGTTGTGTCTACCTGCAGCAATTCTAAGTGATCGATCAGCACGCAGCAGCAGCCCTCGAGCATTTTGGTCCATTTGAACTAGGGGAAGCATTACAAGTATAGGCTAAGTTATCCTTCATAAAATGGTTATTCCACAGTAAATGAGCAATAGTCAAGACAAATGCGTGATTAGAAGCGATACTATTAGGTACTTAGGAAAGCCTTACTTGAACCGCACATGCAAGTTTATTTGTGTAGATTGTCTTTGATAACTTCTTCAAATTGTGTGAACTAGCATATTGATTTGGGATGAACTTAGCAATTTCTATTTGCACATAAGAGAAAATATTTGAAATTGAAAATAGGAAGTTGGGTTAAGGACTAAATTTATAATAAAATAGAGGAGGACCACCAAAATTAAACATCAACAATTAGACATTGACCATTTTGTAATTTCTTTTGAATAATCAGCTTTTTCATTTCACGTTAGCACTACTTGTGTACCTCCGGTGATTAGTAAGCATATGTAGTCAATATTTGATCAGCTACCTAATAACCGGGGATTAATTTAATTTATGGATTCAGTTCGTTAAAGATAAGGAAATATGCTAACTATAGATAAGGGAATGCACATATTTAATTGTTGAATGATTGCTTAGTTAGCATATCATGACTTTGAATTACTATATCAACAGTATAAGGTTCTTTTAAGCCCTATTTCGTAACCGGCTCAATAGTGACTATATTTGTTATTTTGTTCCCCATAACAAAAAAAGGAACATATATCCATTTGATAATGTCTTTGTTTTTGGGAATATGAACAAATTTATTCTCGAGAATAAATTTGGAACAAAATCAAGAAGTAGAAAAAATCTACTTATTTATTCCTAGGAATAACTCAAAAATCAAGCAATTTTTTTTCTTTTTTTCTTTTTGTTTTCTTCTTCTTCTTCCTCTAGTTGACAACCTTGTTAGAGCCTTACCCAGCCAAGGGAGTCGAGCTTAACCAGCCACTGGCCAAGCTCGGGTCGACGAGGCTTGACCTCACTAGGGCTGGTGAGGTTGCCCATTCTCGTTTGGCCGATGGCCAACCTCGGCCGTGGCTGGCGACTGGCTAGAGGAAGAAGAAGAAGAAAAGAAGAAAAGAAAAAAAATATAATAAAATTATTTAAAAATTAAAAGAAATTCTAAGCTACAAAAAAATTTGACGATCATATTCAACGCATTTCTATTTTGGGAATATAAATTTTATACACTTTTCAAACGCTTTTGACTGCTCAAAAACTTGTCTCGGAAACAAAATAAAAAAACATTTTTTTAAATAGAAATTATTCCTGGGAATATAATGGTTATTAAATGCACCATTAATTACTTAAAATTTAACCATCGTCCATGGCCCAATCACAACCTAGATCAACAAACTTCTGCCTCAATCCATCGCCAAAGTCTCCCCGCACTCGGTAATCGGTGGAAGGACTCTCAAATTTGTCAATCGGACACTGTATTGAGCGAAACAAGCCAATTCCTAACACATCATACAATCTAAACTAAGCATCACTCCTCAGGGCACGAATAAACAATGACATAGCTTTTCCCTCGATATATGACTTTTTGGGGAGTGACTGGCGTAGATGTCAGGGGCTACCGCGAAAGTTTCGCTTTCCTTTCTCGATTTTTTCGGTAGAATGACTATTATATTGGACTCTTTTCGGCTCAACATGGAAAGTTACCATCATATCATGGGGTATACTGCAAAATTATTCCTGTTCCAAAATACAATTATTGTTCTCGCTTGCGCACTAGATCATTTAATGATTTTTTTGGTAATTATTGTTGTAAAACATGGTCTAGATATCACAACCGGCGGACAAAGGACCAAGTCCAAAAAAAAAATTTACAAAGAGAAACCAACGGTCGCTATAGCTGCTAAGCTTGATAAGGTGCATATTCGATTGCCTGAATATAAATGTTTGTGTTCATGCCTTTTCAGCGAGTCTAGAATGCAACAAAGCGGCCATTTAATTGCAATTCCTTTTCCCCCTCTCTTTTGTTTTTCAGTATTAAGTTGATGTGCTTTGCTGAAGGTGGTGTCGGTATACGTATGTTTCTGCATTTGTATTCTGTCACAACTGATAACTCTTCCTGGCTTCCTGCCAAGAAAAACAGAGCAGCGCCGAGAGCAGCCAATTCGTCACTTTTTGATTCATGTAAACGAGGCATGTATTAACAATTGAGATATGTTGAGACACTTATGCCTTGTGAGACAAAGAACCACATTTAAGAAAAAAGGGTCGATAACTATCGACTATAAATCTTACTTTCGATAGATTTAAAATCATTTAAAACCACTTAATATGTTCTTGATTACTTTGCTTCAAGAATTTGAGTCGCTCGGAAATCAAGAATATAAACTCAAATATATTAACATATACAGAAAGGGAATAGAGGGCAAATCTGTAAGGTACAAATTGGTCTCCAATAGTTTCGTGGAAATTTGACATTTTAAAAATATTTTCTAAGAAATAATTTGAACAGGAAAACTTACTTTTAATTTTTTAAATAGACATGCACTATGTAGACGTTAATAATTTGGGCATGGGCAGTCCTCGAATCAAGCACGGGCCCATAGAAGTCAGGCTCAAGATTCCCAATGCCCATGTCGGGTTGCTCAGCACCTTGAGCTGGGTCCTTCAAGGCGGGCTAGCATCCACAATGGTCGAGCCTAGGACTTCAGCACCCGTGCTTGGGTCCTCGACACCCATGCCCTAGTTCATGGAGGCTAGGCACAAGCCATAGAGGCTGGACCTGGGACCTCAATGCTCATGCTCGTGTCCTTGGTGCTTTAGCTCATGTCCTTGGTGCTTTGGCCCATGTCCATTGAGGCTAGCCCAGAACACTCGTGCTTGCTGCCCGACCTAAATTTTGTAGACTCGAGCTCAGCGTCAATGGACTCAGGTTGGGCAACAAGGATCTAAGCATGAGCATAGGGGTATTAGGCCAGGGCACTGGGGAGTCGGGAATGAGCACCGAGATCCCAAGCTTAGCCTTTGAGGATACGGGCTTGGGCTCTATGAATTCAAGCAAACCTTTGTGGATGCCTAGCTTGTGTGGACACGGGCTCGAACATCAAGGACTAAACATTGGGATCCCAAGCTCAACCTCAATGGACCCAAGCCTAGCCTTAATGGACCTACGGGCTTTTTCTTAATAGAATCAGAAAAAGCCATCAAGGTCTTGATGGACTCAACCCTGGCCCATTGCTAAGCACCCATGAAACAGCATTGGAGTCTTTGGCTTGATTTCTAGTCATATTTCGAAAATGATTTTTAACTTTTAGAGAGAAATTTATTTTCTTGAATTTTCTTTTGTTAGTTTTTCTTGAATTAAAGTATAAGTTTCCCATTGACTTGGAAAAAATAGTTTGTTAAGGGTGTATTTGGTAACGATTCTACTCTTAGTAATAACCTTGTATCTGGCTTTTTTTTTTTATTCTATTCTCGATAACAATTTCTGAGCAAAAGCATACGCTTGATAACTATCTAAAATTTTTTATTCTTGGGATAGAAATGTGTTTGGTAGGATTTTTATTTTTTTTTGTTTCTTTTAATTTTTAATACTTTTATTATATTTTATTTTTATTTTTATCTTCTTCTTCCTCCTTCTTTATAGCTAGTTGCCGGCCATGGGGCGAGGTCCAGTGAGCTCATCGAAGGCTCGCCTGGCCAAGGCGAGCCTTGACCTTGCCCAACCACGATGAGGCTCGAGCCAATGAGCCTTGCTGTGGCTTGGCATCGCCGAGGGCTGGTGACACTCTAGTGAGGTCGTCGGCCCTCGTCTAGTCAGTCGCTGGCCATAGTTGGGGCCAGCAATCGACCAAAAGGAAGAAAAAGAAAGGGGAAGAGAAGAAGAGAAAAGAGAAGAAAAGTGGAGAAAAGAAAAAAACAGGAATTGACTCTAAGAATTGTTCCCGAAAACAAGAAGCAATTTTTCTTTTTTATTTCTTGATTTTGTTCCAAATCTATTCCTAGGAACAAAAAAGTAGATTTTTGTTCTCGAGAACAAAAATTTCACCAAACGGATTTCTGTTCTTTTTTCATTCCTGAGAAAAAAAGAACAAAAATAGTTATTTCCCATAAGGTTACCAAACAAGGCTTAACTCATTTTCCTAAACAATCCAAATGCCAAAAAATGAGCTAATTTTTTTTTTCCGTGAAATAAACGAAGCCTATTTTTAATAGGCATAAAAAGGATGGAGATCTTTTACCTCGAACAGTATTTTCATTGGCGTCTCAATCAATTTTTAACAATGAGACATGTACATGAGGCATGTATTAACGGTTGAGATATATTGAGACACTTGTGTTTCGTGAGATCATCTTGTGAAATAAAGAATCCATGTCCAAAAGTGAAGTCAGCATTTATCTCTTTCCAAAATGGGGAAAAAAAAGCCACGTTAAGAAGGTATACAAAAACCCAGAAGGTTGAAACCTAGGATCTTGATCGAACGAATGAAGAAATGAAGCAAGAGACAGTGGTTTTATTTATAGAGAGAGAGTAGGATCATTCATTCAAAAGAGAAGAGAAGGGGACCATGTCTTTGCATGACCCCTGCAGCTCCAGTTCCAGGGGATGACCCATATCATCATCACTTAGTTCTATGATGTATTGTCTACATTTGTATTAGTTATCGAAGGGTTCTAATGAGGCGAGGGATGAGTATTCCCCATGGTAATGTTCCTCTGGTATTACAATCTTTACATAAAGGACACTAAAAGCATGAATACCCTCTTTAGAAGGTCGCATAGAAGAATGAATAAATAGAATATGGAAAAAGGAAATAGCCTCTCTAGCATAAATACGGTTTTATCTTTCATGATGTAGAAGGTATTCAAATTAATATTAGTACAACTCAAGGTCATGTTCGAATATCTAAACCAACTTCGCAAAGAGCAAGTCATGACATCCTGGAAACCAGAAACTGTCACCATTCTCTAATTTGCAATGAATGTGAATGCCATTAGGATATAAAGAACGGCAATCGGCCAAGGCTTGTCACTTAGGAAGATGTACATTAAGAGGCCACATTTGAGTTGCCTACCGGAGAGACGGAGGAGAAGAAGATAGTACTTTTGGAAAATATTGAGGGGATGAATGCTTCGGCAAAAGAGGATGGTACTTTTGGGGAGAATCCGCTCTTTTTTATTTATTTATTTATTTGAATCCGCTCATTTTGGCAGAGGAGGAGTTTCGGTGCTTTTGTAAGGGTGTTTTGGTCCTTTCAGCTCGTTTTTCGCCGCGCGTATGGGTACGCGCGGTGAAAAACGGGCCGAAGGACCAAAACGCCATCGCAAAAGCATGGGAGGCTTCGATTTCATGCTGAAAGGAGCGGATTCTCCCCAAAACTAGAGTGCGGGACACCTGGAGTGCCATAACTTGGCACGCCGGGACACTTAAGTGCCATAACTTTAAAATGGTACACTTAAGTGCCATCATCGGAGTAAAATGGGACACTTAAGTGCCACTCCGGCGAAAATCCGGCCAAATGGCTGACGTGGCGACTTTCCGGCGAGCTCGGTCCCAAACGGCGTCGTTTTGCACGCTGACGTGGCGGAGAAAATGCAAAAACGACGCCGTTTCGCGTCTACGTGTAAATAATAGTATATAAATTAATTAAATTAGATTTAAAATATTCAAAAAATTTAAAAAAAAAGAGAAAAATTTAAAATTTTTTAAAAATTAAGAAAAATTTTAAAAATTAAGAAAAAATTTAAAAATTAAGAAAATTTAAAAAATTTTAAAAATTAAGAAAAATTTTAAAAATGTTAAAATTTTTAAAATTTTAAAAAATAAGAAAAATTAAAAAAATTAAAAAAATTAAGAAAATTTTAAAAATTTTAAAAAATTTAAAAATTTTAAAAAATTAAGAAAATTTTAAAAAATTTAAAAATTTTAAAAAATTAAGAAAATTTTAAAAAATTAAGAAAATTTTAAAAAAATTTAAAAAAATTAAGAAAATTTATTTTTTTTTAAATTAAGAAAATTTTAATTTTTTTTTAATTTAAGAAAATTTTAAAATTTTTTAAAAATTAGGAAAATTTTTTTAAAAAATTAAAATTATAAAAAATTATAAAAAAGTGGGGAGTGGGAGGCCGAATGGGGCGGCTCCCTTGCCGCCACCGCCGGCTCCCTCACCGCCGCCACCTCCGCCGCCGCCGCCTCCCCCCCCCCCCTTTTTTTAATTTTTAAATTTTTTTAAATTTTCTTATTATTATTTTTTAAAATTTTTAAATTTTTTAAAATTAAAATTTTTTAAATTTTATTATTTTCTTAAATTTTTTTAATTTTTTTAATTTTTTTAAGAAATTTTTAAAATTTTTAAAATTAAAATTTAAAATTTTTTTAAGAAATTTTTAAAATTTTTAAAATTAAAATTTAAAATTTTTTTAAGAAATTTTTAAAATTTTTAAATTTAAAATTTTTAAAATTTTCTTTTTTTAAAATTTTTTTTAAAATTTTTTAAAATTAAAATTTTTAAAATTTTCTTATTTTTTAAAATTTTCTTATTTTTTAAAATTAAAATTTTTAAAATTTCTTTTTTTAAAAAAAGTTTTAAAATTTTTTAAAATTAAAACTTTTAATTTTTTTTTAATTTTTATGCTGATTTGGAGCTCCGGCGAGCCACGTAGGCAAAAAATAATAATAAAATATTGCCACGTAAGATTTCCGGCAAGGGTCGCCGGAGGTGGCACTTAAGTGTCCCACTCGAAAAAAAAAGTGGCACTTAAGTGTACCGTTTTGAAGTTATGGCACTTAAGTGTCCCGGCGTGCCAAGTTATGGCACTTGTGGTGTACTTCTGCCCCAAAACTACTATCCTCGTTTGCCGAAGCATTCATACATCTCTTCTTCTTCTCCTCCGTCTCTCTAGTGGGCAACTCAGAATCAGAGCGTTAATGGAGAACAACAATCCAGCTGATTTCGGTCGTTGGAGGTAAGGTTTCTGCAACCTCAAACGTGGCATAATGTCCTTCAATAAGTTGGAGAATTGTGACTTAAACCATGCCAATATCTTGATTTTCTTTCCTGTTCCTATGTCTGATCATGTCCACTGAATGCTGATTTGTTTGGGAAAAAACCTGCGTCCTACGTAAATCAGTTTAACTTGTTGACGCATTATGATCTTGTATGTTCAGCACTTAAGAGCTCAATTCCAGGTGTAGCACTTAGGAACCAGGACTAGAACACAAGCCACTCGAGTCTCAAGTAGAAGCTAGAAAACGAGACTTGGTTACATTCTCGTATCGAAACTCAGGTTCATGCTCGGTACAAGACGGA
Source organism: Eucalyptus grandis x Eucalyptus urophylla (assembly GCA_028830015.1). Classification (NCBI taxonomy): domain Eukaryota; kingdom Viridiplantae; phylum Streptophyta; class Magnoliopsida; order Myrtales; family Myrtaceae; genus Eucalyptus; species Eucalyptus grandis x Eucalyptus urophylla. The sequence continues at coordinate 56,007,911 of CM054200.1, read as the reverse complement.
TCACCGAGCTTGTATCCTAGTTTCGGTTAGCTTGAGACTCGGTTTCTACTTGAGTCTTCTACCCAAATACCTGAGACTGAGCTTCTGCCCAGTAAGCATGGGTCTTACCCGGTTGTATATTCACTCTTTTTCTGAAAGGAAAATTCTTTCACATCGATACATCGATGAAGAGACACGAAAGTATATCCACTCTGTTTCTTTCTTTTGTCAATGGAAACTCATATTAAGAAGAACGTATTAATTGAAGCTCTTTTTAGCTTTTCCTCCTAGTTAAAAGCTTCAGGGACCTCAAACATGTCATAACTATCTGAGGTGTAGAACTGAGAAAACAATTGGGAGCAAGCTACCCGCGTGGCAAGTAGAAGCTAGAAAACGGGACTTGGGCACATTCTCGGACCAAAACTCGCGTTCATGCTCGGTTGAAGACAGACCACTGAGCTTGTACCTAATCTCAGGTAGCTTGAGACTCTGTTTCTACTTGAGCCTTCTACCCGAATACATAAGACTCAGTTTCTAGGTTCTAGCTAAGACTTAGCTTCTACCCAGTAAGCACGGGCCTTTTCTGGTAGTATATACATCCTGTTTTTGCGAGGGAAAATTTTGTCACATTGATGAAGAGACACAATTGTATATACACTCTGTTTCTTTCTTTCATCAACAGAAACTCATATTAAGAACTCGTTAATTGAAAGTCTTATTAGCTTTCCTCCTAAGAAAAGGTAAGATCTGCAATTAGCTTTACGCTGTTTCTGCCTGATACGCATGAGGGCTTAACCGTGCGTATTTTATATGCCTATTCTTGATACTTACTGTTTGAGCTTCTGTAAAAGACAGATTGTCTAAAAAGAATTTGCTGATTTTTATTCCAAGGTTTGTGTTAGAGGATGAAGTTGGAGTTAACAGAGATCTTGATGCCATCTGGAATGTTTTGCAACGGCTGATCATGGTCAGGGAGGCCTTCATAGGTCCAATTCTCAATGCACAAGACATTGTGCATATCTGTGTTGCCATCCATATCATCCGGGATATATTAATCTTCCTGATGAGAAGACAAGATATTGGACCAAGTTTCCAACTTATCTTTGCTAGGATTGCTGCTGTGCTTGGATGTGTTGAGCTTGCTTACCTGATATGCACTCTACTTAGCGATTTGCCTTGGCCAATTTTTGTTGCCTGCACCCTAATGTTGGCGGTCCTGTTCAAGTTCAGCGTGAATTGAAGGATTAGCTTTTCTGATGCGGTGATGTGTTTGATTTGCTGGGAACCTTCCAATGCTGGCTCGGATATGAACCTCGTGTTGTATTAACATAGCAGAAAAAATTAAGATAATGATTACAATCATATCTGGTTCAATGTCCTCTGCAGTTAAGCATACTTTGAGTTAGTTTAAGCATATCCCGGTAAGATCCCACAATCCCCTTTCTGGTAAGGCAAGTTTAACCCTTTTGCTAGAGTGCCAGTTTCAGCTTTAAATCCTAAGTGCGTTTAGATCCATTACTCCCGCTTTGGATCGAGTTGCATTGGTAAGATAAAACTCATGGAGTTGCATTACAAGTAAACAGAACTCAGAAATGGTGGAAATTGGAGAAACAGGGCAAGTTTTTAGTTTGGGCCAAATAGAAACAGGGCAAATGAGAGTATACAAAAAAGAATCCCATACCCTCATTCACTATTCTTTCATTTTGGACACATGCATTGTTAGTTGGACATAATTTATAGGCCGTTCCACATATAGTTTTGATCACTATTGTTGTGCTTTTAAGGCTAGTTTACCAACATTATTTGATAATTTCATTCATACATCACCGTTAACATCACAAGGTACTCATCCATGATCCATGGCCGAACAACAACAATGGTCATGTGTGCCATTTTATGTTTTTTACTGCATCACGTGATAATAAATGACAAATTGAATTGATTGTAATTTAGGTTCTTAAATCCATGTAAAAAGTTGCTTATTCCTGTGGTATACAAAGAGTACACGCATGTGTGCGAAGAAAACATTTACATGTGTGGAGAGAGTTAAATACAAAAATAAAAATTAATATAGGTAGAAAATTAAATTGATTGTGAGATTAAATTCAATGCTAGTAAGTAAGATACTTATAAGTATTATTATCTTATGTATATTTATGTTCCAATTTTGTCCATTTTGTTGTGCTATGTCACTATGATATATCCAACAAACGGACAGAAGCATTACATAAGTTTTTTTATAAAAATTGAAATCCTTGTTTGGATTTGTTTCTATATAATAGTAATAAACCGGCACTCACTCCATGGATAATCGATTAAGTTAGCATGTGCCATAAATATAGTTTCTCTAATATGGGCCTAATTGTTCTCAACGTTCCCATGAAGCAAGGATTCTTGGGCCTGGACCGACCCGCTGCATTAAGGATCGGAGCTGTTGCGGGTCATAGAGGACTCGGATTTAAGCTCCGACCCGTATAAAATCCTCCATCCACGTTCCCGCATTGTCGCTTCTCTCACCTGGTGCCGCTGCATAGCTCTCGATCCTCCTCCGGCTGAATTCCGGTCATTCTTCATCCTTCTGAATGCGTAGTTTCCTTCACATTCCGACGCTTTCATGTGGGTTCTTTTCCTTTTGCATACAATGGACTTGATGAATGATTTTGTAGAACGAAAGCTGCATTTGATTGGTAACCTCGTCTATTTTACTTTTGAATGGATCGTCGCATTGTGAAAATGCGGAAAGATCCAGGTGAATTGCAGAACTTAAAGACTTCAATTAGTTTGCCTGGTTCTCACCAATGTCTTTGCGTTTAGACACTAGCGATAGAAGGAGCGGAAAAGGAGAGTTCCCGAGTTCCAACACCACAGATCAAGCATGTCCCAAGCTCAAAATGTGTGCAAATTGAAGTCTTCGTAATTTTATCGTCTATCAAATAGGGAGTATAGAATTTGTAGCCACATCCATCCGTACTTGGAAGAGGATTCGTGCGACTTTGGAAATCTACCTATCTAAATATAGCTCGCATTTGTCAAAATGGATACATTTGTAAGAAAGTAAACGATGAAAATGAGATTAGATAAAATCCACATAATTTGAAACTGATTTTAAAAAATTAGATAAGAGAGAAGTTCATTAGCTTTAATTTTTTATTTTATTCTTTGACAACTTTTGTTCTTGATCTTACGGTTCAAATAGAATTTAAATAATTGATAGAAAGAGATTATGTCTAGTTTTCACTTAGCCATTAAAATGTGAAGAAAATATCGATTGAAAAATATAACATAGAATAAAGAAATCCATATACTTTTTAAAAGTAAAAATGGAAATTGTGATGAAGCTAAATGTATACAAATTCTTCTTTTCTGATTTTTTTTTTGTGCGAGTACCAAAAATTTCTATTATAGGTCTTTTCGAGGTCTTTTTCAGTAAGATTTTAAATAAAAACTTTCAGCCACATTTTGTATGTCCGGTTTGACGAGTGCTTTTCCTATGCCCGTTTGACAACAAGCCCAGATAACATGATGCCAAAATTGGCGACACTAATAACTAAAAAAGAATTAACAAACACATGTCAAAATGTGCTTATTAATAAGCACATGTCCAACATATAAATTGATACATGTGAAAGTGCGTTTATAACATATGTCCGCGAAAAGTGCAAATCACAGAAGTAGTTCATGATATTATAGGTAACAATTGGTCGTTGTAATGCGCATTATATTGATTTAATTGTGAAATCTAATAACACAAATAATAATAAAAATGACACATGGCTTGCTCCCGAGAAGCCTTGACCCGATAACACTATTTTAGTATCTTTAGAATTGATTACCTAACAGCAATTCTCACTAAATGATCACCGTTGAGTATTACTTTCGAGAATTTAGTCCATTTGAACTGGGAGAAGTGTTACAACTCCACGTCAAATTGTCTTCGGTAAATTGTTAATTCCTCAATAAATGGGCAATAGTCATGAAAAATACGCTAGTGCGTGAGTAAAAGCTTTGATACTTATGAATAATCAGATTAAAATCACATGTGCCAGTTTATCATCTTTGATAACTTCTTTAAATTGTGTTAACTAGCATATTAATTAGGCACTTATTGAGCAATTTCTACCTGCATTTGGAAGGATATATTTGAAATTGGGATCAGAAGACGGGTAAGGACTAATTAGTCGCAAGTACGAGAACCAAAATTAAACATCAATAGTAATATGGGGAACATTTTGTGATATCTTTTGCATAATTATTTTTTCATTCCGTATATAGTGCCGCTTGTATTCCTCCGTTAGCTTACCCTGGTCGGTCATGGCAATTTTTCCTAAAATGATAATTGTCGATTATTTTATGGACCCTATCCATCACAAGATAAAGTATGATGACCAAAATTAAATAGTTGCAATAATACAAGGATCATTTTTGTAATTTTTCCCGGATATATATTCCAATAATTTTATACTTTCATTTTCTCAATGATCATTATCATTTTTTATGTGATGTAAAACGTATTCATTAATAGTAAACTTGCAATTCATGCGACTAACTTTCTCTTTCAATTTAGAACATCGAGACTATTTTTCGTTATACTGATGTGATAATTTGTAAGTATATATATATATATATATATGTAAATCTCTCTAGGTATTATTTAAAAAAAAATCGATGCCATAAAAAAAAAAGTTGTAACCCTAGGTCCAAAATTTATCTTCCCATCTCAAAGATTAATTTTGCCGGTTTTGACCACGGTATATATAAACATGACATGTGCTTGGGGAATGTTGCCGGATTGGCATGGCTTTTTATGATGATGACGTTTCCAATAACCCTGTGGTGCAATTCGAAATTGAGAAACAATGGAAAGGTATGTACACGTGATTAGGCAACCATTTGACATTGAGATCCCTTCTAATTTAAATCATCCACCCTTGTAATAGGTTTTGGAAAACCGATGCAATTGAACCTTCTTTGGATGAGAAACATGGGAATATGCAGGCCTCTCGGGGCAAGTAAACTTTGAATTCCTCGAATCTCTCTGTTAGTGTGACTCTGGTTGGCTCCGTTACTGACAAAAAGAGTAACCGATTGCAAAGATCTGGGAGACCAAGATGCAAGTTGAATTGCCAGCAGTCAATCCTTGTGAGACGCCAGATTTATTTTTCTCCAAGTCCATTGAGGACATGTTTGTTCATACTCCAAATAGTACATGATTCTATTCTTTTGTTCCCAAGTATATAAAAAGAAAATTTCATTTGGTAAATTTTTTACTTTTGGGAATAAAAATATTTTTTTTTCGAGAATAAATTTAGAACATAATCAAAAAATTTACTTCTTGTTCCCGAAAACAATTCTTAAAATCAACTCTATTTTTTTTTCTTCTTTTCTTTTTTTCGTTTCTCCTTCTCTATTCTTCTTCCTTCCAGCCGGTCACCAGCTAGGCAAGCCTCCTGCGAGCTCACCAGACCTTGCCCAGTTGGTCATCAGCCACGGCGTTGGCGACAGCCACAAAGAAGGAGGAAGAAGAAGAGAAAATGGAAAAGAAAAAAAGAAAAAAAAAGAGAAAAATATAATAAATATATTGAAAAATTAAAAGAGACAAAAAAAAATTAAAAATCTTACCAAACGCATTTTTATCCCAGAAATATGAATTTTGGACAGTAATCAAGCATATTAAAAAACTCAGAAATTGTTTGTGGGAGCAGAATCTAAAAAAATCATTTATAGGCAAAAATTGTTCTTTGAAACATAATAGTTACCAAATGTACCCTTATAGTCAAAACATAGCTCACTCAACATTGAGAAGGGAAAATTGTTCAAATCATATTAAACCTATTATATGACAACTAATTTAGTCATAAATTTTTTAATTTTGTCAATTCAGTTTTAAATCTTTTGATAATTTGCCAATTCAATCATAATTTTTTTTATTGTGCCAATTTAATTCTAATTTTTTATACGATTTGCCAAACTAGTGTTCGATAACCTAGTCAGTGCCAAACGTCTTACATGGCGTGACCAACACTAATGTGGACAATTTTTTAAATTTTTTAAAAAAAATTTGAATTTTTGTATTAATCTTTATTGATTTTTTTTTCTTTTATTTTTTCTTCCCTCTCTTTATGAAACATTGGTGGGGTCGCAGAGCCCTCACTAGCCATGGGTTAAGTAGCATTGCCACCAACATGTGACACGCGACACACGACACAACACAACACGCCGACACATCATTTCTAAAAAAATAGAGAATTCTGACAAGTTAATACACGTTGTATATTAAATGTATATTTTTATATATGATAAATTATCATTTTTATATGAATCAAATAACTTGATTGAAATAAATAAATATATAAATAAAAAAAGAGTTTTAAAATGAATTTACACTAATCTCTCACTTATTAAAATTTTTTAAAATTGACTATGTGCGTACCAAAATTCTGGATTGGCGATTCAGGAGAGTTAACCATGTGTTGGATATCCCAACACTTGTTGATCGTGTGTCGAAGTATTGGACATGACACAAAAAAAAAAAAAGCTCTCAGAGAGTGTTGATACTTCTCGACCCTTGTTGTGGCCAACAATCACGTCGCAAGTCTTCACCCAAGGCCCAACGAGGGCCATTAGCCCTTGCTCAATAGCCAGTGGAGGTCGCCAATAGGGCCGCTAACCTTGTGTAAAAAGAAGAAAGAAAATAAAAGAGTAAAAAATAATTAAAAAAATTGATTTTTCTAAAAAAATAAATAAAATTTATTTACATCAGAACCGGTTGTATCACATAAGATAGACTATGTTGATTGGGCAGTTATATCAGTACTATCCAGTCAAAATTAGCCAAAAAAACTAAATTGACAATCCGTTAAAAGCTTTAGGCCTAGTTTGGCAATTCGTCAAAGTTTTATAACTAGATTGATATATTCGAAAAGTTCAAGATTGAATTGAAAAAATTGAAAGTTTTAGGATTTTTTTAAGAATTTTCCTCTGCTAAAAAACCAACAATGTTTGAAATGATTTGATGGGAAGCACTCTCTCCCTCCTATAATTATGGTGTTTTTCATGTTGATCGACACTGCACCGTTGAAGAGAGCTTCTTTTAGGGTACTTTCACAAAAAAATGACAGCACTAGCATGCCTCAATGTTGCATATGGGTTATGATTCTTATCATAAGATGATAGAAGTTGGCTTATTTGATGGGGCAATTTCTCCAAGGGAGAACAAAAGAGAAGCAAGAAGACGAGTTAAAGCAAACATAAGAGGGACTTTGGCGATAAAATATCCAACAGTAGCAAATTTTGACCATGCACCATACAGCGATTTGCCGAAGAAAAAAAAAAAAAAGACATACCTTTAGCACCAGGACACCATCTGTACCTTTAGGAAATGTTTAGTTGCAAACCAGACATTTGGGAAAAATACAAAATAAAATCAGCAAAAGCCCATGCAATAGCAACTGTGACCATCGTAGGTGCGGCATAATTGGCTTTTGCATGGGCCAAGTACTATGAACATTCCGTGATTCAATCACTTATGTGTACATCGGGCCTAACTAAATTGGCCCACTTCTCCCTAATCGAGATGCTAAGGCCCACATCTTATGGCCCACTAAGTAAAGCTCATAGTGTATCTCTATAAATACAAAGATGTAATAATTTCATTCAAACAATTTTCTCCAATCTGGAACCAGAACAAAAATCTGCGTGGAAAATTTAAAGTTAAAAAGGAGAGACATTCGTTCCCCCAAGTTGACGGATGCGCCCCTTTGATTTAACAGCTCCAATTCTACAACCAACCTCACCCGATTCATCACTTCCCATTTTCCTCCTATTTTACCTAATGATGAATGGAGGAATGTGAATTAACGACTTGTGATGTCGTTGACATATCTGAAGGAATCATGCTGACCACGAAGAAATAGTCGCCCCGAAAATCAAATCGTATTGAATGAAACTGAGCAGAGGGGCTCGAGACCATGGAATTGATTGGAGGAGAACAGGTCAATTCGCTCGTGGAGTCATCTGTTCACCCACCGCACATGATGAGAACAAGCAGGAAAAGGGGAGAGAACAGGAATATGCAAAAGGTACCTCAACCAAATGCATCGGAGGGCTCCTTGGAAGGCTATACGATGAATAGTCTTCTTGGATTGTCGTTTGAATGGCCAGACCTTGGTTCATCAACGAGGAACATCGAAGTGTTTGTCTGTCCCTCGTTCGCATCAAGGCGAGATAATTTTATCTTTACAACCACCTGCATCATGGCAGATCATCTCTAATCGGATTTCGGCGTCGTCCTTCTGGAATTACGCTATCAAATCCACCTCATATCGTCTAATCAAAACAGCAGGATGGGGCTGTCTTCGTTGAACATTAAAGCAAATAAAAGCAGACAATTACAACGACATAATCTGCTAAATGCTTTCAATGACCCTTATCAAATAAGATAATTTTACATTAAAGAAATAACATGATCCCATGACTTCCACCTGAATGACCGATCTGTCTTTGCCACGGGAGAAATCAAATGTCTTTGACCGTGAACGGGACACCCTAAATAAGTGCTAATCAGTCCCCTCTAAAAGTCATGGGCAACATGAAAAGATGAATGTAGGATTTCATGTGCAGACATATGGCACAGAATAAAACTGAACAAACATCAAGACATTTGTCCTGAAGGTTTAAGTCCATGGATGAATGACTGTAGGTGGAGGTGATGAATACGACATAAAAAAACAAGAAGCCAAGACACAAAATCTGTGAGAGGAAAACCTCAGACACAACTTATGTGTCCTGAAATATGCACGGAGGGACTTACTCTGCAGAACAAACTCCTTACCCGAGCCTTAAGTAAATTTTATGATACCTTGACACTGTCACAAATTACCTCAGCAGAAAATATTGCCACAAATCAGAACACTAGAAATTCGCTATCCTTGAGTATAGATAATGGAAGCAACTCACAAGGAAAGTTAAACTGAATTGGTTGGAGTTTAAAAATAACATAATCATTCTAGAATGTGATTTTAAGAAAGGAACATGAACATCTCAAAAACCTTTTGACTGCTTCCTTTTTAATATATACAGATTGACTTGAAATGGTTTTCAACAGACAAAAGAGAAGGCCTCCTACGGCAAGGGATCTATATGGTCAAAAAACTTTGACAGCCTTCTTAACGTTTTGAATGTGCTGGTGCAAATGGTAGAGAAAGAAAGTGGGAGAAAAACTGACATATTATTTTCATAAACAGACAGACTACAAGAATAGCTCAGAGAAACTAGGTATAGAAGGCAGCAGAAATTTTAATCAGTCATAGATCTCTACATGAATAGCTGTTTTAGAGATGGTATAGAGCACACCTCCGCACCACCACAACATTTGAAGTTGCAAAGCTAGAAAGGAATTATTTGACAGATTTTACACGGCCTAAACACAATTTCCAATAGTTCTAAACTGCTAGGTCCTGTCCATAAAGCATGTGACTCTTGTAAGTACCATTGGCACTGCTCTGTTTTTATTGGCAGGAAGCCAGGAAGAAGTTGTGATAGAATAAAAGTGCAGAACCATACCTACATCAATACCTCACTCAGCAAAGCGTATCAACTTAATATTGAAAAACAAAAGAGAGGGGGCAAAAGAAGTGCATTAAAATGGCAGCTTTGTTGCACAGTGGACTAGTTAAATTGGCACAAGAACTAATGTATAGTCAAGTAGGAGAAGAAATGAAGAAGAAAAAATGACAAAGGACACTTAAAGCAAGCAAGATACTACTCCAACTATATGATGGAACACAAGACAGGAAATATCGAGCATAGGAAGGCACAAGCCCTTACCAGTAAAACTAAGAGAGCAAGATTATCATAGTCAAACAGGAAACATAATGTTATTGACCTTCACAGTATGGTGGTGTTGATCAAATACAGAGTTCATCACCATCCTTGTCATTATCGTCTTCATCCTCATTGGCGTCAACCCAACTATTGGATGATGTTGTGAAAACCATTTTCATCTACACAAGAAAAGAATGAAGAAAATCGCTTTAGAGGGATTATCCAATTCAACTACTAACAAACTGCATAAACAGACTTATGATGCGCTAATTAGTGATATGTAAGTGACAATCTTGTTCAGTACCTTTGCCTCTAAAAAACATCTAGAACCACTAACAAACGACTTGATGCAAGCAGACCAATTGAATCGATACTGAGAGCCCAAGAAAGGCATGTGAGTTCAGTCTTCCAGAAATAGGTACCTGCACAGGTATGTGCAAGTGCAACACATCCTCAGGGTTCACAGTCGAGTAAAAAGGGGAAAAGAGTTTTGCTCCAGCTTGTTTGTGGTATCAGATGGACAGTCGCTCTAAATAGTGGAAAAACAGAAATGCTTACAGGTTTGGTAGGACATATATTGATTTCTGCCAAAACTTTTTCCTTCTCAATGCATGAATTAAGAGTAAAATTTTGCAAGACTCCAAGATAAAGTTGCGCAATCAATTGAAGTGAAGCATGGAAAAAAATTAATAGAAGGTAAGAGTCAAAAGAGCATTCAGAATTTACTTACTCGCCTGCCCTCTCAAAGTACAGATGCATGTCCACTTCACATCCCTCACAGAATGCAAGAAATTCCTGGATTTTTATGAGATGGACAGAGTTTAAATATTATCAAGTTCACAGGAAAACACAAGGAAAAACTTCGACATAAAAGATGGTCCTGAATGTGGCTTTAATAGCATTTCAGCAACTAAATGGACTCATTTTAAGGAAATGGAGCTAAGTTGAAAGTGAAGTCATATGTTCAGGAACTTTTAGCTGCATTTATGACCCAAATGTCTTGATAGATAATATAATAAAAAAAGAATCAGATGGAACACATTCAACCCTTTGACAGCAAAAGTCACGTGTACTGGGCTGCCGTTATGAGCATAATGCACAAACTCTTCTCCAGGATCTATCCACAGCTGAGTGTGTAGCAAAGAGTCGTTCTCTGCAACCAGAATCTGAACCATGATATTCTTCTCCATATTCAATTGAAAAGAATAAAGTTAATCTCTACCTTTGGGAGGATCAATGTAGCTTCAAAACTCAATAGCTTTCCCACCAAATTCACTTGCAATGTCAGAAGGATCAGAGTTGTGTTCCGTTGCAATGATAGTAATTTCCTGAAAAGATGACTGAAAATTTGCAAGCATTCTGTTCAGATCACGAGGCCTCACCACAAAACTGCTTGGGTATCTTCTCCTATCCAAAGATAATTGTTGTATGTCGGGGTCAACATTGCAAGAAATCCAGTATGTTTTCTAAGAGCCTGCATGTGTATGACAACCCCACATACGCATGAACAAAAACTCACAGTTGGCACAGTGAGATAAACATGTATATCTGCATGGTGCAGCTTCTTATCAAATTAATGCAGGTCTGACAGGTGCCAGCGTCCGATTTATATTACAGTCAGACAACATACTGAATAGTATGTAATTAGAATGACTGAGTCACAAAGATTTAAAATGGTAAGTGGCCAACAAAAAAAGTACATTTGGTAGACATCGGAATCTAATTTTTAACATAAATTTCCCCTCTCTTTATTCTGAATTCGTTGGCTTTATAGGTCATATTGGGGCATTGCAAAATCCCTTTGACAGTGTTCACGCTGCTTTTACAAGGTGAGAAATTAGAAAAGCTCATCTCCTTGGACACACATGACAGGACGAATAAATGCTTCTCACAGCATCTTGCAGTCATTTTCTCTCAACGAACATGTCAGTTTCAAGACTTCATTTCTGCTGTTTTTCCATAGAATCGGAGCGAGATTATTTTTAGGGGGAAAAGGGAATGTGCTAACTTTTCCATCTGTGCCACAAGCTTGCAATCTTAACCATCAAATACACCATTTCCAACATAATGAATACAGAGCACCACACACACAACTGAAAGGTCTTTACTGCTGAAGCACTGCAGAGCCCATTGAACTTTTGATGCATTGATGTCTGGTAATTGCACATTCAAATAATCAATGTTTGAAATAGGCATTTTAAGGACAGAACAGGCAGCCTGCATCCAGTACTTGGTAAGTGTTGGTAAGTTGCTTACAACTATAAACTGACAAATATACTAGAAAGAAGAGCAACGACAATATACCTTTAGAAGAACGCTGCATTGAACCTGTGCGCCAGATACTGTAAACACATCAAAGAGGTCTGGCTTGAAGGTAATCAATTGATAGGCAGATCTTGATGAATTGAGAGCATGAAAGGAAATCTGGAGGTCGAATACGAGTATGAGAATCTTAATCTGATTTATACAAGTGAGAAGGTGATATTTGTTCACAGATCAATACTAAGAGATATGTTAGAAAGTGCAAAACTTGCTTTCACTTTTTGAGTGTAGCAAAGCCCCATACAACACCATCAAATTAACTAGACAAACCAGCAAAGCATTAGCAGTACAGAATAGCAGCAACCGTAGAAGGTTATCCATAGGGCTTTTCTTCTATGGTTTCACCATTCGACAATTTGACGAGAGTATCGCTGATAGTTCTCCTGGCTACAGCAGCGAATTGCCTCAGTCTTACGATCAAATGACTTTGAATCACCCTATCGACAGTATCAGATCCTTTTAGTCACTTCAGATTTTTATGCACGTCGAGTTCTAATCACCGTCGACAGGGCCAATCCAGACCTAGCTCAACAGATTTCTGCCTCAAATCCACCGCCGAAAGCTCCACGCACTCGGCAATCGTTGCAAGGACTCTCAGAATTTCTCAATCGGACACCGTATCGAGCGAAACGAGCCAATACCTAACACAGCATCATAGCCATCTAAACTAAGCATCGCTCGGCAGGGCACAGGAAGAAGCAACCGCTGTAGCTATTTCACTCGATGGATGAAGCTCAGGAACGATGATCGACGTGGATTTCAGTGGCGACACGGCGGAGCTGCGGGCAAGAGAGACGACGGAGAAGGAGAAGAAGAAGAAGAAGAAAGGCGGGGAAGAAATCGATGGAATCACCTGCGAAGGAGAAGCTTGGATGGCAAGTGATGGAGCGAGCCAGGGTCTTCAAGGCGTTGCCGCTCAGGGTGAACTCCATTTTTCCAGCTCTTCGCTTTCCCTCTCCGCACTGAAGCTACAGATTTTTATGAGGGCGGTCGCTGCAAAATTGGCGGGATTGGAGGAAGACAACACTTTTGGTCCTTGGCTCGGGGAATCAATGATATAACCCATTAATTATCATTTTTCGCCCCCAAATATGCGATTATATCACTGATGTTTACCTAAGATAGCATTTTCGGTTTCTTAGATTCATCATTAGATAGCATTGACGCACAAATCACAACTTATAACTGGAAGGGAAATCACAAAAATGGTTCTTGCACAAGTATTCCTATTTAAATTTGATCCTAAAACTTTATTTTTGTCACGTATTTGGTTCATAAACTAATTTTCAATCTTGATTTTTAGGATAAATGTTGATTTCTTCGTCCATATGCAAACAAAAGATGCCAAGTAAGGGCTAAAGATAGTCATGCGGCATTAACATGTCATGATAGTGCAAAACCAATGTGTGTTGCTGCGGAAAAGTAACTTGTTATATAGTTTGACATATAAAAAATTAATGAACAGTTTTTTAGCATGGTTGGACAGGTGCATCCATTATTGTTAAGTATATTTATAGAAATTATATATGAGAGATGATATTTGCGATTATTAGAATGCATTAATTGCCACTTAATTTAATAGTAATTAGTTTGAAGTGATAGAAAAAATGCTCTTGCATTGTGTGTACCTTCTATAAACTATGTAGGTCCATGCAAATAATTAAATATCCAATTGTTTCAATCTATCCTACTTAAAATTCTCTTAATTTTGATTTTTTTTCCTTTTTACGAAAGAATATTCATTTTGAAGTTTTAGGAGCCATAGGATTTCATTAGAAAATATTAGCAACTCTAAAATAAAAAGAATAACCCTGCAGATCTTTCTTTATCTTGTTGAAATTTCCTCCTCTTTAAAGGATTAATCAACAAAGATAAACAAAAAGGTACATATTTTTCTTATTATTGATAAATGAAAAGAACTTAGATAAGAAGAAGAAAAAGAGAAATACGAAGGAAAATAAATTAAGGGTAAATGAGGAATTTGATGATTTTTTATTACTATTTTACTATATATCCAAGGCACAATGGGGTATCCATACAGGAAAGACAAAGTAATGGTGCCATAGCCTAACGAATTTTTTTTCACTATAGATTTATTGTCAAATAATAATTACACGTTCGAAATGCAATAGTCCAATTATATATAGGGACATATAATAATTGGAAAAAAATATAAACAAAATAACCGACAAATTCAAAGCTGTCTCCCTCCGACCTTTGCTGCGTTTCCAACCGCTGGCCCCACAATTTAGTTGTGATAGGTTTGGTAATAAGAAAACAGACAGCCAATGAGAAAATACTGAAACGTGGCTTGTTCCAGGGAAACCTTGAGCAATGACTCGGTAACCTTGTTTTGGTTTCTCCCTGGCAGCAGTTCTCTCTAAATGATAACCACTCAACAGCAACTTTCGAATATTTGGTCCATTTGAATTAGGGGGAGCATTACAAGCATAGGCTAAATTGGTCCTTCATAACATGATTATTCCACGATAGATGGGCAGTAGTCGAAACAAATGCGCTAATGCATGAGTAGAAGTGATACTATTAGTAGGGGTGAGCATGGTCCAGGTTAGTCCGGGCCACCCCCTAACCCTAGGACCAACCCATACAGTGTCGGTCCTCAATTTTTAGGACCGAGGACCGACCCTATTAAGCCTGGGACCAAGGATCGGACCGACCCAATGGGTTCGGTCTGGTTCCAGGGTCAACCCGGGACCGATCAATAATTTTTTTCGTCTTATTTTTTATATTCCTTAAAAAAGCAAACCTACAAATTCAAATTACACATCAATCAACAATGCGACATTGTGCAACTAAACTATAAATACCAATACATATTTAGCAAATTTAAGATGACACAATAATAGAAATTTCATACCTACTAACCATTCATCGAGATATGGAACAAGATGGAAAGTTCTTATAATCATCTATTTTTAATATTCATAACACTATATGCAAAAGTGTTTTCCTGCATTTGATCATGTAGAGTCCACTCAACCAAAAAATGAGATTAACGCCATTTAACTAGCAAATCACCGTAACAACTACAGTACTGTTCTACTCTTCAAAAACTTCTACCATTTGATACAAATTGAAAAGCAAAGTGTAGCTGAAATTCATTAGTGAAATACAATTAAACCATAAAAAGTTCAAAATACTCAATATAAAGCATGAATATATAACTTCACGTCTTGTTAATTCACTTGAACTTCTAAACACCCGAAAACAAAACAAACGACACATAATTAATACTCAACAAAAGTTTTAAATTGAAATTACTATTAGCGCTATTGATAGAACATCTGAATATAATATAGGGTTAATACCTTAAAAAACCCCAAACTGGTACACTTGTGACAAATTTACCCCCAAACTATTTTTTTGACCATAAAAAACCCCAAACTGGTACACCCGTGACAAATTTACCCCGACTAACTATAAAAAACCATAAACTGGTACATTTATGACAAATTTACCCCAAATTAATTTATTCGATCACAAAAAACCCCAAATTGGTAAATTTGTGACTAATATACCCTCCGAAAAATTAGATTAATACCACAAAAAAATCACAAAAATTATAAACTATGACAAACAGAGTGTAAAATCTCAAATTGATATACGGGTCAATTGTCACGTGTTATTTAACTTTATAATTTAGCAAGAAAATTTAACTAAAACTAACAGAGGGTAAATTTGTCACAAGTGTACCAGTTTAGGGTAAATTTGTCAAAGGTATACCAGTTTGGGGTTTTTGGTGGTCAAAAAAATAGTTTGGGGTAAATTTGTCACAGATGTACCAGTTTGGGGTTTTTCAAGGTATTAACCCTATAATATAATATAATAGACATTTTACTTATATATAAAAGAATTATAAATAATATAATATAATATACAGGGTTGGTCCAGGGTTGGACCAACCCAAAACTCTTAGGACCGAGGACCAATCCGCACAGTGTTGGTCCTGGAATTTCATGACCAAGGACCGACCCAGTCCCCTTGGGAACCGGACCAAGACCGGTAGAGTTGGGCTGGTCCAGGGTCAGTTTAGGGTCGACCCTAGACCGCTACTCACCCCTAACTATTAGATAACTTAAGAAACCCCGACTAGGACCATTCATGTAAGTTTCTTTGCGTGAATTGTCTGGCTTCTTCAAATCATGTGAACTAGTATATTGATTTGGCATTAACCATAGTAATTTCCGTTTGCATATGGAAGAAAATATTATGATGATCAAAATTGAATAGTGTTAATAATATAGGAATCATTTTGTAAGTTCTCCGTGATACAGTTTCCAATACTTCATGAATTCTTTTCTTAAAGATCATCATTCATATTTCATTTGATGTAGAGACATTAGTCTATTAATTAGCGGTAAAACTAGCAAGCCATGCGATTACTTTTCTATGTCTTATAAAAAATGCTAAGGAAAGAAAAGGTAATATTTAGGGAAATTGAAATTACTTTGTAAAATTTTATTTACGGTGATATGATAAATTGTAAGTAAATATCTAAAAATCTGTCGAAGTAGTATAAAAAAAGGCCGCCCTCACCAAAAAGGAAAAAGTCGAAACTCAGGTCCAGATATTATCTTCCCATCTCATTTTGGGCGTCAGATTTTGACCATGGTGTACACAACCATGGCGGTTGTTCTGGCAATATTGGTGGGACCGCTATGGTGTACATGTTCCTAATGGCTCAAAGTAAGGATTCCTCATGTTGGTTAGCCATTTCAGCATAAGCTGCATGCTTTGCTCCATACTAAAATTTAAAATCAACAAAAAATACTTGTTATACGAAGGTCTTTCGCAAAATCTCAAGTGATCAAGAAATATGTTCGGGGCTCATTTTGTTAAGCACACATCTCGAGTACTTTAAAAAAACGAAAGATGTCTTAATATTTTACTAGTATGTGAAACAGGCCTTGCACATGAAATGTGAGATGCAAAGATTCGAATCCTTTAAGTATCATAGAAGACAATAGTTTTTTTGTCTAGTAGCTAAAGTTATCAAGATACGTGTCTAATATGAATGTCACGTGTACTTTTTAATACTATAAACTATAAATACTCATCCGAACACATTTAGAAATGCAAGTCTAAATTCTAAAAGAAATTCAATGCGCGGTATTGTAAATCATATCCAATGAGTGTACGAATCGGTGGGGGAGTATAACCTATATGGCTGCATCTGGATACATTAACACAAAACTAGATATATTAACAAAAGGAAAGATAGAGAACGAAGCTTGGGAGAGCAAATGGGTGCTCCGACCTGCTGTTGCTCCGACCCGATTTTCAAGTCAAGGCCCAATTGAGCAGACTCGCCTGTCAGTTTCATGGGTCGCGGTCAAAGTTTTGAGGGGTCGCGATTGAAATGCGAAGGCGACGGCGTCAAAATGCGAACGTGACGGCATCAAAATTCAAAATGCGAAGGCGACCGGATAAAAATGCGACGGCGACGGCATAAAAATGCGAAGGCGACGGCATCAAAATGCGAGGAGGTCGCCCCCAAGCAAAAATCCCCACGGCGCTCGCTACTTATTCTTCCCCTGCAGCATTTCGTCCACGAGGCAGCAATCTGCAAACACTTGAAGAAACCGCATTTTCAGGAAGAGAGATCAGGCAAAGTCGTAAGGCTAATGGAGAACAACAGTCCAGCTGATGACGGTGGTCGCCAGAGGTAAGCCTCAAGATATATAAAAAAAAGGCCCTGTAGCCCAGCTCCGTCTGTAAGTTTGAGGATTCTGAGGAAACTCAGGTCAATATCTTGATGTTCTTTCCTGTTTCTATCTCTGATCATGTCATACTGCACATATCATTACGTAAATACTGTTTTATGCGGAAAAAACCTGCGTTTTAGTCTTTGCAGGTGTTACTTTAGAGCCCAGGGGAATCTTTCACTTGCCTGTTTGGCTTGTTTCTGGTGTTAGATTTGTGAGAGTCGGGTTGTAACACCAATAGGTACCATCCGGATTTTTTCATCCATTCGTTTTTGCCTTTTACTGGTTGAGATGTTCATAATGATTCGACTCTCAAAGAGCTGAAATGGGCTCACTCATAGCAGAGCATGTAATTCAGCACCCTGTTTTCTGTGCGAATTGGTAAGTTTTCATGATATCCATTTGGGTAATTGAACACAGTAGGACTCATACTTTGGCATGTTTGGGGCGATGAAAGAAATAACTGATTAGTCCTTCTATTGTAGGCATTATTTTTTTTTTTCGTACAAAAAAGAATTAAGAAATACTCATGGTAACCATTAGAGCCGACGAAATTAGTAATATTATCCGTGAACGTATTGAGCAATATAATAGAGAAGTAAAGATTGTAAATACCGGTACCGTACTGCAAGTAGGCGACGGCATTGCTCGTATTTATGGTCTTGATGAAGTAATGGCGGGTGAATTAGTAGTTCCTCAAGCCCGCCAATTAGTTAACCATAGACATATTTTAGTTAATGGCTGTATAGTAGATATACCAAGTTATCGCTGCAAACCACGAGATATTATTACGGCGAGGGATGATCAAAAATCGAGAGCTATGATTCAAAATTATTTTGATTCATCCCCCCATGAGGAATCCCTCTCTAGTATGCATACCATTAAAACAGCTGAGTTTGTTCGAGGAAAGTGAACGGCATATTAACGGTCACTTCTTCTTGAAAATCATGAAGTTCGAAAGATTGTCAACCATCTCCTAAAACTACTAGGCGAGAGGAAAGATTCTGTCACGTGAATGAAAAGACACGACTATTTATGCATGCTGCAGCTTTCTTTTGTCAAGAGAAACTCATACTGAGAAACCCAAATTAATTGAAAGTCTTCTTAGCTTTTTCTCCTAAAAAAGAGAGAGAGAGAGAAGACAGCTAGGTAGCTTTACTCTGTTTCTACCTGGGAAGCAGGGTGCTTCCCTGGTAGTTTTGTGCATCTAGGTGGTCTTCTTTTTGTGAATGTCTTGTAAGAGAAGGTTGGGAAAGGTTTACATGTGTTAAGGAGGTACCCCTGGTTCTCTGATGTTCCAGTTTGTCGAAAAGAGGAGTTAAGGAGGTATCCCTTGGTTCACTACTTGAATTAGCCTCAGATCAATAGATGGGCACTCTTGTGGTGCATATATCGGTCGAGTCCTGCAATGCATGGACACGTTAGTTATGATTTGCATTAGATGCTTGGTGCCATACAAAATTAAATTTCCTTCAGAACTTAAATTGGTAGTTCTTGAAAGCTTTTGGAAAGATTGCCCTATGATGTGTTGCAAAAAGAGCCCAAAACTTGAGCTTTCCGAAAGACTGTACACTGACAAATGGTTTGTTGATTTTATTTCCAAGACATGGAGCAGACTATGCAGATATGATTACTACAATTCATTTGTTGGAGGAGATCCTGCTAAAGATTATGATTGGTGCCATCGGAATCATGGGTGTTCCAGCCATCACTAACCTTGAAACCATCGTGTGTGTCTATACAGTGCTAGTAATCGTTGGACAGCTACTAAAGATCAAGATAGGAAGGCAAGATATGGACCCATGATTCCAACTTACATCCATTTGCATCACTATCGTTCTCGGATGCGTGAGGTGTTGTTTGTTGGTGTACATTCCGCTTTGTGTCATGCCTTGGCCGATTTTCGTTCTCTGTGTCCTCTCGTTGATGAACCCATGAGCATTTATTGTGAATTAGAGACTTGGGACAGTTTTTGATTTTCCTAATATTCTGGTTTGCTCTTTCGGAAGTCGGTATGATGTGTATTGTGCCTACGTTGGTTAGGACACGAATCTTGTGTTGTACTATTATTACCTTTGGGACATGAACCTTGTGTTGTACTATTATTACTTCAAACATCTTATATATGTAGAAAGTATAATATGTGATGTGATGAAGATAATGGTACTACTTAGTTAAGGTCTCGGTGCAACAAAGTGAAGTTGGAGAAACATGTTTTTTTCTTTTTCCCCTTTGGCTAGGGGAATTGATTCATAAAATCTGAGAAATAATCACATTATCCTTGTTCCTTAATCTTCCAATCCACGAATTGTAGTTAAGACGTGGTTTCATAACCCGATCCTCATATCCACCCTTAGCAATATTCTAGATAGACACTATCTCGAATGAACTTCGACTCACAAATGAAAACTACTAAGTCTGGCATAAAGGAAGCATTTAATATGTGAGAGAGGGAAGAAACCTGCCAGAAATTCTTCAACAAAAGATTTACCCATTTGAGAATAAAACGAAATCACGTTGGGAAAGTGCAATGCACAACCTTTTGCATGTTGATGCATGGAAGAAATTGAATAGTGAGACATAGTAATTTTGCTTCAATATAAGTGTAGACATCTATCTACACATATATAGATAGATGTCGATGGTTAAGAATTTTTTTGTCTTTGATGTCATGGATTAAAAGGGTTGGGAGACAGAGACTTTTTGAGAGGTGGGCCCCAACCGTTAAGATGAAGAGTCAAATGAGGACACTCAAAAGCCCAAAGCAAATCACAAGAAATTCCATTTACTTGCACTTTGTCTTTTTTAAACGCGAGCAACTCATGGAAGTGTTAAAACACCAAGCTGTACCTCCAAAATTTGTCCTCTATTCTTTTTTTTATTTTGCCTAATATATCCGGATTTTTATTCTTGATGTTCCTAGTGACTCAAACTTTCAGTGCAGACAATATAATTATTGACATATTCAATGACCATAAATCTTTCGAAAGTAAAATTTATTACTGATAGTCATTTACCCTTTTTCTTGGATGTGGAATCTTTGTCCCCCAAAACCATGAGCGTGTAAACATATTTCACCCATTGATGAAAGAACGTACTTTTGTAATAGTTTGCTAGATAGATAGAAAGAAACATAACTTGGCAACAACCCTTGCAAAATTAAGATTCAAAAAATAATTCAGATCAAAATTACTAAATCCATTTCCTTTCTTGAAAATAAACTTTCAGCCCGAGCTGTTTTTACTTTAACATATACTTGACCGAAGTTGCCGTATATTATAACCCATGAAGCTCCTCATATACAAATGCACCACAATCGGTACTTGCTAAATAGAAATTATTCTGATATGTGGTCAATGTTCGTGAAAATCTGTGAAATTGGTCAAGTTCCCAATTTCAAGTGTGGATTGACCCACTTAGACCATTTGGATCGAATTGATATACTTTTTTTTTTTTTAAATTTTCTACTATTCTTTATAAAATTAAAAGAATAACCTCTGTAACATAACTTCGAAACTCAGAAACCCTAGCCTCCTCCTCTCTTGCACCATTGCACGATCCTCTTTCCCTCAATGTCTAATCTCAATGGGTTCCCTCATTGCAGTCACTCAAGGCCCTATCAATAACAGTCTCGCCTCTAGTCCTCCCTCGCAATTGTGGCCTTGCCTCCAGCACCAATTCTAGAATCAGGTGAGCCAGTTTTCGTTTCATAGACTAAAAACTAATCACTTCTAAGTAGCACATAACATCTAAAAGGTTACATAGGAAGAGTAGAGAAAAAGGGCACCGGACCGCATTGTGGTCACTACGGGTAACCCGTTCTTGGTCCAGTCCGATCCTAGGAACTGGGAACTGAACTTGAAGGACTAGTTTCCACAGGAATATGGAACCAGACTAGAACGGCCAGTTGCTAGTTTCTAGGACTACAAACAGTCCAATCCGGTTTTCGGGCGATTCAATAGAATTGGTTGATTTACATAACTCCTAGGGAACGTAGCCATCGCTTTTGAAAAAAAAATAATTGAAAGTGTTACATGTAGCTTCATCAAAGATGACGACACTCGGCTTCACCATGCGCTGAGCAAATAGAAGTTAAAGCAAAGCAAAAGAAGAAAGGCATCTAGTCATTGAAAAAAAAAAATCATCAATTTGGTTTTCCTTGGAATCTCGAATTAGATCAAAAATGACCAATTCCAATTTTATAGAACTGGACCGCCTACCTCGAGAACTGTCTAGAATCAGCCAATCCAGTCTACTCTAGGCGATTTTCATTTTGGTGCTCCATGTTTCTCACTCCTAACGGCCACTAAATGATCTCCAAGCGGCAAGCTGAGCCGACTTAGAGAAATGGCCAGTTTAGCATAAGTAAGCGTTTAAATTACCCAACCTAACCTCTAAGCCCCCCCTTCCCCGCTGCTGGGCTGGCGTGCCAATCAACCTGTGACACGTGGTACAACCTTCAACGCTATTCTCGTATTTTCCTGTCACGCAATACTCGAACATATATAGTACGCCCAATTCTTTATGGAAAGAATCACTCTCTCTTGCTTATTTACTTCATTCGTTCGATCAAAATTCAAGGTTTGCCTTCTGAACGTGGAATCTTTATCCCATTTGAAAAGAAAGAAATGCTGACATCACTTTTGGACTGGATTCTTCATTTCACAGCATGTTTTTACGAAATACAAATGTTTTATAATATCTCAATCATTAATATACGCCTCAGTTACATGAATCATTATTAGGAAATGATTGCGATGTCAATGAAAACACTGTTCGAGATAAATGATCTCCATCCTTTCTTTCTGTGCCTAATGGAAGAAGACTATTTATTTCGCCAAAAAAATTTCAGATCATTTTTTAGCATCTGGATTATTTAGTAAAATGAGTTAATATGATATTTTTTTTTCAAGTCAATGGAAAATTTATGCTTAAATTTAAGAAAATGAAATTTTCTTTAAAAACTAAAAAATCATTTTATAAAATATGACTAGAAATCAAGCTCAAGACTTGGGCTCTCAACATCAACGCCTTTCGTTCTTGGATCTTTAGCAATGGGCCAAGGTTGGATCTATTGGGGTTGAGCATGGGTCCACCGAGGGTAGGCTTGGGTCCATTGAGGCTAAGTTGAGATCTTGATGCTAGGCCTAGTCCCTGACACTAGGGCTTGAGTCCACAAATGCTAGGCATCCACAAGGGTTGGGCTCGGATTCATAGAGGTGGAGTTTGAATCTATAGAGGCTAGGCTTGGGATCTTGATGCTTGTTCCTAGTGCCCTGGCCCAATACCTTTGTGCTCATGCTTGGATCCTTGTTGCCTAACCTGAGTCTATCAATACAGAGCTTAGGTCCACAGAACTTAGGTCGAGCAACAAGCACGGGTGTCTTAGGCCATCCTCAATGGATATGGGCTTAAGCATCGAGGACATAGGCATAGGCATTGAGGTCCTAAGCATAGCCTTTATGGCTTGTGCCTAGCCTCCATGAACTAGGACTTGAGTGTCAAGGAGCCAAGCAAGGGTGTCGAAGTCTTGGGCCCGACCATTGTTGACCCAAACTTGACCTTGATGGACCCAACTCGGGGTGCTAAGGAGCCAGGCATGGGCATCAGGATTTCAGGCCCAACTTTTATTGGCCCATGCTTGATTCCCGGACTGCTCTTGCCCAAGTTAATAGCATCCACATAGTGCATGTCTTTTTAAAAAATTAAAAAGCAAGTTTTCCTTTTCAAATTATTTCTTGGAAAATATTTTTCAAAAATGTCAAATTTTCCGCAAAACAAATAGAGACCAATTTGTATCTTGAAGATTTGTCCTCTATTCCTTTTCTGTATTTGTTTATATATTCAGGTTTTTAATCTTAATGTTCTGAGTGACTCAAACTCTTGAAGCAAACAATGTAATTAAGGACATAGCAAGTGATTTTAAATCTATTGAAAGTAAGATCTATTGTCGATAGTTATCAACCCCTTTTTCGGGATGTGATTCTTCGTCTCGCAAGTGTCCCAACATATCTCAATTGTTAATACATGCATCGCTTACATGAATCAAAAGATAAGAATTAGTTGCTTTTTGTCGATGTTGGCTTGGACATTCACCTTGTGTTCTATTATTACATTAAAAGCAAGATATAGGATGATGATGGTAGTTTTACTTAAGATGGCAGTGCCATTTAAGATTGAGAAATGATGAAACCGGAGAAACTTTTTTTCTTGAGCTAGAGAGAAACAGGTGAACAACAATAGTATTGTAACATCCTGGACCTCACCGTGTGATATTGTCCGCTTTGGACACTGAGTCCTCATGGCTTTAAAACGCGTCACACAAGTTAAAAGGGACCCAAGCCTTATAAAGGCTCCCAAGACTCCCCCCTAAGCGATGTGGGACAAGAGGGAGAGGGATCCCTTCCTTGCGCACGTCCGAGGACCGAGGCACGGACGTACCGCCATCCCTCCTCGCGCACTGCCGCTCGGGTCGTCACACTCTCTCCCCCTTAACAGACCGCCATCCCTCCTCCTCGCGCACTGCCGCTCGGATCGTCACACTCTCCCCCTCCCCCCCTTAACAGAACAGGGTCCTCGCTGTGGCCCCACACGCTGCGGGAGTCGGCTCTGATACCATTTGTAACATCCCGCGCCCCACCGTGTGATATTGTCCGCTTTGGACACTGAGTCCTCACGGCTTTAAAACGCGTCACACAAGTTAAGAGGGACCCAAGCCTTATAAAGGCTCCCAGGACTCCCCCCTAAGCGATGTGGGACAAGAGGGAGAGGGATCCCTTCCTTGCGCACGTCCGGGGACCGAGGCGCGGACGCACCGCCATCCCTCCTCCTCGCGCACCGCCGCTCGGATCATCACAATTATATTCAAAAGAATCACGATTGCCAATCACTACTCTTTCGTTATGTACACGCATTGCGAGTTTTAGATGGTTTATAGCTCGTTCCTCATAATACAAACTTAGCAATCTCTATACAACAAAATCTAATCCCCCCAAAAAAAAAAAACTGATTGGACGCCAAACTACACACGTAGAGCAGGCTGGACAAGTACAAGCTTGATTCATCACCCGCCCTCCCACTCAACCATAAGACAACTAACCAGATTACCAAAGCTATGCTTTTTTGACTATGCTTTTTTTTTATTTTTTTTTTAAAGACTGGTTTACCAAATTTACTCGGTAATTTCATTCATACATTACTTGCTAATGTAACAAGGTACTCACGCCTAGTTGATAGCCAAACAACGACAGCCATCTGTGCATGTATTTTACTTTGTTACATGGTATTAGCACACGAACCAAGCCGATTGAGATTTAGGTCCTTAAATCCACACAAAAAATAAAAAAAGTACACGCATGCATGTGGAAAAATCTCTTATGCCACTAGAGAAATCAAATGTCTTTTGATCAAGAATGTGATGCCCTAGATAAATGGTAATCGGTCCCAGGCTCTCAAAGGTCATGAGCAACATGAAAGGATGGATGTCGGATTTCATGTGCAGGTATATGGGACAGAACAAAACTAAACAAATATAAAGACATTTGCCCTAAAGGTTGACGTCCGTGGATGGATGACTAGAGGCGGAGGTGACAATTGCAACATAAAACGACATGATGCCAAGACCCAAAGTGTGTGAGAGGAAAAACTCACGCACAAGGACTTGCGTGTCCTGAAATTTACATGAAGGGTCTTAACAAACTCGTTAATCGAGCCTCATGTAAGTTTTATGATACCTTGACACTGTTACAAATTACCAGCAGAAAATATTGCCACAAATCAGAACATCAGAAATTTGACAGCCTTGAGTATAGACAATGGAAGCAACTGACAAGGAAAAGTTAAACTGAACTGGACGGAGATTAAAAATGGTGTGATCATTCTAGATTGCGATTCTAAGAAAGGAACAAAAACATCTCAAAAACCTTCTGACCCTTCCTTTTTAATATATACAGATTAACTTAGGTTTCGAAAAGACAAAACAGAAAAGCTTTCTACGGCCAGGGATTTATTTGGGTTAGTACAAATGAAAAAAACTACATGCAAATTCAACACCATCTCCAATAGTTCTAAACTGCAGG
Source organism: Eucalyptus grandis x Eucalyptus urophylla (assembly GCA_028830015.1). Taxonomy (NCBI): domain Eukaryota; kingdom Viridiplantae; phylum Streptophyta; class Magnoliopsida; order Myrtales; family Myrtaceae; genus Eucalyptus; species Eucalyptus grandis x Eucalyptus urophylla. Next base: position 55,981,984 of record CM054200.1, on the reverse strand, counting down.
TCTTGTCCATAAAGCATGCGACTCTGTAGGATCTATCGGCACCATTCTGTTTTTCTTGGCAGGAAGCCAGGAATGAGTTATGATAGAATACAAGTTAATAAATATACCTATACCAACAACTCCTTCAGCAAAGCACATCGACATAATACTGAAAAACAAAAGAGGGGGAAAAGAAGCGCATTAAAATGGCAGCTTTGTTGGATGCTGGAATAGCTAAATAGGCACAGGCACTGATGTATAGACCTAGTTCGAAGGAGGCAGGGAGTGATTGCTGGGGCTAGAGGGCTGGACAAGGAGTGGCTCCTAGCAGACTTCTAGGATAGCAAAGGGGGTGGGATGAACCAAACTATACACTGAACAAGGGAAGAGCGATCTGGATGTGTGTGTGAATTGGAATTAATTCATGGAGGCACCTTTTGACATAATGACAAGCTTTGCTTTGGAACTCCAAGGTTAAGCGAGCTTAGGCTTGAACATTGCTAGAATTGGTGACCTCTTAGGAAAGTGCTTGGCTGTACATCAAAGGACAAAACCGTGAAACTCGGTATGGGACGGACCAAAGTGGACAATATCTCAAGTGAGTTAAATCCAGGGCATTACAAAAAGCAAGCAAGGGACTACTCCAACTGTTCGAAGGAACATAGGACGGGAAACATCAAGCATTGGAAGGCACAACCACTTACCAGTAAAATCAAGAGAGTAAGGTGATATAGTTAAAAAAGGAACATAATGCTATCGGTCTTCATAGTATGGTGGTGTTGATCAAATGCTGATTTCATCACCATCCTCATTATGATCATCCTCATCCTTGTTGGCATCAACCCAATGCTTCGATGAAGTTGTGAAAAACCATGTCCATCTACACAACCAAACAACAAAGAAAATCGTTTTAGAGGGATTTTCCAATTTAACCACTGACGCAACTGCACAACCATGATGGTGTTGATCAAATGCTGATTTCATCACCATCCTCATTACGATCATCCTCATCCTTGTTGGCATCAACCCAATGCTTCAATGAAGTTGTGAAAAACCATGTCCATCTACACAACCAAACAACAACGAAAATCGTTTTAGAGGGATTTTCCAATTCAACCACTGACGCAACTGCACAACCATACTTATGATGGTGCTAATTAGTGCTATGTTTGTGAGAATCTTGTTCAATACCTTTGCATCTAAAAACATTTAGAACCACTGAAAAACGAAATGATACAAGTAGACTAATTGAATGGATACTGAGAAGCCCAAGAAAGGCATACGAGTTCAGTCTTCCAGAGATAGGTACTTGCACAGGGGTGTGCAATCAATCATCCAGGTTCATGGTCAAGTGAAAAGCAGCGAATGTTTTGGCTCCACTTTGTCTATGGTATCATATGGACAGTCACGCTAAAAAGTGGAAAGAAGGAAATGCCAACAGGTTTGACAAGCATTTATGGACTTTGCCAGAAACTTTTGCTTCTTGATGCAAGAATTAAGAGTCAAATGTTGCAAAACTCCAAGATAAAGTCACATGATCAATTGGCCTAAGCCAAATGCTATCTTGCAAAGCAGCATTTACAGAAGGGAAACAGGCGATAGAGAAAGTAGCACTTTTATTAAGTAATATTTGTATGAGACAGCAAAATAATGTGACCTAGAGAGATAAAGATGATGTTCATCATACACACACAAACTGAGACATTGAGAAATGAAGAATCTGGACCAGTTTTGATGTTTCCTTCAGCCGATGCAGCTTTTGATATTTGAATGGTGCTGATCCTTTCAATTCCTGACTGACCGCCAGCTTTTAGGATGTTTCTTCTGAAACTTGCCTTCCATCAGAACCTCAGCCACTTCTCGCAGCACTTCCTGCCCAAAGTTAGTAAACCACTCAAATTTGATTCCCAAGAGATATCTTCCTATTGACTTCATAAATAAAAGTATCTTACAGACGACATACACAGCATTTCATTTAGAGCAAAGCAAAGGCAGTTTCGTTGCCATCATTGAGATAATAGTGCCACAAGCTTCAAGGATCACTCACCCGAGAGTTCAGACTATATTCTGGTATGATTTGATGGAATCTCGGAAGCAATTGTTCTCTGGCTGTTCTCCAGAAGCTTCCCCAGTATCAGCCTGGCCCAGCATTCATTTGCTGAAGGTCCAGTATTAGCTTCATGTAATTGTGATGTGAGCATGGTGGCCAGTACAAGTGTAACATCAATATTGGAAGAGTCCCCCTCATCAATGCCAAATTTAGGGGCCATCAAAATAGGCCTGTTTCATGAAAACATGCAGTTGAATCAAGTTCTTTATCTTTTTCTATTTTGCATTTAGCTGCACCAAAGCCCTCTGTGATGGCAGAGATGTTGCACTTGAAACCACCAATTTAGTATAAAAAAGAAAGTCAAAAGACACGCATTAACTATCAAGTTTCGCACTGATATTTTTAGCTGGCATATTTTACTAGCATATTGCAATGAACTTGATATTAAACTTGACAAATAAACCATTTATCATCCGAGCTTAAACCGCCATAAACCATTATTATCCAAACTTGATTCGAAGGTGCACTATAATTTATTGACCACATTTTCAATGATAGTCTTTCATTTTTTGACATTCAGCCCAAAATTAAAATTGTCATTGGCTTTACGATTGTGACTATGAAGCTATTCATTAGCATGTATTAAATCTCCAAGTCGATAACTAGCAATCATTCATCTATTAAAACCAGTTATGGACTGATGCATCAAAACTACTCATTGCATCCAAACTACTTGCATATACAAAATTGAAGTGAAGCATGGAAAAAAATGAATAGAAGGTAAGATTGGATGCCTTCTCAAAGTACAAATGAATGTCCACTTCATATTCCTCACAGAATGTAAGAAATGCCTGGTATTCCATGAGATGGACAGAGTTGAATATTATCATGTTCACTGGAAAACACAAGGAAAAACTTCCAACATAAAAATAGTTCCAATGGCATTTTGGCAACTAGGTGGACTCATTTTAAGGAAATGGAGATAAGTTTGAAAGTGAAGTCATATGTTTAAGAACTTCTAGCTGCATTTATGATCAAATGTCTTGATAGTTAATATAATAAAAAACGAATCAGATGGAGCACCTTCAACTCTTTGAAAGCAAAAGTCACGTCTACCGGGTTGACGTTATGAGCATACTGCACAAAGTCTTCCGCAGGATCTATCCACAGTTGAGTGTGCAGCAAAGAGTCATTCTCTGCGGCCAGAATCTGAACCATGATGTTCTTCTCTGTATTCGATTGAAAAGAAAAAGGTTAATCTCTACCTTTGGTAGGATCAATGTAGCTTTGAAACTCAACAGCTTTCCCACCAAATTCACTTGCAGCATCAGAAAGATCAGAGTCGCGTTCCGTTGCAATAATAGTAATTTCCTGAAGGGATGACTGAAAATTCACAAGCAATCTGTTCAGATCACGAGGCCTCACTACAAAATTGCTTGGGTATTTTCTCCTATCCAGAGATAATTGTTGTATGTCGGGGCCAACATTGCAAGTAATCCAGTATGTTTTCTTAATGCCTGCATGCATATAACAACATCATAATTGCATGAACAAAAACTCACAGTTGGCACAGTGAGATAAACATGCATCTCTGCATGGTGCAGCTTCTTATCAAATTAATGCATGTTTGACAGGTGCCGGCCTCCAATTTATATTACGGTTTGATAACACACTGAATAGTATGTAGTTAGCATGACTGAGTCACAAAGACGTAAAATGTTAAGTGGCCAACAAAAAAAGAAGTCGGCCAACAAAAAAAGAAGTAAAAGTGGTAGACATTGGAATCTAATTTTAACATAAAATTCCCCATCTCTTTATTCTGAATTCATTCACTTTATAGGTCATATGGGGGTGCTGCAAAATCACTTTGACAGAGTTCATGCTGCTTTTACAGATGAGAAATTATAAAAGCTCATCTCCATGGACACATATGACATTATAAATAAATGCTTCTCACGGCATCTTGCAGTCATTTTCTCTCAACGAACATGTCAGTTTCAAGACTTTAATTCCACTGTTCTTCCATAGAATTGGAGCAAGATTTATTTTAGGGGGGAAAGGGAATCGGCAAACTTTTCCATATGTGCCACGAGCTTGCAATGTTAACCATCAAATACACCATTTCAAACATAATCACTTCAGAGCACCACGAATGCAACTGAAAGGTCTTTACCACTGAAGCACTGCAGAGCCCATTGAACTTTTGATGCATTGATGTCTGGTAAGTGCACGCTCAAGTAATCAATGTTTGAAATAGGCGTTCTAAGGACAGAACAGACAGCCTGCACAGAGTACTTTGTCAGTGTTTGTAAGTTGCTTACAACTATAAACTGGCAAATACACTAGAAAGATGACCAATGACAACATATCTTTAAAAGAACACTGCATCGAACCTGCACACCAGATACCGTAAACACATCAAAGAGGTCTGGCTTGAAGGTTATCAATTGATAGGCAGATCTTGACGAATTGAGTGTGTGAAAGGAAATCTGGAGGTCAAATATGAATACGAGGATGAAATGAGAATCTTAATCCGATATATACGAGTTAGAAGGTGATATCTGTACTTTTATCAATACTATTGCAATTCTAATACATCAAATAGTGCCGAGTGCCAAACAATGAGCTTTGAACTTGGAACTTCTATTGTTATTTGGCAGTTAAATGCAGCGAGGCAAAAGGAAGTCATGCAAAGTACGGGTGCACAAGAGATCTGCTAGGGAGTGCATTCGTGCTTTCACATATTCAGTTTTGTGGAACTCCTTATAACACCATCAGAGTAACTAGAAAAACCAGCAAAGCATTAGCAAGACAAAATAGCAGCAATGGCAGAAGGTTATCCATAGGGCTTTTCTCCTATGGTTTCACCATTCAACATTTTGCCCCAAGTACTGCTGATAGCTCTCCAGGCTATAGCAGTGAATTGCCTCAGTCTTACGATATAATGAGTTTGAATCACTCTATCAACAGTATGAGCTTTTTTAGTCACTTCAGATTTGTGCACGTCAAGTTCTAATCATCGTCAACAGGCCCAATCACAACCTAGGTCGACAAATTTCTGCCTCAAATCCACCGCCAAAAGCTACACGCACTCGGCAATCAGTGCAAAGACACTCGAATTTGTCAATCGGACACCGTATCGAGAGAAACGAGCCAATACCTAAAATGGCATCGTAGCATCTAATCTAAGCATCGCTCGGCAGGGCACACGAAGAAGCAACGGCGTAGCTATTTCACTCGATGGATGAAGCTGAGGAACAATGATCTACGTGGATTTCAGTGGCGACATGCCGGAGCTGTGGGCGAGAGAGAGACGACGGAGAAGAAGAAGAAGAAGAAGAAGAAGAAGAAATGCGAGGGAAGAAATAGATGGAATGACCTGGGAAGGAGAAGATTGGATGGCGAGGTCGTTGCCGACGCGGGAGAGGCAGGTGACGGAGCGAGCCAAGGTCTTCAAGGCGTTGCCGCTCAGGGTGAACTCCATTTTTTTGAGTTCTTCGCTTTCCCTCTCTGCATTGACGCCACAGGTTTTTATGAGGGCGGTCGCAGCAAAATTGGCGGGATTGGAAGAAGACGACACTTCTGATCTTTGGATCGGGAATTAAGGATATAGCACGTTAATTATCATTTTTTGCCCCCAAAGATACGATTGTACCACCGCTGTTTACCCGATATAGCTTTTTATTCATTATTAGATAGCATTGACGTGTAAATCACAACTTATAACTCGAAGTGAAATTATAAAAATGATGCATGTACAAGTATTTCCACTCAATTTTGATCTCGACACTTTTTTTTCGTCATGTATTTGGTCCGTGAATTAATCTTCAATCTTGATTTTAGGATAAATATCGATTCTTTGTCCATATACAAACAAAAAATGCCAAGTGAGGGCTAAAATTATTATGTGGGATTGATATGTCATAATAATTCAATCGCGTGTAGTTGCAGAAAAATAACTTATTAAATAGTTCGACACATAAAAAAAAAAAAAAAGATTTTTAGCATATTTTGACAGTTGCATTCATTATCGTTAAGTGTATTTACGGAAATTACCTATGATAGATAAAATTTGCGATTATTTAAATTCTTTAATTGCCACTTAATTTACTATTAATTTGTCTAAAGTGATAGAAAAATGTTCTTGTGCTATACATACCCTCTATAAACTATGTAGGTGTATTCAAATAATTAACTATCCAATTGTTTCAATATTATTTTTTAGTAACTTCATAATTTTTTTCCTTTTTCTTATGAAAGAATATACATTTTGAGTTATTTCATAAAAAAAAAAATAGGAACTTTGAAAGTTAGGAAGTACCAACACTCTCCGAGAGTTTTCATATAGTATCAAATACTCCAACATGTATTTGACATTTTTCAATACTCTCCGACATTCAGTGAACATATATCGGAAAATTCGTCCTTGTCAACTCTCCTGACACTCAAGTCAGGACTTCTGACATGTGAGTTCGGAATTCCAACATGTAATTTTGACATGCATGGCGTCAATTTTAAAATTTTTCAATAAATGAAAAGTTAAAATGTAAATGTATAAGAAAATGAAAAAAAAAGGGTAGTAAGAAAAACCTCATCATTTCTTTTCTTCCAACTCTCATTTTCCATGACACATAATTCATCCTCCAACTTTTTTTCTCTTCTCTTTGGACATGCTTTGACATGCGACTTCAGAATGTTGATTACATTTTTTCTTTTGCCTTCAAGTTTTATGAATTATTAGAGTGGAGTTGAATTTGTCAAATTGAAATAATAAATGATATTAACAAATGATGGATTAATATTTTTAATGTAAAGTCATTTTAGGTTCTTTTATTTATTTATTTATGTATTTGAATAAGATTAATATAAAATGATAATTTATCATGTATATATAAAAATATATATTTATTATACAATGTGTCTTACCATGTCAAAATTTTCTATTTTTTTAGAAATAACGTATCTACTTGTGGTGTCATGTCGTGTTGTATCGTATTGCATATTATGTGTCGATATTGATGCTACTTAGCTTGAAAGGGAAGGAATAACCCTTTAGATCTTTCTTTATCTTGTTGAATTGTCCTCCTCTTGAAAGGATTAATCAACAAAAGATGAGGTGAGGACACCTGGAGTGCCATAACTTGGCACGGAGGGACACTTAAGTACCATAACTTTAAAATGGTACACTTAAGTGCCATCATCGGAGTAAAATGGGACACTTAAGTGCCACTCCGGCAAAAATCCGGCCAAATGGCTGACGTGGCAATTTTAGTCCAAAACGGTGTCATTTTGCACGCTGACGTGGTGGAGAAAACACAAAAACGACGCCGTTTCGTGTCTACGTGTAAAAAAAAATATAAAAATTAATTAAATTATAAAGTATTAAAAAAATTAAAAAATTAAAAAAATTAAGAAAATTTTAAAAATTTTAAAAAATTAAGAAATTTAAAATAAAATAAAAAAAGTGGGGGGAGGTCGAACGGGCGGCTGAGGGCTGAGCCCTCGTCGCCGCCGCCTCCCCGCCGTCGCCGGGAAGGGCCGACGACGGAAGGGGGAGGGTCGGCTGGGGTCGCCGGCCCCTGGCCGATCGACGGCGAGGGCTGCGAGCCCTCGCCGGATCGCAACGAGGGCCGTGACCCTCGCCCCAGATCTGGGCGAGGGCTCGCCGGCCCTTGCCGGCCCCTGGCCAGGGCCCGGCGACCCCGGCCGACCCTCCCCACTCCGTCGCCGGCCCTTCCCGGCAGCAGCGGGGAGGCGGCAAGGGCCCGCGAGCCCTCGCCGGATCTGGGCGAGGGTCGCGACCCTCCCCCTAGATCTGGGCGCGGGTTGCGACCCTTGCCCAAATCCGGCAAGGGGTCGCGGGCCCTCGCCGCCGGGAAGGGCCGGCGACGGAGTGGGGAGGGTCGGCTGGGGTCGCTGGGCCCTGGCCAGGGGCCGGCGAGCCCTCGCCCAGATCTGGGGTGAAGGTTGCGGCCCTCGCCGCGATCCAGCGAGGGCTCGCAGCCCTCGCCGTCGGTCGACCGGGGGCCGGCGACCCCGGCCGACTCTCCCCCCTCCGTCGCCGGCCCTTCCCAGTGACGGCGGGGAGGCGGCGGCGGCAAGGGCTCAGCCCTCAGCCGCCCGTTCGACCTTCCCCCTTTTTTTTTCTTAATTTTTTAAAATTTTCTTATTTTTTAATTTTTTTTTAATTTTTATGCTGCTTTGGAGCTGAGCCAACTCAGCTCTCCGGCGAGCCACATAGGCAAAAAATAATAATAAAATATTGCCACGTAAGATTTATGGCAAGGGTTGCCGGAGGTGGCACTTAAGTGTCCCATTAGAAAAAAAAAGTGGCACTTAAGTGTACCGTTTTGAAGTTATGGCACTTAAGTGTCTCCCGTGCCAAGTTATGGCACTTATGTTGGACTTCTGCCAATAAAAGATAGACAAAAAGATACATGTTTTCCTTATCATTGATAAATCATAAACGAAGTCTACTTTTAATAGGCATAGAAAGGTAGGGTGGAGATCCTTTACCTCGAACGGTGTTTTCATTGGCGTCTCAATTAATTCTTAACAATGATACATGTACATGAGGCATGTATTTACAGTTGAGATATGTTGAGACAATTGTATTTCGTGAAAGCATCTTGTGAAATAAAGAATCCATGTCCAAAAGTGAAGTCAGCATTTCTCTCTTTCCAAAATGGGAAAAAAAATCCACGTGCAGAAGGTATAAAGAAACCCGCAAGCTTGATACTTAGAATTTTGATCGAACGAATGAAGGAATGAAGCAAGAGACAGTGGTTTTATTTATAGAGAAAGAGAGTAGGATCATTCTTCCAAAAGCGAAGGGAAGGGGCCTATGTCTTTGCATGACTCCTGTCGCTCCAGTTCCTTCAAAAATGGTAAGATTTTGGCAAGAAGAAGGGATTGACCCATGTCATCATGACTTCGTTCTATGATGTATTATTTGTACTCGCTTGTACTAATTATCGAAGGGTCCTAATGAGGTGAGGGAAGAGTATACCCTGCGGTGATGTTCCTTTGGCATTACTATGAGCATAAATACCCTTTTTAGAAGGTCGCTTAGGAGAGAATGAATAAATAGAATATGAAAAAAGAAAGTAGCCTCTTTAGCATAAATACGGTTTTATCTTTCATGATGTAGAAGGTATTCAAACTAATATTAGTACAACACAAGGTCATGTCCGAATATCCAAACCAAATTCGCAAAGAGTAAACCATAACATCTGGAAACCAAAATCTGTCCCCATTTTCTAATTCGCGATGAATGCGAATGCCATCACGGTATAAAGAACGGCAATTGGCCAAGGCTTGTCACTCAGCAAGATGTGCATTAACAGACCACATTTGACGCTTTCGAGCCCAGCATCGATGAGAGCAGCAACAAGTCGAAACCTTGGATCTATCATAACTTGCCCTCCCATCTTGACAAGTTTGAGTAGTCCATAGATCCGCATGATTTTTGCACAGGTATCGTTGGCCGGAACACCCATCAACTCGATGACTTGATCCAGGAACCCCACCAAGGAACGAAGACGTCGGGTACGTGGAGCGATTCGATCTGCAAGCGCTACTCCACGCCTTGGAAATAAAATTAGAAAACCAGTTGTTAATATGAATTGCAGGAGTCTAACCTCTGCATGTACCACATGTATTTAACCCATCTAGTGATCCATGGCTAATAGAGCTCGTGAAAACTCTTTCTTTTCAACAAAATGGAATGCCGGAGTACCAGGAAATACTCCTTAAGGCCTACAAATCTTTCCCAACCTTCTCTTACAACACTTATTCACAAAACAAGATCACCCATACACACGGTTAATCCCCCATGCTTATCAGGTAGAAACAGAGTAAAGCTAATTGCAGGTCTTACATTGTCTTAGGAGGAAAGCAAATAAGAATTTCGGTTAACGTGTTCTCAATATGAGTTTCTGTTGACGAAAGAAAGAAACAGAGTGTATATACAGTCGCGTCTCTTCATCAATGTGACAAAATTTTCCCTCCCGACAAAAGGCCCGTAATTACTGGGTAGAAGCCAAGTCTTGGCTAGAACCTGGAAACCGAGTCTTGAATACTCAAGTAGAAGACTCAAGTAGAAACGGAGTCTCAAGCTACCCGAGATGAGATCAGGTACAAGCTCAGTGGTCTGTCTTGTACCGAGCATGAACGCGAGTTTCAGTCCGAGAATGTAGCCAAGTCTCTCTTTCTAGTTTCTACTTGCCACTCGAGTAGCTTCCTCCCAAGTCTTGCTTTCTCAGTTCTACACCTCAGATAGTTATGAGGTCGCTGAAGCTTTCATCGAGAAGGAAAAGTTAAAAAGACTTTCAATTAATGCGTTGTTCTTAAGATGAGTTTCCATTGACAAAAGAAAGAAACAGAGTGTATACATAGCCGCGTCTCTTCATCAATGTTAAAGAATTTCCCCTCCCAGAAACAGAGTGAATAAACAACCAGGTAAGACTTATGCTGAAGCTCAGTCTCGAGTAGAAGATTCAAGTAGAAACCGAGTCTCAAGCTAACCGAGACTTGGATACAAGCTCGGTGGTCAGTCTTGTGCCAAGCATGAACCTGAGTTTTGGTCCGAAAATGTAACCAAGTCTCGTTTCCTGGCCTCTCCTTGAGACTCGAGTGGCTTGTACTCTAGTCCTAGTGGAGTTGAGCTCTTAAATGCCGTAACATACAAGATCATAATGCGTCAACAAGTTAAACTGATCTACGTAGGACGCAGGTTTTTTCCCAACAAACCAGCAATCAGTGGACATGATCAGATAGATATAGGAACGGGAAAGGAAATCAAGATCTTGGCATGATTTAAGTCGCATTTCTCCAACTTATTGAAGGAGCTTACCTCCAACCACCGAGATCAGCTGTACTGTTGTTCTCCATTTAACCTTCTGAGTTGCCTCCCGGAGAGAAGAAGAAGAAGAAATGTTGAAAAAATTGATTCACCCGGGAGGAGAGAGAAAGATCGGGGGGGGGGGGGGGGGGTGAGGGCAGTATATATATCAGGTGGAAAACACGCGAAAGGACAAAAAACACTCGTTGTTTTTAGTAAATGGAAAGATCAACAGTGTTTTTTGTCCTTTCGCGGGGTGTGCAGCGCGACACGTGTCTCCGTGGGACCCACGTTCTGAAGAGAAAAATAGGCGCCAATTTAAAAAAATTTCAGTCGTGGCTTTCTTTCTTCACGCCTCTCTCTCTACCCATCGCTCTCTGTGTCCGACGAACTCCCTCTCTCTCTCCACCCTCTCTCTTTCCGACCGGCGAACCACCGCGAGCGACCGGCGAACCAGGAGGATACCGGCGAGACGACCGCGAGCAACCGACCGGCGTGCGACCTCCCTCTCTCTCTCTGTCCTCCCTCTTTCCGACCGGCGAACCACCGCGAGCAATCGACGAACCAGGAGGATACCGGCGAGACGACCGCGAGCAACCGACCGGCGCGCGACCTCCCCCTCTCTCTCTGCCCTCTCGAGTTTGAGTTCGCGGATAAACTGTCTACTGATTTGGTATTTTCTCTGCAACATTCTTTCGAGCGAACGCTCCCAAAATCCAGGCACTTTCTCAGTTTTTGTTAAGCTCTACAAGCAACATTCTTTCAGCGAGTGAACACTCCCAAAATTCCGACACTTTCTCAGTTCTTGTCAAACTCTACAAAAGAAAAGAAAAATTATGTCCACGCCAAAAGAGAGCTTCGGATTCCACTTTTTTGGGTGAACCAAGTGGATCCAAGAGGCCATGCTTGGATCAAAACATGTAGGCTCACTCTTTCCGTCTTAATGTTTCAATGCTTGATTAATTGTTTGATGTTCGTGCTGGTTTCAGCTTTGCTCGAGCTCTTGAGTTGAAGATGCGAAGCCTGAAGTTCTTCTTCTTTTTTTTTTGGTCAGATCGAAGCCTGCGTTGAAGTATAGCATTTTGTTAGCATTTGTTTGTGGGGTTGTGCTGCAGCTTTAATGTGAAAACTTACATATATCAAATGTTGTCGTCTTAAATCTGCCATGCTATTTCGCATTACGCCAATTGCAGGACTTTCTCCTTATTGGAATTGAACCCTGTTAGATTTTTTTACCTAGCAAGTGATCTGTTATCATTCCCTATGCTCTCCTGCTTGCTAAATTATCCTATCTTGCCTTTTTTTGTTCTTTCTTCTGCTGATCTCCACACGGTCAAGAATGGAAAGGGTCTGAGAGGGGTTTCGTGCCAAGTAGTTGTTTTATGTTGGAGGATGGCCAGAGAGAGGTAAGACAAGTAAAGTAGCCTACTTGGACATACAAATACTGTTGTCATTGTATATCGATTGCTGATCTCTTCGATTAGAAGTCCAGTCAGTTTCTGGATAGAAATCCGCATGAGTAACTTGCTGCAAGATATATAGAGAACTATCGTTTGAGTGGTAAAAATGACCTGCTGACAATTCTGGGGTTTTCCTCTGAAAAGTTTTTGCTGAGAACATGATTTAGGCTTTTCATGTTGTTATGGAGAGTATGGATCAAAAGAAGATACAAAATTTCAATGAAGTGCCCTGGACATAATTATCTGCTTGAATCCTGGAATATGTGGTCAATGACAGTTTGCACGTAGTAGGACAAAAAGATATCTGTGATGTGAAACTAGAATGTGATGGATACATGACAGATGATTTTTGCTTATGTTCTTCTATTGCTCTTTGCTGGACAGATCAGAAAAGTGGTGGAGCTTCTTATATCTCGCTGGGCTAACAATCTTCAAAGGTGAATATAGTTCAATTGGTTTGTTGGCAGTATCTTATATGCATCAAGTGATTCCTCTAGTAGAATTGTGATCCATATTGTCTCTCCAACTAAAAAAATCATCAAGTATCATGTGCCATCAATCCATGATTCTCTTTGGCAAAGTGTCATACCTGCGCATAGCTTTTTTTTTCCTCTTTTTATCGCTGAAAGTGGTGCATTTAGAGATAGCTGCTGATTGACTTTACTTGCTTCTGCTATCTATGAACTGGATTAATATGTATTCCAGCTTTACGTTGACTTTTCTATGTCGCGTTAGATCAAGGGAATGCATCCGATTAGTCTGGTAATTGATTCTGACATTCATATGCACTAGTACCTAAAGTGTTACGAATGGATATTTGTCTATTTGTTATGAATAAGTCCACAAGACAGCAGTTGTTCACGGTGTCAATTTCCATGGTGTAGCTAAGTGGAGAATATGGAGAGTGCTCTCAAAGCAATGCAGCAACGGATAAGCTCATTGGAGAATGGTTTTCGGAAACTGGTAAGATGAATAGAGTTTATAAAATTTCCACGTGTCGTTGACTGTTTGAACCGCATTCATTGAGCACAAACTTTACACAATATCTCTTTTTATTAAGTAAGTCTTCATTTTATTGGACAACCCGTGGAAAAAATAAAAAAAACAGGGGAGGTCACATCCCGTACAAGTCCATTGCAGCATACTGTCCCACATATACAGCTGGATCATGGTGCCAAACCTTCCTGTATTTGTGAACTTTTCGATAGGATTAGTCTGCTATCCCTAAATTAACATTTATCTGTTGAGCAATGACCCTTCTACTCGGCACTGTCGATCACTAAGGGGAACTTTTGTCCCTGCTCGATGTAAAGGATGGGAGATCCTTTGAGCAATCTATCATAATAGGAAAGCTTGATAGAATAATTCATCAGGTTGACTTTCAATCTGATGACCCCACGCACTGAATGACAACATGACATAATAGTCTTCCACATCTACACTACCAGTAGCAACAGCAAAATACTACCCAGAAAAACAAGATGCAAACTCAAATACCATGCCACCGGATTACAGCAAAGCTAGCCAACAAGAACTCACCAATTTCTCCACAAACACTTAACACCAGCAGTAAGAGTCTTGTTTCCAAAATCTGCTTTAAGAATACACACTTATAGAGCAAGTACATTTGAGATTCTTCATGTTTTCCACATAGCACACAGGTGCTATCAATGTTAGACCAAGTTTTCACCCTGTCCAATGTGTGCAACCAACCTATTATATTGGTTCTTTGGAAACGGTGACTTGTCAGATTAAGAAAGCGGTGAATATGGGAAATCCCATAAATGTGAAGCAAATTGAGATGTAGAAGAAATTTACTGAACTACAAGTTTGGTTCATTGACTCATTTTTCTTCGTTAGAGATGCATTCAAATAGCAGGTAACAGAATAATCTCTTTATGAGAGGAATGGTTAGAATAGCAGTTGGGACATCCCTTTCAAGCTATTGGTGATTGGATCTGAGCTGCCTCGTTCTTCTTTATCTTCAATGAAAGATGGAAAAATGAAGAATATATTCTAGGATCAACATCAAAATATTTAGGCCTAATGTGGGAAAGTCCTAACTATGATATCACAGATGTGGATCAAACCATTTCTAGTTCTTCAAATAGTATCTTCTTGTTTGGAGCTTGCACATGCGATCTTGGAGAAGATAGTGCTTGAAAGTAATTTGATCAAGAGGAATGCTGGATTACAACTTGTGTAGTATAGCTGTTATTGTAATTTTAGCCTCATGTTAGTAGTATATTGGTTCTTTGGAAACGAGGTTGCAAAATCTCAATGTTTTGTCCTTATGCTAGGAGGGTTAATACCTTTTCTTGTTCAGTGACCTAGAGTTCAAGCCTGTTGGAATGTTGGAAGCGAAACTTGTCCAAGCAATTTCGATTAACTAAAGGGTTTATTTGCCAGCATTCTTATTCTAAATTTCGTGCTGCATGTGTCATATTGCAGGTGAAGGAAAAGATCTAAAATTGGTGGACACCCCTGTTTCTAGTCGTGTTAAAAGAGCTGCTGAGGGAAGTCGATGACTTCTCATATGATGTGGACAGGCTTTAAAGAGTTACGGACTTATTAATGTGCAACAAGAAGAATCTTATGGTGATATATCGTTGAAGTTGACTCCTACATTTTCAGAGGCACAAATTTGGTTTCACTTATAAATGAGGTCTTGGACCAAGCGAAAATTGAATCTGGTAAGATTGAGATTGAGGCTGTGCAGTTTGATCTAAGGGCCATATTGGATGATGTCTTGTCCCTCTTCTCGGGGAAATCTCAAGAAAAAGGAGTGGAGGTATTGACTGCCTTTGTTACATGGTGCTGCTAATTCACCTGAGTCATTATCTAATAATTTCCACCCCTTCAAATCTGCAGCTAGCAGTTTACATTTCTGAAAATGTTCCGCAGAAGTTGATTGGTGATCCGGGGAGATTTTGGCAGATCATCACAAATCTTATGGGGAACTCAATTAAAGTAAGCTATTTAAGTGTGGTTCGCACATTTTCTGAGAACTTTGTTTTTGAATCTCAAGTCGCCATTATAATTCTTGATCTTCCTTCATGGAAGGAAAATTGAACTTGTTATCATCTCGGTATATAAGAATATCGCCAATGACTTGATCATTCAGGAGGTCACATGCATTGGCTCCTACGTTACAATATTTACAATCTATCCCGCATCCATGTAATCTGATTTGTCAGTATCTATTATGGTTTTCCCTACCTGATGTTCCTATCGATTGTCATTAAGGTTTGTTCATGACTGATGTTCATGTGCTATGAAGCGTGCAAGAGGATTATGGTTGAGGATGATGAAGAGGCGTAACCACATATTTGACAAGAAGAAATACAAGGTCTTTTGCTATGAATCATCTACAGAAAGAGTGGATAAAGATGACTATTTTGTATACTGCGATTTTTTTTTTTGGTCAGATGTATATTGCAATTGAATGGTTTAGTTTATGTTTTTTTCTTTTGCTCATACGATTTCTTCAGAAGAATTCTTCAAGTTCTTGTTACCAAGGTTGGTTCTACATGCACTCGCAAAGATATTCGAGGGGTTTACTTTTCTTTTGGAGTTCTATGTGTTTCTGAAGAAGGTACTGGCATATTTTGATAATGTGAGTATTGCCTTTCATGAGAAGAACAGCTTGCCAAACAGTGGACCCCATGACTGATATCCGCTGTTAATCGCATAAGACACGCCTGCTACAATGCCAATGATGTTCACGATAAGAACTGTGGTCGGAGGAATGAGAAGCGATGTCCATTTGAACACATAAAGCTCAGCAAAGTCTCCTTCCTCATCGGCTGCTTTCGAAGTGACTGAAGTTGGTATCAATGCCAGCAAGCACTTTAAGAAGCCCTTGGAACACAGCAAAAAGGTGAGCGGACATACCACCAATGACCTAGAACTGCTCATTCCTCCACCAATCCTCAATGCTGACACCACTCCAATGGAGCTCAAGAATACCAATTGCGAAAATTGAGACGAAAAGGAGAATGAACCACATGCTAGCAAAGTTGCTTATCTGCAATTTTTTTTTTTTTTTTAACATCGGATTGGTCATCAAATGAAAGAACAGAGGAAACAATCTCTAATTACGCTGAAATTACTTACATGTAGCTCTAGATAGTCTAGCGTAGAGAACTATATTTAGTTTATGAAATCGGTAGTATAGCATAATAAGGAGAATATCTAATAAAGATGGAAACTAGAATCGTAATTGAGCCGTCTTTTGTCAATGAAGATTACTTTAAATGTACAAACGATGTAGAAGAGCTAGGACTAACAGCTACATCATTTTTAAGGTTTAAAAAAAAATGCAAATAAATGAAATTGAGGATCAAGACTAACAGCTACATCAACGCAAGGCTCTACGGAAAGCATTTCCCGCACGTCTATTAATTCTCTCTCACACTACTGATAATTGAAACGTGATGCTGTTGTGTTCTTTGTATATCGTCAAATTCAGACTCAACGGGGTTGAATCATTGCCACTTTTCGATTTCAAACTAAGTAGCAGTCCCTTGGAGCCGCAGGTTCGCCAAGATTAGTAGGGCAACGAGAGCTTGCCTTGCAGGGTAACCAGCCACAGTTTGGATCAGAAACAAAATCAACATCTGATGAGATCATTTAATACTGAGCTTTGTTCTGTCAAAGAAAGCTGAAGGTACTCGAACCTAAAACTGAAACATTATACTCCAAACATGAAACTGTTATTCATTCAAACCGACAATCCAGTAAACAAAAAAGCTTTCCTTATGTTAGGTACTCCAAGAGATTTATGCACACGCAAAGTAGCCCCTGTGAAAAACATTGCGTCTCAATTAGCATGTTGTTGGACAAATTGGCCATCTTTCTTGGTTCGACTCTTGCCAACTCATCTTCTCATGAAACGCAGTACTTGCATTATCAAAACATGCCAGTACCTTCTTTAGAAACACACAGAACTCCAAAAGAAAAGTAAACCCCTCAAATATCTTTGAGGGTGCATGTAGAACCAACCTTGGTAACAAGAACTTCCTTGAAGAATTCTGAAGAAATCCTATGAGCAAAAGAAAAAAACATAAACTAAACCATTCAATCGCAGTATACAAAATAGTCATGTTTATCCACTCTTTCTGTAGATGACCCATAGCAAAAGACCTCGCATTTCTTCTTGTCAAATATGTGGTTACGCCTCTTCATCATCCTCAACCAGAATCCTCTTGCACGCTTCGTAGCACATGAAGGATATCCCAGCAGCAGGCACCAACTTCATGCAACTAGGGCCTAAACCTCTATATAGACCTCCAACCCCTTCATGCTCAAGTATGCTCGCAAGAGCATGAACCACGTTTTTGTACACCTGCCTACCGCTTGACTGCTCCCACTTGCATATGCTTCCGAGCTACCTCCAAGGGGAAAGTTGCACTACTCGAAATAGCGCCAGCTAATGATCCGATGAGAAGGGTCTCGATGTTCCCAATCTTCTCTTCCTTAAAAAACTTACGATATGCCTTTCTCAACGTGTCGTAAGCAAAATAGTTGGTGGCAGCATATGGAATCACTCCGATAAGACTAGGGGTGAGGCCTCTATATAATTCTGTGGGTCCCTCATCCCTCACTATTTTCAAGAACGCATCAAACATACCATCGTAAACTCCCCTCTGCAATATGGAAGGCTCGTGTTAACAATGACAAGATTCAATCATATTGTTTTAGCATGCAGCACTATACCTGGACTGTGAGTTGAGTTTTGACCAACTCAAGAGGATATGTGCATATTGTTGAGCTCACACCAGCACAGGCACCTGCAACTAAGGAGGCAGGAAGGGGAAGCTTTGGCTGTTCCCCAGGCTTATGCGACAACTGTTTGTTGACTGTATCATAAGCAAATAGCTGCAATACACAGGACCAAAAATTCAATTGATAATTGAAAGATTGTAGAAGCTGGAGAGATTAAACCTGGCAACAAGGATACAAGGAACCAAGAGAAATCTTGGCCATAGTTAAATGTCAAGTTCCTAATAGTAGATCTCTTCAAACTGCATGCCTACCACATAGCACATCATGAATAGATGCGCAATGACGGCAAAGCTCCAAAGAGATGACCAAATGAAAATTCATATGATAAGATTGTCTACCGGCGACTATATGAAAGAGAGCATCACTACAGAATGCAGACATATTTTCCAGTAGAGAAAAGAGAGAAGCTGTCATACTGGATATTCAATCTACAAAGCCTATAATAAAGATTAAAAACCGAAATGTCATGAATACCATCTCAGTTTTATATCGATATGCTGAATATCATATATGCATATGCAGAGAACTTCTGAAAAACATAATCAAATGCACGAATAAAGTTAGCTCAAGAGTCACATGAGCTGTCGCTAGAATAAGAAACACACGCAGCTCAGAAGTGCAACTGAAGAAAGACTAGAAAGCACAGTCTAAGAAGTAACAAAAGAGTTTTGGCACTCATTTGCCAGAAAAATCACATTCGAGATGAACATCATCCTTCCCTCAACAACCCAGAAAAGCCAAGAAAAGTGGAATGAAGTCATGCAATGCGTAGAGCTTATGAGGAATAAAAGATCTCATGACCATATAACACAAAATGTTTATTTGATTAATTTCCAAGAAGCCCAACAAAGCAAAACTTAAGCCCACAACTAGCAGCACACTACTTTACAAGTCAAATAAATATTCACACCAGAGGATAACAGATTGAAGGCAATAGTCTAGCAGTCATGAACAAACCTTAATGACAATCGACAGGAACATCAGGTAGGGAAAACCATAATAGATACTGACAAATCAGATTACATGGATGCGGGATAGATTGTAAATATTGTAACGTAGGAGCCAATGCATGTGACCTCCTGAATGATCAAGTCATTGGCGATATTCTTATATACCGAGATGATAACAAGTTCAATTTTCCTTCCATGAAGGAAGATCAAGAATTATAATGGCGACTTGAGATTCAAAAACAAAGTTCTCAGAAAATGTGCGAACCACACTTAAATAGCTTACTTTAATTGAGTTCCCCATAAGATTTGTGATGATCTGCCAAAATCTCCCCGGATCACCAATCAACTTCTGCGGAACATTTTCAGAAATGTAAACTGCTAGCTGCAGATTTGAAGGGGTGGAAATTATTAGATAATGACTCAGGTGAATTAGCAGCACCATGTAACAAAGGCAGTCAATACCTCCACTCCTTTTTCTTGAGATTTCCCCGAGAAGAGGGACAAGACATCATCCAATATGGCCCTTAGATCAAACTGCACAGCCTCAATCTCAATCTTACCAGATTCAATTTTCGCTTGGTCCAAGACCTCATTTATAAGTGAAACCAAATTTGTGCCTCTGAAAATGTAGGAGTCAACTTCAACGATATATCACCATAAGATTCTTCTTGTTGCACATTAATAAGTCCGTAACTCTTTAAAGCCTGTCCACATCATATGAGAAGTCATCGACTTCCCTCAGCAGCTCTTTTAACACGACTAGAAACAGGGGTGTCCACCAATTTTAGATCTTTTCCTTCACCTGCAATATGACACATGCAGCACGAAATTTAGAATAAGAATGCTGGCAAATAAACCCTTTAGTTAATCGAAATTGCTTGGACAAGTTTCGCTTCCAACATTCCAACAGGCTTGAACTCTAGGTCACTGAACAAGAAAAGGTATTAACCCTCCTAGCATAAGGACAAAACATTGAGATTTTGCAACCTCGTTTCCAAAGAACCAATATACTACTAACATGAGGCTAAAATTACAATAACAGCTATACTACACAAGTTGTAATCCAGCATTCCTCTTGATCAAATTACTTTCAAGCACTATCTTCTCCAAGATCGCATGTGCAAGCTCCAAACAAGAAGATACTATTTGAAGAACTAGAAATGGTTTGAT
Organism: Eucalyptus grandis x Eucalyptus urophylla; assembly: GCA_028830015.1. Taxonomy (NCBI): domain Eukaryota; kingdom Viridiplantae; phylum Streptophyta; class Magnoliopsida; order Myrtales; family Myrtaceae; genus Eucalyptus; species Eucalyptus grandis x Eucalyptus urophylla. Next base: position 55,961,746 of record CM054200.1, on the reverse strand, counting down.
CCACATCTGTGATATCATAGTTAGGACTTTCCCACATTAGGCCTAAATATTTTGATGTTGATCCTAGAATATATTCTTCATTTTTCCATCTTTCATTGAAGATAAAGAAGAACGAGGCAGCTCAGATCCAATCACCAATAGCTTGAAAGGGATGTCCCAACTGCTATTCTAACCATTCCTCTCATAAAGAGATTATTCTGTTACCTGCTATTTGAATGCATCTCTAACGAAGAAAAATGAGTCAATGAACCAAACTTGTAGTTCAGTAAATTTCTTCTACATCTCAATTTGCTTCACATTTATGGGATTTCCCATATTCACCGCTTTCTTAATCTGACAAGTCACCGTTTCCAAAGAACCAATATAATAGGTTGGTTGCACACATTGGACAGGGTGAAAACTTGGTCTAACATTGATAGCACCTGTGTGCTATGTGGAAAACATGAAGAATCTCAAATGTACTTGCTCTATAAGTGTGTATTCTTAAAGCAGATTTTGGAAACAAGACTCTTACTGCTGGTGTTAAGTGTTTGTGGAGAAATTGGTGAGTTCTTGTTGGCTAGCTTTGCTGTAATCCGGTGGCATGGTATTTGAGTTTGCATCTTGTTTTTCTGGGTAGTATTTTGCTGTTGCTACTGGTAGTGTAGATGTGGAAGACTATTATGTCATGTTGTCATTCAGTGCGTGGGGTCATCAGATTGAAAGTCAACCTGATGAATTATTCTATCAAGCTTTCCTATTATGATAGATTGCTCAAAGGATCTCCCATCCTTTACATCGAGCAGGGACAAAAGTTCCCCTTAGTGATCGACAGTGCCGAGTAGAAGGGTCATTGCTCAACAGATAAATGTTAATTTAGGGATAGCAGACTAATCCTATCGAAAAGTTCACAAATACAGGAAGGTTTGGCACCATGATCCAGCTGTATATGTGGGACAGTATGCTGCAATGGACTTGTACGGGATGTGACCTCCCCTGTTTTTTTTATTTTTTCCACGGGTTGTCCAATAAAATGAAGACTTACTTAATAAAAAGAGATATTGTGTAAAGTTTGTGCTCAATGAATGCGGTTCAAACAGTCAACGACACGTGGAAATTTTATAAACTCTATTCATCTTACCAGTTTCCGAAAACCATTCTCCAATGAGCTTATCCGTTGCTGCATTGCTTTGAGAGCACTCTCCATATTCTCCACTTAGCTACACCATGGAAATTGACACCGTGAACAACTGCTGTCTTGTGGACTTATTCATAACAAATAGACAAATATCCATTCGTAACACTTTAGGTACTAGTACATATGAATGTCAGAATCAATTACCAGACTAATCGGATGCATTCCCTTGATCTAACGCGACATAGAAAAGTCAACGTAAAGCTGGAATACATATTAATCCAGTTCATAGATAGCAGAAGCAAGTAAAGTCAATCAGCAGCTATCTCTAAATGCACCACTTTCAGCGATAAAAAGAGGAAAAAAAAAGCTATGCGCAGGTATGACACTTTGCCAAAGAGAATCATGGATTGATGGCACATGATACTTGATGATTTTTTTAGTTGGAGAGACAATATGGATCACAATTCTACTAGAGGAATCACTTGATGCATATAAGATACTGCCAACAAACCAATTGAACTATATTCACCTTTGAAGATTGTTAGCCCAGCGAGATATAAGAAGCTCCACCACTTTTCTGATCTGTCCAGCAAAGAGCAATAGAAGAACATAAGCAAAAATCATCTGTCATGTATCCATCACATTCTAGTTTCACATCACAGATATCTTTTTGTCCTACTACGTGCAAACTGTCATTGACCACATATTCCAGGATTCAAGCAGATAATTATGTCCAGGGCACTTCATTGAAATTTTGTATCTTCTTTTGATCCATACTCTCCATAACAACATGAAAAGCCTAAATCATGTTCTCAGCAAAAACTTTTCAGAGGAAAACCCCAGAATTGTCAGCAGGTCATTTTTACCACTCAAACGATAGTTCTCTATATATCTTGCAGCAAGTTACTCATGCGGATTTCTATCCAGAAACTGACTGGACTTCTAATCGAAGAGATCAGCAATCGATATACAATGACAACAGTATTTGTATGTCCAAGTAGGCTACTTTACTTGTCTTACCTCTCTCTGGCCATCCTCCAACATAAAACAACTACTTGGCACGAAACCCCTCTCAGACCCTTTCCATTCTTGACCGTGTGGAGATCAGCAGAAGAAAGAACAAAAAAAGGCAAGATAGGATAATTTAGCAAGCAGGAGAGCATAGGGAATGATAACAGATCACTTGCTAGGTAAAAAAATCTAACAGGGTTCAATTCCAATAAGGAGAAAGTCCTGCAATTGGCGTAATGCGAAATAGCATGGCAGATTTAAGACGACAACATTTGATATATGTAAGTTTTCACATTAAAGCTGCAGCACAACCCCACAAACAAATGCTAACAAAATGCTATACTTCAACGCAGGCTTCGATCTGACCAAAAAAAAAAGAAGAAGAACTTCAGGCTTCGCATCTTCAACTCAAGAGCTCGAGCAAAGCTGAAACCAGCACGAACATCAAACAATTAATCAAGCATTGAAACATTAAGACGGAAAGAGTGAGCCTACATGTTTTGATCCAAGCATGGCCTCTTGGATCCACTTGGTTCACCCAAAAAAGTGGAATCCGAAGCTCTCTTTTGGCGTGGACATAATTTTTCTTTTCTTTTGTAGAGTTTGACAAGAACTGAGAAAGTGTCGGAATTTTGGGAGTGTTCACTCGCTGAAAGAATGTTGCTTGTAGAGCTTAACAAAAACTGAGAAAGTGCCTGGATTTTGGGAGCGTTCGCTCGAAAGAATGTTGCAGAGAAAATAACAAATCAGTAGACAGTTTATCCGCGAACTCAAACTCGAGAGGGCAGAGAGAGAGGGGGAGGTCGCGCGCCGGTCGGTTGCTCGCGGTCGTCTCGCCGGTATCCTCCTGGTTCGTCGATTGCTCGCGGTGGTTCGCCGGTCGGAAAGAGGGAGGACAGAGAGAGAGAGGGAGGTCGCACGCCGGTCGGTTGCTCGCGGTCGTCTCGCCGGTATCCTCCTGGTTCGCCGGTCGCTCGCGGTGGTTCGCCGGTCGGAAAGAGAGAGGGTGGAGAGAGAGAGGGAGTTCGTCGGACACAGAGAGCGATGGGTAGAGAGAGAGGCGTGAAGAAAGAAAGCCACGACTGAAATTTTTTTAAATTGGCGCCTATTTTTCTCTTCAGAACGTGGGTCCCACGGAGACACGTGTCGCGCTGCACACCCCGCGAAAGGACAAAAAACACTGTTGATCTTTCCATTTACTAAAAACAACGAGTGTTTTTTGTCCTTTCGCGTGTTTTCCACCTGATATATATACTGCCCTCACCCCCCCCCCCCCCCCCCCGATCTTTCTCTCTCCTCCCGGGTGAATCAATTTTTTCAACATTTCTTCTTCTTCTTCTCTCCGGGAGGCAACTCAGAAGGTTAAATGGAGAACAACAGTACAGCTGATCTCGGTGGTTGGAGGTAAGCTCCTTCAATAAGTTGGAGAAATGCGACTTAAATCATGCCAAGATCTTGATTTCCTTTCCCGTTCCTATATCTATCTGATCATGTCCACTGATTGCTGGTTTGTTGGGAAAAAACCTGCGTCCTACGTAGATCAGTTTAACTTGTTGACGCATTATGATCTTGTATGTTACGGCATTTAAGAGCTCAACTCCACTAGGACTAGAGTACAAGCCACTCGAGTCTCAAGGAGAGGCCAGGAAACGAGACTTGGTTACATTTTCGGACCAAAACTCAGGTTCATGCTTGGCACAAGACTGACCACCGAGCTTGTATCCAAGTCTCGGTTAGCTTGAGACTCGGTTTCTACTTGAATCTTCTACTCGAGACTGAGCTTCAGCATAAGTCTTACCTGGTTGTTTATTCACTCTGTTTCTGGGAGGGGAAATTCTTTAACATTGATGAAGAGACGCGGCTATGTATACACTCTGTTTCTTTCTTTTGTCAATGGAAACTCATCTTAAGAACAACGCATTAATTGAAAGTCTTTTTAACTTTTCCTTCTCGATGAAAGCTTCAGCGACCTCATAACTATCTGAGGTGTAGAACTGAGAAAGCAAGACTTGGGAGGAAGCTACTCGAGTGGCAAGTAGAAACTAGAAAGAGAGACTTGGCTACATTCTCGGACTGAAACTCGCGTTCATGCTCGGTACAAGACAGACCACTGAGCTTGTACCTGATCTCATCTCGGGTAGCTTGAGACTCCGTTTCTACTTGAGTCTTCTACTTGAGTATTCAAGACTCGGTTTCCAGGTTCTAGCCAAGACTTGGCTTCTACCCAGTAATTACGGGCCTTTTGTCGGGAGGGAAAATTTTGTCACATTGATGAAGAGACGCGACTGTATATACACTCTGTTTCTTTCTTTCGTCAACAGAAACTCATATTGAGAACACGTTAACCGAAATTCTTATTTGCTTTCCTCCTAAGACAATGTAAGACCTGCAATTAGCTTTACTCTGTTTCTACCTGATAAGCATGGGGGATTAACCGTGTGTATGGGTGATCTTGTTTTGTGAATAAGTGTTGTAAGAGAAGGTTGGGAAAGATTTGTAGGCCTTAAGGAGTATTTCCTGGTACTCCGGCATTCCATTTTGTTGAAAAGAAAGAGTTTTCACGAGCTCTATTAGCCATGGATCACTAGATGGGTTAAATACATGTGGTACATGCAGAGGTTAGACTCCTGCAATTCATATTAACAACTGGTTTTCTAATTTTATTTCCAAGGCGTGGAGTAGCGCTTGCAGATCGAATCGCTCCACGTACCCGACGTCTTCGTTCCTTGGTGGGGTTCCTGGATCAAGTCATCGAGTTGATGGGTGTTCCGGCCAACGATACCTGTGCAAAAATCATGCGGATCTATGGACTACTCAAACTTGTCAAGATGGGAGGGCAAGTTATGATAGATCCAAGGTTTCGACTTGTTGCTGCTCTCATCGATGCTGGGCTCGAAAGCGTCAAATGTGGTCTGTTAATGCACATCTTGCTGAGTGACAAGCCTTGGCCAATTGCCGTTCTTTATACCGTGATGGCATTCGCATTCATCGCGAATTAGAAAATGGGGACAGATTTTGGTTTCCAGATGTTATGGTTTACTCTTTGCGAATTTGGTTTGGATATTCGGACATGACCTTGTGTTGTACTAATATTAGTTTGAATACCTTCTACATCATGAAAGATAAGACCGTGTACTTATGTTAAAGAGGCTATTTCCTTTCTCCATATTCCATTTATTTATTCTCTCTTACGTGACCTTCTAAAAAGGGTATTTATGCTCGTAATGTCCTTTATATAAAGGTCGTAATGGCAGAGGAACATTACCACAGGACATACTCTTCCCTTGTCTTATTGGGACCCTCTGGTAACTAGTACAAGCAAGTACAAATAATATGTCATGGAACTAATTTATGATCCCTTCTTCTTGTGCCAAAGATCTTATCTTTTCCGAAGAAAGTGGACATAGGCCCCTTCCCTTCTCTTTTGGATGAATTGTCCTACTTTTGATCTATTTTTGTTAATATATCCAGGTTTTTATTTTCAAGAGATGCCAGTGACTCCAACTCTCAGAGCACAATGGAATTAGGGACATATTCGATGGGTATAAATCTATCGGAGAGTAGGATTTATTTTTGATAATCATTGATTTTTTTTTCTTGGACGTCGATTCTTTGTCCCCAAGACCATGAGTGTCCTTAACACATCTCAACCGTTGATAAAAGAAGATACTTTTGGAACATGTGGACTTCTTTCTTTGGTATATTTATCAGCTCCTGCATTAAACAAATTCATAAAAAAATTAGGAAATAGTCTACTAGATAAATGGAAGCAAACACAACTTCTCATTGAGCCACTTTTCGCTTCAGTAGATCGACAGCAGACCTTCCAAAGTTAAGATTCAAAAAATAATTCGGTCGAAATGAGTAACCCATTTCCTTTGTTTGAAAATAAATAGAATAGAAGTAATTATATCCCGATCAGGATCAATTGTCGATTATTTTATTAGCGCATCCACCCTGAAGTCGGGCCAGCACCTTACCACCATATAAATCACTTATGGGTCCCACCATACAGTCCCACTTATTTAGAATGCACATGTAAAGCTATAATCCTGCGACGATGCATCCAGTCATTAGCTCCGAATCACAAGTCCTGCAAAAGAAGACACAGAGAGGAAGAGAGAAACCCTCGTGGTGTTCTCTCTCTCTTCGCTATTTTCCGTAAGCGAGTTGCGCCGTGGACGAATGCGCATCCTACGTTCCTCGGCGTTCCCATCGGTCTTATGTGTGTGTTCTGCTCTACTCGCAGCCTCGGAACAAGTTCCATTTCGGCAAGGAAGGAAGAGAGAAATCACTCACTCAAAACTTGGAGATCAATTGGCAAACGACAATCCAGCCAGTCACGGTGGTCGGAGGTAAGCACCGACTGGGAGCCACGGCATCTCTTCACTGTCGTAGTCCAGCCTCCTTCAATAAGTTGGGGGCACGTGAGTAAATTCATGCAGTCTCGAATTCCTTTCCTGAAAAAAGAACAACTCCCACCTGCAATCATGTCCACGGTTTGTTTTCCATCCCGTGAATGGTGTTTTGTTACTTCGTGTTCAAAATATGTCTTGTATTTGAGTCAGTCAAATAAAACCCAGCCTCCTTTGATAAGTTGGGGGCCCATGAGTAAATTCATGCGGTCTTGAATTCCTTTCCTGAAAAAAGAACAACTCCCACCTCCAATCATGTCCATGGTTCATTTTCCATCTCCGAATGATGTTTTGTTACTTCATGTTCAAATTATGTCTTGAATTTGAGTCAGTCAAATAAAGCCTGCCCACATTGAAGTGGTTAAAATAACCGATGATTGGGAAAGCGAAAAAAAAAAACGCAATTTCCTTCTAATTACCGGAGTCGGTCGAGGTAAATGGAGAAGGAAAGTAAGCCCTGGGCTCTGTTGACTTGAATTGTCCAAATTCCATAAGGATGCTGCACATGGTTTTTTTTTTTCTAAATCTATTTGTTAATCGAAAAATATCAAGCACAATTGCCCGAAGGCGACACCTATTGTTTCAGTTTTCGTGAAACAGGGTTGTCTAACGAATATTTTGCCGAATATAATTTCAGAAAAGCAAAGCATAGGGCTAAATGGTGCAATGTATAGCCGGCATCTCGATTTCATGGAGTCCTCCCTTCAAGCCATCCATCAGAGACGACACCAGCCTGGTCAACATTGCTCAGCCATTATTGTATTAGTGCACCAGGTAAAGCACATACCGCCTATCGGTCCCACCCTAACAACCTTTGCGTCCTTATGTTGGTAACCCCATTCATGTTCATCTCGAGTTCAAAGATCATCATGTTCTGTGGCTTATGTGATTTAAGGCTCAATTAATATAATTAAAAAATTTAAAACTGAATTAATTAAAACAGTAAATATCGAATTTACATCTCGATACATCCATATTATATAATAGCGAACGCTGCTATAGTAACCGTCTCCTCCTCTTTCTTTGTTATTTTTTTTAACACTTTTTGAGAATGACGGAGACGTGTCCACCACAAATTTCTTTGAAGACTCCATGGCAACCGGTGGACTTGTGGAGGCATGAGGAATCCAAATGCATTTTCTATAAAATTTTGCGTACCTTAATTAATTTGACAATGGAAGCCAGACAAAATATATATATGCACACACATATGATGTTGATGTACATGTCCTCTCAAGTCTCAACAGCAATACACCACTTTTTTTTTTTTTTTAATGTGAAACATATATTGATCGCACACGGAGTGCTGGCTACAAATGTCTTTGATTTCGTGATGCAAATTACATTTAATTTAAATTATATTAATGAATTGATATGCCAATTCAAACTATGATTATTTGTCTAGACTAATCAAAAGTTAAAAGTAATTTTTGTATTTCTGTTAATTGTAATATATTATTTAAATTTTAAAAGATTACAAAAAATTACTTATGAATATTCATATTCGTGCCAATATTTATCTATTATGAAATTTTAGATGTTTAAGGTTAACAAAAGCCGAAGGAGGTGCCCCTCAAGATGTGCGAAAAATAAAAAGTAAGAATTACTGCAAGCAAGCTCTAGATATTATTATGTAGCTGTGATGATACCTACTAATGTATATGTAAACAAACGTCATGATTTCTGTACATCCTTTGAGAGCGATGGAGTTAAAAGTATTTATGCGCGTGTTAATAAAAAATTACTTTTTTGAGAACTAAAAAACTAAAGAGCATTGGGGATGACGGACTGGAGAGGAGGGTCCACCCATGTAGACGTTTTTCCTCCAAATTGTTTTCAAAACTTAATGGGCAAGTCATCCGGTATTCCTCAAGTAACTTCGCGGCCGTGGTGGGTCCGTTTCTGGCGAGGAAAGAAGGGGTACCGTCACCCTCTTATAATTCTATAATTTGCAGTTTATTTTAATTTTCTAGGTGTGGAATGGAGCCTGAAGGCTGAAGCTAATCCCACGAAGGTGTATAGAAGCGAAAAGTATAAAAAAAGTTACAAGCCTATTGCATTAGGATACTAATTCAATCTAAACTTTTTAATTTGATCAATTTAGTAATAAATATTTTTATATTAATACCAATTCGGTCCATACGTGAATGTCGATCATCTTACGTGATACGGCTGATGTTGACGTGAACATATTATTTAACTTCTAAATACTTTTTATTTTTTTCTCACTTTTTATTTTTTCATTTTTTTGTATTACCCTCCACTAGTCACCAACTAGTGGAGGTCACCAGCTGCCAGCTAGGGCTAGGATCGGCCACGGCTAAGCGAGGCTGCTTCTCGCCGGATCCGAAGAGGGGACCCTCGCCTAGCCCTTGCTAGAGGCCGATGCTAGGTGAGGCCCTTGGTGATGGTGTCGAGGCCCCTCGCTAGGGTCCCCTTGCCGGCCTTCAATGATGTTCAGGCCTTTCCCCTCATCGGTAGCTGGCAATTGGCAAAGACTAATGAGGAAAAAAAAGAAAAGAGAGGAAAAAAAAAGAAGAAAAAAAGGAAAAAGAAAACAAATTAATAAAAAGTCGAAAAAAATATTTAAAATTTTTTAAAAAATTTGTCTATGTTAGTGTCAACTGTGACACATAGAACGACCTGTGGTTACATCAATGATTTTTTGACCTAAATTGCTCAAATGAACTGAATTAGTATCAATATGAAATCCTTTAAGACTAAATTAGTCCAATCGAAAGATTTATGATTGAATTGGTATTATGTAATAGATTTAGAACTTTTTAAATACTTTCCCCCTGTTTAGAAAACAAATTCAATAAGATAACTAACCAGACTAATGATGCTCTGGTTTTGTCACCATAGTTATGTGTATGGGACTGGCTTCCCGTAATTACTTAGGTAATTTCTTCGTACATTACTCCAAAATGTCACAAGGTACTCATGCCTAGTGCATTGTTGAAGAACAACAACCATGTGTGCTTATTATGTATTTTCCCACATCATACGATAATAACAGATGAATCAATCCGATTGAGATTTAAGTTCTTAAATTCACGCATAAAATTCCTTTTTTTCCCCATATTATAAGAAGAGTACACACATTCCAACGAAAAAAAATTTAAACATGTGGAGAAAATTAGATATAAAATTTAAAATTAATATAGGAAAAATATTTAAGTGATGGTTAGATTTAAATTCAATGTTAGTAAGTAAGATTTTTAGAGGATCATATCTCAACTATTTTCAAATTACAATTCTATTCATTTTGAAATCCATATCACTGTGGTGTATATGAAAAAAGGACACAAGCTATACATGGAGATTTTGTAAGTTTCTTACAACTATAAACTCACAAAATACACCAGAAGGTGTTTTGCAATTGAGACGTGGTGTTCTTTGAGGATCAAATTATCAAAGCTCTCAAGAAGCATGAAGAAGCTCAAAATGTGGTGGAAGAGCTAGTTGACCTGGAGCCCTTAGGCTCATCACAAAATTCTATTGGTGGGGGAGCACAAAAAGAGGTCGAGATTGATTCGGCTGAGCAAGCACAAACCGAGATGGCAACTAATGACGAGGCTAATGAAGGAGTTGAGGCTGAGACTAATAATGGAGATGTAATAGTTGATGATGAGGTCGAGGAGAAGGAGGAAACAACTGATGTTAATGATTTTCCTCAAGGATAGCCAATGAGATCAATGAGAGAAAGGCAACCAAGTAGAAAAGACTCCCCAAATGAGTATGTCTTTCTCATTGATGGGGGAGAACTCGAGACTTTCCAAGATGTAAGTGGAAATTGATACCCACAAAAAGGGACATATGAAAGCAATGCAAGGAAATATGCAATCCTTGCATGATAATCACACCTATGATTTGGTGAAGCTACCAAAGGGCTAAAAAGCACTCAAAAACAAATTGGTGTCTAGGTTGAAGATTAAAGAAAACAGCCCCAAACCACGTTACAAAACAAGATTGATGGTGAAGGGTATTGGTCATAAAAAGGGAGTTGATTATGAGGAGATTTTTCTCTTTGTTGTAAAGATGTCATCCATTCAGGTTGTTCTTGATTTGGCAACAATCTTGAACTTGGAAGTTGAGAAATTCAATGTGAAAACGGTATTCTTACATGGTGATCTTGATGGGGAGATATATATGAAGCAGCTTGAAGGTTTTGTGATCAAAGGTAAATAAAATCTTAAATGTAGGTTGAAGAAGAGCCTCTACGAGCTTGAACAAGGTCCAAGGCAATGATATTAAAAGTTTGATTCATTTATGGAGAGGAATGAATACAACAAGACAACAGGAGATCATTGCGTGTTCATCAAGAAGTTCAATGATGGCGATTTTCTGATTCTTTTATTATATATTGATGATATGTTACTTGTGGGGCATGATGTTAGAAAAATTATGAATCTCAGTGATGAGTTAAGCAAGGAATTTGCCATGAAAGAACTTGGACTGGCAAGGCAAATACTTGGAATGAGGACATCGAGCGATAGAGCTTGTAGTTATGGTTATCCTAAGAAAGATATGTAGAAAAAGTTGTGCAAAGATTCAACATGAGCAACACCAAAGTAGTTAGCTCACTTTTAGCCAATCATTTTTAGTTTAGCACAAGGCAGTGTCCCTCAAGTGAAAGGGAGAAGGAAGAGATGTTGAAGATTAAGATTTATTATGCCTTTATTGTTGGAACTCTCATGCATGCGATGGTGTGCACACGACCAAATACTAGGTATGCTATTGGAATTGTTAGCTGATACATGTCAAACCTCGACAAACAACATTAAGAGGTTGTCAAGTGGATACTTAAGTATCGTAAAGGTACATATAATTTGTGTTTGTGTTTTGGTAATAGAAAATCGATACTTGAGGGGTTCATCGATGCAAACATGGTGGGAGATGTAGATTCCAGGTGATTTACATTTGATTATTTGATGACTTTTGTAGGTGGAGCTGTCTCTTAGCAATCGAGATTACAAAAGTGCATTGCATTATCTACAATGGAGGTTGAGTACATAGCTACAACCAAAACTAGCAAAGAGATCTTGTGGACAAAGAGATTTTGTAAGAATTGGGGCACAAGCAAGATGAATATGTTGTGCATTGCGATAGTCAAAGCGCTATTCATCTTAGTAAAAATTCCATATTTCATTTAGTGATGAAGCATATTGATTAGGTATCATTGGATACGAGAAGTATTGGAGGAGAAGTAATTGAAGCTTGAGAAGATATACACGGACAAAGATGATGCTGATATGTCGATAAAGTCTCTACCTACGGAGAAACTAAAGTTTTATAGGAAGGAAACTAGCTTATTGAAGTGATAAGAAAGTTTAAAACCCTCCATGATGGGCTGGGGGAAGATTTGTTTGGAGGAGTGCAGCCCAACATATTCATGGGATATCCTGATGATTGCTCATCAATAATACCTAATAGGAAGTAGTCCTATTATGATAGGATGCTGAAAAGGAAGAAATTTAAATAAGAATGAGTCTTATTTAGGAAGAATTTGAGGATAACATTAATTCTGATGATTGCTCAAATTAGACTAATTCAATCGATTAAGGAGATTTCCAATTGAGAGGTGATTACGAAATCAATTAGGGAGGATTCTTAATTTTGGGTGGAGGTCTACCACTATAAATAGAAGAGCTTGGGTGGAGGTTTATGAATACACTAGAGAAACACTCTAGAGAGATCATAAGAGTATTCTATAACGTGAGTAAACACGAGAGTTCTTAAAAGTTATTTAAGTGAGAGTGTGTAAAAACGAGATCTCGAGAATTCGTCAAGCGATGATGTGTTTTATGACAATTATGAGGATTTATTGTGAGAGAAACATTGTTAGAATGTTAATTGTAATCCTTTGATTATAGTGGAGAGTTCTCAAACCAATGTCTCAAAGTTTTTTCCACCTTGGGTTTTCCACATAAAAATTTCTGGTGTATCGTTCTTCTTCTCTCTTATCTACTATGTTATTTATGTTTCACATACTGCATGATTATGACTATTAGAATTTCACTGCAATCACTTGCGATAAGACTTAATTTACAATACATTGACATTGTTTCCTCTCCACTAAAACATGCCCATGATCCTAGAGGAACTAACTTATCTTTGTTTTACAAGTTCTATTTCATGACTAATACAGTACAAATCATCATGACTTAAGATAAAGTAAAGAGAGAGCTCATAAAGGTTTATTTGTTTTTTGCCACCATGGGCGTTTTCTCCCCACCTAGCCTCTTTGAGGCCCGGGCATAAGCACTCTACTGGCATTCTTTATCCTTCTTTTCCAAGATAGGAAGGTAGGCACTTGTGACTCTCAAACCATAAATACTAAGTTAAAGAGGAAGCATGCCATCGGTCATTTCACTTAAGTAGCATCAACACTGATATATAACGTGCGACACGACACGCCGACACATTGTTTTTCAAAAAATAAAAAATTTCGACATGTTGGGACACGGTATGTATATATATATATACATAATAAATTATCATTTTTATGATTTTTAATCAAATCTATTTAATTTAAATTATCACTTTTGGTCGTTCTTCAAGACATTTCCAACCACTTCGTGCTTTAAATATGTTTGCTTCGCTCCCCGCTGCCAAGTGAATGGAACGGAGCCCCATCTGAATATATTTTTCGTTATATAAGACAATATGTTGGATGGAAGGAGTTCGAGCTCATCTTTCGACAATGCCTTTTTATCGTTTTGGCCTTTGCTAACCATTTTTCCCTCTACTTTTATGTTTGACGGCAAATCATGCGGTCTCCAATTCCTTCCCTAAAAAAGAAGAGCTTCCTCTCTCTAATCATTTCCTGTGTGTGTGCCATTACCCGAATGCTGTTTTATTTGGAAACAATTTGTACTCTGCATCGGTCACGTGAACTCATCCTTTACAATGTTGCATTCAAGAACCATGATACGGGTACAAATCACCTAGATCTCTTCACTTTGTTAATAGATCCCTGCGATTATACGTGATCTCTATTGTTTGAGCTTCTCTCGGTTGTCTGACAAATAATTTGCTTATTTTAATTCCAAGAAAATGCTGCAAAATATAACCTACAGCTTAATTCTCTAGCAGAGGCCTTTCGTTAACTCATTAGGATCGTGCGCAGCTCTCTCGGTCCAGCCAACGTTGTTGTAGAACCCATCATTGTGCCTATCTGCGAAGTGATACAACAGGTCCAGCAAATATTAATCTTTATAATGAGAGAGCAAGATATCGGCAGAAGGTTTCTATTCAAGTACACTCATCTCTATTCCTTTTGGATGTGGCAAGTGTGGCCTGCTGATGTACAATATGTTTGGCAACATACCTGGGCTGATTTTCATTCCATGTGTCCTAATGTTGGTAATCCCATTCATGTTCATCGATTAGTGAACGGCTATAGTTTCCAGCTTTCTTGATGTGGTAATGTTCGATGACACAGAGCATCCCTCGTTGTAAAAGCATGTAATATAAAATATCATAATAAAAATAATGAACTGAAGAGGAAAAGTTAAACTGAAATTGTTGGAGTTCAAAAACGACATAATCATCCTAGAATGAGATTTTAAGAAGGAACATAAACATTTAAAAAAAAAACCCTTTGATCACTACCTTTTTAATATACTTAAAATGGTTTTCAAAAGACAAAACAGAAAAGCTTTCTACGGCGAGGGATCTATTTGGTCAAAACCACCAACAGTCTTCTTAATGTTTCTAATGTGCTGTCGCAAATGGTAGAGAAAGAAAGTGGGAGAAAAACTGACATATTATTATCATAAACGAATGGAATATAAAAATAGTTCAGAGAACCTCGGTATCGAAACAGACAAAGGATTCTCATTCTTACTTTAACATTTGGAAATAGAAGAAGGCATAAGCACTAAACAGTAAAAGAGAGCAAGGTTATCATAGTTGAACAGGAAACGTAATGCTACTGATCTTCATAGTATAATAGTGTCGATTGAACACAGAGTTCAGCCTTGCTATCATCATCCTCATCCTCATCAGCATCAACCCAATTACTCGGATGATACGAGCACACTAATTGAATCCATACTGAGATACTGAGAAGCCCAAGAAAGGCATGTGAGTTCCGTCTTTTAGAAATAGGTACTTGCACAGGTATGTGCGACGCATCATCAAGGTTCACAGTCGAGTGAAAAGCAGAAAATCCAACTTGTCTATAGTATCACGTGGACAGTCGCACTAAAGAGTGGAAAAAAAGTACTAAAAAGTGGAAAAAGAGAAATGCTTAGGGGTTTTGTGTGACGTAAATGGATTTCTGCCACATTTTTTGCTTCTTGACACAAGAATAAAGAGTAAAATTTAGCAAGACTCAAAGATAAAGTTGTGCAATCAATTGACCTAAGCCATATGCTTTCTTGCAAAGCAGCATTTACAGTAGGGAAACGGGCGATTGAGAAAGTACCAACTTTATTTAGAAATATTTGCAGGAGACAGCAAAATAATCCGACCTCAAGAGATAAAGATGATGTTCATCACACACACAAACTGAGAGAGATTAAGAGATGAAGAATCTGGACCAGTTTAGATGTTTCCTTCAGCTGATGCAGCTTTTGATATTTGAAGGTGCTTATTCTTTCAATTCCTAACTGATCACCAGCTTTTAGAATCCGTTCTTCTGGAACTTGCCTTCCATCAGAACAACTGCCACTGCTTGCAGCACCTCCTGCCCAAAGCTAGTAAACCACTCAAATTTTGATTCCCAAGATATGCCTTCACATTGACTTTAAGAGTCTTACCAACCGCATACACAGCATTTCATTTTAGAGCAAAGCAAGGTCAATTTCTTTGCCATCATTGAGAGATGATAGTGCTACAAGGATCACTCACGTGAGAGTCAACCCATATTCTGGTATGATTTGATGGAATCTCAGAAGCACTTGTTCTATTCCTCTCTGGCTGTTCTCCAGAAGCTTCCCGAGTATCAGCCCGGTCTGGCATTCCATTTGCCGAAGGTCCAGTGTGTAACTGTGATGGGAGCATGGTGGTCAGTACAAGGGTAGCATCAAAATTGGAAGAGGCCCCCTCATCAATGCCAAATTTAGGGGCCATAAAAAATAGGCCTGTTTCATTAAAACATGCAGTCGTGTCAAGTTCTTTATTCTTTTCTATTTTGCATTTAGTTGCATTACCCCCTCCCCCCCCACAAAAAAAAAATGACAGCAGAGATGTTGCATTTGAAACCACGAATTTAGTACCCAAAAAAAAAGTCAAAAGACATGCATTAACCATCAAGTTTTGCACTGATATTTTGAGCCGGCATACTTTACTAGCATCTTGCATTAAACTTGATAAACAAACAATTTATCATCCTAACTTAAACCTCCTCAAACCATTATTATCCAAACTTGATTCAAAGGTGCACTATATTCTCTCAACCAAATTTTCAATGATGATCTCTCGTGTTTGACATTCAGCCCAGAAGCAAAACTGTCATCGGCCTTTATGATTGTGATCGTGGAGCTATGCGTTTGCATGTTTTAAAATTCTTGAGCAGATAACTAGCAATCATTCATCTATTAAAACCAGTTATGGACTGATTGCATGAGAACTACTCGCTGCATCTGAACTACTTGCATGTACAAAATTGAAGGAAGCATGGAAAAAAATGGATAGAAGGTAAGAGTGGAAAGATCATTTAGAATTTACTTACTCGCCAGCCTTCTCAAAGTACAAATGAATGTCCACTTCACATCCCTCACAGAATGCAAGAAATGCCTGCATTTCCATGAGATGGACAGACGTTTAATAGTATCATGTTCACTGGAAAACACAAGGAAAAACTTCGACATAAAAGATGGTCCTGAATGTGACTCCAATAGCATTTCAGCAACTAGGTCGACTCATTTTAAGGAGAAATGGATATAAGTTTGAAAGTGAAGTCATATGTTCAAAAACTTTTACCTGCATTTATGACCCAAATATCTCAATAGATAATATAACAAAAAACGAATCAGATGGAACACCTTCAACTCTTTGACAGCAAAAGTCACATCTACTGGGTTGCCGTTGTGAGCGTACTGCACAAACTCTTCCACAGGATCTATCCAAAGCTGAGTGTGCAGCAAAGAGTCGTTCTCTACAACCAGAATCTGAACCATGATATTGATATTCTTCTCCAAATTTGATTGAAAAGAAAAAGGTTAATCTCTACCTTTGGTAGGATCAACGTAGCTTTGAAACTCAACAGCTGTGCCGCCAAATTCACTTGCAGCATCAGAAGGATTGGAGTTGCATTCCATTGCAATGATAGTAATTTCCTGAAGGGATGATTGAAAATTTGCAAGCATTCTGTTCAGATCACGAGGCCTCACCGCAAAACTGCTTGGGTATCTTCACCTATCCAAAGATAATTGTTGTATGTCGGGGTCAACATTGCAAGAAATCCAGTATGTTTTCTAAGAGCCTGCATGTGTATGACAACCCCACATACGCATGAACAAAAACTCACAGTTGGCACAGTGAGATAAACATGTATATCTGCATGGTGCAGCTTCTTATCAAATTAATGTAGGTCTGACAGGTGCCAGCGTCCGATTTATATTACAGTCAGACAACATACTGAATAGTATGTAATTAGAATAACTGAGTCACAAAGATTTAAAATGGTAAGTGGCCAACAAAAAAAGTACATTTGGTAGACATCGGAATCTAAATTTTTAACATAAATTTCCCCCCTCTTTATTCTGAATTCGTTGGCTTTATAGGTCATATTGGGGCATTGCAAAATCCCTTTGACAGTGTTCACGCTGCTTTTACAAGGTGAGAAATTAGAAAAGCTCATCTCCTTGGACACATGTGACAGGACGAATAAATGCTTCTCACAGCATCTTGCAGTCATTTTCTCTCAACGAACATGTCAGTTTCAAGACTTCATTTCTGCTGTTTTTCCATAGAATCGGAGCGAGATTATTTTTAGGAGGAAAAAGGGAACGTGCTAACTTTTCCATCTGTGCCACAAGCTTGCGATCTTAACCATCAAATACACCATTTCCAACATAATGAATACAGAGCACCACACGCACAACTGAAAGGTCGTTACCATTGAAGCACTGCAAAGCCCATTGAACTTTTGATGCATTGATGTCTGGTAATTGTACACTCAAATAACCAATGTTTGAAATAGGCATTTTAAGGACAGAACAGACAGCCTGCACCCAGTACTTGGTAAGTGTTGGAAAGTTGCTTACAACTATAAACTGACAAATATACTAGAAAGATGAGCAACGACAATATACCTTTAGAAGAACGCTGCATTGAACCTGTGCGCCAGACACTGTAAACACATCAAAGAGGTCTGGCTTGAAGGTAATCAATTGATAGGCAGATCTTGATGAATTGAGTGCGTGAAAGGAAATCTGGAGGTTGAATACGAGTACGAGAATCTTAATCTGATTTATACAAGTGAGACGGTGATATTTGTACACGGATCAATACTAAGAGATATGTTAGGAAGCGCAAAACTTGCTTTCACTTTTTTGAGTGTAGCAAAAGCCCATACAAAACCATCAAAGTAACTAGACAAACCAGCAAAGCATTAGCAATACAGAATAGCAGCACCCGTAGAAGGTTATCCATAGGGCTTTTCTTCTATGGTTTCACCATTCGACAATTTGACTAGAGTATCGCTGATAGTTCTCCTGGCTACAGCAGTGAATTGCCTCAGTCTTACCATCTAATGACTTTGAATCACCTTATCAACAGCATCAGATTCTTTTAATCACTTCCGTCGAGTTCTGATCACCGTCGACAGGGCCAAACCCTACCTAGGTCGACAAATTTCTGCTTCAATTCCACCGCCGAAAGCTCCACGGGCTCGGCAATCGGTGCAAGGACTCTCAGAATTTTTCAATCGGACGCTGTGTAAAGCGAAATGAGCCAATGCCTAACACAGTATCATAGCCATCTAAACGAAGCATCGCTCGGCAGGGCACACAGAGAAGCAACTGCGAGGCGTTGCCGCTCAGGATGAACTCCATTTTTCCAGCTCTTCGCTTTTCCTCTCTGCACTGACGCTACAGATTTTTATGAGGGGGTCGCCGAGGCGTTGCCGCTCGGTCCATGGCTCGGGGAATCAATGATACAACACGTTTAATTATCTTTACCAAAAAAAAAAAAAGCACGTTTAATTATCATTTTTTGTCGCCCAAGGATGCCATTATATCACTGATGTTTACCCAATAAAGTACTTTAGGTTTTTTAGATTCATCGTTACATAGCATTGACGCATAAACCACAGCTTATAACTTGAAGGGAAATCACAAAAATGTTCTTGCACGAGTATTTACTTTCAATTTTGACTATAATACTTTATTTTTGTCACATATTTGGTCATCGACCTTAATTTTAAAATAAATGTCGATTTCTTCATCTAGATGCGAACAAATACGAAGTAAGGGCTAAAGATTGTTATGTGGCGTGTGTTGTTGCGAAAAAAAATAACTTGTTATATAGTCTAACACATCCAAAAATAACAAACAGTTTTTCTTAACCTGGTTCAACAACTGCGTTCGCTATTGTTAAGTACATTTACAGAAATGACCTATGATAGATAATATTTACGATTATTAGAATGCTTTAATTGCCACTTAATTTAATATTAATTAGTCTGAAGTGATATAAAAATGCTTGTGTTGTATATTCATTCTATAAAACTATGCAGGTCCATGCTTCGATGTTGGAGCTTCTTGTAGAGCTCCAGTGCTTTGTCAATATATAATCAGTTACATAATTTTTTTTCCTGATAATTGGAGATTAATTTATTGACCTGATCCGTTACAGGATAAAGCATGATGATCAAAATTGAATAGTGGCAACAGTATGGAAAATATTTTTGTAAGCTCTCCATGATACATTTTCCAATACTTCATGAATTCTTTTCTCAAAGATCATCATTCATTTTTCATTTGATGTAAAGACATTGGTTTATTAATTAGCGGTAAGATTCGCAAGCTACGTGATTAGTTTTCTATATCAATTATTAAAAATGCCAAGGAAAAAAAATGTAATACTAAGGAAAACTGAAATTACTTTGTAAAATTTGAGTTACGGTGATAATATAAATTGTAAGTGAACGTCTAAAACTCTCTCTAAGTAGCATCGAAGAAGGCCGCCATCACCAAAAGAAAAAGTTGAAACCTAGGTCCAAATATTATCTTCCCATCTCATTTTCGCCAAGAGATTTTGATCGCAGTGTACTGGCAATGTTGGTCGTATACCTCTAATGGCTTAAAGTAAGGATTCCTCCATGTAACCGAGGTGTTGACTATCCGTTTTAGCATGAGCTGCATGCTTTTCTCCACTAGGAATTAAAATCAACAAAAATACTTGTTACAAGACAATATTTTGCAAAACCTCAAGTTATCAGGAAATGTTCAAGCTCGTTTTGTTTAGTACACTTCTCTAATACTTTGAAAAATGAAATATGCCTTATTACTTCACTAGTGTGTAAAACGGGCCTTGCACATGAAATGCGAGAAGTTATCATAGAAGACAACAATTTTTTCTAGTAACGAAAGTTATCAAGATACGTGTCCAAAATAAATATCGCGTGTATTTCTTAATACTGCAAACTATAAATATTCAACCACTAGGGTTTGCCCATATGGCCAACTTTCCCATATGGGAAGAGGGGGTGAGGAGTTCGAATCTTTACATGTTGAGACGATTTAATTTTAGGTGTGGGTTTCAACTTCCTTGCCCTATAAGAAGGTAGAGCAAAAATCTAAGAGTGAGAGTATAATAAGTGTAAAGTAAGACTGACCAAAAAACATTTAGAACTATAAATACAAATACTCACGCGAACACATTTAGAATGGCAAGTTTGAATTCAAAAATAGATTTATGGAAAATGCTTTTTAGGAAAGGATTTTTCTTTATCATTGAATTTTCCGCGAAATAGAGCATCCTTAATACGTGGTAGTGTAAATCATATCCAATGAGCGTACGGATTGTTGCAGCAGTATAACCTATATGGCTGCATTTGGATAAATTAATAAAAATCTGGATATATTAACAAAAAGTAAAAAAGAAAGGTAGAGGATAAATCTTGGGGGAGCAAAAGGGCGCTACGACACGGTGTTGCTCGGACCCGAATTTCAGTTACTGGCGCCGCGCCAGTAAGCTGACTTGCCTTCGGGCTTCCTTGGTCGCCAAAAGTCAGAAGTTACAGCTAAATGCGAGGGGGCCCATCAAGGCGCAGAAAATGCCAACAGTGCGAGACCGATGCAAATTACGTACGTAAGCTGAGGTGTGCGAGACCGATGCAAATTACGTACGTAAGCTGAGGTGTCCTACCCCCATGGCAGCCTCTACTTATTCCCGCAGCAGTCTGCAAACACTTGAAGAAAACACACTTTCAGGAAGAAGGAGAGATCAGGCAAAGTCAGAAGGTTAATGGAGAATAACGGTCCAGCTGATCACGGTGGTCGCCAGAGGTAAGCCTCAGCGACCTTAAATACATAAAAAAAAAAGCACTGCACACCCAGCTGTGTCTGTAAGTTTGAGGATTCTGAGGAAACACGTCAATATCTTGACGTTCTTTCTGTAATCTATCTCTGATCATGTCATACTGCATATACACATTACGTGAATGCTGTTTTATGGGGAAATCCCTGCGTTTTAGTCGCAGCAGGTGCTACTTTAGAGCCCAGGGGAATATTTTACCCGCCTGTATGGCCTGTTTCTTGTGTTAGATTGTGAGAGTCAGGTTGGAACACCAATTTATACGATCCAGATTCTTTCGTCTGTTCGTTTTTGCCTTTTACTGATTGAGAGGTTCATAATGATTCGATTCTCAAAGAGCAGAAATGGGCTTACTCAGAGCAGAGCATGTACTTCAGCCCCCCGTTTTCTGTGCGAATTGGTAAATTTTCATGATATCCATTTGGGTAATTGAATGCAGTAGGACTCATACCAGGAATAATCCCTCTCGAGGATGCATACCATTAAAACTGTTGAGTTTGTTCGAAGAAAGTGAACGCCACAATAACCGTCATTTCTTCTTGAAAATCAAGAAATTGGAAAGATCGTCAGCCTTCTCCTAAACTTACTAGGCGAGAGGAAAAATTCTGTCGTGTTGATGAAAAGACACGATTATTTTTGCACTCTGGAGCTTTCTTTTGTCAAGAGGAACTCATACTGAGAACACCAAATTAATTGAAAGCATTTTCTCCTAAAAAAAGAGAAGACATCTAGGTAGCTTTACTCTGTTTCTACCCGGTAAGTCGGGGGCTTACCTGGTAGTTTTGTGCATCTGGGTGGTCTTGTTTTTGTGAATGTGTTGTAAGAGAAGGTTGGGAAAGGTTCGTATGTGTTAAGGAGGTATCCCCTGGTTCTCTGATGTTCCAGTTTGTTGAAAAGAGGAGTTAAGGATGTATCCCCCGGTTCACTACCTGAATGAACCTCGAATAAATAGATGGGCACTCTCGCTGTGCATATATAGGTTAGAGTCCTGCAATGCATAGACACGTTGGTTATGATTTGCACCAGACTCTTGGTGTCATACATCATCTAATTTCCTTTAGAGAAAGCTTTAGGAAAGATTGCCCTCTGATGTGATGCGAAGAGAGCTCAAAATTTGAGCTTTCCAAAAGACTGTACACTAACAAATGGTTTGCTGATTTTATTTCCAAGACGTGGAGCAGAGTATGCAAATATAATTGCTACAATTCATTTTCTGGAGAAGATCCTACTAAAGATTATCATTGGTGCCATCGGAATCATGGGTGTTCCAGCCATCACTATCCTTGAAACCATCGTGTGTATCTACATAGTGCTCATGATTGTTGGACAATTACTAAAGATCAAGATGGTAAGGCAAGATATGGACCCAAGGTTCCAACGTACGTCCATTCGCATTTTTGTTGTTCTTGGATGCATCAGGTGCTGTTTACTGGTGTACATTCCGCTTCGTGTCATGCCTTGGCCGATTTTCGTTCTCCGAGTTCTCTCGTTGATGAACCCATGAACACTTATTGTGAATTAGAGACTTGGGACAGTTTTTGGTTTTCGTAATATTCTGGTTTGCTCTTTGGGAAGTTGGTATGATGTGTATTGTGCTTATGTTGGTCGGGACACGAATCTTGTGTTGTACTACTATTATCTTTGGGACACGAACCTTGTGTTGTATTATTATTACGTCGAACATCTTATATATGCAGAAAGTATAATATGTGATGTGATGAAGATAATGGTACTACATAGTTAAGATCCCGGTGCAAGATAATGAAGTTGAAGACACGTGGTTTTTATTTTTATTGACTAGGTGAATTGATTCATAAAATTTGAGAAATAATCACATTATCCTTATTCCCCAATCTTTCAATCCACGAATTGTAGTTTAGATGTAGTTCATAACCCGATTCTCATATCCAACCTTAGCAATATTCTAAATAGATGCTATCTTGAATGAACTTCGACTTACAAATGAAAACTACTAAGTTTCACATAAAGGAAGCATTTAATATGTGAGAGAGGGAAGAAACTGGCCACAAACTCTTCAACAAAAAATTTACCTATTTGAGAATAAAGTGGAATCACAATGGGAAAGTGAAATGCACAACCTTTTATACGTTGATGCGTTGTTGGAAGAAATTGAATAGTGAGACACCGTAATTTTGCTTCAATATAAGTGAGGTAGATGTCGATGACAAGGAATTTTTTGTCTTTGGTGCCATGGATTAAAATGGTTGGGAGACAGAGACTTCTTGGGAGATGGGCCTGAACCGTTAAGATGAAGAGTCAAATGGGACACTCAAAAGCCCAAAGCAAATCACAAGAAATTCCATTTGCTTGCACTTTGTCTTGTTTAGACGCGGGCAACTCATGGGAGTGTTAAATCACCAAGATGTACCTCCAAAATTTGTCCTCTACTCTTTCTTTTTTTTTTTTTCCCTAATATATCCAAATTTTTATTCTCGATGTTCCTAGTGACTCAAACTTTTAGTGCAAACAATATTATTATTGACATATTCAATGACTGTAAATCTTTCGAAAAGTAAAATTTATTATCGACAATCATTGACCCTTGTTCTTGGATGTGGATTCTTTGTCTCACAAAACCATGAGCATGTAAACATACTTCACCCGTTGATGAAAGAACATACTTTTGTAATAGTTTGCTAGTTAGATAGAAGGAAACATAACTTGGCACCAGCCCTTGCAAAATTAAGATTAAAAAATAATTCAGATCAAAATTAGTAAACCCATTTCCTTTCTTGAAAATAAACTTTGAGCCCAAGCTGTTTTTACTTTAACATATACTTGACCGAAGTTGCCGTATATTATAACCCATGAAGCTCCTCATATACAAATGCGCCACAATCGGCAAGCGATAAATAGAAATTATTTTGATATTTGGCCGATGTTCGTGAAAATAACACTACGTTGTACTATACTTTGCTTTATTCATCGTGGTGGAATCTGCAGCATAAAATATTTTATGAGCAGGTACCACTAGAAGTGAGCAAAAATATCGGATCAAACCGGCTAATTCACGGTTAGATTTTCAGTTCCTAAAACTTAAAACCAGTGAATATTGGTCAAGTTTCCAATTTTAAGTGTGGATTCACCCACTTAGACCACTTGGACTGAAATGATACACTCTTTTTACTTTTTTTATTATTATTTTAATTTCTACTATTCTTTATAAAATTAAAAGAATAACCTCCGTAACGTAACTTGGAAACTTGGAAACCCTAGCCTCCTCCTTTCTTGCATCGTCGCACGATCCTCTTCCTCTCAATCTCTAATCTCAGTGGGTTCCCTCATTGCAATCGCTCACGGCCCTATTAGTAGTAGTCTCGCCTCCAGTTCTCCCTCGCACTTGTGGCCTTGCCTCTAGCACCAATCCCAAAATCAAGTGAGCCAGTTTTTGGTTCCACAAACTGAAAACTAATCACTTCTAAGTAGCACACAACATCTACAAAGGTTACATAGGAAGAGTAGAGAAAAAGGGCACCGGATTGCATAGTCACTACGGGTGATCCTTTCTTGGTCCAGTCCGGTCTTGGGAACTAGGAATCGGACTTGAAGGACTAGTTTCCACAGGAATATGGAACCAGACTAGAAGGACCAGTTGCTAGTTTCTAAAACTAGGAATGGTCCAATCCGATTCTTGGGCGATTCAGTTGATTTACATAATTCCTAGAGAACGTAGCCATCGCTTTTGAAAAAAATCATTGATAGTATTACGTATAGCTTCATCAAAGATGATGAAACTCTGGCTTCACCATGCGCTGAGCAAACAGAAGTTAAAGCAAAGCAAAAGAAGAAAGGCATCTGGTCATTGAAAAAAAAAAATCATCAGTTTGGTTTTCTTTGGAATCGGGGATTAGACCGAAAATGACCAATTCCAATTTTATAGAATCGGGCCGCCTACCTCGAGAACTGTCTAGAATCAACCAATCCAATCTGATCTAAGCAGTTTTCGTTTTGGTGATCTATGTTTTTCACTCCTGACAGCCGCTAAATGATCTCCAAGCGGCAAGCTGAGCCGACTTAGAGAAATGGCCAGTTTAGCATATGTAAGCGTTTACATTACCCATCCTAACCTCTAAGCTCCCCCTCTAACGCTGCTGGGCTGGCGTGCCAATCAACCTGTGACACGTGGTACAACCTTCAACACTATTCTCGTATTTTCCTGTCACGCAATACCCGAATGTATTTGGCACGCCCAACTCTTCTATGAATAAAATCACTCTTTCTTGCTTCTTTCCTTCGTTCGTTCATTCGTTCAATCAAAATTTGAGGTTTACCTTCTGAACGTGGATTCTTCATCCCATTTTTAAAAGAGAGAAATGCTAACATCACTTTTGGACATGGATTCTTTATTTCACAAGATGCTTTTACGAAAAACAAATGTTTCATAATATCTCAAGCATTAATATACACCTCATTTACATGAATCATTGTTAAGAATTGAATGTGATGTCAATGAAAACACTCTATTGGAAATAGATTCTATTTATTTCGCAAAAAAAAAAAAGCTTTAGATCATTTTTCGGCATTTGAATTATGGAGTAGAATGAGTTAATGTAATATTTTTCTCAAGTCAATGGAAAACTTATGCTTAAATTTAGGAAAATAAATTTCTCTTTAAAAACTCAAAAATCATTTTACAAATATGACTAGAAATCAAGCTCGAGTCTTGGGCTGGAAACATCAGCGCCTTTGGTTCTTGGGTCTTTAGCAATGGGCCAAGGCTGGGTCCATTGGGGTTGAACCTTGGTCCACCGAGGTTAGGCTTGGGTCCATTAAGGCTAAGTTGGGACCTCGATGCTAGGCCTAGTTCTTGACACTTGGGCTTGAGTCCACAAAGGCTAGGCATCCATAGAGGTTAGGCTTGGATTCATAGAGGTGGACCCGAATCCATAGAGGCTAGGCTTGGGACCTTGATGCTTGTTCCTGGTGCCTTAGCCTAGTATCTCTATGCTCATGCTTGGATCCTTGTTGCCTAACCTGAGTCTATCAATACAGAGCTTAGGTCCACAAAATTTGGGCCGCGCAACAAGCACAGGTGTCTTGGGCCAACCTTGATGGATGCAAGCTTAAGCACCAAGGACATAGGCATAAGCAGTGAGGTCCCAAGCATAGCCTCTATGGCTTGTGCCTAGCCTCCATGAACTAGGGTCTGAGTGTTGAGGAACGAAGCACGGGCATCGAATTTCAAGCTTGACCATTGTGGAACCAAACCTGACCTCGATGGACCTAGCTCGAGGTGTCAAGGGGCCGGGTAGGGCATCGGGATCTTAGGCAAGACTTCTATTGGCTTGTGCTTGATTCCTCGACTGCTCTTGCCCAAGTTATTAGCATCCACATAGTGCATGTCTTCTTAAAAAATTGAAAGCAAGTTTTCCTTTTTAAATTATTTCTTAGAAAATATTTTTCAAAAATGTCAAATTTTCTGCAAAACAATTAGAGATCAATTAGAGATCAATTTGTATCCTGAAGGTTTGTCCTCTATCATTTTTCTGTATTTGTTAATATATTCGGGTTTTTAATCTTAATGTTCCTAGTGACTCAAACTCTTAAAGCAAACTATCAAAAGTAAGATCTATTATCGATAGTTATCAGCCCCTTTTTTTGGATGTGGTTCTTTGTCTCACAAGTGTCTCAACATATTTCAATTTTTAATGCATGCCTCGTTTACACGAATCAAAAGTTAAGAATTAGTTGTTTTTTGTCAATTCTGGCTTGGATATTCACCTTGTGTTCTAATTATTACATTAAAAGTAGGATATAGGATGACGATGGTAGTTTTACTTAAGATGGCAGTGCCATTTAAGATTGAGAAATGATGAAACCGTAGAAACTTTTTTCTTGAGCTAAAAAGAAACGGGGGAAACAACAATAGCATATTGGAAAGAATCACGTGATTGCCTGCCATTATTCTTTCGTTTTGTGCACGCATTGCGAGTTTTATATAGTTTATAGCTCGCTCCTCATATTACAAACTTAGCAATCTTCATACAACAAAATCTAAAATAAACCACCCACCCGTTGGTGGCAGAGATGGTGGAGTTGCACGCTAGCCACCCGCAAGGCCAGAGTTCAACTCCTCACCTCATCATTTGTGTGACTTACTTGTGGTCCGTGGGAGGTGGGACCCCGCGAGTCACCTCGAGTTTATGCTGCTGGCTGTACGGCGCTTCCTGGGTAACAAAAAAAAAAATCTAAAATAATCTATCTAACCCCCAAAAAAATAAAAAATTATTGGACACCAAACTACACATGTGCAAGGCTAGAGTTCAACTCCCCACCTAGTCATTTGCGCGACTTCCCTGTGGTCCGTGGGAGGTGGATCCCTGCGGATCGCCCCGGGTTTATGCCGCCGGCTGCCGGCTATATGACGCTTCCCGGGTCACAAAAAAAAAAAATCTAAAAATAAACCATGTTTATCTAACCCCCCTCCCCCCCCCCCCCCCCCCCCCAAAAAAAATTTATTGGACACCAAACCCGCCCGTCCACTCACACCGTAAGGCAACTAACCAGATTACCAAATCTATGCTTTTTTTTGTTTTACTATTGTTGTTTTTTTTAAGACTGGTTTACCGAATTTACTCGGTAATATCATTCATATATTACTTGCTAATATCACAAGGTACTCACGCCTGGTTCATGGCCGAACAACGACAGCCATCTGTGCATGTATTTTACTTTATCACATGGTATTAGCACACGAACCAAGCCGATAGAGATTTAGGTTCTTAAATCCATGCAAAGAAAATAAAAAAAGAGCACACGCATGCATGGGGAAAAATGTCTTATGCCACTAGAGAAATCAAATGTCTTTTGATCAAGAATGTGATGCCCTAGATAAGTGCTAATCGGTCCCAGGCTCTAAAGGTCATGGGCAACACGAAAGGATAGATGTCGGATTTCATGTGCAGGTATATGGGTCAGAACAGAACTGAACAAACATCAAGACATTTGCCCTGAAGGTTGACGTCCATGGATGGATGACTAGCGGTGGAGGTGACAACTGTAACATAAAACGACATGATGCCAAGACCCAAAATGTGTGAGAGGAAAAACTCACACAAGGACTTGCGCGTCCTGAAATTTACATGGAGGGTCTTAACAAACTCCTTATTCGAGCCTTAGGTAAGTTTTATGATACCTTGACACTGTCACAAATTACCAGCAGAAAATGTTGCCACAAATCAGAACATCAGAAATTTGCCAGCCTTGAGTATAGATAATGGAAGCAACTGATAAAGAAAAGTTAAACTGAACTGGATGGAGATTAAAAATGACATAATCATTCTAGAATGCGATTCTAAGAAAGGAACATAAACAGCTCAAAAACCTTTTGACCCTTCCCTTTTAATATACACAGATTAACTTAAAATGGTTTCGAAAAGACAAAACAGAAAAGCATTTTACGGCCAGGGATCTATTTGGGTTAGTACAGATGAAAAAAACTACACGTGATTTCAACACCATCTCCAATATTTCTATACTGCAGGTCCTGTCCATAAAGCATGCGACTCTGTAAGATCTATCGGCACTGCTCTGTTTTTCTTGGCAGGAAGCCAGGAACGAGTTATGATAGAATACAATTTAATAAAAATACCTATAACAACACCTCCTTCACCAAAGCACGTCAACTTAATACTGAAAAACAACAGAGAGGGAAAAGAAGTGCATTAGAATGGCAGCTTTGTTGCATGCTGGAATAGCTAAATAGGCATGGGCGCTAACGTATAGTCAAGTAGGATGAAAAACAAAAAAAGAAAAAAATGACAAAGGACGCTAAAAATTTAGTGACCCGGTCTGAGGAAGGCGGGGAGTAGTCGCCGAGGCTAGAGGGCCTGGACAAGGAGCAGTTCCTAGCAGGCTTCTAAGATGGCAAAAGGGGTAGGGATGAACCGAACTATACACGGAACAAGGGAAGAATGATTTGGATATGTGCGCGTGCGCAAACTGGAATTAATTCACGGAGGCATGTTTTGACATAATGGCAAGTTTTGCTTTGAAACTCTAAAGTTAAGCGAGTTTAGGCCGAAGCACTACCAGGATTGGTGACCTCCTGGAAAAGTGCTTGGCTGTACATGAAAGGACAAAACCATGAGACTCGGTATACAACAAACCAAAGTGGACAATATCTTGAGTGAATTAAATTCAGGGCGTTACAAAAAGCAAGCAAGAGACTACTCCAACTGTTTGAAGGAACAGAGGATGGGAAACATCAAGCACCGGAAGGCACAACCACTTACCAGTAAAACCAAGAGAGCAAGGTTACCATAGCTAAACAGGGAACATAATGCTATCGATCTTCATAGAATGGTGGTGTGGATCAAATGCAGATTTCATCACCACCCTTGTCATGATCATCCTCATCCTTGTTGCGTCAACCCAATTAATTTGACGACGTTGTGAAAAACCATGTCCATCTACCCAACCAAAAAACAAAGAAAATCGTTTTAGACGGATTATCCAATTTAACTATTGATGCAACTGCACAACCATACTTATGATGGCGGTAAATAGTGCTATGCTTGTGACGATCTTGTTCAATACCTTTCCATGTAAAAACATTTAGAACCGCTAACAAACGACATGATACAAGTAGACTAATTGCCTCATCCAGGTTCATGGTCAAGTGAAAAGCGGCGAATGTTTTTGCTCCACCCTGTCTATGGTATAATGTGGACAGTCGCACTAAAGAGTGGAAAGAAAGAAATGCCAACGGGTTTGATAGGCATATATGGACCATGCAAGAATTAAGAGTTCAATGTTGCAAAACTCCAAGATAAAGTCACACAATCAATTGGCCTAAGCCAAATGCTTTTTTGCAAAGCAGCATTTACAGAAGGGAAACAGGCGATAGAGAAAGTAGCACCTTTATTAAGAAATATTTGTAGAAGACAGCAAAATAATGCGACCTAGAGAGATAAAGATGATGGTCATCATACATGCACAAACTGAGAGAGAGATTGAGAGATGAAGAATCTGACCAGTTTTGATGTTTCCTTCAGCCGGTGCAACTTTTGATGTTTGAATGGTGCTGATCCTTTCAATTCCTGACTTGACCGCTGGATTTTAGGATGCTTTCTTCTGAAACTTGCCTTGCATCAGAACCACTACCACTTCTCGCAGCACTTCCTGCCCAGAGTTAGTAAACCACTCAAATTTGATTCCCACGAGATATCTTCCTATTGACTTCATAAATAAAAGTACCTTACGGAGGACATACACAGCATTTCATTTTAGAGCAAAGCAAAGTCAGTTTCTTTGCCATCATTGAGATGATAGTTGTCACAAAGCTGATTAGAGAACCCGCAGTGAATAGTAAGAGAGAAAGAAGAAGAAAGAAGGAATAGAGAAGAAGAGAAGGAGAACGTAAAAGAAAGAAAGAGAGGCTGTAAATTTTTGTAATAACAGAAACCCTACACCCATTGTATTTATATTGAATATAAACTGTATATGACAATAATACCCTTATGTAAGTAAAAAAATAAAAATAAAACTCTGATAATAAAGAAAACTCAATTAAAGTAACTTAACACTCCCCCTCAAGCTGGAGCATATAGATCACCCATGCCCAGCTTGGAACAACCAGCAACAAAAGCAGGACGAAATAATACTTTGGTAAACATATCAGCAAATTGATCTCTAGAGGCAATGAAAGGAGTAGCAACCAACTTTTGCTTCACAGCATCACGAACAAAGTGACAGTTAATTTCTATATGCTTAGTTCGCTCTTGAAAAACAGGATTCCCAGTAATATAAAGAGCTGCTTGTTTATCACACATCATGTCATTAGGTTGATTAATAGAAAATCCAAGCTCTTGAAGAAGAGATTTCAACCACAACAATTCAGCCACAGTATGTGCCATAGCACGATATTCAGCCTCTGCACTAGACCTGGTAATGGTAGTCTGTTTCTTGCTTCTCCAAGTAACCAAATTACCACCAATAAACGTGCAATACCCAGTTGTAGACCGTCGATCATATGTTGACCCAGCCCAATCAACATAAGAATAGCCAACCAAAGTGGAAGAACCATTAGATTTATAAATTAGTCCCTTATTAGGAGAGCTTTTAAGATATCGAAGAAGGCAACATACAGCATCCCAATGAGCTTTCTTAGGTGACTCCATAAACTGACTCACCACGCCAACAAAAAAAATATCGGGACGAGTAACAGTAAGATAAATTAGTTTCCCAACTAGACGTTGATATTGATGCTTGTCTTCAATTTCTTTTCCATCATCAACTCCAAACTTTTGATTTGGATCCATAGGAGTATCAACTGGCTTGGAAGCTAGTGTACCTGTCTCAGACAAAAGATCAAGAACATACTTTCACTGAGATAAATTAATACCTTTTTTACTTTGTAAAACTTCAATGCCTAGAAAATACCTAAGAGTTCCCAAGTCTTTAATCTAAAATTGTTGCTGAAGAAAGTACTTAATCTCAGAAATACCAGTCATATCACTACCAGAGATAATTATATCATCCACATATACCACAAGAATGATCACCCCCGATTCATTCTTGCGAACAAAAACAGAATGATCAGAATAACATTGGTGGAAACCACATCTGGAAATCACCGACCTGAATTTTTCAAACCATGCTCTTGGAGACTGTTTCAACCCATAAATGGCCTTATGTAGCCGACATACTTTACTACGATTCTCCCCTGAACAATATATCCAGAAGGTTGCTCCATATATACTTTTTCAGACAAATCATCATAAAGAAAAGCATTCTTGACATTCAATTGATATAATGGCCAATCGAAATTCACAGCAAGAGAAATAATAACACGAACAGAGTTGAGACGTGCCACAGGGGAAAAAGTCTCAAAATAATCCACTCCATAAGTTTAAGTAAAACCTTTAGCAACGAGTCGAGCTTTAAAACGCTCAATTGAGCCATCCGGATTGTACTTGATAGTGTACACCCAACGACACTTCACCACATCTTTCTCAAGGGGAAGATCAACCAATGACCATGTTTGGCGAGACACTAGAGCTTTCATTTCCATATCCATAGCTTTCTTCCACTTAAGACGAGACAAAGCCTCAAGTAGGAATTGTGTGAGTTTGTAATGATAGAGCAAAGTCATGTAATGAAGAAGGAAGATGTGAGAGAGACACATAACGCTCAATAGGGTAAGCCAAAGGATTTTTGTGTGCAAGACCGAGTACCTTTGCGAAGGGCAATAGGAAGATCGTCTGGACCAGGAGACAAGGAGGAAGATTGATTGGAGGGCATTGAAGAGCTGGAGACTGGTGGTGCCGTAGACTGCTTTCACCGCTGATACACCTGCAAGGGAGGAGATACTAGAGACGGACTAACAGAATCTAGGGGGATTTGTTGTGGGATAGGAGGATCAACTACAATGTCAGTTAAAAACTCTTTACCCTCAGTAGAATAGTATGGTGTGCCCTCGAAAAAAGTAACATCAGCACTAACATATTAAGTATAAGTTGTAGGATCATAACACCGATATTCCTTATGTGTACGTGAATACCCGAGAAAAATACATTTAGTAGCACGAGGAGATAGTTTATCAGAACCAGAACGTAGGTTACGAACAAAACAGACACGCCCAAAGACGCGTGGAGTAAGAGAGAATAAGGGCTTGTCAGGAAATACAACATTGATTGGTGACTGATGATTGAGGACGGTGGAAGGCATACGATTTATGAGGTAACATGCAGTAAGGACGGCATCACTCCAAAATGATTTTGGCACATTCATATGAAATAAGAGTGAACGAGCAACTTATAGAAGGTGACGGTATTTTCTCTCGGCCACACCATTCTGTTAAGGGGTATAAGTACAACTTATTTGATGTATAATGCCAAGATTAGAACAAAACAAAAAAATTGATTTCTGTGTATATTCTAGAGCATTATCTGTTCGCAAAATTTTAAGGGATGTGTTAAATTGATTGGTAACCTCACGATGAAATAATTGAAAAACATATAAAAATTCAGAGCAGTCATGAAGCATATAGAGCCACGTTAAACGAGAATAATCATCCACAAAAGTAACAAAGTACTTAAAACCATTTCTACTAGCAATACGGGAAGGTCCCCAGATATCCGAATGAACAAGTTCAAGTAAAGTAGATGCATGAGAATCATTATGACTAGGAAAGGAACTACGATGATGTTTCCCAAGTTCACAAGCCTCACACTCAAGAGTAGAAATTGATTTACACTCGGGAATTATTTGTTGTAACTTAAATAAAGATAAATTCCCTAAACGAGAATGCCATAATAGGGGGGTAATAGCGCTAGCAGCTAGACCATTGGCATCAGCAGTGGAGACACCATTGAGATAGTAGAGTCCATCACATTCATGTCCTCCACCAATCATCTTCTTTGTCTAAAGGTCCTAAAAAATGCAATGAGATGAATAAAATGTAACTGAACAACTAAGAGCTTTAGTTAACTGACTAACATATAACAAATTTAAAGAAAGTTGGGGAACATGTAAAATAGAGGACAAAGATAAGGAAGATGTAAGTGAAACAATCCCTGATCCAACCACTTGAGTCGATAAACCATTAGCTAAAATAACTTTGGATGAAGGACTAGAGTTAGTGTGAGAAGAAAATAGTTTTTGCTTATCTGTCATATGACTAGAAGCCCCCAAGTCAATGACCTAGGAGGTGTTAGGAGACAAAATAGAGAAGGAGGCCATGTTACTTGTACGTGCAAGAGTGGCAGTGGATGAGAAATTGGACGCATCTAGTTGTTGGACACGTTAGATGAGTTGTGCAACCATATCATCTCGAACCGTAGACTCGGAAGAACTACCCCAGGTGGGAGAGATGGGTTCATGTCGCTGTAAGACACATTTCGAGCACTTCCTTCAGACACAGCAGTATTTGCAGTAACTAATTGTTGAGTCCACTTAGGCTTGCCATGCTTGGCCCAACAAGTGTCAACAATATGACCAGATTTGCCGCAGTGTATACACTAACGGCTATCTCAATCAGAACTTTGTCCACTACGTCCACCACCACGACTACGACCTCCCCCGAAACCACAACCTCTATTGGAAAATCCACCACGACCACGACCACCACTACCAGCCACAAATGCTGAATTGTCTTTAGATGAAGTAGAAGACGGAGGGACAATACGCTGAATTCGACAAAATGCTTCATTCATAGAAAGAATTCTCTCTCCAGCAAGAAGCTGACTCTTCACAGGCTGTAAGTCAGCATTCAAGCCAGATAAAAATTTGGCCACTTGAAATTCAGCTCATTGTGTCTTTAGTCTCTCAAGATCAGTAGTGATGGACTGATAAAGATTGAGTTCTTCCCATATACCTTTCAAAGCATTGTAATATTCTCCAAGAGATTTGTCTCCCTGTTTAAAATTAAAGATCTTCTCATATAGTTCATAAACTCTAGACATATTTTTGTCTTGTGAGTAACTCTCCATAAGATCTTCCCACACTCCCTTAGCAGTTGTGAGGAACATGACATTAGCAGCGAAGGATGGTTCCATGCTATTCCATAACCACACCAGAAGTGTATCATTTTCTCTCATCCAACCACTATAGTCTCCAGAATTTTCAGCAGGAGGGTCTATGGTAAGATAATGAAGTTTCCCTTTGGCAATAATATAGACCTTCACAGCTTGGGCCCATAACAAGTAATTGGAGGATCCATTTAATTTGATAGTGGTAATTTGAACATTGACACTATCTGTAGTAGTCTTAGTATCACTCATGATGATAATCTCAACATAACTATATCTACCACTAATCAAGAAGGCTGAAACTTTAGTGCAAGTAACAAAGCAACAACGCTAATGTATAATCACATGTAACTGGCTCCATCAATTAACCAAAAAGAATGTTGTGATGTAGTCGATGATTCACCACATAAGATCTGGATGCTGAAAACTCATAAATAGAGACTGCTGTATAGAAGAAAATATTTGACCAGAAATCTCGATTCAAATAATTATATGTTTGATGGAAAACCAGCAAGACCAGTCAACCATAATCAATAGAGTACTCTGATTCTTGAATTCGCTGATCAGCAAGTGTTGTAATCCATGTTCATAAACCGAACCTGATGAATCCGATATCTTCTGATCTCATATGTATCTAGACTTGAAGAGAAAACAGATAAAAATTGCAGCTTTAGGTGGCTACGCACCAGAGAAGAAGTAGGGTTATTAGGGGACTCTCAAACCAGCAATATGATTAAGTAATCAGATAGTTAGATCTGCTCTGATACCGTGTAACAAAGCTGATTAGAGAACCCGCAGTGAATAGTAAGAGAGAAAGAAGAAGAGAGAAGGAATAGAGAAGAAGAGAAGGAGAATGTAAAAGAAAGAAAGAGGGGCTGTAGATTTCTGTAATAACAGAAACCCTACACTCATTGTATTTATATTGAATATAAACTGTATATGACAATAATACCCTTATGTAAGTAAAAAAAAAAGGAAATAAAACTCTGATAATAAAGGAAACTCAATTAAAGTAACTTAACAATAGTGTTACAAGCTACAAGGATCACTCACTTGAGAGTTCAGACCATATTCTGGTATGATTTGCTGGAATCTTGGAAGCACTTGTTCTCTGGCTGTTCTCCAGAAGCTTCCCCAGTATCAGCCTGGCCTGGCATCCCTTTTGCTGAAGGTCCAGTATTACCTTCATGTAATTGTGATGTGAACATGGAGGCCAGTACAAGCGTAGCATCCAAATTGGAAGAGGCCCCCTCATCAATGCCATAGGGGCCATAAAAATAGGCCTGTTGCATAGAAACATTCAGTTGTATCAAGTTCTTTATTCTTTTCTATTTTGCATTTAGTTCCACTTACGGCCCTCTGTGATGGCAGAGATGTTGCACTTGAAACCACCAAGTTAGTAAACCACTCAAATTTTAATTCCCAAGAGATACCTTCCTATTGACTTCCAAAATAAAGAAAAAAGTATCTTACTGATGACATACACAACATTTCATTCTAGAGCAAAGCAAAGTCAATTTCTTTGCCATCATTGAAATGATAGTGCTACAAGCTACAAGGATCACTCACCCGGGAGTCAAGACCATATTCTGGTATGATTTGATGGAATCTAGGAAGCACTTGTTC
Organism: Eucalyptus grandis x Eucalyptus urophylla; assembly: GCA_028830015.1. Taxonomy (NCBI): domain Eukaryota; kingdom Viridiplantae; phylum Streptophyta; class Magnoliopsida; order Myrtales; family Myrtaceae; genus Eucalyptus; species Eucalyptus grandis x Eucalyptus urophylla. The sequence continues at coordinate 55,925,591 of CM054200.1, read as the reverse complement.
TATTCCTCTCTGGCTGTTCTCCAGAAGCTTCTGCAGTATCAGCCTGGCCCGGCATTCCATTTGCCGAAGGTGCAGTATTACCTTCATATAATTGGGATGTGAGCATGGTGGCCAGTACAAGCATAGCATCAAAATTGGAAGAGGCCCCCTCATCCATGCCAAATTTAGGGGCCATCAAAATAGGCCTGTTGCATGAAAAAATTCAGTCATATCAAGTTCTTTATTCTTATCTATTTTGCATATAGCAGAGATGTCGCACTTGAAACCACGAATTTAGTACCAAAAAAGAAAAGTCAAAAGACATACATTAACCATCAAGTTTTGCACTGATATTCTTAGCCGGCATACTTTACTAGCATCTTGCATTAAACTTGATAATTAATACATTTATCATCTGAACTTAAACTTCCTTAAACCATTATTATCCAAACTTGATTTGAAGGTTCACCATATACTATCAACCAAATTTTCAATGATAGTCTCTTGTTTTTTGACATTCAGCTCAGAAGTAAAATTGTCATCATCCTTTACAAGTGTGATTGTGAAGCTATGCATTAGCATGTATTGAATCTCTGAGCAACTAGCAATCATGCATCTATTAAAATCAGTTATGGACTGATTGCGTGAAAACTACTCGTTGCATCCGGACTACTTGCATATACAAAATTCAAGTGAAGCATGGAAAGAAATGAATAGAAGGTAAGATTCGATGCCTTCTCAAAGTAAAAGTGAATGTCCACTTCACATTCCTCACAGAATGCAAGAAATGCCTGGATTTCCATGAGATGGACAGAGTTGAATATTATCATGTTCACTGGAAAACACAAGGAAAAACTTCAACATAAAAATAGTTCCAATGGCATTTTAGCAACTAGGTGGATTCATTTTAAGGAAATGGAGATAAGTTTGAAAGTGAAGTCATATGTTCAAGAACTTCTAGCTGCATTTATGATCAAATGTCTTGATAGTTAATATAATAAAAAATGAATTAGATGGAACACCTTCAACTCTTTGAAAGCAAAAGTCACGTCTACTGGGTTGCCGTTATGAGCATACTGCACAAACTCTTCCGCAGGATCTATCAACAGCTGAGTGTGCAGCAAAGAGTTGTTCTCTGCGGCCAGAATCTGAACCATGATATTCTTCTGCTTGTTCGATTGAAAAGAAAAAAGTTAATCTCTACCTTTGGTAGGATCAATGTAGCTTCAAAACTCGACAGCTTTCCCACCAAATTCACTTGCAGCATCAGAAGGATCAGAGTTGCATTCCGTTGCGATAATAGTAATTTCCTGAAGGGATGACTGAAAATTCACAAGCAATCTGTTCAGATCACAAGGCCTCACTACAAAACTGCTTGGGTATTTTCTCCTATCCAGAGATAATTCTTGTATGTCGGGGCCAACATTGCAAGTAATCCAGTATGTTTTATTAATGCCTGCATGCATATAACAACATCATATATGCATGAACAAAAACTCACAGTTGGCAAAGTGAGATAAACATGTATCTCTGCATGGTGCAGCTTCTTATCAAATTAATGCATGTTTGACAGGTGCCGGCCTCCGATTTATATTACAGTTTGATAACATACTGAATAGTATGTAGTTAGCGTGACTGAGTCACAAAGACTTGAAATGTTAAGTGGCCAACAAAAAAAGAAGTAAAAGTGGTAGACATTGGAATCTAATTTTAACATAAAACTCCCCATCTCTTTATTCTGAATTCGTTCACTTTATAGGTCATATGGGGGCGCGGCAAAATCACTTTGACAGAATTCATGCTGCTTTTACAGATGAGAAATTATAAAAGCTCATCTCCATGGACACATATGACATGATAAATAAATGCTTCTCACAGCATCTTGCAGTCATTTTCTCTCAACGAACATGTCAGTTTCAAGACTTCAATTCTACTGTTCTTCCATAGAATCGGAGCAAGATTATTTTTAGGGGGAAAAGGGAATCAGCTAACTTTTCCATATGTGCCATGAGCTTACAATGTTAACCATCAAATACACCATTTCAAACATAATCAATTCAGAGCACCACGCATGCAACTTAAAGGTCTTTACCACTGAAGCACTGCAGAGCCCATTGAACTTTTGATGCATTGATGTCTGGTAATTGCACGCTCAGATAATCAATGTTTGAAATAGGCGTTCTAAGGACAGAACAGACAGCCTGCACAGAGTACTTTGTAAGCGTTGGTAAGTTAACACAACTATAAACTGACAAATATACTAGAAAGATACCACCGCCCGCGGTGGCCGCGCTGGTTTGAGCTTAGTACCCTATCCGGGAGGGGAGGAGTTCGAAACTTCGTGGACGTGATGCTTCAATGCATAACGTGCGACTTACCCGCGTATCTAGGGGTCAGCGGTGGGGACCCTGGCGCCCCAGGGTTTACTCTCCCCCGCGAAGCGGCGTGCAGAGGTTCCCTGGGTTACCAAAAAAAAAAATATATATATATACTAGAAAGATGAGCAATGACATACCTTTAGAAGAATGCTGCATTGAACCTGTGCGCCAGATACTGTAAACACATTAAAGAGGTCTGGCTTGAAGGTTATCAATTGATAGGCAGATCTTGACGAATTAAGCACGTGAAAGGAAATCTGGAGGTCGAGCATGAATACGAGAATCTTAATCTGATATATACGAGTAAGAAGGTGATATCTGTACACAGAACAATACTATTGCAAGTCTAATACATCAAATAGTGCCAAGTGTCAAACAAGAGTTTAGAACTTGAAACTTCGTTTAGAACTTGGAACTTCTATTGTTATTTGGCAATTGAATGTGGTGAGGCAAAAGGAAGTCATGCAAAGTACGGGCACACAAAAGATCTGCTAGGAAGTGCATTCGTGCTTTCACCTATTCAGTTTTGCTAAACTCCATATAACACCATCAAAGTAACTAGAAAAACCAGCAAAGCATTAGCAAGACAGAATAGCAGCACTGGTAGAAGGTTATCCATAGGGCTTTCTTCCTATGGTTTCACCATTCGACATTTTGCCCCAAGTACCGCCGATAGCTCTCCTGTCTATAGCAGTGAATTGCCTCAATCTTACGATATAACGACTTTAAATTACCTTATCAACACTCAACAGTATCAGATTCTTTTAGTCACTTCAGATTTTTATGCGCGTCGAGTTCTAATCAACGTCGACAGGGCCAAACACGACCTAGGTCCACAATTTCCGCCTCAAATCCACCGCTAAAAGCTCCACGCACTCGGCAATCGGTGCAAGGACTTTCGAATTTGTCAATCGGAGAGCGTATCGAGAGAAACGATCCAATACCTAACACGGCATCATAGCCATCTAAACTAAGCATCGCTCAGCAGGGCACGCGAAGAAGCAACCCCTGCAGCTATTTCAACTCGATGGATGAAGCTGAGGAACGATGATCGACGTGGATTTCAGTGGCGACACGCCGGAGCTGTGGGCGAGAGAGACAACGGAGAAGAAGAAGAAGAAGAAGAAATGTGTGGGAAGAAATGGATGGAATGACCTGGGAAGGAGAAGCTTGGATGGCGAGGTCGTTGCCTATGCGAGAGAGGCAGGTGATGGAGCGAGCCAAGGTCTTCAAGGCGTTGCCGCTCAGGGTGAACTCCATTTTTCAAGCGCTTCGCTTGCCTCTCCGCACTGACGCTACAGAATTTTATGAGCCGGTCGCTGAAAAATTGGCGGGATTGGTAGGGAGACGTCGCTCGGTCTTTGGCTCGGGGAGTCAATGATGGAACGCGTTGATTATCATTTTTCGCCCCGCAGGATACCATTATATATTACTGGTGTTTCCCCAAGTGAATATGTTAATTTTATAAACAAATTCATAAAAAATTAGGAAATAGTTCGCTAGATAAATGGAACGAAACATGACTTCATTGGGCCACTTTTGCGTTTATACATCAGAATAGGTCTAATAGGGTTGGCACCAAACATTTCAAAATTCAGATCGAAATGAGTAAACCCATTTCTTTTATTGAAAATAACCATTTCTTTTATTGGAAATAAACTTTCTGTCCAAGCTATTTTAACTATAACTTTTCGATCCAAAAAAAAAACTATAACTTATACTTGACCAAAGCAAAGGCAATTATAAATTATAACACGTGAAATTTCTCAAAAAAATTGCGGCCCAATCAACAAAGCAATAAATATAAATCATTCTGATTTTTGATCGATGATAGTGAAAAAAACATGACGTTGTACTATGATTTGTGTTATTCATCACGATGGAATCTACAACGTTTTACGCTCTGGTAGCTCGCAACATCTATGTGGTTCGCATAGGAAGAGTAGACAAAAAGGGCACCAGACACAGCCACTCAGGGCGCGCAAGACGTAAGCGTTTACATTTCCAACCCTCAAAGCTCCCCGTTCCCACTGCTGGGTTGGCAGGCCACTCAGCAGTACAACCTTCAACACCATTCTTCCAGTGTCCTGTCCCGCATGTCGACACTCTTAGCACACCCAGTCGTCAATAAATAAAACCCCCTCCTTCTCCCTTGTTTCATCCCTTTGTTCAATCAAAGGTTCAAGGTTTCTAGCTTCCGGGGTTTCTTCATCGCTTTCGAACGTGGATTCTTTATCCCATTGCGAGAAGAGAGAATTGCCCACTTGCATTTGGACGTGAATTCTTCATTCCACAAAATACTCCTACTGATTATAAGTATCTTAACGCATCTCAACATATCTTAATTGTTAATGCATACCTCATTTACATGCATCATTATTAATAATTTATTGAGATGTCAATGGAAACACCTTTTGGGATAGAGGATCTCCATCCTCTTTTTCTATACACATTTGAAAAGTTTCATAATATTAAATTCTGTTTGTTTGGCAAAATTTATTTTTTGAAAACATATTTTTTGAAAACATTTTCCTTATTTTCAGCATTTGAATTACTTATAAAAATGAATCACTAATTTTTTTTTTCCTAACCAATGGAAAATTAATGTTTAAATTCAGGAAAATGATTTCATATTTAAAAAATCAAAAATTATTTTTTAAGGTATGACTACATATTGATACTTTAACTGATAACTCTGTGGGGACATGCGAAATTACTAGCTTTTAAATTGGAAATTGGGGATTAGAGCATTTCTTGGATCCTTTCTTAATATGTTCTGTCTCAAATTTTAGGGATTTTGTCAATATGAGATTGCATTATTTCCACAATGCAATTAACATGTCAGGTTAATTATTGTGTACCAAAGTGAGACTAGACGAACAAAATTTAATTAGCAACATAACTAAAATTGACACTTCTTTTGAAATTCTATTTATTTGTTGAATGAATCTTTCTCACCTTTTATAGCGTTCAATTCTATTTTATTTTGGAAAGACCAAATTCCTCATTTCAGGCCTTGATTGGGTCGAAGTAGAGAAGAAGGAAGGAGGAGGTGTGATGAATCAAGCCTTTGGGTTTTTTTTTTTTTTTTTTTTTGTGGGGGGGATCATTGTCTTTTCGTGGTATAAGGCAGCAGATTTAGAGAATTTGGAAAAGAATCACATTAAATGTTGATGACAAAGATTATACGTACTTTTTATTAGAGGTGTTGAAAACCAAACCGAAAAGTGAAATGAACAGATATTTCGAGCTTTTCCTTTTTTATTTTTTATTTTATTTTTTGAAAAAAATCATTTTTTGATTATTTTTTTTTCTTTTTTTCTTTTTCTTCTTCTTGTTCTTCTTCATATGCCGGTCGCCAGCTGCCACTTCTTCTTCATTGGCTAGTTGCCGATCGCCGACCATGGTGGCGGCTGGCGACCAACTGATGAAGAAGAACAAGAAGAAAAAGAAAAAAAATAATTTAAAAATTGATTTTAAAAATTTATAAAAAAAAAGGGGTGTATGTAGGAAAAAAAATACAAAAGTAAAAATAAAAAAATCGAGCTAAATTGAACCGAGATTTTGGTTCGGTTTGGTTTCGATTTAGATCAGATTTCAATTCGGTTCAATAAATTATTTTATCAATTTGGTTCGGTTTTGGTTTGGATCGAATTTCGGCTTAGTTCAATAAATTATATTTTCGGTTCGGTTCGGTTCGATTTTAAAAAAAAAATCAAACCGAATCGAACCATTTACACCTTTACTTTTTATACGTAAAAATGATGGGAGAAATTATTGTCTTTTTGTGGTATTAGGTTGTAGATTAGAGAATTTGAAAAAGAATCACGTTAGATGTTGACGACAAAGATTATACGTACTTTTTATATGTAAAAATGATGGGAGAAAAGAGATTTTCTGGAAGATTGGCTCGAACAATTGGGATTTAGGGAAGGAAGTCGTTCCAAGTTATGATGGCGTTGCGTTGGTTTAGCTGTCAACTCAACGACCTTTGTTCAGCTTTATGGGTCCAAGAGATGAAGTTTCAAACGGGAACCATGAGAACCCAAGGGCAATCCCAGGAAATTCCGTCCACTTGCATCTTGTCTAACTCAATTTATTATTTTTATAATTCTTTTTTCTTTTCCTTTTTCGTCTTTGCTCCCTTTTTACCTTTTTTGTTTTTTTCTTTTCTTTCTTTTCATTCCACCTTCTTCCTCTATCGACCGCGTGCCTTGGCAATGGTCGGAGCTAATAATTGAATCACTTGGGAAGGAGAAGCTTGAATGGCAAGGTTGTTGCCGACGCAAGAGAGGCAAGTGATGGAGCAAGCCGAGGTCTTCAAGGCATTGCTGGTAAGGGTGAACTATATTTATGAGGAGGTCACTGATAAATTGGCAGGATTGCAAGAAGATGACGCTTTTGTTCTTTGGATCAGAGAATTTATGTTACATTAAAACTATCATTTTTTTGTCCCAAAAATACGATTATATTACTGATGTTTACACAAGAAAGTATTTTAGGTTTTTTAGATTTATCATCAAATAGCACATATGCCTAAATCACAGCTTATAACTTGAAAGGAAATCAAAAAAATGATTCATGAGTATTTCTGTTCAATTTTGATCCTCCTGCTTTATTTTTGGGTTAATATCCTGAAAAACCCCAAACTGATACACCTGTGACAAATTTACCCCAAATTATTTTTTTGACCATGAAAAACCCCAAACTGGTACACTTGTGACAAATTTATCCCGACTGATCATAAAAAATCATAAACTGGTACATTTATGACAAATTTACCCCAAACTAATTTATTCGACCGTAAAAAATCATAAACTGATAAATTTGTGACAAATATACCATTCGTTAAATTGAATTAATATCACAAAAAAATCACAAAAATTGTAAATTGTGACAAACGGATCGTAAAATCCCAAATTGGTATACCAGTTAATTGTTACGTGTCATTTAACTTAATAATTTGATAATAAAATTTAACAAAAACTATCAGAGGGTAAATTTATTACAAGTGTATCAGTTTGAGGTTAGTTTGTCAAAAGTATACAAATTTGAGATTTTTTATGGTCAAAAAAATAGTTTGGGGTAAATTTGTTAGAGATGTACCTGTTTGGGGTTTTTTAGGGTATTAACTCTTATTTTTTACATGTATTTGGTCAGTGAACTAATCTTCAATTTTAATTTTAGGACAAATATTTCTTCGTCCAAATCCTAACAAAAAAATGCGAAGTAGGGGCTACAGATTGCTATGCGGCATTAATATGTAATAATAGTGCAAAACCAGTGGGCACCCTTGTTTTGTCGTGGAAAAATAACTTCTTATATAGTTTGACACATAAAAAAAAAAATAGTTTTTTTTTAGCATGCCTTGACATTTACAGGAATTATCTATGATAGATAACATTTGCGATCATTAAAGTTCTTCAATTGCCACTTAATTTAATGTTATTTTGTCTGAAGTGATAGAAAAATGCACTTAATTCAATCACCTGGCGTCGGGCGAGGGCACCGAGGGCCGTCCTGACCTGTGTTGGGCGAGGGCCGCCCTTGCCGGCGTCGGGTGAGGGGTGCCCTCGCCCAACGCCGACGAGGGCAGCCCTAGCTAGCCCAGGCGAGGGCGACCCTCGCCGAACGCTGGCTTCCCTCCGCCGGCTTTGCCATGGCCGGCAGAGGGAAGAGAGAAAAAAAGAAGAAGGAAAAACAATCATCACTTAACGATTTGAACAGAATGACTAGATCGAACAATTATCAATAGTTCAGAAATCAAATTGAGTAAATTGAAAGTTCAAGGACGAGATTGCACATTAAGTAGAAGTTCATGGACATTTGTGACATTTTCCCTTAAATCTATAACAAAATAAAGGATGATGTATTAAAATTATGTTGTTAGTTTGAGCTCGTTGAATAAAATTCGGCCGGAAGTGAAGTGGTTAAATTTACCAGTCATGTGAAAATGAAGTACTTCCGTTCTGTCGTGAAAATCGAAAAGAAAGAGGAAAGGACTCACGAATTAGCTTCCACAAGATCAGCGAAGGAAAATAAAAAAGGAAAGGTGACCACAGGCCTTCATTTCAGACCTTCCTTTCCGTCTTGAAGCTTCCTTCAAGGAGGGTCATCCTAATCTTGCTTTGGGCTCTTTTGGCGCGAGAGAGCATGCACGCTGCGGTTGACGTGAAGACTTCCTCGTGCCATTCGTGCTTTGGTACTTCCTGAAATTAACATGAGAATTCAATTGTTAGAGCCAATAAAAATTTATGGTAAAATTATTGTAATTCATTTATGAGATTAAAAAATTATTTCGTGAGAAATCATTGGTTTAAATATTGTGTGAGTTATTGAATTGTAATTAGGGATTGTGATTTGAGTGACTCAAATGGTTGTAAGCTCTGTCATATCACTTGATTCATAGATGAATTGTTTACTTCCTCATGGATGTTGATTACATTGATCAAATCACATAAATTTGATGCCCGATTTATTTTCTTGTTATGTCTATTTTATTATTGGATTGTTTGTTTTAGCAACATGGCGTCCAAAAATAACATCGACAATTATATATGAACCGTTTTGTAATTTTTTTCGAATAATATTTTTTTGATTTCACGTTGGCCTAGTCGTATACCTCTCCGGTGCTTAGTCGGTCTATTGTGTCAATAATTGATCAGCTACATAAAATTTTCTCAATAACTAGAGATTAATTGATGAACTCATTCCATTACAAAATAAAAGAATGATGATCAAATTGATAATAGTATAGATATCATTTTTATAAGTTTTCCAATGATACATTTTCCAATACTTTTATGAATTATTTTCTCAAAGATCATCATTCATTTTTCGTTGGAATTAAGACATTAGCCTATTAGTTAGTGGTAAACTCGCAAGCCATGCGACTATTTTTTTATATAAAAAAAAATGCTGAGGAAAGAAAAGGTAATACTCAAGATACTAAAACAAATTTGTGAAATTTGAATTATAGTGATATGATAAATTGTAAGTAAATATCTAAAAAAAATCTCTCTAAATAGTACGAGAAGAGGCCACCCTCACCATAAGTAAAAGTCAAAACCCAGGTCCAAATATTTCCCCTCTCAATTTGGCCGAGCGATGTTGACCACGATGTACTTATGGCGGGTGTTTTGGTAATGTTGGTTGGACCGCTATGGGTATACAAGTCCCTAGTGGGTAAGGGCACCAAGTAAGGATTCCTCCATGAAATCATGATGTTGGTTATCCATTTTAGCAATTTGAGTAGCACTCTTTGCTCCATACTAGGAATTTAAATCAATAATGTACTCGTTTTATGGCAGATGTTTCGCAAAATCTCTGGTTATCCAAAAATATGTCTATGGCTCGTTTGTTAAGCACACTTCTCAAGTGCTTCCAAAAATGAAATATGTTTTTCTTTTGGCTAGTCTTTATTTGTTACTTTTGTTAAGAGAAACTCATATTACTTGCAATAAACTTTATTTGTATGATCCACGTAGTCAAAAGAAAAACCTGAGGAAGGAGGAGGAAGCAGGTGGCACATTTCTTGCCAGTTGCCACGGGGCATAAGCGGGGCCACTTTCTTCCCAGCTGACTTCTTTTTTTTGGCTCAGCCACTGTGTTTTCCTTGTGAGTAATTCCCTTTTTTCTTGTTAATTAAATCCTAATCATTTAACATCATTATATTAATACACTTAACGTGAAAACAAAAAAGAAACGTGTCAAAAAAATCTTAAACTTATTACATTTGTGCCAATTTAGTTATAAACATTTTGATCTAGTATCAATTTAGTCATTCCAACTAATTTTGACAGAAATTTCTCGTAAACGAGCCAATACCTAACACAGCATTATAGCCATCTAAACTAAGCATCGTTCAGCAGGGCACACAGAGAAGCAACTGCTGTAGCTATTTCACTCGATGGATGAAGCTGAGGAACGATGATCAACGTGGAGTCCAGTGGCGACACGCTGGAGCTATGGGGGAAGAAATCGATGGAATCACCTGGGAAGGAGAAGCTTGAAGGGCAAGGTCGTTGCCGACGTGGGAGAGGCAGGTGATGGAGCGACCAAAGGTCTTCAAGGCGTTGCCGCTCAGGGTGAACTCCATTTTTCGAGCTCTTCTCTTCCCTCTCTGCGGCGACGCTATGAGGTGGTCGCTGAAAAATTGGTGGGATTGGAAGAAGAATTAGGCGCTAGGTCTCAGGCTCGGTGAATCAATGGTTTAACACGTTAATCATCACTTTTTGCCCCCGAAGATGCGAGTATATTACTGATGTTCTCCCAAGTGAATATGTTAGTTTTGTAAACAAATTCATAAAAAAAAAAAAAAGAGAGAAGGAAATAGTCTGCTAGATAGATAGAAGCTGTTTTAAATATATCTTATATTTGACCGAAGTCAACCGTAAATCATAAACCATGAAACTCCCCAAATACAAATGCGGCCCAATCGACAAGGCAATGAATACAAATCATTCTGATATCTTATCGATGTTCGTGAAAAAAAATAATACGTTGTACTATAATTTGCTCTATTCATTGAGATGGAATCTACAACATTTTACGTTCTGGTGGCACACAACATCTACAAAGTTTACATAGGAAGAGAAGACAAAAAAGGCACCAAGCACACAGCCACTTAGGGCATGCATAACAACCATTCCATTTCAGAAATCAATTTCTGGCTAAAAATTATTCTTTAGACAAGTTTTTGAATAAAAAAACACATTTGATAACTTTATAAAATTTCTGCTCCTGAAATAAAAATTTGTTTGATAACGATATAAAATTTCTTCCTCCTATATGGTGGTGGGTGGCGTCTAGCATCTAGCAGCGGGTGTCCGATGACTGGATGCAAGTAAGCGGTGTTCGTCGGTTGGTGGTGGGTGTTTGGCATCCCACGGGCAATGGGTGGGCAGTTTGTGGTAACGAGAATAAATTATAAGAAGGGTTTTCATTTCTCATTTTTGTTCTAGAAATAGAAAAACTAAAAAATTTTAACTTCTAATTTCCGTTTCAAATCTATTTATAGAATAGAATAAAATTCCAAAAATAGAAAAATGAGATTGCGTTACTAAACAGATTTCTATTCTAAACTTGTTTCAGGAAACAAAAAAAAAAATAGAAAAAAAATAGAAAAATAGAAAAATAGAATGGTTATCATTTGCATCCTGGCTTCTTTCATAATTCCCACAAGAAATAACATTGATTTCGGCCATGTTCAACTATCAATCTCCCTTCCCTTGCTCCAATTATTAGGACTCTTAAAGCATTAAAATAAAGGTACTATGTTCTCCACTTGACCATTTCTCGAAAATATTGAAACCACAAGCGACCCCAATTACTTTTCCATTGATAAGAATCTTAAACTAGATTAAAATGGTAAAACTAGGGTTATTTTGGCAAGTTAAATTATCATAGACAACTTATCAAAATGCAATTCTATATTAGAAGTAAGTATTTATTTTCTTTTGTGACAACAAGAAGAAGATACAAATTGTTATTTCTACTGGTACTCTCGCATAAGTTATCGACAATATTGTTGGGAAAATATTTTCCAAGCGACCGATTCTTTTATGTGGTGCCCCAAATAAGGGAATAATCTTTTTTTGTTTTCTTTTCGTGGGAGAAGGAATGAAAGAAGAGCTACCAGATATTATAATAATTATTACCAATTGGTGAGACAGAATATTTGATATTGATTGGTTGAAAATGGCTTAAGGTGGAAACAAAGGGGCATCGCTTTCAGAGTTCCACACGATTGGGCAGCCATAAAACGATAATCAGAGAGCCTGAAAAAATAATATTTATTTATTATTCTGTATAGGAGGAATATATAATTTACATAAACATAACTTATATATAAATGTTTATTCACATAATGATTCTGGGAAAGTTACCCATTTCCTGCAACTTTAATTCGCCGACCAGGGCTAAACCAAACATCATTAATTATTTAACAGCATGTGTTTCAAAAAATTGCTGCTTCGTCAGCTCACCGTAGAAAGGCGAGTTGACTCATGTCATTTATATATCAATCTCCTATTTAAATAATCTCTATGCTTTCTTTCTTTTTCCTTTTCTTTTTTTAATTTTAAGGGTCCAACACTAATTAAGGCGCGCATGATTATTGTTTTGTTTAAGAAATTAATTTCTAACTAGAAATTGATTTTTCTATTTCTATTCCCTGGCTAAGTTTTTGAGCAAAAATATGCGTTTGATGATCTTATAATTTTTTGTTCTTGAAATAAAAATTCATTTGATAACGACATAAAATTTATTCCTCTCGAGTGGTGGTTGGAGGCGTTCAGCGTTTGGCGATCGACGTCCAGTGGCCGGCGATGAGTGGCGGGAGGTGGGCGAGTGGAATCCGGTGACCGGTGACTAGTGGCCAGGGGGGAGGGGCTGGTGGCCAACGGCAGGCATCCGACGTCTAGTGGTCAGCGGTTGGTGGCGGGCGGTCGACGGCAGGCGTTCGGCATCCTACGGGCAATGGATGGGCAATAGGTAGTGACGAGTGTAGACGATTAGAAGAGTTTTCATTTTTTACTTTTGTTCTAAAAATAGAAAAGCTAAAAATTTTAGGACACGAATGATAATTATTTTATTTCTCTATTTCTTTATTTCTCTATTTTTCTTCTCCTTAAAACATGTTTGGATCAAAAATCCGTTTGGTAATGTAATTTCATTTTTTAATTTATGGAATAAATTTCTGTAAATTAATCTCCAGTTATTCGGTAATTGATCAAATGTAGATTCAAAAGAAATTACTAAATGGAGCCATTAGTCCATTAATTAGCGGTAAACTCGCAAGCCATGTGACTAGTTTTCAATATCAATTCAAATGAAATGCTAAGGGAAGCCAAGGTTAATACTTGGGATAATGATATGATTAACCGTAAGTGAATATCTTAAGAAAATCTCTTTAAGTAGTATCAAGAAAGGCCGCACTCACTAAAAGAAAAAGTCGAAAGCCATGTCCGGGTATCTCCCACCTTATTTTTTGCCAAGCGATTTTGACCATGGTGTCCTTATGGCGGGTGTTCTGGCAATGTTGGTCGGACCGCTATGGGTATACGAGTCCCTACTAACTTAAATTAAGGACTCCTCCGTGTAATCAAGCTGTTTGTTATTCATTTTAGCATTTTGAGCTGCACGTTTTGATGTACAAGGAATTAAAATGACAAAAACACTTGTTTATACAGTAGTCTTTTGCGGAAGCTCAAGTTATCTGGGAATGTGTCAACGGCTAGTTTATTAGGCACACTTATCAAGTACTTCAAAAAACAAAACATGTCTAAATACTTCCTCATATGTAAATCGGGCAATGCACATGAAATACGAGATGTAAGGATTTGAACCTACTGAGTATCATAAAAGAAAATAACTTTTTTTCTAATGGCAAGATACGGATTTAAAATGAACATGTTGCATACTTCTTAATATTACAAGCTACACATACTCACATGAACACAACCCGAACAGCAAGTAATACCATGCCTTTAGTATAATTAACATCCAATGAGGGATGATGCTTGTTTGCTTTCACATTCAAGCTCACATGAGCAATTTGAGTCCACTCAAACGGAAAAGCGGGACGCGAACGCAAAAGGTCGACTCACACACCGATCGAAACATGCAAGCAAAGGCCCCACCCACTCGGACGCAAAAGGTCTACTCACTCGGCCGCAAAAAGACACCGATCGAAACATGCAAGCAAAGGCTCTACTCACTCGGCCGCAAAAAGACACCGATCGAAACATGCAAGCAAAGGCCCCACCCACTCGGACGCAAAAGGTCTACTCACTCGGCCGCAAAAGACACCGATCGAAACATGCAAGCAAAGTTCGACCAAAAAAAAAAAAAACATGCAAGCAAAGGCCCCACCCACTCGAACGCAAAAGCGCGATCCGAATGCACTCTGTTGATATAAACGGACGGCCGTCCCGGAAGTCCAAGGCCTTCAGGTCCGGAAGAGAAACTCTGAAAGCAACCGAAATCCTTTTTCAGGAAGAACAGCAGAGATTCGGCAAAGTCGGGAGGTTAACGGAGGGCAACAACCTGGCTCAGCACTTCGCTTGGAGGTAAGCGTCATCAACCTCAAACATGTCTTAAGCAATGTAGCCCAGCACTCCGTCAAGTAAGTTGGAGCATTGCAAGTAAAATCATGCCAAATGTTGATATCCTGATCCCATCCCTGATCATGTCCATTGTCGACCGTGCTCATTCCTCATAACAGAGTGTATTCCGTGAGTATAAATCCGTCCAAAAGTACGAACGTTTCTTGGAGTCATCTACCTCTGTTTTTTGTGATTTAAAATTTTTTCATGATATCCATTCTGTGATTGAATACGGTAGGACTCATGCCAGGAACAATTTAAGTATGCATAACATTAAAACAACTGAGTTTGTCTGAGGAAAGTGAATCCACCATTTCTTTTTTAATATCATGGGGTTGGAAAGAACGTGACCCTGCAGTCGGAGGATTGCCAGAATGCAGTCCTCATTTCCTTTGTGAAAAAGAACTTCGTCATGTCTCTGTGTGTGTTCCATTTCGAAACCTTGGTACAAGTATGAATCGCTCACATGTTTTTCTTTGTTAATTATTTTATATGCCTATACAACTAAGCTTGTCTTTTTGACTCATCGACCCTTGTTTTTGTGACTGAAATTCTTTTTTGACATCCATTCTCTATTTGAATACGGTAGGACTCATGCCAGGGAATAATCCCTCACCAAGTATGCATAACATTAAAACAACTGAGTTTGTTGGGGAAATGTAATCTGCCATTTCCTTTTTTAATATCCTGGGTTGGAAAGAACGTGAGCCTGCAGTTGGAGGATTGCCAGAATGCAGTCTTCAATTCCTTTCGTGAAACAGAACTTCTTAATGTCTCCATATACGTTCCATCATTTCGAAATCTTGGTGCAAGTATGAACCACTCACATGTTTTTCTTTGTTAATCTTTTATATGCTTGATCCTTATTGTTTGAGCTTCTGTGAAAGACAGATTGTCTAACCAATTATTTGCTGATTCTATCTCAAGGTTTTTGTTAGAGGAGGATGTTGCTGGACTTAACAGAGATCTTGATGCCATCATGATTGTCTTGCATTTGCTGATCATGGTCAGAAAGACCTTGACAGGTCCAATTCTCAGTGCAGAAGGCATTCGGCATATCTGTGATGTCATCCTTATCATCAAGGATCTATTAACCTTCCTGATGAGGAGACAGAATATTGCCCCAAATTTCCAACTCGTCTTTTCTTGGATCGCTGCTATGCTTGGATTTGTTGAGTGTTCTATGCTGATATGCGTTCTGCATAGCGACTTGCCTGTGCCGATTATGATTGCCTGGGACCTAACATTGGGACTTCTGCTCTGGTTCATCATGAATTGAAGGATTAGCTTTTCTGATGCGGTGATGTGGTCAATTTGCTCGGGAACCTTCCAATGCCGGCTTCGATATGAACCTCGTGTTGTACTGTTACCCTGAACACATCTTACGTAATAGCAGAATAAATTTTGATGATGATTACAATCCTTTCTGGCGCAATGTTGTCTCCAGTTAAGTGTACTTTGAGTTAGTTTAAGCATATCTCGGTGAGTTCCTACCATCCCCTTCCCTAAGGCAAGTTTAATCGTTTTGCTAGAGTGCCGGTTTCAGTTTAAGTCCTAAGTGCGTTTAGGCCCATTACTTCCGCTTTGGATCGAGTTGCATTACCAGTAAACAGAACTCAAAAATGGAGGAAATTGGAGAAATAGGGCAAGCTTTTCCTATGGGCCAAATAGAAAAAGGGCAAATGAGAGTATATAAAAAAGAATCCCATGCGCTCATTCACTATTCTTTCATTTCGGATAGACGCATTGTTAGTTTAATATAATTTATAGCTCATCCCCCTTATAGTTTTGATCATTATCGTTGTGCTTTTGAGGCTGGTTCGTATAAATGACGAATCAAATTGATTGTGATTTAGGTTCTTAAATCCATGTAAAAGGTTGCTCTATTCCCGTGGTATAAAAAGAGTACACACATACATGGGGGTATGCAAAAGAACCAAGAACTAGTTGGTACCAATCCGGTTCCCTATTCTAAGTGTGGAACCATGTACTCATCCACCTAGACCAGACCGGTAATATATAAATATATACATTTAAGTTCCAAGAAAAATTTCCAACAAAAAAAAATTTAAGAAAAATGAAAACCCTAAAATCCCTAATTTGAAGCTTAACACCCAATAATTGAATGCTCGTCTTGTCTCACTCTCACCTCATTTAAGTCATCTCTCTATCTCTCACAAGTTCAATGCCCATGAACTCATGGCATTGACTCTCAAATTTTAATATGAGTCCAATCTTTTTACTCATCTTGCTATAAAGAATAGGAAAGTTCTTTATTTTTTACTTTACTTTGGCTTATTGGAAAATGTTACACCGAATGTGTGAAAACTCAATGGGACCAATTTCATGGATCTACTTGAGAACCAGACTGAACCGGCGGTCATGGAACCGACTGGCAATCACCTATTCCAGGGTGGAAATCGCTTATCCGGACCATGCTTACCTCTACAAATGCATGTGAAGAAAATATTTACATGTGTAGAGAGAGATAAATAGAAAAATAAAAATTTATATAGATATAGAATTAAAATGATTGTAAGATTAAATTCAATGCTAGTAAGATATATAAAGTATTATTATCTTACATATATTTATGTTGCAATTTTGTCCATTTTGTTGATCTATGTCACTATCATATATCTAACAAATGGACATAAGCATTACATAATTTTTTTTATAAAAATTGAAATCCTCGTTTGGATTTTTTTATACAGTAGTAATTAACTGGCGTTCACTCTATGGATAATCGATTAAATTAGCATGGTCCATAAATATAATTTCTCTAGTATGGCTTAGTTATTCTCAATGTTCCCATGCAGCGGGGGCTTTTGGGCCAGGGCCGGCCTGCTGCATCGATGATCGGATCTGTTCGGGTCATGGAGAGGACTGGGGCTTAAGCTCTGTCCCGTTTAAAATCCCCAATCCACGGTCCCGCCTTGTGCCTTCTTTCATCTGCTGCCAGTGCATAGCTGTCGGTCCTCCTCCGGCTAAATTCCGCTAATTATTCATCCCTCTGAATACGTAGTTTCCTTCACATTCCGATGCTTTCATGTGGGTTGTTTTCCTTTTGCATACAATTGACTTGATGAATGATTGTGTAAAACGAAAGCTGCATTTGACTGGTAAACTCATGTATCTTGTTTATGAATGGATCGTTGCGTTGTGAAAATGCAGACAGCTCCAGGTGAATTGCACAACTTAGGATTTCAGTTAGTTGGTGATGGAAGGAGCGAAAAGGGAGAGTTCCAATACCCCGTGGTGCCATTCAAAATTGAGAAACAATGAAAAAGCACATGCACCTGATTAAGCAGCCATCTTACATTGAGATTCCTTATAATTTAAATCATCCATCCTTACAATAGCTTTCGGTTTTCCGATGCAATTGAACCTTCTTTGGATGAGAAACATGGGAATATGCAACAGCAAGGTGTAGGATGATACGCCCACGACTCAAGAGTCACGTACGACAAGAGAGCTTCTAGACGTTCCAGACCACAATCAATTCGTGCTTTAGGCAACCTCTCGGGGCAAGTAAACTTTGAATTCCATGAATCACTCTGAATCTGGTTGGTTCCATTACTGACAAAAAGAAGGGATTTACGCCGCAGAACAAACTCGTTGACACTGTCACAAATTACCTCAGCAGAAGATGTTGTCACAAATCAGAACACTGGAAATTCGCCATCCTTGAGTATGGAAAATGGAAGCAACTCACAAGGAAAAGTTAAACTGAACCCGTTGGAGTTTAAAAATGACGTAATCATTCTGGAATGTGATTTTAAGAAAGGAACATGAACATCTCAAAAACCTTTTGACTGCTTCCTCTTTAATATACACAAATTGACTTAAAATGTTTTTTAACAGACAAAACAGAAGCTTTCTATGGCAAGGGATCTATTTGGTCAAAAAACTTCAACAGTCTTCTTAACGTTTTGAATGTGCTGATACATATAGTAGAGAAAGAAAGTGGGAGAAACACTGACATTGTATTTTCATAAACGGACGGAGTACGAGGACAGATCACAGAAACTCAGTATAGAAGGCAGCAGAAACTTTAATCAAACAAGTCATAAATCTCCTCATGAATAGCTGTTTTAGAGATGGTATTGAGCGCCCCAACCCCCCCAAACCAGCACCACCACATTTGAAGTTGCAAAGCTAGAAAGGAATTATTGGACAGATTTTAGAAGGTCTAAACACAATTTCCAATGGTTCTAAATTACTATATCCTGTCCATTAAGCATGTCTCTTGTTAGAACTATCGACACTGCTCTGTTTTTATTGGCAGGAAGCCAGGAACAAATTGTTGTAGAATATAGTGTAGGACCATACCTGTATCCATACCTCACTCAGCAAAGCGCATCAACTTAATACTGAAAAACAAAAGAGAGAGGGAAAAAGAAGTGCATTAAAATGGCAGCTTTGTTGCATGGTGGACTATTAAATTGGCACAGGCACTAATGTATAGTCAAGTAGGAGAAAAAACGAGAAAAGAAAAAAATGATAAAGGACGCTTAAAGGAACCAAGACACTACTCAAACTCTTTGAAGGAACACAGAACAGGATGCATCAAGCATTGGAAGGCACGGGCACTTACCAGTAAAACTAAGAGAGAAAGGTTATCATAGTCAAACAGGAAACATAATGTTATTGATCTTCATAGCATGGCAGTGTTGATCGAACACAGAGTTCATCACTATCCTTGTTATCATCATCCTCATCCTCAGTGGCATCTACCCAATTTCTCGGATGACGTTGTGAAACCATTTCCATCTACACAAGAAAAGAATGAAGAGAATCGCTTTAGAGGAATTATCCAATTCAACTACTAACAAACTGCATGAACATACTTATGATGCGCTAATTAGTGTTATGTAAGTGACAACTTTTTCAGTACCCTTGCCTCCAAAAACATTTAGAACCACTGACAAAGGACGTGATACAAGCAGACTAATTGAATCGATACTGAGAAGCCCAAGAAAGGCATGTGAATTCAGTCTTCCAGAAATAGGTACTTGCACAGGTATGTGCAATGCATCCTCTGGGTTCACAGTTGAGTGAGAAGCGGAAAATAGTTTTGCTCCACCTTGTCTATGGTATCAGGTGGACAGTCGCACTAAATCGTGGAAAAACAGAAATGCTTACAGGTTTGGTAGGACATACATGAATTTCTGCCAAAACATTTTCCTTCTTGATGCATGAATAAAGAGTAAAATTTTGCAAGACCCCAAGATAAAGTTGCGCAATCAATTGGCCTAAGCCAAATGCCTTCTTGCAAAGCAGCATTTACAGTAGGGAAATAGGCAATTGAGAAAGTAGCAACTTTACTAAGAAATATTTGTAAGAGAGCAAAATAATTCGACCTAGAGATAAAGATGATGTTCATCATAAATACAAACTGAGAGAAAGATTGAGAGATGAAGAATTTGGACCAGTTTGGGTGTTTCCTTCAGCTGATGCAGCTTTTGATATTTGAATAGTGCCGATCCTTTCAATTCCTGATTGACCACCAGCCCTCAGGATCCTTTCTTCTGGAACTTGCCTTCCATCAGAACCACTCACACTTCTTGCAGCACTTCCTGCCCAAAGTTAGTAAACCACTCAAATTTTAATTCCCAAGAGATACCTTCCTGTTGACTTCCAAAAACAAAGTATCTTACTGATGGCATACACAGCATTTCATTTTAGAGAAAAGCAAAGTCAATTTCCTTGCCGTCATTGAGATGACAGTACTACTAGCTACAAGGATTACTCACCTTAGAGTTTAGACCATATTCTGGTATGATTTGATGGAATCTCCGAAGCGCTTGTTCTATTCCTCTCTGGCTGTTCTCCAGAAGCTTCTGCAGTATCACCCTGGCCTGGCATTCCATTTGCTGAAGGTCCAGTAGTACCTTCATGTAATTGGGATGTAAGCATGGTGGCCAGTACAAGCATAGCATCAAAATTGGAAGAGGCCCCTTCATCAATGCCAAATTTAGGGGTCATCAAAATAGGCCTGTTGCATAAAAACATTTAGTTGTATCAAGTCCTTTATTCTTATCTATTTTGCATTTAGTTGCACCTAAGCCCACCTATGACAGCAGAGATGTTGCACTTGAAACCACTAATTTAGTATTAAAAAAGAAAAGTCAAAAGATTTACATTAACCATCAAGTTATTGCACTGATATTCTTAGCTGGCATACTTTACTAGCACCTTGCATTAAACTTGATAAATAAACCATTTATAATCCAAGCTGAAACTTCCTTAAACCATTATTATCCACACTTGATTCGAAGGTGCATTGTATTCTATCTACCGAATTTTCAATGATAGTCTCTTGTTTTATGACATTCAGCTCAGAAGTAAAAATTGTCATCGGCCTTTACAATTGTGATAGTGAAGCTATGCGTTAGCATGTATTAAAACTCTGAGCAGATAACTAGCAGTTATGCATCTATTAAAACCAGTTATGGACTGATTGCGTGAAAACTACCTGTTGCATCTGAACTATTTGCATATACAAAATTGAAGTGAAGCATGGAAAAAAATGGATAGAAGGTAAGAGTTGAAAGAGCATTCAGAATTTACTTACTCGCCAGCCTTCTCAAAGTACAAATGAATGTCCACTTCACATCCCTCACAGAATGCAAGAAATGCCTGGATTTCCACGAGATGGACAGACATTAAATACTATCATATTCACAGGAAAAAACAAGGAAAAACTTCGACATAAAAGATGGTCCTGAATGTGACCCCAATAGGATTTCAGCAACTAGGTGGACTCTAGGTGGACTCATTTTTAAGGAAATGGAGCTAAGTTTGAAAGTGAAGTCATATGTTCAAGAACTTTTAGCCATCACGCGACCGTCACGCGACCGTCGCCCACCGCCGCCTGCCGCCGTCCGCCACCGCCCGCCGTCGCCGGCCGCCGATCCGGCGAGCTCGCCGAAGGCTCGCCTGGCCAGGGCGAGGTCCGGCGATCTCGCCGGAGGCTCACCGGCCGCCGGACCGGCGAGCTCGCCGGAGGCTCGCCCAGCCACTGGCGAGGTCCGGCGAGCTCGCCAGAGGCTCGCCCAGCCATTGGCGAGCCTCGCCGAGCCTCCGGCGAGCCTCGCCGGGGCTGGGCGAGGCCCGCCTGGCCACCGGCCGAGCTCGCCTAGCCTGACCGGTGGCCAAGCGGGCCTCGCCCAGCCCCGGCGAGGCCCGCCTGTCCACCGGCGAGGCGAGGCCCGCCTAGCCACCGGCCGGGCTCGCCTAGCCTGACCGGTGGCCAGGCGGGCCTCGCCCAGCCCCGGCGAGCCTCGCCCAGCCCCGGCGAGGCCCGCCTGTCCACCGGCGACGCTCGGCCGACGAGGGCCAGCCTCGCCGAGGGCCGGCGACGCTCTGGTGAGGTCGCCGGCCCTCATCCGGCCGGCGACCGGCCACAAGAAGAAAAGAAAAATAGGAGAAAAAGGAAAAAATGAAAAGAAAAAATGAAAAAAGAAAAGGAAAAAAAGGAAAAAAGGTAAAAAAAAAAAGAAATCAGTGGACACGTTATCAATGGACACGTTATCAAACGCAATTCTATTCCAGAATCAAAAATTTTATACAGTTACCAAACACGTTTTTTTACTCAGAATCAGTTCCCGGGAACAGAATCAAAAATAATAATTTCTTGTCAGAATCAGTTCCCGGGAACAGAATCGTTGCCAAACGCGCCCTCAGGCGCGCGTGATGTCGAGCGTTTACATTTCCCACCCTCCAAGCTCCCCGTTCCCACCTGCTGGGCTGGAAGGCCACTGAACCTCGGACACGTGGTACAACCTTCGGTACCATTCTTCCATGGTCCTGTCCAGCATGTCAACACTCAACGTGTACCCAAGTATATTCCAAAACTGTTTTGTCTAAACTCTGACATGTAAAATATTGTGGGTATTCCCTCATTGGTGGAGAATAAAAAATTACACTCGAGATTTAGAGGAACCTTTAGGTGAGGAGGATAGACTCCACCGCACCTCGTAATGGGTGTTTGAGGAATTGATAGGCCGATATAATAGTTACTCGTGCCAGGTGCCGGTGAAGGTGAATGGGTGGGTGAAACACCCATTGCAAGGTCAACATGTGGTTTGCACAGTGTCACTCAACTAATTTGTTGGCCTTGTACCCTGATTGAGAGACACTGTGCTTTAAGCATGCCTCATCCTCAATAAATAAAATCCCCTCCTCTCCGTCTTGCTTCATCCATTTGCGCAATTGAAGGTCGGAGGATTCAGGCTTCCGGGGTTTCTTCATCCCTTTCAAACATGGATTCTCTTTCCCATTTCAAGAAGAGAGAGAAATGCTGACTTGCTTTTGGACATGAATTCTTTATTCCACAGAATGCTGCCATGGATCATAAGTATTTCAACATATTTCAGTCATTGATGCATGCCTCATTTACATGCATCAACGTTAAGAATTGGTTGCTTAGAAAATTAATGTTTAAATTCAGGAAAATAATTTTATATTAAAAAAATCAAAGATTTTTTTTTTTCCATAATATGATTGGATATGGATACTTTAATTGAAGACTCTACGTTTGGGCACAATACTGGCTTTTGGATTGGAAATTGGGAATTAGAGCATTTCTTGGATTCTTTCTTAATTTGTTCTTTCTCATATCTTATTATGGACTTTGTTGGGATGAGATTGCATTATTTTCACAACGCAAATAACTTGTCAAGTTAATTATTTTGTACTAGAGTGAGATTGGACAAACAAAATTTAATCAATAGCATAATTGAAATCGACACTTCTTTTAAAGTTCTATTTATTTGTTAAATGAATCTGTCTCTCCTTTTATATAGTTCAATTCTATTTTCTGTTTGAAAAACCAAATTCCTCATCTCAGGTTTTGATTAGGTCCAAGCAGAAAAGAGGGAAGAATGTGCGATGAATGGATTAAGGCTATCAGATTCAGAGAACTTGAGAAAGAATCGCATTATATGTCGACGAATAAGATTATACATATTTTTTATATGTAAAAATGGCGAGAGAACTGAGATTTTCTAGGAGATAGGCTTGAACAATTGAGATTTAGGGGAAGGAAGTCATTCCAAGTTATGATCGTTTTGGCTTAGCTATTAAACCAACTACTTTGTTCAACTTTATGGGTCGAAGAGATGAAGGGTACATGGGGACCATGAGACGCATTTTGTCTTACTCAATTTATTTTTTTTAATTATTATTTTTTCTTTCCTTTCCTTTCCTTTTTTCTTCTTTTTTTTTTTTTCGTTTTCCTTCCACCTTCTTCCTCCGTTGGCCGTGTGCCTCAGCGGCAGCCGAAGCTGTGGGCGAAGGGACGACGGAGAAGAAGAAAAAATGTGGAGAGAAATGATTGAATGACCTGGAAGGAGATGCTTGAATGGCGATGTCATCACTGACGTGGGAGAGGCAAGTGATGGAGTGAACCAGGGTCTTCAAGGGGTCGCCGCTCAGGGTGAACTCCATTTTTGAGTTCTTTGCTTCTCTCTCTACACTGGCGCTATGGATTTTTATGAGGCGGTCATTGAAAAATTGGCGGGATTGGAAGAAGAAGATTAGGCGAAGGTGTAGAGAGGGAAGCGAAAATATTTTGAATTCCAGTGCTACATCTTCTAGAACTCCGAGTCAATTCATGGCGCTAAATTCCAGTGGAACATCTTCTAGAACTCCAAGTCAATCCACGACAGCTGTTACCAATTATAGTCTTCAATGGTCCAATTCTCAAGTTGCTCTTTGGAAGGGAATTAATGATGTTAATGATGTAACACATTAATAATCATTTTTTGCCCCCAAAGATACGATTATATCATTGATGTTTATTGAAGAAAGTTTAGGTTTTTTAGATTTATCATTAGATAGCATTGATGTGTAAATCATAATTTATAACTCGAAGGGAAATCACAAAAATGGTTCATGTACGAGTATACCCATTCAATTTTGATCCTGATACTTTATATTTGCTGCGTATTTGATCGGTAAACTAATCTTCAATCTTGATTTTAGGATCAATGTCGATTTTTTCGTGTAGATGCAAACAAAAGGTGCAAAGTAATGGCTAAAGATTGTCATGTGGCATTAACATGTAATAATAGTGCAAAAACAATGGGCACCCGTGTTTTCTTGCCAGAAAATAATTTGTTATATAGTTCGGCACATCAAAAAATAATAAAAAAGCTTTTTTTTTTTTTACGCATGGTTTGACATTTACAGAAATTATTTATGATAGATAACATTTGCGTTATTATAATTCTTTAATTGCCACTTAATTTGCTATTTATTTGTCTGAAGTGATAGAAAAATATTCTTGTGTTGTATATATCTTTTATAAACTATGTAGGTCTATTCAAGTAATTAAATATCCAATTGTTTCAATCAATTCTGCTTGTATTCTATTATTTTTGAGTAACTTCATAATTTTTTTCCTTTTTCTTATGAAAGAATATACATTTTGAGTTTTTAGGATCCCTAGAATTTCATTAAAAAAATAATAGGAACTCTAAAAGTGAAAGAACAAACCTTCAAATCTTTCTTTATCTTGTTGAATTTTCCTCTTCTTCAAAGGATTAATCAACAAACATAAACGAAAAGGTACATGTTTTTCTTATTATTGATAAATGAAAAGAACAAAGGAGAAAGAAAAAAAGAGAGAAATAAGGTGGAAAAGCAATAAGGGCAAACGTGGAATTTGATGATTTTTTACCGCTATTTTACTATGCATCAAAGGCTCAGTAAAGCATTAATATAGAATACACAAATTAATGATATCATAGCGGAACGAATTTTTTCTCACAATAGATATATTGTCAAATACTAATTACATGTGCAAAGTGCAATAGATATATTGTCAAATACTAATTACATGTGCAAAGTGCAATATTCTTTTTATATATAGGTATATATATCATCACTATTCATGTAATTGGAAAACATATAAAGAAAATATAATATTAGAAACGTTAAAAGATAATTAGAAGAATTATAAAAGCGCCTGGAGATTCGAGCCTGGCTCCCACCGACCTTGCTGCATTTCCGACCGCTGGCCCTTTGATTTTGATAGTCTTGGTCATTCTTTAATCTAGTCATAAGATGACAAAGAGGCAATGAAAAACTGACACATGGCTTGCTCTTGGGGAAACCTTGACCAATAAGGTCCTGTTTGGTTAGTTACCAAACAGGGCCAAATTCTGGTTCTTTGTTTCCAGAATCAGTTTGGGCCTAGAATTGCGTTTGGTAAAATTTTTGTTTATGAGAACAAATTTGTTCCTGGGAACAGATTGTGAATAGAATCAAGAACAAAAAAAAAAGTTAATTCTTATTCCAGGAACGAATTTGAGAATCAAAATCAATAACTCTTCTTCTTCCCTTCAGCCATCTCACGACCGCCGTCCACCACCGCCCGCCGCCGTCCGCCGCCGTCCACCGCTGCCGCCGACTGCTGGTCCAGCGAGCTCGCCGGAGGCAAGCCCAGCCACCAGCGAGGCTCGACCTCACCAGATCTGGCAAGGCCGAGCCTCGCCGGGGCTGGGCAGGGGCTAGGCAAGCCTCGCGACGCCCAGCCCCACCGGTGGCCACGCGAGCCTCGCCTGGCCACCGGCGAGGCCGGCCTGGCCACCGGTGGGGCTCGGCCTCGCCAGATTTGGTGAGGTTGAGCCTCACCCAGCTGCCAGCGAGGCTCGGCCGACGAGGGCCAGCGACTCTCCGATGAGGTCGCCGGCCACAAGAAGAAGAAGAAGATGAGAAAGAAAGGAAAAAAAAGAAAAGAAAAAAATGAAAAAATGAAAAAAGAAAAGAAAAAAAGGAAAAAAGTAAAAAAATTATTTAAAAAATAAAAGAAATTGATTTGGAACATAATTAATGAGCACGGTACCAAACGCAATTCTATTCCAGAATAAAAAATTTTGGACAATTACCAAATGGCTTAAAATGCTTAGCTTAAAATGCTTAGAAACAGTTCTCGGGAACAGAATAAAAAAGAATCAGTTCTGATCAGAATTTACTCATAGGAATAGAATCGTTACTAAATGCGCCCTAACCCGTTTTGTCTACTTGCAACTATTCTAAGTGATCGATCAGCACTCACAGCAACCCTCGAGCATTTTGGTCCATTTGAACTAGGGGAAGCATTACAAGTATAGGCTAAATTATCCTTCATAAAATGGTTAGAAGCAATACTATTAGATACTTAGGAAAGCCCGACTTGAACCGCACATGCAAGTTTATATGTGTAGATTGTCTTTGATAACTTCTTCAAACTGGGTGAACTAGCATATTGATTTGGGAGGAACTTAGCAATTTCCGTTTGCACATATAAGAAAATATTTGAAATTGAAAATGGGAAGTCGGGTTAAGGACTAAATTTGTAATAAAATAGAGGAGGACCACCAAAATTAAACATCAACAATAATACATTGACCATTTTGTATTTTCTTTTGAATAATTATCTTTTTCATTTCACGTTAGCACTACTTGTATACCTCCGGTGCTTAGTAAGCATATGTAGTCAATATTTGATCAACTACCTAATAATCGGGGATTAATTTATGGATTCAGTTCGTTAAAGATAAGGAAATGTGCTAACTAAAGATAAGGGAATGCACATATTTAATTGTTGAATGATTGCTTAGTCAGCATATCATGACTTTGAATTACTATATCAACAATATAAGGTTCTTTTAGGCCCTCTTTAGTAACAGGCTCAATCGTGACTATATATGCTATTTTGTTCCCCCAAAAAAGAAAAAAAAGAATACAAATCCATTTGATAATGTCTTTGTTTCCGGAAACATGAATAAATTTGTTCTCAGGAATAAATTTGGAACAAAATAAAGAAGTAGAAAAAATCTACTTATTTATTCCTAGGAACAACTCAAGAATCAAGCAATTTTTTTTTTTATTCTTTTCATTTTCTTCTTCTTCTTCCTCTAGTTGACAACCTCGTTGGAGCCTCACCTAGCCAAGAAAGTCAAGCTTGACCTACCACTAGTGAGGCTCAGGCTGACAAGGCTTGACCTCGCTAGGGCTGGTGAGGTCGCCCATTCTCGTCTTGGCCAACCTTGGCCGTGGCTGGCAATTGGCTAGAGGAAGAAGAAGAAGAAGAAAAAGAAAAGAAAAAAAGATAATAAAATTATTTAAAAATTAAAAAAAATTAAGTCACAAAAAAATTTGACGATCGTATTTAATACATTTCTATTTCAAGAATAGAAATTTTGTGCAGTTTTTAAATGCTTTTGAATGTTCAAAAACTCGTCTAGGAAACAAAAAAAAAAAATTAAGTAGATATTGTTCCCAGAAATATAAAGGTTATCAAATGCACTTTTAATGACTTAAAATTTATCCACATCAAGTTCTAACCATTGTCCATAGGCCCAATCACAACCGGATCAACAAACTTCTGCCTCGAGATTCAAAAAAAAAAAAAAAACTTCTGCCTCAATCCATCGCCAAAGTCTCCCCGCACTCGGTAATCGGTGGAAGGACTCTCAAATTTGTCAATCGGACATTGTATTGAGCGAAACAAGCCAATTCCTAACACATCGTAGCATCTAAACTAAGCATCACTCATCAGGGCACGAATAAATAATGACATAGCTTATCCCTCGATATATGACTTTTTGGGGAGAGATTGGCGTAGATGTCAGGGGCGACCGCGAAAGTTTTCACTTTCCTTTCTCGCTTTTTTCGGTATAATAACTATTATATTGGACTCTTTTCGGCTCAACATGGAAAGTTACCATCATATCATTGGGTATACAACTAAATTAATCCTGTTCCAAAATACAATCATTGTTCTCGCTCGCGCACTAGATCATTTAATGATTTTTTGGTAATTATTGTTGTAAAACATGGTCCAGATATCGCAACCCCCGAACAAAGGACCAAGTCCAAAAATAAGTTTACAAAGAGGAGCCAACAGTTGCTATAACTCTAAGTTTGATAAGGTGCATATTTGATTGCCCGAATATACCATCGTGCCTTTTTAGCAAGTCCAGAATGCAACAAAGCGGCCATTTTATTGCAATTCCTTTTCCCCCTCTCTTTTGTTTTTCAGTATTAAGTTGATGTGCTTTGCTGAAGGTGGTGTCGGTATAGGTATGTTTCTGCATTTGTATTCTGTCACAACTGATAACTCTTCCTGGCTCCCTGCCAAGAAAAACGGAGCAGCGCCGAGAGATCCTACAGAGTCACATGCTCTATGGACAGGACCTGCAGTTTCGAACTATTGGAGATGGTGTTGAAGTTGCTTCTTGTTTTTTCATTTGTACTGACCCAAATAGATGCCTTGCGGTGGAAAGCTTTTCTGTTTTGTCTTTTGGAAACCATTTTAATTTAATCTGTGTATATAGAAGAGGAAAGGTCAAACGGTTTTAGAGATGTTTATGTTCGTCTCTTAAAATCTCATTCTAGAATGATTGCGTCATTTTTAAACTCCAACCGATTCAATTTCAACTTTTCCTTGTCAGTCGATTCCATTATCTACACTCATGCTGCGGAGATAATTTGTGACAGTGTCAAGGTATTATAAAACTTTCTTAAGGTTCGGATAAGGAGTTGTTCTGCAGAATAAGTACCTCCATGTAAATTTCAGGACACGCAGGTCCTTGTGTTTGTCTGCGTTTTTCCTCTCACACATTTTGGGTCTTGGCATCATGTCGTTTTATATTGAATTTGTCACCTCCACCTACGGTCATTCATCCGCGGACTTCAACCTTCAGGGCAAATGTCTTGATGTTTGTTCAGTTTTATTCTGTCCCATATAACTGTACATGAAATCCGAAATTCATCCTTTCATGATGCCCATGACCTTTGGAGGCTGGGACCGATTTGGCACTTATTTAGGGTGTCACATTCATGATCAAAGACATTTGATTTCTCTAGTGGCAAAGACATTTCTTGCCACATGCAGGCGCGTACTCTTTTTATAGTAGGAAAAGAAAGCAACTTTTTTTGCGCGGATTTAAGAACCTAAATCTCAATCGGATTGGTTCATGTGCTAAAACCATGTGATGAAATAAAATACATAACATGCACAGATGGCTGTCGTTGTTTGGCCATCGACTAGGCATGAGTACCCTGTTACATTAGCAAGTAATGTATGAATGAAATTACCGAGTAAATTTGGTAAACCGGTCTTAAAAGAGTGATAAAATCATAGCTTCAGTAATCTGGTTAGTTGTCTTATGGCGTGAACGGGCGACCAAGTGATGAATCAAGCCTGTACTTGTCTAGCCTGCTCTGCACGTGTGCTTCGATGTCCATTTAGCTAGTTTGATTTAATTTTTTTTGTATAGAGATTGTTGAGCTAGTACCATGAGGAACGATCTACAAATTATATCAAACACACAATGTGTGTATCCAAAAACGAAAGAATAGTGAACGGGGATCATGTTATTCCTAATGTACCCATCGTTTCCCCTGGTCCTCTCTAAGCAATAATAATAATAATAATAATAATAATAATAATAATAATAATAATAATAATAATAAATTGCCTAGTTTCTCCAATTTCATCATTTCTCAATATTAAATTCCACCACGATCTTATGTAAAATTACCATTATCATCCCATATCCTGCTTTGAATGTAATAATAGAACACAAGGTGAATGTCCAAGCCAGTATTAACAGAGAGCAACCAATTCTTCACTTTTTGATTCATGTAAACGCGGCATGTATTAACAATTGAGATATGCTGAGACATTTATGCCTTGTGAGACAAAGAACCACATTTAAGAAAAAGGGGTCAATAACTATCGACAATAAATCTTACTTTTGATAGATTTAAAACCATTTAAAACCACTTAATATGTTCTTGATTACTTTGCTTCAAGAATTTGAGTTGCTCAGAAATCAAGAATATAAACTCGAATTTATTAACATATACAGAAAAGGAATAGAGGGCAAATCTGCAAGGTACAAATTGGTCTCCAATTGTTTCGTGGAAATTTGAGATTTTTTAAATATTTTCTAAGAAATAATTTGAACAGGAAAACTTGCTTTTAATTTTTTAAATAGACATGCACTATGTAGACATTAATAATTTGGGCATGGGCAGTCATCGAATCGAGCACGGGCCCATAGAAGTCGGGCTCAAGATTCCCAATGCCCATGCCCGGTAGCTCAACACCTTGAGCTAGGTCCTTCAAGGCGGGCTAGCATCCACAATGGTCGAGCCTAGGACTTCAGCGCCCGTGCTTGGGTCCTCGACACCCAAGCCCTAGTTCATGGAGGCTAGGCACAAGCCATAGAGGCTGGGCCCAGGACCTCAATGCTCATGCCCGTGTCCTTGGTGCTTTAGACCGTGTCCATTGAGGCTAGCCCAAAACACTCGTGCTTGCTGTCCGACCTAAATTTTGTGGACTCGGGCTCAGCGTCAATGGACTCAAGTTGGGCAACAAGGATCTAAGCATGAGCACATGGGTATTAGGCCAAGGCACTGGGGAGTTGGGAATGAGCACCGAGATCCCAAGCCTAGCCTTTGAGGATACAGGCTTGGCCTCTATGAATTCAAGCCCAACCTTTGTGGATGCCTAGCCTTTGTGGACACGGGATTGAACATCAAGGACTAAGCATAGGGATCCCAAGCTCAACCTCAATGGACCCAAGCCTAGCCTCAATGGACCTACGCCCAATCTTGATGGACTCAACCCTGGCCCATTGCTAAGGACCCATGAAACAACGTTGGAGTCTCTAGCTTGATTTCTAGTCATATTTCGAAAATGATTTTTAACTTTTAGAGAGAAATTTATTTTCTTGAAATTTTTTTTGTTAGTTTTTCCTTAATTTAAGTATAAGTTTCCCATTGACTTGGAAAAAAATAATTCGTTAAGGGTGCATTTGGTAACGATTATGTTTTTAGGAATAATTTTGTATCAAAAATGGCTTTTTCTAATTCTATTCCCGATGACAATTTCTGAGCAAAAGAATGTGCTTGATAACTATCCAAAATTTTTATTCCTAGAATAGAAATGTGTTTGGTAGGATTCTTAAATTTTTTGTTTCTTTTTAATTTTTAATAATTTTATTACATTTTTCTTATTTTTCTCTTTTCTCTTTTTTCTTTTTCTTTTTATCTTCTTTTTCCTCCTTCTTTATAGCTAGTCGCCGGCCATGGGGTGAGGTTCGGTGAGTTCACTGAAGGCTCGCCTGGCCAAGGCGAGCCTCAACCTCACCCAGGCCATGTGAGGTTGGCCTTGCCCAACCACGATGAGGCTTGAGCCGATGAGCCTTGCTGTGGCTCGACATCGCCAGGTGCCGGTGACACTCCAGTGAGGTCGCCAGCCCTCGTCTGGTCGGTCGTCAGCCATAGTTGGGGTCAGCGACCGGCCAAAATGAAGAAGAAGAAAGGGGAAGAGAAGAAGAGAAAAGAGAAGAAAAGTGGAGAAAAGAAGAAAAACATGAATTGATTCTAAGAATTGTTCTCGGAAGTAAGAAGCAATTTTTTTTCTACTTTTTGATTTTGTTCCAAATCTATTTCAGGAACAAAAAAAAAATAGATTTTTGTTTTCAAGAACAAAAATTTTACCAAACGGATTCATTTCGGAGAACAAAAGAACAAAAATAGTTATTTCCCAGAAGGTTACCAAACAAGGCTTAAGTCATTTTTCTAAACAATCCAAATGCCAAAAAATGAACTATTTTTTTTTCTGTGAAATAAACGAAGCCTATTTTTAATAGGCATAAAAAGGATGGAGATCCTTTACCTCGAACAGTGTTTTCATTGGCGTCTCAATCAATTCTTAACAATGAGACATGTACATGAGGCATGTATTAATGGTTGTGATATATTGAGACACTTGTGTTTCATGAAATCATCTTGTGAAATAAAGAATCCATGTCCAAAAGTGAAGTCAGCATTTCTCTCTTTCCAAAATAAGGAAAAAAAAAGCCACGTTAAGAAAGTATACAGAAACCCAGAAGGTTGAAACCTAGGATCTTGATTGAACGAATGAAGGAATGAAGCAAGAGACAGTGGTTTTATTTATAAAGAGAGAGTAGGATCATTCATTCAAAAGAGACGGGAAGGGGACCATGTCTTTGCATGATCCCTGCAGTTCCAGTTCCTCCTTCAGAAATCTTAAGATCTTTGGCCCAAGAAGAAGGGGCGGACCCATATCATAATCACTTAGTTCTATGATATATTGTCTGCACTTGTATTAGTTATCAAAGGGTTCTAATGAGGCAAGGGACGAGTATTCCCCATGGTAATGTTCCTCTGGTATTACAATCTTTATATAAAGGACACTACAA
Organism: Eucalyptus grandis x Eucalyptus urophylla; assembly: GCA_028830015.1. NCBI lineage: Eukaryota > Viridiplantae > Streptophyta > Magnoliopsida > Myrtales > Myrtaceae > Eucalyptus > Eucalyptus grandis x Eucalyptus urophylla. Next base: position 55,892,894 of record CM054200.1, on the reverse strand, counting down.
GTATAAATACCCTCTTTAGAAGGTCGCGTAGGAGAGAATGAATAAATAGAATATGGAAAAAGGAAATAGCCTCTCTAGCATAAATACGGTTTTATCTTTCATGATGTAGAAGGTATTCAAACTAATATAAGTACAACACAAGGTCATGTCCGAATATCTAAACCAACTTTGCAAAGAGCAAGCCATAACATCTTAGAAACCAGAAACTGTCACCATTTTCTAATTTGTGATGAATGCGAATGCCATCAGGATATAAAGAACGGCAATCGGCCAAGGCTTGTCACTTAAGAAGATTTACATTAACAGGCCACATTTGAGTTGCCTACGGGAGAGACGGAGAAGAAGAGATGTGGAAAATATTGAGAGGATGAATGCTTCGGCAAAAGAGGATGGTAGTTTTGGGGAGAATCCGCTCATTTCAGCAGAGGAGGAGGAGTTTCGGTGCTTTTTGTAAGGGTGTTGGGGTCCTTTCACCGCGAGTGTGACACCAGGTTGACTGTCGACACCAGGGTCTTCTTCTTCTTCTCCGTCTCTCCCGTAGGCAACTCAGAATCAGAGCGTTAATGGAGAACAACAATCCAGCTGATCTCGGTCGTTGGAGGTAAAGCTTCAGCAACCTCAAACGTGGCATAATGTCCTTCAATAAGTTGGAGAATTGCGACTTAAATCATGCCAAGATCTTGATTTACTTTCCTGTTCCTATGTCTGATCATGTCCACTGAATGCTGATTTGTTTGGGAAAAAACCTGCATCCTACGTAAATCAGTTTAACTTGTTGACGCATTATGATCTTGTATGTTCAGCACTTAAGAGCTCAATTCCAGGTGTAGCACTTAGGAACCAGGACTAGAGCACAAGCCACTCGAGTCTCGAGTAGAAGCTAGAAAACGAGACTTGGTTTAATTCTCCTATTGAAACTCAGGTTCATGCTTGTTACAAGACGGAGCACCGAGCTTGTATCCTAGTTTCAGTTAGCTTGAGACTCGGTTTCTACTTGAGTCTTCTACCCAAATACCTGAGACTGAGCTTCTGCCCAGTAAGCATGGGTCTTACCTGGTTGTATATTCACTCTGTTTCTGGGAGGGAAAATTCTTTCACATCGATGAAGAGACACGACAGTATATCCACTCCATTTCTTTCCTCTGTCAATGGAAACTCATATTAAGAAGAACGTATTAATTGAAGGTCTTTTTAGCTTTTCCTCCTAGTTAAAAGCTTCAGGGACCTCAAACGTGTCATAACTATCTGAGGTGTAGAACTGAGAAAACAATTGGGAGCAAGCTACTCGCGTGGCAAGTAGAAGCTAGAAAACGGGACTTGGGCACATTCTCGGACCGAAACTCGCGTTCATGCTCGGTTGAAGACAGACCACTGAGCTTGTACCTAATCTCAGGTAGCTTGAGACTCTGTTTCTACTTGAGTCTTCTACCCGAATACTTAAGACTCAGTTTCTAGGTTCTAGCCAAGACTTAGCTTCTACCCAGTAAGCACGGGCCTTTTCTGGTAGTATATACACCCTGTTTTTGCGAGGGAAAATTTTGTCACATTGATGAAGAGACCCAACTGTATATACACTCTGTTTCTTTCTTTCGTCAACAGAAACTCATATTAAGAACTCGTTAATCGAAAGTCTTATTAGCTTTCCTCCTAAGAAAAGGTAAGACCTGCAATTAGCTTTACTCTGTTTCTACCTGATAAGCATGGGGGCTTAACCGTGCGTATGGGTGATCTTGTTTTGTGAATAAGTGTTGTAAGAGAAGGTTGAGAAAGATTTGTAGGCCTTAAGGAGCTATTTCCTGGTACTCTGGCGTTCCATTTTGTTGAAAAGAAAGAGTTTTCACGAGCTTTATTAGCCATGGATCACTAGATGTGTTAAATACATGCGGTACATGCAGAGGTTAGACTCCTGCAATTCATATTAACAACTGGTTTGCTAATTTTGTTTCCAAGGCGTGGAGTAGCGCTTGCAGATCGAATCGCTCCACGTACCCGACGTCTTCGTTCCTTGGTGGGGTTCCTGGATCAAGTCATCGAGTTGATGGGTGTTCCAGCCAACGATACCTGTGCAAAAATCATACAGATCTATGGACTACTCAAACTCGTCAAGATGGGAGGGCAAGTTATGATGGATCCAAGGTTTCGACTTGTTACTGCTCTCATCGATGCTGGGCTTGAAAGCGTCAAATGTGGTCTGTTAATGTACATCTTGCTGAGTGACAAGCCTTGGCCAATTGCCGTTCTTTATATCGTGATGGCATTCACATTCATCGCAAATTAGAAAATGGGGACAGATTTTGGTTTCCAGATGTTATGATTTACTCTTTGCGAATTTGGTTTGGATATTCGGACATGACCTTGTGTTGTACTAATATTAGTTTGAATACCGTCTACATCATGAAAGATAAGATTGTGTATTTATGCTAAAGAGGCTATTTTCTTTTTCCATATTCTATTTATTCATTCTCTCCTATGTGACTTTTTAAAAATGGTATTTATGCTCGTAATGTCCTTTATATAAAGGTCATAACGGCAGAGGAACATTACCACAGGACATACTCTTCCCTTGTCTTATTGGACCCTCCAGTAACTAGTACAAGCAAGTACAGATAATATGTCATAGAGCTAATTTATGATCCCTTCTTGTGCCAAAGATCTTATCTTTCCCAAGGAACTGGACATAGGCCCCTTCCCTTCTCTTTTGGACGAATGATCCTACTCTTTTTCTATTTTTGTTAATATATCCAGGTTTTTATTTTTGAGAGATGCCAGTGACTCCAACTCTTAGAGCACAATGGAATTAGGGACATATTCGATGGGTATAAATCTATCGAAGAGTAAGTTTATTTATGATAATCATTGATTTTTTTTTCTTGGACGTCGATTCTTTGTCCCCAAGACCATGAGTGTCCTTAACATATCTCACCCGTTGATAAAAGAAGATACTTTTGGAACATGTGGACTTCTTTCTTCGGTATATTTATCAGCTCCTGCATTAAACAAATTCATAAAAAATTACGAAATTGTTTACTAGATAAATGGAAGCAAACACAACTTCTCATTGAGCCACTTTTCGCTTCAGTGGCGTCGACACCAGACCTTCCAAAGTTAAGATTCAAAAAATAATTCGGTCAAAATGAGTAAACCCTTTTCCTTTGTTTGAAAATAAATTTTCAGCCCAAGCTGTTTTTACTTTAATATACATTTGACCGAAGTAACCGTATATTATAATTCATGAGGCTCCTCAAATACATATGTGCTGCGATTGTCAAAGTACTAAATAGAAATCATTCTGGTATTTGGTCGATGTTCGTGAAAATAACATTACTTTGTACTACCACCGGCCGTGGTGGCTCCGCTGGGTAGGCTTCAGTGATCCTCTGCGAGGGAAGGGAGAGTTTCGAAGCCCTTGCAATGTAAGGGGGCTGGTGGAGTTACTTGGCGTCTTAAGTGTGCTACCAGGGGTGATGGATCCTCCCGCTTAAGGCACTTGGGGGTTTACGCTTCGACTACTAGTTGAGGCGGTTTCTCCAGCACAAAAAAAAGAAAAAAAACATTACTTTGTACTGCAATTTGCTTTACTCATCGCAATGGAATCTATAGCGTAAAATATTTTTATGAGCAACTAGCACGCAACATCTATAAAAGCTTATGTTGGAAGAGAAGAGCTGAAAAGCACCATAGTTCATTGGGAAAAATGTAAGAAAAGCCTAAATCTTTGCATTGATGCCAATTTAGTCATAACCTTTTTTATTTGTATTGATTTAGTTATAAACTTTTTGACTTAGTGTCAATTTAGTCTTAAATCTTTTGACATAGGGCCAACTCAGTTATTCCGACTAATTTTGACTAGATATTGCTAACATAGACAAATTTTAATAATATTTTAGTATTTCTGCAATTGTTTATTATTTATTTTATTTTTTGTCCTTTCCTTTTCTTGGCGATTTGCCAAAGGCAAGGGTTAGCGAGACTCAAGCTCTCGCCAACGGCAACGAGGGCAACCTCACGTTGGGCAAGCGAGGCTAGACCTCCCCAGATCCAATGAGGTTGAGCCTTGCATAACCTCTAGCGAGGCAAGCTCAAGGCTGCAAGGGCGGCCTCACACTGGGCGGGCGAGGCTCGACCTTGCTAGATTCGGTGAGGTTGAGCTTTGCCCAACCATTGGCAAGGTCTCGAGCCCTCGTGGACGCAACTTGCTAATCACTGAGGTCTAGCGAATAGCTGGAGAAAGGAGGAAGATGAGGAAAAAAAAAAGGAAAAAGAAAAGAAACAAATTCAAAAGAAATATTAAAACATTACACGTCGGCCGACCAGCGTCCATGTGAGAAATATCTTGTCAAAATTAGCCGAAGGACTGAATTGGCACAAAATCAAAAGGTTTATGACTAAATTATCACAAATGCGAAATGTTTATGACTTTTTTCAACACTTTGCTCGACCCCATCACAATTAGGGTGGCGCAAAACTAATGGCCTGAATCGGGAACCACCCAGATCAGACTAGATTGAACTAAACCGACCGATTGGATTTGGTTTTCTAAAATGTTGATATGGTTCCTAATTTCTAAAATTGTAACCGGTGTTCAAGCAATCTGGTTCCTAGTTCCAAAAGACCACTTTCTTTTCCTCTAGCTACTAAAATGTTTCAGTTTGCTAAGTTGTCTCTTGCCTACCCATGGGTTCAGCAGTAATTTGAAAGGTTGACCTATTCGAAAATCTTTGGATCTACACTAATCTTCTTTTTCTTTTTAATTTCTTAAAAAAAATGAAAGTGACCCGCTTTTTTTTTACTCTCTTCATAATAGAAGACATCAACTAGTGAGAAAAAAAAGTGATCGGTTTCATTGGATTGGATTGGTGATCCTTGGTTTGGTTCTTGGTTTCACCTTAGAATCGGATCAAACTAGGAATTGATTGCTTCTAATCTAAAAACGATCTCCAAGTGGCAATCTGAGCCGACTTTAGAGAAATGGCCAGTGTAGTTGATGTAAGCGTTTACATCACTTATCCTCCAAGCTCCCCGCCCCCATTCTTGGGCTAGCATGCCACTCAACCTCTGACTCATGGTACAACCCTCAACACTATTTTCCTAGGGCCTGTTTGGTAATCAATTAAATAGTCTCTTATTCTATTCTTTTATTCTCTGGAATAAAATAAAAAAACAGAAATCCGTTTAGTAACTTTTTTATTCCAGGAAATAGATTTGGAGCAGAATGAAGATGTAAAAAAAAGTTGTTTTTTTATTCCTAAGAGCAATTTCAGAATCAAGTCCATTTCCTCTTTTCTTTTCTTTTTTTTTTTTCTTTTTTCCTTTTCTTTATCTCCTTCATCCTTTGGTTAATCGCCGACCTCGGCTAGGTTAGCAACGAGGCCGACGATCTTGTTGGAGCATTGCCCGCTCTTAGCGAGGCCATGCCTCCTTAGTGGTCGAGCAAAGCTTGCTAGACCACCACAAGGGCAACATCGCTTGGCCATGGTGAGACCGCGAGGCTTGGTGAGGTCGAGTCTCGCTAGCAATTGGTCGAGCTTGCCTCATTAGATCTGGGTGCGGCAGAGCTCGCCTTGTTGAGCCTCTCCCAACCGCCAAGGAGGCTCAGCTAGGGATTAGCAACGCTCAACCAAAGGATGAAGGAGAAGAGGAAAAGGAAAAAAGAAAGGAAAATTTAAGAAAAATAAAAATCTAATTAAATTATTAAAAAATTAAAATAAATTTTACATCACAAGAGAATTTGAGGTCTTACCAAACATAATTTTATCTTGAGAATATAAATTTTGGACAATTATCAAATGCCTTCAAATACTTAGAAACTCCTCAAGGGAACAAAATTTTGAAGAGAAATTATTCTCTGAAATAGAATGATTATCAAACAGACTCCTAGGAGGTGCATGACAACCCAAAATTTATGTTCCAGAAATAGTTTTTCTGTTCCAAACCTGTTTCTGGAAAAGAAATCCGTTTGATAAACCTATTTAATTTTTCTATTTCTGGAATAGATTTCTATTCCAGAAATAGGTTTGGAAGAGAAATCAGAAGCTAAAATTTTCTACTTCTGATTTTTTGAAGAGAAATCAGAAATAATTTCTCTCACTAAACCTTAATTTCGGTGAGTCCTCCCTCATCTCCTCTACGTCTTTGCCTCCTCCTCTTTCTCCGCCTCTCCTCATTTTATTAAAAATAAAAATAAATTTATTAAAATAAATAAATTATTTTTATTTATCATTTTATTTTTAGTTTATTAAAAATAAATTTATTAAAAATAAATTATTTATGATAAATAAAAATAAATTTATTATTATTTGCCTTGAGTGTTTTGCCAAATCAATTTTTTTATTCATTTTAAAATAAATTTATTCATAAAATAAAATAAAATAGAATAAATAAAATAAAATTTATTTTTATATTTTAATTTTAAAATAAAATGATATTTTTATTTTATTTTTTTTATGATTTATTTTATTTTATTTTATTCATTATTTTTTTTGTTACTAAATCATTTTTATTTTTTATATTAAAGGTCGTCGGTCGTCGCCACCGCCATCCGAAATGAAGAAATTTTGTGTCGTTATCAAACGAATTTCTATTTTTAGAGTATAAATTTTGTGTCATTATCTAACGGTTATTTTTGCTTAGAAACTCTTCTAGAAATAGAAAAATCTATTTCTGTTCCAGAAACAATTTCTGAAACAGAATGGTTGTCATGCGCGCCCCTAGCGTCCTGTCCCGCATGTCGACACTCAATGTATTTAGCACACCCTATTCTCAATAAATAAAACCCCCTCTTTCTCTCTTGCTTTATCCCTTCATTCAATCAAAGGCCCAAAGTTTCTAGCTTCCGGGGCTTCTTCATCCCTTTCAAAATTCTTTTTCTCGTTTTGAAAAGAGAGAGAAATGCCAGCTCGCATTTGGATGCAAATTCTTTATTCCACAAAATGCTCTCACGGATTATAAGTATTTCAACATGTCTCAATCATTGATGCACGTAAAATTGTTGATGCATACCTCATTTACATATATCATTGTTAAGAATTGATTGAGATGTCAATGGAAACACCATTCAGGATAGAGGATCTCCATCCTTTAGGCTCCATCTGTTTAGCGAAACTTATTTTCTAAAATAACATTTTTCTTATTTCCAACGTTTGGATTGCTTAGAGAAACGAATCAATAGAAATTTTTTCCTAGTCAATGGAAAATTAGTTTTTAAATTCAGAAAAATAGTTTCATAATTAAAAATTTAAAAATTATTTTTCAAATAATACAAATAATCATTTTGAAAAAATATTTTGTAAATAATTTACTTTTCATGAAACAAACAGAGTATTATAGGGTGCAAAAATTCTATCACATGCATTAAGAGAAATTCATATTAATTGTGATTTCATTATTCGAAAGTCTCACTTGCTTTTCCTCCTCAGAAATGCTTGGACAAAGAGGAGTCTTGATTGGCTTGATCAATCATGGATCCGTAGGTGATTGCCCTCCTGCAAGTGCCTGAGTATGGTCAGTGGCGTGGCTGTCCTTTTTTAGCTTAGTTATTGTGTGTTCTCCTAAGAAAACTTTGTTTTTCCTGTTATTTGACATTTGGCTGCACCAAAAATTTATTCTTACTATTCTTGAACATGATAATTCACATTGTATTTGCATTAGAATCATGCTTATGGAAAATTACCAATTTTTTTTAAAATCTATTGTAATTGTACAAATTCAGTTCTGAACTTTTTTTTTCTTTACCAATTGAATCATAAACCTTTTACATTTATACTAATTCTGTTCATCCAACCAATTTTATTAGAAAATTGCTAACATAGACATGTTGGCCACTCTACGTAGCACTACAGGCATTGACATTGATTTTTTAAAATAATATTTTAATAATATTTGAATTTTATCATAATTTTTTCTTTTTTCTTTAGTTTTTCTTTATTTTCTTCCTTCTAGCATGGGGTGAGGCTGTCGTGGCCCTTGCTGGCCCAAGGCAAGGGCTGCAACAGCCTTGCGCAGCCAAATCATGCGAGGGTTGTGGCACCCATAAGTCTAGGGAAAAAACTAAAAATTAAACAAAAAATTATAAACATTCAAATTTTTGTAAAAATATAATAAAAATTATTCACGTTAGCACCAATCATATCAAATAGGATGACCGGCATTCATATCGGTGAATTTCCAAGCCAGAGGCATCCCACCCATAAGTCTAGGGAAAAAAAAGAAAAACTAAAGAAAAGAAAATCAAAGAAAAAATATAAAAATATAAAAATTCGAAGTTCTATTAAAATATATTAAAATAATATCAACTTAGCACCGGTCATGTCTTGTAAAATGGTAGACATTTACGTCAGGAACTTTCCTAACCTGATTTGACTAGGGTGTCCCACCCATAAGTCTAGGGAAAAAAAACTAAAGAAAAGGAAAAGGAAAAATATAAAAAATTCCAAATTTTATTAAAATTTATTAAAAATAATCATATCAGCGTCAGTCATATCACGTAAGATGACCCACGTTCACGTCGACACGCTTGCCACAATTTCGTTCCTTTTTTTATAATAAAAATAATATAATAGAAGTAATTATATCCCGATTAGGATCAACTATCGATCATTATATTAGCGCATCCGCCCTGAAATCGGGCCAGCACCTTACCACCATATAAATCACATATGGGTCCCACTATACAGTCCCACTTATTAGAATGCACATGTAAAGCTATAATCCTGCGACGATGCATCCCGTCATTAGCTCCGAATCACAAGTCCTGCAAAAGAAGACAGAGTGAGGAAGAGATAAACCCTTGTGGTGTTCTCTCTCTCTCTCTCTCTTCGCTATTTTCCGTGAACGAGTTGCGCCGTGGACGAATGCGCACCCTACGTTCCTCGGCGTTCCCATGGGTCTCATGTAGGTGTTCTGCTCTACTCGCAGCCTCGGAACAAGTTCCATTTCGGCAAGGAAGGAAGAGAGAAATCACTCACTCAAAACTTGGAGATCAATTGGCAAACGACAATCCAGCCAGTCACGGTGGTCGGAGGTAAGCACCAACTGCGAGCCACGGCATCTCTTCACTGTCGTAGTCCAGCCTCCTTCAATAAGTTGGGGGCATGTGAGTGAATTCATGTGGTCTTGAATTCCTTTCCTGAAAAAAGAACAACTCCCATCTCCGATCACGTCCTCGGTTCGTTTTCCATCCCATGAATGGTGTTTTGTTACTTCGTGTTCAAACTATGTCTTGAATTATAGTCAGTCAAATAAAACCCGCTCACATTGAAGTGGTTAAAATAACTAATGATTGGGAAAGCGAAAAACGCAACGCAATTTCCTTCTAACTACCGGAGTCGGTCGAGGTAAATGGAAAAGGAAAGTAAGCCATGGACTTTGTTGACTTGAATTGTCCAAATTCTATTAGGATGCTGCAAATGGATTTTTTTTTCTTTTTTAAAATCTATTTGTTAATCGAAAAATATCAAGCACAATTGTCCGAAGGCGACACTTATTACTTGAATTGTCCAAATTCTATTAGGATGCTGCAAATGGATTTTTTTTTCTTTTTTAAAATCTATTTGTTAATCGAAAAATATCAAGCACAATTGTCCGAAGGCGACACTTATTGTTTCAGTTTTCGTGAAACAGGGTTGTCTGACAAATATTTTGCCGAATATAATTTCGGAAATAGAAGCAGAGCATGGGGCTCAAATTGGCGCAATGTATAGCCAGCATCTCGATTTCGTCGAGGATTCCTCCCTTCAAGCCATCCATCAGAGACGATACCAGCCTGGTCAACATTGCCCAGCCATTATTGTATTAGTGCACTGGGTAAAGCACATATCGCCTATCGGTCCCACCCTAACAACCTTTGCATCCTTATGCTGGTAATCCCATTCACGTTCATCGCGAGTTCAAAGATCGTCATGTTCTGTGGCTTATGTGATTTAAGACTCAATTAACATAATTAAAAAATTTAAAATTGAACTAATAAAAACAGTAAATATCGAATTGACATCTCGATGCATTCATATTGTGTGATAGCAAACGCTGCTATAGTAACCGTCTCCTCCTCTTTCTTTGTTATTTTTTTTAACGCTTTTTGAGAATGGCGGAGACGTGCCCACCACAAATTTCTTTGAAGACTACACGGCAACGGGGTGGACTTGTGGAGTTATGAGGAATCCAAATGTAATTTCTATAAAATTTTGCTTACCTTAATTAATTTGACAATGGAAGCCAGACAATATATATATATATACACGCACACAAGATGTTGATGCACATGTCCTCTCAAGTGTCAACGTCAATACACCGCTTTTTTTTAATGTGAAACATATATTGATTGCATATGGAGTGCTGGCTACAAGTGCCTTTGATTTCGTGATGCAATTTACATTTAATTTAAATTATATTAATTGATTGATATGCCAATTCAAACTATGATTATTTGTCTAGACTAATCAAAAGTTAAAAGTAACTTTTGTATTTTTCTGTTAATTATAATATATTTTTTAAAATTTAAAAGATTACAAAAGTTTACTTATGAATATTCATATTCGTGCCAATATTGATCTATTATGAAATTTTAGATGTTTAAGGTTAACAAAAGCCGAAGGAGATGCCCCTCAAGATGTGCAAAAAATAATAAGTAAAAATTACTGTAAGCAAGCTCTAGATATTATTATGTAGCTGTGATGATACCTAATAATGTATATGTAAACAAACATCATGATTTCTGTACATCCTTCAAGAGCGACGGAGTCAAAAGTATTTATGCATGTGTTAATAAAAAATTACTTTTTTGAGAATTAAAAAATTAAAGAGCATTGGGGATGACGGACTGGAGAGGAGGGTCCACCCATGTAGACTTTTTTCCTCCAAATTGTTCTCAAAACTTAATGGGCAAGTCATCCGGTATTCCACAAGTAATTTCGCGGCCGTGATGGGTCCCTTTCTGGCGAGGAAAGTAGGGGCACCGTCACCGTCTCATAATTCTATAATTTGCATTTTATTTTAACTTTCTAGGTGTGGAATGGAGCCTGAAGCTAATCCCCGGAAGGTGTATAGAAGCGAAAAGTATAAAAAAAGTTACAAACCTATTGTATTAAGATACTGATTCAGTCAAAACCTTTTAATTTGATCAATTTAGTAATAAGTATTTTTATATTAATACAAATTCAATCCATATGTAAATGTCAATTATCTTACGTAACACGACTAACATTGACGTGAACATATTCTTTAACTTCTAAATACTTTTTTAATTTTTTAATTTTCTTCTCTTTTCTTTCTTTTATTTTTTTTCCTTTCTCTTTTTTCATTTTTCCGTATTACCCTCCACTGGTCACCAACGAGTGGAGGTCACTAGCCACCGGCTAGGGCTAGGATCAGCCACGGCTAAACGAGGCTGCTTCTCGCTAGATCTGAAAAGGGGACCCTCGCCTAGCCCTTGCTAGAGGCCGATGCTAGGTGAGGCCCTTGGTGATGGTGGTGAGGCCCTTGGCTAGGGTCCCCTTGTCAGCCTTCAACGATGTTCAAACCTTCACCCTCATTGGTAGCTAGCGATTGGCAAAGACTAATGAGGAAAAAAACAAAAGAAGATAAGAAGAAAAAAAGGAAAAAGAAAACAAATTAATAAAAAAATAGAAAAAAAGATATTTAAAAATTTAAAAAATTGTCCGTCTTAGTACCAACCGTAACACATAGGACGACCTATGTTCACATTAATGATTTTTTTTACCTAGATTGGTCAGATTGACTGAATTAGTATCAATATGAAAATCTTTAAGACCAAATTGGTCCAATCGAAATGTTTATAATTGAATTGGTACTATGTAATAGATTTATAACTTTTTAAATATTTTTCCCTTGTATAGAAAACAAATTCAATAAGATAACTAACCAGATTAATGATGCTTTGGTTTTGTCACCATTGTTATGCTTTGGGGACTGGCTTACCATAATTACTTAGGTGATTTCTTCGTACATTACTCAAAAAGTCACAAGATACTCATGCCTAGTGCATTGTTGAAGAACAACAACCATGTGTGCTTATTATGTATTTTCCCACATCACACAATAATAACAGATGAATCGATCTGATTGAGATTTAAGTTCTTAAATTCATGCATAAAATTGCTTTTTTTTCCCCATATTATAAAAAGAGTACACGCATTCCAATGAAAAGAATTTTAAACATGTGGAGAGAGTTATATATAAAATTTAAAATTAATCTAGGAAAAATAGTTAAGTGATGGTTAGATTTAAATTCAATGTTAGTAAGTAAGATTTTAGATCATATCTCAACTATTTTCAAATTACAATTCTATTCATTTTGTAATACCATGTCACTTTGATGTATATGAAAAAAGGACACAAACCATACATGGAGATTTTGTAAGTTTCTTACAACTATAAACTCACAAAATACACCAGCGTGTGTTTCGCAATTGAGATATGGTGTTTGTTAAGGATCAAATTATCAAAGATCTCAAGAAGCATGAAGAAGTTCAAAATGTGGAAGAAGAGCTAGTTGATCTGGAGCCCTTAGGCTCATCACAAAATTCTATTGGTGGGGGGAACACAAAAAGAGGTCAAGATTGATTCGGCTGAGCAAGCACAAACTGAGATGGTAGTTAATGACCAAGCTAATGAAAGAGTTGAGGCCAAGACTAATCATGGAAATGATGAAGATGTAGTAGTTGATGATGAGGTTGAGGAGGAAACAACTAATGTTGATGATTTTCCTTAAGGACAACCAATGAGATCAACGAGAGAAAGGCAACCAAGTAGAAAATACTCCCCAAATGAGTATGTCTTTCTCACTGATGGGGGAGAACCTGAGACTTTCCAAGATGTAAGTGGAAATTGATACCCACAAAAGGGAACATATGAAAGCAATGCAAGAAAAGATGCAATCCTTGCATGATAATCACACCTATGATTTAGTGAAGCTACCAAAGGGCTAAAAAGCACTTAAAAACCAATTGGTGTCTAGGTTGAAGATTAAAGAAAATAGCCCCAAACCACGTTACAAAACAAGATTGATGGTGAAGGGTGTTGGTCATAAGAAGGGAGTTGATTATGAGGAGATTTTCTCTTATGTTGTAAAGATGTCATCCATTCGAGTAGTTGTTGATTTGGCAACAACCTTGAACTTATTCAATGTGAAAAAAGTATTCTTACATGGTGATCTTGATGGGGAGATATATATGAAGCAGCTTGAAGGTTTTGTGATCAAAGGTAAATAAAATCTGATATGTAGGTTGAAGAAGAGCCTCTACGAGCTCGAACAAAGTCCAAGGCAATGGTATAAGAAGTTTGATTCATTTATAGAGAGGAATGAATACAAGAAGACAGCAGGAGATCATTGCGTATTCCTCAAGAAGTTCAATGACGGCGATTTTCTGATTATTTTATTATATATTGATGATATGTTACTTGTGGGGCATGATGTCAGAAAAATTATGAAGCTCAATGATGAGTTAAGCAAGGCATTTGCCAATAAAGAACTTGGACCGGCAAGGCAAATACTTGGAATGAGGACATTGAGTGATAGAGCTTGTAGTTATGGTTATCCTAAGAGAGATATGTAGAAAAAGTTGTGCAAAGATTCAATATGAGCAACACCAAAGCAGTTAGCTCACTTTTAGCCAATCATTTTCAACTTAGCACAAGGTAGTGTCTCTCAAGTGAAAGGGAGAAGGAAGAGATGCTGAAGATTTATAATGCCTGTACTGTTGGAACTCTCATGCGTGTGATGGTGTGCACACAACCAAATAATAGGTTTGCCATTGGAATTGTTAGCCAACACATGTCAAACCTCAGCAAACAACATTAAAATGCTGTCAAGTGGATACTTAAGTATCGTAAAGGTACATATAGTTTGTGTTTGTGTTTTTGTGATAGAAATTGATATTGGAGGGGTTCATTGATGCAAACATGGTGGGAGATGTAGATTCCAGGTGATTTACATTTGATTATTTGATGACTTTTGTAGGTGGAGCTGTCTCTTAGCAATCAAGATTAGAAAAGTGCATTGCATTATCTACAATGGATGCTAGGTACATAGCCACCACCGAAACTAGCAAAGATATGTTGTGGACGAAGAGATTTTTGTAAGACTTGGGGCACAAGCAAGATGAATATGTTGTGCATCGATAGTCAAAGCGCTATCCATCTTAGGAAAAATTCCACATTTAATTTTATGATGAAGCATATTGATATTAGGTATCATTGGATACGAGAAATGTAGGAGGAGAAGTAATTGAAGCTTGAGAAGATCTACTCGGACAAAAATGACGCCGATATGTTGATAAAGTCTCTATCTACGGAGAAACTAAAGTTTTATAGGAAGGAAACTAGCTTATTGAAGTGATGAGAAAGTTTAAAATCCTCCATGATGGGCTGGGGGAAGATTTGTTTGGAGCAACGCAGCTCAACATATTCAGGAGTCAATTTGGGATATCCCGACGGTTGCTCATCAATAATACCTAATAGGAAGGAGTCCTATTATGACGAGATGTTGAAAAGGAAGAAATTTAAATAAGAATGAGTCTTATTTAGGAAGAATTTGAGGATAAATTTAATTATGATAATTGCTCAAATTAGGGGAATTCAATCGATTAAGGAGATTTCCAATTGAGAGGTGATCACAAAATCAATTAGGGAGGATTCTTAATTTGGGCGAAGGTCTACCACTATAAATAGAAGAGCTTGGGTGGAGGTTTTTGAATACACTAGACAAACACTCTAGAGAGATCACAAGAGTCTTCAATAACGTGAGTAAAAACGAGAATTCTTGAGAGTTTTTTAAGTAAGAGTGTGTAAACACAAGAGATCTTAAGATTTCGTCAAGTGATGATGGGTTTTGTGACAATTATGAGGATTTATTGTGAGAGAAACACCGTTAGAGTGTTAATTGTAATCCATTGATTATAGTGGAGAGTTCTCGAACCAATGTCTCAGACATTTTTTTCATCTTGGGTTTTTCACATAAAAATTTCTGGTGTATCGTTCTTTTTTTTTTTTTTTTATGGTAAAGTCTGGTGTATCGTTCTTCTTCTCTCTTATCTACTATGTTATTTATGTTTCACATACCGCACGATTCTGACTATTAGAATTTCACTGCAATCAATTGTGAATAGACTTAATTTACAATACATAGACACTGTTTCCTCTCCACTATACCATGCCCATGATCTTGGAGGAACTAACTAATCTTTATTTTACAAGTTTTATTTCATGACTAATGCTGTACAAATCATCATGACTTAAGATAAAGTAAATAGAGAGCTCAAAAAGGTTTATTTGTTTTTGACCACCATGGGTGCTATTGAAGATAGGCACTCGTGACTCTCAGACCATAAATACTAAGTTATAGAGGAGGCATCCCATCAGTCATTTTACTTAAGTAGTATCAACATTGACACACAACATGTGACACGATATGACATGACATGCTAACACATCGTTTTTCAAAAAATAGAGAATTTTGACACGTTGGGACATGTTATATATATTTTTATATATATTTATCATTTTTATGATTTTTAATCAAATTAATTTGATTTAAATTCACAAATAAATAAATTATAATAAAGCATAGAATGAATTTACACTAAAAATATTAATCTATCATTTATTAATATCATTCACTGTTTCAATTTTATAAATTCAACTCAATTCCAATAAAAAAAAGTAATTTATATTCTAAACTCACGAGTCAAATGTGTTGAAAGGAAAGAGAAAAAAATTGAAGGGGTGAATTATGTATCACAGGAAGTGAGAATCAGAAGAGAAAATTAAGTGTTTCTTTTTTCCCTATTTATTATTTTTATTTTATTTTTATTTTTTCATATGTTTACATTATGACTCCTCATTTATTGAAAATTTTTAAAATTGATCTCGTATATCAAAATCACATGTCGAAATTTTGACTTGATTGAGTATCAAAAAAGTTAACCGGGTATTAGAGAGTGTCGGAAGATATCAAAAAGTGTCGGATACGTGTTAAGAGTGTCCGACATGACACGAAAACTCTCGAAAAGTATCGATGCTTCCTAACATTTCACAAGTCTAATTTGATAAGCTTGATTGTAGGGGAAGGGAGCTCCATCTTCATACTACCTTTTGGTCGTTCTTTAAGACATTTCCAACCACTTCGTGCTCTAATTATGTTTGCTTCGCTCCCTGCTGCCAAGTGAATGGAACGGAGCCCCATCTGAATATATTTTTCGTTATATAAGACAATATGTTGGATGGAAGGAGTTCGAGCTCATCTTTCGACAATGCCTTTTTGTCGTTTTGGCCTTTGCTAACCATTTTCCCTTCTACCTATATGTTTGACGGCAAATCATGCGGTCTCCAATTCCTTTCCTAAAAAAGAAGAGCTTCCTCTCTCTAATCATTTCCTCTGTGTGCGCCATTACCCGAATGCTGTTTTATTTGGAAACAATTTGTACTCTAACTCATCCTTTACAATGTTGCATTCAAGAATCATGATACAGCTGCAAATCACCTAGATCTCTTCACTTTGTTAATAGATCCCTGCAAGTACTTGATCTTTATTGTTTGAGCTTCTCTCGGTTGTCTGACAAATAATTTGCTTATTTTAATTCCAAGAAAATACTGCAAAATATAACCTACAGCTTAATTCTCTAGCAGAGGCCTTTCGTTAACTCATTAGGATCGTGGGCAGCTCTCTCGGTCCAGTCAACGTTGTTGTAGAACCCATCATTGTGCCTATCTGCGAAGTGATACGAAAGGTCCAGCAAATATTAATCTTTATAATGAGAAAGCAAGATATCGGCAGAAGGTTTCTACTCAAGTACACTCTCATCTGTATTCCTTTTGGATGTGTCAAGTGTGGCCTGCTGATGTACAATATGTTTGGCTACATACCTCGGCTGATTTTCATTCCATGTGTCCTAATGTTGGTAATCCCATTCATGTTCATCAATTAGTGAACGGCTATAGTTTCCAGCTTTCTTGATGTGGTAATGATCGATGACACAAAGCATCCCTCGTTGTAAAAGCATGTAATATAATATCATAATAAAAATAATGGAAGCAACCGACGAGGAAAAGTTAAACTGAAATTGTTGGAGTTCAAAAACGACATAATCATCCTAGAATGCGATTTTAAGAAGGAACATAAACATTTAAAAAAACCCTGTGAGCACTTCCTTTTTAATACACTTAAAATGGTTTTCAAAAGACAAAACAGAAAAGCTTTCTACGGCGAGGGATCTATTTGGTCAAAAACTCCAACATTCTTCTTAATGTTTCTAATGTGCTATTGCAAATAGTAGAGAAAGAAAGTGGGAGAAAAACTGACATATTATTATCATAAACGAATGGAATACAAATATAGTTCAGAGAACCTCAGTATCGAAAAAGACAAAGGATTCTCATTCTTACTTTAACATTTGGAAATAGAAGAAGGCATAAGCACTAAACAGTAAAAGAGAGCAAGGTTATCATAGTTGAACGGGAAACGTAATGCTACTGATCTTCATAGTATAATAGTGTCAATTGCACACAGAGTTCATCCTTGTTATCATCATCCTCATCCTCATCCTCATCGGCATCAACCCAATTACTTGGATGATACGAGCACACTAATTGAATCGATACTGAGATACTGAGAAGCAGCATTTACAGTAGGGAAACGGGCGATTGAGAAAGTACCAACTTTATTTAGAAATATTTGCAGGAGACAGCAAAATAATCCAACCTCAAGAGATAAAGATGATGTTCATCACACACACACAAACTGAGAGAGGTTGAGAGACGAAGAATCTGGACCAGTTTGGATGTTTCCTTCAGCTGATGCAGCTTTTGATATTTGAAGGGTGCTCATTCTTTCAATTCCTAACTGATCACCAGCTTTTAGGATCCATTCTTCTGGAACTTGCCTTCCATCAGAACAACTGCCACTGCTTGCAGAACCTCCTGCCCAAAGTTAGTAAACCACTCAAATTTTGATTCCCAAGATATGCCTTACATTGATTTTAAGTGTCTTACCAACCGCATACACAGCAATTCATTTTAGAGCAAAGCAAAGTCAATTTCTTTGCCATCATTGAGAGATGATAGTGCTACAAGGATCACTCACGTGAGAGTCAAACCATATTCTGGTATGATTTGATGGAATCTCAGAAGCACTTGTTCTATTCCTCTCTGGCTGTTCTCCAGAAGCTTCCCAAGTATCAGCCCAGCCTGGCATTCCATTTGCCGAATATCCATTGTTACCTTCATGTAACTGTGATGGGAGCATGGTGGTCAGTACAAGTGTAGCATCAAAATTGGAAGAGGCCCCCTCATCAATGCCAAATTTAGGGGCCATCAAAATAGGCCTGTTTCATTAAAACATGCAGTTGTATCAAGTTCTTTATTCTATTTTGCATTTAGTTGCACTTACCCCTCCCCCCCCCCCCCCCCCCCCCACTTTTCTTCTTCCCCTCCCCAATTGACAGCAGAGATGTTGCATTTGAAACCACGAATTTAGTACCAAAAAGAAAAGTCAAAAGACATACATTAACCATCAAGTTTTGCACTGATATTTTGAGCTGGCATACTTTACTGGCATCTTGCATTAAACTTGATAAATAAACCATTTATCATCCTAACTTAAACCTCCTTAAACCATTATTATCCAAACTTGATTCAAAGGTGCACTATATTCTCTCAACCAAATTTTCAATGATGATCTCTAGTGTTTGACATTCAGCCCAGAAGCAAAACTGTCATCGGCCTATGATTGTGATCGTGAAGCTGTGCGTTTGCATGTTTTAAAATTCTTGAGCAGATAACTAGCAATCATTCATCTATTAAAACCAGTTATGGACTGATTGCATGAAAACTACTCGTTGCATCTGAACTACTTGCATCTACAAAATTGAAGTGAAGGAAAGAGCATTTATAATTTACTCGCCAGCCTTCTCAAAGTACAAATGAATGTCCACTTCACATCCCCAACAGAATGCAAGAAATGCCTGCATTTACATATTATCATGTTCACTGGAAAAAACAAGGAAAAACTTCAACATAAAAGATGGCCCTGAACGTGACCCCAATAGCATTTCAGCAACTAGGTCGACTCATTTTAAGGAGAAATGGAGCTAAGTTTGAAAGTGAAGTCATATGTTCAAGAACTTTTACCTGCATTTACGACCCAAATGTCTCAATAGATAATATAATAAAAAATGGATCAGATGGAACACCTTCAACTCTTTGACAGCAAAAGTCATGTCTACTGGGTTGCCATTATGAGTATACTGCACAAACTCTTCCACAGGATCTATCCACAGCTGAGTGTGCAGCAAAGAGCCGTTCTCTGCAACCAGAATCTGAACCATGATATTCTTTGCCATATTCGATTGAAAAGGAAAAAGTTAATCTCTACCTTTGGTAGGATCAATGTAGCTTCGAAACTCGACAGCTTTCCCACCAAATTCACTGGCAGCATCAGAAGGATCAGAGTTGCGTTCCGTTGCGATCATAGTAATTTCCTGAAGGGATGACTGAAAATTTGCAAGCAATCTATTCAGATCACGAGGCCTCACTACAAAATTGCTTGGGTATCTTCTCCTATCCAGAGATAATTGCTGTATGTCAGGATCAACATTGCAAGTAATCCAGTATGTTTTCTTAATGCCTGCATGCATACAACAACATCACATATGGATGAACAAAAACTCACAGTTGGCACGGTGAGATAAACATGTATCTCTGCATGGTGCAGCTTCTTATCACATTTATGCAGGTTTGACAGGTGCTGGCCTCCGATTTACATTACATTTAGATAACATACTGAACAGTACACAGTTTGCATGACTGAGTCACAAAGACTTAAAATTTTAAGTGGCCAACAAAAATTAAACAAAAGTGGTAGACATTGGAATCTAATTTTCAACGTAAACTTCCCCATCTCTTTATTCTGAATTTGTTGGCTATATAGGTCATATTGGGGCACTAAAAATCCCTTTAACAGAGTTCATGCTGCTTTTACATGATGAGAAATTATAAAAGCTTGTCTCTGTGGACACATATGACATGACAAACAAATGCTTCTCTCAGCATCTTGCAGTCATTTTCTCTCAATGAACATGTCAGTTTCAAGACTTCATTTCTGCTGTTTTTCCATAGAATTGAAGCGAGATTATTTTTAGGGGGAAAGGGAATGCGCTAACTTTTCCATCTGTGCCACGAGCTTGCAATCTTAACTGTCAAATACAACATTTTGAACATATGAATACAGAGCGCCACGCACGCAACAGAAAGGTCTTTACCACTGAAGCACTGCAGAGCCCATTGAATTTTTGATGCATTGATGTCTGGTAATTGCACACTCAAATAATCGATGTTTGTAATAGGCGTTCTAAGGACAGAACAGACAGCCTGCACAGAGTACCTTGTCAGTGTTTGTAAGTTGCTTACAACTATAAACTGGCAAATACACTAGAAAGATGACCAATGACAATATACCTTTAAGAGAACACTGCATTGAACCTGCGCACCAGATATGTAAACACATCAAAGAGGTCTGGCTTGAAGGTTATCAATTGATAGGCAGATCTCGACGAATTGAGAGCGTGAAAGGAAATCTGGAGGTCAAATATGAATATGAGTATGAAATGAGAATCTTGATCTGATATATACGAGTGAGAAGGTGATATCTGTACACAGATCAATACTATTGCAATTCTAATACATTAAATAGTGCCGAGTGCCAAACAACGAGCTTAGAACTTGGAACTTCTATTGTTATTTGGCAGTTAAATGCGGCGAGGCAAAAGGAAGCCACGCAAAGTACGGTCACATAAGAGATATGCTAGGGAGCACGATCGTGCTTTCACTTATTGAGTGTTGCAAAACTCCACATAATACCATCAGAGTAATTAGACAAACCAGCAAAGCACTAGCAAGACAGAATAGCAGCACCCATAGAAGGTTATCCATAGGGCTTTTCTCCTATGGTTTCACCATTCGACGTTTTGCCGCAAGTACCGCTGATAGCTCTCCTGTCTATAACAGTGAATTGCCTCAGTCTTATGATATAATGAGTTTGAATCACCCTACCAACAGTATGAGCTTCTCTTAGTCACTTCAGATTTATGCACGTCAAGTTCTGATCATCGTCAACAGGCCCAATCACAACCTAGGTCGACAAATTTCTGCCTCAAATCCACCGCCAAAAGCTCCACGCCCTCAGCAATCGGCGCAAGGACTCTCGGAATTTCTCAATCGGACACCGTATCGAACGAAATGAACCAGTACCTAACACGGCATGATAGCCATCTAAACGAAGCATCGCTCGGCAGGGCACACGGAGAAGCAAGTGCTGTGGCTATTTCACTCGATGGATGAAGCCGAGGAACGACGATCGACATGGATTTCAGTGGCGACACGCCGGAGCTGTGGGCGAGAGAGAGACGACGGAGAAGAAGAAGAAGAAGAAGAAGAAGAAGAAATGTGTGGGAAGAAATAGATGGAATGACCTGGGAAGGAGAAGCTTGGATGGCGAGGTCGTTGCCGATGCGGGAGAGGCAGGTGATGGAGCGAGCCAAACTCTTCAAGGCGTTGCCGCTCAGGGTGAACTCCATTTTTTTTCTCTTCGCTTTCCATCTCTGCACTGACGCGCTACAGACTTTAATAAGGGCGGTCGCCGAAAAATTGGCGGGATTGGAAGAGGGGAGACGCTGGGTCTCTCTTTGGCTCGGTGAATCACTGATATAACAGGTTAATTATCATCTTTTGCCCCCAAAGATACGATTATAATTGTATCGCTGATGTTTACCCAAGTGAGCATGCTAAGGTTTTCTAGATTCATCATTAAAAGGCATTAACGAGTAAATCACAACTTATAATTCAAAGGGAAATCATAAAAATGATGCATGTACAAGTATTTCCATTCAATTTTGATCTTATTACATATTTGACCAGTGAACTATTCTTCGATCTTGATTTTAAGATAAATGTCAATTTCTTCGTCCATATGCAAACAAAAGATGCAAAGTAAGGGCTAAAGATTGTTATGTGGCATTATCATGTCATGATACTATAAAACCAATGTCGATTCGTGTGTTGTTGCAGAAAAATAACTTGTTATATAGTTTAATACATCAACAAATAATAAAAAGTTTTTTTTTTGGCTTGAATGACAAATGCATTCATTATCTTTAAGTACATTTACAGAAATTATCTATGATAGATAACATTTGCGATTATTAGAAAGCTTTAATTGCCATTTAATTTAATATTAATTTGTTCGACGTGATAGAAAATTGTTCTGTGTTGTTTGTAACTTCTGTAAACTGTGTAGGTCCATGCAACTGTTTCAATCAATCCTGCCTACAATTCTATTATTTTAGAGTAACGTCGTGGTTTTTTCTCTTTTCCCTTTTTGTGAAATATCCATTTCAAGTTTTAGGAGAACTATAATTTCTTAAAAAAAATAATGGCAACTCTAAAATTGAAAGAACATAAATAAAAGCAAATTGCAAACCTCATAAGCGAAATGCCGATGGGTTTTCTTGGACCTTGACTTTAACATCGAGGGTGGCACTTGTAGCACCCACTTGCTCTTAGGACAGATGTATGTTTTTCTTGGACCTTCACTTTAACATAAGATTTGATCTTTCTTTTCGTTTTCCTGGATTATGTGGGTCTGTCATATATAAAAGCAAACAACAGACCTCATAAGTGAATTGCTGATCAGTTTTTCTTGGACCTTGACTTTAACATCGAGGGTGGCACTCATAGCACCCACTTGCTCTAAGGATAGAGGTATGTTTTTCTTGGACCTTCACTTTAACATACTTAATATTTGATCTTTCTTTTCGTTTTTCTAGGTTGGGTGGGTCCGTATCAAGGATATCCTATCAAACCATACATAAAAGCAAACTACAGACCTCATAAGCGAATGCCCATATGTTTTTCTTGGACCTTGACTTTAACATCGAGAGTGACACTTGTGACACTCACTTGCTCTAAGGATAGAGATATGTTTTTCTTGGACTTTCAATTTAACATCCTTAAGATTTGATCTTTGTTTTCGTTTTCCTGGGTTGGGTGGGTCTATATCAAACATATCCTATCAAACATATATAAAAGCAAACTGCAAACCTCATAAGCCGATCTGTTTTTCTTGGACCTTGACTTTAACATCATGAGTAACACTCGTAGTACCCACTTGCTCTAAGGATAGAGGTATGTTTTTCTTGGACCTTCAATTTAACATACTTAAGATTTGATTTTTGTTTTCATTTTCCTAAGTTGGGTGGGTCCATATCAAACATCTCCTGTCAAACATATATAAAAGCAAACTACAGACCTCATAAGCAAAATGCCAAACAGTTTTTCTTGGACCTTGACTTTAACATCAAGGGTGGCACTCGTAGCATCCACTTGCTCTAAGGATAGAGATATGTTTTTCATGGACCTGCGTTTTAACATACTTAAGATTTGATTTTTCTTTTTGTTTTCTTGGGTTTGGTGGGTCCGTATCAGACATATCCTATCAAACATATATAAAAGCAAACTGCAAACCTCATAAGCAAGATGCTAACTAGTATTTCTAAGACCTTGACTTTAACATCGAGGGTGGCACTCGTAACAACCACTTGCTTTAAGGATAGAGGTATGTTTTTCTTGGACCTATACTTTAACATACTTAAGATTTGATCTTTCTTTTCATTTTCCTGGGTTGGGTGGGTCCATATCAAACATATCCTATCAAACATATATAAAAGCAAACCGCAAACCTCATGAGTGAGATGCTGACCAGTTTTTCTTGGACCTTAACTTTACATTGAGGGTGGCACTTGTAGCACCCACTTGCTCTAAGGACAGAGGTATGTTTTTCTTGGACCTTCATTTTAACATACTTAAGATTCGATCTTTCTTTTCGTTTCCTAGGTTGGGTGGGTCCGTATCAAACATATCCCATCAAACATATATAAAAGCAAATCACATACCTCATAAGTGATATGCCGACTGGTTTTTCTTGGACCTTGACTTTAACATCAAGGGTGGCACTCGTAGCACCCAATTGCTCTAAGGACTAAGGTATGTTTTTCTTGGACCTTCACTTTAACATACTTAAGATTTGATCTTTCTTTTCGTTTTCTTGGGATAGGTGGGTCCGTATCAAACATATCCTATCAAACATATATAAAAGCAAACCGCAGACCTCATTAGCAAGATGCCAAACGGTTTTTTATTGGACCTTGACTTTAACATCGAGGGTGGCACTCGTAGCAACCACTTGTTCTAAGAACAGAGGTATGTTTTTCTTGGACCTTCACTTAACATACTTAAGATTTGATCTTTCTTTTTGTTTTCCTGGGTTGGGTGAGTCCGTATCAAACATATCCTATCCAACATATATAAAAGTAAACCACAGACCTCATAAGCGAAATGACGACCGGTTTTTCTTGAACCTTGACTTTAACATCGAGGTGGCATTCGTAGCAGCCACTTGCTCTAAGGACGGAGGTATGTTTTTCTTGGACCTTCTTCACTTTAACGTACTTAAGATTTGATCTTTCTTTTTGTTTTGTTGGTGAGTCCCTGTCAAACACATATAGAAGCAAACCGCAGATCCCATAAGTGAAATGCCGGCAGGTCTGGCAGGTCTCGTCTTCACCTGCTAAGTGAAACCACTTCGTTTCGTTCCCAAGACAGCCATCTCTTCTAATCAGTGGACTAAATTACCCTTTTTTTCCCATGAAAAGGGAAGGAATAACCGAAGGATGCTCTTACCAATGAACTGCTTCCTCTCATCTTAGCTTCTATCGTGCAGATTCTTATCTCCTCTGATGTTCTTTCTGCCACTGTTTTGGCATCTTTTTAACAGTAAAATGACATCAAAGATCACAATACATCTTAATCTAGCTTGGTTTCTTCGTTCGCAGTTGAACCCGCAACCTTTTGAATGAAGTATATCCCCGGTGAAAAACCCAGGAAAGGTTGGAGAAGGGGAAAATGATTAACGAAAAAGATCTGGAGTCGTGGGTCTTTTGAATCTCGTCGGACAAAAACCGAGTTTGAACTCCAGTTGCTATTTTGACAAAGCATGTTAATAGTCAATTAAAATAAAGTATCAACCTCTCTGGGAGGATTTCTAAGGCTAAAAAAATACAACAGAGAGGGTTTTTTAAACCCCGGAAGGCGATGCCAGACATGGGTTTATAGTCCAACACCGTCAGAAGAAATTACTGGCTTTTGGATTGGAAATTGGGAATTAGAGCATTTATTTTTTTTTTTGGTAAAGGGGAATTAGAGCATTTATTGGAGCCTTCTTAATCTGTTCTTTCTCAGATCTTAGGGATTTTGTCGCGATGAAATTGCATTATTTCAGCAACACAATTAACTTGTCAATGCATTCTCATCTTTGGAAAAAGGAATCATCTTGTACCAAAGTGAGATTGGTCGAACAAAATCAATCGGCAGCTTGACTGAAACCGACACTCCTTTTGAAATCCTATTTATCTATTTATCTTCAGAATGAATCTTTCTCTCCTTTTTATAGCGTTTAAGATCTATTTTCTGTTGTATAAACCAAATTCCTTGTCTAGGTTTTGATTGGGTCGAAGCAGAGAAGAGGGAAGGTGCATTGATGTTTGGTAATTGCATACTCAAATAATCAATGTTTGTAATAGGCATTTTAAGGACAGAACAGACAGCCTGCACACAGAGTACTTTGTAAGTTGCTTACAACTATAAACTGGCATATACACTACAAAGATGACCAACGACAATATACCTTTAAAAGAATGCTGCATCGAACCTGTGCACCAGATACTGGGCCGTTTGGTTCGGCTTTTGGGGAATACATTTGCCAAAATGCAAATACCTTTGGATGAAGGAGGCTTTCCGAAATGCAAATATCGTTTGGTAAAATTTACATTTAAATACAACTTTGGCCAAAATACCGTTTGGTAAAATTTGCATTTGTAAATGACTTTTATTAAATTAAAAAAAAATTATATTTTCTTTTTTTAAGTCCGGCCACCAGACCGCCGGATCCGGCGGCCGGACCGCCGGATCCGGTGGCCGGATGGCCGGATCTGGTCGCCTGGGGTCGCGCGACCCCAGGCGACGGTGGCCTGAGGTCGCGCGACCCCAGGCGACGGTGGCCTGAGGTCGCGCGACCTCAGGCGGTCGTCGCTGAGGTCGCGCGACCCCAGGCGACGGTCGCTGAGGTCGGGCGACCCCAGGCGACGGTCGCCGAGGTCGCGCGACCTCAGGCGACCGTCGCCTGGGTCGCGCGATTCAGGCGACAGCCGCCTGGGTCGCGCGACCCAGGCGTCGCCTGAGGTCCGGCGACGGCCGGAGGACCCTTGGCCGGCGGTCGCCGGCGCATTACCGGCGCGTGCGACCCCTTGGCCGGCGGTCGTCGGCCTCCGGTCGGCTTCTCTCCGGTGAAGATGAACAGTGGAAGTTGCATTCCGAAAATGCAACTTCCCAATGGACCTCTCCCCCTCCATTCCCCCAAAGCCTCCAAAAAAATGAACCAAACACCATAGCATTTGGCCAAGGGGCTTTAGAGCCCAAATGGGCTTTCCAAATGCCCAACCAAACAGGGCCACTGTAAATACATCAAAGAGGTCTGGCTTGAAGGTTATCAATTGATAGGCAAATCTCGACGAATTGAGCTCATGAAAGGAAATCCGGAGGTCAAATATGAATATGAGAATGAAATGAGAATATTAATTTGATATATACGAGTGAGAAGGTGATATCTGTACACAGATCAATACTATTGCAATTCTAATACATCAAATAGTGCCGAGTGCCAAACAATGAGCTTAGAACTTGGAACTTCTATTGTTATTTGGCAGTTAAATGCGGCAAGGCAAACGGAAGTCATGCAAAGTATGGGCGCACAAGAGATCTGCTAGGGAGCACGTTTGTGCTTTCACCTATTCAGTTTTGCAAAACACCATATAACACCATCAGAGTAACTAGAAAAACCAGCAAAGCATTAGCAAGACAGAATAGCAGCACTGGCAGAAGGTTATCCATAGGGCTTTTCTCCTATGGTTTCACCATTCGACATTTTGCCCCAAGTACCACTGATACCTCTCCTGGCTATAGCAGTGAATTGCCTCAGTCTTACGATATAATGAGTTTGAATCACCCTATCAACAGTATGAGCTTCTTTTAGTCACTTCAGATTAATGCACGTCAAGTTCTGATCATCATCAACAGGCCCAATCACAACCTAGGTCGACAAATTTCTGCCTCAAATCCACCGCCAAAAGCTCCACGCCCTCAGCAATCGGTGCAGGGACTCTCAGAATTTCTCAATCGGACACCGCATCGAGCGAAATGAGCCAGTACCTAACACAGCATCATAGCCATCTAAACAAAGCATCGCACGGCAGGGCACACGGAGAAGCAACTGCTGTAGCTATTTCACTCGATGGATGAAGCCGAGGAACGACGATCGACATGGATTTCAGTGGCGACACGCCGGAGCTGTGGGCGAGAGAGACGACGGAGAAGACGAAGAAAAAGAAGAAGAAGAAGAAGAAGAAGAAATGTGTGGGGAGAAATCGATGGAATGACCTGGGAAGGAGAAGCTTGGATGGCGAGGTCGCTGCCGATGCGGGAGAGGCAGGTGATGGAGCGAGCCAAGGTCTTCAAGGCGTTGCCGCTGAGTGTGAACTCCATTTTTCAAGCGCTTCGCTTCCCTCTCGGCACTGACGGTACAGATTTTTATGAGGGGGTCGCCGAAAAATTGGCGGGATTGGAAGAAGACGACGCTTGGTCCTTGGCTCGGGGAATCAATGATATAACACGTTTAATTATCATTTTTTGCCCCCAAGGGTACCATTATATCACTGATGTTTACCCAATAAAGTACTTTAGGTTTTTTAGATTCATCGTTACATAGCATTGACGCATAAACCACAGCTTATAACTTGAAGGGAAATCACAGAAATGTTCTTGTACGAGTATTTCCCTTCCAATTTTGACTATAATACTTTATATTTGTCACATATTCGGTCATCGATCTTGATTTTAAGATAAATGTCGATTTCTTCGTCTAGATACAAAAAATACAAAGTAAGGGCTAAAGATTGTTATGCCGCTTATGCGGCATTAACATGCCATGATAGTGCAAAACCAGTGACCACCCGTGTGTTGTTGCGAAAAAAAAATAACTTGTTATATAGTCTAACACATCAAAAAATAACGAACAATTCTTCTTAGCGTGGTTCAACAACTGCGTTCGCTACCGTTAAGTACATTTACAGAAATGACCTATGATAGATAATATTTGCGATCATTAAAATGCTTTAATTGCCACTTAATTTAATATTAATTAGTCTGAAGTGATAGAAAAATGCATGTGTTGTATATACCTTATGTAAACTATGCAGGTCCATGCTTCCATGTTGGCGCTTCTTATATAGCTCCGGTGCTTCGTCAATATATGATCAGTTATGTAATATTTTTTCCTGATAACTGGAGATTAATTTATTGACCCGATCCGATACAAAATAAAGCATGATTATCAAAATTGAATAGTGGCAACGGTATGGGAATCATTTTTGTAAGTTCTCCATGATACATTTTCCAATACTTCATGAATTCTTTTCTCAAAGATCATCATTATTTTTAATTTGATGTAGAGACATTGGTTTATTAATTAGAGGTAAAATTCGCAAGCCATGCAATTAGTTTTCCATATCAATTATAAAAAAATGCTAAGAAAAAAAAAGGTTTTACTTAGGAAAGCTGAAATTACTTTGTAAAATATTATAAATTGTAAGTGAAGATCTAAAACTCTCTCCAAGTAGCATCAAGAAAAGGCCGCGATCACCAAAAGAAAAAGTGGAAACCTAGGTCCAAATATTATCTTCCCATCTCATTTTCGCCGAGAGATTTTGATCACTGTGTACATAATAATGGCGGTTGTTCTGGCATGTTGGTTGGACCACTATGAGTATACATATCCCACATGGCTCAAAGCAAGGATTCCTCCATGGAATCAAGATGTTGCTTATCCATTTTAGCATGAGCTGCATGTTTTTCTCCACTGGGAATTAAAATCAACAGAAGCACTTCTTATTAGACAAAATTTTGCAAAACCTCAAGTTATCAGGAAATGTTCAAGCTCGTTTTGTTAAGTACACTTCTCTAATACTTTGAAAAATAAAATATGCCTTAATACTTCACTAGTATGTAAAACGGGCCTTGCACATGAAATGTGAGATGTTGTCATAAAAGATAATAGTTTTTTTTATTAACGAAAGTTAGCAAGATACGTGTCTAAAATAAATATCGTGCGTGTTTCTTAATACTACAAACTACAAATACTCAACCATTGAGGTTTGCTCCAATGGCCACCATTCTCACATGAAAATGAGAATGTGGGGGACGATTCATCTTCAGGTGAAATTTTGACTCTCACATCCTGCAAGAAAGTAGAGCAAAAGTCTGCGAGTAAGAGTAAAATAAGTGTAGAATAAGACTGACCAAAAAACAACCACAAATACAAATACTCATGTGAACACATTTAAAATGGCAAGTCTTAATTTAAAAAGTAATTTATGGAAAATGCTTTCTGAGAAAGTATTTTTCTTTATCATTGAGTTTACCGCAAAACAAATGCATCCTTCATGCGTGGTATTGTAAATCATAGCCAATGAGCATACGAATCGGGAGTATAACCTATATGGCTGCATTTGGATAAATTAACAAATATCTGCATATATTAACAAAAGGTAAAAGTGAAAAATAGAGAATAAATCTTGGGAGAGCAAAAGGGCGCTACGACCCGGTGTTGCTCCGACCCGAATTTCAAGTCAAGGCGCCAGTAAGCAGACTTGCCTTCCGTTTTCGTTGGTCGCCAAAAGGTCGCAGAAGGTTCCGACATCAAAATGTGAGGGGTCCCTCAAAGGCGCAGAAAATGCCAAAAGTGCGTCATCAAAATTGCGCATTGCGTCATCGGAGGTGGACTAGCCTGGAGGTGGAACTCAAAAATGTTATGTTCGTCATCAAAATTGCCCATTGCGTCATCGGAGGTGGACTAGCCTGGAGGCGGAAGAGAAAAATGTTCGTGGGAAAAATGTTCGTCATCAAAATTGCCCATTGCGTCATCGGAGGCGGACCAGCCTGGAGGCGGAAGAGAAAAATGTTCGTCATCAAAATTGCCCATTGCGTCATCGGAGGTGGACCGGCCCGGAGGTGGAACTCAAAAATGTTATGTTCGTCATCAAAATTGCCCATTGCGTCATCGGAGGTGGACTAGCCTGGAGGCGGAAGAGAAAAATGTTCGTGGGAAAAATGTTCGTCATCAAAATTGCCCATTGCGTTATCAGAGGTTGGGAGTCTTACCCACGGCTGCCTCTACTTATTCCCACGGCAATCTGCAAACACTTGAAGAAACCGCATTTTCAGGAAGAGAAGGAGAGATCAGGCAAAGTCGGAAGAGTAATGGAGAACAATAGTCCAGCTGATCACGGTGGTCGCCCGAGGTAAGCCTGAGCGACCTTAAAATATATAAAAAAGCACTGCACACCCAGCTCCGTCTGTAAGTTCGAGGAATCTAAGGAAACTCATGTCAATATCTTGATGTTTCTTTTCCGTTTCTATCTCTGATCATGTCATGCTGCATATACCATTACGCGAATGCTGTTTTAGGGGAAAAAACCTGCGTTTTAGTCATTGCAGGCGCTATTTTAGAGCCCAGGGGAATCTTCCACTTGCCCGTATGGCCTGTTTCTTGTGTTAGATTGTGAGAGTCGGGTTGGAACACCAATTAAGACCATCCAGATTTTTTCCATCCGTTCGTTTTTGCCTTTTACTGATCGAGATGTTCATAATAATTCGACTCTCAGAGCAGAAATGGGATTACTCAGAGCAGAGCATGTACTTCAGCCCCCTGTTTTCTGTGCGAATTGGTAAATTTTCATGATATCCATTTGGGTAATTGAATACAGTAGGACTCATACCAGGAATAATCCCACTCGAGGATGCATACCATTAAAACTGTTGAGTTTGTCCAAGGAAAGTGAACGCCATAATGACCATCATTTCTTCTTGAAAATCAAGAAATTGGAAAGATCGTCAACCTTCTCCTAAACTTACTGGGCGAGAGGAAAAATTCTGTCATGTTGATAAAAAGACACGGCTATTTATGCAGTCTGCAGCTTTCTTTTATCAAGAGGAACTCATACTGAAAACACCAAATTAATTAAAAGCCTTCTTAGCTTTTTCTCCTAAAAAAAGAGAAGACATCTAGGTAGCTACTCTGTTTCTACCTGGTAAGTAGGGGGCTTACCTGGTAGTTTTGTGCATCTGGGTGGTCTTGTTTTTGTGAATGTGTCGTAAGAGAAGATTGGGAAAGGTTTGTATGTGTTAAGGAGGTATCCCCTGGTTCTTTGATATTCCAGTTTTCGAAAAGAGGAGTTAAGGATGTGTCCCCTGGTTGACTCAGCTATGCATATATAGGTTAGAGTCCTACAATTCATAGACACGTTGGTTATGATTTGCACCACTCTTGGTGTCATACAGCATCAAATTTCCTTCAGAACTTAAATTGGTTCTTGAAAACTTTTGGAAAGATTGCCCTATGATGTGATGCAAAAAGAGCTCAAAACTTGAGCTTTCGAAAAGACTGTACACTAACAAATGGTTTGCTGATTTTATTTCTAAGACGTGGAGCGGAGTATGCAGATATAATTGCTACAATTCATTTCCTGGAGAAGATCTTGCTAAAGATTATGATTGGAGCCATCGGAATCATGGGTGTTCCAGCCATCACTAACCTTGGAACCATCGTCTGTATTTATACAGTGCTCGTAATTGTTGGGCAGTTACTAATCCTCAAGATGGGAAGGCAAGATATGCACCCTAGGTTCCAACTCACGTCCGCTCGCATTGCTGTTGTTCTCAGATGTGTCAGGTGCTGTCTGCTGGTGTACATTCCACTTCGTGTAATGCCTTGGCCGATTTTCGTTCTCCGCGTCCTCTTGTTGATGAACCCATGAGCCTTCATCGCGAATTAGAGAATCGTGACCGTCTTTAGTTTTCCTAATATTGTGGTTTGCCCTTTGGTAAGTTGATATTGATGTTGTGCTTATGTTGGTCGGGACACGAACCTTCTATTGTACTATCATTACCTTAGGGACATGAACCTTGTACTATACTGTTATTACCTCGAACATCTTATATATTGAAAAGCATTATATGTGATGTGATGTAGATAATGCTACTATTTAGTTAACATCCCGGTGCCATACAATGAAGTTGGAGACACAAGGGACCTTTTTTCTTTGCCTAGGGGAATTGATTCATAAAATTTGAGAATTAATCACATTATCCTTGTTCCATAATCTTCCGATCCACGAATTGCAGTTTTTAGAATTGGGGACGATCTGGTTTGGTTCCTGGGTGGTCCAATAGAACTGATAAATTTACAAATAATCCCCAGGAACGTAGCCATCACTTTTCCAAAAAGAACAAAAAATTCATTGGTAGTGTTACATATAGCTTCATCACTAATATGATGCTCGGCTTCATCATGCGCCGGGCAAATAGAAGTTAAAGCAAAACAAAAGAAGAAAGGCATCCAGTCTTTGAAAATGTCGGCATGTAAGAACAAAGAAGAGATGCAATGCTCGACGATTTCTGGGAAAAGAAGAATACCCACAGCATAATCAATCTGAAAAAAAGGAGACGATGCGATGTTGAGAGGCGTGAGAGGCAGAGCTCTTCTAAGTCATCTTCTGCCGAGCTGAGAGGCGGGAGGTCAAGGACATACCGAGTGCTTTTAAATGGTTTTAAATCTATCGAAAGTATTGTCGATAGTTATCGACCCCTTTTTCTTGGACGTGGTTCTTTGTCTCACAAGTCATCAGTGTCTCGATATATCTCAATTGTTAATGCATGCGTCATTTACATGAATCAAAAGTTAATGGTCGCTCTCTGTTAATGCTGGCTCGGACATTCACCTCGTGTTCCATTATTGCATTTAAAGCAGGATATAGGATGATAACGGTAATTTTACTTAAGATCTTGGTGCAATTTAAGATTGAAAAATGATCAAATTGGAGAAACTGGGCAATTTTTTTTTTTTTTTTGAGCTAGAGTAGAACCAGGGGAAATGATGAGTACACTCAATTGGAAAGAATCACATGATCCCCATTCACTATTCTTTCGTTTTGAAATTCACGCATTTTGTGTTTGATATAATTTGTAGCTCGTTCCTCGTGGTACAAACTCGACAGTCTCTACACAACAAAATTTAAACTAAACTAGCTAATTGGAAATCGAACTACCCATGTAGAGCAGGCTAGACAAGTACAAGCTTGATTCATCACCTGCTCGCCTGCTCACGCCATAAGACACTAACCAGATTACCAAAGCTATGACTTTATCACCATTTTAAGACCAGTTTACCAAATTTACCCGGTAATTTCATTCGTACATTACTTGCTAATGTAACAAGGTACTCGAGCCTAGCTGATGACCAAACAACTACGGCCATCTGTGCATGTTATGTATTTCACTTCATCGAAGGTATTAGCACACGAACTAAGCCGATTGCAATTTAGGTCCTTAAATCCACGGAAAAAAAAGTTGATTTTTTTCCCTACTACACGCATGCGTGTGGACAAAAATGCCTTTGCCGTTAGAGAAATTAAATGCCTTTGATCATGAATGTGATATTCTAAACAAGTACTAATCGGTCCCTGCCTCTAAAGGTCATGGGCAACATGAAGGGGTGGATGTCAGACTTCATGTGCAGATATATGGGACAGAACAAAACTGAACAAACATCAAGACATTTGCCCTGAACGCTGAAGTCCGTGGATGAATGACCGTAGGTGGAGGTGACAAATGCAACCCAAAACGACATGATGCCAAGACCCAAAATGCGTGAGAGAAACTCAGACACAAGGTTTGCATGTCCTGAAATTTACATGAAGGGACTTATTTCTGCATAACAAACTCCTTGTCCGAGCCTTAAGTAAGTTTTCTGATACCTTGACACTGTCACAAATTGCCTCAGCCGAAAATATTCCCACAAATCAGAACACCAGAAATTTGCCACCCTTGAGTATAGATAATGGAAGCAACTGATAAGGAAAAGTTAAATTGAATTGGTTGGACTTTAAAATTGATGTAATCATTCTAAAGGAAAGGAACATAAACATCTCAGAAACCTTTTTGACCCCGCCCTTTTTTATATACACAGATTAACTTTAAATGGTTTCCAAAAGACAACAGAAAAGCTTTCTACAGCAAGGGATCTATTTGGGTTTGTACAAATGAAAAAACTACAAGCAATTTCATCACCATCTCCGAAAGTTCTAAACTGCAGGTCCTGTCCATAAAACATGTGACCCTGTAGGATCTATTGGCGCTGCTCTGTTTTTATTTGTACGAAGCCAGGACCAAGTTATGATAGAGTACAAGTGCAGAAACATACCTATACTGACACCTCATTCAGCAAAGCATGTCAGCTTGATACTGAAAAACAAAAGAGAGGGCGAAAAAGAAGTGCCTTAAAATGGGAGCTTTGTTGCATGCTGGACTAGTTAAATGGGCACGAGCACTAATGTATAGTCAAGTAGGATGAAGAACGAGAAAAGAACAAATGATAAAGGACGCTAAGAGCAAGCAAGACACTACTCCAACTACTTGAAGGAACAGAGGACAGAAAATATCAAGCATTGGAAGGCACAACGCTTACCAGTAAAACCAAGAGAACAAGGTTATCATAGTTAAACGGGGAATAATGCTATCGATCATCATAGTATGGTGGTGTTGATCGAATGCAGAGTTCATCATCATCCTCGTTATCATCATCCTCATCCTCATTGGCATCAACCCAACTACTTCAACAACGTTGTGAAAAACAATGTCCATTTACACAACCAAAGGATGAAGAAAATCGTTTTAGAGGGATTATCCAATTTAACCACTAACATAACTGCACAACCATACTTATGATGGCGCTAATTAGTGCTATGTGTGTGACAATTTTGTCTAGTACCTTTGCAAACGACATGATACAAGTAGACTGATTGAATGGATACTGAGAAGCCCAAGAAAGGCAGGTGAGTTCAGTCCTCCAGAAATAGGTAGTTGCACAGGGGTGTGTGACACATCACCCAGGTTCATGGTTGAGTGAAAAGCGGCAAATGTTTTTGTTCCACCTTGTCTGTGGTATCATGTGGACAGATGCACCAAAGAGTGGAAAGAAAGAAATGCTGAGAGGTTTGGTAGGGCATATATGGATTTCTGCCAGAAACTTTTGCTTCTTGATGCAAGAATTATGAGTTAAATGTTGCGAGACTCCAGGATAAAGTCACGCAATCATTGGCCGATGCCGAATGGTTTCTTGCAAAGCAGCATTTACAGATGGGAAACAGGCAATTGAGAAAGTAGCAACTTTATTAAGAAATGTTTGTAGGGGACAGCAAAATAATACAACCGAGAGAGATAAGGATGATGTTCATCATACACACACAAACTGAGAGAGACATTGAGAGATGAAGAATCTGGACCAGTTTGGATGTTTCCTTCAGCTGATGTAGCTTTTGATATATGAATGGTGCTAATCCTTTCAACTCCTGACTGACCACCAGCACTTCTGCCCAAAGTTAGTAAACCACTGAAATTTTGATTACCAAAAAATAACTTCCTATTGACTTTCTAAAAAGTATCTTACTGATGACATACACAGCATTTCATTTTAGAGCGAAGCAAAGTCAATTCTTTGCCATCATTGAGGTGATAGTGCCACAAGGATCACTCACCCGAGAGTTCAGACCATATTCTGGTATGATTAGATGGAATCTCCAAAACACTGGTTCTATTCCTCTCTGGTTGTTCTCCAGAAGCTTCCCCAGTATCAGCCTGGCCTGGCATTCCATTTGCTGAAGGTCCGGTATTACCTGCATGTAATTGTGATGTGAGCAAGGTGGCCAGCACAAGTGTAGGTCCCCTCATCAATGCCAAATTTAGGGGCCATCAAAATAGGTCTGTTCCATAAAAACATTCAGTTGTATCAAGTTCTTTATTATTTTCTATTTTGCATTTAGTTGCACTTATGCCCCCCTGTGACGGCAGAGATGTTGCGCTTGAAACCACGAATTTAGTACCAAAGAGAAAAGTCAAAAGACATACATTAACGATCAAGTTCTGCACTAATATTTTTCACTGGCATTCTTTACTAGCATCTTGCATTAAACTTGATAAATAAACCATTTATCATCCGAACTTAAACCTCCTTAAACCATCATTATCCAATCTTGATTCGAAGTACATTATATTTTATCAACCAAATTTTCAATGGCAGTCTCTTGTTTTTGGACATTCAGCGCAAAATTAAAATTGTCATCAGCCTTTACGATTGTGATTGTGAAGCTTGAGATAGCTAGTATAAGCACCTAGAGGGGGGTGAATAGGTGCACAAACAATTTATCGAGATATGGAAGCGATTCTTGGCAAATGATAGAAAGGAAGTTTACTATGATTAATGAAAATGAAGTACGATCAAAGTAAAGAGAGTAAGGAAGAGAAAATTGAACACAGGATTTATAGTGGTTCGGCTTATTCCAAGCCTACGTCCACTCTTCCGCACTGATAGCCCACCGGCTGGATTTCACTATGATCAAAAGAGAAGTTACAGCACAGCTTTGCCTTGATTCCACAATGTAGATGTTCTACCACACCTCCTCAAGGTTTCTCACAAATATACTCTCTTTTGTGTACAAGTATTCGCTCAAAGTGATTTGTCTAAACAACAAGGAGCTTCAGACTTTGGAATTCTTCTATCGCGCACACCTTGAACAACTAAGAACGTCTTCCTTATATACTCCTTTATGCCATCATACCCGTTGGCACTTACCAAAGGAATTCCTCCAATCTACCCGTTGGACGGAATCAATTAGGAAGATTGTTCGAGCTATTAAAGGAACGTGTCGATAGCCCATCAATCCTGTTCGCCCATACAATCAGGATCTTGGTTTCCATAAGTAAAACCTTCCAAGAATATTTAGGCAATCATCGAATCTTCAATCATCGAATCAATCTCGATCAATCAAAGGATTCCGCTACATCTTTTCCAGCCACGAGATCTTCTCCAGTTGATAAGGTTGAATCCTTAACGAAACATCCAGTTCTGGATAACCTTACTTCAACGGATTAGAGACTGTCAATGAGGATAGACTTTAAGTCTTGAGTCTGGCTGTCCGGAGGTCTTCAGACTTTAAATATCAGAGTCTGCAAACCTTCAGACTAGACTGATGGAAACGTTTTGTCAGCTTCAAAACACTTCAAGAAGATTTCTCCAACAAAACTTTGCATTAGCATGTTTCAAATCTCTGAGCAAAGAACTTGCAATCATTCATCTATTAAAACCAGTTATGGACTGATTGCATAAGAACTTCTCGTTGCATCTGAACTACTTGCATATACAAAATTGAAGTGAAGCATGGAAAAAAATGGACAGAAGGTAAGATTTAAAAGAGCATTTAGAGTTTACTTACTCGCCAGCCTTCTCAAAGTACAAATGAATGTCCACTTCACATCCCTTGCAGAAAGCAAGAAATGCCTGGATTTCCATGAGATGGACAGAGGTTAAATTTATCATGTTCACTGGAGAACACAAGGAAAAACTTCAACATTAAAGATGGTCCTGAATGTGACTCCAATAGTATTTTAGCAACTATGTGGACTCATTTTAAGGAAATGGAGATAAGTTAGAAAGTGAAGTCATCCATTCAAGAACTTTTAGCTGCATTTATGACCCAAATGTCTTGATAGGTAATATAATAAAAAACAAATCAGATGGAACACCTTCAACTCTTCGATGGCAAATGTCACGTCTACTGGGTTGCCGCTATGAGGATACTGCACAAACTCTTCCGCAGGATCTATCCACAGCTGAGCGTGCAGCAGAGAGTCATTCTCTGCAACCACAATCTGAACCATGATATTCTTCTCCATATTTGATTGAAAGAATAAAGTTAATCTCTAACTTTGGTAGGATCAATGTAGCTTCGAAACTCAACAGCTTTCCCACCAAATTCACTTGCAGCATCAGAAGGATTGGAGTTGTGTTCAGTTGCAATGATAGTAATTTCCTAAAGGGATGACTGAAAATTTGCAGGCAATCTGTTCAGGTCACAAGGCCTCACTACAAAATTGCTTGGGTATCTTCTCCTATCCAGAGATAATTGTTTTATGCCGGGGTCAACATTGCAAGTAATCTAGCATGTTTTCTTAATGCCTTCATACATTTCACAATATCACATATCCATGAAAAAAAACTCACAGTTGGTGCAGTGAGATTAACATGTATCTCTGCATGGTGCAGCTTCTTATCAAATTAATACAGGTTTGACAGGTCCTAGCTCCGATTTATATTGCAGTTAGATAACATACTGAATAGTATGTAGTTAGATTAAAGACTTAAGCTGGTAAGTGGCCAACCCAAAAAGAAATAAAAGTGGTAGAAATTGGAATCTAATTTTCACAAATAAACTTTCCCTTCTCTTTATTCTGAATTCGATGGCTTTTTATGTCATATCGGGGCACTGCAAAATCCATTTGACAGAGTTAACTCTGCTTTTACATGATGATAAATTAGAATAGCTTGTCTCTGTGGAAACATATAACAATGATGTATAAATGCTTCTCACAGCATTTTGCAGTCATTTTCTCTCAATGAACATGTCAGTTTCAAAACTTCATTTCTGCTGTTTTTTCATAGACTTGGAGCGAGATTACTTTTAGTGGGAAAAAGGAATCCGCTAACATTTCCATCTGTGCCACAAGCTTGCAATCTTAACCATCAAATACACCATTTCCAACATAATGAATTCAGAGCAACACACACACAACTGGACTGTCTTTACCACTGAAGCACTGCAGAGCCCATTCCACTTTCGATGCATTGATCTCTGGTACTTGCACACTCAAATAATCAATGTTCGTAACAGGCGTTCTAAGGACAGAACAGACAGCCTGCACAGAGTACTTTGCAAGTGTTTGCAAGTTGCTTGCAACTATAAACTTGCAAATGTACTAGAAAGATGAGCAACGACAATATACCTTTAGATGAAAACTGCATTGAACCTGTGCACCAGATACTGTAAACACATCAAAGAGGTCTGGCTTGAGGGTAATCAACTGATAGGCAGATCTTGACGAGTTGAGTGCGTGAAAGGACAGCTGGAGGTCAATTAGTAATATGAGAATCTTAATCTGATATATACTAGTGAGAACGTGATATTTGTACACAGATTAATATTATTTCTATTCTAATTTCAAATCAAATGGTGCCAAGTGCCAAGCACCAAACATGAGCTTAGAACTCAAAATATCTACTGTTATTTGGTGGTAAAACGCGACGAGGCAAAAGGAAGCCATGCAAATGGTCACATAAGAGATATGCTAGGGAGTGCAATCATGCTTTCACTTATTCAGTTTTGCGAAACACCATATAACACCATCAGAGTAACTAGAAAAACCAGCAAAGCGTTAGCAAGAAAGAATAGCAGCTCCAGTAGAAGGTTATCCATAGGGCTTTTCTCCTATAGTTTCACCATTCAACATTTTGCCGCGAGTACTGCTGATACCTCTCCTGGCTATAGCAGTGAATTGCCTCAGTCTTATGATATAATGAGTTTGAATCACCCTATCAACAGTATGAGCTTCTTTTAGTCACTTCAGATTTATGCACGTCAAGTTCTGATCATCGTCAACAGGCCCAATCACAACCTAGGTCGACAAATTTCTGCCTCAAATCCACCGCCAAAAGCTCCACGCCCTCAGCAATCGGCGCAAGGACTCTCGGAATTTCTCAATCGGACACCGTATCGAACGAAATGAACCAGTACCTAACACGGCATGATAGCCATCTAAACGAAGCATCGCTCGGCAGGGCACACGGAGAAGCAAGTGCTGTGGCTATTTCACTCGATGGATGAAGCCGAGGAACGACGATCGACATGGATTTCAGTGGCGACACGCCGGAGCTGTGGGCGAGAGAGAGACGACGGAGAAGAAGAAGAAGAAGAAGAAGAAGAAGAAATGTGTGGGAAGAAATAGATGGAATGACCTGGGAAGGAGAAGCTTGGATGGCGAGGTCGTTGCCGATGCGGGAGAGGCAGGTGATGGAGCGAGCCAAACTCTTCAAGGCGTTGCCGCTCAGGGTGAACTCCATTTTTCCAGCTCTTCGCTTCCCTCTCTACGGTCTGCAGCGACGCTACAGGTTTTTATGAGGGCGGTCGCTGAAAAATTGGCGGGATCGGAAGAGGGGAGACGCTTGGTCTTTTCTTTGGCTGGGTGAATCAATGATATAGCACGTTTAATTATCGTTTTTGCCCCCAAAGATACGATTATATCAGTGATGTTTACCCAAGATAGCATTTCAGTTTTTTAGATTCATCATTAGATAGCATTGATGCGTAAATCACAACTTATAACTCAAAAGGAAATCATAAAAATAGTTATTGCACGATTATTCCAGTTCAATTTTGATCTTAATACTTTATTTTGGTTGATGAACTAATCTTCAACCTTGATTTTAGGATAAATGTTGATTTCTTCGTCCAAATGCAAAAGATGCCAAGTACGGGCTAAAGATTGTTATGCTGCATTAACATGTCATAATAGTGCAAAGTCAATGTGCCCCGTGTATTGTTTCGGAAAAGTAACTTGTTAAATAGTTTGACATATCAAAAATTAATGAACCAGTTTTTTAGCATGGTTCTGAGGCTGCATCCTTTATTGTTAAGTATATTTACAGAAATTATCTATGATAGATGATATTTGCGATTATTAGAAGGCTTTAATTGCCACTTAATTTAATAGTAATTAGTTTGAAGTGATAGAAAAACGCTCTTTGTGTTGTATGTAGTATGTACCTTCTAAAAACTATGGAGGTCCATGCAGATAATTAAATATCCAATCGTTTCAATCAATCCTGCTTTAAAATTCTATTATTTTTCGGTAACTTCATAATTTTTGTCTCTTTTTTATGAAATAATATACATTTTGGAGTCTTAGGGGCCCTAGCATTTAATTAAAAAATAATAGCAACTCTAAAATAAAAAAAAAGGGTTAATACCTTAAAAAACCCCAAACTGGTACACTTATGACAAAATCACCCCAAACTATTTTTTTGACCACCAAAACCCCAAACTGGTATACATTTAACAAACTTATCCCAAACGATACGCTTGTGACAAATTTACCCTATGTTAGCTTTCGTTAAATTTTATTGTCAGATTATTAAGTTAAATGACACATGACAATTCACTAGTATACCAATTTGGGATTTTATGATCCGTTTGTTAGAGTTTACAATTTTTATAATTTTTTTGTAGTATTAATCCAATTTAGCAAAGGGTATATTTGTCACAAATTTATCAATTTGGGGGTTTTTTGCGGTCGAATAAATTAGTTTGGGGTAAATTTGTCATAAATGTACAAATTTAGGATTTTTTATTGTCAGTCGGAGTAAATTTGTCACAGGTGTAAAAATAGTTTGGGGTAAATTTGTCACAAATATACCAGTTTGGGGTTTTTCAGGGTATTAACCCATAAAAAAAATACCTACATATCTTTCTTTGTCTCGTTGAAATTTCCTCCTCTTGAAAGGATTAATCAACAAAGATCAACAAAAAGGTACATATTTTTCTTATTATTAATAAATGAAAAGAACTTAGATAAGAAGAAGAAAAAGAGAAACATGAAGGAAAAAAAAAATTGAGGGCGAATGAGGAATTTGATGATTTTTTACCACTATTTCATTATATATCAAAGGCTAAATGAAGTATCAATATAGGAAAGATAAGGTAATGGTATCATAGCATAACGAATTTTTTCTCAACATAGATTTATTGTAAAATACTAATTACACGTGCAAAATGCAATGGTCAAATTATATATAGGTACATATATCATCATATTCATGTAATTGGAAAAAATATACATAAAATATTAAAATTAGAAAAGTTAAAAGGTAATTAAGAAAACAGTGATAGAGCCGGGAGATTCAAACCCGGCTCCGTCCGACCTCTGCTGCGTTTCCGACCGTTAGCCCCACAATTTAATTGTGATAAGGTTTGGTGATAAGAAAACAAACAGCCAATAAAATAAAAATGTAACGTGGCTTGTTCATGAGAAATCTTGACCGATGACCTGAGAACGTTGAGAACGTCGTTCTAGGCACGTTTGATAACATTTTTATTTGGAAGAACAATTTTTTTTTAGATTTTTTTATTTCTATTCCTTGAAATAATTTATAAATAAAAGAATGTGTTTGATAACTTCACAAAATTTTTATTTTTGAAATATATGACCCACAATTTCTTTTAATTTTTTAATAATTTTCTTTAGATTTTTCTTTTTTTCTCTCTTTTCTTCTTTTTGTTCTAACCGGCGACCGGCAATTGGCGATGGCAGCAACCAACGAGTGATTGGACGATAGATGGCGGGGGAGGAAGAAGAAAAGAAAAAAAACTTATGTCTACAAATTGTTCTTGGGAATAAGAAACTACTTTTTTATACTTATTGTTTTTGTTCCAAATTTATTCCATTGTCATTTTTCTATCCCGAGGAATAGAAAAATTACTTGACATTACCAAACAAATTTCTATACTTTTTTTTTTTAATTCTGAGAAATAAAAGAATAGAGAAATTGGCAAGTTGTCGTGCACACCCTTAATGTCTGCCTGGCAACTATTCTCTCTAAATGATCCCCCTCGACAGCAACTTTTGGGTATTTGGTCCCTTTGAAGTAGGGGAAGCGTTAGAAGCATAGGCTAAATTTTATTTTTTATTTTTGGATATCCAAAAACTGTCGTACAGCCAGCAGCCGACGGCATAGGCTAAAATTGGTCCTTCATAATATGATTATTCCAAAATACATGGGCAATGGTCAAAACAAATGCACTGACGTGCGAGCAGAAGTGATATTATTAGATACCCTAGGAAACCCCGACTAGAACCATACATGTAAGTTTCTTTGCATGAATCGCTTGGCTTCTTCAAATTGTGTGAACTAGTATATTGATTTGGCATTTACCATAGTAATTTCCATTTGTATATAGAAGAAAATATTTGAAACCAGAATTGAAAGTCCAGTTAAGGGCTAAATCTA
Source organism: Eucalyptus grandis x Eucalyptus urophylla (assembly GCA_028830015.1). Classification (NCBI taxonomy): domain Eukaryota; kingdom Viridiplantae; phylum Streptophyta; class Magnoliopsida; order Myrtales; family Myrtaceae; genus Eucalyptus; species Eucalyptus grandis x Eucalyptus urophylla. The sequence continues at coordinate 55,849,774 of CM054200.1, read as the reverse complement.
CAATAAAATAAAGGAGGACGACCAAAATTAAACATGGACAATAGTACATGGACCATTTTATAATTTCTTTTGAACAAATATTTTTTTCTTCCATGTTAATATTACCTGTATAGCGCTGGTGATTAGTTAACATATTCAGTCAATATTTGATCAGTTATATAATTTTTTTTCCTGATAACTGAAAAAAATTATTGAACCAATCTATTACAAGATAAAGTATGAGGATCAAAATTGAATTGTGTTAACAATATAGGAATTATTTTTGTAAGTTTTCCGTGATACATTTTCCAATACTACATGAATTCTTTTCTTAAAAATCATCATTCATATTTCATTTGATGTAGAGACATTAGTCTATTAATTAGTGGTTCTAACTTGCGAGCCATGCGATTACTTTTCTATGTCAATTATAAAAAATGCTAAGGAAAGAGAAGGTAATACTTAGGAAAACTGAAATTACTTTATAAAATTTTAGTTACGGTGATATGATTAATTGTAAGTGGATATCTAAAAATCTGTCTAAGTAGTATTGAAAAAGGCTGCCCTCGCCAAAAGAAAAATGTCGAAACTCAGGTCCAAATATTATTTTCCCATCTCAGTTTGGGTTAGAGATTTTGACCATGGTGTGTACACAACCATGGCGGTTGTTCTAGCAATATTGGTCGGACCGCTATTGTATACATGTCCCTAATGGCTCAAAGTAAGGATTCCTTCGTGGAATCAAGATGCTGGTTATCCATTTTAGCATGAGCTGAATGCTTTGCTCCATACTAGGAATTAAAATCAACAAAAATACTTGTTATATGAAAGTCTTTCGGTAAACCTCAAGTTATCAGGAAATGTGTTTAGGGCTCGTTTTGTTTAGAACACTTCTCAAGTATTTTCAGAAACGAACTTCACTAGTATGTAAAACGGGCCTGCGAAGATTCGAAGTATCATAGAAGACAACAGTTTTTTTCTAGTAGTTACAGTTATCAAGATGCATGTCTAAAATGAATATCATGTGTAATTTTTAATACTAAAAACTACAAATACTCACCCGAACACATTTAGAAATGCAAGTCTAAATTCAAAAAGAAATCTAATGCGCGGTATTATAAATGATATCCAATGAATGTAAGGATCGTTGCAGGAGTATAACCTATATGGCTGCATTTGGATACATTAACACAAAACTGGATATATTAACGAAAGGAAAAATAGAGATAAATCTTGGGAGAGCAAATGGGCGCTCCGACCCGATGTTGCTCCGACCCGATTTTCAAGTCAAGGCCCAATTAAGCGGACTTTTCTGCGAGTTTCGCTATCAAACTTCGGCGGGGTTCTGACCAAAAAAAAAAAAAAATCTGACCAAAAAAAAACTTTGGCGGGGTCAAAGTTCGCAAGACTCGTAGCGCGTAGTGACGGCGTCAGAATGCAAAAGGCTCGTAGCGCGCGGAGGTGACGGCGTCAGAATGCGGAGTTGGCGTCAGAACGGAGAACGCTCCTAGAGGGCGGAGGGAACGAGTACCCACGCTGGCTACTTATTCTGCCTTTGCAGCACTTCGTCCTCGAGGCAGCTATCGGCAAACACTTGAAGAAACCACATTTTCAGGAAGAGAAGGAGAGATCAGGCAAAGTCGGCAGGTTAATGGAGAACAACAGTCCAGTTGATCACGGTGGTCATCGGAGGTAAGCCTCTCCGACCTTAAATATAAAAAGCCCTGTAGCCCTGCTCCGTCTGTAAGTTCGAGGATTCTGAGGAAACTCAGGTCAATATCTTGATGTTCTTTTCCGTTTCTGTCTCTGATCATGTCATACTGCATATATCATTACTTGAATACTGTAAGTTTGAGTATTCTGAGGAAACTCTGTCGATATCTTGATGTTCTTTCCCGTTTCTATCTCTGCTCATGTCATACTGCATATATCATTACTTGAATACTGTCGTATGGGGAAAAAACCTGCGTTTCAGTCGTTGTAGGAGCTACTTTAGAGCCAAGTGAAATCTTTCGCTTGCCCGTTTGGGCTGTTTCTCGTGTTCGATTGTGAGAGTTGGGTCGGAACACCAATTTATACCATCCAGATTTTTTTATCCGTTCATTTTTGCCTGTTAATGATTGAGATGTTCATAATGATTCAACCCTCAAAAGAGCAGGGCTCACTCATAGCAGAGCATGTACTTCAGCCCCCTGTTCTCTATGCGAATTGGTAATTTTCATGATATCCATTCAGGTAATTGAATACAGTAGGACTCATACCAGGAATAATCCCTGTCGAGTATGTATACCGCTAAAACAGCTGAGTTTGTTCGAGGAAAGTGAACGCAATAATAACCGTCATTTCTTCTTGAAAATCATGAACTTGGAAAGATTGTCGACCTTCTCCTAAAATTACTGGGCGAGAGGAAAAATTCTGTCATGTTGAGGAAAAGACACAACTATTTATGCACTATGCAGCTTTCTTTTTGTCAAGAGAAACTCATACCGAGAACACCAAATTAATTGGGAGTTTTCTTGGCTTTTTCTCCTAATTAAAAGAGAAGACATCTAGGTAGGTTTAGTCTGTTTCTATTGCTTACTGGGTTTTGTGCATCCGGGTGGTGTTGTTTTTGTGAATGTGCTGTAAGAGAAGGTCGGGAAAGGTTTACATGTGTTAAGGAGGCATCCCCTGGTTCTTTGACGTTCCAATTTGTCGAAAAGAGGAGTTAAGGAGGTATCCCCTGGTTCACTACCTGAATTAGCCTGGGATCAATAAATGGGCACTTTCCCTGTGCATATATAGGTTAAGAGTCCTGCAATTCATAGACACGTTAGTTATGATTTGCACCAGATGCTTGGTGTCATACAGCATCAAATTTCCCTCAGAACTTAAATTGGTAGCTCTCAAAAGCTTTTGGAAAGATTTCCCGCTGATGTGGTGCAAAAAGAGCCCAAAACTCGAGCTTTCCAAAGACGGTACACTAACAAATGGTTTGTTGATTTTACTTCCTAGACATGGAGCAGAGTATGCAGATATAATCACTACAATTCATTTCCTGGAGAAAATCCTGCTAAAGATTATAATTGGTGCCATCAGAATCACGGGTGCTCCGGCCGTCACTAACCTTGAGATCATTGTGTGTATCTACACGGTGCTCGTAATTGCCGGACAGGTACTAAAGATCAAGATGGGAAGGCAAGGTATGGACCCAAGTTTTCAACTTAGGTCCATTCGCATCGTTGTTATTCTCGGATGTGCCAGGTGCTGTTTGCTGGTGTACATTCCGCTTCGTGTCATGCCTTGGTCGACTTTCGTTCTCCGCATCCTCTCGTTGATGAACCCATGAGCATTCATCACGAATTAAAGAATTGTGACCGTCTTTGGTTTTCCTAATATTCTGGTTTGCTCTTTGTTATGTTGATATTGATGCGTATCGTGCTTATATTGGTTGGGACACGAACCTTGTGTTGTACCATTATTACCTCAGGGACAGGAACCTTGTGATGTACTGTTATTACCTCGAATATCTTATATATTGAAAAGCATAATATGTGATGTGATGTAGATAATGCTACTATTTAGTTAATATCCCAGTGCCATAAAATATAGTTGGAGACACGGGATTTTCTTCTTTGGCTAGGGGAATTGATTCATAAAATTTGAAAAATAATCACGTTATCCTTGTTCCCTAATCTTTAGATCCACGAATTGCAGTTTAGAATTCCTCATATCCAACCTCGGCAATGTTTTAGATAGACACTGTCTCGAATGAACTTTGACTCACGAATGAAAATTACTAAGTTTGGCATAAAGGAAGCATGTACTATGCGAGAGAGGGAACAAATTGGCCACAAATTCTTCAGTGAAAGATTTACTCATTCGAGAATAAAGCAGAATCACATTGGGAAAGGGAAATGCACAACCCTTTCTATGTTGATGCATATTTGGAAGAAATTGAATAGTGAGACATAGTAATTTTGCTTCAATAGATGTCGATAAATAGGAATTTCATGTTTTTGGTGTCATGTGTTACAAGGGTTGGGAGACAGATTTCTTGTGAGATGGGTTTGATCCGCTAGGATGAAGAGTCACAGATCATCAAAAGCCCAAAGCAAATCACAAAAAATTCCATTTGCTTGCACTTTGTCTTTGTTTGATCGCGAGCAACTCCTAGATGGGAGTGTCAGAACACCAAGCTGTACCCCCAAGATTTGTCTTCTATTTTTTTTTTTCTATTTTGGTTAATATATCCGGATTTTTATTCTTAATGTTACTAGTGACTCGAACTTTCAGTGCAGACGATATAATTATTGACATATTTAATGACCATAAATCTTTCAAAAAGTACAACATATTGTTGATAGCCATTGACCCTTTTCCTAGGATGTAAATTTTTTGTCCCACCAAACCATGAGCATGTGAACAAATTTCACCCGTTGACGAAAGAACATTCTATTGTAATATGTGAACTTCTTTCCTTGGTAAGTGTTATCAGCTCCCACATTTAACAAATTCATAAAAAGCAGTAAATAGTTTGCTAGATAGATAGAAGGAAACATAACATCTCGTCGAGCCACTTTTTTGCGTTTCAATAGGGTCGGCACCAGCCCTTGCGAAATTAAGATTCAAAATATAATTCAGATCAAAATTAGAAATCCCATTTCCTTTCTTGAAAATGAACTTTCAACCCAAGCTATTTTTACTTTAACATATACTTGATCGAAGTTGCCGTAAATTATAACCCACGAAACTCCTCAAATACAAATGCGCCACAAACAAAAAAGTGCTAAATAGAAATCATTCTGATGTTTGGTCAGCGTTCGTTAAAATAACACTACTTTGTACTGTAATTCGCTTTATTCATTGTGGCGGACTATACAGCATAAAATATTTAATGAGCGTGTATCACTAGAAGTGAGCGAAAGAACCAGATTGAACTGGCTAGTTTATGGTATGATTTTCAATTCCTAAAATTTGAAATCGGTGAATATCGGTCCAGTTCCCGATTTCTTCCCGATTTCAGATGTGGATTCACCCATTCAGACCACTTGGACCAAACCAATATGCCTGTTTTTAACTTAATTTCCACTCTTCTTTCTAAAATTAAAAGAATAACCTCTGTAGTACTTGGAAACCCAGAAACCCTAGCCTCCTCCACTCTTGCACTGTTGCACGATCCTCTTCCTCTCAATCTCTAATCTTTGTGGGTTGCCTCATTGTAGTCGGTCATGATCATAGTCTCGCCTCCGGTCCTCCCTCGTTGTTGTAGCCTCACCTCTAGCGCCAATTCCAGAGTCATGTGAGCCAGTTTTTGGTTTCTTGGATTGGAAATTGATCACTTCTAAGTAGCATGCAACATATACAAAGGTTACATAGGAAGAGTAGAGAAAAAGGGCACCGAACTGCATCATAGCTACTATAGGTGATTCGTTCTTTGTCCAATCCAATCCCAGGAACCAGGATTCAGACTTGGAGGACTAGTTCCCACGAGAATCAGAAACCAGATTAGAAGGACCAATTCCTAATTTTTAGGACTGGAACAGTCTAATTCGGTTCTCGGGCGATTCAGTAGAATTGGTTGATTTACATAATTCTTAGGGAATGTAGCCAGCACTTTTGAAAAAAAAAAATCATTGATAATGTTACATACAGCTTTATCGCCAAGATGACGATGCTCGGCTTCACCATGCGCCGAGCAAACAGAAGTTAAAGCGAAGCAAAAGAAGAAACGCATTCGCTCATTAAAAATATCGGCATGTAAGAATAAAGAAGAGATGCAATGCTTGACGATTTCTCGAAACAAGAAGACCCACAACATAATCAATCTAAAAAGAAATAAACGACAAGATGTCGAGAGGCGTGAAAGGCAGAACTCTTCCACGTCGTCTTCCGCCGAGCTAAGAAGCGTGAGAGGTAGAGCTGAGAAGTCGAGCGAGGTGTGAACCGTGAGAGACAGAGCTAAGCTGAGAGGTGATTTAGAAGGTAAAGAGAAGAGAGGAGAGGGAGAGAGCAAAGACGACTTGTGAGGTGAGAGAGAAGAGTGAAAATGGAGAGATGGGAGCGGGACGCACGAGGAGGGTGAAAGAAATTTGCGTGAGAAAAAAAAAATCATCAATCCGTTTTCCTCGGAACCGGGGATCGGACCAAAAATGACCAATTCCAATTTTATGGAACTGGATCGCCAACTTCAGAACCGTCTAGAACCAGTCAATCCAGTCCAATCTAGGCGGTTTTCATTTTGGTGATCCATGTTACTCACTCCTAACAGCCACTAAATGATCTCCAAGCGGCAAGTTGAACCGACTTAGAGAAATGGCCAATTTGGCAAATGCAAGCGTTTACATTACCCAACCTAACCTCCAAGATCCCCCTCTGACGCTGCTGGGCTGGCGCGCCAATCAACCTGTGACACGTGGTACAACCTTTAACACTACTCTCGTATTATACTGTCACGCAATACTCGAACGTATTTGGCACACCCAATTCTCTATGAATAAAATCACTCTTTCTTGCTTTTTTCCTTCATTCGTTCATTTGTTCGATCAAAATTCGAGGTTTACCTTCTGAACATGGATTCTTTATCCCATTTTGAAAAGAGAGAAATGCTGACATCACTTTTGGACGTGGATTCTTTATTTCACAAGATGCTTTTATGAAACACAAATATTTCATAATATCTCAACCGTTAATATACGCCTCATCTACATGAATCATTGTTAAGAATTGATTTTGATGCCAATGAAAACACTGGCCGAGATAAAGGATCTCCATCCTTTCTTTTTGTGCCTATTGGAAATAGATTTTATTTATTTCGCCAAAAAAAAAATTAGATCATTTTTCGGCATTTGGATTATTTAGTAAAATGAGTTAATGTAATATTTTTTTCAAGTCAATGGAAAACTTATACTTAAATTTAGGAAAATGAATTTCTATTTAAAAAATCAAAAATCATTTTATAAAATATTACTAGAAATCAAGCTTGAGACTTGGGCCGGAAACATTAGCGCCTTTGGTTCTTGGGTTTTTAGCAATAGGCCAAGGCTGGGTCCATTGGGGTTGAGCTTGGATCCACGGAGGCTAAGCTGGGACATCGATGCTAGGCCTAGGCCTTGACACTTGGGCTTGAGTCCACAAAGGCTGGGCATTGACAAAGCTTGGGCCTGGATTCATAGAGGCGGAGCCCAAATCCATAGAGGCTAGGCTTGGGATCTTAATGCTTGTTCCTGGTGCCTTGGCCTAATACCTTTGTGCTCATGCTCAAATTCGTGTTGCCTAACCTAAGTCTGTTGATACAGAGCTCACATCCACAAAATTTAGGTCAAGCAACAAGCGGAGGTGTCCTAGGCCATCCTCGATGGATGCGGGCTTAAGCACTGAGGACATGGGCACAAGCATTGAGGTCCGAGGCATAGCCTCTATGGCTGGTGCCTAACCTCCATGAACTAGGGTCTGAGTTTCAAGGAACCAAGCATGGGCATCGAAGTCTCAAGCTCGACCATTGTGGACCCAAACTTGACCTCGATGGACCTAGCTCGAGGTGCCGTGGAGCCGGGCATGGGCATCGGGATCTTAGGTAAGACTTCTATTGGCTCGTGCTTGATTTTTGACTGCTCCTACCCAAGTTATTAGCATCCACATAGTGCTAATCTTTTTAAAAAATTAAAAGCAAATTTTCCTTTTAAAATTATTTCTTGGAAAATATTTTTCAAAAATATCAAATTTTCCGCAAAACAATTAGATACTAGTTTGTATCCTGAAGATTTGTCCTCTATTATTTTTCCGTATTAGTTAATATATTTGGGTTTTTAGTCTTAATGTTCCGAGTGACTCAAACTCTTGAAGCAAACAATGTAATTAAGGACATATCAAGTGATTTTAAATCTATCGAATGTAAGATCTATTGTCAATAATTATCAACCTCTTTTTTTGGATGTGGTTCTTTGTCTCACAAGTGTCTCAACATATCTCAATTTTTAATACATGCCTCGATTACACGAATCAAAAGTTAAGAATTAGTTGCTTTTTGTCGATGCTGGCTCAGACATTCACCTTGTGTTCTTTATTACATTAAAAGCAGGATATAGGATGATGACGGTAGTTTTACTTAAGATGGCAGTGCCATTTAAGATTGAGAAATGATGAAACCGTAGAAACTTTTTTTCTTGAGCTAGAGAGAAACGGGGGAACAACAATAGTATATTGGAAAGAATCACATGATTGCCAATCACTACTCTTTCGTTATGTACACGCATTGCGAGTTTTAGATAGTTTATAGCTAGTTCCTCATAATACAAACTTAGCAATCTCTATACAACAAAATATAAAATAAACTATCTGACCCCCTCCCCCCTCAAAAAAAAAAAAACTGATTGGACACCAAACTACACACGTAGAGCAGGCTAGACAAGTGAAAGCTCGATTCATCACCCGCCCACCCGCTCACACCATAAGGCGACTAACCAGATTACCAAAGTTATGCTTTTTTTACTATAGTTTTTTGTTTTGTTTTGTTTTTATTTTTATTTTAAGACTGGTTTACCGAATTTACTCGGTAATTTCATTCATACATTACTTGCTAATGTAACAGGTACTCACGCCTAGTTGATAGCCGAACAACGACAGCCATCTGTGCATGTATTTTACTTTGTCACATGGTATTAGCACACGAACCAAGCCGATTGAGATTTAGGTACTTAAATCCAAAAAAGAAAAAAGAGTACACCCATGCATGTGGAAAAATCTCTTATGCCACTAGAGAAATCAAATGTCTTTTGATCAAGAAAGCGATGCCCTAGATAAATGGTAATCGGTCCCGGGCTCTCAAAGGTCATGAGCAACATGAAAGGATAGATGTCGGATTTCATGTGCAGGTATATGGGACAGAACAAAACTAAACAAATATAAAGACATTTGCCCTAAAGGTTGACGTCCGTGGATGGATGACTAGAGGCGGAGGTGACAATTGCAACATAAAACGACATGATGCCAAGACCCAAAGTGTGATAGGAAAAAACTCACGCACAAGGACTTGCGTGTCCTGAAATTTACATGGAGGGTCTTAACAAACTCGTTAATCGAGCCTTATGTAAGTTTTATGATACCTTGACACTGTTACAAATTACCAGCAGAAAATATTGCCACAGATCAGAACATCAGAAATTTGACAGCCTTGAGTATAGATAATGGAAGCAACTGACAAGGAAAAGTTAAACTGAACTGGGCGGAGATTAAAAATGATGTAATCATTCTAGATTGGCGATGCTAAGAAAGGAACAAAAACATCTCAAAAACCTTCTGACCCTTCCTTTTTAATATACACAGATTAACTTAGGTTTCGAAAAGACAAAACAGAAAAGCTTTCTACGGCCAGGGATTTATTTGGGTTAGTACAAATGAAAAAAAAACTAGATGCAATTTCAACACCATATCCAATAGTTCTAAACTGCAGGTCCTGTCCATAAAGCATGCGACTCTGTAGGATCTATCGGCACCACTCTGTTTTTCTAGGCAGGAAGCCAGGAATGAGATATGAAGGAATACAAGTTAATAAAAATACCACACCAACAACTCCTTCAGCAAAGCACATCAACATAATACTGAAAAACAAAAGAGGGGGAAAAGAAGTGCATTAAAATGGCAGCTTTGTTGGATGCTGGAATAGCTAAATAGGCACGGGCACTAATGTATAGACCTAGTTTGAAGAAGGCAGGGAGTGATTGCCGGGGCTAGAGGGCTGGACAAGGAGTGGCTCCTAGCAGACTTCTAGGATAGTGAAGGGGGTGGGATGAACCAAACTATACACTGAACAAGGGAAGAGCGATCTGGATGTGTGTGTGCGTGAACTGGAATTAATTCACGAAGGCACCTTTTGACATAATGACAAGCTTTGCTTTGGAACTCCAAAGTTAAGCGAGCTTAGACTTGAACATTGCTAGAATTGGTGACCTCTTAGGAAAGTGCTTGCTCTACATCAAAAGACAAACCATGAAACTCGGTATGGGATGGACCAAAGTGGACAATATCTCAAGTGAGTTAAATCCAGGGCATTACAAAAAGCAAGCAAGGGACTACTCCAACCGTTCGAAGGAACATAGGACGGGAAACATCAAGCATTGGAAGGCACAACCACTTGCCAGTAAAATCAAGATAGCAAGGTTATATAGTTAAAAAAGGAACATAATGCTATCGGTCTTCATAGTATGGTGGTGTTGATCAAATGCTGATTTCATCACCATCATCATTATGATCATGCTCATCCTCGTTGGCATCAACCCAATACTTCGATGAAGTTGTGAAAAACCGTGTCCATCTACACAACCAAACAACAAAGAAAATCGTTTTAGAGGGATTTTCCAATTTAACCACTGACGCAACTGCACAACCATACTTATGATGGCGCTAATTAGTGCTATGTTTGTGAGAATCTTGTTCAATACCTTTGCATCTAAAAACATTTAAAACCACTGACAAACGAAATGATACAAGTAGACTAATTGAATGGATACTGAGAAGCCCAAGAAAGGCATATGAGTTCAGTCTTCCAGAGATAGGTACTTGCACAGGGGTGTGCAATGCATCATCCAGGCTCATGGTCGAGTGAAAAGCAGCGAATGTTTTGGTTCCACTTTGTCTATGGTATCATATGGACAGTCGCACTAAAAGTGGAAAGAAAGAAATGCCAACAGGCTTGATAGGCATATATGGACTTAGCCAGAAACTTTTGCTTCTTGATGCAAGAATTAAGATTTAAATGTTGCAAAACTCCAAGATAAAGTCGCACGATCAATTGGCCTAAGCCAAATGATTTCTTGCTGAATACTCTCTCTTTCAACATAGTATCAGAGCACGGTTAAAAAAAAAAAAAAAAACTTCAATCCCACCACCACCACAGCCCGACGGTGGAGAGGCCGTTGCTAGATCCAGATCCTCCGCTGTCGCCCACATCGTCGTTCAATCATCGTCCCCAGATCCAAATCTGTCCACTGGTTTTCTAAGGTTTGAACTCCAGACCCAGATCCGTCCCTCATCGTAGCCACCCCTCACTGGCATCATCGTTGTCACCCGCTACCTCCCATCGGCACCTGTCCTGCAGATCTAGACAAAACTATTGCCCAGCGTCAATTGCCAAAGCCCATCCAGCAAAATCGGTATGTGTTCAGCCTTCTTTCTTGACGACGGGATTGAAGACCGATTGCACGATTTGGTATTTGTTTGTCTTGCGATCTAGATTATGTGTTTTCATATATCCTGAGGATTTCGGAAGCCTTCGGTTCTGCAAGGGTTTCGTTCGGTTTTGCCAAAATGGATAGAAGGTAAGAATCGATGCCTTCTCAAAGTACAAATGAATGTCCACTTCACATTCCTCACAGAATGCAAGAAATGCCTGGATTTCCATGAGATGGACAGAGTTGAATATTATCACGTTCACTGGAAAACACAAGGAAAAACTTCAACATAAAAAAGGTTCCAATGGCATTTTGGCAACTAGGTGGACTCATTTTAAGGAAATGGAAATAAGTTTGAAAGTGAAGTCATATGTTCAAGAAGTTCTAGCTGCATTTATGATCCAATGTCTTGATAGTTAATATAATAAAAAACGAATCAGATGGAGCACCTTTAACTCTTTGAAAGCAAAAGTCACGTCTACTGGGTTGCCGTTATGAGCATACTGCACAAACTCTTCCGCAGGATCTATCCACAGCTGAGTGTGCAGCAAAGAGTCGTTCTCTGCGGCCAGAATCTGAACCATGATATTCTTCTCCGTATTCGATTGAAAAGAAAAAGGTTAATCTCTACCTTTGGTAGGATCAATGTAGCTTCGAAACTCGACAGCTTTCCCACCAAATTCACTTGCAGCATCAGAAGGATCAGAGTTGCGTTCCGTTGCGATAATAGTAATTTCCTGAAGGGATGACTGAAAATTCACAAGCAATCTGTTCAGATCACGAGGCCTCACTACAAAATTGCTTGGGTATTTCTCCTATCCAGAGATAATTGTTGTATGTCAGGGCCAACATTGCAAGTAATCCAGTATGTTTTCTTAATGCCTGCATGCATATACATCATATATGCATGAACAAAAACTCAGTTGGCAAAGTGAGATAAACATGTATCTCTGCATGGTGCAGCTTCTTATCAAATTAATGCATGTTTGACAGGTGCTGGCCTCAGATTTATATTACAGTTTGATAACATACTGAATAGTATGTAGTTAGCGTGACTGAGTCACAAAGACTTAAAATATTAAGTGGCCAACAAAAAAAGAAGTAAAAGTGGTAGACATTGGAATCTAATTTTAACATAAAATTCCCCATCTCTTTATTCTGAATTCGTTCACTTTACAGGTCATATGGGGGCGCTGCAAAATCACTTCGACAGAGTTTATGCTGCTTTTACAGATGAGAAATTATAAAAGCTCATCTCCATGGACACACATGACATGATAAATAAATGCTTCTCACAGCATCTTGCAGTCATTTTCTCTCAATGAACATGTCAGTTTCAAGACTTCAATTCTACTGTTCTTCCATAGAATCAGAGCAAGATTATTTTTAGGGGGAAAAGGGAATCAGCCAACTTTTCCATATGTGCCACGAGCTTACAATGTTAACCATCAAATACATCATTTCAAACATAATCAATTCAGAGCACCACGCATGCAACTGAAAGGTCTTTACCACTGAAGCACTGCAGAGCCCATTGAATTTTCGATGCATTGATGTCTGGTAATTGCACACTCAAATAATCAATGTTTGTAATAGGCGTTCTAAGGACAGAACAGACAGCCTGCACAGAGTACTTTGTCAGTGTTTGTAAGTTGCTTACAACTGTAAACTGGCAAATACACTAGAAAGATGACCAACAACAACATACCTTTAAAAGAACGCTGCATTGAACCTGTGCACCAGATACTGTAAACACATCAAAGAGGTCTGGCTTGAAGGTTATCAATTGATAGGCAGATCTGGACGAATTGAGTGCATGAAAGGAAATCTGGAGGTCAAAATATGAATATGAGAATGAAATGAGAATCTTGATCCAATATACACGAGTAAGAAGGTGATATTTGTGCAGAAATCAAAACTATTTCAATTCTAATACATCAAATAGTGCCAAGTGCCAAATATTGAGCTTAGAACTTGGAACTTCTATTGTTATTTGGTAGTTAAACGCGACAAGGCAAAAGGAAGTCATGCAAAGTACGATCGCATGAGAAATATGCTAGGAAGCACATTCATGCTTTCACTTATCGAGTGCTGCAGAACTCCACATAATACCGTCAGAGTAACTAGACAAACCAGCTAAGTATTAGCAATACAGAATAGCAGCAACTGTAGAAGGTTATCCATAGGGCTTTTTTCCTTATGGTTTCACCATTCGACAAATTTCCGCAAGTGCCGCTGGTAGTTCTCCTGGCTACAGCAGTGAATTGCCTTAGTCTTATCTTATGATACAACAACTTTGAATAACCATATCAACTGTATCAGATTCTTCTAGTCACTTCAGATTTTTATGCACGTCGAGTTCTAATCACCGTCCACGGGGCCAATCCCAACCTAGGTCAACAAATTTCTGCCTCAATTCCACCGCCAAAAGCTCCATGCACTTGGCAATCGGTGCAAGGGCTCTCCGAATTTCTCAGTCGGACACTGCATCGGGCGAAAGGAGCCGATGCCTAACACAGCATCATAGCCATCTAAACTAAGCATCGCTCGGCAGGACAGACGAAGAAGGCAACTGCTGTAGCTATTTCACTCGACGGATGAAGCTGAGGAACGATGATCGACGTGGATTTCAGCGGCGACACGCCGGAGCTGTGGGCGAGAGAGAGATGACGGAGAAGAAGAAGAAGGGATGTTGGGAGAAATAGATGGAATGACCTGGGAAGGAGAAGCTTGGATGGCGAGGTCGTTGCCGATGCGGGAGAGGCAGGTGATGGAGCGAGCCAAGGTCTTCAAGGCGTTGCCGCTCAGGGTGAACTCCATTTTTTGAGCTCTTCGCTTCCCTCTCTGCAGCGACGCTACAGATTTTTATGAGGGGGTCGCTGAAAAATTGGCGGGATTGGAAGAAGACGACGCTTTTGGTCTTTGGCTCGGGGAATCAATTATATAAGAGTTGATTATCACTTTTGGCCCCCAAAGATACAGTTATATTACTGATGTTTCCCCAAGTGAATATGTTAGTTTTATAAACAAATTCATAGAAAAAATTAGGAAATAGTTTGTTAGATAAATAGAAGGAAACATGACTTCTCATTGGGCCACTTTTCGTGTTTCAATAAGGTGGGCACCAGCCACTAGCCCTTCCAAAATTTTGATCAAAATGAGTAAATCCATTTCTTTTATCAAAAGTAAACTTTTGGCCCAGACTATTTTAACTATAACTTATGCTTGACTGAAGTCAGCCGTAAATTATAACTCACGAAACTCCCCAAATACAAACACGGCCCAATCGACAAAGTAACAGATATAAATCATTCTGATGTTTGGTTGATGTTCGTGAAAAAAACATTATGTGGTACTATAATTTGCTTTATTCCTCGCGATAGAATCTACAACGTTATACGAGCAGGCTTCGCCTGTAGCACACAATATCTACGAAGGCCACGTAGGAAGGGCAGAGAAAAAGGGCACCGGACACACGAAAAAATATTGGGTGGTCCGGGACCACCACGTCAGCGTGGTCCCGGACCACTCACACGGCGCCACGTGTATGGGGAAGCCGGAAAAGGACGAAAATCGGGGCCCACTTTTCTGACGCTCTCTCTCCTCTTTCTCTCTTTTGTCCCCCTCCCCTCCTATGTGGCGCCATATGAGTGGTCCGGGACCACGCTGACGTGGCGGTCCCGGACCACCCAATATTTTCTCCACACGAAAAAATATTGGGTGGTCCGGGACCACCACGTCAGCGTGGTCCCGGACAGCGTGGTCCCGGACCACTCACACGGCGCCACGTGTATGGGGAAGCCGGAAAAGGACGAAAATCGGGGCCCACTTTTCTGACGCTCTCTCTCCTCTTTCTCTCTTTTGTCCCCCTCCCCTCCTATGTGGCGCCATATGAGTGGTCCGGGACCACGCTGACGTGGCGGTCCCGGACCACCCAATATTTTCTCCACACGAAAAAATATTGGGTGGTCCGGGACCACCACGTCAGCGTGGTCCCGGACAGCGTGGTCCCGGACCACTCACACGGCGCCACGTGTATGGGGAAGCCGGAAAAGGACGAAAATCGGGGCCCACTTTTCTGACGCTCTCTCTCCTCTTTCTCTCTTTTGTCCCCCTCCCCTCCTATGTGGCGCCATATGAGTGGTCCCGGACCACGCTGACGTGGCGGTCCCGGACCACCCAATATTTTCTCCCGGACACACAGCTACTCGAGAAAATATTGGGTGGTCCGGGACCTCCACGTCAGCGTGGTCCCCGGCCACTCACGAGGCGCCATGTGGAGGGGTGGGCCCCACTTGGCGTGTTCTGCCTTCTTCCCCTCTCCCGACGCCCTCTCTCCTCTCTGCTCCTCGACTCAGCGCTTCTTTCTCTCTCCTCTCTCTTCTCACTCTCTCCCAAATAGCTCGGCTGGTGGCTCGGCTCGGCTGGCGGAAGAAAGGACGGGTAATAAATGCGCAGCGCTCCCGCTTAAATTTACTTCCTCTGTTTCCTTCTCAGCGCATCCCACCCCCTCCGCCTCCGCCTCCGCCTCTCCAAAAAGCCTCGCCGGTCATCTACCTCTGGCACGTCGCCTCCTCCAAGAGCCCAGCCAGTCGCAGCTAGTTTCTCAAATCTTCGTCTCCGACTGTTTCCAACATGAAGATCGAGCATAAGGTTTGTGCTCGCGTTGGTCTCTCGGCAACTTTTGCCCTCCGTCCGATTGCCTCCCTCCGACGAACTCGTCATCAACTCCGACTTCGAGCCGCCGCCGATGGCGTCCTCCGTCTCTGGCATCTGCTCGTCCTCCCCCTCCCTCAGGCCGAAGACGCCGCCGGCCTCCGACAGGAGGGAGGCGGCCTTGATCTCGTTCCTGAGCAGCGGCAGGCTCCCCGCCATCGACCGGGTGTTGTCCCTGGCCCAATCGGTCGCAAGGGAGATCTCGGTGGACCTGGGCAGGGCCGACGGCGCGGCGAAGAAGGAGAGGCGCGGTCTAGAGGGCTGGAGAAGGATTCCCGCTTGCTATGGACGAGGTACGTGGACTGGCTACACCAACACCGGAGCTAGGGCTTTTCCTTGGACGTGAGCCTGAATCGGGTTCACGGACGAGTTCGTGGAGGAGATAGAGCCTCGGTTCCAGGCCGCGTTCAAGGCGATGGAGGAGCTGGGGAAGGGCGCGATCGCGAACCTGGCCCAGACGAGGGCCGCATGGTCGGGCACTACTGATTGAGGAAGTCGGAACTCGCGCCGGCCGGATTCCTGAAGGCGCAGATTAAGAGCACGCTTGACGCCGTATGCAATTTCGCCGTTCTTCTTTGATTGCTGTTTCCTGAGTTTAATGAGCTCGTGGTAATGATAATAATGATATCTATTGCTCCTATTCTAGAGGATTCTTAGAAGAGAAGCTTGACGATCGGTTTATTTGTTGACATTTGCCGAATGTCAATTTCAGGGGTTCTGTTGAAACATGATAACATTTTCATATGTTTTTGGGGCTATTATTCATTGGAGCAAGTTCAATAAGACAGGAAGCTCATGACTTTTAGTTGGACACTCCTGCCATATAGGTTTGTCTTTCGGTCGACTTAGATGGATGTTGGAGCTCCCGAACGACAGAGATAGTCAGATAGATCGGTATCCTTTGCTAATGGAACAAGTGGAGAGTAGTAGCGGTCATCAGCACATAATTGATGTAGAGAGAAATGGGGACGCCTCATTGACAGCATCTCATGGTGATCAGCAACGCAGGGTAGACTTGACAGAGAATGAGGATGGACTTTCGCCTAGCATGCCAGCCCCTGCGGATCAAACAACTATAAATTCATCAAACAGATTGAACTCCGTGAATTCCTCTAGCACGAGAAGGAGTGATGATTACCACCAGCATCGAACAAGTCCATTGAATTCTGGACTATGGATTTCGGTGGAGTTAGTTGTCACCGTGGGTCAAATTATAGCATCCATAGTGGTTTTGTCATTGTCAAGACATGAAAATCCAGAGGCTCCACTATTTGCATGGGTTGTAGGTTATGTGGCAACGCTGCCTATTCTTTACTGGTGTTATCATTCTGGCAACCACGGTAGTGATCAGCAGTCCAGTCGATCCCATCGAGGGACTTCTCATGGCAGTCAATCAGAGCCTAGATCTTATACAGCTATCTCTGTCACACAGTCCACAGATGAGGGCAATCGACATTCTGAAGAATCGGCATCATGGAATGGCAAAATTGCAGACACTCTGAGTTCACGGTAAAGTCCAATCGTTTCTTATGCTGCTCATGGATGATGATTGCTTCTCATCCATTCAAATTGAATTTCAATTTGCACATTGTGGGATTATTGGCATCATTCAGAATAACCTAGTATGTACAATCTATGATAGATGGAATCAACATCTAATTTCGTTTTTGCAGAATTAGTGGGCTGGTGGACCGTTTCAAGATGGCCTTAGACTGTTTTTTTGCTGTATGGTTTGTTGTTGGCAATGTGTGGATTTTTGGAGGTCACGCTTCACCTTCTGATGCTCCGAAACTGTATAGGTACCAATTTATAGGGACACTGTTCTGTTCTGTCTATACATGTAATTGCTGTGCTTGATGAAATATGTGTTGTGGCCCTTTTGCAGGTTATGTATAGTATTTCTAACTTTTAGCTGTATTGGATATGCCATGCCTTTTATACTATGTGCAACAATTTGTTGCTGCCTACCTTGCATAATGTCTGTTCTGGGCATCTGAGAAGACTTTTCGCAGACAAGAGGATCCACCTCAGAATCCATCAATGCTCTTCCTATCTACAAATTCAAGGTGAAGCAAGACTTAAATGCTGACAGCGAGGAATTTAACACAGGAGGAAGTGAAGGTGGGGTCTTGGCTCCAGGGACAGAAAAGGAGCGTTTCTTGTCGGGAGAAGACGCGGTAAGCATAAAACCCACTTATGTCCTCCCATTCCAATTCTGGAGTTCAAGCACCCTCCTGCTGAATTTTGACCTATAATGTAGGGCTAGCATTTGATTTCGTGTCCTAAAGAGAAAGGCCCCGCCTCACATCTGCTTATATGTTCCTTAACATGGTGAAACTATCATGATAGCAGCAAGTGGCAAATGCTTACTATCGGCAGCTAGGCATGATATTTATCTTCAAGCAGACAAAGTGATGTTGCCATTGTATTTGTGCAGGTTTGCTGTATTTGCTTGTCAAGATATGCAGATAACGATGAACTAAAAGAGCTACCTTGTCACCATGTCTTCCACGTTGAGTGCATTGATAAATGTTTAAAGATCAATGCTTCATGCCCCCTCTGTAAAAGTGAGATTAGCGAGAGCAGTGGGCTTTTGCAATCTGACAGAGACAGCTAGAACTGAGGACGAGTTTCAAGTAGCTCAAGAATTTGCATAAGGGAGCTGCCCATGAATGCGCCAACTACAATGTTTGCTCATCGGACTTACGATGAAACAGGGCCTCTTCGCAGAGACGTGTATTGACTTGGCACAAGTAGCAAGAGGTTATATCTGCAAAGAGGTTCTCTTGTGACGCATCGGATGATTTACCATTGCTACACTACACTATGGAGAAGTGAATCTCTTGCTTGGGAGTGGTCCCACCTTCTCAGGACATGTAAATGTGAGGTCGAAGTTGGATGCTTGGCTCATACACCGGGTCCCGTGAAACGATCTGGGGGTGCTTTAATGGCAAAGGAATCTTTGCGCACAGATCCTGTCTCAGGATAATGGTAATGATGTATATAGCTTGTTCGAAAATACAGCACATGGTGTATTTCATCACGTAAATTGTGATAAACTGTAACTATTCATCGTGTCATGTTCTCCTATTTTGGAGCCCTAGAGTGGGCATGCTTAAGATAAATGGAGGACCTCAGTACTATTGTTGTTACAGACAGTTACCCAAGGCTGATCAAGAAATAGCTAGCATAGTGCGTAATCAAAGTTGTAGCAATATGCTAAAAGATTGCTGATATTTGCAGAGAACTTAGTTTTTATCTTTCCTCTTTTAAATAAAAAGATTGAAGACAGATGAGCAATAGAATTTGGAAGAACGTGATGGACAAAAACTGATAATGGATAGAGCAATAGCAATTTAGTCTTTGGTTTTGTTTTAGATTCTGTTTGTTTCATAGATTTGGAAAATATTTTTTAATATTAATCACTTATATCAATTCAAATAATTAGTTCATGAAAAGTTCTCTCCATCCCTTACAATTATGCATGTCTAAATATTTTTATAAACGTTAAAAATCTCTTATTCATTAATTTTTTATAGGCAATACAAGTAATATTCATTTTTAAAAGTGATATGATACAAATACATAACTTTTAAGATGCATCGTATACAATATCAAAGATCATTCCACACCATACCTCACAAGATATGAGAGAGCATTGCGCAAGTGGTCGGTTTGGGACTCATAGAAAAGGAGAAAAATGGCTTTTTCTTGAACTTACATATTTTGTGCCATTCATGTTACTATTCTGGTTGTGGTCTAAGAAGGGAGATGAGGCTACATAATTTCAACCTTCTTATTTGGTGCAAAAACAGCAAAAATGGCATACCATTATTTTCGCATTTTCTTAATTTATTTTCAGAGTTTCAGACGACTTAAAAGCAGGATAATTGCCAAAGGGGAGAAATTGCCAAAGGCCTCAAGAGATAATTTCTTTGAAGCTTGTAAGAGGGAAAACTAGAAGAAAGAGAAAATGAAACATTTTCCCTACAACCTAAGGAAATTTCTGTACCAGAAAAAAGATCAAGTCCAGCAAAACATATGGCTCCTCTCCAACAACAACCCATTAGGAGACCACTTGTCTTCATCCATTTCATTAGTGATACGAAAAAACCAAAGAAGATAAATTAGGAGGTTCATATTAGCAAGGATAACATAGAGCCAAGGCCCGAATCACTCACTTGCATACTTTAACCAAAAATAGAAAACTATCATGACCTGAAACTAGAAAACGAACAACAAAAACCAACCCAGGAGAGCATGTCTTATTGATGCAAAATCTATCATTTGTAACATCTCATTCCAAAATTTTTCACAGAACGCAATGTTTATACAAAGGAAAAACAATGGTGGACATAAATAAGGGAAGTACAACATGTCTCCAGAAGGAAGTTTGCAGAGGCCACTTGTTCTTAAGGCTGACGAACCATCCGTTCTCGAAAATTTCTCCTGTGGCTCCACCTCAGGGATCTCCTATAGATTGTAAAGCTAACAATGCAAAAAGGGAAACCTTAGTTTAATGCATATTCCCATGAAGCCCGCCACCTTTTCTCATTCATGCCCACAGAAACACAAGGCTATGAATCCGACCGGAAACGAAAGTGGAGGAAGATTATACACAATTAGCAAAACAAATTCCAAGATGAGAGGGAGAGGGAGGCCAAAAAGAACAGAAGCAAATGCCAATCCAATAAAGCGACAGAATGGCCATGAACTGGAAAAGGCCCCATGAATGATACTTCCCCAGTGGTTGAACGAACTATCTCCCAAGCCGCAGCTATTGCTGTGAACTAACTCTCATGCATACCGATGAATGTAGAATTACATTGCCCAAAATGTGCTTTCAACTCCACTTGTTAGATAGAGAGGTCCTTAAAAGCTTCCAGTTTTCCATTTGGCGCAAGAGAATCCATATGCTTATGCCACCCGCAGGATGGTTGAGTCCATTTTCAGGATTACGAGAAATCTGGTTGTACGAGGACTTTAGAACTGCAGAACTGCGACTTCCTTCAAAATACGTGGAGTGCAGGAAGTATTCGGCACAACGTAATTTCCATCCTGTTGAAGATGTATTTTACAAGTGTCAGAGACACCATCTCAAAAGTCAAATCTAGCCTATGTAGCACGGACACTCTCCGGAAGCCTTCGTGTCGTGTCCGACACTCCGACACGTGTCCGACACGCTCCGACACGTCCCGACACACTCCGACACGCGGTCAACGAGTGTCGAAAAATCCGACACGTGGTCAACTCTTTCCGACACGCGAGTCCAGAATTCCGACACGCGATTCCGACACGCACGGGGTCAATTTTAAAAATTTCTAATACTTGAGGGGTCAAAATATAAATATACACAAAAGAAGTAATAAAAGAAGTAATAAAATTGCTATAAATATACACACATGGGGTCAATTTTTTTTTTTCATTTTTTTTTTTAGAATTGTTTTATTTTTTTAAAAAGTCTTTTACTCTGAAAGGAGTAATAAAAAAATGCTATATATGATAAATAAATAAATTTAAAAATATCATTTCAGCATTTTTCTTTAAACAATGTTTTTTCCCTCTAAGTTTTGTGTATTATTGTAACAAATTAAAATAATGAATGATATTATTTAATATTTTTTGTGTAAATTAATTCTAGGCTATTTTTATTATTATTTATTTATGTATTTATATATAAAAATATATTTAATATATAACGTGTCGGAACGTGTCGAAATTCTCTATTTTTAAGAAATGACGTGTCGACGTGTCGTGTCGTGTCACGTCACGTGTCACGTGTCCGTGTCGGTGCTACATAGAATCTAGCTTTATCCAATCATAATATCCCATCTTTGTATTCAGTAAAATGAGTAAGCCAATAAGGAAGTAGGGATAGAAGAATGGTCATCAGTAACGAAATCCACCGACGAGATCCCTCCCTGACTCTCACACCACAACACACACCCACCCAGCCACCCATTTGCTACCCTATACTGCTGCTACTCCAATTATTCCAACAGATACTCCACATTTTAAGCATAACTTTAACCAAAAACAGTTGACGAGATCAAAACTTACTTGACGCAGCATCCATATCAACTACTACTGAGGAGAGTAGCTTGTGAACCGCAATACAATCCTTGAGTTTCCATTCCTTAACTGATCTGAGTGCTCCATTTCTATGCAACATAACATGGACATTCTCAACAGATTATCAAGGGGATGGCAGCGTAAAACAGTCCAAAACAAATTAAATGAAGATGGTAGACCTTCGTTGCACCAAACAGTACCTTTGCACCAAGTTGTTGCTTGAATCCTCAATTAATTTCACAGCCTTGCCCTTATCGCTGGGTTCCAAAAGATACAGCATTTCTGCAGCAGCTGCCCTGTGCATCAAGGAATCTGCACACTCAATAAAAAAAGACCAAGCACACTTAGAACATGTTATAACACACGTAAGAAAATTGTCTGATGTTGAGGATACCTTTATGCTTATCGAGGAATGACTCATTTGCCTCTAAAAGAGACTTCCCATGCAAATGACTGCAAGATGAACAATTGTATGTGTTAAAAGACTGTCATATTGAAAAACAAACAAGAAAGATATAGCAAGTCCAAAAGACAGGTTGTAAAGAACCTGATTTCAGGTCGTTCAGCTTCTAATACAGTGCAAATGAGTTTCTCAGAGTCAGTAGCTAGGGCAGCCATGGAACTAACTACGTGGAAAAACTTTAACTGCAGCAAAAAGCACTCATCAGGAACAACACCAAGCCATCAAAGTCTCTAGCAACCGGGGAAACAATATAGACCACCACTGAAGAGAGTTGAGGAAAAAGCAGCAGCAACACAGATCAACATACTATGACTTGCATCAAAATTTACAGACACCCAAAAGATGCAACAAATATATCAACAGCTCAACCCAAGGAGTTAAGAGGACATATGAGAATGATAAAATATCTCGAGTGCAAACTAGAGAGAAACTAACCAGGCACCTATGTGTGTCAGGGCTTTCTGCGTCCAACCGGAGCAGCTGCTTCACCGCCTGGGTTTATGAAAAGAGCAGCATATAAAGATGCATATATTAAAATGGAGTTAAGTAGAATTTTAAATTGCAAGCAGCACGTATATAGGAAAAAGAAACAGAACATTTATCAGCTCGTCATTAAGTTACTCTGAACAATATGTTTCAAGAAGTTTCAAGAGTAAGAAAGTCACTGGACAAAAAAAAGAAGAAGAAGCAAAGTAACCCCAGGCAAAATTACCTGAAAGGCAAGCAAAGTTTTCCGCTTTCTCATATTTACTTCAAATGAAAGAATGTATGTTTCCAAAGAATCAGGTGAGCTCCTTTGAAGCCGCTTCAAGTACTTTGTTGCCTCTGATAGTGGATCCTCGACCTACCACCACATATACATAATGGAATCCAGGTCACAGCAGCAACATTAATAAAAAGGAAGTTACATACACTAATTTATCAGGAAGAAGCTGCTCATCGGTACATATCACGCTCTCTCTAGAAACGATAAAGCACATTTTTTGGCGAAAGGAATGTAATCACCAATTCCAATATTAGTATTTTCATGTGCTATTCAGAATCAAAATGGGCAGGCATTCACGTATATGACAGATCGCAGGGAACTGCAGACTCTCTTACCACACGGAGAGCAACAACGACCGAAATTCCAGAACTGACCTTACCGCTGACCACGTCTGCAGCAAAATTGCAGACGGCATCAAGCATGCTCTCAATCCGGCGTCAATGAGATGCTGTCAATGAGGCATCCCCATTTCTCTCTACATCAATTATGTGTTGATGACCGCTACTACTCTCCACTTGTTCCATTAGCAAAGGATACCGATCTATCTGACTATCTTTGTCGTTCGGGAGCTCCAACATCCATCTAAGTCGACCGAAAGACAAACCTATATGGCAAGAGTGTCCAACTAAAAGTCATGAGCTTCCTGTCTTATTGAACTTGCTCCAATGAATAATAGCCCCAAAAACATATGAAAATTTTATCATGTTTCAACAGAACCCCTGACGCTTGACATTCGGCAAATGTCAACAAATAAACCGATCGTCAAGCTTCTCTTCTAAGAATCCTCTAGAATAGGAGCAATAGATATCATTATTATCATTACCACGAGCTCATTAAACTCAGGAAACAGCAATCAAAGAAGAACGGCGAAATTGCATACGGCGTCAAGCGTGCTCTTAATCTGCGCCTTCAGGAATCCGGCCGGCGCGAGTTCCGACTTCCTCAATCAGTAGTGCCCGACCATGCGGCCCTCGTCTGGGCCAGGTTCGCGATCGCGCCCTTCCCCAGCTCCTCCATCGCCTTGAACGCGGCCTGGAACCGAGGCTCTATCTCCTCCACGAACTCGTCCGTGAACCCGATTCAGGCTCACGTCCAAGGAAAAGCCCTAGCTCCGGTGTTGGTGTAGCCAGTCCACGTACCTCGTCCATAGCAAGCGGGAATCCTTCTCCAGCCCTCTAGACCGCGCCTCTCCTTCTTCGCCGCGCCGTCGGCCCTGCCCAGGTCCACCGAGATCTCCCTTGCGACCGATTGGGCCAGGGACAACACCCGGTCGACGGCGGGGAGCCTGCCGCTGCTCAGGAACGAGATCAAGGCCGCCTCCCTCCTGTCGGAGGCCGACAGCTTCGCGGCGGAGGCCGGCGGCGTCTTCGGCCTGAGGGAGGGGGAGGACGAGCAGATGCCAGAGACGGAGGACGCCATCGGCGGCGGCTCGAAGTCGGAGTTGATGACGAGTTCGTCGGAGGGAGGCAATCGGACGGAGGGCAGAAGTTGCCGAGAGACCAACGCGAGCACAAACCTTATGCTCGATCTTCGTGTTGGAAACAGTCGGAGACGAAGATTTGAGAAACTAGCTGCGACTGGCTGGGCTCTTGGAGGAGGCGACGTGCCAGAGGTAGATGACCGGCGAGGCTTTTTGGAGAGGCGGAGGCGGAGGCGGAGGGGGTGGGATGCGCTGAGAAGGAAACAGAGGAAGTAAATTTAAGCGGGAGCGCTGCGCATTTATTACCCGTCCTTTCTTCCGCCAGCCGAGCCGAGCCACCAGCCGAGCTATTTGGGAGAGAGTGAGAAGAGAGAGGAGAGAGAAAGAAGCGCTGAGTCGAGGAGCAGAGAGGAGAGAGGGCGTCGGGAGAGGGGAAGAAGGCAGAACACGCCAAGTGGGGCCCACCCCTCCACATGGCGCCTCGTGAGTGGCCGGGGACCACGCTGACGTGGAGGTCCCGGACCACCCAATATTTTCTCCAGCTACTCAAGCGCGCGTGATGTGGAGTGTTTACATTTCCCACCCTCCAAGCTCCCCGTTCCCACTGCTGGGCTGGAAGGCCACTGTACCTTGGACACGTGGTACAACCTTCAATGCTATTCTTCCATGAGAAAATATTGGGTACGTCTTATGTAGACAGCGTGGCAAACAAGAAGGCACTGGGAGCGCGACACGTGTCCTCGGGGACCCATAATTTCGGGCGCCATTTTGAAAATTTTTGTGTACTGTAGCTCGTGGAGAGAGGTTTTTTGTTGCGACTTCTTTCTTTGCGCCTCTCTACCCTCGCTCTCTCTCCCCGACGAAGTCCCTCTCTCTCTCTGCCCTCTCTCTTTCCGACCGGCGACCCACCGCGAGCAACCGACCGGCGTGCTACCTCCCTCTCTCTCTGCCCTCCCTCTTTCCGACCGACCGGCGTGCGACCTCCCCCTCTCTCTCTCTGCCCTTCCTCTTTCCGACCGACCGGCGTGCGACCTCCCTCTCTCTCTCTGCCCTCCCTCTTTCCGACCGGCGAACCACCGCACCACCCCTCCGGCTCCGGATCTGCCCCGACTCGTCCGTCCCCTGTTCTTTCTCTCCCGTTGCATCTCTGTCTGCCCTCCCTCTCTTCGCGGCGAACCAGCGCGTTACCGGCGAACCACTGGCCTGAACACTGATAATGTTTAGTTTTTTCATCAGTTATTAATAAAATCTTCTGTTCCTTATTCTTTTTCAGCAAACAAGTTCTGGGGATACCACTGGCATGAACACTGGAACTTCTTCGGACATTGGAAATGCAGGTTTACTTGGGTGAGTTCATTCTTCTTTAGCAGTGCATTGTGCTTACATGGCAAATTATTGTGGTTGGAAAGTAAAATGAAACGGCTTGGAGGCTCTCTTTGTCACTTTGATGGAAAAAGTTCATTCTTTGTGATGCATATTAGTATTTATGCCTTGCACATCATACCATGCAGAAAAAGCGAAAATAATCTCAGCAGCAATCTAGGAAACAGATGTCTGTAGATGTAAATGGAAACAAGCAGTTTATTATCGTTTCAACAGTCCGAAATTAATTTTTCCCTGCAACCAGTCAAGGTTGATATAAATCCTTACACCGAAAAAAAAAATAACAGATCGCCTGACCATGTCATCAATGCTTGTCTTTATTGATCATTCATGTGTGACACTAAGCCCCTGTTATACCTAAATTCTTTCAACATCGGACTAGAATACTTCCAACTTATGTGATATTTATTTGACATTGTTTAAAATTTGGAAGATCTGATATTTGGATGAAGTTTTTCCTACTCCTGAGTTTGTGCTCTGCTTTATTGATTTTGCATGCGTGGGTCTATGTGCTGGCGCAAATGTGTCATAGACAGCTGATATCTCAATACGCATGACATGAATATCTCATTTTGGGGTTCACAACTTCTGGATAAATTTTTAAAATTGAAATTCTGCCACTTTCTTCCTTTAGGGTAGTTTCTGCAATGTTTTGTGGCTTTCGTTTTGTGGCAAGGTTAATCTTTTCTTATTGTGATTCATATGGGGGAAGACTGATTTGAGGATTCAGCTGGTAACCATTCTCTGATGAGATGTCTGACTTTGAGTTTTGGTTTTTATAGACAGTAGAATCTGTTGAGGCTCCCAAGAGGCCTACGCAAGTTCCTGATGCCATTAAGCATGGGGGATTTATTGCTTATGAGCGCGAAGATGTTAAATATAGGGACCCTAATGTTCGGATGAACGATTGGAAGGAAGTCATGGAGGAGTCCAAACCAGGTCCCCTGTTAAAAACTCGGTCTGCCCGGTGCATGGACTGTGGCACTCCATTCTGCCATCAGGTAAGAGTTGTAATGATTTTATTTTCTAATTGTGTCTGTGCGTATGTACGTATGTATTCTAGATGAATTTTATTGTTTATCTGTTCCTTTGGCTTTACTATGCAAGAAAACTCTGGATGTCCTCTTGGAAACAAAATACCTGAGTTCAATGAGCTGGTATTCCAAAATAGGTGGCAGGAAGCACTAGATCGACTGTTGGAGACAAATAATTTCCCCGAGTTTACAGGCCGCGTGTGTCTTGCACCGTGTGAAGGCTCTTGTGTTCTTGGTATAATTGAGAATCCTGTTTCCATCAAATATTGAATGCTCGATCATAGACAAGGCCTTTTGAGGAGGGTGGATGGTGCCCCGGCCACCCCAGAAGAGAACAGGGTATGCTGTCTCTTTATTCAACAACATTAACCAGTCAATTATATCTGTGCTTTGCTTACTATGCTCTTGGAGAATATGATTGGTAGGCGTTGCTTGAAAAGCTATGTCAAGGCTGTCCATTATGTTCCCTAGAGATGTATCTTTTCTCTGGGGTTCCTGTTCAAGTTACATCCCTCCTTTCCTTAATTCACAATGCTTAAGAATTAGCCTGGTTTTCCATTGAGTCTTTTGGCTTAAACCAGTCAGATTTCAGGGTTGGTTGTGACAAAAGATGTTGCCTATTCTAAAGTTAATATCATCAATTTCTTTATGCGCTCAGGAAAAAAGTTGCGATTGTGGGAAGTGGACCAGCTGGATTGGCTGCAGCTGACCAGCTGAACAGGATGGGCCATTTTGTGACAGTGTATGAGCGTGGTGATCAAATTGGGGGCCTAATGAAGTATGGTGTGCCAAACATGAAGACTGACCAAGTGGATGTAGTTCAACGGCGAGTTAACTTGATGGCTTAGGAAGGTGTCAATTTTGTGGTGAATGCCAGCGTTGGGAAGGATTCATCATACTCTCTTGATAGGCTCCAAAAGGAAAATGATGCTATTGTTTTAGCTGTTGGCGCCACAAAACCAAGGTAAGTTCATTGTGACTTAACTTTGGGGACATGTTGTAGGAGTTTTTGCACCATGTTCTGGTTGATGAGAAAAGCGATATTTATGCTTGTGGATTGAATTTTCCTTCTTGCAGGGACCTTCTTGTACCTGGACGCGAATTGTCAGGTGTTCATTTTGCCATGGAGTTCCTTCATGCAAACACAAAGAGCTTGCTTGACAGCAATCTCAAGGATGGTAACTACATATCTGCAAAGGGAAAGAAGGTAGTGGTCATTGGTGGAGGTGACACTGGCACGGATTGCATAGGAACATCTATCAGGCATGGCTGCTGTAGAATTGTAAACTTGGAGTTGCTTTCTAAGCCACTGGAGAAGAGGGCTCCAGGCAACCCTTGGCCACAGGTACAAATATTACATAAGTTACCTTTTCTCTTGACAACCACAGGAGTACTCTTGCTTATTCCATTATCGTTTATTTTATAGCATGCGCAGTGTAATATTTGCTCACCGTTCTTTTCCTCTGTTCAATGCTGTTTATAGTGGCCTCGCGTCTACCATGTTGATTATGGCCACCAGGAAGCTGCAGCTAAGTTTGGGAAAGACCCAAGGTCTTATGAAGTGCTAACTAAGCAGTTTATTGGTGATGAAAATGGGGTCGTTAAAGGGCTTGAAGTAGTGCGTGTTAGGTGGGAGAAGGATGCTAGTGGGAAGTTTCAGTTCAAAGAAATTGAGGGATCTGAGGAAATCATTGAGGCTGATCTGGTTTTACTGGCCATGGGATTCCTTGGTCCAGAATCGGTGAGTATTTGAACCGTTCTCTCATATTTGTCAAATAGTTGGAGCTGTGCTAAGAAAGGATTTGGCATGGGAAAGTCAAATTTGCATGTAAATTAGTTGTTTTTCTTTCCGTCGTAACTGTATAACTTGGTTATTCAGTGTATGTGCTAAAGTAAATTTGATTGGCATGTGGGCCTTTAGAGGCTTACTATTGCCCTAGGAAACCTTATATAATATGGAAAAGTCGAACTGGTTAAAAATGAAGAATGTGAAGATACCTTTTAACCCATACTTATGTTTATGTGCATAGGGCTAGTGCCGGGTGAATGTAAATCTGTTCTCTTTTTCTGGACAGTTTATTGACAGCATTTGTGCCTGTTGTTTTTGCTGGTTTGCCCTTTCCAGACTATTGCAGACAAGTTGGGTCTAGAGAGAGATGGCAGGTCAAACTTCAAGGCTGACTATGGCCGGTTTGCGACCAATGTGGAGGGAGTTTTTGCTGCTGGGGGTTGCTGATGTGGTCAGTCTCTGGTGGTGTGGGCCATCTCCGAGGGAAGGCAAGTTGCGGTGCAGGTCGATAGATTCCTCATGCCAAAGGAGGAGGATCTCACCGTCGACCCTGAGGCATATATCTTCTTTCAAATTATTCAATGCGGCATCAACTGCTAATTGTATCATGCTCGCCTGTGGGGGGAGCCATCTTCAAGTGCTTATTGTTCTTTTATTAATGTAACAAGATTCTCATTGCCACCCAAAGTCACTTTTCATCATTGAGGCAATACTTTCGTTCGGGAAGAAGGTGGGTGTAAAATAGAAAAAGCAGAGAATGTCATTTTTTGTCATGTCCTTTCCACAGTTGCTCGTGTTGGAAAATAGGCATCTCGAAGCTTTGATTCGTCTGTTGTTATTTATTGTGCAGTATTGGAAAATGGGCATCTCAAAGCTTTGATTCGTTTGTTGTTATTTATTGTGCAGTATTTTGTTGTTTGATCACAGGAATGTAGCACTTTTGAACTTAATTCAACACTTAAAGGTTGAATACAGAACAAGCTCATTGGTCAAGCTTAAGTCGATGCCTTTATTACTGTTCCCACAATTCTCTTGCAAATTGTCAACAGGTCTCTCATCAACGCAAGGCTCTACGGAAAGCATTTCCCGCACGTCGATTAATTCTCTCTCTCACACTATTGATAATTGAAACGTGATGTGTTCTTTGTATATTGTCAAATTCAGAGTCGACGGGGTTGAATTATTGCCACTTTTCGATTTTGTACTAAGTAGCAATCCCTTGGAGCCGCAGGTTTGCCAAGATTGGTAGGGCAGCGAGAGCTTTGCCTAGCAAGGTAATCGGCCACAGTTTGGATCAGAAATAAAATCAACATCTGACGACGTCATTTAATACAAAGCTTTGTTCTGTCAAAGAAAGCTGAAGGTACTCGAACCTGAAATTGAAACATCATAGTCCAAACATGAAATTGTTATTCATTCAAACCGACATTCCAATAAGCAAAAAGCTTTCCTTATGTTAGGTACTCCAAGAGATTTATGCACACGCAAAGTAGCCCCCGTGAAAAACATTGCGTCTCAATCAGCATTATATTGGACAAATTGGCCATCTTTCTTGGTTCGACTCTTGCCGACTCATCTTCTCATGAAAGGCAATACTCACATTATCAAAACATGCCAATACCTTCTTCAGAAACACATAGAACTCCAAAAGAAAAGTAAACCCCTCGAATATCTTTGCGAGTGCATGTAGAACCAACCTTGGTAACAAGAACTTCCTTGAAGAATTCTTCTGAAGAAATCGTATGAGCAAAAGAAAAAAACATAAACTAAACCATTCAATCGCAGTATACATCTAACCAAAAAAAAAAAATCGTAGTATACAAAATAGTCATCTTTATCCACTCTTTCTGTAGATGATCCATAGCAAAAGACCTCGTATTTCTTCTTGTCAAATATTTGGTTACGCCTCTTCATCGTCCTCAACCATAATCCTCTTGCACGCTTCATAGCACATGAACATCAGGTAGGGAAAACCTTAATGACAATCGACACGAACATCAGGTAGGGAAAACCATAATAGATACATTAGCTATTTAGATTACATGGATGCCGGATAGATTGTAAATATTGTAACGTAGGAGCCAATCCATGTGACCTCCTGAATGATCAAGTCATTGGCAATATTTTTATATATCAAGATGATAACAAGTACAATTTTCCTTCCATGAAGGAAGATCAAGAATTATAATGGTGGCTTGAGATTCAAAAACAAAGTTCTCAGAAAATGTGTGAACCACTCTTAAATAGCTTACTGTAACTGAGTTCCCCATTACTGTAACTGTGAACCACACTTTTACTTAAGAAAACAATATATGTTTCGAATAATACAAGTAAAAAATTACCTCCGATTCAGCCATCCAATAAATTTACACGTGTAACACCAAATGCTTGACCTGTTAAAGAGGAACAACATGCGATCAGCCACAATTTTTCATTACTTCAAAGTAAAAAGTCTTCAAAACTATGCAACATAAGTTCCAAATTGATCAAATACATCGACAAAAATGATTTCTTTTGTTTTACTGTTTGAAAATGACTTGATAGTCGACATCTTGTTTATCACTTTTGTTGTTTTAGTTTGCACAGTTTTGTCTTTAGACAATAATTCAATCTTGAACATATGAAGTAATGAAAAATTAGCACTCAAACTATAGAAGGTGTCCAATCTTTCTTGACAATAAACAACTATACTTGAATTTTCACTTTTTCTTTCAACATCCATCAAGAAAAAAATTCCCAAGTACGCTTGACAGATTGGACAGGTGCTATAGAATGATTACTTCGAGCAGTCACAAAGTCATGTTTAAGCTAATTTAGACAAACTTCAAAAACTGAAGATTCATATCTTTGGACAATGTTGTCTCACAGCATTATATGATGAACTATTATTTATCATGACAATGAAAATGAAAATGAAAAACATTAACTTGAAGGCCATTCTTACGGAACAGAAGAAGTGTCAAGTGGTCTTGGGACACCTCCATGTGGGTCCACTACTATTTCTTGCATGTGAAGTTGATGTATTGAAATACCATTACTACCAATTCAGTACACAAGAAGGTGATGGTCTCAAAAGTTCATTACTTGATAGGTTTCACATGCACCGAGAGATTTGTATTGCCAAACCTACCTAACACTTTACATCAGTTTCAACGCCACCGAGTCATTATCATTTCCAACTGAGCTATGAGAACTAAGAAAAATGTTTAGCCTACATGTAAACAGCTGCATTAAAGGGGACACAAATGATCATTAAAGATGTCCATGCATCAAGAAGGCCCTGGTTTCTAAAAGTATTAAGGAAGCAGAATATGAGAAACAAGATGTACAGATAAAAGAGTTCAGGAAGTCACTAGCCCGATGCAATTTACATATTCAGAGTGTGATAGGAAACACTACTGCTAAACAAATCGGGCAACGTTCTGCACATAGAAGAATAAGAAAAAGGTAGGTTCAATTTAAGATACCAAGAAAGTATTATGCCTGTAGTATATGTTATTTTGCAGTAAAACATGGCAAAAGCAGTTCACATGCATAAAGAATCGACAGAAAATGTCCTCTGGAATGACTATGCTAGTTATATTACAAAGGGAGAAAAAATGAGAATCAACAAATTGGTATTCAAGAAAAGGAGGAAGTGATTCAAGTCAATCTCCCAGCAGTTTGCATAGTTTTCAATAATCTCCCAGGAAACAGGGGGAAGGAGACTTTTCACAATGGACTACCAAAAAATAAAAACAGAGGCTTTTCCCTGTCTTCTCCTCCCTCAAGAACAGCCAGGTGATTTTTTGCCCGTGAAGAAGGCAATTATACCAGGCCTCTAAGCATTTTGCATCAATACATGGCCAATGAGACCGAGAAGGAGTATATCAAACTGCGTTTGTTACTTTAATGGAAAACAATCTAATATGTGACTGATTCCTTCCCACCAAAATCACTGTATTCCCCTGTGACTTTTACCTGAACCAAGCACTGGCGGGATCTTGATGCGAGCGGAACTGGAGATCAACAGGCTGGCGGGTGTGAGACGGTCGGGCACCAACGTTCCAGCGTACAAGACAAGCCGGTGTCGGATCTGGAGCTGGAGGGGGACGCGGTAATTCGCCGGTCACGCGGTGGTTCACCGCGAAGAGAGGGAGGGCAGACAGAGAAGAGCGGGATCATGATGCGAGCGGAACTGGAGATCAACAGGCCGGCGGGTGTGAGGCGGTCGGGCACCAACGTTCCAGCGTACAAGACAAGCCGGTGTCGGATCTGGAGCTGGAGGGGGGGCGCGGTGGTTCGCCGGTCACGCGGTGGTTCGCCGCGAAGAGAGGGAGGGCAGACAGAGAAGAGCAGGGGACGGACGAGTCGGGGCCAGATCCGGAGCCGGAGGGGGTGGCGCGGTGGTTCGCCGGTCGGAAAAAGCGAGGGAGGGCAGAGAGAGGGAGGTTGCTCGCAGTCGTCTCGCCGGTATCCTCCTCGTTCGTCGGTTGCTCGCAGTGGTTCGCCGGCCGGAAAGAGGGAGGGCAGAGAGGAAGGTCGCACGCCGGTCGGTCGCTCGCGGTCATCTCACCGGTATCCTGGTTTGTCGGTTGCTCGCGGTGGTTCGCCGGTCGGAAAAAGCGAGGGCAGAGAGAGAGTTCCTCGGGAGTTCGTTCGGGGAGAGAGAGCGAGTGTAGAGAGAGACGAAAGAAAGAACTGAAAACCCTAGCTACAGTACAGAAACATTTTCAAAATGGCGCCTGACCTTATGGGTCCCACGAGGACACGTGTCGCGCTGCGACCGCCTTCTTGTTTGCCACGCTGTCTACATAAGACGTACCCAATATTTTCTCATTCTTCCATTGTCCTGTCCAGCATGTCAACACCCAAAGTGGACTCAAGTATGTCCTAAAACTGTTTTGTCTAAACTCTGAAATGTAAAACATTGGGAATATTCCCTCATACATGGGGAAGAAAATATTACACTCGAGAATTAGAGAGACCTTCAGGGGAGAAGAGTAGACTCCACCGCACCTCGTAAGAGGTGTTTGAGGAATTGCTAGGCCGATATAATAGCCACCCACGCTGGTGAAGATGAATGGGTGGGTGAAACACCCATTGCAAGGTCAAGCTGTGCTTTGCACAGTACTAACTTGTTGGCCTTATACTCCTGATTGAGAGACACTATGCGTTAAGCATGCCTCATCCTCAATAAATAAACCCCCCTCTCTCTCTCGCTTCATCCATTTGCGCAATTGAACGTCGGAGCATTAAGGCTTCTGGTGTTTCTTCATCCCTTTCAAACATGGATTCTTTTTTCCATTTCGAGGAAAGAGAGAAATGCTGACTCGCTTTTGGACGTGAATTCTTTATTCCACATAATGCTGCCATGGATCATAAATATTTCATCATATCTCTACCATTTATGCATGTCTCATTTACACGCATCAGTGTTAAGAATTTGTTGCTTAGAAAAATGAGTTAATGAAAAATTAATATTTAAATTCAGAAAAATAAATTTTTTTTGGCAAAGAAAAAAATGAAATAATTTCATATTTAAAAAATCAAAGATTTTTTTTTTCCATAATATGATTGGATATGGATACTTTAACTGAAGACTCTGCGTTTGGGCATGATAATGGCTTTTGGATTGGAAATTGGGAATTAAAGCATTTCTTGGATTCTTTCTTAATTTGTTCTTTCTCATATCTTCTTAGGGATTTTATTGGGATGAGATTGCATTATTTTCACAACGTAAATAACTTGTCAAGTTAATTATTTTGCGCTAGGGTGAGATTGGACGAACAAAATTTAATCAGCAGCATAATTGAAATCGACACTTCTTTTAAAGTTCTATTTATTTGTTAAATGAATCTTTCTCTCCTCTTATATCGTTCAATTCTATTTTCTGTTTGAAAAACCAAATTCCTCATCTTAGGTTTTGATTGGGTCCAAGCAGAGAAGAGGGAAGAAGGTGCCATGAATGGAATAAAGCTGTGGATTCAGAGAATTTGAGAAAGAATCACATTAGATATCGACGAATAAGACTACATATTTTTATATGTAAAAATGGTGAGAGAACTTAGATTTTCTGGGAGATAGGCTTGAACAATTGAGATTTAGGGGAAAGAAATCGCTCCAAGTCATATGATCGTTTTGGCTTAGCTATTAAACCAACTACTTTGTTCAACTTTATGGGTCGAAGAGATGAAGAGTAAATGGGGACCATGAGACGCATTTTGTCTTACTCAATTTATTATCTTTAATTACTTTTTTTTTCCTCTCCTTTTCTTTTTTCTTCTTTCTTGTTCTTTTTTTTTTTCTTTTTCCTTCCACCTTCTTCCTCCATTAGCCACGTGCCTCGGCGGCGGCCAGAGATGTGGGCGAGAGGGACGACAGTGAAGAAGAAGAAATGTGGAAAGAAATGATTGAATGACCTGGAAGGAGATGCTTGAATGGCGAGGTCGTCGCTGATGTGGGAGAGGCAAGTGATGGAGCGAGCCAAGGTCTTTGAGGTGTCACCGCTCATGGTGAACTCCGTTGTTGAGTTCTTTGCTTCTCTCTATACACTGACGCTGCGGATTTTTATGAGGTGGTCATTGAAAAATTGGCGGGATTGGAAGAAGAAGATTAGGCGAAGGTGTAGAGAGGGAAGCGAAAATATTTTGAATTCCAGTGTTACATCTTCTAGAACTCCGAGTCAATCCACGGCGCTAATTCCAGTGGTACATCTTCTAGAACTCCAAGTCAATCCACGACAACTATTACCAATTATAGTTTTCAATCGTTAGATACTCAAGTTGCTCTTTGGATAAGGGAATTAATGATGTTAATGATGTAACACATTAATTATCATTTTTTGCCCCCAAAGATACAATTATATCATTGATGTTTATCAAAGAAAGTATTTTAGGTTTTTTAGATTTATCATTAGATAGCATTGATGCGTAAATCATAATTTATAACTCGAAGGGAAATCAGAAAAATGATTCATGTACGAGTATACATATTCAATTTTGATCCTGATACTTTATATTTGTCGTGTATTTGATCGGTAAACTAATCTTCAATCTTGATTTTAGGATCAATGTCAATTTTTTTGTCTAGATGCAAACAAAAGGTGCGAAGTAATGGCTAAAGATTGTCATGTGGCATTAACATGTAATAATAGTGCAAAAACAATGGGCACCCGTGTGTTCTTGCGAGAAAATAAGTTGTTATATAGTTCGGCACATCAAAAAATAATAAACAGCTTTTTTTTAAGCATGGTTTGACATTTACAGAAATTATCTATGATAGATAACATTTGCGTTATTATAATTCTTTAATTGCCACTTAATTTGCTATTTATTTGTCTGAAGTGATAGAAAAATATTCTTGTGTTGTATATACCTTTTATAAACTATGTAGGTCTATTCAAGTAATTAAATATCCAATTGTTTCAATCAATTTTGCTTGAATTCTATTATTTTTGAGTAACTTCATAATTTTTTTCCTTTTTCTTATGAAAGGATATACATTTTGAGTTTTTAGGATCCCTAGAATTTCATTAAAAAAATAATAGGAGCTCTAAAAGTGAGAACAAACATTCAGATCTTTCTTTATCTTGTTAAATTTTCCTCTTCTTCAAAGGATTAATCAACAAACATAAACGAAGAGGTACATGTTTTTCTTATTATTGATAAATGAAAAAAAACAAAGGAGAAAAAAAAAAGAGAATAAGGTGGAAAAGCAATAAGGGCAAACGTGGAATTTGATGATTTTTTACCGCTATTTTACTATGCATCAAAGGCTCAGTAGAGCATTAATATGGGATACACGAATTAATGATATCATAGAGGAACGAATTTTTTCTCACAATAGATATATTGTCAAATACTAATTACATGTGCAAAGTGCAATATTCTTATTATATATAGGTATATATATCATCACTATTCATGTAATTGGAAAACATATAAAGAAAATATAATATTAGAAACGTTAAAAGATAATTAAAAGAATTACAAAAGCGCCCGGAGATTCGAGCCTGGCTCCCACCGACCTTACTGCATTTCCGACCGCTGGCCCTTTGGTTTTGATAGTCTTGGTCATACAGAGAGGCAATGAAAAACTGACACATGGCTTGCTTCCGGGGAAACCTTGACCAATAACCCGTTGTGTCTACCTGCAATAATTCTAAGTGATCGATCAGCACACAGCAGCAGCCCTCGAGCATTTTGGTCCATTTGAACTAGGGGAAGCATTACAAGTATAGGCTAAATTATCCTTTATAAAATGGTTAGAAGCGATACCATTAGATACTTAGGAAAGCCTAACCTGAACCGCACATGCAAGTTTATTTGTGTAGATTGTCTTTGATAACTTCTTTAGACTGTGTGAACTAACATATTAATTTGGGACGAACTTAGCAATTTCCGTTTACACATATAAAAAAATATTTGAAATTGCAAATCGGAAGTCGGGTTAAGGACTAACTTTGTAATAAAATAGAGGAAGACCACCAAAATTAAACATCAATAATAATACATTGACCATTTTGTAATTTCTTTTGAATAATCATCTTTTTCATTTCACGTTAACACTACTTGTATACCTCCGCTGCTTAGTAAGCATATGTAGTCAATATTTGATCAGCTACCTAATAACTGAGGATTAATTTATGGATTCAGTTTGTTAAAGATAAGAAAATGTGCTAATTAAAGAAAAGGGAATGAACATATTTAATAGTTGAATGATTGCTTAGTTAGCATATTATGACTTTGAATTACTATATCAACGGTATAAGGTTCTTTTAGGCCTTATTTAGTAACCGGCTCAATAGTGACTATATATGTTATTTTATTCCCCAAAAAAAAAACAAAAAAAGGAATATAAATCCATTTGATAATATCTTTGTTTCTGGGAACATGAACAAACTTGTTTTCGGGAATAAATTTGGAACAAAATCAAGAAGTAGAAAAAATCTACTTATTTATTTCTAGGAACAACTCAAGAATCAAGCAATTTTTTTTTTTCCTTTTATTCTTTTCATTTTCTTCTTCTTCTTCCTCTAGTTGACAACCTTGTTAGAGCCTCACCTAGCTAAGGGAGTCAAGCTTGACTAGCCATTGGCGAGGCTCGCGTCAATGAGGCTTGACCTCGTTAGGGCTGGTGAGGTCGCCCATTCTCGTCTGGCTGGTGGCCAACCTCGGCCATGGCTGGCGATCGGCTAGAGGAAGGAGAAAAAGAAAAAGAAAAGAAAAAATATAATAAAATTATTTAAAAATTAAAAGAAATTTTAAGTCACAAAAAAATTTGACGGTTGTATTCAACACATTTC
This sequence comes from Eucalyptus grandis x Eucalyptus urophylla, assembly GCA_028830015.1. Classification (NCBI taxonomy): domain Eukaryota; kingdom Viridiplantae; phylum Streptophyta; class Magnoliopsida; order Myrtales; family Myrtaceae; genus Eucalyptus; species Eucalyptus grandis x Eucalyptus urophylla. Next base: position 55,811,719 of record CM054200.1, on the reverse strand, counting down.
TATTTCAGGAATAGAAATTTTATGTAGTTTTTAAATGCCTTTAAATGCTCAAAAACTCGTCTAGGAAAGAAAATAAAAATAAAATAAAATTTTGAGTGTAAATTGTTCCCGGAAATATAATGGTTATCAAACGCACCCTTAATTACTTAAAATTTATCCACATCAAGTTCTAACCATCATCCATAGGCCCAATCACAACCTAGATCAACAAACTTCTACCTCAATCCATCGCCAAAGTCTCCCCGCACTCAGTAATCGGTGGAAGGACTCTCAAATTTGTCAATCGGACACTTTTGAGTGAAACAAGCCAATACCTAACACATCATAGCATCTAAACTAAGCATCACTCATCAGGGCACAAATAAACAATGACATAGCTTTTCCCTCGATATATGACTTTTTGGGGAGTGATTGGCGTAGATGTCAGGGGCGACCGTGAAAGTTTTCACTTTCCTTTCTTGATTTTTTCGGTAGAATGACTATTATATTGGACTCTTTTCGGCTCAACATGGAAAGTTACCATCATATCATGGGTATACTACTAAACTAATCCTGTTCCAAAATACAATCATTGTTCTCGCTCGCGCACTAGATCATTTAATGATTTTTTGGTAATAATTAAAATTTGGTCCAGATATCGCAACCCCCGAACAAAGGACCAAGTCCAAAAATAAGTTTACAAAGAGGAGCCAACAGTTGCTATAACTCTTAAGTTTGATAAGTTGCATATTGGATTGCCCGAATATACTATCGTGCCTTTTTAGCAAGTCCAGAATGCAACAAAGCGGCCATTTAATTGCAATTCCTTTTCCCCCTCTCTTTTGTTTTTCAGTAATAAGTTGATGTGCTTTGCTGAAGGTGGTGTCGGTATAGGTATGTTTCTGCATTTGTATTCTGTGACAACTGATAACTCTTCCTGGCTTCCTGCCAAGAAAACAGAGCAGCGCCGAGAGATCCTACGGAGTCACATGCTCTATAGACAGGACCTGCAGTTTCGAACTATAGGAGATGGTGTTGAAGTTGCTTCTTGTTTTTTCATTTGTACAGACCCAAATAGATGCCTTGCGGAGGAAAGCTTTTCTGTTTTGTCTTTTGGAAACCATTTTGAGTTAATCTCTGTATATAGAAGAGGAAAGGTCAAACGGTTTTAGAGATGTTTATGTTCGTCTCTTAAAATCTCATTCTAGAATGATTGCGTCATTTTTAAACTCCAACCGATTCAGTTTTAACTTTTCCTTGTCAGTTGATTCCATTATCTATACTCATGCTGCGGAGATAATTTGTGACAGTGTCAAGGTATCATAAAACTTTCTTAAGGTTCGGATAAGGAGTTTGTTCTGCAGAATAAGTACCTCCATGTAAATTTCAGGACACGCAGGTCCTTGTGTCTGTGTTTTTCCTCTCACACATTTTGGGTCTTGGCATCATGTCGTTTTATATTGAATTTGTCACCTCCACCTACGGTCATTCATCCGCGGACTTCAACCTTCAGGGCAAATGTCTTGATGTTTGTTCAGTTTTATTCTGTCCCATATACCTGCACATGAAATCCGAAATTCATCCTTTCATGATGCCCATGACCTTTGGAGGCTGGGACCGATTTGACACTTATTTAGGGTGTCACATTCATGATCAAAGACATTTAATTTCTCTAGTGGCAAAGACATTTTTTGCCACATGCAGGCGTGTACTCTTTTTATAGTAGGAAAAGAAAGCAACTTTTTTTGTGTGGATTTAAGAACCTAAATCTCAATCGGATTGGTTCATGTGCTAATACCATGTGATGAAATTAGATACATAACATGCATAGATGGCCGTTGTTGCTTGGCCATCGACTAGGCATGAGTACCCCGTTACATTAGCAAGTAGTGTATGAATGAAATTACCCAGTAAATTTGGTAAACCGTTCTTAAAATAGTGATAAAATCATAGCTTCGGTAATCTGGTTAGTTGTCTTATGGCGTGAACGGGTGACCAAGTGATGAATCAAGCCTGTACTTGTCTAGCCTGCTCTACGTGTGTGCTTAGCACCTCGAGCTGGGTCCTTCAAGGCAGGCTAGCATCCCCAATGGTCTAGCCTAGGACTTCAGCGCCTGTGCTTGGGTCCTCAACACCCAAGCCCTAGTTCATGGAGGCTAGGCACAAGCCATAGAGGCTGGGCCTGGGACCTCAATGCTCATGCCTGTGTCCTTGGTGCTTTAGCCTGTATCCTTGGTGCTTTAGCCCATGTCCATTGAGGCTAGCCCAGAACACTCGTGCTTGCTGCCCGACCTAAATTTTGTGGACTCAGGCTTAGCGTCAATGGACTCAGGTTGGGCAACAAGGATCAAAGCATGAGCACAGGGGTATTAGGCTAGGGCACTAGGGAGTCGGGAATGAGCACCGAGATCCCAGGCCTAGCCTTTGAAAATACGAGCTTGGCCTCTATGAATTCAAGCCCAACCTTTGTGGATGCCTAGCCTTTGTGGACAAGGGCTCGAACATTAAGGACTAACCATCGGGATCCCAAGCTCAACCTCAATGGACCCAAGCCTAGCCTCAATGGACCTACGCCTGGTCTTGATGGCCTCAACCCTGGCCCATTGCTAAGGACCCATGAAACAGCGTTGGAGTCTCTGGCTTAATTTCTAGTCATATTTCGAAAATGATTTTTAACTTTTAGAGAGATTTATTTTCCTAATTTTTCTTTCGTTAGTTTTTCCTGAATTTAAGTATAAGTTTCCCATTGACTTGGAAAAAATAGTTCGTTAATGGTGCATTTGGTAACGATTATGTTCTTAAGAATAATTTTGTATCAGAAATGGCTTTTTCTGATTCTATTCTCGATAACAATTTTTGAGCAAAAGAATGTGCTTGATAACTATCCAAAATGTTTATTCATGGGATAGAAATGTGTTTGGTAGGATTCTTAATTTTTTTTTTGTTTCTTTGATTTTTAATACTTTTATTATGTTTTTCTCTTTTTTTCTTTTTATCTTCTTCTTCCTCCTTCTTTATAGCCAGTCGCTGGCCATGGGGGGAGGTCTGGTGAGCTCATCGAAGGCTTGCCTAGCCAATGTAGTCTTGACCTCGCCTAGGCCATGCGAGGTTGGCCTCGCCCAACCATGATGAGGCTCGAGCCAATGAGCCTTGTTGTGGCTTGGCATCGCTGGGGGCCAGTGACACTCTAGTGAGGTCGTCGACCCTCGTCTGGTCGGTCGTCGGCCATAGTTGAGGCCGGTGACCGGCCAAAAGGAAGAAGAAGAAAGGGGAAGAGAAGAAGAGAAAAGAGAAGAAAAGTGGAGAAAAGAAAAAAACAGGAATTGATTCTAAGAATTGTTCCCAAGAACAATAAGCAATTTTTTTCTACTTTTTGATTTTGTTCCAAATCTATTTCCAGGAATAAAAAAATAGATTTTTGTTTTTGAGAACAAAAATTTTACCAAACGGATTTATGTTCTTTTTTCATTCCGGAAAACAAAAAAACAAAAATAGTTATTTCCCAGAAGGTTACCAAATAGGGCTTAACTCATTTTCCTAAACTATCCAAATGCCAAAAAATGAACTAAAAAATTTTCCGTGAAATAAACGAAGCCTATTTTTAATAGGCATAAAAAGGATGGAGATCCTTTACTTCGAACAATGTTTTCATTGGCGTCTCAATCAATTCTTAACAATGAGACATGTACATGAGGCATGTATTAACGGTTGAGATATATTGAGACATTTGTGTTTCGTGAAATCATCTTGTGAAATAAATAATCCATGTCCAAAAGTGAAGTCAGCATTTCTCTCTTTTCAAAATGGGGAAAAAAAAGCCACGTTAAGAAGGTATACAGAAACCCAGAAGGTTGAAACCTAGGATCTTGATCGAACGAATGAAGGAATGAAGCAAGAGACAATGGTTTTATTTATAGAGAGAGAGTAGGATCATTCATTCAAAAGAGAAGGGAAGGGACCATGTCTTTGCATGACTCCTGCAGCTCCAGTTCCTCCTTCAGAAATCTTAAGATCTTTGGCTCAAGAAGAAGAGGCTGACCCATATCATCATCACTTAGTTCTATGCTGTATTGTCTGCACTTGTATTAGTTATCGAAGGGTTCTAATGACACGAGGGACGAGTATTCCCCATTGTAATGTTCCTCAAGTATTACAATCTTTAAATAAAGGACACTACAAGCATAAATACCCTCTTTAGAAGGTCGCATAGGAGAGAATGAAAAAATAGAATATGGAAAAATGAAATAGCCTCTCTAGCATATATACAATTTTATCTTTCATGATGCAGAAGGTATTCAAACTAATATTAGTACAACACAAGGTCATGTCCAAATACCTAAACCAACTTCACAAAGAGCAAGCCATAACATTCTGGAAACCAGAAATTGTCACCATTTTCTAATTTGCAATGAATGCGAATGCCATCAGGATATAAAGAATGGCAATCGGCCAAGGCTTGTCACTTAGGAAGATGTACATTAACAGGCCACATTTGAGTTGCCTACTGGAGAGACGGAGAAGAAGAAGAAGAGATGTGGAAAATATTGAGGGGATGAATGCTTCGGCAAAAGAGGATAGTAGTTTTGGGGAGAATCCGCTCGTTTTAGCAGAGGAGGAGGAGTTTTGGTGCTTTCGTAAGGGTGTTTTGGTCCTTTCACCGCAAGAAAAGTTGACTGTCGTAAGAAAAGTTGACTGTCGTAATGCCTCGACAGTCAACTTTTCTTGCATCCCGACAGTCAACTTTTCTTGCGGTGAAAGGACCAAAACACCCTTACGAAAGCACCAAAACTCCACCTCCTCTGCTGAAACGAGCGGATTGTGTCCGGAACAGCTCCCGCATCTCTTCTTCTTCTTCTCCATCTCTCCAGTAGGCAACTCAGAATCAGAGCGTTAATGGAGAACAACAATCCAGCTGATCTTGGTCGTTGGAGGTAAAGCTTCAGCCCTTCAATAAGTTGGAGAATTGGGACTTAAATCATGCCAAGATCTTGATTTACTTTCCTGTTCCTATGTCTGATCATGTCCACTGAATGCTGATTTGTTTGGGAAAAAACCTGCGTCCTACGTAGATCAGTTTAACTTGTCGACGCATTATGATCTTGTATGTTCAGCACTCTCAATTCCAGGTGTAGCACTTAAAAACCAGGACTAGAGCACAAGCCACTCGAGTCTCAAGTAGAAGCTAGAAAACGAGACTTTGTTACATTCTCGTACCGAAACTCAGGTTCATGCTCGGTACAAGACGGAGCACCGAGCTTGTATCCTAGTTTCGGTTAGCTTGACTTTCACATCGATGAAGAGACACGAAAGTATATCCACTCTGTTTCTTTCTTTTGTCAATGGAAACTCATATTAGTTAAAAGCTTCAGGGACCTCAAACATGTCATAACTATCTGAGGTGTAGAACTGAGAAAACAATTGGGAGCAAGCTACTCGCGTGGCAAGTAGAAGCTAGAAAACGGGACTTGGGCACATTCTCGGACTGAAACTCGCGTTCATGCTCGGTTGAAGACAGACCACTGAGCTTGTACCTAATCTCAGGTAACTTGAGACTCTGTTTCTACTTGAGTCTTCTACCCGAATACACAAGACTCAGTTTCTAGTTCTAGCCAAGACTTAGCTTCTACCCAGTAAGCACGGGCCTTTTCTGGTAGTATTACACCCTGTTTTTGTGAGGGAAAATTTTGTCACATTGATGAAGAGACAACTGTATATACACATTGTTTCTTTCTTTCGTCAACACAAACTCATATTAAGAACTCGTTAGTCGAAAGTCTTATTAGCTTTCCTCCTAAGAAAAGGTAAGACCTGCAATTAGCTTTACTCTGTTTCTACCTGATAAGCATGGGGGCTTAACCGTGCGTATGGGTGATCTTGTTTTGTGAATAAGTGTTGTAAGAGAAGGTTGAGAAAGATTTGTAGGCCTTAAGGAGCTATTTCCTGGTACTCTGGCGTTCCATTTTGTTGAAAAGAAAGAGTTTTCACGAGCTTTTTTAGCCATGGATCACTAGATGTGTTAAATACATGCGGTACATGCAGAGGCTAGACTCCTGCAATTCATATTAACAACTGGTTTGCTAATTTTGTTTGCAAGGCGTGGAGTAGCGCTTACAGATCGAATTGCTCCACGTACCCGACGTCTTCGTTCCTTGGTGGGGTTCCTGGATCAAGTCATCGAGTTGATGGGTGTTCCAGCCAACGATACCTGTGCAAAAATCATGCGGATCTATGGACTACTCAAACTCGTCAAGATGGGAGGGCAAGTTATGATGGATCCAAGGTTTCGACTTGTTGCTGCTCTCATCGATGCTGGGCTTGAAAGCGTCAAATGTGGTCTGTTAATGAACATCTTGCTGAGTGACAAGCCTTGGCCAATTGCCGTTCTTTATATCGTGATGGCATTCGCATTTATTGCGAATTAGAAAATGGGGACAGATTTTGGTTTCCAAGATGTTATGGTTTACTCTTTGCGAATTTGGTTTGGATATTCAGACATGACCTTGTGTTGTACTAATATTAGTTTGAATACCTTCTACATCATGAAAGATAAGACCGTTTATTTATGCTAAAGAGGCTATTTCCTTTTTCCATATTCTATTTATTCATTCTTTCCTACGCGACCTTATAAAGAGGGTATTTATGCTCGTAATGTCCTTTATATAAAGGTCGTAACGGCAGAGGAACATTACCATAGGACATACTCTTCCCTTGTCTTATTGGGACCCTCCGATAACTAGTACAAGCAAGTATAGATAATATGTCATAGACCTAATTTATGATCCCTTCTTCTTGTGCCAAAGATCTTATCTTACCCAAGGAACTGGACATAGGCCCCTTCGCTTCTCTTTTGGATGAATGATCCTACTCTTTTTCTATTTTTGTTAATATATCCACGTTTTTATTTTCGAGAGATGCCAGTGACTTCAACTCTCAGAGGAAGCAATGGAGTTACGGACATATTCCATGGGTATAAATCTATCGAAGAGTAAGATTTATTCTTGATAATCACTGATTTTTTTTTTCTTGGACGTCGATTCTTTGTCCCCAAGACCATGAGTGTCCTTAACTTAACATATCTCACCCGTTGATAAAAGAAGATACTTTTGGAATTTGTGGACTTCTTTCTTTGGTATATTTATCAGCTCCTGCATTAAACAAATTCATAAAAAAATTAGGAAATAGTCTACTAGATAAATGGAAGCAAACACAACTTCTCATTGAGCCACTTTTCGCTTCAGTAGATCGACAGCAGACCTTCCAAAGTTAAGATTCAAAAAATAATTCGGTCGAAATGAGTAACCCATTTCCTTTGTTTGAAAATAAATAGAATAGAAGTAATTATATCCCGATCAGGATCAATTGTCGATTATTTTATTAGCGCATCCACCCTGAAGTCGGGCCAGCACCTTACCACCATATAAATCACTTATGGGTCCCACCATACAGTCCCACTTATTTAGAATGCACATGTAAAGCTATAATCCTGCGACGATGCATCCAGTCATTAGCTCCGAATCACAAGTCCTGCAAAAGAAGACACAGAGAGGAAGAGAGAAACCCTCGTGGTGTTCTCTCTCTCTCTCTCTTCGCTATTTTCCGTAAGCGAGTTGCGCCGTGGACGCGCATCCTACGTTCCTCGGCGTTCCCATCGGTCTGATGTGTGTTCTGCTCTACTCGCAGCCTCGGAACAAGTTCCATTTCGGCGAGGAAGGAAGAGAGAAATCACTCACTCAAAACTTGGAGATCAATTGGCAAACGACAATCCAGCCAGTCATGGTGGTCGGAGGTAAGCACCGACTGGGAGCCACGGCATCTCTTCACTGTCGTAGTCCAGCCTCCTTCAATAAGTAGGGGGCACGTGAGTAAATTCATGTGGTCTTGAATTCCTTTCCTGAAAAAAGAACAACTTCCATCTCCGATCACGTCCACGGTTCGTCTTCCATCCCGTGAATGGTGTTTTGTTACTTCTTGTTCAAAATATGTCTTGAAATTGAGTCAGTCAAATAAAACCCAGCCTCCTTTGATAAGTTGGAGGCCCCTGAGTAAATTCGTGCGGTCTTGAATTCCTTTCTTGAAAAAAGAATAACTCACATCTCCAATCATGTTCCCGGTTCGTTTTCCATCCCGTGAATAGTGTTTTGTTATTTCGTGTACAAAATATGTCTTGAATTTGAGTTAATCAAATAAAACCCGCCCACATTGAAGTGGTTAAGATAACCGATGATTGGTAAAGCGAAAAGCACAACGCAATTTCCTTCGAACTACCGGAGTCGGTCGAGGTAAATGGAAAAGGAACGTAAGCCATGGGCTCTGTTGACTTGAATTGTCCAAATTCTATTAGGATGCTCCACATGGATTTTTTTTTTTAAATCTATTTGTTAATCGAAAAATATCAAGCACAACTGTCCGAAGGCGACACTTACTGTTTCAGTTTTCGTGAAACAGGGTTGTCTAACAAATATTTTGCCGAATATAATTTCAGAAATAGAAGCAGAGCATGGGGCTCAAATTGGTGCAATGTATAGCCGGCATCTCGATTTCATGGGGGAGTCCTCCCTTCAAGCCATCGATCAGAGACGGCACCAGCCTGGTCAACATTGCCCAGCCATTATTGTATTAGTGCGCCAGGTAAAGCATATATCGCCTCTCGGTCCCACCCTAACGACCTTTGCGTCCTTATGTAGGTAATCCCATTCATGTTCATCTCGAGTTCAAAGGTCGTCATGTTCTGTGGCTGATGTGATTTAAGGCTCAATTAATATAATTAAAAAAATTAGAACTGAATTAATAAAAATAGTAAATATTGAATTTACATCTCGATGCATCCATATTTTATAATAGCGAACGCTGCCATAGTAACTGTCTCCTCCTCTTTCTTTGTTATTTTTTTTAACGCTTTTTGAGGATGACGGAGACGTGTCCACCACAAATTTCTTTCAAGACTCCACGGCAACCGGGTGGACTTGTGGGGGCATGAGGAATCCAAATGTAATTTCTATAAAATTTTGCTTACCTTAATTAATTTGACAATGGAAGCCAGGCAATATATATTTATACACGCACACATGATGTTGATGCACATGTCCTCTCAAGTCTCAACAGCAATACACCGCTTTTTTGTAATGTGAAGCATATATTGATTGCATACGGAGTGCTGGCTATAAGTGCCTTTAATTTCGTGATGCAAATTACATTTAATTTAAATTATATTAATTAATTGATATGCCAATTCAAACTATGATTATTTGTCTGGACTAATCAAAAGTTAAAAGTAACTTTTGTATTTTTCTGCTAATTATAATATATCATTTAAATTTTAAAAGATTACAAAAAATTACTTATGAATATTCATATTCGTGCCAATATTTATCTATTATGAAATTTTAGATGTTTAAGGGTAACAAAAGCCGAAGGAGATGCCCCTCAAGATGTGCGAAAAATAAAAAATAAAAATTACTGTAAGCAAGCTCTAGATATTATTATGTAGCTGTGATGATACCTAATAATGTATATGTAACAAATATCATGATTTCTGTACATCCTTTGAGAGCGATGGAGTTAAAAGTTTTTATGCATGTGTTAATAAAAAATTACTTTTTTGAGAATTAAAAAATTAAAGAGCATTGGGGATGACGGACTGGAGAGGAGGGTCCACCCATGTAGACTTTTTTCCTCCAGATTGTTTTCAAAACTTAATGGGCAAGTCATCCGGTATTCCACAAGTAACTTCCGCGGCCGTGGTGGGTCCGTTTCTGGCGAGGAAAGAAGGGGCACCGTCACCGTCTCATAATTCTATAATTTGCATTTTATTTTAACTTTCTAGGTGTGGAATGGAGCCTGAAGCTAATCCCCGGAAGGTGTATAGAAGCGAAAAGTATAAAAAAAGTTACAAACCTATTGTATTAAGATACTGATTCAGTCAAAACCTTTTAATTTGATCAATTTAGTAATAAGTATTTTTATATTAATACAAATTCAATCCATATGTATGCGTGTATAAATATGCAGCTTATTTTAATTCTATAATTCTATAATTTGCAGCTTATTTTAATTTTCTAGGTGTGGAATGGAGCCTGAAGCTAATCCCAGGAAGGTGTACATAAGCAAAAAGTTACAAATACCAAATCAGTCGAAACCTCTTAATTTGAGGGATAAATGTAATAGAAGTCTTGTCACGAAAATGCAATTGAGTCCTAAAATTTGCAAAAAGTGCAATCAAGTCCTAAAACTTGTCAAATTGTTTCAATCGAATTCTAAAGTTAACATCGTTAGCCTTTTTAACAGAAAATGCTGACGTGATCTTTTAAATAATTTTCTTTTTTTAGATGGCTTTTTTAATTATTTTTTATTCATTTTAAAAAAATAGATTTAAAAACTAAAAAGAAAAGTTAAAATTTATTTTTAACAATTGTTTAAAAAGAAGAAAATAAAATTAGCAACTCCTCTGCTGCTGCTGCCGCCCATCACCGGAGGGGCCGGCGACAATTGCCGACCCTAGGTAGGGGTGGCCGGCCCTCACCGGCCCCAGGTGAGGTGAGGGCCAGTGACCCTCGCCAAGCTCGGGTGAGGGAGCCCAGATTTGGGCATGCTGGCTCTTGCGGGAGGCCGGCGGCTGTCGCCCACCCTAGGCAAGTCATCGCCGGCCCTCACAGGGAGGAGCTGCTTTATCTTCTTTCTTTCTTTTTTTTTTTAAACAAATTTTAAAAATAAATTTTCACATTTCTTTTTAGTTTTTAAATCTATTTAAAAAAAATTGAATAACAAATAATTTTAAAAAAACCACATGGAAAATGAAAAATTATTTAAAATTCCATGTCTGCATTTTCTGTTAAAAAGGCCGACGGTGTTAATTTTAGGACTCAATTGAAACAATTTGACAAGTTTTAGGACTTGATTGCACTTTTTGCAAGTTTTAGGACTCAATTGCATTTTCGTGACAAGTTTTAGGATTTCCATTGCACTTATCCCTTATTTGATTAATTTAGTATTAAGTATTTTTATATTAATACCAATACGGTCCATACGTGAATGTCGATCATCTTACGTGACACGACTGACATTGACGTGAACATATTATTTACATTCTAATAACTTTTTCAATTTTTTTATTTTCTTCTCTTTTCTCTCTTTTATTTTTCTTTTCCTTTCTCTTTTTTCATTTTTCCGTATTACCCTCCACTAGTCACCAACTAGTGGAGGTCACCAGCCGCTGGCTAGGGCTAGAATCAACCATGGCTAAGCGAGGCTGCTTCTCACTGGATTCGAAGACAGGATCCTCGCCTAGCCCTTGCTAGAGGCCGATGCTAGGAGAGGCCCTTGGTAATGGTGGTGAGGCCCATCACTAGGGTCCTCTTGCTGGCCTTCAACGATGTTCAAGCCTTCACCCTCATCGGTAGTTGGCGATTGGCAAAGACTAATGAGGAAAAAAAAAGAGAAAGGAAAGAAAAAAACAAAAGAGGATAAGAAGAAAAAAATGAAAAAGAAAACAAATTATTAAAAAATCGAAAAAAGATATTTAAAAATTAAAAAAATTGTCCGTGTTAGTATCAACCGTGACACATGGGATGACATGTGTTCACATCAATGATTTTTTGACCTAAATTGGTTAGATAGACTGAATTAGTATTAATATGAAAATCTTTAAGACTAAATCGGTTCATTCGAAAAGTTTATGATTGAATTGGTACTATGTAATAGATTTAGAACTTTTAAAATACTTTTCCCCTATATAGAAGACAAATTTAATAAGATAACTAACTAGATTAATGATGCTCTGGTTTTGTCACCATTGTTATGCTTTGGGGACTAGCTTACCATAATTACTTAGGTGATTTCTTCGTACATTACTCAAAAATGTCACAAGGTACACATGCCTAGTGGATTGTTGAAGAACAACAACCGTGTGTGCTTATTATGTATTTTCCCACATCACATGATAATAACATATGAATGATCCAATTGAGATTTAAGTTCTTAAATTCACGCATAAAATTGCTTTTTTTTTCTCCGTATTATAAAAAGAGTACATGCATTCGAACGAAAAAAAATTTAAACATGTGGAGAGAGTTAGATATAAAATTTAAAATTAATATAGGAAAAATATTTAAGTGATGGTTAGATTTAAATTCAATGTTAGTAAGATTTTTAGAGGATCATATCTCAACTATTTTTAAATTACAATTCTATTTATTTTTTAATACCATGTCATTGTGATGAATATGAAAAAAAGGACACAAGCTATACATGGAGATTTTGTAAGTTTCTTACAACTATAAACTCACAAAATACACCAGAAGGTGTTTCACAATTGAGATGTGGTGTTCTTTGATGATCAAATTATCAAAGATCTCAAGAAGCATGAACAAGCTCAAAATGTGGAGGAAGAGCTAGTTGACCTAGATTTCTTAGTCTCATCACAAAATTCTATCGGTGGGGAGCACAAAATGAGGTCAAGATTGATTCGGTTGAGCAAGCACAAACTGAGATGGCAACTAATGATGAGGCTAATGAAGGAGTTGAGGCCGAGACTAATAATGGAGATGATGAAGATGTAGTAGTTGATGATGAGGTTGAGGAGGAAACAACCAATGTTGATGATTTTCCTTAAGGACAACCAATGAGATCAACGAGAGAAAGGCAACCAAGTAGAAAATACTCCCCAAATGAGTATGTTTTTCTCACTGATGGGGGGAACTCGAGACTTTCCAAGATGTAAGTGGAAATCGATATCCACAAAAAGGAACAGATGAAAGCAATGCAAGAAAAGATGCAATCCTTGCTCACACCTATGAATTGGTGTCTAGGTTGAAGATTAAAGAAAATAGCCCCAAACCACATTACAAAACAAGATTGATGGTGAAGGGTGTTGGTCATAAGAAGGGAGTTGACTATGAGGAGATTTCCCCGTCTGTTGTAAAGATGTCATCCATTCGAGTAGTTCTTGATTTGGCAACAACCTTGAACTTGGAGGTTGAGCAATTCAATGTGAAAACGGTATTCTTACATGGTGATCTTGATGGGGAGATATATATGAAGCAGCTTGAAGGTTTTGTGATCAAAGGTAAATAAAATCTTATATATGGGTTGAAGAAGAGCCTCTACGAGCTCGAACAAGGTCGAAGGCAATGGTATAAAAAGTTTGATTCATTTATGGAGAGGAATGAATAGAAGAAGACGGCAGGAGATCGTTGCGTGTTCAACAAGAAGTTCAATGATGGCGATTTTCTGATTCTTTTATTATATATTGATGATATGTTACTTGTGGGGCATGATTTTAGAAAAATTACGAAGCTCAATGATGAGTTAAGCAAGGAATTTGCCATGAAAGAACTTGGACCGGCAAGGAAAATACTTGGAATGATGACATCGAGCGACAAAGCTTGTAGTTATGGTTATCCTAAGAGAGATATGTAGAAAAAGTTGTGCAAAGATTCAACATGAGCAACACCAAAGCAATTAGCTCACTCTTAGCCAATCATTTTCAGCTTAGCATGAGGCAATGTCCCTCAAGTGAAAGGGAGAAGGAAGAGATGCTGAAGATTTATTATGCCTTTACCGTTGGAACTCTCATGTGTGCGATGGTGTGCACACAACCAAATACTAGGTATGCTATTGGAATTGTTAGCCGATACATGTCAAACCTCGGCAAACAACATTAAGAGGCTATCAAGTGGATACTTAAGTATCGTAAAGGTACATATAGTTTGTGTTTGTGTTTTGGTGATAGAAGACCGAAACTTGAGGGATTCATCTGCAGACATGGTGGGAGATGTAGATTCCAGGTGATTTACATTTGATTATTTCATGACTTTTGTAGGTGGAGCTATCTCTTAGCAATCGAGATTACAAAAGTGTATTGCATTATCTACAATGGAGACTGAGTACATAGCTACCACCAAAACTAGCAAAGAGATGTTGTGAATGAAGAGATTTTTGTAAGAATTGGGGCACAAGCAAGATGAATATATTGTGCATTGCGATAGTCAAAGTGCTATTCATCTTAGTAAAAATTCCACATTTCATTTTATGATGAAGCATATTGATATTAGGTATCATTGAATACGAGAAGTGTTGGAGGAGAAGTAATTGAAGCTTGAGAAGATCTACACGGACAAAAATGATGCTGATATGTTGATAATGTCTCTACCTACAGAGAAACTAAAGTTTTATAGGAAGGAAACTAGCTTATTGAAGTGATAAGAAAGTTTAAAACCCTCCATGATGGGCTAGGGGAAGATTTGTTTGGAGCAGCACAACCCAACATATTTAGGAGTCGATTTGGGATATCCTAATGATTGCTTATCAATAATACCTAATAGGAAGGAGTCCTATTATGATAGGATGCTAAAAAGGAAAAAATTAAATAAGAATGAGTGTTATTTAGGAAGAATTTGAGGATAAAATTAATTTTAATAATTGCTCAAATTAAGGGAATTCAATCGATTAAGGAGATTTCCAATTGAGAGGTGATTACGAAATCAATTAGGGAGGATTCTTAATTTGGGTGGAGGTCTACCACTATAAATAGAAGAGCTTGGGTGGAGGTTTCTGAATACACTAGAGAAACACTCTAGAGAGATCATAAGAGTCTTCAATAATGTGAGTAAACACGAGAGCTCTTTAGAGTTTTTTATGTGAGAGTGTGTAAACACAAGAGATCTTGAGAGTTCGTCAAGCGATGATGTGTTTTGTGACAATTATGAGGATTTATTGTGAGAGAAACACTATTAGAGTATTAATTGTAATCCTTTGATTATAGTGGAGAGTTCTTGAACCAATGTCTTAGAGTTTTTTCCATCTTGGGTTTTCCACATAAAAATTTCTGATGTATCGTTCTTCTTCTCTCTATCTACTATGTTATTTATGTTTCACATACTGCACAATTATGACTATTAGAATTTCACTGCAATCGATTGCAATCAGACTTAATTTACAATACATAGACATTGTTCCTCTCCACTATACCATGCCCATGATCATGGAGGAACTAACTTATATTTATTTTACAAGTTTTATTTCATGACTAATGCATAACAAATCATCATGACTTAAGATAAAGTAAATAGAGAGCTCATAAAGGTTTATTTGTTTTTGGCCACCATGGGCATTATTGAAGATAGACACTTGTGACTCTCGGACCATAAATACTAAGTTAAAGAGGAAGTATCCCATCGGTCATTTTTCTTAAGTAGTATCAATACTAACACACAACGTGCGACACAATATGACACAACACGCTGACGCATATTTTTCAAAAAATAGAGAATTTCGACGTTGGGACACGTTATATATATTTTTATATATACATAATAAATTATCATTTTTATGATTTTTAATCAACTTAATTTGATTTAAATTCATAAAAAAATAAATAATAAAAAAACATAGAATGAATTTACACTAAAAATATTAATCTATAATTTATTAATATCATTCACTGTTTCAATTTGACAAATTCAACTCCATTTCAATAATCCATAAAACTTAAAAAAAAATATAATTTATATTCTAAACTCGTGAGTCAAATGTGTTGAAAGAGAAGAGAAAAAAAATTGAAGTTGTGAATTGTGTATCACGGGAAATGAGAGTCAAAAGAGAAAATTAAGTGTTTCTTTTTACCCAATTTATTATATTTTCATATGTTTACATTTCGACTCCTCATTTATTGAAAATTTTTAAAATTGATCTTGTGTATCGGAATCACATGTCGAAAACTTGTATGTTGAAATTCCAACTCGAGTGTTGGAAAATGTCGAAAAAATTGACCAGGTGTCAAGGAGTGTTCGAAGGTATCAAAAAGTGTCAGATACATGTCGAAGTGTCTGTCATGACACAAAAACTCTTGAAAAGTATTGATACTTCCTAATATTTCACAAGTCTATAAGGTCATTTGATAAGCTTGAATGCAGGGGAAGGGAGCCCCATCTTCATACTACCTTTTGGTCGTTCTTTAAGACATTTCCAACCACTTCGTGCTCTAAATATGTTATCTTCTCTCCCTGCTGCCAAGTGAATGGAACGGAGCCCCATCTGAATATATTTTTCGTTATATAAGACAATATGTTGGATGGAAGGAGTTCGAGCTCATTGCCTTTTTGTCGTTTTGGCCTTTGCTAACCATTTTTCCCTCTACTTATATGTTTGACGGCAAATCATACGGTCTCCAATTCCTTTCCTAAAAAAGAAGAGCTTCCTCTCTCTAATCATTTCCTGTGTGTGCCACATTACCCGAATGCTGTTTTATTTGAAAACAATTTGTACTCTGCATCGGTCACGTGAACTCATCCTTTACAATGTTGCATTCAAGAATCATGATACAGGTACAAATCACCTAGATCTCCACTTTGTTAATAGATCCCTGCAAGTACTTGATCTTTATTGTTTGAGCTTCTCTCGGTTGTCTGACAAATAATTTGCTTATTTCAATTCCAAGAAAATGCAGCAAAATATAACCAACAGCTTAATTCTCTAGCAGAGGCCTTTCGTTAACTCATTAGGATCGTGCGCAGCTCTCTAGGTCCAGCCAACGTTGTAGTAGAACCCATCATTGTGCCTATCTGCAAAGTGATACAAAAGGTCCAGCAAATATTAATCTTTATAATGAGAAAGCAAGATATCGGCAGAAGGTTTCTATTCAAGTACACTCTCATCTCTATTCCTTTTGGATGTGTCAAGTGTGGCCTGCTGATGCACAATATGTTTGGCAACATACCTTGGCTGATTTTCATTCCATGGGTGCCAATGTTGGTAATCCCATTCATGTTCATTGATTAGTGAACAGCTATAGTTTCCAGCTTTCTTGATGTGGTAATGTTCGATGACACAAAGCATCCCTTGTTGTAAAAGCATGTAATATAATATCATAATAAAACTAATGGAAGCAACTGACGAGGAAAAGTTAAACTGAAATTGTTGGAGTTCAAAAACGACCTAATCATCCTAGAATGCGATTTTAAGAAGGAACATAAACATTTAAAAAAACCCTGTGATCACTTCCTTTTTAATATACTTAAAATAGTTTTCAAAAGACAAAACAGAAAAGCTTTCTACGGCGAGGGATCTCTTTGGTCAAAAACTCCAACAGTCTTCTTAATGTTTCTAATGTGCTAACACAAATAGTAGAGAAAGAAAGTGGCAGAAAAACTGACATATTATTATCATAAACGAATGGAATACAAAAATAGTTCAGAGAACCTCGATATCGAAACAGACAAAGGATTCTCATTCTTACTTTAACATTTGGAAATAGAAGAAGGCATAAGCACTAAACAGTAAAAGAGAGCAAGGTTATCATAGTTGAACAGGAAACGTAATGCTACTGATCTTCATAGTATAATAGTGTCGATTGCACACAGAGTTCATCCTTGTTATCACCATCCTCATCCTCATTGGCATCAACCCAATTACTTGGATGATACGAGCACACTAATTGAATCAATACTGAGATACTGAGAAGCCCAGGAAAGGCATGTGAGTTCCGTCTTTTAGAAATAGGAACTTGCACTGGTATGTGCAACGCATCATCAAGGTTCACAGTCGAGTAAAAAGTGGAAAATCCAACTTGTCTCTAGTATCACATGGACAGTCGCACTAGAGAGTGGAAAAAGAGTACCAAAAAGTGGAAAAAAAGAAATGCTTACAGGTTTCACAGGACATAAACGGATTTCTGCCACATTTTTTGCTTCTTGACGCAAGAATAAAGAGTAAAATTTAGCAAGACTCAAAGATAAAGTTGTGCAATCAATTGGCCTAAGCCAAATGCTTTCTTGCAAAGCAGCATTTACAGTAGGGAGACAGGCGATTGAGAAAGTACTAACTTTATTTAGAAATATTTGCAGGAGACAGCAATATAATCCGACCTCAAGAGATAAAGATGATGTTCATCACACACACACAAACTCAGAGAGATTGAGAGACGAAGAATCTGGACCAGTTTGGATGTTTCCTTCAGCTGATGCAGCTTTTGATATTTGAAGGGTGCTTATTCTTTCAATTCCTAACTGATCACCAGCTTTTAGGATCCATTCTTCTGGATTTTGTCTTCCATCAGAACAACTGCAGCACCTCCTGCCCAAAGTTAGTAACCACTCAAATTTTGATTCCCAAGATATGCCTTCACATTGACTTTAAGTGTCTTACCAACCGCATACACAGCATTTCATTTTAGAGCAAAGCAAAGTCAATTTCTTTGCCATCATTGAGAGATGATAGTGCTACAAGGATCACTCACGTGAGACTCAAACCATATTCTGGTATGATTTGATGGAATCTCAGAAGCAGTTGTTCTATTCCTCTCTGGCTGTTCTCCAGAAGCTTCCCGAGTATCAGCCCAGCCTGGCATTCCATTTGCCGAATATCCACTGTTACCTTCACGTAACTGTGATGGGAGCATGGTGGTCAGTACAAGTGTAGCATCAAAATTGGAAGAGGCCCCCTCATCAATGCCAAATTTAGGGGCCATCAAAATAGGCCTGTTTCATTAAAACATGCAGTTGTATCAAGTTCTTTCTTCTATTTTGCATTTAGTTGCACTTACCCCCTCCCCCCTTTCTTCTTCCCCTCCCCAATTGACAGCAGAGATGTTGCATTTGAAACGACGGATTTAGTACCAAAAAGAAAAGTCAAAAAACATACATTAACCTTCAAGTTTTGCACTGATATTTTGAGCTGGCATACTTTACTAGCATCTTGCATTAAACTTGATAAATAAACCATTTATCATCCTAACTTAAACCTCCTTAAACCATTATTATCCAAACTTGATTCAAAGGTGCACTATATTCTCTCAACCAAATTTTCAATGATGATCTCTAGTGTTTGACATTCAGCCCAGAAGCAAAACTGTCATTGGCCTTTATGATTGTGATCGTGAAGCTGTGCGTTTGCATGTTTTAAAATTCTTGAGCAGATAACTAGCAATCATTCATCTATTAAAACCAGTTATGGACTGATTGCATGAAAACTACTCGTTGCATCTGAACTACTTGCATCTACAAAATTGAAGTGAAGGAAAGAGCATTTATAATTTACTTACTCGCCAGCCTTCTCAAAGTACAAATGAATGTCCACTTCACATCCTCAACAGAATGCAAGAAATGCCTGCATTTACATATTATCATGTTCACTGGAAAAAACAAGGAAAAACTTTGACATAAAAGATGGTCCTGAACGTGACCCCAATAGCATTTCAGCAACTAGGTCGACTCATTTTAAGGAGAAATGGAGCTAAGTTTGAAAGTGAAGTCATATGTTCAAGAACTTTTACCTGCATTTACGACCCAAATGTCTCAATAGATAATATAATAAAAAACGGATCAGATGGAACACCTTCAACTCTTTGACAGCAAAAGTCACGTCTACTGGGTTGCCATTATGAGTATACTGCACAAACTCTTCCACAGGATCTATCCACAGCTGAGTGTGCAGCAAAGAGTCGTTCTCTGCAACCAGAATCTGAACCATGATATTCTTTGCCATATTCGATTGAAAAGGAAAAAGTTAATCTCTACCTTTGGTAGGATCAATGTAGCTTCGAAACTCGACAGCTTTCCCACCAAATTCACTGGCAGCATCAGAAGGATCGGAGTTGCGTTCCGTTGCGATGATAGTAATTTCCTGAAGGGATGACTGAAAATTTGCAAGCAATCTATTCAGATCACGAGGCCTCGCTACAAAATTGCTTGGGTATCTTCTCCTATCCAGAGATAATTGTTGTATGTCAGGATCAACATTGCAAGTAATCCAGTATGTTTTCTTAATGCCTGCATGCATACAACAACATCACATATGCATGAACAAAAACTCACAGTTGGCACCATGAGATAAACATGTATCTCTGCATGGTGCAGCTTTATGCAGGTTTGACAGGTGCTGGCCTCCGATTTATATTACATTTAGATAACATACTGAACAGTACACAGTTTGCATGACTGAGTCACAAAGACTTAAAATGTTAAGTGGCCGACAAAAATTAAACAAAAGTGGTAGACATTGGAATCTAATTTTCAACGTAAACTTCCCCATCTCTTTATTCTGAATTTGTTGGCTATATAGGTCATATTGGGGCACTAAAAATCCCTTTAACAGAGTTCATGCTGCTTTTACATGATGAGAAATTATAAAAGCTTGTCTCTGTGGACACATATGACATGACAAATAAATGCTTCTCTCAGCATCTTGCAGTCATTTTCTCTCAATGAACATGTCAGTTTCAAGACTTCATTTCTGCTGTTTTTCCATAGAATTGAAGCGAGATTATTTTTAGGGGGAAAGGGAATGCGCTAACTTTTCCATCTGTGCCACGAGCTTGCAATCTTAACTGTCAAATACAACATTTCGAACATATGAATACGGAGCGCCACGCACGCAACAGAAAGGTCTTTACCACTGAAGCACTGCAGAGCCCATTGAATTTTTGATGCATTGATGTCTGGTAATTGCACTCTCAAATAATCGATGTTTGTAATAGGCGTTCTAAGGACAGAACAGACAGCCTGCACAGAGTACCTTGTCAGTGTTTGTAAGTTGCTCACAACTATAAACTGGCAAATACACTAGAAAGATGACCAATGACAATATACCTTTAAGAGAACATTGCATTGAACCTGCGCACCAGATACTGTAAACACATCAAAGAGGTCTGGCTTGAAGGTTATCAATTGATAGGCAGATCTCGACGAATTGAGAGCGTGAAAGGAAATCTGGAGGTCAAATATGAAAATGAGAATGAAATGAGAGTCTTGATCTGATATATACGAGTGAGAAGGTGATATCTGTTCACAGATCAATACTATTGGAATTCTAATACATCAAATAGTGCCGAGTGCCAAACAATGAGCTTAGAACTTGGAACTTCTATTGTTATTTGGCAGTTAAATGCGGCAAGGCAAAAGGAAGTCACGGAAAGTACGGTCACATAAGAGATATGCTAGGGAACACGATCGTGCTTTCACTTATTGATTGTTGTGAAACTCCACATAATACCATCAGAGTAATTAGACAAACCAGCAAAGCACTAGCAAGACAGAATAGCAGCACCCATAGAAGGTTATCCATAGGGCTTTTCTCCCATGGTTTCACCATTCGACGTTTTGCCGCAAGTACCGCTGATAGCTCTCCAGTCTATAACAGTGAATTGCCTCTGTCTTACGATATAATGAGTTTGAATCACCCTATCAACAGTATGAGCTTCTTTTAGTCACTTCAGATTTATGCACGTCAAGTTCTGATCATCGTCAACAGGCCCAATCACAACCTAGGTCGACAAATTTCTGTCTCAAATCCACCGCCAAAAGCTCCACGCCCTCAGCAATCGGCGCAAGGACTCTCGGAATTTCTCAATCGGACACCGCATCGAGCGAAATGAGCCAGTACCTAACACAGCATCATAGCCATCTAAACGAAGCATAGCTCGGCAGGGTACACGGAGAAGCAACTGCTGTGGCTATTTCACTCGACGGATGAAGCCGAGGAACGACGATCGACATGGATTCAGTGGCGACACGCCGGAGCTGTGGGCGAGAGAGACGACGGAGAAGACGAAGAAGAAGAAGAAGAAGAAATGTGTGGGGAGAAATCGATGGAATGACCTGGGAAGGAGAAGCTTGGATGGTGAGGTCGCTGCCGATGCGGGAGAGGCAGGTGATGGAGCGAGCCAAGGTCTTCAAGGCGTTGCCGCTCAGGCTGAACTCCATTTTTCAAGCGCTGCGCTTCCCTCTCCGCACTGACGCTACAGAAGTTTATGAGCCGGTCACTGAAAAATTGGCGGGATTGGAGGTAGACGTCGCTTGGTCTTTGGCTCGGGGAGTCAATGATAGAACGCGTTGATTATCATTTTTCGGCCCGCAGGATACCATTAAATTACTGGTGTTTCCCCTAGTGAATATGTTAGTTTTATAAACAAATTCATAAAAAAAAATTAGGAAATGGTTTGCTAGATAGGTGGAAGGAAACATGACTTCTCATTTGGACACTTTTCGCAGTTGTACATTTAAGAATAGATCTAATAGGTTCGACGTTAGACTTTTCAAAATTCAAATCGAATTGAGTAAATCAATTTCTTTTATTGAAAATAAACTTTCGGCCCAAGTTATTTTAACTATATCTTATAGTTGACCGAAGTCAGCCGTAAATTATAACCCATGAAACCCCCAAATACAAATGCGGCCCAATCAAAAAAAGTAATAAATATAAATTATTCTGATATTTGGTCGATGTTCGTGGAAAAAACATCACAAGCAGGTAGCTCGCAACATCCACGAAGTTCCCTTGGGGACAGCAGAAAAAAAGGGCACCAGGCACGCAGCCACTCAGGGCGCGCGCAATGTCGGCGTTTATATTTTTCGCCGCCCTCCGAGCGACCCGTTCCCACTGCTGGGCTGGCAGGCCACTCACCTCGGACACGTGGTACAACCTCGGACGCGTGGTCCCGCATGTCGACCCTCAACGTACTTAGCACGCCCAATCCTCAATAAATAAAGCCCCCCATCCTCCGCTGCTTCATCCCTTCGTTCAATCAAAGGTTTGAGGCTTCTAGCTTCTGGGGTTTCTTCATCCCTTTCGAACGCGGATTGTTTATCCCATTTCGAGAAGAGAGAAATGCCGACTCTCATTTGGATGTGAATTCTTTATTTTACAAAATGCTCCCGTGGATTATAATTATCTTAACATATGTCAACCGTTGATGTATGTCTCATTTACATGTATCATTGTTAAGAATTGATTGAGATGTCAATGGAAACATCGTTCGAGATGAAGGATCTCCATCCTCTTTTTCTATGCATATTTGAAAAGTTTCATAATATTAGGTTAGTTTGTTTTGTGAAATTTATTTTTTGAAATAACATTTTCCTTATTTTAAACATCTGGATTGCTTAGGAAAATAAGTCATTAGAAAAAATTTCCTTAGGAAAATAAATCATCAGAAACTTTTTTCCTAACAAATGGAAAATTAATGTTTAAATTTAGGAAAATTATTGTATATTTAAAAAAATCAAATATTATTTGCCAATATATGTCTAGATATTGAAAATTCAACTGAAATCTCTGCGTCCAGACATGGAAAATTACTGGCTTTTAGATTAGAAAATGGGAATTAGAGCATTTTTTGGATCCTTTCTTAATCTGTTCATTCTCAGATTTTAGGGATTTTGTTGATGTCAGATTGCGTTATTTCTGCAGTGCAATTAACATGTCAAGTTAATTATTGTGTACCAGAGTGAGATTGGACGTGGAAAAATTAGTTAGTTGCATAATTGAACACGACATTTCTTTTGAAGTTCTATTTATTTGTTGAATGAATCTTTCTCTCCTTTTATAGCGTTCAATTCTATTTTTCTGTTGGAAAGACCAAATTCCTTGTCTCAGGCTTTGGTTGGGTCGAAGCAGAAAAGAGGGAAGAAAGAGACGTGATGAATCGAACCTTTTCTTTGGGAGGGCGCATAATTGTCTTTTCGTGGTATAACGCTGTTGATTCAAATAAATTGAAAAAGAATCACATTTGATCAACGGCTAAGATTATATATATTTTATATATGAACGGTGGGTATGATAGAGATTTTTTGGGGGATGGACTCGAACCATTGAGATTTAGGGGAAGGAAATCACTCCAAGTTATGATCGTTTTGGCTTAGCTGTCAAATAAAGTTGTTCAACTTTTTGGGTGGAAGGGATGAAGTTTCAAATGGGAAGCATGAGAAGCCAAAGGCAATAAATTCCGTCCACTTGCATCTTGCCTGACTCGATTTATTATTTTTAATTCTTTTCTTCTTTTTTTGTTTTCTTGTTTCCTCCTTTTTTTTTCCTTTTTTTTTATTCTCTCTTTTCTCTCTTTTCCTTCCACCTTCTTTCTCCATCGGCCGCATGCCTTGGCAATGGCCGGAGCTAATAATTGAATCACCTGGGAAGGAGAAGCTTGAATGGAAAGGTCATGGCCGATGTGGGAGAGACAAGTGATGGAGCGAGCCAAGGTCTTCAAGGCGTTGCCGCTAAGGGTGAACTCTATTTTTTGAGTTCTTTGCTTCTGTCTCTACACTGACAGTACAAATTTTTATGAGGAGGTCATTGAAAATTGGCGGGATTGGAAGAAGATGACGCTTTTGTTCTTTGGATTGGAGAATTTATGATGTAACACGTTAATTATCATTTTTTTGCCCCAAAAAATACGATAATATTACTGATGTTTACCCAAGAAAGTATTTTAGATTGTTTAGATTTATCGTTAGATAGCATTGACGCCTAAATCACAACTTATAACTTGAAGGGGAAAAAAAAATGATTGATGTATGAGTATTTCTGTTCAATTTTGATCCTCTTGCTTTATCTTTTACATGTATTTGGTCGGTGAACTAATCTTCAACTTTTATTTTAGGACAAATATTTCTTCGTCCAAATGCAAACAAAACAAATGCGAAGTAGGGGCTACAGATTGTTATGCGGCATCAATATGTAATAATAGTGCAAAACCACAGTTGACATTCACAGAAATTATCTATGATAGATAACATTTGCGATTATTAGAATTCTTCAATTGCCACTTAATTTAATGTTAATTTGTCTGAAGTTATAGAAAAATGCTATTGTGTTGTATATTCCTTCTATAAACTCTGTAGGTATATTCAAAGAATTAAATATCCAATTGTTTCAATCAATTCTGTTTTAATTCTATTATTTTTTTTCCTTTTTCTTAGGAAAGAATATACATATTGAGTTTTTAGGAGCCATGGAATTTCATAAAAACATAATGGGAACTCTAAAAGTGAAGGAACAAACTTTTAGATCTTTCTTTATCTTGTTGAATTTTCCTCCTTTTCAAAGGATTAATCAACAAGACAAAAACGTACGTGTTTTTCTTATTATTGATAAATGAAAAAGAACTTAGGAAAAAAGAAAAAAAGAAGAAGAAGAAGAAGAAGAAGAAGAAGAAGAGAGAAATAAGGGCGAATAGGGAATTTGATGATTTTTTACTGCTATTTTTCCTATACGTCAAAGGCTTCATGGAATATCAATACACGCTAGATTAATTTGTGGTATCATAGTCCGACGAATTTTTTCTTGCAATAGATATACTGTTAAATACTAATTACATGTGCAAAGTGCAATATTCTTATTATATATTGGTGTATATATCATCAGTATTCATGTCATTGGAAAAAAATACAACATTAGAAACGTCAAAAGATATTTAAAAGAATTATGTGAGAGCCCGGAGATTCGAGCCTGGCTCCCACCGCTGGCCCCACGATTTGGTCTTGAGAGTCTCGGTCATTGTTTAATTTAGGTATAAGACGACAGAGAGCCAATGAAAAACTGACACATCTTGCTCCTGGGGAAACCGTGACCCGGTAGGGTTCGCCTGCAGCAATACTCTCTAAATGATCAGCACTCAGCCGCAACACTCGAGAATTTCAGTCCATTTGAAATAGGGGAAGCGTTACAAGTATAGCGTCCTTCAAAAAATAATCATTCCACAATAAATGGGCAACAGTCAAGACATATACGCTAATGCACGAGTAGAAGCGATACCGTTAGATACCTGAGAAAGCCCGAACCGCTTGTGCAAGTTTCTTTGCACGGATCATCTTTGATAACTTCTTCAGATTGTGTGAACTAATATATTAATTTGGGACTTTCTCAGCAATTTTTGTCTGCATATGAAAGAAAATATTTGAAATCAACATCAGAAATTGAGTTAAGGACTAAATCTGTAATAAAATAAAGGGTGACAATCAAAATTAAACATCAACAATTATACCCTAACCATTTTGTAATTTCAAATATTTTTTTTTTTCATTTCACATCAGTGCTACTTGTATACCTCTAGTGCTTAGTAAGCATATTTAGTCTATATTTGAACAGCTACCTGATAACTAGAGATTAATATATGGGCATAGTCCATAATAAGGGAATGGGCTAGCTGGAGATAAGGGAATGCGCATATCTAATAGATAAGTGATTGCACATCAAGTTCTAATCATCGTCACAGGGTCAATCACAACTTAAGTCAAAAAATTTTGCCTCAATCCACTGGCAACATCTGCGCGCACTAGGCAATCGGTGCAAGGACCGTCAAATTTGTCAATAGGACATTGTATCGAGCTAAACGAGCTAATTCCTAATAAAGCACAAGCATCTAAAGTAAGCATCACTCATTAGGGCATACGAAGAAGCAACTACTAGCTTTTCACTCGACGGATGACTTTTCGGGGAGTCGTTGGCGTGGATATCAGGGGCAACCGCAAACCTTTCGCTTTCCCTTCGTGATTTTTTCGGTAGAATGCATTGTTATATTGGACTCTTCTCGGCTCAACATGGAAGGTTGCATCATCACGTCGGATATGATACAAAATCAACCCTCTTCCTAAGTACAATCATTATTCTCGCTGGCACTTGACCATTTAATGATTTTTCGGTAATTATTGTCGGAAAACAAGGCACATATATCTTTGGGCTTGGACTTTTCAACGCGCCGGTACCAACCCCTTGGACAGGTTTTATTCCATTATTTTTAAAAATAAGTGTATAAAAAGTATTAAAACTTATCACAAAAGTGCGATTGAATTCTAATTTTTTTTAAAAATGTAATTAAGTCATAAAACTTGTTACAAAAGTATAATCAATTCCTTAAACTTAAAAAATATACAATTGAATCCTAAAACTTGTTATGAATGTACTATTGAGTCATAAAACTTATAAAAAGTGTAATCAACCAAATGACTTGATGCAACTATTTTAACAAGTTTTAGAACTCAATTGTATTTTCATGATAAGTTTTAGAACTTAATTGCATTTTTTTAAAATTTTAAAATTGAATTATATTTATGTGACAAATTTTAGGACTTCTAATGTACTTATATCTTATTTTAACCTTGACAGCTTCTTCTTTTTTTTCTTTTAATATTTAGAAGAATTGTTTCTGGGGTATCTTTCACCCATGCCTGAAAATCATCAACACATAAGCATTCCCATGACAGGGTTCCGAAGAATTTTTACAACGGTTGTCTCCCCTATCGTGCTGGTCAAAAGTGTCCCTCTGGAATTGTTGTTTGATTGTGCTAGTCCGAACTATCGCAATCGTTCTCCGAACGAAAAAAAAACTTTTACAATCGTTCTATTAGAGTCATTCCACCACGTAAGTAATCATAGAGGGCAAAAATAGATGAAGGCCTGTATTAGACAAGATTCACTGAACCGTACTTCAGGTTCAAGGTTATGAGCTCTTTGCTTCTCTCTCTGCGGCGATGCTACAGATATTTATGAGGTGGTCACTGAAAAATTGGTGGGATTGGAAGAGGGGAGACGCTTGGTCTTTGGCTCGGTGAATCAATGATATAGCACGTTAATTATCATATTTGCCCCCCAAAAATACCATTATATCAATGCATTTCCCCAAGTAAGTATGTAAGTTTCTTAGATTCATCATTAGACAGCATGAAATACAAATGAAATTTGATTATTAAAGACTATATTTATAATATATGTAATCAAATTACTTATATCTTATATATCATAATATAGTTGGTTCACAACAACATCATCTTTGAATTTTATCATAATATAAAGGCAAACCTTTCCAAGTTCTTAAAATAAATAACAACAGTAAGTACCTTATAATTTCTGTCCTCTTTTCTTTAGACGTACTCGTTCTTTTTTATGCAGTCGACCAAAGAAAATGAATGTGAAGCCATTTCAACTTTGTATACTCAATATTACGATATTTAAGGTGAGTTTGCTTGTATTCACATAAGCTTGGTACTTAAGTATCAGAAGAGTATTAGTTGTTGAAGATCAATCGCTAGTATCAAATTATATATGATTAAAAATGCAAATCAATCATAGATTAATTACTTAGAATTTTAAATATAGATGATCTCATTACATGATTAAAGTCCATTTCATATTAATTTAACTGGATAATTACAATGATATTAGTTAAGAAACAATTAAATAGATCTATGTATAAAAGAAAATGGGAATAAAAAAATATTAAAAATACTCCTTCTTAAATTATTCCTAAATCAAAATGTGTCTTATTTCATTGCATAATTAGATTAAGTAACCAAGAAACTTGCTTCATTTGAAGATGATAATAAGATTAATTAAGTCAAATTTTTAAAAGATATAACTTTCAAAGTAAAATAGTAATTTAGGAAAAAAATAGAGCTTCCCAAGTAAAGTAAGCATAATATAAAGTTTATCTACTCCATTCAGTGAGAAAATTATATTTAATTCACTTGAGTTAATAATACAATATAATTAATTACAAAAACATTAACATTATAACTAATAATTACGTGTAACTTATTAATATTTATGTTGTTTTTTTTTCTTGTTTCTGCATCCATTGAAGATAAATACGAAATAAAATTAACATAATAAAAAATAATGAGTTATATTATATGGCAAGACACCAGGCATTGAATTGCCACATATCTAACTTTTAAAATAATGTGGTCACGTGGCAAGACACATGATATAATTTTGTTGCTTTCCCACATTCGACCAAGGATAATCAATATAGATTATTGTCTAACCATCTATATTTTATTAATCTTAAATTTGTAAAGACAGTTATAGAGAAGTATCTCAAATATGTCCTAAAACATACAGTTTGTTTTAAACATAATTTCTTGCTATATCTTAAATGATTTCATTTTTTATTTAAACGATATACCTTTAATGTAATTAAATCAAATATATCTAGCTGATAATGGAATGAATAGCATAATTTGTTTCATTAAGAAAAGCTTATTAAACAACGAATAAAGTGCATTCTTGAATGACACAATTTTTTATTTAAATGATATAGTTCCCCAGTTCAGCAGGATATACGAAATAACTAATGTAGTCTATTTAATTCAGCAAAATTTAAGAGAATAAGTATACAGCTTGATTTATTTGAAATATACATATTCAAGTTATGTTGGTTTTTTTTTTCTTCATTGGAAATCTTCTAACTTAAATGTAGTTTATATCTATCAAAATAAGTACATTTATAAGAAAAATAAATAAGAGAGAAGCTCATAAGCTTTAATTTATTATTCTCGTGTTCAACAACTTATGTTTTGGTCATACAATTCAAATAAAATTTAAATAATGATAGGAAGAAATGATCTTGAGTTTTAACTTAGCCATTATGATTGAAGGGAAATATCATTATAACACATATCATAGAAATCCGTATACTTCAGAAAATGAAAATCGAATTTGTGATCAAGGCGTTCAAACTCTTATTTTCTAACTTTTCTATTATCAAAAGAATTCCTATTATTCGTCTTTTTTAGCAAAAAATTAAGTTTAAGCTTTCGCCCTCATTTCGTATGTCCGGTTTGACAGATATTCTTACTTGGAAATTTTCGATGCCGAATGGACAACAAGCCCAAAAGAAATAATGTAAAAATCAGTGACGCTAATAAGAAAAAGAAGAATGATCATATGTCAAAATAAACGCATGTCATATGTCAAAATAAACGCATGTCAGAAGAAGAATGGACACATATTTATATACATGTATCAATATATATCCCCGTAAAGCGCAGACCCCGCCCGTAGCCAGTTCTTAGTATTATAAAAGATAATTGGTTTTTTCGTAATATATAAGAAATCTGACGCCCAAATGAAATAACACAACCCCCTTATCAATTCTTTTTTCGAAGGAACGTATTGGGAGTAACTATAGAAAATGGTCCTTGTACTCTAGTGTCACTACTTAATTTCGATACGTGTACTTTATTTTTGGGCAAAAGACACAAAAAGTCCAAACTATGTCCATTATGGCATATTTATCCATAAAAATGTTTTGTGACACAAAAAATTCCAAATTTGTACCCGCGTGACACATTTACTCTCCGTCAAAATTTTGTAACGAGGACTGTTAAAATTCTACCAATACTGACGCTGGAAAGCAATCGTTGCTAACATGACATAAGTGAAATAAAAAGAAAATGTTGTTTTGACTGAAAGATCATCCGATAGAATTTTGATTAAGGATAAATATGTCACATAATTACAAGTTTGAGGTTTTAATGACACAAAAAAAGGTGAATGTGTCCCAATCAGCGTAGTTTGAGATTTTTTATGTCACAAAAAAATATTAGATAAATGTGTCACTGTTATATAGTTTACGATTTTTGTGACTTTCTCCTTTATGTAGGACATAATTGGTCCATCAACTCATCCTATGTCACAACTCCAGCAATAATTCCGTATTTTTCTGTCCCAGTGTCAATTAAAAGTGCCAAGCAAACAACTGAGATGAAAATGCGGCACTGATGCGTAAATCACAATTTAAAACTTGAAGAGAAATCACAAAAACGATCCATGCACGAGTACATGTGTTCTCCCATTTGGGTGTATTCGACGACGGACAACCGGCGGTCTAGGGAGCTGTCCGATTGTCATCTTCTTTGACCTGATTAAGAGGGTCGGCACAACGCGTGGACAGAAAGTACAGTGATGCTTTTAGACGTTCTACTTTTGTGTGCTCAAGCCAGGTCCACTTTCGATTTTCCATCTCCCCCATGCGCTCTCATTCAACAAGAACCAAATTCCGATGATGCCCTCGTTTCGTTCCCCCACTCCGAACCTTTTCCACCCTTTAACTGTAGAAACTGTCCCACCGAAGCGAGGCCATTCCAGTCATTCGAAGATGGAAACCCACTGCTATCTATACGTGTACGCCTTTGATCAGACCGTCCCGGTCTCATTCATGCCCGTAGAAACGTCTTCCGGGCGAAAAATCTTCTTCAGCCTCTCGCTATATCTCGCTCTCCCTCGCTCTTTAGATCTTCTCACAATTTGGTGAGCTTCCGGAATGAAAATGGCGGAGAACAATCCGACGATGCACGCGGTCTGCTACGAGTCTTATGGCAGAGGAGCCGCCGGGTTGAAGGTGCGAATGTTTCGGCTCTCGATCGTCTCGTGATTCATATGCACGTGCGTGTGCTGACATAATGAAGTTTGCATGGACGTACTATGTTTATGTGTTCTTGGCTAACTAATGATGTCGATGGATAGTTGTGACTTTAGTGAAAACGTCGAAGCCAGCTTTCCTACATTTTTAGATTCTGCCGTTCCAAAGTAAAGAGAGGAGGAAGCTATTCGGTGTTCTCTTGTGTTGGATTTGGGAATGTTCGTTTGGTGGACTTCTTGGGATTCAAATTACAACTTGTTCACATATTTGGCCGATGGACTAATCTTCAATGTTATTTTTAGGATAAGTGTCAATTTCTTCGTCCAAATGCAAACAAAAAATGCAAAGTAAGGGTTAAAGATTGTTATGCAGACGGCATTAATATGTCACAATAGTGCAAAACTAGTGGGCACCTAAGTGTTGTTGCATCAAAATAAGTTGTTATATAGTTTGAAACGTCAAAAAATAATAAACAATTTTTTTTAACATGACTCGACAGCCGCATTCGTTATTGTTATGTATATTTACAAAAATTATTTATGATAGAAAAAAAGATAGAAAAGTAATTGTTTTTACGATTATTATAATGCTTTAATTGCCATTTCATTTAAGTTAATTTGTCTGAAGTAATAGAAACTCTTGCATTGTATATGCCTTCTATAAACTATGTAGGTCCATGCAAATAATTAAATATCCTATCGTTTCAATCAATTCTGTTTAAAATTCTATTATTTTATTGAATTTTCCTCCTCTTCAAAAGATTAATTCAACGAAGATAGACAAAAAGGTACATGTTTTTCTTATTATTGATAAATGAAACAAACTTAGATTAAAGGAAGAAAAAGAGAAATACGAAGGAAGAAAAATTCAAGGCGAATGAAGGATTTGATGATTTTTTACCATCATTTTACTATATATTAAAGGCTCAATGGAGTATCAATATAGAAAAGACGAAGTAATGGTATTATAGCGTAACAGATTTTTTCTCACTATAGATTTATTGTCAAATACTAAATACATGTTCATATTCTAATTATATATAGGTACATATATCATCATTATTCATGTAATTGGAAAAAATATAAACAAAATATAATATTAGAAAAGTTAAAAGATAATTAAAAGGAAAATGAAAGAGCTGGGAGATTTGATCCGAGCTCCCTCCAACCTCTGCTGCGTTTCTAACCACTGGCCCCACAATTTGCCTTGTTTTTTTTTTTTTTTTGGTTCTTTTTCTGTTTTGAGGAACGAATAAACAAAAAATAGAGGAATAGAAATATTACCAAATAAGCATTTCTCTCTAAATGATTCCCCTCAACAGCAACTGCCGAGTACTCGGTCCATTTTAAATGGGTAATAGTCAAAAGACTAAAACAAATGCGCTAATGCGCCAGCAAAGGGCGATGCCATTAGATACCCTCTCAGGTTTACAGGTTCCTTGGCCGGTGGGCCCGCCTTCCGTTGTCAGGCGTCGCCTTTTTTTTTTTTTTTTTTTTGACGAATCAGGCGTCGCCTTTCAAAAGCCGAAAATAACCTCAATGTCTCAGTGCCATGACCATCACTCCCTCCTTCCACATCTACAGCGCTATTCCCATCAGTCCCTTGCATCCTTAAGGTCTTCAGTCGTCCTGGACTTCGGAGAATATAAATAAGGAGGATCTATCTACTTCGTTCACAAAAGCAACTCTGGGATCACCCAAAACACACTTTCAGGAAGAACAGGAGAGATCCGGTGAAGTTGAGAGGTTACGGACGGCAAGGGCATGGCTGAGCACTTCGGTTGGAGGTAAAGCTTCATCAACCTCAAACATGTCTTAAGCAATGTAGCCCGGCACTCTGTCAAGTGAGTTGGAGTGGATTCCGTTATAAATCCGTCCAAAAGTACGAACGTTTCTTGGAGTTTACCCCTGTTTTTTGTGATTGAAAATTTTTCATGATATCCATGACTCATGCGAGGAACAATCCAAGTATGCATATCATTAAAACAACTGAGTTTTCTGTGGAAAGAACGTGACCCTGCAGTCGGAGGATTGCAAGAAATTCAGTCCTCATTTCCTTTCGTGAAAAAGAATTTCGTCATGTCTGTGTTCCATTTCGTAATCTTGTATGAATCACTCACATGTTTTTCTTTGTTAACTCTTTTATATGCCTATTCAACTGAGCTTGTCTTTTTGACTCATCGACCCCTGTTTTTGTGACTGAAAATTTTTCCGTGAAACACAGATTGTCTAACAAGTATTTGCTGATTCTATCTCAAGGTTTTTGTTAGAGGAGGATGTTGCTGGACTTAACAGAGATCTTGAAACGATCATGATTGTCTTGCATTTACTGATCATGGCTAGAGAGATCTTGACAGGTCCAATTCTCAGTGCAGAAGGCATTCGGTATATCTGTGATGCCATCCTTATCATCAAGGATCTTTTAACCCTCCTGACGAGGAGACAGAATATTGACCCAAATTTTCAACTCGTCTTTTCTTGGATCGCTGCTATGCTTGGATATGTTGAGTGTACTCTCTTGACATGCGCTCTACATAGCGACTTGCCTGTGCCGATTATGATTGCTTGGGACCTAACGTTGGGACTTCTGCTCTGGTTCATCGTAAATTGAAGGATTAGCTTTTCTGATTTGGTGATGTGGTCAATTTGCTCGGGAACCTTCCAATGCCGGCTCAGATATGAACCTCATGTTGTACTATTACCCTGAACACCTCTTACTTAATAGCAGATTAATAAATTTTGATGATGATTACAATCCTTTCTGGCGCAATGCATCTCCAGTTAAGTGTACTTTGAGAGTTAGTTTAAGCATGTCTTGGTGAGTTCCTACCATCCCCTCCCTGTAAGGCAAGTTTAATCTTTTTGCTAGAGTGCCGGTTTCAGTTTAAGTCCTAATAAGTCTTCCGCTTTGGATCGAGTTGCATTACCAGTAAACAGAACTCAGAAATGGAGGAAATTGAAGAAACAGGGCAAGCTTTTCCTTTGGGCCAAATAGAAACAGGGCAAATGAGAGTATATAAAAAAGAATCCCATGCGCTTATTCACTATTCTTTCATTTAGGATAGACGCATTGTTAGTTTAATATAATTTATAGCTCATCCCCCATATAGTTTTGATCATTATCATTGTGCTTTTGAGGCTGGTTCGTGATAATAAATGACGAATCAAATTGATTGTGATTTAGGTTCTTAAATCCATGTAAAATGTTGCTTTATTCCCATGGTATAAAAAGAGTACACACATACATGGGGGTGTGCAAAAGAACCGGGAACTAGATGGTACCAATCCGGTTCCCTATTCTAAGTATGGAACCATGTACTCATTCACCTAGACCATACCGGTAATATATAAATATATACATTTAAGTTTAAAGAAAAATTTCCATAAAAAAAAATTTAAGAAAAATGAAAACCCTAAAATCCCTAATTTGAAACTCGACACCCAATAACTGAATGCTCGTCTTGTCTCACTCTCACCTCATATAAGTCATCTCTCTATCTCTCACAAGTTCAATGCCCATGAACTCACGGCATTGACTCTCAAATTTTAATATGAGTCCAATCTTTTTACTTATCTTTCTATTAAGAATAGGAAAGTTCTTTATTTTTTACTTTACTTTGGCTTATTGGAAAATGTTACATTGAATGCGTGAAACTCGATGGGACCAATTTCATGGATCTACTTGAGAATCAAATTGAATCGACGGTCATGGAACCAACAGGCAATCACCTATTCCAAGGTGGAAATCGCTTAACCAGACCATGCTTACCTCTACACATGCATGTGAAGAAAATATTTACA
This sequence comes from Eucalyptus grandis x Eucalyptus urophylla, assembly GCA_028830015.1. Taxonomy (NCBI): domain Eukaryota; kingdom Viridiplantae; phylum Streptophyta; class Magnoliopsida; order Myrtales; family Myrtaceae; genus Eucalyptus; species Eucalyptus grandis x Eucalyptus urophylla. The sequence continues at coordinate 55,777,033 of CM054200.1, read as the reverse complement.
TGTGTGGAGAGAGATAAATAGAAAAATTAAAATTAATATACGTATAAAATTAAAATGATTGTAAGATTAAATTCAATGCTAGTAAGATATATAAAGTTTATTATCTTACATATATTTACGTTGCAATTTTGTCCATTTTGTTGATCTATGTCACTATGATATATCTAACAAATGGACATAAGCATTGCATACATTTTTTTTTTTATTTATAAAAATTGAAATCCTTGTTTGGATTTGTTTTATACAATAGTAATTAACTAGCGCTCACTATATGGATAATCGATTAAATTAGCATGGGCCATAAATATAATTTCTCTAGTATGGCTTAATTGTTCTCAATGTTCCCATGCAGCGAGGGCTTTTGAGCCTAGGTAGACCCATTAAACAGGTGGGTTTGGTCAGGTTTGGGTCAGGTCATAAATGATCCGACCAAAATCGACCCATTTAACCCGTTTATGACCTATTTATTGCAATACAAAATTTTTTACCCATACTTGACCCAACCTATACTCGACTCATACCCGACCCATTTAACTAAACTTAAGAAAGCTTATTTCTTATAGGGATAAGTGTAATAGAAGTCCTAAAACTTGTCATGAAAATGCAATTGAGTTCTAAAACTTGCAAAAAGTGCAATTAAGTTCTAAAATTTGTCAAATTGTTTCAATTGACTCCTAAAGTTAATATCGTCAGCATTTTCAACAGAAAATGTTGACATGGTGCGAACGTGACATTTAAAATGATTTTTTTTATTTCCATGTGACTTTTTTTAAAATTAGATTTAAAAATTAGAAAAGAAAAGCTAAATTTAAAAAAAAAAAACAAAACATTTTTTAAAAAAGAAAAAAAGAAAAAAAAATTGCCAATTTCCTTCACCGCCGCCCATCACCAGAGGGGCCGGTGATCCCTTTGGCGATGGGTGGCGGCAATAGGGGAGGAACTGCTAATTTTATCTTCTTCTTTTTTTTAACAATTTATTAAAATAAATTTTAACTTTTCTTTTTAGTTTTTAAATCTATTTTATTAAAAAAAATTGAATAAGAAATAATTAAAAAAGCCATGTGGAAATTAAAAAATTATTTAAAATGCCACATCCGTGCCACGTCAGTATTTTCCGTTAAAAAGGTTGACGATGTTAACTTTAGGACTCGATTGAAATAATTTGACAAGTTTTAGGACTTGATTGCACTTTTTGCAAATTTTAGGACTCAATTGCATTTTCATGACAAGTTTTAGGACTTCTATTGCACTTATCCATTTCTTATATATATATATATATATATATATATATATATATATATATATATATATATATATATATATTAAATGGTATTGCTAAAATAATTTTATACAACACAAATTTAATGGACAATTTTTATAATTTTTAAAATAATTATTTTGAAAGATCGATTTTTAATTATTTTTTTAAAATTAAATTTCAATTATTTTTTTTAAAATATAATTTTAAAATTTAAATTTTCTCTTTTCTTTATTCTTTTTTGTTCTTCTCCTTCTTTGGCCGACCGCTGGCCACGATGACAGCCGGCGACCGGCCACAGGCTCGCCTCAAGCTTGCCCAGCTTGCTAACACTGGCTAGCTCAAGTCTTGCCAGATTGGCGAGGCCTTCGCCTTGCCAGATCTGATGAGCTTAAGCTCGTCTCTCGCTTATGCCGACGAGCTCGAGTCTCGCCAAATCAGTGAGGCTCGAGCCTTGCTAGCCGTCAGCGAGCTCGAGCCTTGCCTAGCCAATTGTTGGCTATCACTGTGCCGGCCACTAGAAGGAGGAATAAAGAAAATATAAAAAAATAATTATAATTTCGATTTTTATACAAAAAATATTTGTGTAAAGTTGAAAATGGATTCTAAATTCAACCTATTTAAAACCCACTTAAGACCCAACTATCAAAGTTTTTAATTGTTAATCCCATTTAACTACTTGTCAAAAAAACAAATGACCCATATATGATCAATTTATGATTTAAATGAATCATATATGGATCTAAGACCCATTTTGCCACCGCTTGCCTGGGCTGGCCTGCTGCATCGATAATCAGATCTGTTCGGGACATGGAGAGGACTGGGGCTTAAGCTCTGTCCCATCTAAAATCCCCAATATACGGTCCCGCCTTATGCCTTCTTTCATCTGCTGCCGGTGCAGAGCTCTCGGTCCTCCTCTGGCTAAATTCCGCTAATTATACATCCCTCTGAATACGTAGTTTCCTTCACATTCCGATGCTTTCATGTGGGTTGTTTTCCTTTTGCATACAATTGACTTGATGAATGATTCTGTAAAACGAAAGCTGCATTTGACTGGTAAACTCATGTATCTTGTTTATGAATGGATCGTTGCGTTGTGAAAATGCAGACAGCTCCAGGTGAATTGCACAACTTAGGACTTCAGTTAGTTGATGATGGAAGGAGCGAAAAGGGAGAGTTCCAATACCCCATGGTGCAATTCAAAATTGAGAAACAATGAAAAAGCACATGCACCTGATTAAGCAGCCATCTTACATTGAGATTCCTTATAATTTAAATCATCCATCCTTACAATAGCTTTCGGTTTTCCGAGGCAATTGAACCTTCTTTGGATGAGAAACATGGGAATATGCAACAGCAAGGTGTAGGATGATACGCCCACAACTCAAGAGTCGCGTACGACAAGAGAGCTTCTAGACGTTCCAGACCACAATCAATTCGTGCTTTAGGCAACCTCTCGGGGCAAGTAAACTTTGAATTCCACGAATCACTCTGACTCTGGTTGGTTCCATTACTGACAAAAAGGAGGGATTTACTCCGCTGAACAAACTCCTTGACACTGTCGCAAATTACCTCAGCAGAAGATGTTGTCACAAATCAGAACACTGGAAATTCGCCATCCTTGAGTATGGAAAATGGAAGCAACTCACAAGGAAAAGTTAAACTGAATTCGTTGGAGTTTAAAAATGACGTAATCATATTCTAGAATGTGATTTTAAGAAAGGAACATGAACATCTCAAAAACCTTTTGACTGCTTCCTCTTTAATATACACAAATTGACTTAAAATGTTCTTTAACAGACAAACCAGAAGCTTTCCATGGCAAGGGATCTATTTGGTCAAAAAACTTCAACAGTCTTCTTAACGTTTTGAATGTGCTGATACATATAGTAGAGAAAGAAAGTGGGAGAAAGGGAGAAACACTGACATTGTATTTTCATAAACGGACGGAGTACGAGGACAGATCACAGAAACTCAGTATAGAAGGCAGCAGAAACTTTAATCAACCAATTCATAAATCTCCCCATGAATAGCTGTTTTAGAGATGGTATTGAGCGCCCCAACCCCCCCAAACCACTACCACCGCATTTGAAGTTGCAAAGCTAGAAAGGAATTATCAGACAGATTTTAGAAGGTCTAAACACAATTTCCAATGGTTCTAAATTGCTATATCCTGTCCATTAAGCATGTCTCTTGTACGAACTATCGACACTGCTCTGTTTTTATTGGCATGAAGCCAGGAACAAATTGTTGTAGAATAGAGTGTAGAACCATACCTGTATCGATACCTCACTCAGCAAAGTGCATCAACTTAATGCTGAAAAAAAAAAGAGAGGGAAAAAGAAGTGCATTAAAATGGCAGCTTTGTTGCATGGTGGACTATTAAATTGGCACAGGCACTAATGTATAGTCAAGTAGGAGAAAAAACGAGAAAAGAAAAAAATGACAAAGGACGCTTAAAGCAACCAAGACACTACTCCAACTCTTTGAAGGAACACAGGACAGGATGCATTGAGCATTGGAAGGCAGGAGCACTTACCAGTAAAACTAAGAGAGAAACGTTATCATAGTCAAACAGGAAACATAATGTTATTGATCTTCATAGCATGGCAGTGTTGATCGAACACAGAGTTCATCACTATCCTTGTTATCATCATCCTCATCCTCATTGGCATCAACCCAATTACTTGGATGACATTGTGAAAAATCATTTCCATCTACACAAGAAAAGAATGAAGAGAATCGCTTTGGAGGAATTATCCAATTCAACTACTAACAAACTGCATGAACATACTTATGATGCACTAATTAGTGTTATGTAAGAGACAACTTGTTCAGTACCTTTGCCTCCAAAAACATTTAGAACCACTGACAAATGACGTGATACAAGCAGACTAATTGAATCGATACTGAGAAGCCCAAGAAAGGCATGTGAATTCAGTCTTCCAGAAATAGGTACTTGCACAGGTATGTGCAATGCATCCTCTGGGTTCACAGTCTGAGAAGCGGAAAATAGTTTTGCTCCACCTTGTCTATGGTATCAGGTGGACAGTCACACTAAATCGTGGAAAAACAGAAATGCTTACAGGTTTGGTAGGACATACATGAATTTCTGCCAAAACATTTTCCTTCTTGATGCATGAATAAAGAGTAAAATTTTGCAAGACCCCAAGATAAAGTCGTGCAATCAATTGGGCTAAGCCAAATGCCTTCTTGCAAAGCAGCATTTACAGTAGGGAAATAAGCAAATGAGAAAGTAGCAACTTTATTAAGAAATATTTGTAAGAGAGCAAAATAATTCGACCTAGAGATAAAGATGATGTTCATCATAAATGCAAACTGAGAGAAAGATTGAGAGATGAAGAATTTGGACCAGTTTGGGTGTTTCCTTCAGCTGATGCAGCTTTTGATATTTGAATAGAGCCGATCCTTTCAATTCCTGATTGATCACCAGCCCTTAGGATCCTTTCTTCTGGAACTTGCCTTCCGTCAGAACCACTCACACTTCTTGCAGCACTTCCTGCCCAAAGTTGTAAACCACTCAAATTAATTCCCAAGAGATACCTTCCCGTTGACTTCCAAAAACAAAGTATCTTACTGACGGCATACACAGCATTTCATTTTAGAGAAAAGCAAAGTCAATTTCCTTGCCATCATTGAGATGACAGTACTACAAGCTACAACGATTACTCACCTTAGAGTTTAGACCATATTCTGGTATGATTTGATGGAATCTCCGAAGCGCTTGTTCTATTCCTCTCTGGCTGTTCTCCAGAAGCTTCCACAGTATCAGCCTGGCCTGGCATTCCATTTGCTGAAGGTCCAGTAGTACCTTCATGTAATTGGGATGTAAGCATGGTGGCCAGTACAAGCATAGCATCAAAATTGGAAGAGGCCCCTTCATCAATGCCAAATTTAGGGGCCATCAAAATAGGCCTGTTGCATAAAAACATTCAGTTGTATCAAGTCCTTTATTCTTATCTATTTTGCATTTAGTTGCACCTAAGCCCCCCTATGACGGCAGAGATGTTGCACTTGAAACCACGAATTTAGTATTAAAAAAGAAAAGTCAAAAGATTTACATTAACCATCAAGTTATTGCACTGATATTCTTAGCTGGCATACTTTACTAGCACCTTGCATTAAACTCGATGAATAAACCATTTATAATCCAAGCTAAAACTTCCTTAAATCATTATTATCCAAACTTGATTCAAAGGTGCATTATATTCTATCAACCAAATTTTTAATGATAGTCTCTTGTTTCATGACATTCAGCTCAGAAGTAAAATTGTCATCGGCCTTTACCATTGTGATAGTGAAGCTAGGCATTAGCATGTATTAAAACTCTGAGCAGATAACTAGCAATTATGCATCTATTAAAACCAGTTATGGACTGATTGCGTGAAAACTACCCGTTGCATCTGAACTACTTGCATATTCAAAATTGAAGTGAAGCATGGAAAAAAATGGATAGAAGGTAAGAGTCGAAAGAGCATTCAGAATTTACTTACTCCCCAGCCTTCTCAAAGTACAAATGAATGTCCACTTCACATCCCTCACAGAATGCAAGAAATGCCTGGATTTCCATGAGATGGACAGACGTTAAATACTATCGTATTCACAGGAAAAAACAAGGAAAAACTTCGACATAAAAGATGGTCCTGAATGTGACCCCAATAGGATTTCGGCAACTAGGTGGACTCATTTTAAGGAAATGGAACTAAGTTTGAAAGTGAAGTCATATGTTCAAGATCTTTTAGCTGCATTTACGACCCAAATGTCTTGATAGATAATATAATAAAAAACGGATCAGATGGAACACCTTCAACTCTTTGACAGCAACAGAAAGGTCTTTACCACTGAAGCACTGCAGAGCCCATTGAATTTTTGATGCATTGATGTCTGGTAATTGCACACTCAAATAATCAATGTTTGTAATAGGCGTTCTCAGGACAGAACAGAAAGCCTGCACAGAGTACTTTGTCAGTGTTTGTAAGTTGCTTACAACTATAAACTGGCAAATACACTAGAAAGATGACCAACGACAACATACATTTAAAAGAATGCTGCATTGAACCTGTGCGCCAGATACTGTAAACACATCAAAGAGGTCTGGCTTGAAGGTTATCAATTGATAGGCAGATCTGGACGAATTGAGCGCGTGAAAGGAAATCTGGAGGTCAAATATGAATATGAGAATGAAATGAGAATCTTGATCCAATATATACGAGTAAGAAGGTGATATTTGTGCACAAATCAAAACTACTTCAATTCTAATACATCAAATAGTGCCAAGTGCCAAACATTGAGCTTAGAACTTGGAACTTCTATTGTTATTTGGTAGTTAAATGTGACAAGGCAAAAGGAAGTCATGCAAAGTACGGTCGCATGAGAAATATGCTAGGAAGCACATTCATGCTTTCACTTATCGAGTGCTGCAGAACTCCACATAATACCGTCAGAGTAACTAGACAAACCAGCGAAGTATTAGCAATACAGAATAGCAGCCACTGTAGAAGGTTATCCATAGGGCTTTTTTCCTATGGTTTCACCATTCGACAAATTCCCGCAAGTGCCACTGGTAGTTCTCCTGGCTACAGCAGTGAATTGCCTTAGTCTTATCTTATGATATGACAACTTTGAATAACCATATCAACTGTATCAGATTCTTTTAGTCACTTCAGATTTTTATGCACGTCGAGTTCTAATCACCGTCCACGGGGCCAATCCCAACCTAGGTCAACAAATTTCTGCCTCAATTCCACCGCCAAAAGCTCCACGCACTCGGCAATCGGTGCGAGGGCTCTCCGAATTTCTCAATCGGACACTGTATCGGGCGAAACGAGCCGATACCTAACACGGCATCATAGCCATCTAAACTAAGCATCGCTCGGCAGGACAGACGAAGAAGGCAACTGCTGTAGCTATTTCACTCGACGGATGAAGCTGAGGAACGATGGTCGACGTGGATTTCAGCGGCGACACGCCGGAGCTGTGGGCGAGAGAGACGACGGAGAAGAAGAAGAAGAAGAAGAAGGAATGTTGGGAGAAATTGATGGAATCACCTGGGAAGGAGAAGCTTGGATGGCGAGGTCGTTGCCAACGCGGGAGAGGCAAGTGATGGAGCGAGCCAAGGTCTTCAAGGCGTTGCCGCTCAGGGTGAACTCCATTTTTTGAGCTCTTCGCTTCCCTCTCTGCAGCGACGCTACAGATTTTTACGAGGTGGTCGCCGAAAAATTGGCGGGATTGGAAGAAGACGACGCTGTTGGTCTTTGGCTCGGGGAATCAATTTTATAAGAGTTGATTATCACTTTTGGCCCCCAAAGATACAATTATATTACTGATGTTTCCCCGAGTGAATATGTTAGTTTTATAAACAAATTCATAAAAAGTTAGGAAATAGTTTGCTAGATAAATAGAAGGAAACATGACTTCTCATTGGGCCACTTCTCGTGTTTCAATAGGGTGGGCACCAGCCACCAGCCTTTCCAAAATTTTGATCAAAATGAGTAAAAACTTTTGGCGCGGGCTGTTTTAACTATAACTTATGCTTGACCGAAGTCAGCCGTAAATTATAATTCATGAAACTCCCCAAATACAAATGCGGCCCAATCGACAAAGTAATAAATATAAATCATTATAATATTTGGTCGATGTTCGTGAAAAAAACATTACGTTGTACTATAATTTGCTTCATTCCTCACGATAGAATCTACAACATTATATGAGCAGCGGAGCCTGTAGCACACAATATCAATGAAGGTCACTTAAGAAGAGCAGAGAAAAAGGGCATTGGACACATAGCCGCTCAAGCGCGCATTGTGTGAGCGTTTACATTTCCCACCCTCCAAGCTCCCCGTTCCCACTGCTGGGCTGGAAGGCCACTGAACCTCGGACATGTGGTACAACCTTCAATACCATTCTTCCATCGTCCTATCGAGCATGTCAACACTTCACGTGGACCCAAGTATGTCCTAAAACTGTTTTATCTTAACTTTGAAATATAAAACATCGGAGGTATACTTTTACCAAAAAATAAATAAATTCGGAGGTATTCCCTCATAGGTGGGGAAGAAAAAATTACACTTGAGATTTAAAGAGACCTTCAAGTGAGGAGGATAGACTCCACCACACCTCATAAGGGGTGTTTGAGGAACTGATAGGCCTATATAATAGCCACTCGCACTCGGTGAAGGTAAATGGGTGGGTGAAACACCCATTGCAAGGTCAATCTGTGCTTTACACAGTGTCTCTCAACTAACTTGTTGGCCTTATACCCCCAATTGAGAGACATTGTGCGTTAAGCATGCCTCATCCTCAATAAATAAAATCCCCCCCTCTCTCTCTCTCTCTCTCTTGCTTCATCCATTTGCGCAATTGAAGGTCAGAGGATTCAGGCTTCCAAGGTTTCTTCATCCCTTTCAAACATGGATTCTCTTTCCCATTTCGAGAAAAGAGAGGAAAGCCGACTCGCTTTTGGACACGAATTATTTATTCCACAAAATGCTGCCATGGATCATAAGTATTTCAACATATCTCGGCCATTGATGCATGCCTCATTTACATGCATGAATGTTAAGAATTGGTTGCATAGAAAAATGAGTCAATGAAAAATTAATATTTAAATTCAGGAAAATAATTTCATATTTAAAAAATCAAAGATTTTTTTTCCATAATATGATTGGATATGAATACTTTAATTGAAGACTCTGCGTTTGGGCACAATACTAGCTTTTGGATTGGAAACTGTGAATTAGAGCATTTCTTGGATTCTTTCTTAATTTGTTCTTTCTCAGATCTTATTAGGGATTTTGTTGGGATGAAATTGCATTATTTTCATAACGCAAATAACTTGACGAGTTAATTATTTTGTACTAGAGTGAGATTGGGCAAACAAAATTTAATCAATAGTATAATTGAAATGGACACTTCTTTTAAAGTAATATTTATTTGTTAAATGAATCTTTCTCTCCTTTTATATAGTTCAATTCTATTTTCTGTTCGAAAAACCAAATTCCTCATCTCAGGTCTCAGGTTTGGATTGGGTCCAAGTAGAAAAGAGGGAAGAAGGTGCGATAAATGGAATAAGGCTGTCAGATTCAGAGGATTTGAGAAAGAATCGCGTTAGATGTCGACAAATAATATTATACATATTTTTTATATGTAAAAACGGTGAGAGAACTGAGATTTTCGAGGAGATAGGCTTGAACAATTGAGATTTAGGGGAAGGAAGTCGCTCCGAGTTATGATTGTTTTGGCTTAGCTATTAAAACCAACTACTTTGTTCAACTTTATGGGTCGAAGAGATGAAGAGTAAATGGGGACCATGAGACGCATTTTGTCTTACTCAATTTATTATTTTTAATTACTTTCTTTTTTCCTTTCCTTTCCTTTTCTTTTCTTTTTCCTTTTTTTTTTTCCATTTTCTTTCCACCTTCCTCCGTTGGCCGTGTGCCTCAGCGGCAGCGGCCGGCGCTGTGGGCGAGAGGGACGACGGAGAAGAAAAAGAAATGTGGAAAAAAAATGATTGAATAACCTGGAAGGAGATGCTTGAATGGCAAGGTCGTCGCTGACGTGGGAGAGGCAAGTGCTGGAGCGAGCTGGGGTCTTCAAGGCGTCACCGCTCAGGGTGAACTCCATCTTTGAGTTCTTTGCTTCTCTCTCTACACTGACGCTATGGATTTTTATGAGGCGGTCATTGAAAAATTGGCGGGATCGGAAGAAGAAGATTAGGCGAAGTTGTAGAGAGGGAAGTGAAAATATTTTGAATTCTAGTGCTACATCTTCTAGAACTCCGAGTCAATTCAGAGCACTAAATTACAGTGGTACATCTTCTAGAACTCCAAGTCAATCCACGACAGCTATTACCCATTATGGTCTTCAATCGTCCGATACTCAAGTTGCTCTTTAGATAAGGAAATTAATGATGTTAATGATGTAACGCATTAATTATCATTTTTTGCTCCCAAAGATACAATTATATCATTGATGTTTACTGAAGAAAGTATTTTAGGTTTTTTAGATTTATCATTAGATAGCATTGACGCATAAATCATAATTTATAACTCGAAGGGAAATCGCAAAAATGGTTCATGTATGAGTATACCCATTCAACTTTGATCCAGATACTTTATATTTGTCGCATATTTGATCGGTAAACTAATCTTTAATCTTAATTTTAGGATCAAGATGCAAACAAAAGTGCAAAGTAATGGCTAAAGATTGCCAAGTGGCATTAACATGTAATAATAGTGCAAAAACAATGCGCACCCACGTGTCCTTGCGGGAAAATAATTTGTTATATGGTTTGACATTTACAGAAATTATCTATGATAGATAACATTTGCGATTATTATAATTCTTTAATTGCCACTTAATTTGCTAAATATTTGTCTGAAGTGATAGAAAAATATTCTTGTGTTGTATATACCTTTTATAAACTATGTAGGTCAATTCAAGTAGTTAAATATCCAATTGTTTCAATCAATTCTGCTTGAATTCTATTATTTTTGAGTAACTTCATAATTTTTTTCCTTTTTCTTATAAAAGAATATACATTTTGAGTTTTAGGATCCCTAGAATTTCATTAAAAAAATAATAGGAACTCTAAAAGTGAAAGAACAAACCTTCAGATCTTTCTTTATCTTGTTGAATTTTCCTCTTCTTCAAAGGATTAATCAACAAACATAGACGAAAAGGTACATGTTTTTCTTATTATTGATAAATGAAAAGAACAAAGGAAAAGGAAAAAAAAAAAGAAAAGAGAAATAAGGAGGAAAAGCAATACGGGTAAACGTCGAATTTGATGATTTTTTACCACTATTTTACTATGCATCAAAGGCTTAGTGGAGCATTAATATAGGATACACAAATTAATGATATCATAGCGGAACAAATTTTTTTCTCACAATAGATGTATTGTCAAACACTAATTACATGTGCAAAGTGCAATATTCTTATTATATATAGGTGTATATATCATCACTATTCATGTAATTGGAAAACATATAAAGAAAATATAATATTAGAAACGTTAAAAGGTAATTAAAAGAATTATAAAAGCGCCCGGAGATTCGAGCCTGGCTCCCACCGACCTTGCTGCATTTCCGACCGCTGGCCCTTTGGATTTGATAGTCTTGGTCATTCTTTAATCTAGTTATAAGACGACAGAGAGGCAATGAAAAACTGACACATGGCTTGCTCCCGGGAAACCTTGACCAATAACCCGTTGTGTCTACCTGCAGCAATTCTAAGTGATCGATCAGCACTCAGCAGCAGCCCTAGAGCATTTTGGTCCATTTGAACTAGGGAAAGCATTACAAGTATAGGCTAAATTATCCTTCATAAAATGGTTAGAAGCGATACCATTAGATACTTAGGAAAGCCTGACCTGAACCGCACATGCAAGTTTATTTGTGTAGATCGTCTTTGATAACTTCTTCAGACCGTGTGAACTAGCATATTGATTTGGGACAAACTTAGCAATTTTTGTTTGTACATATAATAAAATATTTGAAATTGAAAATCGGAAGTCGGGTTAAGGACTAACTTTGTAATAAAATAGAGGAGGACCACCAAAATTAAACATCAACAATAATACATTGATCATTTTGTAACTTCTTTTGAATAATCATCTTTTTCATTTCACGTTAGCACTACTTGTATACCTCCGCTGCTTAGTAAGCATATGTAGTCAATATTTGATCAACTACCTAATAACCGGGGATTAATTTATGGATTCCGTTTGTTAAAGATAAGGAAATGTGCTAACTAAAGATAAGGGAATGCACATATTTAATTGTTGAATGATTGCTTAGTCCACATATTATGACTTTGAATTACTATATCAACGTTATAAGGTTCTTTTAGGCCTTATTTAGTAACCGGCTCAATAGTGACTATATATGTTATTTTGTTCCCTAGAACAAAAAAAAGAAAAAAATATAAATCCATTTGATAATATCTTTGTTTTCGGGAACATGAACAAATTTGTTCTCGGTAATAAATTTGGAACAAAATCAAGAAGTAGAAAAAAAGTACTTATTTATTTCTAGGAACAACTCAAGAATCAAGCAATTTTTTTTCCTTTTATTCTTTCATTTTCTTCTTCTTCTTCCTCTAGTTGACAACCTCGTTAGAGCCTCACCCAACTAAGGGAGTCAAGCTCGACTAGCCATTGGCGAGGCTCGCACCGATGAGGCTCGACCTCGCTAGGGCTAGTGAGGTTGCCCATTCTTGTCTGGCCGGTGGCCAACCTTGGCCATGGTTGGTGGCCGGCTAGAGGAAGAAGAAGAATAAGAAAAAGAAAATAAGAAAAGAAAAAATATAATAAAAATATTTAAAAATTAAAAGAAATTTTAAGTCATAAAAAAATTTGACGGTTGTATTCAACACATTTCTATTTCAGCAATAGAAATTTTATGCAGTTTTTAAATGCCTTTAAATACTCAAAAACTCGTCTAAGAAAGAAAAATAAAATATTTTTGAGTAAAAATTATTCCCGGAAATATAATGGTTATCAAACGCACTCTTAATTACTTAAAATTTATCCACATCAAGTTATAACCATCGTCCATAGGCCCAATCACAACCTAGATCAACAAACTTCTACCTCAATCCATCGCCAAAGTCTCCCCGCACTTGGTGATCGGTGGAAGGACTCTCAAATTTGTCAATCGGACACTGTATTGAGCGAAACAAGCCAATACCTAACACATCATACAATCTAAACTAAGCATCACTCACCAGGGCACGAATAAACAATGACATAGCTTTTCCCTCGATATATGACTTTTTGGGGAGTGATTGGCGTAGATGTTAGGGGCGACCGCGAAAGTTTTCACTTTCCTTTCTCGATTTTTTCGGTAGAATAACTATTATATTGGATTCTTTTCGGCTCAACATGGAAAGTTACCATCATATCATGGGTATACTACTAAATTAATCATGTTCCAAAATACAATCATTGTTCTCGCTCGCGCACTAGATCATTTAATGATTTTTTGGTAATTATTGTTGTAAAACATGGTCCAGATATCGCAACCCCCGAACAACGGACCAAGTCCAAAAATAAGTTTACAAAGAGGAGCCAACAGTTGCTATAACTCATCACCGGCTGTGGTGGCTCTGCTGGGTAGGCTCCTGCCTTTGAAGGAAAATGTCAGGTGTTTGAAGCCCCAACGTTGCAGGGAGGCTGGCAGACCATTAGGTGTATTACGCGTGGTGCCCTAGTGGTGGGTATTGGGCTAGTGCCACCTGGGGGTTTACATGGCGGCTGTCGGCCAAAGCGGAAACAATTGCTATAACTCTAAGTTTGATAAGGTGCATATTCGATTGCCCGAATATACTATCGTGCCTTTTTAGCAAGTCCAGAATGCAACAAAGCGGCCATTTAATTGCAATTCCTTTTCCCCCTCTCTTTTGTTTTTCATTATTAAGTTGATGTGCTTTGCTAAAGGTGGTGTCGGTATAGGTATGTTTCTGCATTTGTATTCTGTCACAACTGATAACTCTTCCTGGCTTCCTGCCAAGAAAAACAGAGCAGCGCCGAGAGATCCTACAGTCACATGCTCTATGGACAGGACCTGCAGTTTCGAACTATTGGAGATGGTGTTGAAGTTGCTTGTAGTTTTTTCATTTGTACTGACCCAAATAGATGCCTTGCGGTGGAAAGCTTTTCTGTTTTGTCTTTTGGAAACCATTTTAAGTTAATCTGTGTATATAGAAGAGGAAGGGGAAAGGTCAAACGGTTTTAGAGATGTTTACGTTCGTCTCTTAAAATCTCATTCTAGAATGATTACGTCATTTTTAAACTCCAACCGATTCAGTTTTAACTTTTTCTTGTCAGTTGATTCCATTATCTATACTCATGCTGCGGAGATAATTTGTGACAGTGTCAAGGTATCATAAAACTTTCGTAAGGTTCGGATGAGGAGTTTGTTCTGCAGAATAAGTACCTCCATGTAAATTTCAGGACGCGCAAGTCTTTGTGTCTGTGTTTTTCCTCTCACACATTTTGGGTCTTGGCATCGTGTCGTTTTATGTTGAATTTGTCACCTCCACCTACGGTCATTCATCCACGGACGTCAACCTTCAGGGCAAATGTCTTGATGTTTGTTCAGTTTTATTCTGTCCCATATACCTGCACATGAAATCCGACATTCATCTTTCCATGATGCCCATGACCTTTGGAGGCTGGGACCGATTTGGCACTTATTTAGGGTGTCACATTCATGATCAAAGACATTTGATTTCTCTTGTGGCAAAGACATTTCTTGCCACAGCGCGTACTCTTTTTATAGCAGGAAAAGAAAGCAACTTTTTTTTAAGTGGATTTAAGAACCTAAATCTCAATTGGATTGGTTCGTGTGCTAATACCATGTGATGAAATAAAATACATAACATGCACAGATGGCTGTCGTTGTTCAGCCATCGACTAGGCATGAGTACCTTGTTACATTAGCAAGTAATGTATAAATGAAATTACCGAGTACATTTGGTAAACCAGTCTTAAAATAGTGATAAAATCATAGCTTCGGTAATCTGGTTAGTTGTCTTATGGCGTGAACGGGTGACCAAGTGATGAATCAAGCCTGTACTTGTCTAGCCTGCTCTACGTGTGTGCTTCGATGTCCATTTAACTAGTTTAGTTTAATTTTTTTTTGTATAGAGATTGTTGAGCTAGTACCATAAGGAACGATCTACAAATTATATCAAACACAGTGTGTGTATCCAAAAACGAAAGAGTAGTGAACGGGGATCATGTTATTCTTTCTAATGTACCCATCGTTTCCCCTGGTCCTCTCTAAGCAATAATAATAATAATAATAATAATAATAATAATAATAATAATAATAATAATAATAATAGTAGTAGTAGTAGTTGTCATAATAATAATAATAATAATAATAATAGTAGTAGTAGTAGTCATAATAAAAAAATAAAAATAAATAAATAAATAAATTGCCTAGTTTCTCCAATTTCATCATTTCTCAATCTTAAATTGCACCACGATCTTATGTAAAATTACCATTATCATCCTATCTCCTGCTTTGAACGTAATAATAGAACACAAGGTGAACGTCCAAGCCAGTATTAACAGAGAGCAACCAATTCTTCACTTTTTGATTCATGTAAACGAGGCATGTATTAACAATTGAGATATGTTGAGACACTTATGCCTTGTGAGACAAAGAACCACATTTAAGAAAAAGGGGTTGATAACTATCGACAATAAATCTTACTTTCGATAGATTTAAAACCATTTAAAACCACTCAATATGTTCTTGATTACTTTGCTTCAAGAATTTGAGTCGCTCGGAAATCAAGAATATAAACTCGAATATATTAACATATACAAAAAAAGGAATATCTACAAGGTACATATTGGTCTCCAATTGTTTGGTAGAAAATTTGACATTTTTTAAATATTTTCTAAGAAATAATTTGGATAGGAAAACTTGCTTTTAATTTTTTAAATAGACATGCACTATGTAGACGTTAATAATTTGGGCATGGGCAGTCATGGAATCGAGCACGGGCCCATAGAAGTCGGGCTCAAGATTCCCAATGCCCATGCTTGGTTGCTCAGCACCTCGAGCTAGGTCCTTCAAGGTGGGCTAGCATCCACAATGGTTGAGCCTAGGACTTCAGCACCCGTGCTTGGGTCCTCGACACCCAAGCCCTAGTTCATGGAGGCTAGGCACAAGCCATAGAGGTTGGGCTTGGGACCTCAATTCTCATGCTTGTGTCCTTGGTGCTTTAGCCCGTGTCCATTGAGGCTAGCCCAGAACACTCGTCCTTGCTGCTTGACCTAAATTTTGTGGACTCGGGCTCAACATCAATGGACTCAGGTTGGGCAACAAGGCTCTGAGCATGAGCACAGGGGTATTAGGCTAGGGCACTGGGGAGTTGGGAATGAGCACTGAGATCCCAGGCCTAGCCTTTGAGGATATGGGCTCGACCTCTATGAATTCAGGCCCAACCTTTGTGGATGCCTAGCCTTTATGGACACAGGCCCAAACATCAAGGACTAAGCATCAGGATCCCAAGCTCAACCTTGATGGACCCAAGCCTAGCCTCAATGGACCTACGCCCAGTCTTGATGGACTCAACCCTGGCCCATTGCTCTCAACCCTGGCCCATTGCTAAGGACCCATGAAACAGCGTTGGAGTCTCTGGCTTGATTTCTAGTCATATTTTGAAAATAATTTTTGACTTTTAGAGAGAAATTTATTTTCCTACATTTTCTTTTGTTATTTTTTCTTGAATTTAAATATAATTTTCCATTGACTTGGAAAAAAAATAGTTTGTTAAGGGTGCATTTGGTAACAATTCTATTCTCAGGAACAATTTTTGATCAGAAATGGTTTTTTCTGATTCTATTCTCAGAAACAATTTCTGAGCAATAGAATGTGACTTGGTAACTGTCCAAAATTTTTATTCTTGAGACAAAAATGCATTTGGTAGGATTCTTAATTTTTAATACTTTTATTAATTTTTCTTATTTTTCTCTTTTCCTCTATTTTTCTTTTTATCTTATTTTTCCTCCTTCTTTGTAGCTAGTTGCCGGCCATGGGTTGGGTGAGGCTTGGCAAGCTCACTGAAGGTTCGCCTGGCCAAGGCGAGGCTCACCTTGGCCAGGCCACGCGAGGTCGGCTTCGCCTAGCCACGATGAGGCTTAGGCCAACGAGCCTTCCCATGGCTTGGTATTGCCAGGGGTCGGCGATGCTTCAGTGAGGTCGCCAGCCCTCGTCTGGTCGATCGCCGACCATAGTTGGGGCTAGCGATCGGCCAAAAGGAAGAAGAAGAAAGGGAAAGAAAAGAAGAGAAAAGAGAAGAAAAGTGGAGAAAAGCAAAAAAAAAAAAAAAATAGGAACTGATTCTAAGAATTGTTCTCGGGAAGAAGAATCAATTTTTTTCTATTTCTTGATTTTGTTCCAAATCCAGTCTTGGAAACAAAAAAATAGATATTTGTTTTCGAGAACATAAATTTTACCAAACGGATTCTATTCTTTTTTCATTCCGGAGAACAAAAGAACAAAAATAATTATTCCCCAGAAGATTACCAAACAGGGCTTAACTCATTTTCCTAAACAAACCAAATCCCAAAAAATGAACTGATTTTTTTTTTCCACGAAATAAACGAAGCCTATTTTTAATAGGCATAAAAAGGATGGAGATCCTTTACCTTGAACAATGTCTTCATTGGCATCTCAATCAATTCTTAACAATGAGACATGTACATTAGGTATGTATTAACGGTTGAGATATATTGAGACACTTGTGTTTCGTGAAATCATCTTGTGAAATAAAGAATCCATGTCCAAAAGTGAAGTCAGCATTTCTCTCTTTCCAAAATGGGAAAAAAAAAGCCACGTTAAGAAGGTATACAGAAACTCAGAAGGTTGAAACCTAGGATCTTGATCGAACGAATGAAGAAATGAAGCAAGAGACAGTGGTTTTATTTATAGAGAGAGAGAGTAGGATCATTCATTCAAAAGAGAAGGGAAGGGGACCATGTCTTTGCATGACCCCTGCAAGTCCAGTTCCTTCAGAAATCTTAAGATGTTTGGCTTAAGAAGAAGGGCTGACCCATATCATCATCACTTAGTTCTATGATGTATTGTATGCACTTGTATTAGTTATCGAAGGGTTCTAATGAGGCGAGGGACGAGTATTCCCCATGGTAATGTTCCTCTGGTATTACAATCTTTACATAAAGGACACTACGAGCATAAATACCCTCTTTAGAAGGTCGTGTAGGAGAGAATGAATAAATAGGATATGGAAAAAGGAAATACCCTCTTTAGCATAAATACGGTTTTATCTTTGATGACGTAGAAGGTATTCAAACTAATATTAGTACAACACAAGGTCATGTCTGAATATCTATACCAACTTCACAAAGAGCAAGCCATAACATCCTAGAAACTAGAAACTGTTACCATTCTCTAATTTGCGATGAATGCAAATGCCATCAAGATATACAGAACGGCAATCGGCCAAGTCTTAGGAAGATGTACATTAACAGGCCATATTTGAGTTGCCTACTGGAGAGACGGAGGAGAAGAAGAGATGTGGAATTTATTGAGGGGATGAATGCTTCGGCAAACGAGGATAGTAGTTTTGGGGAGAATCCGCTCATTTCAGCAGGGGAGGAGGAGTTTCGGGGCTTTTGTGAGGGTGTTTTGGTCTTTTTGTGCGGGGGGACAGGGCGAGGGGACCCTGTCCCCCCCGCACAAAAGGACCAAAGCCCTGTCCCCCCCGCACAAAAGGACCAAAACACCCTCACAAAAGCCCCGAAACTCCTCCTCCCCTGCTGAAATGAGCGGATTCTCCCCAAAACTACTATCCTCGTTTGCCGAAGCATTCATCCCAGGTGAATCAATATTTTCCACATCTCTTCTTCTTCTCCTCCGTCTCTCTAGTGGGCAACTCAGAATCAGAGCGTTAATGGAGAACAACAATCCAGCTGATTTCAGTCGTTGGAGGTAAGGTTTCTGCAACCTCAAACGTGGCATAATGTCCTTCAATAAGTTGGAGAATTGCGACTTAAATCATGCCAAGATCTTGATTTTCTTTCCTGTTCCTACGTCTGATCATGTCCACTGAATGCTGATTTGTTTGGGAAAAAACCTGCGTCCTACGTAAATCAGTTTAACTTGTTGACGCATTATGATCTTGTATGTTCAGCACTTAAGAGCTCAATTCCAGGTGTAGCACTTAGGAACCAGGACTAGAACCCAAGCCACTCGAGTCTCAAGTAGAAGCTAGAAAACGAGACTTGGTTACATTCTCGTATCGAAACTCAGGTTCATGCTCGGTACAAGACGGAGCACCGAGCTTGTATCCTAGTTTCGGTTAGCTTGAGACTCGGTTTCTACTTGAGTCTTCTACCCAAATACCTGAGACTGAGCTTCTGCCTAGTAAGCATGGGTCTTACCTGGTTGTATATTCACTCTGTTTCTGAAAGGAAAATTCTTTCACATCGATACATCGATGAAGAGACACGAAAGTATATCCACTCTGTTTCTTTCTTTTGTCAATGGAAACTCATATTAAGAAGAACGTATTAATTGAAGCTCTTTTTAGCTTTTCCTCCTAGTTAAAAGCTTCAGGGACCTCAAACATGTCATAACTATCTGAGGTGTAGAACTGAGAAAACAATTGGGAGCAAGATACTCGCGTGGCAAGTAGAAGCTAGAAAACGGGACTTGGGCACATTCTTGGACCAAAACTCGCGTTCATGCTCGGTTGAAGACAGACCACTGAGCTTGTACCTAATCTCAGGTAGCTTGAGACTCTGTTTCTACTTGAGTCTTCTACCCGAATACATAAGACTCAGTTTCTAGGTTCTAGCCAAGACTTAGCTTCTACCCAGTAAGCACGGGCCTTTTCTGGTAGTATATACATCCTGTTTTTGCGAGGGAAAATTTTGTCACATTGATGAAGAGACACAACTGTATATACACTCTGTTTCTTTCTTTCATCAACAGAAACTCATATTAAGAACTCGTTAATCGAAAGTCTTATTAGCTTTCCTCCTAAGAAAAGGTAAGATCTGCAATTAGCTTTACTCTGTTTCTGCCTGATAAGCATGAGGGCTTAACCGTGCGTATTTTATATGCCTATTCTTGATACTTATTGTTTGAGCTTCTGTAAAAGACAGATTGTCTAAAAAGAATTTGCTGATTTTTATTCCAAGGTTTGTGTTAGAGGATGAAGTTGGAGTTAACAGAGATCTTGATGCCATCTGGAATGTTTTGCAACGGCTGATCATGGTCAGGGAGGCCTTCATAGGTCCAATTCTCAATGCACAAGGCATTGTGCATATCTGTGTTGCCATCCATATCATCCGGGATATATTAATCTTCCTGATGAGAAGACAAGATATTGGACCAAGTTTCCAACTTGTCTTTGCTAGGATTGCTGCTGTGCTTGGATGTGTTGAGCTTGCTTACCTGATATGCACTCTACTTAGCGATTTGCCTTGGCCAATTTTTGTTGCCTGCACCCTAATGTTGGCGGTCTTGTTCAAGTTCATCGTGAATTGAAGGATTAGCTTTTCTGATGCGGTGATGTGTTTGATTTTCTGGGAACCTTCCAATGCTGGCTCGGATATGAACCTCGTGTTGTATTAACATAGCAGAAAAAATTAAGATAATGATTACAATCATTTCTGGTTCAATGTCCTCTGCAGTTAAGCATACTTTGAGTTAGTTTAAGCATATCTCGGTAAGATCCCACAATCCCCTTTCTGGCAAGTTTAACCCTTTTGCTAGAGTGCCAGTTTCAGCTTTAAATCCTAAGTGTGTTTAGATCCATTACTCCCGCTTTGGATCGAGTTGCATTGGTAAGATAAAACTCATGGAGTTGCATTAGAAGTAAACAGAACTCAGAAATGGTGGAAATTGGAGAAACAGGGCAAGTTTTTCCTTTGGGCCAAATAGAAACAGGCAAATGAGGGTATATAAAAAAGAATCCCACACCCTCATTCACTATTCTTTCATTTTGGACACATGCATTGTTCGTTGGACATAATTTATAGGTCGTTCCACATATAGTTTTGATCACTATTGTTGTGCTTTTAAGGCTAGTTTACCAAAATTATTTGATAATTTCATTCATACATCACCGTTAACATCACAAGGTACTCATCCATGATCCATGGCTGAACAACAACAATGGTCATGTGTGCCATTTTATGTTTTTTACTGCATCACGTGATAATCAATGACAGATTGAATTGATTGTGATTTAGGTTCTTAAATCCATGTAAAAAGTTGCTTATTCCCGTGGTATACAAAGAGTACACGCATGTGTGCGAATAAAACATTTACATGTGTGGAGAGAGTTAAATACAAAAATAAAAATTAATATAGGTTGAAAATTAAATTGATTGTGAGATTAAATTCAATGCTAGTAAGTAAGATACTTATAAGTATTATTATCTTATGTATATTTATGTTCCAATTTTGTCCATTTTGTTGTGCTATGTCACTATGATATATCCATTAAACGGACAGAAGCATTACATAAGTTTTTTATAAAAATTGAAATCCTTGTTTGGATTTGTTTCTATATAAGTAATAAACCGGCACTCACTCCATGGATAATCGATTAAGTTAGACTGTGCCATAAATATAGTTTCTCTAATATGGGCCTAATTGTTCTCAACGTTCCCATGAAGCAAGGATTCTTGGGCCTGGACCGACCCGCTGCATTAAGGATCGGAGCTGTTGCCGGTCATAGAGGACTCGGATTTAAGCTCCGACCCGTATAAAATCCTCCATCCACGTTCCCGCATTGTCGCTTCTCTCACCTGGTGCTGCTGCATAGCTCTCGATCCTCCTCCGGCTGAATTCCGGTCATTCTTCATCCTTCTGAATGCGTAGTTTCCTTCACATTCCGATACTTTCATGTGGGTTCTTTTCCTTTTGCATACAATGGACTTGATGAATGATTTTGTAGAATGAAAGCTGCCTTTGATTGGTAACCTCGTGTATCTTACTTTTCAATGGATCGTTGCGTTGTGAAAATGTGGAAAGATCCAAGTGAATTGTAGAACTTAAAGGCTTCAATTAGTTTGCCTGATTCTCACCAATGTCTTTGCGTTAAGACTCTACAGAAGAAGGAGCGGAAAAGGAGAGTTCCCGAGTTCCAACACCATAGATTGAGCACGTCCCAAGCTCAAAATGTGTGCAAATTAGAAGTCTTCGTAATTTGATCGTCTATCAAATAGAGAGTATAGAATTTGTAGCCACATCCATCCGTACTTGGAAGAGGATTCGTCCGACTTTGGAAATCTACCTATCTAAATATAGTTTGCATCTGTCAAAATGGATACATTTATAAGAAAGTAAACAATGAAATGAGATTAGATAAAATCCACATAATTTGAAACTGATTTTAAAAAATTAGATAAGAGAGAAGTTCATTAGCTTTAATTTTTTATTTTATTCTTTGACAACTTTTGTTTTTGATTTAAATAATGGATAACAAGAGATTATGTCTAGTTTTCACTTGGCCATTAAAATTTGAAGAAAATATCCATTGAAAAATATAACATATAAAGAAATCCATATACCAAAAATTTCTATTATAGGTCTTTTTGAGGTCTTTTTCATTAAGATTTAAAATTTAAAATTTCAGCCACATTTTGTATGTCCGTTTTGATGAGTACTTTCACTATGCCCGTTTGACAACAAGCCCAGATAACATGATGCCAAAATTGGTGACACTGACAACGAAAAAAATAACAAAAACATTTGAAAATGTAATGTCCAACAAATAAATCGATACATGTGAAAGTGAGTTTACAATATATGTCTGCGAAAATGCAGATCACATAAGTAGCTCATGGTATAAGTAACAATTGGTCGTTGTAATGCACATTATATTTATTTGATGCCGAAATCCAATAACACAAATAATGAGAAAATGACACGTGGCTTGCTCTTGAGAAGCCTTGACCCGATAGCACTGTGTTAGTGTCTTTAGAATTGATGACCTAGCAGCAATTCTCACTAGATGATCACCGTTATTTATTACTTTCGAGAATTTAGTCCATTTGAACTGGGAGAAGTGTTACAACTCTAGGTCAAATTGTCTGCTGTAAAATGTTAATTCCACAATAAATGGGC
This sequence comes from Eucalyptus grandis x Eucalyptus urophylla, assembly GCA_028830015.1. Classification (NCBI taxonomy): domain Eukaryota; kingdom Viridiplantae; phylum Streptophyta; class Magnoliopsida; order Myrtales; family Myrtaceae; genus Eucalyptus; species Eucalyptus grandis x Eucalyptus urophylla. Next base: position 55,754,128 of record CM054200.1, on the reverse strand, counting down.
AATAGTCGTGACAAATACGCTAGTGCGTGAGTAAAAGCTTTGATACTTAAGAGTAATCAAATTAGAATCACATGTGCGAGTTTATCATCTTTGATAACTTCTTTAAATTGTGTTAACTAGCATATAAATTAGGCACTTATTGAGCAATTTATACTTGCATTTGGAAGGATATATTTGAAATTGGGATCGGGTAAGGACTAATTAGTCGTAAGATAAAGTATGAGAACCAAAATTAAACATCAACAGTAATATGGGGAACATTTTATGATATCTATTGCATAATTATTTTTTTCATTCCATATTTAGTGCCGCCTGTATTCCTCCCTTAGCTTACCTTGGTCGGTCATTGAAATTTTTCCTAAAATGATAATTGACGATTATTTTATGGACCCTATCTATCACAAGATAAAGTATGATGACCAAAATTAAATAGTCACAATGATGCAAGGATCGTTTTTGTAATTTTTCCGATATATATTCCAATAATTTTATACTTTCATTTTCTCAATGTTCATTATTCATTTTTTATTTGATTTAAAACGTTAGTCTATTCATTAATAGTAAACTCGCAAGTCATGCTACTAGCTTTTTCTTTCAATTCAAAATCCCGAGACTATTTTGAGTTATACTGAAGTGATAATTTGTAAGTAAATATTTATATAAATCTCTCTAGGTATTATTTTAGTAAACAAATCTTCACCACCAAAAAAAGTTGCAACCTTAGGTCCAAATTTTATCTTCCCATCTCAAAGATTAATTTTGTCAAACAATTTTGACCACGGTATGTATAAGCATGACGTGCTTGGGGAATGTTGCCAGCTTGATATGGGTTTATATGATGATGATGTTTCCAATATCCCGTGGTGCAGTTCAAAATTGAGGAACAATGAAAAAGCATGTACACCTGATTAGGCAACCATTTGACATCGAGATGCCTTCTAATTTAAATCATCCATCCTTGTAATAGGTTCAGAAAACCGATGCAATTGAACCTTCTTTGGATGAGAAACATGGGAATATGCAACAGCAAGGTGTAGGATGATCCGCCCACAACTCAAAAATTCATCGTATCCTTTTGGGGAAAGGCCTAAACAATTTAAAACCAAAGAGATAACATCACGCCACTAACGCTATTTAAATATGTTGAATGCAAGAGGCGCAAGATGGAAAAGCCACGCACGACAACAGAGCTTCTAGACGATCCAAAACACAACCATGAATTCCACGAATCACTCTGTGAGTGTGACTCTGGTTGGTTCCGTTACTGACAAAAAGAGTAACCGATCGTGAATACCTGGGAGCCCAAGACGCAATTTGAATTGCCAATAGTCAATCCTTGCAGATCGAAACGCCAGATCCATTTTTCTCCAAGTCCATTTATGGCCTATTTGCTTTCACTCCTGAGCATTAAAAAAAAAAAAATAGAAATCCATTTGATGAATTTTTTGTTCTCGAGAACAAAAATCAATTTTTTTGTTCTCAAGAATAGATTTGGAACAAAATCAAAAAATGAAAAAAAAAATGTTGCTTCTTATTCCCAAAAAAGTTCCTAAAATCAAATCTATTTTTTCTTCTTTTTTTTCCTTTTCTCCTTCTCTCTTCTTCTTCGTCCCAACTCATTACTGGCCACTATTGGTCACTGGCCACTATACCAGCCACTGCCGTGACTGGCGACCGGATTAGAATAAGAGAAAAGGAAAAAGATAAAGAAACTAATAATAATAATAATAATAAAGTAATAAAGATTAAAAGGAATAAAAAAAATTTAAGAATCTTACCAAACGCATTTCTATCCCATAAATAGAAATTTTAGACAGTTACCAAGTATTTTCAAAAACTTAGAAATTATTTTTGGGAACAGAATTTTAAAAAAAATCATTTTTGCGTAAAAATTGTTCACCATAATAGAATTGTTACGTGTCTTTGTAGTTAAAGCATAGCTCACTCAACATTGAGAAAGGAAAATTGTTCAAGTTGTCCTACACCTATTATACAACAACTAATTTAGTTTTAAATTTTTTAATTTTGCTAACTCAATTTTAAATTTTTTAAAAACTTGCCAATTCAATCGTAAACCTTTTATTGTGCCAATTTAATCCTAAATTTTTTATACAATTTGCCAAACTAGGTTTTGGCAGCCTAGTTAGCACTAGCAGTCTTACATGGAGTGACTAATACTAATGTAGACAATTTTTTTTTATTAATCTTTATTTATTTTTTTTCTTTTCTTTTTTCTTCCCTCTCTTTACAAAATGCTAGTGGGGCCGCAAAGCCCTTGTTGACCATGGATTAAGTAGCACCGACACCAATACGTGACATCACGTGACACAACATGACAGACCGACACGTCATATCTAAAAAAAAATAGAGAATTCCGATAAATTGAAACATGTTGTATATTAAATATATATTTTTATATGTACATGATAAATTAATATTTTTATGATTATTTCAATCAAATTAATTTGATCAAATTCACAAATAAATAAATAATAAAAAAGAGCCTAAAATGAATTTACACTAAGAATTGTGAGTCATATGAAAGTTAAAAAAGAAGAGAAAACTAATTTTCTTCTTTCCTCCTTTATTATTATTTTTTTACATAGTTACATTTTAACCTCTTATTTATTGAAATTTCTTCAAATTGATCATGTGCATGTCGAAATTGTGGATTTGTGATTCAAGAGAGTTGACCACGTGTTAAATTTCCCAACACATGTTAATTACATATCGACCATGACACGAAAGCTTATGAAAAGTGTTGGTGCTTCCTAGGCCATGGGCGAGGGTCACAACCTTTGCTGTGGCTGACAAGCACATTGCGAGCCTTCACCCAAGGCCTAGCAAGGGTCATCAACCCTTGCTCAACAGCTAGTGGAGGCTATCGACAAGGCCGCTAATGTTGTGTAAAAAGAAGAAAGATAATAAAATATTAGAAAAAAAAATGCAAATTTTTTTAAAAAATTTAAAAATTATTTACGTTAGAATTGATTGTGTCACATAAAATATACGACATTAATTGAGTCATTACATCAATAATATCCAGCCAAAATTAGCCGAAAAACTAAATTGACAATCCATTAAAAGCTTTAGGCCTAGTTTGACAATTCATTAAAGTTTTATAACTAAATTGATATAATTGAAAATTTTAATATTGAATTTGATAAAATTGAAATATTCAAGATTTTTTTAAACAATTTCGCTCAAAAACCAACACTGTTTGAAATGATTTGATGGGAAGCACTCCGCAACTAATTATGGTGTTTTTCATGTCCATCGACACTGCACCGCTGAAGAGAGCTTCCTTTAGGGTACTTTCCCAAAGAAATGACAGTACCAGCGTAGCCTTAATGTTGCATATGGGGTATGATTCTTATCCTAAGACGATTGAAGTTGGCTTATTTGATGGGGCAATTTCTCCAAGGGAGGACAAAAGAGAAGCAAGAAGATGAGTTAAAACAACATAAGAGGGACTTCGGCGATAAAATATCCAACAGTAGCAAATTTTGACCATGCACCATACAGCGATTTGCCGAAGGACTAAAAAAAAAAAAAGACATACCTTTTGCACAAAGACAATATCTGTACCTTTAGGATATGTTTAGTTGCAAACCAGACATTTGGGAAAAATACAAAATAAAATCAGCAAAAGCCCATGCAATAGCAACTGTGACCATCGTAGGTGCGGCATAATTGGCTTTTGCATGGGCCAAGTACTATGAACATTCCGTGATTCAATCACTTATATGTACATCGGGCCTAACTAAATTGGCCCACTTCTCCCTAATCGAGATGCTAAGGCCCACATCTTATGGCCCACTAAGTAAAGCTCATAGTGTATCTCTATAAATACAAAGATGTAATAATTTCATTCAAACAATTTTCTCCAATCTGGAACCAGAACAAAAATCTGCGTGGAAAATTTAAAGTTAAAAAGGAGAGACATTCGTTCCCCCAAGTTGACGGATGCGCCCCTTTGATTTGACAGCTCCAATTCTACAACCAACCTCACCCGATTCATCACTTCCCATTTTCCTCCTATTTTACCTAATGATGAATGGAGGAATGTGAATTAACGACTTGTGATGTCGTTGACATATCTGAAGGAATCATGCTGACCACGAAGAAATAGTCGCCCCGAAAATCAAATCGTATTGAATGAAACTGAGCAGAGGGGCTCGAGACCATGGAATTGATTGGAGGAGAACAGGTCAATTCGCTCGTGGAGTCATCTGTTCACCCACCGCACATGATGAGAACAAGCAGGAAAAGGGGAGAGAACAGGAATATGCAAAAGGTACCTCAACCAAATGCATCGGAGGGCTCCTTGGAAGGCTATACGATGAATAGTCTTCTTGGATTGTCGTTTGAATGGCCGGACTTTGGTTCATCAACGAGGAACATCAAAGTGTTCGTCTGTCCCTTGTTCGCGTCAAGGCAAGATAATTTTATCTTTACAACCACCTGCATCATGGCAGATCATCTCTAATCGGATTTCGGCGTCGTCCTTCTGGAATTACGCTATCAAATCCACTTCATATCGTCTAATCAAAACAGCAAGATGGGGCCGTCTTCGTTGAACATTAAAGCAAATAAAAGCAGACAATTACAACGACATAATCTGCTAAATGCTTTCAATGACCCTTATCAAATAAGATAATTTTACATTAAAGAAACAACATGATCCCATGACTTCCACCTGAATGACCGATCTGTCTTTGCCACGGGAGAAATCAAATGTCTTTGACCGTGAACGGGACACCCTAAATAAGTGCTAATCAGTCCCCTCTAAAAGTCATGGGCAACGAGAAAAGATGAATGTAGGATTTCATGTGCAGACATATGGCACAGAATAAAACTGAACAAACATCAAGACATTTGTCCTGAAGGTTTAAGTCCATGGATGAATGACTGTAGGTGGAGGTGATGAATACAACATAAAAAAACATGAAGCCAAGACACACAATCTGTGAGAGGAAAACCTCAGACACAACTTATGTGTCCTGAAATATTCATAGAGGGACTTACTCTGCAGAACAAACTCCTTATCTGAGCCTTAAGTAAATTTTATGATACCTTGACACCGTCACAAATTATCTCAGCAGAAAATATTGCCACAAATCAGAACACTAGAAATTCGCTATCCATGAGTATAGATAATGGAAGCAAATCACAAGGAAAAGTTAAACTGAATTGGTTGGAGTTTAAAAATAACATAATCATTCTAGAATGTGATTTTAAGAAAGGAACATGAACATCTCAAAAACCTTTTGACTGCTTCCTTTTTTATATACACAGATTGACTTGAAATGGTTTTCAACAGACAAAAGAGAAAGCCTCTTACGGCAAGTGATCTATTTGGTCAAAAAACTTTGACAGCCTTCTTAACGTTTTGAATGTGCTGGTGCAAATGGTAGAGAAAGAAAGTGGGAGAAAAACTGACATATTATTTTCATAAACAGACAGACTACAAGAATAGCTCAGAGAAACTAGGTATAGAAGGCAGCAGAAACTTTAATCAGTCATAGATCTCTACATGAATAGCTGTTTTAGAGATGGTATAGAGCACACCTCCGCACCACCACAACATTTGAAGTTGCAAAGCTAGAAATGAATCATTTGACAGATTTTACAAGGCCTAAACACAATTTCCAATAGTTCTAAACTGCTAGGTCCTGTCCATAAAGCATGTGACTCTTGTAAGTACCATTGGCACTGCTCTGTTTTTATTGGCAGGAAGCCAGGAAGAAGTTGTGATAGAATATAAGTGCAGAACCATACTCAGCAAAGCGTATCAACTTAATATTGAAAAACAAAAGAGAGGGGGCAAAAGAAGTGCATTAAAATGGCAGCTTTGTTGCACGGTGGAATAGTTAAATTGGCACAAGAACTAATGTATAGTCAAGTAGGAGAAGAAATGAGAAAGAAAAAATGACAAAGGACACTTAAAGCAAGCAAGATACTACTCCAACTATATGAAGGAACACAAGACAGGAAGTATCAAGCATAGGAAGGCACAAGCCCTTACCAGTAAAACTAAGAGAGCAAGGTTATCATAGTCAAACAGGAAACATAATGTTATTGACCTTCACAGTATGGTGGTGTTGATCAAATACAGAGTTCATCACCATCCTTGTCATCATTGTCTTCATCCTCATCGGCGTCAACCCAATTACTTGGATGATGTTGTGAAAACCATTTTCATCTACACAAGAAAAGAATGAAGAAAATCGCTTTAGAGGGATTATCCAATTCAACTACTAACAAACTGCATGAACAGACTTATGATGCGCTAATTAGTGATATGTAAGTGACAATCTTGTTCAGTACCTTTGCCTCTAAAGAACATCTAGAACCACTAACAAACAACTTGATACAAGCAGACCAATTGAATCAATACTGAGAGCCCAAGAAAGGCATGTGAGTTCAGTCTTCCAGAAATAGGTACCTGCACAGGTATGTGCAAGTGCAACACATCCTCAGGGTTCACAGTCAAGTAAAAAGGGGTAAATAGTTCCGCACCACCTTGTCTGTGGTATCAGATGGACAGTCGCTCTAAATAGTGGAAAAACAGAAATGCTTACAGGTTTGGTAGGACATATATTGATTTCTGCCAAAACTTTTTCCTTCTCAATGCATGTCCACTTCACATCCCTCACAGAATGCAAGAAATTCCTGGATTTTTATGAGATGGACAGAGTTTAAATATTATCAAGTTCACAGGAAAACACAAGGAAAAACTTCGACATAAAAGATAGTCCTGAATGTGGCTTTAATAGCATTTCAGCAACTAAATGGACTCATTTTAAGGAAATGGAGCTAAGTTGAAAGTGAAGTCATATGTTCAGGAACTTTTAGCTGCATTTATGACCCAAATGTCTTGATAGATAATATAATAAAAAAAGAATCAGATGGAACACATTCAACCCTTTGACAGCAAAAGTCACGTCTACTGGGCTGCCGTTATGAGCATAATGCACAAACTCTTCTCCAGGATCTATCCACAGCTGAGTGTGCAGCAAAGAGTCGTTCTCTGCAACCAGAATCTGAACCATGATATTCTTCTCCATATTCAATTGAAAAGAATAAAGTTAATATCTACCTTTGGGAGGATCAATGTAGCTTCAAAACTCAATAGCTTTCCCACCAAATTCACTTGCAATGTCAGAAGGATCAGAGTTGTGTTCCGTTGCAATGATAGTAATTTCCTGAAGAGATGACTGAAAATTTGCAAGCAATCTGCTCAGATCACGAGGCCTCACCGCAAAACTGCTTGGGTATCTTCTCCTATCCAAAGATAATTGTTGTATGTCGGGGTCAACATTGCAAGTAATCCAGTATGTTTTCTTAATGCCTGCATGCATATGAAATGCAGGTTTGACAGGTGCCAACCTCCGATTTATATTACAGTTAGATAACATACTGAATGATATGAAGTTAGCATGGCTGAGTCACAAAGACTTAAAATGTTAAGTGGCCAAGAAAAAAAGAAGTAAAAGTGGTTGACATCGGAATCTAATTTTTAACATAAACTTCCCCGTCTCTTATTCTAAATTTATTGGCTTTATGGTCATATTGGGGCACTGCAAAAATCCCTTTAACAGAGTTCACGCTGCTTTTACATCATGATAGATTAGAGAAGCTCGTCTCTGTGGACACATATGACATGGCAAATAAATGCTTCTCACAGCATCTTGGAGTCATTTTCTCTCAACGAACATGTCAGTTTCAAGACTTCATTTCTGCCGTTTTTCCATAGAATTGGAGCGAGATTATTTTTAGGGGGGAAAGGGAATGTGCTAACTTTTCCATCTGTGCCACAAGCTTGCAATCTTAACCATCAAATACACAATTTCCAACATAATGAATACAGAGCACCACACACACAACTAAAAGGTCTTTACTGCTGAAGCACTGCAGAGCCCATTGAACTTTTGATGCATTGATGTCTGGTAATTGCACATTCAAATAATCAATGTTTGAAATAGGCATTTAAGGACAGAACAGACAGCCTGCATCCAGTACTTGGTAAGTGTTGGTTAGTTGCTTACAACTATAAACTGACAAATATACTAGAAAGATGAGCAACAACAATACACCTTTAGAAGTACGCTGCATTGAACCTGTGTGCCAGATACTGTAAACACATCAAAGAGGTCTGGCTTGAAGGTAATCAATTGATAGGCAGATCTTGATGAATTGAGTGGGTGAAAGGAAATCTGGAGGTCGAATACGAGTATGAGAATCTTAATCTGATTTATACAAGTGAGAAGTTGATATTTGTACACAGATCAATACCAAGAGATATGTTAGGAAGCGCAAAACTTGCTTTCACTAATTGAGTGTTGCAAAACCCCATACGACACCATCAAAGTAACTAGACAAACCAGCAAAGCATTAGCAATACAAAATAGCAGTACCCGTAGAAGGTTTTCTTCTATGGTTTTCACCATTCGACAATTTGACGAGAGTATCGCTGATAGTTCTCCTGGCTACAGCATCCTCAGTTTTTAGATTCATCACTAGATAATATTGATGCGTAAATCACAACTTATAATTTGAAGGAAAATCACAAAAATGATTCACGAGTATTCCTGCTCAATTTTGATCCTAACACTTCATTTTTGTCATAAATTTGTTTGGTGAAATAATCTTCTGTTTTGATTTTAGGATAAATGTTGATTTCTACGTCCAGATGCAAACAAAAAATGCAAAGTAAGGGCTAAAGATTATTAAGCGACATTAACATTTCATAATAGTGCAAAACTAGTAGGCATCGTATGTTATTGCATAGAATAACTTGTTATATAGTTTGACACATCAAAAAAATAGTAAAAAGGCTTTTTCTTTTCTTTTTGTGCATGGTTCAACAGCTGCGCTTCATTATTGTTAAGTACATTTACAGAAATTATCTATGATAGATAACATTTGCAATTTTTTAAGAATGCTTTGAGTGCTACTTAATTTAATATTAATTTATCTGAGGTGATAGAAAAATGTTCGTGTTCTATATACCTTGTATAAACTATGTAGGTCCATGCAAATAATTAAACATCCAACTGTTTCAATCAATCCTGCTTACAATTCTATTATTTTTTTAGTAGCGTCATAGTTTTTTTTTTTCCCTTTTTTTGAAATATCTATTTTTAAGTTTTAGGAGACCTAGAATTTCATTAAAAAAAAAATAATAGCAACTCTAAAATTGAAAGAACAAACCTACAAATCTATATCTTGTTTAATTTTCATCCTCTTCAAAGGATTAATCAACAAAAATAGACAAAAGGGAACATGTTTTTCTTATTACTGATAAATGAAAAAAAAATTAGATAAAAGGGGAGAAAAGAGGAATTAGAAGGAAAAGAATTCAGGGCGATCGAGGAATTTGATGATTTTTTGCCACTCTTTTATCATACATCAAAGACTCAATGGAGCACCAATACATGGCAGACAAAAAATTGGTATCATAGCGTAACCAATTTTTTCTCACTATAGATTTATTGTCAAATACTAATTATATGTGCAGAATGCAATAGTCTAATTATATATAGGTACATATATCATCATTATTTATGTAATTGGAAAAATATATATAAAATGTAAAGATTAGAAAACTAAAATATAATTAAAATATATAAGAAAGAATCGGGGCAATATAAACCTATCAAAATGAGTCAGTCGAGTCGAATATGATCCAACCCGAGTTGATCTATTTTCATCAAATACAAGTTTAGTGACTTATACACAACTCAACTCATAACCTATTCAACCCATATTACTAAAACACTTCTATATTTAATATAATATACAAAAATTTAAACCCAAATTAAGGTGAGAGCACAAAGTAAGTGAATACGAGATCGAGAAAGGGTGAGAAAGAGTCATAGAGATGAGTTGAATATAAATAAATTTTGAACTCATTTAATATCTAGATTATTTCAAGTGTCACTATTCTAAACTCTTGTTTCATTTAGTAAATATAACTAACACATAATAATCAAGTCTATCAAATATAGGTTAAGGAATGAGTTTATGATGGATTTTGACAGATTCAAAATAGAGCTAGCCTGTTTCAAAGTGAGTGCATTAATACGATGATGTTAGTTGATTAGGATTTAATTGACACGAAAAGAGGAAATTACTTACAAGGAATCCGCAATAACTGAGCCAAAAGAGGAAGTCGGTGGGGGAGAAAGTGGCCCCACTGACAAGCCATAGGAGAAGGGTCCCCTACCCATTATCTTTGATATTGATTTCGTAATCACCTCCCTATTGGAAATCTCCTTTATCGATTGAATTCCTTTAATTTGAGCAATCATCAGAAAAAAGATATCTTCACGGGCAGTTTATTTCTGTTGAGACTAACCTAACTGATATTTTCACGGGCCCCCGAATAACAACAAATTTGGTAAAATAACTGATATCTTCACAACTCTCTCTAAATTCCAGAACTGATCTGCGGGACACCGTGCCGATTAAAATAACTGATATCTTCACACCTCTCTCTAACTTCCAGAACTGATCTGCGGTATACGTGCTGACTGTATCAGCTAGCGTGTTCTCTCTGTATCTCTCTTTCGTTTTTTTCTCAAGAACAGAGAGGCGGAGGAAGAAAATGGATCCTCTAGACGTTGCGCAAACTATTGCTGAATCTTTTGCACGAAGATATCATCAGATATTTGCTGCGAACCATGCAGACGCAGCCCAACTTTATCGTCCAAACTCCTTCCTGCATTTCGACAACGTGAATATCCAGGGCTACGAGAGAATTCTTGACAGATTCAGCAACTTGAACTTGCAGCAATGGAAGCACAAGATCATCTCTGTTGAAGGCCAGCCCTCCAGCATCCCTGGCAGCGTGCTTGTTTTCATCAACGGCGAGGTCGTCAGTATGCGAGATGGCAGGCAGTTCACCTTCATTCTCCTTGAGGTTGGTTTGTCTTTCTCCCTCTCCCTTCTATATCGCTCGAGGTCAAAGAATTCTGATAAACTTCCTTTTAGACTTTTCAACTCATACTGGAAAATGACGGAGGCTATTATATCCGGAACCACCACTCTCGTGTGGTCAATGTGGCTAGCCAGGAGGTCGAACAAGCTGTCACGGAGAGAGAAATCCACGTTGTACATCCGTGAATTGAGATGGACCTTGTACTGTTCTATTAGTACTTGAAATTCCTTTTACATCATAAAGAGAATACGTAATGACCATGAATACGGACAATTTCTGGTTCTCTAGATGCTGTGGCTTGGAGATTTTGAGAACAGTGATAGCTTTCCATTCTCTAGATTCTGTGGTTAGCTCTTTGCAAACTTTGATGAGTGTTGGCTTGGAGATGAACCTTGTATTGTTCTATTGCTGAGAGCCATTGACCCTCTTCATGGACAAATATACTTTTTCCACAAGATCCTCCAATAGGTCATGAATATCTTAACACATCTCACCTGAAAGGAGATACTTTTCCAATATGTGAAGTTCTTTCTTTGGTAGGTATTATCAGCTTTCTGCATTAAACAAATTCGTTAAAAAATAGGAAATAGTTAACCAGATAATTGGAAAGAAACATTACTTATCATTAAGCCAATCTTTGCATTTCACAAGGCTTTACACCGGACCTCCCAAAATTAAGATTCAAAAAATAATCCATATTGAAAGTAGTAAACTCATTTCCTTTCTTGAAAATAAGCTTCCAGCTGAAGCCCGTTTTACTTTAACATACACTTAATCGGAAGTTGCTGTAAATTATTACACACCAAGCTCGTATAGAACAAATTTTGTGAAATTTGCAAATTGGTACTCCAACGTTTGGGAATTGCATTTTGGCCCCCAACTTGCTATTTCAATTGCAATATGACCCCTCGAGGCTTGGATGTTCACACACAGATATTTGGCCTTCGCCCCCCTTTCTTTCTATATTTTATTGGGAAAGCAGATTTCAAGAACCCTAATCCCATTAAAAAAAATTATACTAAATGCTTGAGTAGTCTATAAAAATGAAATGTTTTCGTGGTAAAACAAGTTCCAATCTTTCGGAAAAATGTAAACAAAATCTTTAGGCAAAAATTTAGGTGTCAATACTAATTTTTTCAAATAGATAAAATTTTCATTTTTTTTTTTGTGTTTCATGCTTTCTTTATTAAATTGAGTTAGATCTGGGAATTAGAAAATTAAAATAGCAGGAATATTAACATGAGGTTCTACTTTTACTATTATAGATATTGTAAGCCAAAATATATTTAAACGAAACTATTGTAAAATTTAAAAGGACCAAAAGGTAAAAGGTAATTAGAGAAGTCATAATTTTGTTGATTTAAGAAATGAATTGAGATGCCAAATTTTCTAAAATTCAGATTATAGTGTACTATGCAAACTTTTTAATATTACCAAAAGACTTGATTTGACTTTGTTATGGAAAGTTGAGATACTATTTTGTTAACAGCCGAATTTTTGTCGACGTTTTTAAATATACATTTATTTTGCAAAAAAATAAAAAAAAAATAAAAAATAAAAAAATAAAAAAAGTAAAATTAATTATAAAAAAATAATAATGATAAATTAAAAAATTGATGATAAAAATGAAATAAAAAATGATGAAATGATGAAAACGATGAAATCGAGCGGGCCGGCGTGTCCGGCCCACTTGGCTAAATTTTCGGCTCACCTATCCCTTTATCCAACTTCCCATATTTTGAGCCCAAGTTTCTTTGTCTAAGCCCACGATGTGAACTCAAGAAAGAAAAGCATAAGCTCAGCCCATAGTCCTTTTTCTTTCACTGGCAAGCGCACGCCTGAGAGGGAGGATAAAATGACCACGACCGACCGAAAGGGGACCGTGGAATGGCGCTTGTGAGGCGAGGGGAAGAGACCGTGAGTAACGTGAGCGAAGCTCAAGCCTTCTGGAAGATGGCTGAGCTGGAGAGAGCGATAGCGGAAAAGATTCCCCCGCGGAGGTGAGGTCAGCGTGGGTGCTCGCTCGTGAAAGAGGGGAGAACGCACGGGGGGCGCGAGGTTTTCGGGGGGAGAGGGCATCACGCAGATGAAAAGGGGGTAGAAGGTTACGGTTTTGGAGGAGGTCTTCGGCAGAGAAGGGCTTTTTGGGGAGGTGATGAGTTTTTTTAGTAAGGGGTCTTCTGATTTTGGGAGAAGGGGCTCGAGCTCTGCAGAAAAAGGAGAAGACTCGGCCATTGCAGAAGAGGCAGAGAGAGACCGAGAGTGGGAGATTTTCTCACTCTTCGCCGGTAGTTCGTCTGCATCGCCTCGGCCTCCCGTGGAAGCTAACTCGCCCGTCGCCGTTCGCCGTAGCAAGCTCCCGAACCAGATAACCCCGGAGACGCTCTTTTTCCCTTGCTTATTAAGTTCGAGAAGGTGAGACCGAACTGACGAGATTTTGGGGCAAATCGTACAAAACCATATTCTTTTAATCTTCAGAAGAATTGTTGCTGGGGTATCTTTCACCCATGCCTAAAAAATCATCAACACATAAGCATTTCCATGATGGGGCTATAAAGAATTTTTACATCGGTTGTCTCCCCTACCATGCAGATCAAAAGCGTTCCTCTGGAAGTGTTGTTTGATTGTGCTGGTGTGAAGTTTTTTCATTAGTCGACTTGCGACCCATTATGTTTAATATTGTCTCGAGAGTAGTTCCACCACGTAAGCGAGAGGGGAAAAAAAGATGAAGGGCTGGATTAGACAAGATTCACTGAACCGTACTTCAAGTTCAAGGTTCTGAGCTCTTCGCTTTTCTCTCTGCATTGACGCTACAGATTTTCATGAGGTGGTCGCTAAAAAATTGGTGGGATTGGAAGAGGGGAGACGCTTTTGGTCTTTCTTTGGCTCAGTGAACAATATCACACGTTAATTATCATTTTTGGCCCCCGAAGATACCATTATATTACCGATGTTTCCCCAAGTGAGCATGTTAGTTTTTTAGATTCATCATTAGATAGCATGAAATACTAACGAAATTTGATTATTAAAGATAATATATTTATATCATAGTGGAGTATTCTGTCACTCTCCCGTGAATGTAGATCATACTAACTTAATTTCATAAATATGGCGTCCAATTTATATTTTTATCTTACTTATTTTATTGTTCGATTGCTTGCTTCTATAATAAGAAATTCTAAAACTTTCGTAAAAATGTAATTGAATTCTAAAATTCTCAAAAGTGTATTGAAATCTTAAAACTAATCAAATGGTGTAATCAAAATTTTCCGTTAATTTTGTCAATTGACATAAAGGAAAATACCGACCTAACATTTTTGTTATTATTTTCTCTCTCCCATGCGGTATTTATTATTATTATTTTCTTCCTCAAATCCTACTTAAATTAGATTACAAAAATAAAAAAGTTAAAATGTAGGCAGATTTTGCATAGTTCGAAAAAAAATTTAATAATATTTCCCCATAGCATCCTAAATTATCAAAAGAAAATTCATTTCAAGGATTCATTGGTGGTTTTAGTAGATATTTCTAAATTTCTTATTTATATGATGAGAGTAGAAGCCAAGCCATAGAAACAGCTACCTCTGAGTTGAGAATCTGCACAAATGAGAAGAACCCCTTTCCCTCAAGAACCAAGCTGACAAACTAAAGCCCAACAGATCCAATTCACATACTAGATCTCCACACGCAAACTCAAGTCCTTTCGGATCATACATTGCCCGAAATCTCTCAGGAGCTCACCACATGTCCGCATTCAAGCCCTCGTGCATAGCCTCATCGGCATCAAAATGCTAAACGAACAGATGACAACTCAAACAGCGGAGCTTAATTTCACTTTCAGTGGCACGTCGGGTGCCCAGAAAAAGCTCGAGGTACGTGCATCTGATTCCGGTGGTGTTGCAAAGAACTCGAGGTTGAAGGCGTTTTGCCATCTTCCGGACATGAGAAGCCCCTCCTTTTGTCCCTGAACAACCTCATGCACGAAAATCTGCACGCTGCGTCCTTCTTATCCTCCAAAATCTGATCAGTCATGGAGAATGGACTCGAAACAAATCAAATTACGAGAAAGGTGGACGGAGTGCTCATTCGATTGCCCAGAATTCAAAATGAGCCTGAAAATACATTTGATAATGATTTTAAGAGAGCGAATTAAGAAAACCCTAATCAAGGTCTAGTCATTGAAGGGGTTGGTGCATGTGGCGGGTTAGGGTTGCTGGCAACACTCTTAAATTTGGGGAAGTGAGGGTTGCACCCCCGCCGCCTCCCCCCACCAAAGGACAAGGGGGCCTGGTCCTCGCCGGTCATCGACGACGCCCTAGCAACATCCACTGGCCTTTTCTGGCGACGTCGGCAGCAACGCACTGGTGAGAGAACTGTGGCTCCTTTCTTTACAAGTTCACTTCTATTTGTAATAAGATTTTAGCATATATTTTTATTTTTAATCCAATGTAATTAAGATGAAGAGAAGAAAATAATAAAAAATAGCACGTCAACAGATTTTCTGTTAAGCAAATTTCATGAAAAGTTTTGATTAAATCAATTTAACAAATTTTAAAACTTGATTGCACTTTTTAAAAATTTTAAGATTCAATTGAACTTTTATAATAAGTTTTGAGATTTTTGTACATTCGTCTCTTTTATAAATTATCCAAGTACATTATTTTTAATAGTAATTATCAATGCTTGCAAGCTTTCTAAGTTTACAAAAATAAAATAAAATAAAACAAACGTCTGATTCGATTTTTGTAAAATTATCAATGCTTGCAAGCTTTCCGTGAGCGAGTTGCGCCGTGGACGAATGCGCATCCTACGTTCCTCGGCCTTCCCATCGGTCTTATGTATGTGTTCTGCTCTAATCGCAGCCTCGGAACGAGCTCCATTTCGGCAAGGAAGGAAGAGAGAAATCACTCACTACAAGAATAGCTCGGAGAAACTCGGTATAGAAGGCAGCAGAAACTTTAATCAAACAAGTCATAGGTCTCCACATGAATAGCTGTTTTAGATGGTGTTGAGCAGCCAAACCCAACCCCCCCGAGCGCCCAACCAAAAAAAAAGAAGAAAAAACCCTTCTCTTCCTCTTCCACCATATTTGAAGTTGCAAAACTAGAAAGGAATTATTTGACAGATTTAACAAGGTCTAAACACAATTTCCAATAGTTCTAAATTGCTATGTCCTGTCCATAAAGCAAGTGACTCTTGTAAGAACTATCGACACTTCTCTGCTTTTATTGGCAGGGAGCCAGGAACAAGTTGTGGTAGAATAGAAGTGCAGAACCATACCTACATCGATACCTCACTCAGCAAAGTGCATCAACTTAATACTGAAAAACAAAAGAGAGGGAAAAAGGAAGTGCATTAAAATGGCAGCTTTGTTGCATGATGGACCAGTTAAATTGGCACAAGCACCAATGTATAGTCAAGTAGGAGAAAAAACGAGAAAGAAAAAATGACACAGGACGCTCAAAAGACACTAGTTCCAACTATTTGAAGAAAAAAAGGACAGGATATATCAACCATTGGAAGGCACAATCACTTACTAATAGAACTAAGAGACAGAGGTTATCATATTCAAACAGGAAACATAATGTTATTGATCTTCATAGTATGGTGGTGTTGATCGAACGCAGAGTTCATCACCATCCTCGTTATCATCATCCTCATCCTCATTGGTGTCAACCCAATTACTTGGATGACGTTGTGAAAAACCATTTCCATCTATGCGAGAAGAATGAAGACAATCGCTTTAGAAGGATTATCCAATTCAACTATTAACAAACTGCATGAACATACTTATGATGCGCTAATTAGTGCTATATAAGTGACAATCTTGTTCAGTACCTTTGCCTCTAAAAACATTTACAGCCACTAACAAATGACATGATACAAGCAGACTAATTGAATCGATACTGAGAAGCCCAAGAAAGGCATGTGAGTTCAGTCTTCCAGAAATAGGTACTTGCACAGGTATGTGCAATGTATACTCGGGGTTCACAGTTGAGCAAAAAGCGTAAAATAGTTTTGCTCCACCTTGTCTATGATATCAGGTGGACAGTCGCACAAAAATGCTTACAGGTTTGGTAGAACATACATGGATTTTTGCCAAAAAATTTTCCTTATCGATGCATGAATAAAGAGTAAAATTTTGCAAGATTCCAAGATAGAGTCACACAATCAATTGGCCTAAGCCGAATGCTTTCTCGCAAAGCAGCATTTACAGTAGGGAAACAGGCAATTGAGAAAGTAGCAACTTTATTAAGAAATATTTGTAGGAGATAACAAAATAATTTGACCTACAGATAAAGATGGCGTTCATCATACACAAAAAATGAGAGAGAGATTGAGAGATGAAGAATCTGGACCAGTTTGGGTGTTTCCTTCAGCTGATGCAGCTTTTGATATTTGAATGGTGCTGATCCTTTCAATTCTTGACTGACCACCAGCTCTTAGGATCCTTTCTTCTGGAACTTGCCTTCCATCGGAACCACTGCCACTTCAAGCAGCACTTCCTGCCCAAAGTTAGTAAACCACTCAAATTTTAATTCCCAAGAGATACCTTCCTATTGACTTCCTAAAAAACGTTATCTTACTGATGACATACACAGCATCTCATTTTGGAGCAAAGCAAAGTCAATTTCCTTGTCATCATTGAGATGATAGTGCTACAGGCTACAAGGATTACTCACCCGAGAGTTCAGACCATATTCTGGTATGATTTGATGGAATCTCGGAAGCACTTGTTCTATTCCTCTCTGGCTGTTCTCCAGAAGCTTCCACAGTATCGGCCTGGCCTGGCACTTCATTTGCTGAAGGTCCAAAAGTACCTTCATGTAATTGGGATGTAAGCATGGTGGCCAGTACAAGTGTAGCATCAAAATTAGAAGAGGCCCCTTCATCAATGCCAAATTTAGGGGCCATCAAAATAGGCCTGTTGCATAAAAATATTCAGTTATATCAATTTCTTAATTCTTATCTATTTTGCATTTAGTTGCACCTAAGCCCCCCTGTGATGGCAGAGACGTTGCACTTGAAAACATGAATCTAGTACCAAAAAAGAAAAGTCAAAAGACTTACATTAACCATCAAGTTTTGCACAGATATTCTTAGCCGGCATACTTTACTAGCACCTTGCATTAAACTCAATAAATAAACCATTTCTCATCCGAACTAAAACCTCCTTAAACCATTATTATCCAAACTTGATTCGAAGGTGCACTATATTCTACCAACCAAATTTTCAATGATAGTCTCTTGTTTCTTGACATTCAGCTCAGAAGTAAGCTTGTCATTGGCCTTTACAATTGTGATTGTGAAGCTATGCGTTAGCATGTATTAAAATTCTGAGCAGATAACTAGCAATTATGCATCTATTAAAACCAGTTATGGACTGATTGCATGACAACTACCCGTTGCATCTGAACTACTTGCATATACAAAATTGAAGTGAAGCATGGAAAAAAATGGATAGTAAGGCAAGAGTCAAAAGAGCATTCAGAATTTACTTACTCGCCAGCCTTCTCAAAGTACAAATGAATGTCCACTTCACATCCCTCACAGAATGCAAGAAATGCCTGGATTTCTATGAGGTGGACAGACTTTAAATACTATCATGTTCACAGGAAAAAACAAGGAAAAACTTTTACATAAAAGATGGTTCTGTATGTGACCCCATTAGCATTTCAGCAACTAGGTGGAGTCATTTTAAGGAAATGGAGCTAGGTTTGAAAGTGAAGTCATATGTTCAAGAACTTTTAGCTGCATTTACAACCCAAACGTCTTGATAGATAATATATAAAAAAACGAATCAGATGGAACACCTTCAACTCTTTGACAGCAAAAGTCACGTCTACTGGGTTGCCATTATGAGTATACCGTACGAACTCTTCCGCAGGATCTATCCACAGCTGAGTATGCAGCAAAGAGTCATTCTCTGCAACCAGAATCTGAACCATGATATTCTTCTCCATATTCGATTGAAAAGGAAAAAAGTCAATCTCTACCTTTGGCAGGATCAATGTAGCTTTGAAACTCGACAGCTTTCCCACTAAATTCACTGGCAGCATCAGAAGGATTGGAGTTGTGTTCTGTTGCAATGATAGTAATTTCCTGAATGGATGACTGAAAATTTGCAAGCAATCTATTCAGATCACGAGGCCTCACTACAAAATTGCTTGGGTATCTTCTCCTGTCCAGAGATAATTGTTGTATGTCGGGGTCAACATTGCAAGTAATCCAGTACGTTTTCTTAATGCCTGCATGCATATGATGACAACATCACATATTCATGACCAAAAACTCACAGTTGGCATACTGAGATAAACATGTATCTCTGCATGGTGCAGCTTCTTATTAAATTAATGCAGGTTTGACAGGTGCCGGCCTCCTATTTATATTGCAGTTCGATAACAAACTGAATAGTATGTAGTTAGCATGACTAAGTCACAAAGACTTAAAATGGTATGTGGTTAACAAAAAAAGAAGTAAAAGTGGTAGACAGTGGAATCTAATTTTTAACATAAACTTCCCCATCTCTTTATTCTGAATTTGTTGGCTATATAGGTCACATTGGGGCACTGCAAAATCCCTTTAACAGAGTTCATGCTACTTTTACATGATGAGAAATTATCAAAGCTTGTCTCTGTGGACACATATGACATGACAAATAAATGCTTCTCCCAGCATCTTGCAGTCATTTTCTCTCAATGAACATATCAGTTTCAAGACTTCCCTGTTTTCCAATAGAATTGAAGCGAGATTATTTTTAGGGGGAAAGGGAATGTGCTAACTTTTCCATCTGTGCCACAAGCTTGCAATCTTAACTGTCAAATACACCATTTCGAACATAATGAATACAGAGCACCAGATACTGTAAAATACACCATTGCAATAGGCGTTCTAAGGACAGAACAGACAGCCTGCACAGAGTACTTTGTCAGTGTTTGTAAGTTGCTTACAACTATAAACTGGCAAATACACTATAAAGATGACAAACGACAATATACCTTTAAAAGAATGCTGCATTGAACCTGCGCACCAGATACTGTAAATACATCAAAGAGGTCTGGCTTGAAGGTTATCAATTGATAGGCAGATCTGGACAAATTGAGCGCTTGAAAGGAAATCTGGAGGTCAAATATGAATATGAGAATGAAATTAGAATCTTAATCTGATATATACGAGTAAGAAGGTGATATCTGTACAAAGATCAATAATATTGCAATTCTAATACATCAAATAGTGCCGAGTGCCAAACAGAACTTAGAACTTGGAACTTCTATTGTTATTTGGCAATTAAATGCAGCAAGGCAAAAGGAAGTCATGCAAAGTATGGTCAAATAAGAGATATGCTAGGCAGCACGATCGTGCTTTCACTTTTTGATTGTTGCGAAACTCCACATAATACCATCAGAGTAATTAGACAAACCAGCAAAGCACTAGCAAAGACAGAATAGCAGCACCCATAGAAGTTTATCCATAGGGCTTTTCTCCTATGGTTTGACCATTCGACGTTTTGCCGCAAGTACCGCTCATAGCTCTCCTGTTTATAACAGCGAATTGCCTCAGCCTTACGATATAATGAGTTTGAATCACCCTCCCAACAGTATGAGCTTCTTTTTGTCACTTCAGATTTATGCACGTCAGGTTCTGATCATCGTCAACAGGCCCAATCACAACCTAGGTCGACAAATTTCTGCCTCAAATCCACCGCCAAAAGCTCCACGCCCTCAGCAATCGGTGCAAGGACTCAAAATTTCTCAATCGGACACCGCATCGAGTGAAATGAGCCCGTACCTAACACAGCATCATAGCCATCTAACCGAAGCATCGCTTGGCAGGGCACACGGAGAAGCAACTGCTGTGGCTATTTAACTCGATGGATGAAGCCGAGGAACGACGATCGACATGGATTTCAGTGGCGACACGCCGTTTCTAATAATTGTTCGTCTCCCCATTTTTTTATGAAACGATTCTTTTCAGGGCCAGATAGCTTTCGATCAAGCTATTTTTCCTGAAAATACCCCTAGCTTTGTCCTGGATGCATTTGCTCGCTCGTCTTTATGGAAGATCGGCCTCGACTATTGGCATGGTACATTTTATTCCTTGGCTGCTTGGTTATTCAAATTACCTATGATAATACATTCAAGTGTGACCTCTTTATCTTTCGTTGTAATAGGGACTGGACATACCATGGAAGCTGCACTAAATGTTCATGAAGGATCTCAAAGTATTAATTTTCGTTACGAGAATCTGACCTCCTTATAGAAAGGAATCTAACCTCCTTACAGAAAGGGATGGTCGTGAGTAACGAACTTGGTTATCATGAAGATCATGCCTTTGGCATTCGTATCGAGGTACGACAATAGTTCATTTCCTCAATAAGATTTAGGAGAGATCTTGGCACCCAAATCCAATTTGGGGATAGTCAAAACAAAGATTTTGTGCCTCATCTATAAGTTGAGGTGCCTATTCCTTTTGACAATGTCCGTCTAGTCTAATGTTTTAGGCCAACCTTTTGTGGTTTCTAATAATTGTTTGTCTCCCCATTTTTTATGAAACGTTTTATTTCATAGCCACATAGCTCTTGATCAAGCTGTTTTTCTTGAAAATACCCCTGACCTTGTCCTAGATGCATTTGCTTGCTTGTCTCTATGGAAGATCGGCCTCGACTATCAATATGGTACATTTCATTCCTCAGCTGCTTGGTTATTCAAAATACTTATGCTAATACATTCAAGTGCGGCCTCTTTATCTTTCATTGTAATAGGGACTGGACATACCGTGGAAGCTACACTAGATATTCATAAAGGAACTCAAAGTATTAGTTTCCATTACGGGAATCTGACCTCTTTACAGAAAGGGATGGTCATGAGCAACGAACCTGGTTACCATGAAGATCATGCCTTTGGCATTCGTATCGAGATACGACATCAATTATCATATGAATTGTTCATTTCCTCAATAAGATTTAGGAGAGATCTTGGCACCGAAATCCAATTTGGGGGATGGTAAAAACAAAGATTTTGTGCGTATTCTATAAGTTGAGGTGCCTATTCTTTTTGACAATATCCGTTCCAGTCTAATGTTTTAGGCCGACCTTTTATGATTTCTAGTAATTGTTTGTCTCCCAATTCTTGATAAAATGTTTCATTTCAGGGCTACATAGCTCTTGATCAAGTTGTTTTTCCTGAAAATACCCCTGGCTTTGTCCTACATGCATTTGCTCGCTCGTCTCTATGGAAGATCAGCCTCGACTATTGGCATGGTACATTTTATTCCTCAACTGCTTGGTTATTCAAAATACCTATGCTAATACATTCAAGTGCGGCATCTTTTTCTTTCCTTGCAATAGGGACTAGACCTACTGTGGGAGCTGCATTGAATAATCATGAAGGACCTCAAAGTATTAGTTTCCGTTATGGGAATCTGACTTTCTTATAGAAAGGGATGGTCATGAGCAATGAACCTGGTTACTATGAAAACCATGCCTTTGGCATTCGTATTAAGGTACGACATCAGTTATCATATGAATAGTTCATTTCCTCAATAAGATTTAGGAGAGATCTAGGCCCCAAATCCAATTTGGGGGATGGTAAAAACAAAGATTTCATGCCTATTCTATAAGTTGAGGTACTTATTCTTTTTGACAATGTTCGTCCCAGTCTAATGTTTTAGGCTGACCTTTTGTGGTTTCTAGTAATTGTTTGTCTCCCCATTTTTAATTAAATGTTTCATTTAGGGCTACATAGCTCTTGATCAAGTTGGTTTTCTTAAAAATACCCCTAGCTTTGTCTTGGATGCATTTGCTCGCTCGTCTTTATGAAGACCATGCCTTTAGCATTCGTATCGAGGTACAACATTAGTTATCATATAGATAGTTCTTTTCCTCACTAAGATTTAGGAGAGATCATGGCCCCCAAATCCAATCCAGGGGATGATAACAATAAAGATTTCGTGCCTAATCTATAAGTTGAGGTGCCAATTCTTTTTGACAGTGTTCGTCCCAGTCTAATGTTTTAGGACGACCTTTTGTGGTTTCTAGTAATTGTTTTTCACAATTCTTGATGAAACGTTTCATTTCAAGGCCACATAGCTCCTGATCAAGCTATTTTTCCTAAAAATACCCCTGACTTTGTCCTGGATGCATTTGCTCGCTCATCTCTATGGAAGATCGGCCTTGACTATCAGCATGGTACATTTCATTCCTCACCTGCATGGTTATTCAAAATACCTATGAGAATACATTCAAGTGTGGCCTCTTTTTCTTTCCTTGTAATAGGGGCTGGACATGCCATGGGAGCTGCACTATATGTTCATGAAGGACCTCAAAGTATTAGTTTTCGTTATGGGAATCTGACATCCTTACAGAAAGGGATGGTCGTGAGCAACAAACCTGGTTACCATGAAGACCATGCCTTTGGCATTTGTATCGAGGTACGATATCAATTATCATATGAATAGTTCATTTCCTCAATAAGATTTATGAGAGATCTTGACACCCAAATCCAATTTGGAGGATGGTAAAAACAACGATTTCGTACCTATTCTATAAGTTGAGGTGCCTATTCTGCTTGACAATGTCCTTCCCAGTCTAATGTTTTAGGCTGACCTTTTGTGGTTTCTAGTAGTTATTTGTCTCCCAATTCTTGATGAAACGTTTCATTTCAGGGCCACATAGTTGTTGATCAAGTTGTTTTTCTTGAAAATAACCCCGGCTTTGTCCTGGATGCATTTGCTTACTCGTCTCTATGGAAGATCAGCCTCAACTATTGGCATGGTACATTTCATTTCTCAACTGCTTGGATATTGAAAATACCTATGAGAATACATTCAAGTGCAGCATCTTTTGCTTTCCTTGTAATAGGGACTGGACATGCCATGGGAACTGCACTAAATGTTCACAAAGGATCTCAAAGTATTAGTTTGCGTTACGAGAATATGACCTCTTTATAGAAAGGGATGGTTGTGAGCAACGAACCTGGTTACCATGAAGACTATACATTGGCATTCGTATCGAGATACGACATCAGTTATCATATGAATAGTTCATTTCCTCAATAAGATTTAGGAAAGATCTTGGCTCCCGAATTCAATTTGGGGATGGTAAAAACAAAGATTGCGTGCCTATTCCTATAGCTGTGTTGGACCAGATTGAGAAAATCCTCAGACAATTCCTGTGGAAAGGCTCGTATTTGGGTAGAGGAGGTGCCAAAGTGGCCTGGGATGATGTGTGTCTTCCTAAGAAGGAAGGAGGAATTGGTATAAAGAGACTCTAGGATTGCAAGAAGGTAGCCATGCCGAAGCACATTTGGCTCCTATTCTCGAATAAAGAGGCATTGTGATACAAATGGATTCACTCCACGTTTTTAAAAGATAGGAACTTTTGGGTCGCCAAGAAGCCATCTATTTTCTCCTGGGCTTGGAAGAAACTCTTAAGTCTTAGGAGCGAATTTCGGAAGCCTTCTCTTGGAGGATTGGTGATGGTCGCTCGGTATCACTTTGGTTTGACAACTAACACTCAAGGGGATCGCTAAATTTAATATTCTCATATTCGCTTATTTATAGCTCAGGGCTTTCGAGGCAGGCTTCGGTTGCAAATATCTTTTTTGATGCTGGGCAAGCTCTTAAGACAATACTTGAGACGTGGGATCATCCCCTTCTGATCCTCTCTCAAGAAGCAGACCGATGCTGCTGGAGGGAAGACCCTGTTGGGCCGGTTCACGGTGGCGTCTGCTTGGGAAACCATCAAGCGAAAGTGGTCCATTGTCTACTGGTATGATTTTATCTTGAACAACGCAATCATGCCAAGGTATCAACTTAACCTTTGGCTCATTGCCAGATGCAAGCTACTAACCCAAGCTCTTCTTTTATCCTATTGTAGAATTGACAGGGGTTCCTACGCTTTTTTCAATGGTACACCTGTATCTATTGATCACCTATTTTTTTGTTGTCCTGTCAAGGCTGATATTGCTTTCTTTTGGGCGGCTAGATGCAATTTACCTTGGTGAAACAGATCTTGGGGAGAAAACCTCTGCTGGGCTTCATCCTTTTTGATGGGCAAGGAATTCTTTAAAACCATTGCTCGCTTTTCCTTTGGTGCTCTTTGCCGTATCATTTGGAAGAACATGAATAACACCCTTTTCAGGGATCAACCCCTCACTGTCCTAGCGATGAAGAACTATCTGATTAAGGTGGTGAAAGATAAGGCTAGCACCTTCAGAAATGTGGAGGACAACTACAGGAACAGAAGGTTGCAAAGAAGTTGGGGGCATCGATCCCATTATCTTCATAGGGGGTCCTTAAATGGCCCGTCTCATTATTGACACTTGAGGAAGTCCTCTGCTCCTATGCTGACGGGTTGTGTCTAGTCGGTTGTATTTTCGTCGTGCTTGCTTTTATTGTTGTTTTCCTAGTCATTGTATTTAGACGCCGCGACTGCGGCTTTTACATCATGTCATCCTTTTACTCATAATGTTTCTCATATTGAGTGCAAGTTTTTGATGCCGTGATTTTTTATACATTAGACATTTCCTCTATATATCTATTGCTTTTACCAAAAAAAAAAAGATTCCGTGCCTATTCTATAAGTTGAGGTGCCTATTCTTTTTAACAATGTCCGTCCTAGTCTAATGTTTTAGGTCGACCTTCTGTGATTTCTAGTAATTGTTTGTCTCCCCATTCTTAATGAAACGTTTCATTTCACGGCCACGCAGCTCTTCATCAAGCTGCTTTTCCTAAACATAACCCCGGCTTTGTCCTGGATGCATTTGCTCGCTCGTCTCTATGGAAGATCAGCCTCGACTATTGGTATGGTACATTTCATTCCTCAACTGCTTAGTTATTCAAAATACCTATGAGAATACATTCAAGTGTGGCCTCTTTTTCTTTCCTTGTAATAGGGGTTGGACATGCCGTGGGAGCTGCACTATATGTTCATGGAGGACCTCAAAGTATTAGTTTGCGTTACGGGAATCTGACCTCCTTATAGAAAGGGATGGTTATGAGCAATGAACTTGGTTAACATGAAAACCATGCCTTTGGCATTCGTATCAAAGTACGACATCAGTTATGATATGAATAATTCATTTCCTCAATAAGATTTAGGAGAGATCTTGGCCCTTAAATCCAACTTGGGGGATGGTACAAACAAAGATTTCGTTCCTATTCTATAAGTTGAGGTGCCAATTCTTTTTGACAATGTCCGTCCGAGTCTAATGTTTTAGGACGACCTTTTGTGGTTTCTAGTAATTGTTTGTCTTACAATTCTTGATGAAACATTTCATTTCAGGGCCAGATAGCTCTTTATCAAGCTGTTCTTCCTGAAAATACCCGACTTTGTCCTGGATGCATCTGCTCGCTTGTCTCTATGGAAGATCAACCTCGACTATTGGTATGGTACATTTCATTCCTTAGCTGCTTGGTTATTCAAAATACCTATGAGAATATATTCAACTGTGATCTCTTTTTCTTTTTCTTTTTGTAATAGGGACTAGACATGCCGTGGGAGGTGCACTTAATGTTCATAAAGGACTTCAAAGTATTAGTTTCCGTTATGGGAATCTAACCTCCTTACAGAAAGGGATGGTTGTGAGCAACAAACCTGGTTACCATGAAGACCATGCCTTTGGCATTCGTATCAAGGTATGACATCAGTTATCATATGGATAGTTCTTTTCCTCACTAAGATTTAGGAGAGATCTTGGCCCCCAAATCCAATTTGGGGATGATAAAAACAAAGATTTCATGCCTAATCTATAAGTTGAGGTGCCAATTTTTTTTGACAATGTTCGTCCTAGTCTAATGTTTTAGGACGACCTTTTGTGGTTTCTAGTAATTGTTTGTCTTACAATTCTTGATGAAACGTTTCATTTCAGGGCCAGATAGCTCTTTATCAAGCTGTTTTTTCCTGAAAATACCCCTAACTTTGTCCTGGATGCATCTGCTCGCTCGTCTCTATGGAAGATCGACCTCAACTATCAACATGGTACATTTCATTCCTTAGTTGTTTGGTTATTCAAAATATCTATGAGAATACATTCAAGTGCAGCCTCTTTTTCTTTCCTTGTAATAGGGATTGGACATGTCGTGCGAGTTGCACTAAATATTCATGAAGGACCTCAAAGTATTAGTTTCTGTTACGGGAATCTGACCTCCTTACAGAAAGGGATGGTCATGAGCAACGAACCTGGTTACCATGAAGACCATGCTTTTGGCATTCGTATTGAGATATGACATCAGTTATCATATGAATAGTTCATTTCCTCAATAAGATTTAGGAGGGATCTTGGCCCCCGAATCCAATTTGGGGATGGTAAAAACAAAGATTTCGTGCCTATTCTATAAGTTGAGGTGTGTATTCTTTTTTACAATGTCTGTCCCAATCTAGTATTTTAGGCTGACCTTTTGTGGTTTCTAGTAATTGTTTGTCTTCCCATTTTTGATGAAACGTTTCATTTCAAGGCCACATAACTCTTTATCAAGCTGTTTTTCCTGAAAATGCCCTTGGCTTTGTCCTGGATGCATCTACGCGCTCGTCTCTATGGAAGATCAGCCTCGACTATCAGCATGGTACATTTCATTCCTTAGCTACTTGGTTATTCAAAATATCTATGAGAATACATTCAAGTGCGGCCTCTTTTTCTTTCCTTGTAATAGGGCCTGGACATGTCGTGGAAGCTGCACTAGATATTCATAAAAGACCTCAGTATTAGTTTCCGTTACGGGAATCTGACCTCTTTACAGAAAGGGATGGTTATGAGCAACGAACCCGGTTACCATGAAGATCATGCCTTTGGCATTCGTATTGAGATATGACATCAATTATCATATGAATTGTTCATTTCCTCAATAAGATTTAGGAGAGATCTTGGCCCCCGAATCCAATTTGGGGATGGTAAAAACAAAGATTTCGTGCTTTTTCTATAAGTTGAGATGCCTATTCTTTTTGACAATGTCCGTCCCAGTCAAATGTTTTAGGCCGACTTTTTGTTGTTTTTAGTGATTATTTGTCTCCCCATTCTTGATGAAATGTTTCATTTCGGGGTCACATAGCTCTTGATCAAGCTGTTTTCCTGAAAATACCTTGGCTTTGTCTTGGATGCATTTGCTCGCTTGTCTCTATGGAAGATCGGGCTCGACTATCGACATGGTACATTTCATTTATCAGCTTCTTGGTTATTCAAAATACCTATGCTAATACATTCAAGTGCGGCCTCTTTTTCTTTCCTTGTAAATAGGGGCTAGATATGCCATGAGAGCTGCACTAAATGTTCATGAAGGACCTCAAAGTATTAGATTCTGTTACGGGAATCTAACCGCCTTACAGTAAGGGATGGTCATGAGCAACGAGCTTGGTTACCATGAAGACCATGCCTTCGGCATTCGTATCGAGGTATGCCATTAGTTATCATATGAATATTTTCTCTATAAGATTTAGGAGAGATCTTGGCACTCAAATCCAATTTGGGGGATGGTAAAAAAAAAAGATTTCGTACCTATTCTATAAGTTGAGGTGTAATAGAGCACAATAGGCTACCTGGATCTATACAGTGGATCCCCTGGGACAGGAAAACGGACGTGGTGGATGCGGAGGAAAATCAGCTGGGCGTACAAATTTCCTGAAAACTCCACGTCCTGCATATGCATATGTATTTTATGGCACTTATTCTATACATCTTTGTAGCTCTTTGAATAAAGAGTTTCAGAGGTGCATCACTGCTGAACGGATGGATAATTTTTCGAACTGAGCTCTCACGTTGTCATTATTCTGGCTGGTTGCTTCTCGAGATAATATTCATCATTTCTGGTTCATGCAGTTGCTTCGTACCCTTGCTGTATTACTTGCCTCACATAGAGATTCTGATTTAACTGGAGTTTGTTATCCTTTGTCTATTGACGTCACAAATCCCTGAAATTTTCTGTGGCGACTCTTGAGATTGTGACCGTCTTTTACTCTGCAGAACCTTCTTTCTGTGGTGGAGATGAACACACCATATCACTTTGGAGGGGTCGGATATCTGGGATTTGAGAAACTCACGTTTGTTCCAATTCAGGTGCGTGGTGCTTTATTTATATATTTTTTTCTCAACAGGATGTGTTGCTTGGTGCTATTGGCTGTCGGTGCTCGTCCTTATTTCGTGAGTTTCTGTACAGACTAAAATGGTGGACTCGGTCTTGCTCTCTTCCACCGAGATCGACGGGCTCAACGACTACCATGCACAAGTCTGGGAAAAGGTCAGGCCCTACTTCGAGAACAGATGACTAAAAAGAGAGTTCATCGCCCCCTTAAACCCCACCGATTCATCTTACTTTTCTGCTGTCCTCGTTCCGCAGGTTTCTCCGCTGCGAGACGTTCTGCTCGTCAATGGCTTTGGGACAATACGCAATCCCTCCCAATTGAGTGATTACCATGAACTTTCTTTCCGTTTTTATTTTTCCTTTTCCTTTTTCACTTTCTAAGGATTTTGGGACTGTCCCTCCCCTATTCCGTGGAAATGCCATCGGTTACAATGTGTTGTACAATGATTTGCTGAATCGGCTTAAAAGCGAACAGCGAGTTGCGGAACCATAAATGCTGTGAAATTAGAAATTAAACAAGCCCATCCGCAGAGCCAATTACAGAGACCTGTTCGGTAGCGTGTGCCTCCATCGGCATCTGCCTCGTAGCTTGAGTAACTTGTCAGATGTTACTTGGATTTTCACATGTTATTCGTAACGAACGCATCAGGAAACAGGTGTATCAGATGTAGAAAGCTCAGCTCAGATGTCCGATATTGCCTTAGCAAAGTGGGCTTTGGCTTGAGAGATCTCTCTTTCTTGATTTGGCTTGAGAGTCACTTTCATATCATTCACCAATTGCAAAGAATATTGGCAGGGGAAAGCACTCGTTCCACTTTTGGAAGACCCTGCGTTATATCACCGGATCTCGATTTATCATATATAAATGTAACTAATGTATCTCCTTCGCAAATGATTTCTCCATAATGAACATGAACAGTTGCTCCTGGAGTGGCCAAATAAGGCTTGGCAGATCTTATTACTACGGAGTCAACTTGAACAATCAAAACTTGACCCGATTTGAGATGGGTCCGTTTTTGGATATACATACATTTTCACAAATAAATTGTCCAACACTAATTATTGTGGATCTTTCTTCAAAATAATTATGATAATAATTATGATGGAGAAAATACCAATTCAAAAACTGAATTGATTTCATGGATTTACCTATCGCTCACTAAAGAATCGCATGAAGGAAGTCATTCTCGACATCTCAGAAGCGCAAAATATATCGCATGAAGGAAATCATTCTCGACATCGCAGAAGCGCAAAGAATCGCATGAAGGAAGTCATACACATCTAAGATGCCATCAATGAAGAAGAGGAAAGGAAGTGGAGTCATCAAACAAAACTTACAATGTCTAAACTCCGAGGTCAAATCACTAGCGCATACTGATTCAGCAAAAGATAGCGTGTTCTCATCACAGAATAACTGAATAACTCTCAATTCACTGATCTGCAACCGAGAGTGCTCCCTCCCTAACAGCTTCTTCGTTTGGCCCTACTTTGACGAAACGAGAGTGGTGGTTGAGAATATAGAGGCCTCCGTCCTCTTCCGGCATAAGTTGAAAAGTCTAAAAGGAAGTTCATCAGGATTCTTTGACCCGCATTGCGCACAAAACAAAAGGGAGAGGGAGAGAGACAAACCAACCTCAAGGAGAGTGAAGGCCAACTGCTCCCCGGCTTGCGCACAGATGACGTCGCCGTTGACGAAGACGAGCACGCTGCAAGGGATGCCGGAAGGCTGGGCATCGACAGAGATGATCCTGTGCTGCCATTGCCGGAACTCCAAGTTGGTGAATTTGGTGAGGATTCTCTCGTAGCCCAAGATCTTCTCGCCATCGAAGTGCAGGAACGAGTTTGCACGATAAAATCGGGCTGCCTCCGCATAGTTCGTGGCAAAGATCTGATGATACTTTTGGGCAAAGCGTCTGGCAAGAGCTTCCGCAACCTGTACAGGATCCATTCTCTTCCTCCTTCTTGAGAATCTCGGTGCTCTTGAGAAATACACAGAAGACAGATACGGAGAGAACACGCTAGCTACTACAGTCGGCACGGTGTATGGCAGATAGATTAGTTCTGGAGATTGGAGAGAGATTTGAAAATATCTGTTTTTACCAGATTTTGTTGTTATATTGTTGTTATATTGTTGTTATCCAGGGGCCGTGTGAAAGTCTCAACGGCAATACACCGCTTTGTTCGGATGTGAATCATATATTGATCGCATACGGAGTGCTTGCTACGAGTGTCTCCGATTTCGTGTTCCAAATTATATTTAATTTAAATTATAATGAGTTGACTGATATGCCAATTCAAATTATGGTTGTTTGTCTAGACTAATCAAAAGTTAAAAGTAACTTTTGTACTTTTCTGTTAATTTTAAAATATTATTCAAATCTTTAAAGATTATGAAAAAATTAGATAGGAATATTCATACTCGCGTCAATATTTATCTATTATGAAAATTTTAGATGTTTAAGGTTCAAGAAAGGTGAAGGGGATGCCCCTGAAGATGTGCAAAAAAGAAAAAGTACAAATTACTGTAAGCAAGCTCTAAATATTGTTATGTAGCTAGAATGATATATAATAATGTAAATGTAAATCATCATGATTTTTCAAAACTTAACGAACAAGTCATCCGGTATTCCATAAATAACTTTGTAGTCCGTTCGGGGCAAGGCGAGCAATCCACCGTTATCCTCTCATAATTCTATTATTTACAGTTGATTTTAATTTTCTAGGTGTGGAACGGAGCATGGAGCTTATCCAAGCAAGCTATATAGAAGGGAAAAGTATCAGATTAGTTATAAACATATTGTATTGGGATATAAATTTGATTGTAAAACTTCTAATTATACCTATTTAGTTCTAAATATTTCCATATTTTTATTAATTCAGTCCATCCGCTTAATTTGGGCAAAAAAATGATGACATTGATTCTGATCATCCCATGTGGTACGCTTGCACTAACATGGACATGTTATTTAAGTTTTAAAATTTTATTGAATTTTTTATTAATTTTTCTTTTCTTTTTTGTTTTCTTTGCTTTCCATCTTTTCTTTTTTTCCTTCCTTTCTCTTTTTTTCTTTTATTTGTATTATCCTCCGCCGGTTGCAAAGCTACTAAAGGTCACTGGCTATGACAAAGGCTAGCGACGGCTAGGCGAGGCCACCTCTCACTAGATCTTGAGAGAGGATCCTAACTTGAGGCCCTTGGCAATGGCAGTGATGCCCCTTGCCTAGGGTCCCCTCTTCGACCATCGCTAATGGCTCGTGAGGGTGTCTAGGCCCTTGCCCTTGTTAGTAGCCAGCAACCTTCATCTACTAGCGACAAGTAGAGGGTAATAAGGGTAAAAAGAAAGAGAAAGGAAAAAAAGAAATGAAGATAACAATAAAAAAAGGAAAAAGGAAAAATAAAAAAATTAACAAAAAATTTAAAAAAATTGTCCATGTCACGCTAGTCATCACATAGGACGTCTAGCGTTCACGTTAGCGATTCCCAACCTAAATTGATCAAATTGACTTAATTGATACTAATATGAAAATGTTTAAAACTAAATTGGTCCAATTGAATGGTTCGAAAGTAAATTGGTACGATACAATAAGTTTAGGATTTTTTAAAATACTTTTTTCCTATATAGAAAACAAATTCAATAAGATAACTGACCAGATTAACGATGCTTTGGTTTTGTCATCAGCATTGTGCTTTTAAGACTAGTTTACCGAAATTACTTGGGTAATTTCTTCATACATCACTTGAAAATGTCATGAGGTACTCATGCGTAGTGCATGGCCAAAGAACAACAGCCATGTGTGCTTATTATGTATTTTCCTACATCACATCACATGACAATAAAAGATAAATCAAACCAATTGAGGTTTAGGCTCATAAATTCATGCATAAAGTTACTTTTTCTTCCCATACTGTAAAAAGAGTACACGTGTTTGTGTGAGATAAATTTGAATGTGCGGGGAGAGTTAGATATAAAATATAAAATTAATATAGGAAAAATATTTAAGTGATAGATTTAAATTCAATGTTGGTAAGTAAGATTTTAATAGGATCATTTCTAAACTATTTTTAAATTACAATTCTGTCCATTTTGTCATACCGTGTCCCTGTGATGTATGTAAAAAAAAGGACAAAATCATCACATTGAGATTTTTTAAGTTTCTTACGACTACAAACTAACACAATATACCAGAAAGATTTGCAATTACACTACACCTTCAAAAAAATGCTGCATTAAATCTGTGCGTCACATACGGCAAACACATCAATGAGGTCCGACTTGAAGATAATCAATTGATAGGCAGATCATGATGAATTGAGTGGGTGAAAAAAAAATAAAAATTGGAGGTCAAATATGAATATTAAAATCATAACCTGATATCCACAGATGCGGAGGTGATAATTGTACATAGCTCAATATTTTTCTATTCCAATTTAAAATCAGCACAAATAGTGCCATGTGCCAGAGATGAGCTTAGCACTTGGAACTTCTTTGTTATTTGGGCAAAAGGAAACCATGGGAAAGTATGTTCACATCAGAGTTATGATTGGGCATACAATCGTGCCTTCATTTAACTTATTGAGTATTACTAGATTCGTCAAATGGGTGGGTCGAGTAGGAATTGGGTCATGTTGAAAATAGTCTACCCATATTGACTCATTTAACTCGTTTTGATCTATATTTATGTAGTGTGGGTTTAATAACCCATATAACCTGACCGGATTTAT
This sequence comes from Eucalyptus grandis x Eucalyptus urophylla, assembly GCA_028830015.1. Lineage (NCBI taxonomy): Eukaryota > Viridiplantae > Streptophyta > Magnoliopsida > Myrtales > Myrtaceae > Eucalyptus > Eucalyptus grandis x Eucalyptus urophylla. Next base: position 55,720,389 of record CM054200.1, on the reverse strand, counting down.
ATTGCTAAAACCCATTGATATTTTAGAAAAACCCACACCAACTTTATGCTCTATATTGAAATCAAATTAAAAAACCAAATCGAACAATTAAATCAAATTTAATGCAGCATTAGTGCCGCGGCACCATGTCCCGCGCCGCGTGCCTCGCCCCATGGAAGGCCCTGTAGAGGTTGATGTAGAGGATGCGATCGAGGCTGGCAAGGGATGTGTCGAGGATGCCCCTGAAGGGCCGGTTGAGGACCCTCGCATTCTTGTACATGATGTCAAGTTGTCCGTGCTTGGCCACGGTGGCGTCCACGAGGTCGCGCACCTCGGTCTCCACGGAGACGTTGCAGTGGCCATTGGAGGCTTGATGGCCCAGCTTCTCAGCCAAGGCCCGACCCAGCTCCTCCTGGACATCAGCTATCACGACCCACACGCTGTGCTCGTGGAAGAGGCCCACCGCGCTCGCCTCGATCCCGCTGGCGCCGTCGGTGATGATGGCGATCTTGCCTTCTAACCTGGAATCGAAATCATAGAGCTTCTCGACCTCCATCACGGCACCCAGAAAACCCTAAGTAGATAACACTAGAATATCCATGCAAAGGCCAGGGAAAAAGGACGAGCTGCATGCATGGTCACGTTCCAGCGGATGCCATGTCAAATACCTTTTGCACGGACTTTCCGCCATGTCAAATACCTTTTTCGAGCAAACACCCCCATCGCTCTCGCGTAGTTACTTGCTCCATGACCCAAACTTCTCAGTGAAGACTGAGAGGAGAGAAAAAAATAAAAATAAAAATAAAGATAGAGAGATGGAAATAAATTACTTAGATTAGACCTTGGTGAGGAGAAAAGAGATGCAATAAAGGTGGGCGTAGAGGCAAGCGGAGGAGGTGGGCGACAAAGTATTACGGTCGATTGTATGAGTTGAGGAAGCTTTGTATTACGCTACCCATTTATGTAGTGTTTTAAATGGATCAAAAATAAGTCTGAATGTCTAACCCATATAAGTCAATTTAAAAGTTTTTAAACCCATTTTAGCTGGGCCTTTATATGTTTATAACCCATATACAAATTGTTAACATAAAATATAAGTTAAATAATGGGTCATGGATTCATTTTGACACCCCTAAGTGTTACGAGGCTCCCTACAACACCATCAAAGTAACTAGACATATCTGGAAAGCATTATCAATACAGAATAGCAGCACCGTTAGAAGGTTATCCATAGGGCTTTTCTCCCATGGTCTCACCATTCGACATGTTCCGGGAGCGCCACTGATAGTTCTCCTGCCTATAGCAGTGAATTGCCTTAATCTTGCGATATAATAATGACTTTGAATCACCCTATCAACAGTATTAGATTCTCTTAGTCACTTTAGATTCGTGCACGTCAAGTTATAATCGTCGTCAATAGGGCCAAACAAACACAGCCTAGGTTAACAAATATCTGCCTCAAATCCACCGCCAAAAGCTCCCCACACTTGGCAATCAGTGCAAAGATTCTCAGATTTCTCAACTAGACATGGTATCGAGCGAAACGGGCCAATATCTAACAGAACATAGCATCCAAACTAAGCATCACTCATCCGACGGCGAATAAGCAACCGCAGTAGCTATATCACTCGATGGATGAAGCTAAGGAACGGTCGACATGGTTTTCAGTGGCGACATGCCAGAGCTGCAGGCAAGAGAGACAGCAGAGAAGAAGAAGAAATGCTGGAAAGAAATTGATTGAATCACCTGGGAAGGAGAAGCTTGGATGGCGAGGTCGTTGCCGACGCGGGAGAGGCAAGTGATGGAGCGAACCAAGGTCTTCAAGGCGTTGCCGCTGAGGGTGAACTCCATTTTTCAATCTCTTCGCTTCCCTCTCTGCACCGACGCTACAGATTTTTATGAGGTGGCCGCTGAAAAAATTGACGGGATTGGAAGAAGACGACGCTTGGTCTTTGGCTTGGCGAATCAATGATATAACATGTTTAATTATCATTTTTTGCCCCCTAAAGATACCATTATATTATTGAAGTTTACCCAAGAAGATATTTTAGGTTATAGCATTGACACGTAACTCACAACTTATAACTTGATGGGAAATCACAAAAATGGTTCACGTATTTCTGTTCAATTTTAATCCTGATACTTTATTTTTGTCACATATTTAGTCAGTGAACTAATAAACAATCTTGATTTTAGGATAAATGTTGATTTCTTCATACAAATGCAAACCAAAGATGCGAAGTGAGGGCTAAAGATTTTCATGCAGCATGTGTAAAGCCAGTGGGCACTCGCTTGTTGTGGAAAAATAACTTGTTATATAGTTTGATACATCAAAAAATAATAAACAGTTTTTTTAGCTTGGTTCGACAGCTGCGTTCATTATCGTTAAGTACATTTACAGAAATTATCTATGATAGATGTTATTGCAATTGTTAAAATGCTTTAATTACCACTGAGTTTAATATTAATTAGTTTGAACTGAGAAAAATGCTCTTGTGTTGTATATACCTTCTATAAACTATTTAGGTCAATGCAAATAATTAAATATCTAATTGTTTCAATCAACCCCGTGGAAAATTCTATTATTTTTCAGTAACTTCATAATATTTTCCCTTTTTATGAAATAATATCCATTTTGAAGTTTTAGGAACCCTAGGATTTCATTAAAATCAGTAGCGAGTCTAAAATAAAAAGAACAAACCTACGGATCTTTCATTATCTTGTTGAATTTTCCTCCTCTTCAAAGGATTAATCAAGAACGAGACAAAAAAGGTACATATTTTTCATATTATTGATAAATGAAAAGAGCTTATATAACAAGAAGAAAAAGAGGAATATGAAGGAAAAAAAAAATTCAGGGCGAATGAGAAATTTGATGATTTTTTGCCACTATTTTACTATATATCAAAGGCTCCACAGAGTATCAATACGGGAAAGACGAAATAATGGTACCATAGCATAACAAACTTTTTCTCACTATAGATTTACTATCAAATTCTAATTACATGTGCAAAATACAATAGTCTAAATATATAAAGGTACATATATCATCATTATTCATGTAACTGGAAAAAATATAAACAAAATATAAAGATTAGAAAAGTTAAAAGATAATTTAAAAAAAAAATATGAAAGAGCCTGGAGATTCAAACCTGGCTTCCCTTGACCTTTGCCAGCAATTCTCTCTAAAGCCTTATGTAGTAACTGATAAATTCTTGGTTATTTCTATTTTTTTTGTTTTGTTTATTGGAACAAAAGAAAAAAAGAATAGAAATTTATTTGGAAACATCGGCTAATCCTTTTATTCCCGAGAATAAATCAATAGCAAGAGAATAGATTTGGCATAATCAAGAAATAAAAAAATAAAAAAAAGTTACTATTTTATTTTCGAAAACAATTTTTGAAGCAAGACATTTTTTTAATTTTTTTTTTTTTTGTTTCTTCCTTTTCTTTTCTTCTTCCTCCTCCTTTAGTCGGTCACTAGGCTCGGCAATGGCCAGCAACTAGCGAGAGACAAGGTCTCGCAACCTTGCTGTGGCTAGGCGAGACCCCTCAATAGCAACCGAGTATTTAGTCCATTTGAACTAGGGGAAGCATTATAAGTATATGCTAAATTGTCCTTCGTAAAATGATCATTCGGCAATAGTCAAACCAACTGTGCTAATGAGCGAGCAAAAGCGATATTATTGGATGTCCGAGGAAAGCCCGACTGAAAACACATGTGCAAATTTCTTTGCGTGAATCACCTTTGATAATTTCTTCAAGCTGGGTGAACTAGTATATTGATTTGGCACTTACCCAGCAATTTCCATTTGCATATGGAAGAAATATTTGAAATTGGTATCGAAAGTCAGGTTTAGGACTAAATCTACAATAAAATAAGGGATGGTCACCAAAATTAGACATCGACGATAGGAAATGGACCATTTTATAATTTCTTTTGAATAAATCTTCTATCGCTTCATGAATTCTTTTCTCAATAATCATCATTCATTTTTCATTTGGTGTAGAGACATTAGTCTATTAATTAGTGGTAAAACTCGCAATCCATGCAATTAGTTTTCTGTATCAATTGTAAAAAATGCTAAGGTAAGAGAAGGTAATATTTGGAAAACTGAAATTACCTTATAAAATTTGAGTTATGGTGATATTATAAATTATAAGTGAATATGTAAAACTCTCTCTAAGTAGCATTGAAAAAGGCCGCCCTTACCTTTCCCACCCCCCCCCCCCCAAAAAAAAAAAAAAAGAAATCGAAATCCAAGTCCACATATTATCTTCCGATCTCATTTTCGCCAAGCAATTTTGACCACAGTGTACATAACCATGACGGTTATTTTGGCAATGTTGGTTGGACCGCTATGGGTATACTGTCCCTAATGGTTTGGATTCCTCCATGGAATCAAGATGTTAGTCATCCATTTTAGCATGAGCTGCATGCTTTGCTCCATACTAGGAATTAAAATAAACAAAAAAAAATACTTATTATACGATAGTCTTTTGCAAAACCTCAAGTTATCAAGTTATCTGGAAATGTGTTAATGACCTGTCTTGTTAAGTACACTTCTCAAGTATTTAAAAAAATGGAATTTGCCTTTATACTTAACTAGTACATAAAATGGGCCTTGCACATGAAATGTGAGACGTAAAGAATTGAGCCCTTTAAGTACCATAGAAGACAGCAGTTTTTTCTAGTAACTAAAGTTATCAAGATACGTGTCTCAAATGAATATTGTCTATACTTCTTAATACTGCAAACTGTTGGGGAGAATCGAGGCAACAATTCATCAAGAACTAAGCTAATTTAGGATCAATTTTTTCCACAAAACTAAACCAATGAAAAGTGACTTAATCTAGTCACATGTTAGAAACTCAACATCAATATTACAATCACCTTTCCTTATCAAAAAGATGGATTAACATAAACTTGACAAAAAAAATTATAATTACGATTAGAGAATTTAGAGGAGGTTCTCAACAAATGAAGCTGATCAATTTGTAGTGCTCGGTCTCATGAATAACATACTCATATTTCAGTAAATTTCATCGACGTTTGCCCTTCGAAGAGCCGCAAAGTTTCCGCCCCTTTTGCTTCTTTCTCCCCTGTTCTCGGTGAGCTCTCAGTTTTGTCGCTCTCTCTCCTCTGTCCGGCCCACGCCTCCTTCTTTCTCTTTCTTTTGTTTTTGACTTTTTTTTATCCCTTATTTATTTATTTTAACGTTAGCTGGGTTCCACACGAAGGTGGACCCAGACAACACAAACTACATATATTCACACGAACACATATAGAGCTGCAAGTGGCAAAGTCACTTTACCTAGGCTGCCTTAAATTTCTATCTGTTGACTAGTTTCTTTTTGTGAGACTTGCAGTTGATTAATTTCTTTTTGTCAGACTTGCAGTTCTATTTCTTTTTGTTAGATTTGTAGTTCTATATAGAAATTTGAGGCAGCCCATGTACAGTGACTTTCCCACCTGCAGTTCTATATGTGAATATATATAATTTGTGTTGTTTTGGTGGACTTTGCCATAAGGCAGCCAACCTAGCAATTTCCCTCTCAGATTTTTTTCTTACCCGAGGAGGAGGGAATACGGGAAGTGACATTACGAGGTAGGTCTTCTACTTGTTTCTTCTATCTTGAGCCTTCTAAAGACTTGTTTAGGTCTGTTAATGCATGGTATTATAAATCATATCCAATGAGTGTACAGATCGTTATAGGAGTATAACCTACATGGCTGTATTTGGATATATATGAACAAAACTCTGGATATATTAACACAAATAAAAATAGAGGTGGCAAATGCAAAGGCGATCACAAAAAGAAAAAAGGAGAAAAGCAATGGTCATCAAATCGTCAACGGGAGGCCCCACGCGAAAATACCCACAGCGTTCGCCGCACACTAGTTAATCTCCTGAAGAACTTCGTTCACGAGACAGCAATCCGCAAACACTCAAAGAAACGACATTTGCAGGAAAGAGAAGGAGAGAGAGAGGGCAAATTCGAAAGGTTAATGGAGGACAACGGTCCAACTGATCACGGTGGCCAGACGTAAGCCTCAGCGACCCTAAAAGTATTTAGGCTGTGTATGATAAAATTTTTATTTTTCTATTTTTCTGTTTCTCTGAAACTTGGAACAAGTTTGGAACAGAAATTCATTTGGTAATGCAATTTGATTTTTCTATTTCTGAAACAAATTTATATTCTAGAAATTAATTTAAAAAAGAAATTAGAAACTAAAATTTTTAACTTCTCAATTTCTGTTCTAGAAATTTTGCTTACGCACCCTTGAAAGCTCTGTTAGCCCAGCTCGGTCAGTAAGTCTGAGGATTCCGAGGAAACTCATCGCAATATCTTGATATTCTTTTCTGTTTCTGTCTCTGATCATGACACATGGCATATACGTTATGTGAATGCTGCTTTGTGGCGAAGAAACCTGCATAGCCGATGGGAATCTTTCACTTGCCCGTAGAAAATGGCTTGTGTATCGTGTTAGATTGTGAGAGTCGGGTCAGTCGAGAAACTCATACTGAGAACACCGAATTAATTGAAAGTCTTCTTAGCTTTTCCTCCTAAAAAAGAGAAGACATCCAGTTAGCTTTACTCTGCTTTTACCCGTAAACAGGGGGCTTACCTAGCAGTTTTGTGCAACTGGGTGGTCTTTCTTTTTTTTTTTTTTTTGGGTGAAAAGTGTTGTAAGAGAAGGTTATGAAAATTGAAAAGTTTATAGGTGTCAAGGAGGTATCCCTGATATTCTGATGTTTCAGTTTGTTGAAAAGAAGAGTTTTTCTCTAACTTAATTAGTTTTATAGATGGGCTATACTCCTCCAGTGCATACGAAGGTTAGACTCCTGCAATGCTACACTCGTTAGCTATGGGTTGCACCAAAAGCTTGGTGTCATACGTAGTTCTTGAAAGCTTTTGCAAAGATTGCCCTCTTATGCAAAAAGAGCTCAAACTTGAGCTTTCCAAAAGACTGTACACTAACAAATGGTTTGCTGATTTCATTTCCAAGACCCAGAGTAGAGTATGCAGGTTAAATTGCTAAAATTCATTTTGTGGAGAAGATCTTGCTAAAGATTATGATTGGTGTCATTGGAATCATGGGTATTCTAGCCATCACTAACCTTGAAACCTTCGTGTGTATCTACATAGTGCTCGCAATCACTGGGCAGTTACTAATCCTCAATATGGGAAGGCAAAAATATGGACCCAAGGTTTCGATTTATGTCTGCTCGCATCACTGTTAATCTCGGATGTGTTAGGTGTTGTCTACTGATGTACATTCTGCTTCGAGTCATCTTTGGCCAGTTTTCATTCTCCGCATCCTCGCGTTGATGAACCTATAAGCATTCATCACAAATTAGAGAACTGTGACCATTTTCGATTTTCCTAATATTGTGGTTTGCAATTTGGGAAGTTGGTGTTGATGTGCATTGTGCTTATGTTTAGGACATGAACCTTGTCTCGTACTATTATTACCTCGAACATCTTATATATTGGAAAGCATAATATGTGATTTGGTGAAGGCAATGGTACTACTTAATTAAGATCCTGGTGCAATACAATGAAGTTGGAGACACGGGGGACTTTTTTTTTCCTTTGGCTATAGAGAAATAAGATGTTGATTCATAAAATTTGAGAAAAAATCACAGTGTCCTCATTCACTAATCTTTCAATCCACGAGTTGCAATTTTAACGTAGTTTGTAACCCGATCCTCATATCCAACCTCAACAATATTCTAGATAGTATCTTGACCTAAACTTCGAGTCACAAATGAAAACCACCATGCTTGGCATAAAGGAAGCATGCATGCGAAAGTGGGAAGTAACTGGCCCCAAAATCTTTAATAAAAGATTTACTCATTTGAGAACAGAGCGGAATCACATTAGAAAAGGGAGATGTGCGACATTTTGTATGTTGAGGCATATTTGGAAAAATTTGAAAAGTAAGATGGAGTAATTTTGCTTCAATCTGAGTATAGACATATGTAGATAGACTCTGATGACTAGGAATTTTTTTTTTTTTTTTTGTCGTTTACATGTTAAAAGGTTGGGAAATAGAAATTTCCTGGGAAATAGAAATTTCCTGGGAAATGGGCCTAATCCATTAAGATGAAGAGTCAAATTGGGACACTCAAAAGCTCAAAAGAAAATCACAATAAAATTTCGTATGCTTGCACCTTGTCTTGTTTGATCGTGAGCAACTCATAGATGGGGAGTGTGGAACACCAAGATGTACCCCAAGATTTTCTCTATTTTTAAAAAAATATATCCATATTTTATTCTTTGAATTGATTCCCCCATTTCTCTCAGGCCAAAGGAAGGAAGAAAAAGATCCTTGTTTCTCCAATTTCATTGAATTGCATCTGAGTCCTAACTAAGTAGGACCATTGTCTCCATCATCATCATATATTTTTGCAATGTTATATAGAAAGTGTTTAAGATAATAATAGTACAACATGAGGTTCATGTCCAAGCTAGAATTGACAAGACATGCATCAAAACAAACTTCCCAAGGAGCACGCAACAACATTAGGAAAATCGAAAATTATCACCATTTTCCAATTAATCCTTGGGTTGGAATTCGAATGGGATTATTAACATTAGAACATAGGGAATGAGAATTGGGCAAGGCATGTCATCGAGTAGAATGTATATCAGTAGACTGCACGCTCCATGTCTCATTTGATCACAAGAAAGTCATAGATCAGTGTGTTGGAACTCCAATTTGTACCCCCAAGTTTTGCTCTCTCTCTCTCTCTCTCTCTCTCTCTCTCTCTTAGGGAATGAGAATTGGGCAAGGCATGTCATCGAGCAGAATGTATATCAGTAGACTGCACGCTCCATGTCTTATTTGATCACAAGAAAGTCATAGATCGGTGTGTTGGAACTCCAATTTGTACCCCCAAGTTTTGCTCTCCTCTCTCTCTCTCTCTCTCTCTCTCTCTCTCTCTCTCTCTCCTTAGGTGACTTAAGCCTCCTCGAGTAGACCGTGTACTCAAGAGCAGTTCTACTCTACTTTCTTTTGGTTGGTTCCGCTCTACTCTTATTCTAACTTTTATTTTCAGACTTTTGCTCTATCTCGGTTCTACTTTATTTTTATTTTTTTGTCGATTCTACTCTGTTCCTACTCTTACTCATATTCTTAAATTTTTGTCTTACCTCTTTGTAAGGTGTGAGAGTTGAAACCCATACCTGAAATTAAATCATTCCTACCCCAACTCTATTGAGAAGATGATAATTTGAACTCTCCACTTTTCCCTTCTCATGTGGGAAGGGTGTCCCTTCTCATGTGGGAAGGGTGACCAATGAAGCAAACCCCAATGGTTATTCAAGAGTGTGTTTAGTGGCTGTAAATCTATTGAAAAGTAAGATTTATTGGTAATAGTCCTCGACCTTGACTGTTTTCTGGAGTGTCTCAAAATATTTCAGCGGTTGATATATTCCTCATTTACATTCTTTTATAATAATTTATTTTTAATTTTTATTTAGCTAATATCATTGTAATAGTTCGACTAAGTTATTATGAAATGAAGTTAAACAAAGTTATCAGATGAGCCGTATTGAAAATTCAGAATAATCAGCCTACGATTCATTTGCGTTGTTTTTAATCGTAATTGTATATAGTTTGATATTATCAATTATATTTGGAATAACCTGCATCGTCAATTTTATTCACACAATGAGTAATGGTTGTCACTTTACCTTAGCATCATACAAAATGAATATTTTTCCATTATGAGTTATATTAAAAAAAAACATAATTAAGTTAAAAATTATTTCACAACACGTTTTCTTCATCTATGTCTTTTCGCATTTCAAATCAAAAGAAGTAATATTTTCAACTTAAATTGATAATTTAACTATTATGAGTTTCTTTAACAAACTAGCTTTCACCTTTTATGACATTTTACACTTGTACTTGATAATATGACGATATTTTTGTTTGTACCAAACTTAAACTAAGGCTTTGTTTGTTTCATAGAAAATAAATGATTTATAAAATATTTTTAAAAAAAATGATTGTTTATATCACTTAAAATAATTATCCCATAAATATTTTCATTTTCAACAACAATTTATGTTTAAACATTCTTGTGAACGGTGGAATTATTTTTTGCTACTTCAATTTTTATAAGTGATACAAGCAATTATTCTTAGGCAAATGTTTTCCAAACATACCCTAAAAAACACGTCACATAAATTCAATAGATTTTAAATATTTTATCAAATAATGATGTAACATGTTAGTTATCATTCTTTACGCCAAAAATATGATCATATCATCTGATGATGCCAAGTAAGTATATTTTTATTTTCATTTATCATTAGATTGCTGGAAATTATTATAGAATTTAAATTGTTAAGCAATCTTTTATAACTTATAATATAAATGATTCATAATAGCATCATTTCCAATTTTTATCATAATAACAAATTAAACTTTTTCACTTTGTTTAAAAAAATACAATAATTTGTACCCCATAATTTTTGACGTTTTTCTAAGACATGATTAAGTTCTTTTTCATGGGATTCAAAGTGAGGCTGTTTCTATATCATAAAAAATCCCAAATTGGAACCACATGACACATTTACTTCGAATTAATTTTTTACACGAAATATTATAAACTGCTACCTAACTCAAATCCACCATCCGTAGGATTTTGTCCAAAATACTCTGAAAACGTATAAGTGAACACGTTTATTGCTAATTGAAGTGTATGTCAAGAGAGAGGATGGGACAAAAGGATCAACTTGTGGACTATGTCATTTATTCTCTTGATTAGCCGTGGATTAATAGATGAGTTATGCACTCCTCTAGTACATACATAGGTCAGACTTCTGCAATGCATAGAGTCATTACTATTAGTTGCACTAGAATCGTGGCATCATACCATGCATTAAATTTCCTTCTAAACTTAAGTTTTGGTAGTTCTAATGTGTTTATGCGAGTATATTGATGTTCATCATAGACCCACATCTTGATAGCTTTTGGAAAAATTGCTGTCTTTGTATGATGCAAAAAGCTTTTGTGAAAGACTATTGTCAAACAATAGTATGCTCGTTTTAATTTCAAGATATAGAGTACAGCATGGAGCTCAAATTGCTGCATTATACAATCAAGATCCTGATTCCACGGAGCTGTCCTTGCTTCGACCGATCAGGGACATGTATATCATGTATATCAATACAAATCCAGCCAACAATACCAGTACACCACTCATGCTTATCTACACGGTGGTAAAAAATGTCCAGTAGAAATTAATAATCGAGAGACGAAGGCAAGATATCAACCCAAGGTTTCAACTTACACACACTCACCGCTATTGCTCTTGGATGTGTTAGGTGCAATCTGCTGGTATATATTCTATTCAGTGACATGTCTTGTCTAATTCTCATAACTACATCTCGATGTTGATAATGCCATTCACATTCAAAGCCAAGGTTTGCTCTTTTGCAAAGTTGGTTTTGATATGATTTCTACCAATGCTAGCTTGGACATGAACCTTGTGTTGTATAATTATTCCCTTGAACACCTTTCCTGTCACAAAGGAAAGAATAATATGATGATGAAGCTGATGATACTACTTATTTAAGATCCTAGTGCAATACAATTAAATTGGAGAAATGGGATATATATATGTACTGGCTAGAGATTCAAATAACTTTTCATTGTTCACTAATCTCTCGATACATAATTACGATTTTATGAGTGGGTTAAGAAGTATTACAAAAATCAAAGCCCAATTAAAAGTAGGTTTAAATGGGTTTAACTCATACCCATATTTCAATTTTAATTGGGCCATGTATTGCTTTTTAGCCGTTGGGGCCTATTTTGTGTACCGCAACCTACATGCTAACACGTCCACCCTATAACTTCAAGTGGATTACATGGATGGGAAAAAAGTCACTAAAAACTCCAAATTTTATAAGTGTAACAAATTTATCCAATTTTTTTTTTTGTGATATCAAAAATCCCAAACTTTGTTTAATGTAACAAATTTACCTCAAACTTTTTTTGCGATAAAAAAAATCCCAAAAGTTTGACAGTTGTGACATATTTATTTCAAACTTTTTTTCGCGATATAAAATACTCAAAACTTATATCCGTGTGATATATTCACCCCAAACTATAAGACATTTTCGTCTTTTACTTTTAAAATTCTTTTCTTTTTCTATTGTTTTTTTTTTTCCTTCTTCTCTCTTCCCTCCACCATGGCTAGTAGAGGGAAGCCGAACTCAGGCAAGGGCCACCCTTGCTGATGGTAGGCGAGGGCCGCCCTTGCTTGCGTCGGGTGAGGACAGCCCTCCTCGGATTTGGCGAGGGCAACCCTTGCCCAACTCTGGTGAGGGCGGCCCTAGCCATATTTGAGAAGGGCAACCCTTGCTCGACACAGGTGAGGGTTGCCCTCGTTGAGTCTGGCAAAGGTTGTCCTTGCCTGACCTCGTCAACCTAAGCAAGGGCCGCCATTACTAGCGTTAGGTGAGGTCGCTTCTCTTGACGCTGGCGACAACGACCCTTGCTTGAGTTTGGCTTCCCTCCGCCATGGCCGGGGGAGGGAAGAGAGAAGAAGAAAAAAGAGTAAAAAAAAAGAAGAGAAAAGTAAAAGGAAAAACATAAAAAGGAAAGAAAATTATAAAATTTAGAAGAAAATGCCTATAGTCATAGAGTTTGGGATAAATGTGTCACAATTGGTAAATTTGTGGTTTTTTGTGTCACAAAAAAATTTGTGATAAATTTGTCATTCTGAACAAAGTTTGGAGTTTTTGGTTATTTTTATGGGTGGATATAAATTTCCGTAAATTAAATTAAATTAAATATCGATGTATTTCAATAATATGGATCGGATTGTTATAAGTCACTAAAATTTTATTGCCAAAAAATAGGTCGACGTTAAATTAATTAATTTTGGTAGGACCAATTTCAATTGTATCTAAATCCGGCCTGATTCACCTGTTTGATGAGCTGCTTTAACTACCCACAAATCTTTCCGGGCCTGCTCCAACAGCATTTTTAAGCAACCGTGTAGCTATTTCACTTGATGGATGAAGCCGAGGAATGATGATCGACATGGATTTCAGTGGCGACACGTCCGAGCTGCGGGCGAGAGAGAGACGGAGAAGACGAAGCGTGTGAAGAAATCGAGTCGCTTGGGAAAGAGAAGCCTGAATGGGGAGGTCGTTGCCGACTCGGGAGAGGCCAGTGATGGAGCGAGCGAAGGTCTTCAAGGCGTTGCAGCGGGGGCTTTCGGGCTTGGGCCGGCCCGCTGCATCGATAATCGGATCTGTTCGGGTCATGGAGAGGACTGGGGTTTAAGCTCTGTCCCGTTTAAAATCCCCAATCCACGGTCCCGCCTAGTGCCTTCTTTCATCTGCTGCCGGTGCATAGCTCTCGGTCCTCCTCCGGCTAAATTCCGGTAATTATTCATCCCTCTGAATACGTAGTTTCCTTCACATTGCGATGCTTTCACGTGGGTTGTTTCCCTTTCGCATACGAATGACTTGATGAATTATTTTGTAAAACGAAAGCTGCATTTGACTGGTAAACTCATGTATCTTGCTTATGAATGGATCGTTGCGTTTTGTGAAAATGCAGACAGCTCCAGGTGAATTGCCCAACTTAGGACTTCAGTTAGTTGGTGATGGAAGGAGCGAAAAGGGAGAGTTCCAATGCTCCAGGGTGCAATTCGAAATTGAGAAACGATGAAAAAGCACATGCACCTGATTAAGCAACCATCATACATTGAGATTCCTTATAATTTAAATCATCCATCCTTACAATAGGTTTCGGACAACCGATGCAATTGAACCTTCTTTGGATGAGAAACATGGGAATATGCAACAGCAAGGTGTAGGATGATACGCCCACAACTCAAAAGTCACGTACCACGAGAGAGCTTCTAGACGATCCAGACCACAATCAATTCGTGCTTTAGGCAACCTCTCGGGGCAAGTAAACTTTGAATTCCACGAATCACTCTGACTCTGGTTGGTTCCATTACTGACAAAAAGGAGGGATTTACTCCGCAGAACAAACTCCTTGACACCGTCACAAATTACCTCAGCAGAAGATGTTGTCACAAATCAGAACACTGGAAATTCGGCATCCTTGGGTATGGAAAATGGAAGCAACTCACAAGGAAAAGTTAAACTGAATTCGTAGGAGTTTAAAAATGACGTAATCATTCTAGAATGTGATTTTAAGAAAGGAACACGAACATCTCAAAAACCTTTTGACTGCTTCCTCTTTAATATACACAAATTGACTCGAAATGTTTTTTAACAGACAAAACAGAAGCTTTCTATGGCAAGGGATCTATTTGGTCAAAAAACTTCAACAGTCTCCTTCACGTTTTGAATGTGCTGATACATACAGTAGGGAAAGAAAGTGGGAGAAAAGCTGACGTCATATTTTCATAAACGGATGGACTACGAGGACAGATCACAGAAACTCAGTATAGAAGGCAGCAGAAACTTTAATCAAACAAGTCATAAATCTCCCCATGAATAGCTGTTTTAGAGATGGTATTGAGCGCCCCAACCCCCCGAGACCACCACCGCCACATTTGAAGTTGCAAAGCTAGAAAGGAATTATTGGACAGGTTTTAGAAGGTCTAAACACAATTTCCAATGGTTCTAAATTGCTATATCCTGTCCACTAAGCATGTGACTCTTGTAAGAACTGTCGACCCTGCTCTGTTTTTATTGGCAGGAAGCCAGGAACAAATTGTTGTAGAATAAAGTGTAGAACCATACCTGTATCAATACCTCACTCGGCAAAGTGTATCAACTTAATACCGAAACAGAAAAGAGAGGGAAAAAGAAGTGCATTAAAATGGCAGCTTTGTTGCATGGTGGACTAGTCAAATTGGCACAGGCACTAATGTATAGTCAAGTAGGAGAAAAAACGAGAAAAGAAAAAAATGACAAAGGACGCTTAAAGCAAGCAAGACACTACTCCAACTCTTTGAAGGGAACACAGGACAGGATGCATCAAGCATTGGAAGGCACAAGCACTTACCAGTAAAACTAAGAGAGAAAGGTTATCATAGTCAAACAGGAAACATAACGTTATTGATCTTCATAGTATGGTGGTGTTGATCGAACACAGAGTTCATCACCGTCCTTGTTATCATCATCCTCATCCTAATTGGCATCAACCCGATTACTTGGATGACGTTGTGAAAAACCATTTCCATCTACACAAGAAAAGAATGAAGAGAATCGCTTCAACTGCTGACAAACTGCATGAACTTACTTATGATGCGCTAATTAGTGTTATGTAAGTGACAACCTTGTTCAGTACCTTTGCCTCCAAAAACATTTAGAACCACTGACAAATGACGTGATACGAGCAGACTAATTGAATCGATACTGAGAAGCCCAAGAAAGGCATATGAATTCAGTCTTCCAGAAATAGGTACTTGCACAGGTATGTGCAATGCATCCTCAGGGTTCACAGTCGAGTAAGAAGCGGAAAATAGTTTTGCTCCACCTTGTCTATGGTATCAGGTGGACAGTCGCACTAAATCGTGGAAAAACAGAAATGCTTACAGGTTTGGTAGGACATACATGGATTTCTGCCAAAACTTTTTCCTTCTTGATGCTTGAATAAAGAGTAAAAGATCCCAAGATAAAGTCGCGCAATCAACTGGCCTAAGCCAAATGCTTTCTTGCAAAGCAGCATTTACAGCAGGGAAATAGGCAATTGAGAAAGTAGCAACTCTACTAAAAAATATTTGTAAGAGAGCAAAATAATTCGACCTAGAGATAAAGATGATGTTCATCATGCATACAAACTGAGAGCAAGATTGAGAGATGAAGAATTTGGACCAGTTTGGGTGTTTCCTTCAGCTGATGCAGCTTTTGATTTTTGAATAGTGCCGATCCTTTCAATTCCCGATTGACCACCAGCCCTTAGGATCCTTTCTTCCGGAACTTGCCTTCCGTCAGAACCACTCACACTTCTTGCAGCACTTCCTGCCCGGAGTTAGTAAACCACTTAAATTTTAATTCCCAAGAGATACCTTCCTGTTGACTTCCAAAAACAAAGTATCTCACTGATGGCATACACAGCATTTCATTTTAGAGCAAAGCAAAGTCAATTGCCTTACCATCATTGGGATGATAGTACTACAAGCTACAAGGATCACTCACCTGAGAGTTTAGATTTGATGGAATCTCGGAAAGCGCTTGTTCTATTCCTCTCTGGCTGTTCTCCAGAAGCTTCCGCAGTATGAGCCTGGCCCGGCATTCCATTTGCCGAAGGTGCAGTATTACTTTCATGTAATTGGGATGTGAGCCTGGTGGCCGGTACAAGCGTAGCATCAAAATTGGAAGAGGGCCCGTCATCGATGCGAATTTAGGGGCCATCAAAATAGGCCTGTTGCATAAAAACATTCAGTTGTAACAAGTTCTTTATTCTTTTCTATTTTGCGTATAGCAGAGATGTTGCACTTGAAACCACGAATTTAGTACCAAAAAAGAAAAGCCAAAAGACATACATTAACCATCAAGTTTATTTTTTGCACTGATATTCTTAGCCGGCATACTTTACTAGCATCTTGCATCAAACTTAGTAATTAATACGTTTATCATCCGAACTTAAACTTAAACCATTGTTATCCAAACTTGATTTGAAGGTTCACTATATACTATCCACCAAATTTTCAACGATAGTCTCTTGTTTTTTGACATTTAGTAAGAACTAAAATTGTCATCAGCCTTTACGAGTGTGATTGTGAAGCCATGCATTAGCATGTATTGAATCTCTGAGCAACTAGCAATCATGCATCTATTAAAAAGCAGTTATGCACTGATTGCGCGAAAACTACTCGTTGCATCTGAACTACTTGCATATGCAAAATTGAAGTGAAGCACGGAAAGAAAGGTAAGAGTCAAAAGAGCATCCAGAATTTAGTTACTCGCCAGCCTTCTCAAAGCGCAAATGAATGTCCACTTCACATCCCTCACAGAATGCAAGAAATGCCTGGATTTCCATGAGATGGACGGAGTTTAAATACTATCACGTTCCCTGGAAGACACAAGGAAAAACTTCGACATAAAAGATGGTCCTGAATGTAACTCCAGTAGCATTCCAGCACGTAGGTGGACTCATTTTAGGACTCATTTTTAAGGAAATGGAGACAAGTTTGAAAGTGAAGTCATACGTTCAAGAACTTTCAGCTGCATTAATGACCCAAATGTCTTGATAGATAATATAATGAAAAACGAATCAGATGGAACACCTTCAACCCTTTGACGGCAAAAGTCACGCCTACTGGGTTGCCATTATGAGCATACTGCACAAACTCTTCAGCAGGATCGATCCACAGCTGAGTGTGCAGCAAAGAGTCGTTCTCTGCAGCCAGAATCAGAACCATGATATTCTTCTCCATATTCGATTGAAAGGAAAAAAGTTAATCTCTACCTTTGGTAGGATCAACGTAGCTTCTAAACTCGACAGCTTTCCCATCAAATTCACTTGCAGCATCAGAAGGATCGGAGTTGCGTTCCGTTGCAATGATAGTAATTTCCTGAAGGGATGACTGAAAATTTGCAAGCAGTCTATTCAGATCACGAGGCCTCACTACAAAAATTGCTTGGGTAGATAATTGTTGTATGTCGGGGTCAACATTGCAAGTAATCCAGTATGTTTTCTTAATGTCAACATCACCTATGCATGAACAAAAACTCACAGTTGGCACGGTGAGATAAACGTGTATCTCGGCATGTTGCAGCTTCTTATCACATCTATGCAGGTTTGAGAGGTGCTGGCCTCCGATTTATATTACATTTAGATAACGAATTGCGTCAATAGGTTTTGCCCCTATGGCCAGGCTTGACAGCCTGTCATGATTTGCTTAAACACTCAAAACAACACATGGTTAAGATGACACGGGGACAATAGTTTGCTACACTTTTAAGCGCGGAAGTGAGAGAGGGAGAGGGAGTGGAGGCATAGATCGAGAAGAGGACAAGATAAGCCAGTTCAATTACAATTCCACCAGCACTGATGACCAGTTCAAGTTGAATTCCATACATATATATATATACACACACATAGATAGAAATACGTTTTAACCACGACCACAACTTGCAATCAAACAGTACTGCATTCATACATTGAAAATAAAACAGAGACTAGAATGATCAGACTGAAGCCTAAGGATGATTCATTCTCCCGCCTTGGCAGACATGGGCAGTGCCGAGACAGATGCTGGCGATGTCGAGGTGGCCATGGGCAGTGCCGAGACAGATGCTGGTGCCGGTGCTGAGGCGGACATTGGTGGTGCTGCCGACGAGATCCAAATCTTGTTGAGATCAAAGGGCCTCCAAATTTGTGTTCCTACGTAAAAGCCTCCCTGTGGTGTTGGCATCAGATGGAACGTCTGAAAAAGGCAAAGAATCAGGGTCGGACTCTCAGAATTTATGCGCAGGAGGATTGATTAATCGATTAATCAATTGATCGATAGAGAAATTGCAGACGGTCGACATGAAATAATGACTTAGAAAAAGGTTAAATTGATTTAGCTTTTTTCTTAAACAACTTCATCATCGGAGCAACAATTCAACAACTCCTCTCCATTAAGCTACAGACAAACGAATAGTCTCTGCTAACAGTGGATTGGATAGGATGGATAAGGGGATCAACCAAGGTGGTGGTGGGTGATGTTAATTCAATAGAGGGAGAAAGAGAGAGACCTGGTTTGTAAGGACGGCGTGCGCCTTGTCCTTGGTGCCGCCTACCCACGTCTGGCCGCAGACAAAGACGAGCATACTGCCGGGTGTGCAGTGGCGCAAGCAGTTGAAGTCGGCGATTTCGTGGTGGCACTCCGGAATGGAGGTAAGTTTGGCGAGGATAGCCTCCTTGCCCTTGATATGCTGGTCTTCGAAGGCCAGCACCGACTCTTCCCGGAACAGATTGACCAAATCCGCCCGGTTCGCGTCGAACGTCCTGTAGTAGTTCTCCATGAACCGCTTCGCCTTCCCTATCAGATCCTTGTCTTCTGACTCGATGGTCGACATCTCTTCCTCCTCCTCCTCCTCGCTTTGTGCACGCGATTCAGACGGTAACCCCAAGAAGAAAAACCCTAGCGCAGCTCCGAGAGCTTTCTTATCAATTCGGAATCGGTCGGGTCAACGGACGGATTAGGTTTGGTCGGTTATATATATAAATCCCCCCCTCCTCAGAGAAGTCTCCTTTCTTGGGGATAAGATCGACGCGACAGGTGGGGACCACTGGACCTGACCGGATGGGGAAAAGCAGATATTAGAGAGCGAGGTATGACACGTGGAGACAAGACCGGTCAGGGAGGGACAAAGGGGGCTCACGTGCGAGGGGGTTCACTTTAACTTTAACTTTTGTCCTCATCGATCTCCGCCCGTCGAGGCCCAAGCCCAAGCGCATGCGGGTCAGCTTTTCAACATGAGGCTGGGCCCGGTCCAGTCTGGCTCGTCTAGGCCTATCCACTCGATCATATCCACGATAAAAAGTTGGGTGTTATCAAGGAATGTTAAACCTGTCAAAATAGGTTATAAACCTATTTCTTAACTCATATTTGATCCCAGTGACTACTCTTCCAAGAGCTTTCTTATCAATTCGGAAGAAGTCTCGAGTGGATCGTGGGTTCAATTATTTTTTATTTTCAAGTAATTGCCCGGCACTTGGCAATACGCACGGACAGTAAGATTTTAAAACTAAAATTCGGATATTATGAGATTTTGTGGACCCCTATCGAGTATTTTACCGTGTTATCTGATAATCAAATGGGTGTTCTCAATTGTGCGCGAGGATGATTTATTGTCGCTAGTTGCGTGCTTAGCACTATGTGCAGAGTCTATTTATTGATGAGATAAACAGCTCCCGCTCGCTTGCCAGCAAGACGTGCTCATCAGTCATCAACACATTCACATTTAATAACACCGTCCCTCTTGCAAGTGAGACTTGCTGGGTACAGCGCAAAGCCTAGATGCGGGTAGAAGTCAAAGGAGTTCAATAGAAATACAGGAAACAGATTTTGTATTCACATGGAAAACTCTGATGTTGCGACCTAACTTTACTAAATAAGGTATTCATATGGGAAACTCTGTTGCGACCTAACTTTACTAAATAAGGTATTCACATAGGAAACTTTGATGTTGCGATCTAACTTTACTAAATAAGGGTTGGCGTATTGTGTCGACATCTAATGTAGGAACTATTGGCTGAAAAATCACCACCCAACGTTTAATGTTGTGGCGGAGTTACCTTAGCTCTTCCACGGAATATTATCAGCTTTAACCTTACAGACGAAGAAATCGCCAAAAAAACTCTACTAGCCTCTCTCGTCACTCTCGCCGCACCTTCCAAGGATGCTCCATATCACGCTCTCTCGTCAAAATCCAAACCCTCTCTCTCGTCACGCTCCGATCTCCGAAATCCAAACCCCCTCTCTCGTCACTCTCGCCGCACCTTCCAAGAACGCTCCGATCTCCAAAATCCAAACCCTCTCTCTCGTCACTCTCGCTACACCTCACAGGAACGCTCTGATCTCCGAAATCTAAGCCCTCGCTCTCTCGTCACTCTCGCCGCGCCAATGGACGATGGTCAGAGGGCCGCCTTTTTCGCTGGTCAATACTACTTTGCTTTTGACTTCAGCCGTCCAAACGTGCTGTACTATTATGGCCCCAGGTCGGGGATTGATTTCGATGGTCGAGTTGTCCAAGGCTTGAATAGCATCAGTTTTCTGTATAATGCGGACTTCTTGATTGGTGTCATTCATCTTGTGACCGAAACGTCATCATTTGTTGAACCCATTTCGAATCAACGGATTTTGACCTTTCGCGGAGTCATCCGCATGGGGGGCCAACTCAGAGATTTCCAAGAGGTTCCTTCGTTCACCGTATCTTGGTGGTTCTTGTTTGTTGTTCTTGGGCTAGTTAGATGGAATGATAATTTTTCTTGAATTGGCCACAGACCTTCATCACGGAGGGCAGCTACTCCCTCGGATTGTGCATAGCATTTTTCGTTCAACCGTCCGACAAGAGGCGGCACCATACCCAATGCCGGATGAAACCCCGTCGGCATTATACCCACAGCGCCAGGTGCCGATGGACCATGCTCAGATCGCCGCCTTTTTAGGCGGTCAATACTACTGTGCCGTCGACTCCAGGCACCCATACCTGCTGTTCTATTATGGCCCCACGTCGAGGATCGATTTCGATGGCCAAACTCTCCAAGGCTTGGAAGCCATTAGTTCTGTGTATAATGCGGATTTCTTGATTGGTGCCACTCATCTTGTGACTGAAATGTCTTCGTTTGCTGAACCCATAACGAATCGACGGATTTTCACCTTCCGCGGAATCATCCGCAGGGGGGGCCAACTCAGAGATTTCCACCAGGTTCATTCGTTCACTCTTTCTTGGTTTCTTTGTTGTTCTTGGGTTAGTTAGATCAAATGTTGATTTTTCTTGAAATTGGCCATAGATCTTCATCATGGAGGGGCAGCTAATTGTGGACAGCATTTTCCGTTCGGGTCTCCGACAAGAGGCGTTACCAGATGTGGCCGAGTTGGGGGCATTATACCCACAGCGACAGGCACCGATGGACCATGCTCAGATCGTCGCCTTTTTCGGCGGTCAGTACTACTTTGCATTTGAATCCAGCCGCCAATATGTGCTGCAGTATTATGGCCCTACGTCAAGAATTGATTTCGATGGACACACTGCCCAAGGCTTGGAAGCCATCGGTTTTGTGTATAATGCGGAATTCTTGATTGGTGTCACTCATCATGTGAC
Source organism: Eucalyptus grandis x Eucalyptus urophylla (assembly GCA_028830015.1). Classification (NCBI taxonomy): domain Eukaryota; kingdom Viridiplantae; phylum Streptophyta; class Magnoliopsida; order Myrtales; family Myrtaceae; genus Eucalyptus; species Eucalyptus grandis x Eucalyptus urophylla. Next base: position 55,698,630 of record CM054200.1, on the reverse strand, counting down.
CGAAATGTCTTCATCCGTTGAACCCATAACGAATCGACGGATTTTGACCTTCCGCGGAATCATCCGCATGGGGGGCCAACTCAGAGATTTCCACGAGGTTCGTTGGTTCACCCTTTCTCCTTTCTTGTCTCTTTGTTGTTCTTGGGTTAATTAGATGGAATGCCAATTTTTCTTGAAATTGGCCACAGATCTTCATCACGGAGGGGCAGCTACTTCGGAATGGACAGATTGTGCAGAGCACTTTCCGTTCAGTCCCCCGACAAGCCGCAGCATTAGACCAACCACAGGCGCTGATGGACCATTCTCAGATCGCTGCCTTTTTTGGCGGTCAATATTACTTTGCCTTCGACTCCAGCCGCCCATACTTGCTGCTTTATTATGACCCCACGTCGAGGGTTGATTTCGATGGCCAAGTTGCCCGAGGCTTGGAAGGCATTAGTTTTGTGTATAATGCTGATTATTTGATTGGTGTCACTCATCTTGTGACCGAAATGTCGTCATTTGTCGAACCCATAACCAATCGACGGATTATCACCTTCGGCGGAATGATTCGTATGGGAGGCCAACTCAGAGATTTCCACGAGGTTTGTTCGTTCACACTTTCTTGGTCCCTTTGTTAGTTAGATCGAATGCTAACTTTTCTTGAAATTGGCCACAGATCTTCATCACGGAGGGGCAGTTAATCCCTCGGAATGGACGGATTGTGCACAACATTTTTCGTTCAGCCACCCGACAGCAGGCCTTACCAATTCCTATGCAGGATGTGCCCGTGTTGCCGGCATCGCAAGGATTTTCGGCAGACCCGATGTCTGCCGACGAAGCCAACGTGGTGGCTTCAAGTCACGGCAGCAACGCACCGGACGCAGCCGACGTGGCAGCATCAGGTCATGGCAGCATGACTTGATGCAAGTAATTCTCATTTTGACAATAATTCTCCCGACCATATAGACAGATTAAAAGGCACATATGTTACAGCCTATGCGTAGATACAGGCTTCATAGTTTCCCTATTATCTTTTCCAAGACCTCTAATTTTGTGCTTAGTGCTTGACATTCTTATGGATTGTGAGATAGTAGCTATCTAGATGAAAGGCTACATATATTATAGCCTATGCATAGATACAGGCTTCACATCCATGAGATCGCTGATTCATTATTTTCACTTCCTTGGAGGTCGAATTGGTGTGTTGACCATCCACTATAGGATTTTGGCAGCTGAAATGAACGGGTATTATATCACGCGAGATTTTCATATATATATATAGATTAGACTACAAATCACAAAGCACAATTAATTCGATATTTTTTATAGTTAGATCCCGTCTTTTGAGTTCATGTGAAGTCATCATTTAAAAATATAAATTCATTTCCACTGTTTGTTTATCTATGGCGTATGTTTACATGATGCTTATTAATTATTTAATATGGAGAACATTTATTTACACATGAAATCAGGCAAGATCGATCATAATTAAAGGCGTTAAATGTTATCTTTTCTTCTTCTTTTTTCAATACAAGCGCCCAACTATTTGTTTTGACTCATTTCGATGGATGCATACAAATCACCTTCGTCCACGTGCACTGTATATTGAACAAGACTCCACCTTGGGGAAAATGTTTGTGATCTCAAGTTTACTCTAATCTGAGAGACTATGATTTGAATAAATCACATCCATAGCACAACACAACACAACATCATGATCACAATTACACCAAATAGGTGTATAATACGTCACGACCATATCGAGCACTTAACTACTTGGATTCCTTTTATTATACTTATGGTTGAATTATAGCTATGCTATCATGTGATTATTTGGTATTGTGAAAACCATGTGGAGATAGCTTCTTGAAAGCTACTGGTTATTGCATTTGTGAGGTACTTGCTAAACGCTTTATAAAATGGCAATACAACTCAGTTTGCAGAGGCGAAAAAACTATATTGAATAACCTCTCGATTGGAATTATATTCGATAGTAAGAGTTTTTTTTCTTTTTTCTTTTTTTGGAGTTCTCGTGAAAAATCAAAATTGGTATAGTTTATGGAAACCCTGTGAAAGAAAGGCGTAGACCCGTGCTTGTGGAGCGGAACTCTTGACTGGCTAAAAGTGGATAATATGCGCAAGCCGTGAAGATCATGTAAAGTTGTATGAATGCACCATGATTTCAAAGTGGGGGAGAGGCTCGATCAAAGCCAAGGTAGAATTCTTGAGAAAGGATCATTATTATTATTATTATTATTATTATTATTATTATTATTATTATTATTATTGCAATGTAGTTATTGCAATGAAAATTAATCAGAATAACTATATGAGAATTTATCACAAGAATTTAGAAAATTAATTTGGATACCCGTATGATAGGTCTAGAATTGATTGGACGGTATCCTTGGAAATATTTCTATAGAATAAAATGTAAGCTTGGGAGTCTTTTGTTACATGTTCCGTTGACTTGGGATGAAGTCGACATAAATTTAATTAATGTTAAGGTGATGATGCATAGGGAAGAGAGGAAGGAATCAGTTGATGAGATGCCATCAAGACATCAAGTACGTTCGGGATGCAGACAAGACTCTTGAATCCTTCGTTTGCAAAATTATTAAAAACGTGATCGACGAAAGTCGAAGGCATAAGAATTAGGTCATCAAAGAGGAAGAGCTAAATCGAAGCACGACCCGGAATTTATTCTGTCAAGATTCCCTAGGGAAGCTAAGGTCATAAATGATACAAACATATTGGCAGCCGGCTAGCATTGAATCTTTCCTGAGACTATCCTAAAATTTTGAGTTGACTTGGAATATTGACCTGTCAACGGGTTGACGCTGACATTTACACTACGACCCGAATTGGAACAGCCCATTAGCACTAATTATATGAATATACGTGAACGAAGAAAGATAATTTAAGATTTGAAATATATTTAAATAAGGCCGTTGTAGGAGAGAGGATACTCAAATTGTAAATACTGTCTCAAGTGAGAAATAAAATAGAGTTATCGATTTTATGCATGTGCCTGTGAATACGATAATTACAAAATAATCTGTTGAGGATATCAAGGGAAAAAGAAAAAAAAGAAGAAATTAGATTTCATGAAAGTAGGAAGTCCTCTTTGTATTATATAACAGTATATATTAAATTAACTTTAACTTTTGTCCGACGTGGCAGGTGGGGACCATCTTTCGTGGGGATAAGAACGACGGGACAGGTGGGGACCACTGGACCTGACCGGATGGGGAAAAGCAGATATTAGAGAGCGAGGTATGACACGTGGAGACAAGACCGGTCAGGGAGGGACAAAGGGGGCTCACGTGCGAGGGGGTTCACTTTAACTTTAACTTTTGTCCTCATCGATCTCCGCCCGTCGAGGCCCAAGCCCAAGCGCATGCGGGTCAGCTTTTCAACATGAGGCTGGGCCCGGTCCAGTCTGGCTCGTCTAGGCCTATCCACTCGATCATATCCACGATAAAAAGTTGGGTGTTATCAAGGAATGTTAAACCTGTCAAAATAGGTTATAAACCTATTTCTTAACTCATATTTGATCCCAGTGACTACTCTTCCAACATGGAAGGGGGAGGTAAATAATTATATGAGTTAATTATATTAAGTAAATGAATTGTAAATGGATTTAAATCTAACTCTATGAATGTTATATGGGTTTACAATTTATTTTAACCCAACCTATCTCTATAACTCGTTATTCACTCTCTTTCAATCTCATGCTCACTCACTCTATGAATTTACTTTAGTTATGATATGATTTTTTCTTAGATTGTGTTGAGCGTAGAATTATTTTAGTGATGTGGGTCAGTTAAGATAGGGTATGGATTTGTATTGCATGAAAATTGGTTAATATAAATTAAATAGGTCAATTTGGGTCAAGCTATTTTCGACTCAATCCATCCGTTTGAAGGGTCTGACGAGTGCTTTGGAGGGCTTTTTATATGCGTTCAGTGAATTTACTTTCACAGAAAAGAAAAGTTTTACTATTATGTGTAAGTTGTAAACGGGGTCTAGTAGCGGTCGCGAGGAAAGCCCAAAGCTTTTATCGGAGGTGTTGGGGCTCAATTGAAACTATGAGGCCTGTTTGCGAGTGGACCCACACACGTTTGTTATGTTACAGCCTGTTTGGGCTTTGTGTTCCTAGACTGAGGACGAAGGGCCCCGACTTTGCAAATTAGTGGAGGCCCACCTCATACGACTCATATCAACGAGAAAATAGATATATTCACTAAAAGTCCTAAAATTTATTATGCAAGTATAATTAAGTAAAAAAAATTAAAACAAAGTACAATCAAATCTTAAAACTTATCAAATCGATATAATCAAATCCTTCTATTAACTTCATCTAAGTTAATCGCAAATGTTGACGTGACTTTTTAAAAATATTTTATCTCTCCTACATGGCGATAACGTGACTGATATGGCATTGTTTTGCTCTAAATCTGATTTTTTAATACAATTATTATTTAATTTAATTGCAAAAATAAATTAAAATTTAAATTTTATAAGAGGACGAAGAGAATCGGGTAATGAGGGTTTGCAACCCTCATCGCCGCCCCTCACCATCTCTGGGAAGGGCTGTCGATGATGGGGGGACGATCGGCGACAGTACCTAGCCTCAAACAATGGTCAAGCGAGGTCGCCACTAGATGGGGTTTGCCGCTATCGGTGGCTCTCGACCAAAATTGGGCGAGGACTAGCGACTATCGCTGACCATTCCCCCCCACTATGGCTGGCCCTTCCCAGCGATGGTGGGCGACAACGGTTCTTTTTCTTTTTCTATTTTATTTCATTCTTTAAGTTTAGTTAATTTTGTTATATAATTTAAATAAAAATAGTGTTAAAAATCAAATTCAGACAAAAACTATGTCGTTTTAGCCACGTAGAAGAGAGAAAATATTAGAAAAAGGCATGTCGGCATTTTCATTAACCAAATTGAACAAAGCTAATGAAAAGAATTTGATTACATCAATTTGACAAATTTTACAATTTCATTGTTCTTTTACAAATTTTAAGACTTAATTGCACTTTTATGATAAGTTTTAAAACTTGTAATAAACATATCTCGTAAAAAAACTTCATGGCCTCAAGAAGTTAGTTCTTCATTAGTAACATTCGATTGATTTTCACCACGTCGTAATGAGGTGGACTGACTGTGCCTTATTACCAATATAGCTCTTGTAGATGCTTGAAGTACACAAGAAAGCCCTAGATATAAGGAGGAGTTAGACATTTCCATAACTTGAGACTTGTTGGCTTCCTCCTCAATCGGTTATGTCTAGAGAACATCCTGGGCGTGACACGTTGAGAAGGATGATGCTAATGGATGGACTATACCTTTTGGGTACAAAATGTCAGTTGAAACCTGCCTTGCATGACAACTAGTGTTGGTAGTGCAGAATACTGGTTGATCGATTGAGATCAAAGATCGGCGAGTGTATTAATGTGAATCCGAGTTCGTTTGAGAAGTAATTGCGCCGTGTAATCCTCAAACTTCACATGCCCCTTTGGAAGGAGTACTCGGAAAAGGTGTCGCTGATGGAATAACTTTTACTTTTGCCGCTAAAAATGTGGCAAATGAAAGCGCCCAAAAACCAACCCAAAAAGTCTCTATTCCATCTCAGATTCATTTTCTTCCCACCCGCCTAGAGGGAAACTTTCTCTGGAGTCAGCCCACCACGACACCATCGCTCCCACCACCCGTTCGCTATTAACGTATTTTGCTGGGTCAACTTTTCATCCTCTGCCTTCACTTTCTCCTCCCCATCTGCATACCTTTGACACTGATATGACCCGTATGGGGAAAATAAAATATTTCCGTAAGTAGACGTCCTTTCCGTGCAACAAGTCGTTCGCTCCTACTCCTATTTCGTGGTGCGTCTGTCTCGTTGTGAGGTCTTGTACCGTCAACAGGAAGATAGCTGGAAATGATAAGCCTTGACCTTTTGGTGGGCGGTCTCGAGGATCAGGTCCTGCTCAACTACCAACGTAAGTATGCCTCGACCTGTCTGCCAATTTCGTTAGGCGTTGTACATGCCGATATACTCTTTTGCTGATGATCTCAATAACATTTCCCCGTTAATTCTTGATGCTCAAACGTATATTCATACAAGAAGAATAAAAGTCCAGCTGCTTCGCTTCCCTCGTACTCTATCGATTAACTATATCTGTCTAAGACGAGCCAGTCATTGTATATAGAAAGCTTGACAACGAATTTTTCTCTGGAGAAGACCCCGCTTGAGATTTATTTGAAGTTGAAGTGATTATCTTGTAACTCTTAGCTTTCTATAATTTAACAATGGTGACATTGGTGTGGGATTGTAAACATCAGGAGAAACATGTATCACCATAGGTTATGTTTCACAAATTAAGTTGCTTGTTTAATTGATGTTAAAGGTCACCGTGATGTCATCTAAACTCCATATTGTATGTTCTCCTTCGAGGATGGTACAAGCTAAGAGAAATTTTTAGTCATTAGACTTGAATCTGCACTCTTTGCCTCCGCAGGAGATGAAGCATAGAGAAACGCCCATCTCCATATGATGACATCCTAATGCAGGAGATAGATATATGGTCCGACCATCGGTCGAAATCATTTAACATTATACATCCCCAGTTCAGAACAGGAATATCCAGCTCTTTTTTGTCACCGAAGAAAGAGGACGGAAAAGAAGAAACGGTGGAGGGAAAAAAAAAAAAAAACAAGCGAAAGGGAGAGGTATGTCAGGAGGGAGAGTACATTGGGAGGCAGTTAGTGGGACAAAAGGTCAGTTTAGCTTAGTTTTGTAAATAAGCTTTAGGTGTAATACAAATCTTGAGAGTCAAAAACACATGGGGAAATGCAAATTGTGTTTGGTTAAAACCTCTCTGTGAATGGACTTTGAATTAAATATGTGTTTGGCAAAAAAAATTTGCAATGAGCTTTGGATATATTATATATATATATATTTATATAAATACATATTTTAAAAATGACCAAACCCTTCGTCGGCAAGCCATATCTTGGCTGTCGGAGGTTGAGGTTGCGCAACCCAGGCAACCGTTGCCTAGGTCTTGTGGCCTCAAGCGGCCCTTGCTTGGGTGTCGCGAGGGCCGTGCAACCATCGAGGGCCGCCAAAGGTTGAGGTCACCCTCGAGCGACCTCAACCGACGACTGTTGCAGCCTATACGTTGTCCGTGCTTCTGTGTCGTGTCCGACATGTGTCGAGCGTGTCGGACACGCTTGGACACGCGGTCAACGCGTGTCGGAAATCCGACACGTGGTCAACCTTTGCCCGACATGTTTGGACACGTGTGTCTGGCAGACGATGGAGGGTGGAAGTAACGACGAGGGAGCAGAGACGGACCGACGGCGAGCCTACGACAGCGAGAGACAACCAGAGAAAGAGCGGCGAGGAAGGGGGTCGTGTGCGGCGAGCGGCGAGGACATGGCTAAGTGCTGCACTTGCAAACCAGGAGACATGCAGAGATGGGTTTGAGGGCACTAGCGGCATTGTCAAGAGCGTCGTCTCTAGAAGTCTCAACCAAATCACTTCACTAGTCACACGACTCCTCACCATGGTCCACCCATCTTTCGGCTCCAACTCCGGCAGCGGCGGAGCAGCAATTTCACCAAGGTGGAGGACGCGATCGCGGCCGTGCCCGATCACGGGACGCGCTGGTTCGTGATCTACGTGAAAAAGGGCGTGTACTGGGAGAACGTGGAGATCAAGAAGAAGAAGTGAGTCGTGCGGCGAGAGGCGAGCGGCAAGCGGCGAGGAAGGAGACAGATCTAGAGGAGGAGAAGAGGAAGGGTCGTGCGGCGAGCGGCAAAGGAGAATGAGGTAAAGTAAAGCTAGGGTTTTTGATAGGATGGCCATCACGTATTTTGGGGGGAGGGGAAGTGACAGGATAGCCTGTCTGTCAATTAATAAAATGGTGGGAAAATGGACGACGTGGGGAGGGAAAAAAAAGTGAAAAAAATTTGGGGGGAAAAAGAGACGAGGAAAGTTTAGGGGCGGGGGGTGGTTTCGAAAAATAAAAGTAAATTTGGGGGGAGGGGGGATTTCGAAAAATAAATGTAAATTTGGGATAATGAAATAAAAAAAAGTGTAAGATTTATTAATATTATTAATATAAATTCATTGTAAACTCTTTATTTATTTATTTATAAATTTGAATCAAATTAATTAAAAATAAAAATATTTATTTAATATTTAACATGTCGGAACGTGTCGAAATTCTCTACTTTTTAAGAACTGACGTGTCACGTGTCACGTGTCGTGTCGTGTCGTATCGCGTGTCCGTGTCGCCGTGTCCGTGCTACATAAGTTGCAGCCATATCTGGCTCGCTGGCGGCCATAGCCCTTCGCCGTTCCATCGAAGGGTTTGTTCCTTTTATAATTTATAAAAAAAAAAAAAAAAAACTAATGAAATATGAAATTGAAATTTTGAAAAGTTGGTGAGGGTAGTTTTGGAAGAACAAAATGAAAAAGCCCACAGCTAGCCCTTACTAGTATTGGGTTTTCAATATTCCCAATTTTGACTTTGAAGTGAAAGCTTATTTAAAATAATTGCCAAACGATCTAGCATTTTCCCAAGCTCCTTAGGGTGCGTTTGGTAACGATTTTATTCCCGGGAGTAGATTCTGATCAGAAATGATTCTTTTTTATTCTATTCCCGAAAACTGATTCTAAGTATTTTAAGTCGTTTGGTAACTGTCCAAAATTTCTAATTCTGCAATAGAATTGCATTTGGTACCGTGCTCATTAATTATGTTCCAAATCAATTTCTTTTAATTTTGAAATAATTTTTTTACTTTTTTACTTTTTTTCTTTTCTTTTTTTCCTTTTTCTCATCTTCTTCTTCTTCTTGTGGCCGGGCGACCTCACCGGAGCCTCGTCAACCCTCGGCAAGGCCGGCCCTCATCGGCCGAGCCTCGCCGGTGGCCAGGCCGGCCTCGCCGGGGCTGGGCGAGCCCCGCCGATGGCCAGGCGAGGCTCGACTAGGCATTGCGAGGCTTGCCCAGCCCCTGCCCAGCCCCAGCGAGCTCGCCGATGGCTGAGCTTGTCTCCGATGAGCTCGCCGGACCTCGCCCTGGTCTGGCGAGCCTCCGGCAAGCTCGCCGGACCAGCGGACGGCAAACGGTGGCGGGCGGTGGTGGATGACGGTCGCGAGATGGCCAAAAGGAAGAAGAAGAGTTCTTGATTTTGATTCTCAAATTCGTTTCTGGAACAAGAATCAATTTTTTTTTTTGTTCTTGATTCTATTCCCAATCTGTTCCCGGGAACAAAAATTTTACCAAACGCGATTCTAGGCCCAAATTGTTTCGGGGAACAAAGAATCAAAATTTGGCCCTGTTTGGATGGTTACCAAACAGGGCCTTAGTGTTTTTGGCTTTATTGGCCTTTTCCTAATGTCTATGCTTTTTGCATCCTTTTCTTAGAAAGGACGCATAATGTTACGCACCTTTTTATTCTTAGAAAGGATGCACAACACGGTGTTCATCCTTTTTAGAAAGGATACACTACATTGTGTGAGTCAACACAGGGTTGTGCATCCTTTCTAAGAATAAAAGGGATGCATGGCATAAGAATCTAAGGGATGCATGGCATAACGTATGCCATGCATCCCTTTTGTTCTTATCAGCAACTGACAACCGGCGGCGGTAACTAATGATCGGCGAATAGCGACGGGCGGCAACCAACAACAAGTGGTGAGTTTCCACTGGCCGATTAGAAGAGAAAGAAGAAGATAAGAAAAAAAGATTTATTTCTAAAAATTGTTCTCGGAAGCAAGAAGTTATTTTTTTTCTATTTTTTTTTCCAAATTTATTCATTGGCCACTTTTATATTATGAGAAATAGAAACACTAACTGACATTATCAAATAGATTTATGTTCTTTTTCTATTATGTGGAACAAAAGAACAAAAAAACTAAGAAAAAGAAATGTTACCATGCAGGCCCTTACCAACACTAGCCATAACCTCGCTCCCTTACCAGCACTAGCCATAACCTCACTCAAACCGATCCACACACCCTATAAGATCCATATAACATTATATAATCTGTAGGGATTCAATATGTGACACTATGAAATATTTTTTTGTCTCTTTATTCCATATATTTAATCTATCTATCTATCTATCTATCTTATATTTGGATATATTTGACTACTAATATATTTAATTTCCCTATTTCTAAAAAAAAATATTTTAAATAGAATAAAATAAATAGTTGATTTAGAATGCATTTTTTTAATTGGAAATTTCTAATCCTAAGAAAACTAATAGTGATTAGGATTAGGGATTAAGTCTCATCTTAATTGGGGAAACTTCACTACAAATTTTAATACTCCCTCCTTCCCTCCCTCTACAAAATGACCTAGAGAAAGTAGAGAACATCCTCATGCGAAATCTCACTTGAAAACTGATAAATTGAATGGGAAAAATAAAAGCAGAATATCTCACCTGTCTTCTCCCAGCAACAGGGTCTTTCAGCCCCTGTGCTATTATAGGAATAATCATAGGAAGAACTCGACAAGCTCACCTAGTGACCTTCCAGCAACCTACATGCAACATTATTATAAATAGATCATACAACGTCTTCAATAAAATTCTAGCTTCATAATGCAAGTGGAAACTTGGCGCCTTTCGGAAGATGATGATGTCAGAGAACTGATCGGAGTACTCATCAATACTGGCATTATTTCCTTCAACGTCTTTGGAGTATTCGCAACAATAGTCTTCCAAACATGTAAGACAGCCTGCTGACGGAGGATTATGACGCTCGATTATACAATAAATACAATATGGAGAACTGTATTTCAGCCAAAAAAACACGCTCATTGATATATTTTGGCTTCGAACATATAAAGAGCTACAAGAACTTCATTGCGCTTGTCCTTTCCAAGAACCTCTGTTGGAGAAAACTCCTTCATTGTTTTGAAGATGACAAAACTTTTACTAAGTCTTTCTGAAGACTTCCAGACTTTAGTGTCAAAGTTTGAAGACCGCCAGACTTTAGGTTCAAAGTCTGCCCACTCTGATATATTCCAGACTGAACACTACTAAAGAATGAGACTTATCCAAACGCAAGATTATCTTTATTTCTTCAAGAGTTCGATTCGTATAACTTATGGATGGCTTTCTAGTTGGATATAACACCTACATGGTTGACTATTTTTATTGGAATCAATTTCGATATTCAAATCTTTTGGAAGGCAAGTAAACTTGGAAAGTATCTACTTATGGAAACCAAGATCCTGATTGTATGGGTGAACAGGATTGGTGGGCTTTCATCACAATCATCAAACGACTAGAGATTTCATTGATTTTTTTAGTCCAATGGGTAGATTGGAAGAATTCATTTGGAAAGTGCCAACGGTCGAGAAGGCATGAAAGAGTATTTAAGTTGGACTCTCTAGTTGTTCGATAGAATGCATTAAAGAAAAATTTCAAAGTCTAAAACTTTCTAGTTCCTTACTATTTCATTCATTGAGCTCACATTTGTACTCAAAAAAGAGAAAAACTTATAGAGTGACTTCGTGAAAGAGAAGCAGACTATTTTCTATGAAGTTAAGATCACAAAGCTGTAAAATCTTTTTTGTTTCTTAGTGAAATCTAGCTAGTGGGCTGTCAGCGTGGGAGAGTGAACGTAGGTTTTATCTAAGCCAAACAACTATAAACCTAGTGTTATTATTCTCTTCCCTAAACTATTTTATTTTGTTCATAATTTTATCTAACTGTTTAACTTTGAACTTGTTTAAAGTCTGTCATTTTCTAAAAGCAAATTACTTTTACTAAACCTTGCTAAATTTTTTATTTACACCTATTCACCTCCCTTTAGGTGTTGTTACTAGCCCTTTCAATTGGTATCCGAGTTTGTGTGCTTATTTTATTGAAGTGTTTTACTTCTAAAACTAAAGATCTATGCTAGTATTTTGGCTCCAGGTTTGGTTGAAGGCCAAAGCAACACCAAACCTCCTTACTTTGATAGGAAGGAATATAATGTGTAGAAAAACAAGATGAAGGCATTCCTTAAATCGAAAGACCCCTTGGAATGGGATGTGGTAGAAAAAAGGGATCAATCCCAAAGCTACATCAACCTCAGAAAGAGGAAAGGAAGCTGTAGATGCTGACGAATTGACGCAAGTAGAAATAATCAAGAGATAAGCTCTTGATGCTAAAACCATATACTCTTTATACTGTGCTTTATTTCCCACTTAGTATAACCGAATTGCTTATTGTGAAATAGCTAAAGAAGTTTGGGACAAGCTGCATGTTACCTATAAAGGAACTAATCAAGTAAATGAAACAAAAATCAATATTCTACTCGGACAGTATGAAGCCTTCAAGATGAAGCCTGGAGAATCCATCACTGATATGTTCAGTCGCTTCATAGAGATTGTAAACGGTCTAGCATACCAAGGATAGCCAATCTCAAGACCAATGAAGGTCAATAAACTGCTGCGTGGACTCTCCAAAGATTGGAATCACGTGAAGACGTCAATTAGAGAAACCTAAAGGATCATGCCTCTTTCAGTAGACGAACTAGTAGGCACACTTCAATCATATGAAGTGGAGGAGATCAATGAGGAAGAAGATTTTAAAGGTAAGAAGTCAATTGCTTTAAAATCTAACGATGATTCTGATGATATAGATTCAGAAGATGGCATGGACAATGAAGAGCTAGCGTTCATGATTAAGAAGTTCAAGAAATTGAATAGAAATGGAAGAAGATTCAACTAGAAGAAGTAGAGCACTCAAAAAATCTAGAAGAAACCAACTGAGGACAATGAAACTAACAAAGATGTGATATGTTTCGAATGCAAGAAAAATGGGCACATCAGACCTAACTATCCTCTGTTGAAGAAAAAGAAATGAAGAACTGGGAAATACATAAATGCTCTCAAAACAGAAACATGGAATGATACCAAATGCAAGGAAAGTGATGAAGAGTATGCCAACATATGTCTGATGGCCAATTCAGTATCAGACTCAAACTTTGAAACATATTCTCATTTAGATTCAGACAAAAAAGTTGAGGTTAGCAATTTAAAAATTCCTATTAAAGTCTAGAAGTATATAGATGAACTCAAAACATCTCTTAAAAGAATTTCCAAACTAAAAAGGGAGAATTCTAAACTAAGGTAATAGGAAACTTCTTGTAAAGAAAAGTTTGAAAGTTTGAAAGTCTAGATAAAAGTTTTGTACCCTCGCCCAAAATCCTAAAGAAGGATAACAAGGTCAAGGACATTTTTATAGGGCTCCTGATCTATCCGGCACTGCAAATTTGTCGTGCACGGCTGCTCCGACTTACTCGTGCGAATGAAACTGTTAAAAAAAACTTACTAAAAACATGTGCGCATTAATTCCGGTTTCCTTTAGCGAGACTTTTGTCGAACGTCTTGGATTGGAATTGAAACTCCTTTAGAGGATGCTGCACGGTAAAACAAGTACGATCGATGTTGTGGAATGATGGGAAGTTTGACACGACGGGAATATTGACGCAAACTTGATCCGAATGGAGGGGAAATTCGGTGTTTGTCCATCGCATTACTTATTTCCATAAAAGTTATATGTATATAAGTCGTCTAACTTTGATAATTTGACTTTTTCTAACTAGATGTTTGAAAGAAGATCGATTGGTACTCCAAAGCTAAATTAGATAAGCTTTATCGACTATGAAGATTCCCACTTATCCTATCAGCAGCAAAGAAAATCAGCCAATTTACGTTTTCATGGGCAGGGTGCCGACGAGGTGTATACTTGACATGGACGGCTCTTTCATAGACGTCATCATAATATGCTAAGAATATTCGGGCAATATAAGGCATCATTCTCATGGTTATCGTCAGAATGCCTAGCTCAATTTGGAAAGGAGGCTTTGGACATGCACGTGATCATTTCTCCAGTGATAACTGTGTCTGCTAACTAAGCTTTTCATACTCTCCAAAGATCCAAGCTTGCGGTAGTCATGACAAATAAGCAATGTCCCATTCAAATAAAAAATGAGGAGAAGAATCGTCAGAGATATGATGAATCATTAAAGACGTTGATCTTGGTAGTACTAAATACTCACGTGTGCCAGTAAAGCTGAGCGCCTTAAAGATCAGATATGCAAGCTTCTAAATCGTTCTAACTGTGACCCTCAGCAATGTGATATTCAGGTCGAACTCCAATCTCTGCAAAGACAGTGAACCTTGGCCAGCGAAGCCATATAATCATCCGACCTGAAACAAACCACACATGAGCTTGATATTCCGATTGAAGCTGTCACATATCAAAACGCATGTGCTAATCTTCCGATCTTACCTTGCACCATAAGGGGATTGACACGCAGCAATGATACAACGTTTAGCCCCTTCAGGCTTGTTCTGTAATGTCAAAGCATTGTCATGATTACAGTTGCAAAGGAAAAGATCAACATCTTAAGCGCTCGGTTAGCGATTTAGTGGTAATCGGAGGAACCTCTTAAAGCAAAAGCATGTTTCATGCAAGAGTTTCCTCTATAGGTTGAGGACCAACTAATTGTATAAATTTTGAGAACAAACCTCTGCTTTGTAGTTAAAGACCAGCATACGAAGAAGCATAGAAGTACTCTTTGTCCCGTCCGTCCAGAAATCCAGCAACAAGCTACAATGGAATCAGATAACTAAGATGAATTTCACGAAGAAATATTACTGCCTGAAGGCATCAGGTTTGACTGCAAAAAGCAATATGGATCACATAATTTTTCTCACCTCACTTTAATTATACTCCCTGGCCCCTATTCCATCTATAAACACTCCCATTTTGCTATGAACTTATCAGCAGCAAGTGGTCGTGAAGAAGTTAATTTTCCAAAATGCAACAGGTGGAGTGATATGATTTTCATGTAACATGAGAAAATAACAAGCACACGAAAGCATGCGTGTGTTGAAAAGATTGGAGAATGTTATTCTATTAGGAAACAGTAAGAGATTATGATGTCCACTCATTCTCCTATAAAGCTTTATAAGTTGTCTCACTGTCTTAATATTGGTAGACCGGTACTGTATCCCTGCACAAACCATGAGTTAACTACTCACTTGGCGATTGAACTGAGAAATGCAAGAGTTAGTTTCCGCAATTTTTTTCCCTTTGTTTTTTTTTTTAATTATCTGGTTCAGCCCACCAAGCAGGTACATTTTAGTAGTTTTAAGCATCGACTTCAACTCTATTTCTGTGGCTTCAACTGAGACTGCATTTATTTTCAGACAGAGGCACCAGTAAGTTCCAACTTTTTGTTCAGGACATTTGGTATCAGAAGATCAAAGTAGAGAAAACTACAAAGAAGATCTGGAATGAACATGTGCATACACCATCCCAATAAGCGGATGAGCTCGGAAGCACGCACTAGAATAACCGGAGTGCTCACTAATCGATAATCTTTAACCCTCCCAAATTTAAACAATATTAGGTCCTAAAAGAAGGTAGAATCTTGATTATCTCATAACATCAGTTCAGGCCCCTGAGAAATGAGCAAGGGAATTAAGATATACAGGAACTAGGCTATCAACCAGACTTAGAGAATCTCCACACCAATTACCCTGATAAGTAGAAACCAAATCTTTAGAAATTATAGAAGCCAAGATTGAGTTAAACAAAATGTCCAGGGGAAAGGCCAAAAAGTGTCCACGCAGCAGGTCCTTTGAAAGGCATATTTCTAAATTTAACAAAGAAGCTAAAGAAAAAGAAGGACAGCAACTGTTTCTGCGCTTTCCAAAGAAGTAAAGAGATGCAATCAACACACCCTAAAATCTTATGCAAAGTAATTTCGGTTCCATAAAAAGATATTCGAGTCGAACACCTTTTCTGGGTCTCCCCCATCTTTAAACAGGTTATATGCCTCCCGCATTACAGGTCGTGGATCCCTCACCACCTACATACAGAGCTTGTATTGTAAATGAGTTGTGTCGAAATTTCCTTTCCAGAAAAGTAAATGCAAGTAGAAAGCCATTATAAAATTGCAAGAGGTACCATAAACATGCTTTGATTACACCCAATCTGAAAGCATGAGGTCAAACGTCCAAAATTCAAGGCAATAGCTAAACCCCAACAATGAGTAATATTCTTGGCCTGGACCGCTGGAGGAGCTAATTTAGCTTATGCAGTATCTTTTCAACATCGCGATTTTACTGCACTTGCTGGACCAAGAAAAGCACTTACCTCTAGAAATCTTTTCCTTGCTTCATCCACTCCATAAAGTTGAGCCTCACAAAGAAAGCACCAAATTGACTCCTCAGTGTCATTTGGATTTTGTGCAACATCAATTCTGAACTGCTCCGCACCTTCTTTGAACCTTTATAAAAATAGACCGAACTAAAAGATCAGACTGTTCTTGCATCCTAAATTCAACAAGCATCATAGAACACGAATTTATAGAGATTACATGAACAGTGAAAGGCTCTTGAATTCAAAGCGCATTAGCATAACACAACTTCAACAAGCATTCACAGGCAGAGGTAATAGGTGGACCGGGGTCGGCAGTACTCAAACAAAATGCGCAAGCTGATAAAGCATCATTCAATTACCTATCGAGATAGTAAAGCGATAGCCCTCTTTGCCAAAGATCTAGACACACCGAAAGAAGTCCTCCAGTTATGCACAAAACATCACGACATTAGCAAGAAGAATTTACAGAGCAGTTCTCACGAAAATTCGAGCGACTCACATGCCTTTTGACGACGATCCAGCTCCATCGCCTTATCAAACTCCAGCAAAGAACCAACAACATCCCCTACAGGAGACCGAAGAAAGATTAATCACTATGCCAACGTCCCAGTTAACCTATAAAATCCATGCCCACCAAGCTGATCACCATCGAACAGAACAAGCATATGCTGAAACAGAGACATTATAGGCAAACCCAAGAACACAACATAACAAAAACAAAAAAAAGAAACGAAAACAAAATGATAAAAAAAGCGGCAACGACCTGTCTGAAGAGCAGCATCCCGCGTCGAATAGCGAGAGCTGCCTCGCGGGCATTGCCGCCTCCACTGCCTCCGGTGAGCGCCTCCCAGATGCCCGAAACCGAAGGGAGGAGCAACCTCCGGGACACGGTCGCGACGGGCTTGTTCCGGTGGTGGCGGATTCCGGTCGGACTCGAAGGAGGAACGGAGCTGAAAGAGCGCGAGAACTTGTGGGTCCTGAGCGTGGCGATCGGGAGCGACGGCGGAGACGACGGCGGCGGGCTGGAGAAGTAGGAGGACTGGAGGACTGGAGGACTGGGGGCTTGAGCTTGTCGATTGACGGCGCCGCCATGGATTCGGACGGAGCGAAGATCGCTCCGGCGGTTCCTCCGGTTCGGAAAGTTTGCTCGTTGGTTTCTGGTTTTGGGAGACGAGATAAGGCGCCAAAAACCAGGACCATTCCAGATTTTCCCATCGATTTATTTGTTTTTTTTTTTTTTTTTTATAACCGAGAACTCCACCATAAATCCCGTAGTCGAATGGCTCCTACCCTTATACCTTGGAGGAGGGTAATGCATTGCCAAAGCCCCTTAAATCGCTAGTAACTACGGGGTTTAAACTTTCAGCATTTGCTATTAGAGATGGACTTTCAATCAATGTAGCTATTTACGAATGAGTGATTTATTTGTTTATTTATCTTGAGAGTAGAGACAATTGCTAAAAATAATCTGGGGGCGGCTTGGTTTTCAGATTTGCAGCCGCCTCCCGAAGCCCCATTAGCGGCCCACATTCATCCTTAGCGTCTAATGAGCTTGGGTTAGGGTTTTTTCCTCTTTCGTGTATGCTTGTTCCTAATTTGTAGGATGCGAAATTTATTGATCATGCACTCTTACTGATTACTTCTGATGTCGATGAAAAATTTGCAAAAGAATGTTATTTACTACAGAGATATCTGGCATGCTTTACGAATAATAAGCAGATAAGAGGGCCTAATAGGACTTCACAAGGGACATGGAGCGACTCTTTTGGTATGTGCTTAGTTTTTATTCAGCTTAGCTTAGGTTGTATAACCAGAATATTGGATGCTCATGGATTGTATATAACAGCTGCTTCTTGAAGTTTGTATTTCACTTCCTTCCGATTTTTCCCGAATGTCATCCTCACAGAATAATTCGGATAATACTAAATCACGTACGATTCCAAGTTCAAGAAATTGTCAAGTTTCGTTTGATTACGGGTTAAATGACTCCTAGTGATACCCCTCTACAGCAAATTTAGTGACTATTCATATCTCTTATATCCTTCACAGTCTATAGGTCTTTGGATCACATGGTTTTGACATAAAACTAAGTAGTTAATTCGTGTAGCTTATGCCGTACTTGCTATGTATTTAAACTTTCCAAAGCCAGTTTTGAACAACCGGAACGTATTGCAGGAGATTAATCAATTACCAATGTGACATGCATTCAAAAAATATTAAAAAATGTCAAGTCGGCTTTTTTGTTAGCTAAATTAGATAAAGCTAAGGGAAGACTTAATTACACTAATTCGATAAATTTTGCAATTCAAAATTTGACTTTCGCGACTAACTTTTAATGTCAATTGCACTAATTTGACAAATTTTAAAATTTAATTGCACTTCTTTTTTATATAATTTTAGTATTCCGTTGTGCTTTGGCCACTAATTTATATATTTCAATCGCACTCATCTTTTGACCAAAATAGAAATGCACTTATCTTTAATATAGACCAAAGAGTCAACTTTTGAATTTTGTGTCCGCCCTAAAACATTCATCCTTTTGCAGTATTTTTAATTCTCATGCAATACATGCACCTACCAAGCACATTGTCCCCTTCATACCTTCATCCCTATTTTCTAGGGTGATTAGTTTTTGGTCTGATCTAATTTTTGATCCAGTCGAATGGAACTGATCGATTTTTTTTTTTTCTCATTACTTGATGTCTTCTATTATGAAGAAATATATTTTTTAAAAAGATCACTTTTATTTTTTCCAAAGAAATTTTAAAAATAAGTATATGTAGTCGGTTCGATTCCTTCTTAAAATCGAGAACCGAAATACTAGGACATCGGTTCCATTTTTAGAAACCAGGAACTAAACCAATACTCTTGGAGCTTGAGAATTGAACCAAATCGGCTAGTTTGGTCTAGTGTGCAGGCTGTTTGTTTTGCATGCCTCTACTATTTTCTCCTCAAGATCTGCCCTACATCCATTCCCAACATTAGATTTCACACAGCTATCCTCATTGACCCAAAACTCGTTCTGCTTTTATCAAAATCTCGAATTTTAAGGGCAAGGGTTTATCAATATTTCAAATTTACTAATAGTTTCATATTCACGAGAGTAATTTTTTTTTTTTATAAAAACAAAAGACATCAATAAATTAACGTCACTAAACAGCAGCATAAAACCCTTTTTATTTTTCTTTATTTATAACCCGGTGCACGCGTTTCACTAATAAAATAAGAAGACAAAAATGGAGATTTTGAATTTTACTAACCTACTGTTTTTTTTTCTAGCCCTCGATATATTTTCTCTATGGAACCGACATTACTACATAATTACCCCGAGATTTCCCACCATATTATTTTTATTTCGAATGTGGCATTCTAATTTTTGTTCGATGAATCTCTCAATCTCCTCAACAAGCGTGATTAATTAATTTAATCTTATAATACAAAGAGGACTTCCTATTTTTCCAAAATCTAATTTCTTTTTTTCCCCTCGATATCCTCGACAGTTTATTTTAAAATTATAGTGCCCATGGGCACATGCATGAAATTGGTAACTCTATTTTATTTCTAGTTCGAGTCGGTATTTAAAATTTGAATATTCTCTATCCCACAATGACCTTTTCTAGATATATTTCAAATCTAAAATTATCTTTCTTCGTCTATGTATTTTATATATATAATTAGTGTCAATGGGCTGTTCAAATTTGGGGCGTAGTGTAAATTTCAGCATCAACACGTTGACAGGTCAATGACAATATCTAAGTCAACTCATAATTTTAGGATATTCTTGGGAAAGATTCGACGCTAGCTGGCCGCCAATATATTTTTATAATTTATGACCTAGCTTCTCTTCTCTAGGGAATTTTGACAAAATAAGTCAAAAAACTTCCGAGTGCTCTCGTGCTCCGATTTAGCTTCTTTCCTCTTTAATGTCTTAATTCACGTGCCTTTGGCTTTCGTCAATAGCATAGTTAAAAATTTTGCAAACAAGGATTCAAGAGTCTTCTCTGCATCCCTGAACGTACTTGAAGTCTTGAAGGGCCTCTCTTCAACTGATTCCTTCCTCTCTTCCCTATGCATCATCAATTCGACATTAATTAAATCGACGTTGACATCATCCCAAGTCAACGGAACATGTAACTAAAGACTTCCAAGCTTACATTTTATTCCATAAAAATACTTTCAAGATATCGTGCAATTAAAACTATCGTACAGATATCTATATCAATTTTCTAAACCTTTGCAAGATATTCTCATGTAGTTATTACGATTAATTTTTGCCGCAACAACTATAATTGAATGATTACATAATAACAATAATAACAATAATAATAACAACAACAGCAACAGCAACAGCAACAACAATAATAATAATAAACAACATATACCTTTCTCAAGAATTCTACCTTGGCTTTAATGGTGCCTCTCCCCCACTTTGAAATTATCGTGCATTCATACAACTTTAAGTGACCTTCACCGCTTGCACATATTATCCACTTTTAGCCAGTCGAAAGCCTCTCTCTACGATCACGAGTCTACTCTTTTTTCTTACACAGTTTCCATTAATATGTACACTTTCGTTTTTTCACGTGAACTCAAAAAAAAAAATGCTAATCTTACTTTCGAATATTATTCCAATCGAGAGGTTATTTAGTATAGTTTTCCACCTCTGAAAACTAAGTTGTATTGCTGTGTTATAAAGTGTTTAGCAAGTACTATGCAGCTATCTTTCAAGAAGCTATCTCCACATGATTTTCACAATACCATATAATCACATGACAACATAGCTATAATTTGGCCATAAGTATGGTAAATGGGATCTAAGTAGTTAAGCGCTTGATATGATTGTGACGTATTATACGTTCCAACTGTGATCATGATGTTGTGTCGTGTTGTGCTGTGAATGTGATTTATTCAAATCATAGTCTTTCGGAATAAACTTGAGATCACATACATCTTTTCGAGAGTGGAGTCTTGCTCAATAGACAACGCATGTGGACAAAGGTGATTTGCGTGTATCCATCGAAATTAGTCAAGACAAACTTTTGGGCCACTTGGGAAAAAAAAAAGGAAGATAAAATTTAACGCCTTTAAATTATGATTGAATCTTGCCTGATTTCATGGTGTAGATAAACGTTCTCCATATTAAATGATTAATAAGCATCATGTAAATGAATTTATATTTTTAAATGATGAGTTCACATGAACTCAAAAGATGGGATCTATCTATTGAAAATATCGAAAGATTCTTTTCAAACAAACCAGCCTATCCCTTGTATAGGGCTTTTACGGGGTGGTTGGAACAAAGACACATTTGGTTGTGAATTCCAATGTGGCAAATAAAGGCATATATCTATCTGCACGGCCAATCAATAGTTCAAGTCACACACTCCCATAATCCATTTTCTCTTCGAAAATGTAATAAAGATAAATTGATTTTTCCGGTGCTTTAACTGTACTTTATGATTTGTAGTCTAATCTATGTATATATGTGAAAATCTTGCGTGATATAGTAATGAATCTAACAGTACCTCAATTGTCTGCATTTTTCAGTTCTTTGGTCAATTAAATTAGATTAAAAAATTTATCGAAATTTACGATCTTATCTATGCATACTTCGACATATTCTTTTATAATCAAGAGATCCTACTTTCCAAGTTTTTTTTAATCTATTAACTTGTATTTCAACTTCTGATTATTTTATTTCGTGCTAAATATGTTTCATAATTGATTTTAACTATGCCTTGTTTGTCAAACTATCTTTCTCATTCATTATTCAGAAACTCTTTTTGGCCTTTATTCGTTTAAACTCGTCTTATTTGGACGTATTATTCTTTATTAAGATGTCTGATGCCCTCTTTGTGATTTGCCATGCGTGTTTCCAGGCAGCTTTGCCAAGTTTGAAAATGAGAAGATAAGTCTTCCACCCCCCCCCCCCCCCCCCCCCCCCCAAAAAAAAGACAAAATATTATTTAGATTTTAAGCAACTTTTTTGACCTTCCAAAAAAGAGCAAACTCGACATCCCTGACCCTCATAATCCATTGACTCATAACGAGATTGGCCTTTTTTGTACCTCCCGGAACAAACCCTACTTTGTCACGTGCTCTCCTTTTTTTGTTATTAGGGATGAACGTACCGAAAAGTCCTAAACTTTATTATAAAAGTACATTTGAATATTTTTAAATTTAAAAAAAAAATACAAATAAATCCTAAAATTTGTAAATTGATTATATCAAGTTCTTTTATTAACTACACATTTTGAAAATTTTAAAATTCAATTGCACTTTTCTGATAAATTTTAGAATTTAATTTCACTTTTTGAAAATTTTAAAATTTTTGGTGTACTTATCCTAATAATAATAATAATAATAATATCTATGGGGTATCTTTTTCCTCTTGGAAAACGTGGGTTAGATGAACGGGGAAGGTCCCCATCTGATGCAGCAGTTGACCTCGAATGGCTGATCGGCTTTCTTTACGCGATCGACATGAACTTTCGTGTATATAACACCAAACCAGACCTGAAAAGAGCAGGTCTGGTTCCGGCTAAGTGTTGTGTTCACCCTCTTTCCGGTTCCGGCTGAATCCTTCCCATGGAGCTGATCGCGCTGACCGAAATGAACGCACTGCCGGAAAGCTGCGTTTCCGCGATCCTTTCCTTCGTGTCTCCGGCTGAAGTGTGCCGGCTCTCCCTGGTGTCCTCCACGTTCCTGTCGGCAGCCAACTCCGATGTCGTCTGGGCACGGTTCCTGCCGTATGATCATGTTGATATCGTCTCCCCGGCAGCCTCTCCAGTCGAGTTCTCTTCGAAGAAAGAGCTCTTTCTTTGGCTCTGCCAACGCCCTCTCCTCGTAGATGGCGGCAGAAAGGTGAGATTCCCACACGACGAGTCGTCTCTTTTCTCTCTTTTCAATAACGAAGTTCTAGCTTCCTACACGTTTCATATATATATATATATATATATATATATATATATATATATATATATATATATCATTCCTCGATCAAGACCTGGGCATGTAAGTCAAGGTACGTGCATGTATCCTGATCGTAGTAACGCCGGTTGCGAATAAAGAAAAAACATTTATTTCCGACGACATTATATTTCTCATAATACCTTGAAAAGTAAATTCGATCTTTGTTCTGGTGCTCATGCATTGGGATGAGTGAGGGAATATTCGATGTACTTTCTCAGGGCTTCAAGCTGGAGAGATCGTCCGGAATAATATCCTACGTATTATCAGCAAGAGAGCTTTCGATAAACCGGAGCGACGATCCCGCGCATTGGATATGGAAAACCCTTCCCGAGTCGAGGCAAGATTTTGACTTTTTTTTCTTTCCATTTTTATATTCTCGTCATATAAATTTTCGTACAAGTTAGTGGATAAAGGGTTCCACATTCTGATGTCAATGGCATTGGCTTTTGACCTTGATCAAGAAGAGTTCCCACGTTGAAAAACTCATCTGCCATGGTTTGACCACAGGAAAAAAAAATAAAAATCTAATGCCTGCTTTCTTCCCTATCTTCTTCTCTAGCAGGTTCAAAGAGGTGGCCGAGCTGAGAACGATCGATCGGCTACAAATTGAAGGGAGCATCAAGACCAAAGCCCTGTCCCCAAACACCCTCTACGGGGCGCACCTCATCTTCAAGGTCTCTGACCGTGCTTTCGGGCTCGACCTGATGCCCCTCGAGACGTCGATCGAGATGGGCAGCTGGGTCCGACAAGGCACTGCCCGTCTGCAACACCCCGATCAGAAGAAGTGCCACCTCGAGGGCTTGATGTACGCGAACCGCTTGGAAATGGTTAGGAAGCATTGGGAGGCAGAGGGAGATCATCGAGGCGGCGGCGGAGTGCCAAGCGAGAGAGGGGATGGGTGGATGGAGGTGGAGGTTGGAGAGTTCCTGGTGGGAAGTGGGGGTGAAGGAGACGGGGAGGTAAGGATGAGCTTGAGAGAAGTGAAGGGCTATCAACTGAAAGGTGGGCTTGTGGTTGAAGGCATTGAGGTGAGGCCCAAGAGCCTGGTCCAGTAGATGGAGATGGGCCTTGTTTTGGTTACTTGTGTGGCCCATGACAATGATAATAGGAAAGAGAAGGAGGCAGTTATAATGGCATGATTGATGGTGAAATGCTTTTGTGCTTGTTTCTTTGGTAATAATGTAATGCTAGCCATAGAGAGATTCATTTATTAGTTTTCAATAAAAAGTTCCTCTGCTTGTACTTTGTAATATACCAATGTTTTTTTTTTTTTCTAGTAACCGAGGACTCCACCACGGACCCCTCGTGCTTGAATGGCTCCTAAGGGTTGGTTTTCAATAAAAAGTTCCTGTGCTTGTCACTTTGTAATATACCAATGTTTTTTTTTTTTTTTCCAGCAACTAAGGACTCTACCACGGACCTCTTGTGCCTAAACGGCTCCTAAGGGCTGGGCCCTTATACCTTGGAGGAGACTAACCCAACAACCCACTGTCAGAGCCCCCCACTTAAATAACTAGTAATTGCGGGTTTCAAATTCTCAACCTTTACAATAAGGGAGAGATCCTCAGTTACCCATGGATGGGTATGTAATATACCAATGTTGATATGTCAATTTATATAGAATTTTTAAATTTGGATAGGAAAGAAAGCCAAAATAATAACTTTCTACTTAAACATATGACAAATTTACTCTTAATTTTTTTTGTTAAATTATATCTCGGAGGAGACTAGCCCAACAACCCACTACCAGGGCCTCCCCACTTAAATCACTAGCAATTGCGGGTTTCAAACTCTCGACCTCTGCAATAAAGGAGGGACTTTCAACTAACACAGTTATCCATTGATGGATATGTAATATATCAATGTTGATATGTCGATTTATATAGAATTTTTAAATTTGGATAGGAAAGAAAGCCAAAATAATAACTTTCTACTTAAACATATGACAAATTTACTCTTAATTTTTTTTGTTAAATTTTACTATCAAATTGCTAGATTGGATAATACGTGACAGTTGATAGATATATCGATTTAAAGTTTTACCTTTTATTTGTTGCACATATATCAATTTTCTGATTTTGCGTGTTATTAATTTTTTTCTACTTCTTGATTTTGTTCCAAATATATTCCCAAAAACAAAAACTCTACCAATCAGATTTCTATTTATTTATTTTTAATTCTAAGAAACCAAATAATAGAAATAATTACTATTTGGTTGGTTACCAAATACTCCTTGTCGCGACCTAAAATTTTGGATGCACCACCTAAAACTAGATTAATGAACTACTAAGTTTTTAAACTTAACTCGGACTCTCCCAAGCCCATACTAATTCGTGACTCAAGGTTCAAATATTTAACATACAAAAGATTATTAACTAGGAATCGCTACTAATCGGTTTATGGTAGATCGATTATACACCTAAGTAAAATAATCGGATTATTTTACTCCTACGAACCAGAGACTATGGGTACGGAGACTTAATTACACTAGATTTCTCCAATGCCCTTTCGGTACCATTTATTTTTATTTTTTATTTTTAAAAATGTTTTTGCAGGTAGCTTGGATTTATTTTAACATAAATTACTATCATGTCAAAAGATGATCACACGGGTGCTCAACTATTATTAAATATTCAATAAAAATAAATTGCATCACACAAAGCAAACAATTTTTTTTTGGGTTTTCTAGAAAATTAGAATTCTTTTATAAAAATGCATTTTTAATTACATGACCTAATTTTACTAACAAACAAATTCCTATTATGCAAACTAATTAACATGCACCTAATATTTTTATATTTTTTTTATTGAAATTCGGAATTAATAAAAACCCTAATTAAACTATCTAAAATGAATAATTCTCTAATATATTTTAGAGATTAATTTGACTTAAACCCTATCCTATCTTAGAAAACTATTTTTTTTTAAGAAAATGAAATTACTAAAATGTGCAAACATTATCTAAGATCTTATTTTAAAGAGTTATTTTGATCCAACTCTAATCTATTTCAAAAATCATCTAAACGTGCAAATTTAGAATGCAACCCTAATTTACTAAACCTACACATTCCCATGCAAGACTTAATCTTTTGATTTTTTGATTTTTATGTTTTTTTAGTATTTTTTCCGAGATAAGCAATTATGAAATTACATCTAAACTAATCAAGACATCCACCAAATAAAGGATTAAAATAATCGAAAAAAATAACATATTGTCTCACGGGTTAAATTAACGATTACTCCGACCCTAAACATCATGATATTTCAAAATAATTAAAAATCTAATCCAAAGTTTTACGAATCAAATTAATAATTATAGTTATTTTGGACAAAAGCCTGTGGATAATGTCTAAAATACTCATAAAGTGAGCAATCACATTCCAATATTCCGATTTGAACAATAATAACAAAATAAATAAAATAAGATAACATAAAATAAGTGGAAAATAAGAATAAAAAATAAAAATAAACTACCTAAAGGGGGGCTTGGGAAGAGCAGCAGCGCCACGGGAGTAGCTGGAGTCGCGAGGATGGGCGAATGGGCGCGGCGGCGGCGTCGGTACTGCTGGGCGGAGGCCGGCGGGCTCGGCGGACGATCAACAGACCGCTGGTGACGGGCAGCTGCGGGTGTCGAGCGCCGGGGGGCAGCGGCGGCGGGCAGTGACGTCGCGGGGAGCTCGACTTCTGGCGTCGTTGGTGCTCGGGCAGACGTGGCGACGGAGGTGGTGCGGGGTCAACGGCGAGGGCAGGAGCGCGGTCGTCGGACACCAGGCAGAGCAGGGGCAGGGGCGACGTTCAGCGGCGGCAGAGACGCTCGGGTGCTCGCGGCTGTGGAGGTGCGATCGTCGGAGTTCGGGGACCGGCGCGAGGCGATGCTGGCACAGCGAGCAGGCGTCGCGGGGGGTTGCAAGCGAGGCAGAGCTCGGCGTCAGGCGGGGCAGCAGCAACGGGGGCGTCGGGATCTGGCGGACGAGCAGCAAGTCGCGGGTCACAAGCGCCAATGACCGGCACGGCGGAGCAGGGCTGCTGGCGGTGCTGCGGGCGAGCAGTGGAGGCGGAGGTCGCAGGCGGGGCGTGGGGCGATGAGCTCAGGCTGGCAAGCGTCACTTTGCGTCAAGCGGGGCAGCAGCAACGCCGGGAGGGAAACAGCAACGGCGGTGTCGGGTTCTGGTAGTGTTGCGGGGCGTCGGGCGCTGGGTCGCTGGAAGGAGGACGGTGGCCAGCGGCGCGGCGTAGAGGTAGGCGCGACGAACGCCGGCGGGCGAAGGGCCGGCGCGGATGGGCCTCCCGAAGAAGATGAACAGTCGCTGCCTTTTTCCTTTTTTTTATTTTTATTTTTTGTTTTTTCCTCACTTGTCTCTCACGCGTTCTCTCTCTCTCCTCTGCTCCCTCTCTGCAAACTTTTGGTTGACTTTTCTCTTTTGGTCAGAGAGAGAAAAGAGAAATGCTTTTCTCTCTAACCAAGACGGACGAAGGCTTTTCTTTCTTGCACGAACTTTTTCTCGAAAATTTTTGCTCCCCTTTTTCGAATTCGCCCCCCCTCCCGGTCACGAAAATTGTTGCTCCCTTTTATAGTGATTCTGAAAACCACAATTCATGGCAATTTTTGAGCTTCCTATTTTTGTTGCCTTAATCCATGATCTGTAAATTGGAGCAAAATCTTACAATCGACTTGATTTTTCCTTGGATGTTTCGATTCTTTTCCTTTTATCAAACTCATTGCTTTTTTATTCACCAAATTTATTTGATCGAGAATTTACAACCATATTTACTATGATTTGAATATTCACCGGAGCAAGAATAATTAATCAAAATTTCCACATTCCATTCATAATCAAATCAGATTGATCCTCCTCTTATTTTCTTTTTATTTGCTTTGATACAATTTCTCTCTCTCTCTCTCTCTCTTTTTTTAGGGGTTAAAATTAATCCCTAATATTTATGCAAAAACTCAATGATTTGGTCGCAAAAATTTAGGTGTCAACACTCCTTAATTCATTTGTTAATTTTGGTCCCATTGTTATCTCATGTGGCTTCCTAGATCAGACATGAGACCAATTCACATGATTTCTGGAGAAAATATTGGGCACATCACATTTGCCAAGTAAAATTTAAGATTGACCATTTAGAGAGAGACACTTGTAAAAATGAACCCACCTTTAAAAAAATTTTAAATTCTGTCTACCCTCTCTCTCCATTGCTTCTCCCCATTAGGTTACTGAGAAAAATTCTCTCTCTCTCTCTCTCTCTCTCTCTCTCTCTCATGACTTCAATTTGCTCTCTCCCTCCCTTTTGACAACTCCACTCTCCGTACTACTCTTTGTCGTTTGACGAACTACGCCTCCACTAGGGATGAGCATCGGTCTGGGGTTGACTCTGAACCGGCCCAACCCTGCCGGTCCTGGTCCGATTCCTAGGGAGATTAGGTCGGTCCTTAGTTCTAGAATTCCTAGACCAGCACTATGCAGGTTGGTCCTCGGTCCTGAGAGTTCCGGGTCGGTCCAACCCTGACTATATATATATTTAAAATATATTACTTATCATTTTTTTTATATAGAGAAAACCTTAAAATAAACAACGTCAACAATATTAAATAGTTATTTAGTGAGGAGTTCAAGTAATTTTACATTATTTTTTAATAACTTAGATTTTAAATATCTTTTACAAGGTCAATAGTCATAATTTACGAAGGAGGAAAATGTTTTTGTGAGAAGTCCTCACGGCGTCCAAAAAGATATAAACAGCTTCTTATAGCATCATTCTCTAGTATTCGTTCTCTTCTATCTTATTTGTCCTCTTAGTCTTCAATTTGCCAAAATCAAAATAAACAACTTTTCTGCGCACCACTTGACACACACCTCGCTCACTTTGGGTCACTCGTGCCACTCGCCGCTTGATGCTCACTTGGCTTGTTGCTTCCCGCTCGACATTCGATACTTATTATTTTCGATGCTCATCCTACTTGACCCTCACCGCTTGCTTTTCTTAGCCGTCATCGCTCATCATCGAACCCATTGGGTTGGTATAGTCATCAGTTGCCCTTTTAAAGAGTAAAAAAAATGAAATAAAAAACTATTGGGTGGTCTTGGGTTGACCCTGAAACAAGACCGAACTCATTAGGTTACTTCGACTCTCAATCGCTTTTTTAAGGAGTATAAAAAATGAAATAAAAATTTATTGGTTGGTCCTGGGTTGACCTTGAAAGCGAACTAAACCCATTGGGTTAGTTCGGTCCTCAATCACTTTTTTAAGGAGTATAAAAAATGAAATAAAAAATTAAAGATTGGTCCTAAGTTGACCCTAGAATCGGACCGAACCCATTGGATCGGTTCAGTCCTCGGTCCCAAGCTCAATAGGGTTGGTCCTCAGTCCCAAAAATTGAGAACCAGCTGTGCGGGTTGGTCCAGGGTTAGAGGGTAAACCGGCCCAACCCGGACCATGCACACCCTTAGCCTCCACCATCACCTCTCGGAGGGGCATCGATTGCTCCAATTTATTGTCTAGGTCCAACAAGCTAGAGATGAGAACCTTCCTAGTGGTTCACTTCCATTACTACAAAGGTGTCTTTTTCTTCCTTCCTAATCATGGCCTCCCAACCATGCCGCCTTTGCTTCCGCCACCTGGAGCCTCCACTTTGCTATCTCCCTCCATTTTGACAACTCCACTCTCTGTACGACTCTTTGTCATTTGATGAACTACGCCTCCACCATTACCTCTCGGATGGGCATCGATTGCTCCAATTTGTCGTCTAGGTCCAACAAGCTAGAGATGAGAACCTTTTGAGTGGTTCACTTCCATTACTACAAAGGTGTCTTTTTCTTCCTTCCTAACCATGGCCTCCCAACCATGCCGCTTTTGCCTCCGTCACCTGGAGCCCCATTGGAGGATCCAATTTGTCCTCTGCATCCAACGAGCTTAGGTTAGGGATTTTTCCCCACTTTCGTCATTACATTCCAACAACCTCAAAATAGTTATAGTTACCACCATGAATTGTATGTTTGTCCCTAGTTTAGTGAATGCAAAATTTATTAATGATGCTCCCTTATCGATTACTTCTTGTTTCAATGAAAAATTTGCAAACACATATTATCCATTAAGAGATTTTTCGGCCTGTTTTACGAACGATAAGCAGATAGGAGGGCTTACTAGGACTTTACAAGGGACTTATTGCGACTTCTTTGGTATGTGCTTAGTTTTTATTCTGCTCAGTGCTTAGGTTGTATAATTCAATAGTACAAAAAAAAAGTTGTACAACTCGATTCTTGACTTTTTGTTTATCATTGTATAACTCGATCCTTCCATCATTTATCCTTTTTCTTCTAATTCGGTCATCTCATTTGTTTATAACTTATCTAGCTTTTTTATAATGTTGCACCTAGTTGGTGCCGCATTAATGCCACATGCATTCGAAAATATTAAAAAATTGTCAAGTCGACATTTTCGTTAGCCAAATTCGACTGAGTTAATGGATGAGTTGATTTCATTTTTGAAAATTTGACTTTTGTACTTGTGAGATTTTGTGTGGGACCACTACTAATTATTCTAAAAGTTTAAACTATTAAATTGAAATATATAATTGGGGAGGCAAATAATGGCTTAGAAATATTTGAACTCATGACCTCCTACTCTGATACTATATGAGATTTTGTAAGATCACTGTCGACTGTTCTAAAAACTTAAGCTATTTAAATGATAGTGTGATTTATTATTTGATATTTAATTACTCCAACAATGACTAACTTTTATATTTCAATCGCATAAATTTGACAAATTTTACGATTTAATTGCACTTTTTAGATAATTTTAGAATTCAAATGTACTTTGCGACTAATTTTTATATTTCAATCGCACTTATCTTTTGATCCTAAAAGAAAAATGCACTTATCTTGAATATATATACCAAAGAGTCAACTTCTGAATTTTGCGTCCGCCCTAAAACATTACCTTTTGCCTAGCATTGTCCACTTCAAATCTTTATCCCTTTTTTCTCCCCCAATATCCACTTTGCATCCATTCCCAATATTAAATTTCAAACGGCTATCCTCGTTGACCCAAGCTCCGCTTTTATCAAAATCTCGAATTTAAAAAGTAAGGATTTAGTCAAAATTTCAAATTTAGTAATGATTTCGTATTTGCGAGAGTACTTTTTCTTCTATTTATAAAAACAAAAGGCATCAATAAATTAACATCTCTGAATAGCAACATGAAATTCTTTTATTTTTGTTTATTTATAACCTCGTGCACGCGTTCAAGTAAAATAAAATAAGAAGACAAAAGTGAAGCTTTTGAATTTTACTAACCTAATGTTTTTTTTTAGCCCCCGATAGGTTTTCTCTATGGAACCAACATTACTACATAATTACTCCTACATTCCCCACCATATTATTTTTATTTCGAATGTCAAGTGGGCATTCTAATTTTTGTTCGAGGAATCTCTCTGTCTCCTCAACATGCATGCTTTAATTAATTTAATATATACTGTTATATAATACAAAGAGGACTTCCTACTTTCATGAAATCTAATTTCTTCTTTTTTTTCTTTTTCCCTTGATATCCTCAACAGATTATTTTGTAATTATCGTATTCACAGGCACATGCATAAAATCGATAACTCTATTTTATTTCTCACTTGAGACAGTATTTACAATTTGAGTATCCTCTCTCCTACAACGGCCTTATTTAAATATATTTCAAATCTTAAATTATCTTTCTTCGTTCACGTATATTCATATAATTAGTGCTAATGGGCTGTTCCAATTCGGGTCGTAGTGTAAATGTCAGCGTCAACCCGTTGACAGGTCAATATTCCAAGTCAACTCAAAATTTTAGGATAGTCTCAGGAAAGATTCAATGCTAGCCGGCTGCCAATATGTTTGTATCATTTATGACCTTAGCTTCCCTAGGGAATCTTGACAGAATAAATTCCGGGTCGTGCTTCGATTTAGCTCTTCCTCTTTGATGACCTAATTCTTATGCCTTCGACTTTCGTCGATCACGTTTTTAATAATTTTGCAAACGAAGGATTCAAGAGTCTTGTCTGCATCCCGAACGTACTTGATGTCTTGATGGCATCTCATCAACTGATTCCTTCCTCTCTTCCCTATGCATCATCACCTTAACATTAATTAAATTTATGTCGACTTCATCCCAAGTCAACGGAACATGTAACAAAAGACTCCCAAGCTTACATTTTATTCTATAGAAATATTTCCAAGGATACCGTCCAATCAATTCTAGACCTATCATACGGGTATCCAAATTAATTTTCTAAATTCTTGTGATAAATTCTCATATAGTTATTCTGATTAATTTTCATTGCAATAACTACATTGCAATAATAATAATAATAATAATAATAATAATAATAATAATAATAATAATAATGATCCTTTCTCAAGAATTCTACCTTGGCTTTGATCGAGCCTCTCCCCCACTTTGAAATCATGGTGCATTCATACAACTTTACATGATCTTCACGGCTTGCGCATATTATCCACTTTTAGCCAGTCAAGAGTTCCGCTCCACAAGCACGGGTCTACGCCTTTCTTTCACAGGGTTTCCATAAACTATACCAATTTTGATTTTTCACGAGAACTCCAAAAAAAGAAAAAAGAAAAAAAACTCTTACTATCGAATATAATTCCAATCGAGAGGTTATTCAATATAGTTTTTTCGCCTCTGCAAACTGAGTTGTATTGCCATTTTATAAAGCGTTTAGCAAGTACCTCACAAATGCAATAACCAGTAGCTTTCAAGAAGCTATCTCCACATGGTTTTCACAATACCAAATAATCACATGATAGCATAGCTATAATTCAACCATAAGTATAATAAAAGGAATCCAAGTAGTTAAGTGCTCGATATGGTCGTGACGTATTATACACCTATTTGGTGTAATTGTGATCATGATGTTGTGTTGTGTTGTGCTATGGATGTGATTTATTCAAATCATAGTCTCTCAGATTAGAGTAAACTTGAGATCACAAACATTTTCCCCAAGGTGGAGTCTTGTTCAATATACAGTGCACGTGGACGAAGGTGATTTGTATGCATCCATCGAAATGAGTCAAAACAAATAGTTGGGCGCTTGTATTGAAAAAAGAAGAAGAAAAGATAACATTTAACGCCTTTAATTATGATCGATCTTGCCTGATTTCATGTGTAAATAAATGTTCTCCATATTAAATAATTAATAAGCATCATGTAAACATACGCCATAGATAAACAAACAGTGGAAATGAATTTATATTTTTAAATGATGACTTCACATGAACTCAAAAGACGGGATCTAACTATAAAAAATATCGAATTAATTGTGCTTTGTGATTTGTAGTCTAATCTATATATATATATGAAAATCTCGCGTGATATAATACCCGTTCATTTCAGCTGCCAAAATCCTATAGTGGATGGTCAACACACCAATTCGACCTCCAAGGAAGTGAAAATAATGAATCAGCGATCTCATGGATGTGAAGCCTGTATCTATGCATAGGCTATAATATATGTAGCCTTTCATCTAGATAGCTACTATCTCACAATCCATAAGAATGTCAAGCACTAAGCACAAAATTAGAGGTCTTGGAAAAGATAATAGGGAAACTATGAAGCCTGTATCTACGCATAGGCTGTAACATATGTGCCTTTTAATCTGTCTATATGGTCGGGAGAATTATTGTCAAAATGAGAATTACTTGCATCAAGTCATGCTGCCATGACCTGATGCTGCCACGTCGGCTGCGTCCGGTGCGTTGCTGCCGTGACTTGAAGCCACCACGTTGGCTTCGTCGGCAGACATCGGGTCTGCCGAAAATCCTTGCGATGCCGGCAACACGGGCACATCCTGCATAGGAATTGGTAAGGCCTGCTGTCGGGTGGCTGAACGAAAAATGTTGTGCACAATCCGTCCATTCCGAGGGATTAACTGCCCCTCCGTGATGAAGATCTGTGGCCAATTTCAAGAAAAGTTAGCATTCGATCTAACTAACAAAGGGACCAAGAAAGTGTGAACGAACAAACCTCGTGGAAATCTCTGAGTTGGCCTCCCATACGAATCATTCCGCCGAAGGTGATAATCCGTCGATTGGTTATGGGTTCGACAAATGACGACATTTCGGTCACAAGATGAGTGACACCAATCAAATAATCAGCATTATACACAAAACTAATGCCTTCCAAGCCTCGGGCAACTTGGCCATCGAAATCAACCCTCGACGTGGGGTCATAATAAAGCAGCAAGTATGGGCGGCTGGAGTCGAAGGCAAAGTAATATTGACCGCCAAAAAAGGCAGCGATCTGAGAATGGTCCATCAGCGCCTGTGGTTGGTCTAATGCTGCGGCTTGTCGGGGGACTGAACGGAAAGTGCTCTGCACAATCTGTCCATTCCGAAGTAGCTGCCCCTCCGTGATGAAGATCTGTGGCCAATTTCAAGAAAAATTGGCATTCCATCTAATTAACCCAAGAACAACAAAGAGACAAGAAAGGAGAAAGGGTGAACCAACGAACCTCGTGGAAATCTCTGAGTTGGCCCCCCATGCGGATGATTCCGCGGAAGGTCAAAATCCGTCGATTCGTTATGGGTTCAACGGATGAAGACATTTCGGTCACATGATGAGTGACACCAATCAAGAATTCCGCATTATACACAAAACCGATGGCTTCCAAGCCTTGGGCAGTGTGTCCATCGAAATCAATTCTTGACGTAGGGCCATAATACTGCAGCACATATTGGCGGCTGGATTCAAATGCAAAGTAGTACTGACCGCCGAAAAAGGCGACGATCTGAGCATGGTCCATCGGTGCCTGTCGCTGTGGGTATAATGCCCCCAACTCGGCCACATCTGGTAACGCCTCTTGTCGGAGACCCGAACGGAAAATGCTGTCCACAATTAGCTGCCCCTCCATGATGAAGATCTATGGCCAATTTCAAGAAAAATCAACATTTGATCTAACTAACCCAAGAACAACAAAGAAACCAAGAAAGAGTGAACGAATGAACCTGGTGGAAATCTCTGAGTTGGCCCCCCCTGCGGATGATTCCGCGGAAGGTGAAAATCCGTCGATTCGTTATGGGTTCAGCAAACGAAGACATTTCAGTCACAAGATGAGTGGCACCAATCAAGAAATCCGCATTATACACAGAACTAATGGCTTCCAAGCCTTGGAGAGTTTGGCCATCGAAATCGATCCTCGACGTGGGGCCATAATAGAACAGCAGGTATGGGTGCCTGGAGTCGACGGCACAGTAGTATTGACCGCCTAAAAAGGCGGCGATCTGAGCATGGTCCATCGGCACCTGGCGCTGTGGGTATAATGCCGACGGGGTTTCATCCGGCATTGGGTATGGTGCCGCCTCTTGTCGGACGGTTGAACGAAAAATGCTATGCACAATCCGAGGGAGTAGCTGCCCTCCGTGATGAAGGTCTGTGGCCAATTCAAGAAAAATTATCATTCCATCTAACTAGCCCAAGAACAACAAACAAGAACCACCAAGATACGGTGAACGAAGGAACCTCTTGGAAATCTCTGAGTTGGCCCCCCATGCGGATGACTCCGCGAAAGGTCAAAATCCGTTGATTCGAAATGGGTTCAAC
The DNA here is from genome assembly GCA_028830015.1 of Eucalyptus grandis x Eucalyptus urophylla. Lineage (NCBI taxonomy): Eukaryota > Viridiplantae > Streptophyta > Magnoliopsida > Myrtales > Myrtaceae > Eucalyptus > Eucalyptus grandis x Eucalyptus urophylla. Next base: position 55,662,889 of record CM054200.1, on the reverse strand, counting down.
AAATGATGACGTTTCGGTCACAAGATGAATGACACCAATCAAGAAGTCCGCATTATACAGAAAACTGATGCTATTCAAGCCTTGGACAACTCGACCATCGAAATCAATCCCCGACCTGGGGCCATAATAGTACAGCACGTTTGGACGGCTGAAGTCAAAAGCAAAGTAGTATTGACCAGCGAAAAAGGCGGCCCTCTGACCATCGTCCATTGGCGCGGCGAGAGTGACGAGAGAGCGAGGGCTTAGATTTCGGAGATCAGAGCGTTCCTGTGAGGTGTAGCGAGAGTGACGAGAGAGAGGGTTTGGATTTTGGAGATCGGAGCGTTCTTGGAAGGTGCGGCGAGAGTGACGAGAGAGGGGGTTTGGATTTCGGAGATCGGAGCGTGACGAGAGAGAGGGTTTGGATTTTGACGAGAGAGCGTGATATGGAGCATCCTTGGAAGGTGCGGCGAGAGTGACGAGAGAGGCTAGTAGAGTTTTTTTGGCGATTTCTTCGTCTGTAAGGTTAAAGCTGATAATATTCCGTGGAAGAGCTAAGGTAACTCCGCCACAACATTAAACGTTGGGTGGTGATTTTTCAGCCAATAGTTCCTACATTAGATGTCGACACAATACGCCAACCCTTATTTAGTAAAGTTAGATCGCAACATCAAAGTTTCCTATGTGAATACCTTATTTAGTAAAGTTAGGTCGCAACAGAGTTTCCCATATGAATACCTTATTTAGTAAAGTTAGGTCGCAACATCAGAGTTTTCCATGTGAATACAAAATCTGTTTCCTGTATTTCTATTGAACTCCTTTGACTTCTACCCGCATCTAGGCTTTGCGCTGTACCCAGCAAGTCTCACTTGCAAGAGGGACGGTGTTATTAAATGTGAATGTGTTGATGACTGATGAGCACGTCTTGCTGGCAAGCGAGCGGGAGCTGTTTATCTCATCAATAAATAGACTCTGCACATAGTGCTAAGCACGCAACTAGCGACAATAAATCATCCTCGCGCACAATTGAGAACACCCATTTGATTATCAGATAACACGGTAAAATACTCGATAGGGGTCCACAAAATCTCATAATATCCGAATTTTAGTTTTAAAATCTTACTGTCCGTGCGTATTGCCAAGTGCCGGGCAATTACTTGAAAATAAAAAATAATTGAACCCACGATCCACTCGAGACTTCTTCCGAATTGATAAGAAAGCTCTTGGAAGAGTAGTCACTGGGATCAAATATGAGTTAAGAAATAGGTTTATAACCTATTTTGACAGGTTTAACATTCCTTGATAACACCCAACTTTTTATCGTGGATATGATCGAGTGGATAGGCCTAGACGAGCCAGACTGGACCGGGCCCAGCCTCATGTTGAAAAGCTGACCCGCATGCGCTTGGGCTTGGGCCTCGACGGGCGGAGATCGATGAGGACAAAAGTTAAAGTTAAAGTGAACCCCCTCGCACGTGAGCCCCCTTTGTCCCTCCCTGACCGGTCTTGTCTCCACGTGTCATACCTCGCTCTCTAATATCTGCTTTTCCCCATCCGGTCAGGTCCAGTGGTCCCCACCTGTCGCGTCGATCTTATCCCCAAGAAAGGAGACTTCTCTGAGGAGGGGGGGATTTATATATATAACCGACCAAACCTAATCCGTCCGTTGACCCGACCGATTCCGAATTGATAAGAAAGCTCTCGGAGCTGCGCTAGGGTTTTTCTTCTTGGGGTTACCGTCTGAATCGCGTGCACAAAGCGAGGAGGAGGAGGAGGAAGAGATGTCGACCATCGAGTCAGAAGACAAGGATCTGATAGGGAAGGCGAAGCGGTTCATGGAGAACTACTACAGGACGTTCGACGCGAACCGGGCGGATTTGGTCAATCTGTTCCGGGAAGAGTCGGTGCTGGCCTTCGAAGACCAGCATATCAAGGGCAAGGAGGCTATCCTCGCCAAACTTACCTCCATTCCGGAGTGCCACCACGAAATCGCCGACTTCAACTGCTTGCGCCACTGCACACCCGGCAGTATGCTCGTCTTTGTCTGCGGCCAGACGTGGGTAGGCGGCACCAAGGACAAGGCGCACGCCGTCCTTACAAACCAGGTCTCTCTCTTTCTCCCTCTATTGAATTAACATCACCCACCACCACCTTGGTTGATCCCCTTATCCATCCTATCCAATCCACTGTTAGCAGAGACTATTCGTCTGTCTGTAGCTTAATGGAGAGGAGTTGTTGAATTGTTGCTCCGATGATGAAGTTGTTTAAGAAAAAAGCTAAATCAATTTAACCTTTTTCTAAGTCATTATTTCATGTCGACCGTCTGCAATTTCTCTATCGATCAATTGATTAATCGATTAATCAATCCTCCTGCGCATAAATTCTGAGAGTCCGACCCTGATTCTTTGCCTTTTTCAGACGTTCCATCTGATGCCAACACCACAGGGAGGCTTTTACGTAGGAACACAAATTTGGAGGCCCTTTGATCTCAACAAGATTTGGATCTCGTCGGCAGCACCACCAATGTCCGCCTCAGCACCGGCACCAGCATCTGTCTCGGCACTGCCCATGGCCACCTCGACATCGCCAGCATCTGTCTCGGCACTGCCCATGTCTGCCAAGGCGGGAGAATGAATCATCCTTAGGCTTCAGTCTGATCATTCTAGTCTCTGTTTTATTTTCAATGTATGAATGCAGTACTGTTTGATTGCAAGTTGTGGTCGTGGTTAAAACGTATTTCTATCTATGTGTGTGTATATATATATATGTATGGAATTCAACTTGAACTGGTCATCAGTGCTGGTGGAATTGTAATTGAACTGGCTTATCTTGTCCTCTTCTCGATCTATGCCTCCACTCCCTCTCCCTCTCTCACTTCCGCGCTTAAAAGTGTAGCAAACTATTGTCCCCGTGTCATCTTAACCATGTGTTGTTTTGAGTGTTTAAGCAAATCATGACAGGCTGTCAAGCCTGGCCATAGGGGCAAAACCTATTGACGCAATTCGTTATCTAAATGTAATATAAATCGGAGGCCAGCACCTCTCAAACCTGCATAGATGTGATAAGAAGCTGCAACATGCCGAGATACACGTTTATCTCACCGTGCCAACTGTGAGTTTTTGTTCATGCATAGGTGATGTTGACATTAAGAAAACATACTGGATTACTTGCAATGTTGACCCCGACATACAACAATTATCTACCCAAGCAATTTTTGTAGTGAGGCCTCGTGATCTGAATAGACTGCTTGCAAATTTTCAGTCATCCCTTCAGGAAATTACTATCATTGCAACGGAACGCAACTCCGATCCTTCTGATGCTGCAAGTGAATTTGATGGGAAAGCTGTCGAGTTTAGAAGCTACGTTGATCCTACCAAAGGTAGAGATTAACTTTTTTCCTTTCAATCGAATATGGAGAAGAATATCATGGTTCTGATTCTGGCTGCAGAGAACGACTCTTTGCTGCACACTCAGCTGTGGATCGATCCTGCTGAAGAGTTTGTGCAGTATGCTCATAATGGCAACCCAGTAGGCGTGACTTTTGCCGTCAAAGGGTTGAAGGTGTTCCATCTGATTCGTTTTTCATTATATTATCTATCAAGACATTTGGGTCATTAATGCAGCTGAAAGTTCTTGAACGTATGACTTCACTTTCAAACTTGTCTCCATTTCCTTAAAAATGAGTCCTAAAATGAGTCCACCTACGTGCTGGAATGCTACTGGAGTTACATTCAGGACCATCTTTTATGTCGAAGTTTTTCCTTGTGTCTTCCAGGGAACGTGATAGTATTTAAACTCCGTCCATCTCATGGAAATCCAGGCATTTCTTGCATTCTGTGAGGGATGTGAAGTGGACATTCATTTGCGCTTTGAGAAGGCTGGCGAGTAACTAAATTCTGGATGCTCTTTTGACTCTTACCTTTCTTTCCGTGCTTCACTTCAATTTTGCATATGCAAGTAGTTCAGATGCAACGAGTAGTTTTCGCGCAATCAGTGCATAACTGCTTTTTAATAGATGCATGATTGCTAGTTGCTCAGAGATTCAATACATGCTAATGCATGGCTTCACAATCACACTCGTAAAGGCTGATGACAATTTTAGTTCTTACTAAATGTCAAAAAACAAGAGACTATCGTTGAAAATTTGGTGGATAGTATATAGTGAACCTTCAAATCAAGTTTGGATAACAATGGTTTAAGTTTAAGTTCGGATGATAAACGTATTAATTACTAAGTTTGATGCAAGATGCTAGTAAAGTATGCCGGCTAAGAATATCAGTGCAAAAAATAAACTTGATGGTTAATGTATGTCTTTTGGCTTTTCTTTTTTGGTACTAAATTCGTGGTTTCAAGTGCAACATCTCTGCTATACGCAAAATAGAAAAGAATAAAGAACTTGTTACAACTGAATGTTTTTATGCAACAGGCCTATTTTGATGGCCCCTAAATTCGCATCGATGACGGGCCCTCTTCCAATTTTGATGCTACGCTTGTACCGGCCACCAGGCTCACATCCCAATTACATGAAAGTAATACTGCACCTTCGGCAAATGGAATGCCGGGCCAGGCTCATACTGCGGAAGCTTCTGGAGAACAGCCAGAGAGGAATAGAACAAGCGCTTTCCGAGATTCCATCAAATCTAAACTCTCAGGTGAGTGATCCTTGTAGCTTGTAGTACTATCATCCCAATGATGGTAAGGCAATTGACTTTGCTTTGCTCTAAAATGAAATGCTGTGTATGCCATCAGTGAGATACTTTGTTTTTGGAAGTCAACAGGAAGGTATCTCTTGGGAATTAAAATTTAAGTGGTTTACTAACTCCGGGCAGGAAGTGCTGCAAGAAGTGTGAGTGGTTCTGACGGAAGGCAAGTTCCGGAAGAAAGGATCCTAAGGGCTGGTGGTCAATCGGGAATTGAAAGGATCGGCACTATTCAAAAATCAAAAGCTGCATCAGCTGAAGGAAACACCCAAACTGGTCCAAATTCTTCATCTCTCAATCTTGCTCTCAGTTTGTATGCATGATGAACATCATCTTTATCTCTAGGTCGAATTATTTTGCTCTCTTACAAATATTTTTTAGTAGAGTTGCTACTTTCTCAATTGCCTATTTCCCTGCTGTAAATGCTGCTTTGCAAGAAAGCATTTGGCTTAGGCCAGTTGATTGCGCGACTTTATCTTGGGATCTTTTACTCTTTATTCAAGCATCAAGAAGGAAAAAGTTTTGGCAGAAATCCATGTATGTCCTACCAAACCTGTAAGCATTTCTGTTTTTCCACGATTTAGTGCGACTGTCCACCTGATACCATAGACAAGGTGGAGCAAAACTATTTTCCGCTTCTTACTCGACTGTGAACCCTGAGGATGCATTGCACATACCTGTGCAAGTACCTATTTCTGGAAGACTGAATTCATATGCCTTTCTTGGGCTTCTCAGTATCGATTCAATTAGTCTGCTCGTATCACGTCATTTGTCAGTGGTTCTAAATGTTTTTGGAGGCAAAGGTACTGAACAAGGTTGTCACTTACATAACACTAATTAGCGCATCATAAGTAAGTTCATGCAGTTTGTCAGCAGTTGAAGCGATTCTCTTCATTCTTTTCTTGTGTAGATGGAAATGGTTTTTCACAACGTCATCCAAGTAATCGGGTTGATGCCAATTAGGATGAGGATGATGATAACAAGGACGGTGATGAACTCTGTGTTCGATCAACACCACCATACTATGAAGATCAATAACGTTATGTTTCCTGTTTGACTATGATAACCTTTCTCTCTTAGTTTTACTGGTAAGTGCTTGTGCCTTCCAATGCTCGATGCATCCTGTCCTGTGTTCCCTTCAAAGAGTTGGAGTAGTGTCTTGCTTGCTTTAAGCGTCCTTTGTCATTTTTTTCTTTTCTCGTTTTTCTCCTACTTGACTATACATTAGTGCCTGTGCCAATTTGACTAGTCCACCATGCAACAAAGCTGCCATTTTAATGCACTTCTTTTTCCCTCTCTTTTCTGTTTCGGTATTAAGTTGATACACTTTGCCGAGTGAGGTATTGATACAGGTATGGTTCTACACTTTATTCTACAACAATTTGTTCCTGGCTTCCTGCCAATAAAAACAGAGCAGGGTCGACAGTTCTTACAAGAGTCACATGCTTAGTGGACAGGATATAGCAATTTAGAACCATTGGAAATTGTGTTTAGACCTTCTAAAACCTGTCCAATAATTCCTTTCTAGCTTTGCAACTTCAAATGTGGCGGTGGTGGTTTCGGGGGGTTGGGGCGCTCAATACCATCTCTAAAACAGCTATTCATGGGGAGATTTATGACTTGTTTGATTGAAGTTTCTGCTGCCTTCTATACTGAGTTTCTGTGATCTGTCCTCGTAGTCCATCCGTTTATGAAAATATGACGTCAGCTTTTCTCCCACTTTCTTTCCCTACTGTATGTATCAGCACATTCAAAACGTGAAGGAGACTGTTGAAGTTTTTTTGACCAAATAGATCCCTTGCCATAGAAAGCTTCTGTTTTGTCTGTTAAAAAACATTTCGAGTCAATTTGTGTATATTAAAGAGGAAGCAGTCAAAAGGTTTTTGAGATGTTCGTGTTCCTTTCTTAAAATCACATTCTAGAATGATTACGTCATTTTTAAACTCCTACGAATTCAGTTTAACTTTTCCTTGTGAGTTGCTTCCATTTTCCATACCCAAGGATGCCGAATTTCCAGTGTTCTGATTTGTGACAACATCTTCTGCTGAGGTAATTTGTGACGGTGTCAAGGAGTTTGTTCTGCGGAGTAAATCCCTCCTTTTTGTCAGTAATGGAACCAACCAGAGTCAGAGTGATTCGTGGAATTCAAAGTTTACTTGCCCCGAGAGGTTGCCTAAAGCACGAATTGATTGTGGTCTGGATCGTCTAGAAGCTCTCTCGTGGTACGTGACTTTTGAGTTGTGGGCGTATCATCCTACACCTTGCTGTTGCATATTCCCATGTTTCTCATCCAAAGAAGGTTCAATTGCATCGGTTGTCCGAAACCTATTGTAAGGATGGATGATTTAAATTATAAGGAATCTCAATGTAAGATGGTTGCTTAATCAGGTGCATGTGCTTTTTCATCGTTTCTCAATTTCGAATTGCACCCTGGAGCATTGGAACTCTCCCTTTTCGCTCCTTCCATCACCAACTAACTGAAGTCCTAAGTTGGGCAATTCACCTGGAGCTGTCTGCATTTTCACAAAACGCAACGATCCATTCATAAGCAAGATACATGAGTTTACCAGTCAAATGCAGCTTTCGTTTTACAAAATAATTCATCAAGTCACTCGTATGCGAAAGGGAAACAACCCACGTGAAAGCATCGCAATGTGAAGGAAACTACGTATTCAGAGGGATGAATAATTACCGGAATTTAGCCGGAGGAGGACCGAGAGCTCTGCACCGGCAGCAGATGAAAGAAGGCACAAGGCGGGACCGTGGGTTGGGGATTCTAAACGGGACAGAGCTTAAACCCCAGTCCTCTCCATGACCCGAACAGATCCGATTATCGATGCAGCGGGCCGGCCCAAGCCCGAAAGCCCCCGCTGCATGGGAACATTGAGAACAATTAAGCCATATTAAAGAAATCATATTTACAGCCCCTGCTAATTTAATCGATTATCCATAGAGTGAGCGCCGGTTAGTTACTACTGTATAAAACAAATCCCAAACGAGGATTTCAATTTAAAAAAAAAATAAAAAATATGTAATGCTTATGTCCATTTGTTAGATATATCATAGTGACATAGCTCAACAAAATGGACAAAATTGCAACATAGATATACGTAAGATAATAATACTTTATATATCTTACTAGCATTGAATTTAATCTTACAATCATATTAATTTTATACCCATATTAATTTTTATTTTTGTATTTATCTCCCTCCACACATGTAAATGTTTTCTTCACGTGCATGCGTAGATATAAGCGTGGTCCGGGTAAGCGGTTCTCACCCTTAAATAGGGAATTGCCTGTTGGTTCCTTGACCGCCGGTTCAGTCTGGTTCTCAAGTAGAACCATGGTTCCATCAAGCTTCATGCACTAAGTGTAACATTTTCCAATAAGCCAAAGTAAAGTAAAAAATAAAGAACGTTCCTATTCTTAATAGCAAGATAAGTAAAAAGATCGGACTCGCACTAAAATTTGAGAGTCGACGCCGTGAGTCGATGAGTGTTGAGCTTGTGAGAGATAGAGAGACGACTTATATGAGATGAGAGTGAGACAAGACAAGACAAGCATTCAATTAATGGGTGTCGAGCTTCAAATTATGGAGTTTAGGATTTTCATTTTTCTTAATTTTTTTTCCCGTTGGAAATTTTTCTCGAAAATTAAATATATATATATTTATATATTACCGATCCGGTCTGGGTGGGTGGTACGTGGTTCCACACTTAGAACCGAGAACTAGATCGGTACCCACTAGTTTCCGGTTCTTTTGCATGCCCCCATGTATGTGTGTACTCTTTTTATACCACGGGAGTAAGGCAACCTTTTACATGGATTTAAGAACTTAAATCACAATCGATTTGATTCGTCATTTATTATCACGAACCAGACTCAAAAGCACAACGATGATAATCAAAACTATTACGTAATAGCAGAATAAATTATGATGATGATTACAATCCTTTCTGGCGCAATGTTGTCTCCAGTTAAGTGTACTTTGAGTTAGTTTAAGCATATCTCGGTGAGTTCCTACCATCCCCTTCCCTGTAAGGCAAGTTTAATTCTTTTGCTAGCGTGCCAGTTTCAGTTTAAGTCCTTAGTGCGTTTAGGTCCATTACTTGCTTTGGATCGAGTTGCATTGGTAAGATAAAACTCATGGAGTTGCACTACTCGTAAACAGAACTCGGAAATGGAGGAAATTGGAGAAACAGGGCAAGTTTTTCCTATGGGCCATTGGAGAAACAGGGCAAATGAGAGTGTACAAAAAAAGATCCCATTCGCTCATTCACTATTCTTTCATTTCGGATACACGCATTGTTAGTTTAATATAATCTATAGGTCATCCCACATATAGTTTTGAGTGGTCGGTTATATATATAAATCCGCCCCTCCTCAGAGAAGTCTCGAGTGGATCGTGGGTTCAATTATTTTTTATTTTCAAGTAATTGCCCAGCACTTGGCAATACGCACGGATAGTAAGATTTTAAAACTAAAATTCGGATATTATGAGATTTTGTGGACCCCTATCGAGTATTTTAAAAACTTAAATTGTTAGATGAAGGCATGATTTAATATTTAATTATTTTAATACTCACCCTCATGTTTAGTCTTGTCTTTTTGCCTAGTATTAAATGTTAGACATATTTAATTAGAGAGGTAAATGAAGCCTATTTTAATATAAGCACGAACCCATATGCTCTGTCCCGAGAGTCTAAATGTTAAACCAGCATCTGAGTGTTACTCACCCTCATCTGAGTGTTACTGCCAATTGTTTTAATATCTTGCAAGACTTTATGAGATTACTGCCGACTGTTCTAAAAGTTTAAATTGTTGGATGAAAACGTAATTTAATATTTAATTATTCCAACATATATACATTAACATAAGAAAAGAGATCAGAGAACAAAACTTGGGGGGCGACCTTAGTCGCTTTCGCCTTTTTGTTTTCTTTGGTCAGATGCCGCAGCCTCTTCCTTACTATAAGTGAACTTGGGCTGCTGAGTGCTGACAAAGCTGACGCATGCAACGCAAGAAAGCGCCAGCAAATAGCATGAAGGACTTCCCATGAGGAGCTCCTAGCGCGCTGCAATCGCCCCGTGCTTGAAGAAACCTCGTTCTCGGGAAGAAAGAAGGGGAGGCTAGCCGAAGTCGGAAGGTTAATGGAGAACAATAACCGTCCAGCTGATCACGGCCGTTGGAGGTAAGCTGCCGCAACCTTGAATATATCTTGAGCTCCGTAGCCCAGCTCCCTCAGTAAGTTGGAGGATCCCGGGCAAACTCACGCCGGATTCTTGATATTGCTTCCCGTTCCTGCCTCTGATCATGTCACACTGTATTCCACTGCGTGAATGCTGTTTCGCGGTGAAAAAAGCTGCGGCTGAAGTCGTCACAGACCTCTGAGCTTGTACTGTTCACTTGCACCTGCGAGTCCCATGGGGGTCTTCCACTTTCCTGTGAAAAAAAAAAGGGCTTTGTCTCTTGAAGTAAGCTGTTGAGAGTCGGATTGGAATACCGACTTGTTACCGTCCAGATTTGTTCCTGTGCTCGTTTTCCTCTTTTTGTTGATTGAGCCGGCTTTTTGTTCTCGATGTTCATGATGACCACTTAGATGCCGGTTTGAGGTAGTTATATCTGGTGGATGTTAAATAAGAGAGTGCTTAGGGGCATATCTGGTGGATGTAAAATCATTTCCATTATCTGGGTAGTTATATTGTAACACTCAGGTGCTGGTTTTTGTTCTCGACGTTCATAGCGGCTTAGACTCTCAGGACAGAGCATATGGGCTCGCGCTCATAATAGAGTATATTCAGTGGGTGTAAATCCGTCGAAAAAGTATGAATATAGTAGGACTCATACGAGGAATAACTGCCATTTCTTTCTGAAAATCATGAAGTTGGAAATAATGGTAACCTTCTCCTAGAGTCATTGGGTAAGAGAGAAAATTCTGTCGCTGTGAGGAAGAGACACGACTTAATATGCACTCTGCAGCCTTCTTTTGTCAGGAGAAACTCATATGGAGAACACCGCATTAATTGAAAGTCTTCTTAGCTTTTCCTCCTAAGAAAAGAGAAGACGCGCAGCTAGCTTTACTCTGTTTCGACCACTAAACAGGGGGCTTACTTGGTAGTTTTGTGCATGTGAGTGGTCTTGTTTTTGTGAATGTGTTGTAAGAGAAGGTTAGGAAAGGTTTATAGGTGTTAAAGGAGGTATCCCCTTGTGCTCTGATGTTCCGGTTTGTTGAAATGAAGAGTCTTTCACTAGCTTAATTAGACGTGGATCAATGGATGGTTTATACTCTTACAGTGCATATATAGCTTAGAGTCCTACAATGCATAGACGCCTTAGCTACCAGAAGCTTGGTTTCATACATCATCAAATTTCCTTTAGAACTTAAATTGGTAGTTTTTGAAAGCTTCTGAAAGGACTGTCTTCCAAAAGACTATACGTACACTAACAAGTGATTTGCTGATTTTGTTTTGCAGACGTGGAGTGGAGCATGCTGATCGAATTGCTACAATTAATTTCCTGGAGAAGATCCTACTAAAGATCTTGATTGGTGCCATCGGAATCATGGGTATTCCAACCATCACTAACCTTGAAACCATCATGTGCATTTACGCAATGCTCATAATCATCGGGCAGTTACTAATCCTCAAGATAGGAAGGCAAGATATGGACCCAAGGTTCCGACTTACGTTTGCTCGCATCATTGTTGTTATCGGATGTGTTAGGTGTTGTCTGCTGATGTACATTTTGCTTCATGTCATGCCTTGGTCGATTTTCGTTCTCCACGTCCTTGAGTTGATGAACCCACAAGCATTCATCGTGAATTAGAAAATTGTGACCGTTTTCGGTTTTCTTAATATTGTGGTTTACTCTTTGGGAAACTAGTATTGATGTGCATCGTGCTTATGTTATCCTAGACATGAACCTTTTGTTGTACTATTATTACTTTAGGGACATGGACCTTGTGTTGTACTATTTTTACCTTGAACATCATCCATATCGAAAAACATAATATGTGATGTGATGAAGAGAATAGTACTATTTAGTTAAGACCCTAGTGCAATGTAATGAAGTTGGAGACATAGGGAATCTTTTTTTCTTTGGCTAGAATCAATTCATAAAATTTGAGAAAAAAAAATCACATCATCCTCGTTCATTAATCTTTCTATTCGCGAATTGCAATTTAGGCGTAATTCGTAATCCGATCCTCATATTTAACCTAAACAATATTTTAGAAACTATCTACCCAAACTCGGAGTCACATGAAAACCACTAAGCTTGGCATAAAGGAAGCATGCGATATGCGAGAGACGGAAGTAACAGGGCCCAAATTCCTCAACGAAAGATTTACCATTTGAGAATAAAGAGGAATCACATTAGAAAATGAAGATGCATGACCTTTTGTAAGTTGAAGCATATGTGGAAAAAATTGAAAAGTGAGCCATAGTAATTTTGCTTCAATATATAGATGACTAGGAATTTTTTGTTTTTGGTGTTTATGTTTTAAATGGGTTGGGAGATAGATATTTCAAGAGAGATGAATCTGATCTGTTGAGATAAAGAGTCAAATGGGGATACTCAAAAGCCCAAAGCAAACCACAAAAAATTCGATTTGCTAGCCCCAGTCTTGTTTGATCGCGAGCGACTTGTAGATGGGGAGCATTGGAACACCAAGTTTTACCCCAAGATTTGTTTCCTATTCTTCTTCTTTTGTTTAATATATACGGGCTTTATTCTTTGAATCAATTTCCCCGTTTCTCTCTGGCCAAAGAAAAAAATCCTTGTTTCTCCAATTTCATGAATTGCATCAGAATCTTTACTAAGTAGTACCATCATCTTCATCATCATCATCATCATATATTTTTGCAATGTCATGCAAAAAAGGTTTAAGGTAATAATAATACAACATGAGGTTCATATCCAAGCTAGAATTGGAAAGACACACATCAAAACAAACTTTGTAAGAAGCACACAACAACAATAGGAAAACTGAAAACTATCACCATTGTCCAATTAATCCTCTGGTTCGAATTTGAATGGGATCATCAACATTAGGACACAAGGAATGAGAATCAGCCAAGGCATGTCACCAAGCAGAATGTATATCAGCATACTGCATGCAACACAACTGAGAGCAATAGAGGGGAGAACATATGCAAGTTGGAACCTTGGGTCAGTATTTTGCCTTCCTATCTCGAAAATTAATTTGTGTCGGACATTTTTTACCAATATGTAGATGAGCATGATGGGTGCAACGGTAGTGTTGATTGGACTTGTGTAGCTATACATGTCCCTGATGGCTAGTAAGATCTCCTCCGTTGAATCGAGATGGTTGTTATATGTAGCATAATTTGAATTACAAGCTCTGCTTTATATCTTTGAATTAAAAAAAGCAAACTACTAGTTAGATGCTAGTTTTTGGCAAAAGCTTAAGTTGTGAGCTCTTTTTACACCATACATGAAGACATTTTTTCCGAAAGCTATATCAAGATGCTACTCCACAGTAAACAACAAGCGTTTCCCAATACCTCTTTAACTAATAAACTCGCTGAAACACATCAAGAACTACCAACGTAAGTTCAAAAGGAAAATTAATTTGTAGTATGATGTCAAGCTTCTGGTGCAAATCATAGCTAATGAGTCTATGCATCGCATTAGTCTAACCTATGTATGCACTGCAGGAGTGTAACCCATGCATTGATCCACGACTAATTAAGCTGGTGAAAGCTCTCCTTTTGGACAAAATATAACACCGGAGTGCAAGGGATACCTCCTTAACTCCTTCAAACCTTTCCCAACTCACTCGCGATAACACTTAAATCACAAAAACAAAACCACCCACTAGCACAAAACTACCAGGAAAGCTCCCGTACTTATCGGGTAGAAACAGGGTAAAGCTAATTGCAAGTCTTTTCTTTACTCATATGGAAAGCTAACAAGACTTTACATTGTACTCGTTATAAGTTTTGCTGGACAAAAGAACGAAACAGAGTGTAAATGCAGTTGTGTCTCTTCATCACCATCCAGAATTTTTCCACCAGGTAAATTTTAAAAGAAGGTCACATTCTTTCCAAATCTGTGATTTTCAAAAAGAACTAACAGTTATTACGATATTTCACTCTCCTTGGACAAACTCTGTCGTTTGGGATTGTTGCTGCTATGAATCCAACTGTATTCAATCACCAAATGAATATCACGAGTATTTATCAAGTCGCAAAAAAAAAAAAAAAAAAAAAAGTCCATGAATGCAATTTCAGTTCACTGAATATGCTCTGTTTTGAGTGCGACCCAGTATGCTCTGTTCTGATAGTCAAGCCATTAAATACATCGAGAATAAAAAGCTCGATCATTTAGCAGGGAATAGAAGACAAAATATGGGAGTAAAACTTCCAGGAAATGCCAGAAACAAGCTGTTTTACATCCAGCAAATGTGCCCCTAAGTACGTGCTCTGTTCCGAGAATCGAGTCATCATGAACATGGATAACAGAAACCTGAATCAATAACTGAAAGATAAAAAGAAAATAGAAAAAAAAGCTGGGTGGTACAAAGGTCGCCTGATTTAGTGCAAGTATTTCCCTAGTAAAACAGCATCCACGTAATGGAATATATGCAGTGGACATGATCAGGGATGGGAACCACGAAGAATATCAAGATTTTGACATGATTTTATTCACAATCCTCCAACTTATTGATGGAGGCTGGGCTACATTGCTTAAGATGTATTTGAGGTCGATGAAGCTTACCTCCGACGACCGTGATCAGCTGGATAGTTGTTCTCATGAACCTTTCCACTTTTTGCCTCGCTAACTGACTTCCTTTCTCGCGTGAATATATAGACTCCGCCGCCTCAAAAACAGAAACACAATGGGAGATCATCCTATAATCAGACCCCATGTCTTGGATTTCTAAGGCCCAATGTTAAATGACAAGGCTGGGTCGGAGAAATCCGATTTCTCAGACCCCGCCTATGCTCGCGGGGTCTAAGCATCTGCAGGGTTTGTCTGTCGAATTTTCTAAGACCCAATGTTAAATTACAAGGTTGGGTCGGAGAAGTCCGATTTCTCAGACCCTACAACTGCAGGGTTTGTCTAACCGATTCCGAATTCTCAGTACCAATGTTAAAAGTACTCCCGAACCCAAGCCATTCTGTGTAATGTTGATTAAGGAGACCGAATGGGTTGGGTTAATGGGTAAATTTTTCATGAAGCGGAACGTGGTCCCTCGAGAAGGTCATAATAAGGGGACAGTCCCAGTAATCACAAAATGATAGGAGATGGTGGGGTTCTGTAACTAGGAAGAAGATGGGGTGGGAGGCAGAAAAGCTGGACCGAGATATAAATGGATGTCGATGACTAAGATTTTTCGTTTCTACATACACAAAATGCGGAAATAAGAGATTTCCTGGGAGATGGGGCCTGATCCATTGACATTCTGGGCAAGCAAGTCGTCTCAAGTCTCTCTTTGTCTAGTGGAGAATGGGTTTCAAGCTTCCGCGAAGCGGACTATGCCGTCTTCTCTTGCTCGACTTTATGTGTAATTGAGATGAAGTGTCAAATGTGTAACCTCAAAAGCCCAAAGCAAACCACAAGAAAATTCCATTTACTTTGCACCTCATCTTGTTTATTTACAAGAAACTTGCGGATGGGAGTGTTGGAACTCCAATTTTTACCCCCAAATTTTGTTCTCTATTCTTTTTCTTTGTCTTTTCTATTTTTGTTAATATATCCAGATTTTAACTCTTTATGTTCCTAGTGAATGAGATTCACAAAAAAGATAATATACTTGGGACATAATATCTTTGTCCCGCAAGATACTCCCATAGATCATGAGTGTTTTAACATATCTCTATCATCGATATGTGCATCATTTATATGAATCAACGGTTGCTCTTTGCCAATGCTACCTTTGGTTGATTAATAGAAAGTCGATGCCTACCTCCTCGATGGTCCATTACGGGGTGTTAGTTGACTTTACGTAGGAGGGAAGCAAGACTTTTAAAGCTGGGAAGATTTTGACGGTGTTAGGGGCTTAGGTTAGGCAAAACACGTATAGCTAGGTGGAGATGGGTGATCAATGTACAGTCCGGTGTAGTAAGTAATACTAACCTTTTGAATTCTCTAGTGCACTCTACTTGTTATCTGATGTATATATATAAATAAATAAATAAGAAATGAAGTTGCCATGTTTACAGGAAATTGCGTGTATTGCAAAATTTTCTTTAGTCCCTTACACTTCCGCATGCTTAGGAAAGATGAAATGGAAAAGATAATGATGTTAGTAGTTCTACAATAGCTGTGACGTTCTGGGGTCGTCACGCTAGTATAAGGAAGCATGTAAAATATGAGAGAGGGAAGTAACCGTTTGCAAATATTTCAACGAAAGATTTACCCATTTGAGGACAAAGTAGACTCTTGTCAGAAAAGGGAGATGCACGACCTTTTATTTGTTGATGCATATTTGAAAGAAATAGAAAGGTGAGTAATTTTGCTTCAGTATAAGTAAGGACAGGGCTTGAGTCCTTAGCACTTGAGCTTGAGACCTCATGGCTAGTGCTTGAGTGCTTGATGCCCAATCTTAATTTCATTGAGGTAGGGCCTAGGTCCATCAAGGTCGAAACTCGGGACCGAGGGCCCAATCTTAATTTCATCGAGGCAAGGCCTAGGTCCATTGAGGTCCAAACTTAGGACCTTGGCGCTTGTGCCCTCGGTCCCGAGCCCTCAACGCTCGGGCTCGAGGTCATTGAGTTCGAGGGTGGAGCACTCTTAGGTCCCGGGCTTAGATATCAGGGATCTTAGCATTGGCGCTAGGATCCCAAACCTGGCCTTTGTGGACCTCGACCCGCTTGATGGGGCCAACCCCGAGTGACAAAGATCCAAGCACAAGCATTGGGTTCCCTACCCATCCTCAATGGGCCTGAGCTTGGGGAGATGGGCATAGAATCCAAGGTCTCAAGCCCTACATGGATTGATCGAGGCCCAAGCACTAAGGGCCCAAAATCTCAGGTTTGGACTCCATAGACTTTGGCCTTACCTCAATGGACCCAGTCACAAGCACCTTTTGTGAGTCCACAAAGGCCATATCTCGGACCTCGTGCTCATGCTTGGTTTTTCCTTATTTGTGCTCAAGTTACTAGCATTTGAATAATGCATATTTATTTAGGTAAATATAAGTGAGTTTTCATTTTCAAACAACAAAATATAATTTCCAGTTCATTTTCCATTATTGGCCAAACACAAAAAAAATATAGTGATTTTCTAGAAAACTATTTCTTGGAAAATATTTTTCAAAAATGTCAATTTTTTTCCACGAAACAAACGGAGTCTAGACTATCAAATTAATATCATTTAACTTTTTGAATATGAATAAAGAAATAAAGAGAAAGAGGATTGATATTCTCTACCTCGAAGTTGGTTCTAGTATTTCAACCAATTCTCGACCATTGACTCAGGTAAGTGGGACATAAGTCAATGATTGAGATATGTGGGGACACTTTATGACCAGTGGGAGTTTCGCGTGGGGTCACTAATACACAGACAAAAAAACCGAAGTTAACGTGTCTTAGCAACAAGTACTTTTTTATGGGTCTGTACAATCATAAAATGTCCATAAGTACATTGTCTGCACTGATGGTCCCAGTCATTAGAACCATCGTGAATGATAATCTGGATATATTAACAAAAAAAAAAACAAAACAAAACAAAACAAAACAGAGGATAGAGGACACATATCGGTGGGGCTTGTTGATGATACGTTCACCTCAAGTCAAGGAAACAGTAGAACGAAGGAGAGTGGATCATGGGTTCAATTATTTTTTTATTTTCAAGTAAGTGCCCGGCACTTGGCATTTTGCATTCAGATATCATGAGATTTTGTGGGGCCACTATCAATTATTCTAAAAGCTTAAACTATTAGACGATGGCGTGATTTAATATTAAATTATTCTAATATTAACTCTCATGTTAATTCTGGTTTTTTTGCCTAGTACTAAATGTTGACATAGTTAATTAACGAGGTAAATGGAGTCTGAAAATATTTGAATTTTAGGACTTCTAGCTCTGATACCATATAAGATTTTGTGGGATTATTGTCAACTGTCTAAAAATTTAAATTATTAGACAAAGGCGTAATTTAATATTTGATTATTTCAACATATATATATTAACCATAAGGAAAGAGATTAGAGAACAAAACTTGCGGGGCGACCTTGGGTCGCTTTCGCCTTTTTGTTTTCTTTGGTCAGATGCCGCAGCCTCTTCCTTACTATAAGTGAACTTGGGCTGCTGAGTGTTGACAAAGCCGACGCATGCAACGCAAGAAAGCGCCTGCAACTCGCATGTACTTCTCATGAGGAACTCCTAGCGCGCCGCAATCGCCCGTGCTTGAAGAAACCTCGTTCTCGGGAAAGAAAGGAGGCGAGGCTAGGCGAAGTCGGAAGGTTAATGGAGAACAATAACATTCCAGCTGGTCACGGCGGTTGGAGGTAAGCTGCCGCAACCTTGAATATATCTTGAGCTCTGTAGCCCAGCTCCCTCAGTAAGTTGGCGGATCCCGGGCAAACTCACGCCGGATTTTTGATATTGCTTCCCGTTCCTGCCTCTAATCATGTCACACTGTATTCCACTGCGTGAATGCTGTTTCACGGCGAAAAAAGCTGCGGGTGAAGTCGTCGCAGAACTCTCAGCTTGTACTGTTCGCTTCCACCTGCAAGCCCCATGGGGGTCTTCCACTTTCCTGTGGAAAAAAGAAAGGCTTTGTCTCTTGAAGCAAGCTGTTGAGAGTCGGATTGGAATACCGACTTGTTACCGTCCAGATTTGTTCCCGTGCTCGTTTTTTTCTCTTTTTGTTGATTGAGCCGGCTTTTTGTTCTCGATGTTCGTAATGACCACTTAGATGCCGGTTTGAGGTAGTTATATCCGGTGGATGTTAAATAAGGGAGTGCTTAGGGGCATATCTGGTGGATGTAAAATCATTTCCTCTATCGGGGTAGTTATATTGTAACACTCAGATGCTGGTTTTTATTCTTGACGTTCGTAGTGGCTTAGACTCTCGGAACAGAGCATATTGGCTCGTGCTCATAATAGAGTATACTCAGTGAGTGTAAATCCGTCGAAAAAGTATGAATATAGTAGGACTCATACGAGGAATAACTGCCATTTCTTTCTGAAAATCATGAAGTTGGAAAGAATGTTAACCTTCTCCTAGAGTCATTGGGTGAGAGGGAAAATTCTGTCACTGTGATGAAGAGACACGACTTAATATGTACTCTGCAGCCTTCTTTTGTCAAGAGAAACTCATATGGAGAACACCGCACTAATTGAAAGTCTTCTTGGCTTTTCCTCCTAAGAAAAGAGAAGACGCGCAGCTAGCTTTACTCTGTTTCGATCACTAAACAGGGGGCTTACTTGGTAGTTTTGTGCATGTGAGTGGTCTTGTTTTTGTGAATGTGTTGTAAGAGAAGGTTAGGAAAGGTTTATAGGTGTTAAAGGAGGTATCCCTTGTGCTCTGATTGTTCCGGTTTGTTGAAATGAAGAGTCTTTCACTAGCTTAATTAGATAGGATCAATAGATGGGTTATAATTTTGTAGTGCATATATAGCTTAGAGTCCTGCAATGCATAGACGCCTTAACTACTATTTGCACCAGAAGCTTGGTTTCATACATCATCAAATTTCCTTTAGAACTTAAATTGGTAGTTTTTGAAAGCTTCTGGAAAGACTGCCCTCTTATGTGATGCAAAAAGAGCTCAAAATTTGAGCTTTTCCAAAAGACTATACGTACACTAACAAGTGATTTGCTGATTTTATTTTGTAGACGTGGAGTAGAGCATGCTGATCGAATTGCTACAATTAATTTCCTAGAGAAGATCCTGCTAAAGGTCTTGATTGATGCCATCGGAATCATGGGTATTCCAACCATCACTAATTTTAAAACCATCGCGTGCATTTACACAGTGCTCATAATCGTCGAGCAGTTACTAATCCTCAAGATGGGAAGGCAAGATATGGACCCAAGGTTCCGACTTACGTTTGCTCACATCATTGGTGTTATCAGATGTGTTAGGTGTTGTCTGCTGATGTACATTTTGCTTTGTGTCATGCCTTGGCTGATTTTCGTTCTCCACGTCCTTGAGTTGATGAACCCACAAGCATTCATCGCGAATTAGAAAATTGTGACCGTTTTCGGCTTTCTTAATATTGTGGTTTGCTCTTTGGGAAACTAGTATTGATGTGCATCGTGCTTATGTTATCCTAGACATGAACCTTTTGTTGTACTATTATTACTTTAGGGACATGAACCTTGTGTTGTACTATTATTACTTGAACATCATACATATCAAAAAGCATAATATGTGATGTGATGAAGAGAATAGTACTATTTAGTTAAGACCCTAGTGCAATGTAATGAAGTTGGAGACAGGGAATCTTTTTTTCTTTGGCTAGAATCAATTAATAAAATTTGAGAAAAAAATCACATCATCCTCATTCATTAATCTTTCGATTCGCAAATGGCAATTTAGGCGTAATTCATAATCCGATCCTCATATTTAACCTAAACATATTTTAGAAACTGTCTTGACCCAAACTCGAAGTCACATGAAAACCACTAAGCTTGGCATAAAGGAAGCATGCGATATGTGAGAGATGGAAGTAACGGGGCCCAAATTCTTCAACAAAAGATTTACCCACTTGAGAATAAAGAGGAATCACATTAGAAAATGGAGATGCATGACCTTTTGTAAGTTGAAGCATATGTGGAAAAAATTGAAAAGTGAGCCATAGTAATTTTGCTTCAATATATAGATGACCAGGAATTTTTTGTTTTTGGTGTTTATGTTTTAAATGGGAATGGGTTGGGAGATAGAGATTTCCAGAGAGATGGATCTGATCTAATCTGTCGAGATAAAGAGTCAAATGGGGATACTCAAAAGCCCAAAGCAAACCACAAAAAATTCGATTTGCTAGCCCCGGTCTTGTTTGATCGCGAGCGACTCGTAGATGGGGAGCATTGGAACACCAAGTTTTACCCCGAGATTTGTTCTCTATTCTTCTTCTTTTGTTTAATACATACGGGCTTTATTCTTTGAATCAATTTCCCTGTTTCTCTCTAGCCAAAGAAAAAAATCCTTGTTTCTCCAATTTCATGAATTGCATCAGAATCTTAACTAAGTAGTACCATCGTCTTCATTATCATCATATATTTTTGCAATGTCATGCAAAAAGTGTTTAAGATAATAACAATACAACATGAGGTTCATATCTAAACCAGAATTGGAAAGACGCACATCAATACAAACTTCGTAAGAAGCACCCAACAACATTAGGAAAACTAAAAACTATCACCATTGTCCAATTAATCCTCCGATTCGAATTCGAATGGGATCATCAACATTAGGACACAAGGAATGAGAATCGGCCAAGGCATGTCACCAAGTAGAATGTATATCAGCAGACTGCATGCAACACAATCGAGAGCAATAGAGGTGAGAGCATATGCAAGTTGGAACCTTGGGTTAGCATCTTGTCTTCCTATCTCGAAAATTAATTTGTGTCAGACATTTTTTACCAATGTGTAGATGAGCATGATGGGTGCAATGGTAGTGTTAATTGGACTTGTAAAGCTATACATGTCCCTGATGGCTAGTAAGATCTCCTCCATTGAATTGAGATGGTCATTATATGTAGCAGCAATTTGAATTACAAGCTCTACTCCATATCTTTGAATTAAAAAAAAAAGAAAAAAAAAAGAAAAGAAAAGCAAACTACTAGTTAGACGCTAGTTTTTGGCAAAAGCTTAAGTTGTGAGCTCTTTTTACACCATACATGACGGCATTTTTTCCGAAAGCTATATCAAGATGCTAGTCCACAATAAACAACAAGCGTTTCCCAAGACCTCTTTAACTAATAAACTCGCTGAAACACATCAAGAACTACCAATGTAAGTTCAAAAGGAAAACTAATTCCTCGTATGATGTCAAGCTTCTGGTGCAAATCATAGCTAATGAGTCTATGCATCGCATGAGTCTAACCTATGTATGCACTGCAGGAGTGTAACCCATGTATTGATCCACGACAAATTAAGCTGGCGAAAGCTCTCCTTTTGGACAAAATGTAATACCGGAGTACAAGGGATACCTCCTTAACTCCTTCAAACCTTTCCCAACTCACTCGCGATAACACTTAATCACAAAAACAAGACCACACACTAGCACAAAACTACCAGGAAAGCTCCCGTACTTATCGGGTATAAACAGAGTAAAGCTAATTGCAAGTCTTTTCTTTACTTATGTGGAAAGTTAACAAGACTTTACATTGTTCTCGTTATAAGTTTCGCGGGACAAAAGAACGAAACAGAGTGTAAATGCAGTCGTGTCTCTTCATCACCATCTAGAATTTTTCCACCAGGTAACTTTAAAAGAAGGTCGCGTTCTTTCCAAATCTGTGATTTTCAAAAAGAACTAACAGTTATTACAATATTTCACTCTCCTTGGACAAACTCTGTCGTTTGGGATTGTTGCTGCTATGAATCTATCTGTATTCAATCACCAAATGAATATCACGAATATTGATCAAGTCGCAAAAAAAAAAATGTCCATGAGTACAATTTCACTTCATTGAATATGCTCTGTTCTGATGGTCAAGCCATTATACACATCGAGATTAAAAAGCTGGATCATTTAGCAGAGAATAGAAGACAACATGGGAGTACAACTTCCAGGAAATGCCAGAAACAAGCTGTTTTACATCCAGCAAATGTGCCCCTAAGTACGTGCTCTGTTCCGAGAATCGAGTCATCATGAACATGGATAACAGAAACCTGAATCAATAACAGAAAGATAGAAAGAATATTGGAAAAAAGCTGGGTGGTACAAAGGTCGCCTGATTTAGTGCAAGTGTTTTCCTAGTAAAACAGCTTCCACGTAATGGAATATATGCAGTGGACATGATCCGGGATGGGAACCGCGAAGAATATCAAGATTTTGACATGATTTTATTCACAATCCTCCAACTTATTGATGGAGGTTGGGCTACATTGCTTAAGACGTATTTGAGGACGATGAAGCTTACCTTCGACGACCGTGATCAGCTGGATAGTTGTTCTCCATAACCTTTCCACTTTTTGCATCGCTAAGAGACTTCCTTTCTCGCGTGAATATATAGACTACGCCGCCTCAAAAAAAGAAACACAATGGGAGATCATCCTAGAATCAGACCCCATGTCTCGGATTTCTAAGGCCCACTGTTAAATGACAAGGCTGGGTCGGAGAAATCCGATTTCTCAGACCCCGCCTATGCTCGCGGGGTCTGAGCATCTGCAGGGTTTGTCTGTCGAATTTTCTAAGACCCAATGTTAAATTACAAGGTTGGGTCGGAGGAGTCCGATTTCTCAGACCCTACAACTGCAGGGTTTGTCTGACCGATTCCGATTCGTCAGTACCAATGTTAAAATTACTCCTGAACCCAAGCCCTTCTGTGTAATATTGATAAAGGAGACGGAATTGGTTGGGTTAATGGGTAATTTTCATGAAGCAGAACGTGGTCCCTCGAGAATGTCATAATAAGGGGACAGTCCTAGTAATCACAAAATGATTGGAGATGGAGGGGTTCTGTGACTAGGAAGAAGATGGGGTGGGAGACAGAAAAGCTGGACCAAGATATAATTAGATGTCGATGACTAGGATTTTTCGTTTCTATGCACGCAAAGGGCGGAAATAAGAGATTCCCCGGGAGATGGGGCCTGATCCATTGAGATTCTGGGCAAGGAAGTCGCGCCAAGTCTCTTTCTGTCTAGTGGAGGATGGGTTTCAAGCTTCCGCGATGCAGACTATGCCATCTTCTCTTGCTCGACTTTATGTGTACTTGAGATGAAGTGTCAAATGTGTAACCTCAAAAGCCCAAAGCAAACCACAAGAAAATTCCATTTACTTTGCACCTCATCTTGTTTATTTACAAGAAACTCGCAGATGGGAGTGTTGGGACTCCAATTTTTACCCCCAAATTTTGTTCTCTATTCTTCTTCTTCTTCTTCTTCTTTTCTCTTTTTGTTAATATGTCCAGATTTTTACTCTTTATGTTCCTAGTGACCGAGATTCACAAAAAAGATAATATATCTGGGACATAATATCTTTGTCCCGCAAAATACTCCTATAGGTCATTATTGTTTTAACATTTCTCTATCATCGATATGTGCATCATTTATATGGATCAATGGTTGCTCTTTGCCAATGCTGCCTCGGATATTTACTATTATTTTTTGTCCTTGTACTTTGTTTTGTGACGAATTTGATTCCTAAACTAATCCCAAATCACATATTCACGATCAGTTTCGTATCTTTCTTTCGTTCAAATTTTGATAGAAAATGCTAAATAAACATTGGAGGTGAACATATGGCACTATTTTTGTCATGTAATTGGTTGGTGGACCAACGTCCAATCTTGATTTTAGGAATGTCGTGTGTTTTTATTCGTCCAAATGCAAACAAAAAGTAAGGGCTAGGAGCCAAAGATGAATACGTGGCATCGTGTTATAATAGTGCGCAACTAGTGGGCATGTTACAGAAAAATAACTTTGTCATGTAGTTTGGCACGTCAAAAAATAATAAGTAGTTAGTTTTTGCGGAAGGTTCGAGTCGTTGGACTGCTGCATTCATTATCATGAAGTATATTTATAATAACTATAAATAATAATATTCGATTAACGAACTGCAACGTACGAGGGCAATGGGCTCATTACACGTGGACTCCGCTTGCTTCCGCTAAAGAAAAAAATGCGAAGCTTTCGTACGGAACTGCTACAGATCAGTCCACGTGGCCCATAGTTGTTGATAAGGCAACGTACATTTCGCTCCCGTATAAAGAAATCGATATATTAATCAAGGAAATTTATCCAAAGACAATTTATATGTTTATGACAATTTGATAAACAAAATGTATTTTCCCCCTACAGTCAATGTGTCTATCTAGATACAAATGAATTTAGATAGCGACCGGAGGAGTTGCTACTGTCGATTGTCTCTTTCGTCTTTTAACAAAAGGAAAAAAGTCCAAAATTTATTTTCTTATAAGTGGGTTTGAATCATGATCCTAATGTCCAAAGGAGTTGCTACCATCGGTTGCCTCTTGCACCCTTTTAAAAGATGAAAAAAGAAGAAAAGAAAAATCCAAAATAGTTTATTTCACAATTTGATGTAACAATCGTCATGGGCACTCAATTTATGAGAAATCAATTAAATTCTTTTTCTAGCATGGGCCATAAATGTATATTCTTGAGTCTGAACCAAAATTTACTCAATGTTCCCATGCGGCAGGTATTTTGGGCCTGGGCCGGCCCTCTACATTGAAGATTGGATCTATTTCGGGTCATAGAGTACAGCGAGGCTGGAGGACCGCAATATTCATTTGACATGAAGTTCCTGGTATCTGCATTATGAACTTGTTGGGGGCACTGCAATATCTGTTTGACAAATTTGACGCTGCTTTTACTTGGTGAGAATATGGAGAAGCTCATCTCCATTTCTATGGGCACACATGACGTGTCGATGCTCATCACGGCATTTTGCAGTCATTTTCCCTTGATGAATGTCATTTTCAAGACTTCATTTCTGCTAGTTTTTCCATAGAATTGGAGCGAGATTACTTTTCGGGGGAAAAATAAATCCTTTAATCCTTCCACTTTGTCCACAAGTTTGCAATCTTAACCGTCAAATGCACCATTTCCAACATGATGAATTAAGAGTTAAAACTACAAACTGACAAATGTACCAGAAAATTGAGTAAACCAAGTTAGCGAATGCATTCATACTTTGACTTATGGAATCCAAAAAATATGTAAGTTAAGGTCAAGAACTGTCCTGTCATTTCCTTGATGGAGGAAAACATTCTTTCTTACAGTGGAGTGATTACCTTTGATCACGGCCTAAGTGCCATCTAATTGCCAATACATAGCATCAACTTAGGGTGCGCATGGATTTGTTTCTGTTCTTTTTTTGTTCCTGGGAACAGAAACAAAAAAAAGTGTTTCTGTTCCGGGGAACAATTTTTGAACAAAAGAACACGTTTGGTAACGTTTGGTCCGGGAATAAAAAATGAACAGAAACACGTTTGGTAAATTTTATTATTTTTTTGTTTCTTTCAATTTTTTAAACATTTTTTTTATTTTTTATTTTTCCTTTCTTTTTATTTTTTCTTTTCTTTGGCCGGTCCCGGCCTCCGGCGACCGGCCGACGGGGCCGGCAGCCTCGCCCAGCCACGGCGAGGCTCGCCGGCCCACGGCGAGGCCGAGCCTGGCCGTGGTTGGGCGAGGCTCGGCCTCGCCTTGGCTGGGCGAGCTCGGGCTCGCCCAGATCCGGCGAGGCCGAGCGTCGCCGGCCCCCGGCGAGGCTCGGGCTCGCCGGATCTGGGCGAGCCCGAGCTCGCCCAGCCAAGGCGAGGCTCGGCCTCGCCCGCGCCGGCGACGCCGAGCCTCGCCGGGGGCCGGCGACGCTCGGCCTCGCCGGATCTGGGCGAGGCCGAGCCTCGACGGCCGGTCGCCGGCCATGGCCGAGGCCGGCGACCGGCCAAAATGAAAAAGAAGAAAAAAAAGAAGAAAAGAAGAAGAGAAGAAGAAGAGAGAGAAGAGTGATTTGTTCTTTTGTTCCTTCCGAGAAGTGTTTCTTTCAGGAGAAACAACTTTTTTTTGTTTCTTTTTTCTGTTTCTATTTCGTTCCAGAAACAAAAAAACAAAAAAAGAACAAAAACGCAACCAAACGCGTTTCTGTTCCTTTTTTGTTCCCGGGAACACTTTCCGTACAGAAGTGTGCCGGAAACACTTTTTTGGAGTGTTTCCATGCACGCCCTTAATATCCAAGTTCAATTCAAAATGGAAATCCAAACCAGTGTTGCAAACTCCATGTAACATCATCAAATTAAGTTAATTAACTCGACAAACCAGGATTGCATTATTGAGACAGGAGAGCAGCACCCATTGAAAGATGGTTTCCCCATTTTGACATTTTCTAATAAGAGTACTAACAATTCTTCTAGCTTCAGATATAAGCACGTCCAGTTCTATCATATTCAATAGGGCCAATCACAACTGATGATCGATCACGAGAATTTCGGCGGTGATGACTGACTTTTTGACCGGAAATGTGGGTGAGAGAGACGGAGAACCAGAAGAAAAATGGAAGCAATTGATTCAACTGGGAAGAAGAAGCTTCAGTGGCAAGGTCATTCCCGACACGCGAGAGGCACGTGATTGAGCAAGTGGAGGTCTTAAAGGCAGTGCCGGTGAGTTCTTCGCTTCCCTCTCTGTACTGTAGTCCGAATTTTACGAGGTGACGCTGAAAAATTGGCAGGATCGGAAGAATGTCACAAAGCATTGCCTTGGGTTCGATTAGCATTACTGGCAATCTTTTACAAAATACCCAAGCATATCATTTGCAATAAAAATTCCATTGTTTGCAAGCTTGCTAAACTTACACACACCCACCAAAAAAATAAAAAAAATAAAGTCATAAAACTCATAATATTATGAGTATAATTTGTTTGAATTATTTTTGTTAATCTATTAATGGTGAAAATATCAATTATCATTTTCACCTTGCAGAGAGGATTACATCATGTAATATTACACAAATGAACGTATAATTCTTTTGTATATTGCTTCTGCACGAACTTTTCTCATTTATAATAAATTAAACTCACAGTAACATTATTCTATATTCTCTTATGATAGAATGCCGATTCATTACATACTTTTCCGAATTTTGTTGATATATAGAGTCTGTTTTAGTACCGTTAGTGTAGACTTCATGTGTATGATGATCTCGCTTTTCGGTGGAAGAATCTGGGGACAATTGGGTGGTGTTTCGTGTTAAGTAGGTCGTGGTAATAAAAACATCCGTCATGTAAAA
This sequence comes from Eucalyptus grandis x Eucalyptus urophylla, assembly GCA_028830015.1. Classification (NCBI taxonomy): domain Eukaryota; kingdom Viridiplantae; phylum Streptophyta; class Magnoliopsida; order Myrtales; family Myrtaceae; genus Eucalyptus; species Eucalyptus grandis x Eucalyptus urophylla. The sequence goes on along the minus strand of CM054200.1, from coordinate 55,635,318 downwards.
ATATTTCTATAGATAATATCATTAATTAATCAATTAACAATATGACACGTTTATCATATTTTGCTCCCAAAGATACGATTCTGATGTTTAGTCAAGTGAGTATATTAGTTTTTTTTATTTATCATTAAGATAGCACAAAATAATACAAAATAAATTATTAAATAAAGATTATTTTAAAAAATGTAATCTAAATATTTATATTTTCACATACAAGCTTCATTTATAATGTAATATTACAAAATTTAAATTTGATCATAATGTAATTTTTTTCTAACCTTTTCACGTTCTTTAAATAAATAATAATTTGTACCTTTATCGCACATAATCTAAAAACCCTAAAAAAATTTCTTAGTTCGAAAATGATTAGGCTAACCGACTTTCGAGAAGAAACTTGAATTATGAATAAAGGAACTTTTAAGCCACCTCCAAACTTCATTCATTAGAGAGGTAGGGACAGTTTTAACTTTATAATTTTCGCCCTCTTTTTAAAGGTGTACCAAGTTCATTTTTGGGTAGTTGACCAAAGAAAATCAAGTTAGTGCTAGTTCAACCGCACATCTTCGGTATTAAATAGATATGTCAAAATGGGTTATAAACTCATTTCTTAACCCACATTTGATGGTTATTATATGGGTTAGTTATATCTAGTAAATGGGTTATAAATGTGTTTTAGAATATTCAAGTTCGAAATAATATAAGTGTTAAATGGGTTTACAATTTACTTTGACTCAACTCATCTCTATGACTGTCTCTTTACTCTCTCACCCTAAGTCGATCTTGCGCTTGCTCACTTCGTGCTCTCACCTTAGTTCTTTAGTACTATTCACAAGTTTTCATAATTAATCTCCCAAATTTTAGAATATCATTTTATTTCAATTGATTTCCTCAATTAATAAAAATATGCTATCTTTTTTTTATTAACTTTTTAGTCTTTATAAACATTATGACAGTTTCATTTAAGTATATTTTAAATTAATATTTCTATAATTATAAGGATTAATACCATAAAAAAACTCCACACTTATATACTTATGATAAACTTACTATAAACTAATTTTTTGACCATGAAAAAATCCAAACTAGTACATTTATGACAAATTTACCCAAAACTAATTTTTTGTCTATCAAAAACCCAAAATTGATACATTTATGATAAATTTACCTTACATTAGTTTCCGTTAAATTGAATTAATATAACTAAACACCACAAATTGATATACTTGTGATGAAGGAGGATAAAACCCCAAACTAACCTATCAATTACTATGTGTTATCTAACTTAGCAATTTGATGATATAATTTAATGGAAACTAAATTTAGGGTTTTTTGTGGTGAAAAAAGTTAGTTCAAGGCAAATTTGTCATAAAAGTATTAGTTTAGAGTTTTCCGTAGTATTAGCCCTAATTATAAAAGTAGAACCTCATTTAGAGTTGTATCGTGTTGATATTCCTACTACTTTAATTTTTTTAATTCATAGATTTAACTAAGTTCAAATAAGAAAGTACAAAAAAAAAAAGCTTGAAAATTTTATCTCTAAAAAATTAGGAATATGATTTAAATTAATTTTAGTATGGTACTTGTAATCCTTACGAAAACATTTAGACATAGCATGAATATGGACACAATACAATTCTGATTAGTAATGAATTGAAATGAAAAGAAATTCTGAAATCTGGAAAATGGTATGGTATGGTATGAACTTGAGAATAGTACCAAAAAACTGATATGACTTTATTATGGACTATTGGGCAAATAAATTGAACAAATTCAAAGTTTACGGACTAGATTAAACATTTCGAATTTGTTCAAGGACCATGTTGCACAGATAAAGTCCATGGATGACATTGCAAACTGACCTAATGCTTAGAGATCATTAGTGCCATTTTCCCTAACTTAATTGAACTATTAAAGCGCAATTAGTCAAACAACAACTAAAAAGATACACTAATAAAAGAAAATAGAAACAAAATACGAATAAAATGCTTCTTTTCAAGTTATTATTAATTGAAAACATATCTTATTTCATTGCGTGATTAAATTTTAGTAACCAATAAACTCACTTCAAGTAAACATGATGATAGAATTATTAAAATTTAAACTTCAAAAGATGTAACTTTTTTTTTTTTGGTAAGAAAAAAGATGTAACTTTTATAGGTATTAAAAGTAAAAATAAAAAAGAGCTTCCCAATAAAAAGGTAAGCCTAATATAAAGTATATCCACTACTGAGTGATAAAATTATACTTCAGTCATTGATTGAAATATAATATAATTAATCATGAAAAAATTAACACGATAAACAATAATTAAGTGTAACTCATTGATGGTTACTTTGTTTTGTTTCCAATTTCTCTATTCATTTAAGATAAGCCGGAAACAAAATTAAAATAATAGGAAACAATGAGTTATATTATATGGCGGGACATAGGGTATAGTTTTGCCAAACATCTAACTTCTAAAATAACGTGGCCACCCGGCATAGTATCGTCATGTTGGATCGTGGACTGGACTGAATTAAACATACATATGGAAATGACGTAAAGATATGTTCTGTGTAATTAAACAGCTGGATAAACATCGCTCCTCTCGGCTATGCCACGCCCATGCTTCTAGAGGAAATAACTTTTCTTTTTAACTTCCAAGTTTTATTTCATGACTTTAATGTAGTAGAGATCATCATGAGTTAAGATAAAAATAAATAGGGAGCACTTTACATTTTGGCCGCCATTGGCGAAATGGAAGGTAGACACATGACTCTGAGACTCTACCAACGAATTCAGCAGCGCGAGCCGGTCATTTTTTTTTTTTTTGGTCGAAAATATCATCCGATACTTGCATTAAACAGAACGAGCTTTACAAGATAAGTTGGAGTCATAACATAATATAGACATCAAAGGGGCAGGTGGTTCGCGCTGCCAATTGGAGGGGAGGGATTTTTTCCGAAAAGCCTTTGCTACCCAATCGACTGCTTGATTTGCTTCTCTCGGACAAAAGGATATTGTTACTAAAGGTAATTGGGCTAGGATGTTTTTGCACTCCTGTACCTGAAGCTGGACGGCCCAAGACGCTTCCTCGCGGCCCAAGACAAAGTCAACTAGTTGTCGACAATCACTTTCGCAGGTAAGTGTTCGGTTCAGTTCTGGAGTTTGCCCCACGTGCGTCGTCTTCCACTCCTCCAGCTTCTTCAACCCGTGAAACAGGGCTAGGGTTTCCGCCTGCAGAGGTGAGGCCGCGTGGACCTCTTCGGCGAAGCCATCGATTACGCTTCTGTTGGAGTTGCGAAGCAGACCAGCAACCGAGCAGGCCGAATCAGTGGCTATCCACGAGCTGTCGACGTTCAATTTCAGATCTGGCATTTTCGGTGCTTTCCATGTTACAGGTAAGTGTTCGTTGCCCTTCGATTTTGAGGACTTCGTCAGTATCCATCTCTGAGAGACTCTATTCTGTGCAAGGGCTGTGTCGATTAAAGCTTGAGGTTGGCCGTGGGTCTTCTGGAAGATGAAGTTGTTTCGATTTTTCCAGATTTGCCAGAGGACCTCGACAATCAGTTCCGGATCTGAGGCTTGCGTCTTGGCTAGGAGGTATTCCGCCACCCATTTGTCCATTCGAGTAGCCGAGGTTGTGACATGGCTGATATTTAGCCGGGGGTCTGACCAGATTTTCTTGACTTGCTGGCAGTGAAGGAATATGTGCTCGACGGTCTCGGGATATTTGGAGCAAAGGGGACACAACGGGTCAGGTAAAATTTTCCTCTGGTGCAGCTTTTCTTTGGTTGGTAAAGCATCTTGATAGAGACTCCATAAAAATATTCTCAGTTTGGGGGGGATTGACATATGCCACAGTTTTGTCCAGAGGCTTCGAGGGGGTTGGTAGGAAGAGGAGGCCCTGTTGCATTCCTACGGTAAGGAAACATCATTGATCATATTATAACCACTCTTTACTATGTATTGTCCGCTGTGGTTGCCTGTCCAGATCAATTTGTCAACTTTCTGTTGGTGCACGATAGGAATAGCGAGAATCTCATTGACTATCTTCTGATCAAATAATTGGTTTAACAGGGGTACATTCCACTCTTTCCTTTCTTGATCTATTAAATCAGCCACTAGATGAGGATCATTTCTGTTTTCTGGTCCCCCAAGAATTCCTTGTGATAGCCAATGATCTTGACGGATATGAATGGATTTCCCATCACCCACGGTCCACTTTAGATCTGGTAGTATAGCATCCCGTCCCCTAAGGACACTTTGCCAGCCCCAAGAAGGTTGGGGTCCTCTGTTGGCTTTCTAAAGATCTCCTTGAGGAAAATATAGTCCTTTCAGTAGTTGGCTCCATAAGGCTGAGGGGGATTGGGACAGTCGCCAGGCCTGTTTTCCCAGCATAGCCACATTAAAAGAAATTAAATCTTTAAAACCTAGCCCTCCTCGATCTTTTCTACTCTTTAGAGTCTCCCAATTTTTCCAATGCATGCTTTTCTTTGCATCATTTTGCCTCCACCAGAAAGCTGCAATTCGTTTCTCAATTGCTTTGCAAATGGATACAGGGATCTTGAAGATGGACATGGCGTACTGCGGCAAGGCTTGCACCACTGTTTTGACCAGGATCTCTTTTCCAGCTTTCGACAGGTATTTCTCTTTCCACCCTGCCAATTTCATATTCACCCGTGCTAAAATCCATGCGAACATGTCTTTTTTGGTTTTTCCCCAGTCGGATGGTAGCCCTAGATATTTCCCAGTTCTGTCCATGATTGGCACTCTCATTTCATGAGTCATATTCCTTTTTAGGTCATGTGGACAGCCCTTACTGAAGAACATTCCTGACTTATTTAGGTTAATTGCTTGGCCCGTCGCATAACAGTATTGATTAAGTATAGCTGCCAAGCTCTGACATTCTCGAACTGACGCATCCATAAAGAAAATGGCGTCATCTGCAAACAATAGATGGGTTAGGGTGGGGCAATACCTGTTTGGCTTTATCCCTTTAATGCTGCCATCTGCCAGGGCGTTGTGCATCATCCATGAGAGCACATTTGCCATCACAATAAACAAGTAGGGGGATAGGGGGTCGCCTTGCCGTATACCACGTGTAGGCCGAAAAAACTCGGTTTGCTCTCCATTAACCTTCACATTTAGGGAGGCTGAAGTGACACATTGCATAATCAAATTAACCCATTGGGGTGAAAATCCCATTTTCAGCATACTCATACTCAGAAAGTCCCACTCCACTCTATCATATGCTTTTTGCATGTCAAGTTTCAAAATGGCCTGGAATTTTCTTTTCCTATTTTTTATTCTCATTTGATGCAGCATTTCTTGTACAATTTTAATGTTGTCTTGTATTTGACGTCCCTGTACGAAAGCACTTTGTTCTTGTGAAATTATCTGTGGTAGCCACTGTTTCAAGCGATTGGCCAGGATCTTTGAGATGATTTTATAGCTGAAATTGCATAGGCTGATTGGTCGAAATTGGCTGATATGTTCTGGGTTTTTAATCTTTGGTATGAGGACAATGCATGTTTGGTTAAGAGTGGGATCGAACTGACCTGACTGAAAGAATTGTTGGACCATATTCATGACATCCGATTTGATTTCTTCCCAGAAATTCTGATAGAATTGCCCACTTAGACAATCCGGTCCTGGGGCCTTTAGGGATCCAAGCTGGAAGACAGCTTCTTTGACCTCCTCCTCAGTAATATCATCCATCAAGATCTGATTGATCTCCTCTGTTACTACTTTTGGGCAGTGATTCAGGATGGGCTGAAGGTTCCTTGGACCTGCCGATTGATAGAGAGCTCGGAAATAAGCCGTTACGTGCTGCTTAATTGCAGTGGGGTCCCTGATCCAGTTCTCTTCATCTGTCTTCAGCATGGTAAGTCTATTCCGTTGTCTTCTCTGAATTGTAGTCGCATGAAAAAACTTCGTATTTTTATCACCCCATTTGAGCCATGTGATACGGGACCGTAGTCCCCAATACATCTCCTCCTGCCTCCATAGATGATCAATTTTCGCCTTAATGAACTGAATTTCTGCTTTAGTGGATGTTGTAGGTTGGCCATTTGTGATCTCCGTTAGGCGATGCTTGAGCTCTTTAATTTGGATAGAAGCATTGGAAAACTTGTTTTTGCTCCAAACCAGTAGCTCCTCTATTACTTGATGGAGTTTTTGTGGTAAGCTGCTGCTTTGGAGATAGGGTTTAGCCCAACCTTTTTTGACTATATCTCTACAGTCCTCTTCATCTAACCAGTAGCTTTCGAATCTAAACTCTTTTGTCCTTTTGCTGGTACCAGGATATAAAGAGAGAAGGAGGGGACTGTGGTCCGACCCTACCGCTGGTAAAGCATAGATTTCAGCAGACGGGAAGGTAATGCGCCATTTCATTGTGCAAACTCCTCTATCTAGACGCTTTTTAACTAAATCTGCCCCGTCTCTATTGTTGGACCATGTAAACATGCAACCTTTGCTATCAATCTCCATAAGTGAGCAATCATTAAGCATGTCTCTAAACGCTGCCATACGATAGTAATCAGTCTCCCATTTGCCTTCCTTCTCCCACGTATAGAGAGTGTCGTTGAAATTGCCCATACACAGCCATGGTAAGCTATTGTCTGTATGAAAGTCTCTTAATTGTTGCCATAGTTGAAGTCGATCAGGGTAGCTTGTTGGAGCATGAAGAAAGGTTATCCTCATTAATTTGCCACTTCGGGGGTCATCACATTCCATATCAATAAAGTAGTTTGAACTGCCCCTCACTTTTACCTGAATCTCTTCGTTCCACAGGAGAGCGAGTCCACCTGCAAGACCTGTTGGCTGTACCAAACAGGATTGCTGAAAGTTAAGTCTCCTTCTTACCTTTTCCACTATAACTTCTTTATTTTTAGTTTCCATCAAGAACACCACAGTGGGCCTTTCCAGAGCCACTAAGGCTCTGAGCTCTTGGAACGTCAGGGGGTTGCCCAGCCCCTGACAGTTCCAGCTCAAAATTCTCATGATGTCACTGGTGGCTTATTAGGGCTAGCCACCAGAGCCCAATCATTCCCCTCTGTCATCATCTGAATGGGAGTCTCTAGCAACTCCATATCTTCTATCAGTTGCACCATTGAGTCGTCGTTCTTCTTCTGTTTTTTAGCTCGAAAAAGCTTCGGCCCCTTTCTATTTGAAACCCGTGTCATGGCGTTCTGCTCCATTTGAGTCTAATAAATATAAGGGCTGCTTTCCTTTAGTTGACTTGGCTGCTGTGGTGCCCATGTCTGCCGCTCTATTTTCATCTGCTGATGGATTTTCTGCTCTTTTTTTGCTTCGATTAGGTCCAACTGTAACTCCAGGGTCTCCCACAATCTCAGGGTTAGACTGAAGAGGAGTTTCAGGTACATACTCCTCATTCTCTGGGACTGGTTTAACTGTTCCATAGAATGCTTCCCAGTGCGGACTTTTCTCTCTTGCCTCTGCTTTGAGCCACGGTCCATATCTCCCCACTCTGTTTGTTGCCCACTCTGATTGTTCGTAGGGTATTTCTTCGCAGTTGTTAGCATAATGCCCCATCCTGCCGCAGGAATAGCAATAGTGGGGAAGGCGTTCATACTTGAATTCAACCCACATCTTTTTGGCACCCATCTGCACTAGTGTCCCAGTTTTCAGGGGGGCTGATAGGTCTAATTCAACGCGTACTTTCCCAGGTTTAGTGAAGGAGTTGCCTTGTAATTCTAGCTGAATGTCCTTTACTTTGCCAATTTTGCCAGCCACATCAGCATAAACTTCCTCTAGAATCCACCCCGGAGGCAAACCCAGAATGCAGACCCAGAAGTCGTAAGTGGAGAAATCATAGCAATGGTCTGGAATATCAAGTACACACTGCTTCAACACCAGTAAGTTACTTGAAAAAGACCAGGGACCCGTATTTAGCACTCGCTCTTTGTCTTCATCTGATTCGAACATGAATGAGAAAAACCCAGGCTCTTTTTGGGTGATGAGAACTGTGGTGACTTTCCAGGCCGTCTTCATCGTTGTGCAGAAAGCTGGAAAGTTAACATTCGGGCGCAATAGCAGTTTCCCAAATAGGGTATGTTGGCATTCTATGATTTTATCAGTGGGGACTTTCTCCCTGACAGTAACAACATCTGTTTCGGACCATAAGTGACCCAAACTCCTACATAGAGCTGCAACACGTAGCTGATTCTCTTCCTCATTCTCCATTGTTCCACTTATTTTGTAGGATTTGAGCACAAGGGATTCGTACCTGGTTTGGAGAAGAAACGGTGTTCTCGATTGAAGGGAGCTCAGGACAGAGTCTTGGATGATCGCTCACTGTGGAAATCGACTCACTGATTCTTCCAGTAGCCGAGAAACGAGCGCGGATCGAAGCTTAGGAGAACTAATATTGCTATCCATCTTTTAGGGTTTTGTTGGGTTTTGATCTCTGGGGATTACGGGATTACGGTTTTGGGGGCGGAGGGGCCATACGATACGGGTTTTCGATGGGGTCTTCACAGGTGGAAGAGACGATTTAGGGTTTTTGGGATTAGGGTTTGGGGAAGCTATCACCCGTTGGGGATAGAGAAGGACTCCATGGAAGGAGAGAGCTACTGTATTGAGCCGGTCATTTGACAAGTTGATTACGACATTTTCAGAAAAATGCAGGAGAAGCATATCCTTTTTTTTTTTTTTAAAAAATTTTGAGACTTTGCGGGGCTCCGCCCTTGCAATGACCGTGCTTATCCACCGTCTTACTTTCAAGCATGACCAAGGAAAAGGAAAAGAGAAGGGTTCCTCCCACGTCGACTTTTTCGTGGGAATATTTTCTCGCTTACATAGGCCCGTTTGGTTTGGCTTTGGGGAAATGCCATTGGAAAAATGCAAATATCTCTGAGATAAATGGATTTTCCGAAATATTATACCCTTTGGTAAATTGTAACATTGAAAGGTTACTTAGCATAAATACCATTTCGCAAATTTTTCATTTGTAATGGGCTTTTGCTTTTTATTTATTTATTTATTTATTTATTTGAAAGTTAAATCCGGCGGCTAGCTAACCACCGGCCAACCGCTAGATGGCGTCCGGCGACCAGATCTGGCCGCCTGAGGTTGTGACCTCAGGCGATGCACGCCGTCATCTACGGTCGCAGAGGCCAGATCTGGCCTCCAGGCCACCAAATCTGGCCATTCGCGCAAGCCAAAGGAGTCGAAGCGCAGAAGCAGGGAGTCAACGCGGTGCTGCTCACGCTCGTTGAAGGGGATGAATCTGCCACAGAAGAGGAAGGCGTTGATGGTGGAGGCGGAGGCGGTGGCGGGGCCGACAGAGAACTTGAAGTCGAGGGCGTCCCAAAATGGCGGGGCGGGAGGGCCATCGGGTTGGTTGAGGGGGGGTCAGGGCCAGATCTGGCCGTCTGGCCTCCAGACCACTAGATCTGGCCTTTAGACGGCCAGATCTGGCAGCCTGAGGCCTGGTTCGTGCGAGCCGAAGGAGTCAAAGTGCAGAAGCAAGGAGTCGACGCGATGCTGCTCGCGCTCATCGAAGGGGATGGATCTAGCGCAGAAGAGAAAGGTGTTAATGGCGGAGGCGGCGGCGGCATCGACGGTGGTGGCAGAGGCGAAGGCGGCGGCGGTGTTGACGGTGGAGGCAGAGGCGGCGTTGACGACGGAAGTAGTGGCGGGGTCGGCAGAGAACTCGAAGTCGTGGGGATGAAGATGAAGACGCGTGAACAGTAGAATTTGCATTGGGAGAATGCCGAATGCTCAAAGCACTTCCTTAGCTGCATTGGGCTTTCAGCATTGGGAATGCTAACATTTGCCCAATGAGCTTTCAAAAGTGACTCCCAAACACAAAATATTTTCTCTAAGGGACTTTGGGGGCTCAAAGCCCATTGGGGAAGCTGAACCAAATGAGGCCATAGTCTTCTTTTGAAGTGCCCGAGGAAGTGGGAAAAAGGGACCCACCATTGTTCTACAAATTTGTTTACTCGATTCCCAGCCTTAGCGGAAATTTTTTCTTTCAGACAAGGAAAGAAGAGAGCAATCCCTCAAAGCTCGGGGTTGATGGCAAACAACAATCCAGCCGATTGCGGTGGTCAGAGGTAAATCGACGGCACCCCGCGACATCTCTTCATTATTGTAGTCCAGCCTCCTTAAATAAGTTGGAGGACTTCGAGTAAAATCATGCAGTCTCAAGTTCCTTTACCGAAAGAGAAACTCCCATATCTCTTCATTTCCCCTGTGTGTGCTCCATTATTTGAATGCCGTTTTATTCGGAACGAATCTGTACTATGCATAGATAAGGTGAACTCGTCCTTTCTCTTGTTGCATTCAGCAGCCATGGCACAAGTACAAATCGCCTCGAAGTTTATTTTTTGTTTGGTGTTTATTCTCTATCCTTATGTTTTGAGCTTCTATGAAAGTCAATTGTCTAACAAGTAGCTTCATCGTTTTGATTCCAACAAATGGAGTAGAGCATGTGTCTCAACTTGTTGTAAAATATAACCCACATTTTGATTCCCTGACGGAGGCCGTCAACTCATCCGAGTTAGTCATAACTCTATAGGTTTAGCCAACATCACCGGTGAACCCATCATTCTACCTATTTGCAAAGTGATCATAAACATCCAGCAGATATTAATCTCCATGATGGGAAGGGAAGATACAACCCGGGGTTTTTACTTGCATGCGCTCTCATCTCTATTGCTCTTGGATGTGTCGAGTGTGGCTTGTTGATGCACAATCTGCTTAGCGACATTCCTCAACTGATGTTCGTTCCTTGTGTCGTAATGTCAGTGATCCTATTCATGTTCATCACAAATTAGAGGATCAATAAGCGAACGGCTATCTTTTATGACTTTCTTGATGCGGTGATGTCTAAGTGATCTTCCAACACGTTATATTATTATCTTGAACACCTTTCACATTACAAAGCAGAATATATATGATGATCAAAAAAGGAATAGTTACTTTTTGATATGATATATATATATATATATATATATATATATATATATATATATATATATATATATATATATATGCTATTTATATAGACGTGTATCTCTCCATTTATAAGCTTAAGATGTTGAACTCTATGTTTTGGCAGTACTTCCAATCCTTTCCGGTGCAATTCAAAAGTGAGAAATGATGGAAAGGATGTGAACTTGATAAACATGTACGTCATCTTAAATGTCAAAGGAAACAAGTCCCTACAACGTTGATCATGGAACTAGTACATATCCTCCAGGATTTAGTCATCAAGTCAAATTATTTCCTTCTACAAATACACCTACAATTCCTCCACGACTTACTCCTCCAGACAGATTATTTTCTAAAGATTGTATCTCACAAAATCACATATCATGTAAACCTAGTGCTTAGCCTATATATATATTCATTGTGTAGTATAGCAATAAGTGTACAAAAGATATTCTCTTGAAGTGTATAGAAAATACAAGACAACGTTGTGCCTGAATCTTCTTCTTCATTCAGCCCTCTTTTAACATTTTAACATGGTATCTGAGGAGACCATTGCGAAAGCAAACATAACCTTCTGATATTGTCCTTATTTGTTTTTTAAAATCTCCATGAAAGATTCATCAATCTCAGCCTCTGAATTAGCTGCTGCATCTTTACCAATCACGGCAATTCCACAATATACTCCAAGAAATTAGTCCCACACCATTACCCTTCCAGCCATTGAAGTAAAGCTTAACGGTGATAACTATGTTGTATGGAAAGCAAGGCTACTTCTACTTCTCCAAGCAAACAAAGTCCTACCCATTGTTGAAGGTACCTATTCTTGTCCTCCAACTCATATCACACAAACAAGTGCTGATGGAACTACTTCAACTATTCTGAATCCTACCTATGAAGAATGGTCAAGTCGTGATCAAGTGGCGCTTGCATGGATTCTTAACACCTCGGCTGATGCAATTGTCGGACAGCTCTTAACATTCACCTCTTCAATAGACGTGTGGCGATTCATAGCCACATCCTATGCCGCACGAAATCATGCTCGAGCAGCTCAACGTCGGATGCAGAATTTCTTCAACAAGCAACAACAATCGTAGATCAGCTATCCTCCATTGGTGAAGTCATCTCTCCTCAAGAATACCAAACCCATGTGTTTCATGGGTTGGGCCTAGAATATCAATATCTTGTAGTCTCTATTTTAGTTCAATGTCAGTATCAAAACATGACCCGTGAGACACTTCATGGTTTCCTTTTGTCTCATGAGGCGCGGCTTGAGCTCATGGAACCCTCACTGCAAGGTACAGTTGCATGTATAGGGAAGGCTAATGATGTCTTTCCTCTCATCGATTCCCTAGGCGTGTTTATGAGAATAGCACATGTGGTGCTAGGCCATAAAATGTCAATAGATTCTCAAACACTCGCAATTCTAGGCGTGGAATGGTGGTAACAGATGTCAAATTTGCAACAAACTTGGCCACAGAGCCAATGTTTGTAAGGAAAGATATATGCAGCAGTAACATGAGCAATTCCATACATCACTGCAGCTCAATTTGTTAGAAATTCCTCCTCTGCCGTCTATTTTCTCCTTAGAGTCATGGTATCCAGATTCGGGTGCATCACATGACGAACAATATCTCTAAGCTATCTGCTGTTCAACCCTATCATGGTAATAATTAGGTCACCATAAGTAATGGATCTAGCTTGCCCATCACTCATACAAGCAGCTATATTTCCCCAAATTTTCATGTCTCATATCTTAGTTGTCCCTTCCATTAAAAAGAATCTCCTATCAGTTCATCGATTGTCTAAAGAGAATAATTGTGATTTGATATTCTTACCCACTTCTTTTCTTGTGAAGTGTTGCTATTCGGGGAAAATCATACTTCGAGGAGATCTTGATCATGGCCTCTACTCTACTTCCATGTCTTCAGCTTTGTCTTCATCATCACTACTTGCTTTTCCAGTTGATAGGATAGATTCCATCTAGCAATGGCATTTTCATTTGGGTCGCGCCTCTTACAACACAGTCAGTCGAGTACTAAATATATCTACAGTCTTTGTTTCTCCTTGTCCTACATGTCTTTCTAGCAAGAGTCACGGCAGAAGAACACCACAAGTGCCATAACTTGGCACGCCGGGACACTTAAGTGCCATAACTTCCAAACGGTACACTTAAGTGCCACTTTTTTTTTCAAGTGGGACACTTAAGTGCCACCTCCGGCGACCCTTGCCGGAAATCATACGTGGCACTATTTTATTACTATTTTTGCCAACGTGGCTCGCCGGAGAGCTGAGTCGGCGCTCAGTCACCAGAAACGACGTCGTCTCCATAATAAAAGCCCCAAATCTTCCAAAAACGACGTCGTCTCCCCAAATGCCCCAAATCTAAAACCCTAAATCGGCCAAAATCCCTATTGAAGTGCTCGAATTGAAGTCTCGAACCCTAATTTTCATTTGCCCAAAATTCCTTCGTCGAATCTTGGAAATGGAGAGCAGGACTCGCAGCAGCGCCTCAATTTCCTCTCATCGAAGCGAAGGAGAAGGCCAGCGTTTCTGTTTTTGTGGGTTACCGAGTCCAAGAAGAACATCGTGGACTCAAATCAATCCTGGGAGAAGATTTTATGGATGCGCCCGATATAAAGAAGCGTCGAAGTGCAAATACTTCAAATGGATTGATGAGAAGTTCTCTGACCGAGCCACAGAGGTGATATTGGATCTACTTCATAAAAGACAGCAATCTTCATCTGTGTTCGTGGACGACTTGGACGATGTTGACTCAATGCAAGCTCAAGTGTCTTCAGTGAAACTTTCGAAGAATGAAGTGTCAATGCACGCTCAAGCATCTTCAACTAAACCTTTCAAGAATGAAGTCCCAATGATGAAGATTGAACGAAAGTGTTACCAAGCGTGTATTATGGTGTTGTTTTGTTGTCTATTGTACTTTATGATGAAATGTAAAGTACTTGAGAATGAGAAAAAGTTTCTGCGACTGCCATAGTTAAAAATGGTGTTGTTCTGGATTAAACGTTGGGTTTTTTCTTTTTGAAAGATGCGAAGAAGTTTGTGTTGTGGAACAAGATCATTGTTGCTTTGTTGTCGTTTGTGCTGTGGTATGGACTTGCCATAAGTTTACCATCATCTTCTCTGTTTTGATGCAGAATCATCTTCTCTGTTTTGCAATGCAGAATCATGTTCTCTGTTTTGATGCAGACCGACATATACACAAGACAAACATGAGTCATTACCCGAGTGCCATAAGTTGTATTCAGTAATCACGTAAGTGCTAGTCGCGATGAAAAAAGGATCACTTTAGTGTCAAGTTATTGTTAAAGTGATCGGTTAAGTGTCACTTGTAGTTAAAAGTGAACAGTTAAGTGCCAAGTTTTTTTAGAATAGGATCAGTTAAGTGCCAATTTTTTTGTCGGTTTTCTGTAAAAATTGCGCCAGCCACCAGCACCGGCGACACCACCAACCATCACCACTATCCACACTACACACTAGGCGCTCCAGCCACCACCATGCTGGTGGTGTTGCTGCACAAGATACTAGTGCAAGGCTCAGCTTGCACTAGTTTGCACCAGTACACATGGTGTAAGATGTGCAAACTGCACACTTGTACCAGGTGTAGGTGCAGCTGCTTAAGCCTATAACCCCCACCACAAACCAATAATCACCAGGCATCACCATCAGCCACACCAGCACCCCAGCCACGACATTAGCACCCCACCAACAAACTGACTACCACCTACCACCAAACATCACCATCCACCATCACTAGATACACCAGCACTCCAGCTATCACCACAGAACACCAACAGCAGCAGCAACAAGTAAAAGCCAGAATCCATGATAAACAACAACATAAATTGACAAGCAGCGCAAGATCATTTCATTGATATTAATATCATCAAGTCTGAGTCTGACAACATTCATTTCATTGATATTTCATCAAGTGTGAGTCTGAGTCTGACAACATCAATGAATGACAAACTAAAGAAAAAAAACAAAAGATAACCATCGATGCATAGACTTTCTATATGCACGACAACATCATCGTTTACATAACTGTTTTTACTCCTAAGCTCCACAAATCCTATCACATCTCATCTCATCAATCAATATGCACGACACCCCCTGTTCGTCCTCCTTTCGATGGGCCTTTCACTTGATTCATAATTCTGGCACTCTTTCTAACTGGACGTGCAACTTCTTCTTCAACCTTCTCAGTATCCACTGACTCAGATGGAGCTGCAAATGTCATAGGCCGAATTGAATCAAAAGGAGCTGGAGCTGGAGCTGGAGATGGAGCTGGAGCTGGAGCTCGAGCTCGAGCTGGGTTCTTTCTCTTATTTTTTTTTGGCACAGTTGATGTTGATGTTTTCTTCTTTTTTGTTGGTGCAGCCGTCGATTCTTGAGTTGGGCCTGAGATAAGAACTTCTGAACTTCTCCCAGGCTACAAAAAAACAATAAATTGTTAGCAAAAATCTACAGCATAAATTAAATTAAATGCAGCCAATAAAACTTACATTGAGAATGACTGTTCCAGTAGGCTCATCTGTATACAGGCCATAGCCATATTGTCTGAACCTCTTCCCAAGTGCCCCTCTTGTTTGAATAGGGGCGTCACTTTCAGGAACTTGTGATTTGTTGCCCCTTTGTCCTGCTTTCTTGGGCCCTTTAACTACAGCCGAGGCTTGTTCGACCCATTGTGTTGGGCGTCTTCTAGATGGCCTTTGTGTACCTGCCCC
Organism: Eucalyptus grandis x Eucalyptus urophylla; assembly: GCA_028830015.1. NCBI lineage: Eukaryota > Viridiplantae > Streptophyta > Magnoliopsida > Myrtales > Myrtaceae > Eucalyptus > Eucalyptus grandis x Eucalyptus urophylla. The sequence goes on along the minus strand of CM054200.1, from coordinate 55,619,632 downwards.
TTCACCTGGCCTTGTTCTAGTTGTCCTTCTGTGTAGCCCTTCAACTTCAGTGACACCTCCTTCTGTTTGGCCTTCTGGTGGTACTGGTGGTGGTACTTGTGGTGCCCCTTGCAGTGATTCTTCTGGTGGCTCCTGTGATGATCCTTGAGGTGGCTCCTGTGATGATCCTTGAGGTGGCTCCTGTGATGGCCCTTCAGTTGGCAGTTGAGTTCGAACTTGCTTTCTTCGAACCTGAGAAAGAGGCGAAAAGATACCATAAATATAATATCGAGACATATAATAATAAAAACTGAATACAAATTGATTGAATTTAGCACTGGGTATTTCTTTCGCTGCTGAAGAACAGTCGACTGCACTGGCCGTGATGCTGCTTGGGTCAATCCTTCAGCTGGCCGTGATGCTGCTTGGGTCAATCCTTCAGCTGGCCGTGATGCTGCCACTTGGGCCAATCCTTTACCTGGCTGTGTTCTACCTTGCCTTCTTCGAACAGGCTGTTCAGTTTCATGACTTACTGAGGTTCTTCTTGTGACCTAACAAACACATTACATACAAGGCCAAATAGGATATCATTATGTACATTTTTATGATAAACGACAAGAAAGCAACATAAACATAAAATAAATTTCATGACTTACCGGGGTTCTACTTGTTGACTGAAGAACAGTCGACTCACTTGGCCCTGCTGTGTGCATTTCTCCAACTGTCTCTTCACTAGGCCCTTCACCTTGCCTCAACCGTTGTTGCTTCCTCAATTGACAACCTTTAATATTGTGGCCTGTTAGGCGACAATAAGAGCACGTGATCTTTGCACCCTCCCTGCTCATTCTTTGCTGACCCGAGACCTCTCCCTCCGCCATTCTTCGTCTTCGTTTTGTCCTTCCAATTGTCTTCTTCAGTGGCAAAGGTAGAGGTGCTTCACGATCCGTGGGCTCCCAAAACTTGCTACTTCTAATTGGCTGCATCATGAACTGATAGGAAGCAAGATACTTTGATTTATGGTACCAATCATCGATGTAATCATCTATATTGTCGCCCTTCAACTGGATGGCACATATGGCATGTGCACATGGAATTCCACTTACTTGCCATGATCTACATGAACACTTCCTACTTCCTAGATTGACAACATACTTATCTGCACCCTTCATTATCTCATATCCGTCATCTCCATTCCAAATGGGATGACAATGCGTACTTGCAGCCAAGTTGTCATCCAATTTCTTCACAATCCTAGGACCATATTGTCTTGTCCACTTTGCAGCCTCATCTCTTTGTTTCTGCAGCCGAGTCATAACCGCAACTCGTATATCTTCAAGCATTGAGATGACTGGTTTGCATCTGGCATCTATTATCTTCGAATTAAATACTTCACAAATGTTGTTGTCGACGTTATCGCACTTGAACTCCTCACTGAAGAATGCCCTGCACCAATGCTTCGGTTCTAGTTGAAATAGGGTAGCACAACCTTCCTTTGTCAACTGAAGCAGTCCTTCTTTGGCTATTCTAAAGTCAGCCATGTTTGCACTCTTTGCTAATTGCCAAAATTGCAATTGCAGCTTATCCCCTTTATAGTTCTTTGCCCAATTTCCGTATATGTGCCGCGCACACATTCGATGTTCAGCATGGGGCAACAACTCGGCTACTGCCGGAACCAATCCCTGCAATAATTCAAAGTAAGAAATATTATAGCAAATTACATGTTCATATTACAAAGCAAAGCAAAGCAAACTATTGACTAAACTTTTCAAAAAGCAAGCATTACCTTCTGTTGGTCACTCGTGAATGCCCACCCTTCCCCGTTTGTTATCTCCAAGTCAGCCATCAGATTTTTCAAGAACCAAGACCAATTGTCCTTGTTCTCAATCTTTACAATAGCCCAAGCTAGTGGGAACATTTGGTTATTCGCATCTCTTCCAATCGCTGCCAACAATTCTCCCTTGCACAAGCCCTTCAAGAAACAGCCGTCCAATCCTATAATCCGTCTACAACCAGCTAAAAAACCTCGTCTGCATGCATCAAAGCACACATAGAACTTATCGAACTTGGTCCCATGATCAGGAAGTGGTCTCTCAATCACCTCTACATACACTCTACTTGTAGGGTTTTGCAGCCTACACTCCCAAGCATACTCCCACACCTGCCCATATTCCTTAGCATACTGACCAATAAGTACCTTTATCACCTTTTGCTTTGCTCTTTTGCACTGATTCCTAGATACATTGATGCCTACACGCTCCTTCACCAGCATCCTAAAGTTAGCAAGTTTCAAGTTGGGCATCACCTTGATCAGATCGAAGAAGTGCTTCGACAACCATGAACTTGTTACCCTTTTGTTTTGAAAATTAATGGAACAAGTGTGTTCCTCTTGGTAGGCTCTAATCTGAAAAGACCCACTCTTCTTAACAAACGCACCGTAAATCTTCCATGGACAGTTTTGCTGCGAACACCTAGCTCTTACAAATTTCTTGGTATTTCTAATGAAATCAATATTTCTTTGTGCAGCAATGGAAGAACTCAGTATAGCTTCCCTAAATTGTATCGCATCATGGAATTTCATACCTACTGACAAAGTAGGAGATGCAACAGATGGATCATAGGAAGGAAACTTACTTTTCCTTCTACGCACAGCTCGTTGATCTTCTTCAACTTCGTCCTGGGAAGTTGCGGTGTCGATGCTTTCTTCATAATCTGTCTCCAGGACCTGGCCAGCAACACCAACATCTGCAGGGCCTTCGTCTCTGTTTGGATGAACAGCTACATGCAAAGTTGCAAATCTATCTGACAAAAAGTCCCTTTGTTTTTTCCTTGACTGTGTAAGCTCCTCATCGTCGGCGTCACTTAAGATTAACAAATTTTCAGCTTCAGCAGCCAACCCTTCATCGTCATCGTCACCCTCACTGGATTCAGCTACTTCCCAATCTAATTCAGTGATGGTGACATCACCCATGTCACAATCGCTCTGGTGAACAGCATCTGCGCCCCTCTCCTCCCCATCCTGTCCATCATGACCTACTTCATCTCCTCCTTCTCCTACTTCGGTGGTATCTGTGTCATCATGTTCGTCCTCACTATTGTTTTCAACAAACACTTTCGCCTCTTCGCCATGAAGATAATGATATAAGACATCCCTAAAACCATTATCATCTTCCAAAACTCTCAAACCATCTCTCAAGCCTTTCCCAGGAACACAGTACAGTAACTTTTGTACTCTACAAGGCAAAAATGTCACTATATCCCTAACAAATCCAATATAAGATGCCTTCTTTATATCTACAAAGATAGTACCCTCATTCCCCCCCTCATACTCCCACTCATCCTCCCCAATCACAAAATCTCCACCGTAGTAAACGATGACAGCAACATAGTCTTTATGCGCCATTTCTGCAACAAAAGAGGACAAATATACAATTAACTATTTTGGGACCACATTCACAAAGAACAGACAATTGCAAGTGGAGGTCCCCACACTCTTTATTAAAGAAAAGAAAAGAAAAGAAGAAGAGAGAGGGAAGATGCGGTCGTCGACAGCTGCAGCTTGAAAACAACAGGCCTCAGGACAAGGACAAATAAAAATTAAGATGGGACCCGACAACTGCTTTGATTATGCCGTCGCATTTCTTTAAAATATGGAGAGATTCCTCAGCATGGGTCCTCAACAATGCAATTTATTAAACAAATATCCAGAAGTCCCCATCCCCACAACCTTCGATTCTCACATGTGCAAAGTCCAATACTCTGAACCCTAACAATCACCAATCATCGCACATTTCACATCCGACCACTACAAATTACTTTCGCACATCACAATTCAACACCCTGAATGAATCACACATCACAGTGGATGAGGCGACGTCGAGCCCTACACTGAGCCCTAATTTCCCCCCCCCCTCGAGCCCTACACCGAGCCTATATTTCAATGCCGCTCCTAAACTGTCAATTTGAACCCCCCAATAGGATTGTAGCACTACATCTCAGCCATTAAATCTCACATCAAGCCTGACCTTTCCCAGCCGACCCCCAAATTTGAAGTTCGAGCCCTAATAAACGAGTCGGAGCCCTAATTTCACCACAGGGGAGAGGAAGAAGAGAAAAAACCTTAGCAAATCGACGACGGCGAGCGATGACGGCGCTCGACGACGGCGACCGACGACGGCGACCGACGACGGCGACCGACAAAGGCGAGCGACGACGGCGAGCGATCACCTGCGAACGGCGAGCTGTGAACGGCGATGGATGGATGGAGAGGACGTCAGACCTACTGTGAACCGACAAAATGTTAAATTCCAAATAAACGAACGACGTCGTTTTGTTTGGCCAAGTGCACAGTGGATGGGGCGACGTCGTTTTCCTCCTCCACGTCTGCTTTTTTTTAAAAAAAAATTGCCACATCAGTTAAGCTTGTCGCCGGAAAATGCCACGTCTGCATTTTGGCCGGTTTTTCGCCGGATTGGCACTTAAGTGTCCCATTTTACTCCGATGATGGCACTTAAGTGTACCATTTTAAAGTTATGGCACTTAAGTGTTCCGGCGTGCCAAGTTATGGCACTCCAGGTGTCCCGACCTCCAAGAGTCACAGTCATGTTCATCCAATGGCGAAAAATCCTGCACTCTAGGTATATCAGGTGAACTCGTACGATCTTACTGAGTTCTCGAACTTGTGCTGTTTAACTTATGAGCCGATGGGGAGTTGCCTGCAGAAAATCGCCTGTTTCGCGCATTAGATCGTGAGCCCAGAATTTTTTGTCCTCTTCCTTTTTTCTTTTTGTTGATTGAGCCAGGTTTTTGTTCTCGTAGACTCTCAAAAAGCAGAAACAATGGGCTCTACTCAGGACGGCGCATTTATAAGCATATCTGGTGAATGTAAAATGACTTGTTTCTTGCATTTCTTGGGCTGGGGTAGTTTGTCTGAGAAAAGTGAAATGCCATAGCAACTGCCATGCCTTTGGAAAGAATCTGAACCTTCTCCTCAAGTTATTGGATGAAAAATCCTGGGGATAAGAACGCTTCAAGTGCCAAAAGTTGGCACAAAGGGACACTTAAGTGCCAAAAGTTACGAAAGGTACACTTAAGTGTCACATTCGAAGAAAAACAGATCACTTAAGTGCCACTCCGGCCAAAGTCCGGCCAAAAGGCTGACGTGGCGTTTTTCCGACAAATTTCCGGCGAAGTAAACCCAAAACGACGCCGTTTTGCATGCTGACGTGGCAAGTAATGCAAAAACGGCGTCGCTTTGGGTTGACATGGTAAAAAAATAATATAAAATTAAATAAATTTAATTTAAAATTCGATATAGTTAAAATATTAAAAAATAATAATTTTAATAGTTAAAATATTAAAAAAATAATAAATTTAAAATTAGATTTAGTTAAAATATTAAAAAATAATACTTTTAAAATAAAATTTAATTAAAATATTAAAAAATAATAATTTAAAAAAAATTAAAAATTAAAAAAAATTAAAAATTAGATTTAGTTAAAAATTTAAAAAAATAATAATTTTAAAACTAAATTTAGTTAAAATATTAATAAATAATAATTTTAAAAAAATTAAAAAATAAAAAAATAAAAATTTTAAAATTAGATTTAGTTAAAATATTAGAAAAATAATAATTTTAAAATTAAATTTAATTAAAATGTTAAAAAATAATAATTTAAAATTTTAAAAATTTAAAAAAAGGGGGGCGGTGGCTGAGGCTGCCCTCAGCCACCCCCCCTTTTTATTAATTTATAAAATTTTGATAATTTTTTATTTTTTATTTTTAATATTTTAACTAAATTTAATTTTAAAATTATTTTTTTAAATATTTTAACTAAATCTAATTTTCAATTTTTTATTTTTTATTTTTAAAATTTTTTATTTTTAAAATTATTATTTTTATTTTAAAATTATTTTTTAAAAATATTTTAACTAAATCTAATTTTCAAATTTTATTTTTTATTTTTAAAATTTTTTATTTTTAAAATTATTATTATTTTAATATTTTAACTAAATTTAATTTTAAAATTATTATTTTTTAATATTTTAAATAAATTTAATTTTAAAATTATTATTTTTAATATTTTAACTAAATGTAATTTTAAATTTATTATTTTTTAAATATTTTAACTATTAAAATTATTATTTTTTAATATTTTAACTAAATCTATTTTTAAATTTAATTTATTTAATTTTTATATTATTTTTTATCACATGAGCCCAAAACGACGCCGTTTTTGCATTATTTGGCCATGTCAGCGTGCAAAACGGCGTCGTTTTGGGCTCGGTTCGCCGGAAAAATGCCACGTCAGCATTTTGGCCGGATTGGCACTCCAGTGATCCATTTTGCTCCGATTTTAGCACTTAAGTGTACCTTTCATAACTTTTGGCACTTAAGTGTCCCTTTGTGCCAACTTTTGGCACTCCAGGGGTCCTTGTCCCAAAATCCTGTCACATCAATGAAGGGACACGACTGTATATGGACTCTCTTTCTTTCATTTCTCAAGAGAAACTCACATAAAGAACGACGTATTGAGTGAAAGTCTTACTAGCTTTTCTTCTTAAGAAAAGATGAGACCTACAAGTAGCATTAATCAGTTTCTACTCGGTAAGCATGGGGTCCTACCTGGTAGTTTCGTGCTGTGTGGTGGTTTTGTTTTTGAATAAGGGTTGTTAGAGGGGGTTGGGAAAGGTTTGTAAGAACTAAGGTGGTATCCCTTTAGTTCTCTCATGATGTATTTTGTCCAAAAGAAGAGTTTTCACTAGCTCAATTAGCCGTGGATCAACAAATGAATTACACTCCTGCAGCGCATACTCATTAGCTGATAGCTATGATTTGCACCAGAAGCTTGGTGTCAAACTGCGCATTAATTTCCTTTTGAACTTAAATTGGTTGCTCTGGAATCTTTTGGAAAGACTGTCGTCTTATTTGATGTAAAAAGAGCTCAACAATTGAGCTTTTCCAAAAGACACTCGTCTCATATGATGTAGAAAGATCTCAACAATTGAGCTTTTCCGAAAGACTGTACACTAACAAGGATTTTGTTGATTTTATTTCCAAGACGTGGAGCAGAGCATGCAGATTGGATTGCTACACTTCATTTCTTGGAGAAGATCGTGCTAAAGATCCTAAATGGTGCCATCGGAATCACAAGTATTTCGGCCATCACTAACCTCAAAATCATTGTGTGTATCTACACAGTGCTCATAATTATTGGGCAATTACTAATCCTCAAGATGGGAAGGCAAGATATGAACTCAAGGTTTCGACTTACATCTGCTCACATCGCTGTTGTTCTAGGATGTGTCAGGTGTAGTCCATTGATGTACATTCTGCTTCCTGTCATACCTTGCCGATTTTTGTTCTCTGCATCGTTGAGTTAATGAATCCATAAGCATTCATTGCATATTAGAGAACTGTGACGGTTTTTAGTTTTCCAAATATTATGGTTTGCTCTTTGGGAAGTTGGTGTTGATGTGAATCACGCTAATATTGGCCAGGACGCAAACCTTGTGTTGTACTATGATTACCTCGAACATCTTATGCATTAGAAACCATAATAAGTGATGTGATAAAGATAATGGCACTACCTAATTAATATCTTGGTGCTATACAATGAAGTTGGAGACACCGAATGTTTTTTTCCTTTGGTTAGAGAGAAATAGGGGAATTGATTCATAAAATTTGAAAAAGAATCACATTATATTCAATCACTAATTTTCCAATCCATATTGCAATTTAGGCGTGGTTCATAATCTAGTCCTCATATCCAACCTCAACAATATTCTACGCACTGTCTTGACGTAAACTTCGAGTCACAAATGAAAACCACTAAGCCTAGTATACGGAAGCATGTAATATGTGAGAGGGGAAGTCACTAGCCACAAATTCCTCAACGAAATATTTATCCAGTTGAGAATAAAGTGGAATCACATTAGGAAAGGGAGATGCACGACCTTTTGTATGTTGACACATATTTGGAAGAAATAGAAAGGTGAAAGAGTAATTTTGCTTCAATATAAGTAAAGACAGGGCTTGAGTATTCGGCACTTGAGCCCGAGACCTCAAGGCTAGTGCTTGAGGGCTTGATGCCCAACACCGATCTCATTAAGGCGGGGCCTAGGTCCATCGAGGTCCAAATCCAAGGCCCCAATGCTTGTGCCCTCGATTCCACCACTAGTGCCCTGGACCATTGAGTTTGAGGGTGGAATACTCTCGAGTCCTAGGCTTGGATATGAGGGATTTAGGCATGGGCACGAGGATCCCAAACCTAACTTTTGTGGACCTTGAGCTACTCGATGAGCCTAAGCCCAAGTGCCGGATATTTGAGAATGGGCATTGATGGCCGTGCCTGTCCTCAATGGGCTCGACCCTAGAAACCGGGGATCTAGGCATAGGCTCCAAGGTCCTATGCCCTACCTTGATTGATTGAGGCCCAGGCACTAGGGACCAAAAATCTCGGGTTTGGGCTCCATAGACTTTGGCCCTACCTCGATGGACCTGGCCACAAGCACCTTTCGTGAGTCCACGGAGGCCATATCCAAGACCCCATTCTCATGCTCAGTTTTTTGCTTGTTTGTGCTCAAGTCACTAGCATGCAAATAATAAATGTTTATTTAGGTAAATAAAAGTAGGATTTTGTTTCCAAAAGATGGAATATAATTTCCGGTTCATTTTCCAATATTGGCCAAACACCAAAAAATATAGTGATTTTTTTGGAAAACTATTTCTTGAAAAATATTTTCTAGGAATGTCATGAAACAAACGGAGCCTAAATTCTCGAATTAATATCACTTAACTTTTTGAATATGAATTAAAAAAAAAAGATGGAGATTCTCTACCTGGAAGTTGCTTCTGGTATTTCAACCAATTCTCGACCGTTGATGCAGGTAAATGAGACATGTGTCAATGTTTGAGATACATGGAGACACTTTATGACCGGTGGGAGTATCGTGTGGGATAAATAATCCACAGACCAAACAAATAAAAAGCTAATGTGTATTAGCAACAAGTGTTACTTTTTAATGGGTCTATACAATCACCGAGTGTCTATAAGTACATTGTCTGCACTGAGAGTCCTAGTCATTAGGACCGTCGTGTATGATAATCTGGATATATTAACCAAAAAAAGAAAAGAAAAAAGAGGATAGAGGACAAAAACATTGGCGGAGGTTGTTGATGATATCTTCTCTGATCAAGGAAATAGTAGAACGAAGGAGAATGGATCGTAGGTTCGATTATTTTTTATTTTCTGGTAAGTACCCGGCACTTGGCATTCTCCATTCACGCAAGACGCGCGGACGGTAAGATTTTAAAACTAAAATTCGGATATGTATTAACATTTAGCCATAAGAAAAGAGATCAGAAAACCAAACTTGGGGGCCGAACTTGGGTCGCTTTCGCCTTTTTCTTTTCTCTGGTCAGATTCCGCAGACTCTTCCTTACTATAAGTAAGCCTGGGCTGCTGAGTGCTGACAAGTCAGCTGACGCATGCAACACAACAAAGCGACCGCAGCTCGCATGAAGGACTTCCCATGAGGAACTCCCAGCGCTGTTGTAATCGCCCCGCGCGTGCGACACAAGAAGAAACCTTGTTCTCGGGAAGAAAGGAGGGGCGGCTAGGCGAAGTCGGAAGGTTAATGGAGAACAATAACAGTCCAGCTGATCACGGCAGTCGGAGGTAAGCTTCGGCGACCTTAAATATATATTGAGCACTGTAGCCCTTCTCCCTCTGTAAGCTGGAGGATCCCGGGCAAACCCATGCTGGATTCTTGGTATTCTTTCCCGTTCCTGCCTCTGATCATGTCACACTGTATACTGCACTGCGTGAATGCTGTTTCATGGAGAAAAAGCTGCACTCTACGTAAATTAGACGAAGTCTTCGCGGAACTCTGAACTTGTGCTGTTCACTTCCCCCTGCGAGCCCCTAGAAATCTTCCACTTGCCTGTAGAAAAAAGGCTTGTCTCTCGTTACCGTCCAGATTTTTTCCTCTATTTGTTTTATTCTTTTTGTTGATTGAACCAGTTTTTTGTTCTGGATGTTCATAATGACTCAGAGTCTCAAGGAGCAGAAATGGGCTCCTGAGAAGAGAGTGCTTAGAGGCATATCTGGTGGTTGTAAAATGACTAGTTTCTCGCACTTCCTGGATTGGGGTAGTGATTGATATCGTACCACAAAGATGTTTTCTATTATTTTGCTAATTGATCCTGGTTTTTAATTGTCGATGTTCATAGTGACTCAGACTCTCAAAACAGAGCATATTCGCTCGTGCTCATAATAGAGTATATTCAGTGGGTGAAAATCCGTCCAAAAAGTAAAAATGCTTCTTATAGTCATCGACCCCTTTTTTGGTGCAAATTGATAAATTTTCATGATATTAATTTGGTAATTGAATATAGTAGGACTCATACCAGGAATAATCCCTCTCAAGTATGCATGCCACTAAAACAGTTGAGTTTGTCCGAGGAAAGTGAAGTCCATAATAACTGCCATTTCTTTTTGAAAATCACGTAGTTAGAAAGAATGTTAACCTTCTCTTAAAGTTACTGGTGAGAGGGAAAATTTTGTCACGTCGATGAAGAGACACGATTATATATGCATACTGCAACTTTCTTTTGTCAAGAGAAACTCATATTGAGAACACCGCATTGATTGACAGTTTTCTTAGCTTTTCCTGCAAAGAAAAGAGAAGACGTCCAGTTAGCTTTACTCTGTTTCAACCACTAAGCAGGGGGCTTACCTAGTAGTTTTGTGCATCTGGGTGGTCTTGTTTTTGTGAATGTATTGTAAGAGAAGGTTAGGAAAGGTTTATAGGTTAAGGAGGTAATCCCCTTATACTTTGATGTTCCAGTTTGTCGAAAAGGAGTTTTTCACTAGCTTAATTAGCCTCGGATCAATAGATAGGCTATACTCTTGCAGTGCATATATAGTCTTGCAATGCATAGACGCGTTAGCTATGATTTGCACCATAAGCTTGGTGTCATGCCGCATCAGATTTCCGTTAGAACTTAAATCGGTAGTTCTTGAAAGTTTTTGGGAAGACTGCCCTTTTATGTGATGCAAAAAGAGCTCAAAACTTGAGCCTTTCCAAAAGACCGTACGTACACTAACAAGTGAATTGTTGATTATTTCTTAGACATGGAGCAGACAATGCAGCTGGAATTGCTACAATTCTTTTCCTGGAGAAGTTCTTGCTAAAGATTATGATTGGTGCCATCGAAATCTTGGGCATTCCAACCATCACTAACCTTGAAACCATCGTGTGTATCTACATAGTACTTGTAATTGTCGGGCAGTTACTAATCCTCAAGATGAGAAGACAAGATATGGACCCAAGGTTCCAATTTACGTCTGCTCTCATCATTGTTGTTCTCGGATGTGTCAGATGCTGTCTGTTGATGTACATTTCGCTTCGTGTCCTGCCTTGGCCAATTTTCGTTCTCCGTGTCCTCAAGTTAATGAACCCATAAGCATTCATTGCAAATTAGAGAATTGTGACCATTTTCTGTTTTCTTAATATTGTGGTTTGCTCTTTGGGAAGCTGGTATTGATGTGCATCGTGCTTATGTTGGCCAGGACATGAACCTTTTGTTGTACTATTATTACCTTAGGAACACAAACCTTGTGATGTACTATTATTACCTCGAACATCTTATATATTAGAAAACATTATATGTGATGTGATGAAGATAACGGTACTACTTAGTTAAGATCTTAGTGCAATACAATGAAGTTGGAGACGCAGGGGATTTTTTTTCTTTAGCTAAAGAGAAATAGGGTATTGATTCAAAAATTTTGAGAAAAAATCGCCTTATCCTCGTTCACTAATCTTTCGATCCACGAATTGCAATTTAGACATAGGTTGTAATCCAATCCTCATATCTAATCTCAACAATATTCTAGATACCATCTTGACCCAAACTTCAAGTCACATGAAAACCACTAAGCCTGGCATAAAGGAAGCATGTGATATGTGAGAGAGGGAAGTAACAGGCCCCAAATTCTTCAACGGAATATTTACCCATTTGAGAACAAAGAGGAATCAAATTAGAAAATGGAGATGTATGACCTTTTGTATGTTGAGGCATATATGGAAAAAATTGAAAAGTGAGACAGTAATTTTGCTTTAATCAAGTATATATGTATATAGATAGATGTTGATGATTAGGAATTTTTTGTTTTTGGCATTTACGTGTTATAGGGGTTGGGAGACAGAGATTTCCTGGGAGATGGGCCTGATCATTAAGATGAAGAGTCGAATGGGGACACTCAAAAGCCCAAAGCAAATCACACGAAATTTCGTTTGCTTGCACCTTGTCTTGTTTGATCGCGGGCAACTCATAGATGGGGAGTGTTGGAACACCAAGTTGTACCCCCCAACATTTGTTCTCTATTCCCTTATTTTTGTTTAATATATTGGGGTTTTATTCTTTGAATCAATTCCTCTGTTTCTCTCTGGCCAAAGGAAGAAAAAAAATCATTGTTTCTCCAATTTCATTGAATTGCATTAGAATCTTAACTAAGTAGTACCATCATCTTCATCATCATCATATATTTTTGTAATATTATGTAAAAAGTGTTTAAGGTAATAATAGTACAACATGAGGTTCATGTACAAGCCAGAATTGGCAAAATGCACATCAAAACACACTTTGCAAGAAGCACGCAACAACATTAGGAAAATCGAAAATTGTCACCATTCTCCAATTAATCCTCGGGTTTAAATTCAAATGGGATCATCAACATTAGGATGCAAGGAAGGAGAATCAGCCAAGGCATGTCACCAAGCATAATGTATATCAACAAACTGCATGCAACACATTCGAGAGTAATAGAGATGAGAGCATACACAAGTCAGAATCTTGGGCCAATATCTTGGCTTCCTACCTCGAAACTTAATTTCCATCGGACATTTTTTACCATTGTTAGATAAGCATGACAGATGCACCAGTAATGTTGGCTGGACCTGTATACGTATACATGTCCCTAATGGCTTGAAGTAAGGTCTCCTCCATGGAATCAAGATGGCCATTATATATTGCAGCAATTTGAATAACTAGATCTGGTCCATATCTTCGAATTAAAATAAGCAAACTAGTTGTTAGACGCTGGTTTTTCACAGAAGCTTAAGTTGTGAGCTCAAGTTGTGAGCTCTTTCTACATCATACAAGATGACAATTTTTCCAAAAGTTATCAAGATGCAAGTCTACAGTAAACATCAAGCGTTTCTCAAGGCCGCTTAACTAATAAACTCGTAGAAACACATCAAGAACTACCATTTTAAGTTCAAAAGGAAAATTAATTCGTGGTATGACGTCAAGATTCTGGTGCAAATCATAGTTAATGATTCTATGCATTGCATTAGTCTAACCTATGTATACGCTGCAGGAGTATAAACCATGTGTTGATTGACCGCAAATTAAGCTGATGAAAGCTCTTCTTTTGGATGAAATGTAACATCGGGGTACGAGGGATACCTCCTTAACTCCTTCGAACCTTTCCTAACTCACTCCTATAACACTTATGCACAAAACTAAACCATCTAGACGCACAAAGCTACCAGGGAAGCTCCCATGCTTACTGGGTTGAAACAAAGGAAAGCTTATTGCGGGTCTTATCTTTTCTTGGGAGGAAAAGCTAACAAGACTTTAGATTGTTCTTTCTATGAGTTTCGCTGGACAAAAGAAAGAAACATAACATATATACAGTCGTGTCTCTTCATCAACATACAGAATTTTCCCACCAAGTAACTTTAAAAGAAGGGTCGCATTCTAAAAGAAGGGTCGCACTCTTTCCAACTATATGATTTAAAAAAAAAAAAACTGTTATTATTTTATTTCACTCTCTTCAGACAAACTCTGTCGTTTGGGATTATTGCTGCTATGAATCCCAACTGTATTCAATAGCCAAATGCATATCACGAATCTTTGTCATTTCGCACAAAAAAATGTCAATGAGTACAATTTTACTCCACTGAATATGCTCTGTTATGAAAGTCAATGTACTACCTACTATGCTCTGTTTTGAAAGTCAAGTCATTATAAACCTCGTGAATATAAATCTGGATCAATTAGCAAACAAATATAGAAGACAAAAGCTGGTGGTACAACATGACTAGCCCAATGTAGCCAATGCCAGAAACAAGTCATTTTACATCCACGAAATGTGTCCCGAAGTACATCGTCTGTTCTGAGACTCAAGTCATTATGAACACCAACAAAAACCTGGATCAATAACAAAAAGATAAAAAGAATATCGGAAAAAAGCTGGGTGGCACAAAGTTCACGGGGCTTTACGTAGAGCGCAGGTTTTTATCCATTAAAACATTATTCACGTAATGGAATAGGCGCAGTGGACGTGATTAGAGACGGAACTGGAAAGAATATCCAGATCTTGGCATGATTTTACTTACAATCCTTTAACTTACAGACGGAGACTGGGCTACATTACTTAAGACATGTCTGAGGTCGACCAAGCTTGCCTCCAACCACCATGATCAGCTGCTGGATTGTTGTTCTCCATTAGCCTTCCCACTTTGCCTCGCTAAGTCTCTTTCTTTCTTGCCTGAATGTATAGACTACCGGCCCGGTAGAGAAACAAAAACACAATGGGAAAAATACCCATTTACCCAACTCATTCGGCCTACTTAATTAATATTACACAGAACTGGTTGGGTTAATGGCGAGATCGAGCCTTGCCCGATGTCGGCGAGCTCGAGCCTTACTAGATCCGGCGAGTCTCGGCCTCGCCAGTCCCCGCTCGACGCTGGCGAGCTCGAGCCTCACTAGATCTGGTGAGTCTCGGCCTTGCCGACGACGAGGCTCGAGACTCGCCGGATTTGGCAAGGCTCGAGCTCGCCGGCATCGGGTGGAGCCTTGGCCTTGCCGAATCGGCGAGATCGAGCCCGCCCGACGTCAGCGAGCTCGATCTCACTTGTGGCTGGTTGCCAGCCGTCGTCATGGCCGGTGGCCGGCCGAAGGAGAAGAAAAAAAAAAGAAAAAATAATAATTATTAAAAATTAAAAATTAAAAATTAAAAATTATATTTTAAAAAAATAAAAATTATATTTAAAAAATAAAAAAAAATCGATTTTTAATAATATTTTAAAAAGAACTATAAAAATTTTCCATAAAATTTATATTTCTTAAAAATTGTTAAAAAATTTGTATTACATAAAAATGTTTTAACAATAAATAGGTTTTAGCAATACGGTTCGGGTCGGGTATGGGTCGGATACGGGTTGGGTCGGGTATGGGTCACTAGATTTACATTACAAGAATATGGGTCAAAATGGGTTAAATGGGTCAAATATGGGTCGACCCATTTTCGATCCAACCCACCCATTTGCCACCTCTAAATTGACATTGTCGATTAAAATACGACCCATGGCCTTCGATTATCGTTAATAAGTTTTATTGTTGTTAAAATCCAATCCACGATTAAAATACAAAGTCAATGTCAAATTAATTTACAACAATAAAATTAAACGATACTTGGATGCCATGGGATTATATTTTAGTCAACAATGTCAAATTACCCTTTAAACCCCATTATGCGTAATATTAATAAAGTAGGCCCAATGATTTAAGTTGATGCGTAACTTTTCATTGTCGTCCCCAAGAAAGTCCACACACAAAAGCAAGAGAGTAATTTTGGTTAGGAAAAAAGTTACCAAAAATCTCAAACTATAATCACAATAATGCATTTATCCTAAAAAAAAATTTATGACACCAAAAATTTCAAAATCGTATTTGTATGACACATTTATCCCCTGTTAGATCAAGATTCTGAAGGACTAAATCTATGATGAAATAAAGTATGATAACCAAAATTGAACATTGGCAATAACATAGGAACCATTTTGTAATTTATTTTGAACAATTATTTTTTTCATTCCGCATTATCGCCACTTGTAAACCTTCCATGCTCAGTCAACATATTATGTCTCTCTTTGGACATATACATGGTTTTTTTTCTTAATATGATGTATGGACTCAATATGTCACAAAACAAAGTATGATGACCAAAGTTCAATAGTGACAATATAGGTATCATTTTAATAATTTTTCCCCTAATATATTTTTTAATATTTAATATTTTCTTTTCACAAAGATCGTTATTCATTTTTTGTTCAATATAAAACATTAGCCTATTATATAACATAAACACGCAAGTCATGCGACTTGTTTCCCATTTCAATTCAAAAGAAAAGCTAAAGGAAGAAAAGGTGATTCTCAAGATACTGAGACTACTTTATAAAAGTCAAGTTATAGACTAGTAGTAATGTGATAAACTGCAGTGGAAATTTAATGAAATCTCACTAGGTGCTATTAAAAACAAAACCACCCTCACAAAAAATAGTCATAACCCGAGGTCCAAATCTTGTCTTCCCATAAGCTGGACGAATGTTAAGGCAATATCAGGTAGGTATACATGTCTTTGACGACTCCTCCATAGAATCAAGATACCGGTTATGCATTCTAGCAATTCGAGCTCCATGCTCTGCTCTGTACTAGGAATCAAAATCAACAAACTAGTTGTTGTACAGCAATCTTTCGCAAAGCTCAAGTCATCAGGGAAGGTGTCCACGGCTTGTGTATTAAGCACATTTCTCAAGTACTTCCGAAAAAACGAAATATGATCTTACTACGTCCTCCATATGTGAACTAGGCCTTGAATGTGAAATATAAGATATAAGGATTCAAAATCTTTAGGTATCATGAAAGGCGATAGTTTTCCTAATAGCTAAAATTATCTAGATATGAGTGTAAAATGAACATCATGCATATCTCATAATATTACTAACTACATATAATTACATGAACATATCCAGAACTGCAAGTTTAAATTCACAGAAAAAATTTAATGCATGGTATAAAACCATGCTTCTTGTGTAAATCATAGCTAATGAGTTTGTCCATCGTTGCAGGCGTATATTGTAGGTAAGGACGGGGCTAGCCTTTTTCTTACGGTGAGTGCATTAATTTGATGATGTTAGTTGATGAGGATTTGTATTTCCATTTTATTATTTTCAGTTATAAAAAATGAGTGACATAACAATAAATCGTGTCAAATTCTGAGCATGATTCAGACGCAAGACTCAAAAATGCAAAACAGGATATGGGATATCATGCGTCAAGGATGGTCAAAATAGATTTTTGGTGGGGTCCAGGGTTAAATAACAAGAAAAACAAACTAAAACTTCTTGCAAGAATACGCGATAGCTTAGTATAAAAGGGGGGGAAAAGACAAAAAATGCAAGAATACTACATGGTCAATGGGATTAGAATGTCACAAGGCAAAAGCCAAAAAAACAAAATCAGTCTAACTGCGTTAACCATGGACATGGTGTGGTTTTTCTATTTAAATATGAAAGAAGCATAGACATGAGTGAAGAATATAGGGAATGAGATAAGTATACTAGAAGTGCTAAAAGTTGTGAGCGGTACTCACTCTTGTGCCAAAAGTTTTTTTTTTTTTTGGATCACTTAAGTACCACTTTTTTTTAAAAAAAAAAAATTATACATAAGTGCCAACTCCGATTAAGGTTGCCAGAAATCTAACGTAGTTATATTTTATTAATTTCTCAATCTTACTTGGCTCACCAGAATTTAACCCCTAAACGATGTCATTTAAAAGTTGTATAATGATAATTTGAGTACAAATTTTTGTTTAAAACGATTACTTTGGTGTCAGTCGTGGTTAAAAATTTATCATTTATGTGCCAAGCATGCCACATGGACCGGAGTTTTTTAAAAATTTACCAAGTCACAACATAATTTTTAATTAAAAATGCCACGTAATTAATTTGGCAAGAATTTCTCGTCATTAGCATTTAACTGATCTTTTTTTTCTTTTTTCTTTTTTCATTTGGTACTTAAGTGTGCTGGTGAAAACTTTTGGTACTAAAATCAATGTTGTACATAACTTTAGCACTTCTGGTGTGCTTATCCCAAGAATATACATGGTAAAGAAGAATAGACAAGAACTAGGATTTTTTTTTTTTTTTGTCGGAAAGAACTAGGAATTTACATGACAGAAAAATAGACAGGAACGAAGAGTAGATAGGAAAGTAAAATAGACATATTTAAATGTTTAAGAAGAATACGCCAACATATTTAAACGTGAAAATAGAGACCGACCCTGTTCTCATAAGGAAGGAAGAGACTTTGCGAGGCAAAACCGGAAGGGTAATGGCTGACAACAATCTAGCTGATCACGGAGGTAAGCTGCGGCAACCTCAAACATATCTTTCATGCTGTAAGCCTTTCTCCAATCAGTAATTGAAGATGTTAGAATATTTAAATAATAAATCATATCTTTATCTAACCGTTTAAATTTTTAGAATAATTGACAATAGTTGCACAAAATCTTATAAGAGGCTTGCGAGTAGTATCATGTCAAACCCTCAATATACTTTCCTTTGTCCATCAGTATCATGTCAAACCCTCAATATCCTTTCCTTTGTCCATCTCTGGTCATCTCCACTGTGTATATTCCATAACGTGAATGCTGTGTTATTGAGAAAAAAACCTGCACTCTATATATAAGAGGTGTACTCAGGCTTACTTGTGGACGCTTTCTAAACTTATTCTTCAACACTTAAGAGCCCAATTGAGAGGGGTGTCTTTCACTTGGCCGTGGAAAATGGCCTGTATCTCGCATTTCTTAGAGAGAATGTTAAGTCGTACTCATAACAGAGTTATTCATTGGGTGAAAATTTGATGAAAAGTGAGATTTTTTCTTGTGTTCATTGACCCTCTTTCAGTGCAAATTGGTAAATTTTTCATGATCTTCATTTGGTAATGGAATATAGTTGGATTCATAGTAGGAATGATCCTTCTCAAGAGCAAATACCTTTTTTGTCTAAGGATAGTGAAATGCCACAATAACTGTAATTTCTTTCTGAAGATCACAGCTTTGGAAAGATTGTGCTAAAGTTACTGGGTGGGATTATTTAGTCGCATTGATAAAGAGACACGACTGTAGAAACTCATGCGTTATTAAGAACAATGTATTGATTGAAAGTCTTATTAGTTTTTTCCTCCTAAGAAAATATAAGACCTGCTATTAGCTTTGATACTTTGTTTTTGCTCGGTAATCATGGAGGCTTTGTGCGTTTGAATGGTTTTGTTTTGTGAATAATTGTTGTGAGAGTGGATTAGGAAAGATTTGTAGGTGTTAAGGAGGTACTTCCTTGTACTCAAATGTCACACTTTGTCCAAAAGAACAGTTTTAATTAGCTTAATTAGCTGTGGATCGATACATGGGTTACACTCCTGCAGTGTGGACATAGATTAGAGACTCCTGCAATGCATTGACTCATTAGCTATGATTTGCACTAGAAGCTCGGCATCATCCCGTGCATTAAATTTCCTTTTGAACTTATATTGGTAGTTATTGATGTGTTTGTGCAAGTATATAAGTTGGTAGCATTGAGATTTGCATTGTTATTTGTTGTAGACTCATATCTTGATGGCTTTTGGATATTCTGTCATTGTATATGATGCAGAAAGAGCTCAGAATTTGAGCATTTGCAACATACTGTTGTTGTTGATTTTAATTCCAAGATATGGAGCAGAGCATCTAGCTCAATTTGCTACAACATGTAACCAAACTCTTGATTCCATGGAGGTGTCCTTGCTTCCAGCTATATAGGGAAATGTATAGCTATATAGCTCCAACCAATAATGCCAATGCACCTGTCATGCTTACAAATTTATAGTGGTAAAAAAAATCCGGCAGAAATTAATCTTTAAGATGGGAAGACAAGATATGGACCCAATGTTCTGACTTGCGAACACTTTCATAGCTATTGCTCTTGCGAACACTTTCATAGCTATTGCTCTCCGTTGTGATGGGTGTAGTTTGCTAAAGTACATTCTACTTGGTGACATGCCTCAACCAATTTCCGTTCCTTGCGTCCTAATGTTAATAATCCCATTCCCATTCCAACTTGAGGATTAATTAGAGAATGGTGATACTTTTTGATTTTCCTTATGTTGTGGTTTGCTTTTTGCAAAGTTAGTTTTCATGTGTGTCCATGCCAATGCTGGCTCAGACACAAGCCTTAAGTTGTATTATTATTACCTCGGACATCTTTTACATCACAAAGTAGAATGCGTAATGATGACAAAGACGATTGTATTGCTTAGTTAAGATCCTGGCGCAATACTTTGAAATTGGAAAAACAAGAATGATTTTTTCTTTGGCCAGAGAAAAACTAGGGAATTTATTAAAAGAATTTGCGAACAAATCACATTATCCTCATTACAAGTCTTTCGGTATGCAAATTGATGATTTCGATTTAGTTCATGACTCATCCTAACATCCCAACCTCGGCAACACTCCATATACTATCTTGACATGTACTTCAAGTCCCAAAGGAGGCATAATACGTGAGAGAGGGAAGCAACCAGTCACAAAGCCTTTAATGAAAAGATTTCCCCTTGGAGAACAAGGCCAATTCACATTAGAAAAGTGAGATGCACGACCTCTTGTATGTTGGGTCATGTTCCGAAGAAATAGAAAAGCAAGATAGAGTATTTTTGGTTTGATATGATAAAGACAGATAGAGATAGATGTCAACGTCTAAAAATTATTGTTTCCTTTTACAAGAAAAGAGGGTGGGACTCGAAGTGGCCTGGGAGATGGGCCTACTCCATTGAGATTCAAGGGGGAGGAAATTGCTGTAAGTCCTCAGCAATTATTGTCCTTGTCAACTTTTTGTGTTTAATAGAGATGAAGGGTCAACTGGGGATCCGCTAAAGGCCAAAAGCAAATCACAAGAAATTCCGTTTACTTGCACCTTTGTCCTGTTTAATGTATACATCTGTTCTCTATCCTTTTGTTTTCATTTTGTTAATTCATCCAGGCTTCTATTCTGCTCCTAGTGACTCAGACTACCGGACCAGACAGTGTAACTAGGGGACAAAGAGTTGGTCATATATCCTTATGGGAAATAGCCTAAAAAAAAGTCAAAATCAAAGATATTACATCGCATCACAGCTGAAGATGTTTTTAAATAGGGAAAAAGCCACCAAAAACCCCAAATTTTGTCTCGAGTGACAGATTTACTCCGAACTTTGTTTTATGATGTGAAAAAACCCTGAAGTTTGCTAACTGTGACACATTTACCCCATTAAGGGTATTTTCATCTTATTTTTCTGTTTTTCTTTTCTTTTTTATTTTTTTCTTCTTCTCTCTTCCCTCCGTCGGCCAGCCGGCGGAGGGAAGCCGGTGTCTGGCGAGAGCAGCCCTCGCCAGATCCGATCCAGTCGAGGGCCTCCCTTGCCTGACGCCGACGAGAGCACCCCTCGCCAGATCTGGCGAGGGGTGCCCTCGCCCGACGCCGACGAGGGCTGCCCTCGCCTGCGTCGGGCGAGGGTGCCCTCCCCAGATCTGGCGAGGGAGGCCCTCGCCGGACGCCGGCTTCCCTCCGCTGGCTCCGCCATGGCCGGCGGAGGGAAGGAAGAAGAAGAAGAAGAAGAAGAAAAAAAAAAAAGAAAAAAGTTTTTAAAAGTAAAAATATCAAAATGTCCTTATGATTTAGGGTAAATATGTCACACAAATAAAAGTTCGAGGTTTTTTGTGTCACAAATAAAAGTTTTGGGTAAATGTGTCACAGTTAGCAAACTTCGGGGATTTTTACGTCACAAAACAAAGTTCGGGGTAAATCTGTCACTCGAGGCAAAGTTGAGGGTTTTTGGTGGCTTTTTCCCTAAATAATATGTTGAGGGTGAATGAAAACGATAGGATAGGTTGCATAAAGCTGCCTTTTTATCCTGCCTTTTTATCTTCCTTCTGTAAAAAGATTTACAGGCATGCGCATGGAAAAAAGAATTAAAAGGTGTGGAAAGAGTTAAATATATAATTGCAAATTAAGAAAAAAAGTATAAAAGATTGTAAGATTTAAATTCAATGTTAGTAAGTAAGATATTTAGAGGATTACATCTTAACTATTTTTAAGTTACAATTCTGTCCATTTTGTTCTACTATGTCATAATAATATATCTAAAAGAAGACATAAGCATTACTTGAAGCTTTTTTATTAATAAAAGTTGAGGTTGAGCTTTGATCCTGGTAAGATAATCAAATATATCCAGATTAACATGGAGTTTTGCTCAAAACTATTAATCAAATTCTGCAATGAGGTGAGCATAATGAGACACACATTAATACTAATGAACCACAACATATTGCAAAGTTGATAAATAAAACATTACTAATACAGCTCATAAATGCTATCTAATACTAGTATGGCTAAGAAGTTCCTCGCAATTGTGCTTAGCACAGCAAGTTACCTAGTGAATGTATTGGATGTCGAACTCCCAAGAAATTATAATTAGGTAAGGTTATTGATTATTTCTTTTTTAGAATATTTGGTTTTTTATGTCATTTTTAAGTGAGAATGGGATGCTCAATGAGAGGACAAGAAGCTATACATGAGATGAGGGGGCTACTAGTGGTGTTCAGAGTTTAATTTTCCCATTGTTGGCAGAGAAGTTACATTTAATGAATCTTTCGCGAGTGATTATGGTAGTTTTTATGGATTTGGAAGGTGTTCAACATAAAGTGAAGTTGTAACGAGAAACTTATGAGGCAACAGGTGCTAGTGCAATAATCAATCCAAGCGTTCTTATAGCCGAGTTGGGCCTATAGAGCCAACAATTTGCTGAAGCTATTAAGCTTGACGAGGTGTGTGTTTGATTTCCTAATCAATATGGATGCAATACTAGTTTTGCTGTGGTAAATGAGTTTGTATTTGAAAATCCTAATAGAGTAGCTAACAGTACAAATAGAATTGGTATTATAAATTGGTATTATAAATTGGTATTATAAATAAGGTCTATTGTTATAGCGAAGTTCAAGTGATAGATGGACTTAGAAGAAATTTGTAGTGGTTGAGTCCATGAAAAGAAGGAGCGAAATTCAAATTCCAATGTAATGATTATTAGTTGACTCAAACGGGGAAGGAATCCTCTAACTCTTCCATCTATGGCAACGAGTTTGCAATCCTAACAATTAAATACACCATTTCCAACATAAGGAACTTAGAGTACTATGCACACAATTGAAAGATCTTTACCGTTAAAGCACTACAGAGTCCTTGAACTTTCGATCCATGTCTAATTACATGATCAATGTCTAGAATAGGTGCTCTAAGGATAGAACACACTGCCTACAAAGATTATTTTGTTAGTTGTTTACAACTATAAACTAACAAATATAACAAAGATTAGCAATGACACTATAATTTCGAATAACACCGGACTAAAACTATCTGCTAGTTATTGTAAACACATTAAAGAGTTTTGGCTTGAAGGTAGTCAATTGATAGGCAGATCTTGACAAATTGAGTGCATAAAAGAAAAGCTGGAGGTTGCATTCGCTTAGAATCTTAGTATGACAACTACAAGTAAGAAGGTGATATTTATACACTAGCACAAATAGTGTCAAGTGCTAAACATGAGGTTAGAATGGTGAATTTCATTTGGTATTTAAATGCAGAGAAGGAAAAGGAAGTCATGAAATGACTGGTTACATAAGAGATGCTACTGCATGCATTCGTGCTTTGACTTATCGAATCCAAAGCACATGTAGAATAAGTCAAGTCAAAAACCGTCCCTCATTTCCTTGATCACGACATATGTGCAATCTAATCAACTTAGCAACGCAGTTTGATTCGAACTGGAAATCCAAACTAGTGTTGCAAACTCCACATAACACCGTTAAATTAAGTTAATTCATTTGCCAACCAGAGAAGCATTATCAAGACAGGATAGCATCAACCATAGATGGTCATCCATCGGGCTTTTTTCCCTGTGGTTTCACCATTTGACATTTTCCGCCAGTAGTCCTTATGCGTTCAGCTTCAGATTTATGCACGTCATGTTCTACTCATCTTCAACAGGGCCAATCACTAACCTCGACCAAAACAATTGTATTACTGTAGTACAGATTCCTTTTGATGTGGGGGCTGATGTGTGTGCTTCCTGCTTTGGTTTTGATTTGCATTACTGGCGATTCTTTATAAAATATCCGTATGCATCACTTTCAATAAAAACTTTCGCTGTTTGCAAGCTTGCTAAACTTACTCAAAAATGAAACATACCTTAATTTTACTCATAATAAAATCTCGAATTTTAACTAATTCGATATATTCTCAATTTTTTTTTTTTTTGTCTGTCATACTCTAACTCTCAACTCATTCTCATATTTTTGCTCTGCCTCTTTTCTCATCCACAATCTAATTGAAGAGAACTCACAATAATATTATTTCTAATTTCCATTATAATGTAATGTCAATTTTTCGTATGCTTTGCCAAATGTAGTCGATATATAGAGACTTTTTACATACCGTATCGTATTTGGTCCTATTATAAAGGCACACAAGGCCTTTTTTATTCGGGGTTGGTCAAGCATTAAATGTTGGGAATGAAACATTGCTTGGTGGCGGTTGCTACGTGGTTTATTATTTTATTTCAAAAACACTGTGAAGGGCGAAAAGCTAAGAACGACGGCCTTGGACGACCACCTCGTCTCATATTCGCCACCCACTGTGTCCCATAATAGGGCAAAGAAAGGAGAGACCTAGCGAGCCAAAGTCGGAAGGTTAATGGCGAACGAAAATCCAGCTGATCTCGGTGGTCGCAGGTAAGCTTCAACGACCTCAAACCAAATCCCAATTGCTGTAGCGCAGCGCTTAAAATCATGCCAAAATCTTTTGATCCTTTTTTCTTGTTACTATATCTGATCCCACTGCCTATGTTACTTTACGTGAAAACTGTTTTGCCGGGAAAAAGCATGCACTCTACGTAAATCTGGTGAACGGGCTGACGTGTTCTCCCGCACTGGTTGACGCGTTTTGGTCTATTGAGAGGGGCGTCTTTCACCTGACGGTACAAGATGGCCCTGTTTCTCTCATTTTAGACTCTGAGAGTCGGATTGAAACAGCAAGTCGTACCACCCAGATTTCTTCCTCTGTTCTTTTTTCCTTTTCTGTAGATCGATCCAGGCTCTCGTTGTCGGTTTTCATAAGGCTCAGAACAGGGCGTGGGCCCTACTCAGAACAGGGGATGATGAGTGTAACCCAAAACAGAGTATATTCGGTGGATGTCGTCGAAAAGTAAGATTGTTTCTTTTCGACCCTTTCGTGTGGTCGAAATAGCAAGCTGTACCCCATAAATTTTTTTATCTGTTCTTTTTTTCCTTTTTATAGATTGATCCAGGTTCTTGTTCTCGATTTGCATAAGCCTCAGAACAGGGCGTAAAACAGGGCGTGGGCCCTACTCAGAACAGAGGATGATGGGCGTTACCCATGACAGAGTACATTCAGTGGGTGTCGTCGAAATAGTAAGATTGTTTCTCGTAGTTATTGACCTTTTGTGTGCGTGAATTGGCAAATTTTCATGATATGAATTTGGAATGGAATTCTTTTGGATTCATAGCAGGAACGATCCCTTTCAAGTTTGAATGCCATTAGAACAGCTGGGCTTGTCTGAGGAGAGTTAAATACCATGATAATTGTCATTTCTTTTTGAAATTCAGAGAGTTGAGAATGATGTGGACCTTCTTCTCAAGTTACCGGGTGAGAAATTTATTACATCGTCGGAAGAGACACGACTGTATACACACGGTCTCTTTCTTTTATCAAAAGAAACCCATGCTAAGAAAAGATAGACCTGCAATTAGCTATACTCTTTTTCTACCCAAGAAGCATGGAGGCTTACCAAGTAGTTTTGTGCGTCTGGGTGGTGGTTTTGTTGAAGGATTTATTTAATTTGTAATTGGGCTTAAGGCCCGTCTGGCTAAGTTGGGCCCAGGAAGCCCGGCCCACGGGAATAAGGCCCGTGGAAAGAATGGGGTATAAAAGGGAAGAGAGAGAGAGAAAGGAATGTACGTTGAATCAGAATTACGTTTTTCTCTCCCGCGCGTTTTCTCTCCCGAAGAACAGTAGGCATACGGCTTCCAATTTCTTCCCTTCAAGGCTTCATCGACCGGAGTCTCTTCCTCCATTGACGACGGTGTCTAATCTGTGGCAATCAAGGTACGCTCGAATCTGTGGTGTGCTTTACGATCGGTGATATGTGTCGTTTTCTTGGGCTTCGCTTCCGCATTGATTTAGGGGTTCGATTGAGTGTCGAATCCGGTTTTCTGGGGATCAGTAATTCCCAACAGTTTTGTGAACAAGTGTTATTAGAGTAGGTCGGGATAGGTTTGTAGGTGTTGATGAGGTATTTTCCCCTTGTACCGTCATGTTATATTTTGTCCATAAGATGGGCTATACACTCCAGCTGTCCAAACACAGGTTAGACTCCTGCAATGTTGCAATAGGAGCTTGGCATCATACCGCCCATTAAATTTCTTTTGAAGTTATATTGGCAGTTCTTGATGTGTTATGCATTGAGAACCGCTTGATATTCATTGAAGATTCATATCTAGATAGCTTTTGGAAAAATTGTCCTTTTAGAAGATGCAAAGAGCTCACAACTTGAGCTTAAGCCATTGTTTAACGAGTAGTTTGTTAATTTTGATCCTTAGATATGGACCAGATCATGGAACTCGAATTGCTGCAACATATAACCAGCAACTTGATTCTCTGGAGGAGTGCTTGGTTCAAGCCATGGGGGACATGTATAGCTATATAGGTCCAACCAACCTTAGCAGGGCAACCATCATGTTTTCCACATGATTGTCAAAACCATCTGGAAGGAAATTAATTTTCAAGATGGGACAACAAGATATAGACCCAAGGCTTCAACTTATGTACACTCTCATTGCGGTTGCTCTAGGACGTGTCTCGTGTAGCCTACTGATGTGCATTTTGCTCGGTGACATGCCTTGGCTGATTGTCATTCCTTATATCCTGATGTTGATAATCCCATCGAATCTGAAGATTAATTAGTGAATGGTGACGATTTTCAATTTTCCTGTTGTTGTGATTTGCCCCTTGTGAATGTGGCTTTGATATGTGTCCTACCAATGTTGGCTTGGACAGGAACCTCGTGATTTATTATTATTACCTAGAACATCTTTTATATCACAAAGTAGAATAAATGACGATAATGATGACAGTAGAAAACATGTCTCGAGTTTGAATTGAAAATTTGTTTTAAAGTAAGTTTCTTAGTTAGAGCAGATTTCCTAACTTGATTAAGTTTTCTAGAAGAGTTCTCTCTTTTTTGGATTCAAATACACTAAATGTAAGGTGGGTGTCTATGCCTTATGTAAATAAGTAAGAGGAGGCTTATTGATGAATTACACCATGAAGCAATCCATAGTATTGAAACCGATTAAATCTTGTGGGTTAGACTTCTTCTACTCATTTGTGCGATCAAGAGATTGTTTCACGAAAAAATTATTAGAGTTAAACACTATGTGAATTATTGAATATAATTGAGAGTTAGTAAATATTAAGTAGCTTGACTATGGTTGTAATCTCCGTGATATCACATTATTCTCATTCACTGATATTTCGATACACAAACGACAATTTTGACACAGATCATAACTAGGTCCTCATATCCCAACCTTAGAAATAATCTGCACGCTACCTTCACATGCACCCCAAGTTACAAATGAAAGCTACTAAGCCCAACGTACTCCTTCACACAAAGAAAGCATGCATGCATGCAATATGTGAGAAAGGGAAGTAACCGGCCATACAAATTCTTGAATGAAAGATTTACCTATTTGAGAACAGAGAAATTCACGTTAGGAAAGTGAGACGACTTTTTGAATGTTGAGGCATATTTAGAAGAAACAAAAAAGTGAGACAGAGTAATGTTGCTTCAATATAAGTGTAAATATGTACTGGAAAAATTACTAAAAAAAGTCTAAAACCTATTAATATTTATATCAATCATGTCATAACCTTTTAATCAAATAAATTGAATCTTAAATATTTTAACATTTTTGCCAATGTAGTTCATTATGTCAGTTTTGACGGAAAATCATTGACGTCGGTTAGCCTACGTGGCATGACTTTGATGTTGAGGTGAATAGTTTTTACAATTTTTTATTATATTTTCCTTTTATTTTCTTTCCTTTTTTCCCCTTTCTTCCTTGTTGATCGCTGGGCCTCAACGATGGCTCACCACAAGCAACGATTGGCAAGGGTCCCCTCGCTAGCCTTTGGCTAGGGTGACCCTTGTCGATTGTTGCCTTTGGTTGGTTGCGGGCTATCTTTGAGGCCTAGCGACCAGCAGAGAAAGAATAAAAAAGAAAGAAAGAAAAAAGAAATTTAAAAAAATTGTAAAAATTGCCCATGTCCATGTTGGCTAACCTGGCCAACGTCCACACATTGATTTCTGGATAAAATTAGCTGGATAGACTATATTAACAAAATTTCAAAAGGTAAATGACTCAATTTGTACAATTGAAAATTTGGTTTAGAACCGAATTGATATAAGTATAATAGATTTATGATTTTTTTTTTTTTGGCCAAAGGATCGGATCAGTTTCAGAATACTGGTTTGGCCTACCTTATCGAGGATCGGATTTGTTTCAAGTCTTAATAGCGAGCATAAAGGGCTGCAGTATCCGTTTGACCCAGAGTTCCCCTATCCTTTTACTCTGAACCTGTTGGCTTTCTGGGTCATACTGGGGATTGCCATATCCGTTTGACAGATCTCACAAAGAAGCTCATCTCCATGGATACATACAACGTGACAATGCTTATCACCGCATTTTGAAGTCATTTTCTCTCCATGAACACGTCCATTTCAAGACTTTATTTCTTCTTGGCTCCATAGAATTGAAGCGAGATTATTTTTAGGGGGAAAAAGAAATTCTCTAATACTTCCATCTATGCCCACAAGTTTGCAATCTTAACCATCAAATACGCCATTTCCAACAAAATGAATTCAGAGCACCATACACACAACTACAAGACCTTTACCATTGAAGCATTGCAGAGTCCATTGAACTTTTGAAACATTTATGTCTGGTAATTGCACACTCAAATAATGAATGTTTGTAATAGGTGTTCTAAGGATAGAATAGATTGCCTGCACAGATTATTTTGTTAGTTGCTTAAAACTATAAACTGTTGAATAATTCCAGGAAGGTACCTTCAAAAGAAGGTTGCATGAACCTTAGCGCCAGATACTATAAATATATCAAAGAGGTTTCTCTTGAAGGTAATCATTTTTATTTTTATTTTTGGTCAAAGAAGGTAATCAATTGATAGGCAAATTTTGACAAACTGAATGTGTGAATAGAAAGATGGAGGTTTTACAAGAATATCAGAATCTTAATATGATATTTACAAGTACAAAGACGATATTTGTATATAGATCGATATTAATCAGCACAAATGGTGCCAAGTGCCAAACATGACCTTGGCACTCGGAACTTGCTATTGTTATTTGATAATTAAATGTGAAAAGGCAAAAGTAAGTCATGAAAAATTTTAGTCATGTAAGAGTTATGCAAGCAAATGCAATGGTGCTTTCGCTCATTGTGTTACAAAACGCCATACAACACCATCAAAGTAACTGGACAAACCAGGAAAGCATTACCAAGACCGAATAACAGCACCCATAGAATGTTATCTGTAGGTTTTTTCCTATGGTTTAACCATTCGGCATTTTCTGCGATTAGCATTGATAGATCTACTAGTTAAAGCTGCGAATTACCTAGTATCAGGATGTGATGACTTTGAATCACCCTATCAACAGTATTAAATTCTTTCATTGACTTCAGAATTATGCATGTCAAGTTGTTATGATTGTTGACAGGGCTAATTACAAAATTGGTTAACAAATTTCTGCCTCCAATCCACCATCAGTTAATGTCTCTAGATTATTTCTTTTATGGTAAGTCCTTTTACGTTCTCATTTCACCACCTGTCGATAAAATCCAGGTATTATTTTAATTATTGAGCTACTTTTTAAAGAGGGATATTTGTATAATAAGTAATAACGAAAAGGACAACAAAAAAAAAAAAGATAAATAATAAGCAATTCAATAAACAGAGAAGAAAAAACATAGAGGGAGCAATTCGGATTCTTCGGTAAAAGGGGGTAACTAGACCTTTTAAACCAACCCATCTCACATGGCCCAGATCAGTTAACGACCCATAAAACTATAATCTCAGTCCATGCTTCAAACAGATTAAGGTTGGCTCATTTAGAAAAACTCTCCCATTCGGGCTGATACGACCTCTTGCAAACGAGTGAGCTTTTTTTATTAGGAATGAGAAATCGGAGAGAGTGACGATGGACTTTTTACGCTCGACGATGGACGCGCACGCGCGTGCGTCCCACGCGACCGGTCGTCCATCGTCACCATCGACCGTTCGCGTGGGACGCACGCGCGTGCGCATCCATCTTCACCATCGACGGTTCGTGACACGCACGCGCGTGCGCGACCGGTCGACCGATCTTCACCATCTACCGTTCGTGGGACGCACGCACCGTGCGCACCATCGATCTTCACCATCGACTTCACCATCGACCGTTCGTGGGACGCACGCGCGTGCGCGCGTCGATCTTCACCATCGATCTTCACCATCGACCGTTCGTGGGACGCACGCACCGTGCGCACCATCGATCTTCACCATCGACTTCACCATCGACCGTTCGTGGAACGCACGCGCGTGCGCGCGTCCATCTTCACCATCGATCTTCACCATCGACCGTTCGCGTGGGACGCACGCGCGTGCGCGTCCATCTTCACCATCTCCGATTTCTCATTCCTAATAAAAAAAAAGCTCGCTCGTTCCTCTTCCATGTCTGGGACAGCTCCACCCTGTTCTCATTTTCAGCCAAGCAAGGAAGAGATTAGCGAGGCAAATCTGGAAGGTTAATGGCGAACTCAAGCAATCCAGCTGATCATGTTGGTAGGAGGTAAGCTTCGGTGACCTCAAACACATCTTAAACAGCCCAGCCTCCGTCTGTAAGTTGGAGGATTGCAAGTAAACTGATGCCAAAATGTTGATATCCTCTCCTGTTCCCATCTTTGATCATGTTCGCTGTGTATATTCCATTACGTGAATGCTGTTTAATGTCGCTACAACCTGCACTCTACGTAAATCAGGTGAACTTGTTGATGCATTATGAACTCGTACTGTTCATCACTTGAGAGCCCAATTGGCGGTCTTTCACTTGTCTGTAGAAATGGCTAGTTTTTTGCCTTGGATTGTGAGAGTCGGATCAGAACACCTCCTTGTTCACCCAGATTTTTTCCTCTGTTCTTTCTTTCTGTTGATTGAGGCTTGAGACAGGTTTTTATTCTCGATGTTCATGATGACTTGATTCTCAAAGAGCAGAAATGGCTCTTGTCAGAGCAGAGCAGGTACTCAGAGCCATGTCTGGTTGATGTGTAGTATGGCTTGTTTCTCGTATTTTCTAGAAGTGGGTAGTTAGATTGTATCGCCCTCATTTTTTCTTCTATCATTTTGCCGGTTGATCCAGATTTTAATTCTGAGTGTTCATAATGACTCGACTCTCAGAACAGAGCATGCTGGCTCGTGCTCATGAGAGAGTAATATTCAGTGACCAAAAGAAAGAATGTTTCTTGTTTTCACTGACCCTTTCTTTTTGCGAATGCGCAAGTTTTCATGAATCCATTTGGTAATCGAATACAGTTTCTCTCAAGTACGATTCATGTCAAAATACGTCAAAATGTCGAATTTTCTCTGAGGAATGTGAAATGCCATAAAAACAGTCGCCTTTTTTTGATTAACCTCGAAGTTGTAAAGGATGGGAATCTTCTCCTAAAGTTACTGATTGAGAAAATTCCCTCAAATCATTGATGAAGGGACGCGACTGTACATATACTATGTTTCTTTCTTTTGTCAAGAGAAACTCATATTAAGAACAAGGTACTAATTGAAAGTCTGACTAGCTTTTCCTCCTAAGAAAAGTTGAGACCTGCAATTAGCTTTACTCTGTCTGTACCCTGTTAGCATGGGGCTTACCAAGTAGTTTAGTGCATCTGGGTGGTTCTGCTTTGTGGATAAGTGCTGTTAGAGTGGCTGTTAGGGAGGTATTCCCTGGTACACTGATGTTATGTTTTTTCCCAAAATAAAGTTTTCACTAGCTTGATGGGCCGTGGATGAATAGATGGGCTACTCCTGCAGTGCGTACACATTTTAAAATCTTGCAATGCGTAGTCTTGTTAACTATGATTTGCACTGGATGCTTGGCCTCGTACCGTGCATTAAATTTCCTTCTGAACTTAAATTGGGAGTTCTTAACAGCTTTTGGATGGACTGTCGTCTTATATAACGCAGAAAGAGCTCAAAACTTGAGCTTTTGCAAAAAATTGTCGCCTAACACGTAGCTTGTTGATTTTAAGTCCAAGACGTGGAGCAGAGCTTGCAGATCAAATTGCTGCATTTATCCCATGTCTTGATTCGCTGGAGGAGCACCTGATTGAAGCCCTCCAGTACACGGATGTTCCAGCCAACACTACCCATGCAAAAATTATGCGGATCTACACAATGCTCAAATTCATCACGATGAGAGGGCAAAATATGGACTCAAGGTTCCGACTTGCGTTCACCATCGTTGCTATTGCTCTGAAATGTGTCAAGTGTGGGCTACTGATGTACATTCTGTTTGGTGACATGCATCTGCTGATTTTCATCCTCTGTGTCTTGATGGCATTCGCGTTCGTCGCAAATTAGACAATGGTGATAGTTTCTAGGTCTCTGGATGTTGTGGCTTGCTCTTTTTGAAGTTGTTTGTCATTTGCTCAAACATGATGAGAATTGGATAATTGTGATAGTTTCCAGGTCTCTGGATGTCATGGTTTGCTCTTTTTGAAGTTGTTTGTTGTTTGCTCAGACGCGAATCTTGTGTTATACTTTATTACTTTGAACTACTTTTACATTACAATGCTTTGATTTTACCACTATCGTTGTACTTTTAAGATTAGTTTATCAAAATTACTCAGTAATTTTTATTTTCATACGTTAGTTGCTAATATAACTAGGTACTCATGCCTAGTGCATGGTTGTGGACCGAAAACCACGGCCATTTGCGCATGTTATGTAATTTACTACATCACACACGATAATAACACATGAACAAGGCTGATTGAGATTTAGATTCTTAAATCTACAAAGGTAGTTGCTTTTTCCTCTATTATGAAAAGAGTACATAGAATCTGCAAAAATTAAAAATTAAAAAAATAAATTTATGAAAGTCAAATATGAAAATAAATATTAATATAATTAAAAAATTAAATGATTGTAAGATAAATGTTCGACGTTAATAAGATATTTAGAGGATTGTCCATTTTGTTCACAATGCTATATCTAAGAAAAAGGCAAGCATTTCATAAAGCTTTTCTACAAAAGTTTGAGGTTGAAATCCTCATTGAATTTGTTCTCTGTACAGGAGAGATAAACCAGTACTCACTCTATGAAAATTTGATTAAATTCCTTCTTCTGGCCCATGGGCCATTGACATATTTTTCTCTAGTATGGGCCTACTTCCTTTTCTAGCATGGGCTACTCTATGGAAATTTGATTAAATTGCTTCGTGAGAATATGGAGAAGCTCATGTCCTTGGACACAGTTTGAAGACTTTATTTCTGCTGGTTTTTCCATAGAATTGGCGCGATACTATTTTTAGGGCGGAAAAAGGATTACTTTTAACTCTTGCATCTATGCCCACAAGTTTGCAATCTTAACCATCAAACACACCATTTCAAACATAATGAATTCAGAGCACTATACACCCAATTTGAAAGGCCTTTACCATTGACGCGCTATAGAGTCCATTGAAGTTTTGAGGCATTGATGTCTGGCAACTGCACACTCAAATAATCAATGTTTGTAATAGGTGTTATAAGGACATATCAGGCGGCCTGTGTGGATTAGTTTGTTAGTTGTTAAAAGTATTAACTGTCAAGCTATTCTAGTAAGATGAACAAAGACATACGTACCTTCAAAAGAAGGTTTCATTGAACCTGTGCGCTAGATACTTTATAAATATATCAAAGAGGTCTAGCTTGAAGGTAATTAGTTAATAAGCAGATATTGACGAGTTGAGTCCGTGATAGGAAAGCTAGAGGTTTTATAAGAATATAATAATCTTAATATGATATTTATTCCAAATGAGCACAAATGATGCCGATTGCCAAACATGAGCTTAGAAATCAGAACTTCTAGTGGTATTTGGTAATTAAATGTGATGAAGCAAAAGTAAATCATGAAAAAGTATGGTCATTTAAGAGTTATG
Organism: Eucalyptus grandis x Eucalyptus urophylla; assembly: GCA_028830015.1. Classification (NCBI taxonomy): domain Eukaryota; kingdom Viridiplantae; phylum Streptophyta; class Magnoliopsida; order Myrtales; family Myrtaceae; genus Eucalyptus; species Eucalyptus grandis x Eucalyptus urophylla. The sequence goes on along the minus strand of CM054200.1, from coordinate 55,585,458 downwards.
CAAGCGACAATCACACTTTAGCTTATTGAGTGTTGCAAAACTCCATGCAACACCATCAAATTAACTAGGCAGACCGGGAAAGCATCACCAAGACTGAATGGTAGAACCCATAGAATGTTATCCGTAGGTTTTTTCCTATGGTTTAACCGTTCAGCATTTTCTGCGATTAGCATTGATAGATCTACTGGCTAAAGCTATGAAATGCCTTAGTCTTAGGATGTAATGACTTTGAATCACCCTATCAAGAGGATTAGATTCTTTCAGTGACTTCAGATTTATGCACATCAAGTTGTAATTATTGTCAACAGGGCTAATCACAAACTTGATAACAAATTTCTGTCTCCAATCTATCTCCAAAAGCTTCATGACCTGAAAATCAGTTGAAGGAGACTCAAATTTCTCAATCGGACATTCCTAACACAGCATAGCATCTAAACTAAGCATCACTCATCAGGGCACAATAAGCAACCACTTAGCTTTTCACTTGATGGATGAAGCTAAGGAATGATTGACATGGATTTCAGTGGCCACCGCGAACTTTTTGACGGGAGTTGTGGGTGAGAAAGACAGAGAAGAAGAAGATACGTTGAAGAAATTGATTCAGTTGGGAAGGAGAAGCTTGAATAGCAAGGTCATTTCTCACGTGTGAGAGGCAAGTGATCGAGCGACCAAATGTCTCCACAGAGGGGGAACTCCATTTTTTCTTTATCCATCGGCGCTTACACGCCTCTGCGACGGCAGAGACGTTTGCACTTGAAACCAAGAAATTAGTACCTAAAGGAAAAAAAACAAAAGACATATCCACCATCAAGTTTGCACTGATATTTTTAGCTGGAATACTCTACTAGCATCTTACATCAAACTTGATAAGTAAACCATTTATCATCTGAACTTAAACCTCCCCAAGCTAGTACTATACAGACCTAATTCGAAGGTGCCATATATTTCCAAATTTTCGATGACAGTCTCTCTTCCTTTTTATATATTTATTTTTTATATATATCTAGCGCAAACGTAACATTGCCATGGGCCTTTACAATTGTGATTGTGAAGCTATGCATTAGCACGTTTTGGTATCTCAGCAGATAACTAGCATTCTGTCATCTAATAAAACCAGTTATGCACTAATTGCATGAAGGCTACTCTTTGCATCTGAGCTACTTGCATAAACAAAATTGAAGGGAAGCACGGAAAAAAAAATGGATTAGAAAGTGAGATACAAAAGAGCATTTAGAATTTACTTACCCGATGGCCTTCAGAAAGTACAAATGGACGTCAACTTCACATCCCTCGCAGAATGCAAGAAATGCCTGGATTTCCATGAGATGAACAAAGGTTAAATAGCATCGTGTTCACTGGAAGAAAGAAGGAAAAACTTCAACAGATAGATGGTCCTGGATGTGACTCCAATAACATTACTACGATTAGGTGGACTCACTTTATGGCAATGGAGATGTGTTTGAAAGTAAAGTAATATATTCAAGAACTTTTAGTTGCGTTTATGACCCAAATGTCTCGATATTTGACATAATCAATGACCACTACGATCAACTACCTTTAAATCTTTGACAGCAAAAAGTCATGTCTACTAGGTTGCCGCTATGAGCATACTGCACAAACTCTTCCGCATGATGTATCCACAGCTGAGTGTAGCAAAGAGTTGTTCTCTGTGACCAAAACCTGAACCATGATATTCTTCTGCATATTCAGTTGAAAAGAGTAAAACTGGCGTCTCACTTTGGTAGGATCTATGTAGCTTCAAACCTCGATGGCTTTCCCACCAAATTCACTTGCAACATCAGAAGGTATGGAGCTGAGTTCAGTCGCTGGAGCATCTTTTGAAGGATGTCCGAAAATTTGCAAGCAAGTTCAGATGACGAGGCCTCCTTAAAATTTTTGCTGGGGCATCTTTTTCTATCAAGAGAAAGTTGTTGTACGTCGGGTCAATGATTCAAGCTATCCAGTATGTTTTCTTAATGCCTGCATACATAAGACAAGAACTTGGCTTAAACCTCCACATGTACGCATTAACAAAAGCTCACAGTTGGCGCAGTGAGATAAACGAGTATCTCTGCATGGTGCAGCTTCTTATCAAATTAATGCAGGTTTGACAGGCGCCATCCTCTGATTTGTGTTGCAGTTAGAAAACATGCTGAATGGTATGTAGTTGACATGATTGAGTCAAGGACATTGGAATCTAATTTGACAAACTTCCTGCGGTCTCTCTATTCTGAATCCATCGGCTTTATAAGTCATATTGATGCACTGCAAAATCCGATAGACAGAGTTCACACTGCTTTTGCATAATAAGAAAATGGAGAAGCTCATCTCCATGGCACATACGACGCAATGATACTTATCACAGTAGTTTGCAGTCCTTTTCCACAATGAATATGTTATTTTCAAGACTTCATTTCTGCTGATTTTTATATAGAATTGGGGCGTATTATTTTTAGGAAGAAAAAGGAATCGTCTAACTCTTACATCTATGCCCACAAGTTTTCAATCTTAACAAAACACTATTTCCGATATAATGAACTTAGGGCACTATGCAAACAGCTGAAAGGTCTTTACTGTTGAAGAGCTGTAGAGTCCTTTGAATTTTGGATGCACGTCTGGTCATAGCACACTCAAATAATTAATATTTGTAATAGGTGTTCTAAGGACAGAACGGATAACCTACACATATTATTTTGTTAGTCGCTTACAATTGTAAATTAACAGATATACCAGAAAGACGAGCAATGACACTTGTTGAAGATACGGTTGCTGATAGTTAATGATCTTAATTGATCTTGTGCTGATAGGAAGTGATCTTAAATGATCTTGATTGCCAGAAATATTCTTTTATTTGATTTATTGTATATTATCCTTCCTCATAGACTTAGATCTCTTGTATTATAAATAGTGGTGTAATTATACACATGAATGATATAGAAAGAGTTTCAAATTGTCCAAAACCATCTACTGCTTTCTATCCAAACTTCTGACAACACTAAACCTTCAAAAGAGCACTACATTGAACCTGTGCGCTAAATACTATAAACGCATCAAAGAGGTTTGGCTTGAAGGTAATCAAATGATAGGGGATCTTGACAAATTGAGTGCTGAAAGGAAAGCTGGAGGTTGAATACGAATATTAGAATCTTAATAAGAGGTCTACAAGAAAGAAGTTTATACTTGTACACAAATCAATATTATTTCTATTCCAGTTTCAAATTAGCACAAATAGTGGCAAGTGCCTCACACGAGCTAAGAACTTGGATTTTGTTATTTGGCAGTTAAATGCAACGAAGCAAAATGAAGCCATGGAAAAGTATGTTCATTTTAGAGTAATGCAAGCGAATGCAATCGTGCTTTTACTTATTGAGCGTTGCAAAACTCCATACAACACCATCGAAGTAACTAGACAAACCCGGAAAGCATCATCAAGACAGACAGCAGGACCCAATAGAAGGTTATCCATAGGTTGTTCTTTCTTATGGTTACCCCATCCGACTTTTTTGCACATACAACTGATGGTTCTCTGGGCAATAGCATTGAATTGCCGTAGTCTTATTATATAACGACTTTGAATCACCCCATCAACAGTATCAGATTCTTTCAACGACTCCAGATGTATGCACGTCAAGTTTTAATCATCATAGGTTAACGAATTTTCTGCCTCACATCTACCACCAAAAGCTTCAAGCACTCGGCGACCAGAAGGACTCTCAAATTTCACTCGGACACTGTATCGACCAAAACGAGCCACTACTTAACAAAGCATAGCATCTAAACTACGCATCACTCGTCAGGGCTCGAATAAACAAGTTCTTAGCTATTTCACTCGATGGATGAAGCTGAGGAATGATCGACATGGATTTCAGTGGCAACTTGCGAACTTTTTGACCGGAGCTGTGGGTGAGAGAGAGCGGAGAAGAAGAAGAAGAAGACGAAGAAACGTGGAAGGAGAAGCTTGAATAGCGAGGTCGTTCCCGACGCGGGAGAGGTGAGTGATGGAGTCAGCGAAGGTCCTCAAGGCGTCGTCGCTGAGGTTGAATTCCATGTTTTTTGTTGGCGCACGTGCTTGGGTTTTGGTATGGTAAAATGAAACGCGCGAAGGAATTAGGCGGTTAATATGAAGACACGGGGTGGAATGCATATGCATGTTTCCGTAATTTATTTTTTGGCCATCTGATTATTATAGTCGATTGTTTTTCTATTTATTAATTTTTTATAAAGAGCCTTTTTATTTATTTTTTACTTAAAACCTTAAACTTGCCTATTATAACACAAATACCCTAAAAAAAATTATGTCACGATTACTTTCAAATTTATACCAATGTGATAAATATACCATAAATAGAACTGAAATAAAAGGTATATATGTTACATCTGTATAAGTTGGGGAACAAATTTAGAATTTTTATGACATAAAAAAAAGTTTGGGATATTTGTGTCACAATAAATATAATTTAAGAATTTTTTTTTGTAGTATTTGCTTTGATATAAATTTGAATTTTTTTCCATATAAAAAAAACAATAATTTGTACCCCATAGTTTTGTCCTTTATTTTAAGACGTAGTAAGTTGTTTTGTGGGCAATTGGCCAGGAGAATCAATGTAGAGCCATTTCATTTTCAACCTCAATAATGTGGGATTCAATGCGAGGGCCGTGAGGCTGTTTCCTATGACACGTCAGCGCGTCGCACATCAGGAGGGCATTAGCGGGCTGGGGACCATACAGGTCAAAGATGATGGAGCAACATCGGTCGTGGGGGCAATTTTTTTTTTTTTTTTAATTAAACGAAGGAAATCACGAACCCATCGCAAACCAATGGGAAGTGGGGACCCGGAGAAACTGAGAACCGGATCCGCCTATTTTTTGTTTATATTCTAATCAACGAGCGCCGTACCTGGCTCCAAGCCTCTTCTTCCGCTGTTTTTTTTCCCTCCAAACCTGTTCCTTCTAAACTCTTGATCCAAACCTCTTCTTCTCCCACGGCTCTTTTCATTATCAGGAAGGAAGAGACGAGGCAAAGTCCGAGGTTAATGGCGACCAACGGTCCAGCTGACAACGATGGTCGGAGGTAAGTCTCAGCATCCTCAATCATGTATTAACTACTGTTAGCCCAGCCTCCGTCTGTAAGTTGGAGGATTGCAAGCAAGAGGAGGATCCTCCTCCATGGAGCTCCATGGAGCATGGAGCGCTCCATTGAGCTCCTCTACCATCGAGCTCCATGGAGATCAGCTTACACAGAGCTTGATGCTCCATGCTCCATGCTCCATAGAACGCCTCCACCATGGAGGATGACGGCATCCTCCTTCCCGGGCCTCTTGGACTATTTGTTTAATTCTCATATTGGGAATAATCCCTCTCAATATGCATACCATTATCATGTTTCTGTGTGTGTTCCATTATGTGTATGCTGTTTCGTTAGGAAACAATTTGTGCTCTACGTAAATTAGGTGAATCCGTCCTTTTTATTGTTTCATTCTGAAACCATGGTACAAGTATGAGTTGCTCATATGTTCTGTGTTAATTTATCCATATGCTTATCCTTGATCTTTATTGTATGAGCTTCTGCGAAAAATGATTGTCTAACAAGCAATTTGCTAATTTTTATTTCAAGGAACGTGTTGGATCATGTGGCTCAAGTTAACAAAGATCTTGATTCCCTTGAGAATGCTTTGCATCAGCTCATCAGAGCCAGGCATACCTCTATAGATCCGGCCAACATTTCCAATGCACCAGGCATTATGTTTACCTGTGAAGTAATCAAAATCATTCGGCAAAAATTAATCTACAAATGGGAACGCAAGATATTGACCTAAGTTTTCAACTTGCCTTTGCTATGATCACTATTGCTCTTGGATGGGTCACATGCAGTCTTTTAATGTGTGCTCCGCTTGGCAACTTGCCTTGGCCAACTTTTGTGGCCTGCGTTCTAATGTTGGTTGTCAATTCATGTTCATCGCAAACTGACGGATTAATTGGGGTGATAGTTTATGACTTTTCTAATGTGGCAATGTGTTGTTTATAAGAATTTGATTTGCTCGAATGCTGGGTCGGATGTGAACCTCAAGTTATATTATTACTTTGAACACCTTTTATAACATAGTAGAATAAATTATGATGATGCTTATGGTGCAAAGTCCTCCCCAGCTAAGAGGATTTTGAGCTAGTTTAAGCATATCTCGGAAATTTTTCAGTAGCCCCTTCCCTATAAGGCAGTTTTAATCCTTTTGCTAGATTGCCTGCTTCAGTCCAAGTCCTAAGTGCGTTTAGGTCCATTACTTCAACTTTGGATCAAATTGCATTGGTAAGATAAAAGGTCATGGAGTTGTATTACTTGAAAATAGAACTAAGAAATGGGGGAATTGGAAAAACTGGGGCAAGTTTTCCCTTTGGCATGAGAGAAACAGGGGAATGAGAGTGGATAAAAATGAATCGCATATCCTCATTCACTATTCTTTCGTTTCGGATACACGCATCATATTGAATAATCAGCAATCTCTATACAACAAAATTGAAACTAAAATAGCTAATTGAATAGCTCACAAGTTCTAAGTAATTTGTTCCATCGAACTACACGCTTTCAACAAGCTGGACAAGTACAAGCTGGATTCGTCAATTGTCCGCTCAATAAGATAGCTAACCAGATTGACACAGCTCCGTTTTGATCACTACAATTCTGCTTTTGAGACTGGTTTGCCAAAATTATTTGATAATTTCATTCATACATCACCCGTAGTGTCATAGGGTAGTCATGCATGGTCCATGGTCGAAGAACAACGATGGTCATGTGTGCATTTTCATGTATTTTATTGCATCATATGATAATAAATGATGATTCAAACTAATCGTGATTTAGGTTCTTAAATCCATGTAAAAAGTTGCTCTATTCCCCTTATATAAAAAGAGTACAGGCATGCGTGTGAAGAAAACATTTAAATTTGTGGAGAGAGTTAAATATGAAAATAAAAATTAATATGGGAATTTAATAAAAAAAAATGATTGTAAGATTAAATTCGATGCTGGTAAGTAAGATAATTAGAGGATTATATCTTAACTATTTCTTAATTACAATTTTGTCCATTTTGTTATGCTATCTCTATGATATATCTGACAAACAGACAAACATTACATAAAGATTTCTATAAAAGTTGAATCCTTGTCGGATTTGTTTCTATACAGTAGGCAAAAACCAGCGCTCACCTTACGGATAATCGACTAAATTAGCATGTGCTATAAATATAATTTCTCTAGTATGGGCCTAATCGTTCTCAACTTACACATGAAGCAGGCACTTTTGGGCCTGGACCGGCCCGCTGCACCAAGGATCCGATCTGTTGCGGATCATAGAGGACTCTGATTTAAGTTCCAACCCGTATAAAATCCTCCATCCACGTTCCCGCATCGTCGCTTTACTCACCTGGTGCCGCTGCATAGCTCTCGATCCTCCTCTGGCTGAATTCCGGTAATTTTTCATCCCTCTAAATACGTAGTTTCCTCCATATTGCGATGATTCATGTAGTTTTTTTTTTTCTATTTTTTAAATTGCATATGATCGACTCGGTAAATGATTTTGTTAAACGAAAACTGCATTTGACTGGTAAACTCGTGTATCTTGCTTTTGAATTGATCGTTGTGTTGAGAAAATGCAGGAAAGATCCAAGGGAATTGCAGAATTTAAAAGACTTCAATTAGTTGGGCCTCCGACCAAAAGAATTAGTTGGGCCTGGTTCTCGCCGAATTGCTGGTTACAGGGATGAAAATTTAGCTCGCACCCGTCTTTCCATGGGCTTCTTTTTTTTTTTGCAGGAATATAGCTTTGCTTCTTGGTGATAATAAAGTCATGTTGGCAAATGATTGACCCTTGTTGGTGATGATAAAGTCATGAATGGTCCGTTCATTTCACAGTCCCCTCTTCGCATGAAAAATTTATTAGGACTTCTCTAACGACTCGCAGAGCTAGGAAACCCGTATTTGGTCTAAGTTTGGAGATTTTCTTGGAAAGCTTCATGGGAACCAACAATATGGGAAACATGGCGTCAACTGTTTTTAATGAGACCGGTGACGGGAGGAGCAAAAAAGGAGAGTTCCCAAGTTCCACCACCATAGATCGAGCATGTCTTGGGCTCAAATGTGTGCAAATCAGAGGTAGCAATATTTTGAGTTCAATCATCAATCAAATAGAGAGTACAAATTAAGTATCCATATATGTCTGCATTAGGAGCAGGATTCATGTGACTTTAGAAATCCACTTATCTATATATAGCTTATATCTATCAAAATAGATACATTTGTAAGAAAGTAAACAGTGACAATGAGTTCAGATAAACTCCACATAATTTGAAATTGATTTGAAAAATTAGATGTGAGAGAAGTTCGTGAGCTTGAATTTGTTATTCTATTGATCGACTACTTTTGTTCATGATCTTACAATTCAGATAGAATTTAAATAATGGGTAAGGAGAGATGACATCTAGTTTTCACTGAGTCTTTATTTTTTTTTGAAATATGAATGATTTAAAAAATATTTAAAAAATGATTACTTATATCACATACAAAAATAAATAAACAAATATTTCTGATATAAATAACAAAAGAGGATGAAGATCCTCTACTTCAAAGGTGCTTTGATTGACATTTCAACCAATTCGCAGCTATATGGATGCACGTAAATGAGGCATGCATTGACCATTGAGATATGTTGAGATACTCATAGTTGCCTTATGAAGTGAATAATTCATGTCCAAATTAAAAGAAAAAAGGATTAATGAATATTAGCAATAAATCTTACCTTCTAGTGGATCTACAATGACTGAATAACGAATATGCCTTTGAGTACATATGTCTGCCCCGGGAATTTCTGTCATTAGAAACCTCGTGCAGGAAAATCTGGATATATTAACAAAAAATTAAACAACAATAGAGAACAAAGTAATGGGTGAGCAAGTGGCTGTCCCCAACCTCAATATTCAAGTCGTGGCGGAATTAACTCGGCTTTGGAGGGCCCGCATTCGAATGTAGAGCAACAGCAAAAACGGACAAAACGATATGAAAAATAACATAATTTTTTTATTTTTACTCGTGCAATTTTTTTTTGGGTTTAGGGCTGTCCCTTTCAACTAGCAAAAGGAAAACTTGCCACGTGGAAGTTTTCCTTTTGTAAAAGGAAAACTTCCACGTGGCAAGTTTTCCTTTTGGACTCAACCCAAAGTTGAAAGGGACAGCCCTAAACCCAAAATATTACACGAGTAGAAATGAAAAACACCCCAAGTCCACAGGTCTCTTTTTCCCCTGAAGCACTTCGTTCACACGACAGCAATCTGCAGACCCTTCGAAGAAGCCATATTTTCGGGAAGACGAGAGATAGGAAAAGTGGGAAGTTCAATGGAGAACAACAATCCAGCTGATCAAGCTGGTTGGAGGTAAGCCTCAGCGAACCTAAAATATATAAGAAAGCACTGTAGACCAGCTCCATTAGTTAGTTGGAGGATTCTGGCAACTCATGTCAATATCTGGATATTCTTTGGGGAAACTCATGTCGAAATCTTGATATTCTTTCTAGTTCCTTCTTCTGATCATGTCGCACTGTATATTCCATTACGTGAATGCTGTTTTATGGCAAAAAAACCTGCGCTCTATGTAGAACAAGTTCTGGAACTCTGAACTTGATCGGTCAAACGCCTGAGGGGGTCTCTCACTTGCCTGAAGAAAATGGCCTGTTTCTCTCATTGGACTATGAGAGTCAGATTTGAACACCGATTTGTACCATTTAGATTTTTTCCTCTTTTCTTCTTTTTTTTTTTTTTTTCCTTTTGTTGATTGAGATGTTCACAGTGACTCGACTCCAAAAGAGTAGAAATGGGCTCTCCTCAGAACTGTACATAGGGTCATATCTGGTGGATGCGAAATGGGTTGTTTCTCGCATTTCCTGGATTAGGGTGTTGTACCACCCAGATTTTGTCTTCTTTTATTTTGCTAATTGATCCAGCTTCTTGTATGACTAGACTCTAAGAACAGAGCATGTTGGCTCGTGCTCATGTCAGGTATACTCAGTGTAAATTTGTCGAAAAGTAAAAATGCCTCTTGTAGTCATAACCCCTTTTACTGTGCAAATGGTTAAATTTTAATTATATCCGTTCTGTAATTGAATACAGTAGGACTCATACCAGGAATAATCCCTCTCAAGTATGCATACGATTAAAACAGCTGAGTTTGTCTTAGGAAAGTGAAATCCATAATAACTACCATGTCTTTTTTGAAAATCACGAGGTTGGAAAGAAGGTGAGCGTGGAAGACTGCGAGTGCTGTCTTCATTTCCTTTCGTGAAAAAGAACTTCCTATCTCTTATCATGTATCTGTGTGTGTTTCATTATGTGTATGTTGTTTCATTAGGAAACAATCTATACTTTGCATAAATTAGGCGAATCGGTCCTTTTTATTGTATCATTTTGAAACCGTGGTACATGTATGAGTTGCTCATATGTTCTTTGTTAATCTATCAATATGCTTATGCTTGATCCTTATTATTTGAACTTCTGCAAAAGACGATTATCTAACAAAGGATTTGCTGATTTTTATTACAAGGAACATGTTAGATCATGTGGCTCGAGCTAATGAAGATCTTGATTCTCTCGAGAATGCTTTGCGTCGGCTCATTAGAGACAGGCATACCTCTATAGGTCTAGCCAACATTTCCAATGCACCAAGCATTTTGCTTATATGTGAAGTAATCAAAATCATTCGGCAAAAATTAATCTTAGAGATGGGAAGGCAAGATATGGACCCAAGTTTTCGACTTGCCTTGATTGTGATCACTATTGCTCTTGGATGTGTCACATGCAGTCTCCTGATGTGCGTTCTTCTTAGCGACTTGCCTTGGCCGATTTTTGTGGCTTGCGTTCTAATGTTGGTAGCCACATTCGTGTTTATCGCGAACTGAAGGATTCATTGGGGCGATAATTTATGGCTTTTCTGATGTAGTGATGTGTTGTTATGTGAATTTGATTTGCTCAATAACCTTCCAATGCTGGGTCGGATGTGAACCTCATGTTATATTATTACCTTGAACACCTTTTGCATAACATAGTAGAATAAATTATGATTATGATTAGAATTTGTTTTGGTGCAAAATTAATCTCTAGCTAAGAGTATTTTGAGCTAGTTTAAGCATATCTCTGTAAAGTTTCAACCAACCCCTTCCCTATAAGGCAGTTTAATCCTTTTGCTAGTGAATGAGGGTATGCGATTCTTTTTAATACACTATTCTTTGTTCTGAATACATGCATGTTAGTTTGATATAGTTTACAGCTCGTTCCTCATATTACAAAATCAGCAATCTCGATACAACAAAATTCAAACTTAACTAACTACTTGGATAGCCCATAAGTTCTAAGTAATTTGTTCGACTGAACTTCACACGCACAATAAGCTGGACAGGTACAAGCTGGATTCGTCACTTGCCGGCCCAATAAGATAGTCCGTTTTGATCACTACGATTCTGCTTTTGAGACTAGTTTACCAAAATTATTTGATAATTTCATTCATACATCACTCGGTAGTGTCACAAGGTAGGCATGCATGGTCCATGGCCAAAAAACAAGGATGGTCACGTGTGCATTTTCATGTATTTTATTGCATCACATGATCATAAATGACAAATCAAACTAATGTGATTTAGGTTCTTAGATCCGTGTAAAAAGTTGTTTTATTCACCCGATATAAAGAGAGTACAGGCATGCGTGTGAAGAAAACATTAAAATTTGTGGAGAGAGTTAAATATGAAAATAAAAATTAATATGGGAATTTTTTTAAAGATGATTGTAAAATTAAATTCGATGGTGGTAAGTAAGATAATTAGAGGATTATATCTTAACTATTTTTTAATTACAATTTTGTCCATTTTGTTATGCTGTCTCTATGATATATCTGACAAACAGACATAAACATTACATAAAGATTTCTATAAAAGTTGAATCCTCGTTGGATTTGTTTCTATACAGTAGGCAAAAACCAGCACTCACTCTATAGATAATCGATTAAATTAGCATGTGCCATAAATATAATTTCTCTAGTATGGGCTTAATTGTTCTCAACATTCACGCGAAGCAGGCACTTTTGGGCCTGGAACGGCCCGCTGCATCGATGATTGGATCTGTTGCGGGTCATAGAGGATTCCGATTTAAGATTCGGCCCGTATATAAAATCCTCCATCCACGTTCCCACATTGTCACTTTACTCACCAGTTGCCGCTGCATAACTCCAGATCCGCCTCTGGCTGAATTCCCGTAACTCTTCATCCCTCTAAATACGTAGTTGCCTCCAGATTGCGATGATTCATGTGGATTTCTTTTTCCTTTTGCATACGATCAACTCGGAAAATGATTTTGTTAAACGAAAGCTGCATTTGACTGGTAAACTCGTGCATCTTGTTTTTGAATTGAACGTTGCATTCAGAAAATGCAGGAAAGATCCAAGTGAATTGGAGAACTCAAAAGACTTCAATTAGTTGGGCGTCCGACCAAAAAGATTAGTTGGGCCTGGTTCTTGCCGAATTGCTGGTTATAGGGATGAAAACTTAGCTCGCACCCTTCTTTTCTTGGGCTTCCTTCTTCTTTTTTAATTTTTTTGTAGGACTGTAGCTTTGCTTCTTGGTGATGATAAAGTCATGTTGGTAAATGATTGGCCCTTCTTGGTGATGATAAAATCACGAATGATCCATTCATTGCAGTCCCCTCTTCGCATGAAAAATATATTGGGACTTCTCTAACGACTCGTGGAGCTAGGAAACACGTATTTGGTCTATGTTTGGAGATTTTCTTGGAAAGCTTCATGGGATCTGACAACATGGGAAACATGGCGTCAACTGTTTTTAATGAGACTGGTGATGGAAGGAGCGAAAAAGAAGAGTTCCCGAGTTTCACCACCCTAGGTCGAGCATGTCCATGGCTCAAATGTGTGCAAATCAAAAGTAGCAGTCTTTTGTAGTTCAATCGTCAATCAAATAGAGTAAAATTTAAGTATCCACATCTGTCCATACTAGGAATAGGATTCATGCAACTTTGGAAATCCACTTATCTAAATATAGCTTATATCTATCAAAATAGTTACATTTTTAAGAAAGTAAACAACGACAATGATTTTAAATAAAATCCAAACAATTTGTGTATTTTATTGTTTGACGACTTTTGTTCTCAATCTTACAATTCAAATAGCATTTGAAAGATGGATAAGGAGAGATGACGTCTAGTTTTCATTTAGTCTCTATTTGCTTCTCAAAAAATGAATGATTTAAAAAATATTTTTATAAAAATGATTGTTTATATCGCATGCCAAAATGAATATATGAAAATATTTTCAATATAAATAACAAAAGACGATGAAGATCCTCTACTTCAAAGGTGCTTCGATTGGCATTTCAACCAATTCTCAGCTATGGATGCACATAAATGAGGCGTGCATCAACTGTTGAGATATATTGAGAAACTCGTGTTTGTCTTGTGAGGTGAATAATCCGTGTCCAATTAAAAAAAAAAGGATTAATGACAATTAGCAATAAATCTTACCTTCTAGGGGATCTACAATGACTAATAACGAATATGCGCTTGATTACATATGCTTGCCCCAGGAGTTTCTGTCATTAGAAACCTCGTGAAGGAAAATCTGGATATATTAACAAAAGGTTAAAAATGAAAAATAGAGAACAAAGTAATGGGTGAGCAAGTGGCGGAATTTACTAGGCTTTGGAGGGCCCGCATTCGAATGTAGAGGAACAGCAAAAACAGATAAAACGATATGAAAAATAAAATTCGAAAGTAGAGCATCAGCAAACATTGTCCCGTTTTGTCTGTTTCTGCTGCTCTACTTTCGATCTGCTTTACTCAGACAAAAAGGCTCTACTTTCGATCTGCTTGACTTTCTATCTGCTTTTCGGGTGGGTCCAGTCAAATGCGGAAAAGCACTGCCCTAAACCAAGTTGTTGCACTAGAAGAAATGAAAACCACCCCAGAGTCCACATCACCATGTTCAGGTCTCTTTTTCCCCTGAAGCACTTCGTTCACAGGACAGCAATCTGCAAACGCTTTGAAGAAACCATATTTTCAGGAAGAGAAGGAGAGTTAGGCAAAGTGGGAAGTTTAATGGAGAACAACAATCCAGCTGATCACGTTGGTTGGAGGTAAGCCTCAGTGAACCTAAAATATATAAGAAAGCACTGTAGACCAGCTCCGTGTTAGTTGGAGGATTCTGAGGAAACTCATGTCAATACTTGATATTCTTTGGGGAAATTCATGCCGAAATCTTGATATTCTTTCTAGTTCCTTCTTCTGATCATGTCATACAGTATATTCCATTACGTGAATGCTGTTTTATGGCAAAAAAACCTGCAACCTATGTAGAACAGGTTCTGGAACTCTGAACTTGTTCAGTCAAACGCCTGAGGGGGTCTCTCACTTGCCTGTAGAAAATGGCCTGTTTCTCGCATTAGATTGTGAGAGTCGGATTTGAACACCGATTTGTACCATTTAGATTTTTTCCTCTATTCATTTTTTTCCTTTTGTTGATTTTTCTTTTTTCCTTTTGTTGATTGAGATGTTCATAATGACTCAACTCTCAAAGAGTAGAAATGGGCTCTCCTCAGAACTGTACCTAGGGGCATATCTGGTGGACGCAGAAAGGGTTGTTTCTCGCATTTCCTGGATTAGGGTGTCATACCACCCAGATTTTGTCTTTTATTTTCCCAATTGATCCTGGTTTTTGTTCTCACTGTTCATAATGACTAGACTCCAAGAACAGAGCATGTTGGCTCGTGCCCATGTCAGGGAATACTCAGTGTATGAGTAAACTTAAGTAGAGATAGAAGTCAATTTTTAAGAATTATTGTCTTTTTTCATAAGCAAAAAGGGTTGGAGTCAGAGATATCCTCGGAGATGGGCCTAATCCATTGAGATTCAGGGAAAGGAAGTTGCTCTAAGTCCTCAGCCATTATTTTCTTTCTTTGTCAACTTTGTGTTTAATAGTAGCATTGAGTTTTGCTCAAAACTGTTAAATACCTAAAAGGGGAATGGCATGGTGAGACACCACACTAGTGTTAGTGAACTATAACATATTGTAGAGTTGATTGGCGGAACATTAGTAGAGACGATCTATAAATGATATCTAATGCTAGTTTAACTACAAAGTTCCTGACAGATGTGCTTAGCACAACGAGTTACCTAGTGAATAGATCTCCAACAACCATGATTAGATGCCAGACCTATGGAACTCTAGTCAGGTATCGTTAGTGATTATCTTGATTCTTAGAATATTTGGTTGCTTATGTCATGACCAGGTCAGTAAAGGTAAGCTCAATGGGTGAGCAAGAAAGTGCCCTTTATACATGAATCTGCATTTTTCTTTGTTAAAAGGAAAGAAAGAAAGAAAAACGTAATTTATCATCTGAACTTAAACCTCCTCAAGCTATTGTAATCAAGACTTAATTCAAAGGTGCACTATATTTGTCAACCAAATTTTCAATGATGTCTCTCGTTTTTCTATATTTAGCCCAAAAGTAACATTGCCATGGGCCTTTACTATTGTGATCGTGAAGCTATGCATGAGGATGTTTTAGGTAATCTGTCATCTTATAAAACCAGTTATGCACTGATTGTGTGAAATCTACTTGTTGCATCTGAGCTACCTGCATAAACAAAATTGAAGTGAAACATGGGAAAAAAAGGATGAAAGGTAAGAAGCAAAAGAGCATTTAGAATTTACTTACTCGCCGGCCTTCTAAAAGCATAAATGAATGTCAACTTCACATCCCTCACAGAATGCAAGAAATGCCTGGATTTCCATGAGATGAACGATCGTTAAATATTATCGTCTCCACTGGAAGACACAAGGAAAAACTTCAACATAATAGATGGTCCTGAATGTGACTCCAATGGCATTACTGCAATTAGGTGGACTCACTTTATGGAAATGGAGATAAGTTTGAAAGTGAAGTCATATATTAAAGAAATTTCAGCTGCATTTATGACCCAAATGTCTTGATATAATCAATAACAAATAAGGTCCAATACCTTCAACTCTTTGACAGCAAAAGTCACGTCTACTGGGTTGCCGCTATGAGCATACCGCCAAACTCTTCCACAGGATCTATCCATAGCTGAGAGTGCAGCAAAGAGTCATTCTCTGCAACCAGAGTCTGAACCAGATATTTTTCTCCATATTCAGTCAAAAAGAGTAAAACTAGTGTCTACCTTTGGTAGGATCAATCTAGCTTCGAAACTTAATGGCTTTCCCACCAAATTCACTTGCAGCATAAGAAGGTATGGAGGTGCATTCAGTTGCAACGAGAGTAATTTCCTGAAGGATGAAGGAAGATTTGCAAGCAAGTTCAGATGATGAGGCCTCCCTACAATATTTTCTGGAGCATCATTTTGTATCCAGAGATAATTGTTGTACATTGGGGTCAACATTGCAAGCTATCCAATATGTTTTCTTAATGCCTGCATACATATGACAAGAACTTGGTTTAAACCTCATCATGTGTATGCATGAATAAAAACTCACAGTTGGCAAGGTGAGATAAGCAAGTATTTCTGCATGGTGCAGCTTCTTATCAAATTAATGCAGGCTTGACAGGTGCCAGCCTCCGATTCTATTGCAGTTAGAAACATACCGAATGATATGTAGTTAGCATGATTGAGTCAAAAGACTTAAAATGGTAAGTGGCCAACAGAAAGAAGTAAAAGTCATATACAAGGAATCTAATATTCAATAAGTTCCCGCTGTCTCTTTATTCCAAATCCGTTGGCTTTATAGGTCATATTGGTGCATCGCAAAATCCATAAGACAGAGTTCACATTGCTTTTGCATGATGAGAAATTAGAGACGCTAATCCCAGTGGACTCATACGACATGACTTAGTAATGCTCATCACAGCATTCTACAGTCATTTTCTCTCAATGAAAATGTCAGTTTCAAGACTTCATGCTTTCAGTTATTGAGTGTCGCAAAACTCCATACGACACCATCAAAGGAACTAGACAGACCAGGAAAGCATTACCAAGACAGAGTAGCAGCACCCATTGAAGGTTCTCCATTGGGGTTTTTTCCTATGGTTTCACCATTCAACATTGTCCGCAAGTACCCCGATACTGATAGTGCTCCTGTCTACAGCAGTGAATTGCCTCTTACAATATAATGACTTTGAATCACCTTATCAACAGTATTACTTTCTTTCAGTGGACTTTAGATTTGCGCACGCCAAGTTCTAACCATCGTCCACAAGGCCAATCGCGCCCTAAGTTAACAAACTCCTGCCTCAAATCCACCGCCGAAAGCTCCACGCGCTCTGCAATCGGTGGAAGGACACTCAGAATTTCTCAATCGGACACCGTATCGAGCGAAACGAGCCAACACCTAACACGGCATCATAGCCATCTAAACTACTCAGCATCGCTCAGCAGGGCACACGCAGAAGCAACTGCTGTAGCTATTTCACCCGACGTGGATTTCAGATGAATCACCTGGGAAGGAGAAGCTTGGATGGCGAGGTCATTGCCGATGTGGAAGAGGCAGGCGACGGAGCGAGCCAAGGTCTTCGAGGCGCTGCCGCTGAGGGCGAACTCTACTTTCGCGGACACTTCGCTTCCCTCTCTCTCTCTCTCTCTCTCTCTCTCTCTGTGGTCGCTGAAAATTATATGTGGTGGCGACCAAATTAGAAATTGAAAAGTTACGGTTTCCTTCATCGTTGATTTTTCACGCTAATGAAGGAAGGCAGGAGCGGACCGAGTACAGGAGTGGGAAAAACAAATTAAACTTTCTGACAAGAATGCACAATAACTAAGCCAAAAAAAAAAAAAAGGAAAAAGAACAAACATACACCACGGCTCACACCATTGACCTCCAAGGTTAAACTCTACTGCGGAGGACGTCAATAGATATGATTCGATTAAGTTTTTAATAATTAAGAGTTCTATCTTCTTTCATTTTATCAGGAAAATCAAATCCTCATAATTCATTTCTTGCAACCTCACTTCTATAGCATATAGTAGCATTCGAAATACATATTTCTAGATCCATGACATTAATTTGAAAAATCACACGTTGGATGTCCATGCAGTGATCTTTCCATATTTATATGAAAAATCTATTCTATCTCCATAAGAGGTCCATGGAGTGAGCTTTTCATATATATATAAACCTATTCTATCTTCATCAGACTCCCCAATAACAAAAAAATCAAAAATCAAATCAAATAAAAAAAAAAGACTAATCATCATGGTGAGCTGCTCAAAAGTGCATCAAGCGATATCAATGTTCACAGTTAATGTCTCTAATTTTTTTTTTTAAGTTATTTACATTCTCATTTCACCACCAGTCAATAAAATCTAGATATCATTTTAATTATTGAGCTAATTTTTCATGAGAGATAGTTGTATAATAACAAAAAGGACAAAAAAATAGATAAATAATAAGCAATTCAATAGGGGTGATTGGGTCCAGGGTGGGTAGGGTCTAAACCTGGACCCTATACTCGACCATGTTATAACCGGTTCCCATTTTTTGGATCCTGTACCAAACCCTGTTTGTATTAGATATTGTACCCAACCCACCCTATTTTTCTGGTCTGGTTCCAAGATCAACCCTATTTCTATTGGAACTTGTTTTGCAATATCTTGATATCCTATACGACTTTGAATTTTATATTAATACACGAGAACATAACGTAATCCTTTTAATTTTTATTGAGACATTAAGCACTTGTAATAAATAAATACATAAACTTTTTTGACTAAACAAAAAATTAAGAATCCAAAGAGCTAATTATAATAAATAAAATCATAAGGGAAAAATTAGCAACAAACATGAGTTTAATATTAGTCTTATTCTCACAATAACTACATGAAGCTAGTCATTTATGCAAGCATCAATCCTCCTACAAAAGAGAAATTAGGTGAGTCGATCTACATGGTACACAAGAATTTAGCAGCGACGAACACTGTCCATCTATTGGACAGTGCGAGAGGGAGGGAAGCAAGTGAGGAAGAGGAACGACAAAGGAGGAGTGCCGTGCGTGTTTGAGAGAGCCAAGAGGAAAAACGTCGTATGATTGCAGGAGTAATAATAGAAATAAGTGGAAAAAATAGGGTTTTAGATCTATACTTACAAAACCGGTTCCCAAACCGATTCCAAAACTGGTCCGAGAACCGGTCCCTGGGTGGGTAATCAATCGAACCCGGTTCCCGGACCGAATTTTGGGAACCCGTTCCTAGGCCAGTTCCTGACCCTATTTTTTGGGTGTGCCGATCCGATTCCTGGGTATACCCGGTCCAGTTGCACACCCCTACAATTCAATAAAAAAATTTTAAAAAAAAAATAGAGAGAGCAATTCGGATTCTTTGGTAAGAGGGGTAACTAGTAAGAGGGGTAACTAGACCTTTTAAACCAACCCATCTCACATGGCCCAGATCAGTTAACGACCCATAAAACTATAATCTCAGTCCATGCTTCAAACACGTTAAGGTGGGCTCATTTACTAAAACTCGCCCATTAGAACATCTTGGGAAATGAGTGAGCTTTTCTTATTAAAAAAACTCAGGAAATCGAACTGATATGACACCTAGAAGGAGGAGATTCCATTGCATCAGCATGATGCATGCTTTTTTAATAAGAAAAACTCACCCCAGGGAATTTTTCATAATCAAGGTCTGCGACAGCCCCACCGTGTTCTCATTTTCAGCCAAGCAAGGAAGAGATTGGCAAGGCAAAGTTGAAGGTTAATGGCGAACGACAATCCAGCTGATCACGGTAGTTGGAGGTAAGCTTCGTCCACCTCAAACGTATCTTAACCAGCCCAGGCTCCATCTGTAAGTTGGAGGACTGCAAGTAAAATAATGCCAAAATCTTGACATCCTTTTCCGTTCTTATCTTTAATCATGTTCGCTGTGTATATTCCATTACAAGCGAATGCTTTTTAAGGAACCGTCACTCTTAAGTAACTCGGGTGAACTTTTTGATGCCTTCTGAACTCGTACCGTTCGATACTTAAGAGCCCAATGGGGGGTCTTTCACTTGTCAGTAGAGATGGCTTGTTCTTTGCCTTAGATTGTGAGAACTGGATCACAACACCGATTAGATTGTGAGAATTCGATCACAACACCACTTTGTACATCCAGATTTTTTCCTCTACTTTTTTCTTTTCGTTGATTAAGGCTTGAGACAGGCTTTGTCCTCGATGTTCATGACTCTCAAAGAGCAGAAATGGGCTCTTCTCAGAACAGAGCATGTACTTAAAGCCATATCTGGTGGGGATGTAAAATGGCCCGTTTCTCGCATTTCCTGGATTACGGTAGTTATGTCGTACCACCCGGATTTTGTCTTCTTTTATTTTGCTAATTGATCCAGGCTTTTGTTCTCGCTGTTCATATGACTAGACTCTAACAACAGAGCATGTTGGCTCATGCTCATATCGGGGTATATTCAGTGGGTGTAAATCTGTTAGAAAAGTAAGAATGCCTCTTGTAGTCATCACCCCTTTTTCTGTGAGAATGGGTAGATTTTAGTGATATCCATTCGATAATTGAATATGGTAGGACTCACACCAGGAATAATCCCTCTCGAGTATCCATACCATAAAAACAGCAGGTGAGTTTGTCTGAAGAAAGTGAAATTTATATTAACTATCATGCCTTTTTTGAATATCAAGAGGTTGGAAAGAAGGTGAGTGTGGAGGTCTGCGAATGCTGTCTTCATTTCCTTTCATGGAAAAGAACTTCCTATCTCTTATCATGTTTTTACGTGTATATTGTTTCATTAGGAAACAATATGTACTCTATGTAAATTAGGTGAATCCGTCTTTTTTAATGTTCCATTCTAAAACCATGGTACAAGTATGAGTTACTCATATGTTCATTTGTTTATCTATCAATATACTTATTCTTGATCCTTATTGCTTGAGCTTTTGTAAAAGACGATTATCTAACAAGCGATTTGCTGATTTTTATTTCAAGGAACGTGTTAGATCATGTGGCTCAAGTTAATGAAGATCTTGATTCCCTTGAGAATACTTTGCGTCAACTCATTAGGGACAGGCATACCTCTATAGGTCCAGCCGACATTTCCAATGCACCAAGCATTACGCTTATCTATGAAGCAATCAAAATCATTTGGCAAAAATTAATCCTGAGGATGGGAAGACAAGATATTGACCCAAATTTTCGACTTGCCTTTGCTGTGATCACCGTTGCTCTTGGATGTGTCATGTGCAGTCTCCTGATGTGCATCCTGCTTGGCGACTTGCCTTGGCCGATTTTTGTTGGCTGCGTTCTAATGTTGGTAGCCACGTTTGAGTTCATCGCCAACTAAGGATTGATTGGGGCGATAGTTTGTGTTGTTTAAATGTATTTGAGTTGCTTGGTAGCCTTCCAATGCTGGGTCGGATGTGAACCTCATGTTATATTATTACCTTGAACACCCTTTGCATAACATAGTAGAATAAATTATGATGGTGATTAGAATTTGTTTTGGTGCAAATTCCTATCCATCTAAGAGTATTTTGAGCTATTTTAAACATATTTTGGAAAGTTTCCACCAGCCCCTTCCTTATAAGGCAGCTTTAATCCTTTTGCTAGAGTGCCAATTTCAGTTTAATAAGTGCATTTAGGTCCATCAATTCCACTTTGGATCGAGTTGCATTGGTAAGATGAAGCTTATGGAGTTGCATTACCAGTAAACAAAACTAAGAAATGGTGAATTAGAGAAACAGGGCAAAATTTTCCGTTGGGCCAGAGAAAAGAGGGGAAATGAGAGTATATAAAAAAGAATCGCACACCCTCATTTAGTATTCTTTTATTTCGGATTCACATGTTGTTAGTTTGATATAATTTGTAGCTTCTTCCTCATATAATTTTCATCACTACCGTCGTGCTTTTGAAATTGGTTTAACAAAATTATTTGATAATTTCATCATTCATCAATCACAATGTCACTAGTTACTCATCCATGGTCCATGGCCGAACAACAACGATGGTCATGTGTGCATTTTTATGTATTTTATTGCATTACATAATAGTAAATGGGGAATCAAAAAATTGTTATCTAGGATCTTAAATTCATGTAAAAAATTGCTTTATTCCCCTATAATAAAAAGAGCCCGCACGTGTGTATGAAGAATATATTTAATTGTGTGGAGAGAGTCAGATATAAAAATAAAAATTAATATAAGAAAAAAATTTAACTTATTGTTAGATTAAACTCAACGCTATTAAGTAAGATAATTACAGGATTATATCTTAACTATTTTTAAATTACAATTTTATCCATTTTATCATAGTATGTCACTATGTCATATCTGAAAAACAGACATAAGCATTACTTAAAGATTTTTATTATAAAATTTGAAATCCTCGTTAGATTTGTTTGTTGGTAGTAGTAATTAACTGGCACTCACTCTATGGATAATCGATTAAATTTACATGTGTCATAAATATAATTTCTCTGGTATGGGCCTAATTGTTCTTAACGTTCCCATGAAGCAGGGGCTTTTGGCCCTGGACTGGCCCACTGCATCGAGGATCGGATCTGTTGCAGGTCATAGAGGACTCGGATTTAAGCTCCGACCCATATAAAATCCATAATCCACGTTCACGCCTTGTCGCTTCTCTCACCTGGTTTCGCTGCATTGCTCTCGATCCTCCTCCGGCTGAATTCGGGCAATTCTTCATCCCTCTGCGTACGAAGTTTACTCCGGACTGCGAAGTTTCATGGGGGTTTTCCTTTTTCCTTTTGCATATGATCAACTTGACAAATGATTTTGTAAAACGAAACAAACAAAAGCTGCATTTAACTGGTAACCTCGTATATCTTGCTTTTGAAGGGATCATTGTGTTGTCAAAATGCGGAAAGATCTTGGTGAATTACAGAACTTAAAAGACTTCAATTAGTTAGGTGGTTCTCACTTGTGTCTTTGCTTATAAGACACTGGTGATGGAAGGAGTGAAAAGGGAGAGTTCCCAAGTTCCAACATCACAGATGGAGCACGTCCCAAGCTCAAAATGTGTGCAAATTAGAAGTCTTTGTAGTTCAATCATCTATCAAATAGAGAGTACATAATTTGTATCCACATCCGTCCGTACTTGGAAGAGGATTTGTGTGACTTTGGAAATCCACTTATCTAAATATAGCTTGTATCTATCAAAATAGATACATTTATAAGAAACTAAATGATGAAAATGAGATTAGATAAAATCCATATAATTTGAAATTGATTTTAAAAAATAGATAAGAGAGAAGTTCATTAGCTTTAATTTGTTATTTTATTGTTCATTAACTTTTGTTCTCAATCTTACAATTCAAATAGATTTAAATATGGATAGGAAAAGATGACGTTTAGTTTTCACTTAGCCGTTAAAATTTGAAAAAAATATCAATTGAAAAATGTAACATAGGATAACGAAATCCATATACTTCTAAAAAAAATAAAAATTGAAATTGTGATGAATCTAAATGTATACAAACTCTTCTTTTCTGATTTTTCTATTGTGCGAGTACCAAAAATTTCTATTATAGGTCTTTTTCAGCAAGATTTGATGTCAAACTTTCAGCCACATTTCGTATGTCTGGTTTAACAAGTATTCCTACTATGCCCACTTGATAACAAGCCCAGATAACATTATGTCAAAATTGGTGACACTGATTATAAAAAAAGAAGAAGAAAGAATAAAAAAACACATGTCAAAATGTGTTAATTAATGAGCACATGTCCAACATATAAAATCGATACATGTGAAGGGCGTTTACAATATATGTCCGCATAAAGTGCATATCACATAAGTAGTTCATAGTATTATAAGTAACAATTGGCTGTTGCAATGCACATTATGTTATTTGACGCCAAAATCCAATAACACAAATAATGAGAAAATGATACGTGACTTGCTCCCGAGAAGCCTTGACCTGGTAACACTGTTTTAGTGTCTTTAGAATTCCCTTTCCTGTTCGGGTCCGACAACGAGGACGCTACCCTGCCCTTCTCCTGCCATGGAAGGACTTCAGCCTGTGGTGTGGTCCAACCCATGGGCGGAGTCGCCCTCATCTCCCCCATTGCTCAGTGCTCCCTGGCACCCTGCTGCTTTGCTGGGCTTTACCCATCCCAGGCATGGATGCGGGCTTACAGGCCAAGATGGTTCGATCGAAAGGGAAAGAGGTCAGGCTGGGGCTCTGCGCTCTTTCTTTCTGTGTGGGACGATGCCGGGGGGAGCATTTGTCACTAAATGATCACCCTTAAGTATTACTTTCGAGAATCTAGTCTATTTGGACAAGGAGAAGAGTTACAACACTAGGCCAAATTGTCTTCCGTAAAATGTTAATTTCAGAATAAATGGGCAATAATCATGAGTGTGAGTAAAAGCTATGATACATAAGAATAATCATAATAGAATCACATGTGTGAGTTTTCATCTTTGATAACTTCTTTAAATTGTGTCAACTAGCATATTAATTGGGCCCTTATTGACCAATTTCTGCCTGCATTTGGAAGGATATATCTGAAATTGGAATCAAAAGTCGGGTAAGGACTAATTAGTCGTAAGATGAAGTACGAGAACCAAAATTAAACATCGATAGTAATATGGGGAACATTTTGTAATATCTTTTGCATAATTATTTTAACATTTTGTAATATCTTTTGCATAATTATTTTTTCATTCCATATTAGTGCCGCTTGCATACCTCCGTAGCATATTCCCTTGGTCGGTCATTGAAATTTTTCCTAAAATGATAATTGGCGAATATTGTATGGACCCTATCTATCACAAGATAAAGTATGATGACCAAAATTATATAGTGGCAATAATACAAAGATTGTTTTTGTAATTTATCCTGGATCTATATTCCAATAATTTTATGCTTTCGTCATCTCAATGATCATTACCAATTTTTTATTCGATGTAAAACATTAGTCTATTTATTAATGGTAAACTCGTAAGTCACACGACTAGCTTTCTCTTTCAATTCAGAATGCTCAAGCTATTTTGAGTTACACTAATGTGATAATTTGTAAGTAAATATTTATATAAATCTATCAAGATATTATTATTAAAAAAAATTGTTGCCGCCAAAAATAGTTGTAACCCTAGGTCCAAATTTTATCTTCCCAACTCAAAGATTAATTTTGCCAGACAATTTTTACCACGGTATATAAGAATGACATGTGCTCGGGGAATGTTGTCAAACGGGTATGGGTATAAATGATGATGATGTTTCCAATCCTTTGTGGTGCAAAACAAAATTGAGAAACGATGCAAAAGAATATGCACCTGACTAAGCATTCGTCTTACATTGAGATTCCTTATAATTTAAATCATTTATCCTTGTAATAGGTTTTGGAAAACCGACGCAGCTGAACCTTCTTTGGACGAGAAACATGGGAATAAGCAATAGCAAGCTGTACGATGATATGCCCACAACTCAGAAGTTCATAATTTCTTTTTGGGAAAAGGCCTAAACAATTTAAAACCAAAGAGATAACAGTACGCCACTAATAATATTCAAATATGTCGAATGCAAGAGCACAATATGGAAAAGTCACGTACGACAAGAGAGCTTCTAGACGATCCAAACCACAATCAATTTCCGCTTTAGGGACCCTCTCGGGGTATGTAAACTTTACATACTACGAATCGATTTGTGTGACCATAGTTGGTTCCGTTACTGATAGAAAGAGTAATTGATTGCAACCCTCCCATTTTCTGGAAACAATAGACTCTTGGTGGAGGCCTGAATATTTCGGGGCCCAAGACGCAAGTTGAACTGCCAACAGTCAATCCTAGCAGATCGAAACGCCAGACCCATTTTTCTCCAAGTCCATTTATAGTCAAAGCACAGCTCACTCAACATTTTTTTTTCTTGCTCAGCCATTATGAGGGGAAAATTGTTCAAATTATCCTAACCTTATTATACAATTAATTCAATTCTATTATTAAATTAGAAGGGAAAATTGTTCAAATTGGCTGATTGAGCTGGCAAACTAGTCTTTGGCAGCTCAATTAGCCAATTTGACGCAATTTGTATTAACATGAATATTTTTATAATTATTTTAAAAATTTTTCAATTATTTTTATTAATCTTTATTGATTTTTTTTTTCATTTTTTCCCCTCTCTTTACATAAAGCTAGTGGGCCGCAAAGCCCTTGCTATGGATGTAAAGCATATTGCAAGTCCTCACCCAAGGCCCAATGAAGGCTGTCAACTCTTGCTTAGCGGCCAGCGGAGGTCTCTGGTAAGGCCGCTAGCCTTGTGTAAAAAGAGAGAAGAAAATAAAAGATTGAAGACAATAAAAAAATGGATTTTTTAAAATTTAAAATTATCTACAGCAGAATCGACCGTATCACATAAAACAAGAGGCACTAACTAGGCTATTATTTTAGTAATATCCATCTAAAATTAGTCGGAAAGATTAATTTAGCAATTTATTACAAGCTTTAGGCCTAGTTTGGTAATTCATCAAAATTTTAGAACTAAATTGACATAATTTGAAAGATTTATGATTGAATTGCCGAAATTGAAAATGAAGAGTTTTTTGGACATGCTCAAAAACAAACAATGTTTGAAATGATTTGATGGGAAGCACTCTCTCCCACAACTAATTATGGTGTTTTTCATGTTGATCGACACTCCACCGATGAAGAGACCTTCCTTTAGGGTACTTTCACAAAGAAATGACAGCACCAGCGTGGCCCTAATATTGCATATGGGTTAGAATCTTACCATAGAACAGTCAGACGATTGAAGTTGGCTTATTTGATGGGGCAATTTCTCCAAGAGAGGACAAAAGAGAAGCAAAAAGACGAGTTCAAACAAACATAAAAGGGACTTTAGCGATATAATATCCAACAGTAGCAAATTTTGACCATGCATCATACAGCGATTTGCCGAAGCAGAAAAAAGAAGGCACACCTTTTGAACAAAGACGCCATCTGTACCATTAGGAAATTGTTTAGGTGCAAACCAGACATTTGGAAAAAAAAAAAAAACATGATAAAATAAGCAAAAGCCCATGCAATAGCAACTGTGCCCGTTGGACGCTATCGTAGGTGTGACATAATCAGCTTTTACATGGGCCCAAGTACTATGAACATTCCGTGATCCAGTCAGTTATATGTACATCGGGCCTAATTAAATTGGCTGGTCAGGACATGAACCTTGTGCTATACTATTATTACCTCGAACATCTTATATATCGAAAAGCATAATATGCAATGTGATGTAAATAATGCTACTACTTAGTTAAGATTCTGGTGCCATACAATGAAGTTGGAATCATAGGGATTTTTTTTTTCTTTGGCTAGAGATTATTTAATCTTTCGATCCACGAATTGCAATTTAGACATAGTTCGTAACCCAATCCTCATATCAAACCTCAAAAATATTCTAGGCACTATCTTGACCCAATTTCGAGTCACAAATGAAAACCACTAAGCCTGGCATAAAGGAAGCATGCAATATGTGAGAGAGGGAAGTAACCGGCCCCAAATTCTTCAACGAAAGATTTACCCATTTGAGAACAAAGCGAAATTACATTAGAAAAGGGGAGATGTGCAACTTTTTGTATTTTGAGACATTTGGAAAAAACTGAAAAGTGAGATGCAATAATCTTGCTTCAATCTGAGTACAGACATATATCAATAGACGTCCATGACTAGGAACTTCTTGTTTTTTGAATTATGTGTTAAAAGGGTTGGGAGACAGATTTCCTGGGAGACGGGCCTGATCCATTAAGATGAAGAGTCAAATGGGGACATCAAAAGCCCAAATCAAATCACAAGAAATTCTGTTTGCTTGCACTAATGGAATACACTTGGATTCATAGTAGGAATGATTCTTCTCAAGAACAAATACTTTTTTTGTCTAAGGATAGTAAAATGCTATATACTTTTTTTGTCTAAGGATAGTAAAATGCTATAATAACTGTAATTTCTTTATAAAGATCACAACTTTTGAAAGGTTGTGCTAAAGTTACCGGGTGGGAAAATTTAGTCACATTGATGAAGCGACACCACCATAGAAACTCATGCATTATTAAGAACAATGTATTGATTGAGTCTTATTAGCTTTTCCTCCTAAGAAAAGATAAGACCTGCTATTAGCTTCACCACTTTGTTTCAGCTCGATAAGCATGAGGGCTCGCCTGGATTTGTGCGTTTGAATGGTTTTGTTTTGTGAATAATAGTTGTGAGAGTGGATTGAGAAAGATTTGTAGGTGTTAAGGAGGTACTTTCTTGTACTCAGATGTTGCATTTTGTCAAAAAGAACAGTTTAAATTAGCTTAATTAGCTGTGGATTGATACATGGGTTACACACCTACACTGTGGACATAGATTGGACTCCTGCAATGACTCATTAGCTATGATTTGCATTAGAAGCTCGGCATCATCCCACGCATTAAATTTCCTTTTGAACTTATATTGGTAGTTATGGATGTGTGTGTGCAAGTGTATAAGTTGGTAGCATTGAGATTTTCATTGTTTTATGTGGTAGACTCATATCTTGATAGCTTTTGGATATTCTGTCGTTGTATATGATGCAGAAAGAGCTCAGAACTTGAGCATTTGCAGCATAACGTCATTGTTGATTTTAATCCCAAGATATGGAGAAGAGCATCTAGCTCAATTTGCTGCAACATATAACCAAACTCTTGATTCCATGGAGACGTTCTTGCTTCAAGCTATCTAGGGACATGTATAGCTATATAGGTCCAACCTATAATACCGATACAACCTGTCATGCGTATATATATAGTGGTTAAAAATATCCAGCAGAAATTAGTCTTTAAAATGGGAGGGCAAGATATGGACTCAATGTTCCGATTTGCGTATGCTCTCATGGCTGTTGCTCTTGGTTGTGTTGGGTGTAGTCTATTAATGTACATTCTGCTCTGTGACATGCTTGGGCCAATTTTTGTTTTCTGCGTCTTGGTGTTGATAATCCCATTCCCATTCCAACTCGAGGATTAATTAGAGAATGGTGATATTTTTTGATTTTCCTAATGTTGTGGTTTGCTTCTTGCAAAGTTAGTTTTCGTGTGTGTCCATGACTATGCTGGCTTGAATGCAAGCCTTATATTGTATTATTATTACCTCGGACATCTTTTACATCACAAAGCAGAATGTGAAATGATGATGAAAACAATTGTACTGCTTTGTAGAGATCCTGGCGCAATACTTTGAAATTGTAACAAGAGTTATTTTTTCTTTGGCCAGAGAAAAACTAGGGAATCGATTAAAAGAATTTGAGAATAAATCACATTATCCTCAATTACAAGTCTTTCAGCACACGAATTGACGATTTCGAAGTAGTTCATGACTCCATCTTGATATTCCAAACTCGGCAACACTCTATATACTCTCTTGACATGAAATCAAGTCCCAAAGGAGACGTGCAATATGTGAGAGAGGGAAACAATTGGTTACAAATTCTTTAATGAAAAGATTTCCCCATTGGAGAACAAAGCCAATTCACATTAGAAAAGTGAGATGCACAACCTCTTGTATGTTGGGACATGTTCGGAAGAAATAGAAAAACGGGACAAAGTAATTTTAGTTTGATAATGATAAAGACGGAAAGAGATAGATGTCAACGTCTAAGAATTGTTGTTTCTTGCTATAATAAAAGAGGGTGGGACTCATAAGTATCCTCAGAGATGGGCCTACTCCACTGAGATTCAGGGGGAGGAAATTGCTATAAGTCCTCAGCAATTATTGTCCTTGTCAACTTTGTGTTTAATAGAGATGAAGAGTCAACTGGGGATCCTTTGAAGCTAGAAGCAAATCACAAGAAATTCTGTTTACTTGCACCTTTTGTCTTGTTTAATGTAAACATCTATTCTCTATCCTTTTGTTTTCATTTTGTTAATTCGTCCAGGCTACTATTCCGTTCCCAGTGACTCAGACTAACGGACCAGACAATGTACTTCTGGGGCCACAACACAAAAGTTGTCACATATTCTGTTGAGATGGGGCGAGTGATCGAACAATAATATAGACAGAAAAAGAAAATAAATCGAACACCAGATTTACGTGGTTCAGTCGTAAAGACCTACGTCCACGGGGAGAGCAGCAGTGAATTTCACTATAGATCAAGCGATACAAGGAGATTACACACTCGAGTCACTCAAACACTCTCTCGGTGTTTCCCAAGCCCCAATTATACCCAATAACACACACAGTGTTTAGCCCCGAAATTCCTCAAGAAATAATCTCTCAATCTCACGAAGGAATTACACGCAAATCTTACCACAAGATTTAATTGGCTTTAACACTAAACCTTCTTGGATGTAATTCACGACAAAGAAAATCCCTCCCAAGCACTCGACAACGAGACGGCGCTTCAAGACCAATTCTTCACGATCAACGGTGGAACACCAAGCACTCACGTGGCGCTTCAAAACAATTTGTAATCCACACCTATCACCCATGGCCTTAAGTCTATAAATAAGTAAAACCCTTATTCTTTTGCCAACTTCTCATAGGATTTTGTTTCCTATCCAAAACATATCTTTGTATATTTTAAACAAAAAATCCAAGTCCTAGTCAAAGTTGGACTTTCCTATTTTAACATCCAGACTCTCCAACGCAGATTCAAATTCGGGAAGTTGATCTTCGGATCTTCTTTGCTTGATTTCGAACATCCACAACATATCCAATTCAGAATATTCGTAATTTTGCATTGGGCTTAAACTCGAGACATATTTTAACATATTCTTCTGGGAAATAGCCTAAAAAGTCAAAATCAAAGAGATAACATCACATCATAACTAAAGATGCTTTTAAATATGTCGAGGGTGGATGAAAGCAATAAGACCGGTCGCATAAAGCTGCTTTTTTTTTTTTTTTTTTAAATATCTTCCTTCTATAAAAAGATTTACAGGCATGCACGCGTGGAAAAAAGAATTTAAAGGTGTGGAAAGAGTTAAATATATAATTGAAAATTGTGAAAAAAAAGTATAAAAGATTGTAAGATTTAAATGCAATGTTAGTAAGTAAGATATGTAAAGATTACACAACTATTTTTAAATTACAATTCTGTCCATTTTATCCTACTATGTTATAATAATATATCTAAAAGAAGACACAAGTATTACTTGAAATTTTTTAAAATAAAAGTTGAGGTCGAGCTTTGATTCTAGTAAGACAATCAGATATGTCCGAATTGATAGAAGCAGGAGGTTTTGCTCAAAACTGTTAAACATATTCTGCAATGAGGAGAGCTTATTGAGACACACATTAATACTAATGAACCATAACATATTGCAAAGTTGATGAGTAGAGCATTACTAGAGATGGTTTATAAATACCGTCTAATATTAGTATGGCTAGGAAATTCCTCGCAATCGCACTTAGCAGGACGATTTACCTATTGGATGTTGTACTCCCAAGAAATTATAATTAGGTAGGGTTATTGATTATTTCTCTGTGGTAAATGAGTTTGTGTTTGAAAATTCCTGGTAGAGTTGCCAAAAGTACAAGTAGAATTGGTATTATAATAAGGTTTGTTGTTATGGTGAAGTTCAAGGAAGTCACGGACTTGGGAGAAATTTGTTGTGGTTGATCCTATGAAAAGAAGCAGCGAAATTCAAATTCCAATGTAATGATTATTAGTTGACTCAAACGAGGAGGGAATCCTCTTAACTCTTCCATCCATGACAACAAGTTTGCAATCCTAATCGTCAAATATGCCATTTCCAACATAATGAACTTAGAGCTCTATGCGCACAATTGAAAGGTCTTTACCGTTGAAGTACTATAGAGTCCATTGAACTTTTAATCCATGTCTAATTACGTGATCAATGTTTGGAATATGTGTTCTAAGGACAAAACAGATTGCTTTCTTAGATTATTTTGTCGGTCGCTTACAACCAAAAACTGACAAATATACCCAAAAGATTAGCAATGACACTACACTTTCGAACAATGCCGCATTGAAACTGTGCGCCAATTACTATAAACACATTAAAGAGGTTTGGCTTGCAGGTAGTCAATTGATAAACAGATCTTGATGAATTGAGTGCATAAAAGGAAAGCTAGAGGTAAGATTCGGTAGAATCCAAATATAATAACTACAAGTAAGAAGTGCTAAACATGAGGATAGAACGGCGAATTTCATTTGGTAGTTAAATGCGGAGGTGGAAATGGAAGTCATGAAATGACTGGTTACATAAGACTTATGCTAGTGCATGCATTCATACTTTGACTTATCAAATCTAAAGCATATGTAGACTAAATTAGGTAAAAAATTGTCCCTCGTTTGCTTGATGGAGGAAAAACATCTTTGTATTATGGTGGAGTGATTACTTATGATCATGACATAAGTGCAATCTAATCAACTTAGCAACGCAGTTCAATTCGAACTGGAAATCCCAACCAGTGTTGCAAACCCCATATAACACCATCAAATTAAGTTAATTCATTCGCCAACCAGAGAAGCATTATCAAGTCAGGATAGCATTCAACCATAGATGGTCATCGACCGGGCTTTTAACCCTATGGTTTCACCATTTGGCATTTTCCGCGAGTAGTGCTTATGATTTTCCAGCTTCAGATTTATATCCACCTTATCTTCTAGTCATCTTCAACAGGGCCAATTACTAACCTCAACTAAAAAATTTGTATTACTGTAGTACAGATTCCTTATGACGTGGGGGCTGATGTGCGTGCTTCCTGCTTTGGTTTTGATTTGCATTACTAGCGATTCTTTATAAAATATCCATATGCCTCACTTTCAATGAAAACTTTTGCTGTTTGCAAGCTTGCTAAACTTACTCAAAAATAAAATAGACCTTCATTATACTCAAAACAAAATCTTGAGTTTGAATTAATTCGATATATTCTTAATTTTTTTTCTTTGTCCTATTCTAATTCTCAACTTACTCTCATATTTTTGCTTTACCTCTTTTCTCATTCGTA
Source organism: Eucalyptus grandis x Eucalyptus urophylla (assembly GCA_028830015.1). Taxonomy (NCBI): domain Eukaryota; kingdom Viridiplantae; phylum Streptophyta; class Magnoliopsida; order Myrtales; family Myrtaceae; genus Eucalyptus; species Eucalyptus grandis x Eucalyptus urophylla. Next base: position 55,552,516 of record CM054200.1, on the reverse strand, counting down.
ATTTAATTGAAGGAAACTCACAATAACATTATTTCTAATTTCTATTATAATGCAATAACTTTTCCATATGTAGTTGATATATAGAGTCTGTTACCGTACCGTATAGTATTTGGCCCTATTTATAAAGGCGCAGAAGGCTTTTTTTTATTCGGGGTTGGTCAAGCATTAAATGTTGGGAATGAAACATTGCTTGGTGGCGGTTGCTACGTGGTTTATTATTTTATTTTAGAAACACCGCAAAGAGTAAAAAGCTGAGAACGACGACCTTGGACGACCACCTCGTCTCATATTCGCCACCCACTCCGTCCCATAATCGGGCAAGAAAGGAAGAGACCTAGCGAGCCAAAGTCGGAAGGTTAATGGCGAACGAAAATCCAGCCGATCTCGGTGGTCGCAGGTAAGCTTCAACGACCTCAGACCGAATCTCAATTACTGTTGCGCAGTGCTTAAAATCATGCCAAAATCTTGGGATCCTTTTCCCCTGTTCCTATCTCTTATCATGCCCACTGCGTATGTTACTTCACGTGAAAGCTGTTTTACTGGGAAAAAGCATGCACTCTACGTAAATCCAGTGAACGGGCTGACGCGTTCTGGACTCGTACTGGTTGACGCGTTTTGGTCTATTGAGAGAGGCGTCTTTCACCTGACGGTACAAAATGACCCTGTTTCTCTCATTTTAGACTCTGAGAGTCGGATTGAAACAGCAAGTTCGTACCACCCAGATTTCTTCGTCTGCTCTTTTTTCCTTTCTGTAGATTGATCCAGGTTCTTGTTCTCAGAACAGGGTCTGGGCCCCACTCAGAACAGAGGATGATGGGTGTAACCCATAACAGAGTATATTCAGTGGATGTCGTCGACAAGTAAGATTGTTTCTCGTAGTTGTTGACCCTTTTGCGTCGTCGAAGCAGCAAATTGTACCCCACAAATTTTTTCCCCTGTTCTTTTTTTCCTTTTTATAGATTGATCCAGGTTCTTGTTCTCCATCTTCATAAGCCTCAGAACAGGGCGTAGAACAGTGCGTAGAGCAGGGCGTGGGCCCTACTCAGAACAGAGGATGATCCGTGTTACCCATAACATAGTATATTCAGTGGATGTCGTCGAAATAGTAAGATTATTTCTCGTAGTTATTGATCCTTTGTGTGCGTAAATTGGCAAATTTTCATGATATGAATTTGGAATGGAATTCAGTTGGATTCATAGCAGGAATGATCCCTTTCAAGTTTGAATGCCCATTAAAACAGCTGGGCTTGTCTGAGGAGAGTGAAATGCCATGATAATTGTCATTTCTTTTTGAAATTCAGAAAGTTGGGAATGATGTGAACCTTCTTCTCAAGTTACCGGGTGAGAAATTCATTACATTGATGGAAGAGACACGACTGTATGTCCACGGTCTCTTTCTTTTGTCAAAAGAAACCCATGCTAAGAAAAGATAGACCTGCAATTAGCTATACTCTTTTTCTACCCAAGAAGCATAGAGGCTTGCCAAGTAGTTTTGTGCGTCTGGGTGGTGGTTTTGTTTTGTGAACAAGTGTTATTAGAGTAGGTCGGGATAGGTTTGTAGGTGTTGATGAGGTATTTTCCCCTTGTACCGTCATGTTATATTTTGTCCATAAGATGGGCAATACACTCCAGCTGTCCAAACACAGGTTAGACTCCTGCAATGTTGCAATAGGAGCTTGGCATCATACCGCCCATTAAATTTCTTTTGAAGTTATATTGGCAGTTCTTGATGTGTTATGCATTGAGAACCGCTTGATATTCATTGTAGATTCATATCTAGATAGCTTTTGGAAAAATTGTCCTTTTAGAAGATGCAAAGAGCTCACAACTTGAGCTTAAGCCATTGTTTAACGAGTAGTTTGTTAATTTTGATCCTTAGATATGGACCAGATCATGGAACCCGAATTGCTGCAACATATAACCAGCAACTTGATTCTCTGGAGGAGTGCTTGGTTCAAGCCATGGGGGACATGTATAGCTATATAGGTCCAACCAACATTAGCAGGGCACCCATCATGTTATCCACATGATTGTCAAAACCATCCGGCATGAAATTAATTTTCAAGATGGGACAACAAGATATAGACCCAAGGCTTCAACTTATGTACACTCTCATTGCGGTTGCTCTAGGATGTGTCTCGTGTAGCCTACTGATGTGCATTATGCTCGGTGACATGCCTTGGCTAATTGTCATTCCTTATATCTTGATGTTGATAATCCCATCGAATCCGAGGATTAATTAGTGAATGGTGACGATTTTCGATTTTCCTGTTGTTGTGATTTGCCCTTGTGAATGTGGCTTTGATATGTGTCCTACGAATGTTGGCTTGGACAAGAACCTCGTGATTTATTATTATTACTTGGAACATCTTTTATATCACAAAGTAGAATAAATGACGATAATGATGACAGTCGAAAATATGTCTCGAGTTTGAACTGAAAATTTGTTTTAAGTAAGTTTCTTAGTTAGAGCATATTTCCTAACTTGATTAAGTTTTCTAGAAGAGTTCTCTCTTTTTTGGATTCAAATACACTTAATGTAAGGTGGGTGTCTATGCCTTATGTAAAGAAGTAAGAGGAGGCTTATTGATGAATTACACCATGAAGCAATCCATAGTATTGAAACTGATTAAATCTTGTGGGTTAGACTTCTTCTATTCATTTGTGCGATCAAGAGATTGTTTCATGAAAAAATTATTAGAGTTAAACACTATGTGAATTATTGAATATAATTGAGAGTTAGTAAATATTAAGTAGCTTGACTATGGTTGTAATCTCCGTGATATCACATTATTCTCATTCACTGATATTTCGATACACAAACGACAATTTTGACCTAGATCATAACTAGGTCCTCATATCCCAACCTCAGCAATAATCTGCACGCTATCTTCACATGCACCCCAAGTTACAAATGAAAGCTACTAAGCCCAACGTACTCCTTCACACAAAGAAAGCATGCATGCATGCAATATGTGAAGAAGGGAAGTAACCGGCCATACAAATTTTTCAATGAAAGATTTACCTATTTGAGAACAGTGAAATTCACGTTAGGAAAGTGAGACGACTTTTTGAATGTTGAGGCATATTTAGAAAAAACAAAAAAGTGAGACAGAGTAATGTTGCTTCAATATAAGTGTAAATATGTACTGGAAAAATTACTAAAAAAAGTCTAAAACCTATTAATATTTATATCAATCATGTCAAAACATTTTAAACAAATAAATTGAATCTTAAATATTTTAACATTTTTGCCAATGTAGTTCATTAAGTCAGTTTTGACGGAAAATCATTGACGTCGGTTAGCCTACGTGGCACGACCGATGTTGAGGTGGATAATTTTTACAATTTTTTTATTATATTTTCCTTTTATTTTCTTTCCTTTTTTCCCCTTTCTTCCTTGCTGATAGCTGGGCCTCAACGATGGCTCACCACAGGCAACGATTGGCAAGGGTCCCCTCGCTAGCCTTTGGCTAGGGTGACCCTTGTTGATTGTCGCCTTTGGTTGGTTGCGGGGATATCTTTGAGGCCTAGCGACCAGGGAGAAAGAATAAAAAATTAAAAAAAAAATTGTAAAAATTGCCCACGTCCGTGTTGGCTAACCTGGCCAATGTCCACACATTGATTTCTGGATAAAATTAGCTAGATAGACTATATTAACAAAATTTCAAAAGGTAAATAACTCAATTTGTACAATTGAAGATTTGGTTTAGAACCGAATTGATATAAGTATAATAGATTTATGATTTTTTTTTTTTTGCCAAAGGATCGGATCAGTTTCAGAATACTGGATTGGCCTACCTTATCGAGGATCGGAGGGAGAATTACCAAAAAAGTCCTAAACCTATTGCAATTGTGCCAATTCAGTCCTAAACTTTTTTTTTTTTAGCCAATTCAGTCCTAAACCTTTTACTTTTGTTCCAGTTCAGTCCTTTCGGCCAAAATTAGCCGACCGGCGCTGACGTGGCAGCCGGCCGGTGCCGGCTAGCTTTTTTTTTTAATAATATTTGATTTTTTAAAATTTTTTATTAATTTTTTTATTAATTTTTTTCTTTTTTCCTTTTTTTTTTCCTCCTCCCTCCTCCTTCCTTGGGCTCCGGCGACTGGCCAGCCTGGCCGGTCGCCGGACTGAGGCGATCCGGCGAGGGATCTGGCGAGGAGGCCTCGCCAGACGCGACGGCGAGCCCCCCTCGCCGTCGCTGGGCGCTAGCTCGCCTCGCAGTCGCCGGGCGAGGCGAGCCCTCGCCAGATCCGACGAGGAGGCCTCGCCAGACGCGACAGCGAGCCCCCCTCGCCGGATCTGGCGAGGGCTCGCCTCGCCCAGCGACCGCGAGTCGAGCCCTCACCAGATTCGGCGAGGGGGCCTCGCCGTCGCTGGGCGCGAGCTCGTCTCGCGGTCGCCGGGCGAGGCGAGCCCTCGCCAGATCCGACGAGGAGGCCTCGCCAGACGCGACGGCGAGCCTCCCTCGCCGGATCTGGCGAGGGAGGCTCGCCGTCGCGTCTGGCGAGGCCTCCTCCCGCCAAAGCCCAAGGAAGGAGGAGGGAGGAGGAAAAAAAAAAGGAAAAAAGAAAAAAATTAATAAAAAATTTTAAAAAATCAAATATTATTAAAAAAAGCTTGCCGGCACCGGCCGGCTGCCACGTCAGCGCTGGCCGGCTAATTTTGGCCGGAAGGACTGAACTGGAACAAAAGTAAAAGGTTTAGGACTGAATTGGCCAAAAAAAAAAGTTTAGGACTGAATTGGCACAATTGCAATAGATTTAGGACTTTTTTGGTAATTCTCCCGAGGATCGGATTTGTTTCAAGTCTTAATAGCGAGCATAAAGGGCTGTAGTATCCGTTTGACCCAGAGTTCCCCTATCCTTTTACTCTGAACCTGTTGGCTTTCTGGGTCATACTGGGGATTGCATTATCCGTTTGACAGATCTCACAGAGAAGCTCATCTCCATGGATACATACAACGTGACAATGCTTATCACCGCATTTTGAAGTCATTTTCTCTCCATGAACACGTCCATTTCAAGACTTTATTTCTTCTTGGTTCCATAGAATTGAAGCGAGATTATTTTTAGGGGGAAAAAGGAATTCTCTAATACTTCCATCTATGCCCACAAGTTTGCAATCTTAACCAACAAATACGCCATTTCCAACATAATGAATTCAGAGCACCACACACACACAACTACAAGACCTTTACCATTGAAGCATTGCAGAGTCCATTGAACTTTTTACACATTTATGTCTGGTAATTGCACACTCAAATAGTGAATGTTTGTAATAGGTGTTCTAAGGATAGAATAGACTGCTTGCATAGATTATTTTGTTAGTTGCTTACAACTATAAACTATTGAATAATTCCAGGAAACTACCTTCAAAAGAAGGTTGCATGAACCTTAGCCCCAGATGCTATAACTATATCAAAGAGGTTTCTCTTTAAGGCAATCATTTTTTTTTTTGGTCAAAGAAGGTAATCAATTGATAGGCAAATCTTGACAAACTGAATGTGTGAAAAGAAGGATGGAGGTTTTTATAAGAATATCAGAATCTTAATATGATATTTACAAGTACAAAGATGATATTTGTATATAGATCACTATTAATCAGCTCAAATGGTGCCAAGTGCCAAACATGATCTTGGAACTCGGAACTTTCTATTGTTATTTGATAATTAAATGTGACGAGGCAAAAGTAAGTGATGAAAAAGCATGGTCATGTAAGAGTTTTGCAAGCGAATGTAATGGTGCTTTCGCTCATTGTGTTGCAAAACGCCATAGAACACCATCAAAGTAACTGGACAAACTAGGAAAGCATTACCAAGACCGAATAACAGCACCCATAGAATGTTGTCGGTAGGTTTTTCCCTATGGTTTCACCATTCTGCATTTTCCGTGATTAGCATTGATAGATCTACTAGTAAAGCTGCGAATTACCTTAGTATTAGGATGTGATGACTTTGAATCACCTTATCAACAGTATTAGATTCTTTCAATGACTTCAGATTTATGCATGTCAAGTTGTTATCATTGTTGGCAGGGCTAATCACAACATTGGAACAAATTTTTGCCTCCAATCCACCATCGGTTAATGTCTCTAGATCATTTTTTTACGGTAAGTTCATTTACGTTCTCATTTCACCACCTGTCGATAAAATCCAGGTATCATTTTAATTATTGATCCACTTTTTAAAGAGGATATTTGTATAATAGCAAAAAGGACAACGAAAAAAATAGATAAATAATAAGCAATTCAATAAACAGATTAAAAAGAAAAAAACATAGAGGGAGCAATTCGGATTCTCTGGTAAAAGGGGGTAACTAGACCTTTTAAACCAACCCATCTCACATGGCCCAGATCAGTTAACGGCCCATAAAACTATAATCTCAGTCCATGCTTCAAACAGATTAAGGTGGGCTCATTTAGAAAAACTCGCCCGTTCGGGCTGATACGACCTCTTGCAAACGAGTGAGCTTTTTTTTATTAGGAATGAGAAATCGGAGACGGAATGAGAAATCGGAGTCGCTGTGTCTGTCGCTAGCGTCCAACGCACGGGGGGGATTGACAATCCCCCTGCGTCCAATCCCCCTGCGTTGGACGCAGGGGGGAGTGGAATGAGAAATCGGGGTCGCTGTGTCTGTCGCTAGCGTCCAACGCCGTGGGGGGATTGACTATCCCCTGCGTCCAACGCAGGGGCAATGGAATGCCAACGCAGGGGAATCCCCCGGCGCTGGACGCTAGCGACAGACACAGCGACCCCGATTTCTCATTCCGTCTCCGATTTCTCATTCCTAATAAAAAAAGCTCACTCGTTCAACGCAGGGGAATCCCCCGGCGTTGGACGCTAGCGACAGACACAGCGACCCCGATTTCTCATTCCTAATAAAAAAAAGCTCACTCGTTCAACCCTAATAAAAAAAGCTCACTCGTTCAACCCTAATAAAAAAAGCTCACTCGTTCCTCTTCCATGGAATTTTTCATAGGCAAGGTCTGGGACAGCTCCACCCTGTTCTCATTTTCAGCCAAGCAAGGAAGAGATTAGCGAGGCAAATCTGGAAGGTTAATGGCGAGCTCAAACAATCCAGCTGATCATGTTGGTAGGAGGTAAGCTTCGGTGACCTCAAACACATCTTAAACAGCCCAGCCTCCGTCTGTAAGTTGGAGGATTGCAAGTAAAGTAATGCCAAATGTTGATATCCTCTCCTGTTCCCATCTTTGATCATGTTCGCTGTGTATATTCCATTACGTGAACGCTGTTTAATGTCGAAAAAACGTGCACTCTACGTAACTCAGGTGAACTTGTTGATGCATTATGAACTCGTACTGTTCATCACTTAAGAGCCCAATAGGCGGTCTTTCACTTGTCTGTAGAAATGGCTAGTTCTTTGCCTTGGATTGTGAGAGTCGGATCAGAACGCCACCTTGTTCGCCCAGATTTTTTCCTCTGTTCTTTCTTTCTGTCGATTGAGGCTTGAGACAGGTTTTTGTTCTCGATATTCATGATGACTCGATTCTGAAAGAGCAGAAATGGCTCTCCTCAGAGCAGAGCAGGTACTCAGAGCCATGTCTGGTTGATGTGTAACATGGCTCTTTTCTCGCATTTTCTATAAGTTGGTAGTTAGGTTGTATCACCCTCATTTGTTCTTCTATCATTTTGCCGATTGATCCAGATTTTAATTCCCAATGGTCATAATGACTCGACTCTCAGAACAGAGCATGCTGGCTCGTGCTCATGAGAGAGTCATATTCAGTGGCAAAAAGAAAGAATGTTTCTTGTTTTCACTGACCCTTTCTTTATGCGAATGCTAAGTTTTCACGAATCCATTTGGTAATTGAATACAGTTTCTCTCAAGTATGATTCATGTCAAAATACGTCAAAATGTCGGATTTTGTCCGAGGAATGTGAAATGCCATAAAAACTGTCGCCTCTTTTAGATTAATTTCGAAGTTGTAAAGGATGGGAATCTTCTCCTAAAGTTACTGGGTGAGAAAATTCCCTCAAATCGTTGATGAAGGGACGCGACTGTACGTATACTATGTTTCTTTCTTTTGTCAAGAGAAACTCATATTAAGAACAACGTACTGATTGAAAGTCTGGCTAGCCTTTCCTCCTAAGAAAAGCTGAGACCTGCAATTAGCTTTACTCTGTTTCTACCCGGTTAGCATGGAGCTTACCAAGTAGTTTTGTGCATCTGGGTGGTTCTGCTTTGTGGATAAGTGCTGTTAGAGTGGCTGTTAGGGAGGTATTCCCTGGTACACTGATGTTACTTTTTTCCCAAAAGAAAGTTTTCACTAGCTAAATTGGCCGTGGATGAATAGATGGGTTACTCCTGCAATGCATACACAGTTTAAAATCCTGCAGTGCCTAGTCTTGTTAACTATGATTCGCACTAGATGCTTGGCATCATACCGTGCATTAAATTTCCTTTTGAACTTAAATTGGGTTTAATAGCTTTTGGATGGACTATCGTCTTATATAATGCAGAAAGAGCTCAAAACTTGAGCTTTTGCAAAAAATTGTCGCCTAACACGTAGCTTGTTGATTTTAATTCCAAGACCTGGAGCAGAGCTTGCAGATCAAATTGCTGCAATTATCCCACGTCTTGATTTGCTGGAGGAGCACCTGATTGAAGCCCTCCAGTACACGGATGTTCCAGCCAACACTACCCATGCAAAAATTCTGCGGATCTACACAATGCTCAAATTCATCACGATGAGAGGGCAAAATATGGACTCAAGGTTCCAACTTGCGTTCACCATCGTTGCTGTTGCTCTGAAATGTGTCAAGTGTGGACTACTGATGTACATTCTGTTTGGTGACATGCCTAGGCTGATTTTCTTCTGCTGTGTCTTGATGGCATTCGCATTCGTCACAAATTAGACAATGGTGATAGTTTCCAAGTCTCCGGATGTTGTGGTTTGCTCTTTTTGAACTTGTTTGTTATTTGCTCAAACATGATGCGAATTAGACAATTGTGATAGTTTCTAGGTCTCTAGATATTGTGGTTTGCTCTTTTTGAAGTTGTTTGTCATTTGCTCAGACATGAACCTTGTGTTGTAATGTTGTTACTTTAAACTACTTTTACATTACAATGCTTTGATTTTATCACTATCATTGTACTTTTAAGATTAGTTTATCAAAATTACTCAGTAATTTTTATTTTCATAGGTTAGTTGCTAATATAACTAGGTACTCATGCCTAGTGCATGGTTGTGGATTGAAAACAACGGCCATTTGTGCATGTTATGTAATTTACTACATTACACACGATAATAAGACATGAGCAAAGCTGATTGAGATTTAGATTCTTAAATCTACGAAGAGAGTTGCTTTTTCCCCTATTATGAAAAGAATACACAGAATGTGCCAAACAAAAAAATTATGGAAGTCAAATATGAAAATAAATATTAATATAATTAAAAAATTAAGTGATTGTAAGATATACGTTCAACGTTAATAAGATATTTAGAGGATTGTCCATTTTGTTCACAATGCTATATCTAAGAAAAAGGCAAGCATTTCGTAAAGCTTTTCTATAAAAGTTTGAGGTTGAAATCCTCATTGAATTTGTTCTCTGTACAGGAGAGATAAACCAGTACTCACTCTATGAAAATTTGATTAAATTCCTTCTGGCCCATGGGTCATTGACATATTTTTTTCTAGTATGGGCCTACCTATTCTAGCGTGGGCCACTCTATGGAAATTTGTTAAATTGCTTCATGAGAATATGGAGAAGCTCACATCCTTGAACACAGTTTGAAGACTTTATTTCTGCTGGTTTTTCCATATACTTGGCGTGATATTATTTTTAGGGTGGAAAAAGGATTACTTTAACTCTTGCATCTATGCCCACAAGTTTGCAATCTTAACCATCAAATACACCATTTCCAACATAATGAATTCAGAGCACTATACACCCAATTGAAAGGCCTTTACCATTGACGCACTATAGAGTCCATTGAAGTTTTGAGGCATTGATGTCTAGCAACTGCACACTCAAATAATCAATGTTTGTAATAGGTGTTATAAGGACAAATCATATTGCCTGCACAGATTAGTTTGTTAGTTGTTAAAAGTATTAACTGTCAAACTATTCTAGTAAGATGAACAATGACATCGTACCTTCAAAATAAGGTTGCATTGAACCTGTGCGTGAGATACTTTATGAATATATCAAAGAGGTCTAGCTTGAAGGTAATTAGTTAATAAGCAGATATTGACAAGTTGAGTCCGTGATAGGAAAGCTAGAGGTTTTATAAGAATATAATAATCTTAATATGATATTTATTCCAAATGGGCACAAATGATGCCGATTGCCAAACATGAGCTTAGAAATCAGAACTTCTAGTGGTATTTGGTAATTAAATGCGATGAAGCAAAAGTAAATCATGAAAAAGTATGGTCATTTAAGAGTTATGCAGTAGACAATCGTGCTTTAGCTTATTGAGTGTTGCAAAACTCTAGGCAAACCGGGAAAGCATCACCAAGACTGAATGGTAGCACCCATAGAATGTTATCCGTAGGTTTTTTCCTATGGTTTAACCGTTTGGCATTTTCTGCGATTAGCATTGATAGATCTACTGGCTAAAGCTGTGAAATGTCTTAGTCTTAGGATGTAATGACTTTGAATCACCCTATCGACAGGATTAGATTCTTTCAGTGACTTCAAATTATGCACATCAAGTTGTAATTATTGTCAACAGGGCTAATCACAAACTTGATAACAAATTTCTGTCTCCAATCTACCACCAAAAGCTTCATGACCTGGCAATCAGTTGAAGGAGACTCAAATTTCTCAATCGGACATTCCTAACACAGCATTGCATCTAAACTAAGCATCACTCATCAGGGCACGAAAAAGCAACTACTTAGCTTTTCACTTGATGGATGAAGCTGAGGAAGGATTGGCATGGATTTCAGTGGGGACCGCGAACTTTTTGACAGGAGTTGTGGGTGAGAAAGACGGAGAAGAAGAAGATATGGAGAAGAAATTGATTCAGCTGGGAAGGAGAAGCTTGAATAGCAAAGTCGTTTCTCACGTGTGAGAGGCAAGTGATCGAGGGATCAAAGGCCTCCGCACAGGGGGAACTCCATTTTTTCTTTATGCATCGGCGTTACACGCCTCTGCGACGGCAGAGATGTTTGCACTTGAAACCAAGAAATTAGTACCTAAAGGAAAAAAAAACAAAAGACATATCCACCATCAAGTTTTGCACTGATATTTTTAGCTGGAATACTCTACTAGCATCTTACATCAAACTTGATAAGTAAACCATTTATCATCTGAACTTAAACCTCCCGAAGCTAGTACTATACAGACTTAATTCGAAGGTGCCATATATCTCCAAATTTTCGATGACAGTCTCTCTTCCTTTTTTCTTTTTTCTTTTTTTTCTTTTATATATATATCTAGCGCTAAGTTAACGTTGCCATGGGCCTTTACAATTGTGATCGTGAAGCTATGCATTAGCACGTTTTGGTATCTGAGCAGATAACTAGCATTCTGTCATCTAATAAAACCAGTTATGCACTAATTGCATGAAAGCTACTCTTTGCAGCTGAGCTACTTGCATAAACAAAATCGAAGGGAAGCACGGAAAAAAAAATGGATTAGAAAGTGAGATACAAAAGAGCATTTAGAATTTACTTACCCGTTGGCCTTCAGAAAGTACAAATGGACGTCAACTTCACATCCCTCGCAGAATGCAAGAAATGCCTGGATTTCCATGAGATGAACAAAGGTTAAATAGCATCGTGTTCACTGGAAGACAGAAGGAAAAACTTCAACAGAATAGATGGTCCTAGATGTGACTCCAATAACATTACTACGATTAGGTGGACTCACTTTATGGCAATGGAGATGTGTTTGAAAGTAAAGTAATATATTCAAGAACTTTTAGTTGCCTTTATGACCCAAATGTCTCGATATTTGACATAATCAATGACAACTACGATCAAATACCTTTAAATCTTTGACAGCAAAAGTCATGTCTACTCGGTTGCCGCTATGAGCATACTGCACAAACTCTTCCGCATGATGTATCCACAGCTGAGTGTAGCAAAGAGTTGTTCTCTGTGACCAAAATCTGAACCATGATATTCTTCTGCATATTCAGTTGAAAAGAGTAAAACTGGCGTCTCACTTTGGTAGGATCAATGTAGCTTCAAACCTCGATGGCTTTCCCACCAAATTCACTTGCAACATCAGAAGGTATGGAGCTGAGTTCAGTTGCTGGAGCATCTTTTGAAGGATGTCCGAAAATTTGCAAGCAAGTAAAGATGACGAGGCCTCCTTAAAATTTTTGCAGTGGCATCTTTTTCTATCCAGAGAAAGTTGTTGTACGTCGGGTTAACAATTCAAGCTATCCAGTATGTTTTCTTAATGCCTGCATACATATGACAAGAACTTGGCTTAAACCTCCACATGGACGCATTAACAAAAGCTCACGGTTGGCACAGTGAGATAAACAAGTATCTCTGCATGGTGCAGCTTCTTATCAAATTAATGCGGGTTTGACAGGCGCCATCCTCCGATTTGTGTCGCAGTTAGAAAACATACTGAATGGTATGTAGTTGACATGATTGAGTCAAGGACTTAAAATGGTAAGTGGCCAACAAGAAAAGAAGTATAAGTGGCAGACATTGGAATCTAATTTGACAAACTTCCTGCGGTCTCTCTATTCTGAATCCATCGGCTTTATAAGTCATATTGATGCACTGCAAAATCCGATAGACAGAGTTCACACTGCTTTTGCATAATAAGAAAATGGAGAAGCTCATCTCCATGGCACATACGACGCAATGATACTTATCACAGTAGTTTGCAGTCCTTTTCCACAATGAATATGTTATTTTCAAGACTTCATTTCTGCTGATTTCTAATAGAATTGGAGCGTATTATTTTTAGGAAGAAAAAGGAATCGTCTAACTCTTACATCTATGCCCACAAGTTTGCAGTCTTAACCGTCAAAACACCATTTCCGACATAATGAACTTAGAGCATTATGCAAACAGCTGAAAGGTCTTTATTGTTGAAGAGCTGTAGAGTCCTTTGAATTTTGGATGCACGTCTGGTCATAACACACTCAAATAATTAATATTTGTAATAGGTGTTCTAAGGACAGAACGGATAGCCTACACATATTATTTTGTTAGTCGCTTACAATTGTAAATTAACAGATATACCAGAAAGACGAGCAATGACACTTGTTGAAGATACGGTTGCCGATAGTTAATGATCTTAATTGATCTTGCTGATAGGAAGTGATCTTAAATGATCTTGATTGCCAGAAATATTATTTTATTTGATTTATTGTATATTATCCTTCCTTATAGACTTAGATCTCTTGTATTAGAAATAGTGGTGTAATTATACACATGAATGATATAGAAAGAGTTTCAAATTGTCCAAAATCATCTACTGTTTTCCATCCAAACTTCTTGTTAAAATATGTCTCGAGTTTAAGCCCAATGCAAAATTACGAATATTCCGAATTGGATATGTTGTGGATGTTCGAAATCGAGCAAAGAAGATCCGAAGATCAACTTCCCGAATTTGAATATGCGTTGGAGAGTTTGGCTGTTAAAATAGGAAAGTCCAACTTTGACTAGGACTTGGATTTTGTTTAAAATATACAAAGATATATTTTGGATAGGAAACAAAATCTTATGAGAAGTTGGCAAAAGAATAAGAGTTTTACTTATATATAGACCTAAGGCCATGGGTGATAGATGTGGATCACAAATTGTTTTGAAGCGCCACGTGAGTGCTTGGTGTTCCACCGTTGATCGTGAAGAATTGATCTTGAAGCGCCGTCTCATTGTCGAGTGCTTGGGAGGGATTTTCTTTGTCGTGAATTACATCCAAGAAGGTTTAGTGTTAAAGCCAATTAAATCTTGTGGTAAGATTTGCGTGTAATTCCATCGTGAGATTGAGAGATTATTTCTTGAGGAATTTCGGGGCTAAACACTGTGTGTGTTATTGGGTGTAATTGGGGCTTGGGAAACACTAAGAGAGTGTTTGAGTGACTCGAGTGTGTAATCTCCCTGTATCGCTTGATCTATAGTGAAATTCGCTGCTGCTCTCCCCGTGGACGTAGGTCTTTACGACTGAACCACGTAAATTTGGTGTCCGATTTATTTTCTTCTTCTGTCTATATTATTGTTCGATCGCTCGCCCCATCGCAACAAGTGGTATCAGAGCCAGGCTTGGCTAAGTTGAAGCAAATCGATGGCGACAGAAGAAGTAAAAGTGAGAATCGACAGATTTGATGGGAAGGATTTTAGTTTCTGGAAGATGCAGATTGAAGATTATCTTTATCAGATGAAACTGCACTTGCCCTTGTCTAGGGAGAAACCAGGGACGATGAAGCAAGCTGATTGGGATTTGCTGGATAGACGAGCTATGGGTGTTATTCGACTGACGTTGGCTCGTAATTTCGCGTTTAACATCCTGAAGGAGAAGACCACTGCTGATTTGATGCAAGCCCTGTCGGATATGTACGAGAAGCCCTCTGCGATCAACAAGGTTTGTTTGATGCGACGTCTGTTTAACTTGAAGATGAAAGAAGGTGCGTCAGTTGCAGATCATATCAATGAATTCAATGTGATTGTTAGTCAATTGAGTTCAGTTGAGATTGATTTTGAAGATGAGGTATGTGCTTTGATTCTATTATCCTCATTGCCTGATAGTTGGAATACTACCGTTACTGCTGTTAGTAATTCCTCTGGGTCAACAAGTTTGACATTTGATGGGGTTCGAGATTTGATTCTGAGCGAGGGTATTCGTAGAAGAGAATTTGGCGAATCTGCATCTACTGCTCTAGTAGGTGAAAATAGAGGAAGATCTGTAACACGTGTGGGTAATGGTAGTACTAATATGAACAGACGTAGTCAATCTAGGACTACCAATGTTGTATGTTGGAGCTGTGGCAAAAGAGGGCATCTTAGAAGGGATTGCCTTAAGCTGAAGAACGAAAAGGGTAAGGGAATTATGGTTGATTCTACAGATAATGTTGCAGCTGTAGTAGATAATGCCGATTATGTCTTGTCTGTCACTAATGATTCATCGCTTGATGGATGGATTATGGATTATGGTTGTTCTTTTCATGTCACACCAAATAGAAACTGGTTTATCACTTATCAGTGCACGGGTAGTGGTAAAGTCTAGTTAGGGAACAACGCTGAGTGCGATGTTGTGGGTGTTGGTGATGTTAAAATCAGAATGCATGATGGTATCGTGAGGACATTGACTGGAGTGAGGCACGTTCCAAAATTGAAAAAAAAACTTAATTTCCTTGGGTGCCCTAGATTCAGCTGGTTGCAGGTATACTTCAAAAGGTGGAGTTCTGAAGGTTGTTCGAGGTGCCCTGGTGATAATGAAAGGAATCAAGCACGATGGCCTGTATAAACTTCAAGGTGAGACAGTGATAAATTTCGCTGCGGAGACGTCGGATGCATCTGTTCGAGAGTCTATTGACTGCTCAAGGAAGACCTGGGTGTTTGTGCCAATGCACAAGTTTGATGCTGGTGTTAGGATCTCGCTGTCAAAAGCTTTGATCGAGACGGAGACTGGTAAGTCGATCAAGCATGTACAGATTGATAATAGCATGGAGTTCTGCTTGGAGCTGACAAATAAATTCTGCATGAAAGAGAGCATAGTGAAACACCGCACTAGTGCTAGTAAATCACAACAATTTGCAGAATTGATGAGCAGAACATTATTAGAGATGGCCCGAAAAATTATCTCTAGTGCTGGTATTGCTAGGAGAACCCTAGTTGATGTGCTAAGTACGGTAAGCTACCTGGTGAATAGATCCCCATCAACTGCTATTGAATGGCGGACTCCTAAAGAAGTGTGGTCAGGTAACGTTGCTGGTTATTCTATCATTAGAATGTTACATTGCCGGTACTATTTTCGAGTGAGTGATGGTAAGCTCGATGGGAGGGCAAGGTGCATATTCCATGGCTATGCACAAGGTGAGCGGGGTGATCAGTTGTGGTGCCCGGATATAAATTCACCTGTTAACAGCAGAGAAGTTACTTTTGACGAGTCTCCAGTACTTCTGGCTATGAGTGATTATAGCAGTGTTCAAACGGATCTGAACGGTGTTCAGCTTGAGGTGAAGTTGCAACCATAAACTCCTGAGATAGCGAGTACGAGTACTAGCAAAGTAATCGACACAGATGGTGCTTATAGCGAGGTGGAGCTTATAGAGCCAACGGTTGCTGTAATTGCTGAAATTAACAAGGTATGTATTCGATCTCCTGACAGATATGGATGCAACAATGGTTTTGCTTTATCTGTGGTTAAGGAGGTTATGTCGGAAAATCCTTGTGGAGCAGTTAAAGGTGCATGTGGAGTTGGTATTCTGATGAGGTCCTCGGTTATGGCGAAGTTCAAGCGAGGCTTGGACTTGCACAATATCTGTGGTGGTTGAGCCCATTGGGGGCTACGGGAAAGTAGCAGCAGAGTTTGAATTTTTGCGAAGCGATTGCGACTTAGCTCAAACGTCGAGCCAATGTGGAGATTGTTAAAATATGTCTCGAGTTTAAGCCCAATGCAAAATTACGAATATTCCGAATTGGATATGTTGTGGATGTTCGAAATCGAGCAAAGAAGATTCGAAGATCAACTTCCCGAATTTGAATCTGCGTTGGAGAGTTTGGCTGTTAAAATAGGAAAGTCCAACTTTGACTAGGACTTGGATTTTGTTTAAAATATACAAAGATATATTTTGGATAGGAAACAAAATCCTATGAGAAGTTGGCAAAAGAATAAGAGTTTTACTTATATATAGACCTAAGGCCATGGGTGATAGATGTGGATCACAAATTGTTTTGAAGCGCCACGTGAGTGCTTGGTGTTCCACCGTTGATCGTGAAGAATTGATCTTGAAGCGCCGTCTCGTTGTCGAGTGCTTGGGAGGGATTTTCTTTGTCGTGAATTACATCCAAGAAGGTTTAGTGTTAAAGCCAATTAAATCTTGTGGTAAGATTTGCGTGTAATTCCATCGTGAGATTGAGAGATTATTTCTTGAGGAATTTCGGGGCTAAACACTGTGTGTGTTATTGGGTGTAATTGGGGCTTGGGAAACACTGAGAGAGTGTTTGAGTGACTCGAGTGTGTAATCTCCTTGTATCGCTTGATCTATAGTGAAATTCGCTGCTGCTCTCCCCGTGGACGTAGGTCTTTACGACTGAACCACGTAAATTTGGTGTCCGATTTATTTTCTTCTTCTGTCTATATTATTGTTCGATCGCTCGCCCCATCGCAACACTTCTGACAACACTAAACCTTCAAAAGAGCACTACATTGAACCTGTGCGCTAAATACAATAAACGCATCAAAGAGGTTTGGCTTGAAGGTAATCAAATGATAGGGGATCTTGACAAATTGAGTGCTGAAAGGAAAGCTGGAGGTTGAATACCAATATTAGAATCTTAATAAGAGATCTACAAGAAAGAAGTTTATACTTGTACACAAATCGATATTATTTCTATTCCAGTTTCAAATTAGGACAAATAGTGCCAAGTGCCACACACGAGCTAAGAACTTAGATTTTGTTATTTGGCAGTTAAATGCAACGAAGCAAAATGAAGCCATGGAAAAGTATGTTCATATTAGAGTTATGCAAGCGAATGCAATCGTGCTTTCACTTATTGAGTGTTGCAAAACTCCATACAACACCATCAAAGTAACTAGACAAACCCGGAAAGCATCATCAAGACAGACAGCAGGACCCAATAGAAGGTTATCCATAGGTTGTTCTTTCTTATGGTTACCCCATTCGACATTTTTTGCACAAACAACTGATGGTTCTCTGGGCAATAGCATTGAATTGCCGTAATCTTATTATCTAACGACTTTGAATCACCCCATCAACAGTATCAGATTCTTTCAACGACTTCAGATGTATGCACGTCATGTTTTAATCATCATAGGTTAACGAATTTTCTGCCTCACATCCACCACCAAAAGCTTCAAGCACTCGGCGACCAGTTGAAGGACTCTCAAATTTCACTCGGACACTGTGTCGACCAAAACGAGCCACTACTTAACAAAGCATAGCATCTAAACTACGCATCATTCGTCAGGGCTCGAATAAGCAACTTCTTAGCTATTTCACTCGATGGATGAAGCTGAGGAATGGTCGACATGGATTTTAGTGGCAACTTGCGAACTTTTTGACCGGAGCTGTGGGTGAGAGAGAGCGGAGAAGAAGAAGAAGAAGAAGAAGAAGAAACCTGGAAGAAGAAGCTTGAGTAGCGAGGTCGTTCCCGACGCGGGAGAGGTGAGTGATGGAGTTAGCGAAGGTCCTCAAGGCGTTGTCGCTGAGGTTGAAGTCCGTGTTCATCGTTGGCGCACGTGCTTGGGTTTTGGTATGGTAAAATGAAACGCGCGAAGGAATTAGGCGGTTAATATGAAGACAGACGGGGTGGAATGCATATGCATGTTTCCGTAATTTATTTTTTGGCCATCCGATTATTATAGTTGATTGTTTTTCTATTTATTATTTTTTTTATAAAAAGCCTTTTTTTTTTTTTTAATGTTGATGTTTGTTGACTTATTTATGCTATTTGCTCAAACGCTTTTGAGTTAGTTGAATCTATCCATTTCGAGCACAATAATAATCCAATTTTTCTGATCTAAGTCAACCGCAGAATGTTCGGCTCATTTTTTGGTAAATGAAAGAAGCATACTCACACCATGTCGTGTAAAAATATTTCAATTGATATTTTCATTAATTGATATGACCCGTTAACCACCATTTTTGGCCCCAAGGATAAGATTATATCATCTGATATTTACTGAAGTAAGTACATTAGATTTCTGATTTATCATTGGATAGAACGAATTTATAACAAATTTCATGTATTAATTATAATATATCCATAAAAGGACTAATTCCAAAATAAAGCACCAATTTTAGATCGAGTGACAATTCTAGCCCTAACTTTTTTTATGTCTCTTAAAAAATCATAAACTTTCATCATTATCCCAAATCTGGCCTCCATCGTTCACTCTTTGTCTGGAGTCAACCTTGTTTTAGGAAAAAATGTTTTAGTCGTGAGCTTTGCAGATCTCGTCTATGGTGTCTCTCAACAGGCGAGATCTACAACGTCAAATTATGATAAACAATGAAGTTTGGCCAAAGAAATTTAATCTAGAGATCTTTCTGACTTGTTGGTAAAGTGTAGGAGACGATGAACAGCTTCACCGTTATTTTCTGAGCTGCGGCTCAGAGAATAAGATAATGAATAATGCTTTAAATCCAGCCAGCAAGTGCACATGGATTTATTGCTGAGAACAATTAATAGTTCTAAATCAAGGGGGGCCAAATTTAGCAATTTAAGTAAAAGTTGGTGACTTTTTTAGAGAAAAAAAAATCGGGGTGAAAATTGTCATTCGACCTAAAGTTGGTATTTTTTTTTTTTTTTGGGAATTAGACCATTCATAAAATGTGTAATTTAAATAGTTATATTTTTATACACAAGCTTTTATCATTTATAATATAATTGATTCATGATAGCATCATTTTGCAATTTTATCATAATGTAAAGGATTAATAAAACAACAAAAATCCCAAACCATGCCCATTATGACATAAAGATCTCGAACTTTTTTTGTTTTACTTAAAACCTTAAACTTGCCCATTATAACACAAATACCCTAAAAAAAATTATGTCATGATTACTTTCAAATTTATACCAATGTGACAAATATACCATAGATAGAACTTAAATGAAGGGTATATATGTTACATATATATAAGTTGGGGGCAAATTTAGGATTTTTAATGACGAAAAAAAGAGTTTTGGATATTTGTATTGCAATGGGTATAATTTAAGGTTCTTTTTTTGTGGTATTTACTTTGATATAAATTCGAACTTTTTTGCCATATAAAAAAAAAAATTGTAACCCATAGTTTTGTCCTTTATTTTAGTAGTAAGTTGTTTTGTGGGCAATTGGCCAGGAGAATCAATGTAGAGCCATTTCATTTTCAACCTCGATAATATGGGATTCAATGCGAGGGGCCGTGAGGCTGTTTCCTATGACACGTCAGCGCGTGGCACATCAGGAGGGCTTTAGCGGGTTGGGGACCATACAGGTCAAAGATGATGGAGCAACATCGGTCGTGAGGGCAATTTTTTTTTTTTTTTATTAGACGAAGGAAATCACGAACCCATCGCAGACCAATGGGAAGTGGGGACCCGGAGGAACTGAGAACCGGATCCGCCTATTTTTTTGTTTTTATTCTAATCAACGACCTCCGGACCCGCCTATTTTTTGTTTATATTATAATCAACGAGCGCCGTACCTGGCTCCAAGCCTCTTCTTCCGCTGTTTTTTTTCCCTCCGAACCTGCTCCTTCTAAACTCCTGATCCAAACCTCTTCTTCTCCCACGGCTCTTTTCATTATCAGGAAGGAAGAGACGAGGCAAAGTCCGAGGTTAATGGCGACCAACGGTCCAGCTGACAACGATGGTCCGAGGTAAGTCTCAGCATCATCAATCATGTATTAACTACTGTTAGCCCAGCCTCCGTCTGTAAGTTGGAGGATTGCAAGCAAGAGGAGGATCCTCCTCCATGGAGCATGGAGCGCTCCATTGAGCTCCTCTACCATCGAGCTCCATGGAGATCAGCTTACATAGAGCTTGATGCTCCATGCTCCATAGAACGCCTCCTCCAGGAGCATCCTCCTCCATGGAGGATGACGGCATCCTCCTTCCCGGGCCTCTTGGACTATTTGTTTAATTCTCATACCGGGAATAATCCCTCTCAAGTATGCATACCATTAAAACAGCTGAGTTTGTCTTCGGAAAGTGAAATCCATAATAACTTCCATGTCTATTTGAAAATCACGAGGTCGGAAAGAAGGTGAGTGTGGAGGATTGCGAGTGCTGTCCTCATTTC
This sequence comes from Eucalyptus grandis x Eucalyptus urophylla, assembly GCA_028830015.1. Classification (NCBI taxonomy): domain Eukaryota; kingdom Viridiplantae; phylum Streptophyta; class Magnoliopsida; order Myrtales; family Myrtaceae; genus Eucalyptus; species Eucalyptus grandis x Eucalyptus urophylla. The sequence continues at coordinate 55,531,603 of CM054200.1, read as the reverse complement.
CTTTCGTGAAAACGAACTATCTATCTCTTATCATGTTTCTGTGTGTGTTCCATTTTGTGTATGCTATTTCGTTAGGAAACAATTTTGCGCTCTACGTAAATTAGGTGAATCTGTCTTTTTTATTGTTTCATTCTGAAATCATGATACGAGTATGAGTTGCTCATATGTTCTGTGTTAATTTATCCATATGCTTATTCTTGATCCTTATTGTTTGAGCTTCTGTGAAAAATGATTGCCTAACAAGCGATTTGCTAATTTTTATTTCAAGAAACATGTTGGGTCATGTGGCTCAAGTTAACAAAGATCTTGATTCCCTTGAGAATGCTTTGCATCAGCTCATAAGAGCCAAGCATACCTCTATAGGTCCGTCCAACATTTCCAATGCACCAAGTATTATGCTTATCTGTGAAGCAATCAAAATCATTCGGCAAAAATTAATCTTACGGATGGGAAGGCAAGATATTGACCCAAGTTTTCGACTTGCCTTTGCTATCATCATTGTTGCTCTTGGATGTGTCACATGCAGTCTCCTAATGTGCGCTCTGCTTGGCGACTTGCCTTGGCCAACTTTTGTGGCCTGCGTTCTAATGTTGGTTGTCAGTTCATGTTCATCGCAAACTGAAGGATTAATTGGGGTGATAGTTTATGGCTTTTCTAATGTGGTGATGTGTTGTTTATAAGAATTGGATTTGCTCGAATACTGGGTTGGATGTGAACCTCATGTTATATTATTACCTTAAACACCTTTTATATAACATAGTAGAATACATTATGTTGATGATTATGGTGCAAAGTCCTCTCTAGCTAAGAGTATTTTGAGCTAGTTTAAGCATATCTGGGAAATTTTTCAGCAGCCCCTTCCCTATAAGGCAGTTTTAATCCTTTTGCTAGATTGCCAGCTTTCAAGTCCTAAGTGCGTTTAGGTCCATTACTTCGACTTTGGATCAAATTGCATTGGTAAGATAAAAGGTCATGGAGTTGCATTACTTGAAAATAGAACTAAGAAATGGGGGAATTGGAAAAACCGGGGCAAGTTTTCCCTTTGGCATGAGAAACGGGAATGAGAGTGTATAAAAATGAATCGCATACCCTCATTCACTATTCTTTCGTTTCGGATACACGCATCATATTAAATAATCAGCAATCTCTATACAACAAAACTGAAACTAAAATAGCTAATTGGATAGCCCACAAGTTCTAAGTAATTTGTTTCATCGAACTACACGCTTTCAACAAGCTGGACAGGTACAAGCTGGATTCGTCAATTGCCCGCCCAATAAGATAGCTAACCAGATTAACACAGCTCCGTTTTGATCACTACGATTCTGCCTTTGAGATTGGTTTGCCAAAATTATTTGATAATTTCATTCATACATCACCCGTAGTGTCACAGGGTAGTCATGCATGGTCCATGGTCGAAGAACAACGATGGTCACGTGTGCATTTTCATGTATTTTATTGCATCATATGATAATAAATGACGATTCAAACTAATCGTGATATAGGTTCTTAAATCCATGTAAAAAGTTGCTCTATTCCCCTTATATAAAAAGAGTACCAGCATGCGTGTGAAGAAAACATTTAAATTGTGTAGAGAGTTAAATATGAAAATAAAAATGAATATGGGAATTTAAAAAAAAAAATGATTGTAAGATTAAATTCGATGCTGGTAAGTAAGATAATTAGAGGATTATATCTTAACTATTTTTTAATTACAATTTTGTCCATTTTGTTATGCTATCTCTATGATATATCTGACAAACAGACAAACATTACATTAAGATTTCTATAAAAGTTGAATCCTTGTTGGATTTGTTTCTATACAGTAGGCAAAAACCAGCGCTCACTTTACGGATAATCGACTAAATTAGCATGTGCTATAGATATAATTTCTCTAGTATGGGCCTAATCGTTCTCAACTTACACATGAAGCAGGCACTTTTGGGCCTGGACCGGCCCGCTGCACCGAGGATCCGATCTGTTGTGGATCATAGAGGACTCTGATTTAAGTTCCAACCCGTATAAAATCCTCCATCCACGTTCCCGCATCGTCGCTTTACTCACCTGGTGCCGCTGCATAGCTCTCGATCCTCCTCTGGCTGAATTCCGGTAATTTTTCATCCCTCTAAATACGTAGTTTCCTCCATATTGCGATGATTCATGTAGGTTTTTTTTTTTAAATTGCATATGATCGACTCGGTAAATGATTTTGTTAAACGAAAACTGCATTTGACTGGTAAACTCGTGTATCTTGCTTTTGAATTGATCGCTGTGTTGAGAAAATGCAGGAAAGATCCGAGGGAATTGCAGAATTTAAAAGACTTCAATTAGTTGGGCCTCCGACCAAAAGAATTAGTTGGGCCTGGTTCTCGCCGAATTGCTGGTTACAGGGATGAAAATTTAGCTCGCACCCGTCTTTTCATGGGCTTCTTTTTTTTGCAGGAATATAGCTTTGCTTCTTGGTGATTATAAAGTCATGTTGGCAAATGATTGACCCTTGTTGGTGATGATAAAGTCATGAATGGTCCGTTCATTTCACAGTCCCCTCTTCGCATGTAAAATTTATTAGGACTTCTCTAACGACTCAGAGCTAGGAAACCCGTATTTGGTCTAAGTTTGGAGATTTTCTTGGAAAGCTTCATGGGAACCAACAACATGGGAAACATGGCGTCAACTGTTTTTAATGAGACCGGTGACGGGAGGAGCAAAAAAGGAGAGTTCCCAAGTTCCACCACCATAGATCGAGCATGTCTTGGGCTCAAATGTGTGCAAATCAGAGGTAGCAATATTTTGTAGTTCAATCATCAATCAAATAGAGAGTACAAATTAAGTATCCATATATGTCTGCATTAGGAGCAGGATTCATGTGACTTTAGAAATCCACTTATCTATATATAGCTTATATCTATCAAAATAGATACATTTGTAAGAAAGTAAACAGTGACAATGAGTTCAGATAAACTCCACATAATTTGAAATTGATTTGAAAAATTAGATGTGAGAGAAGTTCGTGAGCTTGAATTTGTTATTCTATTGATCGACTACTTTTGTTCATGATCTTACAATTCAGATAGAATTTAAATAATGGGTAAGGAGAGATGACATCTAGTTTTCACTGAGTCTTTATTTTTTTTTGAAATATGAATGATTTAAAAAATATTTAAAAAATGATTACTTATATCACATACAAAAATAAATAAACAAATATTTCTGATATAAATAACAAAAGAGGATGAAGATCCTCTACTTCAAAGGTGCTTTGATTGACATTTCAACCAATTCGCAGCTATATGGATGCACGTAAATGAGGCATGCATTGACCATTGAGATATGTTGAGATACTCATAGTTGCCTTATGAAGTGAATAATTCATGTCCAAATTAAAAGAAAAAAGGATTAATGAATATTAGCAATAAATCTTACCTTCTAGTGGATCTACAATGACTGAATAACGAATATGCCTTTGAGTACATATGTCTGCCCCGGGAATTTCTGTCATTAGAAACCTCGTGCAGGAAAATCTGGATATATTAACAAAAAATTAAACAAGAACAATAGAGAACAAAGTAATGGGTGAGCAAGTGGCTGTCCCCAACCTCAATATTCAAGTCGTGGCGGAATTAACTCGGCTTTGGAGGGCCCGCATTCGAATGTAGAGCAACAGCAAAAACGGACAAAACGATATGAAAAATAACATAGCTTTTTATTTTTACTCGTGCAATTTTTTTTGGGTTTAGGGCTGTCCCTTTCAACTACCAAAAGGAAAACTTGCCACGTGGAAGTTTTCCTTTTGGACTCAAACCAAAGTTGAAAGGGACAGCCCTAAACCCCTAATATTACACGAGTAGAAATGAAAAACACCCCAAGTCCACAGGTCTCTTTTTCCCCTGAAGCACTTCGTTCACACGACAGCAATCTGCAGACCCTTCGAAGAAGCCATATTTTCAGGAAGACGAGAGATAGGCAAAGTGGGAAGTTCAATGGAGAACAACAATCCAGCTGATCAAGCTGGTTGGAGGTAAGCCTCAGCGAACCTAAAATATATAAGAAAGCACTGTAGACCAGCTCCATTAGTTAGTTGGAGGATTCTGAGGCAACTCATGTCAATATCTGGATATTCTTTGGGGAAACTCATGTCGAAATATTTATATTCTTTCTAGTTCCTTCTTCTGATCATGTCGCACTGTATATTCCATTACGTGAATGCTGTTTTATGGCAAAAAAACCTGCGCTCTATGTAGAACAAGTTCTGGAACTCGGAACTTGATCGGTCAAACGCCTGAGGGGGTCTCTCACTTGCCTGAAGAAAATGGCCTGTTTCTCTAATTGGACTATGAGAGTCAGATTTGAACACCGATTTGTACCATTTAGATTTTTTCCTCTTTTTTTTCCTTTTGTTGATTGAGATGTTCACAGTGACTCGACTCCAAAAGAGTAGAACTGGGCTCTCCTCAGAACTGTACATAGGGTCATATCTGGTGGATGCAAAATGGGTTGTTTCTCGCATTTCCTGGATTAGGGTGTTGTACCACCCAGATTTTGTCTCCTTTTATTTTGCTAATTGATCCAGGTTCTTGTATGACTAGACTCTAAGAACAGAGCATGTTGGCTCGTGCTCATGTCAGGTATACTCGGAGTAAATTTGTCGAAAAGTAAGAATGCCTCTTGTAGTCATAACCCCTTTTACTGTGCAAATGGTTAAATTTTATTATATCCATTCTGTAATTGAATACAGTAGGACTCATACCAGGAATAATCCCTCTCAAGTATGCATATCATTAAAACAACTGAGTTTGTCTTAGAAAAATGAAATCCATAATAACTACCATGTCTTTTTTGAAAATCACGAGGTTGGAAAGAAGGTGAGCGTGGAAGACTGCGAGTGCTGTCTTCATTTCCTTTTGTGAAAAAGAACTTCCTATCTCTTATCATGAATCTGTGCGTGTTTCATTATGTGTATGTTGTTTCATTAGGAAACAATCTATACTTTGCATAAATTAGGCGAATCGGTCCTTTTTATTGTATCATTTTGAAACCGTGGTACAGGTATGAGTTGCTCATATGTTCTTTGTTAATCAATATGCTTATGCTTGATCCTTATTATTTGAACTTCTGCGAAAGACGATTATCTAACAAAGGATTTGCTGATTTTTATTACAAGGAACATGTTAGATCATGTGGCTCGAGCTAATGAAGATCTTGATTCTCTTGAGAATGCTTTGCGTCGGCTCATTAGAAACAGGCATACCTCTATAGGTCCAGCCAACATTTCCAATGCACCAAGCATTTTGCTTATCTGTGAAGTAATCAAAATCATTCGGCAAAAATTAATCTTAGAGATGGGAAGGCAAGATATGGACCCAAGTTTTCGACTTGCCTTGATTGTGATCACTATTGCTCTTGGATGTGTCACATGCAGTCTCCTGATGTGCGTTCTGCTTAGCGACTTGCCTTGGCCGATTTTTGTGGCCTGCGTTCTAATGTTGGTAGCCACATTCGTGTTTATCGCGAACTGAAGGATTAATTGGGGCGATAATTTATGGCTTTTCTGATGTAGTGATGTGTTGTTATGTGAATTTGATTTGCTCAATAACCTTCCAATGCTGGGTCGGATGTGAACCTCATGTTATATTATTACCTTGAACACCTTTTTTATAACATAGTAGAATAAATTATGATGATGATTAGAATTTGTTTTGGTGCAAAATTACTCTCTAGCTAAGAGTATTTTGAGCTAATTTAAGCATATCTCTGTAAAGTTTCAACCAACCCCTTCCCTATAAGGTAGTTTAATCCTTTTGCTAGTGAATGAGGGTATGCGATTCTTTTTTATACACTATTCTTCGTTCTGAATACATGCATCGTTAGTTTGATATAGTTTACAGCTCGTTCCTCATATTACAAAATCAGCAATCTCTATACAACAAAATTCAAACTTAACTAACTACTTGGATAGCCCATAAGTTCTAAGTAATTTGTTCGACTGAACTTCACACGCACAATAAGCTGGACAGGTACAAGCTGGATTCGTCACTTGCCCGCCCAATAAGATAGCTAACCAGATTAACGCAACTCCATTTTGATCACTACGATTCTGCTTTTGAGACTGGTTTACCAAAATTATTTGATAATTTCATTCATACATCACTCGGTAGTGTCACAAGGTAGTCATGCATGGTCCATGGCCAAAAAACAAGGATGGTCACGTGTGCATTTTCATGTATTTTATTGCATCACATGATAATAAATGACAAATCAAACTAATGTGATTTAGGTTCTTAGATCCATGTAAAAAGTTGCTTTATTCACCTGATATAAAAAGAGTACAGGCATGCGTGTGAAGAAAACATTAAAATTTGTGGAGAGAGTTAAATATGAAAATAAAAATTAATATGGGAATTTTTTAAAGATGATTGTAAGATTAAATTCGATGGTGGTCAGTAAGATAATTAGAGGATTATATCTTAACTATTTTTTAATTATAATTTTGTCCATTTTGTTATGCTGTCTCTATGATATATCTGACAAACAGACATAAACATTACATAAAGATTTCTATAAAAGTTGAATCCTCGTTGGATTTGTTTCTATAAAGTAGGCAAAAACCAGCACTCACTCTATGGATAATCGATTAAATTAGCATGTGCCATAAATATAATTTCTCTAGTATGGGCCTAATTGTTCTCAACATTCACGCGAAGCACTTTTGGGCCTGGACCGGCCCGCTGCATCGATGATTGGATCTGTTGCAGGTCATAGAGGATTCCGATTTAAGATTCGGCCCGTATAAAATCCTCCATCCACTTTCCCACATTATTGTCACTTTACTCACCCGGTGCCGCTGCATAGCTCCCGATCCTCCTCTGGCTGAATTCCAGTAACTCTTCATCCCTCTAAATACGTAGTTGCCTCCAGATTGCGATGATTCATGTGGATTTCTTTTTCCTTTTGCATATGATCGACTCGGAAAATGATTTTGTTAAACGAAAGCTGCATTTGACTGGTAAACTCGTGTATCCTGTTATTGAATTGAATGTTGCATTGAGAAAATGCAGGAAAGATCCAAGTGAATTGCAGAACTCAAAAGACTTCAATTAGTTGGGCCTGGTTCTTGCCGAATTGCTGGTTATAGGGATGAAAATTTAGCGCGCACCCTTCTTTTCATGGGCTTTTTTTTTTCTTTTTCTTTTTTGTAGGAATGTAGCTTTGCTTCTTGGAGATGATAAAGTCATGTTGGTAAATGATTTTATTACCTTTACCCCAAAAAAAAAAAAGTCATGTTGGTAAATGATTGACCCTTCTTGGTAAATGAATGATAAAGTCATGAATGATCCATTCATTGCACAGTCCCCTCTTCGCATGAAAAATATATTGGGACTTCTCTAACGACTCGCGGAGCTAGGAATCGTGTATTTGGTCTAAGTCTGGAGATTTCTTGGAAAGCTACATGGGATCCGACAACATGGGAAACATGGCATCAGCTGTTTTTGATGAGACTGGTGATGAAAGGGGCGAAAAAGGAGAGTTCCCAAGTTTCACCACCCTAGATCGAGCATGTCCTCGGCTCAAATGTGTGCAAATCAGAAGTAGCAGTCTTTTGTAGTTCAATTGTCAACCAAATAATGTAAAAATTAAGTGTCGCGACCTCCCCGAAGCGGGCTGGACCACCTAAGGGTTCGGCTAATGGATTGCTAAGTCTAGACTTAACTCGGGCTCTCCCAAGCCCATACCAATTCGCGACTTAGGTTCAAGTTCTTAATATGCAAATGATTTTTATCATGGAGTCGCCACTAATCTATTTTGGGTGGGTCGATTAGAAACCCAAGTAAAGTAACGGGAGAATTACTTCACTCCTACGAACCAGAGATTAAATGAGTTCGGGGACTTGATTACGCTAGATTTCTCTAACGCCCTTTCGGTACCTTTTATTTTTTATTTCAAAAAATATTTTGCAGGCAGCTTGAATTGATTTTTTATTTATCTTCCTAACATGTGAAGTGATCATGCGGGTGCGCAAACCACCAATTTAACACCCAAGAAAGCGATGAATAAATTGCAGGACTTACCTCATAGCAACAAAAGCATCTGCATTGTTAGATCGGAATTCAAATCAACAGACCTAGATATGATTTCTAATTAATAGGCACTTTTTTTTTTTTTTTTTTACTTGTTCAATGAGAATTATGCAATATGCAATGCATGCTACTAATCTAATATGGAATGGCATGACAATGTGTTCTAAACTACATGACATGAGTAAAATATTTTTTTGTATTTTCTTAATGAACATGCAATAATTGAATATGCAAATCAAAATGACCTAATTATAATGACAGGCAATTTTTAATTATATGAGCCTAATTCTACATGACGTGCACATGATATTTATATTCCTAAAAATGCAATTTATCCTAAAAATTGAAACTAATTTATCTAAAGACGAGTTTTTGAATTTTTCATGATATTCGAAATTAAGACAAATGCAAAAATTACCTAGCTAAATTAAAATTCCCTCCAATTTAAACTTAGGATTAAGTCATGCTAAATCCTAATTTAAACTAAGACGTTATTTTAATCTAGCAATTTCTAACCTAAGATGCAAATTGGTCTAAACTTAAAATGAGACATGCAATTCTATTCTAAAATGCATGATGATTTTTGTTTGTTTTTTTTTTTATATATAAAATTCGAAATTTTAAAAAATTGCACACAATTAAACATGCAACCTAAAAAACTAGCACCCTAAATTAATTAGTTTTTTTTTGGGGATTTTTTTATAAAAATTTGAAGTAAAAGTCTAATTCTAGATTGACACGTGCAATTCTAAAAAAACTAATATCCTAAATGCATTTTTTGGATTTTTTTTATTATTTTTTTTAAAAAGACAAAATAACTAAATATGCTAACCCTAGCCGTAATCTAACTCGCATTTTTTTGAATTTTTTTATGCAAAAACAAGAGTTAATTCAAATAACCCGATACCCAATCCAATCAAGATAAGATTAATACCCAAAATTGACGAACCATATCTCGCGCATGAGATCGGGTTGGTCAATTTTAAATTAAATCGCGAATTGAATCTCGGGCATGAGATTGAATTGTCGATTTTTGCAAGAGATTATGAGTCGAATTTCGGGCGTGAAAATCGGACTCCTAATCCCTAATTTTAGGGGTTATTTCACATTGGAACTTCAATCATGCATTAATGAATAATCACACTAAAAAATATATAAAAACGAACTATAAACTATATAAAAAAGAGGATAAAATAATAATAATAAAAAACTACCTAGTCCTCCCCTTTTGCTTTTTTCTTTTTTTCTTTGTTTTCTTCTTTTTCCTTTCCCACGCAAGGCTTGGGCTCGGGGGTCTCCGAAGGGAAGCAGGTTGTCAGTCCGGGGGGGTAGCTGGTCACCGGCGTTCGGAGCTCCGGCGAGGACCGGCGGCAGGTGGACAGGTGGTAGGCGGACCGGCGGCAGCAGCAGGTCGCGGGTGGTGTGTTGCAGACGGCGGGTCAGGTTGCAGGCGCGGCGATCAGGGTGGAGGTGCAGGCGTTGCTGGTGGTGCTGTGCGGGGATCGGTCACAGCGCGAAGGGGAGACCGGCGGAGGCGGTGCGGACGTGAGACCGGCACGGACGTACAGTGGTTCGGCGTCCGGGTCTGGAGCAGTGGCGGAGACGCAGGTTGATGGTGTCGCGGTGGTGACCAGCGAGGGATGGGCTCCGAGCGGTGGTACGGCTTCAAGCGCCGAGCCCGCGGATCGCTGCGACTTCGGGTTCTGGCTTTGCGGGCGGAGAGAGCGGTGGCCGGCTCGGAACTGGCGTGGTGGTGCGGGCTGCAGTGGCGAGAGAGTTCAGGGCTCCGGCGGTAATGGGCAGCTGGGGCGTCGGGTTGTTCGGCTGCTGGTGCTCCGGCGAGTGCAACGGTGCGGATGCGTGGGGGGAAGTAGCACAAACCGGTGGAAATTTTGCAGCGAAGAACCCCTGGAGAAGATGAACAGTAGGGGTCTTGTCCTTGCCTTTTTCTTTCTTTTTTAATCACCTCTCTCTCACGTCTCAGTCTCTGCTTTTTCCCTTTCTTTTTTTTAATCTCCTCCCCCTTTCCCTTCTTTTTTTAATCTCCTCCTCTTCACCTCATATTTTCTTTTGCAGGTTCTCTCCGCACGGGCTCACTTTTTTTAATTAGCTCTCACAATCTCTCAAGGAAATTTTTCGTTCTCTCTCTCAACCCGTGTCTCTCTACGGACTCTCTATTTTAATAGCTCTCACCAAAACCTCCCCAGTGAATTTTTTCTCTCCACTCTCTCGAATGAATTTTTCCTCTCCCCTTCTCTCTCGAGGATCCTTGCTTATTTATAGGCAACATCTGACTTAAGTGTGAACAGGTGAACAGGAGGTAGCCGCAACTTTGCCTTGCTTGTTCAAGTGTGGTTCTTCTTTTTTCAAATATGGTGGCCACCGCCTGACAATCCACATATTTTATAATATTTTATGAGTTCATCTTGCTTCGTTGAGGCTCCTTACGTCCGCCGAATTGTGTGCCTGCATGTGCATGCATTAATGAGCAAGAAACAATGGACGTGCAGGAGCTTCTTTCTTCTTCAGCCGATTCGCTCTCCAGGGAAGAGACCTGCAACAACTCACTTTAAAATATTATAAAATTGTGAGCCCATCTCCTTGCAGACTTTGTAGAATTTTCACGTCCCCATTCCATGCGTGCATGTGCATGCATTAATGAGGGGGAAGAAAGTGCACGTTCATGGATTCTTCTTTCTTCTGCATGCTTGGGGCTTCTTATACGGCTACTTGTCCCTCTCTTCTGTAGGATAGCCATAATTTTTGACTTTTCTTGTTTGTTATTTGCTTCCTCCTTTAGCAATTTTCTCGTTACTTCTCCTGACAACCCACACTTGAGAGAGAGCATATTATATAATATTATATCATGGGCCCATTTTGCTTCTCTAAGGGTTCCTCTAGAGTCCACACGTCCGCGGAATTTGTGCGTGCATGCGCATGCATTAATGAGGGAGAGACAACGAACGTGCAAGAACTTCCTTCCTCTCTTCTTTCTTTCATTGTGTATTTTCAGATTAGCAAGAGAGAGACCACCTTTTGTGCATGTAATTGACCGCGAGCCGCTACGTTTGGTTGTGTTTTGGTACCGATGCAAATGCAACTACATGAGATGCAATTTTACTTACTTTTTTTTTTATATGCAACTAATTATTAAATGATTAGGCAAAATTTAGGTGTCAACAGCTGCCCCTCTTTGAAGGTGAGTTCGCAGAGGTTGCATTCAAAGACAATATGATACCTAAATTTTGACCATGAACATGCACTGGATGACTTTTGGCGGGACTATGGATCCCTTTTTGTTTTTGTTTTTTTGTTGTTGGTTTTTTTTTTTTGAAAAATGAATCCTATTTTGAAATGCAATTTATATGATGCATGGAAATGCTAATTGCCAGTGATAAAAGGAACTTACCTGGAATAACTTACCTTCGAAGAGGGTAGAGTAACTCGAGATAATTGGTGTTACATGTCCAGGACCCGTACCATTCTACGGTCGCCTAGAATAGTAACATGACTTTACAAAGAGACTGCTTTGCTAGGACCAGTACCATTCTACGGCGCCCAGTATGGCATTGCTTGGTTGTGTCTAGGACCTGTACTATTCTACGGTCGCCTAAACGGGGATTCATTTTTTGAGACATCCAGATCCAGACTGAGATATCAAGAATTTGGGAACTTAACCAATAGACACTCAATGTTAGGTGAGATGAATATTGGATTAAGAGGATTCGAAATACCTAGATCCAGACTAAGGTATAACGAGAAAGATCGGAAAGCATTCATATCCAGAATGAAATGCTTAACGAAGAGTTTCGAGATATTCAGATCCAGACTGAGATGTCAAGAATTTGGGAACGTAACCAAATAAACACTCAATGTTATGTGAGATGAATATTGGATTAAGAGGGTTCGAAATACCTAGATCCAGACTAAGGTATAACGAAAAAGATCGGAAAGCATTCATATCCAAAATGAAATGCTTCACGAAGGGTTTCGAGACATCCAGATCCAGACTGAGATGTCGAGAATTTGTGAACTTAACCAATAAACACTCAATGTTAGGTGAGATGAATATTGGATTAAGAGGGTTCGAAATACCTAGATCCAGACTAAGGTATAACGAAAAAGATCGAAAAACATTCACATCCCGAGTGAAATGTTTAATGAAGAGTTTTGAGACATCCAGATCCAGACTGAGATGTCAAGAATTTTGGGACTTAACCAATACACACTCAATGTTAGGTGAGATGAATATTGGATTAAGAAGATTCGAAATACCTAGATCCAGACTAAGGTATAACGAAAAAGATCGAAAAACATTCACATCCAAAGTGAAATGTTTAACGAAGAGTTTTGAGACATCCAGATCCAGACTGAGATGTCAAGAATTTTGGGCTTAACCAATAAACACTCAATGTTAGGTGAGATGAATATTGGATTAAGAAGATTCGAAATACCTAGATCCAGACTAAGGTATAACGAAAAAGATCGGAAAGCATTCACATCCAGAGTGAAATGCTTAACAACGAGTTTTGAGACATATATCAAGAATTTGGGAATACCTAGGACAAACCTGGGATATTCGTGAGGGTCACTTACCTCTTGGTAGACAGAAATTTTGGAACATCGAGGATGTACTTCAAATATTCATGGAGGTTTCTCACCTCGAGGCTTCTAAAAGGCAACATAAATGTCAGGAGCTCTTGGGTCTTCAAGGAAACATTACCTGTCAGACATGATTAGGGCAAAAATGCATGCATTCACCAAAGAAGTAAGCAATTTAGCACACTCCAAAATCCACTGAAGCTTTTATCCGTTCCATCAAGATTTATGCATGATGGTTTTGCCATATTTGCACCACCAAATTTCCACTGGGGAGAATCATCATTTAGGACAATTTTCACTTATGACATGGATTTTCAAGAATACCAAATGAGAGACTTTCAGTCAGAAAGGACTTTCACTCACTCTCATTAAGAAGGCTATTTTGTCCCGACCATTAATGTGGGATCACAGGAATTACTCAATCTTACTTTCATCATGTCAATAAGGGTTCGAGTATTCTCGCAAACGGTACGACCTTGTCAATCAGAGAGGTCTTTATCAGGACTGTAATGTATGCTCGGTCAATGGCTCAACAAAGAGGGACTCTTCGAGTCAAGGCTAATGAAAGAACAATACTTCGCAATCATCTTTGGGTTTGCAAGTCAAGGAACCTACGACATGAGATAGAAATGGTCCTGCTCGCACTTCTTCGAGTGATGCTTTTAAGCATGTGAATTCCTACGTTAATGTTGGTGCCTTAATCTGAAGAGACTTTGCAAGGGACGTAACGTAGGTTAAGTTCATGGGTTGAGAAGTGAATGGATCATTAGGCTCAAAATGTGTTTTAGGGGGATGAGAATTGGTGATCATCTTGGCATTGTCACCGGTCTTCTTCTTCACCATCGGGATTTTCCTCGTAGGTACTATAAAACTTGGCATTTGAGTTCTTTGAGTACCACTCAATTGGGAATACATTTATCTTGACTCTTTCTTTTATTTTTTAGGGGCATTGACCTTGCTTTTACCAGGCACACTGCTTTTTCATGCCCCTTTTGTTTTTTGTTTTTTTGTTTTTTTGTTTTTTTTTTTGAATAACCACGTAATGCTTTAACATTTGGGTTCTTGAGGAGTTTTCATTTTTTGTCAGCACTCGGGATTTTGCTGCTTGAACATTTGCCTTTTGCCCTGCCCCAGTGTGGGGGATGATCACCAATTGGGTTTAAATGAAACGAATTTACAGGCTCAAGGGGCTACGCAATGGATAAAGTGTGTTAGATAGAGAAAGAACTGCTCTTCATCATCCTAAGGCACTTGAATTATCGTATGAATTCAATGTAATAGCAATACCTGAAGATTGATGCAAGTGAGAGCAAGAATATTCCTATCAAATTCCTCACCTCATGATGTCATCTTACCTCCAGCTTGCCCCAATGTGGGGTGGTTCTTGACAGGGGTAATTTAAAAATTATTCACGTGTGCGGGCTCAAAAGGGTTTAAACAATGGATGATCACGTAGTGTTTGGGATAGAGAATGAACCGCCTCTCATCATTTCGATCATCGTACCTTTCGCGAGATAACTCTTTATCTTAGAAACATGGAATTTCCTACACTCATCTCACCAGTACATGAACAAGGGACTGTGTATAGGATAAGGCCTGCCTTTCATCATCCTGACATGTCTCATTTAGCATGTTCAATTCATTCCACATCATTCATTAACTTGATCGATAGTGACAATCCTCAGTGGAATTGATAATTAAACAGGTAAAACTATCACGCAAAATTCTCTTTTGAAAGGTCACAAGTACTTCATGAACTCATCGGCTTTGAACACAAAGAGTTTACAGCTCAAAAAGAAAGAAAAGGATTGGCAAAAAAAAAAAAATTGTTTTATTTGTGTTTTATTTTTGTTTTTTTTTTTTGTGTGGCAAACTTGTTGCCATTTCCAGGGATCGAACCCTGGTCGCTCTCGGACCTTTTCATTCCCCGTGCCACCAGGCCAAGGCGCTGGTGGTGTCCTCAGGGCATTTCCTTTTTTATTTAATTGAACTGACGCTAGGTCAACACATCTGATGTACCGAAATGAATTCGATATGTGTATGGAACAGGGCCTACTTCTCATCTCATTCAATCCATTCCCACACAATTCAATGAAGAAATGAGTACCTTCAATTCACAACAAATTCTCTCAAGGGTAATACTTCTTCACAGCATCAGAGTTAACAGGATTAGAAAACTCACGACCATCCATTTCTGTAAGGATTAAGGCACCTCCAGGGAGTACCCTCTTCACCATATACGGTCCGTTATAATTTGGAGCAAATTTGCCTCCAGGATCAGGAAAAATCGGCAACACCTTTCTTAGAACTAGATCATTCACTTCGAAGTGTCTCATCCGTACCTTCCGATTGAAAGACTTGGCTACTCTTTGTTGATACGCCTGACCATGGCAAAGAGCTTTTAACCTTTTCTCATCAATCAGGTTCAACTGCTCGAACCTTTGTTGTGTCCATTCTGCCTCGGACAATTCCACTTGAGATAAGACTCTCAAAGAGGGGATTTCTACTTCCACAGGTAAGACTGCCTCCATGCCATAAACTAAGGAGAAAGGGGTTGCCCCAGTAGATGTTCGGATCGATGTCCGATACGCCATTAGAGCAAAGGGTAACCTGTCATGCCAATCTCGATAATTCTCGGCTGTCTTAGCCAGGATCTTCTTGATGTTCTTATTAGCTGCCTCAACAGCTCCATTCATTTGTGGGCGGTAAGGGGATGAATTCAAATGCCTGATTTTGAACTCACTGAACAACTCATCAACGAACTTGTTATTCAGGTTTGTCCCATTGTCAGTGACAATTGCTTCAGGGACACCATAACGGGCGATTATGTCACGCCTAATAAATTTCACCACGTTTTGAGCTGTGACATTAACATATGATGCGGCTTCAATCCACTTTGAAAAATAATCTATTGCCACCAATATGAATCGGTGCCCATTTGAACCTTTGGGATTTATTGGGCCAATTACATCAATCCCCCGCATTGAGAAAGGCCATGGCTCAGATAGCTGGTGCAACTCCGTTGGAGGAACATTTATTTTATCTCCATGAATTTGGCAACGATGGCAACTTCTGACATGCTGTATGCAGTCACTTTCCAGTGCAAGCCAATAGTAACCTAGTCTCATGATCTTCTTGGCTAACATGTGCCCATTCATGTGTGGGCCACAAACTCCTTCATGCACTTCTTGCATGATTTGGGTGGCTTCTGCTTCATCTACGCATCTCAATAAAACTGAATCGTAAGATCTCTTGTATAAGTTCTTACCACTGACGAAGAACTTTGAGGCCATCTTCATTATGTACTTTCTATCGGCTGTAGTGCTCCCTTCAGGAAATTCCTGCTTTTGGATATAGTTCATGATGTCACAATACCATGGCCTCTTATCAGGCTCTTCATTCACGGCCATGCAATAAGAAGGTTTGGCTAGAACCTCAATTTGCAAAGGTTCAACTTCCAAACCATCAGTAACTTGCAACATAGATGACAACGTTGCCAAGGCATCGGCGAACTGATTATGAGATCTAGCCAAGTAGTCAAATGAGATTTCATCGAACTCCTTCACCAACTCTTCGAGGTACTTATGATACGGCAGTAATTTGGCATCCCTGGTCTTCCATTCACCTACAGTCTGGAGTATGATCAGTGCAGAATCTCCATATACTTTCAATTTGGCCAGTCCCATTTCAATTGCGGCCTGAAGTCCGAGAATACAAGCTTCGTATTCAGCAATATTGTTAGTGCATGGGAATATTAATTTCGCGGCTACTGGGAAGTGTTGTCCGTCTGGGGATATTAATACTGCCCCAGTACCAGAACCGGACAAGTTCACAGCTCCATCAAAGAACATAGACCATGCATCTTCACTTATGGCCAAAATACGATCATCCAAAGGACAATCATCATCATTCAAGTTTCTAGGATTCTCAGCCAATATATCAGCAATTACTCGGCCTTTAACTGATTTTTGTGGCATGAACTGTACGTCGAATTCCGAAATCAAGACCTGCCATTTGGCTAGCTTACCCACCAAAGCTAGTTGGTTAAATAAATACTTGATGGGATTGTTCTCAGTTACGAGAAATGTCTGGTAATGCAAGGTGTACTGTCGCAGTCTATGCAATACCCATACTAACGCAGCACAAGTTTTTTCAGCATCAGAATATTTTAGCTCCGAGACAGTGAACTTTTTACTGAGGTAATAAATGGCTCGTTCCTTCTGATCCACGGGACTTTTCTGAGCTAACATCGCGCCGAGTGACTCACTATGGATTGTGAGGTACAAAATCAAAGGATGCCCCGATATTGGTGGGACAAGAATTGGCGGATTTGTCAAATATTGCTTCAGCTTGTTGAACGCCTCTTGACATTCATCATTCCACTCAACTCGTACGTTTTTCCTCAAGAGTTTGAAGAATGGCTTAGCGGTCTCTGAGAGTTGGGAAATGAATCGTGCAATGTAATTCAGTCTCCCTAGGAGACTCCGGACCTCCTTCACTGTCGACGGAGGTTGCAACTCACATATTGCCTTGGCTTTAGATGGGTCAATTTCGATCCCTTTGCTACTCACCATAAACCCAAGTAATTTTCCTGATGCTGCCCCGAACACACACTTGGCAAGGTTTAAACGGAGTTTGAATTCACGAAGCCGATCAAATAACTTCTTGAGGGTTTCAACATGACTTTTACCAGGTCGGGTTTTTGCAATCATATCATCAACATACACCTCAATTTCTTCATGCATCATGTCGTGGAACAATGTAACCATGGCTCGTTGGTAAGTTGCCCCTGCATTTTTGAGTCCGAAGGGCATGACCTTATAATGAAAGGTTCCCCACGGGGTGATAAATGCTGTCTTCTCTTTGTCTTCCTCCTTCATTCTTATCTGGTTGTAGCCAGAAAAACCATCCATGAAAGAGAATAATTCAAATCCGGCAGTACTATCCACGAGAACATCGATATGTGGCAATGGGAAGTCATCCTTTGGGCTGGCCTTGTTCAAATCCCGATAATCAACACACACTCGGACTCGACCGTCTTTCTTCATGACTGGTACTATGTTGGCTACCCATTTAGGGTATTGCGAGACTTCGATGAATCCCACTTTGAGGAGTTTCATTACTTCCTCTTCTATCTTCTTCGAGAGCTCTGGTTTAGTCCTCCGAAGCTTCTGCTTTTTGGGGCGCATGTCTGGATTGGTGGGCAAACAGTGTTCCACAATTGACGGATCTAAACCTGGCATATCAGCATACGTCCAGGCAAAGATATCCTGATATTCTTTCAACAACTGAGTCAGGTGCTCGGCCTCATCTTTGGGAAGATTTGCCCCAATCTTTATTTCTTTAGGATCCTCGTCATCACTCAAATTGATGGTGACGGTTTGCTCGGAGGTGAGAACTTTGGGTTTTTCATGGTGCTCCCAACTTTGTTGTACTTCAATGGAGTCACCATTTGGATCATCAGGGTCATCATCGTCATCACACATGGCATTGGATTGGACCATTTTCACCTCCTTGCCTGCCATAAGGCTGCTCCTGAGACATAAAGTGGATAGTTCAGAAAGACAAACAGGGCTAAACAGCATGGATTTCTTATCTATTTTTTGAATTTTTTTTTGATTTTTTTTCAAATTATTTATTATTATTATTTTTTTTAAAGTTGGCAAAACATTTTGGAAAAGCTTTTTGTCACGAGGAAGCATGATGAAGCCCAGGCCTCAGAATTCTCCTTGGATTTTTTTTTTCTTTCATCGGTTGGATATCATCAACGGGCTGGTTTGGTGTACCCCATCATGCCCTCAAAATAAAGTTTGTAATTGTAATTGATATTCATCAACCAAATTACATTTATTGGATTGAAAAGTACGGCAATCAAAGTGAAATGAAACCCTAACAATCAAACCCTAGCGAACATCAACTCCTGACAAACGACATGCAGAATACGATAAGTAAACCCTAGAAAACATCAAATCCTAAAAGCGATAAGATTCCCACGCAGGGGAGTGCAGAAAAGTAAATGTGTTACTCTTGTGGGCTAGCACCCGTTTCCTCCGATGCTTCTTCGTCAATGGCACCTATAAGGAGATCATCGAATAGGGTCGTGATCCCTTCCATCCCATTATCTGGATCCTCTGTCTTTGAAGCTGTCGGGTCATCCATGCTTCTCCATCCATCGGGCACGATATCTCGGGTGGGGGTCACTCCTCCTTCATCATGCATCATTCTAGCAGGGCCGGGGAATGTCTCGCGGATATCGAGGAGTAATGAGTTTTTCCTCTCTTGTTCATGTCCTCTACCTTTTCCATGGTACCCTAATCCGGCTGAACGAGACCTTCGAGGGGCTTCAATAGGATTCCGAATACCCTGCTCTCTTCTACCAAGTCCACGGCCAGGAATAAAGCGATTTCCAACCATCACTCTTGCTACCATAACTGCTGCATTTGACACATCAGGGGTGGGTGCTGTCGACCCTCGAGATGCATGAATAGTGGAGACAAGTTCGAACGATTGGTAGCTTGACTCCTCCCTACGCTCCGGCTCGATATAGGGGATTGCCGTCTCATGATAGATCCGATGATCCTCCTCGCCATGAACAATGACTAACTTTCCTTCGACAACAAATTTCACGCTTTGGTGGAGACTTGATGGCACAGCTCCTGCAGTATGAATCTAGGGACGGCCTAATAGGAAATTGAATGCTGTAGGAATGTCCATCACCTGGAAAAGGACGTTGAACATCACCGGTCCTATTTGCAGTTCGAGGTGGGTCTCCCCTATAACCTCCTTTCTCGTACCATCAAAAGCTCGGACGGAGGTCTTTGCAGCATTTATTTTTGAAGGATCTATTTTAAGGCGGTGAAGAGTCGCCAATGGACAGATATTCAAGGCAGACCCATTGTTAATGAGTACTCGAGCCACATGGGAAGCCTTACACTTGACGGATATATATAATGCCTTAGTATGTCCCCTCCCCTCAAGAGGGAATTCTTCATCAGAAAAGGCTATTAAATCTTTAAGAAGAATCGATCCTACAAATTCCTCCAACCTGTTTACCTCGATCGTCTCTGGTACATGAACTTCGCTTAGAACCTTCATTAGAGACTTTTGATGTGTAGGAGATGTTTGCAAGAGTTCGAGTAGAGAGATCTGAGCAGGCAATTTCCGCAATTGGTTGACCACATTATACTCACTTGCTTTGATTATAGCCAGAAATTCTTTGGCCTCTTCGTCAGTAACTGGCTTTGCAGGTTGGGCATTAGCTTGAGCATAGGTCCGACCAGACCTGGTAATCAGGTCAACATCTAGCTCGTATGACCATGGGACTGCTTTGTTATCCTTGTACTCGTACAGCTGGGGCATCTCAATGATTATTTCTTCATCAGTTGAAGGGACTTCCACTATCAGTCCTTCATGGTCAGAGGCATCCTCAAGTGGGGGCATGTCCTCGATCAATGGATCTGGTTCACTCTTTTCGGCACTTAGCTTAGCAAATTCCTTCTCCCAATCAATGACGACTTCGGAGATAGTTGACACTATTCCAGCTTGGTCATCATACACGATCATGCCAGCCTTAACCATTTCCTGAACCCTTTCCTTCATGGTAGGCAAAGGAGGATTCTCATCTGTCAGATAGTAACCAACTCTAACTAATCCCCTATAGATATCTTTGATAGACACCTTCAAGTTCATCTTTTTGCCAGCATTGAACTCAAAGATTGCATTCACGTTTCCCTGATGTTCCGGCAATGGATTCTTCTGGACATTTGGTTGGGTGGTACGGAAGGAAAATGCCTTAGTATCCAACAAATTTTGGATCTTGTGCTTCAAAGTCAAACATTCATCAGTTGAATGGCCAACCTCTCCCATATGATACTCGCATTTTTTGGAGGGATCATAGTTGGAGAACTTTTCAGCATTGGGTCGCTTTGGTTCATGGGAGATCAATCCCTTCTTTCGGAGTATCGGCAAGACCTGAGATAGAGGGCCAGGAAGAGGAGAGAACTGCCTTTTGGTGAATTGCCGCTGTGCAGGCACTCGGCCTCCATCTTGCTGATTCCCGGGGACGCGAACCATTGGAGGCTTACTTGGGGCTGGTTGTGCATATGCAACATTGATTTCAGTGGCTGGTTCTTTATCTTTCTTCATGGTGAACCTTTTGCCTTGATGAGTCGGTTCGTTGAACCATCCATCCCTTAGCCCCATCTCGATTTGTTCACCCACTGGGATAAGTTGGTTGAAGTTCTCCACGTATGTGCTAGCCATCCGGTTACGGAACTCATACGGGAGAGTCTTGACGAACAACTTCATTAACTCCTTATTTGTAGGCTCAGGAGTGATTTGAGCTGCCAAGTTTCGCCACCTTACAGCATACTCCTTAAATGACTCACTTTTCTTCTTCTCCATCCGCTCAAGATCCTCTCGAGAAGGTGCAATGTCCATGTTGAACTTATACTGCTTTAGGAAAGCATCAGCCACATCATTCCAGGTGTCGAGAAGATTTACATTTTTCATTATGTACCAGTTGAGTGCGGGCCCAGTCAAGCTTGCATGAAACGATTGGATCATGAGAGGCTCGTTCTTGACGTATTGGGCCATGCGTACATGGTACATCTGCAAATGAGCTTTTGGGCAAGAGGTACCGTCGTATTTCTTGAACTCCGGCATCTTAAACTTCTTCGGCATTTTGACCTTCTCGTAAACTGACAAGTCAAACGGGAGTGAATTCCGCGACTCTTGCAATTGTTTCAGTTTCTCTTCAAGTTTGGCGAAGCGTTCATCTTGCTCCGCCTTAGGGACAGTGTCGGGCTTAGCCTTTTCAGCTGTGATGAACAGTGGGTCATCCTCTAGTTCCGGCATGTCATCATCACCAATTTGGGCTTTGTTCGTCTGCTTTGGGACTACTATCTCAGGGAGAGCGGGTGCAAGAGTCTGATTCACTTGGAGGGATTGCATTTGATCCGTCATAAGTTGCATAGAGGTGAGCAACTGCTGGAGTTGATTTTCCACAGCGGTCATACGATCACGCATTTCGATTTGGTCGGCCATTTTTGCTCTTGATCGTGTAATGACGGGCGAACGTGGAGGATCCGTTATCACCTAATTTGAAGAAACGGACAAAAATAAGTATCTCATATGAAATACACCGGTCCATGGTAATGGTCTAAAACTTTTATTCATTAATGGAGTTTTGGACAATTCTAACAAAATAGAAGCAAGATTGATTCAAGCACTTCATTAATGAAATAGAAGCTCGAAATGCCCTAAACAAAAAACTAGGAAAGTAAATGACTCAACTTCCTAAACATTAATCTAAAAATAAAAACAACAAGATAGATTCAAACACTTCATCTAGCTTGATCAATATACACTCGGGACACCACTCGGCGCAATCGCTTATTCTCCTCTTGAGCTTTTTCAGCAACCCTTTTGAGGCGTTTATTCTCAGCGCGGTTGGTGATCTTCAGCGGCACCTTTGGTATCTTTGGAAGTAACTCCTTTGGAATCTTGTGTTGTTGAATGTACTTAATTGAGGCATAGTACTTCATTTCTTTGCCCTTCAACTCCTCCTCGGGCCACTTGAGTTTTCGTGGCTGGCACATATCCCACATTGATTTAATTGTGAGAATGGAATCTTCATGGCCTCGGTCTCCATCAATGAAGCTGACTCGGAGTGGATCTGCTTGCAATGCCGGGGGAAGTTCTTGCACAACTTGATACTGACGGGTCACTCTAGTTGGATAGTACTCCGTTGCTCCGGTGAATCCCAGTAGAGGGATTGGGCCAACACCTCCACATGAAAGTCTCGCCACACGAACTTGGAACCACTTAGCATGCCATAGGAAACCCTTGGAAGTTGGTTTTTTCATGAAAGCTAGCCACCTAGAATAATGGTAATCCGGTGCATGTTTTTGGTTGTTCTCAAATCTCATAATAGGGTGATTAGAGTTATTGACATCAAGTATAATCATTGAACCACCAAACCCTTTTATATGAGAAAGAAACCAAATTTGTAAAAGCTTAGGAGAGGAATGGAAGGTCTTATCACCGCTTCCTTTAAATCGAGTGAGGGAAAGAAAAGTTTCAGCCAAAATAGTGTTTACGAAATTTTTTCCTCCCAACACTTGTTCAACTAAGTGAGCCATCAAAGGGTTAATAGCATTCTTGCAATGAGGGAAAAGCATAAACCCAAAGAAAGCTAAAAGGAAAACCCTTCTCATTTGAAACGAATTGCCATTTTCAAAACATTCTTTTAGAAAAGATAAATGACATGTATTACGGTGAGCTTTTAAAACCTTTCTTACATTGTCCTCCTTAATTCTCAGAAAATCGGATAAGGCTACAATGGGGTCTATTCCGATAGGTGGACTAATTAATTCAGCTTTCAAAGGTTTCCCTATGGCAATGCTATACTCTTCCAAGGTGGGCGTGAGTTCATGCTTACCGCCGAAGATGAAAGTAGAAGTCTCGGGGCACCAACAATGAGCAAATGCTTGGATGAGGCCGCCGTGGATGTTGATACGCAGCAATGGAAGTAGTCGACTAATGTGTGACTCTACGAATTGACGGCCAGCTGGGTCTAACTTGTCCCACCATGCCTTAAGCTCTTCCTTTGGAGGGAGAATAATTCGAATGTCCGGTATTCCCATTGTATATTGATCAAGACTCAGGACAATCCTAATGCCATGGACCGACAAAATGATATAATAAAGTAAGTAGATTGCAAGAGTGCGAGTTTAGAAGACTTACTTTACCAATAAACAAGGGGCAATCACATAGACATGCGCATGGTAAGTGGCTCGATTTCTAATCTATCAGGCTTAACAAAGTGAAGCCACAAGAATGATCAGACTAGCCGAGGGCGTGCGAACTAAGTCGGGTCCTCATGACTTCGGCTTGGTCAAAGAGCCGTCCTGGGTTGCGGGCATGCGAACCGAGGTGGGTACTCTTGACACCAGAAAAAAAAACTTCGGGATTGAGATGGGCGACTCGTACCGCGGGCATGCGGTCGAAGTGGTATCCATCTCAATACCATCCTAGATGATCCTATGCGGCCCAGGTCCGGCGGCAGGTTGTGTGTGCAATAGTGTAGTGTAAATGCATAGGCATGCACAACAGTTTATATCAAACAACGCTTCGTTCATGAAAATAAACCATACATTCCTACACCTCCCTGCAAAACAAAGGTCAGCAAACACTTCCCCTTATACCTCCCATCCTGCAAAAACATTTAACACCTTAAATGTTAGGGGCGTACCTGGAATCCTCGCTGCCAAACAAGAACATTTTTCAAAAGAAAAGAAAAATTGGCTTAAGTCCATTAAGAGTTTTAACTCAATGTCCCCAGCGGAGTCGCCAAGCTGTCGGGACCTCCCCGAAGCAGGCTGGACCACCTAAGGGTTCGGCTAATGGATTGCTAAGTCTAGACTTAACTCAGGCTCTCCCAAGCCCATACCAATTCGCGACTTAGGTTCAAGTTCTTAATATGCAAATGATTTTTATCATGGAGTCGCCACTAATCTATTTTTGGTGGGTCGATTAGAAACCCAAGTAAAGTAACGGGAGAATTACTTCACTCCTACGAACCAGAGATTAAATGAGTTCGGGGACTTGATTACGCTAGATTTCTCTAACGCCCTTTCGGTACCTTTTCTTTTTTATTTCAAAAAATATTTTGCAGGCAGCTTGAATTGATTTTTTATTTATCTTCCTAACATGTGAAGTGATCATGCGGGTGCGCAAACCACCAATTTAACACCCAAGAAAGCGATGAATAAATTGCAGGACTTACCTCATAGCAACAAAAGCATCTGCATTGTTAGATCGGAATTCACATCAACAGACCTAGATATGATTTCTAATTAACAGGCAATTTCTTTTTTTTTTTTTTACTTGTTCAATGAGAATTATGCAATATGCAATGCATGCTACTAATCTAATATGGAATGGCATGACAATGTGTTCTAAACTACATGACATGAGTAAAATATTTTTTTGTATTTTCTTAATGAACATGCAATAATTGAATATGCAAATCAAAATGACCTAATTATAATGACAGGCAATTTTTAATTATATGAGCCTAATTCTACATGACGTGCACATGATATTTATATTCCTAAAAATGCAATTTATCCTAAAAATTGAAACTAATTTATCTAAAGACGAGTTTTTGAATTTTTCATGATATTCGAAAT
Source organism: Eucalyptus grandis x Eucalyptus urophylla (assembly GCA_028830015.1). Classification (NCBI taxonomy): domain Eukaryota; kingdom Viridiplantae; phylum Streptophyta; class Magnoliopsida; order Myrtales; family Myrtaceae; genus Eucalyptus; species Eucalyptus grandis x Eucalyptus urophylla. The sequence goes on along the minus strand of CM054200.1, from coordinate 55,506,732 downwards.
TAAGACAAATGCAAAAATTACCTAGCTAAATTAAAATTCCCTCCAATTTAAACTTAGGATTAAGTCATGCTAAATCCTAATTTGAACTAAGACGTTATTTTAATCTAGCAATTTCTAACCTAAGATGCAAATTGGTCTAAACTTAAAATGAGACATGCAATTCTATTCTAAAATGCATGATGATTTTTGTTTTTTTTTTTATATATAAAATTCGAAATTTTAAAAAATTGCACACAATTAAACATGCAACCTAAAAAACTAGCACCCTAAATTAATTAGTTTTTTTTTTGGGGATTTTTTTATAAAAATTTGAAGTAAAAGTCTAATTCTAGATTGACACGTGCAATTCTAAAAAAACTAATATCCTAAATGCATTTTTTGGATTTTTTTATTATTTTTTTAAAAAGACAAAATAACTAAATATGCTAACCCTAGCCGTAATCTAACTCGCATTTTTTTGAATTTTTTTATGCAAAAACAAGAGTTAATTCAAATAACCCGATACCCAATCCAATCAAGATAAGATTAATACCCAAAATTGACGAACCATATCTCGCGCATGAGATCGGGTTGGTCAATTTTAAATTAAATCGCGAATTGAATCTCGGGCATGAGATTGAATTGTCGATTTTTGCAAGAGATTATGAGTCGAATTTCGGGCGTGAAAATCGGACTCCTAATCCCTAATTTTAGGGGTTATTTCACATTGGAACTTCAATCATGCGTTAATGAATAATCACACTAAAAAATATATAAAAACGAACTATAAACTATATAAAAAAGAGGATAAAATAATAATAATAAAAAACTACCTAGTCCTCCCCTTTTGCTTTTTTCTTTTTTTCTTTGTTTTCTTCTTTTTCCTTTCCCACGCAAGGCTTGGGCTCGGGGGTCTCCGAAGGGAAGCAGGTTGTCAGTCCGGGGGGGGGGTAGCTGGTCACCGGCGTTCGGAGCTCCGGCGAGGACCGGCGGCAGGTGGACAGGTGGTAGGCGGACCGGCGGCAGCAGCAGGTCGCGGGTGGTGTGTTGCAGACGGCGGGTCAGGTTGCAGGCGCGGCGAGCAGGGTGGAGGTGCAGGCGTTGCTGGTGGTGCTGTGCGGGGATCGGTCACAGCGCGAAGGGGAGACCGGCGGAGGCGGTGCGGACGTGAGACCGGCACGGACGTACAGTGGTTCGGCGTCCGGGTCTGGAGCAGTGGCGGAGACGCAGGTTGATGGTGTCGCGGTGGTGACCAGCGAGGGATGGGCTCCGAGCGGTGGTACGGCTTCAAGCGCCGAGCCCGCGGATCGCTGCGACTTCGGGTTCTGGCTTTGCGGGCGGAGAGAGCGGTGGCCGGCTCGGAACTGGCGTGGTGGTGCGGGCTGCAGTGGCGAGAGAGTTCAGGGCTCCGGCGGTAATGGGCAGCTGGGGCGTCGAGTTGTTCGGCTGCTGGTGCTCCGGCGAGTGCAACGGTGCGGATGCGTGGGGGGAAGTAGCACAAACCGGTGGAAATTTTGCAGCGAAGAACCCCTGGAGAAGATGAACAGTAGGGGTCTTGTCCTTGCCTTTTTCTTTCTTTTTTAATCACCTCTCTCTCACGTCTCAGTCTCTGCTTTTTCCCTTTCTTTTTTTTAATCTCCTCCCCCTTTCCCTTCTTTTTTTAATCTCCTCCTCTTCACCTCATATTTTCTTTTGCAGGTTCTCTCCGCACGGGCTCACTTTTTTTAATTAGCTCTCACAATCTCTCAAGGAAATTTTTCGTTCTCTCTCTCAACCCGTGTCTCTCTACGGACTCTCTATTTTAATAGCTCTCACCAAAACCTCCCCAGTGAATTTTTTCTCTCCACTCTCTCGAATGAATTTTTCCTCTCCCCTTTTCTCTCGAGGATCCTTGCTTATTTATAGGCAACATATGACTTAAGTGTGAACAGGTGAACAGGAGGTAGCCGCAACTTTGCCTTGCTTGTTCAAGTGTGGTTCTTCTTTTTTCAAATATGGTGGCCACCGCCTGACAATCCACATATTTTATAATATTTTATGAGTTCATCTTGCTTCGTTGAGGCTCCTTACGTCCGCCGAATTGTGTGCCTGCATGTGCATGCATTAATGAGCAAGAGACAATGGACGTGCAGGAGCTTCTTTCTTCTTCAGCCGATTCGCTTTCCAGGGAAGAGACCTGCAACAACTCACTTTAAAATATTATAAAATTGTGAGCCCATCTCCTTGCAGACTTTGTAGAATTTTCACGTCCCCATTCCATGCGTGCATGTGCATGCATTAATGAGGGGGAAGAAAGTGCACGTTCATGGATTCTTCTTTCTTCTGCATGCTTGGGGCTTCTTATACGGCTACTTGTCCCTCTCTTCTGTAGGATAGCCATAATTTTTGACTTTTCTTGTTTGTTATTTGCTTCCTCCTTCAGCAATTTTCTCGTTACTTCTCCTGACAACCCACACTTGAGAGAGAGCATATTATATAATATTATATCATGGGCCCATTTTGCTTCTCTAAGGGTTCCTCTAGAGTCCACACGTCCGCGGAATTTGTGCGTGCATGCGCATGCATTAATGAGGGAGAGACAACGAACGTGCAAGAACTTCCTTCCTCTCTTCTTTCTTTCATTGTGTATTTTCAGATTAGCAAGAGAGAGACCACCTTTTGTGCATGTAATTGACCGCGAGCCGCTACGTTTGGTTGTGTTTTGGTACCGATGCAAATGCAACTTCATGAGATGCAATTTTACTTACTTTTTTTTTTTTATATGCAACTAATTATTAAATGATTAGGCAAAATTTAGGTGTCAACATTAAGTATCCACATCCGTCCATACTTGGAACAGGATTCATGCAACTTTGGAAATCCACTTATCTAATATAGATTATATCTATCAAAATAGTTACATTTTTAGGAAAGTAAACAATGACAATGATTTTAAATAAAATCCATACAATTTGAAATGGATTTTAAAAAATTAGATACGAGAGTAGTTCATGAGCTTTAATTTGTTATTTTATTGTTCAATGACTTTTGTTCTCAATCTTACAATTGAAATAGAATTTGAATGATGGATAAGGAGAGATGACGTCTAGTTTTCATTTAGACTCTATTTGCTTCTCAAAAAATGAATGATTTAAAAAATATTTTTATAAAAATGATTGCTTATATCACATGTCGCAATGAATATATGAAAATATTTTCAATATAAATAACAAAAGAGGTTGAAGATCCTCTACTTCAAAGGTGCTTCGATTGGCATTTCAACCAATTATCAGCTATGGATGCACGTAAATTAGGTGGACTCACTTTATGGAAATGGAGATAAGTTTGAAAGTGAAGTCATATATTCAAGAAATTTCAGCTGCATTTATGACCCAAATGTCTTGATATAATCAATAACAAATAAGGTCAAATACCTTCAACTCTTTGACAGCAAAAGTCACATCTACTGGGTTGCCGCTATGAGCATACCGCCAAACTCTTCCACAGGATCTATCCACAGCTGAGAGTGCAGCAAAGAGTCGTTCTCTGCAACTAGAGTCTGAACTAGATATTCTTCTTCATGTGCAGTCGAAAAGAGTAAAACTGGTGTCTACCTTTGGTAGGATCAATCTAGCTTCGAAACTCAATGGCTTTCACCCAAATTCACTTGCAGCATCAGAAGGTATGGAGCTGCATTCAGTTGCAACGAGAGTAATTTCCTGAAGGATGAAGGAAGATTTGCAAGCAAGTTCAGATGATGAGGTCTCCCTACGATATTTTCTAAGGCATCATCTCCTATCCAGAATGTTTTCTTAATGCCTGCATACATATGACAAAAACTTGGTTTAAACCTCATCACTTATGCATGAACAAAAACTCACAGTTGGTGAGGTGAGGTAAACAAGTATTTCTGCATGGTACAGCTTCTTATCAAATTAATGCAGGTTTGACAGGCGCCAGCCTCCGATTCTCTTGCAGTTAGAAAACATACTGAATGATATGTAGTTAGCATGATTGAGTCAAAAGACTTAAAATGGTAAGTGGCCAACAAAAAGAAGTAAAAGTCTTATACATGGAATCTTATATTCAATAAGTTGCCCCCATTTCTTTATTCCGAATCCATTGGCTTTATAGGTCATATCAGTGCACTGCAAAATCTGTAAGACAGAGTTCACATTGCTTTTGCACGATGAGAAATTAGAGAAGCTAATCCCAGCGGACTCATACGACGTGACTTAGTAATGCTCATCACAGCATTCTGCAGTCATTTTCTCTCAGTGAAAATGTCAGTTCCCAGACTTCATGCTTTCACTTATTGAGTGTTGCAAAACTCCATACAACACCATCAAAGTAACTAGACAGACCAGGAAAGCATTACCAAGACAGAATAACACCACCCTTAGAAGGTTATCCATTTCCTATGGTTTCACCATTCAACATTGTCCGCGAGTACCCCTGATACTGATAGTGCTCCTGTCTATAGCAGTGAATTGCCTCTTATAATATAACGACTTTGAATCACCCCATCGGCAGTATTATTTTCTTTCAGTGGACTTCAGATTTGCGCAGTCAAGTTCTAACCATTGTCCACAGGACCAATTGCACCCCAAGTTAACAGAGTTCTGCCTCAAATCCACCGCCGAAAGCTCCACGCACTCGGCGATCGGTGCAAGGACTCTCAGAATTTTTCAATCGGACACCGTATCGAACAAAACGAGCCAACACCTAACACGGCATCATAGCATCTAAACTACTCAGCATCGCTCAGCAGGGCACACCAAGAAGCAAGTGCTGTAGCTATTTCACCCGACGTGCATTTCAGTTGAATCACCTGGGAAGGAGAAGCTTGGATGGCGAGGTCGTTGCCGACGCGGGAGAGGCAGGCGACGGAGCGAGCCAATGTCTTCAAGGCGTCGCCGCTGAGGGCGAACTCTACTTTCGCGGACACTTCGCTTCCTCCTCTCTCTCGATTTGGTCGTTGAAAAATATACGCGACGGCGACCAAATTAGAAATTGAAAAGTTACGGTTTCCTTGTTGATTTTTCTCGCTAAAGAAGGAAGGCAGGAGCGGAACGAGTACAGAAGGGTAGGAAAAACAAATTAAACTTTCTAACCAGAATGCACGATAACTAAGCAAAAAAAAAAGGATAAAAGAACAAACATACACCATGGCCAACGTGTTAGAATACTCACACCATTGACCTCCAAGGTTAAACTCTACTGCGGACGTCAATGGAGATGATTCAATTAAGTTTTTAATAATTAAGAGTTCTATCTTCTTTTATTTTATCAGGAAAATCAAATCCTCGTAATTCATTTCCTGCAACCTCACTTCTATAGCATATAGTAGCATTCGAAGTGCATATTTCTAGGTCTATGACATAAATATGAAAAATCACACGTTGGATGTCCATGTAGTGAGCTTTTCATCTTTATATGAAAAATCTATTCAATTTCCATCAGAGGTATGAGCTTTTCATATTTATATGAAAAACATATTCTATCTACATTGGACTCCCTGATAATAATAAAAAAAATAAAACAAAAAAAAATCAAATCAAATAAAAAAAGACTAGTCATCATGGTGAGCTGCTCAAAAGTGCATCAAGCAATATCAAGGTGCCAAGTCAATGTTCACTGTTAATGTCTCTAATTTTTTTTTTTTTTTAAAGTTAAGTCCATTTACATTCTCATTTCACCACTAGTCAATAAAATCTAGATATCATTTTAATTATTGAGCTAATTTTTAATGAGGGATAGTTGTATAATAACCAAAAGGACAAAAAAATAAATAGATAAATAATAAGCAATTCAATAAACAGATTAAAGAGAGAAAAAAACATAGAGAGAGCAATTCGGAATCTTTCGTAAGAGGGGTAACTAGACCTTTTAAACCAACCCATCTCACATGGCCCAGATCAGTTAACGGCCCATAAAACTATAATCTCAGTCCATGCTTCAAACACGTTAAGGTGGGCTCATTTACAAAAACTCGCCCAGAACATCTTGAGAGATGGGTGAGCTTTTCTTAATAAAAAACTCAGATAATCGAACTGATATGACAGTCATATCAGTTCGATTATCTGAGTTTTTTAATAAGAAAAGCTCACCCCAGGGAATTTTTCATAGTGAAGGTCTGGGACAGCCCCACCGTGTTCTCATTTTCAGCCAAGCAAGGAAGAGATTAGCGAGGCAAAGTTGAAGGTTAATGGCGAACGACAATCCAGCTGATCACGGTAGTTGGAGGTAAGCTTCGTCCACCTCAAACGTATCTTAACAAGCCCAGGCTCTGTCTGTAAGTTGGAGGACTGCAAGTAAAATAATGCTAAAAGTAAAAACTTGATATCCTTTTCTGTTCTTATATTTGATCATGTTCGCTGTGTATATTCCATTACGTGCGAATGCTGTTTAAGGAACCGTCACTCTTAAGTATATCAGGTGAACTTGTTGATGCCTTCTGAACTCGTACTGTTCAATACTTAAGAGCCCAATGGGGGGTCTTTCACTTGTCCGTAGAGATGGCTTGTTCTTTGCCTTGGATTGTGAGAACTGGATCACAACACCGATTAGATTGTGAGAATTAGATCACAACACCACTTTGTACATCCAGATTTATTCCTCTACTTTTTCCTTTTCGTTGATTGAGGCTTGAGACAGGTTTTTGTTCTCGATGTTTGTGACTCTCAAAGAGCAGAAATGGGCTCTTCTCAGAACAGAGCATGTACTTAAAGCCATATTTGGTGGGGATGTAAAATGGCCCGTTTCTCGCATTTCCTGGATTACGGTAGTTATGTCGTACCACCCGGATTTTGTCTTCTTTTATTTTGCTAATTGATCCAGGTTTTTGTTCTCGTAGTTCATATGACTAGACTCTAACAACAGAGCATGTTGGCTCGTGCTCATATCAGGGTATATTCAGTTGGTGTAAATCTGTCAGAAAAGTAAGAATGCCTCTTGTAGTCATCACCCCTTTTTCTGTGCGAATGGGTTAATTTTAGTGATATCCATTCGATAATTGAATACGGTAGGACTCACACCAGGAATAATCCCTCTCGAGTATCCATACCATAAAAACAGCAGGTGAGTTTGTCTGAAGAAAGCGAAATTTATATTAACTATCATGTCTTTTTTGAATATTAAGAGGTTGGAAGAAGGTGAGTGTGGAGGACTGCGAATGTTGTCTTCATTTCCTTTCATGAAAAAGAACTTCCTATCTCTTATCATGTTTTTACATGTATACTGTTTCATTAGGAAACAATCTGTTCTCTTATGTAAATTAGGTGAATCCGTCTTTTTTAATGTTTCATTCTAAAACCATGGTACAAGTATGAGTTGCTCATATGTTCATTTGTTTATCTATCAATATGCTTATTCTTGATCATTATTGCTTGAGCTTCTGTAAAAGACGATTATCTAACAAGCGATTTGCTGATTTTTATTTCAAGGAACACGTTAGATCATGTGGCTCAAGTTAACGAAGATCTTGATTCCCTTGAGAATGCTTTGCGTCAGCTCATCAGGGATAGGCATACCTCTATAGGTCTAGCCGACATTTTCAATGCACCAAGCATTATGCTTATCTGTGAAGCAATCAAAATCATTCGGCAAAAATTAATCCTGAGGATGGGAAGACGAGATATTGACCCAAGTTTTCGACTTGCCTTTGCTGTGATCACCGTTGCTCTTGGATGTGTCACGTGCAGTCTCCTGATGTGCGTCCTGCTTGGCGGCTTGCCTTGGCCGATTTTTGTTGGCTGCGTCCTAATGTTGGTAGCCACGTTTGTGTTCATCGCCAACTGAGGATTGATTGGGCCGATAGTTTGTGTTGTTTAAATGTATTTGAGTTGCTTGGTAACCTTCTAATGCTAGGTCGGATGTGAACCTCGTGTTATATTATTACCTTGAAACCCCTTTGCATAACATAGTAGAATAAATTATGATGATGATTAGAATTTGTTCTGGTGCAAAGTCCTCTCCATCTAAGAGTATTTTGAGCTATTTTAAACATATCTTGGAAAGTTTCCACCAGCCCCTTCCCTATAAGGAAGCTTTAATCCTTTTGCTGGAGTGCCAGTTTCAGTTTAAATTCCAAGTGCATTTAGGTCCATCAATTCCACTTTGGATCGAGTTGCATTGGTAAGATAAAGCTTATGGAGTTGCATTACCAGTAAACAAAACTAAGAAATGGTGAATTAGAGAAACAGGGCAAAATTTTCCTTTGGGACAAAGAAAATGGGGGAAATGAGAGTATATAAAAAAGAATCACACACCCTCATTTAGTGTTGTTCTTTCATTTTGGATTCACGTGTTGTTAGTTTGATATAGTTTATAGCTTCTTCCTCATAGAATTTTCATCACTACCATTGTGCTTTTGAGAGTGGTTTAACAAAATTATTTGATAATTTCATCATTCATCAATCACAATGTCACTAGTTAATCATCCATGGTCCATGGCCGAACAACAATGATGGTCATGTGCGCATTTTTATGTATTTTATTGCATTACATGATAATAAATGAGGAATCAAACCGATTGTTATATAGGATCTTAAATTCATGTGAAAAATTGCTTTATTCCCCTATAATAAAAAGAATTCGCACATCCGTATGAAGAATATATTTAACTTATTGTAAGATTAAACTCGACGCTAGTAAGTAAGATAATTAGAGGATTATATCTTAACTATTTTTAAATTACAATTTTGTCCATTTTATCGCAGTATGTCACTATGACATACATACATAAGCATTACTTAAAGATTTTTATTATAAAAGTTGAAATCCTCGTTAGATTTGTTTGTATGCAGTAGTAATTAACCGGCACTCACTCTCTGGATAATCGATTAAATTAACATGTGCCATAAATATAATTTCTCTAGTATGGGCCTAATTGTTCTTAAAGTTCCCATGAAGCAGGGGCTTTTGAGCCTGGACCGGCCCGCTGCATCGAGGATCGGATCTGTTGCGGGTCATAGAGGACTCGGATTTAAGCTCCCACCCATATAAAATCCATAATCCAGGTTCACGCCTTGTCGCTTCTCTCACCTGGTGCCGCTGCATTGCTCGCGATCCTTCTCCGGCTGAATTCGGGCAATTCTTAATCCCTCTGCATACGTAGTTTACTCAGGACTGCGAAGCTTTCATGTGGTTTTTTTTTTTTTTTTTTTGCTTTTGCATATCATCGACTTGGTAAATGATTTCGTAAAACGAAAGCTACATTTGACTGATAATCTCATGTATCTTGCTTTTGAATGGATCGTTACGTTGTGAAAATGCAGAAAGATCTTGATAAATTGCATAAGTTGAAAGACTTCAATTAGTTGGCCGGTTCTCACTAGTGTCTGTGCTTTAAGACACTGGTGATGGAAGGAGGGGAAAGGGAGAGTTTCCAAGTTCCAACACCACAGATCAAGCTCGTCCCAAGCTCAAAATGTGTGCAAATTAGAAGTCTTCGTAGTTCGATCATCTATCAAATAGAGTACATAATTTGTATCCACATCCGTCTATACTTGGAAGAGGATTTGTCGACTTTGGAAATCGACTTATCTAGATATAGCCTGTATCTATCAAAATAGATACATTTACAAGAAAGTAAATGATGAAAATGAGATTAGATAAGATCCACATAATTTGAAATTGATTTTAAAAAATCAGATAAGAGAGAAGTTCATTAGCTTTAATTTGTTATTTTGTTGTTCAACAACTTTTGTTCTTGATCTTACAATTCAAATAGATTTAAATATGATAGGAAGATATGACATTTAGTTTTCACTTAGCCGTTAAAATTTGAAGAAAATATCAATTGAAAAATATAACATAGAATAAATAAATCCATATACTTCTAAAAAAAATAAAAATTGAAATTGTGATGAATCTAAATGTATACAAACTCTTCTTTTCTGATCTTTTTTTCTTTTTGGTAAAGTCTTCTTTTCTTTTCTGATCTTTCTATTGTGCGAGTACCAAAAATTTCTATTATAGGTCTCTTTCAGCAAGATTTGACGTCTAAATTTCAGCCACATTTTGTATGTCTGGTTTAACAAGTATTCTTACTATGCCCGCTTGATAGCAAGCCCAGATAACATTATGCCAAAATTGGTGACACTGATTAAAAAAAAAGAATAAAAAATACATGTCAAAATGTGTTTATTAATAAGCACATGTCCAACTTATAAATCGATACATGTGAAAAGTGCGTTTACAATATATGTCTGCATAAAGTGCATATCACATTAGTAGTTCATAGTATTATAAGTAAAAATTGGTCGTTGTAATGCACATTGTATTTGTTTGATGCCAAAATCCAATAACACGAATAATGAGAAAATGATACGTGACTTGCTCCTGAGAAGCCTTGACCTGGTAACATTGTTTAAGGGTCTTTAGAATTCCCTTTCCTGTTCCGGTCCGACAACGAGGACGCTGCCCTGCCCTTCTCCTGCCGTGGAAGGACTTCAGCCTGTGGTGTGGTCCAACCCATGGGTGGAGTCGCCCTCATCTCCCCCATTGCTCAGTGCTCCTTGGCACCTTGCTGCTTTGCTGGGCTTTACCCGTCCCAGGCGTGGATGCGGGCTTACAGGCCAAGATGGTTCGATCGGAAGGGATAGAGGTTAGGCTGGGGCTCTGCGCTCTTTCTTTCTGTGTGGGACGATGCCGGGGGAGAATTTGTCACTAAATGATCACCCTTAAGAATTACTTTCGAGAATTTAGTCCATTTGGACTAGGAGAAGAGTTACAACACTAGGCCAAATTGTCTACCGTAAAATGTTAATTCTAGAATAAATGGGCAATAGTCATGAGTGTGAGTAAAAGCTACGATACTTAAAAATAATCATATTAGCATCACATGTGCGAGTTTTCATTTTTGATAACTTCTTTAAATTGTGTCAACTAGCATATTAATTGGGCCCTTATTGACCAATTTCTGTCTGCATTTGGAAGGATATATCTGAAATTGGGATAAGAAGTCGGGTAAGGACTAATTAGTCATAAGATGAAGTACAAGAACCAAAATTAAACATCAAAAGTAATATGGGGAACATTTTGTAATATCTTTTGCATAATTATTTTAACATTTTGTAATATCTTTTGCATAATTATTTTAACATTTTGTAATATCTTTTGCATAATTATTTTTTCATTCCATATTAGTGCCGCTTGCATACCTCCGTTAGCCTATTCCCTTGGTCGGTCATTGAAATTTTTCCTAAAATGATAATTGGCGAAGATTGTATGGACCCTATCTATCACAAGATAAAGTATGATGACCAAAATTAAATAGTGGCAATAATACAAAGATCGTTTTTGTAATTTTTCCTGGATAAATATTCCAATAATTTTATGCTTTTGTCATCTCAGTGATCATTGCTAATTTTTCAGTCAATGGAAAACATTAGTCTATTCATTAATAGTAAACTCGCAAGTCATGCGACTAGCTTTCTCTTTCAATTCAAAATACTTAGACTATTTTGAGTTACGCTAATGTGATAATTTGTAAGTAAATATTTATATAAATCTCTCTAGATATTATTAAAAAAAAAGAATCATCACCACCAAAAATAGTTGTAACCCTAGGTCCAAATTTTATCTTCTCATCTCAAAGATTAATTTTTCCGGACAATTTTTACCACGGTATATATAAGAATGACATGTGCTCGGGGAATGTTGTTAGACTGGTATGGGTATATATGATGATGATGTTTCCAATCCTCTATGGTGCAATTCAAAATTGAGAAACGATGCAAAAGAATATGCATCTGACTAAGCAATCGTCTTACAATGAGATTCCTTATAATTTAAATCATCCATCCTTGTAATAGGTTTTGGAAAACCGACGCCGCTGAACCTTCTTTGGATGAGAAACATGGGAATATGCAACAGCAAGGTGTAGGATGATATGCCCACAACTCAAAAGTTCATAATATCTTTTTGGGAAAAGGCCCAAACAATTTAGAACCAAAGAGATAACAGTACGCCACCAACAATATTCAAATATGTCGAATGCAAGAGCACAAGATGCAAAAGTCACGTCCGGCAAGAGAGCTTCTAGACGATCCAAACCACAATCAATTCGCGCTTTAGGGACCCTCTCGGGGCATGTAAACTTCACGTACTACGAATTGATTTATGTGACTGAAGTTGGTTCCGTTACTAACAGAAAGAGTAATTGATTGCAACCCTCCCATTTTCTGGAAACAATAGACTCTTGGTGGCGGCGTGAATATTTCGGGGCCCAAGACACAAGTTGAACTGCCAACAGTCAATCCTAGCAGATCGAAACGCCAGAATCATTTTTCTCCAAGTCCATTTATAGTCAAAGCACTGCTCACTCAACATTTTTTTTTCTTGCTCAGCCATTATGAAGGGAAAATTGTTAAAATTATCCTAACCCTATTATACAACTAATTCAATTCTAAATATTTTAATTTTTCCAACTTAGTCCTAAATCTTGTAACAATTTACTAATTCAGTCCTAAACCATTTGATTGTGCTAATTTAATAATATTTTTAAATTATTTTGATAAACTAGTCTTTGGTAGCTCAATCAACGATAGTCATCTTACATGACGCAATTAATATTAACATGAATTTTTTAAATTATTTTTAAAAAATTTCAAATTTTTTTATTAATCTTTATTGATTTTTTTTTTCATTTTTTCCCCTCTCTTTACATAAAGCTAGTGGGCCACAAAGCCCTTGCTGTGGATGGAAAGCACATTGCAAGTCCTCACCCAAGGCCCAATGAGGGCCGTCAACTCTTGCTTAGTGGCCAGCGGAGGTCTCTGGTAAGGCCGCTAGCCTTGTGTAAAAAGAGAGAAGAAAATAAAAGATTGAAGACAATATAAAATGGACTTTTAAAAATTTAAAATTATCTACATCAGAACCGACCGTATCACATAGAACAAGAGGCACTAACTAGGCTATTATTTTAGTAATATCTAGCCAAAATTAGTCGGAAAGATTAATTTAGCAATTTGTTAAAAGCTTTAGGCCTAGTTTGGTAATTCATCAAAATTTTAGAACCAAATTGACATAATTTGAAAGATTTATGATTGAATTGCCGAAATTGAAAAATGAAGAGTTTTTTGGACATGCTCAAAAACAAACAATGTTTGAAATGATTTGATGGGAAGCACTCTCTCCCACAACTAATTATGGTGTTTTTCATGTTGATCGACACTCCACCGATGAAGAGACCTTCCTTTAGGGTACTTTCACAAAGAAATGACAGCACCAACCTGGCCCTAATGTTGCATATGGGTTAGAATCTTACCATAGAACAGTCAGACGATTGAAGTTGGCTTATTTGATGGGGCAATTTCTCCAAGAGAGGACAAAATTGAAGCAAGAAGACGAGTTAAAACAAACACAAGAGGGACTTTAGCGATATAATATCCAATAGTAGCAAATTTTGACCATGCATCGTACGGCGATTCGCTGAAGCAGAAAAAGGAAGGCACACCTTTTGCACAAAGACGCCATCAGTACCATTAGGGAATTGTTTAGGTGCAAACCAGACATTTGGAAGTAAAAAAAAAAAGAAAGATAAAATAAGCAAAAGCCCATGCAATTGCAACTGTGCCCGTTGGACACTATCGTAGGTATGACATAATCAGCTTTTACATGGGCCCAAGTACTATGAACAATCCGTGATCCAATCACTTATATGTACATCGGGCCTAATTAAATTGGCTCACTTCTCTCGAATCGAGATGCAAAGGCCCACAAATTATGGCCCACTAGGTAAAGCTCATAGTCTATCTCTATAAATACAAAGATGTTATTATTTCATTAAAACGATTTTCTCCAGGAACCAGAACAAAAATCTACGGGGAAAATCAAAACTTAAAAGGAGAGACATTCGTTTCCCCCCAAGTTCGCGGATGCACCCCTTTGATTTAAAAGCTCCAATTCCATAACCTACCTCACCCGATTCGTCACTTCCCATTTTCCTCCTATTGTACCACATCACAGCCGCTCCATGATCTCCAAGCGGCGAGCTGAGCCGACTTTCGAGAAATGGCCAGTTTAGCTGATGTAAGTGTTTACATCACCCATCCTCCAAGCTCCCCCTTCCCACTTGCTAGGATGGCGAGCCACTCAACCTTGGACTCGTCTACAACCTTCAACGTCATCCTCCTAGAGTCCTCCGTATTTAGCACGCCCAATCCTCAATAAGTAAAACCCCTCTGTCTCTCTTGCTTCGTCCATTCGCCCAATCGAATGTCTGAGGTAACGTTGATTCTTTTTCCCATTTCGAAAAGAGAGAGAAATGCTGATTCGCAATTGGACGTGAATTCTTTATTCCACAAAATGTTCCCACGGATTATAAGCATCTCAATATATCTCAATCATTGATATATGTAAAATCACTGATGCATGACGTTAAGAATTGATTGAGATATCAATGGAAACACCATTCGGGATAGAGGATCTGCATCCTCTTTTTCTATGCATATTTGGAATGTTTCATGACATCATGTTCTATTTGTTTTGCGAAATTTATTTTCTAAAATAATACTTTCCTTATTTCCAGCCTTTGGATTACTTAGGAAAATGAGTCAATAGAAAATTTTTCTTAGCCAATGAAAAATTAATGTTTAAATTCAAGAAAATGATTCCATATTTAAAAAATAAACAATTATTTTCCAAAATATGACTATATATTGATACTTTAACTGAAGACTCTATGTTCGGGCATGGGAAATTATTGGCTTTTAGATTGGAAATTGGGAATTAGAGCATTTCCTGGATCCTTTCTTAATATGTTCTTTCTCAGATTTTAGGAATTTTCTCAGTATGAGATTGCATTATTTTCGTAATGTAATTAACTTGTCAAGTTAATTGTGTACCAAAGTGAGATTGGAAAAACAAAATTTAATTAGCAACATAACTGAAATTGACACTTCTTTTGAAGTTCTATTTATCCATTGAATGAATCTCTCTCTCTCCTTTTATAGCGTTCAATTATATTTTATGTTGGAAAAACCAAATTCCTCATCTCAGGTTTTGATTGGGTAGAAGCAGAGAAGAGGGAAGAAGGCGTGATGAATCAAACTTTCTTCCACCTCCATCGCTGGGGGTGCATTTTTGTCTTTTCGTGGTATAAGGCCGTTGATTAAGAGAATTTGAGAAAGAATCAAATTAGGTGTCAATGACTAAGATTATACATATGTTTTATATGTAAAAACGGTGGGAGAAGAGAGATTTTCTGAGGAATGGGCTTGAACAATTGAGATTCAGGGGAAGGAATTTGCCCCAATTTATGATCCTTTGGCTTAGCTATTAAACCAACTGCCTTTGTTCAACTTTATGGGTCCAAGAGATGAAGTCTCAAAAGGGAACCATGAGAAGCCGAAGGAAATCCCAAGAAATTCCATTCACTTGCATCTTGTCTTATTCAATTTATTATATAATTATTTAATGAAAAATATTTTTATTATCAACAATATTTTTGTCAACAATAATTTTTGTGGACAACAAAAAATATTTTCATTTACTTTTTTTGTAAGTAATAGAAGCGATCGTTTTTAAGAAACTATTTTTCAAATCATTTATTTTTCATGAAACAAATAAAACCTAAGTATAATTCTTTTTTCTAATATAAGTAAGTAGTTGTAAAGGTACTAAAACTTAAGGAGAGGAATTACTCTGGCCATGAGTTTTACCTATACCAATTTACCAAATAAATATGTAGATCTACTTTTTAAAGAAGTGCCTCTGCTTTGAAGGAGCTTCCATTGCCATTTTAACCAATTCTTCACTAGGGATGCATGTAGATAATGTATTTATCGACGGTTGAGGTATGTTGAAATATTACCATTTGGAATAAAAAATCCGCATCCAAAAAAGAAAGGATTAATGACTATTAGCGATAAATCTTACTTTTTGGTAGATCTACAATGACTGAATGTGCTTCTAAGTGCATATTGTCTGCTATGAGGGCCTCTGCCATTAGAAACCACGTGTATAGAAATCTAGATATATTAACAAAACAGAAAAATAGACAGGGTAATCTTGGGTTCAAATGGGTGCTCCGCGTACGACCCTCGATGCTCAAGGCAAGGCGCAAACAAAGCAGACAGACTTTAAAAGACGATTTAGCCTCTTCGCTTTCGTCACTTCCGCGGGAGAGCCCACGTCAAATATAAAAAAGTAAACCCGGAGGGAATTTTGTTAATATATAAGATCAGCGCAGACGTTTTTCTGTCGGGACATTTCCTTAGTCCACGTATAAAAGCTCGGCTCGGCCCGATATGAAAGCTCTCGGTGTTGGTGAAATATATATTTGAAGTTGAACAATGAAATCGGATCGAGTAAAAACAACTCAGATTTTGAGGCGTGATATCACTTTCTTTAAGGATTTATTTACCCTACAACGTTGCTAATGGTCACCGGCAAAAATCCTCCAGGATACAACAAAGTCTCGGATGAAAATACTAAATAGCAATTTTAGTATTTCTCCAGGATCTCTCTAAGAAACAATCGAAAAATTGGCTGCTGTTTTTTCAGAAAGAGGACTCGAAAAAATGACAACACACTTTTCTTTCCGAAAATGACAAGTATATATATGAAACAATATTGCAACTCTTCGTGAAAATTGCGAACAAACACGTCTTTAGAAAATTATTCGGATAAACCAATGCGACTCTTCGGAAGAAGTCGAATAACGAACAATTGCAATCATTCGGAAAAATTAAAACCAAATAAGTAATTTTCCAAAGATTGTCTTGAAAAGACAAACAAAATTCGGAATATTTTTTTTTAAATAGAATTTCGAATTTTCATTTATATTTCATTTCCGAAATTCTCAAATTAAAAGGCAACCTTTGAGCTAAAAAAAGATAATAAT
Organism: Eucalyptus grandis x Eucalyptus urophylla; assembly: GCA_028830015.1. NCBI lineage: Eukaryota > Viridiplantae > Streptophyta > Magnoliopsida > Myrtales > Myrtaceae > Eucalyptus > Eucalyptus grandis x Eucalyptus urophylla. The sequence continues at coordinate 55,489,922 of CM054200.1, read as the reverse complement.
AAAAAATAATAAATAGCAAGGGATTAATGCTAATTAAATCGCGGGCGCGCAGGCGTGCTAAGGGCGCGTTTGGTAACGATTATGTTCCCGGGAACTGATTCTGACCAGAAATTATTATTTTTTATTCTGTTCCTGGAACTGATTCTGAGTAAAAAAAACGCGTTTGGTAACGAATAAAATTTCTGATTTTGGAATAGAAAAATAATAGAAACGCATTTGGTAACTATATAAAATTTCTATTCCAATTCTTTTTTAATTATCTTTTTAGATTAATATAAATTTGATATTGAATTTTCATAAACCATTCACTGATTAATTATATTTTTATACTAAGTAATAAAAATATTAACTAATCAATTTTTATTATATAGTAAATAATAAACCATAGTATAAACTATACCAATATCCCTAAAATATGTAATAAATATAAATACTAAATTATAATATAAAATTAAATATGTATTCTATATACAACAAATATATATTTCATAATAGGAAGAAATAAAAATAAAATATAGAAATAAAAAATAGATAAAATAATATTATTTACATTTAAATAAGAGTTTCTTTTATCAGGGTGATTTCTCATTTTCAATTAATATTTACTTTTATATAATTAAATATTTAATCCATTTTGAATTTAATATGAATGAATGTTAATTTTAATTTAGCCAAGATACTTCTCTCTCTCTCTCTCTCTCTCTCTCTCTCTCTCTCTCTCTCTCTCTCTCTCTCTCTCTATATATATATATATATTCCCTTCCCCAAAACCAAACATCCAACGTTTAAGAAAATAAAAGTCTTCAAACCAACATGACTCTTTAAAACAAAGAAAAGGCTTTAATAAGAAACTCATCACTACAACTTATCCATACATGAATAATGAAGTAACATAGTCCATTGTTCAACTTTGAATATCGGCTTTGATAAGTCAATAATTAAAAACAATATTACAAAAGTCGTAAACATAAAGTTATTGAATCTCCGGCATATTGTAATCCTTGCCATTTGATTTGCAATACTTCAATGAATATGAAGTTTGCCTTCGGATGGGTGCTCGAAACCGAAGTCCACAATAGCACGAAGCAACTCTGGCTTCAAAAGGAAGTCTCTGAAACTGGAGCTGTGAATCCTGACGTAACCCCTGCACGACATTGAAACAAGAATAAGCTCTCCGCGCAAAGAATCGGCAATAGTGGTATGCAGGAACTCAAGATCAAAATGAATCCACGTGAAACAAGGAAACCATTCTATTTCACTCTAACTTCCATGCGTAAAAGACCATCAACCATTTTCGCGTTCATTAACTTTTGTTTCATCATACTGCCTCACCTCTACAAAGCTAGAGCCCAAATTTGACTCTCCAACAAACACATAACCTCTATAAAACCAAATCTACTCTCGTCCTAATCAAATTGGGATTTGATCACCAAGAACAACCCTTTGTGAACCCGAGTCGCAATGCAATGCCCAGATTTTGTCCGGATCGAGGAGATAAACTCAGTCTGGGGCGCGAAAAATAATCAAGATAATAGACACGGCTCCTACGCAACCTTAAAAGACAAGGACTGCCTGACCTCCACTTCGCTTACATTATACATCCATACACCTAAACGTTAGCATCATTCCGGATCTAAGATTCGCACTATAAGTCAAAGATCGAAATTTCCAGATTTGAATTCAACCAAGCACAGCACACAAAATTACAGATCCAGCACAATACAGAAAAGGCCAGCGACCCCTCGGCTAGCTCGCCGTCGCTCGTCCTCGGCCAGCTCGGCGAGGGCGAGCAAAGCCGAATCGGCCCCAGGGGTCAGACGGCGAGCGACCCCTCGGCCAGCTCGCCGTCGCTCGCCCTTGGCCAGCTCGGCGAGGGCGAGCGAAGCCGAATCGGCCCCAGGGGTCAGACGGCGAGCGACCCCTCGGCCAGCTCGCCGTCGCTCGCCCCTGGCCAGCTCGGCGAGGGTGAGCAAAGTCGAATCGGCCCCAGGGGTCGGGTAGCGAGCGACCCCTCGGCCAAATCGGCGAGGGCGCCCGCCAATTCGGGCCCAAGGGTCGCTCGGCGAGCGACCCCTCGGCCAGATCGGTGCGGGTGCCCGCCAATTCGGGCCCAAGGGTCGCTCGCCGAGCGAGCGCCACCCGTCGCAGACGCCGAACCAACCATAGAAGGGAACTCACCTTGAACGACGCCCTTCAATGATGAAGAAGAAGCAGTCGCCGTCGCCATTCTTGCGGAGAGAGGAGCAGCCGTCGCCGTTGCTGTTCTTGAGGAGGGAGGAGCAGTAGTCGCCGTTCTTGAGGAGGGAGAGAATGAGACTGATAAGCAGAGTCGAGATGAAAGGACGAGAGAGAGTAGAGAGGAGATAAGGCTTCGGCAATTTTGATTCTCTTTTTTGATTCTCGGATGAAGAATCATAATTTTTTTGATTCTGAATTCTTATCCAAAACTGATTCTAGGAGTAAATTTGTTTCCAGAATCAATTTTGGACAAAAAATTTACCAAACGCGATTCTGTTCCCAAACTGATTATGGAAACAAAAAAAAATCAGAATTAGACATTATTTGGATGGTTGCCAAACAGGGCCTAAGTGCACCAAATAATCGCGCAATTATCCGCGCACCCGCACGCGGGTATGATGGGGTCTAGCCCACCTAATCACTCCTTTAACTACAAAAGGGAAATCCAACATTAATAAAATGATCATCCCGCTCCCACCTTTTCTATGTGGGACAAAGTAAAATGCACTCATTTTGTTTTAACAAACAAAATTCCAACACTCAGCACTAGGCAGGCACCCATATAAAGCTCGGCACAACCCAAATAGCTAACCCGCCCCCCGAGAACTCTGATCTCATATTCCCCTGAAGCACTTTGTTCGTTCAGAAGATAGCAATCTGCAAACACTTGAAACCACATTTTCAGGAAGAAAGGAAGGGGGAGATCAGGCAAAGTAGGAAGGTTAATGGAGAACAACAATCCAGCTGATCACGGTGGTGTTTGGAGGTAAGCCTCAGCAAGCTCAAATACATTAAAAAAAAAAAAAAAAAGCACTATTAGTCAAGCTCCGTCTGCAAGTTTAAGGATTCTGAGGAAACTCATGACAGTATCTTGATATTCTTTCCTGTTTCTATCTCTGACCATGTCATACTGCATATATCATTACGTGAATAATGTCTTGTGGTGAAAAAACCTGCATTTTAGTCGTTCGATGTACTGTTCACATAAGAGCCCAGGGGAATCTTCCACTTGCCTATAGAAAAATGGCCTGTTTCTCATGTTAGATTGGGAGAGTCGGATTGGAACACCAATTTATACCGTCCAGGTTTCTCTATCTGTTCATTTTTTCCTTTTATTGATTGAGATGATCATAATGATTCGACACTCAAAGAGCAGGAGTGGGCTCTGCTCAAAGCAGAGCATGTACACGGGCATATCTGGTGTAGGCAAAATGCCTTCTTGTAGTTATTGACCTCCTTTTTAAGTGCGAACTGGTAAATTTTCAGGATATCCATTTGGTAATTGAATACAGCAGGACTCGTTCCAGGAATAATTCCTCTCGAGTATGGATACCATTAAAACAGCTGAGTTTGTCCGAGGAAAGTGAAATCCACGTTAATTGCCATTCCTTGTTGAAAACCGCAAAGTTATAAAGAATGTTAACCTTCTCCTAAAGTTACTGGGTAAGAGGGAAAGTTAAAGAGACACGACTGGATATGAACTCCGCAGCTTTCTTTTGTCAAGAGAACGCCATATTAATTGAAAGCCTTCTTGGCTTTTCCTTTAAAGACAAGGGAAGATATTCAGTTGGCTTTTCTACTTGGTAAGCAGTGGCTTACCTGGTAGTTTTGTGCATCTAGGTGGTCTTGTTTTTGTGAATGTGTTGTTAGAGTAGGTTAGGAAAGGTTTATAGGTGTTAAAGGAGGTATCTCCTCGTACTCTCATGTTCCAGTTTGTCGAAAAGAAGAGTTTTTCACTAGCTTAATTAGCCTCAGATCACTAGAGGGGCTATACTCTTGCGGTGCATGTATAGGTTAAGAGTCATGCAATGCATAGACACGATAGTTATGATCTGCACTAGAAGCTTGGTGTCATACAGCATCGATTTTTTTTAGAACTTAAATTGGTAGAGTTCTTGAAAGCTTTTGGAAGGACTGCCGTCTTATGTGATGAAGAAGGAGCTCGAAACTTGAGCTTTACCAAAAGACTGTACACTAATAAGTGGTTTGCTGATTTTATTTCTTAGACATGGAGTAGAGCATGCGGATCGAATTACTTCAATTCATTTCCTCGAGAAGATTCTACTAAAAATTGTGATTTTTGCCATTGGAATCATGGGCATTCCAGCCATCACTAACCTTGAAACCATCGTGTCTATCTACACAATGCTCGTAATCATCGGGCAATTACTAATCCTCAAGATGGGAAGGCAGGATATGGACCCAAGGTTCCCACTTACTTCCGCTTGCATTGCTATTGTTCTCGGATGTATCGGATGCTGTCTGCTGATGTACATTCCGTTTCGTGTCATGCCTTGGTCGATTTTCATTCTCCGCGTCCTCTCATTGATGAACCCATGAGCATTCATCGCGAATTAGAGAGTTGTGACCATTTTTGGTTTTCCTAATATTGTGGTTTGCTCTTTGGTAAGTGGTATTTATGTTCATTGTGCTTATGCTGGTCAAGACACGAACCTTGTGCTATACTATTATTACCTCGAACATCTTATATATCGAAAAGCATAATATGTGATGTGATATAGATAATGCTACTACCTAGTTAAGATTCCAGTGCCATACAACGGGGATTTTTTTTTTCTTTGGCTAGAGATTATTTAATCTTTCGATCCACGAATTGCAATTTAGACGTAGTTCATAACCCAATCCTCATATCAAACCTCAACAATATTCTAGGCACTATCTTGACCCGAATTTTGAGTCACAAATGAAAATTACTAAGCCTGGCATAAAGGAAGCATGCAATATGTGAGAGAGGGAAGTAACCGGCCCCAAATTCTTCAACAAAAGAATTACCCATTTGAGAACAAATCCAAATCACATTAGAAAAGGGAGATGTGCGGCTTTTTGTATTTTGAGACATATTTGGAAAAAACTGAAAAGTGAGATGCAATAATCTTGCTTCAATCTGAGTACAGACATATATCAATAAACATCAATGACTAGGAATTTCTTGTTTTTTGAATTATGTGTTAAAAGGGTTGGGAGACAGATTTTCTGGGAGATGGGCCTGATCGATTAAGATGAAGAGTCAAATGAGGACACTCAAAAGCCCAAAGCAAATCACAAGAAATTCTGTTTGCTTGCACCTTGTCTTATTTGATCGCGGGTAACTCATAGATGGGGAGTGCTGGAACACCAAGTTGTCACCCAAGATTTGTTCTGTATATATATATATATTGGATTTTTGAATCAATTCCCCTGTTTCCCTCTGCACAAAGAAAAAAAAAATTGTTTCCCAAATTTCAATGAATTGCATCAGAATCTTAACTAAATAGTACCATTGTATTCATCATCATATATTTTTGCAATGTTATGTAAAAAGTGTTTAAGATAATAATAGTACAACACAAGGTTCTTGTTTGAGTCAGAATTGGCAAGATGTACATCAAACCCAAGTTCGTGAGAAGCATACAACAACATTAGGAAAACTGAAAACCATCACCATTCTCCAATTAATACTCAAGTTTGAATTCGAATGGGATCATCAACATCAGGACGTAGGGAACGAGAATTAGCCAAGGCATGTCACCAAGTAGAATGTTAATCAACAAGTTGCATGTGACACATTCGAGAGCAACAGAGATGAGAGCACACGCAAATTGGAACCTTGGGCCAATATCTTGCATTCATATCTTGGAAATTAATTTCCATTGGATGTTTTTTACCATTGTGTAGACAAGCATAACGGGTGCACTAGTAACGTTGGGCGGACTTGTATTTTTATAAATGTCCTTGATGGCTTGAAATAAGGTCTCCTCCATGGAATCAAGATGGTCGTTATATATTGCAGCAATTGAAATTCCAAGCTCTGCTCCATATCTTTGAAATAAAATTACCAAACTACTTGTTAGTCGATAGTGGTTCATAAAAGCTTAACTTGTGAGCTCTTTTTTGCATCATACAAGATGCCAGTTTCAATAAAACCTATCAAGATATGAGTCTACAATAAACATCAAGCCAGTCCCCAGGCCTCTTAACTTATATACTCCCAGAAACACGTCAAGAACTACCAATTTAAGTTCAAAAGGAAATTTAATTTGCAGTATGATGTCAAGCTTCTGCTGCAAATCATAGCTAATGAGTCTACTCATTGCAAGAGTCTAACTTATGGATGCATTGCAGGAATGTAACCCATCAATTGATCCACGACTAATTAAGCTAATGAAAACTCTTCTCTTGGACAAAATGTAGCATCACAGCACAAGGGGATACCTCCTTAACATATACAATTCTTTCCCAACCCACTCCGACGATGCCTATTCATAAAACAAAACCACCAAAACTCACAAAACTATCATGGTAGAAACAGAGCAAAGCTAATCATAGGTCTTTTCTCTTTTTAGGAGGAAAAGCGAACGAGACTTTCAGTATACATTGTTCTTGATATGAGTTTCTGTTGACGAAAGAACAAGAGGGTATATAAAGTCGTGTCTCTTCATCAACGCACAGAAATTTTCCCACCAAGTAACTCTAGGAGACGGCTCACATTCTTTCCGACTACGTGAATATCAAAAACAAATAATAGTTATTATGGTATTTCACTCTCCTCGGACAAACTCAGCCGTTTCAACGGTTTTCAAACTCGAGGGGTTGTCGCTGCTATGAATCAAAAATATATTCAATCACCAAATGAATACCATTAATATTTACCGATTAGAATTTACCGATTAGTACAAAAAAATGTCAACGAGTACAATTTACGCTACTGAATATGCTCCCTCATGAATATAGCCCAACATGCTCTGGTTCTGAGAATCAGGTCATTACGAACGTTAAGAATAAAAACCTGGATCATTTAGCAGGAGAATAGAAGACAAATTCTAGGTGGTACAACAAAACTTGCCCAAAAACTAGCCCCGATATAGGAAATGCGAAATACAATCCATTTTACATCTAGTAAATGAGCCCCTGGGTACATGCTCTGTTCTGAGAATCCAATCAATGTGAACAGCAAAAATAAAAACCTGGATCAATAGCTAAACGATAAAAAGAACAAGGAAAAAAAGTTGGGTGATCAAAGTTTGCGTAGAGTGCAGGTTTCTTCCCAATAAAACAGCATTTACGTAATAGAATACATGGACATGATCAGAGATGAAAACCGGCAAGAATATCAAGATTTTGGGGTGAATTTACTCCGCAATCCTCCAACTTACTGACGGAGGCTGGGCTACATTGCTTAAGACGTGTTTGAGGTCGACGAAGCTTACCTCCGATCACCGTGATCAGCTGCTGGATTGTGGTTTTCCGTTGAGCTTCCCACCTTGGCTCGCCAAGTCTTTTCCTTTCTTGCTTGAGTGTATAGACTACCCGCCTGGGAGAAATAGAAACACAATGGGAAAGTGTACCCAATAACCCAATTAATTCGGCTACTTAATTAATATTAACACGGGATGGGTTGGGTTAATGGGTGATTTGACATTGTAGGAATTGATCGATGTCGGCCGATCGGAGTTGAACCATTTATTCAATCAAATTGAATCCGACAATGTTGGATGATCGGACGATCGATATCCTATTGACCCAACCAATTCCAGGCCCAATGAATAGGGTTTTCTTTTTTTGAACGGCTGACAGCAGCACTTGATTTACCATTTCATATGAGGGAATATAACACCAAGAACATCCGTGCATAAAAGATCAAATAAAGCAGGGGGGGTTGGATATCCAATTCAGGGGTAAAGTGTTGTTGCGACAGGCCTTAGCTGTCCAATCCGCGGGGCGATTTAAGCTTTGACTGCATTGGGCCAGGGAGAGGCCCAGAAGACGGGCGAGTTTAGCTTGGGCCCGGCTCACGATCAGTTGCACTTCCCAATTGAGTTCAGTAGAAGACTTTAATGCGTGCACAAGAGAGAGGCAGTCAGAGTGTACTTGTGGAGAGAGAAGGCTTCGGTTCTCGATGAAAGCTAGGGTTTCGTTCATTGCGATCACCTCCACCTGAGAAGCCGAAGCAGCGTCGACTGGCTTCGCGAAACCTTCCACCAAGAAGCCTTGGTGATCTCGACAGACACAAGCGATGGCGGCTCTGTTTCGAGGAGGATCTCTTGCATCAGTGGGTGTTAAGTCATTCGCCGGGTCGGGAACAAAAGATGTATCTATATTGATTCGGAGCGTACCTGGAGGGGATGGAAGCCAGGTTTCAGATGAGTGTTCGGTCTCCTTCTTGAGGTTAGATTTATTGTTTATGGCTCTGTAACTTTCTGTGAACGCCTCTACTCTAGCAATTGTTGATTGCGGCCTTGGGGTTTGATGGTTGACAATAAACTGATTTCGCTCTTTCCAAATGCTCCGTAACACCACCGCTATGTGATCAAATTTGCCGGAGGTAACTAGATTTTGTTGTATGCTACAGATCCAATCTTCGAACTGGGTGAGACCGAATCTGGAGATCTGTAAATGCAGGGGAGCCGAGTTCCAGACCTTGGCAGTCCATGGGCAGAGAAGGAGTGTATGTTTGAGTGTTTCTGCTTCCTACTTACAGAGGGGGCATAGAGGAGAAGGTACAATCTTTCGGTGGTGTAAATTCTCCATTGTAGCTAGGGCGTTATTGCATGCATTCCAGAGGAAAAGTTTAATTTTGGGCGGGGTTGTGGATTGCCAAATATATTTCCAGAGGTTGGGATTGACTTGGTAAGACGAGGTTGCTTGTATGTCCTGTGATCTAATTGAGGCTTCCCTAAATATGAAATAACCACTCTTTATTGAATAATCTCCTGATTTTGTATGCATCTATACCAGTTTATCTTCTTCATCAGGTAAGCCAATGGGTGTGGCTAAAATTTCCTGAACCTTGCTTTCATCAAACATAGAATGGAGTAGAATTTCATTCCATGTGCCTGTACCTGGGTGTATGAGATCTGCAACTTGTGTTAGCTCTTGATTTGTTGTTGGGCCTCCTATAGGGCCACTTTTTAGCCATCGATCTGTTCTAATTGTTGTGTTCTGTCCATTGCCAATCCTATGCATGACCTGAGGAGCAATGGAATCCCTGGCCTTGATGATACTCTACCAACCCCATGAGGGACGTGAACCTCTGCCAGCATTCCAGATGTCACAGTGTGAGTAGTACAGCCCTTTCAGAATTTTTGTTAACAGAGAGTCTGGATTTTGAATTATACGCCACATTTGCTTAGCTAGCATTGCTATGTTGAAGATTTATAGATCTTTGAAACCCAAACCCCCTTCACTCTTTCTGGTTTTCAGCAAATCCCACTTCTTCCAATGAATACCAGCCTTTCTCTCATTGCTTTTCCACCAAAAGGCTGCTACATTCCTCTCAATTGCTTTGCAAATAGATATAGGTATTTTGAATATTGACATATCATATTGAGGGATGGCTTGTATTATTGCTTTCAGGAGTATTTCCTTTCCTGCTTTTGATAACAATTTTTCCTTCCAGCTGTCCAATTTGGAATTGACCCGAGCTAAGATCCATGCGAACATGTCTTTCTTGGAGTGCCCCCAGTCTGAAGATATGCCTAAATATTTCCCTATCTTTGTGATTTCTGGAACTCTGAGAGTTGTTACCATGTTTCTCTTTAGAGCTGTAGGACATCCTTTACTAAAATAGATGCCTGATTTGTTGAGATTGATTGCCTGACCTGAAGCAAAGCAGTATTGATTTAAGATATCAGCCAAGTTTTGACATTCTGCAATTGTGCCATGCAGGAAGAAGATCGAATCATCGGCAAAAAGTAGATGGGACAGAGTGGGGCAGTGGTTGTTCAATTTGATTCCTGTAAGTGAACTCTCCTGAACAGCTTTCTTCATCAGGATAGACAGCACATTGGCCACAATGATAAAGAGGTAAGGTGAGAGTGGGTTACCTTGGCGTAAGCCACGGGTGGGTTTAAAGAAAAGTAAGGGCTCCCCATTGAAATCTATGCTGTAAGTTACTGTGGTCACACACTGCATGATCCACTGTACCCATAGGTCACAGAATCCCAATTTTGTTAGACAGGCTTTAAGAAAGTCCCATTTAATGCGGTCGTACGCCTTCTGCATGTCCAGTTTTAAAACTGCTTGGAACTTCTTTTTCCTGTTGCTGGTTCGTAGTCTGTGTAGCACCTCCTAAACTATCAATATATTATCCTGAATTTGCCTGCCTCCCACAAAAGCATTCTGTTCCTCTGCGATGATATGTGGTAAATTGGTTTAAGTCTATTTGTCAGTACTTTGGAGGTTATTTTGTATAGAAAATTATTGAGGCTGATGGGGCGATATTGCTCAAGTTTTTTAGGGTGTGGGATTTTGGGTATTAGTGTGATGAGTGTTCGGTGGAGTGCAGGATCTAGCTGGCCAGAGGTGAAGAAGAGCTGCATTGTTTGATGGATATCCTTGGAGATTGCTTATCAGTGTTCTTTATAGAAGATGCCATGAAACCCATCGGGACCAGGTGCCTTAAAAGCTCCTAGCTGCTGCATAACTCTAGTGATTTCCTTCGCTGTAATTGGAGCAGTCAAGGTATGGTTCATTTGGTCATCCACTAAGGTAGGGATGAGTTGTAAGATAGGTTGCCAGTTGCGGGAGCCCACTTATGTGTATAACTTTTTGTAATATTGTTCTGTCATCCCTTGTAGCTGTTGTTCCCATCGTACCCAATCTCCACTTTCATTTTTCAGCATTGTAATCTGGTTTCGACATCTTCTCTGAATCGTCGTCACGTGAAAAAATCGAGTGTTTTTATCACCCCACTTTATCCAGCTTATCCTCGACCGCATGCCCCAATACATCTCCTCTTGTCGCCATAATTGATCAATTTCTATGGTTAACTTTTTCACTTGAGCTGATTCTCCATTGATTTGTGTGCTATTCATAAGGTTCTGGAGTTCACCTTTCAGGCAGGTGATTCTCTTCTTAGCATGACCAAATTTGCTTTTGCTTCACTGTATCAACTGCTGCTGTACTTGCTGCAGTTTCTCCATTACATTAAGATCCTGTGTAGCAGGTTCATTCCAAGTATCTCTGACTATGGTTTTACATTCTGCGTCGTCAGTCCAGTATGCTTCATACTTAAACTGTTTTCGTTTTTTACGCTTTGGTTGAGCCAAGGATATCAGGAGAGGAGTATGATCTGAGCCTATCGCCGGGAGTGCAATACATTCAGCATCTAGGTAAGTAATTCTCCACTGAAGCGAACATAAAGCTCTATCTAGTCTCTTTTTCACCAGATTCTCTCCCTCATGTTTATTTGACCAGGTGAAGGAGCACTCCTTGCATTCCAAGTCTATCAAGGAACATTGATTGACAAAATCTCTGAAAGCTGTTAATCTGTAAGTTTCTGCTCTGTATTTACCCAATTTCTCCCAGTGATACAGGATGTCGTTGAAATCACCCAAGCAGAGCCATGGTAGTTGATAGTGCACGATAACTGAATAAATCTGCTCCCATAGCCGTATTCTCTCTCTAAAAACATTTGGAGCATGGAGAAAAATAATATTCATTCTATAATTGCTGTCTTGCAAATGACAATGGGTAAAGATTGTTGTAGCTGAGGAGGAGTTGATGGATAAATACAGTTGATCATCCCAGAATAAAGCTAAGCCCCCTGCTGTACCTTCTGGATTAACTATATAATTGTCTGAAACTTTAATCTCATTTTTAATCTGAACACTTTTTGTTCTGGGTTTTTTATTTCCATAATGAAAACAAGGTTGGGCCTTTCTTGAGTTACAGTGACTCGCAAAGCCTGGATTGTCAAGGGATTGCCTAGCCCCTGACAATTCCAGCTTAAGAGTTTCATAGGTAATTTGGTGATTTATTAGGGCTAGCCACCAAAGCCCATTGATTTGACTTTTTCTGCCACCCTAATAGGTGTTTCCACTAGCTGAGTACTGTCCTTTGAGTGTTGAGATGATGTTTGTGCTTCGTATGGACAAAATCTTTTGACTTTTTTTGAGTTAGTCGACTTCACACATTTCCATTTCGGCTTTGCAAGGGGGTCACATCCAGCCCAACTATAGCTTCCTTCATCCATTCCTCGTGTATTATCAATACTGATTCCTCATCAATGCAGCAATTGCCCCTCTTTTGGAGGTTTTTCTCTCTAACCAAAATTAGTTCCCGAGATGAGGAGGGTTGGTAAGTTTCCTTTCCCCCTGTTTGTGTATTGCAGACCTGTGTATGTTGAGAGAAAGATAAACTGTTCCGTTCTGGTGCAGGTGCAGGAGATAAGGGGGTTTCAGGCACTACATCCACTTCTTCAGGAGGGAGCTCCTGCTATCCATAAAATATTTTGCCGTAGGGGCTTAGTTTCCTCACTTCAGCTCGTAGCCAGTCGCCACGTTGAGCTAGTAAGTTCTGTTCCAACCCTGATTCCTTGTAGGGTACTTCAGCACACTCCGTTACATAATGGCCGATTCTGCCACAGGAATAGCAGTAGTAGGGCAGTCGTTCATATTTAAATTCAACCCAGAGCCTTTTACTATCTAGATTCACAATCACTCTTATCTTTAGAGGGTTTGCTAATGGCAGTGTCACTCTGGCTTTACCCACCTTATAGGTGCTATTCCCTTTTTCCTCCAGTTTCACTTCGACAACTACTCCAAGTTTGGAAGCAATTTCCTCAATTACATCATGGGTAACTCTCCCATAAGGTAAGCCAATAAACTTTACCCAGAAATTACAATGATTAAAATCATAACAGAACTCAGGTGTGTCAGGTTCGCACTGCCTAAGTACGAGGAGATGGCTGGAGAAGGACCAAGGCCTAGATTGAAGTACTCTCTGTTTCTCAGCTTCCGACTGGAAGGAGAAGGAGAAAAAACCAGGTTCCAACGTCGCACAGGTAAAGTTCTCCGTCTTCCAAGCTTTCCTCATAAGGCTTATAAAAGCATTGAAGTTCAAAGCAGGGTTTGTGTAAAATCGGCCAAATAGGGTTTTGCGACACTCAAGTAATTTTTCAGGAGAAATTGCACCTGGGATGTCGACGACGTCGACTGCATTCCAGAGGTTGCCCATACTTTTACAGAGAGCCACGAGTCTCCTCTCTTCGTTGTTCTGATTAGCCATATGTTGTTTGTAGGGGAATGGGGATTTGGATGATTCGTGGATTTAAGGGTTGAAGGGAGCTCAGATGAGTGAAGATGGAGGGGTGCCTTGATGGGAAGGAAATCAGTGAAAGAAGGGCGAAGGGGCAGAAATTAGGGTTTCCGAAAACTCAAATGGAGATTTTCAAGTTTAGACATCACGATAAAAGAAAATCAACAAGGAGAAGAGACGGAGAGCCAAAGCAAACAGAGGCTCCAAGATTGGAGAGGAGAACGGCAACAAGACCTACCCAGCTGGTAGAGGGGGACTACATAAGCGGCAGAGGGGAAACTCCATGGCGGAGAAGCTTTTTTTTTTTTACCTATTCAATGAATAGGGTTAATGGGTAATTTTCCCATTGTGGTCCCCCAAGAAAGTCTGCACACGAAACGGACAATCCCAGAAGAGCGAGAGAGGTAATTTTGCTTAAAGCATAGGACATATGTAGACAGATGTTGTTTACTAAGAACTTTCTTTTTCTAATATATGCAAGAAGGGGAGTAAGAGATTTCCCAGGAGATGGGCCTGATCCAATGAGATTCATGGGTGGGATGGAAGTCGCCCCAAGTCCTTAGCAATGATCTTCTTTAAGCTTTGCTAGAATAATAGTCCTTGAGATACTATGAGAATAATAGTCTATTAGAAGTTATAAATTCTATATATATATATATATATATATATATAAAATAATTTATAATTATTTGTGATTTGATTTTTAGTGATCTTGAATAAACTGTTATTCTTATAATACGTTAAAGACTGTCACGTAATCATTTCTCATCTTCTTTTTATGTTTAGTGGAGAGAGGGTTTTGAGCTTAAGCGAAGCCCGACTATATATCCATTTTTCTCTATGCAGTTTTTATGTGCAGTTTAGATGAAAAGTGTCAAATGCAGATCCTCAAATCAAAAGCCCAAAGCAAATCACAAGAAATACCATTTTCCTGGTGTCTTGTCTTGTTTAATCACAAGAAACTCCTCAATAGGAATATTGGAACACCAATTTGTAGCCTCAAGTTTTGTTCTCTATTCTTTTTCCCCCTCTTTTTCTTACTATATCCAGATTATTTTTTTTTTAATATGAAAAGGGGCAAAGCCTGATTATTATATTAGGACTTGCCTAACACAGCTTAAACCAGACCTCTCTTCTACCAATAGTGGTATATATCTAGGTTTTAATTCTTGATGTTCCTAGTGACTGAGATTCACAGAGCAAATAATGGGCATATCTAACAGTTGCATATCCATAAAAAAGTAAAAATTTATTTTCAGTCGTCATCGACCTTTTTTCTTTTTTATTATAATTTCGGACATAATATCTTTGTACCGCAATATACTCCCACGAGTCATGAGTATCTCAACATATCGCGATCATCAATACATGCATTATTTATATGAATCATCTATTGATGATTGGTTGCTCTTTGCCAATTCTGCCTCAGACATTCACTATTATTTTTCGTTCTTGTACTTTATTTTGTGATGGGATTTGGTCCCTTAACTAATCACATGTCCGGACAAATTCCAGATTTTTTGTCCAAATGTTGATAGAAAAGTACAAAGTAAACACTGGAAATGAACATGGGGCACTGCTGATGCATAAATCACAACTTAAAATTTGAGGGAAAAATTATACAAATGATCCATTTACTGATACTCATGTTTGATCTTCGTACTTTATTTTTGTGGCGTGATTGGTCGGTCGACCAATGTTCAATCTTGATTGTAGGAAGGTCGTATGTTTTTCTTTGTCCAAATGCAAACAAAAAGGAAGGGCTAAGAGCTATAGATCAATATGTCGTGTCAGTGTGTCATAATAGTGCAAACTAGTGGGCATGTTGTCAAAAAATAACTTTGTCATACGGTTTGACACAAAATAATAAATAGTTATTTTAAAAGAGGAAAATTGTCTAAAAATTCATAAGCCTATTATACAATGGTTAATTCAGTCATAAACTTTTTAATTATGCCAATTTAGTCTTAAAATTTTTGACAATTTGCTAATTTAGTCTTAAATTTTTTAACTATGTCAATTTAATTATAAACTTTATGATAAATTGTCAATTTAATCCTAAATATTTTAATGATATGCTAATTTGTCATTTTGTTCAATTTTTGCCAGAAATGGATGATACGGTGGTGTAGTCAGCATCGACCATTTTATGTGGCGCGACTAGCGTGACATAGACAATTTTTGTGATTTTGTGATTTTTTGATTTTTTTCTTTATCTTTTTTATTTATCTTTTTACTTTTTTCAATCCATCGACATTGAGTGACGGCTGCACTTGCCGGCTTGGGGGAGGGATGCCTGCGCTTGGGCTGACAGGGGCAGCCCTCGCCTAGGGTTCACAAAAAATTCATACATTTGTATCATCAACGTTTAACTGAGTATATTCGTTTTTTTTTAAATTATTTATCATTACATAGCATGAAAAAAGGGCAAAATTTTAATTATTATGGATAATTTATTCATAGTGTACGTAATCAAATTAGTTATATCTTTATGTACAAGCTTTCTTCATTCGTAATACAATTGATTCTAATAGCATCATCTTCGAATTTTCTCATAGTAAAAGTGCCAGCTTTTTTCAGCTTTTTTTTTAAAAGAAAAACAACAATAATTTATACCTTATATTTTCGTCCTTTCTTGTAAGACATACTAAGTTCTTTTTAGAGCATTTGGCCAAAGAAAATTAATGTAGAGCCAATTCAAACTATGCATCCCGGGATTCATAGTGAGATTGCTTCTATATTACCTAAGCTTGGTGCTTCAGTATCAGGAGAGTATTAGCAGTTGGAGATCAATTGACGACATCAAACTATACATGATTAGAGTTAAATAATGCAACTCAATCCGAGTTAGTTACTAACTCATAACATGATTTAACTTCATTTAATAATAATTTAATTTAACTTTTATAATAAAATTAATGAAAGAACAATTAAAAATATATACTTATAATAGAGCATCTAAATAAAACAAAAATAAATGTATCTTTTTAAAATTATTTCTAGCTAAGAATATCTAATTTCATTGCACAATTTAGTAAACCAATAAAGTCGCTTCGTTTAAGATGACAACAAAATTAATCAAAGCAAAATTTTTAAGAAATATAACTTTTAAAAGTAAAAAAAAAGTAATATGCAAAAACATAATAGAGCTTCCCAATAGAAAGTAAGATACAATTAAGAATTCAAAATCATTAGTGCATGACATATATATCTAAATTAATTTTCATCTCACAAAAATTTCCTAATTGGTACAAATACCCAAATCTATATTTTATTGGATTCCGTCCAATATCCCATTAAAAAGAATACGTGTTAACATATGTATTGCTAAGTAGTTTTCATTTGTGACTTGAAATACACATCAATGTTTAGAATATTACTGATGTTGGGATATGACGATTGATTACCGACTAGATCAAAATCACAATTCGTGTATTGAGAGATTAGTGAATATGGGTAATATTATTCTTTCTTAAATTCTCTGAATCAATTTCCCCATCTCTCTCTAACAAAAAAAAAAAAAAAGTCTCTATTTCTCCAATTTCATTGAATTGCATTCAGATTTTAACTCATCATCATCATCATCATCATCATATATTTTGCATTATGACGTAAAAAGTGTTTAAGGTAATAATAGTACAACACGAGGTTCATGTCTGAGCTTGCATTGGCAAGATGCACATCAAAACCAACTTCACAAGTACCTTACAACAACATTAGGAAAACCAAAAACTATCACCATTTTCTAATTAATCCTCAAGTTTGAATTTGAATGGGATTATCAACATCGGGACGCAAACAATGATAATCAACCATGGCAAATCACTAAACAGAATGTACATCAACAAACCGCACGCGACACAACCAAGAGCAAAAGATGAGAACCTATGCAGGTCGGAATCTTAGGTAGATCTTGATGAATTGAGTGTGTAAAAGGAAAGCCGGCAATTTAACACGAATAGTAGAATCCTAACCTGATATCCACGAGCAGGAAGGTGATATTTTGTATACGGATCAATGTATTTCTATACCAGTTTCAAATCAGCACAAAAGTGCCAAGTGCCTGACATGAGTTCAGAACTTGGAACTTCTATTGTTATTTGGTAATGAAACGCGGCGAAGCAAAAAAAAAAAAAAAATCATAAAAAAATATGGTCATATGAGAGTTATGCAAGCTAATGCAATCGTGCTTTCGCTCATGGAGTGTTGCAAAACTCCATACAACACATCAAAATAACTAGACAAACCAAGAAAGCATAATCAAGACTGAATGGCAGCAGCCATGGAAGTTTGTCCATAAGGTTTTTCCCAATGGTTTAACCAATCAACATTTTCCGCGATTAGAACTGATAGATATGCTGGCAATAGCTGTGAATTACCTTAATCTTAGGATGTAATGACTCTGAGTCACCCTATCAACAGTATTAGATTCTTTCGATGACTTAGGATTTATGCATGCCAAGTTCTAATCATCGTCACTAGGGCCAATTACAACCTAGGTTAACAAATTCTCTGCCTCAGTTCCACCGCCAAAAGCTTCGGTCCAAGGACTCTCGAATTTCTCAATCGGATACTGCAGCAAACGAAATGAGTCAAATACCTAACGCAACACAGCATCTAATTCAATCACCACTCATCAAGGCACGAATGAGCAACTGCTGTGCTTTTCACTCGACGGATGAAGCTGAGAAACAATGGACATGGAATTCAATGGCGACCGCGAAATTTTTGACCGGGGCTGTGGGTGAGAGAGATGGAGAACAAGAAGAAGAAGAAATGTCGGAAGAAATTGAATCACCAGGGAAGGAGAAGCTTGCATAGCGAGGTCATTTCCGACGCGGCCGAGAGAAGTGATGGAGCGAGCGAAGGTCTTCAAGGCGTTGCCGCTAAGCGTGAACTCCAATATTTTGATTTCTTCGCTTCTCTCTCGTACGCTTACGGTACAGATCTTTGTGAGGTCGTCGCTAAAAAATTGGCGGGAGTGGAAGAACGTCACAATGCATTTCTTTGGGTTCATTGGTATTACTGGCAATTTTTTTTTTTTTAAATAAAGTATCCGATTGCACCATTTTTCAATGATACTTTCATTGTTTACAAGATCTCTAATTATCTTTTTTTTTTATATAAATAAAACGAACGTTGTTACACTCATAATAAAAAGTCCTGAGTTTTAATTAAATTGGTATATTTTTTATTAATCAATTAATGGTGTAAATATTAACTATCATTTTCATGTCGGAGAGAGGATTATATCATGCAACACTTACGTAAGTGAACACTTTAATCTTTTTTATATTGCTTCTATACAAAATTATCTGAAAATTGTCTATACATAGCGTCCGTTTTCGTACAGTATAATATGGGTCCTTCCTTATCAAATGTTCAGGTTGGGACTTTTGGGTCCCGGTGATATGCTTCGGGGTTTATAATTTTATTTTAACAATACACTGAAATGACCGGATTAACCTTCTTGGTGCTGTTGTTCAAAAAAAAAAAAAAAAAAAAAAACCTTCTTGGTGCTGGAGCTGCCCCTCGGGGCGTCTGGCGGCTGTAGTTCTTCATATCATACAAGGTGAATCCATTGTTTCCACATTTCATCTTCTTCTTCAACTCTCCGGGAAGGCAACGTCGAAAGGTTGATGGAGAACAACAATCCAGCTGACCATGGTGGTTGGAGGTAAGCCTCAGCGACCTTAAATATATGTGAAGCTCTGTGGTCCTTCTCCTGTTCGGAGGATCCGGAGGAAACTCATGTCAAAATCTTGACGTTCTTCCCTGTTCCTACCTCTGATCATGTCACACAGTGTATTCCAATACGTGAATTCCATTTTATAGCGAAAAATCCTGCACTCTAGGTAAATCAGGTGAAGCATTTCATAAATTCTTTAACTTGTGCTGTTTAACTGACGAGCGCATGGAAAATTGCCCATAGAAAATGGCATGTTTCTCTCATTAGATCGTGTGAATTGGATTGGAACACCAATTTGTACCGCCCAGAATTTTTTGTCCTCTATTCCTTTTTTCTATTTGTTGATTGAGCCAGGTTTTTGTTCTCGATGTTCATAATGATAGACTCTCAAATAGCAGAAATAATGGGCTCTACTCAGAACGGCGAATTTAGGGGCATACCTGGTGGATGTAAAATGAATCGTTTCTTGCATTTCTTGGGCTGGGGTAGTTTGTCTGAGAAAAGTGAAATGCCATAGCAACTGCCATTTCTTTGAAAAGAATCTGAACCTTCTCCTCAAGTTATTAGATGGGAAAATTCTGTCACATCGATGAAGGAACACGACTGTATATACACTCTCTTTCTTTCATTTCTCAAGAGAAACTCATATCAAGAACATCATATTAAGTGAAAGTCTTATTAGCTTCTTCTTAAGAAAAGATGAGACCTGCAAGTAGCATTAATCTGTTTCTACCCGGTAAGCATGGGGCCTTACCTGGTAGTTTCGTGCTGTGTGGGTGGTTTTGTTTGTGAATAAGTGTTGTTAAAGGGGGTTGGAAAAGGTTTGTAAGAGCTAAGGTGGTATCTCTTTAGTACTCTCATGTTGCATTTTGTCCAAAAGAGGAGTTTTCACTAGCTTAATTAGCAGTGGATCAACAAATGGATTACACTCCTGTAGCGCATACTTATTAGCTGATAGCTATGATTTGCACCAGAAGCTTGGTGTCAAACCACGCATTAATTTCCTTTTGGAATTAAATTGGTTGTTTTGGAATCTTTTGGAAAGACCATCATCTTAT
The DNA here is from genome assembly GCA_028830015.1 of Eucalyptus grandis x Eucalyptus urophylla. Taxonomy (NCBI): domain Eukaryota; kingdom Viridiplantae; phylum Streptophyta; class Magnoliopsida; order Myrtales; family Myrtaceae; genus Eucalyptus; species Eucalyptus grandis x Eucalyptus urophylla. The sequence goes on along the minus strand of CM054200.1, from coordinate 55,469,900 downwards.
ATGATGCAGAAAGAGCTCAACAATTGAGCTTTTCTAAAAGACTATCATCTTATATGATGTAGAAAGAGCTCAACAATTGAGCTTTTTCGAAAGACTGTACACTAACAAGGATTTTGTTGATTTTATTTCCAAGACATGGAGCAGAGCATGCAAATTGGATTGCTACAATTCATTTCCTAGAGAAGATCATGCTAAAGATCTTCGTTGGTGCCACTGGAATCATGGGTATTTCAGCCATCACTAACCTTGAAATCACCGTGTGTATCTACACAGTGCTCATAATCGTTGGGCAGTTACTAATCGTCAAGATGGGAGGGCAAGATATGGACCCAAGGTTCCAACTTACGTTTGCTCGCATTGCTATTGTTTTAGGATGTGTCAGGTGTATTCTGTTGACGTACATTTTGCTTCATGTCATGCCTTGGCCGATTTTCATTCTCCGCATCCTCGAGTTGATGAACCCATAAGCATTCATTGCAAATTAGAGAATCTTGACAGTTTTTGGTTTTCCAAATATTATGGTTTGCTCTTTGGGAAGTTGGTATTGATGTGAATCACGCTAATGTTGGCTAGGACACAAACCTTGTGTTGTACTATTATTACCCCATACATCTTATGTATTAGAAAGCATGTGTTGTGATAGAGATAATAATACTACTTAATTAAGATCCTAGTGCTATACACTGAAGTTGGAGACACGGGATTTTTTTTCTTCTTTGGCTAGAGAGAAATAGGGGAATTGATTCATAAAATTTGAGAAAGAATCACGTTATATTCAGTCACTAATCTTCCAATCCATATTGCGATTTAGGCGTGGTTTAGAACCCGATCCTCCTATCCAACCTCAACAATATTCTAGACACTATTTTGATGTGAACTTGGAGTCACAAATGAAAACCACTAAGCCTGGTATAAGGAAGCATGCAATATGTGAGAGGGAAGTAACCGGCTACAAATTCCTCAACGAAAGATTTATCCATTTGAGAACAAAGTGGAATCACATTAGGAAAGGGAGATGCACGACCTTTTGTATATTTGGAAGAAATACAAAGGCGAAAGAGTAATTTTGCTTCCATATAAGTAAAGATAGGATTTGAGTACTAAGCACTTGAGCCCGAGACCTCAGGGCTAGTGCTTAAGTGCTTGACGCCCAATACCAATCTCAATGAGGCAAGACCTAGGTCCTTTGAGGTCCAAACCCGAGGATCTTGAACACTATTCTAAATTTAGAAGAATTACGTGGTGGGGCCATTGAACAGTTGGAAAAAGCCTGGGCTCGTTTACAGAAAGTGGAAATGGAAGTGAAGCAATTTTGAGTGAATGGATACTCTAAGATAGAAGAAGAAAAGTTCAATTTGACCTCAATGCTTGTGCCCTTAGTTTCGACACTAGTGCCTAGGACCATTAGGTCCAAGGGTGGAACACTCTCGAGTCCTAGGCTTAGATATCAAGGATTTGGGCATGGGCACCAAGATCCCAAACCCAACCTTTGTGGAGCTTGACTTGCTTGATGGGCCTGAGCCCAATTGCCAGAGATTTGAGCATGAGCATTGGTGTCCCTATTTGTCCTTGATGGGCCTGACCCTATGCATGGGGGATCTGGGCATAGGCTCCAAGGTCTCAGGCCCTACCTTGATTGATCAAGGCCCAAGCACTAAGGACCAGAAATCTTGGGTCTAGGCTCCAAAGACTTTGGCCTTGCCTTAGTGGACTCAGCCACAAGCACCTTTTTTGAGTCCACAGAGGTCATATCCTAAGAAGTTTTGACACTCTTCAAAAGCATTCATGCCGTGTTGGACATTTCGACACATATTTGACATTCTCCGATACTTAGTCAACACGTGTTGAAGAATCCGACACGTAGTCAATTTTCCCGACATTCTCCGATACTTAGTCAACACGTGTTGAAAAATCCGACACTTGAGTCGGAATTTTGGCATATGAGTTTTCGATATGTGACTTAGACATGCAAGGTCAATTTTAATAATTTTCAATAAATGACGGGTCAAAATGTATATATGTAAAAAAAACAATAATAAAAATAATAAATTGGGAAATAAGAAAAAACTAGTTTTCTCTTCTTTTCTAACTTTTACTTCTCGTGATACACAATTCACCTCCCTAAGGTTTTTTTCTCTTCTTCCAACACGTCTGACACATGAGTCCAAAATCGAATTGAATTTGTCAAATTTAAACAATAAATAATATTAATAAATGGTGGACTAATGAATTTAGTGTAAATTCATTGTAAGCTTTTTAATTATTTATTTATTTGTAAATTTGAATCAAATCAATTTGATTGAAATAATCATAAAAATGATAATTTATTATGTATATATAAGAATATAAATTTAACACACACAATGTCTCAATGTGTCAAAATTATCTGATTTTGAGAAAAGACATGTCGATAGGTCGTGTCATGTCATATCGCGTATCACGTGTCAGTGTTAATGCTACTTAGGCCATATCTAGGACTTTGTGCTCATGGTTGGTTTTTTGCCTATCTGTGCTCAAGTCACTAGCGTGCAAATAATGCATGTTTATTTGAGTAAATAGAAGTAGGTTTTCACTTCCAAACGGTAGAATATAATTTCCAGTTCATTTTCCAATATTGGCCAAACACCCAAAAATATAGTGATTTTCTAGAAAACTATTTCCATAAAAATATTTTCTAAAAATGTTAAATTTTTCTGCGAAACAAACGAAGTCTAAATTACCAAATTAGTATCGTTTAACTTTTTGAATATATATATAAATAAGAGGATGGAGATTCTTTACATCGAAGTTGCTTCTGGTATTTCAACCAATTCTTGACCGTTGATGTAGGTAAATGAGACACGTTAAATGGTTGAGATATGTGGAAATAGGTATCGTGTGGGATAAATAATCCACAAACATAAAAAATAAAAATAAAGCTAATGTGTATTAGCGACAAGTCTTACTTTTTAATGGGTCTATACGATCATCGAGTCTCCATAAGTACATTGTCTGCACAGAGAGTCCTAGTCATTAGGACCGTCGTGGATGATAATCTGGATATATTAACCAAAAAAAGAAAAGAAAAAAGAGGATAGAGGACAAAAACATTGGCAGAGTTTTTTGATGATATCTTCTCGTCTAGTCAAGAAAACAGTAAAACGAAGATGAATGGATCGTAGGTTCGATTATTTTTTATTTTCTGGTAAGTACCTGGTACTTGGCATTAGGCATTCATGCAAGACGCGCGGACGGTAAGATTTTAAAACTAAAATTCGGATATATTAACATTTAACCATAAGAAAAGAGATTAGAGAACCAAACTTTCGGGGGGGCCGCCGGGGGGGGGGGGCGGCGGCGCGAACTTGGGTCGCTTTCGCCTTTTTGTTTTCTCTGGTCAGATTCTGCAGACTCTTCCTTACTATAAGTGAACTTGGGTTGCTGAGTGCTGACAAGTCAGATGACGCATGCAACACAAGAAAGCGGCCGCAACTCGCATGAAGGACTTCCCATGAGAGCTCCTAGCGTTGTTGTAATCGCCCCAAGAAGAAACCTTGTTCTCGGGAAGAAAGGAGGGGAGGCTAGGCGAAGTCGGAAGGTTGATGGAGAACAATAACAGTCCAGCTGATCATGGTAGTTGGAGGTAAGCTTCGGCGACCTTAAATATGTCTTGAGCACTGTAGCCCCGCTCCCTCGGTAAGTTGGAGGATCCCGGGCAAACCAATGCTGGATTCTAGATGTTCTTTCCCCTTCTGCCTCTGATAATGTCACACTGTATATTCCACTGCGTGAATGGCTGTTTCATGGCGAAAAAAGCTGCACTCTACGTAAATCAGGTGAAGTCGTTGTGGAACTCTGAACTTGTGCTGTTCACTTCCCCCTGCGAGCCCCAAGAAATCCTCCACTTGCCTGTAGAAAAAAGGCTTGTCTCTCGTTACCGTCCAGATTTGTTCTTCTATTTGTTTTATTCTTTTTGTTGATTGAGCCAGTTTTTTGTTCTGGATGTTTGTAATGACTCACACTCTCAAGAAGCAGAAATGGGCTCCTGAGAAGAGAGTGCTTAGAGGCATATCTGGTGGTTGTAAAACGACTTGTTTCTCGCACTTCCTGAATTGGGGTAGTGATATTGTACCACAAAGATTTTGTTTGCTAATTGATCATGGTTTTTAATTGTCGATGTTCACAGCGACTGAGACTCTAAAAAAAACATATTCGCTCGTGCTCATGATAGAGTATATTCAGCGGGTGCAAATCCGTCCAAAAAGTAAAAAGGCTTCTTATAGTCATCGACCCCTTTTTCTGTGCAAATTGATAAATTTTCATGATACCCTTTTGGTAATTGAATATAGTAGGAATACCAGATCAATCCCTCTCAACTATGCATGCCACTGAAACAACTAAATTTGTCCGAGGAAAGTGAAGTCCATAATAACTGCCATTTCTTTTTGAAAATCACGTAGTCGGAAAGAATGTTAACCTTCTCTTATAGTTACTGGGTGAGAGGGAAATTCCGTCACGTCGATAAAGAGACATCATTATACATGCACTCTGCAGCTTTCTTTTGTCAAGAGAAACTCATATTGAGAACACAACATTAATTGAAAGTTTTCTTAGCTTTTCCTCCGAAGAAAAGAGAAGATGTAGCTTGACTCTGTTTTACCCACTAAGCAGGGGGCTTGCCTAGTAGTTTTGTGCATCTGGGTGGTCTTGTTTTTATGAATGTGTTGTAAGAGAAGGTTAGGAAAGGTTTATAGGTGTTAAGGAGGTAATCCCCTTGTACTCTGATGTTCCAGTTTGTTGAAAAGAAGAGTTTTTCACTAGCTTAATTAGCCTCGGATCAATAGATGGAACTCTTGTAGTGCATATATAGGTTAGAGTCTTGCAATGCATAGACACGTTAGTTATGATTTGCACCATAAGCTTGGTATCATGCGGCATCAAATTTCCTTTGGAACTTAAATCGGTAGTTCTTGAAAGCTTTTGGAAAGACCGTCCTCTTATGTGATGCAAAAAGAGCCCAAAACTTTAGCTTTTCCAAAAGACTGTATATCCACTAACAAGTGGTTTGCTGATTATTTCTTAGCCGTGGAGCAGAGCATGCAGCTCGAACTGCTACAATTCATTTCCTGGAGAAGATCTTGCTAAAGATTATGATTGGTGCCATCGAATCTTGGGTATTCTAGCCATCATTAACTTTGAAACCATCGTGTGTATCTACATAGTGCTTGTAATCGTCGAGCAGTTACTAATCCTCAAGATGAGAAGGGAAGATATGAACCCAAAGTTCCGACTTACGTTCACTTGCATCGTTGTTATTCTAAGATGTGTCAAATGATGTCTGCTAATGTACATTCTGCATTTTGTCATGCCTTGGGCAATTTTCGTTCTCCATATCCTGGAGTTGATGAACCCATAAGTGTTCATTGCAAATTAGAGAATTGCTCTTTGGGAAGCTAGTATTGATGTGCATCGTGCTTATGTTGGCTGGGACACAAGTACTATTATTACTTTAGGGACACAAATCTTGTGCCATACTTTATTACGTTGAACATCTTCTATATCAGAAAGCATTTTATGTGATGTGATGAAAATAACATTGCTACTTATTTAAGATCCCGGCGCAATACAATGAACATGGGATTTTTTTCCTCTGGCTAAAGAGAAATAGGGTACCTGTTCAAAAAAAAAAAGAAGAAGAAGAAGAAGAGAAATAGGGTATTGATTCATAAAATTTAAGAAAAAATCGCCTTATTCCAATTCATTAATCTTTCGATCCACAAATTGCAATTTAGGTGTAGGTCATGATCCAATAATCCTCATATCCAAACTCAACAATATTCTAGACACTATCTTGACTTGAACTTTGAGTCACATGAAAACCACTAAGCCTGTCATAAAGGAAGCATGCGATATGTGAGAGAGGGAAGTGATGGCCCCCAAATTCTTCAACAAAAGATTTACCCATTTTAGAACAAAGAGGAATCACATTAGAAAATGGAGATGTATGGCCTTTTGTATGTTGAGGAATATATGAAAAAAAATTGAAAAGTGAGACATAATAATTTTGCTTCAACCTAATTATAGACATATAAAGAAAGATGTTGATGATTAAGAATTTTTTGTTCTTGGCATTTACGTGCCATAGGGGTTGGGAGACAGAGATTTCCTGGGAGATGGGCTTGATCCATTAAGATGAAAAGTCAAATGGGGACACTCAAAAGTCCAAAGCAAATCACAGGAAATTCTGTTTGCTTGCACTTTGTCTTGTTTGATCACAAGCAACTCATAGATGGGGGAGTGTTGAAGCACTAAGTTGTACCCCCAAGATTTGTTCTCTATTCCCTCTTTTTTTTTTTTTTTTGTTTAATATATCAGGGTTTTATTCTATGAATCAATTCCCCTATTTCTCTCTAGCCAAAGGAAGAAAAAAAATCCTTGTTTCTCCAATTTCATTGAATTGCACCAGAATCTTAACTAAGTAGTACCATCATCTTCGTCATCGTCATCATATATTTTTGCATGTTATGGAAAAAATTGTTTAAGGTAATAATAGTTCAACATGAGGTTCATGTCCAAGCTAGAATTGGCAAGAGGCACATCAAAACGAACTTCACAAGAAGCACGGAACAACATTAGGAAAATCGAAAATTGTCACCATTCTCCAATTTATTCTCGGGTTCCAATTTGAATAGGATCATCAACATTAGGATGTAGAGAACGAGAATCACCCAAGGCATGTCACCGAGCAAAATGTATATCAATAAACTGCACGCAACACATCCAAGAGCAATAGAGATGAGAGACGCAAGTTGGTTCCCTGGGCCAATATCTTGCCTTCCTACCTCTAAAATTAATTTAAGTCGAACATTTTTGACCAGTGTAGATAAGCATGATGGGTGCACCAATAATGTTGGCTAGAGCTGTATAGCTATACATGTCCCCAATGGCTTGAAGTAAGGTCTCCTCCATGGAGTGAAGATGGTTGTTATATATTGTAGCAATTTGAATAACTAGCTTTGCTCTATATCTTCGAATTAAAATAAGCAAAGTACTTGTTAAGCTATTTTTTTGTAAAAGCTTAAGTTGTGAGCTCTTTCTATATCATGCAAGATGACAATTTTCCAAAAGCTATCAAGATACAAGTCCACCAATAAACATCAAGCGTTTCCCAAGGCCTCTTAACTAATAAACTTGAAGAAACACATCAAGATCTACCATTTTAAGTTCAAAAGGAAAATTAATTTGTGGTATGATGTCAAGCTTTTGGCACAAATCATAGCTAATGAGTCTATGCATTGCATGACTCTAACCTATGTATGCATTGTAGGAGTGAGACCTATCTATTGATCCACCCCTAATTAAGCTAATGAAAGCTCTTCTTTTGGACAAAATGTAACATTGGAATACAAGGGATACCTCCTTAACTTCTTCAAACCTTTCCTAACTTACTCCTAGAAAACTAGGAAACAAAACAAAACCACCCAGACGCACAAAACTACCACGGAAGCTCCCATGCTAACCGGGTTGAAACAGAGGAAAGCTAATTGTAGGTCTTATCATTTTTTAGGAGGTAAAGCTAAAAACACTTTAGATTGTTCATTCTATGAGTTTCGCTAGACAAAAGAAAGAAACATGGCACGTATAAAGTCGTATCTCTTCATCAACATACATAATTTCCCACGAAGTTTAAAAGAAGGGTCGCAATTTTTTCCAAATATTTGATTTAAATAAAAACAGTTATTATGTTATTTCAGTCTCCTCAGACAAACTCTGGCGTTTGGGATTATTGTTACTATGAATCCAACTGTATTCAATAACCAAATGAATATCACGAATATTGATCATTTCGCACAACAAAATGTCAATGAGTACAATTTTACTGCACTGAATATGCTCTGTTTTGAAAGTCAAGTTGTTATGAACATCGAGAACAAAAATCTGGATCAATTAGCAGAGGAATATAAAAGACAAAATCTGGGTGGTACAACATGACTAGCCTAGTGTAGGCAATGCCAGAAACAAGCCATTTTACATCCGCGAAATGTGTCCCCCTGTTCTGAGAATCAAGTTATATGACCATCAACAAAAACCTGGATCAATAACCAAAAGATAAAAGGAATATAGGAAAAAAGCTGGGTGGTACGAAGTTCACTGGATTCACGTAGAGTGCAGGATTTTTCCAATTAAAACAGCATTCACGTAAGGGAATATGTGCAGTGGATGTGATCAGAGAAGGGAATCGGAAAAAATATCAAAATTTTGGCACGATTTTTCTGGCAATCCTTAAACTTACAGACGGAGGCTGGGATACATCAGTAGGACATGTTTGAGGTGGACGAAGCTTACCTCCGACCACCGTAATGAGCTACTGGATTGTCGTTCTCCATTAACTTTCCCACATTGCCTCGCCAAGTGTCTTCCTTTCTTGCCCATACGTATAGACTACTGGGACAAACAGAAACACAGTACAAAAGATACCCATTTATCCAACTCATTGGGCCTACTTACTTAATATCACACAGAATGGGTAGGGTTAAAGGGTAATTTGACATTGTCGATTAAAATACAATCCCATGGCCTCCAAAATCCAATCCAAGTATTTTTAATTAATTTGACATTGACTTTATATTTTAATTGTACTTCGCTTCCCTCGCCCTCTCTCTCTCTCGATTTGGTCGCTAAAAAATATATGTGATGGCGACCAAATTAAAAAATGAAAAGTTACGGTTTCCCTCCTCGCTGATTTTTCTTGCTAAAGAAGGAAGGCTAGAGCGGAATGAGTATAGAAGAATACCCTCAAGATCATGAAAACGACATCCTGATTCTTTTTTCTTGAAAAATGGAAGGAGAAAAAAAGTTGCTTCATTAAGAAATTGAAAAATTCGACTAACTCCCCTTATCTATTAATATACTACTAATTCTATCATTTAGATTAATAAAATCAGTTCCTTACGTTGTTTGACGTCTTTGTGAATTCAATATATGTCTCGCCTGCAAAAAGGCCTATGGGATATGACCCTGCTTAGAATTAACCTAACATAATAGGACAACTACCCAACGAAGAAATAGTCGTGGTATAAAAAAAGAGCAAACAATGTCTTAAAATACTCCACTTGGTGTGGAAGTACCTGTATATTTTTCAACGACCTTAGAAAATGAGAAATTATGGTTTACTTTTAACGTGCATTTCACATTCATGCACATGCTCGGGTTTTGCTATGGTAAAATGAAATGCATGAAGAAATATGCAGCCTATGTGAAATCAAATGGAGCGGAATGGAAGATTTTGTAATTTCTTTATGTCGAAGCTTGCTGACTTATTTATGATATTTGATCACACGCTTTTGAGTTAGTTTAATCTAACCCTTTTGAGCACAATACTAGTATATTCTTTCATCTTAAGTCAACCGCCGAATGTTCGACTCATTTTTGGGTAATTGAAAGTACGGGTGTGCAACATGACTGATTCTACCTAGGAATAGGATAACTTCTACCTAGAAACCGGACAAAGCCGCCCAAAAAACAAGTCCAAGAAGTAGTTACCATAGAAACTTGTCTAAGAACAGGTTCCAAATTTTTTGAATTGATTTAAATCAGTACGGGAATAGATTTTAAGTGAATACCCACCCTAAAACTGGAGTGGACCACCCTATTTTGGAATAGGTTTTATAAGTTAAAAAAACAAAACCCTAATTTCCTTTTCCCTAAAGTCTAACCTCAGTACTTCTTCATCCTTTGTCCTTCCTTGAAACTCCTTGCAATCTTTCCTCTTCCCCTATTTATGGATGAAGGAAAATGGAGTTTTATAAATTATATTTTATGTTACGTGTTTGAATGTAATTGACTATGTGTTAATCTTATGGATTATTGTTTTTGGTGAATAGAGATTCCTGTTGTTTAGCTTTTACTTTGAACTATTTTGTTGCTTCTAACCCCATATGATTTAGCTGTAAAAAAAAAGAACCAAATAAAGGTTCTTGAGTAAACCCTGGAACTGGATCGTAAAAAAAAGTAGGTTCCATAGCTGGTTCCAAACAAATAGGGTAGATTCATGGTCCAAAAACTAAAAATAGATTATCACAGGGTAAGTTTCAGGTTCTACCTCTAGAACCTACTTATCTTTAAACCAATGACCCTAAGTAAACTCACAATTAACTAGTATGTTGCGTAAATTTTCATTAAGTAATATAACATGTTAACTACCATTTTTTGCCCCAAAGATAAGATCATATTACCCGATGTTTACCAAAGTGAATACATTAGCTTTCTGACTAATCATTGGATAGCATGAAATAGTAGCACATTTTAAGTATTACTTGCAATATAATTATGAAATGTGTAATCTACACAGTTATATTTTTATATGCAAGCTTTAATCATTTATAATATTATTGATTCATGATAGCTTCATTTTTGAATTTTATCATAATACAAATTCAAATTTTTTCACATTTTATAAAATAAATAACAATAATTTGTGCCCTATAGGTATTCCTCTATTTTAAGGCTCCGTTTCTTTCACGATGAAAGATCGATTAGAAAGTATTTTTCTAAAAATAATCACTTATTGACTTATAAAAATGAATAAATGATAAATATTTTCACTATTCATGAAAATATCCAGACTTAAATTGTTATCAATAATGAAAATACCTTTTATTAGTTAATTATTTTAATAAATATAATCAATCATTTTTAGGAAAATATTTTTTAAAATATTTATTTTTTTACAAAACACACGAAGCCGGTTCTTTGGAGGACGCGTCACTGAGCTCGTCACGTATCAGGAGAGGGCGTTTGTGGGGGAGAGTATATTTATCAGAAGGGATTACACGTGTGATGAATATTACGGGAGGAGAAACATGAAAGAGATGGAAGATGATAAACCATCATCGTGGAAATTCTTTTATCGAAGAAAACGACGTCCATCCAAAGGGGAACCGCTCGCAATTTTTACCTTTTTAATATTTAATGACGCCACCAAGTCGGCCAAAATCTGTTTCCTTCAAAACTCTTGCTCCCGGCCTCGACCTCGACCTCGACCTCGACCTCCACACCTCTTTTCATTTTCAGAAGGGAAGAGACAAGGCGAAGCCGGAGGTGACGACGGTGGTGGTCGGAGGTAAGCTTTCGCATCCTCGATTTTATCTTCATTACCGTTAGTCCCGTCTTCGTCGAGGATTTGCGAGTGAATCATGCGAAACTCTTGATTTACTTTCTCGTTCCTATCATCATGCCCATTGTGTACATTCCTTTATGCGAATGCTGTTCATCGAGAAAAAAACATGCACTCTACATAAATCAGGTGAAACTTGATGACGCAAAGATTAAACAAATTAATCTTTGCGTCATCAAGTTTCACAAAAACACGATTAGTTGTTTAATCCGCAAGCTTGCGCCATGCTACAGGGAGTTTGACACAAAACTCGTGCGTCAGATACAAAGAGACAATTAATTGTTTACTCCTGGGCTATTTGTTTAATTCTTCTCCGAAGGAGGGGGTTCTCTCTCAAAGAGAGGACCTCCCATAGGTCTATAAATATGTCTTGCTCAACTCGGAGCCTCGTAGTAAGTTTTAATTCAAACAAGAAAGGGAGAGAGTAATCACTCAAAACTCAGGAGGCGAATGGCAAACAACAACCCAACCAATCACGGTAGTCGGAGGTAAGTATCGACCGTGAACCGCAACATTTCTTGACTGCTGTAGTCCAGCCTCCTTCAATATGTTGGAGTACCGCAAGTAGAAGCATGCAGTGTTGATTTCCTTTCCTGAACAAGAACCTCCTATCTCCCATCATTTCTGGGTGTGTTCCATTACTCGAATGTTGTTTTGTCTAGAAATAATCTGTGCTCTGCATAGATCAGATGACCTCATCCTTTCTAATGATGCATTGAGAAACCGTCGCCCAGTTTTTCTTCATTTTTTATACTCATTATTTGGGCTTTTGTGAAAGACTGGTTATCTAACAAGAAATTTGATGATATTCATTCCTAGATATGGAGTAGAGCATGCAGCTCAAATTGTTGCAGAATATAATCAACAACTTAATTCCCTAGTGGAGGCCTTGCTTCAACTCATTGGGGACATGCATAGCTCCACAGGTCCAACCAACATTCACGATGCACCTATCATTATGCTTATTTCTGTAGCAATCAAGATCGTCCGGCAAAAATTACTCAGCGAGATGGGAAGGCAAGACATGGACGCAAGGTTCCAACTTGCATATGCTCTTATCGCTCGAGCTCTCGGATGTGTCGCGTGCAGTTTGTTGATGTATATTCTGTTTGATGAGATACCTTGGCTAATTGATTTTCCATGGGTCCTACTATTGGTAATCCTATTCACGTTCATCACAAATTAAAGGATTAACTAGTGAATGGTGAAAGTTTCCGACCTTCTGATGTAGTAACATGTATTTTACATGAATGTGGTTTGCTTTGTAACCTTCCAATGCTGGCTCGGACATAACTTCGTGATGTATTATTACCTCGAACACCTTTTACATTAAAAATCACGTTAAATTATGGACAGACTTCTTTTCCCCTCCCTTATGTGCCTAAATCCGCCCAACCTTCTAGAACGCTGAGGTGGAATGAGCTCTAACAGAATTTGGAATCATAATATATACACATTGGGTCGATCACGGAATAGAGAGGAGAATCAATACGCACCTCGGATGAAGCGTGCGAATTCAGAGAGGATAGAGAGTAACAGGGCTCCTCTCTACCGTCAACGATTATCAATCACCACCACCCACCCGCCGTAACATCACCTCCAATCGTCCGTCGACCAGCCATATCAAGCTCAGCCACAGGTGCAGCAGAGCACGATTTCTACGGGCCAAGCTCAGTGGGACTACTCTATCTCGGAGCCATTCTTTTGGCCAATTTTTCCTTTTTCCGCCAACTCCAGTCCGTTCCGATTGCCCGCCACCACCATCCTCGTCATGTCCGAGCTACACGAAACGTCCTCTGTTCTGCCCTCTTTACTGATCCAAATGCACAAAGAGCTCGGCTTTTGCTCAATCCTTCTTCGCTGGTTCCGATCATTAGTACATTACTTTAAGCTTCGGTCTTGAAATCAAGCGCATTTATCAAGTATTCCAAAAATGAAATATATTTTAATACTTCCCTCGTATGTAAACCGTACGTTGCACGTGATGCACGGGATGTACGACTTTGAATTCTTTAAGTACATCAGAAGAACATGTTTTTTCTAATATCTACGGTCAGCAAGATGCGAGTCTAAAATGAACATCACACATATTTCATAATACCACTAATTACGTATACTCACATGAACAAGTCAAGAACTATAAAATTTAAATTCAAAAAGAATTTTAATGTATGGCCTTTTGGAATATGGCATCGTTGCTTAAGTATATTTTATATCTGCATCCTAGCGGGGACGAAGCTAGCCTATTTTCAGAATGGGTGGATTAATATAATGATGTTAATTGATCGGGATTTAATTAATTATATTTAATTATTTCAGCTAGGATAAGTGAATGAAATTCTGTCGAATTTTAAGCATAATTCAAATGCAAGATCCAAATATGCAAAACATAATATGAGCTATCGTGGATCAAGGATAGTAAAAATAGATCAATGGTAGGGTCAAAGGTCTAATAACAAGAAAAAAGAGTAAAATTGCTTGCTAGAAAACACGACGACTGAACAAGCCTACTGGCGATTCCGAGGCACTTGCAGGAGTGTAACCGCCTACGGATCCACGATTAATTAGGTAAAACGAAGATTCGTCTTTCGATAAAAATATATTCTTTTTTAGGTTTATCGCAAGTATTATCATTTCTAAGGAGGAAAAGTTACTGAGACTTTCAAATAAAAGTTGTCACTATTGATATAAGAATTTCTCTTACAAAAGAAAGAAACGAAAAAACTTGGGCAAAAAAATGGATTTTTTTTTTCTTATCCAAAGAAAGCAAGAGAGTGAAGGTGCACTCGTGCCTCTTTCATGCATATGATAGAATTTTTCCACCCCATAACTTCTCGGCGATATTAATGACTGTTCGATTCCACCGTTTCACAGCACCACCAGGGAGAGAGTCCACCTCTCCTCAGGAAGAGAATTAAACAAATAGTTCAAAAGATTTAAACAAAAACTTGACGATAGAATTTTCCTAAAAGTCATGAGCTTATTGTATGATGACTAATTCATTCTAAACCTTTTAACAATTTTTCGATATAGCCTATTCGTCCAATTTTCATCAGACACGTCATATTATTGGATGTGTCACGTAGGAAATTCAAGGTTGACTGAACTATTATGTCAGTTATTTTGATCAAAGTTGACTAAATAGATTGTATTGGAAATTTATCAAAAGATTTAGGACTCAATCAATTAAATTGAAAAGTTTGTAATCGAATTGACTGTTGTACAATAAATTTAGTATTTTTTTGGATGAGTTTATATAGAATTTGCCTTTGGTGACGCAAGAGAATTAAACATATACTTCAAGAGCATTAAACGTAGAATTGTCATTTGTTCAAAGAGGAGTAAACGAATGCTTTCTTTTTTCCAGGAGGACCAAGGGATGAAGTCTCCCCCCACCTAAAACATTGTTTTTGGGGCCGCAATTGGGGCCACGAAAAGTATCAGTTTAATTATCTTCCCAAGGAGAGGGACAGCAAAAACTATTTGTTTAATTCTATTTCTAAGGAGAGGGGATCTCTCTCCGAAAAGAGGACTACCGGTCTCCCATGGGTCTACAAATATGTTTTGCTCAACTCGCAGCCTCACAGCAAGTTTTACTTCAGACCGGGAAGGATGAGAGTAATCACTCAAAAACTCTGGAGGTCCATGGCAAACAACAATCCGACCAATCACGGTAGTCAGAGGTAAGCATCGACGGCGAATTGCAACAACTCTGAGGAGGATTGCGAGTAAAATCATGCAGTTTTGATTTCCTTTCCTGAGAAAAGAACTTCCTATCTCCAATCATTTGCCCCTATTTGTGTTCCATTACTAAACAATCTATATTCTACATAGATCAAGTGAACTTGTCCGTTTCAACGTTGCATTCGGAAACCATCGTCCAGTTTTTCTTTACCTTGTGAATTGATCCATGTGTTTATTCTTGATCCTCATCGTTTGAGCTTTTATGAGTGACCAGTTATCTAATAAGTAATTTGCTGATTTTAATTCTAAGAAATGGAGCAAAGCAAGGCTCAAATTGTTGCAGAATATAACCAACAACTTGATTCCTTAGTGGAGGCCTCGCTTCAACTCATCAAGGATGGGCATAACTCTACAGGTCTAGTCAACATTACTAGCGCACCTATCATTATGTTTATATGTGCGGCAATCAAGATCGTACGACAAAAATTACTCTCTGAGATGCAAAGGCAAGATATGGACGCAAGGTTTCAACTTGCTTATGCTCTGATTGCTCTTGCTCTTGGATCTATTACGTGCAATCTGTTGATGTACATTCTGCTTGATGAAATACCTTAGCTGATCGACATTCCTTGGTTCCTACTGTTGTTAATCGTATTTGCAT